>OU026145.1:42477303-45294636 GCA_907269125.1 Eristalis pertinax | reverse complement strand
GATTGCTTCAATGTTGTCTTCCAATGCGTCAATTGAAGCGGGCTTGTCTGTATAGACATGAGCTTTAACATAGCCCCACAAAAAATAGTCTAAAGGCGTTAAATCGCACGATCTAGGCGGCCAATTGACCGGTCCCGAACGTGAAATAAAATGTTCACCGAACTCGCCCCGCAATAAGTCCATTGTTGCGCGTGCTGTGTGGCATGTGGCACCGTCTTGTTGAAACCACATGTCATGCAAGTCAAGCTCTTGCAGTTTGGGCAAAAAAAAAGTTGGATATCATCTCACGGTAGCGCTCACTATTCACAGTTACGTTACGATTCACATCATCTTTGAAGAAGTACGGTCCAATGATGCCACCAGCCCATAAACCGCACCAAACTGTGACTTTTTCTGGATGCATTGGTAGCTCTTGCAATGCTTCTGGCTGATATTCATTCCAAAATCGACAATTCTGCTTATTTACGTACCCATTGAGCAAAAAATGAGCTTCGTCGATGAACACAATTTTTCGGGAAAAAAGTGGATCTTCGCCCAACTTTCCAAGAGCCCATTCACCAAAAATTAATTACGTTGCGGTAGGTAGCGTTGTTCGCTTGTAAGACGATTCATGGTTAAATTATAGACCAAACTGAAGATGTTTGACAGTGAAACAAAACACGAAACGTGCGTCAGCTGCTTAAACCAGTGTTGCCAAAAAGATAATAGCTAAAAAATCACCCTTTAGTTCTATTCATTAGCATTGCTTTGATCCACAACACTAATGATTCCTCTACACCATGTTCTCTGGCCGAGTTGCACATGCCATCAAAAGTCGCATTGTCAAAAGCACCCTCTGGTATGTCAATGAAGCGTATTCTTTCCCGTCGAGTGCACATTCAATTCTACCATCTGTGTGCTTCAAATCGAACGAATTCACCAGATGTTGGAGAGACTTCATTGCGTTTGAGTGTTCTTCAAGGCGACCGATTTGTGGCGGCTTTGAAGACTTTTTCAGCCCACGTATCGTGTCTGCCACATCAGGCGTAAAACTTCTTGCTTGAAACGACTAGGAGCTGATTCCGACAGTGTCCATGACGTATTCCACGACGGAGATTACAGCCAACTTACGCAGAACTACGATGGTTCTATAAGAGACGGCTGAGCTATTAGCTTGTTGCCTTTTGACCACAAACAGTTGTCAGTGAACCACAAACAGTTGTCATTGAACCATCGACAGAAGATGGAAGGCAGTTCAGCGACATTGTTTCGGGATCACCCAAACGAGCCTTCAGTTGATTGATGGATCTCCAAACGTGTCGTCAATTCATGGCCCAAGGGCTTAATTTTACTAAATGAGCACACTTTCACATATCCAACGATTTGTTCCTCCGTTTCTGCTGCAACTCAAACACCAAATGGCAACGGTGGCCTCCTACCACACTCGCTTCATTCCAAAGTTAAACCCAATTCTTCACTTTCTCCGGGCGAGCATTTCAAATGACTTTCGATCGTCTCTGCAAAGACAAATCATCTTCCGCTGCAGCCCAACGAAATGGCGCCCGGCTTAGGCGAAATGCGTGAACGCCATCAATAACCGCACACGATAAGACAAAAGAAACAAAGCCAGTCGCAGCAGAAACGCATTCATTAGCGCCGCCCATCGACAGGAATTACAAAATCAATGCGCTTTCAGTTTCAGGTCAAATGCCACCTGTAGAACCGCTGGGCTACTGATGCAATTACACGATCACGTAACGCAAAGATTACACCGTTTTAAAAATGACGCCCAATTAATCTCGCACCTCTTCTCTGGTGTTGCGCAACCGCCGCGGCCGTGCCACGGGGCCGCGCAGCGCATCGCGCCGCACCACCATCAAATCTCGCCAATCAACCAGAAATTGAATTAAGCCCAGGCACACCGTTACATTACAAATAATCCAAATTAATTTCGAGAGCGATCGCCGGTCCGGTCCGGTCCGAACTTCCGTTTCGCATGGCGCGCGCGGTGCAGCCGTAGCGGTGGCGGTACGCAACGGATAAGCCGCTGAAATTTATTGCAAATTCAATTAAAATTTCGATTTCGTTCGTTTGGGGAAATACCCCCGACGCGGCGCGGCAGGAATCGATGTGCAAAGGGACAGCCGGCGCAACTAGTGACGCATTACAAATGAGCGCCGTTGGCGCGCCAACAGCTGTGATCCCAATCGAGACGATGCGAATGTGACTGCGCATCGATGACAGTTACAACAGCTTGGCATCACCGATGATCAAAGTCGTCTTCGTTGTGATTTATGCCGTAAGCCTGTGGGCCTGGTCACCGCGTACTATTTGCATAAGGATGCCCCACGGTGTAGTGCTGCGCCAACGGTGCTGGCGTGCAAAATGCGGTCTCCATTGTGTCGTCGGGTGATTTCACTTTCAACGGGACAATTACCCGCGTAGAGCAGCCGCACACTCGCGCTATTTCCCAACGCGCGCAACGCACAACGCACTCTTGCCAGGCAATGGCACTGGCGCTGGCGCTGGCCCGTTCGGATACGTTTTCTGTGTGAGATACGAGCGTTTGTCACGTTATGCGGACACGGCTTACGCGGAAAATATGAAAATTTATCGCGAGAATAATTTGAATTTACATGCAGCTCACAGTCGCCGAGTTACAGAGTCACACGGAGTCACACGGAGCCACACAGATGCGAAAGTGAAAGATCGAATCGCGGATGAGGTGGCTCGGTTGCTCGGTTGCTCGGAATGCGGGACTTGCGTGCGAGCTGGAATTTGGGCAAAGCGAAATGGACACGACTCTTGTAAGGTGTCAGTCGTTTGTTTGGTCCCCGGAACGAAATGGGGTCAGGAAATCCGATACCGCGTCCACGGAAGACCTGCGAGTGTTTCGTCATAAGGGAGTTAGTGGCGACGATTAAGCCGAAGAACACTGGGCACGTCATGACTTAAGTGACATGTTGTTGTGGCGTGACTGTGGGGAGAAAAGAAAGTCACCGCTACCGAGTTGGATGTGGGCCAAGGAATGGTTATGCTGCTCATCGTTTTGGGCAGACAAATTGACTGGTAATTGCTCAAGGGAGATGCTGTAGGAAAGGACTGAGGTCTTGGACATGCTTCGGTGGGAAGATGACTTCCCTGCCGTATGCCTTTTGGAGGGACGGACCGCCGAAAGGAGAGTTGGTTTCGATCCTATTCTGACCATTACGACATGTTTGAGGATAACGGTGACTTGGTACCACTATCTTCGTCGATTTTGGCAAGTAATCTGTGCAATTTGACGATCGAAAGTCGCCAAGTCGCTGTCCGCAAAATGTGGCCACAATAAACTTACTAGATTCTTAGTGGAGACTGCAGTGTCGGATAACAACTTCTCTCAACAGAGTTGGACATGCACATAAAACGACAAAGACAAGATCGAAGATGCATGTCATGTGTATTATGACATGTCGAAGTGAATCTCCCACGCTCCCATGCTTTACCGTGGTGTTGCCAAAACACTACAGATGCAATAAAAAGGGTGGCAAGATTTTGCAATCTTTTTCCTCCTACGCTACAGTCCCTTTGTCGCTTAAATCCAACTTGAAATCGAAAAGAGACGAAACTCTCAGCAAACTCACGGTGTACCACTTTAGGGTAATCACACCAGATTGCCGGAAGTCTGATGTGCTCATATTTCCGCCAAATTCTTAGCTTGATAGCCAGATCCGTGAGTGGCAGCTTTTTTGATGGCTTCTTGAGAACGCCTGCAATCTTCTTCACTTGCTAGTGCTGGGGACGTCAAACGTACAGAGAGTTGATCGGCAAAGGTGCTAGCAATCCATCAAAATACAGACTCTGGGCTACAACACTGAAATAATCCGAGTCTATGTTGGATCCTCGGGAAATTGTGAAAGAGCATATGACGTGGATCGCAATTTAATCAATTGGGTTGACGGTAAGTACAGAGATGTTTCCGCCAGGGAACAAAGTCCACTAGTTCATCATTGGATGTGGTGTCGATCGCGTAGTGTTACCCGATGACGCTTCAAAGTCGTCTTCATTACACAGCCTAGCGGTGAACTCTTCTAGAACGATCTTGATATCAAAAATGGGGCATTTGTCTTAGGTCCTTTCTAGGAGATAGTAGAAGTCACCTTTGCTGTTGTATAACTTGGTCCTCATGTATACCGGAGGCTCAGTTGTCTTCGCCTTCTCGAACCAGGAGGCTTAGATTCGATGATACTCTTTGGGGGAGCATTGTTGTCCATACGCTCATTGTGGCTAAGACTACATCCACATCTTTGTACAGCTCGTAGAGCTCGCAGTTGTGTCTTCTCCTCCATTCACCTTCCTCGCAGACGGGACCATATATCCGACGTAGAATCTTTCTTTCGAAGGCACCAAGAGTCAGCTCTGCTGTTTTGCTTATCGGTCAGCTTTCGGGTATACAGCAGGCCTGGCAAAATAGTGACTTTTTCGAGCATGATTTTGGTCCTTCGTGTTAGGAGCTTTGAGCCCAGTTGTTTTGACAGACGGAAGTAGCACCGGTTGCCAAGGGGAATTCTACGTCGGATCTCGACTAAAATGTCTTTTGTGGAGCTCCGAGGTAGACAAGTGTAGCTGTCCATCGTGATGGCTTGTCCTAGATGTTGTGTGACGAACGTTTCCTGGTCGACAGCATATATTTCGTCTTGACCACATTGACCTTAAGACCAGCTCGTTGCGCCTCTTCTTCAAACGCTGTAAAAGCTTCCAATAAGGCACATCGGGAACGCCCAACGATGTCGATGTCATCTATTGTAGAGAGCGGGTGGAGGTGGGCGGAAAAAAAGAATAAAACACTTGTTTGACAGGCGGTGTTATCTTTATTTCGCAACGAAGAGAATAGAGCTAAAACTGCATTCTGCTTGTATTTATAGCAAAGCGAGATTCGGTCAGATGGTCCGAACATTATTAGTTTTGTTAACAGATGTCGTTGACTGAATAGTCAAAAGCTTTAGTTCTGCGCAGGGTGCTTCTTAAATTTCTTTTGATGTAATTGCTCTTTTTTTTAATTCCGCCTACACTATGTAACCCAACAGTTGGACTGACTTGTAGAAGACAGTGTCTTCCGCGTTTACAGCTGTCTGTCGCACTATTTCCTCCAGTACCAGATTGAAGAAATCATACGCCAGCTCATCTCATTGCCGAAATCCGGCGTAGGTTTCGAACGGATCAGAGGTTCTTGAGCCGAACTGGGCGGCGCATCGCGTATGTGTTAGCGTGTTGGGACACAACCGGATCAGTTTTCCCGGGAATTCGGCCATCGCATCAAATAGTTCCATGCGATGAATGCGGCTTTAAAGTCGATAAAAAGGTAGCGCGTATCGATTTGAAACACACCGGTCCTCTGGGCTGGATATGCTGGGCTGTCAACCGCACTGGTACATGCCGATTAGCTGGACAGGATCTTGTGAAAACGTTGATCAATAGGTAGAATCGTCGATTTTTTGTGGATGGGTCATATGGAGCTCCTCAAACCACTTCGTGCTTATAAACTGATTCTGCTTAGTTCTGCCAGGTCATTGAAGACCTTCTCCTTCGGAAGGATATGACGCTACAAGTGCAAAGAAGGTGCACAATCGATTCCTCATCTCCCTCGTCTAACCAGCTTCTGCAGAAGTCGTTGTAAGGCCGACCCAATCTAGAGGCTCCAGTTCCAATGACCCAGTGATGAGGCCGATGAGAGTTTTTAGGACTGGCTTACTCAGGCTGTGCGATCGTCTCGGACTGAGATTAGACCATAATTGTTTCACTGTCCCATCAAATCATCACCGGTCGGTGTGATCAACCATCAAGAGAAGTCTTGTCATAAACTGCAGATTTCTTCCCGGAAAAAAGCATTGAACTAGTACCATTTCTAGGGAGCTCATTAGCTTCGCAATTTTATGGAATACCCACATAAGATGGATGCTAAACTCCTCGGTCACCTCGTCAAGAGATATGCGGCAGTTCAGGAAAGTCTTCGAGTTAAATGTGACTGCGTCCAGGAACTTGATCGCCGCCTGGCTATCAGAGAAATGGACGATAACTTGATTGATATCACATTGTTCTTGAGCCTTGAGCTCTTGAGCTTCCCTCAAACGATATAGTTTCCACTCGCCAATATCTGTCTGCCAGGAGATTAAGGATTATGGTCAATTAAACCTACTTACATATTTCTTAGGCTAGTTCATGGCCCATGGGGGTGGAAGCCGGCACTAGGCCACATTGGTGCAGGCTTCTTGATGACCGTGGGCTACCTGCCATTAAGTCCAAGCTGATGTACCACTTAGTCTTTATACCAGTGCGCTGCAGCGGTCCGGTTATCCTTCGCGAAGACTTTCTCTACTGGGGGAAGTGTTTTTGGACGAATGGGAAATGAGAATGGTTGCTAAAGCGTTTCTGCGTAGAATCTTCACCGAAATGTAAACTTTTGTACAATTTCCGTTGGCTCCGACTTTGTGTTTCCTTAACTTTCTCTTGTAGTAGTCGATTTAACCGAGATTCCTAATTTGGTCATCGCATTGCATATTTCTTTGCGATTAACGCTCCCGGATGCGGATATAGTAAAGGGTGATTTTTTAGCTATTATCTTTTTGGCAACAGTGGCTTAAACAGCTGACGCACGTTTCGTGTTTTGTTTCACTGTCAAACATCTTCAGTTTGGTCTATAATTTAACCATGAATCGTCTTACAGGCGAACAACGCTACCTACCGCAACGTAATTAATTTTTGGTGAATGGGCTCTTGGAAAGTTGGGCGAAGATCCACTTTTTTCCCGAAAAATTGTGTTCATCGACGAAGCTCATTTTTGGCTCAATGGGTACGTAAATAAGCAGAATTGTCGAGTTTTGGAGTGAATATCAGCCAGAAGCATTGCAAGAGCTACCAATGCATCCAGAAAAAGTCACAGTTTGGTGCGGTTTATGGGCTGGTAGCATCATTGGACCGTACTTCTTCAAATATGATGCGAATCTTAACGTAACTGTGAATGGTGAGCGCTACCGTGAGATGATATCCAAGAGCAAGAGCTTGACTTGCATGACATGTGGTTTCAACAAGACGGTGCCACATGCCACACAGCACGCGCAACAATGGACTTATTGCGGGGCGAGTTCGGTGAACATTTTACTTCACGTTCGGGACCGGTCAATTGGATAAATAAAGCTCATGTCTATACAGACAAGCCCACTTCAATTGACGCATTGGAAGACAACATTGAAGCATTTATTCGTGAGATACCGGCCGAAATGTTGGAAAGATTATGCCAAAATTGGACTAAGCGGATGGACCATTTGAGGCGCAGTCAAGGTCAACATTTGCATGAAATAATCTTCAAACATTAAATAATATGGACCGTACTATCGATTAAAATAAAGATTTCATGCATTTTTCTGAATTTTATGTGTTTTTTTTTTTGAAAAACTTTCCTATAGCTTTTAAAAAATCACCCTTTATAAATAACATGGTGGCCACTCAATCCGAGGTCTTCCTGGGTATATCTTCTACAGCAACCACTAATGGAAGACCATCTGAGCGGCTTTGCGATAGCCTTGCCAACATAATGTTGGATTTTCTCTAGCGCGTGTATCGGCCTTACAGCTGAGGCTAAGATTTTTGTGTCATCGGCGTACAAAAGAATTTCAGGTTCAGACTCTGAGGTACAAAATGGCATATCGTGTAGGTAAATATTAAATAATTTCGGTCCCACTAGTGTTCCTTGGGCAACTCCTAATTTTATCGGAAATACATCTGAGTATTCGGAACCAATAACAACAGAGGCATATCTAGATTGAAGGAAGCTTATAATCAACCTAATGAGGGGTCTAGGGCAGTTTAACCGTATGAGCTTGGAAATAAGTCCTTTATGCCAAATAGAATCGAATGCTGCCTCTAAATCGATGTCTAGGACGAGCGTGCATTGCTTTTGTCTTAGATTGTGTATGATTTTATCATTAAGAACAAGAAGATAATTATCTGTTTTTTTGAACCCAAAACTGCACGTTTGGGATAGTGTTCAGTTCATCCAGAAAGCTATCTAAGGAATCCGCTATGACTCTTTCAAACAGTTTGCCTAAGTTTAGTTAAGAAAGTAGCGTTATTGGTCGAAAGTCTTTGATATTGACAGCATGATTCTTTTTGTCTAAAGGCATTATTTTAGAAGTCTTCCATGCATCTGGCAAATAACCATTGCTTATGCAGTGATTAAATAGGCGAGAGAGAATAATGTCAAGATAATTTGGAAATTTTTTTAGAATATAGTTTGTAATTCGATCGATAGTTTGGTAGATCCAAAATCCTTACTATACACTGTAAATTTTTTTAGGTGAAAAATTCGATGTCGTCGGATCCACTCCAGTCTTTGGATTTCGTTAACACACATCTCAACACATAACCAGAGGTGCTCACAGGTCGTAGGTACGCCTAGTTGGGCCGCTGTGGCAGTTGGAAGATGAGCCATGGAAAGGCTCCAAAATCCTTACTATACACTGTAAATTTTTTTAGGTGAAAAATTCGATATCGATACCGGAAGACTTTTTGCTGTTTAAGTTCTTTCTAAACATACTGACTTTTGCTTGTGTTGTAAATGGTAAAGAAAGTTGGTCAGATACCGTGTTTGATTGGGTAAATATTGTGAGATGAGTATTAAGTTCTTTGTTGCAGTGTCCACCTACTGTGGAACTTACGCTGTTGCTTGAATTTAAATCATAGGACGGTATACGATCCGTAAAACGATTGGAATAAAAGGTTTTAAATGCACTTAGCCTTTGGTCTACATCAGCGAGTTCATGTCCATTAATATTTATGATATCGTGGACAATAACAGTTTTCTTCCTGTTATCCTATCGATTTCTTTGAACGCGTATGGCGATGGTTTTATTTTATTGAGACGTGCTTTAAACTCCTGATCAAGATCCTGTTTTACTCTCTCTTTGATTATTTTACTTAGGCAATTTATTTGTGACTGAAGTTCTTTGTATTCGGAATTGCATCTGTTAAGGTGTCTATGAAATATTCTTTTCAACTTTCTTAACCAGATATTTCGAATTTTCAGTAGATTTCTTGTGAAAGTACTAATGTTTTTATATTTCAGATCTTTCTCGTGTAATAGAATTATTTTCAGCGCATGAAACGATGTTCTCTCTTATACTGTCAATTAATTGATCAATTTCTGCATTTGAGATGTTTCTTTCTGTAGGGACGTTTAGCCTTGTAAGTTTATTGTAAAGTTGAAATCTAACTGCATTCTAATCAGTTCTATCAAAGCTGGTATATGTCGGGAAACATTGAAAATATCCAGTACGATCTCGATTCCATAGTGATTCGAGAATGTAGCAAACGTTTTGCAAAGTCTATTATTAGGACTGTTTTGAGCTTGCAATAGTGAAGATGAAATTAAAAAGTAGTCCAAAATTGAGGAAGATTTCGGAAAAGTTCGACTAAAAGGGGATATTAAGTCTAAATAGAGGAATGGTCCAGTGTTATACCATTTGTAGATGGTGTTGCCATTTGAGTTGCAGACTGTGTCTCCCCATGTTGTATGGCGTCCATTAAAGTCACCACCAATTATTGCCGCGTCAAAAGTTTTAATTATAAATACTTATAAGTAACATTGGTGGCCCCTCAATCCGAGGTCTTCCTGGGTATATCTTCTACAGCAACCACTAATGGAAGACCATCTGAGCGGCCTTGCGATAGCCAACCTTATGCAGAAAGTGAGGGCTGGCCTTCTGATCATTTTCGTTCACTTTCCGTTAAGCCTCCGTCCGTTAAGCCATATCTACATTTCCTTGCGAGTGTTTTCGAAATTCTTAACCACCAAGTAGATGATTTTTCATGCGTTTGGTTTTTAAATGTCAAAAAAAATAAAAGAAAATTGCATAAGTCTGCAAAATGTTTATTTGGATTGACAAATCAATTCATGGCATTTACCTCTTTTAGATTATTTTAAGTGAAAGTAAACTCGAATACGTCGTACATGGTCCATGCGGAGACCCAATATTTTAGTCACTCTTTCGAGCATATTGGCTGGTATCTCACCGATTACTGACTCTATCCAAATGTTCGTCCTCTAGTTTCTTCTTTGTCTGCATAATCTGACAAGTTTCGAAGCTTTAACATCCTTATGCCGCCTGGCTAGTTCGTCGCGCTTCATTTATAGCACTCACAGAAGCCCTCTCAGATGATGCAACATTAGCATTTAAAATAGTTCCCCAAAGACGACCTGAAGGGGAATAAATGTGAGTACTTGCATGTAAGCTTATCCGCTTGTCATCATCGAAGTGGACCTAGTTCTGCATTAGAAATCACTTGAATTGGTGTTTGACTTAGGTGGCTTCTAAGGCAAATATATGTAGCTCTGGCAAGGACTGCTGATCGCGTCCTTTTTACGGAATAAACAACTTTATACATTCCCTCCCAAAGTCCGCATGGCATCCTATTTCGCAAGCCCCAACGCGGAATAAAAATGGATTCCAAGTCAGAACGCACTCAAGCCGCAGACCTCACACGAAGTTGACAGACGACGCGCCCGCCCGAAGAAGAATCTTCACTTAAGTTGAACTCGTGCACCCGAATACAATGGAATCCAATTTGCGTTGGCTCGCCGTCGACGTTGCGTAGGAGTAGACGCAACTCACACCACCATCACAGACCACATACCGCAGGCACTCCTCTCTAAGGCTACCGTTGGACTAGTACCATAAATTTGTCAGCAATGACAGCGCCCGCTTTGAACAATAAATAACAGCCAAGAGGGCGCAGGACTTTCACTGGCAACAACAGGCTCGCACCACCCTACACTGCATGTGTGTGGCTGCAAAGGTCAGCACCAATCGGTACGCAAAACTCATTAACCACAGCACGGCGGCGAGAGAAGATGGGGGGCCCACCTAAAACAGAATCGGCCGCATGATAGCCGGCTCTGGCGGCGGTCCATAAAAACGCAACTTCCATAATTTATCACCTCCCAGTCTGTCTATTTCGCAGCGATCCGCGGTGTTCTGCTCTAGGGATTACCGCCGAGGTGTGCTCACCACGAGACGCATTCCAGCGGTGCCAGATTGATCGATCGCACACACATGCATGCGCGAAAAGCTGACGAGTTGTTGAGACCTTAGATCTAATCGGCTTACTCGCCACCACCGAAGGCAGTCACCGTCGTTGACTTGGATGCCGGCGCAGGTCCTTTGGCACATCATGGTCCCTTTCATCTGCGGCCCATCACTGCCGTCATCATCATCAGCATCAGCGTCAGTGCGCCCGATCGGAGCCCCAGCGTCGTCGGCTGCGCATTTCAAATTGATTACGACCGACACCGACGTGTGTTAGCGAATTTTAATTGCAAATCTAATCGGCAGAGGCTCAGACGGCCTCGGTCACATCTAACGTATATCCGGCCGGAGGGGGCTTCCTTGGCTCTTGAGCGAAGACCTGGAAGGACGGAAGGAAGGAAAAGCGATACGAAGAGAGTTTCTAATGAACACTGCGCTGGGATAATGGCATTTGCAGCATCAACGGGCGCTTACCTCGCGGCGATGGCAGTTCGTCCATCGAATTATTGCCGACGTCTATGAAATGTGATTCGACGCTGGGCTGGGCTTGCTGATGGCACAGCCATAAAATGAGTTATTATCGGATTAAGTGGGTTCGGCGACAAGGCGCATGCGGAGTCAGCAAGTGAGACCGGATGCAGTGACAGTCAATGGGGATCACGTGTGCGCGCAAACAGGGTTGAGAATTACCTCCAAAAAAACTCACTGTTTAACAGAGATCGAATTGGGAGCTGTTTAAGAGAACCCTGCGTCATCAGTTTCAAGTGCTTTGGGTGAACGTTGGAGCGTTCACGACGACAGCTGAAGGGGAAAATTGAGTGCATGCAAAGAAGTTGTGCGGCGTTACAATTGTGATCGTATCGAGAGGATGGTCTACTTAAGTGGTGATGTAAGAATTTCAAATTTGTACGTGGAACGCGTGTTGGGCGCCACGTTGGGCTTCAATTTTGAAATTTAATGAAAAATTCGTTGGCTTTGTTGAAACAATTCAAGCAGAATAGATCGAGTTTGTGGCGTTGATTAAATCATCTAACATCTGAGATGTCCATGTGGCCCGTATGCACGGGGATCACACAATTTGGCTTCGCTCTGTAGAATGGATGGACTCAATCGAGAGTGATTCAGACAAATCCGCGGGGGGTATGCGAAGGACAAATTCCTGGAAGAGATACGCTGCCGAAAGAGGATGTTTTGATGTCGTTGTGTGCTTCCCAAGAAAGCCGATTGATTGCTGAATAAATAAAGGGGCGACCAGATAGCTGTCAGGTTTACCAGGTCCAGCTGTCAAAGAATTCAGTAAGATTTGCCATTTAATCATGCAACGCTTCACGCCTGCCTGCCGAAGAAGCGTATGGCTTCAATTTGCATTAAATGCGTCGCATCGAGAAAATGCTGAGTCCACCCTTTCGGAGCTTGAGCCACAAAACTAGACACAGATTAGTGCGAAATGAAGAGAACATAGGCGCCGTTGGGGTCAGTACCGAAGGCGAGCCAGAAATGTCGATTCGACGTCGATCAGCTGAATTGGACATCGCCAGAAAGTCTGCCGGCCTATTTTACGGTCGGATTTTGGCCTACATCCTTATAAGACTGTGCTGATGCCAGAATTGAAACCGGATGACCATAGACAACGTTATCCCCAAAGATTGACTGATTGTGCGTTTTATGGCATCATCGGACCTTATTTCTTTTGAAATGATGAGGGAGACAACGTTACCGTCAATGGTATCGGGTATAGAGCGATGATATCTGTGGCCAGAGCTTGAGCAACATCGATATATCCCAGCTATGGTTCCAAAGAGCTGCAGGCCATACACGCGACGCAACGCTAGAAGTTGTGAAGGAGAACCTTGCCAAGTCGGTCATCAACTGGCCGCTGCGATCATCCGACTTGACAACTTCTTCTTTGTATGGCGCTACAGTGCAACAAGCCTATCCAACTAGCGCGACATCTGACAAGCTGTCTTCAGTTTCGCACGCCAATTTGGTTGAGCTTCTTTTCCTCTGTTGCGTTGTTTGGAGTCGAAGAGTCTTCGGGCCGGTGGTGAGTAGTCCATGCACTCTACATGATATACCCTGTACATCAGGTACGTGATTGAATCTTCTCCTCCAAGTGCCGCCAATGCAAACAGGACCAAAGATCGCACGCAGAACGATTTTCTATCGAAGAGACCAGGGACTTCTTCAACCGATTTTGAGATTGTCCACGCCTTAGCTCCGTACAGGAAGACTGCGATGATCAGTGTCTCATATAAAGTCAGCTTGGCCCTTCGAGGAGACGGTTCTAAAGGGTGGTTAAATTTTAAGGGCCGATGTTGATTTTGAATAAAACACAAATTTTTTAGGAAATTATTGTCATTTCTTTTTATTATGATAATATTGGTATGGTTCAATTATGTATGAAACAAAATTTCGGCCAAGTGGCCGCCGCGACCTCCGCGGCACCCCTCCATCCGATGGTCCAAATTTTCGATGACGCTGAAGCATAATTGAGGTTCTATGCCCATAATGTGCCGAATTTATCATCCTTCAGCTCTTGTATTTTTGCTGGCTTATCGACGTATCGACCTTTCTTTCAAATAACCCCAAAGAAAAAAATCCAACGGTGTCAAATCACATGATCTTGGCGCCCAATTGACATCGCCACCACGTGAGATGACACGGCCATTGAATTTGTCGCGCAAAAGAGCCATTGTTTCGTTAGCTGTGTGGCAAGTGGCACCGTCCTGTTGAAACCACATATCGTCCACATTCCTATCTTCTAATTCGGGCTATAAAAAGTTCGTTACCATTTCACGATAGCGAACACCATTCACAGTAACTGCCTGACCGGCCTCATTTTGGAAAAAATACGGCCCGATGATGCCGCCAGGCCATAAACCGTCACTCTTTGTGAGTGTTTTGGTTTTCGACAATCACTCTTGGATTATCGTTCGCCCAAATGCGGCAATTCTGCTTATTGACGAATCCACTGAGGTGAAAATGTGCCTCATCACTGAAAATTGATCATCCACTGTTGCCATTTCTTGCCACCATTCTGACCATTGACGACGCTTGAAATGGTCAAGAG
Source organism: Eristalis pertinax (assembly GCA_907269125.1). Classification (NCBI taxonomy): domain Eukaryota; kingdom Metazoa; phylum Arthropoda; class Insecta; order Diptera; family Syrphidae; genus Eristalis; species Eristalis pertinax. The sequence goes on along the minus strand of OU026145.1, from coordinate 45,280,527 downwards.
GCTTTAGTTCTTGAGTCAATTGCACCTTGTAAGCGTGTAAACGCAAGTCTTTATGCATAATGTTCATCAACGACGAGCGTGAGAGGTGCAGTTGTTGGGCACGACGACGAGTTGAGGTGGACGGCTCTTCAGCCACACTATCGCGAACAGCAGCAATATTTTCTGCAATACGAGCTGTACGAGCATGCACTGGTGTTTTCACATCTCCTACAGACCCGGTTTGCTCAAATTTTTGCACGATTTTTCCGATTGTACGCACATTTGGACGATTAAATTGACTGAAAAAATCACGAAGTGCACAATATGCATTTTGATTTGAACGCCCATTTTCATAATAAGCCTGAATAACTTTAACGCTTTGCTGGATTGTGGATCTTTCCATGGTTCAAATTGAGTTAGTCTGGAATTGAAAAATGTCAAATTAAATGCAGAAAAAAACTTAACGTTTAGATGTGGTTCACATTCAACATCGGCCCTTAAAATTTAGCCACCCTTTATTACTCAATTGCCTCTTGAGCCCATAGAAATAACGATTGGCAAGAGCTACTCTGCGTTTGATGCTATTTGTACTGTTTACTGCGGATCGGAGGTAGACCAAGTCTTTAACCACCTCGAAGTTATAGCTGCCCATTGTGACGCTCTGTACAAGATGTCGACGTTGTATGTCCTTTCTTGAGAACAAGTGATCACCTGCCGGTACGAGTTCTTTTACTCCTGGAACCATTTTTCGAAGCTGGACTAGACGCCTTCAGTAGGAATCTCAAGTACCAAGCCTATGGACATATTCCTCCACCTTGGTGAAGTGGTGAGGCCGATCTAAAATCTCTGCTACTCTTTGGGTCTTAGCACCCGGTTGTGTTTTGCAACTCCACACAGATTTGGATCATACTCCTTTCACGTCTCGAAGTCACCTCCCTTGCCAAGGTTAACCCTCAGATATGCAGGTATAATCTCCACCTATCCCCACGACTTTGGGTCTTAAACCGCAGCCAAGGCACCACCGCAAGCGATCTGGCTGAGACCTATGCGATCTCCCGTGAGACCTTTCCCGATCTCCCGTGGCACCAGACTACAGCCTCTGGTCAAGCTACCAGTAGGATGCCATGAAATCCCCCGACTGGTACAAAAGCCGTATTTTCTTTGTATGATTAAGCTGAGGCACTGTCCATATTTTCCTTTATTTTCTTTGCGCCCATGTCACTGGAGTTGGGGCGTTTCCTAAAACCAGTCGCTCTCAGCTCAAGGATCTTAGTCGCCTCTTACGACAGGCATGCTTTACCTCGTGTAAATTCTAACCCCTACCGGAAGGGGATCCTTTCTTGAGAACAGCATATGCTCCGTTTTGTCCTCGTTCGACTTGACACCAGTCGATTATTTTCCCTCAGGCGACGTCAAGGCTATTGCCAGAATAAGGCCGCATGTATTGGACGGAGTCATCAGCAATTGGATCGACCGCTAGAAGCACTGCCAGCGAAGCCAAGAAGGCCGTCATTTATAATAGTTTGCTATTTCATAAGTAATGACATGAATGAAGCTTCAAAACAAATCCAGAATCAATTGTATATCCCACGCCACTCTTATTTTATTTTAATTTCTTTATTCTATCGATCTTGTCTGGTCACCCCTTACTACTTGTTGAGCTCTATCTTGACACTCTCTTCGTCGAATTTGACGCTATGCTCGGTCAGTAGCAGTTTACAAACCTTTAGAGGTCGTCGACAGAATCATATGGTCAACAAAAGTGGCCGCTACAGTAGTTGCACTCGTAATTCCTCCTGATAGAAGGGTGCCAACAATTTAGAGGGCACACAGTGATGGTCCAAATACGTATCCCTGCGGCATTCCTCTAATTTGTTGAATTGGTTGCCCTTGTATCGTACGAAGGGGAGGGGAGTGCGGAGACACATTTTATTGTTTTGGTAGAAGTCCGGTGGAAGTTAGTTCTGCAGTCTGTCTGTCGAGCTTTTTCCACGTCAAGAGGCACACCAGTCGATCGTGGCTTCCATTTCCGCGGACAGCAAGCGAATTCGTCGAGAGAACGAAATAGTTTTTCCGCCTTCGAACACCTCAAAGACACTCATTCTTCGCCGTGAACATAGTGTCTTCTCCCAGCATTCTAAAGTGCAGCACATCACAAGATCATCTTCACCACAAGACCGTGGCAATGTTCAGATTCACACGAGCGATGTCAAAGTGAAGCACGTTTCGAGGACTCTCTGCGCGATCAAGATGAACACGATTGAAGGGCACGATTGATCGACGAACAATGGGCATTCGCACGGACGACGTCTGAGCATGTGAGCCGACAACAGTGTGACACGCGCTGCGTCCGAATGTCTTGTTCGAGCACAAGTTCACTGTCACAGCGCGTCGATGCCTCGCCGGAGACGATCCCCACTCAAAGGATGCACAAACCAGTCACAATGGCTCCACTGTAGCACGCACCGACTCCGGTGGACCTACGTCATTGACTCTCAATCCCCAAGGATATGACTTATGACTCCGAGCCTCTTCCATTCCAGCTCAAACGTCCACGTCACGCAGAGGCAACGCCAAACAAATGAATCATCCGCCGGTCGATGTAATTGAAAAGCAGTAGGAAGCCTTGTGTGGTGTGGTGCTCCAATCGTAACAACACATCACAGTTGATGCAACTCCCATGATGTATGGGCTCACTCCGGGGAGTTATTGAAGTCCAATAAGATCTATTGTCTAGCCTGGCATGTGTGCTGGTCGCTGGGTGCTGGATGCTGGATGCTGGATGCCCTGCCAATGGTCGATGCGTGCGTGCACGTCTGCGACTGTATATGGCGCGGAGTACACTCTCGCTGGATGCACTGGAATCTATATTCGGAAATTAACTAACAAGGCCATGGGAGACATTCCACGGCGAAGGCGCATCCGAAAAGGAGATGACGGTATGTTGGGACGGAATGGAGGCTGCTGCTGCCAAAGGGGGCAGCATTCCTGGCCGCTGGACTGTGGCCAGTGTCTCTGGGGATTTTTGTCGTGCGCTTTGATTTTCAGATAGAGCCGGAGCAGGGGATTTAATTGCGTTTACGGTTAATTGAGATCGGGATGCTGGTCTAATTTGAATGGATGCGCTTTGGCGCCACTAAACGGACGATTTGTTCGAAGGAAGCGGAGCAATTGCATTGATTTACGTGCCGTTTGCAGGGAGAAGAGCGTATTTTTAGTGTGCGACGTCATCCTAGATCCTGGCCAAGGTCCTCCTTACTCCAGCAGCTCGATGTGACGCCCTATTACACAATCCCAGAAGCCCTACTACCGCCGACTGCACACAATCTGACATTTAGCTCAGTCCCACGTTCCGTCGGGTTAATGGAGAACAGCCAGCAGGAGCCGGAGCCAACCGCCGCTGACCCCGTCGTCACACGGAAATGCACCACTTGAGCAGGGGGCTACAAATTTATGCATGTCAGCCGCGCAGGTGACTTGTAACATTTCATGACTCCGCGATGCTGACAAAACACTTGCAACTGCACTTTGGCATCGGTTCCAAGTTCCAACAGCGGCTGTGCCAGGGACTGCGCCAAATTACCACGCTTATCTGCCCGGAGGCGGTTACAAAATAATCCTCCTCGTCCGTCGCCGGCCGCGGCGCCCTGTGCCGCAGAGAGCCACCACCACAAGTCGTGGTTAATTAAAAGTTTTTTTCCCGCTTTCCTTGTTTTGTCTCATTTGACACTTGCTCGGCGCCTGCCCGCGACCGCTGTGCTGTGTCCCCCCCCCCCTCCGGCCCAGAATATGACTGCCAGGCACCAAATGGAATCCGTTCGAGTGGACAGATGATTCAATTTGATAAGCAAAAGGGAGAAATAATTAATGCCACACACACTGCGGCATCACGACGCCACGGCAAATGTCTGATCGAGGGCCGAGAGCTGCTAGATTGTTCGACAGACACCGCAGAGTAAAAGATCGAAGCTCCCAGTGACTCGGGAAAGTGTCACAGCGCGGTCGTCACTTACTGTCACCAATACCGCCTTGCCCACGGATGCGGGTAGGCATCGCCACCTCATATGCTAAACCGCGAGCGCTGCTGTCGCTGCTGGCTAATGAATTTTTAATAAGACCTTTATCGGTTCCTAATTGCCATTTTGCGAATCGCTTACTCAACAATCAGTTAACACAACAAATTATGCACGGCACGTTTCCTGGCCGCTCTCGGTCTGTGGTCTGTGGGCTGTGGGCTCGCGGTGTTCTGTGAGGCTCTTGGGCGGCTTGGCGGTTTGGCCTGCGCACAGACACAGCGGCACTCGGAGCCGCTGGCAGAGGCACATCGCGATTTGCATATTTGCTGTCGGGGAGGAATGTAAATTGCCAAACGTGAAGCCGGGCAAGGTTGTGCTTGGCGTACAGTGGTGCGCCAATGTATTTGTTCAGAATGGGAATCTTGGTCGCATTTTTGAGGACTTGGCGCCGTTGTCGTATATCGACGGACGGAGATGTGAGCTGCTGAACCAATAAGGTCGGATAGACTGTCAAACGGCGACGTGGAGCCAAATTCTTCGACTTTGTCAGGACGGTGATAGGCGATTATTCAGTCTAGACGAGGTCAGGATAGCAATGTCGAGTCCGACAAGGGTGCTGGTGAGGTCCGTCCGCTGGAATCATTGAAGAATCTGTGGAGGGTCTGGTTGGAGGCATGCGCCAGCCCGTCTGTATGCAAGATCTCAGAAATGTGTGGCCAACGAGTAGAATCTGAGCATTATTTAGTCGACTGTTTAGAAAAGACAAAAGTTATAAGCCTCCTTCATCGCGTATATAGTCCTTACAGCCGTTCTGTTAACCCGCCTGAACCCGTTTGTCAAAAATCCAATAGCTCCCCAGTGTGGCTTCACTTAGGACACAAGGAAAAACAAAGACCGACACTCACCGCCTATTCGTCGACATCAAGACCGCATATGACAGCGGAACTAGGTCATGCCTAGTTTGCCATTCATGCCGGACTCCTTAGCTTGTGCAAGATGACGATGCGGCGGTGGACACCTGGTACTACATCAAAAGTGCGGCAACTCTTCGGGAAATAGACGTCAGTTTATGTGCTTAGAGTAGACACCGCAGCCTACTTCGGTTTTGTCTTACAGTCGCCCGCGTAAAGTTGTAGAACGTTCCCGAAGGGAGTGCGTTTACACAGAAGGACCTATCCGGAACCAGTTAGAGCTGGAAAATAGCTGACAGCTACGTAGTCCAACGGATTTATTTCGAAATCCAACATCTGATATAGAGGACTGTCCGTAGTTGGTGGACCATTACGAAGTCGATAGAAGCCGCATTCCTCTGTTGGCGGCTGGTTGGTGGCCAGTTGCTTGCTGACAAGATCAGCAGAAGTCAAATGAAAATTCGCGATTAGTGCATTCAGTCGAGTTGTTCAAGAGAACGCCTGATGCGGCTTGTCGTTGTAGTAGTGGCCACCAGAACACCACGCCGCGTCGTACAATAAAATTGACGTGACTGAGGTTGTATGGATCCAATGGGTCATGTGTGGTTGAAGAGACTAGTTCTATGGCTCTTGCATGGTCTATGCGAATAAGCCACAATACACAGCGGCTCTCAAAGCCAACATAACCCATGCCATGGCCATCGGTCAAATTTATCCTGATTTATGCGGCAGAGTCATGGGAAGTCGGACATTTGAACCATTTTCGCTGGACTAGGTTTCCAGGATGGACTCCAATCCAACGGCAGCCCTACCCTACCCTACCCTAGTCATTCAGTCATTCAGTCATTCAGTCATTCAGTCATTCAGTCATTCAGTCATTCAGTCATTCTGTCATTCAGTCATTCAGTCATTCAGTCATTCAGTCATTCAGTCATTCAGTCATTCAGTCATTCAGTCATTCAGTCATTCAGTCATTCAGTCATTCAGTCATTCAGTCATTCAGTCATTCAGTCATTCAGTCATTCAGTCATTCAGTCATTCAGTCATTCAGTCATTCAGTCATTCAGTAATTCAGTCATTCAGTCATTCAGTCATTCAGTCATCCAGTAATTCAGTCATTCAGTCATTCAGTCATTCAGTCATTCAGTCATTCAGTCATTCATTCATTCAGTCATTCAGTCATTCAGTCATTCAGTCATTCAGTCATTCAGTCATTCAGTCATTCAGTCACTCAATCATTCATTCAATGAGTATACTCTCCTTCCCGTCGTCAAGTGAAGCCCGTCAACTCCATTTCTGCCACAGAATCTCACAGACCGTCCGCCAGAGCACAACTTTCGATCGCGACTGTGTGCAAAGATTTGCCTAAGCGATTCGCCAAATTCTATTTCGTTTCGACTGTTTCCATTTCATTAGACGGCATAGGGGCTTCCACTGAATGACATCATTAAAATGCCCTCTTATCGAGAAATTTGATTTTATGTCGCGCATAAGCCCGGCTCGGCACAGCATTGGCAATTGCAGCCACAGCCGCAGTCGCGGCCGCAGATAGAATGGCTCCCAGAATTCCTGGGAAGAGTGCGCAATGCACACATTGTGGCGCGCTGGTACTTAGCGGTGGCCATTCACCACCGAGAGCCATCGAAATGGAAAGTTTATGGGTTTATTGTGTTTGCCCGGAGCCAGCATTGTGTGCCCAACTGGCTGTGGTGTCGCTGCGTGGACACTCCGGCCGATGGCGTGGCGTGTGTACAAGTTGCAATAGAAGTTCTTATCGGCCTTGATTTAGGATGGACAGCCGGCCTAAGGGGGAGATTCCTTTTGTCTCCGAATGGCAATAATTTGTTAGATTCCGATGGGTAGCTGGACTCGTATAAGGGTTCACGTATCGGCGCGCCGATCATCACCAATTACGTGATCGCTTTGAGTTGTCACAACCAAACTGGCGGTGGGTTGTGCTTGTAAACGCTGGCATGTTGTGCTGCCCGAAACATCGACTGTCGTGTGGATCAGCGGATGGCCAAGAACAATGGCTTTTTCGTTTAATGAGCTCGGTGGGAAGATGTTCTTTTTTTTTAAAGAATTTCACGTTCTTTCGACAGCCTCCTCAACGCAGGCAAGGTTATCGCGAAAGAGCGGGTGGTCCTGCCAATCCCTCGGCTCACTTAGGCCCTGGCGAAGTCCATATCGATCGGCAGTGACGCTGGAACAAAAGGGCGCAACATGCGTCGACACATGAAGTCGCACGATAAAGCTTCGCCTTGCGGCGCCGTTCTTAATGACCCAAGAGTGAATAAATCCGGAAAACACTCGGCTGCTGCATGGCTTCCACGGGTGAGGAATTGCGTCCCATACGAGAACATGGCCTAAAGACCGATCGGTCTGGCCAATAACTTACCGCAGCACCTAATTGATTTCTCGACTCAAGGTAACGTTCCTGCTGCAGGAGCCCGCCTCATTACTTGAGGTTCCTGGACCGCGCGGAACATCGAACATCAAACCACGGACACCCCTGAGCAGGCGAGACGTCTCACACGCCGCCGCTGCCGTTCATGATTTATGTTCTCCGCAGATACGTTATCTGACAACTCGATGGCCTCATTAAGCCGGTGTTTACGAAAAACCCCAGCAACATCATCATCGTCGTCGTCGTCGTCTGGGCACCGTCACAGACTCAGCACACTCCGGGGACCACGGGGAACTATGACAATGCATCCCAGCCAGTGGCGGGCACCCACGGTAGCGACGGCCGGTGCAGATGCGCCATCCCGACTCCGGAACACTGTTTCTTGATTAATTTTCGATAAAACATCGATTTCACATTGCTCCTCTACGATTGCGCGTCGGTTTGGTGGCCTCCTCCCTTGCCTTCCCATATATTTCGACGTTCCTCCATTTATCTTAATTACGCCGGGACATGGAGGTCAACGTCATTGATGCCCACCGCTCCAGCCCCGGCTCCAGCCTCTGGTGCGGAACCTTGGCGCAGAACAGTCAATATTTTCGTTTCGTTTCGTTTATCGAATCTGACCATCAGGACGCTTTGTGTACACAAAATGAGTTTTGGAGCGGCGGCACCTGTTGCCGGCACCTATCGTGCCGTCGAGCGATTTCACTTTCCCCGTGCGCGCTCGCCATCGATAATGACTTTCAAAAGCAGCCATCACTTGTGGCGTCTTTTCGGGGTCATTATGTCAGACGGCGGATGCGCGCTTTGTTTTTTCGGAGAAAACCAGGAACTCCTGACGCTACTGATGTGTGAAGACGACGATGGGCGGGAGATGGCTCGCCAGCGAGTGCAAAGTGCGAGATGAAAGTGGATCGTCCTCCGGTAGTGGGGACGGATTGTGATCGATGTTTGTTCGACTGACGAAAGTTCAAACATTTGCCGGACATTGTGGACTCAAGAAAGTTAATGTTGCATGGAGTGGAGGTGTCAACAATATTGGCAAAGTCAACTGAAAAGCTGAATCGACAGTCCGGGCTTTGCTGACGTCGCAGAGTGGGAATGGTTCCAACCATAGTGCTGGTTCTTCTTGAAGGCAGAAGTCCTTGGAAGTTCCGAGAGACGAGCTCTACGTGGCATATTTATTGCCGTTTTTGAGAGCAGCTGTTGGAGGAATGGAATCAACCACGGACAGGCTTAGGTGGCAGTGAGTCCGTGTAAAGAGAAGGGGCTACTTGAGCTTGTGCCCCGGTTAAGAGAATACATGCAAGTGCCGAAGGATCAGGACTGTCAACTACAGGCCTAGGATTGTGCTTGCTGGAGGGTCGATTAGCGTAGACTCATGTCCACACGGACTGTAGCGCTATGTAAGACGGATGAAGGGACATCAGGTATCAGCTTCGACAACTCTGCACAATGCCGATTTCCATCCAGAGAGGACTGGCAAACCCAATCACTCGCCTCAGAATATCAATTTCTGATCTGCAGAGACGGATCTAAGCTAGACCACGGTGTAGTCTTAGCGGTCTTCTTGGCCGACTTCAATGCCTGCAATTCTTGCCGCCTCTCAGATCACACGAGTATCTTCCAGGCTGAAGTAATAGCGTTCAGAGAAGCGTGTAAACTACTCAGCAGTACCTGCGGCTATGGCAGAGCCGTAGCGATCTGGAGCGACAGCCAAGCAGCCACAAGGGTCATCTCCTCAGTAATCACTTCCTCTAAATTGGTGCAAAGGAAGAACTCAAACAGGCCAGTACCAGGTGCAATATTACTCTCCTCTGCGTTCCAGGCACAGCAAATGAGATGACAAGCTTCCGGCAACTACCTCACTGAGTTGGTGGGCCCTCCAATCAACTACTGCAAGTACATCATCTATGAACACTCCTTGTCCTTACCTAGTAGAAGGTGGCCTGGCCCTCCTACACGAAAAGAATGACTGATACGACTGACCGAAATAGCTAGAGTCGTGGCTGTAAGGACGGGACACTGGCCCATAGGCATCCACGCTGCTAGACTCGGGATACCGTTCAACCCACACTGTTGCCTCGACACTTTCTCTGTGACTGTCCGGCACTAGCCAAACAAAGATATACGGCGCTCGGCAAACCCTTCCTTAGTGACCTCTCCGAGAACGCTAACCAAATTATATCGAACGAAATAAAACTCCTAAACTCCACAGGCTGGATTTCGCAAATAGGATAGCCACTTAAACCAACCAACCAGCATCAGCATCGTGTTCAAACTACGTTCCAACGAAGCACGCCGAAAGCGCACTCAAAATGGCTGTGGTGTTGAACCTAGGTAACGTGAATAACGCGGACAATTGAATGATCTAAGGATTAAATGCTGCCGAACAGTAGACGAGAAGGCGAGGCCGTATATCATGACTTCCTCGAAACTGACGCCAATGCATTCATGCCCATAGAACAACATTTGGAATGAGGTTCATCGGTAGTATTTCAGACGATACTGGCGACCAGGATACAGATTTACTACGCACGGAATGATTACACTCCAACGCTTATTTCAATGACACCGTGGCTCTGAACTAGTGCAAGATGTGGAAGAATCCCGTTTTTACTAAATTTCAGGGCACAATGGACGCACCAAGTTGGACGCAGTGAGTCACGGCCTAAGGCACCCTATTACCTACCTACTACACTTCATGAACATTCCAAATATACACACTTTTGGGCACAGTCAATGTCAGCTTGTGCAGCGTCCAATTCAATTTAAGTCAATCGCTTTGCTACGCTTTACTTGAGCTGGGAGGGAGTTCCCAAACCTTTAGGAGTTCAAGTATCTCGAAACGGGCGTAATTAGATCTCCAGCCCGGGATGATAGTGCAAATATGGCTGTGCATAATATTGGGCATGAAAATGCAGCATCTAGCATTCAAGAAGTCTGTTAACGTGCGCCCAAAGGCAAGCCGGTGGTGGAAAGTGATCAGCAGAGCCCATAAATGTATTTTACCCCGTCATTAAATGCAACCAGCAGTTTATACTGTGATTGGGAGTCGGAGATCGGACTAGGTCACGGCAAAGTTATCAATGATAGGCAGAAGCAACGTCTCGATTTGTATTTATAAAATCAGCAGGTAGCCAAAGTTGATGTAGCGCTTTTGTAATTGGTATGATCTGTGGCAGAGAGAGACTGAAACCCAAACTTATGACAATGTGCAACATCGCATAGACCGAATACAAGGGCACATTGTGATTTAGTAGGATTACGTCTATTGTCAGAGGCTTGTAAAGGGTGGTTACATTTTAGGGGCCGATGTTGATTTTGAATAAAACACAAATTATTTAGGAAATTATTGTCATTTCTTTTTATTATGATAATATTGGTATGGTTCAACTATGTATGAAACAAAATATCGGCCAAACGGCCGCCGCGGCACACCTCCATCCGATGGTCCATACGTTCGATGACGCTGAAGCATAATTGAGGTTCTATGCCGTTAATGTGCCGAATTATCTCATTATTTAGCTCTTGAATTGTTGCTGGCTTATCGACGTACACCTTTTCTTTCAAATAATAATAATAATATGGGTGGCGCTACAGCCCGTAGAGGGCCAGGGCCTAGCTTCACAGCAACTACTCGTATTGTGCGTGCTATTGCTCTATCACGAGTGGAAGGGACCTACAGTTTTATGCCGACTCCGAACGGCCAAGTTTGAGAAGCTTTTTCTAGACAGTTATACTCTTTGAGCATTGTCGGTGACTCGAAAGAGGTGGGGCCGTGAAAAGTATTTCTTGTCCTAACAGGAATCGAACCTAGACAGGCAGGTCCAAGTGCGTAGGAGTCGACGCACATACCCACAACGCCACGGGCCACCACTTGCAAATAACCCCAAAGAAAAAAATCCAACGGTGTCAAATCACATGATCTTGGCGCCCAATTGACATCGCCACCACGCGAGATAGCACGGCCATTGAATTTGTCGCGCAAAAGATACATTGTTTCGTTAGCTGTGTGGCAAGTGGCCACGTCCTATTGAAACCACATATCTTCCAATTCGGGCCATAAAAAGTTCGTCATCATTTCACGATAGCGAACACCATTCACAGTAACTGCCTGACCGGACTCATTTTGGAAAAAATACGGCCCGATGATGCCGCCAGCCAATAAACCGCACCAAACAGTCACTCTTTTGTGGTTGCATTGGTTTTTCGACAATCACTCTTGGATTATCATTCGCCCAAATGCGGCAATTCTGCTTATTGACGAATCCACTGAGGTGAAAATGTGCCTCATCACTGAAGATGATTTTCTTCGAAAATTGAGCATCCACTGTTGCCATTTCTTGCCACCATTCTGACCATTGACGACGCTTGAAATGATCAAGAGGCTTTAGTTCTTGAGTCAATTGCACCTTGTAAGCGTGTAAATGCAAGTCTTTATGCATAATGTTCATCAACGACGAGCGTGAGAGGTGCAATTGTTGGGCACGACGACGAGTTGAGGTGGACGGCTCTTCAGCCACACTATCGCGAACAGCAGCAATATTTCTTGCAGTACGAGTTGTACGAGCATGCACTGGTGTTTTCACATCTCCTACAGACCCGGTTTGCTCAAATTTTTGCACGGCTTTTCCGATTGTACGCACATTTGGACGATTAAATTGACTGAAAAAATCACGAAGTGCCCGATATGCATTTTGATTTGAACGCCCTTTTTCATAATAAGATGGAATAACTTTAACGCGTTGCTCGATTCTGTATCTTTCCATGGTTCAAATTGAGTTAGTCTGAAATTGAGAAATGTCAAATGAAATGCAGAAAAAATGTTGGCGTTTAGGTGTGATTCACATTCAACATCGGCCCTTAAAATTTAACCACCCTTTTTAAGTATATAATAATATTCCAAAAGCGCTGCCGATTCAAACACGCGCATCCGTCAAAGTCGACGCGTCAGCATATTTCGCACATTCAAGAAGCAGCCAAAATCCACCAGAATTCGAAGTCTGTCAGCAGCATTCCCGACAGTCGTTTAATGGACAACATATATCCGAATAATAAAACAATAGTTTTTAGGTTTAAAGTCATTCTACAATACAAACGCATTGTGTAAGTTGTGAAATTCTCCACATTCCAGACTTTTCTCAAATATCAGATTAGCTTCACAACTCTGTTTAATGTTTTTCCGCTTCAAGAAGTTGGAGAAGAACAAATATTGCTCTTTACAAAGCGACAACACTAAAAAACACAACTACTTAGCAGTACATCCAGTGCACCTGCAGTAAATGCTTTATTTCAACTACATACATACGACTATCTACATAACTAAATAAATTCGCATAAGCATACTCGCTTGCACCGGAACCACTAAGTTCGCTCGAAAATTCAGGTTCTTTGAATCCGATTCGGAGAGCAAGCCCGAATCTCCGGTATAAAGACCAAGTAATCGCGGATGCAAGACAGCTTGGTCTTGATGACTGGAAGCAGCGTGCCCAGGACAGTCAACGATGGAAGGCAGCAATTGCTCAGGCTCGGACCCTCCATGAAAAAAACGCGCTTACTTAAGTACTACGGTGCAACTAAACATCAGAACTTCGAGTGTTTTTAGAGACAGTCGAATTAGTCGTAACCTTGAGGTCAGACGCGTGAAGTAAGCGTGCGCCGCTAAACAGATGTTTTTGATTGCGACGAACAAGTCCTTGCATATATGTATGTATTTATTATTATTTTGTTTCTTTGACGTTAGTCAATTTTGATTAATTGGGTTTAACTCAATTTTGTTCCCCTTTCGTTTGGTATTAACGGCTTAAGTCCAGCACAATATAGCATACCAATATAGAATGCTATATTTCTAGTGCCCAGCGTACGGATCAAATTGACTGCGAAGGAAATAATTAGCATCCAACGCGATCTTGGGTTCATGAACTTCATCTTTTTCTACTGGTGTTACAGTCTGGGGTGGACATGAGCCTCAGCCTCTCCACCAGCTGACATGAGTTTTAGCCAGTTGCTTCAAATTTCGCACTCCAAGAAGGCATTTTTCGGTTTTGTGCTCCATCGGTTTCTTGGGCGTTCTCTACGGCGTTGTCCCCTTGGTGCGGAGTCGAAGAGAGTCGTAGACGTCTGGCTAGACTCATGACGCTGTACAGTCTGTACAGTTAGTGCTTTAATTTTCGCCGTCAAAAGGTCGCACGCAGGACTCTTCTCTCCATGCTTCTGCGCCATAGAGCAGGGCAGTTTGCCTATTGAGCCCACAGAAACAACGATTGACAAGCTTTCGAGGCTGATGGTGTTCGTACCGTTTACTTACGAGCCGAGGTGGACGAAGTCCTTAATTACCTTGAAACTAAATTCGCCTATGTGGCCACGTCGTCGATGGTGTGTCTACTTCCTTAAAGACAGCAACTTCGTTTCGCCCTCATTCATCGCTATACCCATTTTATCCGATTCCGTATCAATGCCAGCAAACGCCTCATTGACGGCTCGCTGTATTCTACCAATCACGTCAATCTCGTCAGCGTATGCTAACAATTGTATGGACTTCTGCAAGATCGTGCCTCTAGTGTTTGCGTGTGAGTCTGCACGATCTTCTCCAGGATGATGTTGAAGAAGTTACATAACAGAGTGTCGCCTTGTCTAAATTCATTTTCTTCTCTTGGTCTTGGTGCTGGCCTCCCTTTCTGTGTGCATGAACGCAAACATCGAAAAATCACACCATGTTCGTGGTCTTCTTGGCCAATTCCATCAATTAAGAGCAAAATAACTCGACCAGAAAATATTCTTCCAATGACGCCTTGTCTTAATATCCATACCTTTGACTTAAGGCCAATAAACCCGGTCCACCTTTGGCTATGAGGAAGAAAAATGGGAGTGATGGGGACGGTGACGGTGAAACTTTACTCATTCTCAAAGTTTGCATCAAAGACAAGACATGAAGAAGTTGCACAGCATGCAGACAATTTGTGGTTTCAATGGTGTTTGGACAGATTTTCAATTCCCAGCAACAGACAATTTAGTTTGTTAAAATGTCCTTCTCATTCTTCTTGTAACAGCGCTACATCCCGAGATGGACATCCTGCCCAACATTTAAGCCCCTCCAGCTGGCACGATATTCGTTCTGCTGCCTCAAATAAAGCACGCCACGTTGCGTAAGACTGTGTGGTCCCTTTTTACCAAAAAGTTGCAGAATCGCATAGTCCTGTCCACTTCTAAGATCAGGGCAGTGTTCAAAAGATTTGGTCATGAGCTAGCCTCTAGGAGAACATCGCCAACACCTTTGAATCTCGATGTTATAGCCTCCGACCACCCACCCCAAGTTAGACATCGAATTTCGAAAAGTTCCTTTTACGCAATAACTCGCGTCGTGAAAGGGATTTCCTTCCAGTTCGCATCGTCTTAGGCAGAGGCAGTTCAGGCCTATCAGCGAACCCGTGTCATTCTCCCATCCTTCCCACGCTCCATCCTTCCAGAACCGGAAGCGACTCCAGTCCACGAGTGAGAGTCACTTCGAAGTCAACGATCGCGCGCCACTCACCAGGAAATGCATCGGCCAGTCCCATCCCATGACAAAATGAAAGTTGTGATGTGCACGGCCATCCATCGCAGTCACCCAGTTCAATGGAAATTCTCGAATTTCATTCCGAAGCATCATCCGATTACCAGTGCAACGGTGCCGCCGGCGCTCACTGCGCCAATCTAGAAAACTAGTTGCCCAGCATCCCCCACACAGCAGTGCAGCGGCGGGACCCAATTTCACTGGCCTTGAGGCCTGACACCGAAGCCCACAGATCGGGCGAGCACTTCCTCGCCCGACTGGCCGGTCATTAGGCGAGATTTACGGGCCCAAACAAACATCGTAAAATATTAATTACTCGCGTAACGACATAATGCGCCTCGCACTGATGGCTATTTACAAGAGACCGCGCGCATAAAAGTCTCACCGGTCGCGGTGTCCGCCTGCGGAGTGTAATTCGATAGGAATCGGTCGGTCGGTCGGTCGGTCGGTCGTCGTCGTTGGCAGCTTCCAGGACGCTGTGCTGGGAGCTTTTTTTTTCCGCCGCCAAACTTGCCACTTGCCTTGTGCGACTTCGCCTCGTTACACCGCGTTAGTGTCTGCCTGCGATCAATGTGTCACATTTTCTCGCATGGGACAGGTGCAGGCAGCACAAATTTATATGAGGTGCCTCCAGCAGCAGCCGGTCGTCGCCACCACCGACTAACCATCCAGCCATCGGAGTGTACAGCCATCCAAACATCCAGCCAGCTAGCGAAATTAATAGATACAAACATTATCGAGCTCCACGATCTTAATGACTATTACAAGTTGTCAAGATGGTTATCGGGCGGAGTAACGTGCCTGGACATGGACGGCCGCGGCCGCGGCGCGACGGTGGCGTTTGTTGGTCTCGGTCCAGCACGGCGCGGCGCGGCCTGCACCCCGGCTGTTGTGCGAGAGTGTCGGCCGCTGTGACACAGCGTCTCCCTCCGGTCGGTGCCGGAGGCTTTCCTCTGGCCAAAATGGAAAGGATTCATGTCGAACATTATGTCTAATTATGAGACATTAATTACCACCGTTTAGGCGACGCGCCCCTTTCTGCGGTCGACGCTGGACGGTGGACAGTCTTGAACTTGTCGCTTCCATGTAAGCGAAATGACAAAACCGTTTTGGGTAGCTCGGAACATGGGTCTTGTCTGAAGGGGGCACCTATGAGATATGTCTACATTTTGACTGGCGCGGCGTGGTCACGAGCGAGAGAAGGTGCCGATAGAGGGATGGCCGTGTGCAGCATGGCCCGCCTGGGATGAGCGATGTTCGAATCGCTATCGTGTGCAGAATCTCTTCCGGCTTTTAGTCGTGGCTGCACTGTGATGCAATAGAATGACGCGTTACACAAATGCTTTTTATGTTTGTTCTGTGACGTGAGTGTCAGAAATCTAGTCGAACCGTTGGATTCCTGTGGCGTGCATGTTAAGACATCTAGTGCTCAGCCAACGACGGGGGGTGGGTTGCTTACCCCCGTGCGATGGTCAGGCTGGACTAGGAAGTGATTCAGTTCAAAACAGGCTTGGTTTGCTTAAGCAATGATGGTCATGTCAGCAGTCAACCAATTTGGTGTCTGACATTGGAGACAGCTGGGAAGAGGCTATTTAGGTCCAAGCTATCTGCGGAAACCTGAAACAATCCCTCCAACCCACTCAAACGGCGGACTTGGAGGTAATACTAGAATTATTAACACTTGCAAACGACTGCTGCAATGGGCGCCTTAAGGATCAACATCAATACAGTGGCTGATTGCCAAGCTTCATCGGAGCCAGAGTGTCTACGAGAATCAATGAATCGCTGATTACCTCATCGCTGACTTGCGCACTTAGAAGTTCCGCTCTTTTCTTTCCCTCTTTCTCGAGGCAGAAGGGTCGGATTCGAAGACCCTCTTAAATGGAGCATTGGTGTCCATGCGCTCGATGTGTCCGAGGCGAGTGTAACCTACGGATTTTTTGCCTTCCGGACTGCAACCACATCTTGGAGCTCGCAGAGTTCGCGGTTGTGTCCTCTCCTCCAGGCAAGACCATATATCCGACGTGGAATTTTTCCTTCGAAGGCACCAAGATAGCAGAACTGACTAAATACTGCCCCACTCATGGGACCAACAAAAAGGCGACCAAATAGCAGGAGACAACATCAGACCTGACGAGAGCATAAACTTTGCACTTGCCCGAAGCGATTCTGATACTAATCGGTTTACAGTTTACCCCCAGACACATCGCAGAATTCTTTTATGAAACTTGTGTCAAGAGTCGAAAGTCAGAGCCTTGAATAAAGCTAAGATATCACTGAAGAGCTGAAACAGCTTCACTGGACAAGAGACTTCAGAAAAAGTCTGCCTACTCTAGCCGAGCGAGCTACTCATAAGAAAGTTGCTAATAACTCGTCAAAAGGCTGGAGTACCGGATAAAAAGGAGTGCCAGCCCGAAACATGTCCAATTCGATCTTGTGTTGGACGAGTTGCTCTGTGGGAGGATCCAGTACTAGTGTTGAACTGGCGATTGACCAACAGGAATGATCTTGCGACTAGTAAAGGGTGGTTAAATTTTAAGGGCCGATGTTGATTTTGAATAAAACACAAATTAGTTGGGAAATGATTCTCATTTCTTTTTATTATGATAATATTGGTATGGTTCAATTGTGTATGGAACAAAATATTGGCCAAATGGCGCCGCGACCTCGGCGGCACACCTCCATCCGATTGTCCAAATTTTCGATGACGCTGAAGCATAATTGAGGTTCTATGCCGTTAATGTGCCGAATTATCTCATCCTTTAGCTCTTGAATTGTTGCTGGCTTATCGACGTACACCTTTTCTTTCAAATAATAATAATAATATGGGTGGCGCTACAGCCCGTAGAGGGCCAGGGCCTAGCTTCACAGCAACTACTCGTGTTGTGCGTGCTATTGTTCTATCACGAGTGGAAAGGACCTACAGTTTTATGCCGACTCCGAACGGCCAAGTTTGAGAAGCTTTTTTGTAGACAGTTATACTCTTTGAGCATTGTCGGTGACTCGAAAGAGGTGGGGCCGTGAAAAGTATTTCTTGTCCTAACAGGAATCGAACCTAGCCAGGCAGGTCCAAGTGCGTAGGAGTCGACGCACATACCCACAACGCCACGGGCCACCACTTTCAAATAACCCCAAAGAAAAAAATCCAACGGTGTCAAATCACATGATCTTGGCGCCCAATTGACATCGCCACCACGTGAGATAACACGGCCATTGAATTTGTCGCGCAAAAGAGCCATTGTTTCGTTAGCTGTGTGGCAAGTGGCACCGTCCTGTTGAAACCACATATCGTCCGCATTCGTATCTTCCAATTCGGGCCATAAAAAGTTCGTCATCATTTCACGATAGCGAACACCATTCACAGTAACTGGCTGACCGGCCTCATTTTGGAAAAAATACGGCCCGATGATGCCGCCAGCCCATAAACCGCACCAAGCAGTCACTCTTTGTGGGTGTATTGGTTTTTCAACAACCCCTCGTGGATTCTCATTTGCCCAAATGCAGCAATTCTGCTTTTTAACTTAAAAAATGTGGCTACATTTGGTCCGAAGTGCACGAAATGCATTTTGATTTGAACGCCCATTTTCGTAATAAGCCTGAATAACTTTAACGCGTTGCTCGATTGTGTATCTTTCCATGGTTCAAATTGAGCTGATTTTGAAGTTTTGAATTGAGAAATGTCAAATGAAATGCAAAAAAAAACACGACGGTTAGGTGTGGTTCACATTCATCATCGGCCCTTAAAATTTAACCACCCTTTATAATGTAGTGTAGTAGTGTGCCCAAAATTTCTGAATAAGATTCAATTTAAAAAGGAGGAGCTACAGAGAGTCAGTTTAAACCCATTAATGACAATAGACAAACTCCTCTTAGATTACTGCACGGAGGGGATTGTCTATATTTTATTTAAATTGTCCAAGTCTTAGAGCTCACAAAGCGGACTGGTAGTGCAGCTGTCCAACATATTACTTCTCTCGGAGACTCGGCTGAAGGAGGAGCACAATATGGACAATATGGATGGATTCGCCTTAAGGTCTATGATTGTCTGAGGCTTGTTGGCATAAGCCGGCTACTTCAAGGAGCCCCAAAGAAAGAAGTCTGGGATAGTTAAATCGGGCGATCTTTCTGGCCATAACAAATGGCCATAACGGGAGATTACGCGACCAGGAAATGCTTAATTCACAATATCCACTGTGGCTCGTGCTGTATGTGCGGTTGCACCGTCTTGTTGAAAGCACATGTTCACCAAGCTCCGCTCATCCAATCCAACAGTAAGAAGTCACTTATCACGACTCTGTGCTATCAGTGGCCAAGTGTAAGCGACCGTATTGTCGGTAGCGTCTTCAAAAAAATTCGGCCCAATCACTCTTCCCGCGTTATCGCCGCACCATGCAGTGACTTTGAGTGGATGTAATGGCTCTTCGTTTTTCACACGCCGATTTTGAGAGCGCTTCGTAGCTCAGAACATCGTCACCTTCCTTGTTGAAATGATTGTTGACACTCTTTCGAAGTATAGCGCTCCACTGCTTGTCTGTTGTCTGTGTCAAATATGATCGTATGTTCAAGTGCGTAGGAATTGACGCACATACCCACAACGCCGCGGCCGTCACGTTGCAACTTTGCAAATTCAGTGTCCTCAAAAACTGCATCGAAATCGCTCCCAAATCGAAGAAACAATTGAGTCCTCAATGAGAAGCAAGCAGCCAGACGATGCGGGACCAGCCTGAGAAAGGCTGATTGCATTCTTGTGCGCTTGTGAGAATCCACGACCTACCGCCTACAAGCTTCGAATTAGCGACAGAGACCCCTTATGACTCGCATACACACACCTCTGATGTCCGACGGCCCGATGAACATCTCCCAACACCAAGGCAGGTGTCATTTGTTCCAGACTTTATTTGGTCACCTCGCTGAACCCGGGGGAGCCGTACAAATCCCGAACAAAACTGTCACCATGTCGTCGGAGGGAACTACCCGATCGCACACCCACCACACGACAGCATCCAGCTACTCGCTGCGAGTACACTTCCCATTCTAGGCATGCACCACAGCGAGGCAGCGCAACAGCACCACACAGCACAACAGCTCAACAACACCGAGCGCAGATGGTTATCTCCCGTCTAACCCAACATCAGGAACAGCACATTAAAAATGAAGAGGTCACAAGGGGCCCCGAACACGGCTCCATTCGCAAGCGGTTCGCTGACATTCAGTTCAAGCCAAGACTTTGCTTTGCAGCCTCCTCCTCCCCTCGGTGCTCTTGTTTCCGTGTCACTTGGTGGTGGGTATGCGGTGCTGGCAGCCACCATCGGAGGACTACCACTCCAGAGCCTTATCGCGATTCTGCATCTCTTGGGAATTGATTTTCCTTCAAATTCGTTCGCTGATAGAGAAAAGTGTGATGGCAAGGAGTCGATTAAGCGCAGCAGCGCAGCCATCACCGCGATACCAGGTCAGGCAATGACAACGAACGAGAAAACTGAACGAGCAGCCGCCGATGAGGTACAACAATTGAAAGGAAATTTGTCGGGCTACATGTTCAGCACAAACGCCGAACACGGAGAAACTAAATACCTCGGATGTCGCTGCCTGTCCCCCGCGACGTGCTCGTCCATTGTGTTTGGCTGCGCTTATGTAAGGACGAGGATTCCTGATTCCCGAGGGAGTTACATATTTTTTGTTTTTGTCGCCTTTTAGCCTCCTTAACATCCCGTTCACATCGCCAAATTATGCAATTCGCCCGAGAGAGCCCGTCGCGAATCTGACCGCGCGCTCTTTACGCAACGCCGGGGGTGCTGCTCATAAATTCGAGGTGCGCGTACGTCCGATTCGACGCCAGCCGGACGGGGAAGGTCGAAGAGTTCAATTGCGCGGCGAATATATCAACACATTCCCGTGCCCGTGCTGACACGTTGCGCTGCCATTGTCCGGTCCATTGGCCGCCGCGCCGGCTTTGTAAGCCTGATTGTGAATTATGGCCCAATTCGAATTATTATATTCGCCGGACAGATGTTGACACCCGTTGAATTGGGAAAGTGATGATTTCACTTTCGTCGTGCGAGCGTGGCGAACATGTGATGTCTTAATCGGAAAGGAGGACGTTGCGCTCTGTGGCTGTTGGCTGTTTGATGAGATTCATGAGTTGCCCAACTAGAGGTGGTAACAAGAGGGGGCTTGTGTTCGATTGAGTTTATCAGTAGACCTTTTTGACAAACAGACAAATTTACTCAAGGGACAGGAATAAATGCGTTGCGTGCTGCACAACGTCGCCTGGTAGCCGAGTTCGATTTCCTTTTTGGTCCGTACCCCACACAGTTGAACTTTAAATTCCTTAGGTCCTGCCTGTAGATGCTCCGAGTTATGGTCAGCTCCACAAAACGTCTACTTCCGGTTCTCAACATCAAGTTGTGTTGCATCCGCCATTCGATGGGTTGACGGGTGTAAAGGTTGAAGCTGTAACATGGCTTACTTAGGTCTCTCGAACGTCTCCGCTGATCTCGTGCTCAGCAGTTCATGCATCCATTTTGATAGAGCGGGATTTACTTCTTTCTTGTTCAGAGCTCGAATAATTGCATCGTAAGATATGTTGCCAAGTGCTTCAATATCCAAGAACGCACATACAGATGTGTAAATATTTCGTTCGTTTCAAGGGCGCATTGAGTGTTGGAGGATTGTATACTCTTGACTCCCTTCCGTACCAGTCATCTTTTTGTGTTGTTCAGCCATCCTGAAGTCCTTATAAACCTGAATATAGATATGAGTGGGATTTTTGGAAAAAGTGTTATATATCTCATTTGGAAGAGACTGGGGCAGTTGCAGCGGTAGTGAGGAGTATTCTCTATTTCCTCTTTATCCACCTAGTCGTTGGCTAGTCCCTTTTTCATTTCGTGGTACTCCAGGTGTTTTCTGTGTGGTCTTCCAGGTGGCTAGAGAGTTCTAACTTTTATTTGCTGTTTGATCATTTCGTCCACATTTTTCCTGATATCTGCAAGATGTGGTTTGATCCGTAGGCTTGCCTGGGTTGGGTCGCTTTCGGCAGCTTTTCTAGCGAGTTTATCCGTTGCTTAATTACCGGTATGCCCCCAGGATGAAGTAATCAGGTTCTGCTAGCTGATAACCTTGAGCTCTTTCTGGTCTCATGCGATCAGCTTGGAGTTGATTTCTTTTGCTGAACTTACTTAAATGACCTTAAATGCCTGTGGTATTACGAAATTTGTTATCATTCTGGCTGCTTGCTTGAAAGCCACGACATCCGATTACAAAAATAACTCCCATAATCAGGCATTCTGATGGAGCTCTGCATGTTTAACAACAATAATACCAGAAGAGTATTTCGAAATCAAGGCACTCAGATGTATAGTCACCTTCGACTTGTTCATTTCGTGGTCTACTTAAGGCCGTTTGCTTCAGCTTACACTGGCTTCATAGCCAAGTTACACTTCTGTTCAACTTTACCTATTCTTCATTGCTCGTAAATATTTAAGTCGAACTTAACAATGATCCTGTTGTTTTTAAAATGCAACCACGTTCACTGCGATTTCAAATGTCATATTTGCTATTTTTAATTGGTGAATGGGAGTTTTAATGTGGGTTCCATTGATGGCGCCAATCTAAAATGGAAACGATGCTATTCGAAGGAAATGTTTCTTGGAATTTGCAGTTTCGATAGCTCTCCGGAAATTTGATGTTGCTTTAAAAGGGATGCTCTTTCACTTTCGAAACTGTTAAAACAGTCCAATATGCACTCGAAGCGTGAGTTCCGACCAAAACAGCAATGACCTCCAAGTTAGTTCCAGTTGCGTAAAACCCTGATTTGACAAGTAGTTGATAGGTGCAATCAAATTATTTCTTGTAAATTCATGTTCATTAAATGTTGCATTAACAAATTAATAGAAAAATCGTACCTGTTGAAAGGACATTCTATCATTGACTCTATCTGCTGTAACCGAAAACCCTTATAACGGAACAGCCGAAACCATGTCTAAAACGGAAGTTGGTCAAAGCTAAAAGAATATTCATTTTTGTTGAAGACACGGTGAGAAACTCCAACTTCTTAAATTTCCATCGCTCAAATAAATCAAGTAATTCTACTCCATTTTATAATTTTGAAATTAGTGCCGTTGAATCTGTATATACGAGTATGTACAAATTACTCCACGATTTTATATCACTGTCAGTATTAAAGTACAACTTAAAGTCTAATGATCCACTATTTCTTTATCCTAACTCGATGAAAGGAGACTAGATCAACTTCGAAAATCGAAATCGAACAAAATGATGTATTGTGACCATAATAACCAATTTCCTCAGTTTCGTTAAGTTTCGTTCAATTTTATTTACTTAAAGGCTCAACTATAATGCGCATGAGCGAGCATGAGCTAGTGTCAAATTTCAACGAAATGTTTCGTCATATTTGCAAAAAAATCATATCTACCCATAATTCGCATCTGTGCGCATGTCCATATGTCAGAAAATTTTTTGTTTCATTCACCCGAAAAATGTCGTGTTCCATTATATGTCTATGTATGTATGTACGAATACCAACAGAATATCAGCTGATTTGCTCATTTTTCAAATTTTTGTTTTCTTGTCTGTGTTTTATCTGTCACATTCGCATATGCGCGGTGCGATTCATTTCGCACTAGCTCATGCTTAACGAAACATTTGTGTTTTGCACATGCTTAACGAAATGCTCGCAATCTTTCATGGACGACATTATAGGTTGCCGCATGGGGTTGGGTGTATTTGCGCACTCACTCATGCGCGTTTGACACTAGCTCATGCTCGCTCATGCGCATTATAGTTGAGCCTTAAGTTGTGTGGCCGACTTCAGGTTAAACTTTTCGAATCATGCAAAGCGGCAAGGCCAACTGAACTTCTTAACTGAAACTAAAATCGCTAACATGAGTAGCAGCACGAAACTTAGTGTACTTGCATGGATTGCCTCAAACTTATGGAGGGCTTTTGCGGCAGTCGCTTGCAAGTGGTAATGAGTCTAATATTATCCCCAAGCTTTGGAGCAGTGTTAATTGCTCCTATGACTACCAGGAATCTAGTCTAGGTAATATCTTTAGGTTGGGTGATTTCCGGGAAGCCTGGCACCAGACTAAGATGCTATATGTCCAGATGGAGCCGAAAATCGCTGTCCAAAGACTTGTTTTGGGGTGTTCAGTGTTCTCCACGACAACTGGCAACATCTGTCTTTCTCACGAACCCTGTCACCGAAGCATTAATGAAAATTATACGTCAAATATCCTACTTTCCAACTTTCAGAGAGCAATCGTGTGAACTCTGAACATTTGGTCTAGACTATTCAGAAAGCAGCAGCAGCTAAGAAAGATGATCGCCACTGGTCAATCTGAAAAAAACTCTCTGGCATTGCAACATTAAATAGAAACGTCAACAACCAAAGCGGTACACAACACTACTCCCTACCAGACAATTCCAACGAAAAAAAACATGAGACTGACGAGGCATACCAAAAGGGGCCGCAAGAGGAGTCTCAGGCTAAAAGACGAGCGGAGTAAAAATATTTCACAGCCTCCCAAGCTCAACGAGATCGAGGAGTCTAGCTACTAGCTACGGACAAATACGACCCTTTAATAAGAAAGCCAAATGTCTGGCAGCACGCACTCGCACTGAGGGTAGCCTTCCTGGACAAGGCAGCGATAGACTGATGGGAGAACGAGGTTATTCCATCCCCAGACATGGAAGTACCTAGCACTGAAGAAGTCTGTACAGCCGCATGCCCCAATGGTTTACCCTCAGTACTTAAGCATCCATCTTATGTGGGTGCGGGGACACTGTGGCAATTCAGAAAATGCTGAAGAAGCTGACTAGCTGACGAGATTTTCCATGATGATGCTTGTAACGACGGATCACACCGATCGGGGATGGTCTCATCGGGTAC
Organism: Eristalis pertinax; assembly: GCA_907269125.1. NCBI lineage: Eukaryota > Metazoa > Arthropoda > Insecta > Diptera > Syrphidae > Eristalis > Eristalis pertinax. Next base: position 45,255,749 of record OU026145.1, on the reverse strand, counting down.
AGGGTAGGCCCGAGACGATCACACAGCCTCAGACTGTGCAGGCCGGCCCTAAGGACTCTTATCGGTGTTGTCACTGGGCACTGCGCCAGTGGAACTCGAGCCCTTAGATTGAGTCAGCCTTATTACGACGAGGAAGAGGTGGAAAGTATTGTCCACCTTCTCTACAATTGCACCGCCCTTCCCCTCCCGAAGGAGATGCCACATTCTTCAATAACATGGCCGAACTATGCAACATTAGTGTCGGCCATCTTCATCGCTTCGTCAAAAGCACGGAAATAGGACCGACTAGGTCAGCGTTTTAGAACAATGGACCCACACTGGCCGAAGTGTGTCTGGTGATTGCTGGCAGTCAGCCACTTTACCCCTGACCCAATGCATTGGCACTAAGACCCGCCAATCGAGATGCCAAGGAGACGGCAAAAATGCCAGACGGCTGTCGCTGGAAGCGATGCAACAGCTCGTAGTGGACCTGGTCTTAGCTTCTGCAACCCCCAGCTCTGCTTAATTTCAGCATCATCTTTCCAAGACCCACTCTTCCCAGCATGACATCATCCACCACAAACCGGACCAGCCGGTCATGACCATGGCACGGTTCCGATTTTCGAATCGACAACCGCTCCCACTCGCCTCATGCTCGACTGTCCTCCAAAATTTGGTGTTCATTCTAATTCCACGTGACGTCATCTGGCTCAAGCCGATCAAATCGAGCCGATCCTCGCGAGAGCCGCCGCTGCTGTGGTGTAACATGACCCGCATCCGTTTTCGAATGTTCCCTCGGCGCGGTGCTTCTTCTCGTGACTCGCTTCTTCCTGTGTTCGCTTGATTTATTTCCATTCGCTGGCGCGCTGGTAATAGGATCGGCATAATCCGGTGCAAATCTGATTCCCAGCCGCGTCGCCAATCGTGACTCTGCGCATCAGCGATCGCTGTACCGGCTAATGACGCCTCTCGTGCGGGTGGCATCCTTGTTGGCGTAACATTTTCGGCAACCACTGCGGCGGCTTCTCTTCCTGGTGTGGCCCGAATTTCGGTTTCGCCACTAATCACTTGGTGGTTCGGGGAAGCCTGGCGACCATTTAATTGGGCCGATTCCACGGAATCAACGATCCGTCTCGTGTCCAGGACTGAGGCTCGCTGGCAATTACGTCCTGTCATCGTGATGCTTAACGTATTAATCCGTGTAATGTAACTCGTTACCGATCTGGTCCCGCATTAGGGCGCCCCCCCTCGGGCGGTATGATGCATCGTCTGTGCGAGCAAATCTGACGATGATGGATGCAAAGATGCGTTGCATGCTGCAAATGGTTTGTGTTGCCACTTCGATTTGTAATTGATTTCAACGGCCTGGACGATGGGACCTGCGGGCTGGCACTGCGGCGAATATAGACTCTGACACTGACATGTGGACGTTTTAAAATAATTAGACGCAATTGACTGCGCTGCGGTGGATGTGGCACGCAGAGGTACGTAAATTGTGCGAACGATACCCGGCGAGGTACGGCTCAATTTGCTGCGAATATTGACATGAGTGATGGGTTAAGCGCTGCGATTAGCTTTCTGCGTCTGCGATGGGACTTTGCGTGTGTCTGCACGAGGAGGTGAGTAGGGAGGAAGATCCTTCGGCTGAGCGACTGATGCATGTCTTGATAGATAAATGCTGCTGCTCACGCAATCACGCCGAAAGGGATGCTTTGTTTTTTTTTTGGATTAGCTTCGATCTAGTCGACGCATTGGATCATGTTGTTGATGTTGCTTGTGCTCCAATTGGTGCAGATTACTTGTCCTCCTTGTGAGCTTGTGCCAACGAATTGCCTTCCTTGCATAAGTTTCACTTGAAAGACTTACTTACTTTACTTATCAGGCCGGCAATGCTGCTGCCTTGCATTGTTGGCGGTCCTGGACACGCTGCTTCCTGTCATCAAGATCAAGCTGTATTGCGTCCGCGATGACTTCGTTATTTTTATCGGCGGTGCGGTCTTACTCTCCTTCTCGAACCAGGAGGCTCGGATTCGAAGACCCTGTTTGGGGGAGCATTCTCCATGCGCTCGATGTGGCCGGGACTTCATCCACATCTTTGTACAGCTCGTAGAGCTGGCGGTTGTGTACTTCTTCGCTGACGGGACGCAGAATTTTTCTTTCGTTTTGTAGAGCATCATTTTCATTCTTCAAGTCAGGAGCCTTGAGAAACCCAAGTAGCACCGGTTACCAAGGACGATTCTACGACGGATCTCTACTGCGATGTCGTTGGTGGAGTTCACGTTTGCCCCTCCACACAACCACAAGGGAATCGTTGCATACATTAGTTCACTAGACGCCGCTAGGAGGCTCCATTTCAACTTGATCTATACATCGCCAAGGATTGTTGCTGGCATCCCGCCAAGTTGGGAGCGATCAGCAACTTTGCCTGTGTGCACAGACCCAACCCCCCACGTGTCCAACTGTAGAGACCAACTACTAGCGTTCCCATTATGAGGCAGACAACCATGCAGAACATCCCGGCAATAACACCAGCTGAGCTGTTCGAAGCAAGCAAGAAGATCGGTGATAGCAAAGCACCTGGGTCGGATGGCATCCCGAATAGGGCAGTTGAAGTCGAGACCAGACATTTTCATAACGGCAATGCAAAGATGTCTGGCGGAGGGGCTGTTCCCTACACCATGGAAACTGCAACACCTGGTGCTGCTCCTAAAGGGAAATAAGCCACCTGGCGAACCATCATCATATCGCCCAATATGCCTGCTCGACACGCTAGGAAAGATTCTAGAGCGCATCATACACGGTAGGCTACGTGCGGTAGCTGAACAAAACGGAGCTCTGTCAGAACACCAATACGGCTTCAGAAAATCGCTTTCTACCGTCGATGCCATAAAGGCGGTAGTAGATACAGCAGCTGAAGCCATACAGGGAGAAAGACGGAGATGGGGGACGAAGAAATATTGCGCAGTGGTGACGCTTGATGTCAAAAACGCATTCAACTCGGCGAACTGGTCATCTATTAGGAGAGCCGTGGCCAGAATGGAAACACCGTACTACCTGCGGAGGATAGTCTCTGAATACCTCAGGAACAGGTATCTAAGGTACCACTCTAATGAGGGCGCTAAGTACTAAAACGTTTCCGCAGGGGTCCCGCAAGGATCGGTCATTGGACCCCTCCTATGGAATATTATGTATGACGGGATTCTACATACGTCTGTCGCTACTCACATCGCTGATCACATCGCAGTGGTTACAGTTGCCATGCACGTCCACGAGGTTGAGTCTGCTACTGACGAGGCGAATGAGAAAATAAAGGACTGGTTGGAGTCTGCCGGTCTGGAACTAGCTGCGCACAAGACTGAGGCTGTCTTAATAACCAGCCGCAAGCAGGTGGAGTACGCAAACTTCCGGATCGGAAATCAGACAATTAGATCAAAGGAATCATTGAAGCATCTCGGTGTCATGATCGACAATAGACTTCGCTTCAAACTCCACATCGAGTACGCAAGCAAGAAGGCATCGACGATGCAAGCGGCACTCTCCTGAATGCTCCCAAATATCGGCGGACCTGGATACGCTCGTAGGATCCTGTTGTCCAGAGTGGTCAGCTCAGTCCTGCTGTACGCCGCCCCGATATGGGCTGGTGCACTGGCAATTACTGAGTGCAGTAGGAAGTTGTCGGCGCAGTACAGGCTCTGCGCAATCAGAGCTATCAGCTATCAGCGGCTTCCGAACCATCTCTGACGGTGCAGCATGTGTTCTAGCCGGAATGATCCCCATTGATCGAGAGCCAGAGGGTGTACCTTCGGCGGCCCCAGAATCGTCAGAGTAAAGACGGAGGGAAGATCGGCATCGGCTGTGACAAACCAGCTCCGCAAAGGGCAGCTGGACCCATAGGCTCATTCCCACGATTGAATCATGGACGCAAAGAAAAATAGGGAACTGTAATTTCCATCTTACACAGTTCCTGTCGGGTCATGGTGGCTATCGGGAATACCTCCACAGGTTTGGACACGATAACTCACCTATGTGCCCCGAATGTCCAGACGTGAATGAAGACGCGGAGCATGCAGTGTTCTACTGCACACGCTTCGCCGAAGACAGAGCGAACTTGCCAACTCCGGCGGAACTCGTACGCTACATGACGAGATCTGAGAGCGACTGGACAGAGGTCTGCTCCTTCATAGCTAACGTGCAGATTGCACTACGAAGAGCTGCAGCTCTAAGAAGAGCCCAAGAGGTGGCCTTACAAAATAGAGCATAATTGCTAACCAGCCCCGTGAAGTAATACCTACCGGCAGTTCAGCGGGGAGAGTGGTTGAAGTGTGCAGTGGTGTGGTTTAGGACGTAGGCGCGAGGACAAAGGAGAATAATATCCAGTGACTCGTTACCAGTATCTTGAAGAAGACTCCACACCAATTGGCGCAAACCATAAAAAAAATAAAAATAAACGTGGCCGTGTAGATTACCAAGCAAAAATCCCTGCACATGTCCGCACGTTTGATTTTTCAGCTCAAATAAAGCTTGTATACGCTTCTGCGTATTTGTTCCAGTCCCGCTTAAGAATCACCTTTAATCTGAATTGACTTAAAAAAATATATAAATAAGTGAAGAGGCTCGAAAGACTCGGCCGCTTTAGGCTCCATTAATGTACCTCTGCCTCGTGTACAGCCCATCGGCTGTGATGGTCTCTATTTCGAAGTACGTCTCGTATATGATCAGCTTTCCTGTTTGCGTTGCATTATTGTTCGGAAGCTCTACTCCTCCGTACTTGGCAATCCTAAGGGCAACAAATTTAAAAAGTCTCCAAGGATGTTAAGTATCGCCTTACCCATTGACACTCAAGTCAAGACCCATTTGTATCAAGTTCTCGGGGATGAATCGGCTTCTAGATGTATCGGCATCCGGCTGGCCGAGTATTTTCAATGGAAGCACGTACTCCGAGTCGGAACCGTGATCAGCACCTGCAAGGAACAACGAAGTTTAGTTGCCGATTCTGCAAGATTGGCTGGTTAATAAATGAATTCTGGGGTTAATGTCAATTCACGACGAGTCCTTAAAAACGACCACAAGCTTTGGTGGTGGACTTCATCAATGCGGGAGCGTAATCACCGAGACCTTCAAAGTCACAAAAGGATTGATACGAAGTGATGCGCTTTCATGTGACTGCTTCAACCTCATTCTGGAGAGGATCGTGAAAACCCACAAGCCAACTCTAGAGGCACGATCTTCCATAAGTTCGTACAACTGTTAGCATACGCGGATGACATTGAACTGGTTGGCAGAACACAGCGAGCAGTCAATGAGGCGTTTGCTGGCATTGAAACGGAAGCGCCTAGAGTGGGTCTCATGCACAACATTGACGACATGGCCAGAACGTCGCCGTAGCTTCGAGGTAGTGAAGGACTTCGTCTATCTCGGCTCCGCGGGGAACAGTTTAAAGAACATCAGTACCGATGTCAAACGCAGAGTAACTCTTGCGCACAGTGGCTTGGGCTCAAGATGCAATTAAGTAGTAGAACCATCAATCTGATGGCTGCCGACTGTACATAAGACACTGTTGACCCCAGCCTTGCTCTACGGCGCAGAGGCATGGTGGATGATGAGGTTCTTGGTCTTTATGAAAGAAGGTCCTGTTTGCGTTGACAGTATTTGGCGAAGAAGGTTCAACCACGATCTGTAGGGGCTGTACAGCGACATGCGAGAGAGACATGAGCGCATGGACAACCTAGCAGCGGTCCGAAGAATCCTCGACTCTGAGCCTGTGGGAGAACGCAACAAAGGACGCATAAAGTGGCGCACACAATTCGAGGGGGACCTCAGCAGGCTTGTTGTACGAAACTGGAAACAGCTCTCGAAAGATCGTACTGGCTGGCAAGGCATTTTTTGGTGAGTCCCAGGTCCACCTAGGAATGTAGCGACCAATGATCGTATGAGCAAGGGATTTAGAGCAATCACAGGTTTCGTACACGATCAAAAAGGCCAGACTAGTAGTTGCTCTATTTCTCAACAGCAACTCTTGTATGACAGGATGTTTGCGGAGCTCTTTCTCCTAAATGACTGCACGGATTGCGATTAATCTTGGGACATACATCGGTTATATCCTGGATTAGGACCTCTGTGCACGAAGTTTGAGTTTATCTCCAAAAAAGGCCAACAACACGAAAGTAAAAGCGATTCCCTTTTGCCATCCACTCAAATCACCACGTCCGTCCAAAAAAACACTGGACACCCCAAACACCCTTTCTGTGATCTACGCCAATAGAACACTCGAGAGCAGATGGTGTTCAAACCATTTCGTGAGAAATCAAGTCATACTCTCAAGGAACAGATAAAGAACCTCCGAGAGGTCTTCGAATGACCAACACTGTAACTAGCAGTGAATCTGTAAACTACAGAAGGTCCACAACTTCAACAGAACACAATCCAAAGGCGCACTGTTGCCCTGATGCGCCTCTAGGCCCGTCAAAACCAAAGTCAAACTGACACAAGCGACAAGCCAGTAGGCTCAGTAACTCACCAAAATGAATGTCCGTTCGATTGGCCACCAAGTTTCCGATTCCATAGCGCACCGGGTTCCTGTAGTCGTAGGAAAAGACGGCCGCTCTGCCGAACCGTCGATGCAACTCGATCATCTCGCGCACTCCGTTGACAAACATGACGTCAGTGAACATCTTCTCCAGCCGCGGATACGTGTCCGCGGAGAACGCCTCTCCGCCCATGTAGGCCAGTCGAAGGTAGTCTGAGTACGCATTTCGCACTTCCTCCGCAATCGGCTCGGGGCACCCAGCACAAGAGTTGTTGTAGCACAGCAAGATGGGAGCGATCTCCCTCCATCGGGTGTTGAGGACGCCAATCAGTTCGGCTCCGTTGTCGTCGTAGCTCATGAACTCGGCTGCTGTGTAGACGCCTTCTCTTTCGCAGTGGGACACGATCCAGGGTATGTCCGGCACCTGTCCACTGGCAATGAGGACACGTGGGGATGCGGCCAGGAAGGGATCTCTGACATTTCTCGACTCAATGACGACGCCAAATACGTTGACGGGGTTGTTGGTGAACACTTTGAACGCGATCGTGGCTTCGAAGAGCTCCTCCTTGCTGCGGCTCTGCAGGCACGTCTTCACCAAGTTCGGGTCTTTTCCAGCGCACCCGAGGAGGGCTGCGAATCTCTCAAATGTCTCTTCTTTCCGCAGCTGTAGCGCCCACGGACTGACTGCGACGCCGCTCCTGGACCAGGCCGCGTTGAAAAACCGAGCTGATCTGCGGTTCAGCAAATGCAAGTGCACACTTGCGCCCCCTGCCGAGAAGCCACTCAGCAAGATCCTCTTCTTGTCGCCTCCGAAGAAGTGAATGTTCTCGTGCACCCACTGCAGCGCCATCTGCTGATCCTTCAGCCCGAAGTTTCCACTCACCACGCCATCGCCCGAGCTGAGGAATCCCAGGGGACCAAGTCTGTAGTTGGGCAAGACCAGAACCATGTCCTTGTTGGCTGAGTACGACTCGTCGACATCTCCGCCGGCTCCAATCGTGAACGATCCACCGTGTAGATAGACATGGACTGGATAGCGGCGCCCCTGCGCTGTGCTGGGCGTAAAGATGTGCAGAATTAAGCAGTCCTCATTGCCATTGGAGGCGGCGAATTCACTCGAGAACGCCACGCAGCGGACGACTGGGCCAGCGGCGTTGCGGATTCCCGGCCATCTTGAGGCGTACGGAAGCGGCGGCTCGAACCGATTGCGTCCGGTGGGCGGCTCGGCATACGGCACGTTCAGGAATGAGAAGTACTTGCCATTAAAGCTGCCCAGAAGCTGTCCATTCGGAGTCTCGACAAGGATGCAATTAACCGAGACCACTGCCAGTGCAAGGCCAACAAACAACGTCTTCATCGCGAGAAGGGAGATAAACTGCCTGTTGCTGCGGGTGAGGACGGCTTTTTATTCGATCTCGGACTGAAAGTCGTTGGATTTATATTTGGAAAGCGGTTTGTGTTGCAAATCTCGGCTTTTCTGGGGGCAATAAGATAATCAGTCGGACAGTGAACCCAGTCTTCTTTGTCAGTTGACAACTGTGGCTGCTTCAGAAGGGGCTGACAACAGTCTCGACATGGAGTCCTGATTTGGAGGAAGGTGCTGAGTGTGGAATGGAAGTAAGATTGAGAAAATGACGTGGACTTCTTGCAAAGATGCTGTCCGTCACCTTTCTGGTTCATTCATCGTTATGTCGACGAGTCAGGATTCCTTCGGAGAGTTCCGCAGCGTGGTAGTGACAGCGACGTGGCCCGACAGTGCTATTGCCGCCTGATGCCTAAGATTAAGCTTCCTTGTGACGAGACGAGAACTTGGACTTATGGTTACACTCTTAGTTGTAGATCATGCTCCCAATGCAGCGCCAGATTTATGCCACTCAGACCACACGTGATTTTCCCTTCAGGACAGGAACCAGTCGAAGAACCATCATTCCGAAGGAACCCACACTCAGTTCTGAAGTGGAGCTTTTGGTTTCATAAAGCAGGTGAGGTAGGACATGTGTTTTGTTGACCATGAGCCCTACACAGAGTCGGTGTCTTTGCCGGCACCTCAACATCCAAAAGAGGACCTGACGGTCCCTTCAACAAGCACATTTGCAATCGAACTCAGGCACTCCTTCAACAGCTCACATCGACTTGTAGCCCACGTAAAAACAAAGATGTCGGGAGAACCAGGAAGTGGAGGAAGAACATCACGGGTTCTTTCCTGGGCGGATCTTTCCTGATAGAGTCTCTCGGATGCTCTTTGTAAGCTCTATGGCGGCAGTCTCGATCGATCGAATCTCGATGCAACAAACAACGAGCGCTGTTCGAGAACTCTGCGAACAGCCATATTGTTGACCCTAAGTAGGTGGGTAGGGTGACTAAATAGGAATTCATGCTCTCTTCGGCTTTGCGTCCAAAACCCATTTATCCTTTGACCTTGTAGCAGTTCCGTCTTGGGATTTGTGATTTCCTCTGACCTCTTTTAGAGACTTTAAGAAATTGTAGTATATCCTTTGCACTAGAGTACTAGAGGCACGATCTTCCAGACGGCCGTACAATTGCTACCATACGCGGACGACATTGACGTGATTGGTCGAACACAGCGAGCCGTCAATGAAGCGTTTGCTTGTATTCAAACGAAAGCTCCAAAAATGGGTTTAACAGTGAATGAGGGCAAAACGAAGTACATGCTGTCATCGAGAAAGGACACACAACATCGACGTCTCGGTCAGAACGTCACCGTAGGCAGATTTAACTTCGTCTACCTCGGCTGCCAGGTAAACAGTACAAACAACATCAGTACCGAGATTAAACGCAGAATAACCCTTGCCAACCGCTGTTTCTTTGGGCTCAGGAGGGAATTGAGTAGTAGAGCTATATCTCGAAGGACCAAGCTAACACTACATCATCCCTGTCCTGCTCTATGGCGCAGAAGCCTGGACAGTCTCAAGAGCAGATGAAGAAGTCCTTGGTCTTTTCGAGAGAAAAGTTCTGCGTTCCATCTTTGGACTGTACAGCAACATGAGCCTAGTCAGGCGTCTACGAATTCAGCGCCTAAGATGGCTAGGCCATGTAGAGCGCATGGACAACACTGCTCCAGCCCGAAGAGCCTTCGACTCCGAACCAGTAGGACAATGCAATAGAGGACGCCCACGCAACCGATGGCGCCAACAAGTGGAGACGGACCTCAACCAAATTGGTGCGCGAAATTGGAGACAGCTGGCTAAAGATGGTGCCAGCTGGAGAAGCTTGTTGACTGAGGCCCAGGACCACCCCGGACTGTAGTGCCACTAGAAGAAGAAGTATATCCTTTGGATCAATGTTACTCAGATCATCGAGGTGGATGATTTTCTTCTTGTTTCCGCAAGTGCAGGACATGTTCCGAGGAAGTGTAATGTTGTTTCCTCTTCCTCTTCATCCATGCAGCTTCTGCAGAAGTCGTTATAAGGTGCCCCAAATCTTCTAGCATGGTTGTCTATCAGACAGTGGCCAGTTAGCACACCTATCACTCTACTTCCTGTCCTTCCTCTATGGCTTTAGGAGGTCATCAGTCCTTCCTTGATTAAGCATAGGCCAGATCGCTTTCGATATCCTGCAAGTGTCCAGTTCAGACCATTTGCGGTTTGTATCGTTATTCGCAATCGTCGGCGTGGGGTGTCTCCTGATCTGCTGCCATTGGCATACCCGCGCCCTTTCTTGCTAGCTCATCAGCTCTTTCATTGCCCGGAAAACCCTTGTACCCGGAAACCCAGCCAGATTGCTCTGGAAAAGTGACTAAAAGTTGGACGCTCTGGATGGACCTCTTAAAATAAAGCCGTCGTCAATATTTAAATGAAATAATCTCTTCAAATCAAATGGCACGAATTGTTCTATCAACTCAAATAATAGTTGTAAGCACTTTTGCAATTTTTCCGTATATTTGTTGAAAAGTCAAAAACAAACGCTTAAGAAATCACACTTTATTTCTTAGTGTACCTTGAAGTCCGTACCCCGAACATTCTACCTCAGCTCCGTGCGGCAAGACTGGCCAAACAATGAGAGTGTAGATCAGGTGAGTAACTTTTGGGTCCAAGCCTCTGATGTAGATCAGTTTACAAGGCTATCGCAGAGAGAAGTGGAATCAGAGATGAATGTTGCTAGGCTTTGAATCCGCAACATGTTGACTAAAGAGCAACCAATCCTCTCTTAAAATTGAAAGAGGTTTTTTTGCAATGCGCACGTAATGCCGCTGATTCCACACTCAACCGCCTCAGATTTTCCCAAACAATCAGCTGCGCTTGCTTGGATTGTCGGGAATAAAAGGACGAATAAATCGTCCCCCGAAAGTGACGGTGGTTCACAATATAACTTCCTGTTGCCTCTTTCAAAGTCGCAAGAGGTGCTTTTTTTTCTTATAAGAAGTACTTCCAAAAGTGGACAGTCTCATTGCTGGATACGAGGACCCACCAGATAAGCAGATGTATGAGTGGCCACCCGTGACAGGAAGAGGAATTCCCGTTTTGTCGACTGGAATGCCACACACAGTCCTTGGCATTGAAACTCGCGTGGTATCCTGGAAGCAAGACGTGAGTACGTGAGTACGGGGGATACTCTTGATTTGTGGTTTTCGGCGACTGCGCCGTTTGCGGGAGTGACTGCCTCCAACAAAGGAACGGAAGCATTTCCAGTCAACAAGCTTGGTTTGCTCAATTTGGTTGGGTTTTAGTGGCTCCTTTTCTCCTGCCTGTAGCCGCGTACAATCGCCTTACAGTCCTGGCCGCTATCTACCTTAGAGGTGAACGGCAGAGTTTTACCTTCTTGGAGTTTATTGATGGTGTGTTCGAAGCTTTTATGTCCACCAGACTGTTCGTCTATTGGGCTCACTGATAGTCGGATGGCTGCCTTTTGAACAGCTGTTCCTTCCAACAGTGCGTTTTTTGAAGAGAAGAAGTTTTGGCCGAAATGAAGCACCCATGGACGACTGCTGTACGCAAGTTTGTGCAAAAAGTTCGAGAGACTGGTATGCTAGTGGACAACACTCAGGCGATGAGATGAGAATGAGACTACTCTGGCCGGATGTGAGTGAGTGTGATACTCGCCATCGATCTCAACAAACTCAGCATTACACGCAAGCCTGAGGAGAATTCTGCACAAAGATCTCGGATTATTCGCTTGCAAGGTCCAATTGACTCAGCAATTTAAGGCGCGTGACCATCCGCTTCGCAATTTGGGCCTTAAAGCAGCTTGAAATAGTCGACGGTTTTAGGCGAAACATCATCTTTTCTGACGAGGCGCATTTTCATCTCGGCGGCTACATTAATATACAAAAATGCCGCATCTGGAGCTCGGAAAACCCGCACTTTATTGTCGAGAAGCCAATGCATCCGCAGAGAGTGACAGTTTGGTTTGTGGAGTGTGGAGTGGTGGCATCATTGGACCATTTTTTTTTTTCGAAAATGAGGCTGGGAACCGTGTTTCTGTCAACGGCGAGCGTTACAGAGCCATGTTAACCGACTTTCTTTTTTATTGAAATTGAAGACATGGATTTGGACAACCTAAGGCTCATGCAGGCGCGCCATGCCACAGAGATGATGCCACAATCGATCTTTTGCACATCAAATTCCCAAATCGTAGTATCTGCTGCCTTGGCGATGTCAGTTGGCCGCCTCGGAGCTGCGATTTGATCCCTTTTTTGTGGGGAACCATGATTAACCATGATAACAATTCAAGCACTTAAGGCCAATATCATCCAAGAAATCCCTGAGCTACAGCCGGAGACCATCAACAAGGTCTTGAAACAGAGGGGTGAGAAACTGTGCTACTGCGAAGCCAGCCGAGGCAGCCACTTGAAAGACGTTGTATTTCATAATTAATGGGAATGTTTGTCCTTACTAATCAAGCCATAATACATGGATAAAGTTTAACTTGGTTCATTTGAATGCATTTTTAAAAAGAAACTTGTACTTGGCCCACCCTGAACTCTGGTGTAACTGAGTCGGGCTTCGGAGACCTCCAAAAATTAACTTGGAAACTCATTTGACGGAGGAGGAGGAGACTAACCGCCTACAAGCACCATCCACAGCTGGTAAGGCTTCGGGTGTAACTGGCGGAGGAGTAGTTGACGTCAGCTTAGCTGACTTAATCATCGTTGAAGATGAACCTTGTTTGGTTACCAGCTCATTCAAATCCTCAACGTCGTCTGTCAACTCTCTCTACGCAGCAAAAGCTACAACTGGAGACAGATGATACGTAGGGTAAGTGGAAGGCAAGAACTTAAGCAGCAGGCTTCAGGGAGGACTTTCTAGAGGAGACAGCCAGAGAACCAGCCACTTTCTGACTTCTCAAAAGCGACGAAGCACTGATCAGGCATCACGCTCCTGTGTCAGAACGTCTCTTTCGTTCTGCCCATTAGCGGAGCGGTCTTATCAGTAAATGTGGAGGTGATTGACAAGGCAAAGGCTGTCACTTCGAAACCCACCACTGAGGGTGTTGCTGGGCCATGCACTTCACATGACGTGAAGGATCATCCGGATTTGGTGAAACAGAGTGCAGCTGGTAAGAAAAAGAATAGCTCCCTCACCACTTGACCACCAGAAGAATAAAAAAGTGTTTTATGGACCCCCGGACACAGGCATCACCTCTCCCTACAACCTCCATCCAATCATTTAAATAAAAAAAAAGGAAAAAAAGAACAAATGTCATTCTTACCAAAAGAGCACTCGTCGCACATCGAGAGGACATTTCCGATGCCAAAGCGCAAGGGCTTCCTCATTTCGTACGCGTACAGCGGTGCCCTGGAGCGCAGGCTGTGCAGTGCAACCGCCTCGTTGATCCCATCGACGAACAGGACGTCGGTGAACATTTGCTCCAGCAGTCGATAGGTCTCCACGGAAAACGGCAGTCCGCCCATGTACGCGAGTAGGAGCTCGTCCGAATAGGCATCTCTAGCTGCCGTCGCCAGCTCTTCCGAGCAGTCCACACAGGAGTTGTTGTAGAACAACACGATTGGGGCCAGTTCGCGCCAGCGCTGGTTAAGGACATCGATCAGCACATTTCCCCTGCGGTCGACTTGCAAGAATTCCGCGGCGGTGTAGCTCCCCTCCCGCTCCGAATGGGCCACGATCCATGGCACATCGCACACCGCACCGCGTGCTATCAAACTGCGAGGGTGTTCAGTGATGAATGCATTTGGGACGCTCTGCGGTTCCACCGCCACACCGAACACGTTGAACGGGTCGTTCTGAAAGTCGTCCTTCAAGGCGTCCGTTGCCACTATGTGCTCCTCTTTGGTGCACTCCTGGAGGCACAGCGTGACAGCCGCACGGTCTGGTAGGTCACAGCCGATGTTTTGAACGTATTTCCTGAACTGTCCACCAGGATTCGGCTGGACAACCCACGGATTCAGGGCACTCCCACTCGACGAAATGGCAGCGCTGATGTAGTTGCACGAGACTGGACTGAGCATGTGCAAGTCGACACTTGCCCCTCCGGCCGATCCCCCGGACACGAGCACTTTTCCCGCATCGCCTCCGAAGGCGTGAATGTTCGCGTGCACCCATCTCAAGGCCAACTGCTGATCCTTCATGCCCCAGTTGCCGCTGATCTCGGCATCGCCGGAACTGAGGAATCCAAAGGCGCCCACTCTGTAGTTGGGTATGACGAGCACAGACCTCTGGCGCACAACAAACTCCTCGCTGGTATCCCCAGCTGCGCCGAACATGAAGCCACCGCCGTGGATGTAGACCCGCACTGGAAGCGGCTCCGCCGGATTCAACTCGGGGGTGAACACGTTCAGGACGAGACAGTCCTCGTCACCGGCTGAGCGCGTGGTGCTCCTGGTGAACTGGACGCAGGAGACGGATGGGCCAGTGGCATCTCGCACCCCCTCCCATCGGGCGGTGAGGGGAAGAGGGGGCCGAAATCTGTTGACACCGACGGGTGGCTCGGCATACGGAATGCCGACAAACGAGTGATAGTCCCCGTTGAAGGAGCCCTCGAGCGCACCGTTCTCGACGTTCACGACCGCACAACGCACTAACGACACGAGGGCGAGGCCGAGGCTGAGGCAACTGATCAACTGGCTCATGGCTGCGCGCGAAGTGAGCAGTTGACACTGAACGAAGGGCGTTATAAGCGCCTGACCCCGTGGATGCACACGATCTCGTTTTGGCAATTAACACCCTCGTTTGGCGGTTTGACCGAGCTTGAACCAGGCGAGTTTGAAACTCGTCTTGACGCTGAATCTCGCGCAAATGCACTCCCAAGTGACTAAGCTGTCGCGAGTGAGAAGGATTCAAACAGCGACACCCTGAGGTTGGGATGAACTGCGAATTCGCGGTTCGACCAGCCGTTGAACTCGCGCTGAAGTGAGTGACGCGACAATTGCTGATCCTTCACCGCGAGAGCTGGTGCCAGCTGGGTGTGGCCATAGGTCTAAGCGAGAACCTAGGCTATCTGCAGAGGAGAGTGTAGCCCAGGCGAAGTGAGAAGTACCTGAACGTGCACTTCGTTGCTGCCCCACATCCGACCGATGATCGCATGCGGTAGCGCCTAACTGGTTGCCTTGAAACGTGTCGACAGGCGCAATTCTGACAGACGCGAGAGGTAGTTCCAGTCGTTGACCAGTCGAGTGCACCTTTAATCACAGCTCCACGCGGCTGACACATGCGGATGGGGGCCGAAGGAAACAAATTCACGTTGCCAACGATCAACTCCTTGTGGCACCTCCAGCTGCGCAGCAGCAGCAGCTCAGTTCGCGCTGAGCTCCTTTCAGAACTTTGTGATGTGCCATCACTTCACTCGGCGAACAGCACCACTTAAGGACCCGGGCCACCTTACACATGCATTTATGTCGATCACTAAGTTCCAGAGGATCTCTCACTCTCCGCTCACATAATTTGCAATCACCTGAACACGTCGCTCCTCGAGAGCCGGCGCATTTTACGTCGCGTCGCGTCGACAGGAATACAAGATGCATCGTCACTCACAGCTCTGGCGATGATGCGATTTCTATGTACCGTCAGCGTGTCTAAAATAGAACGTTCCTCAGACACGACACATCTACCGGATGGCGAATGGCGAATGGCGAACGCCACACTCTCCACTCCACCACGCCGGCGTGCGAGAGAGAACAATCTTAAACACGACTCTTCCGAGTGCCAATTAAGAAATGTTTAACTCTGGAAAGTGTTAAAGTGTGTCTATCCGGAGATGCATGCTTAGCAGTGGCTAGCTGAGCACACAACGTCTGGGCTTCGATTAGCGATCGCCTGGATGAGCGCGCGCGCGTGTGTGTGTGTGTGTGATGTGTCTACACCCATTTAAATTGTGCAATAAACATAAATTTAACCGAAACATATGTTTCCGCGGTGAAATTTATGATGTACATCCGTGAAACATGGTGGTTCCTGCAATTAAAGCCAAGTGCGCCCGACTGCTGGACGGACTTCGCGGATGATCTTCATTTCGGAGCGCAGCAATCTGGTTGACTTGCCTGTTCTCGGATGGTTGAGGATTCGTGGTGATTTGACTGCTTCGAGTGTTGCCACCTCTGGCCGAATGAGATCTTCTCTTTAGTGGATCTTGCAATGAAAAAAAAAAGGAAAACCATGGCAGATGTAGGTGATGGTTGAACTTTGTTCGTTGATGTTGACTTTTCGCCCGGGTGGTTAGATTGCATTTTATGACGTTAGATGGAATGAGCTATGTCTCCTAGGGAACTGAACCTGGACTTCCGGTGATGGCCGGGTGATGTGGTTTCGTGTTCGTAGCACTTGCACGTGCGAAGTGCTCCTGGACTACGATTACGATGCCCGCATCAAATATTGGACCGTTAAGATGGATGACATTAGAGCTGAATGACGAGATAAACATCGATTTAAAGCGAATTGATTGTGAACAAAAATTATTTATTACAATTTGAGATTACAAATATGCTTACAACTAAGGGCTACGGTGTTGGCCCAAAAATAGGGGCCCAACTGACGTACATTGCTTAATTCAGTATCTTGGTTGTTCAAATCCGTGTGTCCATGTTGGTCCTTTTGGAATGGGGTGGTGGTGTGGTAGCCGATTTAGCCTCGATGATGACTGCTATCGCTGCTCTGGTAGAAGCCATGCATTCGTTGCTAGATGTCGTTGGGAAATTCTGCTCGCTCAGCAGATTTATCGCATTGAGGTGACTTTGTTCGGGGATGGTGTCTCTCTCAGGTTCCTGATTGCCTCGTTATGATGGTTGCTGATGTCTAGAAGCTATTCCCTGCACAGTGTCACCATGTACTGTTGTAAGGGGATCGTCATAAAGCTGTCGTGCTGTCGACGATCCCTGTCGAAGGTGAGACCGGTGCATATCCATGCTGGCCTTAAAAAATGGTGTGCCACATTGGAAAGCCATACGTTAAGATCAGCCGTATTTGCTGCTTGTAGAGCAGCAGCCTTGTCCCCTCTGGCTTAACACATTTTGCTTACGCAACAAAGGATATATGCGATGGGAGACTAGGTTTCGCCTTCTTAAGGGTCAGTTCCGAATGTCTGTTCAACTTTGCCGAAAAGTTAACGCCAAGACTCTTGTTTGTGCCGTTAGGGTGCACTTATGCGATCGATCTTTATGCTCTGATATTTGGCTGCTGATCTGCATCCACCACGGGATGGTCTCCTTAAACGCATAAGTACCGATTTTACAGCATCGACGCATCGCTTGGCTATCAGTGGTTACTTAGAGCTGGCATAAGTCAGCGAGTCATCTCCATATAGACAACAGTTGTAGAGAACAGAGTTGGTTGGAGGCGGTTGAAGAGCATCGGTCCCAGCTTCGACCCTTGTGCAACTGCCGCCTTGGAGCTCCGCTCAGTTGATTGATTACATTCCACTTTAACGTAGAATCTTCTGGAATGCAAAAAGCTATAGACTATTTTAATGAGCTTGAAGGAGAGTCCCATCTGATTCAGTTTGTAGATAAGTCCCTCTATCCAGATCGTGTACTAATTTATCGAAATTCAGTCACCAGATAAGAAATACATTTTAACAAAACAACAACGACATTATTCGCTAAATAAGTAGCGGTCACAACAGCCCTAAGACTAAAAACACTCTGACTGTGGTCTGAGCTCACCATGGGTCACTCAACCATTCTCAACGAATTCAACATCCTTCACAATGGCCTCGATCACCTACTACCCCAAACTATCTTCGACAAGAAATTCTCCACCATCATTTCTTAGAGAACGGAATGGATGTCTGGCAATGAGACGTTGGATGATCGTCTGGGTATTTACACAGTAGGATCGAAGACAGCCAAGTCTGTGTATCTGTCTATTCCAAAAACGTCAAACAAACGCCATCTTGTTGAAGCTCTCTGATCCCTGTAGCGTCTTTCAGGCAGAAGCCATTGCAATAAAAGAAGCACTGTCCTGGCTCAAGAACAGTGGAAAAAAAGGGATATCATCATCTGTTCGGACAGCCAGGCCGCAATTAAATTCCTGAACAACTCAGAAACATTTCTTAATTGAATGCTATCTCTTACCGAAATGGCTGAGCAACCACTCCGATGAACCCCAGCAACAGATCCGCCTTCTATGCCGATCGCCACAGCCTACCACCTCTTCAGGATACACATAATTAAAACAATCAATCACAAGCAGCTAGAAGGCACCACCTGCCTTAAAACAAAGCAGCACTAAATGTGAAATGGTCGGCTCTGTCTGCTCAGACTAATCAGACCTTCACTTAGGATGCTCATCGGCGTCATAACCAGACACAGTGCAATTGGCATACACATCCCCATGATTGGTGTCCCATACAACGACCTGTACAGAAGCTGCAACTGCATTACCTAGGGTAATATAGCTCTCTGGTAAGTCAAAAAATTTCAATAATCTCAACGAACTAAATAGCGCCAGCATAAGCCAGCTAAACCGCTTCGTCGTAAGCACCAATTGGTTCCAAGCTTAAGAGTAGTCAATCCGCGTGGTAACACAACGGGCCTACTCTGGCCTAAGTGGGTCTGCCTTCTGCAGTCAGCCACGCCCACCTTACCTAAGAAGGGCATGAAATATAAAATTGATTCTGGGTTTAGAATAGCACATCAAGGCATCCATGGAATCGCGAATTTTGACATCCCGATCCAATGTGTGCGGCGTTATTCCAGGATAGGGTATCGAATGTTGGCTCCGAGCTCGTCAAAGACTGGTTAGGTTGTAAGCGGAGCCAGGGAAAATAATCGAGTCACCAAAGCCCAGTAGCTACATTTCATCTTCACAACTTCGAGCGTTGCAGCGCTTGTATGGCTTGTAGCGCCCTCTCGTTGGAGCCACAGCTGGCATATATCGATGTTGTCGATGCTGTGGCCACAAAATTTGATTAACATCGCTCTATACCTGATACCATTAAGGTTTCCTTCCTCTTGTCGAAAAGAATAAGGTCCAATGTCATAAGCCGCGCCAAGCAGTCAATCTTTGTGGATGATGCTTGGTCGAACACTTGCGGATTGTGTTTGCTCTAATAAAGGCAATTGTTCTTCTTGACGCAGCCGTTGATTGCAAAATGTGCCTTGTCTAAAAAGATGATTTGGCCACAATCCACATTTGCTACTCCCAATTAACGAACTCACGACTGGATGTCTTTCTAGCGCCACAATCTTATGCAGATGCAAGCACAAATCCAACCACAAAATAAGCCGGGTTGTCTGCATGACGATGTCCAATTCAGCTGATCGTCACCGAATCGACACGTCTTCTTGGTTACTGGTGACGACACTTTTTCCAACGATATTCCAAATTTGTTTAACCCCCCCAACAAAGCTTAATATTCCAAATTTATAAAACAGACATTTGACGACCGTTTTATTGAAGAGCTTCGTTGATTGTTCCTTCATTTGTGGTGTTTACTGGTGTATCCAGGAATTATCAAGTTTTATTTGAAGAGTTCATTGTTTTGAAATCTTCACCTGAATCTACCACCAGCAAATACGGCATCCATCTTGACAATGAATTTTGCATACCCAAGTGGTCAGGCAGTATTCGAATTGCGGCGTGCCTTGGAATTGGTACAGTCTTAGCTATCTCACGAGCCGACGATCGTCCGGATTATGTTGATAATTTCCTCTATTATGACTTCATTTGGAGTCTCAGAAATGGAGGGTTCTGGAGCCCAAATCTGGGCTATAAGCAAAATAGCTGATTCTTGGTTCATTCAAAAGAAAAAATTGCTGAATACATCGACGCGATTACATCGATCGAATGAACACCAGTGCTTCAACCAAGAGGGTCTTCGAATCCGACACATCTGCTTCAAGAGGGATATGAAGATGATGAAGAAGAAGATAGATAAAGTTACCCTTCAGCGCCACATTTGATCACCCTCTTCTAGGAAGTGTTCGAAAACATTGACTCAATCCCCACGGAAAGTTTGAACTTCTAAGACGCCTCTCACTCTACCGGAACAGTATGCAAAAATGCGGTCCACATTTGTGCAGCTCCGGAGATGGGTAATTGTTTAGTAAAAAAAACCTGCCTTGCGAAGTCAGTCAAGCCGGACTTGAAATGAAGTTGTGCCCGCCGTCGCAGACAACATAAGTCTGTAATAAGGCGGCGACAACGATAACTGCGAACTCTGTCCAAGGATGTGAGCATAGTTTGGAGCGCAATGATCGGTCCACAACACTGGCCGGGCCACATTGAGCTTAGATACACAAAAGTTCCTGACTGCAAATGTCTTCGAATCAGAGCTTTAAACCAGGCTAGTTTGAAATGAAGAGGATCGTCGAATCTCCGGCATTAACTCCATCTTCTTCTGCGTAGCGCCACATTACAGTCGGTGTGGACCTGGGCCCAGCTTCTAGAGCAACCACTCGTCACCTGAAGGTTCGATGGGACTTCCAACTGGCCGACTCTAAAGGGTGAGGTGTCAGAATCTGTTTTAGACTTGTATTCGTCGTCAGAATTCTCAGTGTTTCGAGGGACGTGTCAAGGGATCTAGACACACAGTCGACGCACTCTCCTTTTACGTCGCAGCGACAATAGAAGAGTAACAAAAATTGCAACCCGAAGTGAGGCTGTAAGGCCTCTACCCTTTACTCGCCCATGGAACATTTCCATCGTTGCCCTCCACCAATCCGAAGACAAACCGACAACCGTCAAGTGTAGGTCCGGGCACAAATCTCGTTCTAAGGCCAAGGCAACACGATAAAGAACGTCTCGAACCTCTTCTCGGCACGATTTTTAAAACAAACAAGAAAGGCACATGCACCACAGCCAGCAGACCAAATATGTGCCGAGGTGCCGAGGTGCCCAATTCTAAGGCAACGGCTGGCCAGAGGCGCACTGGGAAACTGCGGCCGGGAAAATGTACCATCCGGCGATTGATTTAAATTTTCAACATATTGACATGCATTGCATGTTCTCATTTAACACCACACACTCTCCGATAAGCTGGCTCGTATCTAGGAACACACTCGTGTCGGAGGAGCATCCAGATGCGTCCGTTCAGTGCTCCGGTTCCTATTGGCATGCGATTTCCATTTCGTGTTAATTTGAATCGACTTATGTTGCTGTTAAAAGTATTTCAAAAGGAAATCATTCTGATAAGTAGATCGGCGGTGGTGGTGGTGGTGCAGGAAACCTGGTGCACAGGACGTTTAGCCGCAGCCCGCCGCGGCCGTTGCGGTCGTCGCGCGAAGCGTAAGCAGAGCAAACGAGTAACGCAGCACATGTCTGGTGAAACTAGCATAAATTAGATGCTTATCTGGGGACCGGCAGGACGTGCGAGGTGCCACATACAACGAGTGTGTGTTTGAAAGAATCAACGGCTAGGATGATGAGGAGCGCTCCGAGATTTACAGCTCTGCGATGGAATGCGATGGAGATGGTTGGGTGCTGAGAGATATGCGCAAACTGCCGGAAGGGAGTGGTGGGCCAGATTTGAGATGGATAACCTTTTGTCGAGGCTGGGAGATGGATTCGAGCTTCGACTGAGGGGGAGAGAGGTGCTCGACCCAGTGGACAGAAGGTGTGTGCAGGAGTGAGGCGCCACTTTCCATTGCCTGGATGCCAAATGTTAAGGTTGTGAGGGAGGAGCCAGACATCGCTCTGGTTGGTTGAGGCCCATGTCCACCTCAGACTGTAGCGCCACAGAAGAAGGAGAAGGAGTTACTGCTGGAGTTTCCCCTCCTTTTCGAACTGAGACTCAGATCCAAAGAGCTTTCCAGTAAGGGACGTTGGTGTTCCAAATGTCAATGTCGTCAAGCCACTGCTATCGACGTGGACACAATCCAGGAGGCAATGATACATCAAAGCCACTACTGTCGATGGATCATTGCCTCCTAGATTGTGTCCACATCCTTATACAGAGTTCGCGGTTATCGTGGCCGCTCTTTCGTTCCCGTTCCTAGCAAGACATGGTCCAACAATTAACGTAGAATTTTTCTTTTCAATGGAACCACAGAATCAGCATTTTCGCCAGTTCCCGCATGAATTGGAACGACTGTGTGTGGAATTTGAGTTGTTTTATGACAATTCTCTCGCTCAAGGCTGTTTGAAGAAGAGTCCCTCGCTTCAAGGAGGTCTTACAGCGGTTCCTTCGATTGACAGCGCTTTGCTGAGTTTCTTTATGAATGTCCTACATTTTCGTGGCGGTCATGTATGAACCCAAATCGTTGGTTTAAGTGATTTCGCACACCATGCTCTTTGTGGTCCTTCTTCACTTATGCAAGTGCAACTTTGTACGCGGGCATCCTCTGCACCGTTGACTCACAGGCTCGGAATCGATGACGCTTCGGCAGGAGTTAAGTTGACCGTCGGTTTTGAATGCATTAGGCATTGGATCCGTAGACGACGATACGGCTGTATGGCTCCCGTGTTCCCGTACTGTTCCGGTTGCTGTTCTTCCTCCAGATGCCATGAGCCCAAACAAAGCCCAAGGATTGATGGTAGGACTGGGAAACCTTCCTTTTCACTCAGTCTTCCAATTCCAATCGACTCCAAGCCTCTACTCCATGGAGCAGGGGCGGCATGTCCAATGTCTTGAATAAAGTAAGTTCATCAACTGGCTCTTGAGCCTAGAGAAAGATTGACTGGCAAGAGACTGTGCCTAAGGACGGTACTGCTTATCGCTGCTCAGAGGCAGTCGAAGTCCTTTGCTAACTCAAAGTTAAAGCTGCCCGTTGTGGCGTTCTATCCAATGCATCAATTTTGTACATTCTCACATGAAGACAGCATGCACTTCGCTTTGCCTTGGTTGAGCAACAATTTGTGCGTTTGTTTACACTTGGAGATGGGGGTGGCGGTTTGGAGCGACGATTCTTGCATACATAAGTGAAGAGCGAGACGAAGCGTGAGACGATTCGCGACTGGTGCAGCGAGGTTCATGTGCGAAGTATCCGGGTCAGGGTACCCCACGAACCGGCGAGACTGGATGGGATTGTTGGAGGAAATGGTGCAAGTAAGGTAACTGGGAGTGCCTACTGATCGGCGAGTTTGTCCTGAATGAAGCATTGAAGAGGATATTTGAGAATATTGGGTCACCAGTGGACGGGTCAAAGAGACGCAAGAAGTATGCTTCTTCGTCCACGCAGTTCAGTGTTATATCATGTCAATCCAGGACTATCCCCAGTCTGAACAATCGATGACTCGGTCCAACTACGATCACGATTAGGACGACTCGGATAAGGCGAAGGAAAATTCTAGGACCCTTTTCTCACCACGAATTAAAGCGCTGCCCAAAGGCTTCACCATAATGGATGTACATGCGTAAACTTATGGGTATTTGACATAATCAAACGAAAAGTACCCAGAAGCATAGTAAATAGTGCAAGAGTCCACAATTCCTTCGGGGAACTTAAGAAAATTCCAATAACAACTGACTTTTACGTAAGAAGAGAGTCCCTCATATCACTTCGCGAGACTTAACGAAACTTAACGACACTCAACGAAACTTAACGAAGTTGATTAAAGTGCTTATTTTGATCACAGTGTATCCCCTCGATTGCTTAAATTGGCATAGGGCTACATACGTTCATTATGATTGGTCCTTAAGACAGTGAAGAAGAACTGCTGATCTACACTTTCTACAATTTACCGAAAATGTTGATACAGTCACTTGCAGTATCTTGCTGTTGAAAAAAATGTCTGTCAAAATATCCATACCTCAGTGTTCAACTGTCTGTTAAAGGAAGACGAATAGCTGACACCTTCCAAGTTCTACTCTCCTTCAACTCAAACAACTAAAGTCATCTGCATCCACTGCCAGTATATGTAGCAAACTTCCACTTGTAATTCCAAAAGAATTTTCTTGCACCTCACACTGTATCCATTGCAGCAATAAAACCATCAAGAACGACCGCGACCGCGCGACGTATGGAAGTCAGCCGGGGGCCGTCATGCCGAACTGTGATAGTATAACCAAATTAGCCACCGGCCACCAATCGTTCTCGTCCTTCTGTCCAGCGTCGTCTTATATGCTGCTTGCTTCGTTGAATGCGCCTGCCTGCGCTCGTTGCCAAACCAGAGGTTTTTTCTGGGTTTCGTTTGAAGACCCAACACACCAGAAGCAGCATCTCTGATGGCTTTTTGACAACGGTTCCATTGGTCGGTGATTATTTCGCCTGGAGCGTTGAACTCTCTGAGAGCTTCAGGGAGACTCGATCGGAAAAAGATCCTTGCAGTAGATTGCGATTGTCTTGCTCTAGTCCGTTGATAGGACAACGATATCCGTGTTCTTACCTTGGCTACATCAAGGAAATGAACCGAGTAGATGATGGCTCCTCGGAATGTTGGGACATCGAGGATCTGGATCCGTGATCAATCTGGTGAGAGAATCGCGTGCTGGCCGCAGAGAGGTTTCGCCTAGTCACATGTCCGTTCTCGGACGTGTTGTCATCTAGGCTGTTCTCTCCGATGACTCTAGCAAAGACGTTTTCCTTGTCCAGCTTTGCGTTGAAGTCTCCTAGAACGATCTTAGTGTCGTAGCTGGGGCATTGATCGTATGTCCTTTCTAGGAGATCATAAAATCATCCTTGCTATCGTCATCATCAGATGTTGTCGAATGTAGCCTTGATGCGGATTGTTATTAGGCGCTCGCTTATGTATTTAAAGCTTCAGACAGCTTGCCTGAATCTGCCCCGAACAACAAAACCTCATCCATAAATGCGCTGTCTTCGGCCTTTGTAGCAATCGCCGTAAAAGATGCCGCAGTCTTTCATCCTCTATCCCATTCCATCGCACCTCCTGAATGGCGGGGATGTCTGCACTGGGCTACTACTTCTAGGACTTCTAGGGCATCTGCAAGTTCATCCGCCACACGCGGTCTTTTAAGGAACCTCGCATTCCACGTGCAGAACCGAAAATCGTTGTCCTTACTTCGATGTCCATGGTCGTCAACATTAGGGTTATCCGTCTCCGAGGCTTGTTGCCGTTTCTGAGCTATTGGGGGCTGGGTTCTGGTTTAAACTCCTGTTGCCGTAAAGGCTATGCAAAGGGCGCCACGAGGAGGCTGGATACCAACTTGATATATGCAACTACATTAACCATTGCTGGCATCTCGTCAAGTTGAGAGCAATCAACAACTTTGGTCTGCATGCACAAGCTCTTGCCCTCCAGTCTAGCTGTCTAGTTCACAAATGTCAAATACGATTGACGTACGACGTCATTTGCGAAAATTGAACCCTAAAAAGCCGCTGAACTTGTCGAACAATCCAATACAGTGGAGTCTCACTTATACGAATATAATGTGGAACAGAAAATTCTCCGTATAAGTGAATACTTCTTATAAGTGAATAGTAGCAAGGCTAAATGGAGTACCGTCGGGGAACGAGAAATGATTCGTATAACTGAATAGTACGTGTAAGTGAGACTCCACCATAGATACTTGTTAGGTCGTACAGATCAGATAGTGGGATCAAGAACAAAGCAAAGAAGTCGATATCAGCGCTTTCCCACCAAATTCGGGAAAACATTGCCTTTAAGCATGCCTCGGCCAGTCTATAAACTAAACAGAGGATGGACCAAGTTACACATGAAGCCCCTCAGGAACTACAGATTCCGCAGGTTCTCCACGAGGACGAGGACACACCGCAAGCAGATGGCCAAATCAGCACCTCCAATTGCAGTCCTCCTCCCGAGCCATCACTCTTCGGTCAAGATCAGATCTGCAACAAATCTCTAAGCACTACGATTCCTCAGAAATCCAGCGATGTCTCCGCGGAATCTCTCAATCAAATATAAATAAATTCACTGCACGTTCCGTCATCAATTACCAGCGCGACGTGCATATCAGGCCAGGACGCGCAGGCTCACTGCCATCGCATCTATCACACATCATCGCGATCGTCCTCTCGCGGCGACGGGGCGCACACATAATGGCCGGGTTATTATCAATCCGGCGAATCACGATAATCAAACCATGATTTGTGGTTATTGATTCTGATGCCATTACCTGGCACTTTGTTCCTGGCACGGGGTACGTGGATGCCCACGCTGCCCCCATGATAAATCTGCGCGCAATCGGCACTTTGGAGCGCTGGCGCACGTGGTTCTGGATGCCTCATTGGCCGGGTTGATCGAAAACCAACAACATACCAACGGCGCGGCGCACACAGTTTGCACACAGTTGCGAGATCAAAGAAGACGTAAAGACACTAAGCAAGTCGACAGGCTGTGCCAATGTGGAAGCCTTGATTTGTGGCGTTCATTACGGCGCATTTGCGTTTTGAGAAATTCCTCGGGGGTCGAGCAGAAGGTCAGCAGCGCACAGCGCACGGCACACGGCTGTCCACTCAGCGGGCCCAGGGTGGTGATATCCAACCTCCAGCTGGTGACGCTGGTGGTGGTTTGTAGTGGCTCCGTGCAGGACAACTGGACAAATGAGAGATTTGATTAACAATAGTTTACGGCCGGCAATAGGAAGGGAAAGGCCAGTGCGGTATGGCGCGCGCTCTGTAAACAGCCGCGGGGTGTAGAAAATGCACAGCCTGCATTCTGAGAAATGGCCCAGGCATTTGATATCATTTGTTCGGAGCTATTTTTGGAATTGCGCGTGCCCAGCGATTTGCGCAATCAGCGGCTCTGTGGAAGATAAATGGGCGGGACAACGAGGCTTTGTGGGGATGATCCTCTCGTGAATGGAAGTGAGATGGGATCTGCAAGCTGCAACGAGCATGTGATGAATCTGGTCTAATGGTGGGTTTGCTTTGGGTTGCACGCGAAATGAATTCGATTCAGTGGAAGGTGTGCAATTTTGATTGGTTATTGATGGCTGCTGGCCGCCAAGCAAAACTGGGCAACTGGGAACGATCAAGATAACGACTGAAGCCTGATTGCTGCCTTCTGCAAATGATACAGAAGTGCTTGCGCGATTCACACCTTCACAGGGCCGTGAATCGGACACAGATGTGGGCACTCTCGATGGAAGGATGCTTGCGGAAGTTAACGACGTCAGGACGGGACTAGTTTTGAGGGCTCATGTAAGTCTGATTGAAGACGACGTGGAATGGCATATCCTTTAGGTAACACACCCTGCCCCGTGCAGAGGAGCAGCAAGTGAGGGGACAGCAGTGTGGATCGCCCGTGAAGTCTGTGAGCGTTGTTGAGGAAGGTCAATGGATTTTTATTTACTTGTTATCCATGGCAGGAGTGGGAACCATTTTATTGTGACTAGCAGGTGCTAGGAAATTCAATCAACGACTTTTAGCCACAATTGTGGTTACAGCCTGACATGATGGGGAACATCTGGTCACTTTGTATCCTAAAGCGTCCTCTATTGCTTTGTCCCTCTGGTGCGTAGATGAAACTTTTCGGGCTGCAGCAGTGCGCTCTACTCAACCTACCCATTTTAGGAGTTCAATTCGTAGACGCCTGGCTAGACTCATGTCCTGTGCAGCCCGTACAGTTCGTGGTTGAATATTCTCGAACAGATCCCATCAAAAACAGGACCAAAGACCATTGCTTTTCACGAAGAACTTCTTCATCCGCTTTTGAGATTGTTCGTGTCTTCGCGCCGAACACCACAAGTGGGATGATCAGTGTCTTATGTAAAGTCAGCTTCGTCCTGCGTGAGAAGGCTCTATAACTCAACTGCCTCTTGAGTCTGAAGAAACAGCGATTGACAAGAATTACTCTGCGTTTGATCTAGGCACTGATGTTGTTTGTACTGTTTACTGCTGAGCCGAGGTATACGAAATCCTTAAAAACACCTCCTTGTATCCCGTCCTTTCTTGAGGACAGCATATACTTCGTTTCAATGCGGGTAATTCACCGCCAGATCCATTTTAGGCGCTTCCGTCTCAATGCCAGCAAACGCAATTTTGCGGCCTTGAAACGTTGTCGATAATGCAATTCCCCTATCAGGACCTATCAGGTTATTCACGAATGGTTTCAGTTCAGGCGTTTGTACAAAACGACTGAGAAGATCTTACAGGTGATGCTTAAGAGACTTATTGCTCAGTTGTTCGCGCAGTTAAAGGTGTCTCCTTTTCTGTGGATCTTGTTTTAACTCTACTTCTATGAATAGTGTTCCAGTGAAGTGCCCAGCTGTGTTGCACTTTTCAAAGAACCAGCACACGAATGCTCGAAACGAAATGCTCACCCGTTTGCCCTTGAGCCTACTATCGTTCACGGTTGGCCATCTAGTGGTTTCTTTTTAAATCATAGTTTTTTTTGACACTGACAGCTTTTTCCCGCTCGAATTCTTGGAATAAAGTCAGTATATACGCTTGAAGAACGTTGGGAAATATTGAAAACTTATTTCCGAAGTAAGTGCTGTGTAGCCCATAGAGCGCGTTTTTTTTTTGAAAAGAAGACGTTTTGGCCGAAATGAAGCACCCATTGCGACTGATGTACGCAAGTTTGGGCAAAAAGTTCGTGAGACTGGCATGCTAGTGGACAACACTCAAGGTCCACGGTGCACACAGATAAGAATTGTGGCTCCTGTGGCCAAGAGTGTGAGACTGAATTCACGACCATCAGCTCGCCATCCATTTCAACAGCTCAACATTTCACGCACAAGCCTGAGAACAATTCTGCACAAAGATCTCGGGTTATTCGCTTGCAAGGTCCAATTGACTCAGCAATTTAAGGCGCGTGACCATCCGCTTCGCAATTTGGGCCTTAAAGCAGCTTGAACTAGTCGACGATTTTGGGCGAAACATCATCCTTTCTTACGAGGCGCATTTTCATCTCGGCGGCTACATTAATATACAAAAATGCCGCATCTGGAGCTCGGAAAAACCCGCACTTTATTATCGAGAAGCCAATGCATCCGCAGAGAGTGACAGTTTGGTTTGTGGAGTGTAGAGTGGTGGCATCATTGGACCATTTTTTTTCGAAAATGAGGCTGGGTACTGTGCTTCTGTCAACGGTGGGCGTTACAGAGCCATGTTAACCGACTTTCTTTTTTTACTGAAATTGAAGACATGGACTTGGACGACCTCTGGATCATGAAGGCGCGCCATGCAACACGGAACACCATGCCACACAGCCCACACCACAATCGATCTTTTGCACATCAAATTCCCAAATCGTGGTATCAACCGTCTTGGCGATGTCAATTGGCCGCCTCGAATCTGGGATTTGATCCCTTTTTTGTGGGGAACCATGATTAACCGAGATTATGCCAACAATCTGGAAACAATTCAAGCATTTAAGGCCAATATCATCCAAGAAATCCGTGAGCTACAGCCGGAGACAAGCCCTTGCAAAAATTTGGGTGACAGAATGCGCTACTGCGAAGCCAACCGAGGCAGCGGGGAATATTTGCCATAATACATGGAAAAGATATAATTTTGTTCATTTTAAAAATAATCTTGTATTTGGCCCACCCTGTGGTGGCCCGTGGCGTTGTTGGTATGTGCGTCGACTCCTACGCACTTGGACCTACCTGTCTAGCTTCGATTCCTGGTACGACAAGAAATACTTTTCACGGCCCCACCTCTTTCTAGTCACTGACAATGCTCACAGAGTATAACTGTCTAGAAAATGCTACTCAAAACTTGGCCGTTCGGAGTCGGCTTAAAGCCGTGGGTCCCTTCCACTCGTGTTAGAACAATAGCATGCACAATACGAGTGGTTGCTGAGAAACTAGGCCCTGGCCCTCACCGCTAAGCCCATCAGCAAACGCTTCACTGACGGCTCGCTGTGTTCTGCCATTCACATTAATTTCGTCTGCGTATGTTGACAGTTGTACGGACTTCTTGAAGATCGTGCCTCTAGTGCGGACGTGTGAGTCTTGAACGATCCCCTCCAGGATGATGTTGAAGAAGTCGCATGTCAGCGCGACGCCTTGTCTAAATCCTTTTTTCTTTATTGAAGGGGTAGCGAGTTCGATACCGACCTTGACGGAGCATCGAGAATTCTCCATTGAGCTTGGAAGGAATGTGAAAACTCGACATGGCGTCGTATAGCTCGTCGCTATGCACGCTGTCATATGTGACCTCTTAAATCGACGAATAGGTAGTGAGTGTCGATCTGCATTCCTTGAATATTTTCCAGGATCTGCCGAGTGAAGATCTGATCGATGGTAGACTTTGCCGGGCTGAATCCGCACAGACCAATAATGTTATTCTCGAATGGTTTCAGACGTTTACACAAAACGACAGAGAAGATCGCACAGAAGCTTATCCCTCGGTAGTTCGCGCTGTTAAACGGGTTTTCCTCTTTTGTGAATCTTGTTTTGACTCTACTTCTATGAATAGTGTTCCAGTGAAGCGTCTAGCTGCATTCCACTTCTCAAAGAACCCGCACGCGAAGGAATGTTCACCCGTTAGCCCTTGAGCCCAATATCGTATGTATTGATGTCCTTCCTTTAGCACAACAGAAGTGAAGCTGGAGATTTTTTGGCTCTTCTTGTTCCAAATGTTTAATTTCCTCACATTTGCTGTCTTTTCGAACATGGCTCCTTCTTTATTGTGTCACATTTTGTTACAGCCTTTTTGGTCCAACTTGCCCACTCCATAGTTTTCGAGACCATCTGCAACCTTAGCTTTCGACGACACATACTCTGCCTTAACCACCAATACTCAACCCTTACAGTACGTCTTCTGCATAAGCGAGCTTTGGCAAAGTGAGCCCTTCTTTCTCTTCTTCACTTGAACCTTAAATCCCATGACTTCCGTTGCAAACACGAAATCCACCCACGCTTAGCGCACTCTCTCCCTCCTCTCCCCAAATGAAAATGGGTTACAGCGCAAATTCTGTTACCGCACCTGATCAGTCGCCAACAATGTTGCGGACATAAATGCATTTCCTCTTCCAGTGTCACACTCTTGCCACAGTCAAGTGGTTCTCCTTCCCAGCGACCATTCGTGCGGCAGGCAATGTACGACGATGCCATTTGCAGGCCTAATTACAAATTACCATCCAAGCGGGCCCATAAATTTCCCATGCCCCAGTCCCGACATCGGGCTGCTGTCTTCCGTTCGCCTAAAAGTCATGTTCGCTGCCCGCCTGCCGCTTCAACTACAACAAAAGCCCCCCTGCCCCCAATGCCTCGGGCCATTGGCGAACCCTATCGAGTTTCGTCTGAATTTCTTTGCACTTTCGATCCGGAGCAAGCGAGCCTGTGCATTCGCAGTGATCTCGTGTGCAACATCGTGTAGCGGTGCTCCGCGGAACAATGATCACAGCCAGGTGAGCAATTAAAATCATAGCCATGCTCCAGCGATGCCAGGACTAGCGACAATAATTACCCAGTGTTCCCAGCACGGGCACGGTGCGCCGCATCACCACCATCAGCGACGGCAGCCATGCCGGAGCGACCATTATGAACAGATAAAGTTACCCCGTATCGCTTGGCCAGCACCCAGCATGGTCCGCTCGCATGGCCAAGACAAACAAACACTTACGCTATCTTAATTGAGCCGAAGTATCGCACGTATCTGCGTCGGGAAAAAATGTTATTGGTATTTATTAGTGCTTAATTACCTGCTTGCTTACTGCGGCTTTGATGGGTGCTTGCGGTGGAGTTTCCCGTGCACTTGCCAGAGGTTGTTTTTGTCACCACGCAGACGCACGTGTGCGACGACGGCTCAATAAATCCTGCCTCCAGCGTATCCGATGGGTTTTCGCTTTTCCTCCGCTTACTTTGTAATGCACTTGGCCGATAAGGTTGCGACCGCTGTCGATAAGGTGGTTCAAGTTGGTTGTGGAATGTGGTGGCTGTCAAGTTGAGTCTGTTTGGTTGAACTTGCTTGAACTGACCGAGAGTCTCTGGGGTTTGTCCTGCGTGTGGTGACGTCTGAATCGTTGTTTTAGTGAAATATATCTTTATATCGACGTCTCCTGGAATGCGGTACGACTCATCTACATTTCGCGACGAGGGAAGGAGAAGAGGCCGAAATCTGGACGATAGGAAAAATGTAGAGCTGCTTCTTAATGTCTTCGAAAGAAATATACTGCAGCGGATATACGGTCCTATCGGCGAGTAAGGCGAGTGGAGTAGAAGACACAACCGCGAACTCTACATGCTGTACCAAGAAGTCGATGTAGTCCGGAAGGCACAACTCCGTCCACTGCACAGCCTGGGGCACATCGAGCACATGGACACCAATTCCCCAGCGTGTTCAAATCCGAATCTCTTGGTGCCAAAAGTAGGGGGACCAAGTCATCGGGGATCCAAGACAGCTTGAGAACAGCCTGCCAAGGACCGAATTGCTCAGACTCAGGCACTCCATTTTCATTTTCCTATCAACGTTAGTCTTCCTCCGAGACAATGTGAATGCCTGTGCTGACAGGAATTTTCATACATCACGGCTGCACGTCTGTCGAGTCACTGACAATCGTCATCTGATCAGGAAAACTCCTTAAACATCGGGGTTTGGAGTCAGTGTTAAGCTGTAGGTCCCCTCCACTCGGGAGAGAACAATAACACACATAATACCACAGGTTGCCGTACAGTGTACACACTGGACCGAGATCCACTACCAACGGTGCACAGTGTGTTATTTTCGACTTGAAGTTAGTCGCTCTCATCATCGTCTTCATCGGAATTGCTACTAGGTTGTTCTACTCGTACTTCGTGAGCCTTTAACAGGGCAATACATTGGTACCAAATGCTTGCAGGCATGTGGTACCATGCGTAGTGCGCTAGATAAAGGATGGTTAAATTTTAAGGGCCGATGTTGATTTTGAATAAAACACAAATTATTTGGGAAATAACTGTCATTTATTTTTATTATGATAATATTGGTATGGTTCAATTATGTATGGAACAAAATATCGGCCAAATGGCAGCCGCGACCTCCGCGGCACACCTCCATCCGATGGTCCAAATGTTCGATGACGCTGAAGCATAATTGAGGTTCTATGCCGTTAATGTGCCGAATTATCTCATCCATTAGCTCTTGAATTGTTGCTGGCTTATCGACGTACACCTTTTCTTTCAAATAACCCCAAAGAAAAAAATCCAACGGTGTCAAATCACATGATCTTGGCGGCCAATTGACATCGCCACCACGTGAGATAACACGGCCATTGAATTTGTCGCACAAAAGAGCCATTGTTTCGTTAGCTGTGTGGCAAGTGGCACTGTCCTGTTGAAACCACATATCGTCCACAATCATATCTTCTAATTCGGGCTATAAAAAGTTCGTTATCATTTCACGATAGCGAACACCATTCACAGTAACTGCCTGACCGGACTCATTTTGGAAAAAAATACGGCCCGATGATGCCGCCAGCCCATAAACCGCACCAAACAGTCACTCTTTGTGGGTGCATTGGTTTTTCGACAATCACTCTTGGATTATCATTCGCCCAAATGCGGCAATTCTGCTTATTGACGAATCTACTGAGGTGCAAATGTGCCTCATCACTGAAGATGATTTTCTTCGAAAATTGATCATCCACTGTTGCCATTTCTTGCCACCATACCGACCATGATGACGCTTGAAATGGTCGAGAGGCTTTAGTTCTTGAGTCAATTGCACCTTGTAAGCGTGTAAATGCAAGTCTTTATGCATAATGTTCATCAACGACGAGCGTGAGAGGTGCACTTGTTGGGCACGACGGCTCTTCTGCCACACTATCGCGAACAGCAGCAATATTTTCTGCAGTACGAGCTGTACGAGCATGCACCTTTGGACGATTAAATTGACCGAAAAAATCACGAAGTGCACGATATGCATTTTGATTTGAACGCCCATTTTCATAATAAGCCCGAATAACTTTAACGCGTTGCTCGATTTGAGTCTGAAATTGAGAAATGTCAAATGAAATGAAATTAACGATGATTTATCTATGTACCAATACAACTCTGTTGCTCTAAGGAAACAAAATGTACAACTATGGGATTTATTCCCCCCATTCTTGGATTCGATCATTTGAATGTCTAACTTGTAAGAAATGTGTAATAGACAAGTAAGATCACAGTTAGATATTTTGTTTCATACATAATTGAACCATACCAATGTTATCACAATAAAAAGAAATGACAATAATGACAATGACAAAAACAGCTCGATGCGGCTACAAAACTCTGCACAAAGTTAGAATATAAAAAAAAAACAGCGGATAATTCTAAGGTCTTCAAGCAAATTGGTAATTACCACCATTTGCTGAGGTCATACAAGGTTCAAACTTATCAAAAAGATTCCTTAGAAAACAGGCAACAAATTGGAAAGAAATTAGAAAGATACCGTTGCTGCTTACTGCACACGAACACGATGAATTTGAGTCAGATAATGCAACTAATGTTTTACATTTCTCTTGCTCAAAAATGATTGCTGTTTGCGATGTCTCACAACGGTAAATACCGTTTCCATGAAATTTTTTTTTTTTGCGAAACCTTAATACCTTGGCTTATACCTGTCGTTTGATACCAAACTTTTGTCATTCGGGCGACTTTGATTTTTGAATTAAGTTCCGCTAGATTCGCAAAATAGCGCACTGTGCAGCGCCAGCGCAATACCTTCGTCCATTTTCGATTCATCTTTGAACATTCGCCGTGGACCATCTAGCGTCTAGTGTTCAGTAGGATCTAGGGGAGATGCTAGTTGAGAAACTCGAAGACGAGTATAGGTATCGTGAGGTCAGTGTCTATGGGTATAGACACTATACCTGCTGAGGATCGTTGATTGTCTAGACTGGACTTATTTCCAGAAATCCTGAACAAAAACCTGATCGCCGTATTAGCTGCTGTCTGTCTCCCGACTAGGTCCATCGGTGGAAGGTATTTTCAGAGCTGGATGGGGTTATCTTATGTGCTCCGCTGATGCATACGCATACCATCGTCTGCACTCAGCCTAGCGGTTTGATGTTGATTTTAATTTAAATTTTTTCTCTGATCACACTGTGATCCCTCCAATTTTAGTATAAATTGCGCACAAATAAAAAATGTAAGCTCAAGCTAATGCACGAACCATTCACTAAATGAACAATTGCCAGAGCCACCGGCTAAGCGCACGAGCCTTCGCTTGCCTGACGTCAGTTTCATCCTTGGGTTAATGACATCGTTATTCGCGCAGAGTATTGTTCTAACTCAAGGTCCACCAGCTTTTGAGTGCGATTTATACTACGGTCCAGATTAGAAACCAGTTCAATCGCAACCAAAACCAGATCGTCATGTGCCTTGCACCACCCTTTCAGGTCATCCGAAAAATTTGCAAATAAATTTCGTACGTCTATTACTCTTCCAATACTTGTACCTGAATCGGAACCAGTTAAGAGCTCTATCACTGAATTGTGTGAATCTGCAAATGGAACTCGTTTGCCGGAGACTCCTATAAAAACTGTGCCGATTGCGGCAGACTGCATCAGTTTCGTTTTGTTCAGCGATACAATGAGATTATTATACTTTTTCTTCGTGTTGATCTTGGCACTTGCTGCAGTTTCTGCCACTCCCAATGGCCGAAGGGGCGGTGGACCTCGCCGAGGTGGCGGTGGTGGCCGCGGCGCAGGCGGCAGTATCAGCAGTGCCAATGCTAATGCTCAGTCCTTCAGTGTCGGCGGTAATAGCGCATCAGCTGCATCGGCCAACGCAAACTCACAAAGTTTTGGATAATCTAAGGAATAACACATCGTGTCGATTAACTGGTTGAGCTAAAATAAAGATTACTCTCTGAAAGTCACAAAAGTGTTTTGATTCAATCTGTTTAACTTAGGCATCGTGTACTCTCGTCTAAAGGGCCATGAACGTTCGGAAGATTAAACTACCGTCTTCAAGTTCGCAAACGTAACTAGGCGCATCCACAACTTTCAAAGTGTCCACAATTACTTCTGGGAGCTTACGCACAATTTCAACACCAAATATCATTTATGGTTGAACTTAACGAAAGTTGATGAAGGCGAAGTGCTTATTATGGTCGCAGGAGGGACTAACTATTTGTGTATGTAGCGGCAGCCAAGCTGTGTGCTGAACGCTTTAACAACTTCCAGGACAGTTCAGGAATGCAAGTCTTCTCTGAATTTGATAGGCAATCTGAATACGCCTTGTCTGGGTCCCGAGCCAACACGGAAAATGACATCGCCGGATGAACTTGCTGGACAAGCATCAGAGAAGGTACTCCTAGGACCTGCGCTGGGACTGCCTGTGTCCTTGGTCAGGGCTGCCATCGATGGTTGGATCTCTCCAGAGCACAACCGGAGGTGGCATGACTCCCCAGGAAGTAGGTGCATGCTCCCTAACGTCTGTAAGAAATCCTTGGCATTCTTGTTATCTTTTGACAGAAGAGACTGCAGACGACTTACCGGCGTTCTAACGGGCCACTACATCGTCGCCCAACAACTAAATGTGCGTGGCCTGAGCTTTGAAAACCTCTGCGACTCCTGTGGAGAAGACGACGGCACTACAGAGCACTTCCGCTGCCACTGTCCCGCCTTTGCTCAGATCAGGTGGCAGTTATTGGTGCTGATGAAGTGAGAGATGATGATGTAGGCTCCTCATCTGCTGGTATTCCTGGGGAAAACCAAGAAATGTAGGTTGCTGCCTGGTAGTACAATGAACCAATTTTGAGTCAGAGTGCTCCAGTTCAGAGTTAAAAATATCCGATAAAAAAAAAAAATAGTCACAAGATATTCGCTCGAAGTGGTTGAGTTGTAAATCTGTTGCTCTTTGCTGGCCTTACAGCACATTCATAGACCTGCACTGTACGAGATCTATTCCACAGCTCACCCTGCAGAACTTAACATAACAATAAAAGTTAGAACTTCTTGACCATATTCCAAAATAGTATAATTTTCTGCTGAATCCTGTCATATTCACATCTCCTGTCAACTGGACGATCGTCTTGTGTAGCATTTCAATGGAAAAGCTGAAAGGTTTCCCTTGTTTACCCATCATCGAGTCTTAGAAGGTGCTGACGCGTACATTGTCTTTCTCCTTGTCCCACGTCCATTCCCAACGCCGGTCCGTCCGACATTGATAAAGTCAAAGGAGAAAATAAACTGAGAACTTTCCACACGTATTTCAAGACACTGCAACCATGTTTTTGAGAGAGACTGGCGATTGGCGAAGCATTGTCATGGCTCAAATTTAATGTAATTTCACAAGATCTCAGAGACCAATCAACACATTATGCGTTGATTGAATTTTTGATTCAATAAGTTGACGGATGCCTTTACTGCTTGGCATGTCGTGTCATCTACTGGGAACCACATCTCTTACTGGCTCTAGAGTGAACACCGTTAACAGCAACACGTTGATTATACTCATTTTTGAAAGAATATGTTATAATGACTCATCCAGCCAACAGACCTCATCATAATACCGGGACACTATGACATCCCAGAGAATTGTGCACCGAACGAGCTTGCTAGAAGGGGTACCAGTTCGGTACTCTTTCTAAAGACATAACATCCATGTCAATCGCTACTGCATAAGCATCTACTAAAGCTTAAAACGCTAACTCACATAAATCGTAGATGGTCTGCTGGCACTAGGTGCCTCATTACAAAACAGCAATGACCTACTATCGATCCAAAACACTCACTTAGCTTGATTGAGAGACTTAACCTCAGAACCGTTATCGGCGTAATAACCGGGCCTCAGAGTAGGCATCCCCTTTAACAACTTCTGTAAAAGCTGTAGAGACGAAGAGGACTAAGAAACTACTGCCCACCTTCTACGCAATTGCAGTGCTCTCTCCACCCGTAGAAAACGTCATCTAGACCCCCTACTATTTTAATAAATTGACGAAACTAATCAGCATTAGTATTAGTCAACTCATCCGTTTCATCAACAGAGCAAATTGGTTTCTGGGATAGGAGATTTAGATCCGCTTGGTAGCACTGTGGGTCTAGTATGGCCTAATTGTGACTGCTGCCAACCAGCAGTAAACCATTCCAACATGTGTCTTATCGGTGAACAAAGTTTCTCGATAAAGCATTTTTTTTTTGATTTCAATGCAACTTGAGTCTTAAACCCTTACTTAGTTATCAGGCCTGCGACCCATGATGGGTCTGAGCCTGAGCAATAAACTGCCTTCCATTGCTGACGGTCTGCTGCTTCAAATCATCAAGACCAAGCTGTCTTGCGTCCGCGATAACTTGGTCTTTACAACGAATATTCGGGCTTCATCTCCTTTTTGAACCGCTAACCTAGGTTTCGAAGCTGGAGCATTGATGTGGTCAACCCAGTGCAATTGCAGGATTTTTGCCTATTCCACCCACATCTTGACACAATTAGTAGACTTCGCGGCTCTTCTCTACATTACCTTCCTTGCACACCACTAACCATATATTCGTCTCAGAATTTTCATTTCGAAAGCACTGAGAATCAACTCAGACTGGACATGGACAGATGGAGTGATTTGTGGAAGATGTGCCTTCCGTGTTGACAGCTGCCAGTCGCAATACCTTGTCGAGTACCAGATTGAAGAAATCATGTGACAACCAATCTCCTTCCCGGAATCCGGTGCAGATTTGGACAATTGCCTCCGAAGTCCTCGAACCGAACTGCACGATCCATCGCGTCTGTGGTAGCATGGCGAGACACAACCGGATAAATTTGCCCGGTCTTCCGAATTCAAGCATCGGATCGAATATGTGGTGCTATGTGATGAATGATGTCGTATGCGGCTTCATAATCTATAAAAAGGTGGTGTCTGTCGACATGAAATTCGCTAGTCTTCCTCAGGCGTTGCCTTAGTGTGAATATTTGCTCTATAGTCACTGCATTGCTACGATTAGAGCGATGAAAAATGACTGTAGACGTTCACAGAGTATGCTGAAGCTCAGAGGCGACATTAAGTAAGAAGAAGGATCGCCTCATTGTGAATGGAGCTGATATTCCAGTCGTGGGGAACGGCTTTCTTTACCAAACCCTACCAGAAGGAATTTTAAGCTCATTCACCGAGGATTCGGCGCAAACGATGGGCATTCTGATTCGATTTCTTGCACAAGTTGGATCTTGTAATCCTTCAAGCTAAGAAATTTATGTAAAATTGTCCACATAATGGACGGATAAGACGCAGGCTTTTGAGAACGACACAAATCTGGATCATTTTTGATACTCCCCTGAAGGTATGCAATAGTATATTCTTATGCATCTCGGTGCTGAGCTTCATTGAAAGCGGTTTGCGAAAACTGCCAGCAGTACAGCGCAGTGCCAGCAATACAGTAATTGAATAAATAGAAGAAGCTTCTTTAGAATGTGTCATCATTGTAAAATTTGTAAAGACTACTGAACAAAAATGACACCGACAGTTTGAAATCTGACAATTCCTTTGACAGATAGTGTAACTGTTAGAACTGGGTTTAATAAACACCCTTTAAAGGTTTCAGGTTCAGGTGGTACAGAAGAAATAATGTCCGATGGCTTCAATGGGTGCATTGTTAGAGCAGATGTATGCCGAGACGAGCAGGAACATCTTGTGTTAGAGTCACAGTTGACACTGACATTCGATCAAGAACCAAAATGTTGCTTCTTGCCAAACTGGAGTGCACCACGTCAAGACAGCAATACCCTGTCTGAAGATGACAAACAGCGGGACACTCTACACAGCCAACACTCACCGCTTACATAATCTACCACCTCCGAGACTGCCATTCGAATGTCATTGATTGATCAAGGATCTGTTGCCTGCACCACACATTCTTCACGCCACTTGCGCCGCGCACCTTTCCTTCCAATCCCGCAATGACTGATGAAATGCGTCACTTGAACCGTTCCGAACTGCGTCACAATGGGCATCATTAAACGCCACGTATCGCACCCTTCCCAAGAGGCGGCGTCAAAGATCGAGACCAAAGCAGCGGTTCCGGTGAAAGTCCAAATTGCCCCCCCCCCCCCCTCCGCCTCTCTCGCAGACCAACTACTATTGTGGCCCCACATCCAGCCAACAAAAGATCCATTGAAAGCTCTATCATTTACAATTTTCCTCATTAATCAAGATTCGTTTTTTTTTGTTGCTCGTTTTTTCTGCCAACTTCCTCGACGTGAATCCGCCGTCCGAGGAGACGCTGCGCCGCCGCCGTAGCAACGCAACTGCAACAGTTGTTGCCACAAATAGAGCTCCACAGCCTATTGACCTTTAAGGGTTAGATTGCATCGCTCATCGCTGGGACGCTGGACGGTTTCAATTGACTCGGTAATTGATTTAACGAGAGACAGAAAGAGGAAGGGAATGCGATTCTTACATTCTCTTTCGACCCGTAGCCCGGGTCAGCGCAGAGATGAGCCACGAAATGAAAGCCCCTTCATGTCAGCAACGCCAGGCACTTTCGGCAGCTGGATTTGTTTATTGTTTGCTCGCCTATTACCGGCCAGGCTTAAACAGCTGCTCACCATTTCGTGTGCCCGCGCTCGCTGGGCGCACACCAATAATCGCCAATAATGTAGCCCAATAAAAATTACATAATTGAAGACTTGTGGCATGATGATCAATTTGCGCGGCCTTATCGAAGCAGGAAGGACGGCGAACAGACGGAAAATAATGTGCCTCTAGGCAGCGGGGATTACAAGGAGGATTACATGACTTCTTAATGGCACCGTCTGGCCCGGGCGATGCGGGCGGAATGCGCACGGCCGCTGCACGCGGCGAATGCTTTGCGGGCCGCTGGGCGGCCGTGCGACAAATGGAAGTTGTTGGATATGTCGGTTATCATGGGCTAATTGGTTGGCTGTGGCGGCGGCGGCGCTAGGATGAACATGAGATAGCCACGCGAAGAGGCTTCCGACGGGTTCAGGGATGATTGGCGTTTCCTCTCGTGCTCGCCGTGTATGAGCATCCTTTGCGGCGGCACCGTCGAGAGCTATTAGTCAACCCATCGGACCACCTAGCTCCTTCCCTAGCACGTAGCCCAACACATGTTTGCGCGGTCGCTTCAGCGACTGCCGT
The DNA here is from genome assembly GCA_907269125.1 of Eristalis pertinax. NCBI lineage: Eukaryota > Metazoa > Arthropoda > Insecta > Diptera > Syrphidae > Eristalis > Eristalis pertinax. Next base: position 45,215,028 of record OU026145.1, on the reverse strand, counting down.
CACTAATCGTAACACGCGCACTTCTGTCATCGCTCGATCCCCATGCCTTCGTCGGGTCCAACGCCAACGCAGCAAATTTCCCCTCCGCCACCTCGGATAGACGCCACAAGGCGGTTGGTGGCAACGTCGCGTCCCGGTCGCACTCACTCGCTGGAAGACAAAGCGCCCCACACCACAGATGCCACATGCTAGATCCGATATCTAGGAATGCGCTCGCTCGCCGCAGACCGCGACGTCACGATAAGTGGCGCAAAGTCGTTGCGTTGGTACCTGCACAAAAGACCATCACCCAGGAGATTTGTTGCGCATTCATTTCAGGTGTTAATTGTAATCTTGTTACCGCTGAACCATTTCGAGATTAATCGCGGCTCGATTTGCGCCCAAGCTCTGCAGGCGCGTGTGAGCGTGGGGCTTGGTGGTGTTCCATCAGAACACGGCGCACACGCTGTCACTTGTGCGAGGCAATCAAGACCTACGCGGTTAGACGGTCGCGTCGTCGTCGCTCCGAGGCACTTGCTCCTGCACCGGGCTGCAGGTGGATGTTGCACAGCCATTGCAGACGAGTTGCATAAGCATTTGCCGGGGTCCGCTGTCCTGTGTGGGTGTCTGGCAGACATTCGCGGCGGAGAAGGGCGAGATCGATGAATCAGATGCATCTTCATTGCTGGATATGGATCGTCGCATCGTGCGGTGTGCAATTGCTGCTGGCGTTGCTCCTGGCAGTTGGTGGGGCTCGTGTTCCATTCCTAATGACACCCACATTTTTCAAGTGCACGCATTCACTTCCTGCTGGAGGGCGAACGCCATTCGGATGCTTGTGGCCGAATAATGAAAGTGCCAGTGATGCTGAAGTGGTGCCCGGATGGGACGCATGCGCGTCGTTAAGCTAGTTAAGCTGCGTTTTCACTTTTCACTTCTAAGTTCCACTGGTCGTAAGGAATTTGCAGGGCGACCAAGGGGGATTATGAGTTATTCGATTGACTTCGGTTTCGCCACGCAATTTCGCAACAAGTTCTTGTTCCTCCCGACATCACTGGGATTTCAGGAATCGAGGCTTTTGGGGGAGTGAACAAGAGAGTTATCCACAATAGCTGGGCTGTGTTAATTGCATCCATTTGCCAATTCCACATATGCTACCATTTTGGCTCTCAGAAACGTGATTGCTTTTGTGGGTCTCTAGCGTCGTTAGAGTCGCTGGAGGTAACCGAGCGAGAGTCCTAATTTTAGAAGAGCTTCAGAAGAGGCAGCACTTATTGCATATGCTGAGGTGTTACTGTTTCACGACAAGCTGCCAGACGAGAAACCTGCCGGGTTTCCACTTTACGCTTTGAAAACCCTTGGGAATTTGCAAAAACCATCTAAATTACGACCGAGTGTCATCAGGAACCCCCTGGGTTTTCTACAGGAGTACATGATTGCTGCTTCTCTTCCGAGGGCCATTGAATCATTATAGAAATGGTGACAGCTTCCTTTCCCTTTCAAAATTGAATTTGACCAAGCTTGCTTCTTGCCTACTCCCCTTTTTATTCTGAACTGTGTCCGAGTTCACGCAACAGATGATGTCAAGAGTTGTCGACAGAAATCAAGAGCTGTCTCTGTCAGCGACTTCCCATCCGATGGTCCCCTTTTTTAAAGTCTGTTCTCTGGTCAGAGAAAACTATTTAAAAATTCACTGTTTAATGCTTACAAGATCCAGCTAGTGCAAGAGAAGCCGAATGGCCACCAGCTGCGTCGAATTTTCGGTGAAATAACTTCTGTAACCAAGAAAGAAGGACGAGCTGGGTGTCAAAGTCAAGTTAACAGTCTTAACTCAGTGTCTGTTCCAACATTCATCTATGGTCATGAAATTTGGGTAATGACCGCAAGAATAAGATCACGAAAGCTGCCGAGATGAGTTTTGTGGGAGTTAATCGCCGTGATAGGGTGAGAAACACTGCAGTACGCGAGGAACTCAACTCAATGAGCAGGAGGACCCAAGACGAAGTGGTTGCACCAAATCCAAATACTCGCCCGGTTCCGCTTGGGCATAACTCCTGATGAGCTAGAGTCGACGGCGGCAGATCGAGTGGCCAAGAGATCTCTCGTGCGTTCGTTGCCCCCGCGACTCATTCATGCGGTCAGAAGATGATGAACTTCTGGTAGGGAGCTTGTACCAACATTTGGGAAGACAACATCATGCCCAAAGATTGGAATATCAGTTCCATGTGCCACATCCACAAAAAGGCGATCCTACTTGTTGCTCAAAGTCGCGTATCCAGCGTACTATGTGAACGTCTAAAGTCGTTTTGCATCGCTCTAATTGGGGCGTAGGCCAAATGCGGCGATTATAGGCCAAATATTCACACTTAGGCAAATCCTTGAGGAGACTGTGGATTTTATGGATCCATCGCATGTAATACGATGGTCGAATACGTCCAGGAAAGAATTATCCGGTCGTATCTCGCTTACGCGATGCGGTGCACATACCTGCAATCCGGTTGGATGAGCCATTTGAAATCTGCACCGGATTCCGACAAAGAAATGCGCTATCGTGTGATTTCTACAATCAGCATGGCGGGCAGCTGTTAACACGTACGTTACTTTCTGCAAATCAGTCCAACTATCCAATGTCCAATCTACACAGTCCTGCTGTGTGAAGTCGAATCTGGACGATAAGCCCTGATTCATGGTGCTTGAAAAAAATTCTGTTTCGGATTTATGGTCTTGTTTGCGAAGAAGGTGAAAAAAGGCTCGGATTCGCAGCCTCCTGGTTATTCTCTTTGGATAAAAGTAAAGTCGCTAGTGAATGCTGACAAATCAACAACAATCAACGCATTGGAAGCCAACATTATTCCTATTATTGAGGACATACAGATGCGTGAAAAACTTGCGTCGTCTCTCGATTGACATTCATCAAATCCACCCGTGATGGGCATAAAACTAATTGCAGATCGATCTCTCCCACTCCCACACCCCATTCATTCTACATAGCGAGAGAATCATCAACAGTTACCTGTCGACACTCACCACCTATCTCGACAAGTGGAAAATAAGACCCAACGGACGAAAAATCCAAGTACTAGTGATTAAAGGTCCCGCCAACCACTGTACAAGGAACACCCTGAAGCATCACACAAGAATCCGGATAGATCTAAACAATGAATCTGTACGGCCTGACAAGGAGATGAAGTACCTAGGAGTTACTTTCACCAGAAATTTCTCCTTCGGAAATAACATCTCCAACCGCATCCAAAAAGCCAAGGTACAACTCAACTACTGTCGGAAAGTCATGTGGAAACCCAACACACTCTCCACAAGAATAAAGAGGATACTGTACAAACAGATAATAAGACCATCGCTTACATACGCTTGCCCGTTATGGTTCCACATTACACCATACGAAATGGAGAAACTCCGACGCTTCGAACGCAGATGCTTCAGGATCATCACCGGCCTCAACCGTCAACAAGACTCCTACAAATACATTAGGACATCCACTCTCTACAACAGCACCGAGATAGACAGAATCGACAGACGTATATTCCAGCTCACCGCCAACTTCAGCAACAACCTGCAGAACATCCCCAATACCCTAATAGCAGAACTTTCAACAAGACGACCTGATCCTCATGACACCTTCCTCACTACAAGCCACGTGAGAAGCCTGTACGAGATGGGCAGAATATTAGACGCCCAACATGGTATATCACAACACACGAACTGGCAACAACACATTCAAGTTTGACAACACTCAGTATCAGGAGAGAAAGCTAAGCCTCTAGCCGTTCTCCTAAACTGTTGTATCTTAACATTTTTAATTGTGTATAATTAGTTTAAGTTATTATAAGTTATTTTTTAAGTCAGTATAAGTTATTATAAGTTTAGTATTCAATCACAAAACACGCAGGTTTTATAAACCTTTTCCGGGCAATTAACACCCAATACATATAATTCCAATAAAAACTCATCAATTCAAATGTATTCAGAAAAAATATCTAGAGAAATGTTAATGCATGTTAGATATAACACTATATTTCTAAGACATATTAAGTATTTCCAATATCTGTTAGCCCTATACAAAACTTGGTTCAATAAAGAAAATGCATTTAAAAAAAAAAAAAAAAGATCGATCTGTTTATGGAAATTTCCTTACCCATAGTTCATTTGAGTCACTGTGTTACACCACAAGGGTAGATTGTGAAATCGTGCAAGAGAATCAATTCCGCGTCACGCACCTGAACATGACCACTGACGAGTATTGCGTTGCGTCCCAACCAAACTGGACACGAGGAGACTTAAGTCGTCTTAATATGGCCACTTCGCGCAGTTTCGTTAAGTTTCGTTCAACTTTGCTTATCTACGATTAAGTTGGAGTGAAACATTTCGCAGCATTTTTGGCGACCTCAAATATGTGATCGTTCCAACTAAGTGTTGTGTTGATACACCTACCAAGGATGGAAAGCTTTCCGGTTTCATCGACACAAGCGCCATTCAGGGATAATGGCTGACTAACGAGGGTTCGCTTGAGTGACAGCAGACAGCATTGAGTTTTTGAAGCATTGAATTCCACTCTGTTGTATGTTTCCCCAGCTAATTATGCTGTCAAGATCGGAATTCAATGTGCTTAACATACGCTGCCGTTCCAATTCTACGGCCGAAGGGCAGGGTCGTGAGTCGCGGAACGAATATGAAAAGCTGAGGGTGCTGTCATCAGTGAAGGACTGGATTGGATTGCAAGTAGCAGACAAGAGATCATTAATAAAAATGAGAAAGAGTGTCGGAGACAGAACAGAGCCTTGGGGTACACCAGCATTTATTTGCTGGATATCAGACTTGAACCCATCCAAAACAACTTGAATTGAACGGTTCGAAAGGTAATTTCTAATCCATAGAAGAAGAGATTCATCGATACCATATGCACGCATTTTCGACAAGCTTGATGCTTGATGCCAAACTCTGTCAAATGCCTTAGAACTATCAAGTGCAACGATCTTGTTTTCGCCTGCATTAGATTTGTTCCACTTTTTGATGAGATAAGCTATCAGATCACCAGTGGACCTGTTGCTACGGAAACCGTACTGCCGGTCATTAAGACGCTTCCGCGATTCAAGATATTTCATAAGCTGACGATTTATCAGCGTTTCCATGACCTTAGAAAGAAGGGACGTAAGTGCGTATGGGTCGGTACGAGGTGGGTGACGAAGATTCGCCCCTTTTAGGAATGGGCTGGAAAAATGCTGTTTTCCATCCGCTCGGATAGATAGCTTACGCAATGGTTTTGCCAGCGCAGAAGAACATTTCTTTAGTTGGAAAGGGGGGAATATCATCCGGGCCAGCGGATTTGTGCACGTCGAGATCTTTAAGTACTCTTGCAACTGTACGAGTGCGGAAGTGGATTTGTCCCATGGTGAAATCAACGCTCTCAAGTACAGGTGGAGACATATTGGAATCTGGCAGTGTTGAGCTGGCTGCAAAATGCACCGCAAGCAGATTGGCTCTGTCTAAAGAGCTGACAGCTGGAATGTCATTGTAAATGAGCGTGGGAATTGAAGGCGAGGCGGAATTCCTTATGTTTTTTTACAAATGACCAAAAGCTTTTGCTACCTTTGGGACATTGTAGCACTTTTTGCCTCAACTTGTGAGCATAAGAGAATTTCACACGTCTGATAGTTGCATTGCAGTCATTTCTGGCCCGTTTAAACTTATTCCAGTTTTCCTGAGTAGGGTTGGCTTTGTATGCCCGGAAATTCAACTCTCTCAACCTGATAGCCTCTTTACAGCTGGAGTCAAACCATGCATTTTCTTTGGACTTGATACTCTTCACTTTATGCGGAATGAAGGATATCATGCCCAGCAGAAGAATGTTTGTTATCATATCAGCAGCGGCATCCACGTCACTATCGAGGAAGCATAGTGACCAGTTAAAGTTCATAAAGAAATTGTTGAGTCCGCTCCAATCGGCTTTCTCGTACAGCCATACTGTTCTTTTAGGAATTTGTCAGACGAGGTGTTGTGGTTTTGCTGAAGTTCTCAGAAGCAATAATGGGCACTTCGAAATTTACCAATGATTCCCGCTAGACTTGGGTCTAGTTCCTGCGTTAGCTGGTTGCTCTGTGGGTGATGTTTTGTTCTCAAGAAAGGAGACAAACCGTGGACAGGCTACAACAGAACTCGTAGAGACTTTATTTACCAAGATGAGCATGTAGTCCGGATGTGATACATCCATCGACTATAGCGGCTCAGCCACATCGAGCGTGTGGAAACTAATTATCCGTCTAAGGCAGTTCTCGAATCCGAGGCACCTGGTTTGAGAGCAACAGGAAAACCGAATATCCGGTAGATTACGGACGCAGGCAACCTGGATCTTAATGACTGGGTGCACCGCCGACTGCCAAGGCTGGAGCGCGACTTTAGATCAGCCAGACACTTGCCCGAGAAGTAAGCAAATCGGCGGCGACTGATGCAGAACCTCTTTCACCCGAAATCTTCAGAAGAACCTTCCCCGTCTGCATGCATCTGATGTTGCCGACATCGAAAATCATCAAAATATACCGGTTTTGATTGTGACTCCGTCAGAGCACGCTCCCAAAAACCGATTCAACAGCCGCCCTTGTTGAAATGTCATACCTCTCACGATGCGTTCGATCGTGTCAAATTTCCCGCAGTCGCAGGGCTCAGACCGAAAAAGAGAGCAACCAGATACGGCGAATAATAGAGAAACGACTTTGCTTCTTCAGCAGGACAAGAGACACACGCACAAGCGACTCGTCCAGCCGCGCATATCTAATCTGCAATCGCGTCCACCGCCAGTTCATAAACAACTCGACGATGCAGGAAACCACGCCGCCGTCGCACTGATGAGCATCAAAACCGAAAAAAGAAGAAAGCATCCGCGACAGCAACGCACAGCGGCCGGTGGACTTACTCCGATTCACTGGACGCGGTGGACCCCATCGAACTGAGTTCCCATAAATTTCGCAAAATGTTTGCCCAAACCATGGTGGCGCGGCGGCAGCGGCGTGTTGTGCCGCACCACTCAAGTGTGCGGACTGCGGTGTGGGGCCGTAATAAAGCCGTCATTGTCTTCCAGGATAATATTCCGCGAATTATACTCGAGTGTCCATGTGAGCGCATGCGAGAGTGTGTAGCCCCGGCAACAGCCTTGACTAGCCGCAGCATAAACCACCATCGCGGCGGCGATCATGGGAACATTTTCACTACTTAATCGCAGCAGCGGAGAGTGTCTTCGTCGTCGCCGTCGTCGCCGTCGTCGTCATTGTCCGCGTTCGCGTTCGCGTCCGTTGCCAGGGTCTAGCGCAGCGGCACGATGCACACGGCCACTCCATCATCACAAGCCACCACCACCACCACCACCACCAGCAGCACCAGCACGGATTGGTAGTTGCAACGAGATATGAGCCCCGGCCAGGAACAATAAAAGAGAAACAGTTTTCCACACACAATAACTCTATTTATCTATGTCGCCCGTCCATTAGGAGAGCGACCACGAGAGCCGCGATTGTTTATGTTACGCGCTCGCTCTTGAGGCCCGCGACAGGGTCAAGATGGACTGGACGAGTGCGAGCATGTGGCTGTGTATCTTATAATAACATCATTATTTATCTGCGGGTATCCGGCAATCTTTTATCGAGAGTCTACTTGTTATCGGCTCCGATCTTCATTGTGTTCGATGGTACGCGCTCGGCGGTGGTGGGAGCTTAACGCGTGTATCACGTTCGCACAGCGAGTGCGATGGTGGTCGGAGTCCGTCCGTTGACGACCAGTGGGTGACGCCATGCGACAGCGTGTCGCTTCGGTTTTGTTTATTCGTTTAATTGTTTTCAGATTGTCATTTGACTTGAGTAGTGCTGCGACGAGGGCTTAATTATGCTCTCGACGCTTTTGCATCGCACGCAGGGATCAAGGGTTGTCGATCGACAGGGCAGATGTGAAGTTTTGAAGGTCGTGCGATGTGTTCGGAATGTGTTGTCGACGGGGCGCTGGTTGAAATCTTTCCCACCGAACTTGACAGGTGAGTGGTGGCTGTGCACACTCAAGTGGAAGGGATCATACTTTGTTGTGGTCAGTAAAAGGTACGAGCCAGCCCCGTGTTTGAGAACTGGCTTGTGAGATGGTCGCGGTGGTGTGGATTTTCTAACGAAACCCGACGACTGGTGGAATCAAAGTGAGTTTCATAACCCTTTTCTTCAATTTAATGGCGCCACAGTGATTTGGTCATCCGTCAATAATGTGAAATGCAAGTCACTGAAGATGGATGGAGAGGGATCATTCGTCTGTCCAAACTGTGCCACTGTGGCTGATGGCCCGGATGTCTGTGGCACTACCTCTGGGCGTAGTTACAACTGTCATTCTGCACGCAAGATCCCAGATCTTGATTTATGGTCGGGAAGCACAGCCTACCACAGCGACACCACATCCGATAACGGATTTAGGCTGATCGATTTTGCTGCGGGGCGAAATGTTGTAGTAGCCAGTACAAGATTCCCACATCTCGATATTCACAAAGGAACATGGCGATCTCCTGATCAATCAACCGTCAATCAGATTGACCATATTGCGATAGACGCAAGGCACTCCTCCAGTATCATAGATGTCCGAACGTTCCGAGGCGCCAACATTGATTCGGACCACCACCTTGTTGTAGCCAAGGTAAGGCTGCGGATATGCCGAACACCGCCAAGACAAAGAAATACTGTGAGGAAGTTCAACGTCAGCCGGCTACAATCGCAAGAGATTGCCAAATCCTTTTCCGATCGTGTCTCCCTTAACCCCTTAAGAAATCCTACGCCGCCAACATCAAGTATTGAAGACCAGTGGCAGCATTGCCAAAAAGCCATCAGAGATGCCGCCTCTGATGTGCTGGGTTTCAATCCGCCACCACAACGAAACCCCTGGTTTGACAACGAGTGTCGGCAGGCGAATGCAGCCAAGCAAGAAGCATACAAAGCGGCACTGCAAAGAAGGACAAGAGCTGCTCGGGAGCTCTACGAGCAGAAGAGGAGAGACGAACACCGGCTTCTCAGGAGAAAAAAGAAGGAGCATGAGAAGCGCGCGATCGGCAGAATAGAGGGGTATTACTGCAGGAATGAGGTGAGGAAGTTTTACCAAAGGGTAAAGTTAACCAGTCAAGGTTATAAAGTCCGAACCGAAGCCTGTAAGGATGATCAAGGAAACATCGTAGTAGCGTCACAGTCAATGCTGAGGATATGGAAAAACCATTTTTGCAGACTGTATAACGGCGACGAAGAACCAAATCCCGCTGTCAGGCAGAACGAACCATTCAACCCCAATGAAAGGGACGACGAAGATCAACAATTCCGTCCACCCGACCCGGATGAAGTGAGGATTGCCATATCTAAACTGAAATCCAAAAAGGCTGCGAGAGCTGACGGCCTACCCGTCGAGCTTTTTAAAGCCGCAGGCGATGATTTGGTAAGGAGCATGCACCAACTCATCTGTAAAATATGGTCGGAAGAAAACATGCCCGATGAATGGAACCTCAGCATTGTTTGCCCGATCCATAAAAAAGGAGACCCTTGGAACTGCGCCAACTACAGAGGCATCAGTCTCCTAAGTATCGCATATAAAATCTTATCTGCCATACTGTGTGAACGCCTAAAGCCATTCGTCAACAACCTGGTCGGTCCATACCAGTGTGGCTTTAGGCCAGGAAAATCCACCATCGACCAAATATTCACACTGCGGCAGATTTTGGAGAAAACCCAGGAGCAACAAATCGATACCCACCACCTTTTCATCGATTTTAGGGCCGCGTATGATAGCATCTATAGAGACGAGCTGTACAGAGCAATGTCTAGTTTTGGCATCCCTACCAAACTCGTCCGTTGGTGTAGGATAACGATGGAGAATGCACGCTGCTCCATCAAGGTTGGTAAACGGACCTAACCGAGACCTTTGATGTCAAAAAAGGATTCGGACAAGGCGACGCGCTGTCATGCGACTTTTTCAACATCGTTCTTGAACGAATTGTTCAAAACTCGAACGCCAACACCAGAGGAACAATCTTTCAGAAGTCCGTCCAACTACTCGCATATGCCGACGATATTGACATTATTGGAAGAACGCAGCGTGATGTCAATGGCGCTTTTGTGGGTATTGCAACGGAGGCCGCGAAGATGGGTTTAGCGGTAAACGAGGGTAAGACCAAGTATATGCTGTCAACGAGAAAGGGCACCCAACACCGACGTCTCGGTCAGAACGTCACAGCAGACAGATATAACTTTGAGGTAGTCAAAAACTTTGTCTACCTAGGCACCGCTATAAACTCAGACAATGACACCAGCGCTGAAATCAAACGAAGAATAACCCTTGCCAATCGCTGCTTCTTTGGGCTAAGAAAGCAATTGGTAAACAAAACCCTCTCTCGAACAACCAAGATAACGCTCTACAAGACCTTAATCGTCCCAGTCCTGCTATATGGCGCGGAGGCATGGACTTTGTCAAAAGCGGATGAAGCTGCCCTTGGTTGCTTCGAGAGGAAAATTCTTCGTGTGATTTTCGGTCCCGTCTGCATAGACGGTGAGTGGAGTAGGAGATATAATGACGAACTATACGGGCTGTTCAGCGACATCGACTTAGCCAGAAGAGTGAAGATCCAAAGACTGAGATGGCTAGGTCATGTAGAGCGGATGGAAACCAATACTCCGGCCCGAAAAGTCTTCGAATCCACCCCCGAGGGACGGCGCAGTAGAGGAAGACCGCGACTCAGGTCGCGCAAGTGGAAAGGGACCTCAACCAACTATGCGTGCGAAACTGGAGACAGCTAGCTAAAGATCGAGCTGGCTGGAGACGCTTGTTGGTTGAGGCCCAGGTCCACCCCGGACTGTAGCGCCACCTTAAGTAAGTATGCAACGCACAGTTTTCCGAACAAAATACTCTAAAATTGTTACGTTAGCACTAATAGAATTAAAAAGCGCCAGAGGAAAGAAAGGTCTTCTCTTGCGATTTTCTTGATTTCTCCCAGGCCTTCGACAAAGTCTGGCACGAAGCCGCTAAACACAAGCTAAGTGGACTTTTTTTCTAAAAATGCCTATAAGGTATTCGACTTGTACTTACAAAACAGCATTTTCAGAATACGGAGAATCCTGCTCCGAATACAATGAGATCGATTACGGGGTCCCTCAAGGGAGTGTCATCGGTTCTGTTGTAGTGCCCAAAATCGAAGGTACGCAAGTGGCTACTTTCGCGGACGATACGACTATCCTGGCAATGAAAAAGTGAACCCTGTACACGAGTTAAGAGCTGCAACGCGTTTTAAGACATGATATGCTTCAATGACTTCTGCTCGGTTTAGGAAGATCTGGTCAATAACATGGCATTTCATCGGGACTTATCGAAGGGGTATCTGCCCAGAAGCGAGACAAAAATCTCACTACATGTGGACAACTTCATCCCAAAATATTAACGCTGAGAGTCCATCGCAAATCCACCAAGTTATCGGAAACCAGTGGCGGTCCATTGAAAACGAAAGTGGCTGAATTGCTTGACCTTGTATAAGCTGTCGAAGGAATACCGGGAAGTACTAGCTATGGGGTGGCCAATAACAGCACAACATATGCATGTGCAAAATAATGTAGTTCACGATTCCGAAGATGATCATGACATGTTGGGGATGTACGATTCTGTGGTTGTCGATATTGAAAACCAAATGTAGCGAAAGAATCCATAGAAAAACCCACAAACAATTTTATTGGAAAGACAAGTAGAAAGCCAATTAATCTACCAAAGGAATTCAAACGAAAGTAATAATTAACATAAATGAAAATTTAAAAGGAATTTTAAAATATACAAGGAGACAAGACGAAACAAGTGAGAAAGTGTACAAATTTAAAAGCAATGCAACGCTGTCCATTTTTGTAGTTTTTACTATTTTTGTTTTTCCGTAAATTATTCGACGCTCGTTCGAAAATCGAACATTTTTACCGGCATCGTACTCTAAAGGGTGGTTAAATTTTAAGGGCCGATGTTGATTTTGAATAAAACACAAATTATTTAGGAAATTATTGTCATTTCTTTTTATTATGATAATACTCGTATGGTTCAATTATGTATGGAATAAAATATCGGCCAAATAGCCACCGCGACCTCGGCGGCACACGTCCATCCGATGGTCCAAATTTTCGATGACGCTGAAGCATAATTTAGGTTCTATGCCGTTAATGTGCCGAATTATCTCATCCTTTAGCTCTTGAATTGTTGCTGGCTTATCGACGTACACCTTTTCTTTCAAATAATAATAATAATATGGGTGGCGCTGCAGCCCGTAGAGGGCCAGGGCCTAGCTTCACAGCAACTACTCGTATTGTGCGTGCTATTGTTCTATCACGAGTGGAAAGGACCTACAGTTTTATGCCGACTCCGAACGGCCAAGTTTGAGAAGCTTTTTCTAGACAGTTATACTCTTTGAGCATTGTCGGTGACTCGAAAGAGGTGGGGCCGTGAAAAGTATTTCTTGTCCTAACAGGAATCGAACCTAGCCAGGCAGGTCCAAGTGCGTAGGAGTCGACGCACATACCCACAACGCCACGGGCCACCACTTGCAAATAACCCCAAAGAAAAAAATCCAACGGTGTCAAATCACATGATCTTGGCGGCCAATTGACATCGCCACCACGTGAGATAACACACTGCCATTGAATTTGTCGCGCAAAAGAGCCATTGTTTCGTTAGCTGTGTGGCAAGTGGCACCGTCCTGTTGAAACCACATATCGTCCACATTCATATCTTCCAATTCGGGCCATAAAAAGTTCGTTATCATTTCCCGATAACGAACACCATTCACAGTAACTGCCTGACCGGACTCATTTAAAAAATACGGCCCGATGATGCCGCCAGCCCATAAACAGCACCAAACAGTCACTCTTTGTGGTTGCATTGGTTTTTCGACAATCACTCTTGGATTATCATTCGCCCAAATGCGGCAATTCTGCTTATTGACGAATCCACTGAGCAGAAAATGTGCCTCATCACTGAAGATGATTTTCTTCGAAAATTGATCATCCACTGTTGCCATTTCTTGCCACCATTCTGACCATTGACGACGCTTGAAATGGTCAAGAGGCTTTAGTTCTTGAGTCAATTGCACCTTGTAACCGTGTCTAAGCAAGTCTTTATGCATAATGGTCATCAACGACGAGCGTGAGAGGTGCAATTGTTGGGCACGACGACGAGTTGAGGTGGACGGCTCTTCAGCCACACTATCGCGAACAGCAGCAATATTTTCTGCAGTACAAGCTGTACGAGCATGCACTGGTGTTTTCACATCTCCTACAGACCCGGTTTGCTCAAATTTTTGCACGACTTTTCCGATTGTACGCACATTTGGACGATTAAATTGAATGAAAAAAATCACGAAGTGCACAATATGCATTTTGATTTGAACGCCCATTTTCATAATAAGCCTGAATAACTTTAACGCGTTGCTGGATTGTGTATCTTTCCATGGTTCAAATTGAGTTAGTCTCAAATTGATAAATGTCAAATAAAATGCAGAAGAAAACTTGACGTTTAGGTACCGTTCACATTCAATATCGGCCCTAAAAATTGAACCACCCTTTACAATGTCAAACCTTAATCTAAACACATAAAGCCTCAGATAACAATTTAGTTTGACGCTTGCCATTGAAACATGAATCTCAAAGCCGGACCACGAAATTGAATGATGAAACAATCCACAAAAAACTCGACCGAATCGGTTACTGTGTGATAAATGATCCTAAAATAAAACCCTTCAGTTTCTGAGACAATCACAGCAGACAGAGCAGTTGATTATGTTTAGAAAGCGGATAATATCCTGGAAATCCGCAGCCAAACTGACTGAACCATTAATTTGGAGAAATCTCGCTTAAGCTGGTGGCCACCGCCGATACCGTCATAAAATTCGATCTGTCATAACTCTCTGACAATTGAACGTTAACTACTTGGCAATGAATCAAGAGGAACCTTTCCCTTTGGCCAAGCCCCCAAATCGGTAAACACCGGCAACCGCGACTGCTGTCAAAACGAGACTCACTCTCTCGCGACTGGTAAAAGTTTTCTCCAATTTGTTAATAAAATTAAATTAAAAACGTCATTGAGTAATGACACATGTACGGATGTGTCCAACATCAGGTGAAAAAAGGAAGGCCAGGAAGAGCCACTGCAGCCACTGCGGGGCCACATTTTCGTACGTCATTAATCATTTCGCTGATTAAGCGGTCTTCTTCTGGTGGACGGCCGGTGCATTCGTGTCCTGAGCAGGCTCTCGTATTCATCAAGGCGTCACAAGTGTCAAAATAATATTTCTCCTCGGCGTGAAGAAATGAATGAGTGAGCCTTGCCAGAGACACCTTGCAGCGCCAAGGAGCGTCGCGCAGCGCTGCACCGGCCGGTTCGCCGTTTTCCGGTGTCTATCACCTGCCAACACATCTAATGCCCGGGACAAGTGGTTGCCATTAAAGTTTGCCACCCGCTGTGCTGACAAATTGACTATTTGCCGAAGCGCGCGGTTATAAGCGGCTACTCGTAGTGGCCGCTTCCAGCTGTAGAATGATGCACACTCTCCCGGCCGGTGTGGTGGTGCCCATCACGATGCAGGCACCTTGCTTGAGAGGCGAAGAAACGTGAGTTCTTTCTGGTGCTGACGGTGGTGTGGCTGTGCACCTTTTGCGGCGAAATGATGCGCACGCATTCACTCGCATGCGGCGGGGCATGAATCTAATCTCTCAGAATGTTCAGAATTTGTCCATGTGTCCGTGGGTCCGTGGTTCCGTGGTTCCGTGGTTCCGTGGTTCCGTGGGTTCGGGTGTCTATGACACGAGAAATCCGCTGAGAAATCTCCCCCATTGACCTTGCGGACAGAAGTGGACAGATATCAAATTGCCCACATTCGCGATGTTTTTCTGTGTTGCCTCGTTGCTCTTGCACTGCTGCTGCCGCAGGGGCGTGGAATGCAATTTTTCTTCTAATTTTCCAATGGCGCCACATGAGGGCAGCACACAGCCACTCTGGGATTAGATCCAAGTGCTGCATATTTGCATTGTGATGCAAATTCTAAATGCTAAGCCGGAACGAAGCCAGGAGCCAGCCAGCTGCACGTTGCACGTTAACGCCCCGCCGCCGTCGAGCCCATTTTGAGGGAAGGAGTTGCTGTTGCTGCTGCTGCTGCTGCTGTTGCCGCCGCTGCCGCTGCAGCAGTGCAGAGCAGAGGAAGTGCTGTGCAATGCAGTGTGGCTATGTGATTTATGCGGGATTGTTCGAGATTGCTGGGCGCTTCTCTCAGATTGTGAGCAGCACAGAGATTAGTCTTGCGGGCTTTATCTGATTCTCATTCGGCCGCCAGAGATCTGGTAAACGATCTGACAATCTGTTTGAGACGTAACATGCACTTGCACATGAGCGCGTTATCCAGCGGATAGGCAATTCAAGCCATTTGGCCGGGCCGGGGCTATAAGTCATTTTAATTGTGGGGGCTCCTCCAAACCTCGGAATGGAGGAGCCAGACCTTCTTGCATCCTCACCTTGGATCCTGATTTATCGCATGAGTGAGTGCGTATCTTGGGGGTGAATTTCTGAATTTCTGTGCGCCGCAACTGCGCTCTAATGTGGGCTGTGGGCCGTGGGATGTGAGCCCGCTTGCAGTGGCAATGGAATGAGAAATGAAAGTGCGTTCGGATTTCCGTACAGATGTCAGACGTGTCCATTAGTCTTAAATGGTTTCTGGAGTGACATGACCGTGCACACTATAATCACCTGCCCGGTGAAGGAAATGCACGGACCGACTGTCGACTGTTCGAGTTGGAGCTCTGGAATTCAGTCGAAGTCGAAGTGGAAGGCGGCACTGTTCGGATTTGAGCCTCTGGAGGCTTTCGAGCATCCATCATTCAGACTTTAGAGAGCTCGTACTGCTGTTGCCTCTAGGGACGGGTTGCGTCATCGCACTGAATCGGAGTCCGTGTGGATTTGGACAGAAGGTGCACAGATTTATTGCATTTTTTAAAAAGGGTAAACTGACGTTTGAAGACTGCAAGCAGGAAGAAGTTCTTTACCAATTCAAAATCATCTCTGTGGACGTACTTGCCTCTTCTAGGCATGATGTCAGTCTGACCAAGCTGACTTTCTACCGGGTTATGCCGTAAAATGTGAATTGCTTACGTCCACCTTCAGTCAACACAATTTAGCCAACACAATTTTCCAAGCAGTGTTCTCGTTTGAAAGATATCAGAGCCGTTGTCGCCTGTCATCTGCTGCGTTGTCACATTGGTTTCATGCGGGGGCCTCATAGTTCTAGACGACAGCCAGTCATACCCAATGCTGACTAGGTGGAAGCTACTTAACCCAACGCAGGAGAAGGTGGTGAAAACGCGTAGATAACCGACTGCATGGCAGAGGCACCGAGGGCTCTAGTAGTGACAGAAGGATGCGCCGAGACTAGGAGACGGGACGAACTGTAGCTAGGGGATGCGAAAGCAGGGACCCCATCAACACGTTCCCATTGGGACTGCTTGGCCAAGAACGCGCAGGAACGGCATGTGGAGGAAGCGTCCGCACAAACCGTGAATGTCCACACCTCCGACGAACATTGGGTGACGATCGTGCAATGACAGGACACAAACACTGAGAAGCTTAATCACCATTCTGAAGGAGACCGAGATGACACAGGCGAAGAATCGAGTACAAAAAGGGCTACTAAGTCGGAGGAGGTGTCGTGGGTGGTTTCGAAGGGTACGTGGTGGAGGGTCTTTAAGGTGTGCCACGAGAAGACACTATAACGGATGAAACAGACATTCTGCTTTTCGAAGATGAGTGGCTTCACGGGGAGCTACATCAGGTCATGTGTCGAGTGCGCGTATTGTAGTAGACGAATAACAAAAGCAAAGAAAAACGAGAATCGAAGAGAGAATGGGAGCGTTATTATCAAAGAGAGGATCGCCGGTTAGGTCAGAGTAACATAAGTTAATTTGAGGCACAGTTTGTAAGAAGCAGCGAAAGCGATCGGTTGCATTGTAATAAAAAGTGAATTTATCGAAAACAAACTGTTTTATTTCAAATGGGGGCCGAACTCTCCACACGAGCTTCTGTTTGCCTACGCTTCTTCTTCTTCTTCTAATGACGCAACAGTTCGGGGTGGACCTAGGCGTCAGTCTGCTGCCATCTGCTCCAGCTGCCTCCAATTTCGCGCACCAATGTTGGTTGAGGTCCTTCTCCACTTGTGTTCGCCATCGGTTCTGTGGGCGTCCTCTATTGCGTTGTCCCACCGGTTCGGAGTCGAAGACTCTTGGGACTGGAGCGGTGTTGTCCGTGCACTCTACATGTCATAGCCATCTTAGGCGCTGAATCCGTAGACGCCTGACTAGACTCATGTACAGATCCCATCAATGGTGACGGTCTGGCTGAGTCGTCTATGTTGTGCGTCCTTCCGTGATGACAGAATGTACTTTGTTTTGCCGATATTGACTGTTAAACCCAGTTTTTGATTCACCTACACGCCGAGGAGTATTTCGGGCGGCAAGCTGCAGAGGCCGTTGGAGAAGCAAAGAGAGTAGATCCCGACGAGATGGAAATGCGACGATGCGAGGCCTTAAGAAACATCGAAAGGGTTCAGACTCAGAAAGGACTAAACGGTAAGATCCGACGCCCGGCGTCAACGCCCAACGTCATATAAGCCAAGGGAATTTGTGCTGATTGAGAACGAGTCAGATGCCACCGGCAAGTCTCGCGGTTGTTATAACCGAGGTACCTGAGCCCAAATGTCGTCACGAAGGTGTTACCCAACGACAAGTACGTGGTGGAAGATATCCCCCCTCGTGCAGGGAACTGAACAGAAGATGAACACCATAATGGCATCGGAAGCGCTGGTGCGAGCTCCCGGACAAAGGGAAAGACAAGGACGTCAGTAAAAGGCCGAGAACTAGGATAGAATGGCCGAGATGTACCATCGAAGTCACGGGGGCATATAAGCTCGCGACACTAGCTGTCCAGGGGAACAGTGTCACAGTCATCACCCGCGCCATCACATAAGGAGTTAGAAAAGCTCATTGACCGCCGAGTTTCATTTCGTGTTACATTCTTTTTTATTAATATGTTAACAATACATACTCTAGGGCGCATTGAATCCGAAGCCGTGCGACGGTAGGCAACGTGGTAAGTTCGCTAAAAGAGTTATGTTGGGCCCAGCGTTGCCCAGTTGTCCAGAAACCGTCCACAAAAAGTCTGTCTGTTTCATGCGGTGTATGGCATGGCGGCATCTTCGGACCTTATTTCTTTCGAAATGAGGAAGAAGACAACGTTATCGTCAATGGTCTCAGCTACAGAGCGATGTTAACCGACTCTCTATGGCTAGAGCAGAGACAACGTTATTCGATCTGTGATTCCAAAGAGATGGCGTCACAAGCCATACAAACGATGCGGCGCTCGAAGTTGAGAAGAAAAAATTTGGCGATTGATCGATCGATCACAGCCGATTTCATGCGACTTCACACCACTCAACTATTTTCTCTGGGACTACGTCAAGTCTTTTGTCTACCCCTTGGACTAAGACAACAACTTTGGATGAGCTCGAGGCCAAACAATCAAGAATAACGCCTCACACATTGGGCCGCGTCATCAAAAATTGGACTGACCACCTGAAGCACTTCTAATGAAGCCATTTGAATGATGCACTTCCTATCTGGTCAACCTGCACTTCTTAAAACGTTTCAATACATTTCACGTGGACTTCATTCACGGTCCCACTCACACGCGCCATTTTGAAGCATACAGGCTTGCCACTTTATTACGAGTTGCCCTTAAATCTCTTAACGTTTTTAGGCAATTTAACGTACATCACCCCACCTGTTGCCAGGAAAATCTGTTCTCCCTCGATCACTCTTGCACTTGTCCAATGTTGATACCAGAAAAACTGTAAAACCCTTCTCAACTGCGGCCACTGTCAAATTAATTACACGCTTAAATGACAAGCTAATTACATCAATGCCCACAAGCGAGCGTGGTTCACGTCAGTCGACTGTCAAAACACGCTCCTCGTGCCCCCGGCACCCGGCCGTGCTCTCAAAATGGATCGAGAAAAACAAAATGCACAACCGATTGCATAATTAAACGAAAAGCAAAAAAATTGCAAACCAACCACGAAGACAAAAATAAACGTCTCCAGTTGAGGATGAAGAATTTCCTGTCCACGGATCAACGACAATGAAATCTGAGTCATCTGCGTCGCCGGCATTGTGAACCGAAGAGGACGGTGGACAGGTGGAATCGGTCAGGTTTTTGCGCTACAATAGTGGAACCCGAAAATGGATCACTAACGGATAGCGGTGGTTATACTAAAACGGATGAATTTCGCCCCGACATTGAGGCGGACAACGCTGCGAGGAAGGTGAGCAGAGAAATACTTCTCTCTGCGTCGCGTCGTCGTCGTCTTCGTTGTTTTCGTCGTCTACTGTCGATGGCACTTGAGATGCACCACAATGGAAGTGCTTCCTCTCCCCATCCAGCCCGGGCAGAGGTGGGATTGAGTTTCAAAACATGTCTGCAAGATTTTGGGACCGCATCAGAAGAAGAAAAAGACCAAAGGAGAGCGCAAAAAGCAAAACAACACAAAGGAGACCCTTTTCACAGGAAGATAACTTTTATGGTCGAATACGAATATTAAACGGCCAAGGATTCATCCCGAAAGGGATCTTTGTTCTTTCTTTTTTCTTTTGAATCTGATTCTTTTTTTTGCCTGCTGGCACAGTGATTTTCACAAGTAATCCTCAGATGTGTTGACTTGTCAGTATTGCGTTCGAAGATTTATGGTCGGTCGGGGTTCATTAAAAAAAATAATTGCTCCTTAAGGGCGTTCCCGGGGGGGACTTCTTGTGAAGCAAGTTCAGTCCAAAAATAGACGCAACTCGCAGGGGCAACAGTTTAATACGAGTTCGCCTTAAGTTAGATGTCGTTTATTTCTTGTCTTGCGGTTTGAAGGCGAAAGCAGACATGGCCATCAATCAAGTGAAGCGTTTTTGACAAGCGTTTTCGGATGCTCTCGCATGGAATGTATTTTTATCGCGTTTTTCCTGGAATAATACGCATAATTATTGGATAGATCCTTTGATTTGTCTAAGGAGTTCGCCACGTTGACTTAGAAATCGAGTCTTGCTTAAGATTTGTGGGTTCATGGAGCGAAAAGTGGATTCTATTCCCTGATGTATGCACACACTTCTATTAGCCAAAAGGCGTACCGTGAAAAATCTCTAGAAAATTGGTTTAAAAGTCCAAATGCCAGGTTATGCGTATTTTTTCGCAATCCAAACACTTCCTTGCGGACTTTTACTTTATGTGACGATGCAGGGAATTAAGTAATCAACATTTTTTTCTGGTTATGACCCGCATCTGACCTCCACGTGGTGGGCAGCAGGTTTTCATTTGTTCGTACATCCCAAGCCTGGCAAACGAAGCCCAAACCTTCCTTATGACAAGAAAACAGAAATTGGCCTCAGATACCGCCTACTCTGGTGTGCCAGGGTCACATTTGGAGCGAGGACTGAATGGTGCCAGTATGTGAGCGTCTGTTGGCCGGCCAGTCCCGCTCGGCAGCCGGTCGAGCTTTCCCCGAAGAAGGTACGAAGAACCCGGCAGTGGCCTCGTGAGACGTAGCGGGAGTGGCGGGGATGTCAAGTCATGCACTTGCTTGTGCGTGCGGAAACCAAAGGCCAACGAACAGCGGCATTGACTTCGGATAGGCACTTGGAAGGTATTATCGCTCACAGGAATTCATTTCTGCAACCATCTTGTTGCGTTTAGAAAGTTCATTAGCTCCTTTATGGTTCTATTGAATATTTCCTCGAGGGATTCAAAAACGGGGTTGCCTAGTATTCGCTGTCTGACTCTAGCCAGCGCTGCAAATGTTTTGTCTGATTGAGTGATCTCCAAACGGCCAGTGCCCCGTGATGTCAGTTCGGGTTCGGCTTAGAAGATCCTCAGTCAGGATTTTGTTTGATTTTCGAAAATATGAATTGATGCTAGCTTTGACTAGTCCTAATGGTACAGAGTAGGCCACATACAAGCTCAAACATATTGTTGATGGTTTGGGGCTGTAGCTCACGGAATGCTTGGCTGATAACACAATTTGGGAATTTGGTACGCAAAAGATCGATTGTGGCATGGGCATAAACCAAGTCCATATCTTCAATTTCAGTAAAAAAAAAAAGTCGGTTAGCATGGCTCTGTAACGCCCACCGTTGAGATTGATGGCGAGTTGATGTTCGTGAATTGAGTCGCACACTTTCGGCCAGAGCTGCCATATTCTCAACTGTGTGCACCATACGACGACTTGAATCATGAGTGTTGTCCACTAGCATACCAGTCTGACGAACTTTTTGCACAAACTTGCATACAGCAGTCGCGGTAGTATGCTTCGTAACTTTGGAAATTCGTTTTCAATATTTCCCAACGTTGTTCAAGCGCAGGTATGATACAGACTTTCTGTCAAGATTTCAAACGGGAAACAGCTGTCAGTGTCACTAGATGGCTTACCCCGTATATGCACCTCAGTAGTAGATTAGCTGTTGAGTGTGGAACCTTGTTTGGCTAACTCAGCTAGTTCTTACCTTGACTCTTTCTGCTAAACTAGCAACCTCTTCGTGGCGGGTCTTGATCTATTTTTGAGGATATGGTTGTAGATTCTATAGTTACTTGACTATCAACGAGGATAGCTATTTTGTGTACCGAGTCTGTGTGTTCGATTGATCTTATTCGATTACACGCATTCCTTACTGGTTTCTGAATGAAAGGCAGTCTCAAGGCTGTAGAGATATTCAGATTTTCTGAAAAGATACCCGCTCCGACTATACATCAATAGTCAATACATCGTTGAACCGTCTGTGTAGACGCTCACATCCGACATGAAATTAATGCGCCTTCTATCCCAGTTCCGCCTTCTATCCCAGTTCGGATGAACTACGTCAACGCTCATATTAAGGTGGTCTGTCTGATTTGGTGCTAATTCCCTCGGTAGCGAGTCTAGGATAAAACTGTGTCCATATGGCTTTGAGGTCCATAACTTAGATTCTCTGAGTCTAACCGCATTAGGTATAGTTATGTTATGTCTGTGGAGGTCTATGAGCAACAGATGGAGCATGACTGTCATAGCATCCGAACGATTTGTCTTTAGGGCGCCTGTAGTCCCTATATATGCCCTTCAAGTCATGTGTTTCTAACATTCATGCACTTTTTTTTGTCTTGACCAACAAGTATTACCCTTAAAACACGCGTAGGCAAATAGGAGGAATGAAAGAAAGAAAGAAGGGAAAAAATATATGAAAAGTGACGCAAATGTTGCTTGTCGATGTTGATAAGGGTTACCGTCATGTAACTGGGGGTGGGCGTGAGTATCAACCAACAAGGCTTTCCAACCCCCTGCCACCAGCTGGTTGAGGTCCTTCTCCACTTGTGTGCGCTATCATAGTAGCGGTCGTCCCGAAGCCCTGTAATGGAGGACTTAAATGACACAGCCGCTCTAGATGCAAAATTCATGTCGATGTACAGTTCGTAGTTGAATCTTCTCCTCCATATGCTCTCAACTCAAGCTGAACTGAAGTTCAATAAAGTCAGCTGGGCTATATTACTCAGTTGCCTCTTAAGGTGTTTAGAAAGATATTCTGCAAAGATAGTGCCTCTTGAGTTTTGAACGATCTTCTCGAGAACAGTCGCTTTCTCTGTAACCTGCTCGGGCTTAGTCTGATAAGTGTTTCAAGTAAGTAAACGTCGCATTGCCTTGAACCATTCTTGACATTGAAAGGGCCAGCGAGCTCGCTATCGACCCCGATAGAGGGGCGACGGATCTCCATCGTCATCCTGCACAACCTGATGTGTTTGAGAGGAGTGTCAAAACTAGACATCACGGTGTAAAATAAAAGAGGCAGTTGTGAGCTTTATGGTCCGTGAAACTATTTTTCTACTCGTCCCCGATGATGCGTATCTTTATACAAATGTTTGACTCGCACGGTAAGTTAACCCGTTTCTTTTGATAGTGACTTCCGCTAGAGAAATGAACATTTTATTTGTTAACGTACCCCCCACAGTCGGTAAAAATTAGCCTCATCGATGAAGGGAATGATGTGTGGAAATTTGTCATCCCAACTCTGATGTTAAAGCAACCAATCGGCGTTTGTTTTACGAACTTCGTGGTCAGCTGGCTTCAGTTGTTGAGGGATTTCAACTTTAGAGGGGTACCGATACAATCCCAAATGACTGACTGATGTACTCGCCGTGTAATTGTTAAATTTGGACACATTCACTAGCTACGTCCATATCTACTGTAGAGTGTGCACGATGAATAGTCCTTAAGATGTCTGTAACAGAGCCAGTCTTACAGGTTTAAGAGATGGACGATTATGACGACCATAATATACTCGTAATGCGAGAAAAGTACCTTGTACAGAATCACTATTGTTTCGTTCAGCGTTTATTAAGCGGTCCATATTGTTTTACGGGCAAAACTTAAACGAAACATATACAGTCTCAGACGACAGTTTGGTTTGAGGTATACGACTGATGCAGGGCTGTCAAATCCGGACCATGGACGACCTCACAAAAGTTTAACCCTCTCTTCGTAAATGAATTCGATCAACTTACGAAACCACGAGATCGAAACTTCAGTCGACTTTCCTTGCAGAAAGCACACCAAACGTACGTGAATTCCAGCAGAGAGTTATCAATTATTGCGAAACTCAGCTTACAGTCGCGCGATAGCGGCTGCTATCAATGCACAGTGGCCCAGTGCTTTGGTTAATAGGGAGTCAGAGCCGCCCTCTCCTGTTGCGAGGGGCGGCAATCGCCTAGCATGTGCGGATACATTATTTATTTTGAGCGCATAGTAATCGTGCACTAATCCACATCCACCGGAGTGGGTTGTTTCTTCGACATTCACCAGACCTGCAGCCTCACCCTCGTCCTCCCTCACCCCAATTGAGAAATGAGCACTTTTCCTTTCGGCATGTATTCTGTTTTACATTTCAGATTGAATCGCTCGGTGTGTTGTTGGCTTATTGCGATTGTGGCACCACCATCGTCAGAGAAATGGTTTCCCATTTAGCCTTCGAGGAGGCTACACACAGAGAGTACGTACGTACGTACCTACGTATCTCGTCTAGTGCTGGCGACTCATATCAAAGGTTACGATAAGGTTAGAGGAGTCGTAAAATTGCATTGCGCCCGATGATATAATATCTAGATACATTGCCCGTGGAGGGCGCTTTGATAATGTAATAATGGCCAACAATTATTGCTCAATAGGAAGTGAGTGCGCAATATTTTGATCTCTTAATAGGAGCAAATCGATTTGGATTTGGTGTGGATTTATTGTGCACTGGTGGAGTGCGGCGTGTGGAGTGTGGATGTGAACCGGCGCGGCGGTCCAGGCCGGTGGTGGTCTATTTGTCTGGTCTTCCTTGGGCGCAGGTTGAACTTTTGTCTTCAAACTGGATCACGAAAAGTGTGTCGAATTTGTTCAAATTTGTTTTGCTTTTCTTTGTGAAGTGATCATTTCTTCATTTTGGCTGAGGTAGTGGATAGTGCCTTTGTGAAGTCTATTGTGGCGTCGTCATGCTGAAAGTTTCGTATAACTTGCACTTTCTTGGCTGCATCTGGAGGTACTGCTTCAGTTGTGACATAATTAAATCGATGACAGTCACGGCTGCTAAAAGGGTGACCAGATGTTTGCCAATTGTTATATTTCAGTAGCTGTCAAAATGGAGGAAGATTCGACTGTGTCAACCACAATAATCCGTTTTCTTACATCATATACTGAAAACTCGATTTCCGTCATATCAAAAGACTCCCAGAACATTGTTGCGTTGCGTTCATGCGGAGATCATGGCGAAATGTCAAGAATTTTTGCCAATTGCCACTATTATTATTTTTGTAGTTTAATATCGCAGTTTTTAGCATCGAGACTAACCTATTCTTGTTTAGAGAGAATCGGTTGAAGAAATATTCTAGGCTACACTGTCCACTTCATGGTACAGTTACGACTTTCGTCCTTCTCATTTTTGTTATTTTTAGCACACCTCTGGAGCACTCAGACTAAAACAAAAAACTGGTCAGTTGTACTACCAGGCGGCAACCTACTTTTGCTGGAATTTCTTGGTCTTGCAGAGGAATACCAGCAGGTGCTTCTGTTATGAGGAGCCTACATCATAAGCTGTCACCTCATCAGCCACGAATAACTGACACCTGAGTCGAGCAAAGGAAAGACAGTAGCAGAGGAAGTGCTCTGCAGTTTCGTTGTTTTCACCACAGGCGTCGCAAAGGGTTTCATCGCTTAAGCCAATCACATTTAGGTGTTTGGCGAATGTGTAGTGGCCCGTTAGTGGCCAGTAAGTCGTCTGCAGTGTTTGCTGTCAAGAGATAAAAAAAAGATTTCTTACAGACGTTAGGGTGCATCTTAGTCTGTCTACATAAGAGGACAAACCATTCGATGGAAGCCCTAACCAAGGACGCATGCATTCCCAGTGCAGATTCGGGTCCAAAGAGTACCTTCTCTGATCCTTGCCTAGC
This sequence comes from Eristalis pertinax, assembly GCA_907269125.1. Taxonomy (NCBI): domain Eukaryota; kingdom Metazoa; phylum Arthropoda; class Insecta; order Diptera; family Syrphidae; genus Eristalis; species Eristalis pertinax. The sequence continues at coordinate 45,189,492 of OU026145.1, read as the reverse complement.
AAGTTCATTAGCAATCTCATACTCCGTAATCCCGTGATGGCGGGACCCAGACAAGTCTTAGCGAATTTAGACTGTCGATCAAATTCAGAGAAGACTTGCACTCCTAGACTGTCCTGGAAGTGGTGAAAGGCATGTGCAAAGCCTTAGACACTGATTGGCTGTCACTACAGACAAGTACCCTTGCCATTCCGATCGCATATGTTTTCGCTTGAAAAACTGAAGCAAATTTACCAAACGAGGTGTTCAGTCTAGTGCTGTCTCCTTCCACGAAGGCGCCAGCACCAGATCGTTTATTAGACTTGGAGTCCGTGATGATTCTAAGTGGCCAGAACCAGTCCTGAGTAATTAACTTACTTCCAGCTTTTATAGCTGCCCTATGATCTTGGTCTTCATCTTCAAAGCCAGTAAGGAAGCTTTATCCGATGAGTGTCCTAAGTCAGTCTCAAGTCAACTTAGGCCGAACAGACAGAGTGGCCGTTTAAATTTAAATTCTGGCCATATTTCCTTTGTTGTAAGCCACGTGATTCCTACCAGCCATTTGAGGTTAGTTGTATGAGATGGTAGACTACAGCGAGTGGGTATTCTCCTATCGAGTCCATCGGCTATGCAATTGCCCGGTATTGTTTTATAATCGAAATTGTTGAGACACCTACACACACTCCTTCATCCGTCTTCCATCAGCCTGTATACATTCGTAGAAGCGACTAGCGTCTGATAGTTAAACTTCCAATCCAATCGGGAACAAATGCTGGTAGAGAATAGTTTTTCCAAGGTGACTTGGTAGCAGGCGATCGATGGTGAAGGAAATTGAATTCCTTGAGAATTGTTGAGTGGCCGATGCTAGGTTCGGAGTTCGGACCCCAGCTGAAGCTTAGCTTGATATCGATGATGATGATTTATTTCTGATGATGACGGGACATTTTATGTTGACTAGTAATTGTAAAGTTGTATCTTCCAACGAAGGGAACCAGTTCAAAAACAATTGAGCGATAATTTCAATGATTGAAGGACATTTTTCCTTGTTTGATGCCTACACTACCAGTGAAGTTGGAGGAATCAACATTTGTCATCGTCATGAGCTCGTTTGGCGTGGGAAGGTGATTGCACTCCATTGTTTGCTTTTGAGTGCCACTATTTTGTGCGCACCCCTTATAAAAGTCCCAGTTTGAGGCGAGGGCACCAAAAAAACATCAAATTCTTTAAAAAATCAAAAATTAATGTGAACTGGAGCCCGTGCCGCATGTGCACACACCAATCATTGTACAAACAAAAAAACAACAAAAAAGTCTTTCGAACTTGGGCTCGTCCGGGATTTGAACCCGGGACCTCCCGCACCCTAAGCGGAAATCATACCCCTAGACCAACGAGCCGGTTGTGAATTCTGCCTCTCAAAAGTTTCTTCAACACTTGCAAAAAACAGATTGAATTGCACATTTGATGCTTAATTAAATACGTCCTATGTCTACAAATCGAATAACTAAGCTAGAAATGAAAAATATGCGTCACATAAGCCGAACTAATCATGACAATTGAACAATTACCCAGAAAATCATTCTATTATTTGCTACCACACACTAGATGCCGCTGCCATACACATCGAAACGTCAAAACACCACCATCAGCTTTGACACATCCAACTGTCAGACGATTGTATATTGTTCATTTCAGTTTGGAATTTGCGAAGAAAATCTCGGAGGAAAATGCTGTCTTCTCGGGGCGTATTGCTTGGACGAGCCATCTGTGGTATCGTCGCTCGTCAACCAGTGAAATCCACAATCATTCAACCCGTTCGCAACAGCCATGCGTAAGTTCATTTAATTCTTGTGGACTTTTCAAAACAAAACCTTATTGAGGTTAATCGCCATTATATAAGAGAAATGCTACTCCAGCTTACCTGGACGTTTGTTGTCGGTTTCAATAACATTTTCCTATCTTTGGCTACAGGGTAAACTATCGTTGTGGACCACCGCCACCATCGAGGGCCACCCGAATCGGCGCTGAGGTGGTTGCTGGTCTTATGTGGTGGTGGATTTTGCATCATCTCTTTACCGAATATGAACATGTCACTGTAAGTTGGGGGGAATGTGAAGATGTCGACGTTCAGAAAGCTAATGTGATGTTTCTCGTTTCTTAGGGTGAATTTGAATATCCTGATGTCACATCCTGGACGAATGCAGAACTGGGCATTCCATCAGAATAGGATTCGTACACGATACGCATTGTAGATTAATTATTGAAAAATGAAGTGATAAACTGTAATGCGAATAGTTTCATTTGTAATGGGAAACGAAGGGACGATACAGAGAAGTAGAGAAGAGAAGTACCGTGGGGAGCCAAAGTCAGAAATGAATGAGTAAGTGAGTGAACTCATTTATTCCTGGCCAAAGTGCTGACATTGCTGACAATTATGATTGGCTTAGCTGCACGGTGGCGTGAGGAGGAGTAATACCATTCTAAGGTGATGGCGTTGCCAACCTTCTAATGGGAGACGAACTTGAGGAAGAAGTTGCGATCAAATTCAATTTGCGAATAATAGGCACAGTCGCAGAAAAGGATTTGTGTGTTCACAATGGGTGCCGATTGAACTACGAATTGGTCAGCATGCATTGATCTATCAGAATTCCTGATTACGGCAGTGTTCAGGCAGTCTATGTGGCGGCCAGAATGATATCAATGTTGGAAATACCACGGGCTGATATTACCATTCTAATTGACAGTCAAGCGGTAGAAATCAAGTGTGTCAAGCTGGTCGCATGTTGCCGTGAAGAGATCAATCATGCACTCTATGCTGGGTCATAGTGAATGTCAATCAATGTGACAAAAAGTTGCTAAATATAGTAGTTGGAGCTCTAACTGGGCCTAGCTATACTAAAATGGGACCTATCCATGACTATGCAGAGGCTCTGGTGACGAAGAAATCACTATCTCAGTCAATGCCACTGCCGTAGCCATTTACTGTGACGGTGAAAAATACAAGTTGTCTACATTCAAGAGGGGTACCGATATCTGGGTTCCTGAAAATTCCTCCGTCTCCTAAGATCGTATTCATCTCCTTGTTTGTATGATGGATGGGTAGGTATGTGGGTTCCCTGACGTCGTTACAGCCGAGGCTTAGGGCAAGTAGTCGATGCGTTGTGCCCTTAATGTGTGATCAGTTTCTACCGTGGGCACTTCCTTATTCCGAATGCCAGGGGATCTAGGCATGAGACTTTTCGACAAAGTCACAGGGAACCCTCGCACCTGCACCCAAGACTGTGACTACTGCCATATATTCAACCCACTAGTTGCGGTCCGTAAATCGTATTGAGGAGGTCTTCTCCAGTGTCAGAGTTGGTGCTAGGTAGACTTTCTGTTCATTATTTTATTTTACAGTCCACCGTGCTAGAATAGACGCCTGTCCGTAGGGATTGTCAATGCAAGACCCTGACCCTAAGGGCCATTGAAGTTCTGATCTAGTTACCCCTGGACAGAAACCGACTACCTACCAACAAGCCTAGCCCTAGAGAAGAGTAGAGTTTTTATTAATGTTTTCCGGAACACGAACAATGACATGGACCAGTGTTACAGATTGCGATCGCCCTATACACTGATGGCTCAAAGATAAGCACTGATACAGGAGCAGGGATCTTCTGTAACCTCTTCGAAAAATCACTAAGAGAAGACTAGTCTTTTTCAAGCTGAAGTGGCTGCAATACACGAAGCTGCACTCGCATTGAGGAACCGCAGCGTAACCAGCTACTCGATCACCATCTTCTCTGATAGCAAAGCCGTAATAAAGGCCATTGCATCAGACGTCCTGCCATCGAAGCTGGTTAGATTATGCAGACAGATTAATAATCAGACATCCTTCGTAAATTCGGTACCGAGCATACTGGGATCCAAGCGAAAAGGGGGTTCAGTGTTGGGGAAATCTTTAGCAATCCCGTATGTACACACCGCTAACTAGAAGACGAAGCCGTGGATAGAACCAGAACTCGCTGGCTTGACCGATGCGAAGCAAGAAGAAATCAACATCATTGATCGGCTTCATTCGCAACTTGCGACTCGCAAGGATGTACACACGCTAATAGGATTCCTTACGGGGCACTGTGCCATGGGTACACATGCAATCCGATTGAATATACCGCATATCAACTTTTGCAGAAGCTGCAGAGATGAGAATGAATAGTTGGACGAGATCCAGTGGGATTGTTAAGAGAAGGGAGTTTCTGAGTAACGGAAGCCTGACGGGGATTGGGTGGAGTTAAAGATTTGTTTATACTTAAACTGCCTGAATTTAAGTTGCCCCCGAAAGGATTGGTAATTAGCCAATTGCATTTCCTGGAGATGAAGATCACGATTCGTCCATTTCTCAGCTTTTTCCATTGGTTGATGTCAAGGTCTCAGCCTCTGCTTAATAAAAGTCTTGACTGCTACGTAACGTGGGGAACCGCTGACAGTAAATGCAGAAAGGTCATTAGTGCAAGAACGATTGTTCTCCTGAAATTTTGCTATTCTCGAATCCCACTCTGATTTCGTCCAGATTGTGCCGAAAATGTTTAGGAGTTTAGGAGAAGTGGCTCTGGAGAGGGAATAGCCGAGGTTTGTGTACAGGTGTTGAAGATCTCGCATAAGAGAATAGCAATGTCAGAAGCTGAAGTGTCACAGAAAAGTTCCTCGATTAACCATTTGTTGTTGGACGACTTAAGTGGTGGAGTGGTGTTGATGTTCCTCGCTGCCAGGAGCTTGGTTTCGTCTCTGAGTAGCGTAATTGCCTTGTCCATTTCAGCAATGACTGTTGGCTGTCGTTCACACAGAGATTCGATCGCCGCTTCATTGTTCACAGTAGTTGGGCGGAGTGGTGGTGCCGACGTAGTTGATGACTGAAGAAGAATGTCCAAGTCCGTACGTGAATTTCGTTTCGCTTTTGGATTCAATGACCTACGTAAGCGCCGTAATGCTTTCATCTAGCATCTCTTGGGCGAGATGATTGATCAGACGACCAGAATAATCGTCCATGGAGACGTGTTTATCAACCACTTTGTGCTCTAAATACGGTTGAAGATCTTCAATTTATTTAGGCATAAGCTCAGTGCTTGAAAGCTTACTTAAAATATTTTTATTAAGATGGGTAAATAAAAATGTCATTGAATCATTTTGGCAAGCAAGAAGTCATTTTAATTTTATTCCATCCGAACTTCACTGATTTCTTCATTCAAATGCAATGAAGAGCTTATAAGATATGTCATTATTTTTATTAAATTGTGTTTCCACCCAAAGCGAATGAACTCAACCCCCTATCTGACCGCTATGTGGTAAATGTCAAAAAGCACCCGTCAATAAACTTTATTACGGGGGTGGTGCGAATTGGCCAGTGAAGGAGAACGAGTCTATCTCGTGCGTAGTACTAGCGCCCATCTGGATTCGAACTCATATTTTTGAATTATTCAATAGTTATGTTCATATCAGACTCCGCCACAAGTTCTTCAATCTCATCCACAATCAAAATCTGTACATCCTAACAGCTGACAAAGTTGCATCATGTTCTCACGAAGTACCTGCCGCAGTTATGCGTTTTGTAAATTCGCTCGTCATACTCTGGTATCAGCGCCAACCAAATTCCCATTCAATGAGGCTATTCGAGGGAGTAAAAATCTTGCAGCGCCAGATAAACCAATGAATTTTGCCAAATCTGTTTGGACAAAGCTTTTTGGAAAGTACCTGCTGGCCACCAATGTGATAAGCTCTGGCATTCTTATGGTAATTGGAGATGTGGCTGCACAGGAGCTGGAATATCGCCGAGGAATACTTAGCGAGCGTTATGACATGGCCAGAATGTGTAAGTTATCAGTTCGACAAGAAATAATAGTTCAGTCCAGTCGGTTAGGTCGTTCGGATCAGACGGCAGTGTATTGACTCACTGATAACTGATAAGACGTGATTATTTGGCATTTGTTTACTTTTGGTGTCTGTTCCACAGGGCGAATGTTTGTTGTGGGCTCGCTGCAAGGGCCCCTGCATCATTACGCATACGGATGGATGGACAGAGTCATGCCAGCGGTGAATACGAGGAATTCGATTAAGAAAATCCTCCTTGATCAGGTAAACAGCTGTGAAAGTAACACATCAGCACATATTTGTATTTGATCTACTTTCCCGTCCCGTTTTCAGTTCATCATGGCACCCATATGCATTCTATTGTTCTTCTATCCGGCGTGCTATTTGGAGGACAAGACGCTTCACGAGACGAACGACGAGATAATACGGAAGTTCCCGTACATATACATTGTAAGTGCAATTTGAGGACAATCGCGGTGTTGATACTGTTCGCACGAATGGGCTCTTTCATTTTTCAGACCGACTGGTGCGTATGGCCAGCAGCACAATTCGTCAATTTCCAGTATTTAGAGCCAAAGTATCGGGTGATATTTGTTAACGTAATGACCGCACTGTACAACGTCTTCATCTCGTACATTAAACACGACGAGAAGGGGAACTTTTTAGAGAAATTCTCATTCGACTAAGCCCGGATTTATTTATTGAACATCTGTACCGCACCTAAATAAAGAGTAGAAATGCACAAAGTCTGACGATAGTGGTTTTATTTAGTTAAAAATGTAAGTGTCTAGATTAAAAATCTTAAATGACTTGCGGATGAGAGCTTAAATTAAAATATTTATATCAAATAAAAGACTTTAATTGGCCGTTTCACAGGCATCTACCCAATCATTGTAGACGTCAATGGGTTCTGATAAAAAGTTGATAGTCGTCTGATAGTCCTCCAGGCAGACCCTACAAGTTATTCGGGCTTTATTTCGACTCTTGTCCCTAGAAACGAAAGCAATCGATTAATTTGGTATTCGGCTGCGCTGCAATCATCTATTATTTACATTTCCACTTCGCATGACTTTTCATGATTACAGAACGGACAATTGAATTGCAAATCAAGTGGCTCGATAGCCTTACGCTTTGGCGGTGGCTTCCTTTTTGACTTACGCCGACCCATGGTGTGAGTTAAATTTCTTCAAAAACTTTCCAAATATATCACTTGACGAGAGTTTATCTTATTTTATTTGGAAAATACGTACGTGCACACAATTCGCGAGGAGTATTTTCGGCGTTTGTTCTGATTCTACGGCATTCCTGTTTTTGTTGGTGTTCATCAGTTGATTGACCATTACTGTCGTTGAGTTGCCAACCTTACGAAATAGTGAAACCAAATTCGTTTTTTTTTGACATTCTTAAAACATGAGTGACATTTTGTTTTATGCTATGCACCATGCGCATGTGGGAGTCAAGTAGAGAGAGCCACAAGTCTGCATCAAGCCCGGTTGCCAAGCAAATAGTATCGACAAATTGTTGAGTGTGAACGCAGCTAATGGCGGATTATCAGTTCAACCGATATTATGCTCAGAAAAAGAATAAATTGTCCGACATATACAACAATACCATCAGAAGGTAGTGGCATTAATGCACTTAGGCGGGCCTACTTTGGCCTAAGTGCATAGCGCCACGTGGGTGTTAAAAAAATAAAGAGAGTTGCCGTGGTTTATGACAAGCAGCCGGTTTTATAGCACATTTGACTAGCGCTTTGACCGGTATTTTGATAAGGTCTTTTGGAATGTCGAAGAAGTAGAGACCTGTGGTGGCTTTCCTAATTCAGGCAAGAAAGAACAAGGCAGTTACAGAGGAGGTGTTGAGTGTTTTCCTTCTCCTCTTCGTCTAGGCAGCTTCTACAGAAGCACCTTAGCCAGGACATGGCTTCGCTAATCGTCATTGCTTTCGCTTGAAAGACGCTGCAGTGATTGGGTAGAGTTAGACTCTCCGAGAAAACCCCGCTTCGTACTCTATCATCCGTCTTGAATCCATCTGTGTAAAAGTGTTCGGTTTTACCAAAGGGAATAGGGCCGCCATACCACAGGTCTCTGTCCGGAATCAGAGCGTTGATGTTGTTCTCTGGGAAGTGAGGTAAGAAGTAAGTTTTTCTTCGTGTAGGATTTTGGCATGTCCATAGGTGAAGTCACACCATTGAGAGCATGCCTTTAGACAATCAGCGCAGTTGATTGAAAATATCTTTCTGCAGAATTCTCCTCAGGCTTGTGCATGAAATGTTGTGCTTTATGTCGGAGAATGGTTTGCCAGAACACCTTTTTTCGCAGATCTATGGTGACTTTCCTTTACTTTAGCTGCTCGCACAGCCAATTTACAAGTTCTTCGGCCCTCAGTGTACCGGTCACGAGAAGCAGAGTCCCCCAAGAGAATCCAGTCTCTGTGGGTCCTCTTCTCCTTTCTTATGACTTCTTGAACTACGGATGTTTTAAACCACGCAGTTCTTTTCTCTCCCACCAGCCGCCACACCACGCCTACGATTTAAAAAAAAACCACTAAACAGCTCAAACTGTACATTTGTGTTCACTTCATAAATATGACCACCATCTAGTCCCCATTCCAATGCGTTTCACTCAACCTCCGACCATCCCTGGACGACGATCAGCTGACAGGGTTGCCCTCAACTATATGAGGGAGTTGTCATTCTGCCCACAAATTGTTTGTTTACCATTTATTCATTCGTTTGGTTGAAAATAAATCAATCCGAAATGTCTAACAAAAATATTTGCGAAGAAATCGAAAGAAATGGTAAACCATCAGATCCCCCCCCCCCCCCCCCCGATGAGTGCTCGATTTTTGATCAAACTTTCAATTTCAGATTTCTATAAGGTGTTCATCGATGATAAGGCCGACAAGTCTGCCATTGCCAACATGACAATTTCCACTCAAATTCAGGAGCTGTCCAAGGGGCTGGAAACAATCTCCTTTGAACTGCAGTCGCAGGTGAGAGAACAACACGGTGCTCTTTTGTCCCAAGCTACACATGCCGGTCGCTTGGATGCGGCCTTGAATTCGGTTTCCGACGATGTAGAGCGCATACAGTCAACTGCCCATCGATTGAAGAATCAAGTCGACTCGCAGTACGTGTTGATTGAGAATCAGACACGAGTTCTTGGCCGTCTGCACGAAGTTTCGCACATACTGCGGTCGTGTGGGAATCTGCTCAACTTAACGCAGAAACTGAGGACCACCAAGGATGTCCTCAAGCAGGCGAGCATTCACTTTGAGCTGGGTATGGACACGCCACGAATGATTGCATTTGGCTCCACTTCAACTCCTTTATTGCAGATCCACTCATCGAAGACTCCGACTTGAATAAAATTGATTTTGTTCAAGAGGAACGCGCGTTTGTCATCAGTAGCAGACAGAAAATCAAAAATCTTGCCCAGATGCAGTTGGTGAGTGGCCTAAAGGAACGAAATGAGATCCAGGTGATCAACACTCTTAAGGTACGATGCGTGTGATTCGTTATAAGCGCACAACTGACTGATTAATTTCGCAGATATTCATAAACTTTCAAACATTGGACATGTCCCTGGACAATTTGGTGACCACGTTTATCGCGGAAATAAATCAGTCGCTCAAGGAGTGCTTCTCAGGGACGGACATATCTGCTCTGAACTCTACAACGTCCCAGTCAGACATTGCAAAGTTGTCGTCTAACAATAAATCGCCAGTTAGTGGCGCATCCAATTCACACCGTGGCCCGGGCAAAACACCACTCCTGACGACAACTCAAAACTTTCGGGCAAAGCTTTGGAAATCCCTGCATTGGCTGATATACGATGAGCTCTACGAATACTGTGAGCAAATAGTGCTGCTTCGAAAATGCCTGCAAGAGGTGAATGAATTGTCTCGAATACTGGACGATGAGACGGGTATTCACAAGAAGTTCTGGGCATCTGTGGAGGACTTGTTCAGAAAATCCTTCAAAGAGTGTTCAGCTCATATATCGCAAGCCCTGCAAGAGGGTCTCTCCAAGTTGCTGTCCTCTGCGCGGGGCTTGCAGGCACGCCTTGGCTCGTCGTTTGTCTTTGACGATAGTATTTTCGAACCACTCGAGGCTGGATATTTGGCGAAGTGCGCTGCAAACTTGAAAGCCTGCCTTGCCGGCGTAGATCTGCCATCGAATGAGACGGTGGACACGTTAATTCGCGTCGCTTCGACGGAACTAAGCGCTGCCATGGTCGACAGCCACTTGGCTAACTTGGTAGCGGGCGTTTTTGTAGCGTGCAGCAAGGATTTTTGGTCCAAAATGGAGGGACAAATCAAGCTGGGAACGGACTCCAAGCAGGTTGTCGGTGAGAAGGAAGATCTGCAACTACGTGGTTTAGCTTGACTTGATTTGGTTGTGAATTTCAGACATTCCGAACATTCCGCAGACGCAGAATATCAATTTGGCGAATATTCTCTTCTATCATTCCGACTCGGTGAAGAGAATGATCTGGAGCTTGGGCGAGAATTTCTCCAAGTCCAAGCCAGCAGACACCATACTGAAGAGTCTACAGCAGGGGGAGCGTTTGTTTCAAGCCATTTTGCAGCAATTAATGGGTAAGTTTGTGAAACACATGATCGGTTGCCCAATGCGTCCGCAATTGGTGGCCATTTGTACAAACTGTGCGTGAACTGCTACGTCTCTGGTCGTTAGCGGGGAGTTAAGGTGCCTAACATTGACTGCTACTCCTTGAGGATAGTAGGACGAAGAAGAGAGAAGAGCAGGGCAGCCCCTCTAACCACTCTAACCTAACTTCTCAATTGTCCCGATTCCAGATTCCATGATATCGACAATTGGTATAATTCTCTTGAGTATGCACCGCGAACCCGGCTTGAATTCGGAGAAGATCTCAATCGCTGGCCCATCGATGTACATGAAGGAGTTACAAGAATTCATAAACCGCTCCTGGACGAACCACGCCGTCCCATTCGATGACAAGGAGACCATTTCCAAATGGCAAGTACACTTCAATGCACTTCACAAACTCCCCAACAATTCTCTTCTCCTTGAACAGCGGTGAGCAACTGACTATAAGATGCATAGAGCTGTTTGCCAACAATTTGAGCATCCTGCGTCCGCTATCGATGGCGGGCAGAAATCGCTTGAAAAACGATTGCATTTACTTGGAGAATGCCCTTAAAACGATTGCGCCCAACTTGTCCGAGTTGGGTAAACCTTTCAGGTAACCGAATTGATTTGAGTTTTCCATTCATTCTCGCTCATATTTAATTACTTTTCAGACTTCTGCGTGCAATGTCGTCTTTGATCCTACAAAAGCCAGAGGAACTTGTCGAGCATTCGATTGAGAAAGAGTCACCTGTTCCGTCGTATATTATATTATTCATTTTATTTAGTCACGGCGGAACGGACCTGCAGAGCCCCCATACCGCGGCGAATTGGTCAAATGAACGGCTGATCCAGTGGCTGGAAGGACACACTTCTGAAAGGGAAAAGTGAGTTGCTTCTGACATTCCGCTCAGTTTAGTAGTTTGTATAAAGAAGACCAATGGTCGGGTCGAACTATGATCAGATTCGATGTAGTTTAAAACAATGTCTCGTGTGGCACTAGAGGGATTGAATCCAATGACAGTTTGATGGTGCACACGGTGGGTAACCTAACCTCTCTACCAAGCTCTGTGATATGTGCAAAAGGTTGATAATCGACCATTTGCCTAAATGGAGGTGTTCTTCTTCTTCTGACGACCCTAAAGTCCGGGGTGGACATGGGCCTCAGCCAACAAGCCTCTCTAGCTGGCACGATCTTTAACCAGTTGCCTCCAATTTCGCACGCCAAGTTGGTTGAGGTCCTTCTTCACTTGTGTGCTACATTGGTTCCGTCCTCTATTGCGTTGTCCCCTTATTTTAGAGTCGTCTGGAGTAGTGATGTCCATGCACTCTACATGTCCTAGCCACCTTAGCCGCTGAATCCGTAGACGCCTGGCTAGGCTCATGTCGTTGTACACTTCATGGTTGAATATTCTTCTCCAGGCGCCATCAACGCAAACAGGACCAACGATAGCACGCAGAACTTTTCTCTCGAAAAGACCAAAGACTTCTTCATCTGCTCTTGCGATTGTCCAGGCTTCCTCGCCATAGAGCAGGACAGGGATGATCAAGGGCTTATATATAGTGTTAGCTTGGTCCTTCGAGAGAGGGCTCTACTACTCAATTGCCTCTTGGGACCAAAGAAACAGCGTTTGGCAAGAGTTATTCTGCGTTTAATCTCGGTACGAAGGGTGTTCGACTGTTTTCTTGGGAGCCGACGTAGACGAAGTCCTTAACTACCTCGAAGTTATAGTTGCCTACGGTGTTGTTCTGGCCGAGATGCATCCTTTCTCGATGACAGCATGTACTCGTTTTGCCCTCAATCACTACTAAGCCCATTTTCGCCGCCTCCGTTTCAACGCCAACAAACGCTTCATTGACAGCCCCGCTTTGTTCGGTCAATCACGTTAATGTCGTCCGCGTATGCTGCAATTGTACGGTATTTTGGAAGAACGTGCCTCTTGTGTTGGCGAGTGAGTTTTGCAAGACCTTCTCAAGTATGAAGTTAAAAAAATCACATGACAGCGCGTCGCCTTGCCTAAAACCTTTTTTGACGTTGTTTCGGAATGGAGGTATTATTAGAAGCATAATTCCTTGCCAGTGACTGCCGTATCGTAGTGGATAGTTCCGTTCCCTCCTACGCTGGATGTCTAGGCCCAACGCCGGACTCAAACAAGTTTCATAATCTATGACTCCATCTCTCTCTTGTAAGTAGCCATGCTTAGGGAGTATACCTGCCTTGGAAAAGTTTCTTAACCTTCCTTCGGAGTCGACATTGAACTCAAAGTCTCCTCGTAATAACACGCACAACACGAGTGATTGCTGCAGAAGCTAGAGTCAGGTCCGGACAATGTGACATACCAGGCAACTGCATAGCCGAAGAACTCGCCAGGTGTGGTACAACCTTCTCCTTCCTTCCATGCTACAGCATACCATCTTTTGAAGATACAGAAAAGCTTGGTCTCAGCAGATCCTCATTAAGGACTCATAGCGGTCATAACCGGGCACTGTGCAATTGCCACCTCATGCTAGAAGGAGGATGTAGAAACCACAGATCACCTACTCTGCTAGTGCAGCGATCTGGTTAGTCGGGGGTTCCTACACTTAGGGGCCTACTATTTCAATAATGAGCTAAACAGCGCCACTGTAGGCCAGCTGAATCGGTTCACTACGAGCACCAACTGGTTCCGATGATAGGAGAAGTTAATCCGCGTGGTATCACAAAATGGCTCTACTTTGGCGTAAGTGTGCCTGCCGTCTGCCACTCTAACCTTACCAAACCTAGAGTCAGGTCCACTTCGCCACATCGGACTGTAGCGGCACCCATATGTTTTCATTATTTCCTTCCAGTCGCACCGAAGAAAATCGCTTTCAATTTGTATACATACCTCTGAGTCTGCCTTCTATCGCTGACGGTCCTAGGTTGGCCGCTTCCAGTAACTAAGTTCTTCTCGAAGCAGGAGACACGGATTCGAGGATCCTCTTAGCTAGAGGATTGGTATCCCTGCGCTCGATGAAACCAAGCCAGTGCAGTCGATGGATCATTGACTCTTGGACCACATCCACAGCTTGGTATAGCTCGTAGAGTTCGCGGTTGTGTCGTCTCATCCATTCACCTTCCTCGCAGACGGGATCATATATCCGACGTAGAATTTTTTTTCTTTCGAATGTACCAAGAATCAGCTCAGTTGTTTTGCTTATTGTCCAGCTTTCGGTTCTATATATCAGGACTGACAAAATAAGGGTTTTGTAGAGCATGAGTCAGGTGCTTTGAACCCAGTTGCTTTGACAAGCCCGAAGTAGCAACGGTTGCCAGGGGCGATACCACTAGGATGTCGTTTGTTCACGTTTTGCCTCAAGGTAGACAAACTCCTGCACTACCTCGAAATTGTAGCTGTCGATCGTGATTTTGACCCAGGTGGTGTGTGACGGAACGTTTCTTGGTCGATAGCATATGTTTCATCTTCGTCGTCATTGATCTGAAGACCGACTCGTTTCGGCACTTTTTCAATCGCTGTGAAAGCTACGAGGTGCAAAACGGCTTTAGACGTTCACACAGTACTCTGGACATGGTCTTATAGGCCACGTTGAGCACAGGAATATATGTAACTCTGTAGTGGTGGCAAGAGGCAGAATCGCTTCAGTGAAACGCTTTAAAAGTTAATGATTAATGCACATTGCATCGGTCGCCATTAGGATTACAAGAGAGATGTGTACCAACCGTGGGCCAATTACATGCAATAGCTTTACTGTGAATTTGCTTAATTGTTTGTAATTTGTTTTTGTTTCTTGTTTTATAGGTTAGAACTTATTTCCGGAGCCCTGCAAAGATACAGAGATATTGTGCGAAAGAAGAACATTACGCAATACGATCCAGTTTATCCCCATTTGTCGGCGTACTTCGAAAAAGCCCTGATTTGTGCGTAAACAAATTTAAGTATTTATTTAAATAAAGTTATTCGTTCCGAAAGATTGAGTGGTTTTTATTTGTCTGTTGTCTTAATGAATAACCGTCGTCGATTCTATCCTGTGGTACAACGGAGTAGAGGACACCGCGCACCGAAGTAGACAAGGGCGTCAACCTACTTTTTGCGTGCAATTGGATATAGGTAGCCAGAGAGTCTTGTTGACTTGTTGGTTAAGGATCTGGTCCACCCCGGGATGTTGTCCAGGCAAATAACAAATCTACTACCGATCATTAGTACCGAATTTCATTTAATCTCGACGTTGCAACTGAGCCGGTTACTGTCTGTTAGTCCTGGAACCATTTTGTTTTTTTTTTTGACGAACGTCCAGATTGATTTGACATCCTTTTCGGATATGTCCGTTTATTCGTTTAAATGGTATTCTCCCTGGGTTTGTTTCCTAATGGATGCCAATGCAGGGCAGTTGCGGAGTGGGTGTGAGGGGTTTTCCTCTTATTTTTCTTCCATGCATCTGCTACAGAAGTCGTATGGTAATCCTAGTCCTAGTAGACACGCCTACCCATTGCGACATGTTCCCTAAGAACTTCATCTAGTCATCTATCTAGATGGTTTAATTTTTGGCCATACTTTTTCCCATGTGGATATGTGTTAAGATTATCCCATCTTTCACGGGCGCTGCCATCGTCAGCATTTTGAGTTTCTATTGGCACCCAGATGCTTCCAAATGTTTCTCCAATGATTGTTGTTCCGTTTCTGATGAGATCGTCTGTTTCACAGTTGCCTGGAATATCTCTATGTCCAAAAACCCAGCACACCGTTAAGCTGCAATGTCTTGATATCCTGTTGAGAGACATACGGCAGAGTCTTACCAATTTTTATCCTAAAAATGGCGATTCGAGTGCCATAATTGTTGCTTGACTATCGGTGTAGATGACGATGATCTCAGTCCAGAGATAGTTTTCAACAAAAAGTCGTTAAAAACGTCTGAATTCGTACACTTCACAGCTGCCATGTATTTTCAATGGCACAACCGCGTCTTTAAAAATATGCACGTTAATAATTTTGACGTGCCGTGGTGTAGTGGGTAGCAGCGTTCAATCATGAGCTGAGGATCGAGGTCCCGACAACACGTCTCTAATAACTGACAATGTGCACATTATGCATGACAAAAAAAATATTTTCAAATTTTGACGTTCGGCTTCGTAGTCGAGATATGAACCTGGTGACTCTGATTATTTTCTCAGATTGTTAAGATGAATCAGCTTCCCAAGATGAATCCTTCTTTTCGTATTCACCTTTATCCATTCATTCTTGGCTTCTTTGCAGATAAATGACCTCGTCTTCTAAAGCCTTAAATCGTACGATATTGTGATCATTCAGTTAGACCATATGTTCTTCTTAAGATCTCCCGATTAGATTATCTTCTCGTTTAATAGTTCACAAATGACAACACAGACCCCTGATGTCCATCCAATTCAGAACGAAGTTGGTAGGTGATAGGGTACCCTGTAGGCTCTTTAGGCCGTGGCTCACTTAGACCACTTCTTGGGTCCATTGTGCCTTTTTGGGGTGATTTACCACCGTGAGACCTACTTTAGTTCTATAACCAACCGGAATTACAAATGATGAAATGAAACTTGCGCCTATGGCGCACTGTACAGTGCTCGGTAAGGACACCTATTAGCATGCATCTTTGCGATTTAGACCGATCAATAGTGTTGATCTTTCGCCCTGCAGTTTCTTCCTTACGGAGCTTAGTGGCATATGCGCATAAGGGATTGCTAAAGATTCTTCCTCCTCCGAACTTTTTCGCGAGGCTCTCCGCCTTATCGTTACCTTGGATACCAGTGTGTCCCAGTAGCCAACAGGGTCACCGAGTTCACCAATGATAACTCACTGACGGTCTGTCTGCATACTCTAACCAGTTTTAACGTCAGGGTGTCTGATGCTTTGGCCTTTATTGCCGCTTAGCAGTCAGAAAAAATGGTGATCGATTTGCAAGCTTTATGTATTGCTGCCACTTCACAGATTTTTCGAAGAGATCACAGAAGAACCCCTCGCTGGAACCAGCGCTTGTCTTTTAGCCCTCAGTGTCCCTCTATTTCTATTATCAATTTTTCCATTCTTTAGTACGACAGCGTGACCATATGTTCACTCCCTCCAAAAACGATCTACTCTGAGCCTTATAACCGATGAGGCTGCATTGTTGCTACATAATAGGTCGGGAGGAAGGAGGTAAGAGACTGGCCTCGAGTGCTGCCGTTGGTGTTGTTCTCAGGCAACCTGTAATACCTAGGCAGTCCGATCTTTGGATTCTGGTTAGCTGTGTGAGAATATACTTCTGCAATGCTTCCCACCATACTAAGGAACCTTAAGTTAAGAAGGGTCTTACTATCATGGTGTGTACCAAGAAACGTTCCAACATCATCATCATCATCATCTTCTGACCCGCATGATCCACTAAAGGGGTCGCGGTGGCAAACCACGGACGAGAGATCTCCAGGCATCTCGATCCTCCGCCATCGACTCTAACTCATCAGGAGCTATGTCCAAGCGTAACCAGGCGAGTTTTTGGACTTGGTTCAACCACCTCGTCCTGGGTCTGCAAAGCGGTCGCCTACCTGATGGAATCGAGCGTTCCAACGTGACACCAAAAAAGCGTTCCATGAACTCAATCGCGATAACATCGGCTTCCAATCACTTTTTGTGAATGCAACTCTCTAGAAGCACATGTGCGTTTGTTACTGTCATTTACACACAACGATTAGATGATCTCAAAAACGCGTCAAAATCTCAAATCCTCCTTGACCAAAAAAAAGGAAGAAATATTTCGATATCCAACATTTCTGACATGTCACCGTTTAGTACGTTCAAATTCGTGTTTCAAAAAAAAATCCAATTAGATTTCCTCAAACCAAATCGGCGAGGCACAATGTAACGCCACCATAAGATTGTTCAACAACCCAGTAATCAAAACCACTGACAGCTATCAGAAGAGACTAACAACAAATTGGGAAAATTTTGACACTTCGCAGTTTTTTGTTTTTCCATTTACGTTGGAGTTTGGACATTGATTAATTAACGTCATGTTGTGATAATAATTTACTAGTGTTAATATTTAAAATACAAAATAAAAGCTTTAAAATGTTCTTGTAATGTACAATCCACCTGTTTTCTGTTGTTATCTACGCAACGATAATGCTAAACGAATAATTATAAACAAATTAAGAAACCTAAAACTACATTATTTTTGTGTACATACATATATTAAGCAATTCTGTGCGAAATGCCTCCGTCAAAATGTTGCATGGTCTGTGGTGATAAGGCGCTGGGCTATAATTTCAATGCGATTACCTGTGAGAGTTGCAAGGCGTTCTTTCGACGGAATGCCCTCGCAAAGAAGCAATTTTCCTGTCCATTCAATCAGAATTGCGAGATCACCGTTGTGACTCGTCGATTCTGTCAGAAATGTCGTTTAAAAAAATGCTTCGACATTGGCATGAAAAGCGAGAACATCATGTCCGAAGAGGACAAATTAATTAAAAGGAAAAAAATCGAGAATAACCGCCAAGCGAAGCGAAAGACGTCGGGCAAAATTGATTCAGCAGTGCTCGATAAAATTAAGCGCGAAGAGCATTTGGATGGGAATTTCAGTTGCGATCACTACACATCGCACGATTCGCAGAGTTGTAACTCGTTCGAGAGCGAAAATCAAAATAGTTCACAGCAACGAAGTAGCAGCAGTGCAAGCGTTGATATTAGCCACGAAAATATGACCAGTTCTCAGATAGTTGATTACATAGTGAACGATCCAGATCAGGCCTCGCATGCCATCAATCGTCTGATGAAGACCCCGAAAGACGCTGTTGCGACGCTGGAGAAGGTGATAAATGCGCAGAGCGACGCATTGCGTCTCATCAGTCATCTCATATCGTTTCCCGGAGATGCTCTCAAGATAATTAGTAAAATTATGAATTCGCCGTTCGAAGCCCTCACAGTATTTACCAAGTTCATGAGTTCGCCGACGGACGCACTCGAGATCATATCAAAAATCGTAAGCTCTCCGCAGGATGTCCTGCAGTTTGTCAAACAACTGATGGACTGTCCCGAGGACGCCCTCGACATAATGACAAAATTCATGAACACTCCCGCCGAGGCCCTCAAGATGATCAATAAAATGGTGAATAGCACAAACAAAGAAGTCCCCACTGAAGCTGTCACCTCCCCCACCAATTCGCCAGAGGTCGAAGTGAGCATGTCCGGTGCAAGTTCGGAGGACAACATCATCAATTCGATGCTAAGCACAAACAGTTGTGGAAGCAATCACAGTAGTGGCAACATAAACAATAACAACGATGACGACTTTATTGTAAACGAACAGCTTGAAAATCAAGCCAAAGACCTAGACTTAGACCAATCAATCAAATCCAGTGATGAACAGTCGGGGAAAGCGTTCCAAGAATCGGTTGAACCGAATCTTGACTTCAACATGAAGGATCTTAGTCAGGGTGCGGCCGGCGCGGGGAAGGATGACAATACAAACTCCCTGGAAGCGGTCTTATTTGAAGTGATTCAAATTGAATACGAGATGGCCAACTCAATACCGCAGGCATGCAATCCAGTGAACAGGGAACTGAACGAGGCCGAGCTGCAGAAGCTCAACGAATTGAAACTGGCCAACAAAGCGTTGTACTATCCAGTCGATGAAGATCTCTCGTCACTCATTATGGACGACAGTCGGATAAAAGTGAGTTGAGTGGCTTTTCTTTTGCATTTTAATGGTTTGCACGCACATCATGTGTTAACCTAACAAATTTTCAAAAATAAATCCGCCCCAAAATCTGGATTAAAATTGTCCGTGCATTTTTTTTCCCCTCCTTTCGGAATATCATTGAAGGCAATCAAAATACGCCACAGGTGTCTTTTCAAATCTATACCATTTTCTAACTTCAAACAATCATGTGTTATCGTACGACAAATGAGTAATACGCTTTCTGGCCCCTGAAAGTGGCTGGGTGGTTAGGTTATCTTTACTATCAGTCAGCCAGTATTTCTGTTTTTTTTTTTTTTGCCTGTGGCTTCT
Source organism: Eristalis pertinax (assembly GCA_907269125.1). Classification (NCBI taxonomy): domain Eukaryota; kingdom Metazoa; phylum Arthropoda; class Insecta; order Diptera; family Syrphidae; genus Eristalis; species Eristalis pertinax. The sequence goes on along the minus strand of OU026145.1, from coordinate 45,170,075 downwards.
TATCGCACACCTGCACAGAGTGCGGAGCGAGCTGATATTTGTTGTTCGGTCTGCATGACAAATTGTCTGGCTGTTGTTTCTTTTTTTTCGCTTTTTCGATGCCATGTGGGAATAATTTTTTAATTTGCAAATAAAATGCTTCTCGCTGATGTATTAATGGTGGGTGCCTCTGGTATTATGCTCGTGGGAGGCGTTCACGTCAAGTTTTGTGGCTCATGGAGTAACGTGGACGCAATTTCGAACTTTCGAAGAATCGGCTCCTCTAAGCAGACTTGGTGCACAAGAGGACTGCATGTCTTATTGGACCCGAATTTCCCATTGGTGGCAACATCGGTATGGGTTCGCAATCTCATAAGACAATAAGCGAGTCGCATTAGGTTTTTAATTGGTCTCAGCTTGCTCGCCATTTCGTCCACACAGCTGCAAGATAAGATAATCACCAAATCTTTTTCGTGCCCACTTGCGAACTATGCTTGGCACAATATTTGGGTCTAGACACATTTAAAAAAAAATATAACAACGAACATTCGAATGGAAAAAGGAAAATGTCTTTAGGTTAGAAAAGAAAAAAAAATAACTAACGAGGCTAACAGGAGGATGAATAGATCTAGTATTTTTGCTAACCTTTTCGCCAAACAATTCGTGAATAATTCAACGTTTACTAAAGGGTGATTTTTCAAAAGCTATAGGAAAGTTTTTCAAAAGAAAAAAAACGCATAAAATTCAGAAAAATGCATGAAATCTTTATTTGAATCGATAGTACGGTCCATATAATTAAATGTTTGCACATTATTTCATGCAAATGTTGACCTTGACTGCGCCTCAAATGGTCCATCCGCTTAGTCCAATTTTGGCATACTCTTTCCAACATTTCGGCCGGTATCTCACGAATAAATGCTTCAATGTTGTCTTCCAATGCGTCAACTGAAGCGGGCTTGTCTGTATAGACATGAGCTTTAACATAGCCCCACAAAAAATAGTCTAAAGGCGTTAAATCGCACGATCTAGGCGGCCAATTGACCGGTCCCGAACGTGAAATAAAATTTTCACCGAACTCGCCCCTCAATAAGTCCATTGTTGCGCGTGCTGTGTGGCATGTGGCACCGTCTTGCTGAGACCACATGTCATGCAAGTCAAGCTCTTGCATTTTGGGCAAAAAAAAGTTGGACATCATCTAACGGTAGCGCTCACCATTCATAGTTACGTTACGATTCGCATCATCTTTGAAGAAGTACGGTCCAATGATGCTACCAGCCCATAAGCCGCACCAAACTGTGACTTTTTCTGGATGCATTGGTAGCTCTTGCAATGCTTCTGGCTGATATTCACTCCAAAATCGACAATTGTGCTTATTTACGTACCCATTGAGCCCGAATAGCCGCTTCAGTGGGTCGATTAAACTGACCATAAAATGGAAGAAGCGCGCGATGAACTTTCTTAACAGAGCACGCATTTTGATAATAAAATTCAATAATTTGCAAGCGTTGTTCGTTTGTAAGACGATTCATGGTTAAATTATAGACCAAACTGAAGATGTTTAACGGTGAAACAAAACACGAAACGTGCTTCAGCTGTTTAAACCAGTGTTGCCAAAAAGATAATAGCTAAAAAATCACCCTTTACATAACGAGGCTAACAGGAGGATGGATAGATCTAGTATTTTTGCTAACCTTTTCGCCAAACAATTCGTGAATAATTCAACGTTTACTACAAGTGTCATGACTCCTCCTGTCATTGAGAACGTAAACTCTCAAGTGGGACAAATTCATTTTCGAACTCGTCCAGTTGCGTGAGTCCTGAGAGATCTCGACATACACAAATCCGTCGGTCGTGACAATATACCCGCTAGCCACTGTGTAAACTGTTCCATCTCTCCTACTCCACCGGCCACTTTCCGAAGGGATGTAAATCAGCACATGTCCAGCCTTTTCCAAAACAAACAAAAAAATGTGAATCCTCCTCGCTCGCCGACTATAGATCGATTGCTCTGAAATCAATTCTTTCCAAGGTCATGCAAACATAATTTAACTAACAAACGGAGGAACTATCTTGACTTTCGAAGCAAGACTGGTGATTTGAAGTCGTACCTCACTTAACAATGGCATGAATCCTGACATCGTAAGATTACTGCTCTCGATTGCTTCAAAAGCATTTGACAGAGTTTGGCATCAAGCCCTCATAACGAAAATGCGTGCGTTCGATCTTGATACATATTTTTTGCACTCGATACAAGGCTTTCTTTCAAACCGTTCACATTCAAGTGATTCTTGATGGAGTTAAATATGCTCCAGGATTCAGTTTTGTTTCCAACTCTCTTCCTCATTTTTATTAACGATCTTCTTTACGAAACTACTAGTGCACTTCATTGTTTTGCGGATGACTGAGGGTGCTCAGTTTTTCATACTCCATTCCAGATACACGTCCTCATTCTGCGGATGTAACTCATTAAACTCAGATCTCGATAAAGTCGTGCAATGAGGAACTACATATCGCTTCCAACACCCAATGCTGTCTTCTCTCTTTAAAGCGAATCCTACCCCCGGTGTCACTGTCCATGAGTGATGGTTTTTTTTTTGTTTGAAGAAACTGAACAGCTTTCTATTCTAGACCACATATTGGATGTCTATAAAAAAAAACAGCAAAATCTTTCGGTTTCCTTCGCCGTTGCAAAGAGTTGGGGTGTTCTCATAAACGTCGGAAATCTGCACTAGTACACACGCGGTGTAGAATGTCTGTAGGCTTGCTTTAGTGCACAATATTTTTCTTCCAATCGACCCTGTTTGCAGTCAAAAAATAATGACTGCACAATCTGCCCGACATCGATGAGCTATCGACGTTTATGAACAGTATGCATTAGCATCGTATTTCTGCATTAATGAAAATGGATAAGGCAGCTGATCGGGATCTAATATATAAGACTTGCATACGCCCAAAACTTCAATGCAACTCACACATCTGGGCTGGGGCCTCTGCAAATCACGTGCGGCTTTTGGACGTTATCAAGAAAAGAGCCTTCAAACTGATAGGAGACAGATCACCATCACTGAACACCGTCGTAATGTTTCTTGTCTCTCATTGTTCTATCGATACTTCCACAGGCAATGCTCAGCTGGTCAGAGGCCAGTTGTATATCTCCTCTGAAACAATTCAACCGGAATACACGTGTGTCTCAGTCACTTTACTCTCGAGCCCAATTTTGGACGAACGGTTAAATATAGAGATTCTTTCTATATTTCTATCTTTTCTTTAGCAACTCTATCTTTCCCTCCCATTATGATGTTCAGAGATTTAAAACCAATGTGCATCGGTATGTCCTCTTTCATCCCTTCCTATTTTCCCAACGCTCGTACTGTGTTTAACATTGAAAGAGTATCCCAATCAATGTGCAAATTATAAAAGAATTTAGCATGCAACATCGACACAGCAAAAGCAATCTTGTCAGCTATTACGTAACCTCGGTTTACCGCAAACTGTACTACACCATGCCACAACAAAATTTCCTCCGTGAAGCATAAAAACTGATTCATTTATTTTGGGCATGACCAGGTACGACAAAAAAAATACCCTGACAGAGGTCCTTCACGCATCCTTTACAAGAATTTCCGCCGATCTCAAACTCAAATGATGGAATTTTACCTTCACGGACGGATCCAAAATAGACCACAGTACATCATTTGCGCGTTACCAAAGAAAATGGTACTTTGATAACATCCGGGCTACTACCAACGTATGTTTCTGTCTTTACAGCAGAAGCTGTGGCGATCCTACATTGCCAAGTCCACGGGGAAATATGTCATTTGCACCGACAGTCTATCTGTGATCAATTCTGTTAGAAACCCTCGTAATGACACAGCAATTATAATGGATATTCGTAATCACTTCTTTAAGTCTCCCAACAAACTGAAGTTAATGTGGATCCCCAGTAGGGAACGAATCAGTTGATTTAGAAGCTAGTCTTGCCCACCATGCTCCAAAATTCAAATTCAAAATACAAAAAGCAAGTAGCTAACTGGCGGAACTACCAGCCTCATTACAGCATTATAAATCCGGAGCGGATAAGCCCCACTTATCCAATAACGACATCTAAGATCTCCAACACTATATTTACAAGACTTAGATTGGGGCACACAGCATGTACACGTGAACATCTTCTGAAAGGTAGACCTCCTCCCACCTGCAACATTTGTCACTTGCAATTGGATATAAACCACATTCGGGGCACCACAGGTTGCATAAGAATCAACATTCCTATCATTCAAATGATTAAAACTCCAACGCAGGAAAATAGATGTAATATATATAAATTTGTTAAACAGCATAATCTATATATGTAACTTTATATACACCATAGAGCCGTAAGCCCCTGCAGCCAGGGCTAATAAATTACAATAATAATAATAGCAGTTCACTTCTGCCCCCTTTGGTGCGTGATTTTCTTCCTTCTCCTGTTGTCCACTCGTGGGAGAACAAAGCACGCACAATACGAGTGGTTGATGAGAAGCTAGGCCCTAAGGGCTGTAACGCCACCCATATCATACTATTATTAATCTGATTTCTTCATCATCAGCTATCACGCAACCCAACTGCGAATACCATGAGTGGTGAAGTAGTAACGAAGGCCACCACATTGCCAAGAATTGTCATCTAAAGACAGTCAATGGCATCTTCATTCTCTCTTAAAAGGGTCTAAGGCATCAGGCATGAGTGACAAGTAACATTTTGTTTCCCCACAACTCATTTGGTGCATTTTAGTTTTTTGTAAAGTGGTATATGTCTGTAGTGTTAAAGTTAGAGGAAAAAATGATGGGCTTTTGAGCACCTCTTTGACGGCGAATTCATTGCCTGCGATTTGAACATGGCCTGGAATTGGAGATGGATCAGGGTGTCGGGTTAAGGAAGGATAATAGTTTTGCATCAATAGACGACAGAGAATCAGCACAGATGACAAACCTTCTATTCGATTTTTCAGTGCATTGTAAAGCATAATGAATGGCAATTATTCGGATAACGAGAATGTCTCGATCTCTCTTTCGGTAGGGCTACTGAAAGCCTTATAAAGGCTCAACTATAATGCGCATGAGCGAGCATAAGCTAGTGTCAAATTTCAACGAAATATTTCGTCATGTTAGCTTCCAGGGCCTAGCCTCTCAGCAACCACTCGTGTTGTGCGTGCTATTGTTCTATCACGAGTGGAAGGGACCTACAGTTTAATGCCGACTCCGAACGGCCAAGTTTGAGAAGCTTTTTCTAGCATTGTCAGTGACTCGAAAGAGGTGTGGTCGTGAAATGTATTTCTTGTCGTAACAGGAATCGAACCGAGACAGATTGTGGCCCAAGAGCGTAGTAGTCGACGCACATACCCACAACGCCACGGGCCACCACTGAAAGCCTATGCTGCCGGCTATTCTGGCGCCGTCCGTGCAAATGAAGCAGTGATTGCTTAATTTTGAGCCAAGCGAAATTACGTCTGAATACCTCAGAAGATGTACGGGTCGCTTTTATGAAGTCTTAAGGAGGAGAGGATTGAAAGGGCCATAAAGGAGGAACTGGAGAGGTAGGAACGAACGAACGGGTTGATTAGGAATGCAGATTTCATTGCAGAGGTCTGTGGAACGATCAGTAAAGGATCTAAGTTTGTTAATTTGTTTTGTTTCTTATTCACTAGTCCAGCAAGTGGGGAATCATTACAGAAATGAGTGGATTTAGAAAGTTTGAATGTCGACTCAATTGATTGCATATTTGCTTCAAACAGAAGATGGTTGATAGGGATTTTTTGATGTGGTACATTTTGTGTGAACCGAGGTCTAGTTTCGTTCGAGGTGCTCTAGGTGTACCTTGAAATGAAATGCAGCTTTCTTCGAACCTAGGTGCTATTGCTAATTTGGGAAGAAGCTGATAAAGGGTCGAGGAAGCTTCAATTCTCATTAATGAGGCAAGGTAGATGAAGACCTTTACCTACCACGGCAAGTCAACTGCGGTCTGTCTTCTGGCGGGCAGGGTCCCCTAATTTGCAAAAAGCAGAAAACCCCTCACATTTAGTTATCTGCTTTCAACTAACATACGCGTTTCATGAAAAACCGGGCGTCTTTAATGACAACCACAACAACGTTCGTTGGCAGGTAGGACTTGTACTGATACCCTCTCCTTCTTCTTTATTATTACTCGAAAGGCGCTGCAATCCCGATGGAACAGTGTAATCCTTCGGTAGCGCTCACACGACTTCGCTTGAAGTTCTTCTCCATCCGCGCCATTTTAATTGAGTTCAAGACAAACCATTACAGTGCAAAGTTGTAGTCATTTTCTAACTCAAACGAATTATTTATCAAACTACATCTGCTTTGTATACCATTTTACAGCCCGAAGAAGGTCAACAGGATCCACAGCTGTTGAAGGTGATAAATTTGACAGCAGTTGCAATAAAGCGTCTAATCAAAATGTCCAAGAGGATTGCTGCATTTCGGAATATGTGTCAAGAGGATCAAGTGGCCCTACTCAAAGGTGGATGTACGGAAATGATGATAATGCGTTCAGTGCTCTCGTACGACGGCGATCGGGACACCTGGAAGGTAACACATCATTTACAGCCGCTTTGGCAAATTCTAATCCATCCAGCATGCTCTTAGATTCCACACAGCGGCGGAGACATGTCAAACATAAAAGCGGACGTCCTCAAATTGGCCAAGGGCAACGTCTACGAGGAGCACGAACGATTCATTCGAACCTTCGATCACAAGTGGCGAATGGATGAAAATATCATTTTAATATTGTGTGCCATAGTTTTGTTCACGCCGACACGGGCTCGTGTTATACATTTCGATGTAATTAAATTGGAGCAGGTTTGTCCCCAGCTTTGTTCCTAGCCCCGCAATGAAAGCTTTTAAGCGTGATTTTTCGTTTTGTCTCTCATTTTCAGAACTCCTATTATTACCTTCTGCGAAGGTACTTGGAAAGTGTATATCCGGGCTGTGAAGCGAAATCGACTTTTATCAAATTAATACAGAAAATTTCAGACGTCGAGCGTCTCAATCAAGTAATTGTGGGTGTTTATTTGAATGTGAATCCATCACAAGTGGAGCCGCTGCTTAGAGAAATTTTCGATCTTAAGAATCACTAGGGAACGGATAGCCTTTTGGAAGCTAAACAAAATGTCAGAGCGCTTCTGTAACGTGCAATCTTCATTGTAAATGAAATAAAATCTATTTTTGTTGAATAATACTTTTGTTTTTAATTTACTAAAAATGATCGCCATGGCGTCAGAGAGACAGAGAGAGAGAGAGAGAGAGGCAGAGATGTCCTATTTACTTCCAGGTTCTGCCAACGCTGCCGGAACGACGTTTCGTTTTCTCAACCGACTCCTTCCGCCCCATCACGGGGCTGTTGTTCGAGCCGATGTTCTTGATGAGCATCTTAAGCCCGCGTGCCTGCCCGTCCGGGTACTGGGCCGTGCTAATGGTCTCCGAAGCAATGATGTAGAAATCATCGACAATATGCCCCGGCGGACTGACATCGAATGGGGAGATGTCGTTCAAGCTCTGCGGCTTGTGTGCTGATCGGCCCCGCTTGAAATTTTCACTCGTTCCCAACTGGCTGAGATTCTGAGTGCTGCCGCTGGTTGACGCGGACACTTGTTGCTGCTGATTAAGCGCCTGTATGCGTGACTTCAAATTCGAATTTTCATCTTGCAGCCGACGAATCAGCGCGGCTTCATGCTCGGCCTTCACAATGGTTGGCTGCGGCACGCACTGGTAGATGGTTGTCAGGAAATTTCTCAAGGAAATCTGCAGCGTATCCTGCCACTGTTTCGAGAAATAGTACGCAAAAGTTGGCAGTTCTTCGGCGTTTTTGCAGAAAGGGAAATCTAAAAGCATTCAGTCAACTTTACCCTCCTTCAATCGAATCCAAATCGTACTTACAAAACCACTCCTTCCACTCGGCCTGTGATCGAATCTCCGATGCCATTTTCACGAAAAACTCAGAAACCTTATCGGTTCGGTTGCCATTGTATGCCGTCACCAGGTATAGCTTCAGCATTCCATTTTCTAACTTCTTAACGGCTTGAGCAGAGGAAGAGGATTACTTTCAAGAGGGTGGCGGGCCCATTCACTGGCAACGCTTACCTTCCGCGTAGGTGTGTTCCAATTTGCTAAACAAGTGAGTATCCAAGTGATTCCACAGATCTCGAAATGACTGAAGATCGTGATTGCTGATAAAAATATTGAATTGTTCTAAGATTTTCTCCGCTCGGAAACTTTTGTCCTTGTCATTCTTCTGTTCGAAATCCAGTGCTCGCAGGGTACTGGAGAAGCCTCTAAACATCAGATACTCCTTGAGTAAGTTGTCCATGTATTCAACTTGGGCCATTTTGCGTGTATTTCTTATTTTTAATAAACTATTTACACTCAAATCGGATCGACATTGAAAAATTGCATTCGACTTGACAGACTTCTTTGTTTTGCTGATTTTGACAGTTCCTTATCGAAATTATCCGACGTTAATCCTGTGTCTAAGGCTGTGATCACACTTGTGCATTTTTTTTATATCCGTTTGCCGATTGCATTTCTGTCGTGTGCCAATTGAAATAAGAAGGCCACTTGGTGTGGCGGAAAATTACAGATGACAGGTGCAGATTTTCGAGAGCTGTACGAAGTAGACAAGGGAAGAGAACCAGATTCTAATGAAAAAGAAAAATCGCTACAAGCTCGTGGTAGAGGAGATGGCGATGTGTTACGATAAGGAGTTCCGAACGTTTTACCAAGGAGTAAAACAGTTATCCGGAGGGTATAGACCTATGGACAACTTGTAATAGAGTCGGAGTCAATGCTGAGAATTTGGAAAAATCGCTTCTGAAGACTGTTAAACGGCGAGGGAGACACAAATTTCAGGCAGAATGTTCCCGTTGATTTGGACGAGGAAGAACAAGAATTCCGTCCTCCCGACCTAGACGAAGTCAAGATAGCCATATCTAGACTGAAATCGAACCAAGCTGCTGGAGAGGGCGGACTGTCGGTGGAACTGTTAAAAGCAGCTGGAGATGATCTGTAAGATATGTTCGGAGGAAAGCATGCCCGACGAGTGGAATCTCAGCGTTGTTTGTCAGATCCACAAGAAAGAGGACCCATTTGAATGTGCCAGCTACAGAGAGATAAGTCTCCTTAACATAGCGTACAAGATCCTCTCTGTCGTTTTGTGCGAACGCCTGTAACCATTCGTCAATAATCTCCTGCTCCAGCAGCAGTGCGGATTCAGGCCGGCAAAGTCCACCATCGAACAAATCTTCACTCTACGGCAGATCCTGGAAAAGACTCAAGATATGCAGATCGACACCCACCACCTATTCGTCGATTTCAAGGCTATGCGGCCTGTCAGAGTGCATAGAGACGAGCTATACAGGGCCATGTCTGGTTTTGACATTCCTCCCAAACTCGTAAGGTTGAGCAGGATGACGATGGAGAGCTCTCGCTGCTCCATCAAGGTCGGTAAAGAACTCACCGAGACCTTCAATGTCTAAAAAGGTCCTGGACATGGCTGTCAAGTGATTTCTTCAACATCATACTTGAGAAGATCGTGCGAAACTCAAACGTCATCACCGGAGGCACGATCTTCCAAAAGTCCGTTGAACTGTTCTCTTACGCGGACGACATTAACGTGATTGGACGAACACAGCGAGCCGTCAATAAGGCGTTTGCTGCCATTGAAGCGGGAGCGGCTAAAATAGCTCTGGCAGTAAATTAGGGCAAACAAAAGTACATGCTGTCATCACGGAAAGACGAACAACATCGACGTCTCGGACAGAGCGTCATAATGAGCAGCAGAAACTTTGAGGTAGTCAAGGACTTCGTCTACCTCGGCTCTGCAGTAAACAGGACCAATAACACCAGTAGCGAGATCAAGCGCAGAATTACTCTTGCCAATCGCTGTTTCTCGGATAGACACCACAGCTCCGGCCCGAAGAGTCTTCAAGGATGTGGAGGATGGACCATTATGGGGGATGGAAGAACGTGGAGGATGGCCCATTACGAAAGATAGAAGGATATGGAGGATTGACCAGCATAGAGGATGGATTCCCTTTCTCCGATCCACTCAGGCCTATTCCTGATATTTATTTAAATGGAAAAGTGCTTCCCAAGTGCGAAAAGTTCAAATATTTGGGATCAATGATCAATAGCGAAGGAACCTGTGATGACGATATCAACCATCGCGTAAGCGTAGGGTGGATAAAGTGGCGGGAAAAACTCAGCCATCTTCTGTGACCGAAAAATGCCCCCTAAGCTGACAGGAAGGCTCTACACCACAGTTGTATGTCCGGCGCTCACGTTCGGTTCACAATGTTGCGTACAAAAAGTATGAGAGAAAATTAACGGCAACTGAGATGAAGATGCTGCGCATGACAGCGGGAGTGACAAAGCTCGATAGAATAAGAAGTTCAAGGATCCGAGGAAGTCTTCACGTCAAAGAACCCATCGCTAAGAAAGTTGAACACGACCGGCTCAGTTGGTGTTGCCATGTTCAAAGGAGAGATCCCTCGAACCCCGTTAAAAAGGCAATATCAATAAACGTTCCAACGCAAGCGCGAAAGAGAGGCAGGCCTAAAAACTCCTGGATCACACAAATGCAAAAACACCAGCATTTGATCGACCTCGGGGATGAAGTGATCAGAGATAGGGATGCCTGCCGATATTTCTTGAGGTCGTATCGGCGAACCCCACAGGCGGACCAGTAGGGATGCAGTAAAGTGGAAGGGTTATGATCCCCAAAATTCGGATCATAACTCCGTCGTTTAAAAGAAAAAGAAGAAGAAGAGGATGGACTCCGAGCCATTGGGACAACGCAACAAAGGACAAGTGGAGAAGGACCTTAACCAACTTGGTGTGCGCAACTGGAGGCAGCTGGCGAAAGATCTTGCTGGCTGGAGAGGCTTGTTGGTTGAGACCCGAGTCCACCCCGGACTGTAGCGCCAAACAAAGAGGAAGAAGAAGCTGCAGATTTTCTAAGGAGAAGGGGATAATCTGATGCGTTGAAGAACTAATCTAGTTAAGAGGCTTGAGAGGCGGACATTGCATCATTTCAACTCAATTAAAACTTGAACTTAACAATTTGTTGAGACGAATTGCTTGACAACCGCTCTTGATAAGTTAAACCGTCAATAGCGGCTATCACGCACAACAAATTGTTGCTGCAATTTGCTTGACAACCGTGCAAATCGTCAATGTGGCACGGTAGACAGAGCGTTTTGACTTTTTTCCCCATTTATCGTCAAGCAATTTCAATATAATTTCGTTGATGTTCAATAACGTTGTTGTTCGACATGTCACACCGTCTAAACGCACATTAACTGCGTGCTAAATTCACTACTTGAACAACAAATCGAACACACCTTTTGTTATTACGACTAATCTGTCAAGAAATTTCGCGTTCTGGAGCGTAAAATTTGTTGAGAAATACTAAAATAATAATATTGTTCAAATTTACTACTAAATAAATGCAGAGTCGAACGAAAAACATTAAATATGAATCGAAAGGGAGCGAAAGAACAAAATGATATTTCGAGGATAATTGGGAATTTACCAAAACGGCTGCAAAGAAAAATCGCAGAAGAAACTGGTGCTGATTACAAAGTTGGTGATATACCAAAGGCCAACAATTTGCAACCAGGTACATATATACATGTACATTTGTTAAATTCCATATCAGATTGAATTTCGAATTTCTTTGCATTTCAACAAGATGTTGCTGTCAATAAGGATCAGCTATCGAGCCAAGCAGCTGGAGATCAGCGCTCCGATGTGGCCAGTATAGATATGTTCCTGAAAATGACAACAGAATGCAGTGAAACTGCAAAGCCAACTGACGATGCTCCCATTCCCGGTATCTTACGTATTCAGAAGAAGGAGAAGAACACGCTTAATCCATTAGCGACACCAACAAAACGACAAGAAATTCAAATAACCGCCTTCAATCATAAAAATCATCCCATTTGGTTTGAGTATATTTTTTTCAAGGATCTTGTATACGCAAAGCCGCTTCCATTGCTGCATGATTTCGTTACGGATTTGCTAAAGCGAAAAGTTATTATTGAGGTAGGCTATGAGATGTGTACGGAATCGAATTGTGTGCAAAGTTATTTAACGGATTGTGTGTAACTGTAGTTCGGGTAACGTATTCGAGTGCATTTCAGGGTTCGTGCTCAAAGATTGGTGATAACAGCGTTATGAAGTGATAGTTTGTGAACGTTAGACAGTGCCCTCCAATTGAGTAGCTAAAGTGTGTAGTGTTCAAACAAGGCCATCGGCTTCATGATGACGTACGGTATCTGACTGTGTAACTTGACAAGTGTCAATTTTACAAGAAAAAGGGCGCCAAAAACGCAGCCATTGAGTAAGATTCCCAAATTCGGGAATTTATATGATGTCCTGGCCATAGACACTTAATTGCTTCCATATCCCATCGGTTTTCCTCACAAGCGACATATAGCCACCGATTCATCATGTGAATGTAGCCAATTGGCACTTGCGACGCAGTTTGTTGATAAACATATGTACATAAGATAGGTTAGGTAGAGAGATGGCAGTCCATCAAATTCGCCACCACACTTAGTCAATGTTGGTCCATTGTGTTACCCATAGTCAGACTGCTACCACTGAACCACAGAACTCCATTAATAGTGCCGTTAATTTGATCCCAACGGCTAATGATGACTGGACCTGATTTGAAAACCGGATTCACTGGTATTCGAATTGGGGACCCCTCTGCGCCATCCAACTGTACGTACATTATTGCTGAGCCATTCTCTGGTGAAGATGTGTGTTAGGAACACTATTGGATCAAAGAATCCTCAACATGCTATGGACACACATATTGGCAAATCTTTCCAATATTCTCCTGACGTATGCTCACTTTCAAGGAATGGCACAGGTTCAGCATTGGGAGAGCGGTTTCAGGTCACAATGGTTGACTGCTTTCCAACGTCAAACTTTGGATCTAATTTCAGCAGCAAGCACACCTGTTACCACCACCCGCTATTGCTAGCTTACGAGTGCAGTGGAGGGTTCTAGTTTCATGCCGAACCTAACCAGCGTAGGCTAGTTTCGGTAATGTGGCTACCATCATAAGCGATGGATTCACTTAGACTTAGAGAGTCCATTGTGTTGCCACTGAGCCGGCTATCGTCCGTTACTCCTGGAACGAGTTTGTTTTTTGGCCGAATGTCCTGATTTATTTTTACATCCTTTTCAGATATGTCCGTAAGTTCGATTAGATGGGATTCTTCCAGAATTTGTTTCCTAAAGGAGACCAGTGCAGGACAATTGAGTAGTTGTGAGGGGTTCTCCACTTCTTCTTCATCCATGCATTTGCTACAGAAGTCATTGCATGGTAGTCCTAGTCTTGCGGCGTGTCCTGTGAGGATTCGAACTACGTTACTAAAGTTTTTTCTGCGTAGACCGAGGATGACCGTGGTTCTTTGTAAGTCCATTTTTGGCCATATTTGCTTCGCATGTATGCACGTGTTAGATTATTCCATCTCTCACGCGCCCTGCTGATCGCTAGCTCTGTGATTTTGGTTTCTATTGGCACCCAGATGTATTCAGACTTTTATCCAATGTTTATTGTTCCGTTTCTGGCTAGCTTCCGATCTCTGTGTAAAGGAACCCAGCACACCGTTAGACTGCAATGTCTTGATACCTCGTCTTATCAATTTTTATCAGAAAAATGGCGATTCGAGTGCAATAATTGCTGCTTGACTGTCGGTGTTGAATGTCGATGTCGTTCTCATCAACAGCCACTCAGCGGCTTCACGAATAGCCGTTATTTCGGTTTTAGATCCATCTGTGTAGATTTCCCTGGCGCTGTTATTGTTCGGTACCGAGTTCGTCTCCCATAGTCGTCTACTCGGTGTTCTGGTTTTATATTTAATGTTGATGTCTACGGTCCGGGTTATGTAGTCCGTAGGTTCTTCGGTGAAAAGATGTGACTCCACGATACTGGCGCAACCTGTACGTTGTTTACTCCACTGCGAGAGTACTTTAAGTCTCAGTGCCGATTTTTCTGCAGATTCTTTGCCACAAATGTCTATAGGAGTGAGGTGTATTATTGTCTCGAGCGCTGCGGATGGTTATGTCCGCCTGTGATTGATATACACGCCATCCCTTGAACACAGTTTAGCATCTTTGTGTAGCTAGCTTTATCCAACACCAGCCACTGTACCACGACACCCTATGTACGGGTCTTATCACGGCGGTGTAAAGCCATTGCATTATCTTGTGACTGATTCCCCAATTCCTACATAAAGCCCTTCTGCCTGATTGCCTTCTAGATCTTTTCTGATGTGTTTTGGGCCCAATTGAGCTTTCTGTTTAGTATAACTCCCAGGTACTTGGCCTGATCCGCGAAAGTTAGTGGGAATACCGTTGAGTTTGGTTGTAAATAAGGGCGTCCGTGGTTTTCTCAAAAATAGTACCATTTCAGTTTTAGCTGGCTTCATATCCAAGCCGCATTTTGGTGGTCCAATTCGGTAACACCTTGAGAGCGTTCTCCATGAGATCCCCTACGGTTTGATGGTATTTTCCGCTGAAAGTTATGGCGATGTCGTCCGCATAGGCGATGACTTTGCCAACACATCCTTCTAGTGAGTGAAGTAGTTCGTTTACGGTAATTAGACAAAGTTGCGGAGAAAGTATACCTCCTTGTGGGGTACCCCGTCTCACTTTTTTTACCACACGATTGTTACCGGAAACCGCTTGGATTTGTCTGCTTGGGAGCAGACGGTATGGTGTCACCGTGAATATTTAGTCCGCTTGGAGCGTTTCCTACGGATTCGGGTGTTATGTTGTTAAAGGCTCCTTCAATGTCGAGGAAAGCTGTGGGCCTGTGATTTCTCTGTAGTGCCTGCAACGGTGTGTAGAGCTGTTTCTACAAAATTTCCCCTCGCAGTAGGCGTGCTGAGCTGCTGAGAGTTTGTAGGACGCTATACTGCACCTTATGTACAAATATATGAGTCTTTCCAGCGTCTTTAGAAGGAATGAGGAGAGACTGATGGGTCTATAGTCCTTTGTGGTTATGTGGGATACTTTTGCCGATTTCGGAAAGTTTTACTTTTCTCCATTCCGTTGGTATATAGCTATAGTCAAGGCAGGCCCTGCTGAGATTTAATAACCATGGCTCCAGTGTAAGCCATCGTTCTATGGGGTAAGTATATGTTATCTAAGCCGATGGATTTAAATAGGGTAGGAAGCTGCCCATTTGAACTGGCGTATCTGGCAAACAAACATTTCTTGATAGCACTCTTACTTACTTACTTATCAGGCCGGCGACCCATGGAGGGGTCCGAGCCTCAGCAATTGCTGCTTTCCACCGTTCACGGTCCTGGGCACGCTGCTTCCAGTCATCAAGACCAAACTGTCTTGCATCCGCGATTACTTGGTCTTTATACCGGAGATTCGGTCTTAATCTTCTTCTCGAACCAGTAGGCTCGGATTCAAAGACCCTCTTTGCTGGAGCATTGTTGTCCATGCGCTCGATGTGACCGAGCCAGTGCAGTCGACGGTTTTTTGCCTTCCGGACCACATCCACATCCTGGTACAGCTCGTAGAGTTCGCGGTTATGTCTTCTCCTCCATTCGCCTTCCTCGCAGACGGGACCATATATCCGACGTACAACTTTCTTTCGAAGGTACCAAGAAGCAGCTCTGCAGTTTTGCTTAGCGTCCAGCTTTCGCTTCCATAGAGCAGGACTGGCAAAATAAGAGTTTTGTAGAGCATGAATTTGGTCCTTCGAGTCAGGAGTCTTGAGCCCAGTTATTTTGACAAACCGAAGTAGCACCAGTTGCCAAGGGCGATTCTATGACGGATCTCAACTGTGATGTCGTTTGTGGAGTTCACGTTTGCCACGACGTAGACAAACTCCTTGACTACCTCGAAATTGTAGCTGCCGATCGTGCGGTTTTGTCCAAGGTGGTGTGCGATGGAACGTTTTTTGGTCGACAGCATATATTTCGTTTTGTCCTCATTGACATTGAGATCAGTTCGTTTCGCCTGTTCTTCAATCGCCATAAAAGCCTCCACTACGGCACGTTGAGAACGCGCGGCGATGTCGATGTCATCTGCGTACCCCAACAGTTGGACCGACTTGTAGAAGATAGTGCCTTCCGTGTTTACAGTTGCCCTCCGCACTATCTTCTCCAGTACCAGATTGAAGAAGTCACACGACAGCGCATCTCCTTGCCGAAATCCGGTGCATCGCGTTTGTGTTAGCGTGGTGCGACACAACCGGATCAGTTTTCCCGGGATCCCGACTTGGCCATCGCATCTTGCGATGAATACTGTCGAATGGTGCTCTAAAATCTATGAAAACTTGGTGCGTTTCGGTTTGGTCTTCTGCAGGGTCTCCCTTAGTGTGAAGACTTGGTCTATAGTCGATTTGCCGGGACGGAAGCCGCACTGGTACGTGCCGATTAGTGCGGTGCAAAACGGCTTAAGACGTTCACGCAGTACGCTGGACAGGATCTTGTAGACGACGTTGAGCAGGGATATATGTACCTCTATAGTTGTTGCAAGAGGTAAGATCGCCTTTTTTGTGGATGGGGCATATGGAGCTGATATTCCAGTCGTCGGGCATGCTTTCGTCTTCCCAAATTTTACAGATGATCTGGTGCATGCTCCGCATCAGAACATCGCCACCGGCCTTGAAGAGCTCTGATGGTAGGCCATCGAAGTCTGTGGCTTTGTTGTTCTTCAGCCTTTTAATGGCTGTGGCGACTTCTTCAAAGCTAGGTGGAAGGACTACTTCATCGACTGGAGTTGGGATTTCTTGATTCACTCGCCTGGTGAGGCCCATTAAGCAGTTGTTGGAAGTGCTGCTTAAACGCATCCACAATTTCGTGCGAGTCAGTAACAAGGCTTGAAGAGCCTGGGTGCCTTTCCTAAAGCCAGACTTTTGGCATTTTTATAAAAGGTCTATCCCTAGACTCTTCGATGTCCTTGAGCTGGAAGGTTGCGAGAGACCCTTTCTTCAGGCGTTGAAGCTTCTTCTCCTCCCGTCCTCTAGCCCGGTACTATATAGCACTCTTATTGACTTCAAAATTGTAGCATAACAATGAAATTGGTTCGAATACGAAACAAGGACCACTTGCCTACTGTGGTGCAACGCCCACAGTGGTCTACTGTGGTGCAACGCCCACAGTGATCTACTGTGGTGCAACGCCCACAGATTATCTTTCCGCACTCCTGACCATTTCATCATCATTAAATCGACCAAACATCTCACAATTGTCTCAATTTTCTTTCAGAATTGGGACACTTTTATGGGTTTTCGCAAGCAGCTGAAAACCATCTTTCTGCAACTGCTCCAAAATCAACTGAAGTTCTGCTGTGAACAAAATGTCGAGGCCTACTTCTGGAAACTGTTATACTACAACGTTATTGAATTTTTCAAAATCAATTCGGGTCAAAATCAAGGACAAAACGAATTGAAATCAGTCATTCTGATGGACGATGGCATCGAATTCTACCGGATCCTCTTGGAAAACTTAAATCGAAAATACTTACGCAACACTGACGACGATGAGCCGACACACAAATACAAATTCATTGCAAAAGTATCTTCGCAAAAGCTGCTCATATGCTTGGGAGATCTATCAAGGTATAAGACGAAAATCTCAAACTCATCCGACTACACGGAAGCCTTTCAATTCTATCAACAAGCGCAAAGCCTAATTCCCTCAAATGGCATTCCGTACAATCAATTGGCTATTTTAGCAATTTATTCTGTAAGTAACTGCTTTTGCTAAGCCACTGATATATGAGAATGATGTCTGTGTGTATTTTTTTCGTAGAGAAAGAAACTCGATGCCATATACTATCACATGCGAAGCCTGATGTCTTCCAATGCCATTCAGTCAGCCCGAGAGAGTTTGAAGGTCCTTTTCGATGAGATTCGTAAGAAGGTGAGCAGGCTTCATTGGTTTCCATAAAAGGTGAACAAAATTGTTGCCTTTTTAGTACGAAGAGAACAACAAGTCGCCACTGTTTGGAACGCCAGAGAGGAAAATCGACAAGGAGCCCACGTCGCTGCGCAAGGAGGTGTGGGTGTATCCCGATGGACTGCGCCGACTTCACAAAACCGACATTGGCAATAAAAACATCGAAAGCGAGGAGAAGCGCTTGTGCGACTTGGCCGGTGATGAGGTACGTAAGCGAAAATGCCCCTGGCACATCTGCAACACATAACCTCTAAATTTTAGGTGGTTAAAAGGTTCACCTCAACTTATCTGTACATCATTGGGAAGCTGTTTTCCGGAATCGGGTAGGCAGAGGATGTTCATTATCTTTTTTCGCAATTCAATTAGTCACCCTTATGTTCTTGCAGTTTCGAGAATTTCCAAGAGAATGTGAAGAAGATTATGGTTCAGCTGAAAGTTATCCTCAGTCGTCCGTCGCCGTTGTTTATCACACGCCATCGTTTGCTAAAAATCGCTGCCCTCAATATTTTCGTTATCACGCACAACAAATCCAATGGTAAGTTAGGGGGAGTCGATCTTTTGAACCACGTGTGTGCGTCGCTTTCATCGTGGCCGCCTCTTTGTTCTGTGCTCACATAGCCATGCCGGCTTTAACTTAGCCTTAAACATAACATTTAAATCCTTCAACTTGTTCCCTCACTTTTCCAGATTCCAGAAAAGAGATTTTCAACCACGCATTTAACGTATCGAACCAAGTTTTTGGTTTAATTGTCAAATTCACGAACCGTCGCCTTTTGCAGTACAAGGACGACGGCCAGTCATGTGATGGGTAAGAAAGGCGCCCGCTAAAATGGCAACACTTTTGTTCATGCATTCCATTTCAGTGTGGTTGAGACAGAGTTGAAGGACTTGAACGCCCTTTTGCAGTACATTAAGGTAAGCTGTAGGCAAACACAGAGTCAACCATTTTAAACACGCTTAATTTCCCCCCTCCCCAAAGATTTGGTGCGATTGGCTGTCCATAAACAGGGATTTATGGATTCTCTTGCGGCACACTAGGTAACTCGACACAGTCATTCAATGTGGGGAGCTTTTATTAAACGTTTCCTTCGATTCCAGCGAACAGGAATTGGATTTGTTCGGCGAGTTTGAAGAACACATCACCATATTGGAAGAGCTGTTAGCAAAAGCAACCATCAATATGAACGGTTAGGAAGTCCACCGCTAAATTCAGATCACAAACAAGTCTTATTCCCTTGCAGGTCCCAAGGCTGTTCCCCTCGAAGAAGATCTTTTTCTGAACGGATTTGTCCCGCTTCCATTAGTTGACTACCAGATCTGTGATAGCAACACATGTGCCAAAGAAAAGGAGCAATTCACTGTTCGAATTGCTAAGATCATTGATTTCGGGAAGCCATTCTTGGACTACGCCAGCAACTTGGGAACGGCCATCGCGACCACAGACAGCACACATGATCCCAGCAGCGAGGATGTCAGCACCTTCGAGGAGGTTTGTAACTTGCCACTTGGTCGACAGTTCATTTGTGTACAATTTTCACCATCTGCAGTGTGAGAGAGCTGACGAGAATGAAAATACGGAAAACATAGTCTGCACGGATTCGCTCTCGAACATGGAACTTTGTGATAAAGATATGGAAGACATACTGCAGCTGTCCAAGCTGAAAAAAGAGCTGGAAGAGAAGACAAACATAACGAAGAAGTACAATGAGAAGTTGGAGGTGATATGCGTTTTGCTCTAAACTGAACTGTAACCACATTGCGCACTTTTGCATTTTTAGGAAATTCTGAAATTCGTCGATACAAAGCTGTACATTGAGGTGCGCCCCAAATATCTGCTTCCGGACACAAACTGCTTCATTGACTATCTGGACGATTTCGAGAGTCTGATCAGCAGATTCCAGAAATACGTCCTGGTCGTGCCCTTAACTGGTAACAGCACCGTGAATTCCCTTCCTCTTCCGCAAAATAACATTCATTGCATTTATGTCTAGTCGTTAAAGAGCTGGATGGCCTCTCGAAGGGAGTGAAAGTCGAGAACTCACAAGTGAAAAAGAGTCGCATCCATCACTTCGATGAGGTATCGACGCGAGCGAAGAAATCCCTCGAGTTCATTAAGTCAGCCAACAACAATGTGAAGTAAGTGAAACACGAGCCAAATTACCTCTTTTCTACAGTCTCCTCTTCTCCCCCGCCCTCCCCACAGGTACGCCACAACAAAGGGTTCAATTATAAACGCATCACTGTTTGCTCTTGTCGAAGAGGAGCAGGCGTCAAACGACGATAAGATACTGGCGACCGCTTTAGCTTTGTCGAAGTCCATGAGCACAGAAGTGAATAAGGGTAAACTAAATTCTTATTATGCTCGCCGTTCTGTGACACGTTCATTTCTCTGACAGATGGAAAGACATTCATTCAAACCGAATTGGTCCTCATCACAACAGATCGTAATTTGCGTGTCAAGGCACTGGCGCGCAAGCTGGCCGTGAGCGAACTGAAGGAGTTTCTTCAATGGGCAAACGACTGCATTGATCAGGAGTGAACACGCTCGTATTCCCGTCTTCGATGTTTATAAATGTACATGTGTATTGCCATTACCTAATGCGTTTTGTTAGGTAGCTTTTTTTAGAATTATTCATGTACCTTTGAGGTTGAAATAAATGTATACACAAATTTAATTTGAATTTTTTTTTTGGTTTTATTTTTGTAAGCTATCACGATCGGCATCTACGACGCGCAATTAGATTCACGCGCTCGCACCAACGGATGAGAATATGACGACCATCGAATGCACTCAGACGCATCGCTTGCATTTTCGGCAGGACATGCAGGAACTTGAAGAAACCAGCGTGGGAATGAAGAGGAACTTTGATTGACCAGGCCGAGGTTGGGTTTTAAGTAAAGGAATATTGTCTGATCAGTTCTAATCGGGAGTCGCAACGAGTAATACGGAAGATTAAAATATAATTTTATAACGTTTTAAGCATTGTTTTATTTCCAATCCAAACCAGTGGGCACATGTAGGTATAGTGGCCAGTTAGTCCGCCAGTAAATTGCCTACAGTCGTTTCTGTCAAGAGACGACAATAAGGCCGCAGATTTCTTGAACTTCGTACTTCCTGGGGAGTCATGCCACCGCTGGTTGTGCTCTCGAGAAGCCCAACCATCGATGGAGGCCCTAATCAAGGACGCAGGTTGTCCCAACGCAGGTTCGGGTCCTACGAGTACCTCTGGTCCTTGTCTAGCAATTTCATCGGCGATCTCATTTCCCGTGCTGACTCGAGTCAGCAGACTTAGACTGTCTGTCAATCAAATTCACAGAAGACTTCACTCCTGGTCTAACCTGGAAATGGTTAAAGGGTGAGACCTTACGCATAGGTAGGCTGAATATAGTTCGCAGCCATTAGGATGGCATAAGTCTCCGCTTGGAAAACCAACGCAAATTCAACTCACGACGTGTACAGTCTAATGTCGTCCTACACGCAGGCGCCAGCGCCAAACCCTTTCTTGGTCTTGAAGCCATCCGTGAAAATTCGACTGCAGTCCTTTAATGGCTCAGATTCTGCCCAGAACCAGTCATGAGTGTAGGGAAATTGCGTAGCAGCTGGATTACTGATGTCCGTGCGTCAGACGGCATATCCATGAGCCTAGTGTCGAAGAAAATGCGGTGCACAAGGTCATCAAAATTCCAGTGCGAGTTTTACCAAAGACCACTTCTTTTTAAGCGGAGAGTGCATCCCATGGGAGATTCAGAAGCACATCAAGGCCAGAGCCAGCCGTACTAGGCAAGGCCCTATGTAGCCAAGGCAAACAGTTCTTTGAAGCTTAGTGAAGTTACAGACGTTACATACGTATTAAAGCATATTTCATCAAACGACCGATGCATAGGAGAGAAGAGGCGTTATCATAGCCGAGTAGATCCAAACGGATATATTTGATGAGATCCCAGAACTTGCTGAAAATTCCCTTACATTGTTTTTTCCAGAGAAGTTTTCAATCCAGGATAAAACACAGATATTTGGCTTAATCGGAAAACCGGATGGTGATTTCCTCTTCTCCCTGAAGAGAACAACTTCGGTTTTAAGAGAGCTAACTGCAAGGCCCATTCCTAGTACACCCGTCGTCGATCACATCTAGAGCTACCTGCGCTTTTGGACAACAACAGTAGCGACACACGATCCGCCAGACAGTACAGCTAAGTCATCCGCATAGGCCTGGGCGTAGATGTTAGAACTAGAGATCGTCTAGCAGAGACGCAATCAGCCTGTGTGTATTCCCTGGCCGAGCTACACGTGCCATTAAAAGTCGCATTGTCAAAGGCACCCTCTAACGCTAAACAGACTAAGCAGTAATTGAGTTAAGTGAACTTACTCCCAACTGATTCTTACGTACGTAGAGAGCGATTCCAATCGCTCCCATTTAAGTAAGCAAAAGTGAACGAAACTTAACGAAACTGAGCAAACTGCAAATGACAGCGTGTATAGGCTCGGTTTCTTAAGGCAACATAAGGTATGGTTAGCACTTAAGTCCACTTATGTCCATTATGGCGGACCACTGCCTACTTTGGTTGAAAATGTGCAATTAATTGATCTTTATGCGGGAGCTTCGGTGTTCTTGATTGGGCACCGGATGCTAAGTGGGACTTTAGTTTGCCCCGAGATGATGAAACTCTTTAGTAATGATATGGGCAGTGCTACAGGCCGAAGTGAATCAGGTCCTAGCTTCTATAGTTGATCACTAAAAGGGGAAACTCCTTAACTATTGTACTTCAAAATTCGTTGGCTCGTAACGTTTGCTACAATGAAAGGATTACTGAATCAATTTTAGCTCAACAGTATGTATTTCAGCATATTGTCAGTGGCTAGACAAGCGGCGCGCCATGCACGTCGCACTTAGGGAATAGATTCCTGTTTATAACTTTTTCGTACCCAACCTGTCCGCTCGTTGTTCAACCATCCTGACATTCAGCTAAACTTGAAAATAGAGTTTGGGAACATTGGTTAGCTCCTGCAGGTCCTAGAAGATGTGTTCTCCCAGCCAGCCCTTGGATTGGATGATCCCAATGGCGATCTTTGCTGCAGTCATCTGTATGTAGAGGTCAAGTGGAAGAAGATCTAGTAAGACCTCGAATCCCGCTGTTGGAGTAGTGGAAATTGCTCTTGTGACACCTAGACATGCAAGTCTCTGTACTCCTGTTAGCAGCTTTAGATTGGTGGATTTCAGGGAAGCCTGAATGTGTACATCCACAGGATAGTTTTGGGGGTTTGATCCCCATTTTTTGTTGATTAGGTTTATACATATATTTACCTTAAGACCAGGGCTCTAATCGCGTAATTTTTCAGACGACTATCGCCCACCCGATTCTCTTTAGTGATATCGTCGATGATTTGCTTCATGTAAGACCATCATTATCCTCTCGCCTATCGCTTATTTTGTATACAGTTTGAGGGCTCGGAGAGCAATATCCCTCACATAAAAATGACATCTGTGCTCTGATTCCTCTCAAATTCCACCAACTCATTCTCATTTCAGATTGCGCCCAAAATTAATACATATGCGTCCTATCACTCTGAAATCGTCACAAAGGTGAAGAACAAGATATATATACATAATTATTCTCATTTTATATTAAAACGATACTGAAATAGCTATCGCCAAAATCAGTCGCCAAAACAATAGTAACTGACACTTTTCAGTTTAAGTGAAGCAGGCAAAACGGTATCTTTCAGGCGCTATTTTATGCTTACATGAAGCGAAACTATCGTCGACACGCTAGCGAGGGACGATTGTCGCCCTACGCGATTAGAGCCCAGGTACTTTCGACTACTCTCCGAGTGCCAATAGAACTTCTACGCGGAGATGCTGCAGTGATGTAGTAATCAGCTGTGTATCACAGCATCTGGACCGTCTAACAGTTGGTGCTGTTCTTCTTTAATACCAGATTGTATAAGTCACATGAACAGGTTTACGGTACAAACAAATTGGTGAACAGACTCGAAGCATTTGCGTGTGCATTCGAGTGGCTTATACGCCGATCATGGATACTCCAGTCATCGAGTTCGAACTACTCTTGGATTTGTTGCTCATCAACGTTGTAGTACAAGTCTTGGATGTTGGATGTGGAACTCTGACTGCTTGTTCACCTCATGACTGCCCAAGCGACTCGGGCTGCCAGAGACTTCATCGTGGTCCAATTACAAGAAAAGTGCGGTATATGCCATATTTTTTTACCCTGATGCATATAAATCGACAAGTCCCTTGAGATGAATACTGGCAGGTATGATTTTGGACTGGTTGTTGCTTTGTCGGAATCGATTTATTGGAGCGCGAATACTTGGTCTACAGTCGATTTGTCGGGTCAGTCGGATTTTGATTCAAACTCTCACTCACTCAGCTGAGCACATACACCGTAGGTAGGTAAATGGGTGCCATTACGGACGTGGCTCACTTAGACTAACATGTTGGGTCCATTATGCCCTCGATGGATGTTGTATTACTACCATCAGACCTTCTTTTCGTACTACAACCATCGGGATTCATTTAGAAACTGTAAGAGGTTTTTCAATTCAACACAAGTCGTCCAGCACTGCAAAAAAGGAACTGTTACCTTATCCTTGCTAGGGCTAGGATAGAGCTGGCTAGATCAGATGTTTGATAAATTCAGTTTTTTTTTCTGTTCATACCTGCAGCTTATGCAGAAGTCGTTATGCGGTATGGTCAATCGCGATGCGTGGGTGCATATGGCACAGTGCGGGCACACAGTAAGGGCTTCTATTTATTAGCATTCGCACTTCCTTGCGACTAAAGCTTATCAGCGATGATAATTTCGAGGCTGAGCCAACGTGCTGTTGCTCTATCCAGAGCTTCGTCTGCCAAGAAAAGAAGGGTCTAGGCGCACACGCACTTACCTGGACAGCTTTTTATGGGAGATAAAGTGGACGGTCGTGTCCTGTACGCCTTCATTACTTACTTCTCTTCATTAGCCCAACAACATGACCAGGCCCCCGATTCACAGGCAAAATCTCTGCCGACTCCATGCTTCGTATTCCCACAGAACAACGAATACAACAAAGAGTTGACACGCAAACGCAGTTGTGAGTAAATTAAAACGCAAAACAAAATTCCTGCTATATGTTCAATATATTATATTTACTATAAGGATTTATAAATATTTAATTTAAACTTGCAGTTGCATATAAAAAACCTAGTAGTTAAATTTAAACTAAGTTACACACCTAAATCATAAATAATATTGTTTTCTTTAAAAAAGGCAAACATTAACATATAAATTAGAGTTACACAATATGTATTGTATGTGTAAAATAAAAAAATGAAAAAATGATGAAAAATACTTCAAAAATTCATAGAGCTGTTTCCAAAGCCGGGAAAATATTTGCCTCTTTATTTATAGCTGAATTGGGATTATGGGAAGTTGTAAATATTTTAGACGCTATGTTATTGCTCTTAATGATCAAGTCGTTTGCACCGTAATGCTGATTGGCAGTGTTCGTGTGCGCCAGGAGCGATGTGTTGAATGAATTGTCCAGCGGTTTGCCATTGAATGACAAGCTCTTTATGTACTTGGGCACCGGTGGACCATTGGTCTTGCCGAATGGGATTTTCAGTTCGCCTTTCATGAAGTTGTTCTCCTCGGTTTGCAGAAATATGTTCTTTTTCAGATCGAATTTTTCCTCGGAAATCAGCTCGCTGCGGTCGAATGCATCGCCCGCCTCGGAACTGGGCCTCGATCCGCTGTGATTGGATCCACCGCTGGAGTTCGAGTGATCCTCCTCGCTGTTGGCCTCCGGAATTGTGGTTGACATTACGTCTGTGCGCATGGAATTCATTCGCCACTGTGCCGAACGTTGTTTGGGTGCAAATGACTTTGAAGGCGATCCAAACTGACCCTGTCGCAGCATCCGCCGACTGGCGAAGGTCTTCGGCGATCCACTCAAGTCCAGCAGTGTCATTGGCGAGTTTATGGACTGTGCGTTTGCGTTGGCCTTGTTGTCGGTGCCATTCGATCCGGAATTTCCGGCCGTCTTCTCGTCGCGCTTATTCATTTTCAGTATTTCAACGGCGGACATTTTCTGCACGGGCGTGTTCTTTGCCGATTTTGCCAGAAGTAATTTCTTGAAGTCCATCAAAGTGGTCTTGCTGGTGCCGATCCGATCCGAGCAGGTATTGAAACGTTCTGGACTGTTGTCGTCGTTCTTCTGCATGGATCGCGCACTGGGCTGCATTACCGATCCATTCTCCACCGTTAGCATGCTGTCCGAGCTGTGGAATACCTTGGTGGGCGTCGATGTGAAGATGTTGCCTCTGGCCCTTGCTGGTACTATCGGTGATATATTGCTGCTGCGTTGTAGTTCGGCATTGCTCTTTGACATCGCATTTCGATTGGCCCGGCTTATTGGCGTGGCATACAAGTCATCCTTGGCTGTGCTAGACGTGGTCGATGGCTTCGCCTGGCGTCGGTTCTGTAACGTCCAATACACCGGCGCGTTACGATCAAATGCTGCTGGCGGGCCGCTGTTGTCTGAAGGCATGCTGGCAGCTGGAGTTTTTTCTCTTGGCGCAGATGGTCCGATTTTAGAGAAACGATGATAACCTATCAAAGAATGAGAATATTTAATCATGTTTCGTTGACAAAATGCTCTTTTTGTGTTAGTTAGTCTTTCTTTACAATTAATTACAAAATTGTTACTGTGAACACACATCATTTTCTAGTGCAGAGTGATTATGAGAGAAAACCTTTTTAAGCAAACACAAACGTTCAACAAATGGATGCGAAAAGGAATGACTGTTTTTTACTCACCCAATATCCCAGGTTTTACTTACGTACGTATGATTGGTGCGAGTGTGTATGAATGAGTGAGGGGGTGCTTGATGGAGTGTGATGTTTTACCAAGATTATTTACAAATACGGGTCTTCCACCATTGTGTGATTTTGTTGGCAGATATTTATACATAAAAGGGATTCCATCTATTCTTGTCTTTTTTTTATTTGAATTGTACAAAAGAAGTATATGTATCAAGTTTGCAAAATACTAGTGTTTCGAAACATTGTGGGCATTTTGCCGGCTCGTCCAACGAAGCGAAGTGTGTAACTGCTCAAATCGTTGCTTAAAATAACATACAGGACGAGATTGTGGATTTCTTTTTAATATTTGTAAGAAGCATAGCTGCATGAAGTTGTGCCTTTGGTAGACTCTTTTATGTTTTGAGTTCATGTGGGGCCTCTATTTTCTCAAAAACTTCATTTCCATCCTTCATATAGGAAAGACCCATTCGTAATTTAGGATGTACATGTGTAATTAGAGTGTTGTCGAGAAGGACCATTAGATCATTGGGGGATCCAGAAGGACCTAGCGATCATTTCGAATTCAACGTTGTTTAAGGGAAGGTAGCAACTTCCGCTTGATTTGATCGATTTAGGGGTGTTCACTTGGACCAACATACCAGACAGATCTGATCTTAGATTTTATCGTGTAAACACACGAAGGTCCAAAGGACATGTCGGGTTGTTTTCAAAATTGTTTGAAATTTTATTTCTTAGACAGACAGATTTGATCGTGTGAACGAGTTTCTTAAGGACGTGAGGTTGTTTGCGGAAGAATTAAAGTCAAGTTTAAAATGACTGTTTTCGAGAATGTACAATTCTGAAAACAAATTTTTGAAATGTGCGTACCGGAGACGTGAAGAAGAAAGAAAAGTAAAATCTCGAACGAAAGTCTTTGATTTCTTCTTTTTCTAAAATCTTGTCTATTACAAGCACTGCCACGAGTAAGTATGTCGACCATCATTGAAATTCGACATGTTTGATCACGTGATGAACGCTGTCCTACATCCATTCGACCAGGTCTTTTCGGTATGTTTGTCCATGTGAACGCCCTTTGTAGCTCCCCATTTTCAAACTTCGTTTGTCAGCAAGAAATTGTAAATGCCGCAGAACAGATTGAGGAATGACAGTTGAAGAAGCTCGGCGTGAATTGTAATTGTCAGATTTATGTTTTACATGTATACAGTCATCCAATTCGTGGTGATTTGATGGCAGACGATGATTGCAATTACATCCAACCAAATTGTCATCGGAGATAGGAGAATTTGTATGCATACAGTGAACTCTCCCCAAGTCGAATTTTTTGGTCGCCATATTTTGGCATTCCCCTCAATTTTCTATACAAAAAACTATCCTCTTACTAGAACTAATTTTTATATTCCATGAAAACTCGACACAGAGGGAGGCGACTGTATAAATGGGTGCCGCTACAGCTTGTAGGGGGCCAGGACGTGGCTTCTACGGCAACCACTCATTCTATCATCTACTGTTTTCTTACGAGTGGAAAGGAACAAACAGTCGTATGCCGACTCCAAACGGCCAAATTTGAGAAGCTTTTTTCCAGACAGTTATACCCTTTAAGCATTGTCACTGACTCGAAAGAGGTGGAACCAAGGTTCAAGTGCGTAGGAGTCGAAGCACATACCCACAATGCCACAGAGAAAATGTAAGTTTACAAGATGCTCATTTCTAGCATTACAAGCAGATTGTTTTCGATATAATCGTCCACCTGACTGGCATCATACTATAGGCAAAACTTTAAAGGAAATTCAAAGCGACTGGCTCTTTTACTCTGTAAACGTCGCGAATTGCGACGAAAAACAACCAATTTTTAGCAAATATAAAGAAGATCATAGACGGGCTGGCATGCCAAAAGTTTCGCATTTAACTATCGCATGTTCTTATAGAGAAACATATCCACAGAAATTAGTTTAAATAATTTAATTAACGATTTCTAATTTGTTCTCCACTAACCAATCGCTTCTTTGGAGACTTCTCATCAGAAATCAAATACACCGAGATATTCAACTTTAAAATCCTTGTCCCTCTCAGATTTGCTCTAAAGCCACGCATAGTACTTAATTTTCCCGCATACTTCTTAAGGCTTTCGAGCAGCGCTAAGTTGCTCGGTTAGACCACAATAGAATTTTCGAAAAATCTGAGCTTTTTTTGAATTTTCCCCTAAGACCTCAAAAATGATATCCCAAAAGATAATGGTCGGTAAAAAAAAACTGGTTTCCTTTTGTGAGCAAGTTAGAAACTGCTTTTTTTAAGTTGGCCTAAAAAAAGTCTATTGTACTGACCTCTGGAGCGGCCTAACACCTTTATAACACTCGTATTCACAAGCCACTGTCGGTGAAAACGTTATAAAAAAAAACCGCTGTCAAAAGAAATCAAGGGGAAGAGGCGAGGAAGTTGCATATCTCTCTACTACATTAGTTCTGCTTCTCATGCGCGAAAAGGCGATCCACAAAGTGGCAGGCGAAGGTCACAAATGCACGACTAAAATTCGGGAAAACCTGTGAACACAAAATTGTTCGACTTTTCGAAGTTCGCATTTCGCAAGACGAGGCTCATGTGCAAAGAGAAGATAGCTGTCCTTAGTGAAAATCACGGAGAGCACAGCCTTTGGACTTATCTTATGGCACATTATGGCCTTTGATTTGGGTCTATAGTCTTACAAGGACTAACCCACTCGGAAGATGAAGACGATTGGGCGCGCTTTTGCTCACTTTTCACTCGATGCTGGTGGAGGCGTTAAACATGTCCGCCTCTGGGGAAGTGAACATCCACATTGTCGATAAACCGAAAGACGTCAAAAAATGTCGTATATGGTATGCATTTTGGTCTGGAAATGTCATTGGTCGACACTTCTTTGAAAATAAGAAATGTGGCATCACCATCCACAGATCTTATTACTAAAGCTAAATGTTAGCCGCATTAGCCTCAAATCGAAGAATATCGGATCTGAAGGACATGTGGCGCATCTCACTCAACGGGATCCAGTTTAGCTTTTATTTCATGAAAGATTTGATCGGTTCATGTTTTAATGATGATGATTTGTTTTCGTGCGACTATCCAAAATATCGCGTCTATGCACGCAAAGCTCAAACTCTTGACGCTTTGCAAATGAATATTCGTCTCAAGTTATGGCTGAATTATTGCGCGATATGTATCGAAAAATCGTTGAAAATGATCACGTCAGAATCGAGTCAAGAGTACAAGAATTCTTGTGAAGGATGTCACATCATGACAAGATCCAAGCAATATATTGAAATAGAAATGTGATCGAAATCTGGATCATAAACGTGTGTTTGTTTATATTTACTTTCGCAACCACAAAATGGATGAGCCTGAACCGTGCAATAATGGATTTCTGAGTGCCTTTTGTTCAAAAAATTTGGGTACAGTTTCCGCCCAAGGAATTAATGCTATCAAGCATTCTTATTTTGTGTAAACACTCTTCTCGCAATGTCGCCAGAATCTATAGACCTTCACTCTTGCAGTATTTACAGACAAGTTGGAGAAAGCTGCAAAGCTATAAATAGGCTGGATTAGCCAATATGGCGGATTTGTAGAGTCCTGTTTATAAGCTGTGTTCTAAAACGTGAGTGACCTGTATTTTGCTGCTACTTGTATTCATCCCAGTTCATAGCACACAAACGTGCAGACGCATAGATCCATGAGGGATTCGAACATGTCTATGATTTTCGTTCAATGCTAGATATGAGTCCTCTAGGTAAGGACATATTCTTCGATTCAGAAGACATGCATGTATCTTACTGTCTACTGTAACCCATGAAAACCACCGTTAAAATAGCGTGACAAAGGTCAAAAATGATATTAAACTCCCTCTCAACTTATTATTCAGTTTTTCGTTCCTTTATTTGAATAGTTTACAGCTTAAATTGTTGAACATTTTCTAAATACAAAACATGGCAAGATTTTCAATAACCGTATATATAAAAGCGTACACAAATTTAAACCAAAACACTATGTACAACAGATTCTACATGAAATTTTCAATTTTAGACTAAGGAAAAATAGGGAAAATCAATTCAATAAAAATAAACATTTTTTGCACAATTTAATTTTATGAAAGAAAAATATCCGTGCAAAGGTTCAAATTAAACAAAAAAAAAAAAAAAAAGTAACAAAAATGTTTGAAGAAAATAATAATTACATTTAAAATTGAAAATTTCAAATAGAACCAGTCCGTACAAGCATGAACTTATATATTTTTTGTTTCGCTTATTGCGAGACGTTCTTATTTTTTTTTTATTATATAAAAATTATAGATACATTGTGGTATTTTTTTCCGTGTACATTGATGTTGCAAAAAAAGCATATTCATGTATGTATGTTGGCTATGTTTATTTGTCTTGTGACATGATTAACGACAGCGGACATTTCTCTTTATTTTTTGTTTATCATTAAAAAAAATATATATATAAATAGTGCAAAAAACATTTATTTGAATTACTTTAGACACAGTTAACTACAAATGCACACACACATTTCTAATTAAAGCCAAGCATTATTTGTTTTTGCTTTAAGTCTAAAAAAATAATGTTAAACACATACATGTGGAGTGAACTTTTCCGAAAAAAAAAAAATATATATTAAGTACAAAAGTTAAAGAAAAGAACAAAACAATGAATTAGAGCTTACAAAAACAAAAGGGGGAAACAAACACAAAATGATTTGAAATGTTATTTACACAATATACACAATATCTGATCAGTAAAACAGTTACCAGTGCATTTTACTTTTCAATTTTAAGGTTAACGACATTCTTTTTCTCAAAAAAAAAAAGAAGAAAATATGTCTTTGACGTGGAATGTAATGAGTGAGGCGATATATAAATATTCTTGTACATTTATAGTTTATAGGGGGAATGATTCGTTTTCGTTTTTTCATCGAGGTTGGCTATGAACTGCTTAGGGGACCTTGAAAGTTGGAAACAGTTTCGGACAAGACGACGAGTTGTCACGTAGGATGATCACGGCCATTGCTCAACACTAAATGGGTGATCTTTCAAAAGTCTGTACAAGTGAGAGCGCACGTGATTGGCAGTAAAAACATCGGGCAAACAAAAAGCAGACGTGAATGAGGGACGTTTATTATTTGACGTGGTTTTACATTGAAACGGAAGCGGGTCTAGCAGCATGGGAAGCAAACGGAAGTTCATACAGGCTTCGTCCAGCTTGTAGGGAGGTAGTCAGAACATTTGCTAATTGAAGAGGCTTCTTAGTTAATGGCCGGACCCTGATGTAGGTCCTCATTGAACTCGGGAGCCCCTACTATTTAACCTTCTGACAGCGGCTACTGAAGACAAGTTTGACATCTTCATTTATTGGTGTCTCGACGCTTCCTTTCATCAATTTTAATGCAATTACAAGAAATCTGTGTCGGATTTATGGTCCTGCCTGCGAGGACGATTAATGAAGAAGAAGACCTAACCTGGAACTCTACTAGTTGCGGCAAGATGTGGATGTAATTCGGAAGTCAAAAATCCGTCGATTGCAAGGCACGACCGCATGTTTAGTGCCTAGTTGCAGCTAAGAGGGTCGTCGAATACGAGCCTCATGGTGCGAGAAGGAGAGGAACACCACATATTTATAAGTTGCAAAGATCACAGACGATGACTGGAAGCACCGTGTCCAACGATGGAAGACTCCTATTTCTTAGACGCAGACCCTCCATGTTTCGCAGTTATGATAAGTAATGCAACTCTATTGACGGACTTGTTTTTATCCCGCATCGTGTTTCACGACATCATAGATCTTAGGTAGGTAGGTAGTGGCATTAATGCACTTAAGCCAAAGTAGGCCCATTGTACCGATCATAGATCTTTGTGGATCGCTCATAGTGACTGTCCTCTACAAAAAAGCATTCACTCAAAGTCCCTGGAATAGCCTGGCAGCAAGCACAGGCCAGTAGTTGAACTGTTCTATCATCTCGTCGAGAGATGAGTGACAGATTGTTAATGCGTTTGAATTCATTGAGACTAGTTTCAGGGATTTCACGGCTGCCTGACTATCCGTGAAGACGCTAATATCACGAGCGGATATTACGTTACACTTGAGTCAAGGCAGTATGTATGCACTGCAAAGTCATTTCAACAAAATGACTTATTCAAAATGCACGAAGATTAGGAGCAGTTGATAGAAAGTTTGCTTGAAAATTGTTATGCAGCTAATTCTTTTGAAATGAAGGCATTTGGTGAAAGCAATACCAACATAAACTTGCAATTGTTGAAGCTATCGACGTAATTCGAAGGATCACCCGAAACAAGAGAGCAAGGGAAAATCCAACAGTTATACCTCCCTTGCTCGTTGATGTCTGACACAGCTGAGACCCTTCATCAACTTGTGGATTCATGGATTTTGAAGAAGGATGTGCGAAATACAAGGGAATTCCACTACCCTCTCATTCTTCGTGGTCGTGAACAGGGGGAAATTCTGGCCGAAGTTGGATATCTCCTTGCTCTCTTATTTCTTCATGTCACCAATCCGAACTTATGCGAAACCTAATGTGTCACAAAATTGACAGCTGATTTTGGAATTTTGCTTAAGTCCTTGGAGCAATTATGGACACTTTGATTCTGTTAACTTTTCGTTCGTTTCTAACGAAACCTTTAGTTTCCCCTTCCTCATAGCTGCCTCTAAAAATGTATTTAATGATAATGTATTTAAATTCCTCAAGTATCTGATCATTAAGCCAAAACGCCAGCTTTGCGTTTGCAAATCGACCATGCTCTGCTTATTTCCGGCACATGTTTGAAATTTACGAACGTGTATGCTAGTCTGATGATTTTTTTTGCAAAACTTTGAGCTCTTTCTGTTTTCTACCGAAGTAGACATGTGTACTAGACGCAGAGATTAAGTCTCTGTACTACAGATAGCCGACCTCTACCTTCTACTTGTTGCTTAACATCTTTTTGACAACGGTTTTTATATCGTTTTCTCAAACCCAACTGACCAATCAGAGAATGCAATTTACATTGTTTCGTGAATAACTGTCAAAAATTCCTGAATAACTGTCAAAAGTGTTTCAAATTTGTCGATGGGCAAGGCCCTTTACACGCGCTAAATTTGTCACCGATTTTCCAATGTGGCTAGGAAGGTGAGACGTTCTAGGGGGAGACCGTGTCCCCATCTGCCCGAGAATTGCTTGGGATTTTCCGTAGCGTTTTTTTCGAATTGCTTTATTCTCATGTGAGAAAGAGATGGCACATGTGTGAGAAAGAGTGGAAAGCCGAAAAATCTAACCACAAACGCAACTAGGTTGATTGCAACGCGTAAAAGTGACTTGAGATCAGCTTTGAAGTCGGCTATATCTATAGTGCCGGATATCTGACTAGAAGTCTTCCATGACAAGTCCAATTTTTGATATCAACGATTCGATGATATGCAAAGTGATGCTTAAGCGACTGTGGATATCTCATCTTAAACGAAAACTAAACTACGAAGCAGACAATAGCAGCGTTCACATTGAACAATTTGTGTGTACGAGTTGCTTGACGACCAAATAGTGCTTCACACCAGAAACCAAATACCATAGACTCTCGATAATTCGAACTGATTGTTAGGTCCCTCGAAATAACCTTGTTAAATCGAACAAAACCTTCATATGTGTGCTGGTACGCACGTCAGTTCGTCAGTGATTGCTCAGTCGAGCTGCCAGCAAACTCGTACGAAATTAGTTAGTCGTTTTTATTTTACGTTCTCTGCTCTTTGCCTAGCTGTATACATGTTTCCAATGCTTTGATACCGTTAGATTGCGATCTATGCTACGTGAACAACGTAAGTTAATAATATGTCGCGACCGTTTATATTTCACCAGTAATCAGTCGTAACAATTTATGAGTGCAAAGGTCTTTGTCAATCGGGGAAAACAAAAAATCACTGAAGCCGTGGAAAGTGAAGTTAAAAATGGATTCAGGGAACACTTTCAAAATTCCGTTGTACACATTGTCAACCATTCGAAAGTAAAAGGATAAGACAGTTTATTTGTACTTATTTCGTTTTCGTCCTTCGCTCTAACTCGACAATTTGTTCTTAGTTCGAATTCTCGCGAATTCAAATTTTTTTTGTAAAGTCCCTTGATTTGTCGAATTGTCGAGAGTCGACTGTATTTATAGATGCACTTCACAGCTGATTGAACCCCTGTTCTTGACTTTTTGACAGTTAACTTCGAAATCCTGTAAATGACAGTCTCTGAGCGGAAATGATATAAAACACCCTTTTAAAAACGTTAAGGGGCAAAAGAGGTGCAGGTCCATACAGTATACTACACACTTGACAGATTTATTTTTTGACTAAAACATCGAAGTCTGCTCTTCTAATTGCGCGTACTTTTGTTAAGTAAAAAACAATTATACTTGTGGCACCCCTCTAACACTGCATTATCTGCACTGCACCAGTCGCACCAATTTGTTTGAACATTTAAGCAGCGGTCAGAGAACGACACAAGTTGCCGATGGACGCGCAATTTCAAACATAGTTGTGAAACACAAGTGTTCAATAAATATGAATGCAATGTACATATTTAAGTATCATTGGCGAATGTACGTCATTTTTGCAACCAAATACGATTCACTTTTAGTTTTTCACACTTCAGGAAATGCGCCGACATTCGTTACTGAATGTGTAGTCAAACACATATTGCGTCAGACGACTGGTGACTCATTGAGATCATAAGCGTACGTGAAAAGTTTTGCAGCAGTTGGACGACAGGACTTAACGAGAAGTCATATAAAATGTTGACAAATTCAAACGTTCACACTGCAAATCTGCCGGACTGAGCAATTTGGTCAATCAGGCAAAGTTGTCAAGCCAATCGTTCAATGTGAACGCCGCCGTCACTTACAGAAACCACAAACCTGTTACTAGCAAATGCACCAACAAATCGAACAGATTTTCCACTGCACGCGTACAAATTCAAGATTACAAGATTGAACAAAGCCGAGTGAAGGACCACATCCACATCGATGTCTGACTAAGAAAAAAAAACAGGCTCTCTCCTTCAAGGAAGTAAACATTTCACTACTAATACCATTTTACGTAAGAAACTGCATAGGAGACACTTTTTATCCACTTCAGGCGACATGTCAAAGTTCTGAAGTCCTTTTCATGTGTTTCTCTTTAACACTTTCCTTTGAATATGCAATAGAGCTCTTTCCACATCCGTCGAGTGCATCATGCTCAAGAGGAGTGCATCACCAAAGACTGAATGAGTGATCAGATGGAAATCTCTAAAAGAGATGGTTAATTATATGCGGCAGACATTCTGCAACGAAAAAAAATAACGCCCACTTCAGCTAACTTTCAAGTGCTTCTAGTGTGCATTGTACTCAAAAAAAAAAAAGCAAGCAGGAACAAAAAAGAAGGAATACTTGTATAAAAGAGCAGAGGGAGGCTGGCTTTGCCACAAAGGGCACCTACCAAATCTCAGTGCTCTGCATGACATCGAATTTCTGCAGAATTCTCTCCTTGTGCTTGCTGGCGTCAGCCGGCAGAATTATTTTGAAAGGCTTCAGCAGCACCCCCTCGAAGAAGGACTTGTGAAATTTCGGATTTGGCTGACTTTCCAAAATGTCACAATCGGACTCCTGCTCGGCGGCCGGATCCGAAGCGTCCAAATTCTCAAAGGACTTGTTCTTCAGATAGGACGAGTCCATTGAGGTGGTCGACAGAGAGAACTCATCGACCAGACGCTCAAATGACTTGGCAATCTTCCTGCCGTTCAATGGCCTAATGGCAGCAACCTGCAACTCAGCCGCGGATGGCGGCTGCACCAGGCCATTGTCGGTGGGAGAGAGCAACTTCATATCGATTTGCAAGTCATCTGTGTAAATCATACAGGTACTTTGCTTCTTCTGGCCCCTGGCCACTGGTTCGTCATTCGCCAGCCTATAGCTGTTGTTACGTTTCAGTGGCCGCTGTTGCTGTTGCTGTTGCTGCAGTTCGTTGCCACCAGGCGCAGTTGAATCTTGCCCGAATGCTGATGTATTTGGGTCACCCCTACGAATCGATACGTCAGCAGAAGCCACCCCCTTTTGCTGCGGAATTGTCGTAGTAAAATGCACTGACTGTGTGTTTTCAGTTTCGGTTTCCATTTCGTTTTCGATTTTTCTTTCTGTACAATTGCTATTGTTATTTTTGTTATTACTATTGTTGTTGTTGTTTTGTGTGGAATGTGTTAAGCAATTTGTGTTATTTACAATAAAATTATAATGAACTCTAGAAGTGATGGGATATAATGCCTTACCTTCATCTAATACTGTGCTGGTTGATGTCGTCGACGATGGCGAAGATGCGGATGCGGATGAGGAAGTCGAAGCCGACGTCGAAGATGTTGAGGTTAACGTTGACGATGTGGATGACGAGGACGAGGGCGAGGGCATTGGTGGTGCCATCATTGCCTTGGCTGGCGGCAGCGGTGGTGGTGGTGGCCTATCTAGACATTTTGTCGTCATATTCACAATAACCGGCGGTCGATGCGATACTATTGGACGTACGTTTGTAACTTTTCGATTGGCACAACCGCCGCCATTGATAAGCGACAGAACTGAACTTGATGCGTGCAAATTGTCGTGAACTTTGATGTTACTTTCACTGATTGGCAACGGTGCCGTTGCGTTGGGCAGTTGCAGCAGAAGAGCACTTTCGGTTTCTTTAACGTACGGACCAGGTGCGAATGTTGTGTGCGCTCCCTTGCGACGTTTGAGACTATCTGAATCGTATATGATTTTCCCCTGCGAATTCATCTTGACGCGCGCACCCCTATTCGCTGCTGTTGTATTTGCCGAAGCAGCAGACGATGGAGCTGTTGTGCTTTCGTTCTCTGCAGCGGCAACAAGAGGGGATGCTACTGACACTCCAGCTGAAGTTAGTTCGCCTCTTTCTGATGCTGCGCACTGACTATTGATTTTTTCAGTATTCACGGCGCCCACGGTTGCCGCTAGTGCAAAGGGATGCGCAATATTGCTGGCCTGACGAATATTGCAAGGCAGTTCATTCAACGAAACATACTCTGTCTCACGTTTCACATTCCCCGACAGCACTGTGTCCAAATTGCGCCGAACTATGTCATTGGAATAGTATATTCCAAGATTTCCTGACTTCATCGCCGATGGATGCTTTACGTGCTTGTTGTTGTTGCTGATGTCGGCAATGGTAACGTATTCGCCAGCCGTATCGTAAATGTCATCCTCGGCGGCGATGCCACCACCCTTCGCGGGCGACTTTCTCTTCGACGAGGGGAGGACGACTTTCAGTTTATCGAGCATATTATGAAGTGGATGCTGCAGAGTGCGCTTCAAGTGGTTCAGATTGTAATCTTTTTTCGTATCCAGCATATCCACTGTCGCGTAGGGGGTTGCATAATTGACGACATACTCTCTGTCGCTATCGGTGGCAGATGTGACCGTACTTATGTTCTCGTCGTCGCTGGTGCTGGGAGTGATTATGCACATGGATGGTATGCGTTTTGCGGTCATGGCAGTCTTTTGTTTGATCCGTTCAATACGTTCCACGCCTTCCAAGTCGGAGCTCTCCGAGTACTCAACTTCAGAGTTCGTCATCGACGACGGTGGCAAGGGCTGTTCGGAACGTTCCGCCATGCGAGTTTCAAAGGTGAATTCACTCTCTTGGCTGGCAGGCGACGAGTCTGTTGTGCTGGTGCTCTTCTCATCGTCCTTTGCCATCGCCAAGACATTTCGTTTTATTGTACCAGTACGCTCTAGAGTACTTCCCACAGTGCTGCTCGAGTAACTCCGCTCGAGGGTGCTCGTGCTGGCGCTGTTATTGCCTTTGTTCAACTTCGACAGGGAGCTAATGCGTTCGGGGACATCTGGGCCGTGTTCGCTTACCAGCAAAGTGGTGCAGACAGTGCCCGCCGAACTGGTCGTGGTGGAGGTTGAGCCTCTGCCAAAAAGTTCGTATTCATTTTCGGCCGTTAGGACGGTCTGATTTGACCCGCTGCCAAACGAGTAGTTGCTCGGGTGTGTGGAGCTTGTCTGCAGCGGCGACATTGGCTCTTCTTCCTTCAAAGTCCGCAGACCCGAGTCCATGTGGAAGGAGGTGTAGTAGCCCTCAGTGTCGCAGGAATATGCTGAACTCGTCTCGTCGTCATTGTACGGTTCACTTACTTGCAAGTCTGGGGTGGCCGTCCCATCGCTGGTCACACTACTCGACGCCGACGTGGTGAGGAATCGCCTGCGACTTATAATCGAACTGGGCGGTCCACTACCCGGATGGAAACTGCTCACGTTTAGTGATGTATTCGATGCGCTCGATTTCGGCTGAATGGTTATTTCACTTCCAATAGACGTGCGGCCCGACTCGGAGCTGGCACTCCAGTTGCCGCTGGAAGAATGTGGTTCATCTTTGTTGTGGCCATTGATACCGTTGCGTCGTTGACGATTCAATGACGAGGTATCTCGCAGTTTCACTGCACCACTGCCCAGTGACGACACCAATTTGT
This sequence comes from Eristalis pertinax, assembly GCA_907269125.1. Lineage (NCBI taxonomy): Eukaryota > Metazoa > Arthropoda > Insecta > Diptera > Syrphidae > Eristalis > Eristalis pertinax. The sequence goes on along the minus strand of OU026145.1, from coordinate 45,130,771 downwards.
GGGTGCCCTGCGTTTTGCCAGCATTGCTGGCTAATGAAACACTCTTCTCTGACGAGGAATATGAAGGTTTTCGTTCGTGCGAAAATCTGCCTTCCTTTTCGAAAAGTTCACTCTTCTGCTTTGTCAACTCGTGCACTATGCATTCGTCGTCGATGTCGCCGCTGCCGTTGATGCCGCTGACGACACCGCTACCATTACCGCTAACACTTACGCCGCCACCGCCACCGCCACCACTAGCACTACTATCGTTGCTGCTACTCTGCGTCGTTCCAGATTTTGGTGGCGACTTACCACCAGCCTTGCTGCCAGGGGTTATGAACTTGAAACGATTTCGACCCCATTGCTTCAGCGAGTTGAGGCGCGTCAGTGTGCTCTTACCCTTATCGTAGGGCAAGGCAACAGATTCTTTTTTTAAGATGTCACTCGATTTGCTTCGACCGAACTTATTGTTCTCATCATCGCTCTCATCATTATTGTCGTTGCTTGTAACGGCATAGCCTTCGGTTGCTGTTAAATTATTCTTACCGCTATCGTTGGTATCCGTCCTATTACGAGTGGAAAGTGTAAAAATATTTGTTCTCTGTTTTTTTTTTCTTCAGTTATTTATATGGTAAGTGAATGCAGACTTCAGTATTACATTACTATCTAATTGGACGGGGAGGATGCTGTCTAGTGTCTGTGTGCTACACAGATTCGAGACAAAGTCGAATCGGAAATGAGGTCACTTATCGCACACATGCAACGACGCTGGGGACTGTGCACATACGAGTACACCACACATTTCGAGACAAACGCTGGCATTTATGTAAATGAGGGGTGGGACGGGGGAAAACAATGCATATTGAAGATCACGCAATCAAAAATTAGATTGATTAGTAGAGGCAGCGTTGATAACGTCTACAGTGTAAATAGGCTTTCAATTTTTTGTTCCCTTTGTGGAGTAATTGTTTCGATTGGAGATAAGAATTATGAATTAATTGATGATTGAAATGCACGCGTGCATTGATTTCGGTATTTATTAGTTTTAGTCTAGTAAAGCGGGTGACATTGGGGGGCGGCAATGCATGCAAGATGATTTTTTGTTTTTTTACTTGTTAGTGGCTGATAGATTCGATTATATCATCAATTATGTTCGCCCGTTTTGCTGAGGCGTTTCATGGCTTTGAATGGATCAGAGAATATGAGATGGACTAAGCAGATTGAAGGTGAAAACAATTGAATCTTTTTTGGTAACTTACAATAACTGCCGACACACAGAGATGTGTGCGTGTGCTCGTCCTAAACTGAAATTTTCTTTGAGAAGAACATCCTGAAACATCTGTTAAAGTGAAAAGAATTATTCGCTGAAAAAATTAGTCTCATTTATTGCTTACACAATGGCATTTCAGACAGCAAAGCGCTTGGAATTTGGATTGTAAAACACCAGACGCGGTTTCACAAAAACAACAAAATGTTAATTTGAACAGATAAGCCAAACACTGCACATTTCCTCAGACGGGGGTTTTCAGTGATATCCAACGATACGAAGATCGTTTTCACGAGATTACGTGTTTAATGGTTGGAACCACAAACTTTCTAAGTCAAGTTAAGAGTGACACGACCGGGGCGTGGTTATAACTCGAATTTGAATTAGGTAACTGAAGAGAGATTGGTTAATCGATTAGGCGGGACTCACGTTGAGCTGAAGGCAAGCTTGAAAGCATTTAATTCCACATCTTGCAATTCAGATTGACATTACCTAAGTTTCAAGGAATAAATTAAATACAGTCGAACTTCCCTATAGTGAACTTCTGAAGTTCTCCGTATTTCAAAGACAGTTTTCTGGTTCTATTCGTGATGTTTGATTTTCAATAGGCTTTTTTTGACGGATCACGTGTGACTTCTATCAAACTGCCTTGTCATTTCTGTTCAGCATCGTTTGGCAAGTCATCATGGAGAGACCCACACCACAACAGCGTCTCCAAATTGTTCAGGTGTATTCCGAAATGTTTTTCGTGCGATTCGAGGACCTTACATAATCGACCTCCTGAAACTTCTATTGCCAACAGCATTCGCAAATTTGAGTCCCAGTCTACATTAGTGGATGATACTCGACCGGTTAGACCACATCCAGTACGTAGTGAAGAGACTATAGCACCCTGTAGCTGAGAGTGTAAGCGAAGACCGTGGCGAATCGATTCGTCGTCGTTCTCAGCAGCTTGGCTTGGCGTATTCGACAATTTGGAGTTTTTACGGGAAGATTTCTGCCTAAAAGCGCACAAAATTCAACTTGTGCAAGAATTGAAGCCAGGCGACTTGAATTTGCGTCGGATTTTTAGTGAATGGGCTCTGGGATGAAGTCCATTTCTGGCTCTGATATGATGAGCAACCCGAAGAATACCAAGAGAGGTGTGGTTTATGGGCTGGTGGAATCATTGGTCCACATTTCTTCAAAAATGCGGCAAGTCACAATGTTGCCGTCAAAGGTAACCGAGCCATCTTAATGGACTAAGTGCTCCTGAAATTCAAGCACATCGTGTTGGTGAACTCTGGTTTCAACAAGACGGCGCTACGAGCCATGCGGCAAGTGAAACAATGGACTTGTTGAGAAATCATTTTGGTGAGCACTTAATTTTACGTTTTTCTCGGGTAAAGTGGCCGCCTAGATCGTGCGATATCACACCTTTGGACTATTTTCTCTGGGGATATGTAAAGTCTCAGGTCGTCAGGAATAAGCAGTTTTGGAAGCCAACATAACTCGTGTTATCCGCGAGATACCAGTCGCCCAAAATTGGACCTTCCCAATGGACCACCTCAGACGTAGTCGTGGTCGACATTTACATGATATCATTTTTAAAAAGTAAATGCCATGAAATGTCCTTTTAACAGATAATACAATTTTTAAGTTCACTTCCAAATTTATATGCTTTATTTCATGTTATAATTCAAACCTCACGATGAATCACCCTTTATTTTAAGTGTATTTCTAAAGGGTGGTTAAATTTTAACGGCCGATGTTGATTGTGAACCACACATAAACGTCAAGTTTTTTTCTGCATTTCATTTGACATTTCTCAATTTCAGACTAATTCAATTTGAACAATGGAAAGATACACAATCGAGCAACGCGTTGATGTAAAAACACCAGTAGATGCTCGTACAGCTCGTATTGCAGAAAATATTGCTGCAGTTCGCGATAGTGTGGCTGAAGAGCCGTCCATCTCAACTCGTCGTCGTGCCAACTAATTGCACCTCTCACGCTCGTCGTTGATGAACATTATGCATTAAGATTTGCATTTACACGCTTACAAGGTGATTGGGATTGACTCAAGAACTAAAGCCTCTTGACCATTTCAAGCGTCGTCAATGGTCAGAATGGTGGCAAGAAATGGCAACAGTGGACGATCAATTTTCGAAGAAAATCATCTTCAGTGATGAGGCACATTTGCACCTCAGTAGATTCGTCAATAAGCAGAATTGCCGCATTTGGGCGAATGATAATCCAAGAGTGATTGTCGAAAAACCAATGCACCCACAAAGAGTGACTGTTTGGTGCGGTTTATGGGCTGGCGGCATCATCGGGCCGTATTTTTTCCAAAATGAGGCCGGTCAGGCAGTTACTGTGAATGGTGTTCGCTATCGTGAAATGATAACGAACTTTTTATGGCCCGAATTGGAAGATATGAATGTGGACGATATGTGGTTTCAACAGGACGGTGCCACTTGCCACACAGCTAACGAAACAATGGCTCTTTTGCGCGACAAATTCAATGGCCGTGTGTTATCTCACGTGGTGGCGATGTCAATTGGCCGCCAAGATCATGTGATTTGACACCGTTGGATTTTTTTCTTTGGGGTTCTTTGAAAGAAAAGGTGTACGTCGATAAGACAGCAACAATTCAAGAGCTAAAGGATGAGATAATTCGGCACATTAACGGCATAGAACCTCAATTATGCTTCAGCGTCATCGAAAATTTGGACCATCGGATGGAGGTGTGCCGCCGAGGTCACGGCGGCCATTTGGCCGATATTTTGTTCCATACATAATTGAACCATACCAATATTATCATAATAAAAATAAATGACAATAATTTCCTAAATAATTTGTTTTTTATTCAAAATCAAAATCGGCCCTTCAAATTTAACCACCATAATGAAGTTGTTTTCTGGTCCCGTGCGACTTCATTATAGGGAAGTTCGACTGTACCAAATTACATACAGATGCCTGGAGATGGATGGCTTCGAAGCAATTAGGCATTTAATGAATCCAAAAAAGAGAAGTACACTCCTAAGCCTTAATAGCTCACATGCCAGAAGAATGGGAGCCCCTTACAACGGCATCTGCAGGAGCTGCAGAGATGAGGAAGAAGTAGAAACTACGCTACACTACCTCGGCACCTGTCCAGCCGTTGCAGGAACAAGGAAAAGCACGCTAGGCAACTATCTATTTAGCAGCCTAGAAGATGTGTCAAATATAAAAATTCAGAACATAGCTAGATTCATTGGAAAAACAAACCGGCAATAAATGCAGTGGACAATCTCTAAAGAGACCACTCGAATACCAGCAGGTACTTCTTAGGTGTCAGTTATTATATATATTTCCCCTGTCTAACGAGAAATCGGTGTATCAATCACCGGTTAGTGATAACACAATGGACCCAAACAGGATCTAAGTGGGTTTCAGGGGGTTCGAATTTACCCTGGGTACGGCATGCCTGTTGTAAGAGGCGACTAAAATCCATGAGCTGAGAGCAACTGGTTTTAGGATACGCCCCTACTGCAGTGCTCGTTGAAGATGACGGTTACAAGCTCGTAAAGAAATTAATGGAAAAGAAGGGCGCTCCAATCTTAATCATAGATTCGTGATGATAATGCATGCTTTTTGAATATTAGCGGACAGTCTGGGGATGTTATGGCATCCTACTGGTAGCTTGAGCAGAGGTTATAATCACAGGTGATCAGGAAAGCCCCCCGAGACCCGCATAGGTTTCAGCCTGATCGCCTGAGGTTGGCCCCCAAGTGGGAGCAGCGTGGTAGCTGTGATTTAAAACCCAAAGTCGTTGGCAGAGGTGGAGATTATACCGGCATGTCTGAGGGTTAACCTTGGCGAGGGATGTGACTTCGAGACGTGAAAGGTATATGATCCAAATCTGTGTGGAGTTGCAAAACACAACCGGGCGCTACGACCCAAAGAGTAGCAGAGGTTTTAGATCGGCATCACCACTTCAGCAAGGTGGAGAAATAAGTCCATAAGCTTATTTCAGAACTTGGTAATTGAGATTCCTACTGAAGGCGTCTGGTCCAGCGTCGAAAAATTGTCCTAGGAGTGAAAGAACTCCTGACAGCCATTATAACCTCACCTAACCTAACCGAAGTTTCATCTGAAAACTGTTCGATTTTCGAATTTATCCGCTCACATGAAGGACTGTTCGTATGTAATACTGAAGTCTGGTTCCTAAATGTTATATATACAATTGTCAAGTGTTTCTAATTATGTATATGTTGTGTTAGGTATTAATTTGTTATAACTGTTATTTATACAGATCAAAAACGATTTACAAGAAAAAAAAAACACAATTATTGATAAAAAAAAACGGGTAAAATTTTGTGGATCATAATCATATTACAAAGTTTTAGACAAAGTGGGACATATAAAAAACATGCCACTCTCTAAACAACAACAAATTCAAAATTAACAAAAAAAAATAAATTCAATTAAAAATTGCCAAAATCATAAACTCTATGTATATATCTATTAACAACAGCATAACAAACCAGTCACAATAAATATTTGAAAAAAAATATATATATAAATAAACAACATTTACATGAAAAAAATTTGAATACATTTATCATGGTGATATAACATTTGAACATACCCATTAGCAGCGTCTTGGATTTCCTTTTGATCGATACCAGCGATTGTGTTCCTTCGTTTGCCACGGACCTTGCGTGATCTGGATCGGCGACTCACTGTTTGGATGTCGTCATTTAAATTGTTCGCCTCGGCCATGCCAAGGGCACAGCCAGTTGTTGATTTTCTGGCCAGACACATGCGTTCGAATCGTTTGCCAGATGTGTCCACGGAGATTACTTCGGCAGGATATCTGTGAAGTGAAAGGGGTTTAAAGATTTATGTTAGGACGGTGAAGTGATTTATCAGTTAAACGTTGAAATTTAACGTGATGTAATGTTATTGTTGGAAATAACCTTGGCCTTAAGATAAGAAAAATATTTAAAAGCTTCCTTTTTGAATGTGCCAGCGATCGGTTGAATGAACAATTTAATGAACTGCTTTCGGAGTTTTTACTTCGATGCTGATTACTTGGGAGCGGGCAACTGTGTGAGAATACATTTTAACCGGTTTTTCAAGTACTTACTGGAATCATTCATCAGTCAGATGGTTCAGATTTGTATCAAGGAAGTTATAGACTAGAAGTGATGGGCATACGTGGAATGTATTTAGAATGTGTTCTGTTAAAAGAACAAGCTCACATAAAAGGTGACCAGATGGAAATGACAAAACACTCATTTTAACAGCACTCATCTTGACAGCTGTTATATAGAGTCGAAAGCTGGACGATAAGCAAAACAGCAGCCTTTCGAAGAAAAGGATGTAAAGATATTGTCTGCGAGTAAGGTGAATGGAGGAGAAGACATCTGCAAACTCTACTACCTGTACCAGGATGTGAATGTAGTCCGGAATGTAAAAATCCTTGGACTACACTGGCTCGTCCACATCGAACGCATGAACATCAATGTTCCAGCAAAGAGGGTCTTCGAATTCTAGCCTTCTGTTTCGAGAAGGAGAGTAAGATTGAGTCTCCGGTACAAAGACCAACTCACTGACTGGAAGCAGCTTGCCCAAAACCGTGCGCGATTGCTTGTATTTGGCATCACCATAAGTAAGTAAGATGGGAATGATAGGCTTCCCCCTGTCACTCCACATGGCTGTCAAAATGGTTTGTCCTTTTGTCATGCATCGTCTGATAAACGTTAAAAAAAAAACTTCTCGAAATCACTGCACAGTTGTAAAGGGTGATTTATTAGCTATTACATTTTTGGCAACACTGGTTTAAACAGCTGACGCACGTTTCGTGTTTTGTTTCACCGTCAAACATCTTCAGTTTGGTCTATAATTTAACCATGAATTGTCTTACACAACGCTTGCAAATTATTGAATTTTATTATCAAAATGCGTGCTCTGTCAATCTGTTCATCGCGCGCTTCTTCCATTTTATGGTCAGTTTAATCGACTCACTGAAGCGGCTATTCGGGCTCAATGGGTACGTAAATAAGCAGAATTGTCGATTTTGGAGTGAATATCAGCCAGAAGCACTGCAAGAGCTACCAATGCATCCAGAAAAAGTCACAGTTTGGTGCGGTTTATGGGCTGGTTGCATCATTGGAACGTACTTCTTCAAAGATGATGCGAATCGTAACGTAACTGTGAATGGTGAGCGCTACCGTGAGATGATATCCAACTTTTTTTTGCCCAAAATGCAAGAGCTTGACTTGCATGACATGTGGTCTCAACAAGACGGTGCCACATGCCACACAGCACGCGCAACAATGGACTTATCGAGGGGCGAGTTCGATGAACATTTTATTTCACGTTCGGGACCGGTCAATTTGCCGCCTAGATCGTGCGATTTAACGCCTTTAGACTATTTTTTGTGGGGCTATGTTAAAGCTCATGTCTATACAGACAAGCCCGCTTCAATTGACGCATTGGAAGACAACATTGAAGTGTTTATTCGTGAGATACCGGCCGAAATGTTGGAAAGAGTATGCCAAAATTTGACTGAGCGGATGGACCATTTGAGGCGCAGTCAAGGTCAACATTTGCATGAAATAATCTTCAAACATTAAATTTTATGGACCGTACTATCGATTCAAATAAAGATTTCATGCATTTTTCTGAATTTTATGTTTGACCGTGAGGACACTGTTTCGGAACTTATGCCACCAACCAGGCAGAGATTGAAATGACATGAGAAAGAAATCATAGCCGCCGTAGCGGCCAATATCGGAGAAGAAAACTTAGAAATGTCGATTCGGCACTGATCAGCTGAATTTGGCATCACCAGGCGTATTTTGCGGTTGGATTTGGGTCTCCATAGTGATTCGCACAAGATTGTGCTGACGCATGAATTGAAGCCGGACCACAATAGACTACGCCGTGAATTCGCTGAATGGCCTGTTGACCTGAAATCAGGATTTTGGTAAAATTCTCGGATATTCTCCGCTATTTTTGACTGTGTCACATGTCAACAAACAAAATTGTCATTACAACACAATCCACGAATGTTCGACCAAGCATCAAGGAATCCACAAAGATTGACTAATTGCCTGGATGTGGTTCATGGTAAGGCGACATGTTCTTCTCTTTGGCGGAGTGGACCAAGGTCTTAGCCAATATGCCTCTCCGTCTAACACGGTCTTGTGCTAGTTGCTTCCAACTACGCACCTTCAGCTGATTGAGGTCCCTTTACATCTGCGTACGCCACCGTAGGCGTTGTCTTCCATTACCGAGTCGTCCCTCGGGGTTGGATTCGAAGACTTTCCGGGTCGGAGCATTGGTGTCCATTCTCTCTACATGACCCAGCCATTTGAGACGTGAGACTCGACGTCGTTTGATCAGATCGACGTCTCCGTAAAGCCCCTACGTTAGTCGTTTAGGCTCATCCTTCAAACACCATCAGTACATGCGGAACCAAAGATAATAAGAGGGACTTTCCTCCCGAACCGACCAAGAATCTCCTCGTCCACTTTGGTCAGTGTCCATTATACAGCAGGACTGGGGCTGTTAAGGAGTTATATAGGGATAATTTGATTCTTCAAGAGAAGGCCTTATTCCTCAATTACCTTCCAAGCCCAAATACACTACGATTGGGAAGGGTGATCATTCGTTTTATCTCCGCGGTGGTATCATTGTTTGCATTAACTTCACGGCATGGCGACATCATCTGACCTTATTTCTTTCGAAATGAGGAAGGGAATAACGTTGCCGTCAATGGACTCAGGAATAGAGCAATGGTAGCCACCAGAGTTCAATAAAATCGATAGATCCAAGCTCTGAGACCAACAAGAATGGGACCACGAGACACTTGTCTTTTTTTTCCGCTCTCCCATACAAACTAACCCACTGTGCGGCGCGGCGCTACATGCCATGCAAACTACGCAACGCACGAAGTTGGGAAGGAGAACTTTAACGGCTGGGTTATCTCACGGCGAGCGTTCTTCAATTGACCGCCGCAACAATGCGACTTGACACAACTCGAATATTTATACACGAGACTAAGTCAAGCTCATAGTCTGCGTCACCAAGTCAACCAATATGGTGGAGGTCGAGGCCAACATTCGAGACGCTATTGCCGGAATAACGCCGAACTTTGTTGAACCGAGTTAAAAAATAATCAACCGACCACTTTGAAGCACTTTTTTTCCTGAGATGGCCACTTGAAAGCTGAGCTGTTCCACATAGAAAGGCTTTAGCTTCCGTTTCCGTTTCCGTTATTGTTTTATTTTTTATTTCCTTTCAATTCGTTCTTATATGAACACCCTGTAAAACAAATCGAGGGCATCCACATCCTGACTGTGACCTCCGATGAATAAAGTTCTGCTTTATTTTGTGAACATACAGGGTGGCCCAAGTGCAAGTTTCTTTTTAAAAATGCAATAAAATAAACAAAATTAAATTTTGTCCATGTATTATGGCTGTATTAGTAAGAACAGACGTTCCCATTAATTATGAAATACAACGTCGTTCAAGTGGCTGCTTCGGCTGCCTTTGCAGCAGTGCATTCTGTCACCCCAAGTTTCAACAAGACTTTGTTGATGGTTGCGTGCGTAGCTCACGGATAGGTTGGATAATATAGGTCTTAAGCGCTTGATTAGTTTCCGGATTGTTGGCATAAGATCGGTTCCTCACGGTTTCTCACAAAAAAAAAGTCCAAAGGGGTCAAATCGCAGCTCCGAGGCGGCCAATTGACATCGCCAAGACGACTGTTAACACGATTTGGTGCGCAAAAGATCGATTGTGTCATGGACCGTGTGACATCTCGAGGGATTCTGCATGAACCAGAGGTGGTCCAAACCCATGTCTTCAAACCAAATAAGTCGTTTAACATGGCTCTGTAACGCCCACCGTTGACCAAAACGTTGTTTAGTTTGTTCCCAGCCTCATTTTCGAAGAAGGCCACAGAAGCCACATTCTCATCTGTCCGCACAGTACGACGACGTTGTCCACAAGCATACCAGCCTCACGAACTTTTCGCACAAACTTGCGTACATCAGCTGCTGTGGGTGCTTCGTTGAACTTTATTTGAAAACACACACTTTTTGGGCTACACAGCACTCACTTGGAAATATGTTTTGCAATGTCCCTCAACGCTGTCCAAGCGTAATGCGACTCATTTCGTTTCGCGGAGGTGTGATACAGACTTTCTGCCAAGATTTCGATCGGCATGCAGCTGTCAGTGTCAAAATAACCGATGATTTAAAGAAAAGAACCATTAGATTAGCCCACATATTTACTGCAAAAAGTTTAAGAAGACTCTAAACCCTTTTGATGTTCATTTCGGCAAAAATTGCCAATCGACTTCTCCGAAAACGATGGCTAATCACAATTTTGAACCACAAAAGCAAGCGAAGACAGCCGAATACATCAGTTCAATGAACCGAATAAATTTAATAACATCACCCATCTGAAGCGAAATTGGCTCCTAATGCCACTTTGTGCGAGTGGCTGACTGCGCGCCTAACCAATCAGAGTGAACTCTCTTTGAGGCCCGCATTTCCCGGCGAAAAGGCAAACAACAAATTAGAAACACTTCAATTGAGTCAGTTTCGTATGCACATGGTAACCCTATCAGGAAGCACCCACCACTTAATTCACCGGAACATACAAAAAAACAAAACACCAACAACAATCGAAGTCGACTCTTACCCTCCTTCACGTTATTCTCACTTCACCAGATCAGGAACAATAACGTGTTTCGGTCGGTTGTTGCTGACAGCTTCGCGTCGAGGGTTCTTCAACCGAAAAGTCCGACCGTTTCGCGTTCATTACGAAATTTCGAATTCAATAAAAATTAACATAAACCGGTGGTCCGGTTTGCAGCGCCGAAACTAGTTCATCCGTGCCATTCGGCGAGCACTTAACCGCGTCACAATTTAAATTCATGCAAGAGATGTAATTGAAAAACGTGTACTCACTTTAAAGCTAGCAGTTTACATTGTTCCTCAGGTGAAGGCAGTCGATGGTTTAAAGGCACATCTTTGTTAATGTCGTTAGGAATTTGCAAATTATCGTTACTATTATTAATGGAATATATAGCGTCTACAGCATCAGCTGATAACACGGACGGAGAGAGTGCTGGCGTTAGGACTCCATTATCACCAATTACAATCGATGTGCTTATGGACGCGTCTACACGATTGAGGCAGTCTGGTGTGACGGTAACATCGCCCAAGGCTTCGGACGATGTCCACTTGCGTAGGTCTTCAATTCCGGCTGGCTGTTGAATAGAAAAACAAAAGAAAATTATCCACATGTGCTGCGTTTTTGATTGGAAACAATGAAAATAAGAGTGTGTGTCGGAGTGGCTATCACGAGCGCCTGGACTGGGCGCCTCGCCGCCGTGTGGGCCAGGACGTAAACAGTTGTAAAAGGTAGTCGATTACGGGTTCGTGCAGGAAATGTCAGCCAGTCACGGCAGAAGATTCACTGCCATTAGCTGGATGAACTTTCATTTTTCTTTCGGTCGTTAAACTAGCCATCAACTTAATTGTGGCAATTAAAGTCCAAAGCTTTGGCCATTTCCTACCTCTCAGGGGAATTGAACTTTTTTTTAGCTGAAAGCTTGATTGAATAGTCGCGTCGGCGGCGCTAAAATGAAGTCGTTCACATGCGGTGTGATTCACCTTTTGATGGCAATTACTTTACTTCCGACTTGCTTTTGACTTAATTGTGTGAAAAAAAAAGCAGTTGAATAGCGTTTTAGCGGTACTCGGGCATTTTTGTTGCCGTAGTTCACCTGGCCTGCACAACTTTCGCAGAGTGAGAGTCCACAACGAGGGCACGGTCTCACCGAAAAAGGCGGACAAAAGTCAATTCGACTGCTGTGCGAGGTCCCTCTCAACGGATATTTACTCATGTGCAAGTAATTGATGTGAAGGAACGCAGAAGGACTTCTGCAATCGCACAATGCATTCAGGATGATGTATTGGGCAAAATTGGCATGTCTGCAGGCACTCTTCAAATTCACACACGGAACGGGAAGATCGCACCTGCGGTGACATGCCCCGCTGATCGGGGCATTTTTGATCGACCTTCCGTAGAAAATTACCGCCAGCTGACGGAGCATCGGGGTTTTTTCGGAAAAAAAAAGAAAGGCGGGCACGGCGCACATTCTGGGACGCAGGGGAAAGGCAAGTACTTAGGGTCACTGTGTTTTCAAACGAAGGCGTGAGTGTTGTTTAGTGCAACAGTTTGTGGGTACGTTAAATCACACATGTTTCAAATCATCGACAACAATGACTTCCTGCTGCAGTTATGGCTTTTGTTTAATTATACCGAAGGAGGAATAGGAAGAGCAGACTACGCACCCTTGCCTCATTAAACTGAAGGTGAATATGTAGCACATTTGAAAATGAGAAGAGTTCGGTTTGACTTGGGTAAGCACCTGCTCGGACTTGTTCATAATTATCGAATTGGAATTTAAATTGTTTTGACAACCTGAAGTATTGTTCATTCAGATGGGTGATGCACACTATATCTCAGACAAATGCAATCAAACATGAATTAGTGCCGAAAAGTTCGATAGTTGGTAAGCTCTGATCACAGGTGAATCTAGAGCATTTCAAAGTCTGGTCTACATTTGATGTGAACAAGGGTCAAGTGTTTCAAGTCGATACTCACAATCTATTTATCGACTTTGAGGCTGCATATGACAGCATTTATAGAGACGAGCTATACAGCGCATTGTCTAGTTTTGGCATGTCTCCGAAATCTGCCTGTCTTTGCAGAACGACGATGGAGAATGCCCGTTGCTCCGTCAAGGTCGGTAAAGACTTTGATGCCAAAACATGTGTTAGACAAGGCGACGCACTGTAATGCGTCTCGAGAAAATCGTCCGTAACTCAAGTGTCAACACCAGATGCACGATCTTACACAAATCTGTGCAACTGCTCACATATGCGGATGACATTGATATAATCGGAAGTACACAACGGGCTGTCAGTGGGGCGCTTGTGAGCATCGAGAAGAAAGCGGCTTAGAAGGGTCTTTCGGTCAATGAGGGTAAGACAAAGTATATGCTGTCGACAAAAAAGGTCCACCAACAGCGACGTCTTGAACTGTAGACAACTTTAACTTCGAAGTAGTGAAAGACTTTGTCTACCTGGGCTCTGAAGTTAACGCAAGAAATGACACCACCGCGGAGGTAAAACGAAGGATAACCCTCGCCAATCGCTATGTCGTTGGCATTGCAAGGCAATTTAGGAGTGAAACCCTCTCGCGGACGAGGAGATTCTCGATCGCTTCGAGAGGAAAGTTCTTCGTATTATCTCTGGTTCCGTATGTACGGATGGTGTTTGGAGGAGGAGACTGTACGAGCTGTACAGCGACAGTGTATCGTCTCAGATGGCTAGGTCATGTAGAGCGAATAGACAGCAATGCTGCGGCCCGGAAAGTCTTCGACTCCTACACCGAGGGACAATGCGGTAAAGGACGACCACGCCTTTGGTGGAGCTGAGGCCCATGTCCACCACGTACCGTAGCGCCAGCCAAAGAAGAAGGGCCAAATGAAACTAACTACGGCTACAATAATCATCACAGGACACTACCTTTTGAGCAGTCATGTGAGAAGAATAAGAATGCCATTTAATGAAGTCTGAAGAGGCTCCAGTGTAGAAGATACACTTGACCGAAATCGCAACAATGCATTCTCTAAGCAAACCACTGCTGAAGGTCATCGATTGCTAAGAGGAGTTAAACACCGTCCAACTTAAATGACTCGTATTAAGGCAAATTTCTACCACAAATAAACCAACGAGCGCACACTTTCGTGATCCACAGACGATTACCAGTGCAGGTCCTCTCTGATTCACCCGATCGTTGGCCACTCTCTTTTTTACTGAAGAGCGTAGCTTCTGTTGCTTTCTGAGTCGATTGAGGAAAGGGATCATTTTCATTCCTCGTGCAATCAATATCGCTCAACACTCGTGAATAATGGTTTATTGGCTTCAGAACTGCTGATTTTTGCATTGACAACAAAGACTGCTACAGTCCGAAAACCAAGCTGACGTGAGCGCTTCTACAGCACCCATTCGTGTTGTCAGTGCTTTTGTTCTCACATGAGTGGAGGAGACCTGCGAGTTTTATGCCGACTCGGAACGAGGAAGTTTGACAGCAGCAGACAGCAGTGACTGACTAGACTTTAATATCATCCAGGAGAAGATAGTGCAGAACCCACTGGCCAATACAAGAGGCACGATCTTCCAGAAGTCCGTTCAATTGCTAGCATACGCGAACGACATTGAAGTGATTGGTAGAACACAGCGAGCCATCAATGAGGCGTTTGTTGACATTGAAACGGAAGCGGCTAAAGTGGGTCTGGCGGTAAACGAGGGCAAAACTGAGTATATGCTGTCATCGAAAAGGATGCGCAACATCGACGACTTGGCTAGAATGTCACCGTGACCAGCTTTAACTTTGACATAGTGAAGGACTTCGTCTATCTCGGCTCCGCGGTAAACAGTATAAACAACATCAGTACCGAGATCAAACGCAGAATAACTCTTGCTAACCGCTGTCTCTATGGACTCAAGAGGCAATTGCGTAATAGAGTCCTCTCTCGGACGATCAAGTTGACTCTGTATTAGACCTTCATCATCCCCGCCTTGGTTTATCAAAAGCGGTTGAAAAGGTTCTTGGTATTTTCGAGAGAGAGTGCGCAGCCGATCTTTGGTCCTGTCTGCGTTGATGGCACTTGGAGAAGAAGGTTCAACCACGATTTGTATGGGCTTTAAAGCGACCAGAGTCTAGCCAGCCGTCTACGGATCCAACGCCTAAGATGGCTATGCCTTTAAGAGCGTATGGACAACTTAGCTTCGGCTCGAAGAATCTTCGACTCTGAGCATGACAACGCAACAGAGGACGTCCACGCACCAGGTGGCGAACACAAATCGAGGGGGACCTTAGCCGGCTTGGTGTGCGAAACTGGAGATAGCTGGCGAGAGTTCGTGCTGGCTGGAGAGGCATGTTCAGTGCGGCCCAAGTCCACCTCGGACTGTTGCGCCCTACGAAGAAGATGCACAGTGACTCGAAAGAAGCGATGTGGAAGACTTTTGACGAGTTTGGTTATTACTTGTTTCGATCGGTGCAGCACGGACTTTCTGAAAAAAATATATGAATTCGTACTAAGAAGTAAAAAATGGTCGTCCTTGTTGAAGCCAAAAGTAGAGCAGTGGCATTGGCGAAAAATTCAGACAGACACCAAGCTCGGCCTTTCTGATTGCGCATCTTCTAAATTGTTTCAAAATTGACCCAGCTTCGTCAATCCTACAGAAAAGCGCCGCACTCCATCAATAGGTCTCCACCACTAAAATGTAGTCTAAACCTCTTGACATGCTGCAAAGAGTACCATAAGGATCAGACATTCCATTTGCTGGCCCCGAAGTTCCACTAGACATGCAAGTATACTAAATAGATAGACTAGAAATAGACTAAGTCGAAAGCGACTACATTTTCACGTTCCTTGACTTTGAAATATCTTTCGGGTGTTATTCCCCGACCCTTTCACAATTCTACCATCAGTGTAGTCATCAAAAATGGGACTGGCCAACGACTTTATATGCAGAGATGAAAAAGATGACACTCCTCACTACCTCTGACAGAGCCCTAGTCTGTACCAATTGAGATATAGAAAAATGGGAGCACACTTCTTCCAAGACTTCCGGGATCAAACAGATCTCTCTTCAGAGTCATAAGCATATTGCGATGGCTGCGTAATACAACAACATGATGAGCTGGAGTTAGGAGCATCCCCAATGGGCATCAGAATTGGTTCAACTTGACCTAAGTGAGACGTATCTCGTGGCGGTCTATTCGCATACCTAACCTAAGCCACATGTAGAGTACATTGGACAGGCGATCTGGAATTGACCACAAACTCCTATTTGTCCACATTAACCTTCGATCGAGCGACCTCAAAAGGGGATCCCATACTCCTGCAGAGCACTCTAGAGTTGACCTCGAGGAACTTGATCGAATGCCTTCACCAAATGCTATCTAAACAGCTGTAGATCGGTTTAGTATACTCCCAAGCCTTCTCGAATAACATTCGTAGAGTGAAAAATTGTGGGGATCACAGGGCAACGGACAACGGCCAATACCTCTATATTTTAGTGTTTTTTATTCATTTAATGTGACGACGTCTATTATGGCACAATAATCAAATATTTTTGACCAAAAATTACAAAATATGGACGTTGACGGCTTGCGGTTTCAGCAAAGGGGTACCACATGCTTAGAAGCTACAGTCAAAGAAGCAATTCTACAAGAGCACGAGTAATTTTCTGCTCAGGCAATGTTCCATCATCATCCACGGCCGCACAGATTAGTTCGATTTAGCGTCGACTACCTAAAGAGAAGTGGTGGCCTGTGGCGTTGTGGGTATGTGCGTCGACTCCTACGCACTTGGACCTACCTGTCTAGGTTCGATTCCTGGTACGACAAGAAATACTTTTCACGGCCCCGCCTCTTTCGAGTCACTGGCAATGCTCAAAGAGTGTAAACTGTCTAGAAAAAGCTTCTTAAAATTGGCCGTTCGGAGTCGGCATAAAACTGTAGGTCCCTTCCACTCGTGATAGAACAATAGCACGCACAACACTAGTGGTTGCTGAGAAGCTAGACCCTGGCCCTCTACCGGCCGTATTATATATATTATTACCTAAAGAGCAAAGTGAGCAATGAATGGAGAAAAGCAAGTCACATCTCTGCAAAATCTCTAGAAAATAATGCGTCTTTGCCAGCACAGACACAAATTCGCCGAAGACACAAATTCAGAACTTGTAATTAAAAGCCTTGTTTGTTTTAGTGGACACCTTTAACGAACTTTCTTTCTTCTGGTCTTTAATTGTTTGGCAGACTTGGCAACTCTCCTTCACCGCCAGATTTTGTGACATCATATTTCGCACTTATTGGCCTTAAAACGTCGCCAAATCTATCTCTGCGACAGCAACCCAAAGCTAACTCAGATTTAAGTAACATAGAATTCTCTCGGAATTGGAACGTATCCTCGATCAAGCATCTAGATTGGGTTAATGTACACACATAGAGTATATGCATGAGTAGATCAGACAGAATATTCAATTGCAAAGGCACTGTCCGCGTTTGCCGAGAATAAACGAATCACACAATGTAAGCAGACATATGAATGAAATTGAAATTAATAGCTCTCAGGTCGATCGTGTCGTGCGCATTTAATTGAATTTGAATAGCTACACAAACACGCCTAGATCATTAAGCAAATTAAACAATAATAGAATTGAATTGAGTCATGACCAAGACAAATCTTTGCATTTGTTTGTTTCCAATCGTGGATAGGTTCAATAAAATACATCACGACTGTCTGTGAATATGAGTGGTTTTGTCAGGAATACAATGCCCTGTGAAATTCAATCGCGGTGTGATTGAAAATGTGCTCATTTAGCCTCACACCGAACGTCTCGGTGGCAGAAAAAAAAAACACTTAGTCCAGCTTTGAGACAGATAGTGTGGCTGCCTTTCACCAGATATCGTCAGGCGCCTCAGTGGATTGCTTTCTATGGCCACAGAAATCTAATCACGGACAGATAACCTTCTTAATTTTATGCGGCAATAACTTATAAGAGCACAGTCCGCCGCACAAAACTGGCCTGAAGTCACCTCGTCGTCGCCGCATATAAACACACTATCAAGCCAATAAAGAAGAACCGTATTTCTTGGCCATCAGCATCCACCTAAAACGGTTGTCATCCTCAGCGAAGACGTTTCACGTGTACATGTCCATAAAAGAAACACGCTTCCTAGAACAGAAGACATTCACACACACACACACACAGCCAGCCAGTCAGACAGACAGACAGACAGAGAGACTGTATATACTTACCAATCTTATTTCGATTTCAGCATCAATTCTAGTTCTCATCTTGCGATTAGCCTTTCCAAAAACGGGCGTACAAACCAGTTCGTCCGCCGCACCTGTGCAACTATCGACGGTGTCATTGCGAGACGCCTGCAACCGGCACTCTGAGATCTTGGCTGCTTCCTCGTACAGCACTTTAACGCTGGTAGGACGAGTTTCTCTAGTAAAGAGCTCTTTATGGAATGACTTGTCGCATTGATGATGGGTTTTACGCTGAGCAAATGTTCCCAGGTCACTCTCAGCTGGAAGGAAAAGAAAATATTTATTAAATAATGATTTAAAGCAAATTATTTTAAGGAATATACGTAAACAAATAACCCGCGTTTGATGCGTAAATGCTTGTGGATACCACACGAGTATCTACCTCAATTGAATTCCTGTTAATCCTTTCATCTAAGCATGTCCGACATGCAAGCACACACGTTGCCTGCCCCATTTGGGTCATATGAACTGAAACGAGTTCTGCTGGTTGGCTGGGCAACGCACGACACTGTACTGCGCGGTCCGTGTAAGTTGAAAACCGTCGATGCAAATGGTTTTTATTCATGCAACAGGTTCAATACATCTTGCAGTGTACTTCCTCAAAAGATGGTATTATTTTTTCTTGCTCAGCTTATTCACTTAACTCTTCGTTTTTGAAACTTAATGAAGCTGGGGGCTTAGCTTCCTCATTAGCATTTAAAGGTTTATTGTGACAAGACTTTGACAGAGCTGTGGTTTGCTTCTTATCGCAGGGTTTGTGGGAAGTTTGACGTGCACGCAGAGCATGCAGGTGGGGCTTACAGTTTTATGCGTTGTCTCACGCTATTATGTGGTCAGGATGCGGTGCACTTACTGCGACCCAGACTGGCTGTGAAAGCAACGTCCTATCCTTGCCCAGGATTTACATAAAACCTTAAACGAAATAATTATTTCTTCATCTATAACTCATGCTACCGGATTTTTTAGGGCGAAATCCATAGAATCTGTTGCGTGTGCTTACACTCCACAAAAAGTGCCCACTGAATACGTCAGTTGCGTCCGAAATCCATACCACCCTACTAGGAAAACATCGGAGCAAAATGATTTATGTGTAAAATGAACTGTCAATGTATGAAAAAGACGACCAACTTCATCCGTCGTGATGCATTCCACTTGCGGGCCGCATTGGCTATCTCTCATTAGGGCTTATGAGTTGTCAATTGTTTGACATTAAGCAACGCACGCAACGGATTCTATGGGTTTGGGCTGTTAAGTTCCCAAAATTTCAACATTTTTTAAAACGTTAGACTTTTGATGTGGCTTGAATGAATTCAGAGGACTGTATAGAATCTGCTGTTGTTGGGCAGATGTCAAATATTCAGATTTGGTGACAGCTGCGTAAGACTTGTCAGATGCAACAGGCCTCCACTGGTGGCGTTGTTTTGCAACACAGGCAAATCATATGCTATGCACAAAATACAGTTTTGTGCTTTTTTGAGCGAAATGAGAGGAATGTCATAAACTCGCTCTCGAGCAGTTTGACGTAAAGATTTTTCGACTTGTTGGAATTTGGAAAACTACACTGCGAGAGCCGCTTTGCCTCACACTCCCTTAGGTTAGGTTAGGTAGCTGGGCTGCCAGCGATGTCGCCAGCACACTTAGACCATGTTGGTCCATTGTGATACCCATAGTCAGACTACTGCCACTGATCGACAACTCCAGTGACAGCGCCGTTAATTTGATCCCAACGGCAAATGGTGACTGGACCAGATTTGATAACCCGATTTAACTTTGAGACCCTCTAACCAGGGGCAGGCACTCAACCAACGTCGCCATCCAGCTGCTTCAACTGTTTCACACTCCCTTACAAATTGAAAGGTTCTTGCTCAAATTGAGAGTCAACTGACATTTGAGAAATGCAAACCAGAAATAAGAGAGAGCGGACCTTACAGCTGATTGCTCCCTAGTCTATCGACGAATTTGACGGATATTAACATATTTTTTGAGGGTTATTCACGAACTTTTGACAGTTATGTACAAATCATCGAACATTGTCTCATATTTGCGCACACTTATCTGGGAAAATAGGCACACCACGAAAATGACGGCTCAGTCGTGAATTTCTGTCCTCAACAAAATCAAATATTTGCATATATTGTATCAAACATTTCAGACAATGATTCGACGTCCAAAAAATAAAATATACATAATAGGTGGTGTGTATAGAAACTAATGGAACACTCCGAGTTAACACTCACGAGTCAAGTGATTTCGTTAAAGGGAACACTCACACACTTCCCCTCAAGTTGAAGTTTGAAAACTAGAGCTGAGAGCTGTCAAATTTACTTGTCAGCATTTTTTAAAGATAATCAATTACACAGAATATTCATTTTCAGAAATGTTTGTAAACATACAAACGCGTTAAATTTTAAGGGCCGATGTTGAATGTGAACCACACCTAAACGTCAAGTTTTTTTCTGCATTTTATTTGACATTTCTTAATTTCAGACTAACTCAATTTGAACCATGGAAAGATACACAATCGAGCAACGCGTTGAAGTTATTCAGGCTTGTTATGAAAATGGGCGTTCAAATCAAAATGCATATCGTGCACTTCGTGATTTTTTCGGTCAATTTAATCGTCCAAATGTGCGTACAATCGGAAAAATCTTGCAAACATTTGAACAAACCGGATCTGTAGGAGATGTGAAAACACCAGTGCATACTCGTACAGCTCGTATTGCAGAAGATATTGCTAGTACATAGATAAATAATCGTTAATTTCATTTCATTTGACATTTCTCAATTTCAGACTCAAATCGAGCAACGCGTTAAAGTTATTCAGGCTTATTATGAAAATGGGCGTTCAAATCACAATGCATATCGCATGCTCGTACAGCTCGTACTGCAGAAAATATTGCTGCTGTTCGCGATAGTGTGGCTGAAGAGCCGTCCGCCTCTACTCGTCGTCGTGCCCAACAATTGCACCTCTCACGCTCGTCGTTGATGAACATTATGCATTAAGACTTGTATTTACACGCTTACAAGGTGATAGGGATTGACTCAAGAGCTAAAGCCTCTTGACCAAAGCCTCTTGACCAAGCCTCGTCAATGGTCAGAATGGTGGCAAGAAATGGCAACAGTGGACGATCAATTTTCGAAGAAAATCATCTTCAGTGATGAGGCACATTTGCACCTCAGTAGATTCGTCAATAAGCAGAATTGCCGCATTTGGGCGAATGATAATCCAAGAGTGATTGTCGAAAAACCAATGCACCCACAAAGAGTGACTGTTTGGTGCGGTTTTTTCCAAAATGAGTCCGGTCAGGCAGTTACTGTGAATGGTGTTCGCTATCGTGAAATGATAACGAACTTTTTATGGCCCGAATTGGAAGATATGAATGTGGACGATATGTGGTTTCAACAGGACGCTGGCACTCGCCACACAGCGAACGAAACAATGACTCTTTTGCGCGACAAATTCAATGGCCGTGTTATCTCACGTGGTGGCGATGTCAATTGGTCGCCAAGATCATGTGATTTGACACCGTTGGATTTTTTTCTTTGGGGTTATTTGAAAAAGAAAAGGTGTACGTCGATAAGCCAGCAATAATTCAAGAGCTAAAGGATGAGATAATTCGGCACATTAACGGCATAGAACCTCAATTATGCTTCAGCGTCATCGAAAATTTGGACCATCGGATGGAGGTGTGCCGCCGAGGTCACGGCGGCCATTTGGCCGATATTTTGTTCCATACATAATTGAACCATACCAATATTACCATAATAAAAAGAAATGACAATAATTTCCTAAATAATTTGTGTTTTATTCAAAATCAACATCGGCCCTTAAATTGTAACCACCCTTTATATAGTTCACAGCGTTTCGGGGACGCACAAATGTCTCTTTGCGTCTTATTCAACTGCTTTCGCTCTATAAGGAGTCCCTTTTAATTCTGAAGGTCAATTATCAAACTATTTTGACTCCGTTTTGGAGTTGAAACTTGCAGGAAATGTCCCGCAAAGGATTTTTTAAATTTGTTCCTCCAAAGCCTTCCAACGCAGCTTGCTTTCTAATTTTCATGGCTGGAGTTTGGCTTTTTTCTAGCAGGCACGGGTAAGATTATAAACTATTAATGACATCCTCATCTTCTATTCCAGATTAAACATCAAATACATCAAGGTATTCTTCTTCCGAAATAGTATTCCCCATTTTTCAATCTTTTTTAAACGTTTTTAAATCATAAAGCATCCTGCAATGCACACTCAACTTCTTCAAGGGTTTACTCAATACTATTCATTTTTATTCACCCCAAAATGGAGGGAACACTCATGATACGCTTAGCTTATAAAACGTGTGAGTTGAGGACTTTCGTTAAACTTAAGGAACATTATTTTTATTCACACCGGTTGGAGTGTTCCCTCCAAAGGGCTGAGGGAACACTCACACTCATTTTTTTATTCACAGCACCAAATGCCTTACATTTATTGATAGTTGATAGTCTCTCATATTTGATGTCGATGTATTAGACCCTAAACTTCTAAAAATATTGCTTACCATTGCAATTCGTGAACACTGCCCACCCATCAATTCTCTGTGCAGTTTCCCCTACTTTTCGCGGTGAGAAAGATGTGAAATCTGATTTGAATCATAGAATTAGCATTGAGTTACATTCTTTTTATCTTATGCATTCCACAATATTGTGGTTGCCGTGACGACAGTTGGAGAATTAACCTCGGTAGCTTGGAGGGGAAGGCAATCGGCTGTTCGGAAGAGCTCCCACGTATTCTAGGATATGAAAATGCTGGCCAAAAAAATTGTAATGGCAAGGGAGGTAGAAGTCGGCCGTCCCTTATTCTGTTTTTGACAGTTCCCAGAAACCTCAGCTCACTGTGTCAAAAGTTATCACTGCAAAGCAAAGTGCGAAGGAAGTTGGGTGACGGGGGAGTGATATTTTCGTATATCGGTTGATAGATACAGAAGTCGTAGGTAGACCTAGTTGGGCCTCTGTGACAGTTGGAAGATGAACCAAGCAAATTCGAATTTCCCACCAGAAACCATTCCCTAAACATGATGATTATCCATCCCTCTGATCTGAATCAATTCAAGGACACTAAGCAACATTCATTGAAAAATATCAAAGGCAGCTGAATTCCCCTGCAAATCCAATAAGAGATAATTTGCGATAATTAATGCGTTTATCTGAACACCATCTGTACTCCCAGAGCATAATTCATCGAAAAAATCTGGCCAAACACTCAACATCGCTCTCGTGCTGGGATAATCTGAAAAAAATAAGTATGACGCGACCTAATGGGAGTCTACGCAACGATGCGCTGTTGTGTAAAATTAATAAAACAAGCATTTAACAAGCGTTCGTTTCTCGAAACTGAAACGACACACGCGATTTTCATCTGAACGCACTTTTTTGAAGCACAATTCCGGAAACGGTCCATGATTACGCACGCACATTTAAAAACATCAAAAAAAGCAAATATACGCCGCGCTTTAATCTCCAACATCCCTGATGTGTTAATTTATTTGGTTTAGCAGAATCAAGGTCGCTTTGGGGGCAGCAACGCAGGCAACGTGGCCCACAGGAACGTTTAATTAAAAAGATATCAATTCAATTTGGCGAAAATGGTCTACAAAGCAATAAAAGATGTGTACTTTCGTACGAGCTTGAAACAGCGGACAGGCAACAGCCAAACAGCCTCCAAATGAACAGATGGCCAATCGGAATGTATTTATTTCGGCGGCACACTGATTCCATGTGTAAACTGCGAACACATCCCGTGCCTTCAGTGTTCGGTAAACAGATTCCTGTCGTGTTGGAAAATACCAATTTTATTGCACACACAAATATTTGCGCACCGCAGGCTGCGCTCGTGTGAGTGGGGAAAAAAAAAACTCGAACCATCCTCCCAGAGTTCGTGATGGGTGAACAGACAGACATTCCATTTAGCTGAACAGTTCAAGGAGGATCAAATGGCGCACGTTGCTATTTGCACGGGGCGACGATCATTTCGGCACCGTGCGTCCCAGCACTCTGTTTGGCATTGAGTGTGCACTTGAGTGAAGAAATACAATCGGCATGGCTAGAACGTCAGCGCGAAGAAGCTGCGCAAAATTGCAAAACCGCGATTGTTGGTGATTGTGTGTGTGTATGCCCGACGTTCCAGGTTGAATACTCTTGCGAAACGTATTCTTATTAAGCGCCGTCACGTCTGGCTGACGATGCAGTTTATTATTATAAATTTGTTTATATTTATACGAGCGCACCGCACACAGACGGTTTAACGTTTCATATTATGTAGGTTCAAGCCCGTCGCCGTCTGTGGTGAATCATAGGCGTTCATTTGCATGATGGCTGGGGTTACGACTTACGATGTGCATCATCATTAGACATGCCGAGTGATTTAGTTGTCATTATGCTGTGTGATTATTATGCTTAGTACGTGGTCCGGCCTTTGCAGTCGTACGAATCGAAGAGCAATTGGGGTCAACGGCTTGGGAAATTCTAGCGTGCTCAATCAAAATGTCGATGGTGCATCCGAATACATTGAGTCATTAAAAGATTGGACATTAATAAAAAAAGAAATACTAATGATTCGACTAAATAGAGTCATGTTTGGTCTGTAAGGTTGTAAAAATGTGCGGATGTATAAGTGGGTCTCAAGCTCCGTTTCCTTTTTCCGCACCGAACGCTGGGGTCGTTAAAGTTGAGCGGTTAGTGTAGGCGGAAAGCACGGCAGGTGTCCATGAAGAGTGGCAGATTTGAAACTGGCGACGAGAACTCAAATGTTTAATTTAATCTGCGAGTGATCGAGTGATCTTTCAGAATTCCCTCCCTGCCCATTTGTAATCGATTGAAGTAAGAAAAACAATCCGCTTTCGACGGAATTAAAGCTGTTAAAAGGTGAGATTTCTTCGTCCAGTTGTGGGTGTTACTCGCCGTGATAGGGTGAGAAACACGGCAGTACGCGGGGAACTTAATGTTGAGCAGCTGCTTCACGGAAACCTTAAGGGCTACGCTTCAATGCTTTAGTCATATGGAACGGTATGGAAAAAGGAAAAGAAACTTGAGACCCACTCTTATATCCGCACATTTTTACAACCTTACACTCCAAACATGACTCCCTTCCCGTCCCGACTTTCGAGGTTTGCCTTGTATGCGATTCCATCAGCTAGGCTACCGCTTTGCAGACCCAGGACGAGGTGGTTGGACCAAATCCAGAAACTAGACTGAATGCGGAATAACGGCTGACTAATTAGTGTCGACGGCGAAGGATTGAGTAGTTTATGGGATCCTTTAAGTGAACCATGCGGGGCACTGGAGATGAGGTGATTGAGAAGAATCCTAGGACTTTGGAAATTATTGAGTCTCTAGAAGTTTACATGCAAGATCGTTTCTGAGGCGTTCTGTGTAGAACTGAAATCGATCCAGGGACAAACGAAGTGAAGACAGAAAACGCCCACAATGTTAAAATGCACACCTACAACATCAGGACCTCCGCAGTTCTTTGTAAGAGGCTCTGTTGTCTAAGTTTATACAAGCTTTTAATACGACGCTGGTGCAAGAACAGTCGAAGGAGGAAGTCTACTATCTTCACGAAAAACAAAATCTGAATACGTTCTTTGTCCCATTTGGCATTTTTTGAAACATGAATCCAGCCTGACTTCTTATTTGGAATCACTTTCCGATTCGGACTTTCGGATTGATTTCCTACATCATCGGACTGTTGAATAAGGTCACGGGAGTCTACGGATCCAGACTACCGGACAATTTCAGTGTGTTCCAAGTGGAACTATTTGCAATCCATGAACTTAAAATACACCCAGATACAGATACAGGCAGAAGACAGCCATCAAAGCTATTGCCTCCTTCACTAAATACTGTAAACTTGTACACACTTCCTTGAAATATGTAGTTAACCTCAGATGGGCCAGATTGACAAACTGTGTTCCATCAAGAAAAGTATGGCCTGACTACAACCGAAAAGATCTGCTGCTTCGGCGATCTCGACATAATATCGCTAATATTGGGCGGTCTGTACGGGCACTGACCTACAGGATATCAAGCCACAAAACTTGGTATCCCAAGCAACACACATAATCGCAGTTGCAACAACACAGCTGAGAGGGTGACCTTAGCACATTTTATTTGTACCCGCCCGGCTCTTGCTGAAGCCAGCAGCGAGTGCTTGGTAGACCCTTTTTCAACTCACTTGAGATTGAGATTTCTGCAAAGGATATTAAAGACACAAATGTCCTTCTTAAATACCTCAGTTTAGATTTAGAGATATCTCAATAATGCACTTTACATACAAGGTACCAAAACTGTGACACATAGTCCTATTCAGCTTCTCACCGAACCACCACTTCTACCTACGGATCTAACGCTAGAACATGTCGAGCCTACAACTTAGCTTTGTTCCGAAGAATCATCGTATCCAAGTCTGTGGCACAACGCAGCAGAGGATCCATTCTGGCACCATGCAGTGGACCGTGGATCACCAACCCATTGAACTCCCTGAGACTTTATGTGAGCTATTAAGTCGGTGGATGCTGACATTCTCGTTTAGATTCTTAAAGGAGTGCATATGTCCTCAGAGTACTGGCGATGAGAAATGGTGAATGATTTTATTGGAATTGTTGCTAATTGCAGAATTCAGCTATCCTGTCGATGAGTAGCCTAAGTGTGGGCCTGCTCATGTAGATTAGACTGGTTGAGAGTTTCAGGTTAAAAATGGCCTGTATTTATAAAAAAATTGCTTTATGTTTTACCACGTCAACTTAAATTCTCTATGGGTGCAACAAAATGCGAATACGATGTTCTATTGCGTATTGGGGCAGATTCGTGTTGAAACGGGCACGTACAGCGCCGGTGTTTCCATGCAATCGGGCCACCCATCGTCCCCAGATAGCACGAAGGCGGGTCTTCCTTTCTGCATGTTGGGGCACGCACTTCCTGATCTGTGCTTTGTATACATAAACACATCGCTTGTCAACATAGAGTCTACCGTGTTCTTTCCTGTGGCAATTCTCGATCTTCAAAATGGTCTGGTTCTCGTTTTGATTCCTCAGACTACGCTTGTATTCAGTGAAGACGGCCTAGACGATGAGTTGTCCATGTCAACGTGTTTTAAGTCGTTATATGCACCCTTTTCAGTCTTAGTTGGCTGTGCAGCCTTGGCAGGTGCTGTTGCTGGTGTAACTCTTTGTGGCAACCATTGTTACCGGAAACTTGACAAACGGCGAAAGGAGTTAGGGAGGTTGTCACCCCGAACCACCATCTTTTGAATATTTATTTCCATGGCCATCTTCATCACTCTTTTTTGACAGCTGTCAACAAAAAACCAACAATTTTGTTGGAACTCGGATGCATTTTATATTTTTTTTCTCTTGTGACATTTTTACTTGATGTAGTCATAGGGATCAACAGCAATCAAGAGAAGACATTTTTATTGTTGAATTGATTTATTCAGTCATTGTTCCCTTTTAACTTTGTACATAGGAAAAGTAAACCAATCATCTTGAAACATTTATTACCGTATTCACTTCAGACCGAAACAACTGTGAAACATAATGGCTGTCCGCCGTGGAACACAACCTGAATTCCTGCCTCAATTCAGTTCACTATTATAGGCGGAGCATCCATCAAAGACACACCACAGTTTTGAGGAATAAGTCGGTCTATTTTTGTGTACGTGTGGCCTTTCTTTTTTTATCCCCACATACAAGTGTCTGCCATTTCTGGTCGAGTGCTAAAAGTCTGTTAATGGCTCACGAGGATTTTCCTCCCCTTATTCGCTTTGAATGCACTCAAAATACATAAAACTTGAAAAGCATTTCAAAGCTGTCCTTCATCCGCAAATGCACCGCAAAACTAAAAGTTCTTTCTGCTGAAATGTAATGTGAGTGCGCTTGTGGATGGAGTGGGAACTTTGATTCTAAATCGGGAACATTCGTACCTGCCCAGCGTAGGAATACACGAAAGTATGTACAAACGGTGTAATTATTCTATTTTAGATAAGATATGCAACTGACGGTGATAACACTTAAATCTTGCAGTCCATCTCACAATCACAATGTGTTCTTAAAAATAAAATGAAGAAATAAATGCGACTAGACTTTGAAATTGAAATGCTCTTCCTGATTCTTTATAAATAATTTATAAGTGCACTTCTAGTGAAGAACGTGATCACATTTGTTTCACTTTAACGAAACAATTTTTACTGCAGACGAAAACCCAGAAGCATAATGAAACCATAAACTGTACCAGTGTCCAGGGTGTACGTGTTCTTTTAATTCGTTCTGGATTGTGCACACACGTTTGAGCTCATTTAAGCTGTGTGTGCATTCTTGGAGCTCCAATAAATTGTAAGTGAAATAGGAGTGAAAAGGAAATGGTAACTGACACATAAAAATTTTTGTCTGAAACTCTGGAACTACATAAGTGAAAGAGGAGAACTCTGTACTCTGAAGTAGAATTTCAAAAATCCGCAGTGGTTTAGCGGGAGGGAATGGTTGTGGTTGAATTTAATTCCTTATTTTGGATAAACTTATTGAGGGGTTGATATGTGAAAACAGGGTCTCCTGATATTGGTGGACGCTTCAGCTTTCGCTGACATAATGAGCAAGGTTCTTTACTTCTTGAAAAGGGACGACTAAAATGTTGGGTCGCCTTTCTGCGTCTTGTCAGTGTTCCACCGTCGCGACGTTATGAGTAAGGGTATTTATTTATTTCTTTTCCAAATACACTGGACGTTCAGAGTAACAAATGTCCAGTATAACGAATCACCATTTGAAGTCCATTAATATCTCTAATTAACGAATAATGAAAACGTTGACTACTAAGTAATGCTGTTCAATCGTTATTTGTTTTTTTTAAGTCATTTTTTATGTTTGATGATCTAGATGTTCGGAATAGAGCCGAAGAAGGTGAAGGCTCAATAGTTGAAGAAGACGAGGATTCGAAAGTCATCAACATCAACGAAAGGAAGATGAAGACAGAGGTGCTGGTGCTTAAATGACCAAACGTCAAGACGTTGGTGATTGCTTCAAAACATGCCTCAAATGGGCGGAAGAAAACCAACAAGATTGCTAAAAAATATTGGATGTAACTAATATTTTGACCGCAGTAATATCTCGCAGCCATGTTAAATTGTACATACACTGGACGTCCAATATAACAAAAGATATAATGTTATATTGGACGTCCAGTGAATGTACAATTTAACATGGCTGCGAGATATTACTGCGGTCAAAATACTAGCTTCTTAGTAACGAAAGACTCGTTTAACGACAACTTGGACAGTATATATTTGATCGAATCTTGGTAAATTTATCAATTCACCTCTCCACGAATCCGTTTGTACAGTGGACTTCCCTTAAGTCGAATTTTCACGGGATATCAAAATTAGATCGAGTTCCCTCTCAGAGGATGGTTTTTTGTATGGAAAATTGAGGAAAACTCCAAAATATTCGATTTAGAGGGTGTTTGACTAATCGACTTGAATAAAAAATTATGTTATTCGAGTAAAAATACAGCCTAACCATAATCATCTTAAACAATCGCCCAAATAAAAACAAACTGACCATAATAACAACTTCTCAGTTCAAGCTCGTTAAGTTTCGTTCATTGTTGCTCACACCCAATTCGGAAGGCGTCTTCGCTTGCTCAGACCTTGACAGTTTCAGTTGAAAACTTGTACACATATCAACCACGCCGAAATGGAGTTTGTTAGCTTATGCCCAGACTGTGACATTGTATGCCCAACGAGCAATGTAGAACTTCACTGTACTTTTGCGAGCGTGTATTTGATTAATTAATAATTATGTAAATAAGAGCATATAGCTACTTAATCAACAGTAGAAACAGACAAAATCATGTCTTATCTTAAGAAATAACAAAAAATGTATGGTGTCCATTTTTGACATAAGCCCCGTAAACTCAATTTAACCAATCCCTGTCAAGTAAGGTGCGGGAGCTGCCTTAAGAGGAAGCGAAATGAATCGCTTTTTACGTACGTATACTTAAGTTAGTGACATTTCTTCCCAGAAGCAATTGCGGAACGATTAAAGTTAGTCGAGGTTCCTTCAGTTCTGATATAAACGTAAGTTTACTCACGTGAATTGTGGTTGGGCCTTAAGAACAGGTCATGTTTCTGGTATTTTTTACAACAAACTAAGAAAATAATTGAAAACACTCGCAAATGAAAGTGCTGTTGACAGAGTAAGAAAATATCACAGACTACGAGGCTTGATGTTTCATAGTTAGCCAACGATTTCTATTAACTTTTTATTTTGTCAATTCCTGTTAAATCTGTCACAAAACTGCCACACTGCGCCGACACTTCACGTGGCGGGGTAGACCTGATAATCAATCCACACGAATCTCTATCTAACCGCCTCCAGTTTCGCACACCAAGTTGATTGAGGTCCTTCTCCACTTGGGTGCGCCACCTTAGCCTCCTCTTCTGTTGCATTGTCCCACAGTTTCGGAGTCGAATCACACCCTACACTCTTCTTCCCTAATTCAAGTGACATTTATTATGTCCGACGCTATTTTTTTCTTCTTCAATTTCTACAAAATTGTACACCCTTCATTGAAATTAGAGATCTTATAAGGATATTACTAGGAAATTCAGCAAACAGACCTATTGCGCATAGAAGCTGTCAAACCCTTATTATTTTCAAAACATAGCTTAACAATGAAAACTCAATTTCGTTTCATGCTAGGCTCTATTTTAAATGAATCTAAATTGTCAGCTGTCACGCTGTCTTTTCTCTTTAGTTGGTAACACAACAGATTCGTGTGCCATTTGTGGGAGTGTTGCCGATGTGGGATCATCGTGCCATTTGTGATTGATATGGCACTCTGGTAAAACATATTTACGTCAAGGTGTATAAAACAATCGCTGCATCGCTAACATCTGCCTTCCGAAAGATGTAAACGCTCGTTAAGTTTCGATGAATATGTCTAAATAGTGCTTTATTAATTTATTAACTTATTTTTTTTTAATGCTTTTATGTTTGTTTTTATAACATGAAGTGCAATTATTCATAAAGTTGATTAAAATACACAAACGCGTAAATTTTCGTATATTTCCGTTTGTAATACTCTGAACATTTTGTTTGCCGACAACGCTGTGTGGGACCACCCTTTAAACATGTCAAACTCAGAAACATTTTTATTCGCGCTTGTTGCAGCAACATGTAGAGTCAACATATACCAGTGGCTGAATGTGTACAGACACAACCATCCCCAACGTCCTCATATGTCGTCCCCATGTATCGTAGCATAAATGTTTACATACATACACATCTACTCCTCCTCTTTGTTTATTGAATTCCAATGGATTGCTGTTTGCAACTTCATAAAGGGGTCTTTAATTTATCGCCCCAAGGATGGTAAATGGAATGTTAGTTTAATTGGCCTAAGCCGCTCTTTCATTCTCGTTCGTACACATCAGAGATGTGTACCTTCGCCGTCGAACGATAATCACTGGCCAAAGGAATTCAATCGCCTTCCCGCAGGCTCTAGTTGTCTAGTCGCGCAAAATAATGAAAAACCGGTTCTCGCTGCGAAAGAAAAACAAACCTACCATAGCCTTGAGGTCGTTTCAAAATCCTACCATTCACGTACGAAATTACAAAACTTTTCTTATTGTCCATCTCCGGAGAATCTCTTAATGCAGACACAATAGCTTCGCATTGTGCTATAAGTACCAAGTGAAGGAAACAAAAAAAAAATTAATATTTCATGGTCTTCAGACAAGCGTGTATGTATCTACATCTTGGATCTGAGTATGTGAAGGTATTCGGTATTTACCATACGTAATCATATTTTATCTTCTTTCGTGCTCTCCTTTCGTCTACTTTTCGCCCTATTAACGCCAACGCTGTGTACATAAAAATCTGAACAATGTGCATAAGCTTACACATATATACGTACGTTTGCATGGGTTCGTCAGTCGTCTTCGTAGCTGTGAGAGGCTGTGTATTCTGGAGAGGCTAGCGCTCATCGGATGCCAATGTGGGCTTAAGTGCCTGACGTTTGCAGGACAAATCCTGTCTTTATAAACATTTCATCACATCAACAGGTTTTATTTTTGTTCGAAGTGACGTAAAGATGTCAAGCATAATTGAAGTTTTAATGTATCTTCTCTCCCTCTCTGTTTCTTTCTCTCTCTTTGAAGTCCTTGTATCATTTTATATTATTTTGTTGACGTCGTGCGGTGGTATGAGGGGGATGCGAGAAATTGTTACACTAACAAGGCAGTTGGGGTTTTGTGTGGCTGCACAATCGGAAAGCAATCTTAAGATGCATAAGATGTGTGCGTGTGTAGGGCATGTGCATAATTGTATGAAGTAAGGTGCACAAGGAGCCTGGAAGAATACGACGTTTTTGTTTTAAATTGTAACCCGATAAGAGGACGGGATATACTTCTTACATTGTCTGAGGAAACCTAAACCTTGGCCATTAAGCGCATTTTCTGTCGATTTCGGTAGCTTCATCTTGCAGGCAACGAGTTAAATCCAAAGCACAAAGTTGACTCATCGATTTAAGGCCCGCTTGCATTCATACATGACAGCTTACGGAGGAACGAGCTGTACGACGCCAAGTCTAGTAGTGTCAATTTATCAAGTTGAGCTAGTCATCTGGCTGCTTGGTCAAGGTGGGAGACGAACTAATTGACACCTTCGACGTCACAAAACGAAATGACTGAATGTTGAAAACCAGCTTCAAGAAGTCGGAAAATATTCAATTTAGGACGCCGTTGCATATGGCCTTGTCGGGTGCAAGAGTTGGCTTCATTTATGCACGTAGAGAGCGATTCACTTCGCCCCCATCTAAGTAAACACAGTTGAACGAAACTTAACGAACCTTCACAGTGATTATTATGGCGTGGGATTGATTAAGAAGTCTCTTGACGTCTATTAAAACTGAACAAAACTTAGCAAAAGTGATTATTATGGCACTCGATTGATTAAGTAGTCTCTTCGACGTCCATTGAAACTTAGCGAAACTGAACGAAGTGATTATTATCGCTCTCAATTGATTACGAAGTCTCCTGACATCAATTGAAACTGAACGAAGTGATTATTATGGCTTTCGATTGATTAAGAAGTTTCCTGACGTCCTTTGAAACATAACGAAGTGATTATTATGGCGGTCGATTGATGAAGAAGTCTCCTGCCGTTCATTACAACTGAACGAAACTTAACGAAGTGATTATTATCGCTCTCGATCGATGAAGAAGTTTCCTGACGTCCATTAAAACTGAACGAAGTGATTATTATGGCGTTCGATTGATTAAATAGTCCCCTGACATCCCTTGAATCTTAACGAAACTTGGCGATGTGATTATTATGGCACTCGATTGATTAAGTTGACTTAAGTCTCCTGACGTACATTGTAATTAGTCCATTGGCCCATCTTTGGATCATGTGTAGACTTATTTTTGAGAGTCGCCGTTTCTCTGGATTCGCGTTGCAGAGCTTTCCGACATAAAGTCCACCTGGATTTGTACAATTCCCCCGTAAATCTGGTTCTGCTGAACGAAGGAACTAGCCAAAAGGGGACGAGGAAGGCCTTCCGACTTGTGTTGGCCGTAAATAGAGAAGGACTACTCTGAGTGATCGGGCGTCGTTTCAAGCGTCCCTTGAATTTGTCGGCAGAGCTGTTTAATAACTACGGTCCATTCCCACTGTCCTAGCCATGGCCCCGGTGACACCAACTCATGATCAGATCAGAGTTACCTTGAAACGAATGTCATTCGCAGTTGAAATTGAGCGCTTCGAAGCCATCAAGGGACCATTAAAGACTTCATCGTCTCCACAAACATAAGTACCCACATGACCATCGATTTATGTACCTTTTCCTTAATTAACAATCCAATCAGTCACGTGTTGGCATTAACTCGCCCAGGTCTTCTGGTTTAACAGCGATTCGGGGCTTATCCCAAAAGTGGCTATTAAATTTTACTGATACTAACGACTGAAGCAGAGAATGCACTTAATGAACCCTTAAGATCCGAACTGATCCAGGCCGGGTATGTGTGCAAGTCAGCCTTGAGACAAGCATACTTATGTACAATCTCATAATTAATGATTCCTGAAAACTGCATGCATCCGTCTTCACGAAAAAGAGGATCATCATCCGTCAAGAGTACATAAATTCCATTCCTTCGTGGCTGCGGCTTGAAAGTGAGACATGTGAAAATGATGCCGAAATGCACACACAGCACTGTGGAGCAGGCACACACACACACACCCACACACAGTAACAAAACGAACACGACCCACGGGCAAATAAAACGCTGATTGCCTCTTAAACCGATCCCCCCACGGAGTGACGAAGAGGACGATAAGCATCATCAATACAATTAACATGGAATAAATTATTTGGACTTGTACCGTTTTTATCCATCTCAAGTGACCCAAAGAGAAACGGAATTGATGTTTGCTCAAGCGAAAGAGTTCTTCACTCCCCCTCCCTCCCCTCCCTCCCCTCCCGCAACTATCGAGCTGAGAGACTTTGTGGTTAAACTTCGCTGGAATAATGAAACATTGCGCCGTGATTGCAGTCTTTTGCAGTAAGAACGTGCTAATGACAGACAGCAGCAGCAGCAGCAGCGAACGACAAAGTCTCACAAAATTGAAAAGTAGCCATGACCAAGTCTATTGGCGTTGTGTGGCATCGCATCTACCGCGCAGCAACCACCTCGTCGTGTCTGGTCGTCTCTGGAGAGAGGTGCAGGCACAGATGCAGATCTCCTTCGGGATATAGCGCGCGTGTGTGTGTGCTTAGCCGGTATGACGGTTTCTCTTGATTGCTGCAAAGATGTGTCAGAATGATATGACCACCATTGCTGGTGCGCCAGTGCCTTGTTGTTGCGGGAATTTCCGAAATGATTTATGAATTTTCAGTACCAGCATGTGCGCTCCTCCTGCAGCCGAAGAATTCCTCGCAATCATGCACTAACCCGGCTCGGCCGCCTTCCCGTGGTATGTTTAGCATGCAGCCAGCACGAGAGAGGTGAACCTCGTGCCAAAATTAATGGACTGGGAGCTAGCTAATTTTGGGTGTTCGGTGTCATCTGGTAGCTATGGAATGGACACGAAATTATGGTCAACTGGGTAATGTCTTCAGCCGTGAGCGGGAGATGGGCATGAGAGAGATTCGATTTTGTGCTGCAGTGTTTTTGCGCGTTGCACTCTCTGCATGCAGTGTACTGCTAAGTGCGCCTCTCTCCAGCCACCGCATTGCCGCCACTGATGAATGTGGTCGTAAATATGGACGAGACGAAGATTTATCTTTGACGGCGTGACTATGGGTTTTGACATTTTCGACGGGGTCTACGGGTTGCACAACACTGGTGTCAGATAATCGAAAAAATCATTAAGTTCAGTGAAGGATGGATGGGTTAGAGTGGGCGCAGAGTTAGTGGGCATGCTGACAAGTTGATCGGTTTAATCAATTTTTTTGATGGGCAGCATTTTAATGGGTTATGCGGATGGAGGTGGTCATGAACAAAGGTGTTCGTCTCACGTACTTTGCAAACGTCACGGAGACCACGCCACCAGTTGAAGTGGAAAGTGAAGGTGTGCACATAAAATGGCATGTAACTCAGTTGAACACGCTTGGCGCAAGGTATTGTCATAAAGAGGGAATAAGAGGGCACTTGGTGGTTACCTCTTTGACTCCCTCAACTAGGTGAGAAAACAACCTAGTTATAACTTGATGGTTTTTCAGATTCCAGAGAGCTTTTTTGGTGACACTGTGCACCCACGTTGGTCTCTGTAAGCCTAGGGGCCGCTAAGCTAAACCTTAAGTCGATCCGTGATTACAAGCCTTGTTTACGGGGATCAAGTGACTGCTTATCTTAAGCGTATGTCCAGAGCAAGTGCGAAAGAGTGATTTTGTAGTACTTTCTTCAAGAAATGCAAACAGATTCAATTACAGTCGAGGCCAAGATTTGAGACATTTTTACCTGAAAAGCGCCGCACGTGTTGGACCGGTCGCTTTAAGCACTGCCACCAAAACAGAGGCTATGCTCTTCCATAGAAAATGGCATGAATGTGGCTTAAAAAAAAGGCCAGAATCAATTTTATATCCCACACCGCTGTTGCTTTATTCAAGTTTCTTTTCCTATCGTTCCTATCTGGTCACTCTGTAGATACAGTGCCGGGCTCTAGTTCGCGTCCAGCTGTAGCTCAATAAAGTTCCACTCCAATTTAAAGTAAAAATCAGCCAGATCGCCAGTAACAAAGCCCGTTTAGTTCGATGAAGGGAAACGTAAATGCTTTCGTGAGATTGAGCTTTTATTTTAAGTGTCATCGGATTAAGCCTTCATGCTGGAAACAATGACAGCGTCATTTGAATGATGCGCTCTTTCAAACAAAATTACATGAATGTAGCTTCCAAATAAAGCCAGAATCGATATTAAACCTCACACCTCTGTTGAGTTATTTAAGTTTCTTTTCATATCGTCCCTATCTAGTCACTCTGAAGATACAGTGACGGGCTCTAGTTTGTGCCCAGCTGTAGCTTCATAAAGTTTAACTCCAATTTAAAGTCAAAAACAGTCAGACCGCCAGCAACGAAGCCCGTTTAGTTCGATAAAGGAATTTAAATGCTTTCACGTGAGATTGAGAATTTATTTAACTGTCATCGGATTAAGCCTTCATGTGGGTCCCACTTAAAACCTTTTAAATCGGTTAAATTGTAGGCAATATTCATAAACTTAGTCGAAACGACAAGCCCTTTTCATAAAAAAAAAAAAACAAACAAATACCTGATTAGAAACTCAAATCGGTGACATTTCGGGGTGTGTCCGTCAGTCGGTGCTCACACCACCTACGACTGATTAAATATTCAAATTTCCCTTTTGGTCATTGTAGGCACGGGCGGCAATCACCAATATTAAGTAATCGACAATTAAACCAATCGCTAGATTCAGGCGCGGTAAAGATTAAACGTCGTCGAAGAAAAACGTGATCGATGACGTGCGCCAAAACATAAAAAATAGTTTCCATACATTTCCGGGTACTTTTTATTTTTGTTTGTTTCTTCATAATTATTGCCTTATTCAACAGAAAGCACCCAGTTTTGTACAACAGCGAGCGAGATGTATCTCACGGGCCACAGAGTGGACGTGAAGCGAATTTAAATAAACTTACAGTTCAATAGCAGCCAATGCTTTATGAGTCTGCCCACGGAATGGATACCGAACAGTAGCGCTGTGACACAGTTCGGGGAATTGTCCTCTCTCTCTCTTTTGTAAATCAATTGGGTGTGCTTAGACAAATTGGTTTGCTTTAGTGACGGTTTCTTTTTTCTCTCATTGTTCCTGGTTCGAGTGCATAAGCATGAACTCTTAACCTCGTGTTTATCTGACAGATCGACTGAATTTGGGTTGACTATGCACTTCTCTCGGCGAGTGATGGCTTTTGACATGGATCTTACGTCTTCACTTAAATTGAGTGTAATTACGCCATTAGACTATGTTCGCACACACTTCCCTTTTGTTTTAATTCACAATAATTACCCGAACGGATGTTCAATTAAAGGGAACTCATTTTTGCATCTTTTCCGACATCGCGCTTGTCTGTCACAAAGGTTGACTACTGGGTCGGATTATAGCTTACAATCGGTCCCCAAGGAGCAACACATTCAGCATTTAATTCAATTAAAATGACGAGGCAACAAAAAGGTCCGTTCACAATGAAGACACCATGAATCACACGCGAGGCGCTGCCCCATCTCGTCGTCATTTCCATGCGTACCACATTATCGTCATGTTCAGTTATGCGATGTGATATCCACCGGAGCAAAGTGAATTAAGATTTGTGTTATAAATCACATTTAACCAACTTATGGTGATTGAAGCGGAATCATAATCAGATTCAATGGAGCGTTCCCAGCACGTGATTTCTCAGACATCTGTGCTGACGACACTGCACAGAAAACAACGATGAGGAAACCACCACACGACACAGCAGACAAACAAAAATAAATATACGTAACCACTACCCATGGCAACGACGACGATGTTGTTGGCCAATTAGTATAATTCCCATAACCATTTCGGATGAAAACAACGGCTGCTCCCTACTTTTGGTTGCGAATTTCGGTTTACACGCAAAAAAAAGAGAAGTAATAATAAAGGATTGTAATGATTATAAATCAACTCGGTTGGGCCGGCCGGTGGGGTTGAGCGTGCCTGTGTTTCTGTTTAATAATACGTTGGCTGGGAAAATTGTTCCCTGCCAGGCTTATTTTCCTTTTTCTTTTTTTTGGGTGGGATACGTTGTTTTAGCCTGATGGCCTTTGTTGTGCAGACATCGACTTTTATTGATTAGAAACGACGAAAAGAAGAACATCTTATTCTTATTCGGAAAGTTCTTGAATAATTGAGTGATTTCAGCGTGCGTGTATTTCGGGGCCGGCGGGCGAGGTTTAAGGAGAAAGTCTTCAAGGAGTCCTCAAGTCTTACATAAATTTGCGATTTTAGCGTTTTATTATTCGATTAGCTGCATATATGAATGTAAAAAACATAATTAGTTTTCAAAAGCCGAAAGAAATGGCTCGCTATAATCATCTCATATACAGGGTGTCCCAAAATGATAGGGCCATGGCTGTGGGTGATTCATAAAGATCTCTTTTTCGAATGTTTCTATTTGTTTGATGAAAACTTTGGCCCCAATTGCGAGTGTCGATTGTCGACCATCAATCGACTATTGTCGACAGTCGAGTAGTGATAGATATTAGTCGATTTCCATTCAAATTTTGTCACAAATGGTGCGGCAAAAAATCATTACAAAAAAAACACACACACGTTTTGCTTCGTCACGCCGCACAGTGTTCCCACAGTGGGAAAAAATTACACTTTTTTTTTGGCGAAGAGGTTTTGGTTTTTCGATTTAACAAATATAAGAACCTAGAAAGCTAAAATTTGTTTGACTTTGGACGATCCGTTACACTGTAACGTTAGCTCAGTGGTTGGGACTTTGAAATTTACAAAAATGTACGTATTTTTTAAGCAGATTTAACGTCGCCTACGTCAAATGCGCAGAACGAAACAAAAATCAACCCACAACCCTGTCACTCGTGATGAAAGGGTTACTTGTGATTTGTCAAGTTTTTTTTTTTATCAGAGCTTTTTAATACTGCACAGATTCAAAAACTGTTCCATTGTACTACCAGGCAGCAACCTACATCTGCTGAAATTTCATAGTCTTCCGGAGGAATACCAGCAGGCGCCACTGTGATGAGGAGCCTACATCATCAAATTTTACCTCATCAGCACCAAATAACTGACACTTGATCCGAGCAAAGGCCTGACAGTGGCAGAGGAAGTACTCTGCAGTGCCGGCGTCTTCTCCTCAGGCAACGGAGAAGGTTTCATCGCTTAGGTCACGCACATTTAGGAGTTTAGCGCAGGTGTAGTGGCCCTTTAGTACGCCGATAAGTCGTCTGCAGTCTTTTCTGTCAAGAGACAACAAGAATGAAGCTTGTTTTGTCTACATCCTGGAGAGTCATGTCACATCCTATTGTGCTCTCGAAGCCCAATCATCGATGGAAACTCTAACCTAGGACGCGGGTAGATTCCCGTCCTAAGAGTACCTCCTCTGATCCTTGTCTAGCAAGTTCATGGCCCGGGAACCAGACAAGTCTTCGTGAATTTAGACTGCCGATCAAATTCAGAGTTGACTTGTATGCCTGGACTATCCTGGAAGTGGATAAAGGGTTGAGCGAGGCCTTAAGCATAGCTTGGCTGTCGCTACAGACACAAATCTCACAACCTCTCCTTCAGAAGTGCATCAAGAGCTGAGCCAGGCGTACTAGGTTAGTTTCGAGAATCTAACCTAGGCACCCAATCGTAGGAGTCGACCCACAACGTCACAGTATCCAGCGTCACATTTTGTACAAAAATTGTAAACTGTAGCCGCATTCGAAATCCTTGACTGTGATTTTGAATGACACACTTTTACAAGTATCTTGGAATCCTGTTATCAAGTAATCTTAGTTTAAAAAAGCATCTCCATGAGAAGCTATCAAAATCAAAAACCATAATTAATGTAGCGTGGAAGAACTGCTTCAACAATCCAAATATTAGTCACAGCAGCAAATTTAAGGTATTCGAAGCGGCATCTGAAGCAGTAATGCTCTTCCCGGCGCAGGTATGGGGACATAAGCCTTACGAGGAAGTAGAGAAACTGTAACGTTTTTTTATCAAGAGGATTTTCCGCCTACCTCCAAAGTCACCAAACTACATGCTTTTGCTGAAAACAGGTTTTTGTAAAAACACTTAAAATGCAGGTCAACTATATATTAAGGGTTATGAAAATGCCAGACAACCGACGCCCAAAACTAGTGGCCCTACAAATAATTAGGAGCAAAGATGCATGGTACGAAGAGTGGTTGGATTTAGCATGTAGTTATGGCGTAGAGCTGAATGCAGAAGATCGGAACTGGAAAAATTCCTTATACCAGCTGATAGAAGAAGTCGACAGGCAGGCCAGAATGAAGTTTTTAGAGGAAGCGGCGGGATCACTACATCGTACACAGTACGTACAGCAGATTAAATCACAATCTGGAGTCTAGAAACTATTTTAAGGGCACGCATAGTGTACAGGAAATTGCGACAATGTTCAAACTCCGTGGAAAAACTTCTAAGGCTAAATTTCGTTCCCCACAGAGATGATCTTCCGATGCTCTGCAGCCTGTGTAACTTAAATGTGAGAGAAGATACCTTGCATTTCCTTGGGAGGTGCCCTATTTTAAAACAAATAAGGAGAAGTGTCTTTGATATGATATCACTTCTGAATGAAATGGATGTAAAGAAGATATTTCAATACTGTAAAACTGCATTAAGATATAGAGAAAACATATTAACAGAAACCTTTTAAGTTATCTCAAATAATAGGATTATTTATATTGTAAAGTGTATTCAATAAGTTGCAATGTTTAATTACTATAAGAGCTATTGTCAACCGGGCAGATGGCAATGCCATGCAAATTGATTTTGTTATGTATTGTTATATATTGAAATGAAAAATAAAATCTAATTCTAATCTAATCTAATCTTATCACAAAACGTTCGCAAATTTAGTAACACCCTTTAAACACGCTCTTATTAATGAGCCGAAACCAAAAACATGTGAATATTTATATATTTTGTATTCATTCAAGACGCATGCATCTATTAAGTCACAGAATTATTTAAAGGCGATTGATTTTCGGTAGATCACTGCCTAAGATAACAGCTTTCCGCTGTCATTCGATGTTGTGCCAAAATCGAAATTGGTTAAGGTGCTATGTCATTCTTTGGGGTGGCTTCACAACAGTGTCCATATTCAATTAATTTTGTTGGAGAATAAATGGCGTGTTGTGAAGATAAAGATGGGAGCGTTTATTTTGCTAAGAAAAAGGAATGAAGTGACATTCTCGCTTGTCACCGAAGATGAATTGATGTCCAAGGGTAGAGTATTTATTTCTAAATTTCCATGTGTAAGCATGGTAGATTGTACATAAGCATGCTTGAGTCTTAGTCGAATGCCATCAGATCTGCGATGGTTTTTTTTAAGAGTCAATAGCGGCGTTCACACTCAACCATTTGGCGATACGATTTGGTTGACGACAAATTGGAAAAAAGTCGAAAGTTTTCTCTACCGTACTAGATGTGTGTTAGTCGCTTGATGGTTTGGGCCTTCAAACACGGTTGTCAAGCAAATAGTATCGAGAAATTGTTGAGTGTAAACGCCGCTAATCGAATGAGTCGGAAAGTAGAAACCAGACGTCAGATGTAAGCATTTTTTCGACGGTTAGTATAGAATGCGTGCCAATCGGATGGACATATACCATCCTACAACCCTGAAAGCAGCCAGAGAACCATCAACAGCACTTCGTCGAGTTGTCCCAGCGCCTGCTTAGACATTTTATTCGTTCTTTGACTCCCTGGGTGACAGGTAGTGGAAGTCTCAGTTGCTTTAGATACGGTCAACACTGTGTGTGGTCAGAAATTAAAAAAAGGTTCCATAAAATGGTTGGATTTTTGAATAGAAAAGTAAATGAGTGACATTTCATTGATTTAACGTTTCGATGATACGTTCTTCTTTCAATTCCCCCATTTCATCCGCCAATGCGACTGAGAAAAGCAATGAATTTCCCCTAGAAGGACCACCTGCCATCTTATTGCCCCCCAGTGCCAGGGGCATTTCGATCCCTTCACCATATTCACAATCAAAGTGTCACCATAATAAATTGATAAATTGTCCCTTCATTGAATGCATACACATCTCGATTTAAGAAGCAATTCAATTACGCAGAGCTCACCCCAAATCCCCGATCACATGCAACAATGCGAGTGCAATCAAATTATTTACTAACGAACTAGCATTCTTAAGTCGCATTTCCGGACAAAGCAAACGATCTTCTATTACAGCACGAACAAAGGAAATGCAGTGGAATGCATTCCTAGGCCGTAAACAAACGCAACCAAAAGCGGAAACCAAATATAGTGTCACAACTGCTCGCGTATCTGTCAACATCAATGAATCCGGGGTACTTGCGGGAGAAACCCAAAAATAAACAGAACTTGAAGAACAACTCGCGATTGAAACGAACATAATTACGAGTGAACTCGGGGAAAAAAAGAATTGTGTAACAAATTCTAGAGGAAATCGTATTTTGGACGGGGGGGCACGTAAGACACACCACACAAATGTATTAATTACACGTCCACCC
This sequence comes from Eristalis pertinax, assembly GCA_907269125.1. NCBI lineage: Eukaryota > Metazoa > Arthropoda > Insecta > Diptera > Syrphidae > Eristalis > Eristalis pertinax. The sequence goes on along the minus strand of OU026145.1, from coordinate 45,087,876 downwards.
ATCACCAGCAATCGAAGTGAGATTCGTCTTTCCTACCTAATTCCTGAGAGGAAATTAATTCCTTTAACGCTGCCGGTATGTGTGTATGGGGGGGGGAAACATGCTAACACTCGTCTACCACCATCGGCAGCATGCTGTCGCTGCCGTAGCTGCCGCCACCGTCAGCCAAGATTCCATTAGAATTTATCGTTCAATGGTGAGCCCTCGGGTCGCAGTACAAAATTATTGTCGTATTTCCACACCAGATTAATGCTAAGGACGCGGTAGCACGACTACCAGAGTGGTGCGACCGTGCGGAGCGCGCTGCCTGGAGTGTTTATTCAATGATTTTTTTTTGTTGGGGGGCCCCTATAATAGGACGCTGTTTGGGTGCGCAATGGCTTGCATTTGTTTTAATTAGGAGCAGGGAGCGTGTGTTTATTTTCTGTCAGCCTAAGGCTAGAGACAGTCTCCATCTAAGGTGGATGTGTGTGCGTCTATGTGTGGTTGTTAAGTGCACTATTTAGGAAATAAGCGTGTGCCATCCAAGGCAGAGAAGCACACGCTCATCAAAATGAGCGGCGGTATTTTTAGATAAGGACACCCCGAAAGAGCAAGTAAAGCATTTTAGGAATCTTCCAGTCGTCGTCGTAGAGAAGTGTAATAAAAATAAAATTTCTCCGAACATCCACCAGCAACTGTAAGGTTTTTCCGTGTTTTCTCGAGGAAAATTCACGTGAAACACTATATGTGTGGTATGGCAAAATGTTGTACACTAAATCGAAAGGAAGCCGTATCCTTTGAGGTGCACATACACACGCACGGGAATCCTTACAACAAAGAGGGTAAAATATAATTCCTTTCGGAGGTAATATCGTCCTAAATGGTGGATAATAAAAATCTACCTGCAACTCTTTCGGGTTTCCTCACTAAGGTGAGACGTTCTACGATCCGCCCCGTAAGCGGGTACGTACGTGTAATACCTTGGGGCGGGCTACACTTTCGTTTAATTCTTGTACTAAGGAAAGGAATCCTTCGACCCCTTTTCTGAGACATTCCAGGCTGATACTTCAAGCGAGATATAATTAACTCAACTCAAGAGGCTATCATTTTTCATAAAAACAAAAAAAAAACATGCATGATTGTGTACACATGCACGTGTAGGCATTCATTTGAGTTCGGCATTCCATAAGACGGTAGTCTTGCGTAGTTTTCCTTTTTTTTTTTTTGGTTTTTGTTTGAGCACAGGGGAGCGTGTCTTGAACTTTGTATCACGGGCAAGGCGTGTAACCAGATCTGTCGCAATGTGACAGAGCACTTTCTGCATTTGTATGACATTTCGTTTTTACACTCATGATTAAATGTCGAATTTGCATTCTGTTTTTTTTTTTACTTATTTTCACGCTTCAGACGGACATTGCCATTTGGGTTTAGACCGCGGCGATGTTGTGTGTTGGGGAACCGGTTTAGCAACCAACTTATGTTCTGCGGTGATGAATGTGAGAAGTTTTTGAATAAATTATGCGAACGAAAGAGACGCTGTTGTTGTGTAGCTACACCGTACCTTGACATTATAAGGAGAACTCTGCAGATAGCACTTAAAATTAGAAGACCAATTGAGTTGAGTACAAGCAAAACCTACGTCTCAGTAGAGATCTCACATCATTTTGGGAGTAAATTGAAGCTTCGACGTCGTTCTTGAGAAGATCGTACGAAACTTGCACGCCAACACTAGAGGCATGACCTTCCAGAAGTCCAGTAGCATATGCGGATGTCATTGACGTGGTTGGGAGAATACTGGGAACCATTGCGATGGAAGCGGTTCTGGCGGATATTAAACGCAGAAAAACTCTCGCCAAACACTGTTTCATTGGGCGCAAGAGGCGACTAAGTAACTGACAGCTGTTTCCCGCTCGAAATCTTGACAGAAAGTGAGTACCATACCTCCGCGGAATGAAATGAGTACCTTTCCGCTTGACGAATGTTGGGAAATGTTTAAAAATTATTTCCAAAGTGAGTGCTGTGTAGCCCAAACCGTGAGTTTTTTTTTTTAAAATGCACCTACCGCGACTGCTATACCCAAGTTTTTCTGAGACTAGCATACCGCTAGTGGACAACACTCATGGTCCCCGTCTTCGTTCGGTTCGCACAGATGACAATGTGGCTGTTGTGACCTAGAGAGAGTGTGCGACTCAATTCACAAACATCAACTCGCCATCGATCTCAACATTTGACGCACTAGCCTGAGGAGAATTCTGCACAAAGGTCTCGGATTATTTGCTTACAAGGTCCAATTGACTCAGCAATTGAAGGCTGCTTCGTTATCGCTTCTGAGTTAGGACCTTAGAAGCTTGAATTTGACAACGATTTTGGGCGAAACGTCATTTTTTTTCAGCGAGGCGTATTTTCATCTCGGCGGCTATGTTAACAAACAAAATTGTCGCAACCGAGGGAGCCGTGAAGGACCGATGTTATGCCAACAAACCGGAAGCGATTCAATGACTTAAGGCAAATATAATCCAGCCATCCCTGAGCTACCGCCCGAAACCATCATCAAGGTCTTGTGGAGAATTGGGGTGACAAAATGCGCTACTGCGAAGCCAGCCGAGGCAGCCACTTGAACGACATTGTATTTCATAATTAATGGGAATGTTTGTTCTTACCAATAAAGCCTTAATACGTGGAAACGTTTTCAATTTAGTTCATTTTAGTGCATTTCTAAAGAGAAACTTGTATTTGGCCCACACTGTATAAACTCGTAACAACAACCATATCAACATCTATACAGATTATTCAAAAGGAAACGAAGGCGTTGTTGCTGGAGTACCCAAAATCACGTGGAGTGCTTCAGACTACCAGATGGATGCAGTGTCTTTCAGGTTCTGAAGTTATTGCCATCAAAAAGAAAAATTGGAAACCCTCAGTAGTTTATGCTTTAAGCATCAATTCCTTCATTCTGTCAAGGAATGCAGTTTCGACGAAACCGACTGACTGGAACGATCTCATGTTCGAGGTCGCCAAAAATACTGCGAAGTGTCTAGGTGTCGTCTTCCTCTTCAACTTCGTCACAAATCTTAAAGGCATGGCAATGGATTCGCTCTAGATACAAATGAAAACGCTCATGTTTCTAGGCACAGTCATCAAAGATCACTGCCCTGATAGCACTTTGGTGTATTTTTACAGTTTTCTGAATCGGGACAACCTGATATCGAATGAGAACAAGGTGATTTGCCTAAATGTGTATAAACTGTAACAACCTGGTGTCACTGCGGACGCTGATAAGCCTCGTCACATTTTCAAACACATCAAAACCTTCATTCTTTGCGACAAGCGAATGATAAGAGCGTATAAAGCAAACACACCCAGTATGTCGGTCGGCACTTGTGAAGGTGAGGTGACAGTGAATTGAGTTTCCACATTCACTCATGTCACTTATCGTCAATCAGTCTTGCAGTTTTGCAAGAAAATCCTGCCAACTTCCAACCAGATTTCTACAATAAAACTCTAGAATTACATCTTGCAAGCGTGTGTGCTTGTGCACAGGAAAGACAAACTTGTATGCCTGTTGTGGTCCAAAGAAAACCGCGATGTCATTTGGCTTTGATGTTGATCTCCGCTCCACTGTATCGCCGAAGTCAGTCGATTTTAACGATCTTTTTTCTGTTCCCCCCATTGGACATGATGGACCTTTAGTGCGGCGTCGAAGTCAACTAAACCGCCATAACAGCATCCCATTCATTAGCGGTGCGGCAAAAAAGCCGCAGCTAACATTCCGGTTTGAATATCGTGCAAGACGGTATGCATTTCGACCAGATTTTCCCCGCTCGCTATGGTTTACGGTGCGTTCTTGTGGGCTTTTCCTTCACAAATGTATCCATTGTCTTAAAAGTGTAATTAACTATTTCAGTGTACTAAAAGTCAAGCAAAGCCACAGCGACTACGGAGAAATTCACCAGCGCAGCGCGACGCGGTGTGACGTTGGCTCGGATTACGATTGTGTCCGAAATCGGATACTCTGAGGTTTATTATTCTTTTCCTCGTTTTCTGCCTGCTTTTCGAACGGTTACCGCTTGCCTCTTGGATTTCCAATTACTATCCAGTACCGGAGTCAATTAGCAAGCCCGAAGGTGTGCTGTGTACATCCAACCGAAGCGCAGTCTCAGCCGGACAAGTACAAAAAATATAATATTTATTGTGCCAGAGCCAAGGGCGAGCACAAGACCCATTCGAACTTTGGCTAAAATTGAGAAGTCGTTCGTTTCGTCAATTAGACATGCAGTGTTTGTTGGATTTTCGATTTTCGAATGCGGTCAGCGTCTATTTGAATGCATTTCGAATGCACGTTATGTAAATTATCCAAGGAATTTGAAAAGCATTTAGCATTAATTAACCGAACCGCTGTCGGCTGGATGTGAATTGTATTTGGATTTCATTTACTATGCTCGCATGTTCGTCTGTATGCATGTGAACACTGGAACGCGTTAAGTGGCACGCTAGTTAAGCTTCTTTGGATGAACTAGACAAATGGAAAGAATATCTTAACGCGTTGCGTTCACTGGTGTGTGAGAAATTGGGGCAGATTGTCAATTGATTGCGTGTTCTTGTATATAAGCATGTTAATGTATTTAGATCTTATAATTTATGAGGATGTTCGGAGTTCGGACCGACCAAACGGCTTCTGGAAGCTGTGCTCTTGTGACAAATCTTGATTGTGTGTTTCTTTTAAGAACAAAAGGTTGTTCTCTAGAGATGTTCAATGTTTTCACACGATTGCTTCAAATTTGAATCAGCGTTTGTAAGAATGATGACCTGTACCGGTACTATATGCAAACTAGACGAAGTTTCTTGAAATAAAACAGAATTGTACTTAATTTCAAAGCTATGCTTCTGGATGAGAGGAGAATTCGAAGTGAAATTTATCAAAATTGAAAGCCAGCTTTTAACTCTTACGACTTAGCATACGCCCTTATTTGCAGAACAAAGCTAACATTGCTTGAAATGAACTCCAAACGGGCAAATGTTGCTGAGACGCACTACAATCCCTTGCCAGACACAACAAAGCGAAGCTCGACTGCCCGACTAATCCGCAAATGAGGGGGCGGGTTCTGATCTGCGCTGATAGGTCCCGAACCGTATTGCAATGTCAAGTGGACAGCAGCTACAACGGTGATTAATGGTTAAATAAACTTCGCCACAAGTCGCGATGTCGTTGCCTTTTACGGCACGGGTTGTACAAGCGGAAAAAACAGTACTGGAAGAGCAAACCCGAAAGCCATACATTATCAGAAATCTGAAGTAGTTGCCTTTGAAACTTAAAAAAGATCAAGTGGAGGCAGGTTCAGAACTCCATCTCAGTTCGAGTGGTTCACCGCAAAGAGCAGCCACAATTAGGCCTAGTGTAGGCCCGTAGTTAAACTTAGAGGATTGAAGGGAATCAACTTAATAACCTAGCTTACGTGGATGTGTGTTCAGCACGCTCAACTTATTCACGAATCAACTACTTGCGATTGGTTATCCTGATTGTAAATATTTATTTTTAGAGGATGGTTAGATGACACGTGTCCACTTGGAGAAAGAGACGAGGTCTTACCACGTCTAGTAAGTTCATCGGCTTCGTGAAAACTGGCATGTCGCAATGTCCCGACGATTAATTACGCCATAGTTTCGGTCTGAAAAACGCTACAGTGATTAGATACGTGTAAGGATACACTTTATGTGGGTGCCCTCGCATTGTGGGTCTGTCCGTCGACTCCTACGCACTTTAACCTACGGTGGCATAGAGCTGTAGGTCCCTTCCACTCGTGAGAGAACATTAGCAGGCACAACACGAATAGTTGCTGTAGAAGCTGGGCCCTGGCCCTCCACGGGGCTGTAGTGCCGGATATATACGTACCCAGCACACCTGCCCTAACACCCTAATCCACTCCCGATCCTTCTGTGAAGATTCGAAGTGGAGCATCTCTTTTGATTGTCAGACGGCCAGCTGGCTAAAGATCGTGTCAGCTGGAGAGGCTTGTTGGCTGAAGCCTAGATCCACCAAGGATTGTGGTGCCAGGAGAAGAAGCAGAAGTACTAGTTCATGTTTTGACCGCAAAGTCGTCTATAGCAGCATTGTCCGCATTGACAATACATTCCTTCTTCTTCTTCTTCTTCTTGCATTATAACTGTTTTAACTGGAATACATAAAACATACTGTTCTTTCGTGTGAGACTGTGAATTAGCGTGAATTATCAGTTGTCACGCCGTAAATACACTACCGTCCATGAATTTTGTGTCACATTTTTTTTTTTTGAAATGGAAGTCCACGCAAATGAATTTAGCTAACGTCTGCTACTTTATCTCTGCGGCAGTTAATTATGCAACGTGATTCGCCAGCATTTGTGATTCCAGTCAGTCCCCCAATGCTCTGTATGCGAAAGTCAGGGCGTTCGTGTTAAATATAGACGCACACGTACCACTGTGAATTCGGAGTCTTATTTTGGACCAATTCCGTATTCTCGTCCGGTATAAATAGATTCTAGTTTCCTTATGTGGCCTTAGCTAGACTAGTCTCTTTTTCTACTTCGATTACTGGTGTGCAATGTGCCACACAAAATGCGTGCGCTCAAATGTAATGAATGTCTACTTAGAAGTAGGGACGTGTGAATAAGGCACACTGCTTCCGTATTCATTTTGAAGAGGTTCATGGGAAAACAAAGCAACCATTTGAAATGTGTTCACTGACAGACATGATTGAGAAAAATATGTATGCTTGTGCTGGTTCAATTTGAGTGTCTACCCAGCATTAATGGATTCTTCTACTAAAACACACACGCCTTTAATCAATCATATTTATCCCCTTGAATGCTGGTAACGCAATTGATTTCATTGTTAATTAACGCCGCATGTTCACTCTCAGGCATGAGTGACAGCGGAACACGGTCGTGCGTCATTTGAAAATCGGTGCACTTCATTAATCTGTTCAACAACCATGGATTGTTGGTCCGATAAAATTGATGCCGAACATCGGTTTCTCATCAAACCCGCGAGCACTTGATGGTACACAGCAGCGTTATCAAACGAGTCGCACGCCGCCGTCGCCGCGCCGCCACCGCCGCCGCACAGTCTTTTCAATCGTAAATCAACAGTTTTGATATGGGAATCTCGACCGAAACTGTCAATGGAAACATTTCCCAAATGTTCCCGTCTCGTCTCGCGATAAAGATGAAACGTGAACATGAAAAGGAATTCAAGGAATCCAGTCGGGAAATCAAAAGATGGGAAACTCAAACATTTGAACATAAGCTCCCGCCGCATCGTAAAGCAAGCAGCACTTAATGATTCAGAAGCGGAACCAGAAAAAACACTTCATTTGGCGTGAAGTTGAACATGCATGTGAAGTGAAGTGTTGTCTCGCATCTAATGGGGTCCCTTCATTGACGCAATTGACCCGATCCAAGGCGCAGACTCCCCTTTCACATTGTTTCGGGCGAATTATTGTCACGAAATCAGTGTGATCTTGGCGTTTTCCTTCCAGAGGAGAAGAGCCCTCTTCGGAAAAAACACAAATAAAATCCGATCAATCTTCATATCGTAAAGATGCGGGCGGCGGAATATCGTATTAGTGTCGAAACAAGTGCAACTTGGGTCGCTCCAACGGCCGTAAAATTGAAACAGAAAGCCGGGCGGAAATTACTTCCTGGATTCCTGTGATCTTCAAATACTAATAAAAGATTTAAAATTTCGTTTATGGCCTTGTAATTTACTGCTGGTGTTGGGATTCTTTTTGTTTTATTAGCCGACACTTTTCGGAGTGATGTGTCAGATTTATCTCACTCCGGAGACGCTCGAGGACACGATTTTGATTCATAGGGAGAGTCTCTCTTTCTCGAATTGTTGTCAGAACTGTTCTAAAAATACGTACCTGCGACTCAATTAGGCATCCTGCCGCCTCAGCGACAGCCGGCAAGAGTCAATGGTTACGGAAAAAAAATGATTCGTGAAACGGCTTATCGCGCTGCTTTACTCTATATAGCTGCAGAAGTGTATTTTCGTGTGTGCGGTGCGGCGACTGGAAAAATGCCGGAAGAGAGTCGGGCATTTTCTATTTTTGTGCCGGCCCTGCTCGGGGAAACTGAGAAGATTGACTAAACTGTCTGTGGACTTTGGTGAACTCTCTAAAAAGGGAATGGATGCGGCGTAGAAATGCGTCGGCTAGGGAAATATTTTACTCGAAACGCCGCCAAGTGATTTATTATTTTTTAAATGACTTTTGCAGATTGAAGTTGTCGTGTGGACGTATAAATGTGACTTCAACTATTTTTTTTATTAGTTTTTTTTTTTGTAAGACGTTTTACAGTCACAGACGTTGACTTTGATTTGGTGAATTGTGGAAGAAGTTCTTTGGATTGATGGAACTGCGATCAATCTGCACGGGAGTTGAGGAGCTTCACAACAAGTTCTCGTGCCGTGGAAAGGGGGAATCTGCAGCTTTATGCCTTAATATTCACCTTCTTTATGTGGTTAGCTACCTCCAATTCCGCGCACTAAGTTGGTTGAGGTCCTCCTCCATATGTGTGCGCCGCCTTACACGGGCTCGTCCTTAGTTGCATTGACACACAGTCTCGAAATCAAATACTCTTCCGACCGGAGATCAATCTGCACAGGAGTTGATTAGTTCGACAGAACTATGAAGACTAGACATGGCGGTATACCTAGCTCCTCTCTATGAACACTGTAATACGCGGCCTGGTGGTGAGTATCGATCATGTACCTTTTCTAGGATCTGCATATTAAAGAGACTTCACATTTCGTAGTCAAATGGATCTCTTTTCCTGTGAAGCCGGCTAACGATTCTGAGATCCAACCATGTGTTTGAACACACTCCTAGCAGATCATCCCCATATTTATGGCAGATCTCAGATGGCACCACATTCAGTCCACCTAACCAGCTTTGTCCGACAGTGTTGAATATGAACACGGTTGTCGAGATGACGGAATTCTCGTATATCGTTGTACAGGTTGAGTGATCGGCCTAATCGCCGTTTAACAATCTGCAGTCATCAAGGTTCTCAGTATTGACTGCAACTCCACGGCAAGCTTTCCTTCTTTTTGGCAAGCAAAATATGAAGCAAGCTTCTGTCCGAACTTTATGTCCATTGGATAGGACAACATTGTTTCGAACATTATTCCAGCCATTGCATCTCGTCATCTCCTCTATCAAGCGCTTCTTTCATTCCCTTTCTCAGATCCACGTCCCGTCCCTTCGTTTCTGTTCGTACAGCTCACGAACACCTCTCGTAGTTAGTTGCAGCGTTGTCTTGGATTGATCTAGCATCCGCGGCAGGTTCCTACCTGCACTCGCTGACAAACTCGTGGTTTTTCCCTGGAGATGCAGCTTCTCTGTAGTCTTCTTGGCAAACGCATCGAATCTTCTTTGATTGTTGTACAGGCGAAGTCTCTGGAACACTCGATCAGCAAACATCCCAGAAGTACGTTGCGATTGTTGCTTTGTGATGTCAAACCGTGGTGTTCTCCTCGACTGGGTTGCACTCTCGACATCCGTTTTTTAACTACAAAAAAATTAAATTTCTTCCATCGCATCTATCCTTCGATGCGTAGGCAAAATGAATTATGCCAGAGGACAAAGCTTTATGGTATCACACATCATTTCTAAGACCAGCGTGAAGAAGTTCGCAATTTTCGAAAGGAAAATATTGCGAATATGTACCGGTACCATGGAAAGCACCACAACAACAAGAAAATGTACAACGAACCACGCAACATCCTCTTGCATCAGTACAAGGTAACATTCTTCAGGAAGGAGCTTATAGACGTAAGCAACCATCGTAACGAGGTGATCAGGAACCTGAGAAACACAATCCCCGGACAACGGTAACTCAACGCGCTAAATCTGAACTAACCGAGCAGAACTTCTCAACGACATCTAACAACGCGCTGCATGGCTTCTACCAGAGCAATGATAACAGTCATTATCGATGCTAAATTAGCTACCACACTATTACCCAATCCCAAAAGGACACGGATTTGAAAAACCCGATGTAAGCACTGGACATTGTAGGAAATAGAAACCGATGACGATGTGTACATCAGTTGGGCACCCATTGCTGAGCCAACACCCTAACCCTTGAATTGAAGAACTTGGGCTGTCTCATAGGAAGACACTAGTACCGCGATCATAAAGATCTAATGTACCACCAACACTTAGTTTTAAGCCTAATTGTAACCTCAAACTGTAATTTTTGTTCACAGTACAATTTTTGAATCGTTTTCTTCTATCGTCAAAGTGTTCCATAAAATGTTGCCATAACTCTTTGGACGGGATGTGTAAACGTCAAATCATCGTGGTTCAGGGAATGTTCAGGTGGTCTTAGCTAAATGCCAGTCTCATTAGACAGTTACACACCGACAAAGATATTAACTCATCAAAACCCAAACTACTGCCCATCTGACATTTGAGTTATTCCGCAAGTCAAAAGAATCTGCTGCAGCCTTCAAACCTGTAAGCAGCGTCCTCCAAAAGTTTCATTCACAAATCACTTGGCGATACACTCAAACAACGCTGGTGCACAGATATTTTTTTTCCGTCCGTCTTTGATTACTTTTCTCATTTAAAATGAATTTAATAACAATCTTCACTGCAATGCAAATATTTACAATGAAACCTCACCAGAAAGGAGGGCCCTTCAACCGGTGCAACGTTTGATGACAGCGCAAAGATTTGCTTGTGTAAACAAAGGCAAGAGTTCAATATTTACATTTGAAGAGAAAAGGAGAGAAAAAAATGCCTCAACGATCGCTCCAACGTTGTGGGATTCAGTGTGAATGTTAAATACTGGTGCCATTCAATATACAATAAACGGAACGTCGACACGTCACATTAACACGTCGAACAGATTAGAATCGGCAAATTTGTTTGAGTTGATTTCCTCCAAAGCCGGCTATGGAACGAACATGAATTGAGGTTGTGCTCAAAATAAATATTAGTCGGTTGTTATAAAAGAAAGGGAAACAATTTGAATTTCAACAAAACTTGTAAATATATGAGAAACCTAACTTTAAAAGCGTTTAATTAAAAGGCGACCTTTTAAAATGCGTGACGTCTCTGAGTGTGCTTGAAGTTGTTAGGTTGTTTGTTGATATTTATTGATCGTGGCAAATTGTCACGCTGCTTCGTTAAACAAACAAAAATGCTTTAAATAAGAATCCATCACCTTCTCCCAGATCGTGGGAAAAATGAGAAAAGATAACTTTTACTATTATTTTGCATCATTTACACGTCACATTTAACACGTATTCATTTCACGCTGTTCAAACAACCTCTTTCGATGAGTGCTTGGGCTGGAAATGAACACCATTCAATGGAGCTCTTCAAAGAACACGATCAGACGGTGTTTTCGAATCGTGCACATTGACTTTTCTGGGAAATCTCTTTTCACTTTTCAAATTGCTTGAAGTGGGATATGCTTCTGTGGAAAGCAATATATTTGTGGATTTTTTTTTAAAGTTCTGGCATTTCTTTCGTGTTCAAACCAAACCGAGACGTTGGTAATTGTGTTCTATGACGGTGCTTACATCGAATGCTGGTTGGTTTCACCACGATAAGCCAAGGAGTTCAGTTCTTTGGAGACAGTGAAAAACTTTCTTTAAGCTTGGAAAGAAATTGAGCTTATGAGCAAGAATCTTAATTTCATCTTGGACTGTATTGCTTTCTTGCAGGACCTCAGCCGTAACAGCACAGTTTCCTTATACTGGGTTCCTGGATAGCATGATATTCAAGCTAAGCTAGGAATACAACTAACACAAGCACTATTTCTTTGAGATCGACTCACAACTGCATATGAATGCTAGCAACTTAACCGAAAGACTACATACTACCTGCAAAAAACCCAAGCTATTTTGTGCCAAATATAATAGCAAGAAATATGTTCTCTCACTATCCATAGTTGAGTGTAATCTTTTACTCGGCACTACAACTTGACATTGTCTTATAGTCTACCACGCCCACATACTTGAGGTAGGAAGTAATCGAAACACTGAAGCATCTTCTTTGCAACTGCCCAGAACTGGCTAACATAGTTTGGAGCTCGGTTCAAAGTCATTCGAAACACAGGATAATAGTAGCCAAGCAATCTAATTGTCTCTAGTTTGTGGTTTTATAGATTATAGACCTCCGTTGGTCTTTGTAAGACAATGGCCGCCTCTCTAACCTAACATAGCTTAAATCTTACATTCCAAGGCAGGTCTGGATTACCGCATACGTATTAAAAGTCAATCAACGTCACATTTTTTATTTATCAAAAGTTTCCAATTTGAACTTGTAGACAGACCCAGGGACACAAAAAAAATGGTCAAACATGGTGGGAAACAATTCTCAAATCACGAAGCAGACAACCACACTCTGGTTGCATGGCTTGTCCCAATTTCATATCGAATTGTAAAACAAAAAAGTTTAAAACTCTTCAGGAGCTGGAATCAAATTATCCATGAGCTCTACATGGTCAGCCCGCCTTAACCACACTGAAACCGTAGACGCTTGGCTGGACACGTTGTAGAGCTGAGCCCGCACAGTTATTGGTAGAATCTTCTCCGCCAGATCCACTTGCAGACAAACAGGGCCAAATATAGGGCGTTGAACTTTTCTCCCGAAGAGACTTAGGATTTCTTCAGCAGATCCAAGCAATATCCAAGCCTCTATGCTGTGGAGCTGACTTTGGGGTCTCTTGTATAAAGTTAGCTTGTTTCTACGCGATAGGGCTCTATTACTCAATTGCCTCCTGGAGTAAGAGAGCAAGTGATATATGTGAGCTGTTGCGAACAGCTAAAACCCTTCTCCAATCGGGGAAGTGCATTTTGTAAAGGTATGTGAAATACAAGGGAATTCCACTACTCTCTCATTTTTCGTGGTCGTGTACAAGGGATATCTCCTTGCTCGCGTATTTCCGGTTGCCCCCTGAGCTCACACACACAATGGTTGGAAAGAGTTATCCTGCGTTGGATCTCGGTACACTGCGGATTCGACATAAACGCGGATTAGACAGAGATTCTCACGTATTCTCCGCATTTGTATATCGATTCGTAGATTCAAACTTACATCTGTATCATTTATAATTTTCGTTGTGAGAAATTGTGAGAATCTACATAATCGACTAACCGAACACTCTACTTGGCACCTTGTTGAATAATTTGACTGGTCCAGTTGTAGATGAGTCTATATTTTAGAAATCACCGTTCGATGTGTTGTCTTCGACTCAAACCGGGCCTGAGTTTGTTTTGAAGCAAAAGTGAAAGAAAAGTTACGTGAATTACGAGCACTATTTGAATATGTTAACCAAACGCTGACATTTGTAACGTCTTTTTTAAAAACGACATCTTCGTGAGACGTTAACAAGAGTGGGACAACTTTTATAGACGAATTATTTCGGAAACATCGGAAAACTTTTTCTTCCCAAGACGAAAGCACAACCACAATGAAAGTTTTGAATTTATAATAACGGCAAAAAGATCGTCAAAAGATAATTTTGTGGCATAAATTATGAAATTTGACTTCGGACGTTCGATCGCAACTGAAGCGGGTCAGCAGCTTTGACGATTTGGGTGATGGAGTCGATGTTACTTCCCAAGGTTGGGATCGTTGTTAAAATAATCCGTCAGGTGCTGTAGAATCATTTTGAATTTGAGTTGAACAACGTTGGAATATATTGAAAACTTATTTCCAAAGTGAAGGCTATCTAGCCCAAACAGTGCGTTTTTTTTCAATTGGCCGCCTCGGAGATGCGATTTGTCCAACTTTGCCAACAATTCGGAAATGATTCAAGCACTTAAGGCCAATATTATCCAAGCAATTCATGAGCTACAGCCCGAAACCATCAACAAGGTCTTGGAAAATTGGGGTAACCGAATGCACTACTACAAAGCCAGCCGAGGCAACCACTTGAACAACGTTGTATTTCATAATTAATGGGAATATTTGTTCTTACTAATAAAGCCATAATACATGGCAAACAATTTAATTTTGTTCATTTTATTGCATTTTTAGAAAGAAACTTGTATTTGGCCCACCTTGTATGTATGGTGTTTCATTGAATGCTTTATGTTCTGCTACCCAAGGTATGATCATCGTGTTTACGATGGGAATTTACTATAAAATAAATACCATAATAATACATTTTGTCGAGTTGTGACGTGATCCGTAGTATGAGCGGAAGTACACATCTCTGTGCCGGATGTTCAAGCATTCACAAAACGAGTTTAAGGCTTCGATCTTACTTAGGACATGAGTGGCATAGAAGTTAGAGGTAAGCCATGGAACCTGGAATTCCACCGGAACGACTCGGGAACATGGTGCTTGCGTGATCTTTCACGAGTAGACGGGCGCCACAGTTGTATACCGACTTTGAACGGCGAAGTTTGAGCAACTTTTTTTTCTAGACACTTGTAATCTCTAAGAAGTAGAAATGTGAATTACGAAAGTTGTTCGTGTTTGAAATTGAACCTAGACAACTGGTGTAAGAATTGATACACTACTCGACGGCGCCACATGCCTTGTGTGTCTTCTTTGTGTGTCTCTACAGTCTTGGGTGCACCCGATGGCGGCAGAAGCCACATCTTGTACTCCTTCTTTCTGTTGCACTACGATGTCGAGGTGGACCTGGGCAACAACCAACAAGCGCCTCCCTTCAGCTTGAGCGATCTCTGAAATCCAATCCAATCCCCATCTTTAGACTACACTTAGAGAATAATTTTCAGCAAAAAAAACATCACAACAAAAACCACTTAGCAACCACAACCGATTTGAACAAGTTGTTATACGTATACGAGGGCTAAATTCAGTCAATTCATTAAATTCACTCCCCCTTTGTCATAATCCCTTCCAAATCCACTGACGCCGCCGATGTAAGATAGCGTTCACAGAAACGTTGTAATTCCGTCTTAATTTGCATGCTACACCATGTGGGCCACCTTTGTTGCTCAGACATCTGTCGCATTGACCCCGTTGAGGCAATGTTTGAGTGCACATGAGGCCGCTTCAGTAATTAAGCGGACAGGTGAACCAACATACGGGAGCTGGTAGTTTTTTATTTTTCCCTGCCACCCCTCACGCGATATAATTGGAAAATGTTTGCACATAAATTGACTGCTGACGTGATGTTTGAATGCGTGGGCGTGCACTCCTACAGAGCCACAAGTTGTCTAAGGGCAATCGAAATGATTTAGGCTCTCCAGTGTGACTAAATCGAAAAGGAATATTCCAAGAAACTACCTCTGAGGCAATCTATTTCGCAACCTACCTGCGAAAATTGCAAATTTCTGTCGCGTCGTCTTTCGTTTCAGGCGCACGATGATACGCTTTTAAGTGCGAAGGCATACTGCCATTATCGCCTACAGCATCCTGTGACAGCATACCTAGCTCGTGATCGGTAACAGTAGGTTGGTGTATTCAATTTTCTTCGTTTTTTTCTTATTTTTTCGTCTACCACTTGCAGGCGGAGAGAAGACCTCTCGCGCAGACATGCACTTTTGTGTCTACTCAATGATTTACCATGCATCAGGGAATTACACTCGGCTTACGATGGGAATGCATATAATAGGATTTGAGTGTTGGAAACCACTTCTCTTCTATCTTAAGTACTACACATAACTTATACGGGCCCCCATGTACCAGCTCGTGTGTACATATGTACAACGCGACGAGTGCAGACTCATCTAAAGGCACATTTCGATTTCTCCAATTTAAACGAAGGCCATCATGAATAAACATACACAGGCACAGCCATCGCACGGATTGCCGGCTTCCTTTTTGGAAAATCACCTACCGAAGGTGGGACACCGTTTAGGTAAACGTTGAATCTTCCCACAATCGTCAACTTTTCAATTCGAGGAAATATTCACTCCGTCTGCCATGCAAAGTGGATTAAAACAAAAAAAAAAAACAACGTCGTTTGATATGATATATGCACGTTTTCCACCGCACCGCCCTGTTGTGGAAAAAAAATGCAATTTCGGTCGTTCCCCAAAGGAAATTCAATATCCAACTCAAGGCGGATATTGTCGTACCTTTGCACTCTGCACTCGGGCATCTCTCGAGTCTCGGGTATGTTTGTCGTTCGCTTCCCCGACACCAGCCCTGCGCGGTTGATAAAGCAAAAGAGAAATCCCACAGTACGAATATTATGTGTACATAAACATGCATGGCTGTGACGAGCTCGAACAAAAAAAAAACAAGAAGAAAAGGAAAAAAAAGTGAATTCGAAATGAAGAGGGGACGGAATAAACGAAATGAGCAAGTAACCAACACCTGGAAATAGTCAGTCATCTTTATGGGAAACTCTCCGGTGTGCTGACATCATTTCTGATTGTTATCGTCGTGTAAACACTGAAAATTGTGTTCTTTTTGATTATTCTTCTTTTATTTTGTCTCTTCTCTTCTTCCATCATCATCGTCTTTAATGTTTGGTCTCTTTTTTTTCCAGTAATTTGGTCCATAGCTGAATGTTATCTGCATCCTTTATGTGGTTCGTGATGTGAAATGACATGCTTTTACTTCTGAAGAACCACAATGTAAAAGAGTGGATTTTGATATCGTTGCTTTATTTGTTTCTGATTCTTGTTTGCCTGCTTGAGCAATGCTGTGTGCTTGGTGAGCTTCAGATACGGAGTTCTGTTTGCCGGCTAAGTCTTATGTCAGTCGTTGTGCAACATGAGAACATCTTTTCGAGACCTTATCTGGGCCGGCACTGTAATTTACATTTGGGTAAAGGGTGACCAGATAAGAGTGATAGGAAAAAGAGTTTAAATAAAACAGCCACGATGTGAGTTATAAAATTTATTCTGGCTTTATTTTGGAGCTGCAATCATGTCATTATGTATAGAATAGCAAATGGGTGCCTCGACTTAGCTGGGAATGCTTGAAGCAGTCGGTCCAATTTGTGATGACTCAGACCGAGTCAATGACATATGTGCGAGCTCGTTCAAAGTGAGCCAACCACTTTGGAGTAGAAGCGTGAATTAAGGACTTTCCCTATTCCCAGAGCAAATAATCGACCGGTCTCAAGTCGCTCAAGGTCCAAAAGAGTGTAGACACACTCAAACTTTCCCACGGTGCGCCAAAATTGTCTGTACACTGAAGCGATGATGGCAATCGAAACTCGCGACAAAATTCATGTTCCGTATTTACAACCGCCGGATTTTCGATAGTGTTATTATTTTAAATAATTTGCCTACGTTCAACGACCCTTTTGACAGCTAGACGTCATCGGTAACTTTGACAGCTGCTGAAACATTACAATTGGAAAAACTATCACAGCCACCTGGTCACCCTTCACTTAAATCAAAGCCGTTTCCAAACATGTGCGATGTTTAGTTAAGTTCGATAAACATGGAGCCTTTTTTTTATCAAAAAAGGTGTGCATACTTAGGTGTGTCTGTTAAGGTAATTAATAGCTTCTGTCCTTCTCCCTGCTGTTTCAGGCAGCAGGTGATGATTTAGCATGGTGTATCCATTAAGTGGTGACTATACCCAACGAATGGAACCACCGCGGGCACCTTTTCCGTCGAAAAACGCTTTGCAACCTGGTACGAACGTGAGTGTTAACCAATAAGAATGATTTCCGGCAAGCAACTCAACTTTTTCACACAAAATTTGTTAATGTCTCCGTCAATTCGATTGGTCGGCTACATTTTTTGTATTGTTGCATTGGTTTGAACAAAACGCGATCAATTGATATCTAAACCGGAGAGCCGATGTTCCTTGCTTTCTCGCATCAGTTGACAGAGATTCAAAGATCCTCTTAGAGCATTGTTGTCAATGCAATCGATGTTGCCGGCCAAGTGTAGCTGTCAGATCTCTACTACTTCCAGTTGCGAGCTGAACAATCGCGTAGATATACTCTTTTAGACTTTTAGCTAAACCACACCGACCGAATTGCCACCAATAATCCAGCGAAGAGGGTCCTGGCAAACACCGAACCAAGACATCGCTAATGGAAGACCAACAGGGTGTATATGACAGATTGACGATAAAGAATCCTACCCAGGACCTTAGCTTCACCTCAGACTCTGGCTTGAGCAGTAAGTTTGACCTAGCATCTGCCTTTGCGACCAAACTGAACCATTTCAATGGAAACACTTGCCGAAAATGATGGTCGACTGCGCTGTTTTCAGTTGACTGTATAGCATTGTCATCATATCACTGACTTTACAGCTCGTGTTTTCTTCAGTTGCTTTGCATGCCCCGTCAATCTGGGAACGCGCAATAATGTCAATGACATCTGCGTACCCAAACGGCTGACCACTCTTCAAGAAGATTGAATCATCTTCTCTTGGTAGCACCTGCTTGCCTCGCAACCTTTTTAAGGATTAAATTACATAAATACAATGACAGCGCATCTTCCTTTCGAAATCCAGGACCAGACTGTGCAAACAAAGCATCCGCATCCGGATATATTTTCTCGGAATTCTGAATTCGACCATAGCCTTGTAGAATTCCAGAAGATGAATGATGTCGCTTTGAGGGTAATGCGTTTCTTTAAGTTTATATTTGCCAGGACGAGCTAGGACGTGTCGATAAATTTGACCTCTTTTTAATATGGGCCAAAATGTAGGTAGTTACAGGCCATTATGCTGGGACAGACCTAGATTGCTTGGTCTGGGCATTGGAGCAACAGCAAGGGCTCTGGCCCACACTGAGCTGATCAGCATTATTGATCGACGTTAGTCGCAAGGAAGTACGTTTGGTAATAGGAGTCCTTACCGTGCACTGTGCCATAGGTACACATGCAATGCGACTGAACATACCGCATAACGAATTTTGCAGATGCTGCAGAGATGAGGAACAAACAGAATCTATCCAACATCTGCTCTGCGAATGCCCAGCTCTTGCAAAGAAAAGAAGGCAGTTCATAGGCAAGCACTTCTTCGCAGAGCTGGAGGACTTAAGCGATGATGAACTGAAAGACTTCCTGGAATATGAATGAGGAAGTGAGCTGCGGGCATCTGGCTTTCATTCTCCTAGATTTGACTCACGACCTGGTACACGATTTATCAAACAGTCAGTTTTTGAAGACCTCCGGTCGAACATCATCTGTGCCCGAGGTCTGTGGTTGTTGATCGAATTTCAACTAAGGGCTAGAGACTGTAGGCCTCACCGACTGGCTCTGGGATATCTTATTGCTCCACTTATCAATTTAATTCCCCGCGAAAAATTGTCACGATTTGAATATGAGGCTGAGTGCAGTCGTTATGCAGGCTTGCAATCTCCCTGATTCTACCTAGCGCAATCACTGTCTCGTGTTAGATGGATCTCGTGGTAGATAGTTGCTCTGCGAATTCGTGGAAAGATCGAAAAACCTTTTCCAAAACCGAAATCTAAAAGAGCGTCATTTTTGGCACAACTTAAACATTTTATAAAAGAAAACAACAAACGGGGGGAGAGGCCTTTGCTTAAACTCTTTAACGTCCCTTGGTTCGTCCGTTTCGTTCGCTGTCGATCCATCTAGACCTGCTTCTACTCCACTTTCTGACTTGGACCAATCTGTGTACCAATTTTGGGCTTAGTGATCCACCAAAAGGCGGCTGATGGCCCATTATTCTCTTAAAGACATAATCATTTTGTATTTTTGTTGAATTCTAAGACTAGAGCCCTGAGATCAAGCTTTCTCAGAATCTCTATGTGTCCCCGTCTTTAAAGTTATGTACTCTTTGTAGTTCTACAGCCTTGTCTTGTAGCTTCAGTCTAGATAGCAATATCTAGTCGAGGACAGAATTTTCATTCCTGCCGTTGGAGTGGTTTTCATTGCCCCCATTGTGCAGATGCACACTAGCCTTTGTAGTTTGTTCCATTTGCTGTTGGTCCGCCTTTGTTCGCAGTTTTTTCCATCAACTTACAGCACCGCACAGCTGAATGGCGCGGCGAAGAGGGGCCCCCGGTTCAAATCCCATTGAACGCAAAGTTAATATGTTTTATCCGGTTTTCAAATCTGTTTCACCATTTGTCGTTGGCATCAAATTAACGACACTAGGGGCTGGCGATCAGTCGATCAGTGGCAGTTGTCTGACTATGGATATCAGAATGGACCAACATGGTCTAAGTGTGCTAGCGATTTCGCTGACAGCCCACCTACGTACCTCAACTTAACAGTTCCGTAGAATATGGTTGGTTTAGTCGTTTGATTACATATCCAAAAGCTCATTTTTGGGTTAAGACCCCAGGTTTTGTCCCACAGGGGACCAAAGTTCTCTACAGCTTGACTTCAACCGCCAAAGTTCAAAAAACTTTCCGCGAGACGCTTTGACGCTACAGACTCTTGAGAGGTGGCGCCATGAAAAAAAAGGGAAATACGGTATCTGTCCCCGTCAAGAATTCAAACACTGGAATCGACGTGCTTTCGATCTCGCTCTACGATCACTTACGATTACATAGTCTGATTAAAACTCAGCGATTACTGACAACTAGCGGTAAGCATTACAGCAAAGAGTGCGTTCACGCCCATGAAACAAACATTAAAACGTCCTAGGTGACAGTCTGTAACTTACACGAAAAACTCGTGCACGTATATTACCTTGATGGATAGTAAAAAATGAAGATAAAGCCGAGAGATAGACTCAGAACTGCTTTCAGAATGTTATCAAATTTTCACATCGTTCGAATGCCATTCGTCCTCCCCTGTGAAACACAATAAAATGGAAAATAAAATGACATTAAAACTTTAACTCGAATAGATCACACACATTATTGTCGTAACTCTGCAGCCGTAAACAACCACACGGCCATATGCGCGCACAGAAATGGGCAAATCATTTGGAAAGGTGGTGCCATAAAAATGCGGAAATTGACGAAAGTTTTGAAGGAAAAATGGAGACTGTCAATTTTTCCTTCAAAAGTATGTAAATCTTGTTTTCCGCTTCCAAAGGAACTCGCAACCGATGAACTTTAGCGAGCGACTTCCCAATTAGACGATCGAAATGTGGGTCAAATGTCAGATATAAAGATTATGGACTAACCTTAATCGTAACCGCACGTGATTGACAGCTTGTATGCCTCCAAATCAACTCCCACTGCCGACGCAAGACGACAAGTTTTCATCCAATCATCAATTGTGTAGGCAAAGCGCACTAAGAGTTTATTTATTCATGCTTAAAGGTTAACTCTGCAGCCACCAATCTATGTGTATGTACACTCGTTCTTAGAAGATTTTCTCCTTCGAACATGGAAGGGCATGAATACGAAACGAAATATAAACTGCAGTGCACTTCAAAAAATAAATTCTCCTTGAGAAGTGACATGACGAAAGATTTCTGGGTGGGCCAGGCGACTGACGACAGCGGCCAGACGACGTTGACGTCTCAAAGATCTTTAACTCCCCGGCAGAGCGAAGTGCACTGGATAAACGATACGTCGTCGTCGTCGCATGCATCCCTCTGTGGTGTGTTAAATCAGTGACTTCGCCTCCTTTCTCTCCTCTCCATTCTGTGCCCGTGCACATAAACTCATCCAGACAAATGAATGTATGAATGTACGTGCATGCAATAACATTCTTCCGAAATAGAATACGTTTGAGGACTTGGGCGTAGGCCACGAAATTAAATTCGCTGAAAAAGCACTTTAATTATGTGACACTGGCCGGATTAGGTTAATGCCGGCTCTCTCTCACTCTCTCGGACTAATTAGCGAGGAATCAATGCGAAGTCACGAACAAAACCCACCGCAGCGCCATACCCACCGTTTGCTCACATTAATCATGAACTTCAGATGTCCTTGCCGACCGGAACTTTAAATCATTCACTCTCTTCACCAAATGTGTACGTTGAACTTCCCGTTCCCATAAAAATGTCATCCACTCAGATGGCATGTGTTCCGTTGAAATCTTGAACAAGGAGAATTTAGGGCACCGGGGTTCACTTCGAGTTCCCTCACTTTAAACAGGCTCTCTGTATGTCACTCAACCAGAAAAACGCAGCGGATGGGAGAGGAAGGGAGAGCAACTGTGGAAATTATGCCGCCTATCGGATATGGGATGCATGCATGCCCTAGAGCATGTCCCCTTGAAAAGAAACCTTCATCCGTGTGACCCTCTTCCGGTGGCATAATGTCAATGGGTTCACAATTGGTTATAGATGCGCATAAAATCCTTGCAAAACTTACTAATTTCCGCATCAGATTCAGTGGCATACGTTTAATTATTTGCTCACACCAACTCAACTGTCCATAATTCCTCTAGTGGTCTAATCAAACAACCCTCGGTGACAAGTGAATGGAATACAGCTGTCGCAGCAGCTAAGGGAGCGCTCGCTCATGCATACCCTTGTGGTAACACTGATTCAATAATAATAGCATGAGCCTCTTTAACTAAGGACACACACTCAATCTGCTGTTGCCGCTGTAATGGCATATGCAGCATGATCCCTTGATACGGATTAGGGTTGTCGATGAAAGGCTGTCTGTTTTTCATTCTTCTATTCATGCATATGCATCTACGGCGGCGATACAGACCAGAGAGCCCAGAGGAGGCCGGAAAACCACACCTTTTCTACCTCATCTCTCGCCATCGCACATTTGTGTTAGTTTCGAGAAATGGATGCACACGGAAAACCTGTCTGAGGGAAAAAACGAAACACATCATTGAACTTCTATGATGCCCGCCGTCAACCGTCGACCGTCGACCGCCGACAGAGCTCTGTTCTCTATTCACCTCTGGGTGTGTGTGTGTGTGTGGCTGTGGGGAATCGGAAAAATTAACGCGTTCTGTGTGCTATACTTTACCTGTTGCACAGTTTTATGATGTCTGAACTGATTGGGTGCTGGAAATGTACTCGCTGCCCAAACCTAACCGGATTGTCCCACACGTTTTCTGTTTTATTTATTTTAGCTTCAGTTTAGCTCTTCTGTCTCTCGACTCTGTTGCGCCTCCGCGCTGCTATCGAATGAGAGAAAGTTGGATGAACGACTGTTAAAGTTCATTGTATAGTTCGTAGTTAGCCGTCTACGCCAGGCTGGGAACAAAACGAGTTATTCGCCGGCTTTTTGTGCGTGAAATTGTCAGGCAAAGCCGAAAAAAGGTACCAACTGCAGTCGGTTGAGTTGCCTTTAAGCCATGTTTCCGGTCATTAAGAGCATTTAACGTTTCATTAAATATCAAATTGAACAAATACCTCTTGATGGAGGGGGGGAAAGGTTCTACGCATGACATGCAATTTGGCTTTTAATCAATTTTCATATTGTTTCCCATTCGACCGGTTGTTAATAATCAACGATGCCAAGCGAAATGGGGATTTTGAGCAAAGCACGAAATGCAGAATCTCATGAAAGTCTGCGTTTAAATGGAGCAGCACTCTTTGTGATTCAAATAGTGCTTTTGCATAGTTGACTTTATTTGACACGGCGCGGCGGTGAAAAATGTATTTTCAAAGTAAGACCACATGCGAGCGGAATCCATCAATTATTGAATGCAAATTCAGCCCTTTTTTGTGTTCAGTTCAAGTTCAAATTAGCACTTAAGGGCTTGGCTTTCATTCGAAGCCGACTCAAATGATCGCTTATCAAATTAGCTTGCAACGAATACGAGAAAGATCAGAATTAACATTACACACAGAGAACGTCTTCATTATCGGCGTTCGACATGTGAGATCTCTCCTCCGCAAGCCCACAGTTCGGAGATGTTGATGTAATTAAAATCGTCAAAGATCAAACGAAGTGAACGTCGTAAATATAATTAATGTGAAGTTAAAGGGCATTGTCCCGTCCCATGAGAGTCGAACGCAACGAACTTTTCATTCAACGTAATTTATCAATTATCTACCAACGAATAGATAATTGTTAGACCTTGGTACATTTTCTATTACTTATTTGCCAACGCAATGTCTTTACTTAACTTATCGTGGTTTTTATCTCCGTCAATTTAAAAAAAAATGCTTTTCTGGTCTTTGCCGCATTTCGAGACGTCAAATAATTTTGCGAAAGATAATGGTCGGTTTATAGGCGTTAAATAAATGTGTGAACAATGTTATCGGAGCCTAAAGGGCGAGCCAGAACAGGAATAAACTACAGAACAGGAATAAATTACATTTGTTCATGTGAATGGGAACAAATCCTTGTCAAGCGAAAACCCACTTGACAGATGACAGATGTTATGCTCTCACAAGGGAAAGGGTGGCACATAAATTCACACACTATTTGAATTCTGTGTTATTTCTGTGGAAAGGTGTTGCTGGAAGGCAGTCAGACTCTTTGGGGTTGCTGAAAATGTAGCACTACCCACAGGAATCAATTCCTACCTTTCTGACGTTTTGAACCTCATTTTTATAAATATTTGTACGGATTAATAAGAGAATAGTATTTAAATGACGTAATAATATATGATAATTATGTGTGAAAATAAAGTATTGTAGATTAGACAGCAAACTTCTGCCTGTCACTTAACATTTTCTGACAGCCTCAACTGACCAATCAGAGAATTCCATTTAAATTGTTTCGTGAATAACTGTCAAAAATCAATCAAAAAATCGTTCAAATTCATCGATGATGGACAAGGGATCAATCAGCATTGTCGATGGATCAATCAGCTGTGAAGTCGGCCATCTCTACAGTACCTGATTTCTGATTATGCATCATTATCTGTCAAATTCTTTAGTGGACATCGAGTGGTATCATCAGTCGGTTATTGGACGCTTTTGCTTGCAGTTGATTTCTGACTACACGCAGGAAAACCGTGTATTCTCTTTTGAGCTACATTTAAAAAAAAAAACAACGAAAGCTTGACAGCAAATTTATTTCACACAAATGATGGCCAAAAAAGGGGCTTTACAGCATGAACTGTAAAAAAAATCAAAATTGCAGAGTTTTCGAGCAATGGAAAACCTCAAACACTCTGGTTAACATTCAAAAAGTCGTTCCTTAAAAACCCAGAAGCAGTTCGTTACTGTTGCTGTGAGTCCAGGAACTTACATGTGATGACTGATGACTGTCAACGCTGAAGGTGAGAGAAAAGTTAAAAGTTGAGGAAACACATCCGTCGCGTCGACTTCAGCGTTGGCCTATGTGTCACCTCCCATAAGAAAATTTGTATTTTATGCATCTGTCAAAGTATAGCTGACGCATGTAAAATGTTCTATGTGCCGGAAGCCTTAAAGCACAATCATGCGTTACTGCTGCCATCGTCTTTCAACACACACATGTCAATGTTAATGAACACAACAATGCAACGTGCTAAGTTTGCTAAAAAATGAGAGGATCGTAATAAAATGTCAAACGTAAGACCAACGCGTCCAAATTTCAAATATGAACTTCGGCTTTTCTTCTAAATTGAGAATATTTTGCGTCAACTGACGTTTGAGTGTATTTTGTGTCAACTGACATTTGAGAACGGAACAGCTGATTAAAATTAATTTAACGACAAAAGTCATTTGAGTTCATTGAATGCGAGAAGGCCAACTGCCGACAATTCAAAAACAATGAAACAGCTGATAAATTGAGTTGACATTTCGGTGCTTCACGCACACCATCCGTTACATGAAGTCGGCTTGCAACAATGATTGTGTTTCAGGCATAAAACCTTAAAAGCAGTGACAGACAGCACGTAGCGTAAAATGCTGGGACAAGATGTTATGACCGTAAAATGTCGTTGTTTCTTTGATCTGCAACCTCTCTTTACTTCACACGCTAGCGGACCCTCTTTGCCGGAGCATTGGTGTTAGCTAGCTCCCCTAATAACCGATGATTGTTAAGATCGCCCTTCTGAGTCCACAAATACTTGACTTGGTGAGAGAACAACAAAATCACGCGTCGTTGCTGCAGAATAGAACAGGCCCACCACGAACTCGAGCGCCACCCACATTATTTTTATTACGGTGCCCATGAGACAGCAAACGTGTTGCGCCAGCGCTAGCGATATAGGCGAGCACACGTACAGACTGCAATCAAGATCATATTTTGGGGAATTAAAACGACATCAGGCGATAGAGTAAATGCTACCAAATCACAAATCAACCACGATGCCCTTGAGTATTTTTTCATTAAAGAATTTCGTGAAGATTATGAAAGCCAGTTGTATCTGATTCCATAAAACGCGATAAGCTACCTTATCAGCTTGGACTGTCGCAAATTTAGCTTCAAAATATAACCCGTCCACACTGCGTTAGAGTTCTCCATCCTCTACCACACTGAAGCCTAACCTGTGCTTAATTTACAAACAATTGAGTGTGTTTGCTTTGAAGGCGGCACCACATTGGCAGGTAATTTAAATCACAGTACAAGCATGTAACTCCAAATAAACCACCCCTCCTCCGCACAGACTGCTAAAACACACACCATGTTTCACCCCCACCGATTGCCTATATTTATACCCGTTAACGTAATCGTTTGTTTATTGTACCGCTAAGAGCAAAAAAAAAAAACTGATAAGCCTCGTACAAATATCTACTCAGCGAAAAGATATGGAAAATGTTCCACTCGAGTACCTGTTGCACACAAATTCAGCTACACGGTTTTGAACTCCATTTCAGCTGCTCGCTCTCTCTCGCATGCAACATGTTTCCCGCGGCATATGGGGTGTAATAGCTACGTCTGTCCGCACTCTTTAAATGAAGTAATGCATAATTAACATCAGTTGGGAACTCGCTCTAATAGCGCTCGCATTCGAAATGAAAGAGGAACGAAATGCTGGCACAACTATGCGGAGAATTATTATGTACATCTGCATGCTGTTTGGGTCTACGAAAAATGGGGTGTGCTCTAGGAAGCATGCACATCTGTCCCAGGGCGAGTGCAACATATGCATGCACTCCGTAGTACATAAGAGGAATTGTCTTTCTCAAATCATTTCCTTTATTCTGTGCTGCATTACAAAAGAATAATGTAGTTATGTACGTTTTTGAAACGCCCGACCAGACAAAAGAGGGAAAGGAACACAATCGTCGCAAGTCCCGTGGCAATCTTTTTGTCTTGATTCTGTTCTTTTTTTTCTCAGAATTGAATAAACTTTTAATGAGTGGCTAAAATTCATTAGAATCATTAGGCGGGCCTTTAAAAGAGTTGCTCGCTGCCGCCACCCACGGGCAGCACTGGGAAATATTTGGGCGATGTAACTCGATCACGAAAAAAAAAACGGGAGAAAAACCAAAAAACATTTCAATTCCCTTTCGCCTTGCGGCGGAGCTTTTAATTAAACTCCATCATTAAGATATTCAATTTGCCCCGCGAACGGAAAAACGAAATGCAATGTAGCGGCGGACGTAAATGAATTGCTTTTGTTTACAGAAAAAAATGTCTAAAAATAATTATCGGACGTCGGTGGGCGCAAAAATTCGATTTTAATTCGCCCCGAGGATGATGCCGTCAGTCAAGGCTTGTGATTGTGATTTTGAACGGAACGTTGGAAACATTACATTCCCTGGACATTGTTATACATGTATTCGACACAGTGTACAGATCGTATCGGAGATGACGCATCGGCGTGAAGGAGTTGAGTGAGTAAGTGGCCAGCGCGTGTATTTTTAACAGTCGCGCACTCATGTGGAATACTAATTGACTTGCAGGATTTAACCATTCCACGTTGGTTTACGTTGAATAATCAATTCGTAGCGGAAATAACAACCGGCAGAGAGGGGGCGGCAAGCTAATATTAAAACATCCCACTCGACGGTGAAAGGACTGTGATTGCAAGTGTTTGTCGGTTGCCCGGAGTTGTGTGACACCGTGTATCCTTAGCCGGGGCAATGTTTAGATTGCAACAATGTAAACAAAATGATAGTCGATAGAGGCTTTTTTCTTTTTTCGTTTTCAGTTTGCATCGATTGGCAATAAAAGAAACTGTGTGCTTGCTTTAATGACACTGTTGTGCATTTGCATCTGTGGGACTATTGTCCTTGAGATGGCGACACGCTAGTGGGCTGAATTGAACTTAACTCATGACAAGCTAACATGTGTGAATTTTGCTTATTTGTCTGTTCTCTTCAAGGGAACTATAAATGTTGTTGGTTTTGTCTGCATTTACAAACCCGCGCTCAGACAATTGCCACGACTTGTATACAAACTGACGTGTGTTCTTTTTGAAAACATTAAACATTATCCGTGGATAAGTGCTAGATTTCAAGAGAATCAATCAATTAATTTAGCTCATAAAACAGACAACAGATCGAGACCAAAGAACAAGGAGGTGGCCTATATGACTAAGGGAAGGAACCTCTGCTGAAGCTTTTCACAAGGATAACCAATTTATGAACAAGCTCGAATAAACAGATATAAGTCTCCCTCTGAAAAGCTGGAGCATGAAATTTTCCCATGGCTCTTCGCGAATCGCCCATAAAACGCGATGGTAGTGTGTGAAGTGGCGGGTCGCGAATGAGAGCCCAATTAGCACCTCATTCCGTTGTGGTACCACAACTCTGACATGTGACTGCAAAGAAACGAATAGCCGAAGATCGTGTTGTGAAATTCAGGAAAGTTACCAACTTCTTGAGGATTCTCTCACAGATCTCAAGGGAGACGAGAAAAGGTCTTGTTCTCAACAAAAAGTCGAGCAAGGGACGTGCATCAGTGTTCCACTTCCTGCTAGTCACCACAGCGGCAGCGGTGTGAGGTATAAGTATAAGCGTCATCGTGATATTCTAATGACCAGTTTCGAGTACTGAACGCTTATACAGGGTGGGCCATCTAGTGGTTTTTTTTTTAATCATAGGTTATTTTGACACTGACAGCAGTTTCCCGCTCGAAATTTTGACAGAACGTCAGTATCATACCTCCTAATAACGAAATGCGTCGCTTTACACTTTAACAATGTTGGGAAATATTAAAAAACTTATTTCCAAGGTGAGTGCGGAGTAGCCCAAGCAGTGGGTGGTTTTTTTTTTTGAACAGAAGAAGTTATGGCCACGACTGCTGTACGCAAGTTTGTGCAAAAGGTTCGTGAGAGTGGAATGCTAGTGGACAAGACTCATGATCATGAGAATGTGGCTGCTGTGGCCTTCTTCGAAAATGAGGCGGAAGTCCGTGAGCTACAGTCCGAAACTATCAACAAGGTCTTGTGGAAAATTGGGGTGACAGAATGCGCTATTGCGAAGCCAGCGGAGGCAGCCAATTGAACAACGTTGTTTTTCATTAATAATGGGAATGTTTGTTCTTACTAATAAAGCCATAATACATGAACCAATTGTTAATATTGTTTATTTTATTGCATTTTTAAAAATAAACTTGTATTTGGTCCACTCTTTATAAGGGGTCTTCCAATTTTTACAGTTCATAGCGGCCTTCAGCAATATGAAGCGAAATCTGTCAAATTGGCTGTCATTTAATCTCTCTGTCTGTTTTTTAAGTCACTATGGACGGACGCTATGTTCAACAACAATTGCAAATGAAAATGGTTGCTCTTTTCGGGCAATGTACCATTTTACGGTCTCCGTAAGACGAGGCCCATTTCTGGATGAATGAGTACGTCAACAAACAAAATTGTCGAATTTGGAACGATACCAATCCACATGAGATCAAAGAGCGTCCAATGCATCCCGAAAATGTCACTGTTTGGTGTGCATTTTGGGCTGGCGGCGTCATCCGGCTGCATTCCCTTGAGAATGACTCTGGCCAGGCCAGCACAGTCAGCGCCGAGCGCTATAGGTCGATGATTGCCAACTTCTTTTGGCCTGAATTAGATGATATGGACACTAGCGACATGTGGTTTCAACAGGACGGCACCAAGTTCCACACAGCTCACGCCACATTGGAAATTCTGCAAGAGACATTCGAGAGTATGGCCAGTTCACATCATTGACTTCGTTATTGTGGGGCTTTCTGAAATTGCGAGTCTATGCGAACAAGCCACAAGCCACAGCGGCGCTTAAAGCCGACATAACCCATATCAATAATAAGGAATAAAAAACGTCGATAATAACTCACGCACACTTTGTGTTTTATTTAAGTTTAAAGATAGGAAGCGCTCAATGAAAGACCCTGAAACTTGTATGAAAACTGTAGGAGCTCGCTTTAGAAGATCGATAAAGCAGGTCTGGTCTTCCCAGATGGAAGGGAGCTAATTATTTATGTCATTTCAAAGCTTCTATAAAAGCATTTGTGTTCTGTCTGACCAGAAACCAAGTACCCTAGAGATACCCGACTTCTACCTTTAAACTTTTTGACAGCTTCGTAGCCAGTATCGACTGCAAATGTAGAACTGTATTCTTATGTATCTTTTTAATGTTCAGCCACCAGCTAGATTTGATTGGGTATCCCACTAAGCTTTCGTAATCCAGAATACCCTCCAATTTAAGAAAACAAATCGTACTTCAAGGTTAGGTTAGGTTTAGAAAGGGGAGTGTAATGGTTGAACATCACTTCCATTCGGAGGCCTTAGGGCCCATTGTGAATCACTTCATTTGTGGGGTACACATTCTGTCAACCAATCCTGTCGCGTGATGGCTTAAACCACCCCGTGCTCTTTACGAATCTTAAGAGATCCGATATGTCTGCATTCGCTAAGTCGGCATTCTCTGTTAACAATCTTTGGTCGAGCGAAGCTAGATGCAGATTCTGGAGAGCTAGCCAGTGGCAGTGGCAGATGATGGATTGTCTCGGTCTCTTCGGTGGATTTCGCGTTCCATTTCCGGAAAATTGTTGCGATCAGACAGTGTCTTGATCGACGAGCACACGGATCGAGTTACAGTTCCATGCCTCAAGCTTCCTTCTTGTCGTGTGACATTCATTTCTTACGAGCCAAGACGAGTTGGCTTCTTTTTTGCATGTCGTTTATAGCCCGATATAATCCACTGATCGGTCGCAGTGACGTGTCCGCTTCGCTAATGTCCATTTCAGACCCTTGTTTGGCTAGTTCGTCCGCTCACTCGTATCCTGCTGTTGAGCTGTGGCCCGGGACCGAGCAGAGTGTGGCCTTGTGATGGCTGATGTACCTAGCTTGCGGCGTTCATGGTTAAGACAACTGGTGGTGAGTGCATGATATTTTGCTTTTAGTGGAGAAAAAGGAGGCCTAGACTTGTTATCCAGGATGTCTGTTTTTACAAATGTAGCATAACATCAAGTTCTGTCATGAGGCGAACATGATTTGTACATTCTTCGAGCACAATGCACGCAGGCGTGGTTGACGCCCTATGCTCCCCGAAAGGTCACAGCATACTACTTTTTGATTACCACACGACAGGTTGATCTAAAATCGAACACAATCTACTGAATGAATGTGAAAAGGTAACGCAATGCTGCAATTTAAGTCACAACTCCGACATCAAAGAGATCCCACAAACTTCGAACACGATTGCACCACTCACTCACAACAACCGGAGCCGTCCAGGAAAGATAAACAAACAGCATACAATCCAAAACTCCTAGGGAATTTTATTACTCTATGCTTACACCGGCGAAAACACAATTTGTCAACCCCCCACTCCACGGAAGACCGTAAAAAAAAAAGGAAAAAGAAGAGAGAAAAAAAAACAAACCTACAACACTAGTAAAAATAAACAAATTGTCCCGCATACCATAAAATGTTTATCAGCCTATAAAAATGCAATCGAAGGGTTTCCGTAATGCACCAGTTCAGTTCACCTAAACAAAGGAAGAACCACACTCGTCACAATTAACCGAAGACTTGAATGAATTTGAAAGCCGAAGCACCACCATCTCCGACCTGTGTGCGTCGATGTGTGACTTCGAAGTTATCATTATTACCCCGAAAAAAACAAAGAAGAACTACTAGACCCCACCACAGTCTAGTGGTTTTCAGTAGTAGCAAGGGAAGACCTAGAAATTGTGCATGAAATAAAAGCTAGTAACCGTTCCTCTCCACGTAACTCACGATCCTGTGTTCACCCATCGTCAATTACAACAAACATAATGTGGTTTGGACAAAAAAAAAACCATGGAACCCTCCTTCCGTGAGCATACTACGTGCACGCAGCCTATGTATGGGTACATGAACAGGTTGCTGGAGCGATACCCATGCATGTGTGGATGGAGGAATCTTCACCTAAGCATCGACACAACAGAAAAGAAAAACAAAAAAAAAACTTATGACCACCGACGTTGACTCAAAGCATACATCCGTGATCATCCGTGGACAATTAAGATTGAGAGAGAGAAAATGAGAAAAAAAAAAAGAAACAACAAATGTTCAATGTGTCTAGGAAAATTGTTCAACAAAAAAAATCAAAATATCGATAAATAAACAACAAAAGGATCCAATGAAACAAAATAGTCAAGTGCTACTCTATTTATCAGAGGCAAATATAAAACAAGACGGCTGACACGACACACGGCCGCATAAGTATGTATGTACACACTGTTTTAAAGAGACACGCTGCCGATTCGTTTATCTTCGTTCCGAGAATTCGAAACTTAAAGTTTTTTTTTCGATAAAAGCCAGACAGGCTCTTGACTCAAAAGAAAATGTTGGAAAATGATATATGTGTACATGCATAGCCGCGGAATGGTATGTATATGGGAAGGCAAACATTAACCACAAGCATAAACACGCAACGCTATAAATTGTGTGTAGAACACGATCGGTTGGGATGATCTTCCGATGACAGTGGCCGAGAAAAACATGCAGTCATCAATTTCAATCACTCACTCTCATGTTTGAATAGAAGTACCGATCTACCGTTTAAAAGCATCTCGACAGACAGACGACACCGTCTTCAGTCGAAAAAAGAAAAAAAAAACGTTGACGTTGAAAACTTGAAGGCAGCAAATATGTGAAACGATAGGCGAACGATATTTTTAGTCGCCACTGTGCCGTGTGGCATGTGTGTACCTATCGGATGAGGCCAAGAAGGAATGCACTATAAATCAGTACTAGAGACGAAACTGAAGTGGTAGAACCGAACCGAGTCGACTGACGATGGTGCGCCAGTCGAACGAACGAAGAACTCTTCCTTGGATGTCATTGAACTCGTGTGACTCTCTTACGAATTTTTACGTTTATTTATTGAAACGCCACACTAGAGCAATGGGGGGAAAATCTAAAGCATTTTTCGGATTTTTTCGGATCAAGCCCGCCCACATTCACTATGATGGACCTGAATCCCCTTTTCAATGGATTTAATGCATTTTTTGAATATAAATATGAAAAGAGGAAAAGAAAAAGGAGAGAGAGGCAAAAAAATACTTACGGACTGTGACCAATTTAGGATCGAATTGACTGACTCTTTTATCTAGGGCGTCGATTTTAACCTTAATGCCTCTCGTACGATCGCCGACATTTTGTAATTCCTTATTAAGATTCTGAAAAATGTCACTTGCAATGATCACCAGAGATGCCAGCTGCCGCAGAGCATTGCTTAGAGTAATATTGCTGATCGACTCGAGCTCGTTGCCAGTTACTAATGCCGGTGTGACAGCGGCTATATCATCAGCATCGGCATCGGCATTGGCATCCTCATCGCCATCTCCACCATCATCATCCTCATCCTCATCATCATCATCATCATGATCATAGTCAGCGACGTGGGCCCTGTGGCTATTGCTCCCGCCATTGCAAGACGAATAACAATAATCATCGTCTTTGCCATAACCGGATCTGCTCGTAAGGAATTCCTTAGATGCATCGCTCTTCACTTCACGTCCTCGTTCGCCACTATCCAGTGATACACCTCTACATCGTTGATGTCTACCACTGGTGGTTGCTCCACCAGAATCGACTTCATCGTCAACCACATCGATATCGATGTCAGCCGTGGAGTAGCTGAAGCTGCTTAACGAATTCGTTTTCGCGTTGCAGCAGCTTCCAATTATACCCTTGTTGTGGCCGTTCTTGCTGTTGCTGTTGCTGATGCCGTTCGTATTGCTGCCGTTGTTGTTGTTATTATTCGTATTGTTGTTGTTGTTGTTGTTATTATTATTATTATTGCCAACAATTCCATTGCAACAATGTTGCTTGCGACAACAGCAGCAACTTGTGGATGACTTCTCAACAGACGAGGGAGATACCAAGGAGCCATCCTCGTCTCCATTGCATGACGTTACTGCAGCTCCGGCTCCGGCGCCGGCATTGATGCTACTCACAGATGGTCGTGCTGGTTCGGCATTTGCAGCGGAATGCACAAGAACTCTCGTTGTTTTGGCACACAGTTGCGAGGATTTTTGCCGGCTGACCGCACCCGTTCTGGCAATCGTCCTTGGTGGCCGGTCGCAAATGCGATTTCCATGTGACCGGGAAAGATATGTGGGTTGGACAACGCGTTGGACAAATGGCATTTTCTTTTTATCAACTCATACTCGAACGTGAAAGAATATAATTTATCTATATTTTCGTACGCTGACGTACGTACGGACACACCGGCACTTTGATTTGATTCTCTTAATCTTAACTCTTTTTTTTTTCTTTTCAAAAACTCGATACTCCTCCTCCGAATTGGTATTGAACGACGTGTGAACGCACGATTTTTATCCACTTCTGATTTCAGCTTCTTCGGACCACTAACGAACCTTTTTTTTTTTTTTTGTTGGACACCCCACTAGCACCACCGAACCCCGATTGGTTTTGCAGCAGTAACAGCCGCAGCAGCAGCAGCACCTTTTTTCACTTCACTACTAGAAAACGAGGAGGGAAATAAAATAAACGAACAAGACACAAGACCCGAACAAAAAACTGGAATTACAACTTTTTTTTTTTGGTTTTCCTTCTCCTCTTAACTGTCGGCATCTGCTGTGTGTAAATTATAATTAAAGGGCTCTAGATTCGGTTACGTTCGCACGAAGGGCCGAGGACATTGCACACCAATTCGACACCGCGCACTGGTTGTGCAAAAAAAAAAAACAACAATTCTCTTTTTTTTCAAACGTAATTACTTTTGCAATGCAGCATCTTGCGTGGTAAGGAGTGCAGTTGCCCATCCCGTGCATGCACAACATTGAAAAACAACACAGAATCCCATGTCGCCGGGGATTTTCAAATCAAAAATAATAAAATAAATAAATAACGTTGCGACTACGAGAAACGTTCAGTCATCAACGGCCGATTGATGAATGAAATCTGTATGCAATCCAGTGTACAGTGATGTGCATAGAAGTGATACGCACACACGGCAGCCAGAGATACATACATTTTTGTGCTGCTCTCAGGTATTTTACATATTCAGCAAACGAAAATGGGTTAGTGTGTGTGGGGAAAAAAGAAGAAGAGAGTATTCTCACATTAGGGTTGACACACAAGGCGATTGGGTATATTTTTTGGTTAAAATCTGAAATTATTCGATTTTACGTTTGCTGTATGAATAATGTTTGATAGATTGTTTGAAAAATGAGAAAACTAAAGCTGTACTAAAATAGTTCGATAATATCGAGTTGTCTTGCAACCTATTAAGGATCAAAACATTCGTGTATTCCACTTTGCCCATTTCTCAAATAATTGAACAGCATCTTTCGAAGACACTGAATAAATCTGATGATCTATGTCCGGTTGCTGCACTCCAATTTTTTAAATCGGGTGCCACATGTGTTCGTCCTGTTACGTCCGACATACTTTCAATTACACTACGTGAAGGAACATTTCGCATGACTTGGACATTTTCTGAACGATCCTGGATTTCTGCCATCGCTAATTGTTCACTCAACTGAACCTTCTACGGTTTGTGGAAGTCTTCAAGTGTGAATTATTTTCCATGTATATCACGAATGCTGCAAATGCAAAAGGCCATCTATTCGTTCTTCTCTTCGTAGTGTATACACCAAGGCACTTGTCCATATTGTCAACACCCCCTTTGCTCTTGTTGTTATCGAGTATAATTGTTGCCTTTCTTGTGGCCAGTGTTAGGGCTTTACTACAATGGTTGTGGAAGAGCTACAGTGTACTCTCCCTAAGTCGAACTTATTTAGATATCCCGTGAGAATTCGACTTAGGGAGAGTCCAATGTACTTCTATTTTTTATAAAGGGTGATTTTTTAGCTATTATCTTTTTGGCAACACCGGTTTAAACAGCTGACGCACGTTTCGTGTTTTCTTTCACTGTCAAACATCTTCAGTTTGGTCTATAATTTAACCATGAATCGTCTTACAAACGAACAACGCTTGCAAATTATTGAATTTTATTATCAAAATGCGTGCTCTGTTAAGAAAGCTCATCGCGCGCTTCTTCCATTTTATGGTCAGCTCATTTTTGGCTCAATGGGTACGTAAATAAGCAGAATTGTCGATTTTGGAGTGAATATCAGCCAGAAGCATTGCAAGAGCTACCAATGCATCCAGAAAAAGTCACAGTTTGGTGCGGCTTATGGGCTGGTGGCATCATTGGACCGCACTTCTTCAAAGATGATGCGAATCGTAACGTAGCTGTGAATGGTGAGCGCTACCGCGAGATGATATCCAACTTTTTTTTGCCCAAAATGCAAGAGCTTGAATTGCATGACATGTGGTCTCAAAAAGACGGTGCCACATGCCACACAGCACGCGCAACAATGGACTTATCGAGGGGCGAGTTCGGTGAACATTTTATTTCACGTTCGGGACCGATCAATTTGCCGCCTAGATCGTGCGATTTAACGCCTTTAGACTATTTTTTGTGGGGCTATGTTAAAGCTCATGTCTATACAGACAAGCCCGCTTCAATTGACGCATTGGAAGACAACATTGAAGCATTTATTCGTGAGATACCGGCCGAAATGTTGGAAAGAGCATGCCAAAATTGGACTAAGCGGATGGACCATTTGAGGCGCAGTCAAAGTCAACATTTGCATGAATAATCTTCAAACATTAAATTATATGGACCGTACCATCGATTCAAGCAAAGATTTCATGCATTTTTCTGAATTTTATGTGTTTTTTTTTTGAAAAAACTTTCCTATAGCTTTTAAAAAATCACCCTTTATAATGAGAAGTGGTAAGAACCACAACCGATTTGTTCTTTTTTGGAATATAACATAAGCACATGCTATATTTGCTGCTGCATTCAAAGATTGACAATTCTACTGCTCTTCTTTTTGGATTAGAAAGTTCGGCTGGTACAAATTTACGTCTTTTGTTTACAGTTGCCAATATTGTCAATGCTAACAAACAATGCTATCAAAGTAGAAGCCAAATTAAAGCTTGTAAAAAAGTGAGAAGATAAGATGTTTCGAGCACTTCTAGGGAACAGATTGCAACACGAATCTTTGATCACACGTCGACCTTGAATTGTTTTTTCTTTCTGCAGTACCAGTATACATTTGTCCTTTGACTGGATAAGAAGTTATAGCGTCGCATTGAGGGTATATATTGAATGAAGTTGTTCATCAACAGTAGTTATCCTGAAGGTTGTATTCCAACCGACTCTTTCCAGCACTTTCCGACGCCCCTGGACATACAAAAACGTATGGCACACCCGGGTGTGTTGGATGTATGTTTATGTACTATACTTAAACCCTGTGTTGACACAAGGGTTAATACTTGAATGTATCCGCCATTTTATAGCTCTTACCTTTCTTCGTTGGCTAATTGGGAAAGTAGCATACTTTCAATTCCACTACGTGATGGAACATTTCGCTTCTGAAATTGAACACTAGCACTATTGTTTTTCTGTTTTCTGCTTACTCTGAACACTTAACTCGTGGTCAGTGTTAGGGCTTTACCACAATTATTGTGGCAGAGCTACAGTGTATTCTCTCTAAGTCGAACTAATTTAGATATCTCGTGAGATTTCGACTTAGGGAGAGTCCAATTTTCATATCTACCACATCTACTATCCATTGTGCAAAACCTACCACACATTGTAATACTTAAACTTGAGCCATTTATTGTTGTTTCATGACCCTTTTCACAACACAATTTCAAAGCGTGCATAAAATTACAAGGTTGTTATAACTGACTACAGTGGTCCAAAAATGTGAACGCAAAGGAGAATAAAGAGCTGTTCAAATTTCTTAGAAAAAACACCCTTTTTTTAAATATGGGATCTACCACACTTTGAAAATTTTAAGTCCCAACACTGCTCGTGGCAAGATGGTCTCAGGTCTAGACTCATCGTCATAGCTGAAGATCTGTGCGTTTCGAAGCTCATTCAAGAGACTTCTCATCTTAAACGCTAAGGTTAATGTGAATAGAAGTCTTCTTTGTGGAAATTGGATTTAAAGTCGGTTTGATGCTTTCTGCTTCCTCTTTCGACCAGTCACTTGAATGCAGTCACACAAGTCACACGACAGCTCGCCGCCTTGCGTGAAACCTTTCTTTTACATTGAAGGCTCGAAGGAGAATTAGCTTACTTAAGACATCCAATGTGAAGATCAATTGAAGAAACAATGGATTTTTCATAAGGCTTAGTTTCTGAATTTTGTCAAAACTTGGCATTAGACTACCTGGAGATGGTATTTTTCGACACAGATTTCAAAGGGATCCGTCTTTCGACAAAGAAGTCTGTTTGGTGGAGACAGACAAGTGGTAGTTGCAATCTAGGCTAGTCTGGCACTCTCTTTTGCAAATGAACATGATGACCGATGATAAATTGTCTTGCGATGAAGTGCCAAACATCCTTTTGTTTAACCCCTCTTTAATGCAGCCAGGAGATGGGCAAGAACTTAAAGAATATAGAAGCAGTCAGAAACAGAACATGTGGCTAGGCTATGTAGACTATATGGACAACTTAGCTCCGGCCTGAAGAATCTTCGACTCTGTGGGACTCTGTCGGCCTGTGGGACAGCGCAGCAGAGGACGTCCACGGACAAGGTGGTGCGCCACAAGTCGAGTAGGACCTCTGCCGGCTTAGTGTGCTAAACTGGAGACAGCTGGCGAGAGATCATGTTGACTGGAGAACCATGTTGGGTGAGGCCCAGGTCCACCTCGGACTGCAGCGCCGTAATAAGAAGAAGTTTATACCAAACATATTCCTATTTGAAAAAAAATTGCACCTTCCCAAAGAGGATCCCTAATGGGTTTGCAATGAGGAGGAGAAACATGTGCAAGTTGGGGTAATCAATGGCGTTTAAGGCCTTGGCCGTCGCTAGTTTATAACTACGTCCGGTGAAATAGATCCTATTAGTCGGAATGTCTCATCTTGTAACAACGTCCAATAAAAACAGTTCAAATTGGTGGCCACATCGAGGGCATGGACACCAATGATCCAGAGTAAGAGGGTTTTCGAATCCCAGCCTCCTGGTTGGAGAAGGAGAGGAGGATCGAACCTCCGGTTAAAAGACCAAGCTATCGCAAACGTAAGACAAGCTAAAGCTTAGCCTTGATGGCAGCGTGAACAGGACGATCAGCGATGTAAGGCAGCTATTGCTCAGTCTGAGACCCTCCAATGGTCGTTGGCCTAATAAGTAATTAAGTAACTTCAAATTTATTTACTTTTCTTCTCGTAAGTGTGATTGATAAATACGTCATGGATTATTATTAAAAAAAAAGATTTTACCTAAATAATTTTACGATATAAATACTTAAAAAAAGTCAAACATTTTCTGTCGCGTCTCATACCACCCTGCGCCGAGTCAATATATATTTTCCATTGTGAATCAACCATACTGTCATGGCAGACTTGTGCTTCTGTCACAACTGCTTGTTGTGAAGTTTGTGCTTATTTCTCGCGAATATTTAATAAATTTATCAAAACTTTTTATGAAATAGTGAAAACTTAAACAAATTAAAATGCCCAAATATTACTGTGACTATTGTGATACATATCTCACACACGATTCCCCGAGTGTACGAAAAACCCACTGTACCGGCCGTAAACATCGTGATAATGTGAAATTTTACTATCAAAAATGGATGGAAGAGCAAGCTCAGCACTTGATTGATGCCACCACTGCCGCGTTCAAAGCTGGCAAAATCTCACAGAATCCATTTGCAACAGCTCCCCCCAAGCCGGGCGGCGTATCGATTCCACCACCAACGAACATTGGTCCGCCACCGCGTCCGGGAATGATGCCACCAGGCATGCCACCGGGTGCCAATGTAATGCCGCCAATGATGATGGGTGCTCACGGGCCACTTCCACCGCCAATGATGGGAATGCGACCGCCACCGATGATGGGACCGATGGGTATGATGGGTCCGCCGCCTCCGATTGGAGGAATGGCTGGCATGCGACCACCGCTAGTGAATGGACCTCCCCCGAAATAGATGAAATAAAATTTAAGATTTTCCAAAATGCTTTGTTTTTTTTTATTTTTGGGCTTTCACAAAAGGGCTTATTTGGCAGAAGGTTCTTCCATTGAAGGCATCATTTCCCATGTGCAGGAAGTTGGATCCTTGGATGCTGATTGGAAAAGTGCTTATTGGGAAATTTGTTGGGACAAGATTTGCCTATCTGTTGAAAGAAGACTGATAAGACGAAAATCTTGATCTGATCGACAAAATATCAATTGACAGGAGAAGAGGCATCAACTCATCTACATACGATGGCTGCGCCTGTAAGTAAGCGCTTCAACTGACGTGGTGCTCTTGGTAGGGATGATTAGCAGAATTTATCCCTGGCTTAGACCTCCACGGTGCTTTGTGCAGTCACTTTCGGCTATTAGCCTCGACTCCTCGGTGACCTTTCTGCAGCTCCATTGTGTAGGTAACATTATCGTCTTCAGTTCAGTCTCTCGAGAGATGAATGGGACGCAGACATGGCGCTCTAACAAGCACTTCCAAGACCTCCAGGTGATTCACTAACATTTATTTGCATGTTCGTCAAGGCTAAACAAATTAACTCATCAACACGAGAGGAAAGATGCTGCGATCTCTGTATGGCGGGTCTAATCATCGCTTCAACACCCGAAACTCGAGTAGGAGTAGGAAATAGGAGGTGCAAATTCACTCCCTTGGACGTCACAATGGATCCAGTCTGACCTAAGTGGGGCGTGCCTCCACCACGTCTACCCACTCACCTAACCTAAGAAGCACTATCTACCGCCAAATCAGCAGCATTTCGCTTGTATAAGCAATGCTTGCGTATTTGGGCGATTCTTGACATGCTTTCCTCATTCCCTGTGTATTCATCCGGTTTGATGGTCGCTCATGATCTGGCTCTCCATGTGCCTCAGGCTTGTAGTACTGCAGCTTTACACCCTTTATTCAGTCAGTATCGTCGTTCAGGGTCCACCACGTTCGGAATACAAGTAAAACACATGCCATAAGCTTGTATATGTATGAGTCCTTCAACCGCGGGTGGTGCATAGGGCACCGACAAACTTCATCCTTCTCGATCTGTGACCAGATAATTCGGCTGTGGCCACTTTTTACGATGTGTTGCTGCTTCGGCCAACACTGTTGACTTCCAAGTAGTTCTTGGTCTAACAACTCGCCGTGTACCTTGAGGATCCCATTCGAAGGACTGTTTGTCGTTTGGTCTCCTCAACGCGTGGCCAATCCAGCGCCACAAGCTTTCATCCGCCACAATTCTCGGTTCGACATAATTTGCGGCCATCCGATCTTAAGAATGTATCGAAGGCAGCGGTGTACATCTGTCTGAAATGAAGGTAGAGACTCTCCAGGAGTCTTAACTTGGTGCGTAGGGATATTGGACTGGAGTTACCACACTGATGACTACATTCCAAAGGCGCTAACGGCTTTACTAGCATCCAGATCCATTCCATCCATTGGGCGATACAAACTCTTCAATGGGCGCCTGTCTCAGAATAATCGGCTGATGTGCTAAGCGGCATGATTTTGATCTTGTTGCAATTGATGTTAAGACCAACCATCTCTCCATTCACTTCCAGTGATTGACACATCTCGTCCATCTCGCTGTTGGTACTTGCCAAGAAGCACATAATTGATGTGGCTTCTTCTTCTTCTAGTGGCACTACAGTCCGGGGTGGACCTGGGCTTCAGTCAACAAGCTTCTCCAGCTGGCACGATCTTTAGTTAGCTCTGAGGTCCTTCTCCACTTGTGTGCACCACCGGTTCCGTGGGCGTCCTCTATTGCGTTGTCCCACTGGTTCGGAGTCGAAGACTCTTCGGGCTGGAGCAGTCTTGTCCATGCGCTCTACATGGCCTAGCCATCTTAGGCGTTGAATCCGTAGACACCTGACAAGGCTCATGTCGCTGTACAGCTCGCATAGCTCATGGTTGAATCTTCTTCTCCAAAAACCATCAACGCAAACAGGACCAACGATGGAGCGCAGAACTTTTCTCTCGAAAAGACCAAGGACTTCTTCATCCGCTCTTGAGATTGTCCAGGCTTCTGCGCCATAGAGCAGGAGAGGGATGATGAGGGTCTTATATAATGCTTGGTCCTTCGAGTAAGGGCTTTACTACTCAATTGCCTTTTGAGCCCAGACCCAGACACAGCGATTGGAAAGAGTTATTCTGCGTTTAATCTCGGTACTGATGCTGTTCGTACTGTTTGCTTGGGAGCCGAGGTATACGAAGTCCATAACTACCTCGAAATTAAAGCTGCCTACGGTGACGTTCTGGCCGAGTCGTCAATGTTGTGCGTCCTTTCTCGACGACAGCATGTCACTTCGTTTTGTCCTCGTTCATTGCTAAATCCATTTTCGCCGCCTCGATTTCAGTACCAGCCAACGCTTTAATTGACGGCTCGCTGTGTTCGACCAATCACGTCAATGTCGTCCGCGTATGCTAGCACTTGTACGGACTTTTGGAAGATCGTGCCTCTTGTGTTGCCGAGTGAGTTTTGCACGATCTTCTTCTGTATGATGTTAAAATGCTCAAATAATAGCGCGTCGCCTTGCCTAAAACGTTTTCTGACATTGATGGTCCCGGTGAGTTCATTTCCGACTTTGATGGAGCCGCGAGGCTTCTCCATCGTCATCCTGCACAACCAACCAACAATCCAGGCGGCTTAGCCTCTCAAACTGTCTCCATTGGATGCCGTGTCTCTCCGTTCTACCTACGGTGGCACTCAGTACATCATCTTACTCACCTACTTATCAGGCGGGCGACCCAGCCTGAGCTGCCTTCCATCGTTGACGGTCCTTGGCACGTCCAGCATCAGATTGAAGAAATCACACGACAGAGCGCATCTCCTTGCCGAAATCCAATGCAGACTTCAAGCGGCTCGGTAATCCTTGAGCCGAACTGCACGAACGCGTGCTGCGACACAACCGGGATTCCGAATTCGGCCATCGCATCGAATAGCTC
The DNA here is from genome assembly GCA_907269125.1 of Eristalis pertinax. NCBI lineage: Eukaryota > Metazoa > Arthropoda > Insecta > Diptera > Syrphidae > Eristalis > Eristalis pertinax. The sequence goes on along the minus strand of OU026145.1, from coordinate 45,044,908 downwards.
CTTGCGATGAATGCTGTCGTATGCGGCTTTAAAATCGATGTAAACTTGGTGCGTTTCGGTTTGAAACTCTCTGGCCTTCTCCAGGATCTGCCTTAATGTGAAGATTTGGCCAATAGTCGATTTGCCAGGCCGGATGCCGCACTGGTACGTGCCGATTAATGTGATGAATACTCGCTGAAGATGAAAAAGTCGGTGGGAATCGATGGTATACCAAATATTTCTTCCCCCCGAAGTCGTGCAGATTTACACAACACTGTTCAATAATGCGCTGAGTAATGCTTATTACCCGGAACACTGGAAAACAGCTGTGGTGCAACCAATCCCTAAACGGGATAAAGACAAATCTATCCCGACAAATCTTCGGTCGATCAGTCTTCTTTCTTGCATAAGCATAGCATAGTCATTCGAGTTCTGAAACAATGGGTTGAGGAAAATAGAAGCATACCGGACAACCAGTTCGGATTCAGGGCGGGGCATGAAACTATGCATGCCGCGTCCAAACTGGTATTCGACATTCAGTGGAACAAAGACAAAAAGCAATGCACGGGTGCCTGTCTGATTGACTTGGAGAAAGCGTTCGACACCGTTTGGTTAGAGGGCCTCTTCCTCAAGCTGCTCAGGCTCGGCATAAGTAAATCATTGCTGTACATGATCGTATGACATGATAATAGGTAGTAAGTTCGTCGTGAAAAGTGGCGACGTAACTTCTACCACGGTCTTTGACATCAAAAATGTTCAGCAACAGGGAGCGGAGATCGGCGAACCATCTTGTTCTCAATATTCACTGCAGATCTTATAGGTTCCATGTTGCACTTAATTGCGTACGCCGACGATCTAGTAGCGTACAGATCAGGTCCGAAGGTCGAAGTAATAAATAACTTGTTGCAATGTGACTTCGAACAAATTCAGCGTTTTTGCGACGACTGGACGTTGATTATCAACTTCCTGAAGTGCGAAACTATCCTTTTCAGGAGCCCGCTGTACATGGCATAGTTCGGCATAGTTGACCCGCAGGGGCGGTCGTTAGATGTGAAAAGTGTAGTAAGGTTGAATCTGTATTTTGACAAACATATAGATATTGCTCTGGCAAAAGCTAAAAAGGCCTTTGATGTGGCAAGGGAGTTGTTTTACAGCAGCCAACTTGACACCAGTGCTACATGGCCCTCATCCGGCCAGTTATGGCCTACGGTTGTCCACTGTGGTTCAATGAGAGTCCTTCTCAGGTGGAAAAGATGAGGTTGTTCGAGAGACAGTGTCTTCGCACTTGTCTCCGGTTGCATCGTACACCCGAGTCTGAGTACAAGAAGTTCTATCCTAACGAGGTCCTGCACAACGAGGCAAACTTGAACAGGATAGATCATTTTATTATTAAGCTGATCAGAAGGCATATTGCAAGAGCTATGACTTCTTCCAACAGTCTGATCTCTGGGGCTTACTACCCCAATGTTATGTACCATGAGAGAGTGCGCCCCACCGGCTTTATTCCTCCTGAAGCGTTCCTCTATCTCGACACAATTGGCCTAATATAGGATCCACAAGGATGTCCTGTCATCTTCCACGTCGTACGCCGAACAGTGGACAGGCGACTCCAATACGAACGGGATGTCGCTCGCAGTCACGAGGATCTCCTCCGGTTGAGCAGAGCGATCTCCGCTCGAGACAGGAGAGAGTCTGCCAAAGAACGACAATTTTACTGGTGGGTACACCAAAACCAGTCTCTGCCGCTTTTCAAGATGATGACGTGATAGTTGACCATGGTTGCCAACTTACATAGATTAAAGGGTAGTACTTAAGAAATAAAAAATATATATATATAGAACAAAAAAATAGGTGCACTACGGCGTATAAATTATATATGTTCGGCATATAAAGGGTGATTTTTTAAAAGCTACAGGAAAGTTTTTTCAAAAAAAAAACACATAAAATTCAGAAAAATGCATGAAATCTTTGCTTGAATCGATGGTACGGTCCATATAATTTAATGTTTGAAGATTATTTCATGCAAATGTTGACCTTGACTGCGCCTCAAATGGTCCATCCGCTTAGTCCAATTTTGGCATACTCTTTCCAACATTTCGGCCGGTATCTCGCGAATAAGTGCTTCAATGTTGTCTTCCAATGCGTCAATTGAAGCGGGCTTGTCTGTATAGACATGAGCATTAACATAGCCCCACAAAAAGTAGCCTAAAGGCGTTAAATCGCACGATCTAGGCGGCAAATTGATCGGTCCCGAACGTGAAATAAAATGTTCACCGAACTCGCCCCTCATTAAGTCCATTGTTGCGCGTGCTGTGTGGCATGTGGCACCGTCTTGTTGGAACCACATGTCATGCAATTCAAGCTCTTGCATTTTGGACAAAAAAAAGTTGGATATCATCTCGCGGTAGCGCTCACCATTCACAGTTACGTTACGATTCGCATCATCTTTGAAGAAGTACGGTCCAATTATGCATTTATATCAGAACAGCTTAGAGTACCCGTATAGGGCCAGTAGGTTGTAGATGTAAGAACAACTGTTAAGATAGTTAAGGTAGTTTTAAGTATTTTTGTCTAGGCCGCGAAGATGGGTTTAGCGGTAAACGAGGGTAAGACCATGTATATGCTGTCAACGAGAAAGGACACCCAACACCGACGTCTCGGTCAGAACGTCACAGCAGACAGATATAACTTGGAGGTAGTCAAAAACGAGGCCCAGGTCCCGGACTGTAGCGCCACCTTAAGTAAGTACGTAAGTAAATGAATTAAAAATGTGATGAAAAACGCTTTTAGACGTTCACACTGTACGCTGGACAGAATCTTGTAGGCGACGTTGAGCGGGGGTATACAGTTGTTGCAAGAGCTAAGATCGATTGTGGATGGGGCAGAACATCATCAATCCAGCCAGGGATTGGCGACAGAAGATCATCTTCTCTTACTCCTCGAGAGAGTCGCAAATTTTAGAATAAAAATATAAGTGTTTTATTTCAATTTGGTTTGTCAACAAAACGATACATATATACGGATTAAAAATCCGTTGATTTACCTTATCTAACATACATACATACAATCAATTGTCATAGTCCCATTTCCTTTACTTACATATACTTTGCACATTTTTTTGAGAGGTTAAATTTGACTATTAGAAATTAATTTAGACCATCGAGCGCTATTTCGATGAAAAAGTTAGAAAGAAACTCATTACTCATGTTACACTACATTGATTAGGGAATTGTTTTGTTTTGCAAGCCACTCGCATGAGCGACCGTCGGGTATTCAGCTAAATGCTTCAAATGCACATTGTCTCCTAGGCTTCGTGGTGAGTCTCGATACAAGCAAATACTGAAAAAGTCTTCCAATTACATGTGATATTGTGATAATTGTCGTATATGTTAATGCTTCTTTGCGGTGGTGGTTAGAAGAAAGACGAACATATAAAACTAAAGTCAAGTACAGTAAAAGTGATGTCGGAAAAGATTCATTTGCAAGACGAAGTGCTCGCGCGCCTCCGGCCTAGCTGGATAGTCGGCCGCGTTTGCTTGGCGATGCGAGGATAGCCTGCCGTTCGGCGAGAGCGAAATTGATGATTTTCTCCTCGGATCTTTCGTACTCAGTGCCAATGTGGTCCAAGTCGAGATCTCCATTCAAGACGAGAACCTAAGAGAGAGAGAAACAAACAAAATGAGTTGTAAAACTGATGAAAAAAGAAACCCCTCCATACCGGTATTCTTGGCTCGTGGGTATGATTCATAAGCCATTTTTCGTGGAGGTTGTGCAGCTCTCGGATGTACTCGAGTGGCACGCAGCTTTCCTCAGATCGCGCGCGCTTCTTCATTCGCTCGTAGACAATTTCAGGCGTTGTCCTCAGGTAAACTAATGCAAAAGCCATCAATCAATATGCTAATCCAGCGAAAACTCATCTGACTTACCAATGAGATCAGCTTGAATGTGAATGGATTGTTCGATGAATTTGTACCACTCGTTGAGGATCTGATACATGCCCTCGTGGATGGTCTTGTTTCTGTGTAAGTTCTCCACAAAGCAGTATCTGTGAAGAGCAAAATTGAGCAAGCTATTTTTAGGCATTTACCAGAGAGTTTCCTTACTTTGCACTGTACATGGAACGCTCCATCAGCTTCACCTTCTTATCGGTCGGCATCGTGTGACTCTGCAGCATGGTTAGAGTGACGTAAGTCTGGAATGGACTTGCCCAGCGATCTGGTTCACTGTACATCAGTTCCTGGTGGGAAATCATGGAATTTTCATTTCATTTCACTTCATTTTCAGGGTGCGTTCGTCTTACCAAAAGATTAATGCCATTACAGTCTCGCCATTTTTCCACTGGCTCTGTGATCAAGCAGACATCGTCTTGGTATTTGTTGAAATGATTCAGGAATGTGGTCTTTCCACTGCCGATGTTCCCCTCAATGAAGACTGTGTATGGCTGGGTGCCTGCTCCGTATTTTGGTATATTCTTCGACATGGTTGCTATATATCGCGCTGATTAATGTCCGACGAAATAATTGGATTAAATGCACAATAATGATAAAAGAGCAGTAAAATGATAATTATCTATCTCAAGATTAAATTTAAATTGAGATTATTGCACGATCACGAGAGGGAATCATCGACGCTCTAATAGAAGTGAATGACTTTTTTCGATGAAAACAATGTCGGATTCCCGCCGAAAACGCACAAAAGTCGAATAAAAAGAGCGGGTAATATTTGTCGTGTTGACATTGCTCCCATTTAACCGTGGTGAACAATTGCCATAAATGCATTGCCTTGACGGCTGACGATATTCCTTATTTTAAGTGTTTTATTTAGCCTTCCGATGGACGACTAGATGCAGAAATTCGCAGATCTGCACCAGCAACAAGCTGAAGAATATGATTTTCGTGAATTGCTTGAATTTTAAACACAAATACTGAGGTGTCGGTAAGGCAGTGCTGAGGTGTATTCAACTCTACGGAAATTTAAACTGTCGCCGTCATGTGTGGAGTGAGTGATGACTAAATTCAATTTAAATGGGAGAAAGTTATTTGCAGAGGAAGGAAATTCAACATCATCGAAGGAGTCAAATCCAATGATGGGGTGTTGCTTTCCAATGAGGCGGACATCTTGGGCTGCTCAATCCCGAACAGGGCACTGAGGATGACAGACCCGTAGTCTTGAGTGGGACGGAGAATAGTCCAACGGTGGAGAAAATCATTTTGGCGATTGAATCGCTAAAAATTGGAAAATCCGCCGGTGTGGATGAAATCCGGCCAGAAATGCTTAAGGCAATGGGTAAAGAGGGAGTTTTATGGCTCTCTCGTCAGTAAAGTGACCTGGGAACGCGGTAAGACACCTGGCGATTGGCAAACTGGGGTGATTGTCCAACTTTTCAAGAAGGGGGACAAAAGAGATTGCTCCAACTACAGGGGCATATCGCTTTTAAGTATAGGTGTTTGAAGCGCGTTCTAGACCTATGGTCGAGCCCAGGATGGGGGATGAACAGTGCGGCTTCGGTCCCGGCAGAAGTACAACCGACCAGCTTTTCACTCTAAGAATGGTACTTGAGAAGGCTTGGGAGTATGCCAAACCCATCTACAGTTGTTTTGTAGATTTGGAAAAGGCATATGACCGAGTCCCTCGAGGTAAACTCTGGAGTGTCCTGCAGGAGTATGGGATTGATGGTCATCTTCTGAGTGCCATTCAGTCTCTATACACAAACTGTAGCAGCTGTGTTCCGGTTAACGGTGCTAAATCAACACCTTTCACCGTGGGCGTTGGACTTCGCCAAGGGTGTGTCTTGTCACCTCTCCTTTTCATTGTATACATATATGGACTGGATGTTGCAGCGCAGCCGAGGTGAGGAATGTTTCACATTGGGAGAGTTGAGGGTAAGTCATCTTCTTTTTGCAGATGACTGGTTATCCTCACATCCTCCCAGACGGAACTCCAACGCGCACTCGATAGGTTTGTGGCCGTATGTGCTGATGCTGGAATGAGGGTTAACGTGGACAAATCGGAGGTTATGGTCATTTCCAGAACGTCTGTTCAATGCACTCTGCATGTTAGTGGAGTCCCATTGAAGCAGGTGGAGAAGTTTAAGTATCTCGGGGTCTTTTTTCACGAGTGATGGAAGGAGTAATGCTGAGCCTTCCTGTAGGATTGGTCAAGCTGGGTCAGTTTTGACACAGCTTGGTAGTTCTGTAATCAGAAAGGCCGAGCTTGGTTTCAAAGCCAAGTTAGCGGTTTTCAACTCAGTATTTGTTCCAACTCTCACCTATGGTCATGAAATTTGGGTAATCACCGAAAGAATAAGATCGCCAGTGCAAGCTGCTGAGATGAGATTTCTTCGTGCTGTTGTGGGAATTACTCGCCGGGATGGGATGAGAAACACGGCAGTGCGCGAGGAACTCAACATTGAGCAGCTGCTTCTTCGAACGGAAAGGGCTATGCTTCGGTGGTTTGGTCACGTGGCACGAATGTCCCCATCATCACGACTTCCGAGGCGGGCGTTGAATGCGATTCCACCAGGTAGGCGACCGCTTGGCAGACCCAGGACGAGGTGGTTGGACCAAGTCCAAGATAGTTAGGTTGTTTTCTGTGAATGATTTTGAAGAGTAGGATGCATGATCTATAGCTTAATAATGCTTCCAATTCACATCCAAGGAGAATGCGACGTTGGTCTGAGACATGATCAAATCTTCGGAGATTAAAGACTTACCGTACAGTCGCGTTGATTGCTTTTAACAATTTTTGTAGAGACAAATTATCACAGTCTGCAAACAATTCACAACCGTAGGTTTAAGATAGGTACTATGAGTGCTCTGGCAAGTTTTAGTTTGTCATTGGTGGGGAGTATGAATTTGCTAATAGACAAACCTCTAAGGGACGCATATACTTTTTACACTACACTGTCTATATGGTCAGTCCATGTTAGTTCCTCATATTTTTTATTACAGACTCCACTTAATGTTGTAAACTTACTTTTGAGGCTGACTGTAAGTTCCAAGCAGCCTACGGTTCAAATATTGAGTAGCAGACTAGGTCATACATCAGGAACGTGTTTCAAAATAGGTTTCTGCCGCGCGTTTGAATGAATGCTTCATCGTTATGATTAAAACACGATAATACGTGATTTTCAACCGATTATCCCGGGAGCAAATCTTGACTCACTCGTCACTATATCTATACACTCTCACAATCTTCCTCTAACGGCACTGGAATTTTCGCTAGAAACACATCAAAGGGTTGAATAACTTCCCAAGTTCATTACAGAATGATTTCACCACAAAAAATAGTCGTTACGCCAGCGGTTTGAGGGATTCACAATTACCGACGTGAAGCTAGGAGTTATTTGAAATAAAAGGACTTATGAGATGCCATTCGAACGCATTAAAGGTGGTTTCTGTTTTTTTTTAAATCAATTTACGTTGTCCCATCCCTTCGCACACATGAATGCAAAGGTAATTCAATCTCTTGATAAGATCGTCCCACTTACCGAAGGGCGGCAGTAAGGGTTTGAACAATTAAATTGAAGTGTCAGCTTCGTGTCTTCACTTCGATTAACAATAGTATAAGTATGCTTACGTCTAACTCAAATTTTAGCCTAATGGAGCACAGAAAAACCGCATTCAAACTGAACGCTTCTCAATGCGGACTAAACCGAAATGTAATTAAATCATAAGCAATCACATTTCCAATCTTTTAGCCAGAATGTCGAGTCGATAAATGTTCAAATATATACGTGGTTATAATATATGCGCACATTTGTACACACGAATCGTGTATGCAGTTCATAACACATTGTTGCAAAAATCTCACAAACTGTGTACAACGTTTCTTCACACGTCTCGTTGATGTTTTATGTGAAACAAGTAAATTTAGAACTTACGGAATGAAACCAAGATATTAGCACTGAACTTCCGAAGTGACAATGCCACAGAAATCATTGATAAATGTAAATTATTACTTGTTATTTGAAATTACCGACAAGAATATAAACAAGAACTTGTGCAAAAATGCAGCTGTCAAGTCAAATGTCAGCTGTTTGCCAATTAGCTCACAGTTGTGGAGACGGTGGTAGTTCGTTCGATGGTTGACAATTGTACTAGAATGTCTGAAGTTTTGCAAATTTTTGAAGACAAATTTTTAATTTTAAATGAATTTTTTTGAAAAGTATAGGAGCGTACCGGAGGTTTGGAAAATAAAAGGCCTATTCCAATTGCTGTGAAATTCGCCGAAAAACTGTCAAAAGCCGTTCCATTTGGTGATTTTTTCGTAGTTTTTCAAGACCGTGCTCCTGAGAGAGTACAAAATTTCCCCATCCTGCGAATTTTTGTCACAGAAATTGCTGTGGGCAGAAATATGCAAAATAAGAAAAAAAACGACATTCAATTTTCATATATTTTTTTGACGTTTCGGGAATTCTGTGCATTTCTACGAAAAGTCGTTCCATAAGTTTATGCACATTTTTACCCCCACCTCTGACAATTAGCTCAACTAAGAATTTCTGTGCAGAAATCAATTGGAACAGACCTAACATGAATAATAAAAATTTTAAAATAAATTGTAAAAAATTCAGCGATTTCTTCGTTTTCTAAAATCTATTACAAGCGCTGTTACGAGTACGTCCACTATCATGGAAGCTCACTTGGAAAATGAAGTCTGGCGACATGTTTGATCATGTGAACGCCAAAGACATCGGTCTGTCCGACATCCATCCGACCGTATGTGAACCCTCCTAATCGTTCTTATCAGTGATCAAGTAAAGGGTCTCTCAATAGGGACTTCCGAACTGTGACAGTTGACACCGGCCATATTGTTGATGAGCGGGTACGTCAACAAGCAAAATTGTCAAAATGTGAGACGATACCACTCCACATGCGATCCAAGATCCGCCAATGCATTTTGAAAAGGTCACGGTTTGGTGTGAGTTTTAGGCTGGTGCCGTCATCGGTTTCATTAATTTCTTCTCTCTGTTGGCCAGGCCATCAACGACAACGACGAGCGCTATAGGTCAATGATTACCAACTTCTTTTGGCCCGAATTGGATGATATGGACACCAGCGAAAGGTGCCATATCACGCCACATAGATAAATTTTACACGAGCGTTTCGAGGCCATGGTCATCTCACGTAGAGATGATGTGAACTGGCCACCGAGATTTTTATCTTGTGGGGTTTTCTAAAATCGATGGTCAAAGCCAACATAACCCATGTCATCGGTCAGGTCAGTGGGTAGACGCGCCAAAGCACGTCTGACCTATGTCCTAGTAAACCCATTGTGGTGTCCAAAGGGGGAATAGATTCCTCCTTACACCTTTCTCGTACCCATCATAACACTCATTGTCAAACCATCCAGATAAGGCTCAAAATTGAACTTAAGAGGACATTGGTTAGTTCTTGCAGGTCCTGGAAGAATTCATGGATAAATACCATATTGTTTTCTAGATACTTCAGATAATTATGCCCAGTTAGCGCTCCAACTACAGTTCTAAGCAATTATTGTCGCATTGGAGGAATTTGTCCGTTCTTGCACTGTTCAACTTGGGCCAGAGCATCCGAGCGGTCTCACAGGTGGTCCGAGAGTTCCGCATTTTATTAGCTTCCTCTATGATCATGTCACCCACTTTCTTCTTGATATCCGCAAAAGGGTGTTTTGATACCTTTCCTGACAAGTTCATCCGACGCCTAGTTGCTGGTGACCCGGAACCAAGCACAGAGTAATCGAGTGCCGCCTGTTGATAACCTATCGCTCTTCGCGTCAGCATGCGACCAGCTTGACTTCTGTTGCTGAAATTACTTAAATGGCCGCTGACAATAAGAACGGTAATATCAGTCGGTGGTATCACCAACGTTGATATTACTCTGGCCGCTTCCTTGACTGCCGGGAGCTCTGCTTGAAAAACACTGCCGTAACCAGGGATTCTGATGGAAGTTTATCAATTTGTAGAAGATGCGCGTGTATGTACCTGGATTGGATGATCCAAGTGGCACTCATCTGCAAGGAGAGGTCAAGTGGAAGAAGATCTGATAAGACATCTAAGTCCGCCGTTGGAATAGTGGAAGTTGCCCTTTTGACCCCTCTAAAGTCAGGAAGTGTGAATAGAGACGATAACGAACAAGAAGTTTTCTGTGTCAACGTACAGTTTTACAATTTGGGCGAAAATACTGACTTACCCCTGTTTTTAGTAACATTTACACTGACGATTTCCTTGTTGTCCCCAGTGTAAAATAAGATTATCAAAATACCAATGCAGCTTCGAAGGAACAATAGTCGGAAATCTGCAATCGTGATGGACCAGGTAAAGTGGTGCACAAGTGACTGTGGTTCAACTGGTAGTTTAGGTTCAACTCTCCACGAGAAGCTTGATGGCACAGTTCGTTGAGTGCGTGTCCTTGGTTAGAGGGGTTACCGGTTCGAAGCCCAGTGAAAGCAAAGATGATACGCTTTATTCGGTTTTCAAATCTGGTCCAGTTCCCATTTGCCGTTGGGATCAACTGCCAGTAGTTTGAGTGTGAATGTCACAATGGACACAACATGTGGCCTACGTGTTCTGGGGATTTCGCTGGCAGCCCCATTACCTACCTACCTACTCTCTAGGTTGGTCCTCCCCTAATGATTACTGCAGAAGCTGCATAGACGATTGGGAGCCATACACTATTGCACACCTTCTATGCAACTGCAGCGCTGTCTCTTCCCATAGAAACCGATATCCAGACGCCTACTATTTCCACAACCTGAACTGCATTAGTATCAGTCACCACATCCACATCTTCGCATAGTTAGTAGAATTCGTGGTCTTCTCCTCCACTCATATTCCTCGCAGGCGGGACCATATATCACACAGACAGTTTTTTTTCGGCGGCACCACGAATCGGCTCTTCTGCTTTGCTCATCGTCCAGCCTTCAGCTTCATATAGCAGCAGTGCCAAAATAAGAGCTTTGTAGAGCATGAGTTTGGTTCTTCGAATTAGGAGTTTCATGAGTCAATTGTGGGCCTTAATCAAGAAGCGTCTCCAGCCAGCTCGATCCTGAGTCGTGGTCTTCCTCTACTGCACCGTCCCTCGGGGTTGATTCGAAGACATTCCGGGCCGTAGCATAAGTTTTCATTCACTCTACCTGACCTAGCCATCACAAGCGTTGGACCTTCACTCTTCTGTCTAAGATGTGGCTGGACAGATCGTACAATTCGTTGTTATATCTTCTGTTATATCCGAAAATGTCCTGATGAAATTTCCTCTCAAAGCAGCCAAGAGCAACCTCATCCGCCTTTGACAAAGTCCATGCTTCTGCACCATATAGCTGGACTGGGACGATTAAGGTCTTATAGAGGGTCACAGCTTGTTAGAGAGGGGTTTCGTTTTTCAACTGCTTTCGTAGCCCAAGGAAGCAGAGATCAAGCTTCGTTTGATTGCAGCACTGGTATCGTTTTCTGAGTTGATAGCGGCTCCTAGGTAGACAAAGTCTTTGACTACCTCAAAGATATGAAGTTCTGTCCGAGACGTAGGTTTTGGGTGTCCTTTAGCGTTGACAGCATACACTTGGCATACCGTTAAACCCATATTCGCGGCCTCCGTCGTTTAACTGACTTCTGGAAGATTGTGCCTCTGGTGTTGGCAAACAATTCTTTCGAAGATGACAGATGACAACGCTTTACATTGTGTGAATCCCTTTTTTACATCAAAGTTTTCGGAACACTAATAGCAGTCTAGACAGCATACTAAACTGGAAGCTCAGTACAGAAGAAAAGCAAGGAAGGCCATCCCGGCCTTGGGCATGATCAAGAAAGCTATTGGTCACAACTGGGGCCTTCAACCTTACTTTACTTAGTGGCTTTTCACAGGTGTCCACATACGGCGTGGTAGTGTGGTGGCCCATATTCAACGTCGGTACCCACCTCAAAAAACTAAGGAATGTACAGAGACAAGCCTGCATCTGCATCAGTTAAGCCCTCAGAACTACTCCCACTGATGCGCTGGAAATTTCCCCTTTTTTTGTCGGTTGTAGGTTTTAGAGCACTACGCTGGACCCACTCAAAAACTGGTCCAACCAGGTAACAACCTACATATAATGAAATTTCATGGAATTCCGGAGGATCACGTCTAGAGCCGCCTGTGCTTTTGAACAGACAGCCGCTAGGCACGATCCGACAGACAGTACAGCTACATCATCCGCATAGGCCTGGGCGTAGACATTAGAGCTATTTAGGGTGTCAAGCAGAGAGTCAACCAGCATCCACCATAACAGAGGAGATAGGACGCCACCCTGAGGGCAGCCTGCCTCTATTTACCACCGACATTAAATACTGGACACAGTCTGCATCCGCAATTATAGTTCTATTCGTTAGCATTGCTTTGATCCACAACACCATACACCGAGTTCTCTGGCCGAGTTGCACATGCCATCAAAAGTCGCATTGTCAAAAGCACCCTCTATATAGATGCGCGTATTCTTTCCCATCGACACATTCATTCTCGCAAGATTTTCCGCGCTGATAAGCATGTTGCGTCTGAGACAGGGGATGGATTTGCAAAGCAGTTTTGCGCACATGTAGCTCTAGCAGCCTTTCCATGCTTTTCAGCAGGAAGGAGGTTAAACTGATCGGTCTGAAGCTCTTGGCGAGTGAGTAGTCCCCCTTACTGATTTTTGGTACGAAGGCTACCCTAACTGTGCGCCAGAGGGTCGGGATATATGCCAGTGCTAGACTGGCAGTGAAAATTCTTGCTCTTTTGCAGCAAGGCTGGATATATGCCATCGGTACCTGGCGACTTGAAACCATCAAAGGACTCCACTGCGTACTTGATAGCCTCGTCTGTTACCACGAGTAATGACACATACCAGCCTCGGCGTGTGATGTTTATCAGCTCATCTCCAGTTCCTGGGATACGAGCTAGTTGTGAGCCGGTTATGACCTGGTTTACTGGGAAATCTCAGTTTTAGACTCAGTGGAGGTACCATCGGGTTTCCTGAGTGTTTCCAGTCTTGACAGCTTTGTCTTTCTTAAGGATTTTGACCAGCCTGCTGGTTTCACTGAGTGTTTCGATCTTTCCACAGAAATCTCTATAAGAGGCACTTTGCGATATCGGAATTAGGCTCTTATATTCTTTTTGTTTTGATCGGTACAAATTCCAGTCCTCCTCTGAATTGGTCTTTAGGGACCTATTAAGAAGTTTTCCTGTTTTCCTTACGAATACTCTGCAGTTCTCCGATCCACCATGAGGCAGGTGATCTGCAAGGGGTATTTCTGGCTGGATATGTCAGTTCGTAATATTTGGGGAGGATATTGTTCAGATCTTGAACTGCCTTCTCAACCTTCCGTCTCTTTTCTGAGCCTAGGGAGAGGTTCGATGCTAGTTTCTAGCTCATCCCTAAGCCGCATCCAGTTGTTTTTTCTAGGATTCCTCCTCTTCAGCAAGGTTATGGCTTTGCATTCGGCTCGGAATTCAATGTGTCTATGGTCTGACATGGACACTTCCGACCGAACCTTTCAGTGTGTAATCTCCTTAAGATATCTGTTGGATAGTCGACTACTTCCTGTCTTCTAGTCGTAAGTAGTTGGCTGGGAACCAACGTTTTTGACGTCCAAGTTAGACGATAGTATGGAGTCAAGAAGATTAGTCCCTTTCGTGATGCATTTGCTGCTGCCCCAGAAGGAATTCTGAGCATTAGATGACTAGGCCCATCTTTCTTGTGTCGTAGTACTCTACGAGTTCTGCTACCGCTTATGCTGGTGGCGGGAGAACGGAATCGTAGGGGGAGTAGGCTGAAGAAACAACGAAGTTATGCCACTCTCCGTTTGTTTCGTAGCTGATAACAGCAGCAACCAAATCTTGCCGACAAAACTGTCCAAGCTTTGTTGCTGAGAGAAGTTTCGGCACAATAAGACAAGTTCTCCGTCTTTCAGACCGCTCACCATAGAGTAGTGAGAAGCCCCGCAAACCACCAAGACGATGCGTTTTTTTTTCCACACCCATGGTTCTTGAATGGATGTTATGTGGTGCTTTGTTTTCATCATGTCTCAGTCTCTACAGAGGATTGCAGTAGCATCCTTAGAATGATGAAGGTTGATCTGGGTAAACAATAGCCTGGGAGGTTCGGAAACCCTACTCCGCTAGATATTTTTGGTGAGCAAACAGCAACCAACTGCGTAGTTTGTCTAAAGGCATGCTCACAATGGTCCGACTTCACCTATGGATTCTACACGAACAAAAACTTACCTCAAATTCACTTAGAACACACGACACTTCCCAGAGAACAACTTCAAACCGCTGATTCCGGACAGAGGCCTGCGGTATGGCGGCACCATTCCCATTAGTCATACACTTGTACACAGATGGATTAGGAAGGAGTGGAGTAGGAAGCGGTGTTTTCTCGGAGGGTCTACATCTGAACAAATCCGTTCGTCTACCCAAACACTGCAGCGTCCGCCAAGCGGAAGTAATGGCGATTAGCGAAGCCTTGCCCTGGCTAAGGTGGAACGTGAAATCCGCCCGCGATATCTGCGTATAAACTGATAGACAAGTTGCAACTAAATTCCTGGCATCGTTCTCTATATTACTAATCGACTACCGCGTATCTCTTAACGAGATGCAGTTCAACATTCGCCTGTGCTGGATGCCAGGCCATAGAGCATAGTAAAGGGTGATTTTTCAGCTATTATCTTTTTGGCAACACTGGTTTAAACAGCTGACGCACGTTTCGTGTTTTGTTTCACTGTCAAACATCTTCAGTTTGGTCTATAATTTAACCATGAATCGTCTTACAGACGAACAACGCTACCTACCGCAACGTAAAAGTTTTGGTGAATGGGCTCTTGGAAAGTTGGGCGAAGATCCACTTTTTTACCGAAAAATTGTGTTTAGCGACGAAGCTCATTTTTGGCTCAATGGGTACGTAAATAATATCAGCCAGAAGCATTGCAAGAGCTATCAATGCATCCAGAAAAAGTCACAGTTTGGTACGGCTTATGGGCTGGTGGCATCATTGGACCGTACTTCTTCAAAGATGATGCGAATCGTAACGTAACTGTGAATGGTGAGCGCTACCGTTACGTACTTTTTTTTGCCCAAAATGCAAGAGCTTGACTTGCATGACATGTGGTTTCAACAAGACGTTGCCACATGCCACACAGCACGCGCAACAATGGACTTATTGAGGGGCGAGTTCAGTGAACATTTTATTTCACGTTCGGGACCGATCAATTGGCCGCCTAGATCATGCGATTTAACGCCTTTAGGCTATTTTTTGTGGGGCTATGTTAATGCTCATGTCTATACAGACAAGCCCGCTTCAATTGACGCATTGGAAGACAACATTGAAGCATTTATTCGTGAGATACCGGCCGAAATGTTGGAAAGAGTATGCAAAAATTGGACTAAGCGGATGGACCATTTGAGGCGCAGTCAAGGTCAACATTTGCATGAAATAATCTTCAAACATTAAATTATATGGAAAGATTTCATGCATTTTTCTGAATTTTATGCGGTTTTTTTTTTGAAAAACTTTCCTATAGCTTTTAAAAAATCACCCTTTATTTACATTCTCCCGCCGTAAACTGCTGCCTAAAGTATTAGCAACCAACATGTTGTAGCAAAGAATTAAATTAACGGCCGTTTTTCAAAAAGACATCGCGAACCTATTCAACAGTGCCTCAATTTACATGAGAAACGTTACACAGATTGTATCTTTGCCCAACACACAGATGTCACCCCATACCGATGGTAATTCACCGCAACAGAATACGCTTGTCAAAAAAACGAGAAAAGAGGAAACAACAAAAAATGCAAAAATTTTGATTATTGATCTTATTGATTGTTTTGTGTTGAGAGCCGAAGTTGGGTTTCTGTTTCGTTAGATTTTGTGTATATTCTCTCTCATAAAGTTTTCGTTTCGGTGCTCAGCGCTAGCATCTGTAATTACTTTAAACATTTAAACCGTATTCTTTATTTGACGAATTGCTTATCTGCAATTATATTCCCAGTGAAAAAAAGGTGTGAAAAAAAAGTATACCTCCCCGTGAACAACGGATGTCTACATTAGATTATACGACGATGAGCTGAATTGATGCATTTTGAGATCTGTTATATTCCTTTCAGATGACCAATCTCCAGGAACAACATGAGGTTGTTAAGAAGAGCCTCATACAATTTGTGAGCGCACATATTCCAGAGGCTGACTTCAGTGTCGTCGACGACATTGTACTTTCCTACATAATATCGATCCTAGAGGAGGCATCCCAGGATCCGTGCTTCGATGTGGAGGGCTTCACCGAAATGATGAGTGCATACTTTTCGGAATTCTCCCTAATCGACTCGGGCGTGATTTGCAATTGGATTTTCACTTTGGAAAATGAACTTTCCGAAATGGAGAAGAGCCGAGACAGTTGCTCGACTGCGAATATATCACTTCAGTAAGTGTGAGGACAAAGGATTGCGTTGACTTTGGCGAGATTGGATTAATTTGTTGGTATCTCTTTTTGCTTTTTTTTTTGCGTTTCTTTGTTTTTACAGCTCGTTGAGCCTGTCCGATATAATACCGGAGGCGAAACTGCGAGCACGTCCATCATCCATTTCAGAAAAGGACGAGTGCTCCGGCCCTGGCAATGGCAAGCGAGCTCAACATCTCTCCGAGACGAGCGACTGCGGTTCAACCGACAGCTCGGGTTGTGATTATTTCCTGAACGAGTGTGAAGTGTTGCAGGAGATGTTCCCAGAAACATCATATGTCGAGGTAAATGTGAAAAATCAATAAAATCTTCGCGTACACACCGAAAATGATCTCCCCCCCGTTTAGGTGAAGCATTGCATTGCCATTGCTAAGGGCGATATAGACAGTGCAACGCAGATACTGCTCCATCGTCAGGAGACTGGTCAGTCATTAACTGATAAGACATCCGGTTTGCAGGGTCGCAAGAATAATGTTGTTGATGACACTGAACTGAAGAATCGCATCATAGCCAGGTAAATACATCGTTTGGGGCAGTTTGTGCAAATGTACTTTTTTTTTTTTGTTTAAGTTGTTTAGGGCTTGTCGACGCATGATTTGATTTGTTGACTAATCTCCGATGAGGTTAGAACCTGATAAAGGATGAAAGCCAGGCTTTAACTCAGAGGCATTTATAAAATATCCCAGTTCGCACAATGAACGATTCCAAATGAAACTAGCAAGCACTTTAGCAGCTATAACTGATGATGTATGACTTCACAAGCAAACAATTTTACACTTCAGCACACAGAGAGTATCATGTTTCTGTTTACACGTCGTTTAGTGTAGCTCTCGTTCGTCGGCACAGGCCAAATTCATAGTCCTAATTTGTGGCTGAATTTGCTAAATGTGATGAGGAATGGGGGACGACGAAACTCTCGTCACAGTTTTCCTTATTAGTCACGACCATGAGCCATGCATTCGCATTCCGACCAACTGAACTGCATAGTTCATTAAAAGTTGTAAAGTCTATTTTTGCGTTGTGTGCAATGCTTTTAAACAGATCGAATTAGTCGATAATACTTGAAAATGCGATGTTTTCGTTGACTTAGGCAATTAAGAGGGATTTTTTGTGTGGAACTTGTAAGCGGCGAGTTAGTCGTATCCTGGTCCTCTGACATTTGATTCAGGCTTACAAGATCTGTGGTGGCCCGTGGCGTTGTGGGTATGTGCGTCGACTCCTACGCTCTTGGACCAATCGGTCTAGGTTCGATTCCTGGTACGACAAGAAATACTTTTCACGGCCCCACCTCTTTCGAGTCACTGACAATGCTTAAAGAGTATAACTCTGTCTAGAAAAAGCTTCTCAAACTTGGCCGTTCGGAGTCGCCATAAAACTGTTGGTCCCTTCCACTCGTGATAGAACAATAGCACGGACATTACGAGTGGCTGCTGAGAAGCTAGGCCCTGGCCCTCTACGGGCTGTAGCGCCACTCATATTATTATTATAATTACAAGATCTGTGGGTTTTTTTTTTTTGAAGCGAAAGGCTTTATTTGAGTTGATTTCTTTTGATTCGTCCACATTTTGTCATGATTCTTTCGTCTACAATTAAAAGAGTTCAATGTACGAGGTAGAAGGATACACAGAAGTGACTGTCGCCATGACACACGACGTCAGTCGGGTCCAGTGTGATGTCATTGAACAGGAAATTCGACTCAACAGCTCCTTAATTGGCGCATCAACCCTAACCTCTACAGAGTCATCGTCTGTAGCTTGAAATTTCGGAGTTTCATCAAGGAACTACTAGCGAATTACATATCATATCCACTTTGTTACTTTGAAACAGTGTTGCCAGATGTTTTAAGCGAAATTCCCCTTCACCGGCGCTGAAATTCCCCTTTTTTTCGGATGAGATTCCCCATGAATTCCCCACAATGTCGGTATTATCATAGACAAAAAACTGACAAAGACATTCGAACGAAAATTCCCCGATTTCTGCGATACGCAATACCTCCACTCAGCGATGCCTCCCTCCACCCTGCGATGGATTTTTTTTATGCGACGGTCTGGTTGTTACTCAAAAAGCGCGTTGCGCCAAATGCACGTATTCTTCTGCCACCGATGTGTACACATCCATTTGTGCTTTTTTTCCCCTTATGTGCAAGTATCTACCGAACTGCTCGAAAAAAAATGAACGAAAATGAAATCGAATGAATGGAACGGAAACTTTGTATGTTAGGTTGGATGTAAGCTATTTTCCTTTCTCAAACTATTGAATTTCTTCGCTGAGCACTAGTGCAAAAACCGCCAATATCAAAAAAGCTGTTCGAAAAAAAAAACCAAATACCCTTTCTGCGATCCACTGAAACCGCTGACCTGGTGTTCTGAGTAAATTGTTGGTGTCCAGCCACGCTAGAGTTGAAATTTTGTGAAAGTCCCTCTGTCATCTTCGCACAGCATTTATTTTGTTATTCCTATATGGGTGCAAAGGAAATCGAAGCTTCCCTTGACAAACAGAGTCGCCTCGTCTGAGTTACATTTAAAAAGTTCCATCGACTCACTTGTTCCAACATTCAACTGTTTGTTGGTTGGTTTGTGTATCGCGAAAGGTCTGCACCTTCATCAACTATAACTGAAAGGACGGAACTTACGAAATTTCTACAAGGCAGTTTGTTTCAACTCTAGCGAATAGTTTTTCACCGATCTTAGAACATTTAGGTCTTCCTAAACTTGTCAAGCAGCAATTTTAGAGTCTAGAAAAATATTTTTTTAATAAATTGACAAGACAATAATGTCCAAAGCCACAAATAAGACATAAAATGCATGCAGAGCTGTTTTGACATTTCTCTCGTGATTGTTGCCAGCAGACCCCATTATTGAAGTGATGAAGCAATTGCTTCCGCAATAACTACAGTGGACTGCTCCCTAAGTCGAATTTCTCTCCAACTCGATGTTTTTGCTCGCCATATTTTGGCATGTCCCTCAATTTTCCATACAAAAAACCATCCTCCAAGTCGAATTGCCTCTCGAACTCGAAATAATTTTGATATCCCGTGAAAATTCGACTTAGGGGGAGTTCACTGTGTGTGTTCTTCCATTTTAGAGTCCTATATTTTTTGAATTATCATACAATCCCGGCAGAAGACCAAGTCAATTATTAAATTCTGGCATTTTCTAGCCAAGACTTCTGGCAGATGACTCCAGTTTTCTTTGCAGCTGAATCATCTGCCCACCCGGCAATAATTGATTTAACAAATTTACGCGTCATTTTATTTTGACGGCACGGACAAAATCAGAACATTTTTTTTATTCATCACAGAGCAAGTGTGAACTCTCAGTTACGCTTTAGACCAGTGGTTCCCAATAATTTTTAGACCGCGGCACATCTACAAAATACATACTCCATTTGGTATTTTGTCACGACGCCTTACCCTAGCTATAATCAAAATTAATATATGGCTGGCGCTACAGCCCGTAGAGACCAGGGCCTAGCTTCTCAGCAGCCACTCGTGTTGTGCGTGCTATTGTTCTATCACGAGTGGAAGGGACCTACAGTTTTTATGCCGACTCCGAGAGAGAAGCTTTTTCTAAACAGTTGTACTCTTTGATCATTGTCAGTGACTCGAAAGAGGTGAGGCCGTGAAAAGCATTTCTTGTCGTACCAGGAATCGAACCTAGACAGGTAGGTCCAATTGCGTAGGAGTCGACGCATATACCCACAACGCCACGGGCCACCACTTTATTCTAACAAAGTCGATCGGAAACAGAACAGAGAATTGCCTCCAGAGCGGCAGAATGCTTAAATCTTATTGCTCTCGTGATCCAAATGAGCTGGCAAATTCATCAAACATCAAAAGTTGAACGTTTTTTTATTTTTAAACTATGCAATAAACTTACTGAAATTACTAGAGCCCCAGATTTGTATCAGTCACGAGAACCTCGTCGCCACAGCTCCATGTATACTGCTACATGTTGCGATCCCAGATGCGCATGCATTTAGGATAGGAATGTGGGTAGACGTGCGGAAACACGTCTCACTTAGGTCCGTGTGGACCCATTGCGTTGCCCATAGGGGAAAATGTTCCTCCTTGTACCCTTATCGCACTCGTCGAGACGCTGTATTCGTTGTTGACCTCTCGGTGTCGAGCCAGCCTGACATCCCAATGAACCTGAAAAAGTTAGATAGTCGGATGTTATGGATTCCTTGCAGGTCATGGAAGAAGAATTCTCCCATGGTCCTGTATCGCAGTTGGCTGAGTCTTGGGCAGTAGCAGAGATAGTGAGGTGTGTCCTCTCTTTCTTCCACATCGCCGCATCCTCTGCATATGTAGTCATGGGATAGTCCCATTTTTGTTTCATGGTATTTCAGATGGTTATGTCCCGTTAGAGCTCCGACCGCCATCCTCAGTAGGCTTTTGCCACACTGGGGGAGCTTGTACTAGCATCTTAGGAGTCTTACAGGTGGTAAGGTTGAACCACCTATTTCTTACTATTTCTAGAGTTTTATCATCCACCTTCTCCTGACATCTGCCAGTGGTGGTTGAATCAATTCGATTGCCTGGGATGGGTCTTTTTCGGCCTCTTTTCTGGCAAATTCATCAGCTGCCTCGTTGCCGGATATGTCCCTGTGTGCCGGGACCCAGCATAGAGTTATCGTGTGTTGCACGCTTAGAGTTTTGAGCTCCTCGCGGCAGCTCGCGACCAGCTTGGACTTGATTTCTTTCGTCGAAATTGCTTTGATGGCCGCTTGACTGTCAAATAGAATGGTAATATCAGCCGGTGGTATTTCCAACATTGTTATCATTCTGGCCGCTTCTTTGACTGCCAGGACCTCCCTGCGCTTGAAAGACGCTGCCATAATCAGGGATCCTGATAGAGCAGTGTATGTTTAACAATTCGGAGAAAATGCCCGCTCCTGTGCCTGTTTCCATCTTCGATCCATCAGTGTAACAGTGCGCATGGATTTAGTTCGACACGGCAACATGTACGTCCGAAGGTGCAGAATTGCCCAACCTATTATACGCGTATTTAGGCTGCAATGTGTATCAGTAAAAGCTGTGCAACAATCTGGTGCACTCGTGATTCCAATCGTGGGCACAACAAGTCCACCGAAACAGTCGACAGGGCTCCCCCTATCACCCACCTCATTCTAATCGTCTGCCATGCAAATTAACAGATTTTAGAAAAATAAACAGCCAATGTAAAATAATCTTAACTCTTCACAGATATTCGTATGTGGACAAGAATGCAGCAACACGTGAATACAAGCCATTTGTACCAAAGGTTGAGCCAAAAAAATTAGTTCGCTATCGTGACAACAAGATTGTATCGCTCAAAGGTGAACGTTACACGGAAATCAAACGTGACGAAGATGCTGAATTGAAAAAACCCAAGAAGCAGATTAATCCGTAACTAAAGTTGATCAAGATCCACTTCAAATACTTCATCAAAAAGAACCTACAAATATTATTATTAACATTATTACCACTAAATCTAATCATCATCAGTAATTTATTCAATGTATCAATGTGCATAGTAATAGTTGTAATTGTAGTCGCAGCAACAGCAACAGCAACAAGACAAGAAACACAATTCGTTTCGAAATTAAATGGAACTTCAAAAATGATTGAAATTAGCTCGCTGTACTCGCAGTTTATCACTGTTGTCGTCGTAACCAAATTGAAATGTATCATCGGCCTCGAATGTTATTGTTTAGGTAAAAAAAAATTGAACAAATTGATATCACTGCATAATATCGATAAATTATTATTTGTTGAAAAGTCTGCATATAGGAGTTATTTACTTTCGCCATGTTTATGAAACACCTTTCATTGCAACAATACTAGCCTTTTTTTCTTTAATAAGATTTTTATACACTACGTTTGTTAATGCTGGCTGTGTTCATTTGGTGTGTCCCCCTGATGTATGCATTTTCAAGTTGAATCCCTGCGCTGAAATGCTGAATCAAATGAACACACACGCATTGTGTAATAGCTCAAATCCTATGGACTTTAACAAGAAAAAAAAAAAAAAACAAAAAATACAAAATTTATATTTTAATCATTTCTTTTTTATATATACAATCTGAGGATTTTGAGGCATTTTGCAAGTTTATTCTGCGAGACGCGCCAGTCCCTTTGCCATGCGACGGATAAAATGTGGCAGAGTTTTCTTTTTGTAATCTTCTAAGAAAGGAAAGAATTTTTTTTTTTTTTTTGCTATGATATATCGAATATGGCATAAGTATCTAAATATGTTTTAAAAGAAAAAAACAAAAAAAAAAAAATATGGTAACTGTAAAATGAAAAAAAAAAAAAAAAAACAAAAATCAATTAGTTTATATTCTCTGTAACTAAGTTAGGCAGAATATACGTGCATTGCCGATTGATGGTGATGCACGAAATTGCGGTATTAGATAAACAATCCAATTATGAATTAAAATTTGATTCATTCTCATTTAAGTTTAACCTCCCCACACACTCCCACACCCACACACACTTACTGATAGTTTGAACGCACTGTTTTTTTGTTTGTTTGTTTTTTTTTTTAACTTAGTATACATATTTATCTCAGTTAGACTACGTTCGACATCACCACCCGCCGCGACGGTGGTGCATGGTCGCGTGCATTATGCATAGTGTAACATAATCGCTGTGAATCTGTATTTTGAAGATATATTCTCAGTAGCCTTACGTTTAAGTTTTTCCTTTTGAACTTTTGTATTGCGTAAATAATACATATATATATATATATATGTATGTATATGTTTAAGAAGACTCCACATTAAATATTCTCACGTACATAGTTTTAAGTTCGAATCTAACGAGTTGTGCTGTAACCCCGGCGATACATCTGGGGAAAAAACTCACCACCCTTACCATCAGACACACAGCCACGCGGGCGGGCATCACAAAATTTAGTTAAAGCAAAAGCATCCAGTTTCCCCAAAATAGACAAAATACGCACCACCACCTTGTTTGCGTTTCTCCTTTGTTTATTCTATATTATTATTATTTTTTATGTTTTCAATAAGATATGATATAACATTTAACAACAGAAGCAAAACTATGAATTTCGATGTGCATAACCGAACACGATGTGCAAAGAGGGAAAAAAAAAACACCTATATTTATAATATATCAAATGTATTTTATTTTTGTGGCGATTTATTTATCTATCTATCAATTATTATTGATAGTTTATATATTTACACTGTATCTTAAAATTTTTAGTTGATATTTGTTTGTGATACTAGAATAAATTCTCGAATGAAATGATACACATAAGCTATGGTCGTTTTCTTCATTCTATCGTCAAGACTAGTGCGAGAGACAATTCGATGCACTGGTCGAAAAGCTACCACTCATGGCCAAAGGACTGCAGCAATGTCCTGTCATAGCCACAGACTGAGCAGCGATACGGTAAGATGGTACACGGACGGATCAAAAAATTATGAAGAAGCAGGGGTATTCGCCACCCATGGGCAAACGCATCTTCTGACCCGCATGATTCACTACAGGGGTCACGGGGGTAATGCACGCACGAGAGATTTCCAAGCCACTCGATCCTCCGTAAAGCGCAACCAGGCGATTTGTGGACTTGGTCCAACTACATCGTCCTGCGGTCGCCTACCTGAAGGAATCGCATTCAAGGCACGCCTCGGTAGTCGTGATGACGAGGACAGACGCGCCACATGACCAAACAATCGAAGCATAGCCCTTTCCGTTCGAAGCAGCAGCTGCTCTACATTGAATTGCTGCTCTACACGTACTGCGGTGTTTCTCACCCTATCCGGCCGAGTAACTCTCACAACAGCATCTTTCGAGCAGAAATCTATGCCATGGACGTCTTGGTAGAAACTATACCAACTGCGACATAGCAGTAATGTCGGGCAGTCGAGCCCGCTATCATGCCACTAGACTCTTACATCATCAAATTCAAAATTGTACAGAAGCTCAAAGAAAGGAAAAGGTCGACTCCCTCGCTAGGAAAGGAACATCGAAATCCTTCACAGGCCCAGAGCCATTCTGCGCTGTTGGAGACTACATCCTCAGAGAAGAATTCAGGGAACTAGAAAGAAGGAATCGGACAGAAACCTGTAACAAAACTCATGGCATAAAATGAGCAAAAAAAATCAGTATAACCGAAAGAGGTTCTACCCACGTAGCGAAATGAGCAAAAACAACCTTCGTATCCTAACAGGCCGCTGCAGACTCAGGGAGTACTTAAGGGAACTAGGTGTATTGAAGAAGGTCTCTGCAGATTCTGTGGAGAATCGAATGAAATTCCAGAACACGTTCTAGGATTCTGTGAGGCACTAGTCCACAAAAGACAAGGATATCTGGGCAATATCAAGGATACCTGCTATCAGAAGAAGAAATGAAGTCCCTAGGACCATCTCTCATTCTCAGATTCCTAAAGGAAACTGGCATAGAGAGAATACTCTCTTCCACCTTTGCGCAACAGGAGTCTTTCTCTTCTTCTAATGGCGCTACAGGCCGGGGTGGATCTGGCCCTCAACCAACAAGCCTCACCAGCCAGCAAAATCTTTCGCCAGCTGCCTCCAGTTGCGCACACCAAGTTGGTTGATGTCCTTCTCCATTTGTGTGCACTATTGGTTCCGTGGACGTTCTCTATTGCTTTGTCCCACTGTTTCGGAGTCGAAGACTCGCCAACCATGAGCAATGGTTGGTGAAATTGGCTTCTTAGGCCAATCATTTGCCAGTCCACAACCAAATTTGAAGTTAAAAACAAAAGGACTTTTTAGCTTAAAGTAACGAGTGCTGGGTGGAGCATGCGGCCAGCTTAGACTTGATTTCTGTTACTGAAATTGCTAGTCAAGTGTTTGATGGGTTCATTTGTGTGCCACTTCTCCCTTGTCGGGAAATAACACCGGAAGAGTACTATTTCAAAGTCGAAATATGGGGAGAGTAGTCGCTTTCAACATGTCCAATAGGTGAATGTGTCGTGGCCCGTTAGAACGCCGGTAAGTCGTTTGCCAGATACCGCGCATCTACATTAGTTATGGTTAATTTATAGCTTTTAGTGGTAGCAAATTAGGACAATCTGTTGTAAACCACCAAAGAATCATCGTTCCGCCGCCTAGAACGTCACTGTTGGCAACAATAGTTTCGAGGTGGCTAAGGAGTTTACATAACTCAGAGTAAATATCAACTCAACGAATGACACCCTAGTGTTGATTCGACGAAGACTTACCCCAGGAAACCGCTGCTACTTTGGTTTGACGAAACAATTGGGCTTACAACTCCTAACTCGAAAGACAAAATGCATGCTTTACAAAACACTAATTCTGCCGAGTGTTTGATATCCTGCCGGAAGCAGAGAATCTATTGGTTACTTTTGAGAATATCTAACGAGCTGTACCAAGAAAAAAAGGTAGGAATACCGAATCGGCGTTTTAAGGACCACACTGCCGCTGATGCCAGAGCGCTTGGTCTGGATAACTGGAAGCAGCGTGCCCGGGACCGCGTGCATGGAAGGTTGCCGTATCTCAGGCAAAACCTTATAAGCGAGTTTTCAATTAAATTCCTATTAAGCAGGGACCCTTGTAATTGCACATAAATGTGTTTTTAGCAGGATTTACATAGATTTACAACAAGTTTTATTATTTATTAATTTAAAATTAATGTAAAAAAGCAAAATAACAAAACAGAAAGATATTGCATTGGACAATCCGTACGTACAAACATGTTATTAAATTCAAGTATGAATAATATTGTTAACGTACATTTAAAGAAAAATATCTAAAAATTTCCTCTGAATCATTGATTTTTCAGCAGTTTCCATAAAAAGTATCCTCTATTTCATGTAGATTTCTGGTAGTAAGGTTGTTTACATCCAGATACGTTACTAAAGTTGCATGAGCCTTAAGTGCATCTTTCATTGAAGGAATTTCAACCACATTCTCGTTACTCGGCACTCTCGTTACTGAACATTTTTCAAATTCTTCTTCTGTTGGGAACACACCAATCTCTTCCAATACTTCTTCATCCCTAAACGACTACATCTTTTACAAACCTAGCTTCTTAAAACAATTTTTTATAGTCTGGGGAGTAACAAGCCACCAATGAACGCTTGGTAATATTCAATGCGACACACTCAGGTGTAGTTGCTACCGTTGCAACAAAACTGAGTAGAAATGGCAAAGCAAAAAAAGTTCAATGTGCTTATAAAAGGGTAAAATAACAGGTAAGGCACAATATCTGTTCAGATTTTTATTTTATAATAAGAGGGGGTTGAATATAATGTCTTGCTATTAAAAGGGTTGCTTATATTCGGCAATAACTATATACTGAGACGTACCAAACTAAAAGCCGAAAAAAAAAATTTCGTACTAAAAAAAAAAGCTTTACGGACAATTTCGTGATTGATTGACTGTAATTGGCCATTAAGTGTTGTTTGAGGACGCTATTCATGTCCACGCTGGATCTAAATGAAACGATTTACATGTTTAAATATTGCGAAAACATTAGGGGCATGAAGGTATCGAAACTCGCGTCAAATATTGACACCAGTGCAGAGAAAATACCCCATATTTCACCGTTTATCTTCGATAAAGGCGAAAACGCAAGCCATGCTGCTGAAAATGTGAATAATGTTTATGGTCCTGATACTGTATTATTATTATTGTTGAGGATAAATTGCACCGCGCACCTTTAGATCTATTGTGCCGTTGATACTGTAACAGTTAATCATGCGCAGTTTTGGTTCCCTCGATGCAGTTCAGGTAATTTCGATGTCAAAAATGAAAATCAACGTGTCTGACAGTCATGTAAGCACTGTTTCGATTGGCCACCATTTTAGAATCATTTGAATAAGATTGGACACAAGAATAAGCTCGATGTAAGGACACCACACGAGTTAACGCCAATGAACCTCATAGATTGAATTTCCATCATTGCTGAATCGCAACAACATCGACTCATTTTTGAAGCCGATGCCGACTGGTCATGATACACAGAATAGGTCTGCTTATGCCAATTGTTCGTCTGTCCACTGAACAAGGCTGAAAACAGAAAGAAATTTTGAATCTACAAATAAAGAGGCACCTTATCAGTATCGACATAAAACTTAGTTCTTGGCTAAATATTCAGTTTCCTGTCGATACTACTGTCGCCTTGGCGAAGCCGGTAAGTCCTTCAATTCCCACGCTGGGTTCAATCACCGATACGATCAACTTCCACAACGACCTTCACGGCTCCAGCTCTTTTAAGCCACTGAAAATGTTCAAGGAGTATCTCCCGTCTGGAAAAAGTTCGCAGTCGGCACGAAATTGTAGGTCCCCTGCTCAATACTAGTCTTTGTTGTAGAAGTTGTTTTTGTCCCGATCCAATGCGAGCTGTAGCGACCTGCACCACCCTTGTTGTTGTAATTATCACTGGCAGTGCTTTTCCATCAATTTAAATGTATTCACATAAATTTATCACGAAACAATAATCGTGCGCTGCTTGCAGTGAACTGCAAAGCATACAGGCATTTCCTCACATATTTTCAAGATCACTTGTGTTTTTTTTCTGAGACGTATGTACGTACCGACAAATCTATATGCATATGGGCGCCTGTATTTACTTACAAACATCCCCATAAATGCACGTAGTAATTGAAGATATTTTAAGTTCTCTATTCTTTCGTGGAAAATATACTGCATTTTACAGAATAGTGATGTAGTGTGGGGATGTGCACGTAGTTCGTCGTACGTCTGTTGTTTACAACGGTGAGATCACCTTTTATATACACGTTTCGGTATACCTTATTGGAAACAACACAGGGAATCAGATCTCCAAAATAATAAGCATCGCTATTGCAAACTCCACTATTATTTGATTATCCAAAAAAAGGCCGCCAAACCTGAAAAGTGGTCCTCTCTCTCTCAGTGGTTCGGTGTGTTATCAAGTGATTTTGTTTATTTACCTCTTCGTGCTGGCAAGTGCATAAAATTGAGTTACTTTTCCTTCTCCTCCTCGCGCTAGAGACGCCAAGTGGTTGGTGAGTATACAAAAAAACACAAAAAATTCCCACCATATTTACCAACCATCCATCGATGACGGACGGATTGCTCGTTTTATCTGAACGCTCTTGAGTGAAACTGGCGCCTGAGTGAGATTGCCTATGTGCACGAAAACATATGGTTGCCATTTGTTTTGAGCGAACGTGTTCAACTTGGGAATATAGCCAAAAGTCTGGCAGACGTCTACTTTCTTCCAACGAGTAAGCGCGACAAGTGAATTAACGTCTCGACAAAAAAAAAAAAAACGAAAAGACGAGAGTATCTGGAATATTACAAGGTGTTTGTCGTTGTTGAATAGTTTTTGTAAACCCAAATTTTACACCACAGAGGGGTGAGTACATTTTTAATTCGTTTTTTTTTGGGGGGAGCTACAAAATGCAAATTTGTTAAAATTAAACTTACTTCATAGGGATTTAGAGATAGTTCGGCGTTGTATTTTTAGAAAATTTAATAGTCTTCTTGCCAATAGATTCTTGGATTGTGCAGTTGCAACATCATATAATATTTGATTCTCGTTTAAAGATAGAAAAACAGTGTTTTTTTTCTCTCGAATTCTAGATGCAATTTGCGGCCAAGCAAGTGTACGATTTTTGGGGCGATTCCCTTGAAATTCGACTTGAATAGTGGGCACGTGATCCATGTTTTTTAATTTTTTTCCACCGATCACTGGTCATAAGATCTGAGAATTAAATTACTACCTGCTCTGTGAAGGTGTGCTGTGATCTCTTTTGAAATTGTGTGCGTGCGTGTGCGCGGGTGTATGTTCGGTTTCAGGGCAAACTGGCAGAGTTCTTGAATAAATACAGACAAAAAGGTATTAACTCAATTTACGTTGCTGATTGGGAGCCACACAATTCTATTGTTATCATCATTTTTTTCTCACTTTTTGACATTCAGGGATTAACTATGATCACTTATGTAGGTGGTGTGATGTGACCATGTGATCGGGTGTCAGTGCCTATCCGAGGGCCTTACATAAGCACGATATCTAATTTTGATAAATGAATAAAAATATATCATGTGAATTATTCGCATTTCCCCCAGATAGCTAGCTAAGTTCGATCGAATGGCGCTCATTTTGCGCTCAAGACACAATGACGAACGATACCCTCGTGACTTGAAAGCTGAAGATCCCAGTCAGGCGGTAGCAGGGCGGATCAATCGAATGGAACAGTTCTCTCAATTGAAATGTTAATGAATTTTAATTGGTATACTGTGCGCCTGCTGGTGTGTGAATACATTGTGTCTGCGCGAGAGAAGTGTGTTGAATTCAATTTCAAACCGATCTTGTGCGTGCACTTAACGTACAATTTTGCTATTGAAACAAAAATCTAATAGGCAGTGAAAGTTGATTTGAAACCGAGGTAGACAGTACACTACGCGTACTACGAGCAACCGCGAAAAATCCGCTGAAGTTTGAACGAGAGATACTCGATCATGTGATCGAGCTCGCTTATGATCTCGTGTTGTTTGTCATGTGAGTGGGTTTACATGTTGCTGGGGAACATCTACTCAGACTGAGAGAATATATTCAGGTTTAGCTTCATTACGAACTTGTCTCGAGTTAATGAAGACAAATAAACTGCGACGAACTCAGTTTTTGGTGAGATTTTCGTCCAACCACTTACGTACTTTGTGAAAAAATCTTAATTAACAGAATTTTCCATGCAAGATAATTTCCAAAAACGTTTCTCCCGCACAAAGATAAGCTTTGTCAATACACCAGCTTCCTGTGCGAGTGTTATCTCGGCAATTTGAACGATCTTGGAGCCAGCTCACCTTGTGTTACCCTCTCTTGATTTATCTAGGGCGTTGCACAATATTCAACTTCGTGTATATTGAGGCACAAAAGCATTTTTTCGCTGTTTGTTTACAGGCCAGCAAGCGTCAACTTGTGAATTGCCCAACTTAATGGCTTGTCAGCAATAAAATAATGCATGATCAGCAAGTAAGGCGACGTCAAATGGCGTTTGTTTCTCTGTATCAATGTCAAAGTTTCGGTTCTAAAAAACGAATGACATTTGATGTTGTTTGCAAATATTTGTCTCTGGCTTCTGTTTCGAGTGTCGATTGTCGATTGAGTGGTGGGCCGTAGTGGGTTCAAGATAGGAGTGTCCCGGCACGAGCACATGAATCCAAGCCGAAGTCTACATGAGACTTTAGCGAGTCCTCCTCCTGGGTAGTGTGGACTTCTACACTGGCTGTCTGAGTTCGATTACCTACACAAGCAACAGGAATCACATGAATTTAGGCCCAAGTCTACATCAGAAATTAGATAGCAAGGTCAGAATTACCCCTTGTCCACGACCACGAAAAATGGGAGAGTAGTGGAATTCCCTTGTATTTAACACACACTTTTACAAGATCCACGGATCCACCTCCCCGGTTGGAGAAGGGGATGGACAACTCTCACGGCTTCCCAGACACATCGTACAAATGATCGCTGACAAATTAAATCAAGGGGCAATGGAGATTAAAGTTGAATATCTCCTAGCTCTCTTATTTCCGGTCTACATCAGATTGTCAGATCAGTCCCCCTCCTGTCTGAGCCTTCTGCCAAAACTCAAATTTTGAAGTTTATCCATTTTATTAACAATTCAAGTGCAAAGGCAGATCGAAATCATATCTGGTGTGATTATCTTAAGTGGAACTACAAGTGCTCTTACTTTAGACACGCCGTGATATTGAGAGAGGTCAGGTTTACTGGTGCTCGAAAATGTCTTGTTGTAATCTTATCTCTGTGCTCCTTCATAAACTTTGATTTTCAATCGTTATGCTACCCTGTCGTGATGTCGCACCTTTTTTGATTGTACACTTAAAAGAATAAATCAACAATCAAGAAGCAGAGATTTGTCAAATAGTTCAAACGGTCTGCGATAATCTGTTGGCGGTTCATTTTGGGCTCTTTATTGATCTACAAGTTGAGTGCTGTCTCTAGAATTGTCCGTAGAAACCTCGCGATC
This sequence comes from Eristalis pertinax, assembly GCA_907269125.1. NCBI lineage: Eukaryota > Metazoa > Arthropoda > Insecta > Diptera > Syrphidae > Eristalis > Eristalis pertinax. The sequence continues at coordinate 45,013,519 of OU026145.1, read as the reverse complement.
GGATAGGTGTTCCGTAGTTTCCTCAGTTTGTCCGCGGTACATGCAGCTTTAGGTGCTTCTTCTATCATTCTGTAAACACCATGACGTAGTGAGTAAGCGCGTCAACAGTGCAAAAACCGAAAATGTCCTAAAATGCAATAAAAAGTTGCTACGGATGGTAGTTGGAGCGCTAACTGGTCATTATGATATGAAGTACCATTCAGAGGCTGTGGTGACGAGGTAGAAAGAGATTGCCTTTGCCACCGCTTCAGTCTCTGCCAGTTGAGATACAGAACACTGCAAGAGCACTTCTTCCAGGACCTCCAGGAACTAACAACCTCTATTAGTGCGTCGACTCTTCCGTCGGAGGTCCCAAAAACAAGACCACACATAAATGACTTTTTTAACTCGATGCACCGTCTCTCTCGAGTCAACGGCGATGCTTAGAAAGAATAACTGCCAAGAAAAAGCTTGTTCGATTGGTCGCTTCTAGATGTAACAGAATAGCGCAGCAGGAGTGGTTGCTGAGGAAGTTAGGCTCAAGCCACATAGGTGGTAGTTGGCAATCTCAGCTGAAATCGTTTGAGTTTTAGAACTTCTTTGGCTCTTCTGGCACCGTACCTCATGCATTTTTTGGTATCCTCCGTCGTGACGTAGCTGGGTGTCTAGGTTCTTGGCACAATGCTCCGAGAGTATTACACCCAAAAAAGTGTTCTCAAACTTTGCTGTGCGGATCGGCATACAACTCTAGGTCCGCGTCCACTCCTGAGAGAACAATAGCACGCACGGCACGAGTAGTTACTGCAAAATCGTGACCGGCGAGTCGATCACCATTTTCTCTGTTAGCCAAGGGGGTAAGACGTCCTTGGTAAAATCAGTGACTCTCTGCTACGTACTGGAGCATTCTGGAATCGAATGAAATGGACAGGCGAAGAGCCTCAGAGCTGGGGGATCTTTAGCAATCCCTTATGAGAACACATCGCTCAGTTCCATAAGGAGAGAACTAAAAGACCAAGCTCTGGATAGCGCCAGAACTCGCTGGCTTGGCTTGTGTATTAGATGGCAAGATGGGCGAGGGCTCTCTGCTGAGCATGCGGAGCAAGAAGAGATCAACATCATTGATCGGCTTCAGTCGCAACGATGTACGTACGCTAATAGAAGTCCTTACCCGGCACTCTGTCACAGGTAAACACGCAATGCAACATGTGCTCCGTGGCCCAGGCCTAGCAACTAAAAAAAGGCAGCTTATAGGAAAGCACTTCTTCATAGAATTGGAGGACTTAAGCGATGCTGAATAGAAAAAAACTCCACGATTCTGGCTGGCTTTAGGACTACAGTAGGTCTCGCGGTAGTTTCAACACTCCCTAGTACGGGCACAGTGGACCCAATACGTTGGTCAAAGTCAGCCACGCCCACAAAGGCCTTAACCCAATTACCTACCTACCTACCTATAGCAAAACTAGGCTAAGATCCTTGGAGTTAAAGATGAAACTGCTGACGCACTGCCTGTCCATCTGAGAATATATAAAGCTTTATGTTGGACAGGTACCTGATGCAGTGGAGTGCGTCATTTGTCTAGCCCAGACCTGGTTGGAAGATTATGGGTACATTGCTGAGGTGAATGTGTTTGTTGCAACATTCAGAATGGACTGAAGACGTGCAAATGTGACATTGGAGGGGATCAGGTAAAAATTGAACTCATATTCTTCTCCAGAGTCCATCAGATTCCATTTCTTATTCCTTTTTCTTTTTGCATTCAATGACTATCTACCGTGCAGCCTAGGCTGGTGGTGAACAGTAGACAAGATCAGCTATGCTAATCTCATCAAGAACGTCCAAAGAACCCCAATGACAGGAGCAGTGTGGGCTGTTGCAACTAAATGCCACACATTCTCTCCTTTCTTGAGATCTACAGGGCGGGCCAAACACAAGTTTCTTTTTAAAAATGCAATAAAACGAACAAAATTAATTTTTTTTCCATGTATTATGACTTTATTAGTAAGAACAAACATTGCCATTAATTATGAAATACAACGCCGTTCAAGTGGCTGCCTCGGCTGGCTTCGCAGTAGCGCATTGTGGCACCCCAATTTTTCAAGATGATGGTTTCAGGCAGTTGCTTATGGATTGCTTGGATGATATTGGCCATAAGTGCTTGAATCGTTTCCAGATTGTTGGCATACAACCGGTCCTTTAAGGTTCCCCACAAAAAAAAAATCGAAAGGGGTCAAATCGCAGCTCCGAGGCGGCCAATTGACATCGCCAAGACGGATGATAACACAATTTGGGAAAGACCGATCAAGTGGCGTTGGCTGTGTGGAATGGCGCGCCATCCTGCAGGAACCAGAGGTCGTCCAAATCCATGTCTTCAATTTCGATAAAAAAAAAGTCGTTGTTCCCAGTCTCGTTTTCGAAGATGGCCACAGCAGCCACATTATCAACTGCACACACCGTACGACTGTTGTCCACTAGCATACTAGTCTCACGAACTTTATGCGTACAGCACTCGCCGTGGGTGCTTCATTTCGGCGAAAACTTCTTTTTTTCAACAAACGCACTGGGCTACACAGCACTCACTTTGAAAAAGATTTAATATTTCCTAACGTTGTTCAAGCGTAAAGTGTTTCATTTCGTTCCGCGCAGGTAGGATACTGACTTTCTGTCAAGATTTCGTACTGGAACCAGCTGTCAGTGTCAAAATAAGATATGATTTAAAGAAAATACCTGATGGCCCACCCTGTATAATGAAATTCCAACTAAAATCTGCATTGCAAACGAAAAGAGCTGTCCCCAATGGAAGCTTTCGATCGTTTAAATTTGTATTATTGCGCTATTTTGCACTTACACTAAAAGTTAATGGTTCGATCTCAGACCGTACAACTTCCATTTTCATTTCATGCACAACCTTAGCTAAAAGTTTTAGGACTTCCTTTGCTCTTTTGGCTCAGCACCTCATGCAATTTTTTGGTGTGTCTAAGAACCTCCGCTGAGCCGCGGTGTAATGGGTATGTGGGTCGAGTCCTGCACCTATCCTGTCACTGACATTGCGCAAAAAGTATAACAAAGCAACCAAAGAATGGGAGGTCAACTTGTTGGAAAATCAACGTATGACATGAGGAGTTGTTGTTCTAGAAGCTGAGACCGAGTTCTGCTCGCCACCCGCAGAGAGAGACAACGTTTCGTCGAATGATACAGTCTAACAAAATACAAACGTACAGTGAACCGAAATTCCATCGCCAGAATAATATCTTGCTGCCTACTTAGAGGGCGCCCATGCTTTCAACGACCCCTTACATCACTCGAGTGTGTATTATTCAATCTGAAACTATAAACACTCCAAACCACGCGAACACTTGGCAGAATAAATGAAATGGATAGATAAAGATAAAAACGTGCCTGTTTACAGAACCTCAGCAGACTCTATTTTTGAAAAACATTTCGCGCAGTTTCACTTACATTTCAAACGATCGGCCGGCATATTTGGATGGTTTTTCCGAAGAACACTCCGCCACTTCACATTTGGCCAATTAAAAGTGAATTCCATCATCAGCAAGATAAAGAGATAAGATAGTGAGGAGGCACACTTAAGACAAACACATAATAAGAACAAAAACTTCAACTCGAATTGCATCACAGGCAGTCTTCTGCCACCGAATCGGACTCATAACCAGCTGGCTCTTGTGCTTATCTCGATGTTGACGTAAAGTTCGGCTCACATTTCAAGCTCTCAGGAGCAGTGTGTCTGCTCATAGGGGTGAAGAGACCCAATAAACAAATGCTTCTATTTTTGATTACATTCCGGCAGTAAGCGCGAGTAACAAAACAATAGGTGTTAGGTGGTAGCTGTGCTTTCTATTTTTGTAACTCTGTACATGCATACGTGTTGAAATGGTGAATTTTATATTAAATAAATGTTATTTCTTTCATCTAGGGCCAGAATAAGTCTTCATCATGGGGGACATGTTCCGCAGCGAGGAAATGGCTTTGTGCCAAATGTTCATACAGCCCGAGGCAGCGTACACCTCTGTGTCGGAACTGGGCGAGACTGGATGTGTTCAATTTCGTGATGTAAGTGAATTACAACTTGTTTGTACTATTAATGATTGAATAATGAAAGTCCGCGTCTGCACACATTTGTACAGATAAATAAACAAATGCCAAGTATAAGTTGAGCTAGTTTTTGGGTGAGACGTTTTTTTTTTTTTTTCACCTCGTTACTTTGCAGCTGTGCGCCGTGTGGGTTGTTGCTTTAGTGTATCGCGATCATTTGAGGTGGGTAGAGATTTCTTGCTGCCCTTGCTGCCATTATAGGTTTTGGGAAATGATGGTGCTTTGTTAATGTATTTCAATCGTGGGATATAGAAGCTATCAGAGGAAAATAGGAATGCCAAGACTTTTTTCCAATTCAAGTACAGAGAACATCTGGTCTAGGCATACGTAAATAGAATCCGAAAGAAGCCTTTAAAAATTATACAGCTGCCATGAAGTTGATTGCATTGATTCGTCCGGATTTTCCAATAGGGGCTTGATAACTTTTTGTTTAAATTAAAAGCAAACCATTTCAGATGTCTCCTTTGGACATACCAAAATTCTACACGACACTTCCCAGAGAACAACATCGAAACCCTGATTTCGGACAGAGACCTGTGGTATGGCAGCACCATTTCTTTTGTTAAAGCCATTCACAGATGGATCCAAGACGGATGATAGAGTAGGAAACGGCGCGATTTCTCGGAGGATTTTAATCTGAATAAATTCATTCGTCTACCGTAACATGGGTACTCCTATAACTAGCTTCAAGTTACAGCTCAATAATCTTTAAGCAAAGAAAATCAACGCCAGATGGTCGGCAGGCATCACTTGTTGAATCTCAAAACAAATCTAGTCAAATCTCGGTCCTGAAAGAGCAAGTAGCCTGATCTCTCCAAATTTAGCACGCTACTTGCTCTTTCAGGATCCAAAATTAGCACTGCAGTGGGAATAATTATCGGACACTACCTTCTAGTCTCCAACGACTTCTGCAGAAGCTGTGCAGACGAAAAAGAGAAGGAAAACACCCAACACCTCCTCTGCAATTGTCCTGATCTTGCCTCAACCAGGAAAGCCACCATAGGCTCCTGCTTCTTCGACAGTCTAAATGACCTCAGCAAAATACCAGTCAAAGCGCTGTCATAAACACTCTTTATCTTCTTTTTGTTTGAACACTCATGTGGCGGTACAATGGGCCTACTTTGGCCTAAGTGCATTAATGCCACTACCTACCTACCTACCGACCTACCTAGTTAGCTATGTAGCGATCTTCATTGGCTGTAACTTGGCGCCCATTTTCATTCCCATGAAAAAACACGGCTCACGGGTATGAAACCACGCCATACAGTTATTTTGGTGCATAAAGTGCTATTTCTTAAATCACATGAGAGTTTGCACCTGACCAGTAACGCAGATTCTGTTTGTTGACGAATCAATTTATCCAAAAATGCGCTTCATTACTGAAGGTGATTTTGCGATGCAATTGCCGTCACCCACTTGAAATTTTGGTATTCAATTTGAATTATTTGTAAACGTTCTTCGTTCGTGAACTTCACCGTGATAGAAATTACTAAATTGTTTGACATTGAAAGCTAGGTCATTGGCATGGTGGAAGGAATATAAGGTGTGCTGGACAGTTCTATTGAGACCCTGCGTGACGTCATCGGGGGAATTTGTATGTCAACAGAAACTTAAAGGCGGAAACAAACAAACATTTTTCACACACTAAAAAACTGCACTTTTCAACATTTCTGCAACCTTTTACAGTACATTGTTCCATTTTTCTATATAATACCAATTATAAATGGATTCAGCCATTTTGTCTTACATCAATTTGGAAATAATTCCTGTTTTACATTCTTAATTTTTTAATATACGAAATTTAATTGTGAGCCCGGCTTAAGCAATACATCTGTCCAGTGTTAAAAACGCACCCTGAGTGACGTCGGAAAACAAAAACATGGCGGTTTTGATAAGCTGTCCAGCACACCTTTTATTCCTTCCACCATGGGTCATTGGTTTAAGGGTGCGTTCACATTGAAAGTTCAAAGTTGTCAAGTCTCAATTGGAAGACCCTTTAGTAGGTATAAACTCAACAAACGAGTCAGAAGTTTCCATATCGCTAGTTTATTTTGTTCACTTGCTAGATGAAAATAATTAAAACTTCCAGAGAATTCTAAAGACACTAGATATGTTAAGGACAAGCGCACACCCTAACTGTTCGGATTGATCCAACCAAATGCAAATTACGTCAGTTTCAAATCTCAGGCTTTCCGAACTCACGCAAACTTCTGCTCGTCCCCAGAAGGCAATATGCAGCGGGCGTAGTCCTGAAAAGAGCAGTTTTACACCTCTTCGTTAAATCATATCGAAGCCATGTTGCAGTTATGTATAACATTTTTGCCTTGGAACAGTTTTTGTACTCTATTATTGGAGTTCACGAACGAACTAGTTCAGAAAAGAGTTCTAACAAGTGAACTAAGTAACTAGCTCATCAATTTTCGTCATTTTACATCAGTTCAGTCGTTCAACAAACTCAAGTATACCTTACTCTGCATAAGCACATCGAGCATCATTACGTTGCCGGTGGTGCAAATATGTATGTGACTTACCAGCGAAAATCGCCAAGGACTCAATTTCCTGAGCAATGAACAACATTAAACTTAATGAACTAGAATAACGACTAGTTCAATAAACAGATTGGAACAAAACTGAGCGCTCTCTAGACCTAACTAAAATGCACTTCTATTAAGACATCGGGGTCCGCTATTTAATGCAAGTTATAGAATCTATAGGATCCATAGAAAATGTTGCGAAAAAAGATCGGCGAGGAAACTGCCTCCTGTGGCATATCATTTTCAAAGACAGAGACCATGGCGATGTTCTTGAATCGGAAATGGGTTTACTTATGGCGAACTTGACCATCTTGACGAAGAAGCTAAAGGGAAGCCAAACCCATATCCATCCTATTTTGAGGTTACTTTCAATCTTATAATCTTGACTGTTCCATGCTGCGTTATATCCGGATTGTGATCTGCAACTCTATAGTGTTCATTGTCTCTGCATTTATCCACTTTAAGAGTTGTGGTAACCTCCCTCTCCCATCCCATCACTTAAAATCAACCTCTACATATTCCTATGATCAAGAGCTTCCTGATCTAGGTCTACAGACTAGGTCCAGCAGCATGATTTAGCCATTTAGCGTAGAGCCAAATTGTTTTGATGAGGAAGGAAGGAAGACTTCCCTACTTGTCTGTTTATGACTGCAAAATACAGCGATGACATTAACATTCGCGCTGACCCTTGCTCATGTCGTTGCTACTGAGCCCTGATAGACAACTTTCTGGAGGCAAGACGCCTCCTCTCACGACAACTTAGCAAAGAGCAAATAGGACGAAACAGGGTTCTGCTTTGGACAGCTCATCAAATATCGTTGTTTACTCGAATTGAGACATCGACAAGACCCGATATCGACAATCGACATTCCCTGTCGGCAGCACTTGTCGAAAGTACTGCCAACTCGCTGCAATGATTACCGATCGATCGATGGTCGAGTTCTTCAAACTTGTCGCATTTGCCATCATCAACTGTCAAATCACTTCAAGCCGCCTTCGTCTCAAGCTTCTCCCCAAACAATTTGTAAAAGAAATGATGGCTGAGTTTGGAAGCAGCAAGAGCCTAAAATCTAAATTAAGTCGACGCGAATGTTCATTCTTCAGATAAATTCATTACCAACCCTTCCCAACTGACGCACATTTTTACACAATTTCCCCTTTTCTCCTTTCAGCTGAACAGTGGCGTCAATGCCTTCCAACGTAAGTTCGTCACCGAAGTTCGCCGTTGTGACGAATTGGAGCGTAAAATCCGCTACATCGAGACAGAAGTGAAGAAGGATGGCATTGTGCTGGCCGACATCATCGACGACATCCCGAGGGCGCCAAATCCAAGGGAAATCATCGATCTGGAAGCACATCTGGAGAAAACTGAAAACGAAATTCTGGAACTCGCACAGAACGAGGTTAACTTGAAGTCGAACTACTTGGAATTGACCGAATTGCGACAGGTCCTGGAGAACACTCAGGGATTCTTCTCCGACCAGGAGGTGCTCAATCTGGATTCGATGCGAATGAATCTGCCAACGGACGAGCATGTTGTCAATCAGAACCGTGGACGTTTAGGCTTTGTCGCTGGCGTTATAAACCGCGAACGTGTGTTCGCTTTCGAACGTATGCTGTGGCGTATCTCGCGCGGTAATGTGTTCTTGAAGCGCTCCGATTTGGATGAACCCTTGAAGGATCCAGCTTCGGGACATCCAATTTACAAGACCGTTTTCGTGGCGTTCTTCCAGGGCGAACAGCTGAAGAATCGCATCAAGAAGGTGTGCACAGGATTCCACGCATCGATGTACCCATGCCCGAGCTCGCACACGGAACGTGAGGAAATGGTGAAGGGCGTGCGCACTCGCTTGGAAGACTTGAAACTGGTCCTGAGCCAAACCGAAGATCATCGCAGCAGGGTACTGGCTACGGTTTCCAAGAACCTGCCGACCTGGAGCATCATGGTGAAGAAGATGAAGGCGATTTACCACACACTGAACTTGTTCAACATGGACGTGACCAAGAAGTGCCTCATCGGAGAGTGCTGGGTGCCGACTAAGGACTTGCCGGTTGTGCAGAAGGCGTTGTCCGACGGATCGGCAGCAGTTGGCAGCACGATACCGTCGTTCTTGAACGTCATCGACACAAACGAGGCTCCACCGACATACAATCGCACGAACAAATTCACACGTGGTTTCCAGAACTTGATCGATGCCTACGGCGTGGCCTCGTATAGGGAGGCCAATCCGGCACTGTACACGATCATCACGTTCCCGTTTCTGTTCGCCGTGATGTTCGGCGACTTGGGTCACGGCTTCATTCTCTTCCTGTTCGGTGCATGGATGGTCATCTGGGAGCGGGGCCTGGGAAGGAAGCGCGGCGGCGAGATCTGGAACATTTTCTTCGGAGGCCGATACATTATCATGCTCATGGGTATGTTCTCCATGTACACCGGCTTCATGTACAACGATGTGTTCTCGAAATCGATAAACGTCTTCGGCTCCACTTGGAAGATCATGTACAACACCTCAACTGTGCAGACGAACCCGGATCTGCAATTGAATCCGACGTTTGCCGTCGAAGGCGTCTACCCCATCGGCTTGGATCCCATCTGGCAGCTGGCCGAGAACAAGATTATCTTCCTGAACACCTACAAGATGAAGCTGTCCATCATCTTCGGCGTCACGCACATGATCTTCGGCGTGTGCATGAGTGTGGTGAACTTCAGTCATTTCCAGAAGCGAATCAATATTTTCTTGGAATTCATTCCACAAATACTCTTCCTGCTGCTGCTCTTCGGCTACATGGTGTTCATGATGTTCTTCAAGTGGGTGAAGTACTCCGCCAAGACAGACATCCAAGCGGAAACACCCGGCTGTGCGCCGTCCGTCCTCATTATGTTCATCAACATGGTGCTGTTCAAGTCTACCCCCCCACTGGCTGGTTGCGATGAGTACATGTTCAAGAACCAGAGTCTCATAGAAACAGTGTTCGTGTTGGTGGGTCTTCTTTGCATTCCATGGATGCTGCTGGCTAAGCCGTTCTACATCAAGTTCACCAGGAAGAGCCAGGGACACGTAAGTCGTTGCTGCCCGAATTCAAATGGCCGACTTTGCACTGCAACTTGCCTTCTCTTCTAGGTCAAGCACAACGGGGATGTCAACCAGGGCATGGAACTCACGCCAGAGACAGAGAGCCCCCTGCCACTCGCCGCCGAGAGTCAGGAAGGCGGTGGTGGTCACGACCACGACGATGAGCCCATGAGTGAAATTTTCATCCATCAGGCAATCCACACCATTGAATACGTGCTCAGTACAATCTCCCACACAGCCTCGTACCTGCGGCTGTGGGCCTTGTCTCTTGCTCATGCCCGTGAGTCCATACACGTGTGACATATTATTTTTGAAAAAAGTTAACAAAAACAACCTCTCCTCTTCTAGAATTGTCTGAAGTACTCTGGAGCATGGTGCTGTCGCTGGGCTTGCAGAGCAGCTCGTACACGGGCGTCATTCTGTTGTTCTTCATTTTCGGTGCATGGACACTCTTCACAATTGCCATTCTTGTGATGATGGAAGGTCTGTCGGCTTTCTTGCACACACTGCGTCTGCACTGGTAAGTTCCTTGATCGCTCTGCACCCGAATGGGTTACTGATTCGGCGTTTCTCTCTCAACAGGGTGGAGTTCATGAGCAAGTTCTACATTGGCTTGGGATACGCCTTCCAGCCGTTCAGCTTCAAGATCATCCTTGAGGGCGAAGAAGAGGAATAAGTTCTGTGGAATCTTATTCACTATTGCGGTATTTTATTTTGGTGACTTGTTGAAAGCACTGCAATTTTTCGGATGGCTCGCTTTGGGCGTTCGATTTTACTGGCAATAAATTTTAAAGAGCATACGAAACGCGGGACTTTTTATTTCTTCACAACCTCCTGGGGGCTTTGTATTTTCATTGGGATTCTGTAGAAGGAATGGGCTCCCTATAAAGGGGTCAGCTTTTGTGACATTCTGGAGTACAGATGTGCCAAAACCGACAAGCTTGTGGAGTCAACAGGATCTCCCAACATCAATTAAACGAATCGCTTCTGCTGTATGTTCCGCAGTTAAACTCTTAGTCCCTATTGACTACTTAGTTGTGCATACAAATAATAATTCGATGTAAAGACTGAAGATCGTATTTTTGCTCAAGTTTCAAGGGTTTTTTTTCGTGAGCAGATGAACTTCCACTGACAACAGATCATATCTTTGCACTATGGCAGATCATCGAAACACCCAAGACTCAATCGACACCCACCATCTATTCGTCGAATTCAAGGCCGCATACGACATCAGTCATCGCAAGGAGCTATTCGATGCGATGGTCGAATTGGGGATCCCAGGAAAACTGATCCGTTTAATTCGATTCAAGGACATTTCGGCAAGGAGATGCGCTGTCGTGTCGTGTGATTTCTTCAATTTAGTACTAGAGAAGAAGTGCCGCCGACTTCTGTAAACACGGAAGGCATTATCTTTGATAAGTCAGTCCACCTGTTTGGTTACGGAAATGGGTAGTGGAAGCATTAAAGAAGAGGCCAAGTAAGCTGGTCTTAAGCTCAATAATGATAAGACGAAATAATGCTAAATGTAACGAAATAATATATGTATGCTGTCGAGCAAGGAACGTTCCGTCACACACCACCTGGGGCAAAACATAATAATCGACGTCTACAATTTTGAGGTACTGAAGGTGTTTGTCAAAAATCTACAAACAACATCTTAGTAGAGATCCAACGTACATTCGCCCTCGCTTCCGTTCAAGGTGACACACACAAGTCAACCAAATTGGTTCGTGAAACTGGAGAAAGGTAGAAAGAGTTTGCTGGCGAAGCTTGTTGGTTTAGCCTTAGGTGCACCCCAGACTGTAGCGCCATATAGAGATGGAGAAATGAACACACAACTAAAGGGTGTTTGTTTTAGTTGACAACACTAATTTAACTGGTTGCCATTTTGTCAGCTGTCAAGTGATTTATTTTTACTTTTGTTCGGCATTTCAACATGAATAGATTGATGCCTGAACAATGCTTCCAAATTGTGTCACTTTTGGTTGTATGGATACGTCAGTAAACAAAATTGCCGTATTTGGAGTGATGATAATACTCAAGTGTATGTTGAGACACAAAAACTGACTGACTTTGGTGTGCTTTATGGGTTGGTGGAGTAATTGGTCCGTACTTCTTTTAGAATGATGCTGGCTATACAGCAATGATTTCTGACTTTTTTCGTTTATCAATTGAACAACAATAATGTGCAGGAGCTGTGGTTTCAACAAAACAGCGCAACATGTCACACAGCTAGTGCCATATTGATTTATTAAGGGAAACATTTGGTAGCCGCATTGTTTCACGTTACGGACCCGTGAATTGGTCTCCAAGATCGTGCGATTTAACGCCGCCTGACTATTTTCTCTGGGGATATGTGATCGCGCTAGTGTACGCCCGAGATAGCCCGAGACGCTTGACCACTTGGAGGACAACTGTTGTTGGAAGAAGTCATCGAAAATTCGACCTCCAGATTAGACTACGTCTGATCCAGCCAAAATGTACTGGTCTGACTCAACTACCAAAAAGTGTCACCATCCGTTTTTCCGATAAAGCTAAAAGGCCATTTTTCACTTAAAAATAAGTGGTCTCCAGTACAACCCGCCCTGGAGTTTCGATGATGCCGTCTGACGCACAGAAAACAGCACCCCAGCTGCGACATACAAAATCTACATTTCCTGCACTAAGGACTGACCAGAATCTGAGCCAGGAAATAACTTCGAATCCTCAGGGATGGTTCCGATACCAGTGAAGGATCCGGCGATGGCACCTTCGTGGAGAGCGACAACTTGAGACTGCAAACCTTCTTCTCTGAATTGATCGGCTTTAAGTTCGCTAAGACTTGTCTGAGTCTCGGGGTACCACGGAATCTCGGCTAATGAGATCGCCGATGAACTTGCCAGACAATGATCAGAGGAGGTACTCTTAGGAGCCGAACCTGCGTTGGGACTACCTGCGTCCTTGTTTAGGGTTTCCATTCGTGGTTGGGCCTTTCGAGAGCACAAACGGATGGACTTACAAACTATAATTTTAAGAGACCAATAATGTGTCACGAACGTTACGCGCATGAATATTGTTTGTTTGGTTTGGTTTCAAGCTATTTAAAACGATATTTTTGTAGCAAAATTCTACGTTTCTTTGACAGCGTTGATGTTGACTTATAAAAGTACACTGATGCTTCCATAAAACACATCTGACCGATTTGCAGTGCAGAGCGTTCACTTTTCACGATGTGGGCAATTAAGCAAAGTTATCAGCGAATACCAGTTGTCACTTAACTAAACCACTAAAGCGATGCTCCGCCGACCTAAACATCATCCCGGATACGTAGTATGGATTCCGGGAAAAAACATTCGACGCTACATCCTGTAATGGAGTTTCACGACGATGTTGTAGTTGCTCTGAACAAACACTAAGTCACCGTTGCCTGCTGCCAGGACGTGAAAAAGGCCACCGACACGGTCGGGATAGAGGGACTTATCTACAAGCTAAATCAGATGGGATTCCCTCCAAACCTATAGCTTTTTACATTCCAGAAATTTCTACGTTCGAGTGGAAAGCAGCCAATCAATTGAGGGAATCATCAAGTCGGGAATTGCTGGGACCGATGCTCTTCAACATTTATGCGGCAAATCAACCGCCTCCAACCAACACAGTGAACTGTTGTCTATACGCAGATGACTCGCTGGCTTATGCCAGCTCGAAGTTACCACTGAAAGCCAGGCGAAGGGTCGATATTCAAACAGTGAAAAAATGTGGCTACTACAAAAAATGGGATATTCGTATAAATGCTAGAAAATCGATACTTACATATGTACTTAAGGAGACCATCCCGAGGTGGATGCAGATCAGCAGCTGAATGTTGGAGCATAAAGTCAGTGCTGCCTAACGGTACAGAAATAACAACAGACAAAGAGGTCAAGTATCTTGGCGTTAACTTCACGGAAAGATTGACGTTCAACAGCCACTCGAAACTGACCCTTAAGAAGGCCAACCTAGGCTTCCATCGCATCTATCACTTGATGCTTAAGCAAAATGGATTCAGCCAGAGGACGAAGCTGATACTCTACAAGCAGCTAATACGGCCAATCTTAACGTATGGCTTGCCAATATGGCACACCATTTCTAAGAACGACATGGAGAAGCTTGCAAGTTTCGAAAGGAAAATACTGCGAATATGTACAGGCGAATATGTACAGCTTCGACGGGGACGGACGAAATAACCACAGCAACAAGAAGCTTTACGACGAAGCACGCGTCATCCCCTTACAACAGTACATGGTGACACTGTTCAGAAATCAGCTTCTAGACATTAGCAACCGTCCTAACGAGGCAATCAGGAACCTGAGAGCACACAACACTCGGCATCGCTACCTCAACGCGCTAAATCAGCTAAGCGAGCAGAACTTCCCAACTGCATCTAACAACGAGCTGAATGGCTTATAGCAGAGCAGCGATAGCAGTCATCATTGAGGATAAATCGGCCACCACACCGCTACCCCATCCCAAAAGGACAAACATGGACACACGGATTTGAACAACCCGATGTGGGCACTGGACATCGTAGGACATACCAAATCATCATCAGTTGGCCCTTATTCTATAAGATTCGTATAAATCGACGACGAATTTAGTGTGATTATAAGCGGCTTTATCAGCGAATAGCAGTTGTCACTTAACTAAACCGTAAATCCAAACCAAACTGCAAGATGTACGCACTAAAATGGTGAATTCAATTATCTGCCACCAAATTCACCACTCGTCAGTGTTTTGTGGCGTGCAACAGAGCGCGAGTTCGGTGGGATTTGTTTTGCGCCTGAATAGCCGCACTAATTTCAACTCACCACGGTTGTCGGTTGATTTCGATTGAATTGCCATTTTTCCCAGACTCTTTCTAGGCGCATTTGCGATTTATTGAAAATATTTACGTATTTAGAGCCGTAAACATTTGTTTAACCAGACTTTCAAAGGGGGTGTGCATCAACAAGACACATGCTGTGTGTAAAACTACACATACCTTCGGAGCTTATCAAATAGTCGTTTATTGGATACCGCTCGCTCGCTTTACATCTTGTTAATTATCAGAGACCTCATGAAAGACCACACTGATTAGGTGGCACACTCATGTCGGCTTTCAGTAATTCAGTTTGCCTGGAGTTCTTGTACTGTGTGCGTCTTGTGTGGTGTGTTGCTCCTTTTTAAGTTGGTCTTTTTTTTTTGTTAGACTTAACGGGTGTTGTTTTTGTTGTGTATTTTTTTTTTTTTTGTATAAATCTTGTCTTTTCTTTTCTTCCGAAGCGGGGGTGCACGACCAGGTAATGCCGATACGAAATTTTGTCAAACGATGTGTAGTGTGTTGTGTTGGAGTTATTAAGTTTGTTATCTACCATGTATTGGGTATTGAGACAGCACCGCGATAGACGTGAGAGAGTGAATTTTGTTCAAATGACTGACTGATTAAGTGAGGATGTGTTTCTTAGGAAATGTGTTGGCGCATTTGGGTGTGATTTAAAGTAACACGTGACGGCCGCCAGAATGGCTCTTTAGACAGCATAACCCAACTTAAAGGACCTGTGCGAATTTGCCAGCTCTTCGTCATCAATCGGCTGACGCACTCGATGGGAGCACTTCGTCTGGATCACATTCACACCCGAGAATAGCGATAATCTAGGGTTTTTTTGCACTGTTTTTTTTTTTTAAGGGTAATCTTATCGTGGAATTCAAAATGAAATACGGCGAACGCGTAGTGAATTCCATTGCAGTTGTCTGCAGCACTAACTACTCGCATGAGCACGCCAATGACCCGATCAATAGATCAGGCTCTCAGTCCAAGGGGATTAAGGACAGTCGTGTTCGACAGCGAATCGATCACATGCCGAACAATTAAAAATCAATCCCCTCGTGATGAAGTTAAAGAGTTAAATACGTCAAACAGTATGTGTCGAGAGGCGATAAGATAACTATACAATACGATAAAG
The DNA here is from genome assembly GCA_907269125.1 of Eristalis pertinax. Lineage (NCBI taxonomy): Eukaryota > Metazoa > Arthropoda > Insecta > Diptera > Syrphidae > Eristalis > Eristalis pertinax. The sequence continues at coordinate 44,997,865 of OU026145.1, read as the reverse complement.
TTTAGCTTTTCAAAAGCAATTCAAACAAGTTGTAGATAAGGATTAACGAAATCTAGAGGGCGAAAAAAAAAATACAAGTACTACATGACTTTTCGCTTAAAAGGTATATCAAAAGTTAACGATACCCAGTATTTGCTGTCACATGGTAGACTTTAGGCGCGCCACTCCTTTCACAACTGCCATTAGTCACATTTAATATTTCAAGCACTCTGCGAGGTACTGAGGACATAGCAATATTTATCCAATAAATGCACTTCAATTCGCAGAAAACTAATAAAATTCACACTCTTTTGTTTGTCTTTGTTTCGATAGGCAAAGGGTACCACTCACCATGGGGGATATGTTCCGCAGTGAACAGATGGCCTTGTGCCAAATGTTCGTACAGCCAGAAGCAGCCTATACCACCGTGTCAAAACTGGGAGAAGCTGGGTGTGTTCAATTTCGTGATGTAAGTTAAATAAGTTCATCAAGTAAAAATTTCAAGAAAAAAAAAAAAAATTCTGATTAAAGTTCTCAAAGCTTATGATTGTGCACACATTCAGTCGAATGTGTCACGTGAATCTGATAAAAAAAAAAAAACTGAAACAAACGTCAATTGTAATCGGCACTGCTGTGGTCTCTGCTCCGGAGTGAGACTACTTACGTTTCTAAATGTGGTACTTACAATTCGAATGAACATTTGTTTGACTTATATCTTAAGTGCAGTCGCATTTTGTGGCGTAGATGGTGTCCATTTTGTTGAGCGGTTAGTTTTATTCCACATTCCTTATTCCGTATAAAATCTCTTTTTGCCATTCAGCTGCTGGCAATGTGCCACAGTTCGTTGTACGTTCTCCCCAACTGATGGCCTTCACAATCCGCCCCAGTCTTTGGATCGCAAGATCCTCTGGCGTCCTTGTAGTTTCCATTGCACAACAAGGCGGCTATCATAAGTATGGTCTCACGGTTTACAGCACCATATAGCCCACCAAATACGAGTCCGTGCAGCTGTCACTCTTTCCTAGTGTCCTACCAATCCATTGGATGATCTTGCTTATTCTCTGATAAATCTTCGCTCATTAGAGATACGATTGATCTAGAAGCTGAGCAGATACGAATTGACGCACGTTTGGAATTTCCCTGCGATAGAGGTAGTCAGTACTCACAATCCATGTGCTTCCATTAAACAGCACAGATTCGACACTTGCGCTGAACAGTCTCAGCTTTGTGCCAAATACAGGGTCATCCATTTTGTGTTTCCGTAAGTCATTCATTTATCATCGATCAAGTTTGTATTTCGATAAATCGTTTGGATCTTATCATTATGAATGGAATATGCCAACGTTCAAATGTCTTCCACAGTGGTTCTGTGTGCGTTTGGTGGTGGTTCTTTCTGAACCCTGCCATGTAGTCTGTTAATGTCTTCCCAGATATTGCACAATTTGTCAACCAAGACCATCAAAGATTTGACATTTTCAAGGAATCTGATGTAATTCGTACTTTTACCGGTCTAGACAGCCCCTAATTTGGCCTGTTCATCGGCTTTCTCGTTACCGAAAACCTTTCTATGCCCAGGAACCCATACAAGGATTATTTTGAACTTTTCCGTGACTCCAGCAAGCTCATTGCGGCATTCCTGGGCAGGGGTTATAATTATCGATGACTTTTTGACACATTTCAAACACAAAGTGTCAAAAGTGGCAGGATTGTGTTCAGAAACAAGAACATTTCAATCCAACTGAATTAACCCGTGTTCTTACAACAAATTCAAAACGAGCCGTGTTGTGTGAGATGCCCTCATGACTTCCAAGGCCATTTTTTCGATTTAAGGCTAAATAATTTCAGTTAATGGTTTCACGCTCCTCATTGTCGAAGAAACATGAGCCAATGACACCACCAGATCAAATCGAACCCAATGCAGTGATCGTTTGTGGATGCAATGGTCTTTGAATGGTCACATGTGAACTTACACTGCTCCCAAAGTGAGGTTTGTTGTAGAAGTCATCGAGTGAAAAAAGTCCTCATCGCTGAATCATGCCAACGCTGTTGTTCAAGCACCCAGTCGACATATCTTCTCCTCATTTCGTGGCTTTCTTCAATTCTTTAGTGAGTTAAACTTTATGCGAGTGTTGACACAAATCCAAATGCAATGCAATTCGCCATAATGTGCCGCAAGCCACGCCCAACCGATTCCGATTTTCATTTTTATTTTACTGTCACCAACGGTGATGTAGAGCCCTTACGACCACTGCAACAGAGCCTGTTTCTTCGAAGATTGTTTGTTGTTTTGTCTATAGAAGCAGCAGACCATAATCTGCTCATAATGCGGGAAAGGAAGCTCCACTTTCCACAGACATTTTTCATAATTTACTCTCCCTCAGTGAGAATTACTTACTTACTTACTTATCAGGCCGGCGACCAATGGAGGGTTCGAGCCTGAGCAATTGCTGCCTTCCATCGTTGACGATCCTGGTGCTGCAAGTCGTCAATAATACCGGAGATTCCGCTCTTTCTCGAACTAGGAGGCTCGGATTCGAGGACCCTCTTTGCTGGAGCATTGTTGTCCGTGCGATCGATGTGTCGGATTTTTGCCTGCCGGACTACATCCACATCTTGGTCCAGCTCGTCAAGTTTGCGGTTATTCCTCCATTCGCCTTTCTCGCAGACGAGACCGTATATCCGACGCAGAATTTTCCTTTCGAAGGTACTAAGAATCAGCTCTGCTCTTTTGCTTATCATCCTCCTTATAGCAGGACTGGCACAATAAGAGTTTTGTCGAGCATGTTTTTGGTCCTTCGAGTCAGGAGTTTTGAGCCCAGTTGTTTTGACAAACCGAAGTAGCACCGGTTGCCAAGGGCGATTCTACGACGGATCTCCAGTGTGATGTCATTTGTGGAGTTCACGTTTGCCCCGAGGTAGACAAATTCCTTTACTACCTCGAAATTGTAGCTGTCGATCGTAAAATGTTGTCCAAGGTGGTGTGTGACGGAACGTTTTTTGGTCGACAGCATATATTTCGTTTTGTCCTCATTGACCTCGAGACCAGTTCGTTTCGCCTGTTCTTCAATCGCCGTAAAAGCGTCCACTGCGGCACGTTGAGAACGCTCGACGATGTCGATGTCATCTGCGTACCCCAACAGTTGGACCGACTTGTAGAAGATAGTGCCTTCCGTGTTTACAGCTGCCCTCCGCACTATCTTCTTCAGTACCAGATTGAAGAAGTCACACGACAGCGCATCTTCTTGTCGAAATCCAGTGTAGGTTCCTCAGTGATTATTACACGATCCATATTGTAGAAATGCAAACATTAAGCAAAACCTTTACCGTCTTGGATGACAGGCAAGTCAAATTGGAATTGAATGAACCGCATTTATCGGGTATATGATCTAGACCGTGCAATTCTTCATGTAATGTCCAGTCCGATTGTTTCAACGTGATTAAAGCAGTAGTTTCAAGATACTGGCATTTATTAATTTTGCCAAGGCTGATTAGTTTCGTTTCCGTGGCCACTCTCGCACCCCGATGGCATTTGGAGGAGTTTCATTATAACATACACACTAGTTCAGGTGCTTTAGCTTGGTTGTAAGTGTTTATAACATTTCCTCGGCCTTCGAGCAGCTGCACAAAGTCAGAGAGTAGCTATCATGAGATCTCCACATTGATAAATTGTCCACATCAGTTTCTGGCCTGCTTTGTGTGCCAAGAAACGACGACGATGATCCCTGACCAACTGAGACTGTTCCAGCGGTTGCAGAGTCCAAAACATGAAAATAAGAGCTGCCTGAAAGGGAATCAGTTTAGTATTGATGCGAATCTGCAGCCATTTAGGTTTACGACTGAGTTTGGTACACCTTCGGATGACGACTTCCAAAAGTTGGTGATGCTCCGAGCACGTGCGAGAGAAAGACGAAGTAAACAAAACCGAAGTAGTGAAAAATTGAGATAAATCACGAACAAATTCCACTAATTGTTTATTTTTCGTGGTCGTGGACAAGAAACAATTCTGGCCGAAGTTGGATATCTCTTTGCTCTGTTATTTATGATTTCTGATTTCCGACAGGAACAATCTGCAGAAACAACATGAGTGACTGCTGTAGCATCTGGTGCCAATTCCACCTTGGGCTATAGTGCCATTCACGCTATTTTTATTGTAGATAGGTGTTTCTTTTAGTTATCCTTTGGTTCCATGCAGTCCATTACAGTCCTCTTACTTAACAAGAAGACCCGTCTGGAGTTAGTTTCCAAAGTTACATTTATTGGGAGATGAGATGTCCTTTGCTTAGACGAAAATGGCACAGTCGACTCGAATCGTGGGCTCTTCCGTTGCATGGAGGGTTTAGGGTTATGTCTTGCTATATGCCCTAGTGGACTACAACCGCGGTTCACAACGAGTTGGGTCCATATTCCATTGTGCCTAGAATTGGGTGAGATAACATGTGGCCATAACGATGAGCGAGATAGGCTTGCCATCCTGGATCGACCTTGGTAGTCGCAAGACTGTCTAATAAGCGGCCCATAAACGGTCAATATGATTGTAAAATAAATCGCACAATATTATTTCCTTTATGCCCTACCTGATGCAAGGACCAATTTGCTGTGCTGGACCACACGCCTTAAGTAGGAATCTCAAGCACCAATTTTGAGTAAAATTTTACGGACATTTTTCTCCGCCTTGGTGAAGTTTGAGGCCGATCTAAAAGATCTGCTGCTTTTTAGGTTGCAGCACCCGGTTGTGTTTTTCAACTCCACGCAGATTCACTTCTCGGAGTCGCACACGCTACCCCTCAATAGTCGTGATTAACTATCAGACATGCCGGCATAATCTCCATCTCTCCCTCCGACATTCGATATTAAACCACAGCCACCACAACGCTTCCACTAGGGCGCCAACCTCATCCGATCATGCTAAAACCTATGCGTTTCTCAGGGGCTTCCCTGATGTCCTATGGCACCAGACTATAGCCTCTGATCAAGTTTTCGTAATCGAATGGTTACTACCAGTAGGATGCCATACCATGCAGGACTAGCCACCTATTGTGTTAAGTGTCATTATGTGTGCCTCAATCTATGATTGGGCACATATTCCTTTATTATTGAGCTTGTAACCGTCAAATTAACAAGTAGGGATGAATCCTAAATCAGTGGGCCTTAGCTCAGGCTTCTAGTCGTCTCTTACGACAGGCATGTCTTACATCGGCTACATTCTAATCCCTACCCGAAGGGGGGACCAACTACTGTACAGTAATATTGCATGGGGCGCTTACACAACACTCGTCTGCTTTTCACGAATACACGGACTGCAAGCGAAATCCCTTTGATGCCGCTGAAGTAATCCACAATGGCCTTCCAGACGAAGTGCTAGAGAATTTGAATTTTCAAGGCGGTTAAGTTTACAATCGTATCAACTTCCCAATCAACCTTTTTTTTCCGGGATCACTAGACAAAATCCCATAAGTGAGAAAAAAACAAACAAAGGAAGGCAGATTGTAGGCGAAAACTTAGTGTATGAGCACCGTCAAAACGCAAGCGGTGATAAGCAGCAGATTAAAAACAAATATTTTTTATTCTGTCATCAGCGCCCTGTTCTCTGACGCATACAAGCCACCGACTGCACCACCGAGCGTAGCTAAGCCGATTATGTGAACTACATATTTCAATATCACTGCATTCTGGGGACATTTTTAACGAAATAAACTCCGATATCCAGGCATGGCAATGCAATTCCCATTGCATACATTTTATGGGGAAATTGTTGACATTCTTATCGTGCATTTTTTTGTTCAACGTTCGCGGAAACAATTCTCGAGATAATTTATGAAACGTCGGCTTACTGGCACACTTTTTTTTTTTTCGAGTGAACACATTTATCAGAGAGTGGCCATTTATCAAACTATATGAAGTCCCTAGATTAAAGTGTACACTTTAAGAATTAAGGGATTTCGTGGCTGGAGTTGATGGCGTCGTTTGATCTGATCAGCGCATCAATCACCTCGGAATGTGTCAGTCAAAAACTGGAACTTATCTGAAATTGAAATGGTTGCAGATACCACCTTTCTGATCTTATTGAATTATGATTGATGTGTCCTATAGATAGAATGGCGAAAGGCAATCAATTATTTTTAATATCTCTCAATTTAAAGAGTTTGATTGAATATAAGGGAGGACGACTAGAGTGGGTTTTGAGTAATTGCAATCCACACAACTGGCTTCGCAGCCTGAAAATCGATTGATTGAGGGTGTGAGCCTACTTGTAGCTGCCTTACATAATTGAGTCTCGGTCCAGTCAGCCAGTCTCGAATCCGCTATCACTTAGTCTTTATGCCGGGGGATCGATTTTCCCCTCATTCGCCTCGGATGCGAAGACTCTTATAGTCGGAGCATTAGGCATGAGTACTGTGTCGTCGTGAGACCGCAAATTGGACTACACCTCTCTATGAATTCACCTGCAATACCCGTCTAGCCAGGAATGCTCATCAGTTTACCCTGAAGCCTGCTTTCGAACACACAGTTGAGATTACAGTCTCGTTTTTCAGCCGGCCCATGGAGATATGGAATGCTGACTGCAATCCATAGACATTTGAAACCAATGTGCACACTTACTCCTTCTCCTATTCTCCCTCTGAACCTTTGTCCTGTGCTTAGTCTCGATCTTGGACACCAATGGAATTTGGTAGGTGATAACGTTCCCTGTCGGCCATTTAGTTCGTGGCTCACTTAGACCAAATTTGTAGGTCCATTGTGCCCTTGCTTTGGGTTGATTTACCACCGTGAGACCTACTTTAGATCTAAGACCACACCGATTCACAAATGGCGTCTTAGGAGGTTATTCAGTTCAACACCGCGTAGGTCCTCTAGCTCTACGAAGAAGTTTGTACCCAGAAACTCCTCTAGCCCTTTCTTTGCTAAGGCTTGGCAGTCACAGAGCAAATGTTGGATAGATTCAATTTCTTCTTCCTCTCTGCAGCTTCTACAAAAGTCGTTGCGCGGTAGATTCAGACGCATATCATGTGTGCCCTGTAAGGAATCCTATTAGTATGCGCACATCATTAAGATCGGTCTCTTTTTGCTCTATTTGCTCGGCGTTGCCATAGAGCCTGCGCTGTTGCCCCTGTTTTTTAGGCTAAGACATCGAGCTCTGGCTCTATCTAAGACTACGTTCTCTAGTTTCTTCCTCGTGGAGCTTAGTGGCATATGCGCGGAAGCTGGAGATTCTTCTAACTCAGAACCTTTTTTAGCGAGGCTGTCTGCCGTTTCGTTACATTGAACACCAGTTTGTTCCGGTACCCAACAGAGGGTCACCGAGTTCACCAGTATATCTGATCTCTAGCTGCGTAGTCTAACCGGCATCGACGTCAGGCCTTACCTTAAACGCCTTTCTACTTCATCTCTCTTGCCCAACGTTCTCTCCTATGCTTTTTGAAGTCCGTTCGGTATTAGTTGTCGGCACTTTCTCTCTCCTCTTGGGTAGCTATAGGCACGAGATATTTTGTGTTATCAAGGCGCATAGAGAGAGGAGAGGAACCGACGATTTGTGCCGTGCAACCAAGCGTGTGGTCCAATTTTTCATGACTCTGTCCACTAAACGCGTGATTATTCTGGTAAAAGCGTCTCGAATGTTGGCCTCGAGCTCGTCCACAGGGGGTTGCTAATGTAGACTAAGGACATAGCCACAAGGAAAATAATTGAGTGGTGTCATGACCGAGGCAGTCAACTGATGTACACTCGTCGCCAATTGTCTCCCTCAAAACTTCGAGCGTTCCGTTGCTCGTCCGGCATGTAGCACCATCTTGTTGGATACACAGCTTGGTAAGGATGGTTAAATTGTAAGGGCCGATGTTGATTTTGAATTAAACTCAAATTATTTAGGAAATTATTGTCATTTCTTTTTATTATGACAAAATTGGTATGGTTCAATTAAGTATGGAACAAAATATCGGCCAAATGGCAGCCGCGACCTCAGCGGCACACCTCCATCCGATGGTCCAAATTTTCGATGACGCTGAAGCATAATTGAGGTTCTATGCCGTTAATGTGCCGAATTATCTCATCCTTTAGCTCTTGAATTGTTGCTGACTCATCGACTTATCGACCTTTTCTTTCAAATAACCCCAAAGAAAAAACATCGCTTTATACTTGTTTCAAAAGAAATAAGGTCCGACGATGCTTTTATGTCATAAACAGCAGCAAAAAAAGGCAATTTTCGTGAATGCATTGATGCTTGGAGCGAACACTTGTGGATTATGTTCGCTCCAGTAACAACAATTTTGCTTGATGACATAGCCGCTAAGCCAAGAATGGGCCTCAGCCAGAATCGGGATCCCCGTCAAACATTTAGCTACCAATTAACGAACTGACGGCGTTGCCGTTGAGATTCAACTCTTGATTCACCACAATCTTATACAAACGCAGATCCAAATCCAATCGCAAAATAAGCCGGGTTGGCTATGTGAGCTGATCTTGAAATATCCAGAAATCAACTAATGGAGATATCCAACCTCTTCGTCTCTTGCCCAGATAGGCGCCTAGTCGATATTTCCTGGTCTTCTGCGATACTGGCCGTCGTGTTGGCTATGTTTTCTTTATTTCGCACCAATCTCTGTTTCGTTGGTGGCTGAAGGTCCAAGAGAGTATACTCAGGGTCAAATTCTCTTTTACGGGATGTTGCATGACCTGCTCCCTGAAGGCATGATGACGACGGACGTAACGACGAAATTCCATTGCGTTGCGTAGTAAATATATGTGAGCCGGAATTTCGAAAATTTTTTTAATAATTTTCACACGTTCGTTAAAAGTGAAACAATGCCCGATCAAATGGCAAGCCTTTGTGAACATTTCGACAGCTGGATCGTCATCGATAACTATGACAACTGCTGAAACATAAGAATTGGAAAAACTATCATTGCTATCTGGTCACACACCCTTTATGTTCATATCTTTGTGTAGTTTGTAGAGTTCTCCTCTAATCGCCTTCTTTACAAATTTCCCGTCATGTGCGTCGGCTGTTTGGATATGCTTATGTAAGAAAGTGACACAAATTATATATTCCTTCAATTGTGTGCTCTTCGCTAACCCGCGACATCATTTCAACGAAATCGAGGTGAGGTTATTTCGGAACCGCACTGCTTTCCAGCTCTCCACCGTCTCCCCGATCGACAGAGCCTCAACGCCACATGAATACACATCAATTTACCAAAGCACTGCTGAATGAATGACATTTGTTTTGTTATCTTTTCAGTTGAATGACGGTGTCAATTTGTTTCAAAGGAAATTCGTCACCGAAGTGCGTCGCTGCGACGAATTGGAGAGGAAGATTCGCTACATTGAAGCCGAGCTGAAGAAAGATGGCATCACACTACCCGATGTCTACAATGACATCCCGAATGCACCGAATCCGCGAGAGATCATTGATTTGGAGGCGCACTTGGAGAAGACCGAGAACGAAATCGTTGAGTTGGCCGAGAACAAGGTCAACCTCGACTCCAACTACCTGGAGCTGACTGAGCTGTGTCAAGTCTTGGAGAAAACCGACGGCTTCTTCTCCGACCAGGAAGTGATCAATCTTGACTCGAGTCGCATGAACATGTCCACCGACGATTACGTTGTTACGCAGAATCGTGGCCGCCTGGCTTTCGTGGCTGGCGTCATCAATCGTGAGCGGGTGTACGCCTTTGAGCGGATGTTGTGGCGCATCTCGCGCGGAAATGTGTTCCTCAAGCGCACTGATTTGGAGGTGCCACTGAAGGATCCGACCACGGGCCATCCACAGTACAAGACAGTGTTTGTCGCCTTCTTCCAAGGAGAGCAGCTGAAGGGTCGCATCAAGAAAGTGTGCACTGGGTTCCACGCGGCGATGTACCCGTGCCCGAGTGCGCATGCAGAACGCGAGGAAATGGTGAAGGGCGTCCGCATTCGCCTGGAGGACTTGAAAATGGTCCTCAGTCAGACCGAGGATCACCGCAACAGAGTCCTGGCCACGGTGTCGAAGAACCTGCCGACGTGGAACATAATGGTGAAGAAGATGAAGGCGATCTACCACACGTTGAACATGTTCAACATGGACGTGTCCAAGAAGTGCCTGATCGGCGAGTGCTGGGTGCCGATGAAGGACCTGCCGGTTGTGCACAAGGCCCTGTCCGAGGGATCCGCCGAAGGAGGCAGCACAATTCCGTCGTTCTTGAATTTTATAAACACCACCGAGGCCCCGCCCACGTACAACCGGACCAACAAATTCACGCAAGGCTTCCAGAATTTGATCGATGCGTACGGCATTGCGTCGTACCGCGAGGCCAATCCGGCTCTGTACACGATCATCACGTTCCCCTTCCTGTTCGCCGTCATGTTTGGCGACTTGGGACACGGCTTGATTATGTTCCTCTTCGGCGCCTGGATGGTCCTCGGCGAGAAGAAGCTGGGCAGCAAGCGAGGCGGCGAAATTTGGAACATTTTCTTCGGCGGCCGATACATCATCCTCCTCATGGGCGTCTTCTCACTGTACACCGGGCTAATTTACAACGACGTGTTCTCCAAGTCAATGAACCTGTTTGGCACCACATGGGTGATCAAGTACGATGCGTCGACCGTGCAAGAGCAACCGCATCTGCAACTGAATCCGAAGAATTTCACGGATGGCATCTATCCGGTCGGATTGGATCCCATCTGGCAGTTGGCGGAGAACAAGATCATCTTCTTGAACTCGTACAAAATGAAATTGTCCATCATCTTCGGCGTGGTGCACATGATCTTCGGTGTGTGCATGAGCGTTGTGAACTTCGTTAATTTCCGCAAAAAGCTCAGCATTTTGATGGAGTTCCTGCCGCAAGTCTTGTTCCTGTTCCTTCTCTTCGGCTACATGGTCTTCATGATGTTCTTCAAGTGGGTCAAGTACTCGGCCAAAACAGAGGTATTCGCAGATAAACCAGGCTGCGCACCGTCAGTGCTGATCATGTTCATCAACATGATGCTCTTCAAGTCCACGCCGCCGCTGCTTGGCTGCAAGGAGTTCATGTTCGATACGCAAAAGCTGCTGCAAACGATATTCGTTGTCATTGCGGTTATCTGCATTCCTTGGATGCTGCTAGCCAAGCCGTTGTACATCAAATTCACCAGAAGCAGAAATGGCCACGTGAGTATTACAGAATGCAAGTCAGTTTGAGGCCCATCTTCCATGTGTTGCCTTCTTTTAGGCAAATCAAAACGGCAAGGTCATCCAGACGCTGGAGTTCACGTCAGAGCCCGACACACCGATGCCAAGTGCAGCGCCTGGAGGCGGTCACGGTGAAGAGGAGGAGCCCATGAGCGAGATCTTCATCCATCAAGCCATTCACACAATTGAATATGTCCTCAGTACGATCTCGCACACGGCTTCATATCTGCGCCTGTGGGCTCTGTCACTTGCTCACGCCCGTAAGTGCTTCGCCGCCTTCGATTGGGGGACAGCCTTTTAACCGCCATTCTTTCGTTTCAGAGCTGTCCGAGGTGCTCTGGATGATGATCCTGAAAATGGGCTTCGGCAACAGCTACGTCAACGGAGTCGTTATGTACTTCATCTTCGGCGTGTGGGCTCTCTTCACGCTGGCCATTCTGGTCATGATGGAGGGCTTGTCGGCGTTCTTGCACACCCTCCGCTTGCACTGGTAAGATTCGTGTTGAAATAGAAAAGAATCGAGTGAACATTTGAGCGTGCTTTCAGGGTGGAGTTCATGAGCAAGTTCTATGAGGGTCTGGGATACGCGTTCACGCCGTTCAACTTCAAGGTTATCCTTGATGCCGATGACGAGGAATAAATGGAGTGTCAACGTTTCTCGCAGACGGGAGTAAGTGAAGCATGCTGCGGGTATTTCAGAGAAATAAACGAAGTAGAGTATTAGAAAGCAAGCGGTTTTTGGTTTTATTTTGTGAGGGGATACTTAAGTCGGGTGAGCAGTGTCTCACTGCTTCCATGCTTCCGCGTCTCATTGGAGCGCGTTGTTCGTGCAATTTCAAAAGCGCAAATATCAAATGTGCTCCGCCGGAGTTCTTGCAGGAATCGATTCTAGTTTGTCGACATATCCACGTAACATGCATTGGAAATGAGTGCAAGAAGTGGGCACGTCGAGACACAGAGAGAACTGGCACAAATTCAGCGCTTGTTTCGTCTGTCGGAAGGGCCTACGACTCTTTTGAAATTCAATAGGAAATGGGAACTGAACGATTCTGCCTCAAGTGGGTCGGAATTTTTGTTTTTTTTCCTCTTTTACAACCCCGGCCGTGAAGGCAACGACACCACGTCCAGAGTAGATCTATCGAATCGAAGGGCTGGAGTTAAGCCAAGAGGAGTACCATTCCCTTATTGTAGGTCCTTTGTAGCGGAATTCTTCAATTCCACTGAAGTTAATATCTCCTAATGGAAGATACGTTTCCTTAACTAGATTATTGTCGAAGATTCACACAAAACGTGCTGGGAAGTTGCATCCTATTCGAGGCATAGCCGACAAACCTTGTCTTGGCTCAGGTTTATTTTGTTAAAGTGGCAGCTCAGCCCGCAGTGGGCAGTAAGAAGGTCGCTTTCCTTGTTTAGGCGGATTGCATAAGACCCTCACCGTTGGTCCCTTGGTGTAGGCGAAGTTTGTTTTCCCATTCGTTTATCAGCGTTGTAGCTTTTGACACGCAGTTTCTGAACGAGCTCTTGCGAGCTCATCTGCGGATGCGGTGCCTGCAATCCCCCACGGTGTCCACGGAGCCAGCCGAGTTTGACTATTTTGTGTCTGGCGAGGGATTGTAGTGCGTCGAGGTGGCATTTGACGGTCTTAGACTCCATTTGGTTGGATGGTAATGCCTTGAGTGCTGTCTGACGGTCTGAGAAGATTGAAATCCTGGCGCCCTTAATACCTTTGAGGAGATTGTATCTAGCGCAGATCTCGATGGCGTGGATTTCGACTTGGAACGCGGTAGAACTCGACCCCATAAGTACAGAAATCCTTGTGTTGGGTCCAAAGACTCCTGTCCCCAATCCAGAGCTCATCTTTCATCCGTCTACGTAGCATATCAGACTTCTAGAGTCTATTGTTGGAACAGCATTGCACGTCCCGTATGTCAACTGAAAAAAGCCTATTTAAACAATGTATCGGGCATTGTACAAAACATGTCTCTTTTAGGGATTGAGTTGAACAAGCTTGAGATGCTGGACCTATTATCTCGTTGTAGCATTTGTTGGCTGATGGTTGCTCCGATTGTTCGTTCAAAAGACGCTCGTTAACATTGTGTACTTATGTAAAGGGTGTCCCAAAATGATCGCAAGATTTTAATTTGCCGCCATTTTGCAAAAGGGCAGCCGATTTTCTAGTAGGTTAGGTTACATAAAACAACGCGTTTTATTATAATTAATGTATTTAATAATAATTCACACCGCTAACCCGAACACAGCTGCTACAGTTTGCCCTCCAAAGAAGACCCCCAATCCCATACTCCTGCAGAACACTCCAGAGTTAATGTCGAGGCACTCGGTCGTGTGCCTTTTCTAAATCTACAAAACAGCTGTACATCGGTTTGACATACTCCCAACCCTTCTCGAGTACCATTCTTAGAGTGAAAAGCTGGTCGGTTGTATTTACTTCTGACGGGACGAAAGACGCACTGTTCATACCCCATCATGGACTCGACCTTAGCTCTAGACAGCGCCTTCCCGGAGAGACTTAAAAGTGATACGCCCCTGTAATTGGAGCAATCTCTACAGTCTCGCGAATACAATCTGCTGAGATGAGAAGTCTTCGCGTGCAGTTTGAGGAATTGCTCGCCAGGATGGGGTGAGAAACACGGCAGTGCGCGAGGAACGCAACCATGAGCAGCTACTTCTTCGAACAGAAAGGACTATGCTTCGATTGTTTGGTCACGTGGAATGAATGTCCCCTTTATCAGGACTTCCAAGAAGGCGACTCCATCAGGTAGGCGACCGCTGGACAGTACCAGGACGAGGTGGTTGGATAAAGTCCAAAAACGAGTTGGTGTCGATGGCGGAGGATCGAATGGCCGGGAGATCTATAGTGTGTGCTTTGCTCCCGCTATCGTTTTAGTGAAGGGGAAGAAGATGGTAACCACAGAAATCACAGTTTCTAATCTTTAGATTGCTATTTTTTTAATGAATCATAAAGGCCACGGGATTGGGTTATTTATGGTATAACACATGGCCTCCACGGCTTTCCCGGCACAAGCGCACGCTTTTATCGAAATTTTGCATGACCATTGAGCACAACATTCTGCAGAAAAGCTAGTAAGGCTTCGCGGAAATTTATAACCAATGTTGATTTGAATTGAAAAATAAATAAATTTGAATTGAAAAAAAAAATGGCTGATTTTTGCTGATGCAGTGTTTAACTTCATACCGTAATCCACGGGTGGGCTAGTTCACATAGACCCCTGCTTTCAAATAACCCAATAAGAATAAATCTTGATTGTCGTCACACGATCTAGGCAGCACGTTATAATCACCGAAGTGAGAGAGTACAGGACCAGGAAATGTCGCATGCCGTAATTGCACTTTTTCATCGGCTATATGGCATGTCGCACTGCCTTCGCATCCACATATTGGCCACATCTATATTATCCAGTTTCAACAGAAAGAACTGTGTTATCATGTCACAGTATCGGGCACCAGTAACAATCACTGCTTGACCAGCCTCATTTTCAACCAAAAGTATGGTACAATAATGCCTCCAACCTAAAATGCGCACCAAACATTGATACCAGTTGGACGCAGTGTGTTCAGCGTCTCCAACTAATCCACACTCCCTGAATTTTTCACTGTCTCTACAAATGACGTTGTCACACTATTTCCACCATATTTTGTATGAAATTTTCGAACTGCGACAGCCAGAGTTGCGGCTAAAGTACATTTTTACTAACCCTAAACCATCCCGCGATCTCAGACGCACTCATTTCACTGACTTTCTGTGCGCCTGTTGTACTGTCGACGAATGAGGTACAACTGTCGACAATGCTTGCGTTGATAGCTGGATCCAACAAGAATGCTTACTATCTCTGATATTTTCGACTGCGGTTGCAATACGCTTTCGGCATGAAGGTTATTGTGGTTTGGCTTAGATACGAAAGCAAAAATGTATGGATACTATTTTTCCTTTCTTTGGAAGAATGTGCTTTCATTTTATCTGTCTGTTTTATTTTATTTAAATAAAACTATGAATCAGACTACTTTTCAGAAAGTACATGCCTGTCCTCATGTCATTATCAAAGCTTATCGCGGTGAGATGGCTGGGAAGAGCAACATTTTTAGTATTGCGTTCAAGTACTTACAGTAGTTTACTGCTTAGATTGGCTGGTTAATAGGTCTGAGTACATCATTTTAAGGCATTTTGTACTAATTGACATCAATTTGAAAAGAGGACAAGATGAATTCGTGGTCAAATCCAATTTGTAGCCTCTTAAGGAGTGAAGACTAGAAAAAAATTATAACGAGTGTCTTATCTTTTTCTGAACTCCCCATAAACAGTCCGATAAGCCCGAGATGGACCTGTGCCTCAACCAACACGACTCTCCAGCGAGCGCGATCTCTCCGGTTTCGCGGGTTGGTTGAGGTCCCTCTCGACTTGAGTCTGAGGTTCGGAGTTGAAGACTCTTTGGCCGAAACTAAGTTTTCCATGCACTCTATATGGTCCAGCCCATCTGATCTTGAATCTTCTCCTGCCGATGCCATCAATGCAAATAGGACCAACGATCGCAAAATGATATTTTCTTTCGAAGGAACCAAAAACTTCTTTGTCCACTTTTGAGATTGTCCACACCTCTGCACTGTACAGCAGGACCGGGAATATCAATGTTAAAGTCAAGCGGCCATTAAAGCAATTTCAGCTATAGAAATCAAGTCCAAGCTGGTTGTAAGCTGCCGCGAAGAACTGAAGGTTCTCGGCACGTAGCACTCGATTACTCTATGCTGGGTCCCTGGACACAGGGACATAACCGGCAATGAGGAAGCAGATGAGCTTGCCAGGAAAGGGGCCGAGATTGACTCATCCCAAGCAATCCCATACATCGATCCACCTCTGGCCGATGTCAAGAAGAAAGTGGACGATAAAAGCACGGAGCTAGCAAATGAAAGGTGGAACTCGTTATAAACTTGTGAGACTACCCGAATGCTATGGCCAAGGTTCAACAGCGCAAGAAGTGATAGACTCCTCTTCAGCAGCAGAGAAACTCTGCGCATGGTAGTCGGCGCGCTAACCGGTCATAATCATTTTAGATACCACGAAAAGAAAATGGGACTTACTCAGAATACCATATGCAGAGGCTGCGGGGACGAAGAAGAACTAGAGAACACCACTCACTTCCTTTGTCAATGCCCCAGCCTCTGCCTATTGAGACACAAAAAAAACTGGAAGAATTTTTCCTTTCTGGATGGTTATGAAAAACGTAAATCAACACCTGAGGTCAAATCATAAACGAAAAGGTGTAGGAAAGAGGAGGCTTTCATCCCCCCCACCCTAGGCATTACAATGGGTCCAATCGGACCTACCCACGTACCTTACCTAAAGTATAAAGTCACATTATTCCTTCGCCATACTCACTTACCTCTTGAGCCTTAAAAGCCAGCAGTTAGCGAGAGTTATTCTGCATTTGATCTCGGTGCTGAGGATGACGAAGTCACCAATTACTCTACGCCATAAATGTCAACAATATATGTGTCTTGAGCATCAGCATAAAAAGCGAACATATGACTGCCCTTGACTGCCAAAGAGTCTTCTGCTTCTCTCCCTTTCACTTCAACATTTTGTTACTGTGCAGAAACAATATTCGTACACTTATTTAACGTTTCGTAACAAATTTTGCTCGATATTATTTCCTTTTAAGGCTGGCGAAGCATGGGTCAGCTAGTTGATTTACAAAACACATTCACATTGAATTCGGCGGCGTCACCATTGATCAAAGGCAAATTTGCGTCACCAATGGCGGGTTAGGCGAGCACACAAAACGACACAGAAGATTATGTTCGCGATGTTAAGGAGACTGGACAGTCAAAGGGGTCTCTTCTTGCAGCCGGTAATCAGACTACGAACAAAAGAAAGCGATTCCTGACATCAAAAAAGGAAATAATATTATCCAAGTTAAAATAATAAAAAACGCCACGTATCTACAGTCAACCACAATAACCTTCATGCCGAAAGCGTATTGCAACCGCAGTCGAAAACATCAGAGATAGTAAGCATTCTAGTAGGATCCAGCACGCATTCCCCATGTCTTCAGTAGTACCGCATTCGTCGACAGTAAAGGCAGACAGCACACAGAAACTAAACCACACAGAAAGTCAGTGCAATGAATTCGACCGTGACGTATTCTATTGTCAACAAGCGCGGAACGTATGACATTCTCCCGGTCGATTCCACACAGAATAGTGTCTACAAAGAGCTGTGTTTAGCTGTATCAACTAAGAACTTGGACAAGGTTTGTTGTTTTCGGAGGAGAAATGTCAAGAACAGCAATGGATTTCTTTTCGGCAGGTTCTTCAGATATTCGAGACAAAGAAGCCAAATTACACGATCCTGAATCAGCCAATCTTCCTTTGCAACACGGAATGTGCGTACACGAATTGCATTGCTCTAAATCTATGCCATTTTGCTGTTTACAACGATTGCAAGGACATCTTAGAGGAACTGTTGAAAAACGGTGGCGACTTAAGTCAGAAGACGTTCGGTATGTATTTCTTGCAGTGCAATCAATTCATTTCTGTCGCTTAAAATTATTTAGTTCTGCGGTTTGTTTACACAAGCGGGGTACTTAGAAATATTGAAGCGAATTTCAGCCACGAGTAAACCAATGACCGTACCCTTTCTCGATCCAAGGACTATTGCCGTGGCATGTCCTCTCTGATGCACTTGATCGCTGGCCACTCTCTCTTTTGCTTAAGAGGGTAGTTTCTGCTGCTATTTGAGTGGATTGAGGAAAGGGATAATTAGTATTTCTCGTGCAATATCCGCTCAACAGAAACTTGTGTCAGAAGTGAATGTGTGATTTGTTCAATCTTCTTGTACTGCAATCAGACTAAAGTTATGGAAGGCAGCATCCTCGGATACAATCAACTCAGTCTTAGCAAAGCAAGTTGTGTCTATTTCTTCCCTTTTCAAGTTTTTTATATAAGAATCCCAACTAAATTTTACATACACGAGTAGGTTTTGTTTACTTACAGTTGTATTATGTGGAATCCGGTTGCGCACAGGTGGAAGAGATTTGCTCTAGAGTATTCTCTCTAAGCCAGTTTCATTTAGGAATCTGAGAATGAGAGATGGTTCTAGTGACTTCATTTCATCGTCTGGTAGAAGGTCCTTGCCCAGATATCCATTGATCCAGTCCTTTTCGGTGAAGTGCTTAACAAGAGTGGTAGCTTTTTGGCGAGTGCATCTGTCTCGATGTAATGCACCTGTCTTGTGTTCTATCCTTTCTGTCCCCTGCAATACAGAGCCATGCCAATCTTTTAACTTTGTTGAGTGTCTTCCCTCGCGCTGATCAGGTTGGTTCTCTTAGTCAAGACTGAGTCCGACAATAGCTAGGACATATAACTAGACAGTAACTTAGGATGCTTGTACTTCATCCTCAGGATTTGGTCGCCAAGCTTCCGCAAATCATTAGACCACGCGTCGCTTTCCCGGTTATCTATTCTGAATGCCTTTTCTAGGTGAGTTTGCCGTCTAGGATTACTCCTATATCCTTTGCTTCGAGTGATGGGCTAACTCGAGTTTAAAAAACCGGCTCAAACTGAGTTACATCCAAACCGAGTTGAACCGGGTTACATTTATGTCAAACCGAGTTATCGAAACGAAGTGAATGTAGTGAAGTACCTTTCGATTTTCATAAAGCGGGCCTACGACTCAGAAGTGATATATGCTGTCTTGGGATGACTGCCATAGATTTTTTACGTTTCAAACTGGACTCGATTGGGATAGCGTCCACCGTCAGCAAAGAAGGTGGACGCTGTACACAACGCACCGGCACCAACTGACTTTTCAATGTGATTCATGTCGGTGATGGTGAGTTCTCCCTTTCCAGGCCCTAATCCGACCATAGAAAAGTTCTTCAGCAGTTTGCAACCGCCCAGCGCCGACGATGAAGTACTTGGTATCGCCGAGTTTGTTTTGTGAGTTTTTAACGTGAGCCAAGTGGCTGGGCATGTTCTTCGGAGATGTCCTCCACTCGATAGCGTCGGTAGTACTAGAGCTGGAATACGGGAATGAGTTTGACGCTGCACCACCTGCGATAGCCACGATACCGTCGGTGGGTGCATCTACAGGGCAGCAGTTGCCAGCGCATGTCCGGGTTGACGGTTTTACATAACTGAAAGAACTTCCGGCAGTCTCCCGTCTGTTTAATGAATTTAAGAAGTGCTTCAAATGCTATGTGCAATGTGTTGGAATGGTCGATGTTTTCGAAGTCTGAGATGACGAATTCGAACTCCATTTCTGCCTCTGCCAGTAGCTTAAAGTTCACAGTCTCCGGTATCATCACCTGGGCCATGCTGCACGAATGTATTCCTTGTTCGCGGCTGTGTCTCCAATTCTGTACAATCCCAGGACGTGGTCTATTTACCACAAACCCCTTGCAGTTTCGCAGTCCCGATCCGCGACACTAGCCCCGGTCCAGTGGCCGCCATTAGAATGCAGGCACTCATGGCCTCTTTTGATAGCACTTACCATGACTTTTTGAAGTGTTGCCAATGTAAATTGCACGACTCCTTCCCGAATATTCAGTTTCAACTCCTCTACAGTGTCTGGTTTGCTAATCTGAACCTTTACCTTCAGGTAACCCCGTAAAAAAGTCTAGAGGCAAGAGATCAGGCGATGCCACCGTTTTTTCATTCAATATTGCAGAGATAGAGATAAGCAACATTGATGTATTGCGATTTAGGAATTTTCTGCAGTATTCCCAACGTTTTTCTGTGTCGCCAGGATTGAGTTGTTGGACCAACTGCATTTTGAAAGGGTATAGGTGCAAATCTTTCCTCAAAATCTGACGGATCGTGCCACGCGATGTGCTTATCTGGATTGAACGTGGTCGTGTCGATATTTCGGGATTGGCTGCAACACTTTCACTACTTATCTTCATTTTTTTCCGTCGATCGTGCACAACGAGGACTGAAGGTACACATCACATCGCCAACGTTCCCATATTGCTAGAATTTTGCCATTATTGCACGAATAGTGGGAGCTGTTGGAGCATTCCGAACTCCATAAAAATGCCGGTAGGCACATTGAGTGTAACTTATTGACCGAATATTTTCCAAAAACAATGTAACGATTTGTGTTCGTTGTGCGATCATGTCAAATATCTACGTCAGCAACAAAAAAGAAAAATACTCAAAAGTATCTTTAAATAAAAGAGTTGTTCATTTTTTACATACGAAAAGGACTTTTGGTCCACCCTGTACTTTTCGAAACCGTTAACATTCATGTCTTTGTTGCCTTCGGCGATGTTGGTGCAATCAATGCCGAAACGGAGGGCCACTTACCAAGGAGCACCTGCTTATTGGTGACTCGACTCTTGTCGGTGGCAGTGGCAAAACAAAAAAAAAGACAGATCTTCAAAGTGAGTCTTACCAGTGGCTCTTGTACCTCCATCAGTGCTGCAGCCTAAATCATTTGGGATATACAATTATTTAAGGCTTGTTCCAATATGTCGCTATGAACGATACAAGACCAACTCAGACGATCACGATAGTCGTGGACGCAAGCTGGACTTGACCAGCTTGGATTTCCTGAACCGACCACAGAACATACGAAAACCAAACTATTCCTTTTTTAAATTTGAATCATTTACACAGAGTTCCATCTTGTCAAATATTTCAGAGGTTACTATGTCAAAAAATACAAGACACTTCGTTGAGAAGGACTCCCTAATCGATCTTATAGTGCGACACTTTAACGAGCCCGTCAAATACTTGCAAGACATATTCGATCAATACATTTGCTCCGCTGATCTTGGCAGCACTTATGAATTCCAATTCGGTTCGTTATTCTCTGTGGAATCGGAGAAGCAATTCAAATAAACGATACCTTATCTTGTAGACTTTTCAATCCTCTCTCCGTCGTTCAAAATGAGAAAGCACTTGCGCCAGAGTGAACGGCAAATGTGTGTCTTGAGCGAAATTGTAAACTCTTCCCACGACATTTACAGTCCGGAATGTGGCCTTCTGCAGCACCCTTTGATCGGTAAGGTAAGGATTCGGTTTTCTATTCAGCTGGGTTTAAAAATTCTCATTTTAGAGACCTACCTCACTTGTAAGTGGAGCCATTACCGGCGATTCTTTTACATCCTTGTGGCACTGCACGCGTTTTTTGTCGCTTGCCTATCAAGCATTGCCCTCTTGATTGTGGGGAACTTTCACAAATTTTCCGAACTTCAAAATTCAACGCTCGACATCGAGTCCTTTGACGAGGGCAGAGTCGACGGAATTTTGAGCTACATTAAAGTGTTGGACTGTCTCCTGCTGGCTCTGGGATTTCTCTTGTTTGGCCACGCTCTGATACAGGTGAGTGCAACTACACTACACAGAGCTTTGATTCACAATTGATTTTTCAGACATTTTTCATCCCACTGCGGAAGCTGTTCTACGAATTCGAGATCCTGTCAAATTTGTTCACCTCCGGACTGGCTCTGCTGACCTGCACATACGGCATTGTGTTCCCCATGCAGTGGATTCTCAGGAATCACCTCAAGCTCATGTACACATTCAATAGTCTGATCATCCTGCCGGCTTGGATTAATCTGATGCTGATCATCGGACGCATACCGAGCTTGGGCTGCTACAGTCTGATGTTCACAACGGTAATGAAAAATTTCCTTAAGGTATGTTTATTTTAATTTGCTCGGATAAACGGTGCTTCTTATGGTTGCTGGTGCTATTTTCAGGTGATGATCTCGTTTGTGTTTCTAATAATTGGCTTTGCGTTGAGCTTTTCTCTGGTGTTTCCCATGTCGGAGGTTTTTAACAATCCAGTTGGGGCAGTGTTGAGGACGTTCGTCATGATGCTTGGAGAATTCAATTTTTCCGAAACGTTTGCTGAGAATGCGGTAAATATGCTGAATTTAATTTTGATGGCTGAATTCATTTCGTTTAATCATTGCTCACATATTGAGCGTGCGTTTGGTGCACTCAATGATGAATGTGATGAATTATTGTTTGTCATTCATTTGCATCACACTACTGGCGACATTATTCTATGCACAGCAAACAACGATTATTAGCTTGTCAATAAAACTAATAACCTGTACTAGAACCTGCCAAACTTAACCATCATCATCTTCTGACTGCATGATCGACTACAGGAATCGGCCACTCGATCCTCCGCCATCGACTCTAACTCATCAGGAGCTACATATATCCCAGCGCAACCAGGCGAGTTTTTGGATCACCTCGTCCAGACTCTGCCAAGTGGTCGCCTATCCGATGCAATCGCATTCAAGGCATGCCTCGGTAGTCGTGACGATGAGGACATTCGTCATTGGAAAGCCACAGACCACCTTTTGATTTGACTGCTTCGATGATGTTGAATTTCCTTCCTCTGAGTCGGCGAATGGCTTGCCAGAGCATATGTTCGCTTCGTAACCACTCTTGGTTTCCGCCTTGGCAGAAAAGGTACTTTATCAGTGAGGTACAGCGTACACAACACCAGGTGATGATCGGTTGACAGTTCAGCCCCTCTCATCACACGAACGTCACAAACCATCCGTTTTACACACGATGGTACCACAAAGGAATCTATCAACGATTTCTGTTGAAGACTCTGACGGTACCACGTGTATTTATGGATGCCTTTGTGTGGAAAGAAGGTGTTCATTATGGACATGCCATTTGCACAGCAAAAGTCCAACAACTTCTCTCCGTTCGCGTTCTGATGAGGATCACCGTTCCTCCCAAACACACTCCCCCAGGTCGTTACGTCCACACCCTAATGAGCATTGAAATCACCCATCAGGACATAGGAATCCATCCTCTCAAGGGCAGCATCAACTTCATCCAGGAAAGCCGCGTACTCTGACTCTAAATTCGGTGCATACACCTGCACCAGAGCCAGAGTTGACCTTTCAAGCTTGAGCTTTAAGATCGCGACTCTCCCTCCTAATGGTATTCACTCCAATACCCTGCCTGCCAGCCTGGGACGTGTGAGTATCCCCACTCCCGCCTGTGCAGACATTTGAGGTGCAACTCCCAACAGGAAGAGTTTTCACCCGTCCAAAAGGTCCGCAGTTCTAGATCCCCTTTGCTTCGTCGAAGAGATACCCACGATATCCAAACGATACCTGGCAGCTTCCTCAACTAGCTCGAGATCCTTTCCTGTGAGCGATGAGACGTTCCATGTGCCTATCCAAAGTCGATGCCGTTGTCCGTTGCCTTTTGCCAATCTCACGCACTGGTTAGTGCATGGCGTGATTTCCCCACCACCCCATAGCGGCTCACGAGGCCACTGATGGGTTGCTCGTAATTCCTTCGGGCTGAGTCCGACCGGCTGCGCCGAGCGGGACAGGCCGGCCACCAGACGTTCGCATGCTGCCACCATTCAGGCCTGGCTCCAAATAGGACCCAGCCACACCAGGGTAGGCATTATCCGAGGCCAATTTATTTCTGCGTGTCATGAAACAAAATAATAAAACTAAATGTAACAGAAAATTAAAATACAGATACAGTAGGGTGAGAACGGTCTTTCGATTCGCCCGAATTATGTATAATTGAGAGACAAATGTAAAAAAAGATCTTCTTTGTTTGGCGCTACAGTCCGGCGTGGACCTGGGCATCCACCAAGAAGCTCCTCCAGCAGAATCTTTCGCCAGGTGTCCTCTGTGTGGATGGCTCGGATTCAAAGGCTTTAGTGCAATCTATCTTTATCTACAAAGGTCTCTAATTATATGTAGTTTCCCATTATTCCGAGTGTGTCGCCCTCTTTACCGTTGCTGCAACCACCATGGGCGGAATACTGGATGAGTGCTATTGGTTTGCCGCGCTGACCCATATCTGACTTCTGCATAATCGTATCGAGGACAGGCAGTTGAGGTGTCGTAAGTGGAACATCGATAGCTGCACAGGTGACGTCTGCTTCTGGTGTTGTAATTGGGTTGACTACCGATCGTGGAAGTTTTGGGAGAATGACCAGAGTCGCTGACATTCCATTCGTTACTCTCGCGTAACGCCATTGTGACAGGGGTGTAATAATAATATAATAATATGTGTGGCGCCACAGGCCGGAGAGGAACAGGGCCTAGCTTCTCAAGAACCACTCGTGTTGTACGTGCTATTGTTCTATCACGAGTGGAAGGGACCTACAGTTTTATGCCGATTCCGAACGGCCAATTTGAGAAGCTTTTTGTAGACAGTTATACTCTTTGAGGATTGTCGGTGACTCGAAAGAGGTGGGCCGTGAAAAGTATTTCCTGTCGTACCAAGAATCGAACCTAGACAGGTAGGTCCAAGTGCGTAGGAAACGACGCACATACCCACAACGCTACGGGCCACCACTGTGACAGGGGTGTATACAGTTTTATGTTGATCCCTAACTGCTCAGTTTTGAGATGCTTTTTCATGTCAGAAATGTTCCCTGAAGTCTGAACATGATCTTGTCACCCATTGTAGGAGCCGATGCCTCTACCCTCTCCGCCACGCCGGCACTGTTAATGCTCCCATCCAATTCACATTCGATCTTAATCTCACCCACGTCATAGACAACAATTTAATGCTTAAATTTATTTACATATGCAGCAATTTCTAAATGGATTGTCAAAGTTCATCTTCGTCCTGTTTATAGTTTCCTGTAGTATAATCCTGATGAACCTCACGCAGGGTAAGTTCAGCAATTTAAATATAAGCAAAACGCTACTATAACCTCGAAGCGTGATATTCTTCTTAGGCATTGCGGTGAACGATATCAAACTCCTCCACGAAATAAGTCAAATCGTAAGACTGGAAAAGGAAACGCGATTTCTCTACGAATTCGAATCAATTTTTACACAAGAAATAATGACTTCGAATCCGGCTTTAAGAAAGGTGCACCAAATCCCAGAAATCTGATAGAATAGCATTTAAATGTAGTCTTTTTTTGCAGATAAAAAGGCGGTTGTATGATGCCGGAGCTATTAAGAGCGGTGTGACAATAACGAGCAAAGCCAGACAAGGTCTTTCTCAAGCTCTCTTTGGTACGTTTAGTGATTTTGTTTTTGTTGGCAGTTAATTGAATTTCGGTTTCCAGCTAAGTTGGTTCAACTGTATAAGCCGACAAGGAGGCTCAGTAATAATTCACCACATCATCCTCGATTTCATTTCAAGTGCTTTGCTGATCGATTCAACGAGCCTTAATGGTTTCCGAGCTCTATTTTAGGCTTGATTATAAAATAAAACTGCTTACATTTTTTTTTTATAAATTTAACATTTTTAATGAAATTATGAGTTCTGTGTAAAGAATATCTTGTTTTTTTTTTTTTTTTATAATTTGCGCGCGCTCAAGGGATTGCTAATACCCTTAAGTGTCCGGGGTCAAGACACAGCACGGGCCGAAGGTATAGAGGGAGAAAGGGAGAGGAGGTACCTGTGCACATTGGTCTTAAATATCTGCGGGTTGTAGTCTGTGGGAAATATAGGGCTGGGAAGAGCATTCCAAATTCGCGTAGTACGGCTGAAGAACGAGTCTCTAAATTTAACTGTGCGTCCGAAAGTAGGCTTAAGGGTAAACTGATGAGCATTCCTGGCGAGACGAGTATTGCGGGTGAATTCATGGAGAGGAGAAATGCAGTTGTTATACTAATTTACAGAGAACTAGGGCCATCTGATGCGAAAAACAAGGTGTGCTGAACAACTATACCTGACGTCATAGCGGGAGTCTTCATGTCAACGGGAATTTAAAGGCGGAAAGAATAACGATTTTTTTTTTCAAATTTGCCCTGTATAGCTGCCGCAATCTTTCACTAGGGATTGTGGTATCGTATTAATTCTAGTGAAAAATGTTTTCCATTTTTCACTTGTAACTTCTGATGTAAGCTTAAGAAGACATCACGTCTGTCTAATGCAAAAAAAAAAAACGGACCCTGAATGAGGTAAGAAAATAAAAAGACGACAAGCTGTCCAGCAAACTTGTTTTCCGTGCTTGACTAGGACGAAGATCCCATGCAATTCCACATTAATTGGGTGAATTACAGTCAAGGATTTAATTTTATCTTGCGATCTTAACAACGAACTATTCGAAGCGATGGTAGAATTAAGGATCACGGGAAAATTGATCCGATTGTGTCGCACCACGCTAACACTTACGCGATGTACCGTGCAGTATTAGAGTAAACGTGTGCAGGGTTTTATTTTTGAATGTACATAAGTACTCAGGACTAGACGATACACAAAGTAATGTATTTATGTTTATTCAAACTGCACAAACAATTGAAATATCAAACGTCCTTTCTTTCTTCTCGAACATTTCATCAAAGGCTCAACTATAATGCGCATAAAAGTCAATAAATAACATAAAAATACAGTGGACACCCCTAAGTAGAGTTATTACGGGATATACAAATCAGTTGGACTTAGAGGAAGTTCGACTTAAGGCTCAACTATAATGCGCATGAGCGAGCATGAGCTAGTGTCAAGTTTGTACGAACTGTTCCGTCATGTGCTAAAAAAAAACACGAGTAACTATAATAACCACATGCGCGCATAGCCTCCTGTCAGGAATTCTTCCGTTGCTTGCTTAATTTTTTTATTTAATTATGATTTATTACGAATTCCTCATGTTTCCAGTTCGATTATATGTGTATTTATGTACGAATATCAATACAATTTCAGCTGATTTGGTCATTTTTCAAATTTGTTTTCTTGTCTGTGTTTTATCTGTCACATTCGCATATGCGCGGTGCGATTCATTTCGCACTAGCTCATGCTTAACGAAACATTTGTGTTGTGCACATGCTTAACGAAATGTTCGCAATCTTTCATTGACGACATTGTAGATTACCTCATAGGGGTGGGTGTATTCGCTCACTCAACCATGCGCGTTTGACACTAGCTAATGCTCACTCATGCGCATTATAGTTGAGCCTCAAGAAAGGATGTGTTCCTGATAAACTTTGTATTCAATCTTTATATTAATAACTAGTAAAATACCACTAAATAAAGCTAAACGTTTAACATGCAGTTCGGCTGAAGGACTTCCAGGGGGTTTGAAACCTCCACCGGACTTCTGCAAGGAGATCCATTGTCGTGTGATTTCTTCAATTTGCTTACAAGCTACATACAATGCTTACAAGGCTTACAATGTTGCTTATTACAATATATGTTATTATTGAAAACATCATCGAGGTGTTCAGTTCCGTGTGCCCTCTCTGGATAGGGTGGTGTGGTGGAATATTTAGCCGCGATGGTGACTGCTATCACTACTTTGGTAGAAGTGATACAGTCCGTTGCTTGATGTCCTTGGGAATACTTGCGTATTTAGCAAGTGGTGGCCTATTTAGCCGCGATGGTGACTGCTATCACTACTTTGGTAGAAGTGATACAGTCCGTTGCTTGATGTCCTTGGGAATACTTGCGTATTTAGCAAGTGGTGGCCTATTTAGCCGCGATGGTGACTGCTATCACTACTTTGGTAGAAGTGATACAGTCCGTTGCTTGATGTCCTTGGGAATACTTGCGTATTTAGCAAGTGGTGGCCTATTTAGCCGCGATGGTGACTGCTATCACTACTTTGGTAGAAGTGATACAGTCCGTTGCTTGATGTCCTTGGGAATACTTGCGTATTTAGCAAGTGGTGGCCTATTTAGCCGCGATGGTGACTGCTATCACTACTTTGGTAGAAGTGATACAGTCCGTTGCTTGATGTCCTTGGGAATACTTGCGTATTTAGCAAGTGGTGGCCTATTTAGCCGCGATGGTGACTGCTATCACTACTTTGGTAGAAGTGATACAGTCCGTTGCTTGATGTCCTTGGGAATACTTGCGTATTTAGCAAGTGGTGGCCTATTTAGCCGCGATGGTGACTGCTATCACTACTTTGGTAGAAGTGACACAGTCCGTTGCTTGATGTCCTTGGGAATACTTGCGTATTTAGCAAATTCAATGCGTTGAGGAATTGTTGTCTGGGAGTCGAACTTCTCATGTCCCTCATAGCCATACTTATCTGCGTACCTACCTGGCCATATTTGGGTTTCTGCCGATATCGTATTGTTTCTTCTGGAACAGTGTCACCAAGTATTGTTGTAGGGGGATGATTCGGGCTTCTTCATAAAGTCTCTTGTATTTCTGTTGTCTGCGAATAGACAACGGTCGACTTCATAATTGCAACATTGTTGCCCCTGCACTGCACAAAATATTCTCTCTACGTATTTATGAACAGAAATACTGCCGCAGGTTTGCAGCAGGCGAGTATTATCAAAAACGTATTCATAAATGCAACATAAGTAGGCGATACAAAAAGTTTTGTCACGTTTCATTCTATCGCTATCCGAAATACTATTCACAATGTTACTCATGTGTTTTCGCTTGCCATACATATGTATTTCCCTGCAATCCTGCAACAAAATTAAAATCACTGCGAAGTCGATCGCAGTTTGACTGTCAAATTGCTTTTATGAACGCAGTTAGTGACTGCAAAGGTAAAGCAGCTTATTTAGATTTATGAACGCAAATCTTGCTGGGCTGCCGCAGTGTGACGTTCATGAACTAGGCCAACATTTCACTGTATCGGCCGTATAGATGTTGTACAGCTTTGGTCCCAGTTTGCCAGGTTCCTTGAACAACTCCCGCTTTAATGTTCCGCTCCGTTGACCGGCTGCCTTCTACCTGGACGTACACATTCTGGAGTGAAGAAAGCTTTAAATCATTTTAATAAGGTTAGAGGGAAATCCCCTCTAATCCATCTTATAGATAAATTCCTCTACCAAAAAAGCAGGCCACTGTGACTTGGTGGTTGTTCAGGCCACTACGATGTCGTGTTGAATCTTCATTAATGGATGGAGCGTCGAATTGCAAAAATGTTTGCCACTTTTCAGTTGGAAGTAATGATGTTACCAGAGCTGATTCTTGATGCCTGCCAGAGTACAAATCTGCGTCGGATATATGGCCCCGGCTGTGCTAAGATGTTTACGTAGTCCGAAAGACACTGGACACCAATGCTCCAGCTAAGAGGATCTTCGAATCCGAGCCTCCTGGCTTGAGAAGGAGAGGAAGACCGAACCTCCGGTATAAAGACCAAGTATGGGGGAAGCTAGAAAACTTGGTCAGGTTCAGATCCTAGATGGATCACTGGTCTGATAAGTAAGAAAGGTGTACATATATAGCCCCGTCCAAAGGGATTATGTCGATCATAGTCAGCTCGTAATGCCGAAAATTGTAAAGGGTATTTCATTAAGTGTATCCTATCGTTAAATGTAAATAAAATAAAGTGGGTGCCAGACATTTTTTATTCGTTTGCCATTATGTATGGAATGTAACATCGTTCCGGCGCGTTCGAAATGTCCACTCTGGGGCATAAATCGGGCTGAATTTGACTGATTGCCTGGGTGAAGTTCGCTCTGAGGGCCTCTGTGGCTTATGACTTATTCGCATGGACCTGCGACTTCAGAAAAACTCAACAAGAAAATGTCTCGCTGGCCAGTTCACAACACCATCACTTGAGACGATCATGCCCTTGAATCGCTCGTGCAGAATTTGCCCATGTGGCGTGAGCTGTGTGGCACGTAGCGCCGTCCTGTAGAAACCACATCTCGTTGTTGTCCATATCATCCAATTCTGGCCAAGAGAAGTTGGTAATTGTCGACCTATAGCGATGATGGCCTGGCCAACGTCGTTCTCAAAGAAGTGGGGACCGATGACGCCAAAAACCACACTAAACCGTGACATTTTCGAGATGCATTGGCTTCTCTTGGATCTCATGTGGATTGGCATCGTCCCAAATTCGACAATTTTGCTTGTTGACGTACCCCTTCATCAAGAAAGGGGCCTCATTTAATGGCGACCAGAAAATGGGACATTGCCCGTACAGAACACCCACTTTGATAAAACAATTTTATCATTTGCACGTGTTGTCGAACGCTATATTCATCCATGGAGGTCTAGCAAAACAGACTGGATAGATGACGGCCAATTTGACAGATGTAGCTTCAACAATATGGCCGCTATCAACTGTCAATGTTCGGAAGTCCCTATTGGAGGAGGACCCTTTAATTCCTACAAGATCACAGTAGGACACGTGCAACAATTGTTAATCGAATCCGGATCACGAGCCAACTATTTGGACGCGGTAGTAGCATCCGTTGCCAAGACTCATTCTACGTATAATCTTCACTACAGACGTAATGAAACACTTAATTTTTTAAATCAATTGAGCTCCACTTTATTTTATTTCAAGTATAAATAATTAAAAAGAAATTAATTCTGAAAATTCCGATTCAGTCTTTAAACTTCTGCCTTACACAGCGCGGCGTTGGGAACAGATACAGCAGCATGTTGAAGGCAGCCAATCCGACGGCAAACGCACACGACGCAGCAACATCAATAGTCTCCTAAGCCACAAAACATGATTAAGTTCTTTACCAAGAAGAAAAGGTTGCAAAAGACTTACATCTGGATCCGCGTGTCCAAGTCGCTCGTGTAGGAAATCAGTCGCCTTTGGGCAAATCACCGACGCCGTCGGAGTGCAGTTGAGCTTATGCGATTGAAAGGCAACACTGTGCAACAGCGACGACACGTAATGCGTGTGCGTTCCTTTCGCATTGTCCTGCAGCCATGGTTGGAGACCTTTGTAGGACCTAGAACGCACGCGTGTTTGAGTCATATGCACATCCTGCTGAGTTGCTTCAATAACTTACCGCACAGTTCCACTGGCCAGGGCGATGCTGATGCACAGCAAGTACGTGACAGCGACGGCAGCGTTGAATGGAACCTTGACCACGAGCAGGAATGCAATGGACAGCTGCTCAGCGAGCACATAGCTAGACCACAGTGCTACCAAAATGTAAGCGAACACTGACACATTGGGGCTGTTTGGATCAAGGAAGAGGCTACGAGAAGGAAGTGAGTTCACTGCAAGATTCGGAGTCAATAATCGAGGCGAATTCTTACGGATAGAGGACACAGCTCGCAATCGCCGCTGATATGATGGAAAATGGTATCGAAAGCGAGTTGTATGCAATGAGCAGGGTTGCTCCAGTGTAGAGACCTTCCGGGTTGTCCTGTGAGAAGCGCTTCCTCCAAATGGGATCTGTAACGAGTACGATTTTCATTAAAATAAATCACATTCAATGTTCTGCATGGGAACTTACAAAGATTGACAGAGGCAAGGATGCCACATCCGTACGACAGGCCAATGACGTTGAGAATCATGCCGTTTTTACTGAAAAATCCGTACGAATCATCCTGAGGAGAGTACACATTTCGTGTTAGTTTTAAGCTTAAAAATTGGGAAGGGATAAATATTCTTAAAAAAACGACAAGTATACCAGCGGAATGGCTCTTGAGCAATGATCTACCAAGTGTTGGTAACCTTCTGCGGAAGATGTCTACAACTAAAGTATTTTCTGGCATTGACATGGAACAGACTAAACTGTGTCGTCGTGGTTGAAATTTCGAGGCAAATGCACTCGTGTGTGCTGCCAAAGAGCGATTCGAAATTATTACAGCTGCTGGATGAACACGGAATGCGCTGAAGACCTCAGCAACTTCTCGTGTAAAGATTTCAGGTTAATAGCATTCAAAGTCTAATTTACTCAGGCATTAAAATGACCACCCGACTAAGTGACTTCTTCTACGGGAGGTGGGAGCGTGAGTTCCCATGGTACTGTGCCCGGTTATGACGCCGATAATAGTTCTAGGAATCTGCTTACTCAATGCAAAACGCTCAAGTAACCTGCGTTTGTGCCGGAAGACCATCTACGATTTTTAAGACCAATCCTTTCAAGCTTCAGTAGATATTTTGCAGCAGCGTGAGGCATGGAATGAACCATTCAGTCCGAATGAAAGGGACAATGAAGAGCAACAATTCCGTCCACCTGACCCGGATGAAGTGAAGATAGCCATATCTAAACTGAAATCCAATGAAGCAGCTGGAGCTGATGGTCTAGCGGCCGAGCTTTTCAAAGCGGCAGGCGATGACTTGGTTAGGAGCATGCACCAACTCATCTGTAAAATATGGTCGGAATAAAGCATGCCCGATAAGTGGAAGCTCAGCACTGTTTGCCCGATTCACAAAAAAAGAGACCCTCTGACCTGCGCCAACTATAGAGGCATCAATCTTCTGAACAAGATCTTATCCGCCGTGATGTGTGAACGCCTAAAACCGTTCTTCAAAAACCTGGTCGGCCCATACCACTGTGGCTTTCGGCCAGGAAAATCCACCATCGACCAAATATTCACACTGCGGCAGATTTTGGATAAAACCCACCTTTTCATCGATTTTAAGACCGCGTATGATAGCACGAGCTATACAGAGCAATGTCTAGTTTTGGCATCCCTACGAAACTCGTCCGTTTGTGTAGGATGACGACGGAGAATGCACGCTGCTCCATCAAGGTCGGTAAAGACCTAACCGAAATCTTTGATGTCAAAAAAGGATTCAGACAAGGCGACGCGCTGTCATGCGACTTTTTTAACATCGTTCTTGAAAGAATTGTTCAAAACTCGAACGCCAACACCAGAGGAACAATCTTTCAGAAGTCCGTCCAACTACTCGCATATGCCGACGATATTGACATTATCGGAAGAACGCAGCGCGATGTCAATGGCGCTTTTGTGGGTATTGCAACGGAGTCAGCGAAGATGGGTTTAGCGGTAAACGAGGGTAAGACCATGTATATGCTGTCAACGAGAAAGGACACCCAACACCGACGTCTCGGTCAGAACGTCACAGCAGACAGATATAACTTTGAGGTAGTCAAAAACTTTGTCTACCTAGGCGCCGCTATCAATTCAGACAATGACACCAGCGCCGAAATCAAACGAAGAATAACTCTTGCCAATCGCTGCTTCTTTGGGCTAAGAAAGCAGTTGGTGAACAAAGCTCTCTCTCGAACAACCAAGGTAACGCTTTACAAGATCTTAATCGTCCCAGTCATGCTATATTGCGCAGACTCATGGACTTTGTCAAAATAGGACGAGGTTGCTCTTGGCTGCTTTGAGAGGAAAATTCGTCGAATGGAGGAAAAGATATGGTAACGAACTGTACGATCTGTTCAGTCACGTCGTTAGAAAAAAAAAAATCCAACGATTGAGATTGCTAGGTCATGTAGAGCGGATGGAAACCAGCTGCGGCTCGGAAAGTTTTCGAATCCACGCTCGAGGGACGGTGCAGTTGAGGAAGACCGTGACTCGGGTGGCGCAAGCAAGTGGAAAGGAACCTCAATCATATGATGCGAGAGAAACTGGAGGCAGCTAGCTAAAGATAGAGCGGCTGGTGACGCTTGTTGGTTGAGGCCCAGGTCCACCTCGGACTGTAGAGCCACCTTAAGTGAGTAAGTAAGTGAGTCATAGATACCAGATCTCCATGACGGGCCACCACGGGATCACGGGAAATGAGGTCGCCGATGAACTTGCTAGGCAAGGATCAGAGGAGATACTCCCACAATCTGAACCTGTATTGGGATTACCCGCGTCCTCGGTTAGGGTTTCCATCGATGGCTGGGATTCTCGAGAGCACAGCCGGAGGTGGCTTGACTCTCCAGGATGTAGGCAAACCAAACGCATGCTCCCTAATGTCAGTTAAAAATCCGCCTCATTATTGTTATCGTTTGACAGAAAGTACGACTTACCGGTGTACTAGCGGGCCACTAAGCGACGAAACCCTCTGCGACTGTGGAGAAGACGACGACACTGCAGAGCACTTCCTCTGCCATTGTCTCGCCTTTGCTCGGATCAGGTGGCAGTTATTTGGTGCTGATGAGGTGGGAGCTGATGAGGCAGGCTCCCCATCACAGAAGCACCTGCTGGTATTCCTCCGGAAATTTCGTTAAATGTAGGTTGCTGCCTGGTAGTACAGTGCAGTGAAATCTTGAACACTTTGGTGTTAGGTGCGGTTTTTGGGGTGACGACTTTATTGACCAATTATTCCTCTGACACGATAACGCATATGTATATGCAATGGAGGCAACCAGGAGGATGGTCTAGGACAATGCAAGCTATGGATATAGCTGCGATGATCCTGCGTACCACATAGGCTGTCCAACAAAGTTTAATAATTGTGTAATCAATCGTTTTGATTCGACGCCAGGAGGCGTTTTGATTCCACAATAGACAATACTCAAGGTAACGATGGAGACATCTCGTTACTCCATTAAGATGAGTAAAGACTTCACCGAGACCACCAATGTCAAGAAAAGGCAAGCCAAACCCTATCACATGTGACTTCTTCAACCTCATTCTTGAGAAGATTCTGTAAAACTCACAGTTCAACACTAGAGGTTCGACGTCGAAGAAGGGCGCACAAGTGTTGGCAAATGCTGGTGACATTGACCTGATAGGTCGAACGTAGCAATCCGCCGGGGGGCATTAGCTGGCGTTGAGACGCAGAATAACTATGCTTGGGCTCAGAAGCCAGTTATGAAATGGAGTCATCTCTCGAAAGATGGTGAGGATATGGACATCTGTCAAGTTGGTGTGCGCCACTGGAGGCAGCTAACCCGAAACCGAGCTGGACAGGCTTCTTGGTTGAGCCCCAAGACTTTAGCACCAAACAAAGATGAAAATGAAGAACGTCGCATGAATAATGAAAATGTCAGGTAGGCGTTTTTCAATAAAGCAGCAATCGTTGAAAAATGTTGGAGAAGCTGTTTTTTTATAGAGAAACCAGCTGATGGTCCAACCTGTATTCTGTGTTGGATCTCTGTGAAAATTTAATTTCAGGTCGTTACTGCAGAGAGGACGTCCTTCAGCTCTAGCAAAACGGTTAACATTGCCCAAGCTTTCTCTAAATGACTCTTTACTGGGAGTCTTGTCTTCTCGGCGGACCCATTTTAGTCAAGCCAACTGCGTCCAACCCCATCAATGCCGACCGCACTTGCAAGCAATTGTCTGCAACTTATTACATTGTGGACCAAAGACGAGGTTGGTTGATGTCCGGTAGCGTCACTCAAAGAAGATGTAAGCTCTCATATTTGCCAAAGCCCATAGCCGACCTAACAGACTTAAAAATTGCATTCTCGTACTCACCCCGATGTTCCAGTAAAACAGCCACATCGTTGACATTGCAATTGGCAGCAGAAACAGTCGCAAGAATAACGACCGCATTCCGGCGAGTCCGCACGAGAACGTCGACGCCAAGAGTTTCCTGAAAAACACAACACATCAACATTTGCATTTCCAAGTTGCCCATGCCATACTCACAAGTACAGCATGACCCAAACTTTCAACTCCCCAGGCTTGCCGTAGGCCAATGGCACCTTCCCTGTGCCCATGGAGTTTAGTGGGGCATCAGATATTGGCGTTTCTCTGGAAAATCTCTCCACAAGCGCTTCGATCTGCTGGCTCGATTCCAAGAATCGGTCGCGACTCCTGCGAATTATTTTGTCAAACATAGAACATTTTCAAAAGAAGTCCTTGACTTGCCTGCGATCCACCGTCGACAGGCACAGGTAGTACATCAGGGGATTCTCGAGCTGAGGACAAGGGAAGCCAATGCCATGGAAGTACTCCAGCATGGCACGAGTACCGCCAGAGTAGACAACTCCGCCGAGGCATAGGAACAGCGCTCTGTCCAGAAAGGGGAACACGTCCGACCTGGGCTTCTCCAGGGACAGCAGAATGCCACAGCCCGTCTTCTTGGCCGTGTTTGACAGGATCGATATGAGCAAGTAGGCACTGAGCGGGTCCAGACCTTGTGTTGGTTCGTCCAAGAGAAGCATCACTAAAATGAGAGAGAGAAGAAGTTTACCCAGATGCAGCCGTGCATTCAGTTGCCACTCGTACCTGGATCTCGAACGAGTTGTATGCCAATCGCCAGCCGCCTTTTCTCACTTATGTTCAAGTACTCCACGCGCTTGTGCGCGACTTGGGACAGGGCAAGATCGGCTAGGACTTGTCTCACCTTAGAGCTTTTTAAGTAGCCGGACAGCTGGAATGTTATTTTATGTACACATTTTCTGAGAGGAACACTTTCTGAGATGACATACGATTGTTGCTGTGTAGTGAAGTGTTTGGGCAATCGTCAGACCGGGAATAAAGGTGCAGGACTGTGTAACGTAACCGCATCGTTGCTGGAAGAGGGGCTTCGACAGCGGCGTTCCATTGAGAAGGACTTGCCCGCGAGTGGAGCCCTCAGATCGCCGTGATATGACATCGAGTAGGGCTCGTTTTCCACTTCCTAAGTGAGAAAAAATGCTTAGATTTGTTAAAGTTCATTCAAACCAATTTATTTAATTAATCATCGGCAGGAATGCTGGAAACTTTGGGAAATCGAAGACCAGGACGTTTAGAAAGGTCAGTGGCAAAAACTATTCGAATCTGTCATCTAAGATCAGTGAAGCTCTATGCACCACAGCTGTGAACATACTCCTTAACCATCCGCCAATAGATTTAATCGGCAGACAGGTAGCAGTAAGCACTGCGGTTAGAGTGACATCGTTGAGTGTATGAACAACTCTGTTTTCCTTGACAGATTCAGATCCATACTTGGAGATACCGATGTTCTACCAGCATCCCCTCCAGATCCTACTGGAAGTCTTAGTTCTGCGAATCTCCACAGACGTATCGAAAATGTGCAAAAGGCGAGAGTACGCGTCAAACTATTGCAGTAACTCTAGCGATAAAAGAAGCTTTGACAGATATCGTTTGACAGACATCTTCTGATAGCCAGGCTGCGTTTAAGTCTCTAGATGCAGTCACATCAAGCTCAAGGATTTCCCTGAAATGCGGCCAGCAAGACTTTTGCTGAAGCTTGAAACAGTTGATCTCACTAATCGAAGATGGTCTGATCGCACAGGGTGCCCCACTATGACTCAATTATGGCCCACTCTCAATCTCGATCACACTGCCGGATCGCAATGAGCATGCCGACTCTCAGGGTTTCCTATAGGCGTTATCACGGTTCACTGCGCCATCGGAACTTATGACTTTCAGTTGGATCTGATCTACAACGATTGCTGTAGAAGGATGACGAGGAAACTATTGTCCACCTTTTGCGCAATTCCAGTGTCCTCTCCTCCCAATGGAAATGTCATTTGGAGGCTTCTTCAATACACTGACCGATCTGAGCAATTTAGTGTTTTACGGTGTAGGATCTGCTAGAGCTGCGTGGTAAAACAACGAGCCTACTCTTGGCTCTGGCCTAAGTCTGACTGCTGAATTCTGAGAGTTAGCCACTCTAACCGAACCTAATCTAGTACTGATTCTGTAGTGGATGATTTTAAAGTAGTACTACGTGCGGTTCTATAGAAGAAAGCAACGCGCTGTAATGTGACTTCTTCACCGTCATTCTAGAGAAGATCCGGCAAGATCGTGCTGCAGGTATGATCTTAAAGCAGTCCTCTTAGGACACACAGATCACATTGACGTTGTCGACAGAATACTGCATACGAGCCGTCAATAATGCGTTTGCTGGCATTTAAGTGGGTCTGGTGGTGAACGAGGGTAAAACATGGCATTGTATACCAAGATTGGTGTCTTGGACAGAGCGTCACAAGGGGCAACTATATCTTCTAGGTAATTAGTGACTCAGTCAACCTCTGCTTCGCAGTAAACAGTACGAACAACATAAGTACCGAGATCAAACGCAGATCTCCCTTTTGCCAACCGCTGTTTCTATAGGCTCGCGAGGCAGTTGAGAGATAGAGCCGTCTCTCGAAGGATCAAGGCAACTTTATATAAAACATTGATCATTCCAATCCTGCTGCACAGCGCAGAGGCGTGGACAGTTTCAAAATGGATAAAGAACTCTTCGGTTTCTTTTAGAAAAAGATTTGTTTTCGATTTTTGGCTCTGTTTGCGTTGATGGCATCGGGAGACTCTACGTACAGCGGCATAGCCAAGTTTCTAAGCATTCAACGCAGAAGGTAGCTGGGCCATGAAAAGCGTATGGACTTGAAACTTAGCTCCATCCCAAATAGTATTCGACTCCGGGAGTGTGGGATAATGCAACAGAGAACATCAAAGGTAGTACACACAAATGGAGATGGACCACAAACAACTTGGTAAGCTGGACCAACTGGGGGCAGCAAGCCAGATATCGCGCTGCTGGAAGTGGGTAGTTGGTTGAGGACCAGGTCCACCCTCGATCTGTAGCGCATATAGTGAAAAATAAGAAAGTGGTGGATACATTACATGATACAATCTACATGGAACCGCTGAAAGACAAAGTGTCACTGTATTGCGTGCAATTTGGTCTGCAGTTGACTTTGGTTCACACTTCTTCGAAAATGAGAGATGTGTAAATGTCAGCATCACCGTCAGTTCCCGTCGCTACAGCCAAATGTTAACTGAATGCTGTTGGCCTCAGATCGAAGGCGAGGATGTGGATGATATGTGGTTCCAGCACGATGGTGCCACATCTCACAGAAGACGACTTATTTTGGCTTGCTTGCACGAGTTATTTCGCGTTTTGGTGATTTCGGCTGGACACCAAGATCGTGTGAGTTCGTCCTGTTGTCGGATTTATTTTTGTAATAAATAAATAACATAATTCGCAAGCTCTCGAAGCTTAAAAACGAATATTCGATCTCGTAGGGTTCGCGGTTTGTGAGGGCCATGGCGATGTGGGTATGTGCGTCGACTCCTACGCACTTGAACCTAATTTTCACAGCCCTACCTCTTTCACTAACAATGCTCAAAGAGTTTAGAACAGTCTGTCTAGAAAAATCTTGACAAACTTAGCCGTTTGGCATAAGACTGTAGGTCCCTTCCACTGGTGAGAGAACAATAGCATGCACAACTCGAGTGGTTGCCGTAGAAGCTGGGCCCTATAGGGTTCGCGGGTAAGCCACACTCTCCATTAACTTTCCTTGCAGACGGGACCATATATCCTACCCAGAATTGTTCTTCGAATACACCAGGAATCAGCTCTGCTGTTAGGCTTATGGTCCAGCTATCTATTACATATAGCAGGACTGGCAAAATAAGTGATTTGTAGAACACGCTCTTGGTCCCTCCAGTCTGGAGTTTTATGCCCAGTTGTTTCGACAAACCGAAGTAGCACCGGTTGTCAAGAGCGATTCTACGTCAGATCACCACGCAGATGTCGTTTGTGGAGTTCACGTTTGCCCCGAGGTAGACAGACTCCTTCATTTCCTCAAAATTGTGGCTGTCGACTATCACAGTTTGTTTGTTTGTTTCTGTCATCGAGAATAACCTTGCTTGAATCTTGTTAGCGTCCAGCAAGATATTCCATTTACAATGGCAAGATGCAAACGACTTGAAAAAAGGGCGGCATGACGAGATCCGAGATCGTATTTGCTGATAAATCACTTCTAAAGTTTCTCAATTTTGCCATCTTGTCGTCATTTTTTTTATGCCATTAGTCACACTCCGTTGTTGTTTTGACTCGACGATTGCCATGGCTTTGGTCACCTTCGGCGGTTAGATTTGGATGCCTAAATAGAGTCTACGCTTCTACAACTAGTTTATATCGCGTTTGAAATTGCATTCCTAGGACACATTAGGACCGCAATTTCAAACGCGATATAATCAAGTTGTAGAAGCATAGACTCGTAGCGTAGCTGGTCTTACTAAAAAAGAAATTTTATTCGTCTCGTGGGAGCTTTTTTTGCTTCTATGACTGAGTTAGATTAAGTTTTGGCTGTCGAAAATCCTACTCTATTCCCAATTTCGTGCTACGATTGACTCTTTTATCTCCAAGCACGATAATTGAGCAAACAGCATCTTTTGTGGCGGCGAAACCCATCAGACCAACACTCAATTCAGTCCCAATTTGAACGCCAAATAATGTAACATTACACTCACCTTTCGAGCCCAGAATAGCCATCACCTCGCCACTGTGCACTGTTAGGTTGACGCCTTTCAGCACCATTGCCGTGCTGCCACCGCCATTGAAACATCCTCCACCGTCCACCTGCAAAATACCACGAATATTCCATGTAATTCTTTTCTCCCATGTATACCTGCAGCACCACACAATGGGTGGTTCTTGTCTCAAAGAAAATAAACAAACAAAAAAAAAAAAAAAGAGGCAAAAGAGTCAAGTCACGAACTTCAGACCAACGACTCTCTTTGGTCACATTTTATCTAACAATTCCGCAAAACAACAACATTCAGATACGCGCCTGTACTTATTCTTCGTATTAGATTTCATTCATTAATTTATAAGCTATACATTAATCGTTAACCGAACCTCTGTGGTGTGGTAGATGTTATGTGCTTCCAGCACGTAATCGCTGCCGATCATTTTTTAGACGACCACTGACGTCACAGCTCCAGCTCCCTTACTCTTCTATATTGACGCTGTCAACAACTTCACAACTTGATGTAAACTCGTAGCCAAGTATGCGATAGATACATCCACACAACAGAGAGCTAGCTCCAAATTGAGACACACCAACAAAATATTTTATTCGAAACCAAAACTTAACCAACACTGCACCGCACTTCAGCAAACTAACAGCCAGCCACAACGTAAGCCAACAATGCACTGACTGGTGGCTTAGACGCTACCAGTTGCTACGGTACGGGTACGGCGGCTTAGTTATGGCATTCCCATAGCTCAGAGCGTATGGGTTTCTCTGAGGTATTCCGGCAGTGGCAAGAGAAACTGTTGTGACCGTCGAGCTGGAACTGGAAATGAGTAGGTTTTTGAATTTCTTATTGGAATCGTTAAAACTAGTTTTTTGTGCACACAGATGTATCGCACACCTGTGTGTGGATTGGATATATGTACATTTGCTTTTTTGTTTTCTTTTGAATAAATCTTGTTATTTTTTTTTTCGAGACTGCTTGTTGCCAGGTTGAAGTTGGAAAGATGTGAACAAAAAAAGAAACTTCGTTTTATGGAATCGACATTAATTTAATAGAAAATTTCCAAGATGCGAATGAGAAACTTTAGCTTTAACAACAAGGACATTTTTTTTCGAATTATATTTAATCATGTAACAAGAGCTGAAATTTAAGATTCGATTATGTTAGGTTAGGTTGGAATGGTCACATTTAAGCCGAAGTAGGGCTACTCCTTAGCTTTGAACCAGTCGGTGCTTATAACAAAGCGGTTTAGCTGGCTAATGCTGCTTACTCACTCCATTTAGTTCGCTGAGATTATTGAAATAATTGGCCGCTAGATGTGAGTAAATTTGACTTGCCAGAGCGCTACATGAACACAAGGGGTGACTTGTCGTCTCTACCTACTCTTTATCAATTTAGTTTCGGCAGAAATCACTGTACGGGACACCCATCCCGCGGGCGTGTATGCCACTTCCACAATGTCCGGTTAAGATGCCGATGAGCTTCCTGAGTGAAGGACTGCTTAGTCTGAGCAGACAGTGTGATCGTTTAAGATTGCTAAACAGATTTCACAAAATGAATAAATTTCATTGGATCCAAGATACTTCACGCTGAGTAACTCGGTACTGTGACCGTCCTCGTAGCCGCAATAGTTCGATGGAGAGTGACCTTAGAATCCTTTATTTCCTCAAGCAGGAAAGGATCCTGACACTGAGGCAGGTTTCTCTCATTTCTCACTATCCCTCCGTTGATCGTAGATAAGAACAACGGAAGAGAAGAGTGAGTGTCTTTTTTTTGCTTGGAAAATCCGTCTAACAAGATGTAGTTCGGGCATATTTCGTTTGTTTTAAGGCCTGGTGGTGCCTTCTGTGGTTGGTTGTTTTGAATTGTGTGTACCTTAAGACGATGGTAGGTTGTAGCGATCGGCATCTC
Source organism: Eristalis pertinax (assembly GCA_907269125.1). Lineage (NCBI taxonomy): Eukaryota > Metazoa > Arthropoda > Insecta > Diptera > Syrphidae > Eristalis > Eristalis pertinax. The sequence goes on along the minus strand of OU026145.1, from coordinate 44,956,086 downwards.
GGAGGAGGATGTACCACACCATGTAACTACAACGGCTTTGCAATTGCTCGGTATGTCGCAAATGCCAAGGACTTAATTGTGATCTAGCTGTCCGAACCGATGATGATTTGGGTATTACATTGTTCTCGAGCCAGGAGAGTGCCCGAAATCTGCTACAGTGGTCAGAAAGCTTCAATGAGAAGCCCATAAAGGATTGTCCGAAATTCTCCCAGATTGCGTTGGATGCCAATGTACCCTGGTACCTAGCATAGCGCCACCGTGTTCACCAAGGCTAACTCAATGAGCCTCTGTTTGCTGCAATGTCAAAATTTCCGATGCAATGGCCTTTATTGCAGCTTCTCTATCAAAAAGAATGGAGATCGATTTCTTGGTTACGTTGTGTTCTCTCGTAGCAAGTGCTGCTTCGTGTATCGGCTTGGAAAACGCTACAGTCGTCTCTTAGTGTCTGGGAATTTTCGAAGTGATTACAGAAGGCCCCTGCGCCTGTACCCGCAATCATTTCTGAGCCATTAGTGTACAGGGGGATTTCCCCTCCAACTAAACGGTCTTTCCGAATATCTGTCAAATTGGCTGTCATTTATTCAGTCGGTTTTGCCAACTCACTACGGATGGAGATAGCGATCAACAACACGTGTAAATAATAAAATTGTTTTATCGAAATGGGTGGTCTGTTCGGGTAACGTGATACGTACTTTTGCGATGAGGTCCATATCTGGATGAATGGATACGTCAAAATTGTAGAATTTAGACGAAGCCAATCCACATGAGATCCAAGAGCGTCCAATGCATCCCGAATAAAGTTTGATGTGGATTTTGGACTGGTGGGGCCATTGGACCATATTCCTTTGAGAACTACGTTGGCCAGCCCATCACCGTCAATGGCGAGCGCTATAGGTCGATGATTACCAACTTTTTTGGTCTAAATTGGATGATAAACACCAACGACTTGTTGTTTCAACAGGAAGGTGCTACGTGCCATACAGCTCACACCACCACATTGTCAATTCACCAGCGATTCGAGTTTGTCAACGTGGAGGTGATGTGAACTGGCCCCAGAGGATTTTTCTTGTCGGCTTTTTCTGAAGTCGCAGGTCTGTGCGAATAAGCCACAAACCACAGCGACCGGTAAAGCCAACTTAACCCATGCCATCGGTCAAATGCAGCCTGATTTATGCGCCAGAGTCATGGAAATGATTGGACATTTCGAATGCGCGCCACCCAAAGAAGCCGAGCCTCTTTGGATTTTTGTAGGCTGCGTTAGGAGATATTTGTTCTCTACCAGACCAGAGAAAATTATGTCAGGATGGATCTTACTATCGTGGTGTATAGCCAGTGTATCACCAGCGATTTAAGGCCCCATGTTATCCCGAGGCCTGTTTGCACGTATCATACGCGTTCTTTGTACAATCATCCTTGTTTTCTTTACAAATTCTAATTTTTTTTTTGTCGAATGTATTTTTAACGCAACACTGGAGCACTCAGACTCAAATCTGAGCCAGACACAGAGTAGTAGTCCACCACTGATCGTGACAACTCCAGTGTTAGTACCGTTAATTTGATCCCAACGGCAAATTGTGACTGGACCAGATTTGAAAACCGAATAAACGCGTATTAGCTTTGCTTTCATTGGTACTCGAACCGGGGACCCCTCTATCCAGCGGTAGGCACCCAACCAATTACGTCATCCAGTACAACCAAATTCTAACTTGGTTGACCGTGTGTTGGAAACGTCAGATCACATATTTCTCTCGCCTCTTAACATACTTGACAACGTTTTGAAAATGTTTTCTCGGACCATACGGACCAATAAAGAATGATGTGACACAACACCGACGAATTTGAGGAACTTTTTGTCACTTGAGCACGAATTCTTGACAATTAATGGGTAAATTGACAGTTAACTGTCAAAAACTCATGAGAATTCGTGCTTAAATGTCAAAAACAATTCAAACAATTCGTCGGTGCTGTGTAAGTTGCATGTCTCTACCAGCGTTTATAATAATTATAATAATAATAAGGATGGCGCTACAGTCCGTAGAGGGCCATGGCCTAGCTTCTCAGCAACCACTCGTGTTGTGCGTGCTATTGTTCTATCACGAGTTGAAGGGACCTACAGTTTTAAGCCGACTCCGAACGGCCAAGTTTGAGAAGCTTTTTCTAGACAATTATATTCTTTGAGCATTGTCATTGACTCGAAACAGGTGGGGCCGTGTCGTACCAGCGTTTAAGTCTGCCAAAATACACACAATCGTATATTTTGGAATATTTCTGTTTGTGGCACCAATGACCTTAAAATTACTCATTAATGGCATCACTGGTGGCACTTTGAAAAATATTCTTCCGATAACGCTGATCTCTACAGAACTCTATTCCTCGTTCATGAGTCACCCCAACTCGCTTCGAAGAAGAAAACATGCGAGCCCACACGAGAATAACACACCTGGCAATGACCGCCCTCATTTGTAGCATTTTAACAATTCAACACAAACACATACCTGTCCGTCTGCTGAGCCACAAACACCAATTTAGATATATCCCATTGGAAAGACAACAACAGGTAAAAAAGAAAAAAGAAAAAAAAAACAAAAACGAAAAATTGAATCGCATAGGTTAGGGTCTCTTACTAAGATGGCGTCACACGATTGGTTAGTTCTCTCAGAGAGTTTGCGCATGTAGTACTGCGCTCGGCGCGGTCAATTTAATAAGTGTACCAGACAGTGTACCACCTTTAATTACACATTAAACAACAAAAAAAAAAAAAAAATATCTAATTAGTGCGCGGTGCGTTCTCTGTGTACACACATAAAATATCCTCCAAAAAATTTACTTGAGTGAAATTTGAGTTTTCTTCTTCTTTGCAACAGCAACAGCAGTGAATTACTGTTCTGACGGTGAAGTAAATTTTTGAGAGAAAATAAAAAGAAAAGAAAAGGAATATAAAATAAATACAAAGTGCCTCCATCAGCGATCAATTGGATATTTTTGTCATATTTCTTGGATAACACCGTCGTCGTCGTTCGGACAATGTCAATTTGCAACTGCAGTGGTCCAGCATAAAACTGACTAAATGGTAAGTCGTGTACGATCGTCTTCGGAAACATGAATAGATACAACGAATTAACGCGTTTCAGACTTCAGAATATCAAATGTCCGTGCTCAACAGACAAGACAAGTAATAATAGCGACGCTGTCGCATACATTTGTTTCACTATTCACTATTCTCCAACTGGAATGTACTGTTAAGTTGGTGTATGCTTCTTCATTGTATGTAGGTACACTCTGTGCTGCAGAAGGTCAAAGATCTTAAGCAGATCTTGTAAACATACATACAGCCGATATACCGTGTGTATAGGCTAGAACGCGCTGCCGTGTAAGAATATCATCTGTGGGACGGTGGAGGAACTCAGGGGGGGACTACATTTTGAACTTGCCAGTCCAGTGGTAGTGGCAACGAACGTACACACCACAACCTCGACTCGAGTCGACTCGGCGAAGTTTACACCACTCTAGCTGTGTTCTAGTTGGAATTTTCGTTTCATCCACGACGAGCTGGAGGTAATGCCATGCCACATTGTACGGTTTTGCGTTTACTTAGCGCCCTTTTCTCTGGCTCTCTCTCTCTATCTCTCTATCTCTGTCCTCATCCAACACAAGATGTACTAAGTGCAGCCAGAAAGGGGTATCTTAGGTTCTGCCTTCTCCGGAGTCGCCGTAGTCGCCGGAATCTTATGCAAATTTGAGATATTCTCATGGATTCATAGAAAATTAAGCCATGCAAGGCAATAAAAAAAAAAAAAACAGAAGAAGAACGAAGAAACCTATTAATTAAAGATACGCGCGTACCTTGAGTGAAAGTATGACATGAACCTGTTTAACTTTCGTCCGGCTCTTTGGGACCGGACGAAATTCAATCAAGAAAAAATCCCCAAAATTTGGAAAGCAACAATAAAGAGATGGCAACGCTCAAGATATGCGGGTACACATCATTTTATTATTTGCCCGTGTCCGAGGCCGTGATTTACTTTTCTTTTTGATAACTGTTGGATTTGTAATTCTGTTTCATCTCCGCCCGCGCAGGTGGTTTTCTTTTTTTCTATCGGTTCGGCAAAGAATTTTGCCTGTTTATTCTTTTGACCTCGTTTCGGTGTTTCGGAATTATTTTTGCCCGTCGAAATGGAAAGGTTTCGATTGGCGAATAAATTTGAAACTTGTCCCAATTCAGTGCTGTAATAGCCTTTGGAAGATCGGTGCCAGTTCGAAAGCCAGTTTCTGGTGTACCGGAAATGCCTGGTCTCGTGTGCCGCATTGCTGACTGATTCAACGGATATATCTTTCATAAGCAAATGCCATTTGAATACATTTATTCTCGTCCGTTTGTGCACGTACCTGATGATTTGGGTGAAGTTCAGACATCAATACATGGGTGCACGTATGCATATGCGCACTAAGCTCGTTTCAACGGGCATGACTCAGACGGGACTCACATGCGAATGGAGTCATCGGCTATCGATTCCTTCGTGTTTGCCTCTTTTGAGGCTTCGATTCCGCGTCTGCTCGAATGGCGTGTGGATTGTGTTTCTAATTTTAGCTTAGTGGATACGAATTAGGCCCAAGGGAGTCCTCTCGCATTCAATGGCGTTCCTTTTTGATTGGAGCATTTTTTTTTATGGCTTGAGCTGAAAGGGTGATCAATATCGTGACGCCCAGAGTCTCGGGGAGTCTGTAGACTTCTGCAGATAATCGGGATTGCTGACGAACCGTCTTGAAGAGGGCAGGACCGGATGAAGGCAATGAGTCACAAGCGGTTTTTGTGGTTTAAAAATGCCACAGCAATCCTAGGATTAGCGTTTATTATTAACACACGACGCATCTTCACACACGTTGAGAAAATGGCTTCACCTATTTGAGTCTAGCCAGGCGTCTCTGCTACCAACGTCTACGGTGGCTAGGCCAACTAGAGCACACGGGCAAACTGGCAAACATGGCATTGTCACTCAGAGTGCTCGACTCCAAGCTTGGGAAACAACTCAACAGAAGAGGCTAGTGTTTCAGGTGGCACGCAGACGTGGAGAAAAACTTCAACCAACTTGGTTTGTACAACTGGAGGAAGTCAGAGTGGTTTGCTGAGAGTCAGGTCGAGTGACACCACACAAAGGACAAGTAGAGTTATGTCCTTTTCTGTTAAGTGGAAAAATTGATATCCGGATACACATTTGTGGCCGTTTTATCGCATTTTCCACGTCTTTCCGGCAAGATTTCCGGTGATAACTGTTCGCATTCCTGTCGAATATTCTCCTTAAGGGCTGCCATTGTCTAAAGCTTGTGGGCATAAGCCCCGCGACTTCAAGTAGCTCAAAAGAAAGAAGTCTGGGATGCTTAAATCGGGGCGACCTTGCTGGCCATGCCAAATAGCAAAAACGGACGTTTACCTGAACAGGAAACTCTTCCTGCACAATATCCATTGTGGCTCGTACTGGGTGTGCGGTGTTGTTGAAACCACATGTTCACCAAGGCCCTGCTCATCCAATTACGGCAGTAAGAAGTCGTTTATCATGGCCCTGTAGCGTTCGCCAGTAAGAGTGACCGTATTGCCGATGGCGTCCGCGAAAAAATACGGCCCAATCACACCTCCTGCGTGAACGCCGCACCACACATTGGCTTTGAGTGGCTGTAATAGCTCTTCTGGCATCACACGCGGACTTCCAGCCAACCCCAGAAACAAAGATTTAGCTTTTTGACGTAACCGCTTAAGTGAAAATGCGCCTCGTCGCTGATGATAATTTTCGATACAAAATCGTCCCCTTCATTGTTGAGATTATTGTTGATACTCTTGCGGAGTACAGCGCTTTATATACTGCAGCTGTCTAGTTCACAAATGTCAAGTATGATTGACGTACGACGCCATTTGCAAAGATCATAACATCTTCCGGTAGAATGATTAATTTGCGGCGTTGCATTATATCAGTGCAGTGTGTCATTTTGAAGTCACTTGTCGGAAACCCAAGAATTAGTTGGGAATGCTTTCATTTCCCTTATTTTTCTTGATCGATTTAGCAGACCCTAGAAGGTGCGTTCATGTGTAACTGAAATCGTTTGAGCGTTGAATTTAGGCTGACCTTGACTTTAACTTGACTTTGACTTTGGTTATATGTAGAAAAAGCCGATGAATGTTGGTCAGAATCACTTCTGCCGGAGCAGTGTATCAACTGATCCCTTCCCCTTGAATTGTTCAAGAGTCTGATACCCTTATTGCTGGCTCAAAATGCACGGTGTCCAATGATGCAGGATCCAGTTTGACAACGTAGAATGATATCTCATCATCCACAATGTTCAACTGTTCAACAGTCATCGCACTAAAATGTCAGCATTTATGTACAAAGAAAATAGCACACTCTCGCCAAGTGGTTAACCCTGGTTTCCTAAACGAAATGAGCGTAAATTACTCAAAGCAAATAAATAGAATCTTTCAACAAGTCGAACGACGCTCTCCGTCCTCCGTCCGTCGACAAGCGAACACATGCACAGATGCATTGATTGACATTCGATGCAAAACGCATTTCAGCGAACTAACAGCTGAGTCACCCTGACCGCAACTGGAATCTTGTCTTATGGTTATTTTCTGTGATTCTGAAGTTCAGGGCATATTTGCCAATGCTGTGGTGAAGAATATGCAGATTGACATTTCGGAATAAGTACCAACGTATTCTCAGTATTTTCTTTGTTTTGTTGGTTGGAATATAATTATTGATGACGTGTTTGTGTTTGACGATCTTGAGCTTCTGTGATGTGCATTTGTTGGTTGGGATCCTGCTCCTCGACAAGCACACTGTAGCGAAGTGGAGGACTAGTGGTATTTTGGAACTTAGATGCTTACTTACTTACTCACTTAGGTGGCACTACAGTTTGGGGTGAACCTGGGCCTTAACTGACAGACCTAGAGAGCACGGTTCTTAGCTAGTTGCCAACAGTTGGGCACTCCAAACTGGTTGAAATCTCCTTCATATTGTGCGTGCCACCTAAAGCGAGGTGTTCCTCTACTGCGTTTTCCCTCCGGGTTAGATTCGAACACTCTGCGGGCCGGAGTACTGCTGTCCATTCCCTCTACGTGTCCTAGTCATCTTAAGCGATTGATGCGCTGTTTTTTTTACTAGGTCGATGTCGCTTACAGCTTGTATAGCTTTGAGCCTTAGAGCCTACTCTTTATTAATATAAAGCACATATTTTTCTCCGACACGTCCGATGCTAGCGAGAACATACCAAAAACGAGGTATTAGCCAACTGACAGATGTCAGGTTAAAAACTACCTTATTTATGTGATTACCCTTTTTGTGGCTCCGTTCGCTGATGAAGTTCGAATTTGTTGAAGCGCTAGAAAGCATTTAAAGACTGCACAGCATTAACTTCGGATCGCTTGACTTAAGGCTCTGCAATGGCACAATCCAATGAAGGATTAAGACCCGATGTGAGATTGGTTCCGTTTGCTTAGTGGTAGTCAAACCGACTTCGTCGAGTTTCGTTAAGTATCGCAAGTTTTTAATTAATAGCGAACTCAATAGCTCTTGCTGGTGAGTTCCTACTTTTCTGTTAGAAATCAGTAATTTTGGCCATTTTAAGACGAATCAATGTTTCAGCAACCCTTTTGGGTACGTTTAGATGTAAATTTGTGTACACTTTTTTCGCCTGACTGAACATACTGGGACAACGCGGTATAGGAAGACCGCGTTGCTGGAAGCAACTAGCACAAGTCCCAGCCAGATGGAGTGGCATGTTGACTGAGGTCCAGGACCACCCCGAACTGTAGCGCCAGCAGAAGCACTACTACGTAGGCCTCGTATAAAAAGGGCTATGTTGTGTTATAAATTTTGCGTGAAATTGGGCTTGAGCGCCTTGTTTCTCTCGAGACGGGAACTTTACACTAGCAAAATCGTTAAACCTGGTGTCCGGATTACAAAGTAGACACATAAGGACCTCCCAACCAAGCTCCTGGCGAGTCGCTAACAATCTGTGTGGCTGACATTGTCCTGATGGAACACAATTACTCTCCTATACTCTCCTATAGCTGGCCGCTTCTGAGCGATTGCTTCCTTCAGACGGTCCAATTGTTGACAATACATATCCGAATTAAGAGCTTTATCGTAGGAGATCAACTCATTGTCCTGCCAATCCAACCAAACACACAGCAAAACCTTCCTAGCCGTCAATCAGGTATGGCCGCCGTTTGACCCGACTCACCGCGATTCGACCACGACCGTTTCGACTCGACGTTGTTGTAAATTATCCACTTTTCGTCACCAGTCACGATCCGCTTCAAAAATGGGTCGATGTTGTTGCGATTCAGCAGAGATTCGCAGATTAGGTCGAGCTTCCTTAACGTTAACTCGTGTGGTACGCATACATCGAGCTCTCTTTTCGTATCCAGCCTTCTTCAAATGGTTCCGACCGGTTTTTTGTGCAATCTTTAGCTCCTGGGCAATCGAAACAGTGCTCATATGACGGCAAGACTGGACGATTTACATGATTTTACAGTCGTTTTCGCCAATTAAACCTGATGCCTTCCAGAGCGGGTGCATCTTTGACATCAAAACTGCCGGAACGGAATCGACGGAACCAAAATTGCCCATGATTCATTTTACAGAATAAGTACCTTAAACATTATTCACACTTTCAGCCGCCTGCGCTTTCGCCTTTATCGAAGAAATATGGCTTTTTTTTCTCTTTTCTGGTGCCCACTTTGACGTGCGGTTCAGTGGGACCTATATATCCATCAGACTCACCTCGATCTTGGGATTCCTCTGAGATGTGTGTGCAAATACCAATACCACTAACAATGACGCCCTCAAAGCGTTCAAATACTATTACTACCTGGTACTACCAAATTGCTTATACAGCGTTCTTACTCAATAAACAAAATAAAGACTTAATATTTGACTAAACCTTGCACCATATCCTCTAGTCGTCGCAAAATATCCACGTTTTTGAATACATTTGATAAATAAAAGAAATCAAATAGTGTCAAGCGATAATTCTTACTTTAACTTTCATCGGCAGTGAGAACCAAAAATAAAAAAAAAAAACAATGGAATGACACTTTTCTCTTAACCCTCTTAGTATCTAATAAGGAAGATCTGAAGACAGAAAGTATTATCATAAAAAAAACGCGACGTTTTAGATTTATGATTAAAATGTCGTGCCAGCTACTTTCCCTGCTTGTCATTGCTTTGTTTGTTTTCTGCATTTTGTTGATTTGAAGATTTTAATAACAATTGTATGACCGGAAGTGTGTATTTTTAACTGAATGTCATTACTTTGGTTGTTCAAGAAAGAGCAGGTGATAGAGGATAGTTGCCAAACGTTAATGGGACTTGCGAACTTTGACAGTTGATAGTGGGCATATTGTTGGAGCTACATTTGTCAAATTGGGTGTCATTTATTCATTTTTGCTTGTTCAAGTCACCATGAAGGAACATAGTGCAAATGATAAAATTTGTTTTTTCGAAATGTGTGGTCTGTTCGTGCAACGTTCTACGTGAATTGGCGATGAGGCCCATTTCTGGATGACAACAAACAAAATTGTCAAATTTAAGACGATGCCAATCCGCGTGAGATCCAAGAGTCACTGGAGTGGACTTTAGGCTGGCAGCGTCGGTCCGCACTTCTTGGAAAACGACTTTGGGCAGGATATCACTGTCAACGTGCATGATTACGAACTTCTTTTGGCCTGAATCGGATGATATGGACACCAATGACATGTTGCAACTGGACGGCGTTCAGTGCAACAACACATTGTCAATTCTCCACGAGCGTTTCAAGGGCATCATCTCACGTTGAGGTGATGGGAACTGGCCACCGAGGCTTTTTCTTGTGGGCTTTTCTGAAGTCGCAGGTCTATGCGAGTAAGCCACAAGCCATAGCGGCCCTTAAAGCCAACATAACCCATGCCATTAGTCAAATTCAGTGTGATTTATGCGCCAGAGTGGACATTTCGGATGCGTTCATAACCGTCGAACTGCGGCAGCCATACAAAATTTGCATTCGTAAATGTAATCTGCTTTCAAATTGGCAGTGGTTTCTGTTTTGTTGCAGGATTGCAGGGAATTCGAATGGTGGACTTCTTCATGCCAAAATGATTCCTAAAACCATCATCCAGATTTTCCCTTATTCGTCTTTCTTTGGCTAGCGCTACTGTCCGGTGTAAACCGGGGGTAAACGAGTGCCTCAGCCAACATGCCTCTCCATCTAGCTCAGTCTTGTGCTAGTTGCTTCCAGCTAAGTACATTCAGCTGATTGACGTCCCTTTTCAGCTGCGTACAACATCGAAGGCCTAGTCTTCCTTTACCCCGTTGTCCCTCGGGATTAGAGTCGAAGAAGAAGAAGCATTGGTGTCCATTCGCTCTACATGACCTAGCCATCTGAGACTCGAACTCGTTTGGCCATATTGACACGTCACCGTATAGTTCGTCATTCAGTCTCCTCCTCCAAACACCGTCAATATATACGGGGCCAACGATAATACGACGGAGCAACCAAGAATCTCCTCGCACGCTTTCGTTAGTGTCCATTCTTTTGCGCAATACACCAGCACTGCGACTCTCAATGTCTTGTATAGGGATACCTTGGTTCTTCGAGAGAGGGCTTTATTCTTCAATTGCCATCCAAGCTCAAAGCCACAGCCATTGGCGAGGCTGATCCTTCATTCTATCGCCGCTTCTTCTTGCATTTGAGGTAACAGAGTCTTTCACAACTTCGAAGTTATAGCTGTCTATAGTGACGTTTTGTCCAAGGCAGGATATACTTTGTCTTACACTCATTGACCGCAATACCCATCATAGCCACTTCCTTCTCGTTCATAGCCGCTCACAAACGCCCCACTGACAGCCTGTTGTGCCCTTCCGATGAAGTCAATGTCATCGGCATATGTGAGCAGTTGCACGGATTTGTGGAAGATCGTGACTCTTGTGTTGACGTTTGAGTTACGCACGATCTTCTCGAGAATGATGTTAAAGAAATCGCAAGACAGTCCGTCGCCTTGTCTAACTCCTTTTTTGACATCAAAGGTCTCGGTGAAGTCTTTACCGACCTTGACGGAGCAACGGGTATTCTCCATCGTCATTCTGCAAAGAGGGACGAGTTTTACAGGGATGCCAAAACTAGTCAATGCTCTGTGTAGCCTGTCTCTATAAATACATACTGTCATAAGCGGCCCTTTAGTCGACAAATTGGAGGATGGAGGATATCGACTCAAAACTCCTGGATCTTGTCCAAGATCTGTCGTAATGGTCATTGGTGGATTTCGCCTGAAGTCGCACTGATATTGAGCATTGTAGAATATAGACGCATCAAAATTGATTGCAGATTGGCATTCAATTTCTTAATCTAGCTCTGAGAAAACATGCCACTTAAGAAGCGTGCTCTTTGAAGAAGCAATGAACTCCACAATGCGTTGATATCGAATGTAAATCAAGTCTCACCAGTTGGAAGGTCTCCTAAGCATCTGGTTGTCATGGATTTGGCCCTGATCCTTAAGCCAACCCACGAAGATCCTGCCAAGCCAAGCCTTAAAGCAAATTATGAAGGTGAAGCTATTTACCAAGCAATTCTGACGAAAGAGATTGTTGCTGGAAAACAGGAAACCTCCTCTCGCTCTCCTAAAAAAAATTGGACCCTCAGCAGGTACATCACCTGAAGTTGTGAACTCAACACTGGGTAGTGCCAAAACGGTTATTACCAACGACCACAGCTCGGTGCCGAAAAACTCTAGCAAGCAACGCGCCAATGGGAAAAGACTCGTCAGTAAACTGAGACCCGAAATCCCTCACTGAGAAGGAAAAGGGTAAGCTGAAGCGACCATTCAATCCACTGCAACTGCATGGCGTAAAATAGGTGACAGTGAGACCAAGCCAAGGAAACCAACTGTGCTCGCTACTAGAAAGGTAGGCCATTACCATCTCCATCTCCATCACCATCTCGAAAGGGACTAAAGTTGTAAGACTGAAGGTTGCAATGGGTCCGACCACAGCCGGGTGCAATTTCTACCACCCCGACTGTGGGCCTAGAGAGCCGACCTCTACACGCACTGCAAAGAGTGCCTTTAGAAGCATTCAATCCAAATGCTGGCTCTCAAGCCCTATTGGACATCAAGTCCAGGCTGGTCGCGAGCTACCGCGAAGAACTCACAGTTCTCAGTGCGCGACACTCGATAACTCTATTCTGGGTGGCAGGACACGGCACTGATTCACTGAGGCAGCAGATGAACTTGCCAGAAAATGGGCCGAAATCGAACCATCCCAGGCAATCGAATATATTCAACCACCACTGGCAGATGTCAGGAAAAGGATCAAGAACTATCGAGCAAGAGCTGGAACACTATAATCACCTGCAAGACTACTCAGATGTTATGGGCCAATATCAATAGAACTACAAACGACGAACGCCTTCAATGTGGCAAACGTCTGCTAATGATGGTAGTCGGAGCTCTAATGGGCAATAACCATCCGAAGTATCATGAAACAAAAAATGGGACATGCCATGACTGCATGTGAAGATGAGACTTCTCACTATCTCTGCTCCCTGCCAACTAAGATGCAGGACCTTGGTAGAATTCCTTCTTCCAGGACCTGCAAGCACTCAATAACATCGTTTTCAAGTTCATTAGGATGTCGGGGTGGCTGAACGAAGAAAGCTCTTCACAAACTGCAACTTCAACGTGTCGATGAATACGATAAGGGTTTGAGGAGTAACACTTCCCCCTCTGGGCATCACAATGGTGAGACGTGCTCTCAGGCATTTACCAACGATCCTATCATATCCTAAGAGAACAGTCCCCTGACGATTTCACACTAAATCACTTCTCGCAAATTACTAACAGCTATTCAAAGGCGTATGCAAAGTACAAAATGCGTACAAAAAAAAAAAAACAACAGAAATTTGTCAATGTCAGGTAAAGGCTCCGCCAGAGTCTCAGAGATCTACTTTGTATGTACATGCATAATTTAGCAAATTTTGTCCGCATGAATAAGTCCACACTTTCACTTGACCATGTGCAATAAAAAAAAAATGAAGTTCAAATGACTTTCGTATCTACTACATCCACGAGGAGAAATATCAACAAAAACTGAATTAAGTCCAAATTTACAAAATTCCTCAACTATGCTCCCTCATTTTGAGAACAATGTTGGTGCCGCCCTTTTGGCATCCCATTCACGTGCATCTCTTTTGGTGCGGTTTCATCATTACCTGTCTCTTTTGGCCTTGATTGAGTTATTTTTTTTTTTTTTGCTGCTGTTTAGCCCAGTTCGTAATACATATTTCATTAATTTTTGTTGTTCCCTAAAGACAGCCGATTGAACATTCATCGGTTCGGTAGCGTGTCCTCAATTCGTGAATTTTGCACGTTTCCAATGAGCATATTGTCCGAGTACAAGCTGTTCAATTTAAATCTTAATTGAATGTCATATCTTACGGTCATTTAGCAACGGTGTTTGCTGCGTTTTTTTTTCGTTTGTTTATTTACTTGAATGTGTGTCAATGTAAATGATTGGTGTTTAAATGCTCGACTATATGTATTCCTAATTATGACATGTTCCCATTTATTTTTTTGAATTCGTTCGTGTGGCTCGCTTTTTCCTGAAAATGATAAATGTGTGTTACTTCTTACAGTGGACAGAGTGCTGCATTGCCTTCTCTTGTTTCTTTCATCGACTGTTGGTTAGGTTAGGTTAAAGGAAGGTGAGTCTGATGGTTGACCATCACTTCCACTCGGAGCCCAAAGGGCGGAGTACACAATTCTTTCTATCCTGTCATATCACGTGATTGTTGAAACCCCGTGCTCTCTATGCATATCTGCCTTCGCACCGTGAAGAATCTATTTCCGTTCAATTCAAGTTGTTTTGGATGGGCTCAAGTCTGATATTCACCTAATAAATGCTGGTGTACCCCAAGGCTCTGTTCTGTCTCCGACACTCTTTCTCATTTTTATTAATGATCTCTTGTCTGCTACTTCTAATCCAATCCATTCCTTCGCTGATGACAGCACCCTTAGCTTTTCATATTCGTTCCGAGACGACCCTGCCCTTCGGCCGTAGGACATTGAATTCCGATCTGGACAGAATAATTAACTGGGGAAACAACTCCTGTTTGTGCAGAGATTTCGAGTAGAATCCGGTAACGGTGAAGACCTTGTTTAGACCTTCGAAATTGAATGTGACACAGTTCAAGCACACGTCAATCGATGCAGACAAGAATAAATTGGAAATGCGCGTAGGAGGATACATAAAAACCTTGGCATCCTCTTTATTCTCATCTCTTCCTGAACACTCACAATAGACAGATGTAGGCGGGATAATCAGGAAATCAGGTTTTAATAAACTAGACCAACACCGACTTATTCACCTCAGCGCTCACCAAGGAATATAGAAGTCTGCACACGGGGTGTACAGTACGACTAGCAAATTTCAAACTGCCTACAGTTATTGACAAAACCGTGAGTTGTCAGCGTTGGAACGCTATAGAAATCCAATGTTCATCGGCTGTCGGTTTCCGCTGCCGGCTCTCTCAGTTGTTATTTCCGCAAATCGTATGCAAATCATTGACTTGTTGGGAGCTGTCAACAACTTCGCTCCACCGATTGTCGATTTCTGTACCTATGAAACATCGTGGGTACAGCCAGCTCGTAGATCGTGGCCCATGCCGTATGTTATTAACACTACACTAAAGCACTCAGACTCTAAAACTGGTCCATTATACTTAGAGGCAGCAAGCTACATTTACTGAAACTTTTAAGACTGCGGAGAAAGACCAGCAGGCGCTTCTGTGATCAGGAGCCCACATCATCAGCTCTCACCTCGTCAACACTGAATAGCTGGCACCTGATCCGATCAAACGCGGGCCAGTGGCAAATGAAGTGCTCTACGCCGGTAAGTTGTCTGCAGTCTTTACTGTTAAGAGATAGCAAAAATGCCGCGGATTTCCTGCAGACGTTGGGGAGCATGCGCTTGGTTTGTCTACATCCTGGAGAGTGGAGTGCCACCTCCGGTTGTGCTATCGAGAGGTCCAATCACCGACGGAAGCCCTAACGAAAGACGCAGGTAGTTCCAACACAGTTTCAGCTCCTGACAGTACCCCGTCGGATTCTTGTCTAGGAAGTTCATCAGCGATCGTATTTGCCGTGATCCCGTCGTGGTCCAGGACACAGTCTTAACGAATTTAGACCGCCGGTTAGATTCAGAGAAAACTTGCATTCGTGAACTTTCCTGAAAATAGTTAAAGAGTGGAGCAAGCCCTTAAGCACAGCTTGGCTGTCGCTACAGATACTTCGCCCATTCCACCTGTTCCTCACAATAGAGTTCGCGGCCATCCGGATCGCTCTGGTTTCCGCTGGGAAATTTTCCTAACGAGGTGTGCAGTCTAATGTTGACGCCATCCACGAAGGCGCCAGACTCTTCATTGGTCTTGTAGCCATCCGTGAAGATTCGACTACAGTCCTTTCCTGGCTCAGATTCTGGCCAGGGGCAGTCCTGAGTGAAGGGAATGTCGACTTTGTATGTCGCAGCCGTGCGGTGCGCAAGGCCATCGAAACTCCGGTGTAAGTTCTGGTACAACTCCACTGGTACGACCAATCGGAAGATGGACTTGAAGGTGTACTCCCTGATGTCGATATCAAGGGGGAGGACGGTTAGCAGTGCATCAAGAGCAGACCCAGGCGTACTAGGGAAGGCCGTTCTTTGAAGCTTCTTGATAGCAGCAGTTTACTGGAAAGCTTATTCCACCAAACGACCGATGCTTAGGAGAGAAGGGTCCTTATCATGGCCGTGTATATTTGAGAATATTCCCTTACACTGCCAGATTATTTGGCTTTATTGGAAAAGCGGATATTGACGCCTTTTAGTACTAGTTGAGTCAGACCAGTCAACGTTCTCCTCCTCGTGAAGAGAGGGTCTGAAAGCCCATTTCTGGTATACCAGTCGTCGATCACGTCTAGAGCCGCCTGCGCTTTTGAACACGCAGCCGCTGGGCACGGTCCAACAGACAGTACAGCTACATCATCCGCATAGGCCTGGGCGTAGACATTAGAGCTATTAAGGGCGTCAAGTTGAGAGTCAGCTAGCAGAGGAGATAGAGGGCAGCCTCTATTTATCCCCGACATTACGTATTAGCTACAATCCGCATCCGCAATTATAGTCATATTCATTAGCATTGCTTTAATCCACAACACTAATGAATCATCTACGCATTGTTTTATGGCGAGTTACACATGCCATGCCAAAAGTCGCATTGTCAAAAGTACCCTCTGCAGTTTCGCAGGATTTTCCTCGCTGATAAGCATGTTGCCTCTGAGACAGAGGCTGGAATTGCAGAGCAGTTTTGAGCACGTGAAGCTCAACCAGCCTTTCCATGCTTTTCAGCATGAAAGAAGTTAGATTGGTCTGAAGTCCTTGGCGGGTGATCCTTACCGATTTTCCGTACAAAGGCTATCCTAACTGGTCGCCAGGGGGTCTGGGTATAGACCCATGCCAGGCTGGCACTGGAAATTCTTTTCAAAACCGGTATTAACTTGTCTATATGCAGCAAAGCTGAGTATATGCCATCGGTACCTGGCTGACTTGTATGTAGTCAGTGTCTCAATCTAAGTTCCAGTGGCTTGAGGAGTTTCATAAACAAATACTTTTAGTAAATAGTTTCCCCTTCTACTGATCCTAATTGGCCGGTGGGGTAATGTGCTTTAAAACCATCGGTCTTCTCTCCAAATCTAGGGCTTCCCATGACCACCCACGCCTTGGATGGCCGGAACTATGCACAACGATCATGAACAATTTCGACAAAAGACTGCCGGAACAGCTGAGAAGGTCCGACATGAAATCCCATGACCTACACTAAAAAAGTCGGAAGAGACACCGAACCGTAACGACTTTCAAGATTGGTTTCTTCGGAATTCTTTGGACTTGGGTCATCGACCATGAAGTCCACATAACTGCAAAGATTCCCAAATAGATATAAATTTGATTTTGATTAGATTAGTATTGACTTTGAGTTGCCCAATCTCTCTTAAAGTCAACCTTTGTTTGTACATATATTGGCGTTATTTTGTGGCTGTCCAAGGTGTGACCACTGTCTATGCGCCATTGGAATGCAAACCACATGACTACAGGTTCACTAACCACCTTTGGAAGCGGCCACACCACACACGATCACATAATGGATTTCTTGTTTCTAAGACTGCAAAAGCAATTGCTTGTGGTTTTTCTGGGACAAGAGAGGGAACATTCGTGGAGTTGGAATTTCCTCACGGCGCTGTTGATGCTGATTATTCCCACGACGCACGTTAGGTAACATTTCGTGTTGTTTGTGTGGCGCTACAATCCGGGTGGACCTGGGCCTCAATCAAAAAGGCGCTCCAAGTGGCGCGATTTTTGACTAGCTGTTTCCAGTTTGGAACGCGAATTTGTTTGAGGTCCTTCTCCACTTGGGTGCGCCACCTTAAGCGCGGCCGTCCTCTATGGCGTTGTAGAAGACTGTATGAGCCGAAGCTGAGTTGTCCATACTCTCTACTTGACCCAGCCACTCTAGACGTTGGATCCGTAGATGCCTGGCTAAACGAAGGTCGCCGAACGGGGCAAACAGTTCGTTCTGTTGCATGTTCTCCCCCAAATACCGTCAACGCAAACAGGACCAAAGATCGCACGCGGATCTTTTCTCTCGAAGAGACCAGGGACTTCTTCATCTGGTTTTGAGATTGTCAATGCCTCCGCGCTGTAGAGGAGGACTGAGATGATCCGTGTCTTATATGAAGTCAATTTGGTCCTTCGAGAGACGGCTCTACTACTCAATTGCCTCTTAAGCCAAAAGAAACATAGTTACTGATGTTGTTTACTTGCGAGCCGAGGTAGGCGAAGTCCTTAACCAACTCGAAGTTATAGCTGCTCACTGTAAGAATCTGTCCAAGACGATATGATCGATGATGGACTTTCTCCGGGCTGAAGCCGCTGTGATAACGACATGTCGGGTTGTTCACGAATTGTTTCAGGCGGTCACACAAAATGGCAGAGAAGATCTTATAATCATTGTTTAGGAGACTTATCGCTCGGTAGTTGGCGCAGTTAAACGGGCCTCCATTCTTGTGAATTGAGCTAACTATGGGTTGGGTAACATTTTGTGGAACTTATTCTAGATCTGTTTTTGCGCCACACACGTCACACAAATTCGTACACATTAGTTCTTCATTTCGCATTTAAGGCGCGCCTCGAAATCCGCGATGAAGGCGACATTCGTACCACGTGCCCAAACTATTGAAGCATAGCTCTTTCCGTTCGAATAATGCGGTTCCATTGGGTAGTTGACCGCTTGGCAGACCCAGGAGAAGGTTGTTGGTCCAAGTCCAAAAACAAGGTGCAGCCAATCAACCAACCAGCAACCAGGCAGGCTCCTGATGAGTTAGCTTCGATTGCGGAGGATCGACCCTATAGTGGATCATGTGGATCAGAAGATTATGATGATGATACTACTTCATTTGACGAAGAAAAAACAGCGCTATGGGTAGTGAAAATGGTCGTTCTACTGCGCTCAATAATAATACGTTTATGTTTCCTGCACGCTTTTTCCATGAATCAGTTGCAACATTAATGTCCAGTAAATCCCCAGCTCCTTATTGCCACTTGACCCTATAAGAGCTCGTCACCCTACAACGATCGGAGTGCGACTGATTGTTTGAATGGAAGTCCGATCAGATGCCTTCCACAACTCATTCCCAGACAACTGTCCAACAATCCACTGGTTGCCTTGGAGCTGGTAGTCAATTATTTTGCCTCTGTCGACATAAACTCCCTGTCCTCAATCTTTGAGTAGTGGTCTCTTTGTTTGCCTCCAAACTACTGATCAGCAATTGGGGACAAGTGATTGTGTAACTTGAGCTGCCCAATGTTCTCTTCTTGGTCTAATACGATTACGATTACCATTTCCAGTAGTCGATTAATTCACTAACCCCTTTCACAACACTCACGTGAAAACGCCGAGTCTGGACGCTGCCACACGGCATCTTGTCCAATGCCATTATTTCAGCAATTGTAGGCGAACTTCATCTCAACTCGCGACGAGCATCTCATCTCTCTCGGATGTTGGTTGTTCCCCAACTCGTCTGGACGATAATCCAATCATCGTCGTTTGACTTCTCACGTTTGCGGCGCCTCTCCTCAGTTATGAGCGACTTTCTCACAAATCCATCAGACACTCGGCGACTTTGTTGCTCGGTTAGTGAAACTAAACTGTTTTCCCGTCGTGTCCTTACCAATACATGAAAGTCGTAACAAATTGAATAAATTTCCCGGTTCTCATAGCAAACACGCTCCGAACGGCAATAATAGAAACGTTTTCTATAAAAAAAAAAAAATCTGGGCCATCAATCTCAGCCGTAGTTTTTTTTTTTTTGTGGACCCCGACTATTCTTCGCCATCAATGGAGCTTGCAAGACAGCCGGCTGTGTTCTCGTATTTTAATTTCGCTCCCATTCAGCATTCCAATCCGAACAATTGCTTCGATTCGTATGATGACTCACCGTTCGCTTAATTCGCACTTTATTGAGGTTTTGTGAAAGAAACAACGACACACGGGTGCATGCACGCTGCCACAGCGTATTACTCACCGATCTTTGACTTGGCTTTGTACTTTTTTTTTGTAGACCACAAGACAAATAGAGTGGAGTTCGAGCTTCTTGGTATGAGCGCACACAACGTCTGAGGTCATGACCGGTGGTGGCTGGCCGAGGCTTCCTAGAATGAGAACGAATCTGAGAGATGCTGAAACCACCGCCGCGCCGGTATCGATGCTACTTCCGTTCCAAGAAATGCAATTAAATTCAAAAGTCAAAGAAGAACGAACAATAATTCAGCATCCGCGCACAGCCCTCACCCAGCAGCAGCAGATTCACCTACTTACGGGGTAATGGTATGTAATTTTGAAAATATTCAAACACGAAAGTACACGGGCATTAGGGCCATGAATCGGCGGAGGAATGGTGCACTTTACGACAACCTACTTTCGTTGTCGCATTCCCAGGCACCCCCGACCGACACCCGCCTGCGAGGCGAGCCACCGATGACGATGGGATAGTTGAGCCACGATGGTTGTGCGCCGTGCAGGTGTATAATTTATTCTGCAATTACTGCATATTTCAAATGCACGGCGCGCGGCGTGTATGTTCGGCGGCGCGGCGGAAAGAGTGTGTATAATTTCTGATGTGACGGAAGAAAATTGAAATTACCTCATTGTCAGGGTTCGTAACTTTTAATTATCCATTCGTTCCTCAGACGGAATCTTTGTGATATGCACAAGAGGCCTGTGTGGGCTGACATTGGCTGGGCGAGTGAAATGTTCCACGCCTAGAATCACCATAGGCTGGAATGGAAATGCGTTCAATGGTGACTCGGCACAGTAACCAGCCTTTTCACTTGTATTTGCATGCGGAGAACGTCGACAATAGCGGAGAATAATTCAGCAAAACGAATTGAGCACAGCCCACATGAGGCAGAGTTGAAGATCTATCTGACAGATACATCCTGTGCTCCGTTCGGAGACATGCCAAATTGCGTATCCAATTATTTGCGCATTATTTCATAAGTCGCCCAGTATGAGACAAAGCACTGAATGAGAATGATGCCGATCGTGATGAACAAAAATGACGATCAATGTGCGCCTCAAGCATTCAAACAACTGCGGGATCTATCGGCGGTCAATGCTCTTGAATCTTTGTGGATAATTTTGTATTCATCGACTTTGGTTGATTGTAGGCTTAGATGTGATGTTGTACCTAATTGAGGCCTATTGATGCTCACTTACTTATCAGACTTGTCAGACGAATCCTTGGTAAATTCAGTGATGGGCATACGAAAATGAGTTCTGAGCTGGGGGAATCAATCCTGCACACACCGCTCATCTCCATAACGTGACAACTAGAAGACGAAGCACTGGATAGAGCCAAAACTCTGTTCCTTGGTCTGAGTATTGGAGTGGTTCTACGGTCGATGCTGAGAAAGAAGAGATCAACATGCCCTTATCAGCTTTAGACGCAAGGATGTACGCTCGATAATAGGAGTTCTTAGCGGGCACTGTGCCATAAGTACACACATGCAATGCGACTGAACACACCGCATAACGGCTTTTGCAGAAACTGCAGAGATGAGGAAGAAACAGAATCTGCTATTTCCCAGCCCTGGCAACTAAAAGAAGGCAGCTTCTAGAAAAGCATTTCTTCATAGAACTGGAGGACTATGAATTTGGTTGGTCTCGCGGTACTTTAAAACACTCCCTAGCACGCGCACAATGGGAATAGACCCAACAAGTTGGTCTAAGTGAGCCAAGGCCGTTAGGGCACCCAATTACCTACCTACCTACTTATCAGCCCTGAGACCCATGGAGTGCCTGAGCCTGAGCAATCGCTGCCTTCCATGACTGGCGCTCCTGGACACGCTTTTCGCAGTCCAAGCTGTCTTGCATCAGCGATTACTTGGTCTTTAAGCCTGAGAATCAGTCTTCCTTTCTTTCTGAAACTAGAAGGCTCGGCTTCGAAGATCCTCTTTGCCGGAAATGCAACCACATATCATTGACCGATTGATGGCTGTCCAGACAAAATAAGGTCTTATAAAGGGTGTCCCAAAATTAACGCAAGACTTGAATTCAATAGAAAACACTGTTGTTGGTCTTTAGGTAATTTATGTTATAACAGATGGCCTCCATGGCTTTGCTGGAACATATGGTGTTCGAATGGTACTAAATTACACGACCTGTGGGGTCCAATTCTGATCACCGAAACGAGAGAGTACACGACCAGAAAATGTCTCATGCCGTAGTTAAATTGTTGCACGGGCTGTATGACATGTGGCACCGTCTTGTTGAAGCTACATATTGGCCACGTAAATATAATCCAATTTCAGCAATAAAAGAACTGTGGTCCCATGATGCCTCCAGCCCAAAATGCGCACCAAAAAGTTACACCATTTGGCCGTCCAGTGTGTTTAGCGTCTCCAGCTGATCCAGTCTCAATGAATCCTTCAATTAATCTCTTCACAGTAGACGATATAAAAACACTATTCCGACCATATTTTGTATGAACTTTTCGAACTGTGGCCGCCAATTTCTATTGAATTGAAGAGAACGGGTTGTGTCACAAAATACACTAGTACTGTTGCCATAAAGATCCATTGTGGCCCCTTCTGTTCGTTTAGAGTTTGAGTGCTGTCTTCAGTTTGACAACACCTCTAGATGGGATTTCTTGAAAGTCTCCCCCTGTTGCGGATGTTCTGTTTATTGCTTTGAATCTTTCTCTGCCAAGGCTTGGGCAGTCTTTTCGTATGTAGTATGTACTCCAGAGTTTCTTTAGCCTGGCCACAGTGCCTGCTGATTTCTGTATTGGTGATACTCATTTTATCGAGGTGGCCTAGGCTCTTAGAGCTTCTTTGGCTCGTATGGGATTATTAAGTGTTTGTTTCTGATTGTTCCACAACTGGTTCCCTTGCTCAATCATCCATTTGTGCAGATGCAGGCTTGTGTCTGTGTTATTGACTCAAAAAAGGGGAGAGAGCTCAATGAAGGGTCTCCGAGTACCTGCCATGGCTTGTATGTCAGCCTTTTAATTCCCTTTATGGTTTTCATGTCCTGGCACCCAAATCAGCTTTAGTCTCTTATTCGCTGCCAGTGTGTTTAGTGTTTTGGGACATTTCCATTCCATTCCCTAATTATCAACTGGGTGGCGGGATATTCAAACCTTACGTTAATTTTGCGACACTCTGTAATTGTTACTCCTTTTCCGTATATAAGCATTAAGCCCCTATATAGCTTATTTGACATTCCAACAAGGTACATCATTATTTATCTCCGTACTGAAGATGTATCAATAAAGTCTTCCCTCGTCTCCAAGTTGCATAAGTTCCACCTCACCCTGAGGTCATCCGTGTAACTCAAACACTGTCACTCGTTCCTCACTACTGACATCATCGTCCAAGTATGACTGTTAAATTGATTGATTGATTCTAAAGCTTCTCAACGCTGGTGATGAATTTATAGACTTGTGGAATATCAGCCCAGCATGGACGTGCGGTCATCTTTAAAGGCGAACCACGCTTCGTTAAGTTTTAAATTTCCTTTGAATTCAGAGGACTTGACAATGAAGTGTGGATCGAGTCGACGAAGGGCGTTCAATTGGAGGATCGATCTTGTAGAAATTACATTGTGACCTATACATAGCCGGTTCAAAAATGAATTGCGAGTATTTACTCTGACGCTTTGGACATCTCTGCTATCGAGCAGATCCTGGAAAAGACCTAAGAAGTGCAAATCGACGCTATGTATAGTATTGAAATTCCTTCTAAACTCGTCAGGCTCCATCAAAGTCGGTAAAGAATTTATCGAGACCTTTGATGTGAAAAAAAAAAGATTTTAACAAGACGAGGAGCTATCATGTGACTTTTTCAAAATCATCCTGGAGAAAATCATTCAAAATTCACACGCCACCACTAGAGGCACCACGATCTTCGAGAAGTCCGTACAACTGTTAGCCCATTGACGCACAAAGGCAGAGCTCAGCAAGCTGTCGATGAAGTCTTTGCTGGCATTGAGACGGAAGCGGCTAAAATGGGTCTGGCGCTTAATAAGGGCAGAACGAATAATAGGCTGTCCTCAAGAAAGGGCAAACAACATCGACGTCTTGGGCAGAGCCTTTCGAAGTTATAAATTCGAGGTAGTTAAGGACTTCGTTTACCATAGATCCTCAATAAATACGGATCAAATGCAGAATAACTCTAGCCAACCGCTGTTTCTTTGGGCTCAAGAGACAATTAATTCATAGAGCTGTCTTTCGAAGGACCAAGCTGACTTCATACAAGACACTGATCATCCCAGTCCTTCTGTACGGCGTGGAGGGATGGACGATCTCAAAAGCGGATGAAGAAGTCCTTGGTCTCTTCGAGAGACATTTTCTGCGTGCGATCTTCGTTCCAGTTTGTGTCGATGGCATTTGAAGGACACGATTCAACAACAAACTGTTCAACGACATGAGTCTATCCAGGTGTCTACGGATTTAACGCCTAACATGGTTAGGTCATGTAGAACGCATGGAAAACACTGTTCCGGCTCGAAGAATCTTAGACTCCTAGTCTGGGACAACGCAACAGAGAACGACCGTGTCTAAGGTGGCGCACCCAAGTGGAGAAGGACCTCAACCAATTTAGGGTGTGAAATTGTACCTCAACCAACTGCATGATGGGTGAAATGAGGGTGTGAAATTGGATGCACCTAGCTATACATCGTGCCAGCACGAGAAGCTTGTTAGCTGAGGCCCCGATCAATCTTGGACTGTAGCGCCAGAAGGAGAAAAAATTCACTACACTCGCATTTCAATCTGAGCTGAGGTATCCAGACGGCGCTCAGTGCCACCACCAAACACACCCACACACGAATTATGATCTGTTATTATCTATTAATCTATGTATAAATACGTGCTGCCTATTTTTGTGGTACGCTTATACACCGTTATACTCAACCGAATGACATGATACTTACACCATTGCAAAGGTTATTTCGCGTAGATGTGCACAAAAAGCTTTTAACCAACTTTGAGCAGAACTTTGGTAAACACGTGTATAGAAATATGTTATGTTATTACGTACGCATTTAAACACATAAGCGAGCCTAGTCTAATAAATATTCAGTAACTTCATACATGTCTTCTCTAGGTCTAGTCAAGGGTCAACATCCCTGTCCGGTCAGCTCTAGCTTTCATAAAGCCTGCCCTGGCAAAACAGAGTGTTGTAAGTCAGAGGTTATGACTAAAGTTACTTCAACAAAAATATCCAGCAGTGATTGCCAATGGCACTTTGAATTCACCTTTGTAGCTAGAGTACGTAGCTTGAGTACACCGCAAGAGGCCATTTATCATTGAACTCCATCCCGCGTGCAGTATTATTAATTTATTTCGCAGTTATTGTATGAAACTCAAGCGTAGTGAAAACATAACGTTCAAACTACATTTGAAATCATCAAAATATCGCATAAACCACTCACCTATGAAAATGTTCCAAGCTTAGACAAATTATGCAAAACGTTAACTCCAAACAAACCATGAAATGCAGGCGTTGCAAAACGTTATTAATGACCTTTCCACTTCCCACGGAAATTAATTCACATAATTAAAAGCATGCCTAGAGCATTACTCACTTCAGTGACTTAAGACTTAATCGTATCTGCTGAGGTAAACGGAAGTCTCTACACCCCAACGCAGTCGCGTACACAAAACCGAGTGTAAGTGTAAGCGAGAGAGCGACTGCATGCTCTATGCCTTTGATGAGATTTCAACACACCTGCAAATTAGACACTTAAATACCCGTTTCCATTCATCACTGCGAACGATTTGGCAAGACTTCCTCATAATTGATCAAGGCGTTCGTAGATCACAGAGCCCATAAGAACAGAACTCCGCTGCGGCGGCGAGGCGTTGTGTTGCGCAAAGCAGTGTGTGTCCAATAATTAGGAAAGATGTGTGTTTCGAAACAAATTCGTTTGTGTACAGTGCCCACGACGCGACTGTGAGAAATCACTTGGTTCGAGAGAAATTACCTAGTTTCCGTACCTCGTTGTACTTCGGGGCGGTTACTTGCTGTGGGTAGAAGTACTGCCACCCATCTAATTAGCTTATGCCAGTGTGGGCCGGATCTGGCGGACGGGATGTTGAAAAGAGAAACTTCATCGGGGAGGGTGTGGACAAGTAAGTGCACCCAAAATGTTAAGGCTTTCACTCATTTCTGTGATGTGAGCCGTCGCGAAAGATCTACTTCTCACTGCTATCGATGGTTTTCTGGACGGACGTAGTCTCTCAGTACTTTCAGTGACTCGAGAAAGTGGTCCGAGTCTGAAATTCAACTTAGACGAACACTACACATCATCGCGTCGCCACTAGTTAGGGTCGTTTTCTAAAAGTCGATTGAAGTATTCGTTTGCATTTCTTGAATAGAGCTGAACCCAGAGAAAAGTCTGCGCCAACTTTAAGGCTACTCTGTATAGTCTTCAGACTAAGCCCGATTGAAATCACAATGTGGTGGGCCAAATACAAGTTTCTTTTTAAAAATGCAATAAAATGAACAAAATTTAATGTTCTTCCATTTATTATGGCTTTATTAGTAAGAACAAACATTCCCATTAATTATGCAATACAACATCGTTCAAGTGGCTGCCTCTGCTGACTTCGTAGTTGAGCGTTCTGTCACCGTTCAATGACCACGTTGATGGTTTCGGGCTCTAGCTCACGGATTTCTTGGATGATAACGGCCTTGAATCTGCTTGAATCGTTTCCGAATTGGAGGCATAATACCGATCCTTTACGGTTCTCCACAAAAAAAAAAAAACTCCAAAGGAGACAAATCCCAGTATCCCAAATCCCCTCAGTAGAGAGTCCGAAGATACCCTGTTGCCTTGAACACAGTGGTGCTACCTTTTCACTTTCAACACAATCAATACAAAGCGTACTGGTCCAAATACTGTGCTGTGCTACCACTCTTACGTTTCGTGAACAAATGAGAGCAAAGCAATATCACGCAACAAGATGTTGAAACAATTGCGTGAGGGAGTGCGTTCTGTTGATACCTCTTTATCAATTGTCACTTTCTTTTACCAATTGAAAGTTTTTTTGTTTGTCAACTAGCACTTGATCCATACCGCACAGATCCATACCGCCGCAGCACCCACACATGATGGCAC
Source organism: Eristalis pertinax (assembly GCA_907269125.1). Taxonomy (NCBI): domain Eukaryota; kingdom Metazoa; phylum Arthropoda; class Insecta; order Diptera; family Syrphidae; genus Eristalis; species Eristalis pertinax. The sequence continues at coordinate 44,929,356 of OU026145.1, read as the reverse complement.
TAAAGCAGTGTTGTAATTTTCGCATAACCCTTGAGCTGTCATCAGATTTACACGACAAATTGGCTAACGTCGCCGTGTTTTTTTTGGATCCCACCATAGTTGCAGTCGTCGTCTATTTGTATTCGATTCGAAAATGTGTTCCCTGTACTCTATCCATGCCGAAGCCGTATGGTTCCTGATTCCATATTTTCTAAAGGGTGGTTAAATTTTAAGGGCCGATGTTGATTTTTAATAAAACACAAATTATTTAGAAGATTATTGTCATTTCTTTTTATTATGATAATATTGGTATGGTTCAATTATGCATGGAACAAAATATCGGCCAAATGGCCGCCGCGACCTCGGCGGCGCACCTCTATCCGATGGTCCAAATTTTCGATGACGCTGAAGCATAATTGAGGTTCTATGCCGTTAATGTGCCGAATTATCTCATCCTTTAGCTCTTGAATTGTTGCTGGCTTATCGACGTACATCTTTTCTTTCAAATAACCCCAAAGAAAAAATGACAACGGTATCAAATCACATGATCTTGGCGGCCAATTGACATCGCCGCCACGTGAGATAACACGGCCATTGAATTTGCCGCGCAAAAAAGCCATTGTTTCGTTAGCTGTGTGGCAAGTGGCACCGTCCTGCTGAAACCACATATCGTCCACATTCATATCTTCCAATTCGTTCGTTATCATTTCACGATAGCGAACACCATTCACAGTAACTGCCTGACCGGCCTCATGTTGGAAAAAATACGGCCCGATGATGCCGCTAGCCCATAAACCGCACCAAACATTCACTCTTTGTGGGTGCATGGTTTTTCGACAATCACTCTTGGATTATCATTCGCCCAAATGCGGCAATTCTGCTTATTGACGAATCCACTGAGGTGAAAATGAATGATCATCCACTGTTGCCATTTCTTGCCACCATTCTGACCATTGGCGACGCTTGAAATGGTCAAGAGGCTTTAGTTCTTGAGTCAATTGCACCTCGTAAGCGTGTAAATGCTAGTCTTTATGCATAATGTTCATCAACGACGAGCGTGAGAGGTGCAATTGTTGGGCACGACGACGAGTTGAGGTGGACGGCTCTTCAACCACAATATCGCGAGCAGCAGCAATATTTTCTGCAGTACGAGCTTTACGAGCATGCACTGGTTATCTCCTACAGACCCGGTATGCTCAAATTTTCGCACGATTTTTCCGATTGTACGCACATTTTGATGATTAAATTGACCGAAAAAATCGTGAAGTGCACGGTATGCATTTTGATTTGAACGCCCATTTTCATAATAAGCCTGAATAACTTTAACGCGTTGCTCGATTGTGTATCTTTCCATGGTTCAAATTGAGCTAGTCTGAAATTAAAAAATGTCAAATAAAATGCGATTAGGTGTGGTTCACATTCAACATCGGCCCTTCAAATTTAACCACCCTTTACTATCACCATTTTATTTATTTAGATCCATCAAAGTAAACAGAAGAGCGACTCAGTCCTTTTTATGTCGAAAGTCTTGCTCATTCTGTTTCCTATTTTTTTAAATATGAGTGACGTGAGTCAGGACTTTTGTAATCTGAGTCTCATATAAACGCAACTTGATCCTTGAAGAGGTAACTCTATTTCTTATATCGAACACCAAGATTGATTCCCTGTCAGTTCTCAGTGCAGCTGTTACTAGTGCAACGCTGAATTGAACGAATTCTTTGACGTTGATGATGGTGTCGAGAAGCTCATGTTTCCATTTCAACAACTGATTCACGTCCAGTAGCGTCAGTGAAATCCGTAATGGACAGTACATGGAATAAGCAATCTTCAAAGCAATAATGTTGAAGGAACTGCGTACCAGTGCAACGTATTGTCTTGAACTTTTTTTTTTGTTGACACTGATAGTATCGTTGTGTTCGTTACTGGTCCATTATCTTGACAAGCTTGACACGAGTGTATAAACTAGACACTGGGGCAAGGTTTTGTCCTTCAAAGCTCAATTGCAGAGGAAATATTTGTACCACTACAAGCAGTCAAGGGAAATATCTCTAAGCGCTTCCTTGAAATATCTCTATGCACTTCCTTTAAATTGCTAACCACAGATGGGCCAGACTAACAACCTGTGCTACACCAAGAAAAATTTGGCCTGAGTATAATCGATACAGAACAAACGATCTCCTGCGGCGAAAACGACATGATATCGCAATACTGGTGGTGGTCTGTACAGGACACTGGCCGATAGGAAATCATGCCAAAAAATTAGGTATCCCACACAACTCACACTGTTGCAGCTGCAACAACACTGAGGAAGACCTTACCACATTTCCTTTGTGACTGCCCGGCACTTGCAAGAGCCAGACAGCGAGCGCTTGATAGACCCTTCTTCAACTCACTTGATGACATTTCTACAAAGGATATTAGGAAAATATTCATAAAAGCCTTAAAGTTGATTTTGATGTCCTCAGATTGGAAAAAGTCAAAATGCCTTGCCTGCCGTACTACAAGTGTGCCAACTTGTGTGTTCATTGACGATTTGGCTCATCAAGAAGGGTTTTCAAGCAAATCGTACGCACAAATTGTTAAGTGTGAACGCCGCTTAAGATCTAGATTTTAATGAAAATGTTGTGCTTGTCGACTGAAATTCATTGAGTATTGTCGAATAAGTGAGCAAATTTGGTGCACTATAGACTTGTTTGAGACTAACACGGGATCTGGAGTGGCAAGAATGTGGGAGAAGCTTTTAAGGCAGAGGAAATCAATTATTCATTGGCCCAAGTGTTACGGATACGATCAGAAAACACCAACTTTTACATTTTATCCGCATTTATTAGTTGTCTTGTCGAATCAACATCTCTCAAGCTACTGATTGCCTTCAGGATCGGGTCCTCATCAAAGGGAACGTGCAGGCTCCAGGTACACACAATCGACATGTTTACATTTGAATTTTGTGGAGTTTAAATTTGGATCGACTGTCGACAGCGTAACAGCTTGGCAACATACAATTTCCTAACCTACTCAGAATTTAGTTGGCCAACAACTCATTATGATGTTGGGTTATGGGTAGTTGTGTAAACTCCTAAGGGTCCTCCGCTCAAGGACAATAATTCGATCCTATCGCAAGACCTTTTATTATGACTGCACCACATTCTGGAGTCATTGCCAATGCTCACAGAGAACCTCTGTCAAGAAAGACTTGCTACACCATTCGGAGTCGAAGTCGCAGCAAGTCGTGCTCCGCCAAATGGCCGATTGTGTCTAGCCGCACATCCTTCGGTGGCAAATATGCAACATTCTTGGCTGCGATCTCCGATTCCAAATTCGATGGGCGACCACATTTTCGTGTCGGATTTTGTAAGACAAGTCGATGATAAATTCGTACAATCTTAGTGACTTCGTAGTTTGTGCTGTACAATCGAAGTGTAGTCGATATAACATCCAAGCGCTGATGATGACAATATCGCTCATATCATGGGAGAAAAGGATTTGCGTCCATTTGCGTGATTTGATGCGAATGCGACATGGATCGACACCGCCCATGTTTTCTTGTATTCGTGTATGACGTTGGGACACTCGAACCGATTCCACCGATTTAGACTTTTTTGCTGAAACGTTGAACAGTTGGAGCTGTTGTCGCTGCCGTTTCATCGGACGATAAATATGGTTTGATTGCAGGCATCGTGGAAGCCATGTTCACAACTTTGTTGTCGTTCCATGCGACTGTGGAAGCATCGATGCCACATAATGCTGTCACCACGATTGTCAGGCTTTGGAGGAAGTTTGCACTTTGGAGTGCGACTTATCCTCGGCGACGGATACCTCCAAACTAGATTCCTTACTCTCTTTTTCCTTACCTACGCTACATCTTTGTGAAGAGCGCAGCGTTGCAAATAACGACGGTGCGTTTGTTTATTGCACAATGCTTCCGGTTCCGATTCCGAGCGTCGAAGTTTTGTTGGTCATTGATCTGGCTACGCAGTCCTTATGTTATCTCACAGATAATGGCGTGCATAAGTGCCCAGCATGCCATTTTGGGCACGAACAAACATTTTTTTTTTGAATTTCTTATTTTGAATATTTATAATTTTTTCGGAGTCGGACTCGACCGATTTACCGGAAATATACGCGTGAAAAATGCGTATCGTCATCCGGCGCAGACTCAACTGCATTCCAAGCATTCAAATGCAGTTGGATTCAAGCGGCAACCGGTGCATACTGTTAGCCTTGTTTAGCAGAGCGTAAGAAAACTATTCGCAGGCCGTTTGGAATATTTTCGTTGGACAAACTTTTTGTTCAAAGTTGTGCGTGCCCCAAATGGACCATTGGGCATTTAAGGGTTAAAAAAACGCTTGTGGGAGTCCAGTTCCTATCAAAACCTGAAGAAAGACCTTCCAAAGTACATCTTCTTGCAAAAATGCTGTACAAGATTCAAAAAGATAGTTCAGTGGCTCTACAAACCAACAAAACAGACATGTACTTCGTGGCGTTCGAACACGACAGTCACTCCACTCCGGACAGCTCCCCCATGCCAAATACCCTCAGATGAGTTCATCAATCTGCTAATTGAACGTTAAGTGAAAACAAACACTCGTAACAGTAAACTCGATCAACCTCAATTTGCGATGGCAAAAATGCGAATGCCAACAATCGGCAGTAGCTTACTACACCGATTTCTCGCTAATTCAAAAAACAAGTTTCTCTGCGATTGTCATCTTCCGAGAACAACCGAAAAAATGGAAGAAAAAAAGTAAGTAAGCTACTAGAAGTTATTCCTTGAACTCTTGAAGAACTTGTAAATGACAAAAACGACTACATTTCTACACCAACACATGCTCAAACATACATACATGCATGTGTCTACTCATCGAAACCTTGGAGCGAGCGTTGGGAAAGTTTTTTTTTTTTTCTGTTTGCATTCAGTCGGGTGATCTATTCTTATGGTCACGTCGGTTAACGTTTGGGCATTTAGCTGTTTCTGAATTATCACTTTGAGGAATTCATTCAATGGAATTCCCCAGTGGCCTTAGGGGACCAGGTTCACACACAACGTGCCCCGCGCAAAGAGTCGTGCGTCGTCATCGGCGAGGTGGCGGTGAGCAGTGAGCACATTTTCGGTCGAGTGCTGTGTGTGCTCGAATGGAGTCGTTTTCAAGTGAAATCAATGTCATTCCTGTGCTGAAATTGCCGATGACTTGACACGATGGCACACTTTATAATTTATTCACCCATTAACTGTTAGCTATCGATGTTGTGTGATTATTTAATGCGAACAGGTTTCGATGGAGACTGCTCCTCGTCGTTTCGTGTCTGCGACAGAATTATGAATGAATTTGCATATCTACCTGGCGACTTGCATCAGAAATAGGTTGATCCACAACCTCGGCGATATGTAGGTTAACGGTCCACAGATATATACATTTCCAGATTAGAATCTTTCGGAGGGAAAATAAATGGATCTTCTGTTTCTATGTTCTTCTTTCGTAATATCCAATCCAACCGACCGACCATTAGTTAGAATTAATTGCCGGTTCGTAAAGGTATTCCGGCCCGCATTCATATCCGCGCATTAACAAGACCAAATACTGCCGTGGAGCCATTGAACTAGCGAGACAGTGCGGTAGTTTGTCTTTTTTTTTCTTCATTTTACCACAAACCGTCAATTATACTTGAACCGTTTCGATATGTGAGCTGTTTTTTTTTTCTGCAATGAGCATGTTCGTAAAATATCTGTGTTTTATTTTGTTTTGATTTTTGATTGTTGTTTTTTCATCTCTCTCTCTCCCTCTCTCTCTGTGTAACGAATGGAATGCAGTTGCAGAACTGCTCAATAATGAAATCACGAACTTGTCGCTGAATGGTGGTGCTTACATCGCTGCATTGTTGTTGTTTCTTTTGAGATGTTTTCAAGATATTTTCAATGCGTTCAACTATTGCTTTCAAGCTTAACACGCCTTCGGTTTATTTCAGTAGTCACAGGCAAGTGAAAGCAGAAAATTGGACCGGCTAAGGTTGTTAGTGAGAAATTGTGTTATGTCATACGGAGTAGTTCCTGTAACTTGTCGCGGGGCGGCTTAGAGTGTCAACAAAGTCTGTTCGTTTCATCATTTGGAATTGGATTCTTTTCTTAGATCTTATATACGCCCATATATGGATCATGATCTTTTTGATTTGTTGTGAAATGAAATTGGAGACACCTCTCAAAAGTCCCGACACAAAATCATTTCTTCTGTTTCGTGTGAATATCCAAATATGTGTCAAGAGTCTTAAAGTCTTTGGAAAGTCCCCGATAGACCACATCTTCAAACGATCCGGGAAATGCAAATTGACACGATCTGCCTCTTGTCGTTTTCAATGCCGCATGTAACGGTGCTCATATAAACGTGCTGTATGACACTGTGTTAAGCTCATCAGATTCCATTCAGTTGACGGAGAATGTTCGCTATTTTATCAAATTTTGTATCGAACTTAATGATCGATTTAATGTCAGGGCCTTGGCAAGATGGTGAACTGTCGTGTGGTTTCGTTAACGTCCCACTTTAACGGAACGTACAGCGGATTTAGAGGTATGACTGTTTTTTAAAATTACTTGCGAATGTGGATGACATTGAGGCGTGACCAATAACATCAACAAAGAATGCGCAACAATTACAGTTTAGCCATAATTTCGACGAGATAACTCGTTGTTGTGATTCACAGCAGGAATAATATCTGCGAAGAGCTTGAAAGCATAATTGCTTCACAAGTCGAGTCGTATGATCCTCAGATTTGACGAATTGAACTCAATACTCTAAAAGTCAAAGAGCCTAAAACGCAGTTCGCAATTAAATTTAGTCTCCATGCAAAAGCCCACAACGCTTAGACTTCGCTCAGGAATTGATCGAGGAGGAACGCTGCTAACATCAGAATTCCTTAACCTAGCCCGATAAGTACCTAGATATCCGACACATTTGCCAGCCGAGAATTTTGTTTAACATTTCTAAAGGGCATGCATGGAATTTGCAAGAAATGGTACGACAACGTATTGAAAACGGGGTTCCCATTTTGTGATGACACGAATTCGTCCTATATATTGGAATGACACTGTGACAAGATCACAAAAATTCGTCCACAAACACAATTTGGAACAATCAGTAAACCGCCCCATTTGCATCGGAAGACATTTTGCTATCAAAAAGCGATGTCATATTTTTACCTAGTTGCACAACGATGCTCATTGAATTGTTTGAAATTGATTTTGTGGACCTGAACAACGCTTAATTTACTGATGCAGGTGAAAGAACGGCGATTGGTCAAAATCTAGTTATATAAAGGGTGATTTTTTAAAAGCTATTGGAAAGTTTTTCAAAAGAAAACACATGAAATTCAGAAAAATGCATGAAATCTTTATTTGAATCGATAGAACGGTCCATATAATTTAATGTTTGAAGATTATTTCATGCAAATGTTGACCTTGATTGCGCCTCAAATGGTCCATCCGCTTAGTCCAATTTTGGCATACTCTTTCCAACATTTCGGCCGGTATCTCACGAATAAATGCTTCAATGTTGTCTGCCAATGCGTCAATTGAAGCGGGCTTGTCTGTATAGACATGAACTTCAACATAGCCCCACAAAAAAATGTCTAAAGGCGTTAAATCGCACGATCTAGGCGGCCAATTGACCGGTCCAGAACGTGAAATAAAATGTTCGCCGAACTCGCCACTCAATAAGTCCATTGTTGCGCGTGCTGTGTGGCATGTGGCACTGTCTTGTTGAAACCACATGTCATGCAAGTCAAGCTCTTGCATTTTGGGCAAAAAAGAGTTGGATATCATCTCACGGTAGCGCTCACCATTCACAGTTACGTTACGATTCGCATCATCTTTGAAGAAGTACGGTCCAATGATGCCACCAGCCCATAAACCGCACCAAACTGTGACTTTTTCTGGATGCATTGATAGCTCTTGCAATGCTTCTGGCTGATATTCACTCCAAAATCGACAATTCTGCTTATTTACGTACCCATTGAGCCAAAAATGAGCCGCTTCAGTGGGTCGATTAAACTGACCATAAAATGGAAGAAGAGCGCGATGAACTTTCTTAACAGAGCACTCATTTTGATAATAAAATTCAATAATTTGCAAGCGTTGTTCGTTTGTGAGACGATTCATGGTTAAATTATAGACCAAACTGAAGATGTTTGACAGTGAAACAAAACACGAAACGTGCGTCAGCTGTTTAAACCAGTGTTGCCAAAAAGATAATAGCTAAAAAATCACCCTTTATTATGAAGCAGAAATAAATGAGAGGCGAAGGCCAAGTTTACGTATTTGATGCCAGAATCTTAATAATACACATTCTATACTTCAGTAAGAACTTTTGAAACCCCTTTAGGATAAGCCTACATTTCTCAATAAACTCAAGCAGACAGTGGTTATTTTGTATAAGACCTAACGAACTAAGCGACGAAAATTGAGCCGTTTAGTCTTTTGTGTGTCATATCTTCTAAATCACCCTTCTTTGATAGGACTTAAGAGGATTTATCGTTCATTTTATAATAATAAGCGCTCAATATATTACGTACTCAACTATATGACTAATGTACGGATAGCGTACCGTACAAGTGTCGAAGTCACAACGCCACCAGTTGGCACCTCAATTCGTCGCCCTTAATCCTCTTATGCTTGCACGGCAAATTGACTTACACACACATATTATGTAAGTGTTACTTTGAGTTTTGATTTCCGGAAGCCACACAAATTACAGTAAAATCATTCAGCTGAATGATGTTTTCAGTGTAACAAGCACAAATATTGATTCGTGCGTCAGTTGGGTGAAGTTGTGCCAACAACATTCAAATGGTCGAAAAGACTGGCAGTCAAAGGATATTGCAGTCGCCCTCAATGACCAGTAATAAAGGGTGGTTAAATTTTAAGGGCCGATGTTGATTTTGAATAAAACACAAATTATTTAGGAAATTATTGTCATTTATTTTTGTTATGATAATATTGGTATGGTTCAATTATGAATGGAACAAAATATCGGCCAAATGGCCGCTGCGACCTCGGCGGCACACCACCATCCGATGGTTCAAATTTACAAGTGACGTCGCGACCACAATAAAAAACTAGTCAACAAGGAAACCATCACGATGAGCAACAAAATGGACATGGTGGTTACAGGTCACTGTCCAAAAGATGTTAACATTCGTGAAGCCACAAAACGACTCAACACATGTTTTGTTTTCAAAAACAGATGCTTTAAACCAACATCGGAAAATGAATAGAATTCGTTGCCTAGGCAGCCACGTCTTACATCCACTGTGACTTTATTTGAAGATATTCCAAATTGCTTTGGAATTAAATGTATTTTATCGTAATCGTGAGAAACTTTTTCTAACTGACATCAACACATTAAAGTCAACGACTCCTCAGCTGAAGCGACTTAAGCGAACTACGTAACTTTTTCTGATACGCCACTAGTTCCACGCTGAAGATCTAAAAAAAAACAAATCTCAAACATTTATCATTGTTGTGGTCGTATACTTAGAGTGCCAAAGATCTGAGAAGATAATCAATCTTACTAGACACGTGCGTCCGAAAAAGCTGCTTATTGCGTTGGTCTAAGAACGGCCTCTGTGGATGCTCAGATGATGATTATGACGTCTGCTGTTATGTGGGAAAGCCTCTGGAGTCGTTCAACTAGAATCGATAGGAGATAGTTTTTCAGTTTCCCACAACGCTGGGTACATAATCTTAATCAGAGTATTCATTTTAGTTTAGATAGTTTAGTGACCAGATAAGAACGAGAGGAATAGCATTCAAATGGCCGCATCCGCTTCGCTGGCAATGCTTCAAGCGGTCTGTCCATTTTTTGATGAATAGGTGCGTCGTTGTTGGCCTGGAACTCATCCAAAGTGGTTGACTTGTTAGCATAAACTAAGGACTTAACGTAGCCCCCAGAGACAATGATCGAGTGGTGTCATGTCGCGTGATCGCGGCAGCTAATTGATGAAAGCTCGCCGTGAGATGACCCAGTCGCTAAAATGTTACTTCACAACTTTGAGCGTTGCGTCGCTTGTATGACATACAGCGCCGTCTTGTTGAAGACACAGTGAGTTTTCTCTGTCGGTTGGTGGTTTAAGATCTTGTGCAACGAATTGCCTGGTCACCAAAATCACGTTACGTTTTGATTATAGAGAACAGCTTAGAGCTTCAAAGAAGTTCAAAACTTTATCTACTTCGGCTTTGTATCCAAGTGATGAATGAAAGGCGTTTTATCAGAGGTGTTTAGAGAAAGCGGAGATTCATTTAGGAACTTTTTGAACCGGATAGTGACATCGATCTGGCCGTTGTCAACGTGTTCAGCGCATATAATGGCTTAGCAAATTTGAAGCGCATGGATACCGCTGCATTTTCCATAGTCTATGTTTAAATATATTTCAACAAATGTGCATTGAGATCCCTCCGTGAAGATCACATAAACAAACTTGTGCCAGACTTGAAGGATTACAATTGTCCATTTAAATCAGAATTCGCCAAGTTCGCAGGAAGCGGTTCGTGTGTTCGATCACTCCGTTGACCAGTTGCTGCTCTGGCCCGGCCACAAACCATCTAGCAAGAAAATGCTCGCCGTATTCGCGTCTTCCCAGTGCAATTTCCTGAAACAAGATCCTGAAGGATAGCCTAAGGCAAATGTGATCTCGAAAATGTTCATTCCTCACTGTACCGTCAATTTAGAGAATTCCTTCAGAGGCCCATTTGAACGCACCTCTATTCGCACTTAATCTAGTCACTCATGTGCAAATTCAATGCAACGTCTCATAATATATTTGTCATTTCGCTGTCAGGTAAATTTCACATCAATTACTGCACCATATTTGGATTCCGGGAATCCATTCCGCACGAACGAAGCGCAATCGCACACACAACTAAAGCAGCCATTATCTACGTTCGGCAATAGACTGATTGATATTCCGTTCGGGTTCAGTGAATGATACTTTCTTGATTGGTTTACCATTTCCGGGCTTCCGGTTGCCATTCAGGCGCCCGATTTGTCACAATTGGAAATTCAATTTCTTCACTTAAAGGGTAAACGACCGCGCTTTCAATTGTTTCGCAATCGCACCCAAACAGGTGGCTGACATAACTTTCGATTATACAACGCCGTCTCGCACATAGAAGGAAGCATAACGATTGACATTGAAAATTGCACCAGTCAGTGAGCAAACTGCCGTCATTGTTGATGCGTCAACACTAGGCAGCATAAACAAAAACGAGAAAAACACAGAAAATGAATGTGTTGACTGTCAGCACTGCATGACCTGCACTGGCTCATGTCCGCTGATACTTAAAAATTGCTCACGCCACCGTGATAAATATGGAAACTAGATGCTGTTTGAATTCGGTAACCCAGTTACGGTGCGTGCGAAGTGTCATGCACCAGTGAGCAAGAATTCCGTAGTCTTCGATGAACCACCACTGATATTGGCTGCAAAGTTATGCATTGGTCTCATTTTTTTTTTTTTTAGCCAAGCCATTAATGCCGAACGCGGGCTTCAAGGTTAATGAGCAGAGTGCGAGTGACTCTTGTTTTGAACTTATTTTCGATTGCAGACGGACGGAGGTGGGCTGAGGTGAGAAGACAAAATGTGAATATGAATACGATTTCGTCTAGAGAAAGGGAAATTAATCGTTTGCAAGTTCAAGTGAATTTTCATTTTTTCGGGGACATTTGATGGGAGGTCGTAACCGATGGCCTTGCTCTTTATTAATGTTTGTATTCTTGAATCTTGACCAATGTCAGTTTGGGCCACTGGAACTCGCACCGAATGTTTATACAATGAAAGCCACAACAGATTTCACTCGACTGCCTTATCTGATTCATCAGCGACGGGGGTGTCTGGGGTCAGCTTCTTCAAGAAGTTTCCATTCGTTGGCCTCTGATGCTGCTCATTTGTTTAAGTGTGTTCTTTATGTGGGCATGGAATGTGTTCTACAGGGACTCCGATAGGATCATTCGAATGCAGAACTACCAAATTACCCAGGGACTGAATTGGATTTTTTTTTCACAATAGCCTTCATGGGGATTATTTATAAAAATAAAAAAGAATGTTGGAGCACAATGAATTTGTTGTTGACCGGAAACATAGGAAACGCCTCGAATTTGACCCCCAAAAGATAATATTAGTTTCGCGGAAAAATACAAATGCATTTGAAACATCAGCAGTAGCTTTCGACGAGTTGGCGCAAAGATTGACTTCACTTTGTTCTGATATATCCTGTCCAATAGCCCGACCTCTTGGTATGGGAAGCGGACTCTTGTTAATTACGATGTCTCTCAAAGCTGATGTGCGAGTACATGTTGGACCAAAAACAAGTTTCTTTTTAAAAATACAATAAAATGAACAAAACTAAACTTCTTCCATGCATTATGGAGTCATTAGTAAGAACAAACATTCCCATTAATTACAAAATACAACATCGTTCAAGGGGCTGGCTTCGCAGTAGCGCATTCTGTCACCCCAATTTTCCACAAGACCTTGTTGATGGTTTCGGGCTGTAGCTCACGGATTGCTTGGATGATACAGGCCTTACGTGCTTGAATCGTTTCCGGGTTCTTGGCATAACATCGGGCTTTCCCAGATCCCCACAAAACAGTCTAAAAGGGTCAAATCGCAGCTTCTTCTTGACATCGCCAAGACGACGATTTGGAAATTTGGACCACCAAAGATCGATTGTGGCATGGGCTGCGTGGCAGAGGTCGTCTAAATCCATGTCACCAATTTCAGTAACAAAAAGTCGGCTAACACGGCTCTGTAACACACCGTTGACCGAAACGTTGTTCCCAGCCTAATTTTCGAAGCAGCCCACAGCAGCCACATTCTCATCTGTGCGCACCGTACGATGCCGGGGACCACTAGCATACCAGTCTCACGAACTTTTTGCACAAACTTGCGTACAGCTGTGCTTCATTTCGGCCAAAACTTCTTCTTTTAAAACATACTACGACGTATAACTTTTGGTTTATAAAGGGTGGTTAAATTTTAAGGGCCGATGTTGTTTTTGAATAAATTATTGTCATTTATTTTTATTATGATAATATTGGTATGGTTCAATTATGTATGGAACAAAATATCGGCCAAATGGCCGCCGCGACCTCGGCCGCACACCTCCATCCGATGGTCCAAATTTTCGATGACGCTAAAGCATAATTGAGGTTCTATGCCGTTAATGTGCCGAATTATCTCATCCTTTAGCTCTTGAATTGTTGCTGGCTTATCGGCGTACATCTTTTCTTTCAAATAACCCCAAAGAAAAAAATCCAACGGTGTCAAATCACATGATCTCGGCGGCCAATTGACATCGCCCCCACGTGAGATAACACGGCCATTGAATTTGTCGCGCAAAAGTTTCGTTAGCTGTGTGGCAAGTGCCACCGTCCTGCTGAAACCACATATCGTCCACATTCATATCTTCCAATTCGTTCGTTATCATTTCACGATAGCGAACACCATTCACAGTAACTGCCTGACCGGCCTCATTTTGGAAAAAATACGGCCTGATGATGCCGCCAGCCCATAAACGCACCAAACAGTCACTCTTTGTGGGTGCATTGGTTTTTCGACAATCACTCTTGGACTATCATTCGCCCAAATGCGGCAATTCTGCTTATTGACGAATCCACTGAGGTGAAAAAGTGCCTCATCACTGAAGATGATTTTCTTCGAAAGTTGATCATCCACTGTTGCCATTTCTTGCCACCATTCTGACCATTGACGACGCTTGAAATGGTCAAGAGGCTTTAGTTCTTGAGTCCATTGCAACTTGTAAGCGTGTAAATGTAAGTCTTTATGCATAATGTTCATCGACGAGCGTGAGAGGTGCAATTGTTGGGCACGACCACGAGTTGAGGTGGACGGCTCTTCAGCCACACTATCGCGAACAGCAGCACTATTTTCTGCAGTACGAGCTGTACGAGCATGCACTGGTTATCTCCTACAGACCCGGTATGCTCAAATTTTCGCACGATTTTTGCGATTGTACTTACATTTTGACGATTAAATTGACCGAAAAAATCGCGAAGTGCACGGTATGCATTTTTATTTGAACGCCCATTTTCATAATAAGCCTGAATAACTTTAATGCGTTGCTCGATTGTATATCTTTCCATGGTTCAAATTGCGTTAGTCTGAAATTGAAAAATGTCAAATGAAATGCAGAAAGAAACTTGACGCTTAGGTGTGGTTCACATTCAGCATCGGCCCTTAAAATTTAACCACCCTTTATTTGCTGGGAAATGGCTGTTTCTGAAAGTTCGTGTTCGTAGTTCGCGGCTCATATGAATAGCCCTTAACAATTTAAAGCAGTAAATTAGGATTTTTAAACAAAATTTGTGAAGACTTTGCGCATCTTTATGTATGTATTAAGTATGTAATATAACATTGTTCAAATTTTCGCCGTGGCTTTTCTGGGTAGTAAGCATCGGAAATGACTCTGGCGCCGAAATCGGGCTGAATTTGACCGATGAGTTATTTTTATCGCTTATTTGCTGACTTATCGAGAGACCTGCGGCCTCAGAAAAGCCCACAAGAGCATCACCTCAACGTGAGATGACCATGCCATCAAATCTCTCGTGCAGGATTTCCAATGTGGCGTGGCACTTTACGCCGTCCTGTTGAAACCACATGTCGTTGGTGTCCATATCATTCAATTCAGGCCAAAAGATGTTCGTAGTCATCGACTTATAGCGCTCGCCGTAGACGGACATTGCCCGAATAGAACACGCTATTGATAAAACAATTTGATCATTCTCCGTGTTGTTGAACGCTATATTCGTGCATGTTGATTTGTCAAGACTGACAGAATAAATGGCAGCCAATTTGACATGTGTAGCTTTAACAATATGGCAGCTATCAACTGTCAAAAATCGACAGTTCCTATTGGAAGAGCCTTTGCTGAAAACTGGTTATTTCTGAAAATTCGCGAGATCGCAGTCCGCGGCTCTTGTGTACAGCACTTTACACGCCATTGACTTGTTGCTGATGTTCCTGTCGAGGTAAATGGCCTCCGTAACTATCTCAAAACACGTCGATAGCTGTATTCCGCTCAAGGCGATGTTATACCGATAGGCTTTCATCTTCATTAACGCTCGAATCGACATGTCTCGCCTTTGGTTCAAATCCCGGGAATGCCTCTAAAACTACGTGCTACGATAATGAAACCACAAATCTTTCACATTAATGACATTCAAACAAGCAACACGCATGTTCAGTAATCTCGTTCTGCGTTAATCGTTCTGACAAGCATCGTCGTTTGAGAAATATGAAGCAGTGTCGCCGCCTCCCTTGACCACACCGCATAGTCACTCTTTATGATATGCACATCGGCATCTCAGTAATGATGTAGGAATTTAATCTATTGGAGGCCGACGACCCATGGAGGGTCTGAGCCTGAGCAAGAGCTGCCCGCCATCGATGATGGACCTGCTTCCAGCCATAGCGCACTATGCGTAGACCATCAATTAGAAACTAGACCCATGGCTGAATTGTGTGTGAAACTGGGGATAAAACCAGTAAACATAGATCAGGAGGATTGACTGAATTGAAAATAAGCCCAAATTAAATGAAAATAAAGTCAGATCAGACTCTCCCATATCAGAGGTTCCGTGCTGTGTGAATATTTTGCAAGAAATAATAATGAATACCAAATATTGCCTTCAAACAGTTACAGTTCAGACGCAATGAGTACACAAGCCCACTCTGTGTGGGTTTTTGTTGCGAGTTAAGGGATGAAATGACTGTGCACAGCCCAAACTTTTACCTGTAGCTCTGGGCAAAGAGTGATGAAATATGGCAAAATTTAAATGTTCAACTCCATCTCTCCACAAACCTGATATCTGGGCCCAAAGTTTTAATTTAAATCGCTTCATAAATATAGCAGCTGTGAAAGTGTGACAAATGTGACGGACGTACGGACAGACCGAAGCGTCTGGAAGACAGAACCTTAAAAACACCCTCATCATCATCTTCTGACCCGCATGATCCACTAAAAGGGTCGCGCCACTCGATCCTCCGCCATCGATTCCGATTCATCAGGCGATATGCCCAAGCGGAACTAGTCGAGTTTATGGACTTGGTCCAACCACCACGTCCTGGGTCTGCCAACTGCCAAGCGGTCGCCTACCTGATGGATTCGCATTCAAGGCACACTTCAAAATGTGATTGTTGCAACAACAAAACAAATTTGCCTCTGTCACTGCTTGGCGCACGATTGCTGCCACTTTCTGTCTACTTTCCAAATGCGAAGTTTTGTCCACGCGAACAAGCAATCCGCGAACGCACTTATTCGCCGCTCCCAATGCACGTCGCCGCTTTCAATTGGCTCTTCCCTTTGGGCTATAATTAACTACTGAACACACAATGTCTAGTTTAACCGGAATGTGAACAGCGACAGAAGTGACTACAACTGCTACAACAGCTACAACACATCTTTCGACTCACATGAACCACTGGTAATTATGTACTTACACGTATGTTTAAGCATAATTTGTCTCATGCCTGGTATTTAAATGCATTAATCTGTCAAACGATAATTAGTACAATATTACAGATGTGCCCCCAGCTAGAAAAACCAACTATAACCAGACAGGAATGTGTCGCACTCTACTGGAAGTTCATCGCAAAGTTAATTGACCTTTCTCGTAAAAAAAACCGTGTCCATTTGCAAGCATTTCTGGTGTTGAATACAGACCACATTAGAAATGATGGGTAATGACTTTATAAAGACGACAGCTACAAGTCGATACGTGGGCCACCTGCCGTTGGAGGTTTTCACTTCCGATTTCCATTTTATTGTTTTTGCGCTTTTGTTGCGAATGTGTGCGCCCCGTCGTGATATGGTGGGAAACGTTCAAAATTCACGACCCACCTCTCTCGTGTCACTGACAACGCCAAGAAAGTATGACTGCTTGAGAAAAAGCTTCTTAACTTCGTCGTTCGGAGTCAGCATAAGACCGTAGGTTCCCCACTCGTGGAAGAACAACAGGATTGATTGTTGTAGAGCCCACTGCCATTGTCCTTTCCGGATTGTAGTCCTATCGAAAGAATCTGTTGAGACTTTCATTCAGATTTCGATTCAAATTCGTTTACCCCTTTCAATTGAGAATTTACAAACGATTGAGAGTTTTGCAATACTTTAACAGCAATCCAAAAAAAAAGCAAAGCGGCGAATTCAGGTCTTCCGAATGCGAGTGCGCTTGTATAATTTATTAAAAATATTCCAAAAGGTTAGAGACTTGCGAGTAGTAAGTACTCGCATTCCAAAGTTTCCGTGTCGTAAAAAAACGTATTTCTGTTTAGGAGACGAAATGAAATGTTAGCAAAAACACAGAGCCTTTGCGTGGGAGTTGTCCATTTCAGCGAGAAATTCACGTGTAAAATAAAGAATTTAAATGTATCGAACAATCTCAGAGATTTCTCTGAAATATGTGCACAATAGTTTCTCTACATATCATCGAGATTCAATTAAACTACAGCTGATTCAGATTTTGAATTAGAAAATAGGTAAAAAAGTATTAGGGCCGGTATCTTCTAAGCCAATACCCAGCGAAGCGGTGTCTAGATTTTAAGGCACAGTGGTTTTCAAATCGTAGAGAAGACAAACTTTTGCACAATCCGACTGTGAAAAGCATTCATTCTCAAAAATATTTCGCAGCAAAACTTTTTATCAGAGCAAAGTTTTTGGCGGGTAAACACACACAGTAAATCCAGTCCCTGCTACGGATATTTAACATCTTCATGGCGAAATGTTGGACCAAGTCCAAAAACTCGCCTGGTTCTGCTTGGACATCACTCCTGATGAGTTAGAATCGATGGCAGAGGATAAAGGGGCCTGGAATTCTCTCGTGCGTGCTTTACTCCACGACTCCTTTAGTTGATGAAGATGTCGAGAATCAAGCACCATATGCAAGTTCAAGCACTTGGCCATTTGAAGGTCGATTAGAAAATCACAATATACTTTAGTTCTTTTTCGAATTCATGAAAATCACAGAAACTGCTTTTGGCCTTGTTTGTTTGGAATGCTTTTGCGTCTTGTAGTCTCCGCTTTTGGCCTTGTTTGTTTGGAATGCTTTTGCGTCTTGTAGTCTCCAATCTCCATTCGATGGACGTAATGGAAGGCATGTAGACAGTAATT
This sequence comes from Eristalis pertinax, assembly GCA_907269125.1. NCBI lineage: Eukaryota > Metazoa > Arthropoda > Insecta > Diptera > Syrphidae > Eristalis > Eristalis pertinax. The sequence continues at coordinate 44,911,208 of OU026145.1, read as the reverse complement.
TCCTGCGTCGCACTTAGATCCATCAGAGCCTACAGTGTTGCCCTCCTGTTATCCTACTCCATCGCGTGAGGATTATCATCTTGTTCCTCTTCATCATCACAGCGTCAGCATATGTAATCGTTAGCGAACCCTGTTTTCGTATCTTTATACTTCAGATGTTTGTGGCTGTGGCCAATGGCCAATGGCCAATGAGTCCAACTATATTGGCTAGCAACTTTTTGTGGGGGTCTGTTGGTTTTTTCACTGTCAAAATTTGGTCAGAAATTAGGAGTGGTCCTACATGTGTTTTGTTTCGCTTGTAAGGGTGATTTTTTAGCTATTATCTTTTTGGCAACACTGGTTTAAACAGCTGACGCACGTTTCGTGTTTTGTTTCACTGTCAAACATCTTCAGTTTGGTCTATAATTTAACCATGAATCGTCTTACAAACGAACAACGCTTGCAAATTATTGAATTTTATTATCAAAATGCGTGCTCTGTTAAGAAAGTTCATCGCGCGCTTCTTCCATTTTATGGTCAGAAGCTCATTTTTGGCTCAATGGATACGTAAATAAGCAGAATTGTCGATTTTGGAGTGAATATCAGACAGAAGCATTGCAAGAGCTACCAATGCATCCAGAAAAAGTCACAGTTTGGTGCGGTTTATGGGCTGGTGGCATCATTGGACCGTACTTCTTCAAAGATGATGCGAATCGTAACGTAACTGTGAATGTTGAGCGCTACCGTGAGATGATATCCAACTTTTTTTGCCCAAAATGCAAGAGCTTGACTTGAATGACATGTGGTTTCAACAAGACGGTGCCACATGCCGCACAGCATGCGCAACAATGGACTTATTGAGGGGCGAGTTCGGTGAACATTTTATTTCACGTTCGGGACCGGTCAATTGGCCGCCTAGATCGTGCGATTTAACGCCTTTAGACATTTTTTTGTGGGGCTATGTTGAAGTTCATGTCTATACAGACAAGCCCGCTTCAATTGACGCATTGGAAGACAACATTGAAGCATTTATTCGTGAGATACCGGCCGAAATGTTGGAAAGAGTATGCCAAAATTGGACTAAGCGGATGGACCATCTGAGGCGCAGTCAAGGTCAACATTTGCATGAAATAATCTTCAAACATTGAATTATATGGACCGTACTATCGATTCAAGTAAAGATCTCATGCATTTTTCTGAATTTTATGTGTTTTTTTTTTGAAAAACTTTCCTATAGCTTTTAAAAAATCACCCTTTATAACCCATGCCACAAAGAGATCTATTGTATCGAAGGGTTGGAGTTAATCCAAAAGACGTACTGTTTCCTTTGTGGAAGATACCATGTCCTTTGTAATGGATCTTTTTAGTTCCACTGAAGTGAGTATATTCCTATGGAGAATACGTTTCCTTAACCAGAGTAGTACCGGACATTCACATAAAATGTGCTCGGATGTCTCATCCTCTTCCAGGCGATGCCGAAAATCCTTGTCTTGGGACATGTGGCCAGTAAAAAAACTCCTTAGCAAGCTTATACTTTCCTTGTCGAGGCATAGGATTTCCTTATAGGAATAAGGTCTGATTAATCGTTTGGATTGCTTAAGATCATCACCGTTGATCCATTGGTTTAGGCAAAATCTGCGTTGTAGCTGCTATCCAGTTGAGATTACAGTACGGTCCAAAGCCTATGAACGCAGCCAAACTCCGCGAGCTCAGCAGCGTATTCGTTGCCTGCAATATCCTTGTGCCCAGAGACGCAGCCGAAGTTCACTTAATGGGATTGTAGTGCGTCGTAGCAACATTTGACCGTTTTAGAGTCCATTAGATTAGACGACAGTGCCTTAGGTGCTCTCTGACTGTCTGAAAATATATGAATTCTAGAGCCTTTAATGTTCTTGAGTAGATTTTGTCTGGTGCAGATCTTAATGAAGTGGATTTCGGCTTAAAAGACAGAAGGACTTGGACGCATTGTTGCGGATGTCCTTGTGTTGGGTTCAAAGACTTTAGCTCCGAGATAAAAGTCCATCTTTGACTCGTCCAGACCTGGAACACCATTTGTCCAACTCTTACGGTCCAATATAGCAACCTCAAATAACCTGCCGAGACAATGCTGCCTGACCGTAAGATCCGGCATTTTACAAAGCATGTTTCTTTTAGGGATTGAGTTGAGTATCCTAAGGTTACCCATTAGATTGCCTGGCTTGTACTTATACTCTAGCTGCAGTTTGATGGCATATCTGGCGAGGTTCTTCCTAACGAAGGTTGGTAAGGGAGTTAGCCCGCTTATAGCTTCTAGAGCTGTTGTGGGACAGATGGGCATGGCACCTGTTGTAACAAGACATGCAATTCTTTGCAACTTCTGCAGCTTTTTTGCCATTGTCTTTTGGAGGGGTTTAGGTCACCAATCTATGGCCGCGTAAGTGATTATGGGTCTCGCCATCGTTGCATAGTTTTGGAGAGAGACCCCAAGTCTTGCCATATAGACGTCTACTGGCTCTATGGCTGACTCGATATGTGAATTTCAGTTGTGTCGTTTGTCCAGGATTACTCCAAGGTATTTGCTCTCGCTATAATAGAGGTTCGACAGGTGGTTAGAGAGCAGCACCATCTGCTTGCTACGACGATTGTGTCGCCCAGCTGGTCTATAAAATCCCGGTGGTTTGTAGGACAGGGAAGGAGTTCATATGTTTTTTTTACGTCTAACAACTTTCTGTAACGCACAAACGCCACTAGCAAAGTGCGTACAAATAAGTACAACATTTCAAGATCATCAACAATTGCGCAACATATTTTGTATATTTGATGGTTTAATCCATTATAAGACGCTTAACAGTGCGTCTGACTTATGATGTTGGTCAAGTGAGCGCCTCTGGTCGTGTGGCGCACATGTGAGGTTTTAAATACACGTTTTTCACAATAGTTTTACAGATTTCAGGTGTTATGTGTTTCATTTCTTTCGCATCGAATGTTGTCATCAAGCACCAAGGCTTGATGGTGGCTTTCTGCTAGAAAATCTGGGGGGATGTAATTAATTTCGAATTAACGATTGGCTTTGAAATACATATTGATTGATCGAAGCAGACGGATTATAAACCTTAAAAAAAACTGTCTTCAATCCCCACTTTTGCTATACAGTACCATTTTTACTTAATTCATCCTAAATTCATTCACAGACCTCAAATGGTTCAGAAGTTACTGAGCAACAAAAGTGACACGCATAGAGGCAGCCATGTAAAACCAGAGTAGTGCCGTTTGCAGCATTTTGTTACGGGATTCAAAAATGTAATAGAATGTTAAAATACCGTCATGGCTGTTAAAAAGCTCGGTATTCCGTGTTGTGCCGCCAGAAGTGTGGGTAATTTCAACGTTCCTCCACGAGCTTCTCGCGAAGATCTACTTTATTCTGAGAAAAATACACTTGTTTAGAACTTGGGTGATGTCATAATAGAACTGGTTTTAAAAGAAAGAAAACTAAATCATCCCACCATCAAATGAAGACTTTACAGAAGGGTTTGCGATTCACTTGGGGTACCTGGATCTATTTACTTAGGAACCAAATGGCAGCTATACAGGGTGGGCCAAATATAAGTTTCTTTTTAAAAATGCAATAAAATGAACAAATTCGAATGTTTTTCCATTTATTATGGCTCTATTAGTAAGATCAAACATTCCCATTAATTGCGAAATACAACGTCGTTCAAATGACGGCCTTGACTGGCTTCGCAGTAGCTCATTTTGTCGCCCCAATTTTCCAAGACCTTGTTGTTGGTTTCGGGATATAGCTCACGGATTGCTTGGAGATATCGGCCTTAAGTGCTTGAATCGTTTCCGGATTGTTGGAATAACATCGTTTCTTAACGGTTCCCAACAAAAAAAAAAATATCCAAAGGATGCAAATCGCAGCTCCGAGGCGGCCAATTGACATCGCCAAGAAGGCTGATAACACGATTTGGGAATTTGGCGCGCAAAAGATAGATTGTAGCATGGGCTGTGTGGCATGGCTCGCCGTCCTGCATGAACCAGAGGTCGTCCAAAACCATGCCTTCAATTTGAGTAAAAAAAAAGTCGGTTAACATAGCTCTGTAACGCCCATCGTTGACCGAAACGTTGTTCCGAGCCTCATCTTCAACAAAAATTGTCCAATGATGCCACTACTCCAGAATCTTCACCAAACGTCACTCTCTTTAGATGTATTGGCTGCTCGACAATAACGTATGGGTCTTCCGAGCCCCAGATGCGGCAACTTTGTTAACGTAGCCGCTGAATTGAAAATGCGCCTCCACAGAAAACATGATTTCTCGCCCAAGATCGGTGTCCAATTCAAGCTGCTCTAAGGCCCAAACTGTGAAGCGACAACGAAGCAGATGGGCCTTCTATTGCTAAGTATTTGAACCTTGTAAGCGAATAATCCGAGATCTTTGTGCAGAATTCTGCTCAGGCTAGTGAGGGAAATGCTGAGCTGTTGAGATCGATGGCGAGTTCATGTTCCTGAATTGAGTTCTCAAACTCTCGGCCACAGCAGCCACATTCTCGTCTGTGCGTACCGTACCACGACGGGGACCATGAGTGTTGTCCACTAGCATACCAATCTCACGAACTTTTTGCACAAACTTGCGTACAGGCGGTGGGTGGTTCATTTCGACCAAAACTTCTTCTTTTCAAAAAACGCACTGTTTTTGGCTGCACAGCACTCACTGTGGCAATAAGTTTTCTATATTTGCCAAGGTTGTTCAAGCATAAAGCGACTCATTTCCTTCCGCGGAGGTGTGATACTGACTTTCTGTCAAGATTTCCGCCGGGAAACAGTGTCAGTGTCAAGATAACCTATGACTTAAATTAAAACCACTAGATGGCCCACCCGTATATACTCGAGCGGGGATGTTCTTTGGATATTAATTAACGACAATTTGTGTCTCCTCATAATTAGTGCTGTTTTTCAGAAAGTTGAACAATGAATTGACATACAAATGTGTACGAAGAATAACTTATTAAAAAGTGCTAAGACACAGTTTGTTTTCAGTTAACTGCGCTTAAGTGCCAAGAACAGGTTAGCTTACAGAACACCACAACGCTCTGTTTTCTAGGGCAACATGAAACTGCCGAAACGTACAAGTGACCGCTAAGCGAAGAACTCAAACAGCACCTGGTGTCGTTTTGGCAACATATTCTTTTCATCTGGCGGCAGACCTGCTTCAACCAGAAGACTCTCGATCATGTGTGATTTAGAAGAGTGAAATCCACCGATCGCACTCTCTTCCCTGCTGCAATCGCACATGAAGCTACTGGCTTGTAAAGTCAAATTAACACGTTTCAATTGTACTGCACGCTCAATCGCCTTAACGATCGATGTACATTTAAATTTAAGAAGAAAAAAAAGAAGTTTGCATTTCTTTGTAAGACATCTGCACATGCAAGATCTTACACGTAACTGAATTCCATTCAGCATCGCACTGAATTTGCGTTCCGTACGTGTAGACTGTGCAGAGCAATACCTTATGTAGGCCACATCCGTCAACGGCAATGTAGGTGAGAAGGAACTGCTCACTTCAGAGTTGAAAGCCTCGATGGGAACACAATTTGCATTGTTCGCTGAATATGTATCGCTATGTAACACACATTTCTGTCAGTTCGCGAATTTCACGAAAGATAAAAACGACCCAGCTTCGCGGAGCCACTTATGATCTCGTCGGCAGTCATCAGTCCGGTGTTTCGGCTTCTTTACCACTCTTGGCACGGCGGTGAAGTTGTTTTGATTCGTTTCATCTCTCATTTTCTGCTTATCTATTTTTTGTTTTGTTTCTTTCTTCATGCATCAGGGATTTTTTCCGACACCCAACAAGTGAGAGAGAGAGAGAGGGGAGAGAAAAAAATCAAATAATTATTGTGGACCAAAAGAATTTCACTTTCACAGCATTCCAATGCGACCAACATTTGCTGTATGACTGTGAACCACGTCGGCGGCGTCTGGTGGGCTGCACCTGTTGGTTTCACCGTTGTGAACTGAACGACGGGAAAAAACTGTTCACCAGCCAGCCAGCAACGTTTTTTGTTTCTTTTTTTGATATGACAAGCCCGTTTGCTGGATCGGTCGATTGGTGGATTCCAATTCGATGCGAGTAGATGCTGAACGCGTCCACAACGGTTGCGCTGGCGCTGGCTTGTTGCGCGTATTCCATAGCTGTCCCAGTTGTTGCCGGACGTCTGTGCGGCGAAGCAGTTAAATGGAATGTGGTGCTGCTTTCGCAAAATTTATCAATTTGCATTTGCTTTAATGGAATATAGCCGCACACGTGTGTGTGAGTATTTGCGAATGGCTGGACGGTTTAATGTATGTAGGCCAGAAGAGCTGTAGTTTGTTATATAATTTAAGGCTGGAGCGGTATATTCGATGGGAAATGGTGCAACAGTAGTAGATTTGTGGAGATTATCCACAGGTATACGCATTATGAAAACAAACGGACTGAGCTGAGGAGCCGATCGAAATCTTCAACAATTGTGAAGGCCCGTGATGCAAATGATTCACAAGCCAGTTCAAGAGTGCATCGGTTAAGAGCATGTAGAGGGTGGGCCAAGTCTACAAGGTTTTTTTTAATGAATATTAATTATTCAGTTAGATGCGCATAAATGCCATGAACAGGTTAGCTTACAGAACACCACAACGATCTGTTTTTAGTAATCATCTTGTCTCTGCAAGGGAGGGACATATACCGAGATTGGGTAGTTCAGTTCCTCTTCCTCCTCATCGATGCAGCTTCTTCAGAAGTCATTGTAGGTCGCTGCAAGTCGTCTGGCCTAATTTCCTTTTAGGCAATGACCAGTTATTACACCTACTAGTTTGCTAATCCGCCCTCTGTCTCATTCTGGGATAGCTTTAGTTTTGTCTGGGTTAAGTGTAGGCCACATCGTTTTCGATATCCTGCAGCTATCCATTTCCGCCCATCTGTCATGTGTTTTTTATGGAGTTTGTCCGAAACACAATAGGGCTTTGCTGCTGGCGTTTTTCACGTTACGAGTCTAGAGTTTCAAACGCGCTCTGAAATGACGACTCAATTTATCAGCTGTTTCCAATACACAAATCCCACATGAAAAATATTGTGTCCTTACTACTCCACTAATTTCAATGAATTTCATTGACCTCAGTCAGCTGTCAGTTTTATGACATTGCTCTCATTTCGCTCCAGAAAGCACGAAGTCGTATTTTGTGCATAGCATATGATTTGCGTGTGTTGAATGAAAACGCTAGCAGCAAAGCCCAATTGTGTTTCACGCATTATTGCTTTCAATGGGGGATGAGGTGTTTCCCGATTTAATCCCAATGGCAGACCCGCCCCCCTTCTTGCTAAGTCATCGGCTCTTTCGTTACCCGGAATACACAACACCGTTAAGTTTAGCCAATTCATAGGAAATTTAAAACTTAACGAAATGTCGTTCACTTCCAAGCTGACAGCTCATTTATGCTCTTTAAATGTTCAACTCACTCATGAAATGAAGCCAGCTGATCGCGAAACACGTAATGCGTACAAAATACGCCGACTGTGTGCTCGACCATCAGCGGTTGAATGGCCCACACAATCTCTTCATCGCTTCATCACTCGATGGATTCGTTAACAAAATTGTCGCGTATGGGGAAGTGAAAATGTACTTGTAACTGCCAAAAGACAAAAAGTCGATGTACGGCATGCGACTTGATCAGATGGTGCCATTGGTCTACACTTTTAGAAAATAAGAAGAAGATGTAATCGGCAGCGCCGCCGCCACCGATACTTGTCAAAGCAGGAATTACTCTTTTGCTAAATACAATTTTCAGTGATGGAAATCTTTATCTGGACCTTTACAATTTTGTCTGTTAAGTGGAAAAGATGATGTCCGCTAAGTGCCGCCAGTGTTGATATGCATTTGTGGCATTTTTTCGCATTTTCCATGACTTTCCGCAAGATTTCCGGTTCTAACTGTTCGACGAACATTCTCCTTAAGGGCTGCCACTGTCTAAGGCTTGTTGCCATAAAGTCGCGACAAGGAAAAAAGTTTAGGATAGTTCAACCCAAGCTGGCCAAGCTAAATAGCCAAAACGGAAGATTACGCGACCAGGAAATGCTTCCTTCAAAATATCCATTGTCGCTGTGTATGCGGTGTCACCTTTTTGAAACCACATGTTCCACAAGCCTCGCTCATCTAATTCCGACAGAAAGAAGTCGTTTATCAGGCCCTGTAGCGTTCGCCAGAAAGAAGGACCGTATTGTCAATGGCATCCTAAACAATCGGCCCACTCCTCTCCCACATGAACGCCACACTACACAGTGGCTTTGAGTGGATGTAATGACTCTTCGTGCATCGCACGCGGTGTTGTTTAAGTGTCCCAGAAACGAAGATTTTGCTTATTGACGTAACAGCTTAAGTACAAATGCGCCCCGTCGCTCATGATGATTTTGGATACACAATCGTCCTCTTCTTTGTAGAGATTATTGTTGATACACTTGCGTAGCATCTCATTGCTTGTCTGTTTGTTTACTGCAGCTGTCTAGTTCACAAGTGTCAAAATTGATTGACGTACGACGCCATTTGGAAAAATTATAACATCTTCCGATAGAATGATTAATTTTGCTGCATCTTGTACATGTGCCTTGTACACAGACAATGCATGATCCATTGCAAAATAATTGCTGTCCTTGTTCGGCCAAACTGCGTCATAGGGGCTTAAAGTTGTGGTCGATTTATTGCCCGAAATTGGCGAAAAGCCATTGAAAATGAACTTGTCAGAATCGAGTTCGGCTAGAAAACTATTCTATTCATTATGACAAGATTTATTCGAAATCTAAATCATACGTTTACCTTCTTTAATTTACTTTCCACGAAATGACCACCACTGTATAAAAACCGGGCCTTAAAACGATCGCACAAACACCACCTATATTCCGTGTTCAATCATCAATCTAGTCATTTGCTTTTTAACTACGCAAATACTCGTATAAACTCAAGCGATCCTTAGCAACGCATATTTTTTGTTATTCCACTCATCCGACAGCACCACCTTTATCTAGATGTTCTTTATTTCAAAATAATCTCACCGGCTTTGAATTCAGCACTGAACCGCTGACTCATTTGGACGGAATACCACTCGTAAGAATCAAGCAAATCGAGCAATCAGCATCGGGTTTCGTAAGAGTTTTTTGCCTTTGCAAGTTCTCCTGCAATGAGGCTACCGATGAGTTAGGCAACTTGAATAAATCTGATTCAGTTCGGATTAAGTCGAAACATGTCTGCCCCAAATACTTTATTTCGCATTAGCACACGCCTACCGGTGAATAGTGAAAATGTAAAAATGTTTATTTGACTCCGTGCGAGTATTTGCGCGAAGTTAGGATTTTTGCGTAAAATTCACTCTGGATACATAAATTGTGTGATCAGTGGGATTTTCGTGGACTCGGTGGATTTTCTTGGACGTCATTAGATCAGACATCCTTACGATTAAAGTAATTGTGGCACACATTGTGCAGGCAATAGATCTATTTCACGTTAAGGTCATTCAATCACGGAACGAAGGAATGTTGTGACAATACCACTTTCTATTGACCGAAGCCTAGCCACATCTTTGAAGAAATTTAGGTCAAGGATTTCTCCTTCTTCGTGACGCTACTATCCAAGTCAGACGTGAGTCTCAAGCAACAAGCCTGTTGTAGAGATCATGTCCAAAGATCGAGGACATTACTACTCTCGCGCAGGGTGACTTCCAGTCGTCCATCTGATGGTGTGATTGAATATTAACTCTGAGATGTCATAAAGGACTCCACGGGCATGAACAAGGATTGACAAAAGATCTCACTTGTTAGACAATACCACAGTCAGGTACTTGGGGATCTGGCTAGATCAGTATTTATATTTTAACAAACATGTAAACGCTTCTCTGGCAAGGTGCTTTCTCCCTTACAAAGAGACTGTGTTGCACAACACCCAACTCGATGCAAGGGTGAAGGTCATCGGTCCTATGCTGCCTTAATCTCATCCAATGGCCAACAATGGTTATTCCTCCGGTTAAACGTGGGGACAAGCCCGGTGGAAAAAAAATGTGGGAGGGCTTGCGCAACACCAGAGTACTGTGCAAACATTTTATTCAAATGAGGTCTAATGAGGCCGTGTTCACTCTTTTCACATTGTCTGTGTTGTACAACGTGAAACGAGTGAACAATTTCCTGCTGAAGTTAGTTCGATGACATGAATGAGTGCAATGAACTCAGTCAGGAATCTGATCGCTGAGGCTTCTAACCCAATCCTCAATATCACAAAAGGGTACATACGTCACAACGACTTCGTCCCCCAGAAGCATTCCTCCTCTTAGATGAGCACGATCTTATTCAAGACAACTGTAGATCGACTCGATCACGATCACAATCGGCGCACAGTGGATCCCTAGAGGAAAAAAATACTCAAAAATTAAACATTTTCTGGAGATACATATGTGTTTTCTGTGAACGTTGCTTACAGTCATTAATGCCAAGCTGTCTTGCGTCCGTGAGAACCTGTTTTCTTTATACCGAGGGTTCGGTCTTCCTCTCCTTCTCAAACGAGGAGACTCGGATTGGAACACCCCCTTTGCTGGAGCGATTTGGCAGAGCTAGTATTGTGGGACTTCCGGACTATATCCACATCTTCGTACAGCTTATAGAGTTGGTGGTTACGTCGCCGCCTCCAGCGACCTCCCACACAGACGGCTGCATATAACCGACGTAGAATTTGTCTTTCGAATGCGCCAAGAATCAGCTCTGCTCTTTTGCTTATATTTAGACGATATTTCCTCCAATAGAAGGGCTGGCAAAATAAGAGTCTTGTAGAGCATGACGTTCGTCCTTCGAGTCAGGAGCTTTGAGCGCAGTTGTTTTGACAAACCGAAGAAGCAGCGGTTGCTACCGTCTACGTCTGGTCCTAGGTAGAGGTAGATTGGGCTGCTACTCAACAAACTCCTTCACTGCCTCAAAATTGTAGCAGTTGAGCGTGATGTTTGCTTTGTCGCAGGTTGTGTGTGACGGATCAATTCTTGCTCGGCAGCATGTAGTTACTCTTTTCCTCATTAATCGCCATAAAAGCTTCCATTACGACACGTTGGGAATGCGCGACAGTGTCGATGTCATGTAAGATAGTGCCTTCCGTGCTTACGACTGCCCGCCGCGATATCTTCTCCAGGAGCAGATTGAAGAAATCACACGATAGAGCATCGACTTGCCGAAATCCGATACAGATTCCACATCCAGCATTTCATAATCCACGTCTAACCCATAAAAAGACTCATGATTTGAAACCACTCGACCTCGCATCAGCTTAATTTGATGAATGTTCGATGGAATTGGTGACATTTTTGCTCTGGTTATCCATTAAAAGTCAGTTTATCGCGATCTTCTGGGGCTATTCATCAAGTCGTGATGTGATCTGACCTTAGACACGAAATTTCATGTCACTTTACAGAAATAGTCTTTCTGAACGATCTTGAAATGAACAGCAATGTGTCTCGATGTGTTTTGTGATTGTATGCCACCTCACGGTAATTTAGTATTCCTTCGATTCCTAGTAATAATTCCTTTGAGCCCTGTCATTTTTCCTTTTCCATTTTCTCCCTTCTTTGTTGTAAAACGAATGAGTTCCTCGGAACCCCATTTCTACTGCCCTCATAGCAAACTGACTAATTTCTACAAGATTACATGCATGCACATATGTATGTACCAAGTCCGTTGAAACACATGTATTAATCCACATCATTAACTGGGGCATTTGCAATTGTTGCAACGCAACGTACGGCTGTAACTGCAAGAATAACACCGTTGGATGCAGTCGCGAGGCCGCAAACTCAGGAAAGAACCGTTTCAGTGCGTCCAGATACGCGTAAATACCCGCTTGACAAGTACCGCGTGTGTAGTTTTACAAACAGGGTGGTCACGAGTATGCCCACTAAGCGATGACGATTCCATGATCGAATGGCCATCATCACGTTACTCTACAGTCTACACGCATGATTTAATTAAAATGGATCGTTGTCGCTCTTCAACAGAAACGGGCACTGTATCCACGCACACACATCTGCACACGGTTGTGGGTAAGTTTATGCTATAGCGGTGTCTGGACTCGGTGCACGACTATCTATGTATGGGTTTCAATTGAAGCCCGTAATGTCTTAACGAACACCATTCGATTCGATTACATGTAATTTCTTGACAACAAAGGCCCCATGTGTAACGAGAGAACTTAATAAATTACCAACATTTTCGGAGGCGTGCCAGCCAGCCCCCGTTGCTGTTCACTCCGAGCACACTGAGCAATGGTTAGTTCAAACAAAGACTGTACCGTTAATTTATGTCATTCAACCCAAGTCGCGGCGGTAGAAGAACTTCTGACGCTAAACGGACGGTATTTTGTTTTGTTGTTTTTTTTTTTTTCTTGTATTTGTTCATGTTGTGCGATGGCGTTTTGCACATTTGTTGTGCTCGTTTCGCGTCTACAGGGAATGCCTGTTGCCGCATAGCAGCGGCCTTCATTTGAATGTACACATCTCTAACCGTGGCCATCGAAAGTAAGATCACGTTGAGTGGAATTAGCACGAAGCCGAGCCCAGTAACGTTATTGCTGAATAATTCAGTAATGCAATAAAAAGAAAACGTATCGGAATGGATCCAGATAGCATTGCTGAAAGCTGATCGACCATTCAGCGTATGAGCAGATACCAGGGCGGTGAAAGCGCCCTTTTTATTAGGTTTGACTGATATTTGCCATGCTACAAGATACCCTACCTCGTCAAATGCTGCAGCTTATCTGTGTCGAAACTCAGCCTCAGATATTAAAGACTGCTGAAATTATTGCACACAATTTGTTACGTATTCGAGTGTGAATACTTTTATGAAGCTGCACGAGTCGCTATTGCTGATACTTATCGGAAACGAGCTTAAGTAACATTCATTGGAAATTTAATAGATCGAGTATAAGACATAAAATAGAAATGCGCATTACCACCGACTCTGCATAGTCCACGGATAACAGTTGCGTAATTTGCATATGCTGACAGCATCTAGTTATTGGCATCTACGAAGGAGTACTCTCGCTCGCATAATATGAACGTGCACAAACTACGAACGGGCTTCTATCGTGTAGACTGTAGACAATGACATGATAGCGAGACTTACTTCGAGGAAAACTTCTCCTCCAGACGGCCTGTCAGTTGACACATTTAAGGGGTTTGGATGCACGCTGGTGCGATGTAATAAGTGGCAGGCAGGAGCAGACTATCGCTGGGCTTGTTAGGTTTGATTAGGTTGGAGTGCCTGACTGAATCAGTTGTGATCCACTTAGATTCTGCTTGGATCCGTTGTGCTATCACCAACAGACATCCAAGAAAAACCTGCTGGGTATCCAAGTGGTCTATCCTTAAATCATCCACTCCATTACTGTGTTGTAACCAGTTTATTTTCTTAATGGTTTTATCTATGTTCTGAATTTAGATTTTTCTGGACAGGTACCGAGGTAGTGAAGCGTGGTTTCTACTTCTTCCTCATCCCTATAGCTCCCGCAGAAGTCGTTGTAGGCGGCTCCCATTCTTCTTGCGTGTGAGCCCAGCATGCAGTGACCGGTGAAGGGTCCGAATGGTTTATTTAATCCAATGCGGCCTTCTTTGTTTATTATTAATGCGTAACTCCTTCCAGGACTTCGTTCATTAACTTTGTAAGAAAGTATTGAGCTGTTTGGGAAATATATCAAATTAAATGAGAAACAATTCAGTCATTTTATTTAAAACAAGATGCTAATTGAAGATGGCCATCAAACTCTTGAGTCAGTTAAGGGCGTTATCTCTCTGTGCAAACGTAGAATAGCCGTTGACAGCCGCTTCTATTTCCGTTTTTGAAAACAACTAGGCTCAAAGCTCCTGACTCAAAGGGCCATGATCATGCTCACAAAACTTTTATTTTGCATTTCTTCTAAATGGAGCCGAAGTTGGACGTTAAGCAAACCAACAGAGCTGATTCTTGATGCCTTTGAAAGAAAAATTCTACGTCGGAATTTTACGAACTCAACGAGCTGTACCAGAATGTGCATGTATTTCGGAAGGCAAAAATCCGTAGACACTGGCTCGGCAACATAAAAGCTCGAAGTAAAAAGTGACGATCTCGGTGATCACCTCACTATATCGCATATGTGTGTGATAAACATGCCATCAAATCGCTCGAACAGAATGTGTATTGTTGCAGCTGTTTGGCACGTAGCGCGGTCTTTTTTTGTTCAACTCCATATAATAGTCAGCCAGTGCTCTCGGTAGATGCTGATGGCAATGTCATCCTCATTTGTCAAGAACCACAATTGATCCCAAACAGTCACTATTAGCATCGGAATTCGTCCCGAATTCGGCAAAGTTTGCGACTAGGAAGAATAATCGTAGAATTTATAGAACAAACGTATCGTTTCTACAAGAGAATACCCAGTTCGACTATAATGTTTTATCACTTCCACGTGTTGCCTGACACTGTAACTTCTCATGATTTGTCTTTGAAAGAATAAATGTAGGTTTTATGAAAGTGTTCCATTCTGTTAATGTTAAAATTAAAAAACAAGAGGGGACAATAGATGAAACAACGTGTCCAACATGAACTGTCAAAATGCATCCTTTGGGTTTCCCCTTTCTCATTTTGATCCCTCCTTTTGTTGTAACTAAACAGAAATTGTGTCAAAAAGGAGCTCTACGACGCACAGTGGGTTGGTTTGTAAAGGGTGGTTAAATTTTAAGGGCCGATGTTGATTTTGAATAAAACATAAATTATTTAGGAAATTATTGTCATTTCTTTTTAATATGATAATATTGGTATGGTTCAATTATGTATGGTTCAATTATGTATGGAACAAAATATCGGCCAAATTTACGCCGTGACCACGGCGGCACACCTCCATCCGATGGTCCAAATTTTCGATGACGCTGAAGCATAATTGAGGTTCTATGCCGTTAATGTGCCGAATTATCTCATCCTTTAGCTCTTGAATTGTTGCTGGCTTATCGGCGTACATCTTTTCTTTCAAATAACCCCAAAGAAAAAAACCCAACGGTGTCAAATCACATGATCTCGGCGGCCAATTGACATCGCCCCCACGTGAGATAACACGGCCATTGAATTTGTCGCGCAAAAGTTTCGTTAGCTGTGTGGCAAGCTGCTGAAACCACATATCGTCCACATTCATATCTTCCAATTCGTTCGTTATCATTTCACGATAGCGAACACCATTCACAGTAACTGCCTGACCGGCCTCATTTTGGAAAAAATACGGCCCGATGATGCCGCCAGCCCATAAACCGCACCAAACAGTCACTCTTTGTGGGTGCATGGTTTTTCGACAATCACTCTTGGATTATCATTCGCCCAAATGCGGCAATTCAGCTTATTGACGAATCCACTGAATGAATGATCACCCGCTGTTGCCATTTCTTGCCACCATTCTGACCATTGGCGACACTTGAAATGGTCAAGAGGCTTTAGTTCTTGAGTCATTTGCACCTTGTAAGCGTGTAAATGCAAGTCTTTATGCATAATGTTCATCAACGACGAGCGTGAGAGGTGCAATTGTTGGGTACGACCACGAGTTGAGGTGGACGGCTCTTCAGCCACACTATCGCGAACAGCAACAATATTTTCTGCAGTACGAGCTGTACGAGCATGCACTAATGTTTTCACATCTCCTACAGACCCGGTTTGCTCAAGTTTTTGGAAGATTTTTCCGATTGTACGCACATTTGGACGATATGCATTTTGATTTGAACGCCCATTTTCATAATAAGCCTGAATAACTTTAACGCATTGCTCGATTGTGTACCTTTCCATGGTTCAAATTGAGTTAGTCTGAAATTGGGAAATGTCCAATGAAATGCAGAAAAAAACTTGACGTTTAGGTGTGGTTCACATTCAACATCGGCCCTTAAAATTGAACCACCCTTTATATTAGAGCAGACAAAATGTCTGTTAAAACGAGACCAGTCTATCGATTTTAATGAAATTTGGAACATATTGCGAATGAGAAAAAATTATATAGGTAGCTGAAAAGCTATGGCATAAGACTAAGACTAAGGTCGCGGCGTCCATCCAGTAGAATTGAGATGAAGAATCAGTTCATCGATCGTGTTGTTATAGACCCAATTTGTGGTGTGAAGAGAGTATTGTCAGGCCACTGCCTGATGATTGTCAGCCTCGGCTTCCAAGTCGTTATAGTGCGCTGCAACCATAACAAGCGTTCGAGAAATACATTTTCTTGAAATGTTTAACAAACTTGGCGTTATGAGACCGCTGTAACTGAGATAATTCGATGTTAGCACCTGTCATTCTCGTCAATAGGGTGTTTTCCTGCATAATCAGCTCTCACCTCATCAGCACCAAATAGGTACCATATGATCCGAGGAAATGCTCGACAGTAGCAGAGAAGGTGCTCTGCAGTGTCGTCATCTTCTCCACAAGTGTTTCATCGCTTAGATGTTGTGGCCCGTTAGTATGCCGGTAAGTCGCCTGCAGTATTTTCTGTCAAGCGTTAACAAGAATGCCGCGGATTACTTACAGACGTTAAGGAGTTTGTACTTGGTTTGTCTACATCCTGAAGAGTCATGCTACATCCGCTTGTGTTCTCAAGAGTTCCAACCGTCGATGGAAGCCCTAACCAAGGACGCAGGCATTCCCATCGCAAGTTCGGGTCCTAAAAGTACCTCCTCTGACTTGCTTATACTCTTCGTAGTACCCCAGGCTGCATTTAAGCACTATCGCGTCGAATGTCGACTTCCAAGTCCAAGTGTTGCACCAAAAAGGTAGTAATCATGTTTCTGTACCGCTCATCGTTAACGGTAACATATTCAACATCATGGCCTAATTATTCCACCGGCCCATTAAGGGCACCAAATAGTCACATTTTCGGGATCTAATGGTGTGCCGAGAATGGCTTTAGTTTGAGTTTCTAGAATTGAACCAAAAATAAATTTGTACAATTTGTAAACTGATGAACATGATGAATTTGCAACCCAAACTACACTCAAACCAAGCGAGATCTGTCAAATCAGCTGTCACAGCAAACAATGTTGCCAATTTAAAGTTCTTCACCTCCAAAAACTAACACCCTTTGCCATTTAACCACTTTTATCGGTTCTCCCTTCCCTTGTCTGTCACATTCTTAAAAGCATCAGCAGTTTAACTTAACTTTAATTAAAATATTTTTTGTTTACCTTTACAGAACATGGAAATGAGCAACTTTTCGTCAAAGAAACTCTCTCGCGAGGAGAGACGATATTCAGTACCGCACGGGCCGAACACACCCCTCCCACCGGCCGCATCAGAAGACCTCCACGCATGGTCAATCTACAGGTAGGTTTTAAATGGCTTCCTCAAATGATTGAATGATTATTAACCACAATGCGAATTCATGCGCATGATGGACTCCAGAGATACCGCGCATTTCCGGCATTAATCAATGCCACACACATGATT
This sequence comes from Eristalis pertinax, assembly GCA_907269125.1. Taxonomy (NCBI): domain Eukaryota; kingdom Metazoa; phylum Arthropoda; class Insecta; order Diptera; family Syrphidae; genus Eristalis; species Eristalis pertinax. The sequence goes on along the minus strand of OU026145.1, from coordinate 44,893,755 downwards.
GCACACCAATACCGATAGTACACCTGCACCAACAGCCGGTGAGGTGAACCGTCATAAATGCCAGCTCCAACGGAACCATATGAGTGCGTGATTTTAGATGCATTTATTCTTTTACAAGTCTGACCACTCCTAGGCGTGGTTTTTTTCGTTGGTTAGCTTCCGTTCGGCTGTTGGCTGAAGGAGTACACTCAATTTTGTTCAGACATTCAAATATCATTTGTTATTCAACTTTGCAGACAGAACCTCAACTCAGACTTTACGGACTCCGCTCTGGGGTCATCCGATAAATCGCCGCTGCCATATGGAAATTTCCAACTACGCGATACAACAGTTCAATCTATACTCAACCATCCACGATATGGTCCAAAGTAATGTAGTTTAAAGCGCCTCGCCACGCAGAATGATTTGAATGAACGTTTTTTTGCTTTTCTGTCGTAGGTCACCTTTAGGTTCAAATATGTACACGTATCTTAAGTTTGGCCTGCCTCGTGTGTTCCCACCGAACGCGGGATCGCAGAGGTCACATCGGCCTGGACCGGGCCCGGGACGGGGACGCGTAAATCGTGGCTTTCGAGACAGTTCTGGCCCGGCAGCAGGATCGTCGGGATACGACAGCAGCGACAATGAGACAACGAGGAGCAGAGTGCCACCAAATTTAAGGTAAATCGATGTTCAGTTGGGCGATCGAATCAAATTTGAAACATAACACTTGCAGAAAGTATAGAAGCGAGTCGGACTTCCGGGCTATCGGGGGTATCCCAACACCACGGCCCGATTCCAGAGCGCAGGGGATTCCAGTCGCAGCTCTACGGCAGGCGAATAGTCGCGCTAGCATAGCTGGTGAGTTCTCCTTTAGCCTACAAGATGGCCTCCTCGATGTTAATGCTTTTGTTAATGCTCCTCGCCTAGTTGGAAACCACGTCAACAGTCACTACATTCCGAATGGCAAACACTACGGCAACCGATCGCACAGTGAAGCAGACCTACTCAGCACCGATCTGGGCACGTACGGCGACTATGACACGCGGACGTACACGACGAATCGCAGTCGAATGGAGCATCACCATCACAATGTGCACAATTCACACACGCTGTCGAATCGAAAGCATTCGAGCATGAGTCTGGTGTACCCCAATATTCAGGTCCACTGCCTGGACGTTAATCCCGGCCTGCGGGGGGTGTCTCTGCAAGCAAAGGCGGGCGATTTATTCGCGATAATGGCCACATCCCAGCCGGAAGGTACAGCTCTGACAGAGTGCTTAGCAGGTCTTAGGGACCGGATATCCGGGGAGATTCTAATAAATGGTCAGCAGATAAATAAGCGCGGTCTTCGCGAGCTCTGCAGCTACGTGCCGGCTCTGGACGCCTCTTCCCTGGATCCGCGAATGAGCGTTCAGTGCACTCTGAACTTCCATGCGGCACTGCGTGGACCAATCGATCGGAGTGACTTCAAGGAAAAGGTACGTCTGTTGAAGCGGAGGACCGGGTGATGTATTCACATTTTCAAAACATTTCAGATGGACATACTAATCGAAGACTTAGGACTCACCACATTCCGGGCGTCTAACGTGTCGTCGCTCACGCACTCGGAGAAGCAAAGGCTAAGCGTGGCTTGTCAGTTGCTGGCGCAATCGTCGATACTTATCCTGGATCAGGTGACGAGCAACATGGACATCTTCGACACGTTCTTCCTCGTTGAATACCTCCGACAATGGTGCAGCGGTGGGCGTATTGTAATAATGACACTACAGCCGCCCACATTCGAGATTCTCTCGATGTGCTCCGGGGTCCTTCTGCTCTCTGGCGGGAGGACAGTGTTCTCCGGCAGCCGATCAGACCTTCCCCGGCATATGGGCTCACTGGGCTATCCGTGTCCGCCATTTAAAAATCCAGCTGACTACTATTGTAAGCCAACTCTAGACGTAGTCCCACATTCGACAGCTAATTCAAATTTAATTCCAGTGGATTTAGTCACGTTGGACGACCTGTCAGCAGCGGCCATGCTCGAATCGTCAGCTCGCATTGAGTCCCTGGCCAACTCGTGGGACCAGATAAACTCCGAGCCACCGTTGGCCGCACCGCCGGCGTCGTTGCCAGCTTTCACACGAAAAGCCGGCTTCTTCGGGCAGATGAAGGCGTTGATCAAACGCTTCGCGGCCTACAAACAACCCGGTTCGTTGCTTACTTGGATAAGCAAGCTTATAGCCGCTGCGGTTCTGTCACTGTGTATAGGGTGCATTTTCTGGGACGTTCCCGCCTCAGACCCACAGCTCACGTATAACGATCGCTTTGGCTACCATCACTGCATCATGGCCGTTGCGTACTGGCCGCTCTTAATGCTTACAATCAGAGACGCACAGGAGGATCGAAGGCACGTCGAACGGGACATACGGTTGGAGCTGTACTCCAGAGAGCTGTACATAACCATTCAGGTACGTCCGGAAATACGCGTTCGCTCTGAACGGGGGGATTAATTGGCTTATTTTCAGTGTCTTCTTGGCCTGTTTCCAAGTTTATGCATATGGCTGGCCTATCTACTCCCTGCACACAGTATGGCGGGTCTGTACACGTATTCCACGAGCAGTGACACTGGGATATATCTCTACATGGGTACGTCGAAAGGCAACCGCGCACGCTGTCCCTACTTAAACCTGCTCTTCTTCATTTTAGGCTTCATGCTGCTGTACTTAACGGTCATTCAGACTCTAGCCCTGCTCTGCGCGCATCTGCTGCCAACAAAGACGTCCGCAACTGTACTCAACGCTCTGGCTTCGCTAGCCCTCACCGGTGTCGGTGGGTACTCCGTCCATTCGAGAAATCTGCCCAAACTATGGTCGTGGCTGCAATTGGTCTCCCCAGAGAAGTGGCTTCTACCCGTTTTAGTCGCTGACGAGTACAGCCCCGAGACGTTAGCCAACTCAGCCGGACTTCAGCTGTGTCGCAATAAGCAGGTAACTTAGAGCGCCTTTCATGCCCTGTTTCCCCGATTACACCCTCCCTCCCATCCCCAGGTTCAACATCAGGAAATCATCGTGCAACAACCCTGTCCGCCACCGAACGGTACCCAAGTGCTAGTCGACTATCAGTTGCTGCCGCAGCATCACGTCCTCGACGCATCGAACATGGAGGAAACAACACTATATGCGCTGCTGCTGGCGTCGGTTGTGCTCTTCGTCGCAACATTCCTAGTATTCTGCTTCAACTGCAGGCGAATGTTCAAGCGGGCACCCAGGAAATCGTATTAGAAGAGGAGGAGAATGCAATCCGTTACAAAATTGTAAAACATTTTTATAACGCTAATTTACATGAATGACTTCCGTAGGAATTTAAGATGTACTTACTCACTGAGGAATGAAAAAAAAAAAAAAAAACACCACAAGACAAGACAAGAAATGTAACATTAAGATCGTTTAACTACAATATCTATTTAAAAACTGAACTATTTAGTTTAAATACAGGATTAAAAAAACAAAAACAAACACTTGGAGTTGGACATTTTTGGCTTCATTCTGTTTCAGGCTGTTTCAAGTGTAGGGGAGCGTTGGCCTGTGGTCAGTGGTCTGAGTTTGGTTTGTTTTAGGGTGGGCCAAATACAAGTTTCTTTTTAAAAATGCAATAAAATAAACAAAATTAAAATGTTCCCACCTATTATGGATTTATTAGTAAGGACAAATCTTCCCATTAATTATGAAATCCAACGTTGTTCAAGTGGCTGCCTCTACTGGCTTCGCAGCAGGGCATTCTGTCACCCCACTTTTCCAAGACCTTGTTGATGGTTTCGGGGTGTAGCTCACGGATTGCTTGGATGATATTGAGCTTAAGTGCTTAAATAGGTTCCGGATTGTTGGCATAACATCGGTCTTTCACGGTTCTCCAAAAAAAAAAGTCCAAAGGGGTCAAATCGCAGCTCCGAGGCGACCAATTAACATCGCCAAGACGGCTGATAACACGATTTGGGGATTTAGTACGCAGAAGATCGATTGTGGCATGGGCTGTGTGGCATGGCGCACCATCCTGCATGAACCAGAGGTCGTCCAAATCCATGTCTTCAATTTGAGAAAAAAAAAAAAGCTGCTCTGTAACGCCCACCGTGGATCGAAACGTTGTTCCCAGCCTCATTTTCGAAGAAAAATGGTCCAATGATGCCACCACTCCACAATCCACACCAAACTGTCACTCTCTGTGGATGTATTGGCTTCTCGACAATAAAGTATGGGTTTTCCGAGCCAGATACGGCAATTTTGTTTGTCAACGTAGCCGCCGAGATGCAAATGTGCCTCGTCAGTTGTCGAATTCAAGCTGCTCTAAGTCCCAAACTGCGAAGCGACAACGAAGCGGATGGTCGCCGGCCTTCAATTGCTGAGTCAATTGGACCTTGTCAGGGAATACTCCGAGATCTTTGTGCAGAATTCTCCTCAGCCTGGTGCGTGAAATGTTGAGCTGATGAGATCGATGGCGAGTTGATGTTCCTGAATTGAGTTCTCAAACACTCGGCCACAGCAGCCACAGAGGGTCCAACATCATTTTGACCAACATTTTTTTCTTTCCAAATAACGCACTGTTTGGGCTACACAGAACAGTTTCAATATGCCTCAACGACGTTCAAGCGTAAAACGACTCATCTCATGCCGCGGAGGTATAATACTGACTTCCTGTCAAGATTTCGAGAGGTAAACAGGTGTCAGTGTCAAAATAACCTATGATTTAAATAAAACCCACTAGCTGGCCCACCCTGTAGTTGATTAGATTTTGATCAATGGTCTTGGAGGGTGTTGTCATCGCTGGAATGGAATGGAGTGTAAGGGACTCGCTGTCAGAAGTCTTATCCTTGGAGATAATGTCATGCGTCAATGACCTAGATAGGGCGTGACTTCTAGGGTCTGCTGGGCTACTAGGTGTCGTAGCCTTAAACTTGACAGAACCGGCCAGGTGCCCAAGAGGTGTTGGATATTTTAGTTAGGTTAGGTAGATGGATAGGCGGGCGTAGGCTATGTCTCACTTAAGTCCTGCTGGACCCATTGTGATGCCCGTTGGGGGGATGTCACCTATTAACTCCGCCATGCTGTTGTGTTGCTCAGCCATCCTGATGTCCTTATAAATATAAAACGATTTTTGGTAGATCGTGGAGGTCTTTGAAGAATTGTTCTTCCAGTGTCTTAAGCAGAAATAAATGAGTAAAGAGATATTCAACTTCTTCTTCTCTTGCCCCTTAATTTCATCTGACAGCGTTTTTTATACACTTTCTCGACCCCTGGCTGTGAATACGTGTGAGCTCTTGTGAACAGCTGGCGAACAGCTGATACCCTTCCCCAACCATAGTATTGGGGTGAATTAGAGTTCTTATTTGAAAATTCGCTCGTTACTTGAACTTTTTTCAAATTTCGGTGTCAAATTTTCAACACAGTGGGGAGGGGTAAGCAAACGAACAAAGTTCATGTTCATGAAGTAGCTTTCTGCGAGTTTTACCATTGTTTACATTAATTATTTATGCATGAATTATTAATGAATACACGACTTCATGCATGTATTTTTGCATATGCATATCGAAAAAAAAGCATTCACACGAAACATGTGTACCGGCAACTAATAATAGCAATATTATTGAAATATTTGCTTGAATCACTTAAAATAAACAGCTTATTTGCTTATTTTTCTTGTTTTACAGAAATAGGGATGAAAGTTAATTGCAACTTTGTTTCAGTTAGGTACAGTTAAAGCCATTTTTCTTAACAAATTATGTAATTTAATTGCAGAAGTTTTCATAATTCATGAATGAAAGATGTAAAACTAAGTTCATTTGCCAGTCATCGCATATAAATCAGCTATATTTTACTCTGAAGAATTAAATTGATGCAAACTATTCATGTAAAGAGAGCGTCTATTACAAATATATGTCCTCTTAAAAATATGAGTCATCTTCTGAACACCCTCCGAACAATAAGTACATGTTCGTGGGCAAATTCACAAATCTTCCACTAAATTCATGAATCGGCCGCCATATTGGGGTGAATTGACGAACGTTGTAAAAGTATGCATGTGATGCAGGGGAATTCCACTACTAGCACATTTTTCTCCGGTGTGGACTAGGGGCAAAAATGGCCGAAGTTGAATAACTCTTTACTCATTTATTTCTGGTCTTAAGTCTCAACTGGCAGTGGCAGAGATAGTGAGGAGTATCCGTTTCGTCCCCTTTCCTGGCAAGTTCATCTGCTGCTTCAGTGCCGGTTACGTCGCGATGGGCTAGGACCAGAAATAAGAGAGCAAGGAGATATCCAACTTCGGCGAGAATTTCCCCTAGTCCACACCGGAGAGAAATGTGAGAGTAGTGGAACTCCATTGTATATCACACATACTCTTACAAAAACCATGGATCCACCACAATATGGCGGCCGATTCGTGGATTTTGTGGGATAATGGCGGCAGATTCGTGGATTTTGTGGGAAATCGTCAGCAGATTCATGTATTTGCCCAATCTCATGTACTTTTGTTCGGAGGGTGTTCAAAAGGTGACTCATATTTTTAAGAGCACATATAATACTTGGGTGAATAAAAATGTAATGCTATTCATATAATACATGTAAGTCTGTTTACAGGAATATTTTGAATCAATTTAATTCTTCAAAGTAATATATAGGCGATCAGTTTGCAGTTGTATATCATTCATGAATTGTGAAAACTCATGAATTTAAATTTAATAATTGTTTAGAAAAATGTCTAAATAATGCAACTAAAACTAACTCATGAAAATGGTTGTCAAAATTTGGAATTAACTTCCATCACATTACTTTAAAAAAGTAACATTGTTTTTAAATGATTCATACAAATTTTTCAATATTATTATTATTAGTACTTGTACACAAGTTTAGCGTGAATGCATTTTATATGTTTTATTCATACATGTGCAGAAATGAATATGTACATTAAGTAAAGTATTCATTAATTTCACCCTAGTGCTTCAGATAGTAATTCCCACAAATGGAAGTTTAATAAATCTGCTTCATGAACATACGCTTTGTCCGTTTGCTTACCCCTCCTTTCTGTGTTGAAAATTTAACACCAAAATTTGAAAAAAGTTCAGTAACGAGCGAATTTTAAAATAAGAACTCTAATTCACCCTAATACTACGGTTGGGGAAGAGTGTCAGCTGTTTACCAGCTGTTCGTAAGAGCTCACATGTATTCACAGACAGGGGAGAAAAAGCGTATAAAAAACGCTGTCAGATGAAATCAAGGGGCAAAAGAGGTAGAAGTTGGATATCTCCTTGCTCTCTTATTTCTGGTCTCAACTGGCAGTGGCAGAGATAGTGAGGAGTATCCGTTTCGTCCCCTTTCCTGGCAAGTTCATCCGCTGCTTCAGTGCCGGTTACGTCGCGATGGGCTAGGACCCAGCAAAGAGTTATCGAGAACATTAAGCTCTTCGAGGCAGCATGCGACAAGTTTGGAATTGATTTCTATTGCCGAAATTCGCTGCTTGACTGTCAATTGGAATATTAATATAAGTGGCGGTATTTACTATTTCCGACATTGGTATTGTTTTGGTCGCTTCTTTGACTGCCAGGACGTCGGCTTGGAAAACACTGCATTAGTCAGGAATTATAATGGAGCAGTATATATTTAACAATTCTGCGCCTGAGTTATATCATGCCAGTTATGCCAGTGCCAACAACCGCATCAACAAATATACATCTACGACGAAAATCGCCATCGACTGGAAGCCGCAATAATCGATCAGCAATTTTAGGTATTTGTCATGTAGGTAGTTATTATGTAGGTATAATACACATATCAGAAATGCAGTGCAGTGTACTTTCGACCACAGTAAAATAAACATCCATTTAATACAAATTAAGTGTTGTTTTTTTGGAACAAGGTTTTCCTTTTCTCCTGTGCCTTTTAGCATCTTCGATTCATTGTATATACATACGTATACGTCGATGCTCGAATGGTTGTTCCGTCATTACACCCGAAGGGTATTTCGAGGTCAAGGAACGGACAATTATAGTGTCCTACTTAGTAGTAGCCAGCCACTGGTGAAGGGCTCTTTGCAACAGTCATCTGCATGTGGATGTCAGGAGGTACTGGGTGTATCATTGCCTCCAAATCGGCTGTTGGAATAGCGGTAATTGCCGCTGAGGGGCATAGGCATGCAAGTCTCCGAATCCTGGTTAATACCTTTTAATTTTTGGTTTTCAGAGAGGTCTGTATCAGCTTAAGTAGCCATTACACCTCTTTTAAATAAACGTTGATGTCATGCACTAACAAGGTAGATATGTGACCATGCTAGAGAGTGTTACAACTACTGTAGTCCTAAAACCAGCCAGATTCGTATATGAATCTTAGAAGGTTTTTCAATTCAGCACTGCTTAAGTCTTTCAGTTCCATGAAGAAGTGCTTTCGTGGAAAATACCTTCTTTTAGTTGCAAGGGCTTCGCAGAGCAGATGTTGGACGGTTTCTGTTTCTGGCTCATCTCTACAGCTTCTGCAAGAGTCGTTATGCGGTATGTTCAGTCGCATTGGACTCCTATAAGCATCCCTGCGACTGAAGCCGATCAAAGATTTTGATCTCTTCTTGATCGCATCGACCATAGAGCCCTTGCTATAGCTCCAACACTCAGACCAAACCAGCAAGTCCGATCCACGGCTTCGCCTTCCAGTTTTCTCCTTATGGTGTATGACTGAGCGGTGTGTGCGCATGCCGGATTGCTAAAGATTCCCCCAGCTCCGAGTCCATTTTCGCTAGACGAGTTCTAGCGTTTGGATACTTGCACGGCATATGCTTCATGCATCCTGGCTTCCGACTGGGACAGCACACAGTCATAGAACATGTCCACGTCGTACACGCTCGTCCTGTAGAGACATCCTGTTGGCACATGGCTGGTCATTGAGATGCAGGCACCAGCTCTGAAGGACAATGACTGTCAGTGATATCGGCTCTTACGCCAGAAACCGACGGGAGTGTGCCCGCCCTGCGCCCAAGTGCAGACGATCGATCCAAGCAACGGCCACCCACTGTGAGCCTGAGTGCCCTTCGCAATGACACCTTGTCCAGAAGATGGTCACCGAATTTACCAAGGATACCTCATTGATACTCTGTCTGCATAGTCAAACCAGCTATTTGCCGCTATTGCTGTTTGGCTATCAGAGAAGATGGTGATCGATTCGCCAGTTACGTCGTGGTTCCTCAATGCGAGTGTTGCTTCGTGTATTGCAGCAACTTCAGTTTGAAAAACGCTGCAGTCGTCTCTTACTGCCAGGATTTTTTCGAAGAGGTCACAGAAGACCCTTGTAGCCTCTGTACCAGCGCTCGTCTTTCAGCCGTGAGTGTATAGGGCGATCTCCCTTATCGGCGTAGACTAGCTACTTCACATATCCCCACAGAAAATAGTCAAGCGGCGTTAAATCGCACGATCTTGGAGGCGTCACGGGTCCGTAACGTGAAATTGTGCGGTTACCAAACGACTCCTTCAATAAATCAGTTGTGGCACGAGCTGTGTGACATGTTGCGCCGTCTTCTTGGCGTAATACATGACTCGAAGTAAATAGCGTAAGTTCGGGAGCGGGAACAAGCGCTTGCACGTGGTCTACATCGAGGATTGTAAATACGAAAACTTGGACTCCATAACAGGCATTTAACAGTCGCATTGAACACTCGATATTTAGAGGCCAGATCAACGTTTTGATTTGCGAACAACTTAGGCCACATCATGTTCAGAGCGTGTTAAGCCTCGTTACTTTCATTAATGGAATGTTTGACAAAGTTAAGGCTGTCCGTCAATAGGACACCCAGAAACTTAAACTCCCGAGGTCGGGAGTTCCACCAAGGTCGGTAACGAACTCACCGAGACTTTCAGTGTCAAAAAAGGTTTTAAACAAGGTGACACGCTGTAAGTTCTTCAACATCATTCTGGAGAAGATCGTGCAGGACTCACACTGCAACACCAGAGACACATTGGTGTGACTGGCAGAACACAGCGAGCCGTCAATGAGGCGTTTGCTGGCATTGAGACGGAAGCGGTCAGTCAAAATGGGTCTAGCGGTGAATGAGGGCTAAACGAAGTATATGCTGTCCTCAAGAAAGGACATACAATATCGACGTCTTGAACAGAGCGTCACAATGGGCAGCTATAGCTTCGAGGTAGTCAAGGTAGACGATTTACGGCTCCGCAGTAAAAAGTACGAACAACCGACATCAAACGCAGAGTAACTCTTGCCAACCGCTGTTTAGATGGACTCAAGAGGCTGTTGAGAATAGAGCCATTTCTCGAAGAACCAAGCTGACTTTATATAAGACCTTGATCATCCCAGTCATGCTGTACGGCGCAGAGACATGGACAATCTCAAAACCTCCTTGGTCTCTTCGAGAGATCTGCGTGCGATCTTTGGTCTAGTTTGCGTTGATGACATTTTGGAGGAGAAGATTCAACCACGAACTGTACGGGCTGTCTACGGATCCAACGTCTAAGGTGGCTGGGCCATGTATGGACAACTCAGCTCCGACCCGAAGTCTTCGACTCTGGACCTGTGGCACAACGCAACAGACCAGGTGGAGAAGGGCCTTAACCAACTTGCCATGCGACACTGGAGGCAGCTAGCCAGAGATCAAGCTGGCTGGAGCCGCTTGTTGGTTGAGGTCCATTTCCACCCCGGACTGTAGCGCCACGTTAAGTAAGTAAGACCGACAGTTCCAGGAACCAAATCAGCACATAAACCACAGAAAATGAAACATGTTTCGTGTAAAAAGAAATTTTGGAAACGTATTTAATTCATAATCCTACAATACACTCTTGCATGCACTTAATGGCAAATGGGTTGCACTCTCGTCACCACACGACTAGTGGTGGAACAATCTTAAATTTGTGTGCGCCAGCATTATTCCATGTTCATCGCACGCAGCAATCACGCCGGCATCGTTCAAGGACCCTGATGGGCTGCCAATGTATGAAACGCCGCTCTGAAATTTAATTTGAATTAAAACGGTATTCTATTCAGAGAAAGGGGCAGGATCTCACCAGTCTAGCTCTGTCAATGTTGTCGCGGAAGGGGAAGAAAGCATCCGAGCCGAGGGCAACTCCCTTCAACTCCTTCAGCCAATCGGACTTCTCTTTCTCGGTCAGTGCGTGGGGAACAACTTCAAACCTGAATGCAACGGAGATGAGTAAATTTGAAACAGATTCAATGTTGGAACGTACATTGCCTGGAATTGGGCGAGCGGCATATCCTTGCCCACAGTTCCGTTTACAAAATTGTCAATAGCGTTCGATATGTCGGCGCGTTTCACTCCGGCTTTGAACTTCATTCCGGCAACCGTTGGATGCTGGCGCAGCCACCAATTGTCCGCCTTTTCGCCGGCCAGACGTGTACAGTGAATTCGGGACTGTTGACCGGCACCGATTCCAATCACCTGGCCGTCGCGTGCATAACAAACCGAGTTACTCTGGGTGAACTTCAGCGCGATTGTGGCGACAATTAAGTCTCGGATCGCTTCTGCCGGCATGTCCTTCTGCTTTGTTACAACGTTTTGGAACAAATTCCTGTCGATGACGGCGTCATTTCGTTTCTGCTCCAGTGTGAGGCCAAAGATTGTCTTCCGTTCAATGGTGCTTGGTTCATAATCTGCGTCCATCTGAGAGGAGTTTGAATTGAATTGAGGAAATTAACGAATGAAGCTTGTTACCGCTCACCTGTAGAACGCAATACGCTCCATTCTTCTTTTTCTTGAGAATTTCTAAAGCTTCTGGCTGGTATCCCGGAGCAATTATGCCATCGGAGACCTCTCGCGAAATGATTTTGGCCGTCACAACGTCACAGACGTCAGACAATGCCACAAAGTCTCCAAACGATGACATTCGATCGGCTCCCCTTGCCCTGGCATAGGCTGTCGCCAGTGGTGTGAGCACATCCAACAGATCATCGACCATGCAAAGTTTTGCCTGTGCTCTGGTGAGTGGATTACCAACGGCAGCTCCGGCAGGCGATACGTGCTTGAAACTTGCCGCAGCTGGTAGATTAAGTGCCTTTTTCAGCTCTCGCACCAACTGCCACCCGTTGAGGGCGTCGCAAAGGTTAATGAATCCCGGAGCGCTGTTCAAAACTTTCAACGGGAGCTTCTCAAGCTGCGTGAATAACTGGGCAGGCTTCTGATGTGGATTCATGCCATAACGAAGGTTCAATTGAGAGCCTCCCATGGAGTACTGCTTCCGGAAGTAGTCCGAAATGGAATCATCGTACTTGGCGGTATGGGTGAACGCCTTCAAAGCTAGAAGCTGCCTGTGGGTGGATGTCATAAGATCATATCCCTGCTGCGCAAGAAGCGTACGTACCTAGTGCTGGGTTCAGTGTCTCCATTTTCCGAAATCTCAGCGATCACCTTGCCGTAGTCACCAGCTTCGCAAACGACTGTGACGCGCTCGTGATTCTTTGCTGCGGCTCTCAGTAAAGTTACCCCGCCGATGTCGATATTTTCCACAGCATCAGCAACGGACACGTCGGGCTTCGAGACCGTTTCGACGAAAGGATACAAATTGCACACGACCAACTGGACGAGTTCAAAGTTTTGCTTCTCCAAATCGGCCAGATCACTTTGAGTCAACCTAAATGTGGGTTTGTGGTGAGTTATTTGCACGAAATGGGCTGCAAAGGAGACCTACCTCGACAATATTCCACCGTGCACAGCGGGATGAAGGGTTTTCACACGTCCGCCCAACATTTCCGGAGCTCCCGTAATTTCGGACACATCTTTCACAACTAATCCAGCGTTGCGCAAAGCAGTTGCTGTTCCACCACTGGCCACAAGCTTGAAACCAAACGAAGCTAGACTCTTTGCGAAGTCAATGAGCCCCGTTTTATCGGAGACACTAAGTAGAGCTGAAACAGATCAAAATGAAGGGTTTAGTGGGGAAAAAAATGTGGAAAATGTGGGCGGAAGGCGTGCTTACCTAACTTTCCTGATGCCATTTCGACTGCGAATGAACTGAAGTCACTGATGATCTGAAATGAAAAAGCGGCTCAGCGTTGCATTGAGGAACAAACAAGAAAATATTTATTTCGCAGATGATGACCCCTTGATAGCTTCAGCGATAGCGACGTTGGATTGATTATTTCAACGCAGGGGGTAGAGGTCTGTGTTTATTTTTGCAAGTGCAATGATGCAGTGTAGTTAAAGAGCTGTGCTTCTGTTCTATTGGGAAGATATCGCCGCACTTTTGGGCAGTGTCCGGTAGCATGGCTGGCAATCAGTTTGCGTAGGTGGATTCATTAGCAGCTGTTTTCAAATTAGACGATCATTTTGCACAGCACCAGGATCACCAAATGGTTAAGATGTGTGTCTTTTCGAAGCCATCTGCACATTGTTGACCCACGTGCAGCATTGCCAACCGGTGGGTAGCCTTGGACACGTCTGGTAGTGTCTGCACTGAAATAAAGAGTGGACAATTTATGAAACACCAAGTCACTAACCGCAAATAAGCACTGTGCAATGGCCTTCCAACAGTAATATGAATTTAATTTCCAACAAAAGCCAAGCAATTCACCAGAACCCAATTGTGGAGTTAATTTCTGCAATTCTTCACTTGTTGCGACTGTTAATTGATTACAGGTCTAATTCATTCGGTCTGTTGGTACTCAATTCAAATACACATACAGACACCTAACCCACTGACGATCGTAGAAAGTAGGTGAGCGAGCACGTTGCGATTGAAATTACTATGGGAGTGTTCGATAGGAGTACTTTCACACTTCAAAAGTACGTAGACACCACCAGTCGAAGCGAACATCGTGCTGGTGCAGACATCAGAACACACAAATTAAGGCAATTCCACTGATTCCACGAAAACATTACCAAATTCCGCCTCCATTCGCAATTAAAAAAAGTATCCAAATCCCGATTTGGTATCAAAATCAAACCAACCACCGATGTAAACAGTCCCCAAGGCAGTGTCGACACAAACATTGTACTAGATTCTTCGGAAAACTGTCAAACAAGCTGGGAATTCCGTAAATTCGGTTGCCGTCTCGACTGCATGATCTGGACCAATGAGAAAACGCCATTTGGTTTTTGTCTCTCTTTATCTGTGCAAAAAGAGAGGCGGAAAACTTGTGTAAATTGAACGGCGCTCACCGAATTGGTATCATTTGTATTTTAATCTGCTGGCAAGTTGTGTCGTGGCTTTAATTTCCCAGATTTACGGGACGTACGTCGCAAGGAATTCATTTTTTTTGAAATTATTTTCATCAAAAGGGATTTATTAGGGAAACCATGAAGTATTTGCTTCTTGTTGGGTTAATCCTGTTCGCAGGTGAGTTGAGCACACCCTGCCGTGTGCGGGCATATGCCGGTTTTTTTTTCTCAACATTTTCCACAAAAAATGGCGATATTTGACCCTTTGTTGCATTTCAAACAGGTTTTAGCCAAATAAGCGCCGAAAGCGACGAATCTGTGGAGGAGATTGAGTTAGATTTGGGCTCGTTCAAGGAAGGTTCCAGAACAGGTAAGGCACACGTCATGCAACGCTAAGGGGTACGGTCTGGCTAACTGGACATTCTTTACAGACACCGAGACCTTGAAGCGCGAAGAGGAGGCAATCAAACTCGATGGACTGAATGTGTCGCAGTTGAAGGAGCTTCGGGAAAAGGTAATTCATCCGAAATTCATACAAAATGCAATTCCCACCGACTCAATGTCAAAGAAACCAAAGATCTAACGCAAGAGTCGCCCTCTTTCTCTTCTGTGCAGGCGGAGAAGCGTACATTCCAAACGGAGGTCAACCGGATGATGAAGCTCATCATCAACTCGCTGTACAAGAACAAGGAAATCTTCCTGCGTGAGTTGATCTCGAACGCGTCCGATGCCATCGACAAGATTCGCCTGCTGGCGCTGACCGACAGAAAGGAAATCGAATCGAATCCCGAACTGCTGATAAGAATCAAGGCGGACAAGGAGAACAAGATCTTGCACATCATGGACTCCGGCATCGGTATGACCAGTCAGGATCTTGTCCAGAATCTGGGCACAATCGCCAAGTCGGGCACAGCCGATTTTTTGGCTAAAATGCAGGATCCCAGCAAGACTTCCGAAGGACACGATCTCAACGACATGATTGGCCAGTTCGGTGTCGGTTTCTACTCGGCATTCCTGGTGGCTGACCGTGTGGTCGTGACGACCAAGAACAACGCCGACAAGCAGTACATCTGGGAAAGTGACTCGAACAGCTTCACCATCTCCGAGGATCCACGAGGTGACACACTGCAACGCGGCACAATCATTTCGCTGCACATGAAGGATGAAGCACAGGACTTCCTCGAGCAGGAGACCATCAAGCAGTTGGTCCGCAAATATTCGCAGTTCATCAACTTCCCCATCTACCTGTGGAACAGCAAGAGTGTCGACGAAGAAGTCCCAATTGAAGAGGAGGTGAAAGAAAAGAAGGCCGAGGACGACGTTGAAGACGCCGAAGAGGATGACGCCAAGGTCGAAGAGGACGACACGGACGAGAAGAAGCCAAAGACAAAGAAGGTCACCAAGACCGTCTGGGACTGGTCTCTGATCAACGAAAGCAAACCCATTTGGACGCGAAAAGCAAACGAAGTCACCGGCAAGGAATACACCGAGTTCTACAAGAGTCTGACCAAGGACACCTCCGAGCCGTTGACCCAAACGCACTTCGTCGCCGAAGGAGAGGTCACCTTCAAGAGTTTGCTGTACATCCCCAAGGTGCAGCCGTCGGAGAGCTTCAACCGCTACGGCACCAAGTCGGACAACATCAAGCTCTATGTTCGTCGCGTCTTCATCACGGACGAGTTCAACGACATGATGCCAAACTACTTGAACTTCATCCGCGGCGTGGTGGACTCCGATGATTTGCCGCTAAACGTGTCCCGTGAAACCCTGCAGCAGCACAAGCTCATCAAGGTCATCAAGAAGAAGCTGATTCGCAAGGTCTTGGACATGATCAAGAAGCTGGACAAGGACAACTACGAGAAATTCTGGAAGGAGTACTCCACAAAGTGAGTCGAACCAACCAGTCCCCTAAACTTAACCTAACTTTTGATTCACTTCCATTTCAGCATCAAACTGGGAATCATGGAAGATCCAAGCAACAGGTCCCGCTTGGCCAAGCTGCTCCGCTTCCAGTCGTCCCATGGAAAGGGCATCACAAGCCTGTCCGATTACGTGGAGCGTATGAAGCCCAAGCAGGAGCATATCTTCTTCATTGCCGGCGCTGGACGTGGCGATGTGGAAAATTCACCCTTCGTCGAGCGCCTGCTCTCCAAGGGCTACGAAGTACTGTACCTCGTCGAGGCCGTAGATGAGTACTGCATTTCGGCGCTTCCCGAATTCGACGGAAAGAAATTCCAAAACGTGGCCAAGGAAGGCTTCAAATTGTCCGAGTCGGAGAAGAGCAAGGGTAAATTCGAGGAGCTGAAGAGCACCTTCGAGCCGCTGGTCAAATGGCTGGGCGAAGAAGCGCTTAAGGACAAAATCCTCAAGGCACAGGTGTCGGAGCGTCTCAGCAATTCGCCATGCGCCCTGGTCGCCGGCATGTTCGGCTGGACTGGCAACATGGAACGTCTGGCAATGTCGAACGCCCACCAGAAGGCCGACGATCCGCAGAGGACATACTACCTGAACCAGAAGAAAACGCTTGAAATCAATCCCCGCCATCCACTCATTCGTGAACTGTTGCGTCGCGTCGAAGCTGACGAGGCCGATGAAACAGCGAAGGACATGGCAACCATGATGTTCCGCACGGCCACACTGCGATCGGGTTTCATGCTGCAAGAGACCGCCGACTTTGCGGACAGCGTCGAGAAGATGATGCGACAGACCTTGGGCGTGCCACTGGACGAGCAGCCAGAATTCGATGACGACGATGACGCCGAAACGGAGTCCAGTGACCCATCGAAGTCCGAGGAAGTTCCCGAGGAAGCCGACGAAGAAGAAGAGGAGGCCGGTCACGACGAGCTGTAGACGCGGGGTAGTACAAGGTGTAAATGAATAGACTGAAACTATTTTTTTTTGTATGTGCGCAAGGCGAGCTATTCAATTCCAAATTACGTTCCATTCATTCGCGGTCATACGTAGGCTCGCTCGCTCGCCCTCTCTCTCTCTCTCTGGCTTTGTGCACGAGCGTATTTATCTACGAAGATCTGCGAAGGTGGTGTTTTCATTTTGAAAATGTGAAATCTACGATTTAGTTTATTAATTAAACGATGTTACTTTAAGCCACATCCTCCCACACATCATTTCGAATAAAAAAACAAACGAACAAAATGCATTTAAATCAATCTCTTATGTATAATTTAGGCACCTGACCGTCTCTGGTCGGCTTCAAAAGTTCCCCGACGAATCGAGTCCCTCCTCGTTGTGGTGCGCCGAGGATTCCTCTTGCGCCTGCAGCCGTTCGATTGCTTCGGTTCGAGTGAAATTGAACTCCTTCATGAACACATTGACGGTCCACTCGGGCACCAGGGCGTTGATGTACAGGTCGGTTAGCTGCAATTAATTCTCAGCATAAATCTCGCTACACGAGCACAACAAGTTCGTCTTACACTTGGCACGCCTTTCTCCTCGGGCTGGTAGTTTTCACGCAGGAAATTCATCATTTGCAGTTGCTTCTTGTCATCGATCAGCATCAGCGTCTTCATGTGATTGATGCCATCGAAGCCGGTGATTTTTGTCCTTTTCGAGTACACCTTGAAGATGCCGTCCAGGATGGGCTTGACCGCGTCAAACGTTGCGAAGATTTCCTCTAGTGTCAGATGTGTGAGACTCCTGAAACAATAGAATTTTTGAAATCTTCATGAGTGCCTCTCATCGGCGGGGGGGGGAGGGGAGAGACTCAAACAACATGGCAGTGCGGCGAAAAAGGAAGGATGCTTCGGTGGGGGACTCGAACTTGCGTGGTTAAGAGCCAGAACGTGACGTTATTACAGGTCAACGGGAAGGGTTCGCAGATGATGTTCATGTCGAGCGAAATGGTTTGTCAAACGCACAAATTTCCATTTTCAAAGCACCGTCTTGCTCGAGTCACTGTTCAGAGAGCATACGTGTGAAGTTAAGCTTCTCAAACTTCAAACTTTGAAACTTCGCTAGTTACAGTGCAGGGAATCAGTGTGCAGAATCGGTGCCCAAGAAACATCGAAAAGAATGCATGTGAATTACAGGAAGAAATCCAAAGCGACCGATTGTGCAGCAAGTCCACAATGAATTTGGATGACCCGATGGTCTTCATTAGAATTAAGAGAGCAAGGAGATATCCAACTTCTACCTCCCAAGCCCATGGCTTTCATCAGACAGCGTTTTTTTACACGACGTGTATGTGAATACGCGTGAGCTGTTGTAAACAGCTGAAAGCCTCCTCCAACAGGGGAAGTTGATCCGTGGATTTAGTAAAAGTATGTGAAATTCAGGGGAATTCGTTCCTTGGTCGTGGACATGGGGTCATTTTTGCCGAAGTTGGATATCTTCTTGGTCTCTTATTTCTGGTCTCCATCCTTATTGACGTGACGGCTCGACAATGATGTGGGCCGCCTTTTCTTCACATCAAAAATCAGCAGTCGCCACCCCATATCCAAGTGCTCAGTGAAGCTTTCTTCCATATAAACTCGATAACCAGGGGATCAATTTGATTTAGCAACAAGACAATGCCCGAAAATAATCCAATTAATCCAATGGACTGGCCGGCATGCTCTACGAACGTAAATCCAATTGAAAACCTTTGGCCAATCCTGGTGAGAAGAATTTACGCAAGAGGAAGGACATACGCGGTGGTAGTAGCTGGATAGATATATTTCAGAAAACTTAATTTCAGCTACATACAGTTTGTCAAGAAAGTGTTTACACATCTGAATACTATACTTAATTATAAACTTATTCTGTTTCAAAAGCTTATGAATTCTGCAAATTTCGCATGTTAGTATTTGGTGTGATCACCTTTAGCATCAATAACCGCCTTTAGCCGCTTTGTCATTGATTCAATTAACTTTTTTACGTCATAATTATTTGGAATGTTAGCCCATTCTTCATTGCTCAGTTGGTTTCTATTTTTGGGGCTCCTTTTTGCTACCTTCTTTTTCAAATGTGATCATTTGGGTTAAGGTCTGGACTCTGAGCTGGTGTATCCAATACTTTGGTGCAGTTATAAAGCAGCCACGTCTTCACCGTAAGTTCTTTTTGTTTCTGATCGTTGTATTGGTAGAACTTAAATTGTGGTTTTCTGCCGTTAACGGCGCCATTAAAACCAAAATCGATGGCACTAGCAAGCAAATGAGTTTTGCAAAATGCTCAAGTACTTCATTGCGTACTACTTTCCCCGACGCCATTGCTGGATATGCACCCCCGACCATCACAGATAACTTACCAAATTCAACTGTTGGAATGATGTTCTTGTTAAGGAACGATTTTAAAGGTTTTCGCCTCATTCTATTGGGCCCCTCGTTGTAATACAACATTATTTTTGTTTCATCACAAAATACGACATCATCCCAGTACTCATTCGGCTGCATGCTGTAGTCTGTAGCGAATGATAAGCATTTTTGTACATTTTGAGACGAAATTAATGGTTTTTTACGTGCAACTCTTGATGTGTACTCATTCTTTATCAGCACTTGCCTTACAGTTTCGTGGGAAACTTGTACACCACATTCTTGGTTTATTTCTCTGGACAAAGCTCGAATGGATATTTGAGGGTTTTCATGCACTTTTCCTAGTAAACAGCGCTCATTTCTGTCCGATAACTTTTTTGGCCTACCTTTTGATGCAATATTTTCTAACCGATTTTCACGTTCTGCTCGGTTAATTATATTGTAAATAGTTTTCTTAGATAAACCAAACATTTCGATCATTTTTGTTCAAACTTTTACCATTACAATGGTTATAATAAACCAACTGCTTTACGTCAAAAGAGATTCTCTTACCAGGCATATTAAAATTAATCACAAATAATTGTTCTTACTCATTCCACAGCAGAATTAACAATGAACATTTTCGATTTCGACTTCCTACATCTCATACAAAACAGAAAATGAAAAAAAACCGCTATAACGATACCGTTTTGAACTATGTATGCACTGCTAAGAGGATGCGGAATAAAATGTGTAAAGACATTCTTGACAGTTAAATTGTTGGTTCTTTTTGGTTTTTGTTTTTTTTGTTGTTGTTATTGTTATGATGTATGGAGTTTTGTTTATGTTATTCACTTTTTAAAACGTGAAGTTGGAAATAAAAAAAAAGTGGTGAAATAAAGTTAATGGAAGTGCCTAATATTGAAGCGGGAAAATAGAAAATGCTATTTCTTTTACCTAGTGTAAACACTTTCTTGACAAACTGTACATATGTATGTATGAGAAAAAGGGTGTTTTATTTAATTCTTACCGAAGGTTGTCAAATTTATTATTAGCTTTCGTTTTTTATTGAATTTTATTTTTAATATACCTACATCTGAAACAATAGAATTTATGGCTTCTTTAATTACTAAGAAATACAACTTGTGTTACGTTCTGGAAAAAAAAAACATTTTTTTTTAAATAATTATCACAAATACAGTAGAGTCTAATTTATATGTACGAAGCTCACAAAACATGCTTGAACGTGCGGTAACAACTCTAGGCTTCTACCAAAACAAACAACAAAAGTTTGCAGTATGCGAAATTTTCAAAAGAAGGTGCTAATGACCACTGTTATCGCATCCGAGATCATGGAATCAGGACAACCGATGTGAAATTGTGACTTTATCGTAGGTTAAGTGTAGTGTCTTGTGCCGACTCCATAGAACTATGCCCCTTGGCATAACACGGTAAGTTCAAACCTAAAAATGCTAAAAAAGAAAACATTAGCCTCGTTGCATATTGTGCACAAAGATTTCGTGTTTATTTCAGTTCACGTTGAAATTTTTCAGTTCGTTCCCCAGCAGGATGTTATTCAAAATGAATGACTACTTAAATTCCTTCCTTTGTTTAGAGTGATCCGACATAAATGCGGCGCTATTCAAACTGCAAGTAAAACTAAACGACATACATAGTTGCTGCAATGAAACATCGCTAAATTTGAGGCTGGGATCGTAGAAGAATAAGAAGCAGTCATTGAATTGAGAGGAATGAGATGTCGAAGTCAGAATCTCAATCTCTGTGCATACAGGCTCAATCAATTTAGAATTCCAGTCGACCAGAGTGGAGACATTCTACAGAACACACGGCCGACATGGACTAGATAGGCTTTTGTCTACCCAGCAGAGCAGAATTGGGGAGGAAAAGTATATTGCTCGTTTGCTATGGAAGTACACAGCCCTCTTGGGCTAGTAAAAGCACGAATTACATCACATTTCTTGAAAATGGCAAAGATTAGATGGTCTCTGTTAACTATCTGAGCAATATTTAGAAAGACATGGACAGAGTAGAACATATCACGAACTAACGATCTTCTAAACACGATTCTCACAGATATTGCTAAAATTTCAGGAATAAGTACGGGGCACTGGTAACCGCAGATGGGCCAGACTGACAAAACTGTGCTACATCAAGAAACATATGGCCTGAGTATAACCGATCGAAAACAAACGATCTAATTCGGCGAACTCGACATGATAGCGCTAGATTGGTGACGGTTTGTGTGTGACACTGGCCGTTTGGAGATCGTGCTGCACAACTAGGTATCCCACACATCTCACACTATCGAAGTTGCAACAACACTGCTGATAGGGAGACCTTACCAGCACTTGCTGGAGCCAGGCAGTTATCCATTTAGTATCTTTCGAAGGTTTGTGTTTCGAAGATTGCCACATCCTTGGACGTAGCCAAAAAGAAAAGAAACGCACACATGCTGTCAATATTAAGTGGAATCAATTTGGTAAACCTAATCAAAAATCAGAAAATTTTTTTCCCCGATTAAGCACTCTCAAGTAATTATTGCCTTTTAGTGATAAGATAAGAGAAACGCTCTAATCTTTAGAGAAGTACACACGGTATCTTGAAATGTAATAGATACGCACGCCCCTCATATAAAACAACGGAGATATGCAATATATAAGGCGGATTGCGTGAAAATGTGGTCGTAATCAAGTAAAACTAAATCAATCAAGTGCGCTAACAAAACATAATGAATCCAATTCATTCAAGAGCGTTTCAATGCTTCTCGACACCGGATGCAGTTGGGTCGCTCAAAGACAACAATTCGTAGATATTTATCAATTCATTGACATCTCCTTTCCACCAATCCAATTAATCAGTCCATGCGTGCGTTAAAGTGCACATAACCTTTCACTTCTGAGATAAGCTCGCAATTGTCTCAGAGCTTGTAAGAGGCTCCCTTCCAGAAGCGATTGGAAAATGACCCCATTCCACCGCGATCGCAGCGCATGCAACTTACTGCGACTGAAGTGTGTATCATCTACCATGCAAAACAAAGCTGACTCATCAGTGGTTAACCACAGAATTGACAAAGCATGACTGTCTCTGACTGCACTTGGTAGCCAGTTCATCAACGTCACGTGGTTTGAACGACACACGAACTTTGCTATAAACTTTCAAAGTGCACCGTCAATAAATTTCGAATGGCCAAATGTGGAGCAATTAAAAAAGGGAGGAAAAATAAGGCTAAACCCCATACTTACGTGACTCAAAGAAAAAAACATGCTCTACAAGCCAAATCAATAACTACAAAAACACGAGACCATTTACTGGCATCATTGCAAACAAACTACAACACACTACACACTCTCATCAGCTATAGCTGGAGAGACCCCACACTGAAAACAGGAGAGCTCCAAGAGTCAAATGCACAAATTCCAGTTTATAGATTACAACAACGTTTAATTGCTCCACGAAGCAGAGAGACACACAAAGAAGGCTATAGGTAACATAGGAGTGATTCACTTACAATATCTCCATGGCGGGAGGTGGAGATTTTCGTTTCGATTTGATCGTGTCCCTTAGTGCGGACAGTTCCTTAATCTGCTGCAGCTCCACCATGTTCTGATTTTGAGCGTCTGTCTCTGCCGTTTCTCGATGACGCGATGACTTGGCGGCTTTGCCGTCGATTTTATCCGTTCTCTTGGCTGTGCCCTTCGTTAGCCAACCGTCGAGGGGGTTCTTATGCGACGGTTCGTGGCGTAGTTTCGCTCGCTTCCGCTTGATTTCGTCGTGCAGTCGATCGCTTGTGTTTGGGGTGCGTAATGGTGTGGCCACCCGCTTTGGACTCTCCGATGTGGCACTTGCCTTTGGCTGCTCCTGATCGGAATCATCAGACCCAAAAAGTTCTGCATTGGTTGACTTGATTTTTCTCGTAACTCGCCGCATGTCCGTTTGGACTTGTTCAGGTGAAATGGTTTTCGGTTTTTCAGGCACTGTGGGTGAATGTTTTCGCCGTGAGGATTTTGATGTGTGCGACTTCGCGGTTTCAGCTCCCTCGGTTTTGGTGGTTCGATTGTGCCCAATGCGTGCGGGTTTATACGTCGGTATCTCAGTTGGCGACTCTGAAATCTGATCGGGACTGCTTTCGACTGTGCAGACTGGTTTTGGCGAATAAGGCTCGTTGTCCGTAATGCGACTAGCTGCATCGATGGCCGAGGCTCCATTTGCGGTTTTGAGGGACGCTGTGTAGGGCACATAATCATTCGGCGCCTGTTCCGAACCCGTGTGCGACGTTGGATCGTATTCACGCACATGATCGTTGTTCTCCACTTTCAACGTCTTACTCGATGTCTTGTTCAGCTGCAGTAGCTTCTTCTCAAACTGCTTGATCTGATCCATAAGGCTTTTTGTACTGACTTTTTGTATCTGCACGTGCAGGGCGATTGGCAGATATTTCCTATCATTGCCGAAGATTTTCTTGTGCGTTCGCGACACTTTGATTTTCCTGCAGTCGACGCGAATCGCTCCGCCAAGATGAAAAACATCCTCGTCGAAGCCATCAAGCATTTCCGAATGTCGAAATGGCTCCAGCAGTTTATCAATTGTCATATCAATCTCCAGCCAGTCCTCCAAATGCAACCACTTGTTGGTCTGAATACTGATTCCGGGTAGGGGAAGAAAAATGTCCTGCACTTCGATGTCATAGACAAGGCACTTATCCATGAACTGTTGAACGTATGTGATAGTTTAGCATTTGTTTGGCATATCGGCTAATTAAACTTACACTCTTTATCTCGATTATGTGTGAGCTGGACTCCATCATTTAATTTTCACGGTGTATAGGATAAAAATATGTTCTAAAATATATGGTATTGGTCGCTGCAATTTAACTTCAATTAAAAGAAAGCTAAACGTAAACAAAATTTTTGTGCCGCATAGTTTGACAGGTCACATGTCATCGGGTGGAAAATGTAAGAGGATGTAGTAGATGTACTAGATTTGGGTGGTTTATAGGAAAACTATTCGGTTTGAAGATATGTGCATATTAATGAAACGGTTTTTTTTGGGAATTGGATTTTTTGAAAATGTTATTATTGTGCTCCACCCCCTAACTGTGCACAGTTTTTAGCTGGAATTACCTTAAGAAGGCCATAACCCGTCGTTTAATAGGCATTTTACACAAGGTAGCGACGTGATTTCGATTAGCGGAGTTCAAACTCACAACAATTTGTTGATACGATTTGCTTGATATCAAATTGGATGTCAAAATGCTTCGTCTACCGCACTACAAGTCTGCCAACTTGAGCGTTCACATTAGCGGGGTTCACACTCAGCGATTTGTCACTACGATTTGCTTGACAATGGTGGTTGATTGGCCACATCGTCAATGTGAACGGACGTTACTACAAGCTGGCAGCATTGTAGTAAGACTTGTAGTACGGGAGACAAAGAATTTTGACATTTTTCCAATTTGTCGTCAAGTAAATCGTATTGACAAATTGTTGAGTGTGAACGCCGCTCCTACAAAATTCCAACAAATTCCTTTGTGTGACCCCTTTTGCCTCCCTTCCCATGCCAATAACATAGACAAATCGCCAACGAATTCAGCTTGTGTAAAAGCCGCCAAAGAATTTTGACATTTTCAATTTGACACTAAGCTAGTTGTATCGCCAGATTGTTTAGTGTGAACGCCGCTAATAAGATTTCTATAAATGCTCGATCAATATAAGAAGCAATTTCATTCGATTTCTTCAATTTGTTACTCAATTGATCGAACATTTCTCATCAATGACGTCACTGCCCGAGTACACACGTACATAGAACACACCCCTTATCACCAACACATTCGATGAACATCCCAATCAGAATCACAGCGCACTTCACACGAAGAATCAGTTCATTCGGCGGCGAATGAATTCCGTCAAAAACCCGTCAAGTCGTGAAAAAGTTGAAAAGTGGAAAATTTTGTTCCTGCAAATATTTAATAATTTCAAAAGGCCTTTTTTATCAATCACAAATGTCTACATAAATATACATTTAACAGTTTGTTACCGAACAAGGACGCAGTGTCTTTACAGTGTGCACATAAATTCTCAATTTATATCTAATGTATTTGTCACAAAGTGAAAACAACAGTTCGCAATTATTTTTATTATTATCACTCGACAAATCGCAATGGCTGGGCAATTAGACCCAAATGTTAAGGATGATTTAAAAACTCAATTCGTGACTAGGGAGGGCACATACCGCCTGATGACCCTCTCTGAGTATTCGCGTCCAAATCGAGTCGGTTACACAAATAGCCAAAGTTCACCACAAGTCCGTGTATCAATTGTTTCATTGCCAAATCCTATCAACGGCCCATTATCGTCCACAAATTGCACGGTCAATAATTCGACAGCATTGGTCACATCGTCGGCCGCTGTTAATGGCAGTGGAACAGGTTGCGGCGACTCCTGCAACAACGATCAGCGACAGACTTATGTATCGAGCGCAGTAACTGGGCTATCATCGTCCTCGATTGATTCGCGCCTCGGCGCTGGCATATCCGGCATTCACATGAATGGTGATCACAACGGAATTGGAAGTGGAAACATGTTTGGTGGCGATCGAATTTGCTTCAATTTTGGACGAGAACTTTATGTATATGCGTTTCGTGGTGTCAAAAAGGTGAGCTATTCATTATCTGCATAAAAGAAAATTTCGTAACTAACATAATCGCATAATCGCTTGTTGTTTGGGCACTTTTCATTCGTGAAGTCATTTTGCTAAAATATTCTGACAAACTGGCCTGGCATACTAAAACGGGGGGAAAAAAAAAACGCTAATCGCTGACACATAGAAACGATTCGCTTACGCAACAGTCCAGAGATACCCCGACTGGCGAGGGTGGTATCAGAGGGATAAGATGCGATGCTAATTGACAATTGTTTGTTTGTAGCCGTGAAAGCCGCTCGTGGGGCTGACGCTGAGGGGCACACTCATTGCTATTTTTTTTTTGTTGTTTTTTTTCTTCTCGGTTTTTGTGTAAATAAATGTATCGTCTCTCTTCTCTTTTTTTTTTATGGGTCAATTAGGGTCGTTGAGACATTGTAGAATAGTATGATTTTCTAAATCAGCGCACAGGAAGTCGCACAAATTTTATCTGTTGCTCGACGGAGTGATAAATTTGAGCTTTATTTATTTTCGCTAGACGCGTTTCGATGAGCTGATATGGCGTTGCAGTGAACTGCGATTCTGTGCGCGATTGTGAAAGCGGAAGAGTATTTAAAAATAAACTTTTACATTTACATTTACATTTATAAATACAATTCCCCGGGCTTTCGGTTTTCCAGTCGCTTTGCATCGATCGCAATGTTTACATCCCAACTGCAGCCAGTTCAAATTTACTGGCTCCGCTGTTGTCCCCTCTATTGCCAGCGATTGCCAGTCAAGATCAAGTTCATGTATTGGGGAATTTCGGGAGCGATGGTCATTCGTTACGTGGGCCTGCGTACATGTGTCTGCTGTAAGTTTAGGTGCGGCATGCATGTTGGAGCTTATGCCTAGGTGTAGGTTAGGTAGACTTAGGCACACTTAGACCATGTTGTTCCAATGTGATACCCACTGATCCACAACTGCAGAGAGAGGGCCGTAAATTTGATCCCAACCGCAAATGGTGACTGGACCAGATTTGAAAACCGAATAAAGCGTAATAACTTTGCTTTCACTGGGATTCGAAACGAAGACCCCTCTAACCAGGGGCAAGCACTCAACCAACGGCGTCATCCAGCTGTTTAGAGGTTATGCCTAGGTTCCTTGTATTAATGCATGTAGGCTTTATGATTGCAGATCTTTCAGCTGAGTGCCAGGACTAGGAACAGATGGCTTTGATACCTGACCTTCGCTCGAATGGCTAGTACATTTCCATGGAGTTTCTCGTGTGCCCGCAGCTAGAAGAAATTAAAGCTAAACGAAGAAAAGATAATAAAAAGTGGATCTGGCTCTAGCTTCTTCTTATAGTTCCTTTCCGCTCCGGAGGTTGGATACGTTTACTCCTCTCATTATATCTGCCCTTGAAAGGTTGAGCCATTCCCGCATGTTTGATGGCCATGTCAACCTTTGTCTGCCAACCGATCTCCTTCCTTCTATTTGCCCTTGTAGAGCGAGTTGGAGTAACTTCACTATCAGCGAATTAATGGAGTCTGCATTGAAGGACCTCTCCTCGTGGATAAGACAGAACGATCTGAGTGTAAAACCCCAGAAAACGGAGCTGGTTCTGCCGATATTTGCTCCCTTCCCAAGTTGGATGGTACTTCGCGCAAACTCTCAACGGAAGCTAAGTGTCTGGGCATCATTCTCGAGTCCAAACTATCCTGGAAAAGGAACTTGGCGGAGAGGAGGAACAAGTACAAAAAGACATTCGGAAAAAGATGGGGCTTGCAATCGTACATCATTCATTGGATGTACAGAGCAATCATCAGACGCATTATAACCTATGGAGCCCTAGTCTGGTGGACTGCTAGCAACACACATAAGTAAGCTCAACAAAGTGCAAAAGGTTAGCCGCTGTTTGTACAACGGGAGCTATAAGAAGCAGGATATTTCGTCTCCTCCCTCTGGACTTATTCATAAATGTCTGCGCCGCTAAAGGCGCTCCCAGACTAAGAGATTCCTCCTCGTGGAAACAAGCAAACTATGGACAAGCGGCTTTAATCAGAATAATAGATGACCTGGGAAAGAAATATGGTTCCCATAGCCTCACGGCTAAAACCCACACTGACTTCTCTCTCAGTTTGAGTTTTGAGCATTTGAATGATAGGAAGATTGGTCGTATAATTGAAGAATTTTGTACATCTTCGTCTTCTTCTTTGTTTGGCGCTACACTCCTGGGTGGATCTGAGCCTCTCAACCAACAAGCCAGCACGATCTTTCGCCAGCTGCCTCCAGTTATGCACACCAAGTTGGTTGAAGTCGTTCTCCACTTGTGTGCGTCATCTCGTTCTAGGACGCCCTCTGTTGCGTTGTCCCAATGGCTCCCAATCAAAGACTCTTCGAGCCGGAGCTATGGTGTCAATCCGCTCTACGTGACCTAGCCATCTTAAGTGTTGGATCCGAAGACGCTTAACTAGCCCGTACAGTTCGTGGTTGAATCTCCTCTTCCAGACGCCATCAATACAAACAGGACCAAAAATCGCACGCAAAACGATCAAGAGCTTCTTCATCCGCTTTCAATAGCGTCCATGACTCTACACCATAGAGCAGGACGGGGATGATTAGAGTGTTACTTAAAGTCAACTTGGTGTTTCGAGAGATGGCTCTGTTACTCAACTGCCTCTTGAGCCCAAAGAAACAGCGATTGACAAGAGTAATTCTGCGCTTGATCTCGGTACAGGTGTTATTGTCCCTGTTTACTGCAGAGCCGAGGTAGACGAAGTCCTTGACTACCTCAAAATTTCTGCTGCCCATTATGACGTTCTGTCCGAGTCGTCGATGCTGCGCGTCCTTCCGTGATGACAGCATGTACTTTGTTTCGCCCTGATTTACTTCCAGACCCATTTTAGCCGCTTCCGCTTCAATGCCAGCAAAAGCCTCATTAACCGCTCGCTGTGTTCGTCGAATAACGTCAATGTCGTCCGCGTAAGCAAGCAGTTGAACGGACTTTTGGAAGAGCGTGCCTCTGGTGTTGACGTTTGAGTTTCGCACGATCTTCTCAAGTATGATGTTGAAGAAATCACATGACAGCCTGTCGCCTTGTCCAAAACTTTTTTTGACATTGAAGGTCTCGGTGATTTCGTTACCGACCTTGATGGAGCAGCGAGAGTTTTCCATAGTCATCGAATGTCAAAACTAGACATGGCGTTGTATAGCTCATCTCTATGCACGCTGTCATATGCGGCCTTGAAATCGACGAATAGGTGGTGGGTGTCTGTCTGCATCTCTTAAGTCTTTTCCAGGATCTGCCGTAGTGTGAAGATTTGATCGATGGTGGACTTTGCCGGCTTGAAACCGTACTGATAAGGACCTATCAGGTTATTGACGAATGGTTACAGGCATTCACACACAACGGCAGAGAGGATCTTGTACGCTTTGTTAAGGAGACTGATCTCTCTATAGAGACGACGTTGAGATTCCACTCATCGGGCGTGCTTTTCTCTGACCATATCTTACAGATGAGCTGGTGCATGCGCCCAACCAGGTCATCTCCAGCTGCTTTAAACAGTTCCGCGGACAGTCCGTCCGCTCCAGCAGCTTTGTTCGACTTCAGTCTAGATATCGCTATCTAAACTTCGTCTAATTCGGGGGGACGGAATTCTTGGTCATCCTCGTCCAAATTAAGTGGAACAGGTCTGCTAATTCGTTCCCCTTAATACCCGTATGACTGGGGAACCACATTAATTTAAGTGTGTTGGGCGGCTTGATGAGGTAGTTTCGAATAATTTTTATAATTTCTGTATCGTTTCGAGAGTTTCTTACAGAATTGACCACTGATAGACTGTCGGAGCAAATGATATATTTTCCTTTGAGTTTGGTGGAGTAGCTAATCGATTATTGGATAGCTATAGCTTCTGCTGTAAAGATGGAAACATACGCTGGCATTTAGGGTACCATTTTCGTTGGCAACGGCAAAGATGTACCGAGGTTTTCTTTGGATCCATCCGCGAAGATAAAATGCCATCCTTTGTGTTTGAAATTTGCGGAAATTCTTAAAAATTATTTATGTCAAATCTGGTCATGTCCAAGATAAAGGACTCTATTTTTATATTCCACGGGGGAAGTGCTTTGTTGTGCGATGGTGTGTGATACGCTTTGGGATAACCCCAGGTCCCTCCCAATAATTCGGGCTTTAGTTATAGCTGACAGGATCGACTTGGCTGGGTTGATGCTTGAAGCAAAATGCTTCGTTAATAGCGAGTTTTTTTTGGAGTGGGACAGCTTTATGTAAACTTAAGCGAGGGAGACTTCAATTCGCTCTTCGATTGATGGACGACCTGCTTCGACAAGAATATTTTTGATCGGGCAAGTTCTAAATGCGTTGATACTCCGACGGGCAGCTTCATGGTATGGCGCTTTAATGGTGTTTAAAGTTGGAGAGAGACTTGTGATAGTATTTGTGTTTGCAAAGGACGAGAACATCATCTGATCACAGGACACTGCCCCATCGGAACAATGCTCCGAAAATGCAACTCTCTGCCGGAACTGCAACGAAACCGAGGCGATCCCTCAAATGTCGCTACCAAGTGTAGCATTTGACTAACCTTACCTTTGCATTTAGGTTGATTTCCCTGCAGCAGAATACTTTCTTCATTTTGCAAACGGTTATCCTCTCTTGCTCTATCCTACTTGCTGGAGTTAGCACTTTTGTTAATCTAGCGTCTACAGCACCCGCTCTTGTAGTTTCATGCAGACGAGTGGCTCACGAACCGAGAACTTAGCAGTTCCAAAAGATCTCTACAGTATGACTGGTTTAGGATTCCTAAACGTGGATGAATCTAATTAATAGGCACTTTGGCATCCCAGTCTGGAATCCATGTTCTCTACACCTGTCCAACATGATTGCTGGAAAAGTGCGCAGCTTTGATCTGAGCGCTCACTACATTTCCCATCTGTTGTAGCTCCGCTGCAGATCTCTCGCATTTGTTTGTATTGATTTTTTACTTTTTCTCACGCCAAACCCATCTGCGCAGACAATCAATCAATTCGTTGTTTGTCAGTGTGCTTATGGTCTGTTTACATTTATCACAATTGTCCGTAGGCGTTATGCAAATAACTTTCTAGAGCAGACAAATGTAAACAACTGAACCGAGCTTTCAGTTGTTAACCGCATGCGAACTGCACTGCCCGAATTTGTAGTTTGATCACAAAACTCGTCGCTCGGCAATCAGCTGTGAAGTCGGCTGTCTTGATTTCCGGTTTTCGTTGCATACAAGTTTTATAATTGAGTTTTGGCATGCCGTTGACGTAATCCCGAATTCGGCTGACAAATCGTTCTGATTATGGATTCGCGCATAAGCGGCCTCATGGAGGAGGAGAAGTATCGATTTATTGTCACCGGTTGGCGGGACAGAAGCTCTTTATTACGTGTCAATAATTTAGGGCAATAAATGCTTTTCGATACTCAGGCGTGGAATTGATTTCAACGGAATTCTAAGAAGTTAATCTCAAGGGCGAATATATGACTAGGATGTTGTCACAAGTTATGGCTTCTCTCTAGAAACTCCTTTCATTGCGGTTCTTAAACATGACTGGTTTAGATAGCAGGGTCGTTGTTATCGATGGTCGGGGCCGTTTGGCACCCGTTTGTTGCTAAACTCTTGCGGCAAGGTTGCTGTTGTTCGTTGCGAGGAACTCATCTCGTCCGGACACTTCTACAGGAGCAAGATAAAGTACCTGTCATCCTTGAGGAAGAATTGTAATGTGAATCCAGCTCGTAGGTCCTTCCATTTCCGCGGTTCTTTAAAGCTATTCTAAAGGTTGGTTAAATTTTAAGGGCCGATGTTGATTTTGAATAAAACACAAATTATTTAGGAAATTGTTGTCATTTATTTGTATGTATGGAACAAAATATCGGCCAAACGGCCTCCGCGACCTCGGCGGCACACCTCCATCCGATGGTCCAAATTTTCGATGACGCTGAAGCATAATTGAGATTCTATGCCGTTAATGTCCGAATTATCTCATCCTTTTGCTCTTGAATTGTTGCTGACTTATCGACGTGCACCTTTTCTTTCAATCCAACGGTGTCAAATCACATGATCTTGGCCGTTAATTTGACATCGCCACCACGTGAGATAACACGGCCATTGAATTTGTCGCTCAAAAGAGCCATTGTTTCGTTAGCTGTGTGGCAAGTGGCACCGTCCCGTTGAAACCACATATCGTCCACATTCATATCTTCCAATTCGGGCCATAAAAAGTTCGTTATCATTTCACGATAGCGAACACCATTCACAGTAACTGCCTGACAAGCCGCATTTTGGAAAAAATACGGCCCGATGATGCCGTCAGCCCATAAACCGCACCAACAGTCACTCTTTGTGGGTGCATTGGTGTTTCGACAATCACTCTTGGATTATCATTCGCCCAAATGCGGCAATTCTGCTTATTGACGAATCCACTGAGGTGAAAATGTGTCTCATCACTGAAGATGATTTTCTTCGAAACTTGATCATCCACTGTTGCCATTTCTTGCCACCATTCTGACCATTGGCGACGCTTGAAATGGTCAAGAGGCTTTAGTTCTTGAGTCAATTGCACCTCGTAAGCGTGTAAATGCAAGTCTTTATGCATAATGTTCATCAACGACGAGCGTGAGAGGTGCAATTGTTGGGCACGACCACGAGTTGAGGTGGACGGCTCTTCAGCCACACTATCGCGAACAGCAACAATATTTTCTGCAGTACGAGCTGTACGAGCATGCACTAGTGTTTTCACATCTCCTACAGACCTGGTTTGCTCAAATTTTCGCACGATTTTTCCGATTGTACGCACATTTGGACGATATGCATTTTGATTTGAACGCCCATTTTCTTAATAAGCCTGAATAACTTTAACGCTTTGCTCGATCGTGTATCTTTCCATGGTTCAAATTGAGTTAGTCTGAAATTGAGAAATGTCAAATGAAATGCAGAAAAAAACTTGAAGTTTCGCTGTGGTTCACATTCAACATCGGCCCTTAAAATTGAACCACCCTGTACAAAGCAGTTCCACACAAAACCAGCGTGGTCAGGCTGCGCTCGCTCGCCCACCACCATTCAACAAGAGGCGTCGCGTTTACGTGCCAATCGCCATGATAATTTTGACACCAAGTTGGTCGTCTCTCACACGAGGTCGGATGGCATTACCAAGATGTTGTCAAGAGTCTGGAGAGGAAGTGCAAGGCTAAGCTGCGTCTGACACTCAATCTCAAGAAAATCATGATGAAACTGATTGTGAAAGCGCGTGAGAACGTTGCGAAAGCTGCTGAACCCTTCACCAAGACCATCCAGTTCTATGGATACGAATGCTAGTTCGTACTGCCACTTTTAATGGTTAATAATTTGAAGAAATCATACATATTTTGGCCGGTATGACTGACGTTTTGCCAACGAGACGTTTGTTGAAATTGATACAGACTCGTCTAAGGCTGGGAAAAGAAAAGAAGATTCCTTTGACGACATGTGTGACTTCTCTGGGTCGCGCTACAGTCCAGTACAGTCCAGGGTGCGCCCTTCTCTTCCGGGAACGTGCGTGGTATTGTTCATTCACTGAGGATGGAATTACGACTCTGTGAAGTTGTTAATTGCGGCCTTATTGGCTGTGGGCAACTCTTGCGGCAAGAATGAGCGAATAAATGCTGTGATGAAGTTGTGTTAAATGAGAAGGATAGGCGTGGATTATAGATCATTTCATATTATTGGAGCATATGCTTGGCTAGCGTGAGCTTCATTTGGCGGTGAACCAACAAGCCATTACACCAGGCACGATCTTTTTTCCAGGTACCGCCAGTTATGTACGCCAAAGTTGGCTGAGGTCCATCTCCACTTGTGCGCGACATTGGTTTCGTGGACGCCCTCTATTGCGTCGTCTCGCTGGTACGGAGTCGGGCTGAGGCAGTATTGTCCATGTGCTAGGTCTAGGCGTTGAATCCGTTGACGGCTTGCTAGTTTCATGTCGCTGTAGAGCTCGTCCTGATCGTGGTTGAATCTTTTCCAAAATGCCATCAACGCAGAAAGAATAAATGAATGCAGCATTTTTTGTATCGAATAGGATCAAGCCCAAAAGTCGCCTGGTTCCGCTTGGGCATAACTCCTGATGAGTTAGAATCGATGGCGGAGGCTCGAGTGGCCTGGAGATCTCTTGTGCATACTTTACCCCGCGACTCCTTTAGTGGGTCATACTGGTCAGAAGCGCTTTTTCATCTGCTCACAATCCAAAATCGGCCACAAATCATTGCAGTGAGGGTGATGCTCATCGTCTTCTTTTAATAACAACAACTGCGGGGTTTAAAGTTTATGTAAAGGTAACTGTTGTCGAATTTTGCGAACTGCGTAGTTTGTGGAGCCTTCCATACCATCCGACTATAGGCAGTGCAAACTATGCATTCATCCCTACTAAAGCGGGCTTAAAACCTCATTGGCAAGCTCGAAGGCAACCTTGAAGGCGCAGGAAACTACAAACAGTATAAACTCCCAGCTGTTTGTAGTTTCTTGCGCCTTCGTTCAGAAACCTTTGACCATGTGATCTGCAAATGTCTTACTGCGATCAAAAATAAAACCTAACCGTGTGCTCCACAATTGAAATATGAAATCTAGACCATGAGGGGTGTAATAGTTTTGAGTAAACACCATAACTTGGACTAGGATAGGATCGTGGGTAGCCGCGAGGAAGCACGTCTCACTGAGGTCCGTATGGACACATTGTGATGCCCAGAGGGGGAAGAGTTCCTCCTTGACGTTCAAGTTGCAGTTTGTGAAGACCTTTCTTCGTCCAGCCAGCCCGACATCCTAATGAGACTGAAAAAGTGAGATAATAGGAGTTATTGAGTTCTTGCCCAGGTCCTGGAAGAAGAATTCTCCCATGATTCTGTTTCTTAGTTGGCGGAGCCCAGGGCAGTAGCAGAGATAGTGAGGAGTGTCCTCTCTTTCCTCCACATCGCCGCTTCCTCTGCATAGACAGTCAAGGGATAGTCCCATTTTTGTTTCATGCTACTTCAGATGGTTATGACTCGTTAGAGCTCCGACTACCATCCTTAGTAGCCTTTTGCCTGATTGAAGGAGTTTGTCGGTTTAAGCTCTATTGATATTGGGCCATAACATCCGACTAGTCTCGCAGGTGGTTATAGTGCCCCACCTCTTGCTCGCTAGTTCTAGAATTTTATCATCCATCTTTTTCCTGACATCTGCCAGCGGTGGTTTGCCTGTGATGGGTCGATTTCGGCCCCTTCTCTGGCAAGTTCATCAGCTGCCTCATTGCCGACTCTGTCCCTGTGACCTGGGCCCTAACATGGACTAGCATCGGTACGCTCCGGTCCAACAGGTCAACGCTTGGTTGCGTCACATGCCCGACCTTATGTCTGGCAATTGACAGAAGTCTAATCATGGACCTTCTGCATATGAGTCATTCTTATTGACTATCGAACAGCGACCACCATTTTCTTTGCATTCTGAAATGTTCGTCAACGTTCCATGAGCATGCCTTTAGTACTATCGAGAACTGCGACCCGGATTTCATAGCGAAAAGAGACAGGACTTCACTTCTCCTCATCTTTCAGTACAGAAAAGTGATTATTAATGCAAA
The DNA here is from genome assembly GCA_907269125.1 of Eristalis pertinax. Lineage (NCBI taxonomy): Eukaryota > Metazoa > Arthropoda > Insecta > Diptera > Syrphidae > Eristalis > Eristalis pertinax. The sequence goes on along the minus strand of OU026145.1, from coordinate 44,858,155 downwards.
TATACAGTATGACGGTCTTGATAGGTTAGGTTGGATTAGGTTGATTGCTGGTAGCAGCAGTCACACGTTGGCCAGAGTTGGCCCGCTGTGGTACCACACGGAGTGGACTTATACCGATGCTTCTTAGTCCTGTCATGTTATTGAAGTAGTAAGCGTCTAAGCTACGTATTCTACGTGTGGAGAGAGCATTGCAACTGCATAGAATATGTGTAATAAAGGGTGATTTTTTAGCTATTATCTTTTTGGCAACACTGGTTTAAACAGCTGACGCACGTTTCGTGTTTTGTTTCACCGTCAAACATCTTCAGTTTGGTCTATAATTTAACCATGCATCGTCTTTACAAACGAACAACGCTTGCAAATTATTGAATTTTATTATCAAAATGCGTGCTCTGTTAAGAAAGTTCATCGCGCGCTTCTTCCATTTTATGGTCAGCTCATTTTTGGCTCAATGGGTACGTAAATAAGCAGAATTGTCGATTTTGGAGTGAATATCAGCCAGAAGCATTGCAAGAACTAGCAATGCATCCAGAAAAAGTCACAGTTTGGTGCGGTTTATGGGCTGGTGGCATCATTGGAGCGTACTTCTTCAAAGATGATGCGAATCGTAACGCAACCTACCGTGAGATGATATCCAACTTTTTTTTGCCCAAAATGCAAGAGCTTGACTTGTATGACATGCGGTTTCAACAAGACGGTGCCACATGCCACACAGCACGCGCAACAATGGACTTATTGAGGGGCGAGTTCGGTGAACATTTTATTTCACGTTCGGGACCGGTCAATTGGCCGCCTAGATCGTGCGATTTAACGCCTTTAGACTATTTTCTGTGGGGCTATGTTGAAGCTCATGTCTATACAGACAAGCCCGCTTCAATTGACGCATTGGAAGACAACATTGAAGCATTTATTCGTGAGATACCGGTCGAAATGTTGGAAAGAGTATGCCAAAATTGGACTAAGCGGATGGACCATTTGAGGCGCAGTCAAGGTCTAAATAATCTTCAAACATTAAATTATATTGACCGTACTATCAATTCAAATAAAGATTTCATGCATTTTTCTGAATTTTATGGGTTTTTTTTTCTTTTGAAAAACTTTCCTATAGCTTTTAAAAAATCACCCTTTAGTTTCTTCATCCCTGCAGCATCTACAGAAGTCGTTAAAGGGGAGGCCTAGTCCGGAGGCGTGCATGTCAATGGCACAATGCCCAGTAGGTACGCCGATAATGGTTCTAAGGTTGAGTCTACTCAATCTGATGAGGCTACGTGAGCGTATTGGATCTATGTTAGGCCATAGCTGTTTTGTAGCTGCTGGTAGACCATCTACCATTTTGTGTTAGTAAGCGTTTCATTCTTTAGTAGATGCTTTGCAGTAGCCATAGGCATGGGCGACATATATCCATTCGGAGAAAGTACCGAATTAGTACCCCCTCTAGCGAGTTCGTCCGCTTCACAATTCTCTTGGATGTCAGAGTCCCGGCACCCACATAAGTTGGATGCTAAAATACTTGGCCATCTCGTTAAGAGATAGGTCTTGAAACGATCGTCTTAAAGAATGGAATGAACTTGTCCTAGCGTATAAACACCTGCATTGTGAAGAAATCGGGTGGAAGGGGTGGAGTATTTGTGTCTTGCTCAACCCTTTAACCAACCCTTTAACCACTGCCACTTGATCGGCAGTCTAAATTCGCTAAGACTTGTCTGGGTCACGGAAAATGAGATGGATTAGATAATGTACTCTTAGTACCCGAACATGCGTTGGGACTATCTGCGTTCTTGGTTAGGGCCTCCATCGATTGTTGGGCTTCTCTAGAGCACTTCCGGCGGTGGCATGACTCTACAGGAGGTAAACAAACCAAGCGCATGCTCCCTAACGATTACAAGAATTCTTGTTATCTCTTGACAGAAAATACCGCAGGCGACTTCCCGACGTACTAACGGGCCACTACACTTTCGCCAAGCACCTAAATGTGCTTGGCCTAAGCGATGAAATCATCTGCGATGCAAGTGGAGAAGAGAAGGCAACTGTAGAGCACTTCCCTCTGCCACTGTCTCGCTTTTGCTGGAATCAGGTACCAGTTATTTGTTGCTGATGAGGTGACAGCTGATGATGTAGGCTCCTCATCACAGAAGCGCCTTCTGGTATTTCTCGGGAAGACCATGAAATCTTAGCAAATGTAGGTTGCTGCCTGGTAGTACAATGGACCAGGTTTTTTGAGTCTGAGTGCTCCAGTGCAGTGTTAAAAACCTACGAAAACCTACCATCCAGTACTGTCCAGCAAGTGCATCCAATCGCATACCTCGTTTCCTTTTGACTTCTCCCATCGGTCGAGAAATAATTTCAATTGCTGAAGAGGGGTTTTGTTCGACAAATTGGCGTTAACTCACTGATTTATCGGCAGCCGATTGACGTATGTCTGTCCACACTTCGTTTTTCAACAAATTTCTTCTGTCTTGTGAGATGACAGTCAAGCGCAGAGCACAACGTGGAATTCTTAGGCATAACTGAGCACAGCATTTCGAAGATGCAGGTGGGGAGGGAACACAAATCAACAATAAAAGGTGCGATCGCGATCGAGTCGTGATTGTGTCGTAAATGATGTAATCAATCGGTTGGTTATGATCGCACACATTTGATGAGTCTAAATGTTATGAACGAGATACACTTAAATTGGATGAATGTGTGCTGTTAAAAACGTGGGATACTGCGGATTGAACTGTGTTTTTTGTATAATCTGCGCGCGCAGGAGGGATTACGAGACAAGACACACCACGGCAAGAGAAAGGGAGAGAACGGAGGTACCTGCGCATGTAGCTGAGCTGGGAAGAGCATTTCATACTAATTTGGTACAGCAGTAATAAGAGTCGCTAAAGTTAACTGGGCGTCCGAGGTGAACTGATCTGCATTTCCGGTGAGACGAGTACTGCGGGAGAATTTGAGGAGAGGAACAATTGGCTGACCCAGTTGAGTACTGTTTCCTAAAGTGGCGATACATTAAGACAAAGAAGGCACATTCAGTTGATGTTCAAGCCCGTCTATTGCTTACTTACTTACCAGGCCGGCGACCCATGGAGGGTCCGAGCCTGAGCAATTGCTGCCTTCCATCGTTGACGGTCCTGGGCACGCTGCTTCCAGTCATCAAGACCAAGCTGTCTTGCATCCGCGATTTCTTGATTTTTATACCGGAGATTCGGTCTTCCTCTCCTTCTCGAACCAGTAGGCTCGGATTCAAAGACCCTCTTTGCTGGAGCATTGTTGTCCATGCGCTCGATGTGGCCGAGCAAGTGTAGTCGACGGATTTTTACCTTCCGGACTACATCCACAGCCTGTCTTCTCCTCCATTCGCCTTCCTCGCAGACGGGACCATATATCCGACGTAGAACTTTTCTTTCGAAGGTACCAAGAATCAGCTCTGCAGTTTTGCTTAGCGTCCAGCTTTCGGCTCCATAGAGCAGGACTGGCAAAATAAGAGCTTCGTAGAGCATGATTTTGGTCCTTCAAGTCAGGAGTTTTGAGCCCAGTTGTTTTGACAAACCGAAGTAGCACCGGTTGCCAATGGCGATTCTAAGACGGATGTCGTTTGTGGAGTTCACGTTTTCCCCGAGGTAGACAAACTCCTTTACTACCTCGAAATTGTAGCTGTCGACCGTGAAATTTTGTCCAAGGTGGTGTGTGACGGAACGTTTTTTGGTCGACAGCATATATTTAGTTTTGTCCTCATTGACCTTGAGACCAGTTCGTTTCGCCTGTTCTTCAATCGCCGTAAAAGCCTCCACTACGGCACGTTGAGAACGCGCGACGATGTCGATGCCATCTGCGTAGCCCAACAGTTGAACCGACTTGTAGATTTGTAGTAAGAAACTTGTAAGATAGTGCCTTCCGTGTTTACAGCTGCCCTCCGCACTATCTTCTCCAGTACCAGATTGAAGAAATCTCACGACAGCGCATCTCCTTGCCGAAATCCAGTGCAAGTTTCAAAAGGCTTACACACACTAAGCCTAAGACAAATCCTGGAGAAGACCAGCGAGTTTCAAATCGATACGCAGCACCTTTCATCGATTTTAAAGTCGCACACGATAGCATTCATCGCAAGGAGCTATTCGATGCGGTGGCCGAATTCGAGAACTGATTCGGTTGTGACGCGATGCGCCGTGCAGCTTGGCTCAAGGACTTCCGAGCCGTTTGAAACCAGGACTGGATTTCGGGAAGGAGATGCGCTGTCGTGTGATTTCTTCAATCTTTGTACTAGAGCAGATATTTCGTCGGTCCAACTGTTGGGGTAAGCAGATGACATCGATATCGTCGCGCGTTTCCAAGGTCCGTAGTGGACGCTTTTACCGCGATTGGAGAACAGGGCCCTTGCCAACTGGAGCTGGTGGGGTTTAGAAAACCAACTCGGCTCAAAGCTCCTGACTCGAAGGACCAAGATCATGCTCTACACAACTTTTGGTCTGTCAGTCCTGCTAAATGAAGCCGAAAGCTGCTGATAAGCAAAACAGCAGAGCTGATTCTAGGTGCCTTCGAAAGAAAAATTCTACTTCGGAGGAAGGAGAAGAAACTCTATGGGCGCAACGCTCCAGCTAAGAGGATCTTCGAATCCGAGCATCCTGGTCTGAGAAGATCGAATCCAAGTAATCGCGGATGCAAGACAGCTTGGTCTTGATGACTGGAAGCAGAGTGCCCAGGAGCGTGAACGATGGCCAAGATTGAGAAGCTTTTCCTAGACAGACAGTCTAGAATTTGTCTGAGCATTATCAGTGACTTGAAAGAGGTCGGGCCGTGACAGTTTTTTTCCGTATCGGGAATCGAACCCAGGCACCAAGGTTGAAGTGCGTAGGAGTTGACGCACAGACCCAAAATCCTGCCTAATGTGGCCAATGATAGCCATCTTCATGTCCGATAGCTGCAATGTAGCTCGCTTCGCTGCAACAATATCTAGATCTAGACGTTGTTTCAAACAGTTTCTACAGCCCTAGCCTCTGAGAGGAGCTTCAATCAGCGGAAAGCGCTGGATACAATGGCAGGAAAAAATTCTAAATAGTAGTAGAGGGAATCGCCTTATATACTGACGGCTCAAAGACGAGCACTGTTACAGGGGCGGGGGTCTTCTGTGATCTCGTTGAAAAATCCTCGTTCTAAGAGACGACTGCAGCGTCTTTCAAGCGGAAGTGGCTGTAATAAATGCGGCAGCACTGGCAAATCGATCACCAATTTTTCTGACAGCCAAGTGGCAATAAAAGACATACCATCAGACATCCTGATGTCGAAGGTGGTTAGACTGTATAGACAGAGCATACGTGAGATATCCTTGATGATCTGGGTACCGAGATGTACTGGTATCCAAGGTAACCAAAAGGCAGACATCCTATCGAAAAAAAAGGTTAGGCGTTGAATGAATATCTACCCATTCCTTACGCGCATACTCCACTAAGATCCATAACGAAGAAAATAGAGGAGGAAGCCCTAGAAAGAGCAGCGCTCGATTGACTAGTCTGAGTACGGGGGCAAGAGCGAGGACTCTATGGCTGAGCAAGAAGACGTCAACACTATTGATCCGTCCAAATCGCAAGCTAATAGGAGTCCTTATTAGGCACTGTGCTATGGGCACACAAGCTACGCGTCCGCGCAACGACTTTTGTAGAAGCTTCAGAGTTGAAGAAGAAATATAATCTTTCCAACATTTGCACTGAGAGGAAAAGGAAGGAGTTCCTGGGTAAACACTTCTTCGTAGACCTAAGCGATGGTGAATTGAAGAACATCCTGAATGTCAGGACTCAAGTCATGGTGGTAAACCACCCCAAAACAAGGGCACAATGGACACAACTAAGTGAACCATGGCGTAAAGGACCCACAGTGCACACTCTCACCTACCTTCCTGCTTATACGTTTAGTTTCTTCTTCCTTGGGAAACTTAGTCGCCATTAATGTCTCACTACATAAAAATTACTTACTTACTTAAGGTGGCGCTACAGTCCGGGGTGGACCTGGGCCTCAACCAATAAGCGTCTGCAGCCAGCTCGATCGTTAGCTAACTGCTTCCAGTTTTCAAGACGCATAGTTGGTTGAGGTCCCTTCCCAATTGGGTGCGCCACCTGAGTCACGGTCTTTCTCTACTGCGCCATAGAGGAGGTGGATTCAAAGACTTTCCGAGCAGGAGCACTGGTTTCCATCCGCTCTACATGACCTAGCCATCTCAATCGTTGGACCTTCTTTTTCGGGCTAAGTCGATGTCGCTGAACAGCTCGTACAGTTTGTTGCTATATCTTCTTCTCCTCTCGCCATCTACGCAGACTGGCCCGAAAATCATTCGAACAATTTTCCTCTCAAAGCAGCCAAGAGCAACCTCGTCCGCTTTAGACAAAGTCCACGCCTCTGCGCCATATAGCACGACTGGGTCGATTAATGTCTTATAGAGGGACATCGTCGGCATATGCGAGTAGTTGGATGGATTGTGCCTCTGATGCTGGCGTGCGAGTTTTAAACAATTCTTTGAATGGGAATGATGTTCAAGAAGTCGCATGACAGCGCGTCGCCTTGGCTGAATTCTTCTTTGACATCGAAGGTCTCGATTAGGTCTTTACCGGTCACATGCTTCGATGAAGAGCTCAAGATTAGGTCTGACCTTGATGGAGCAGCGGGCAAACAATGCTGAGGTTCCATTCATGGCGCATGCTTTCCTCCGACCATATTTTACAGATGAGTTAGTGCATGCTCCTTACCAAGTCATTGCCTGCCGCTTTGAAAAGCTCGGCCGGTGTCCGTCTCTCTTCTTCTGCTCGTACAGCTCTATCCTTCTTTGCAGAGTCGCTTTATAGGCCTCTTGCTTAGCTGCATTCGCCTACCGACACTCGTCGTCAAACCAGGAGCTTCGTTGTGGTGGTCGAGTGAAACACAGTACATCAGAGGCGGCATCTCTTATGGCTTTGTGCCAATGTTGCCACTGGTCTTCAATACTTGGTGTTGGCGGCTTAGGGCTTAAGAGAGACTCGATCGGACTCGATCGGAAAACGATTTGGCGATCTCGTGCGGTTGTAGCGGCGTCGAAAATACATAAAAAAACATTTGAAATGAAACTGATTTGAATTGACACATCTTTTGTCCATATTCCAGGGCTCCGAATTGAGCAAACCGATCGACAAGAAATTCTACAAAGGTACAAATCCCAGTTGCCATGATTTCAATGCGCACGTGGCCACACCAAGCGGTGCGCCACTCCTAGTTGGCTTTACGACAGGACAAATTCAGCTGGTTCAACCGCAGCCAGGCCCGCGAGAGCTACGGAAAATCTATAACGAAGAGGTAAGCCACTCCGTACTGCAGTATCTTAATCTGATTTTCTAAGCCGTTTTTTTTTTTTCGTTTCAGCGTCTGATTGATAAAACAAAAGTCACATGTCTGAAGTGGCTGCCGCGTTCGCCAAATCTCTTCTTAGCTTCGCACGCATCTGGCCATCTGTACTTGTACAACGAGGAACTACCCTGCACTCCAGCGTCGCCAAACTATCAGCCATTCAAGACGGGCGATGGCTTCACGATTCTCACCTGCAAGTCGAAGTCGACGCGAAATCCGCTCTACAAGTGGGTGTTCGGCACGGAGAACTGCAGCATAAACGAGTTCTGCTTCTCGCCGTGCGGATCGAATCTGGCCATTGTGTCGCAGGATGGCTTCCTGCGAGTGTTTCACTATGACACCATGGAATTACTGGGCATTGCCCGATCCTACTTCGGCGGCTTCCTGTGCGTGTGCTGGTCCCCCGACGGAAAGTACATCGTCGTTGGTGGTGAGGATGACTTGGTGACTGTGTGGTCGTTGCACGAGCGAAGAGTCGTCGCCCGTGGACAGGGCCATCGGTCGTGGGTGTCTGTGGTGGCGTTCGATCCGTACACAACATGCTACTCGAACTGGGACGGCGGGGACTTCTCGGATGATGAAAACCAAATGAGTGAATACAGCAATCATCGGTATGGCAGTGGCAGTGAGTCAAATCACGGCCTAGACTGCACTGGCGAGAAGAATTCGACGCCCAACTCACGACACAGGCCGAATTCATTCCGCGACAGCTTGGCGCCCGACAAACTGGCCATCAGCTATCGCCTGGGCTCCGTGAGCCAAGATACTCAGCTGTGCCTTTGGGACATAACCGAGGACGTGCTGAGGCACCCGCTAACACTGCGGCAGCGCGTGAACAGTGCGAATTTGAATGAAGCGGCCAACAGTACAAGCGGATTCACCACAGCTACGGCCAACAATAGCAGCGCCCACCTGAATGGCGATCTGAACCACGAGGTGAAACTGATAAAACCAGTTGCGAGCACCGTCATAAACGGCAGCAATCCGAATTCGAACATCGCCAAGGATCACGATAGCAGTAACAGTAGTAGTAAGCATAGCAGTAACAGTAGCTCAGGAAAGTTCTCTACAGCGAATTGTACAATATCGTCCTCATCGTCTGCATCAGCGACCGACACTGGCGGCGTTGCGAGCACAACCAACCTGGCTAATTCCACAGAGATAGTTATAGCAAACAAATCAAATTGTAGTAATAGTAGTAATAGTAAATCATCTAGTAACCCATTGAAGTTTCCGAACTGCATAAGCGCCACCAAGTCCGATCTAATCGACGTTGGCGGCAGCGGTGCAGCCGTCACAGGCGTTGCCGTAGGCAACAGCATCAACACGAAGTCATCATCGGGCAGCTCATCGACCAAGTCGGCCGACTCGAGTCTATCAGCTATCAGCACTATAACACAACGACTAACGAACTTTAACTTTTTTAGTGGCGAAAAGAAGTCCTCCTCGTCGTCGATATCATCCTCGTCGACGACGACAGTGTTCGATAATCAGCCGAACAACCATCAGAATGCGCAGAATCACCTCGGCGGCGGGACGACAGCAGTTCCCGCTGGTCGACACAATAGCCATCGAAAGACGGGCAGCCTCTTCAAATCGTATGCGAGTGGAAGCAACAGCACCGGCAATCATCAGTCGTCGTTTATGACATCGTCGAACATGAGCAGCAGCAATGCGAGCGATGGGAATGCGGTAAACATCGGGGGAACCTTGAAGTTGGGATCGAAATCGTCCACATTGCAATCGCCGACAAGTGCAATAGTCACATCGTACGATCCTATGAAATTGATTGGCACACAATCGTGTCCCAGGTTCGATGAGTGTCCACTACTGGAACCGCTGGTGTGCAAGAAGATTGCGCATGAGCGCCTAACTGCGCTGATATTTCGTGAAGACTGCTTTCTAACCGCTTGTCAGGATGGATTTATTTACACTTGGGCGAGGCCAGCGTATTCATCGGTGAGTGTAATTACTTTCCCTACTATTTAGGGTGGCTCTTTCTATTTGAACTTAAGGTTGAGCGCGTGTTTTGTAGGTTAGGCAAGAGTGACTGACTGCAGGTGGCAGTCACACTTGGGTCAGGGTAGGCCCATTGGATCTGTTTTGTAGGTAGATTGTTGGGATTAGTAATTTAGCATCACTCGTGAAAAAGATCCCGAGATACTGCTCCTGCTTCAATGACAGGCGTTCCGGAAATGACATAACCTCTGATTTGTCTACGTTAACCTCCATCCCAGCATCAGTACATACGGCCACAAACCTATCGAGTGGGCGCTGAAGTTCCGTCTGGGAGGATGCGCTGGTAACTTAGTCATCTGCTACAACAACACTCGCAATTGGAGGCATTCCTCGTCTCGGCTGCGCTGCAACACCCAATCTATGGATATAATGAAAAGGAGAGGTGACAGGACCCACCCAGGACGAAAGGTGTTGATTTTACACCGCTGACCCGAACACAGTTTGCTACAGCTTGTGTCCAGAGACTGAATGGCCCACAATCCCATACTCCTGCAGAACACTCCAGAGTTTACCTCGAGCAACTCGGTCGTATTTCCTTCTCCAAATCTACAAAACCGCTATAGATCGGTGTGGCATACTCCCAAGCCTTCTCGAGTGCCATTCATAGAGTGAGAAACTGTTCCGTTGTACTTCTGCCGGGACGAAAGTCGCACTGTTCATTGCCCATCCTGGACAAGATCATAGCTTTAGAACGCGCCTCCAGCACTGTTGCGGATTGTTAAGTATTTGAATGAGATGCAATTCAAACACACTTTTCACAGTAATTCTTTATTGACACTAGTTAATGTAAAACAAACAATGAAACAAAACCAAGATGTGTATGTATATGAAAATACTTTGACTGTTGACTCTTCGATCGATCTGAGAACCTTTTCGTTGATTCGCTGTGATGTGCGACATGGAACCTCATTTCGCCGCATATTCGCGGCATTGCCAGAGTCGCTAATTCGGCTTACTATTCTTCTCCAACGCGTCTCTGATGTCGAGTACGGCCAGCTTTACCACTGGCCTCTGATAAACTCCAGAAGCAGTTTGTACCGTCGCACTTCGCACCTGGCCGTCTCTGCTAATGATGGTCTCTAGCAGTCTTCCTTTCGGCCAAGAGTTTCGAGGAAGATTGTGATCAACGATCATGACGATGTCTCCGACTTTCACGGGCGGGACCGCTTGAAACCATTTTGTGCGTCTTGTGAGAGTTGGTAGGTACTCTTGTACCCAGCCTTTTCAAAAAGGCATTGGCGATACTTTGGGTTGCAGTCCAGTTTCTTCGAAGTACGCATCCTTCATCCGTGAAAGATCCAATTGGTTTAGCGCCGCTGGATAATCCCAAAAGGAAGTGGTTGGGGGTCAACGCCTCATCCTCGGAGTCAACCGGAACGTATGTTAGTGGTCGAGAGTTTACGGTGGCTTCGACTTCCATTAGCAGACTATACAGCTCTTCCTCTGTAGGCGTTCTGTTTGGCAAGATTTGAGTGAGAACATTTTTTACAGATCTTACCATACGTTCCCAGCTTCCTCCCATATGAGGCGACGCTGGTGGGATGAAAATCCTTTTCGTCGTTGAGCTGATGAAACATTTAGCTGCTGTCAGGTGGTCGATCTCATTTCGCCGCATATTCGCGGCATTGCCAGAGTCGCTAACAAGCACCTTAGCGTGGACTTTCCCGTGGAGATTTAAAAGAGATGTGCCTCTATAGCTGGAGCAATCTTTTTTGTCCTTCTTTGGGACAATTGCCCAGTTTGCCAGTCGGCTGGTGTTTCACCACGTTCCCAGACCGCCCTAATGACACGAGAGAGCCATATAACTTCCTCTTTTCCCATGACGTTAAGCATTTCTGGTCGGATTTCATCCACACCGGCGGATTTTCCCAATTTTTAGCGATTCAATCGCCAAAATGACTTCCGCCATCGTTCGCTTATTCTTCGCCCCACTCGAGTCAACGGGTCTGTCATCTTCAGTGCCCCCTGTTCGCGATGGAGCAACTCCGAAAAGTGCTCACTCCATCTGCGCAAAATGTCCACGTCATTGGAAAGCAACACACCATCATTGGACTTGACTGATGTTGAATTTTCTTCCTCTTAAATAGCTTCGAAGATCTGTAATCAGGAGGAAGGCCGAGCTTGGTGCCAAAGCCCAGTTTGTGGATGTGGAACTTATTATTTGTTCCAAAACTCATCTATGGTCATGCCAATAAGAACGCGAATGCAAGCTGCCGAGATGGTGCTGTTGTGGGAGTTACTCGCCGTGATAGGGTGAGATCCACGGCAGTACGTGAGGGATTCAACTTTGAGCAGATGCTTCTTGGAACCAAAAGAGCTATGCTTCGATGGTTTGGTCACGTGGCAGGAATGCCCCATCATCACGACATTCGAGGCGGAAGATCGAGTGGTTTAGAGACCTCTTGTGTGTGCCTTGCCCCCGCAACCCCTTTTAGTTGATCATGTTGCGTCAGAAGACGATGATGATTATGAAATATTACACCATTCACTGCAGTCTCGTGAAAGTGCGTAGGAGGTATATGGGTCATCGGATCATTTAGACCAACGTGCTGGGCCTTCCTTATTTCTTAAATCAATCAGATTCCTACATGAATGTCAGTTGTCTGTCCAGTTCAATCCCAATTAAGTAGTCCAGCCTTACAAAGGAGTGTCTGCATCCTTGCTAGAGATGGGCACTCGCAGAGCAAATGTCGAAAAGATTGTACTTTTTCTTCGTCTCTGCAACTTCTACAAACGCCGCAATGATCGGTGCCACAATTAAACACAGTGCAAGGACACAGAGCTCGGCAGGACTCCCACTAGCGCGTGTGCACATCTTTGTGACTAAAACTAACCGTTGATGGATGATCTCTTCCTGCGCCGGCTCGTCGTTGATCCAATGTTCAGGTTCAGCCCTTGATTTCTGACCCCATTCAAAGCTTCTAGTTTGTTTTCGTATAGAACTACCGGGTGTGTCCATAAGGGATTGCTAGCGATTGCCTCAGTTCAGGACCCTCTTTCGTAAGATAATCCAATTTTTTATTTCCTCTGATATCAGTATCCAGGAGGGTTTTAAGGTTCCGCCTGCAGAACCTGGCAAATTTCGAAGTTCCCGTGGCTCTATCAGAATATATGTTAATCGATCGGTCGGTTGCATTGCATTCTTTCAGCGCTAGCACCCTCCTTCGTTCATCGCCGCCTTCACGTCCTAAGTCTCGTCATGGTCGTTTCTTAGAGCGAGAGTCGGAGAAAACCCCCGCACCAGTAGCGGCGCTCGTTTATCAGCGATCAGTGAACAGGGAAATTACCCCATCCACTACAACCATCCACTCATCATTCTCGCAAGCTTATGCTGTCATTAATTGACTCCGTCATGTGTCGTCTTCCATGTGAAAGCCGCTTCGACACTAAATATTTTAATGAGTCTCATGTTCGAGGTCACCCAAATGCGTGAACTTACCAATTATCTTTGTTTTTGTCATCATTTTGTACGCATGGGAATGAGTAAGACAACTTCAAGAATGGAACTGTCATTTTAGTGGGATCAGGAAAATATTTTATGGGAAAGCAGCAACCAACTATGACTCAATAGCTTTGCTTACGTTTGAGTCGAGAAGGCAAGCAATTAACTCTGAGACAATTTAAAACCTATCTCGTGTAGGCTAGTTTTTATTTCGAGTCTGATAGCAGGCACTACGGGGATAAGACTCGCAAATTATCGAGCTCATAAAAAGAACCAGTGAATGCCATACAAACATATGCAAGTTGCTTCTAAGAGACGTTTAAATGAAGGGCAGACTAGTCGTGCGATGTATGAGTAACTCGCTGTCGGAACGGACAAAATAGTTTTCTCGTGATGACTTTGTTTCTTTAGCTTTGCAAATCCAGGCATAGAAAGGGTATTACTGAAAGTCTCTTTAAGGAAATAGACATCGCAACTGTATTCATTTTGACCCTTAGCATTACCCGCAATGTTCCAATCGAAAACTGAGAAGTACAGCACCTTAAACGACACACAAACAGCACCTCTATTAACCAAATTATGATTCGTACTGATAAGCGATTTCGCAAAAACTACCAAATGAAACCACGGCGGTGATCCCGATTTTATCTATTGTGCGACTGTCTCGCAAAGTCTCTGTCGCAGGCTTTTATACACTCGGGCATCTTATCATTGATCTCGCGTCACCTTCATCAAGCTCACACCAGTGCTTGGGCTTGTCTGACGCCATGATAGTGCTCAACTTCCGTTGGTTGCGTTGCATGTGTGAAATGTCCTCCAACACGGCAGCACCTTGGTAATTATGTACATCCCACGATACTTGACTATCCTGAAGCAGCAGGCTCGTTTTCTAAGAGAGATCTAAGACTATGTCCTCTATCCGGTACGACGTTGGTAGTTGCAGCTTGTGGTCGTACCTCGTTTTCTGATGCTGCTGGACTTCCTCGAAGAATTCTCGCTGCGCCTCCGCCATACCAATTCCTCAGAATTGTTGTGTTCGATGTTGGTTTTATGAATCTGTAAAAGTGCGGCAGTGGGATTTTTCTTAGACCATAGGGTCTTGGGTCTTGGAAGAAATGCCTCAACTAGCAGAGACTGGGGCAGTGGCCAAGGTGGTGGGGAGTGTCCTTTTTCTTCCACGTCTTCCAGTCGTTGGCTAGTCCCATTTTCTTTTCACGGTACTTCAGATGATTATGACCAGTTAGTGTTCCAACAACCATCGCTACAATACTGTGTTCTACAGTGAAGGGTTTTTTATTGAATCTCTACGCAGCAGTTCTTCGTTCGTGATACATTCCCGGCTGAAGACCTTCAGGATTCGTCTCTATCATTTGCTGACGAAGATCTGAAGCTTGCGAATAATGATGGTGGACTTCGAAGCCAACCAAGTCTCGCATCCGCATAGATTTCGCTTCGCCACTTTTCCAGCTCGTCGGCCACTAACCGGGCCCTTCCTCTTAACTCCAAAAGCAACTTGTCCCCCCAAAATGCTGGATGATGTGCATAACGTTCTTCTTCTTCTTCTTTCAAAACTGCTCCAACATGCGGTTCCCCGATCTGTTTTCACCCTTCGTGGCTGTCACAAGTAGACGGCCACTTCGTGTAAGCCGGTGAGAACGCCTCCGCTATTAGTGGTCTTCAGTGCTCCTAGTATATGGTGTACTTAGTGAAATTGTCCACGAAAGCAAAAATGTACGTGGTCCCCTACTTCCCTCTGGTGAACGACCTGAGTTTGACCAGATGCACGGTGTCAAGGGCAGCGGCACGCGTTCCATGGTGTGCAGCGGACTGGCCTCCATTGCTTTTTGCGTAAGTGCACTCTACGCACGATTTTATATAGCTCCTCGTAAAGAATCTCATCTTCATCCTATGCAACGTCTTCTCGTCAGGGAAGTGTTCTGCGTCATCGTGGCACAACTTGAGAATCCTCCACCGTATCCCCTTAAGGGACTATCCACCTCACTGCTTCGTTCAGCCAGGGGAGTAGGCGACGGCTGCTTTTTCGCCGAAGCCATCTCCGTTGCCTTCCAGATGGAGATTATTTTTTGCAGCTTTGGGTCCTGCCACTGCATAATTTCTACTCCAACCATCTGATTTTAGGGCTGTTGTCAAAAATGTGTGTCTTTCTTTCTGTGCCCTGACAGGATCGACTCCGAGTTGGTGAACCATGGAGGATAGCGTTGTGTAGGTAGCTGGTGATTAGTCTTAGTGAAAGACTCTTATCTGTTGCCTGTTTGAATGTGGTGGCAATTGCTGATGGTGTTCTTTCTGTAAGCTCGGTTTTTATTGTCTTTTTTATGTCATTATTGGTAAACATAAGCATAGCAATGTTAGCATATCTCTCCGTGCCTCTATGCTTGGTAGTTCTGCTGGCGGGCCTCCCACCTTCGTCTGGTAAAACAACGAAGAAAAGTCTATCGCCAATTTACGCCAAGCAGCATCCTTGTTTTATTCATTTAACTAATATGTGTTAATTTAATTCTATTTTCAGAATGTTCCTCAACACATGTCGCCTAGTCCCAGTGCACCTCCAGGAGGTACAGTGGTATAGTTTAACAAAGTTAATGAATGCCGTTTTCAAGGAACTCTAATAATAAACAAAATATTACTAAAAATAATATAAATAAATAATCGCACGGTTACAAAGCAACTAAAGTTTCTTCTAAAACTTTTGAGAGCCAACACAAGTAAACTAGAAATCCAATGCTACCACAACGTGTAGAGGATCAGCAATACATGTAAGCAAGGAACTGAAAAAAAAAAAACAAAAAAAAAGAAAAACAAATTAACAAGCAGCTTAGAAGCTAACAGTGTCGACGAAATCAACAATATATATATATATAAAAAATAACACAAATGAAATAATTAAATATTTGAATACGAACGTTTTTTAAGATAATATATTTTCAATTTTAAGTGAAATCCCAGACCTACAAGCTTGCTTATCTTGCTACAAAATGAATTCGTTGCGATTCTCATAATATTTGGATCTCTTGAATTGGCTGATCGCCGAATGTAGAAGATGATACAAAAAAAGGCTTCGAGACTGGGATGTTCATTCTCAGAGAAATGGTATGTCAATGATGCAGTCTGCCCTTTTGCGTTGTTGTTCACACGTGCACGCAAATAAATCTACGAGGGGCGTTCAATATATTCTCGGTATCGATATGAAGGAAAATGCGAATTCAATTTAAATTGTTTTTATTTTTCAATATAATCTCCCCTAACACCAATGCATTTGTTACATCTTGAGATAAGCTTTTTTAAACTCTCAAAAAAATAAATTTAAAAAATACCCATTTATTGCCGACTTGAGTTCTTCATCAACCGAAAATCTTTTTCCACGAAGACATTTTTTCAAATCCGGAAACAGGAAATAATCACTAGGGGCAAGGTCTGGACTATAGGGTGGGTGTTGGATTTCTTCGAAACCACAATCTCGCGCAGCAGCCTTGGAAACTGGCGCCGTGTGAACAGGAGCGTTGTCATGAAGAAGCAACACACCCGCTGCGAGTTTACCCCGTCTTTTCTTTTTAATTTCCTCCCGCAAATTATGCAAAGTGGAAGCGTAGGATGTGGCGTTGATGGTTTCAGCTTTTTTTTTTGTACTCCATGAGCAAGATTCCCTCTGAATCCTAAAAATCATGTGGCCATGAGCCTCCCGGCAGACGGAGTGACTTTGAACTTCTTCGGGGGGTCTGTTCTTTTTTTATGCCACTGCATGGACTCCTGTTTGCTTTCAGGGTCATAGTGGTGGACCCATGTTTCGTCACCAGTAACAATTCGATCCATAACACCGTCCGCGTTCTCACTACACATCTCCAAAAGCTCTCTACAGCATGCGATTCTCACTTTTTTCTGAGGCGCTGTGAGCATTCGTGGCACCCACCTTGCACTCACCTGTGAATGGTTAAGATGGTCATGAAGAATGGTGTGAATGGTACCAATTGAAAGCTTGGTGATCTCTGCCATCATTTTCACCTTTATTCGGGCATCCTCAAGAACAAGTTTTTCGACTTCTTTGATGCTTTCTCCCGTACAAACAGTAGCCGGTGCGCCGGAGCGGGGGTCGTCTTCAGTGCTCTCTCTGCCTCTCTTCAACTCACTTAACCACTTTTGCACTGTTGATAATGAAGGTGCGGAACCCTGGTAAACAGCCACCATCTCTTCATGAATAGTTTTTTGACTTTTTCCTTGTTTAGTGAGAAATTTAATTGCAGCGCGATGCTCAATTTTCACCATCATCGTCTCAGTTGCCATTATGATTCTGTTTAACTAGAGATAAAACGCGAATTAATAATCACATTTATATGAAATTTTACATGAGTGCACTAAAATAATAGTATTACTTGATAAAAAAGTCAATTTATATATACAACCGATACCGAGAATATATTGAACGCCCCTCGTAGATGTCTAGTTGCCAATGCCAAAGGAATTTTGTATTGTAGCTTATACACAAATTATGCAAGCGAAAGTTAACACACACACACACACATACAAACGAAATAAACCTATCCGTCCTTTTGAAAATCTTCAATTTTGCAGGCAAACAAATCATTTTTTTTACAAGTAATCTATATTTTATCGGCTGTAAGCTTTAGTTTTTTGTGTGATAAATCAATAAAATCCAATTGGCACCGAGAATCTCTTCCATTCGAGTAAACATTTGTTCGTTACGGTCTGTTCAAATAGGCGCTCCACACTAGTTGGCAACTAGATGCAAATATGCAGTTGTTTTTTTTTCTTCCGAAAACGAAAAAAAACCAAAGATTTTTTTTTTTTTTTTAACTAACGTGGATTGTAGATATGCAAATTTGTTCGAGGATGTGTACTCTAAATTGTGGATTATTTTCTAGTAGTTGTAGTCGTTGTTCGGGCGAAGAGAGCCGAGCAAAGATATTCGAAAGAGTTGCGCATGAAAACGAGTTTATATTGTTTTTTTTTTTATAAACCTGTGTACATTTAATTACAGAATATAGACAAAATATGTTTGATTTTTTTGTTGCATTGATACATTTATAATTATTAGTAAGAGAATAATTGTTTTCCATCGCGATAGTATGCAAAAAAAAGGGTAGATTCTTAGCATTGATTGGGGGAAGCGGGTCCAGTGCTGTCGGGTAAACAACTGAACCATTGAATTGCTATGAACCGCACGTGATCGTTACCAGTGATGGGAGCGACTCCATTGATTGCATAGCTGATTAATTACATTCTCAATTTTTTCTTTTGTTTTTTCTTTCTTCTTTCTCTGTTCTCTTTTCAATCAATTGTGTGTTGAAAGATTTTTGTTTGATCGACGGGTGGAAGGGGAGAGGGGGGTGAAAAGAAAAAAAAAGCGTAATCTTTAAAACATCTAAATTATTGAAACGTATTGTACATTATCTTAAATTAGGAATTTATTTTAACTATTTTTGTTCTTAATCAATTTTATATAATTCAGTTCTATGTTGATCGTATATGAAGAACAAAATATATTATTTTACCATGTTATAGAGTCTAGTTTAAATGCAAAGTTAAAAGGATAAAATAAGGAAATAAATGAATAAATGAAAAATAAAAACAAAACAAAACAAAACAAAAACCAACTAGGAAACAATTGTACATTTTAAGTTACCTTAACTGCAATTAATAAGAACTAAAATTAAAAACAAAAAACAAAAAAAAAAACAACAAACAAACAAACAAAAGAAAAACGAATTACAAGAAAATACAAAATTTAAACAAAGTAAAAGAGATAAGCGTTTTTATGTGCGCAGTTTACGTAATATCTTCTTTTCAGTATCTTTATTTGTTTTTTTATTGGAAGGCGACAGGTGAACGTGGTGTTGTCATCATTGAATCATCAATGAGTCATTATTTCGTACACAACAGGCAACAAGAGGTGTTTCACACCCCAACTACATTCACTCTCTTTTAATGAGAGCCCTGAATAGGATGAGCACACCGCAGTACCTGAAGAGGATTATTGTCAGCTACTTTACCAACAGGAAACTGAGATACCAGACTGACGATGGTACTAAATACTACGACGTCTCTGCAGGCGTTCCACAGGGTTCAGTCCTTGGACCCCTCCTGTGGAACTTAATGTACGACGGAGTACTGAGACTAAAGCTGCCACATAGAGTCAAGGTCATCGGCTTTGCTGACGACATCGCGGTCGTGACGGTGGCCAAGCACATCCACGAGGTGGAAACCGCCGCAAACGAAGCAATCGCCAGGATCAAAAATTGGCTGGAATCTTCCGACCTTGAATTGGCTGACCACAAGACAGAGGCTGTTTTAATAACCAGCCGAAGGACTGTGAAATATGCAAACTTCCGGGTTGGCTTCCAGCTAATTAGATCCAAGGAATTACTGAAATACCTAGGAGTGATGCTCGACAACCGACTTAATTTCAAAAAGCATGTCGAATACTGCAGCAGGATAGCTTCAAAGATGCAGGCAGCACTTTCTGGTATGCTGCCAAACATAGGAGGACCCGGATACCCAAGAAGGATTCTGCTTTCCAGAGTGGTAAGTTCTATTCTCCTATATGCTGCGCCAGTCTGGTCGGGTGCTCTCTCTATAAAGGAGACAGCTAAGAAGCTCTCGTCACCATACAGGCTCTGCGCCATAAGAACAATCAGCGGCTTCCGGACAATTTCGGACGAAGCAGCCTGTGTGATTGCGGGTATGGTCCCCATCGACATTCTCGCAAATGAGATGCATAGGGTCTACCTAAGGCGATCGACGAACCGGCCAGAGACTGGCGTAAACAGGATAAGGAAGGAAGAAAGAGCAGCCTCAATGACAATGTGGCAAGCCAGATGGGACACCTCAAACAAAGGTACATGGACTCACAGACTGATTCCAACAATCGTGGACAAAGAGAGCAAGCGGAAACTGCAACTTCCACCTTACGCAGTTTCTGTCGGTCTATCGAAAGTATCTCCATAGGTTCGGGCACGATAGCTCTTCCCTTTGTCCGGAATGTGAGGACTCTAAAGAAGACGCAGAACACACGACTTTCCACTGCAGACGATTTGAAGGGACAAGAATAAACTTACCAACACCGGAGCTCCTAGTCGGTCATATGACGGAGTCAGCCGAGAAGTGGGAGGAAATCTGTTCCTTCATATCAAACTTCCAGATCGAGCTAAGAAGGCTTGAAAGAGTAAGGCGAGCCGAACAGGCAAACACAGTCGATCCAGCTTGAGTCGCTAACCAGCCCCGCGAAGTAATACCTAACGGCAGTTCCGCGGGGAGAGTGGTAGAAGAGTGCAGGGTGTGGGTTAGTACGTAGGCGTATTCCCGAAATCGAGAACTTGGGTTTGCGAATCGTGCATGCTAATGGCACGGGCTATT
The DNA here is from genome assembly GCA_907269125.1 of Eristalis pertinax. Lineage (NCBI taxonomy): Eukaryota > Metazoa > Arthropoda > Insecta > Diptera > Syrphidae > Eristalis > Eristalis pertinax. The sequence goes on along the minus strand of OU026145.1, from coordinate 44,837,952 downwards.
AGTATCTTTCGAAGATTGCCACATCCTTGGACGTAACCAAAAAAAAAAAAAAACCCCAACTACATTCAGCGATTATTCCGCGCAGAATAGGCAGTAGTACTGCACGGTGTAATAGGTAGGTGCGTCGACTTTAGGAGGAAGGAATAAGAGAACAAGGAGATATCCCTGTTCTGTGTAAATTGTTGTTGTCCAGCCACGCTAGAGTTGAAATTTTGTTTTGTTATTCCTATATGGGTGCAAAGGAAATCGAAGCTTCCCTTGGCAAACAGAGTCGCCTCGTCTGAGTTACATTTAAAAAGTTCCATCAAATCACTTGTTCCAACATTCAACTGTTTTTTGGTTGGTCTGTGTATCGCGACAGGTCTGCACCTTCATCAACTACAACTGAAAGGACGGAACTTGCGAAATTGTCTACAAGGCAGTTTGTTTCAACTCTAGCGAATAGTTTTTCACCGATCTTAGAACATTTAGGTCTTCTTAAACTTGTCAAGCAGCAATTTTAGAGTCTAGAAAAATATTTTGTTTAATAAATTGACAAGACAATAATGTCCAAAGCCACAAATAAGACATAAAATGCATGCAGAGCTGTTTTGACATTTCTCTCGTGATTGTTGCCAGCAGACCCCATTATTGAAGTGATGAAGCAATTGCTTCCGCAATAACTACAGTGGACTGCTCCGTAAGTCGAATTTCTCTCCAACTCGATGTTTTTGCTCGCCATATTTTGGCATGTCCCTCAATTTTCCATACAAAAAAACCATCCTCCAAGTCGAATTCCCTCTCGAACTCGAACTAATTTTGATATCCCGTGAAAATTCGACTTAGGGGGAGTTCATTGTATGTGTTCTTCCATTTTAGAGTCCTATATTTTTTGAATTATCATACAATCCCGGCAGAAGACCAAGTCAATTATTAAATTCTGGCATTTATAGCCAAGACTTCTGGCAGACGATCTCGAAAAATGAGAGAGCACTGGCATTCCCTTGTACTCCACGCCGCGGCGGAGGTGCAAAATGCCAGTATGTGTTCATAAAATTCTGTTGCACAGTGCTGACGTCATTGAAAGTTTTCCAATTCCTAACGGACAGTTGTCGCAAGATGCCTTAGAAGCTCATCCGAAAGATTACAACATTTTCGAAGCGGGCTTGTCAAGAAAGATGTCCCGAATCAAATACTGATTTGATGCACAACATGGTGATAACTGCTGATCCCAAAATAAGCGATGTCTTCGATATGATATTAAATAAATTTTAAAAAACATTTTCAGTCCGAAAAAAATTAGATCCAATTAAGTGACACAAAATGGTCCACTGTACGCCGGCGATAATTTGAAAAAAAATGTCAAACATCGGTTTTAGGGATGGCTTTCAGTTGATATTGGTTCAGCATTCTGATTTCCATCATTTAACATCAAAAACTATAAAAAGTGGAAATTGGAAAATCTAAAAATTCAATTATCTGTCAATAATTGAACGTTTGGTGAGGTTTCCGGGATCGAATATAAAGTGTCTTCCATTTTTCCCTTGCTAAAGCTACATTCAATCTGTTTTGCCAAATGGATCAACCACAAAATTTCAAAATGGGTCTTCTATTCTGGTAACGTCGGGTGCGCGGCGCCCGTCCTACGGTCTCTATAAGATGAAGCCCATTTCTGAATGAATGGGTAAGTCGATAAAGTTGTCGCGTTTGGGACGATACCAATCCATATCATACCAATCCTAAAAAGTCGCTGTTTGGTTTGGATTTTGAGTTTGGCCGCGTCGACGGTTCATATTTCTTTGAGAACAACATTGACCAGGCCATCAACGTCAACAACAAGCACTATACGTCAATGTTTACCAACTTCTTTTGACCTGAATTGGCTGATATGGACACTAACGACATCTGGTTTCAACAGAGTTCACGTCACGTCCGAACTAGCGATTCGAGGACATGGTAATCTCGTGTGGAGGTGATGTGAACAGGCCATCGATATCGGGCGATTTGACTGCGTTAGCTGTTTTATTGTGGGATTTGTTTTTGTTTTCTGAAGTCGCAGGTCTATGCGAATTAGCCACAAACCATAACCCATGCCATCGGTCAAATTCAGCTCGATTTATGCGCCAGAACCATGGAAAATTGGACATTTCGGATGCGCGCCACCCAGAAAAGCCACGGCTGGTATTTGAACGATGTTACATTCCGTACATAATGGCCTGGATATGCCTTTCAAATGAATTCAAGATGTCGGTGATATCTCAGACACACTTTGCTTTATTTGAATTTAAAGATAGGAACCGCTTAATGAATGACCCTTTACAAACAGAAGTCAAAGGCAACTAGTGTTTGAAAATCTTCCTACGTACGTCGTTGTTCTCAGCAGCAAGGGAAGTTGATTTTATGATGTTCAACTCGTCGGGAAAATCATCGAACGTTTCGAGCAGAGGGGTTTCAAGTTGGTCGCTCTGAAATTCATTTTGGTCACGAAGGAGAAAAACTACGCTGATTTGTCAAGCCATCCATTCTCCCCTAGTTTGGTCAACTAAAGGGTGATTTTTTAGCTATTATCTTTTTGGCAACACTGGTTTAAACAGCTGACGCACGTTTCGTGTTTTGTTTCACCGTCAAACATCTTCAGTTTGGTCTATAATTTAACCATGAATCGTCTCACAAACGAACAACGCTTGCAAATTATTGAATTTTATTATCAAAATGCGTGCTCTGTTAAGAAAGTTCATCTCGCGCTTCTTCCATTTTATGGTCAGAAGCTCATTTTTGGCTCAATGGGTACGTAAATAAGCAGAATTGTCGATTTTGGATTGAATATCAGCCAGAAGCATTGCAAGAGCTACCAATGCATCCAGAAAAAGTCACAGTTTGGTGCGGTTTATGGGCTGGTGGCACCATTGGACCGTACTTCTTCAAAGATGATGCGAATCTTAACGTAACTGTGAATGGTGAGCGCTACCGTAAGATGATATCCAACTTTTTTTTTGCCCAAAATGCAAGAGCTTCACTTGCATGACATGTGGTTTCAACAAGACGGTGCCACATGCCACACAGCACGCGCAACAATGGACTTATTGAGGGGCGAGTTCGGTGAACATTTTATTTCACGTTCAAGACCGGTCAATTGGCCGCCTAGATCGTGCGATTTAACGCCTTTAGACTATTTTTTGTGGGGCTATGTTAAAGCTCATGTCTATACAGACAAGCCCGCTTCAATTGACAACATTGAAGCATTTATTCGTGAGATACCGGTCGAAATGTTGGAAAGAGTATGCCAAAATTGGACTAAGCGGATGGACCAGTTAAGGTTTGTTTGCATTTGTATGAAATAATCTTCAAACATTAAATTATATGAACCGTACTATCGATTCAAATAAAGATTTCATGCATTTTTCTGAATTTTATGTGTGTTTTTTTTGAAAAACTTTCCTATAGCTTTTAAAAAGATCCTGAAAAAAACCCAAGAGATGCAAATCGACACCCACTACCTATTCGTCGATTTCAAGGCCACATATGACAGCGTGCATAGAGACGAGCTCTACAACGCCATGTCTAGTTTTGACATTCCTGCCAAACTCGTCAGGTTGAGCAGGATGACGATGGAGAACTCTCGCTGCTCCATCAAGGTCGGTAATGAACTCACCGAGACCTTCAGTGTCAATAAAGGTTTTAGACAAGGCGACGCGCTGCCATGTGACTTCTTAAACATCATCCTGGTGAAAATCGTGCGAAACTCAAACGCCAACACTAGAGGCACGACCTTCCAAAAGTCCGTACAATTGCTAGCATACGCGGACGGCATTGACGTGATTGGTCGAACACGGCGAGCCGTCAATGAAGCGTTTGCTGGTATTGTAGCGGAGGCTGCAAAAATGGGTTTAACAGTGAATGAGGGCAAAACGAAGTACATGCTGTCATCTAGAAAGGACGCACAACACCGACGTCTCGGCCAGAACGTCACCGTAGGCAGCTTTAACTTAAGGACTTCGTCTACGTCGGCTCCCAGGTAAACAGTACAAACAACATCAGTACCGAGATTAAACGCAGAATAACTCTTGCCAACCGCTGTTTCTTTGGGCTAAAGAGGCAATTGAGTAGTAGAGCTTTCTCTCGAAGGAACAAGCTAACAGTATATAAGACCCTCAACATCCCTGTCCTGCTCTATGGCGCAGAAGCCTGGACAGTCTCAAGAGCAGATGAAGAAGTCCTTGGTCTTTTCGAGAGAAAAGTTCTGCGTTCCATCTTTGGTCATGTTTGCGTTGATGGTTTCTGGAGAAGAAGATACAACCATGAACTGTACGGGCTGTACAGCGACATGAGCCTAGTCAGGCGTCTACGGATTCAGCGCCTAATATGGCTAGGCCATGTAGAGCGAATGGACAACACTGCTCCAGCCCGAAGAGTCTTCGACTCCGAACGAGTCGGACAACGCAATAGAGGACGCCCACGAAATCGATGGCGCCAACAATTGGAGAAGGACCTCAACCAAATTGGTGCGCGTAATTGGAGACAGATGGCTAAAGATCGTGCCAGCTGGAGAAGCTTGTTGACTGAGGCCTAGGTCCACCCCGGACTGTAGTGCCACCAGAAGAAGAAGAAGAAGAGCTTTTAAAAAATCACCTTTTATTTCACACGTTCCTTTACAAAATTCACGGATCCACTTCCCCGGTTGGAGATGGGTTTCAACTGTTCATCGACACATCGTATAAAAAACGCTGTCAGATGAAATCAAGGGGCATGGGAGGTAGAAGTTGGATATCTCCTTACTCTCTTATTTCTGCTAGGAGCCGTTCCCATCATGACCAATTTTCATAATTCAAGCCTTCACGTCGGACAGCACTGAGAAAGTAGAACAGTCAAGAAAAAGGTTCTGAGACATCGCCCATTAAAGTCGGTATAGAACTAGATGTCTAGTTGTGAAGTAGCCAAATCCAACTCGGTACTGTAACACCACCCATATTATAATTACAGTGGACGCTCGATATAGTGGACAATCCAATATAGTGAGCACACAATATTGTCTACAGATTAGTGCTTTGCAGTGGTTTTTTTTTTCCAGACAACATTTGTGAACCTATTAAGGGAGCGTCAATAAAAGAAGCTGTCTTTAACTTGGCAGGAGGAGTATGGCACAAATTAGGAGCCTCAGTCATGCTTCAGTCAATGCGACCTTTCGTCTGAGGACGATTTTGAGGATGAACATGAAATGCCTCTCAGTATTCAGTATACAGACCGAACACGGTAGAATTGATTAATCTTCTGAACCATATAACATGACTAGCACATATGGCAGCCGATTTGAATAAGTGGAACGAAGATCAGGCATCTTCAGATATTGAAGAAGACGAAGACTTAAAACAACAGCAACCAGATGTAGATCATCCGATTTGCTTCTAGAGAAGCTGTTCATATTATTTGAGAAAGCACTTGAATGGGCAATGTGCATCACACGGATGTTGTAGTTCTTAAAAGGTCACAAGAAAAGGCGATATTAATTCACATAAATTTAAGGAAGCGCAAACAAAGTTGACAAACTATTTTAGCACAGCTCGCTACAATGAAAAATCTCGCTCAAGAAAACAGGCGCGTTAGTATTAGTTTACTATACCGAGCGTCTACTGTATTTTTGGGAGTGACTTGGAATCTCGATTGAGGAATTTTCTGGCGCGGAGCTCATGAGCTTAATCCGAGGTGTGCCTGGTGTTAGCTTCTACAGCCACCACTCATGTTGTGAGTGCAATTTTATATCACGAGTGAATGGTATAAACCAACTCCGAACGACGATGTGCGAGGAGTTTTTTCTCTAGACATAAATACTCTTTAAGCATTGACAGTGACTCGAAAGAGGTAGTGGTGGAAAGTTGGTAAAGCCGTAAATTGATCTTTGCATCCCCAGCGTAGAAATCGACGCAGCAATCTGTTACTCCACTACGCCACGCCTACATGCGCCTTGAGCACATCAACCTCCGGCATGTCTACGGAACACGGATGATCTTTGTCGGCAAAACTTTACTACAAAACCTTAATCTATGCTATGTCCCTGGGCATACAGATATTCCGTTCAACGAAAGAGCCGCAAGAAAGGGGTGGATCTGCCATTGGCAAGTAATCACGAAACACCCCATTTACCCCTGAAAGTAATTGCAATCCCTAGAATTACATAAATCAGGAACTGGATACTGCCTAGCAGGCATTCAAGCCAGACGACTTGGAACGCCATACAAAGACTTCGGTAGAAGCTGCCTGGATGGGGAGGAAGTGTAAAGTGTACTAAACTACCCCGGTACGCCGCCCGCTCTTGCATAGACAAGAAGAAAATTACTGGAAAGTTATTCCTTTATCAACCTTGGAGATATGACGAACGCAAATGTCAAGGACACCCTGAGATACCTCAAAAACACCAATTGGTTATAAGATAGAAAAGAGACAACTGAGGATGACAATATTCCCTAAACAAGGGAATTGCAGAAATTTCAACGACGCGTCAGGGATAAAAGCAAAAGTTACAGCACAAGGGGTCTAAGTGAAGCATAGTTTCTACAGGAAACTTGTTAGTCACCCCTACCTACCTCCCTACTGACCAGTTTGTTTCTAGTCTCTCGCTCGCGTATAGAGGACAGATGATCTTTGTCTGTCTAATACGTTTGCAACCGCAAATAATATTTTCTAGGAAGTTTGTAGATAGTTGGCTCTTATGCTCCGACTTGCACGGAAGTTATGAAACAGGGGAGAAACTTATGTGCGATGCTTATTTCTCCATGGCATACTTTGCAACTGGTAAGTCACGCAGAAATGATTGGAATATGATACTCGATCTGCGTCGGTGATAGTAATGTTAGTAATGATAGTTTGACAACAGCGCTACCTTCTTCTTCTTCTTCTTAAAGTTCCTCTCCGCTACGGAGGTTGGAAACCATCAATTGTCGTGTGTAATGGAATAGATTGAGCCAATCCCGCAGAGTCGATAACCATGATAGCCTTTGTCGTCCCACCGTCCCACCGTCCCTCTTCGCTCTATCTTTCTTTCCGGAATTAGTTGAAGGAGTTTGTGTTTTTTGTTGCATACGACTTGTCCTAGATATTCTACTAATCTTTTTCTTCTCATTCGTCGCAACACTTCTTCCTTCGATACTCTGACTGTCCAGGAAATACGATGTATTTCTCGGTTGACCCACATTTGAAAAGTTTCTATTTTTCTTATCAATGATCACTTTAACGTCCAGTTTTCTACTCCGTATTGCAGCACCGACCAAATGTAGCACTCCACCATTCACTCTATTCCTTGACTAGGGTTGGCGTCACTTTCAATTATCGCTTCAAAGTACTTGAATTTGTTGACTTTTTCGATGGTCTTGTTGTTTATTTTTATCTCCAGGTTCGGTGTTGTTTCCTTGTTGCTAGCATTTTAGACAAAATAAGGACAAAGACGAATTAATATATCGTCGTCGCCTCGTCTTGGTTTTAGTGGCTACCAAGTAAACAAATTGTTTTATGCGGATGTGTGGAAATGAGATGGAGTGTGCCCTGCTTGTGTTGGCAGTGCAAAGGAGTGACGATGATTGCCCCAATGTGCCTTTGAGCAACAACCTGAATGTAGGTTGAAAAATCGTTCGCCTGGTGGAGACGACTCAGCGAGGTATCGTTGAATTCGGGTAATTTTCGTTGTATGAAGTGGAATGTCATTATCTTTACTTTGGGGTTTAATCTGTATCTCTGGTTGGTTCTTTAAATATTTCCTCGAAGTACATATTGAAAGGTAATGCGGATAAGATCCAGCCTTGCCTCACTCCCCTACGAATCTCAACTTCTTCAACATCTTCGCCTTCTGACCCCATTACAGGTTTTCGATCGCTCTGATGTCTTTCAAATCTATTTGAATCGAATCATTGCGATACCCATAGTCAGCCACTGATCGACAACTCCAGTGATAGTGCTGTTAATTCGAACCTAACAGCAAATGGTGACTGGACCAGATTTGAAAACCGGATAAAAGCGTATTCATTTTGCCTTTACTGAGATTCCAACCGGGACAGGAGCTGGCACACAATCAACTGCGCCATCCAACTGTCTAGTCTGGAGTCAATGCATTGATCGGTGGAGCTGTGCTTCCCATATAGCCTACAAGGGATAATCATCGTAGGCACTCCCTTCGTAGACCTCTAGCAAAGCTTAAAGGCGCCATAGTGAACACGATTAACATATCATCTTTTTTTGGCAATGTGCGTTGAGGCTGAGATTGTTGTAAGTTCCTTGCAGATGTTACGGTGCAGTGTATTCAGTTTCGTTGTTCGAGGTCTAGAAAACAGACGACTTCTTGATTAATTCCTGCACACGTCATCTCTTCCTGAGTCAAGGAACAGCCTCAAACTCAGCTTTAGAAATCTGCCAGAAGACCGACTTCAGCGAATGCATTTTTCACTTATAAGCAGACAAAGTGAACGCACTTATCGCGGAATTCAAACCGCAAACCAAGGCTTTGTTATGTAATCGATTTTATTTAAAAAATATAAATGTTCTCCTTCAATCCTGTTCATACTGCATGTGCTCGCGATTTACCTCTGGACACAATAACTCAACAAAACAAAAAATATTTCAAGCAAAACTAATGATTAGAACGGTATATCATTTACAGTTGCCACTGCTAGGGGCTCCTTCATGTACAGATGCTTGGACAAGAAGAACGATAAAAATGCCTGCCCACCAACGATGAGAAAGAGAAAGTACAACTTTCTCTTCTTGTCCCCGGTGTAGTCCAATTGCTGTGGATTGCCATAGGGATCGTAGTTGATGGGGCCCCCAGAAGTCGACGGTGTGGACTCTTGCAGGACCTTCGTTTTAAGCGTGCGAAGCTGAAAGGAAACGCAAATTAGTTAAATACACACTGCACCCCAAAGTGTTTGCTTACCAAGAAGAAGCCCAGCGTGAGACTAGCGTACACGAGCGTTAGATAATAGCCGAAACTGTGAAAGAGCACACTTGCCAGCAGGCACGCAACGATTATGACGAATTTGTAGCCAGAAAATGCGAGTAGGTCTAGTGTCTTGAGGCTTGTTTTTATATTAACTACGTAGAGAGTTATCGAATAAACGACCAGCTCGAAAATGCTGTACGCCAGAGCACTGGACGCCTGAATGCCGAGTTGTTCCGGAGAGAAGCGACTCTGCATGCCCAGCATGAGACCGGCGACCACAACGTAGGTTATGTACGCCATTGTGGGTATGTAGAGATCCGGAGCGTTTATGTCATAGCGCGGCTGTACGGGATTATCCTGATCGTACTTCAGGGACCAGTCCTGCATTGGAGGAAAAAATCACATTATCTTCTTCAGCTGCCACCTCGAATCGAACTTACTTTGTGCGTGAATGGAAAGAAGAGGAGACGCATCTTATTGATGACATAATTGTTGTCGACTGCAAAGTAGTACTTCAACTTGGCGACCGGAACCCATTTTTCGAATTGATTTTCCACCAACTGCTTGCCCTGATCAGCTAGGCGCTGCCCATACTGCATGGCCATGTCCTGCACAATTGGCTGTTGGAACATGGCGAATTGTTGTGGTAATTGATTCGGAGAGTTTGGCATGTTCCCGGTCGGCTGTTGTGGAATACCTGGATATGATTGAAAGTTCGCTTGCGATGGCTGGGGTCGTTGCGGTAGTTGTTGCTGTTGTTGTTGATGTTGTGGCGGAACGGGTGTATATCCAAAATTCTGATTCATTGGTGCAGAGCCATTATTGAAAGTGTTCCCACCGGCATATGCAACATTTGGTGCAGCCATCATCGGATCGATTGGTGGGATGTACTGCTGCGGCACCGCAGAGGCACTTGGTCCAACGGCACTGACATCGCTGACCCTCTTTAGTTTTCTCCCCGGGCCTTGAGCTAATCAGACATTTTAATAATAGAGTACGTAACATACAATCGAGCGTAACACGAACACACTTTAAAGGAAGTCCACAAGGTTTCTGACGTGTTATTGAGGAATTAATGCTCCATAAAAAGCCAAACTACTACAGTTAGTTTTTAAGATCAACACATACTTTATCTACGTTGTTCTGTTTTGGACAAGTATTATCAAATCAAAAGTGAACAAGGTCTATCAAAACACAATCAAAAACAGGGGTTTTTTACTTGCGGCATTCCTTACAGTTCTCAAACTTACGCTGCCGAACGGCTGGGTTGGCGTTGTAGTTCATTTTTGCGGATAATCTCTGAGGGGAGATTCACTAGGGGTTCCTTATAATATTTGTCAGATCTTTTGGGTTTATTGAAATGATTTCAATTTATGGTACACATCACCACTCAAACTTCATTCGGGCCAGTTGGTTTTGAGATTTCAGTTCAGTGGAACATGTTGCGTTTTGACGGCTGACAGTTGACAGGTTGACAGAAGCGTTGCCATCAGCAAATTGCTGAGTCGGTTTCGTTCAGCTGTGCAATACACTTTTTGCAGTGTTCGGTGTAACCATTGTAAATGGTGCGCTTACATCTGTGTTACAACTGAGTTTTGTAATATTTTTTATGATTGCAATCTGAAACGCATATGTACTTTAAACACAATAAGTATTCAGCCTATTCGTTACAGGCGGCGTTCACACTCAACAATTTGTCGGTACGACTTTCTTGACAATAGCGGCGTTCACACTGAACTACTTGTGATGACGGCAAATTGGAAGGAAAATTCGTACAACCGTACTAATTGTAGTGGTGAACGTTCACATTAGGAGTGTTCACACGAACAAACATACCAAACAGATCTAATCGGAGGGATGCCTGACAGACGGATGTCGTTTGCGTCCACATGATCAAACATGTCATCAGACTTCTTTTTTGAAATGAATTTCAATGATAGTGGACGTACGCGTAGGAACGCATGTAGTAGACAAGATTTTAGAAATTTGTTCAGCAATGAAATTTCCTTCAGGTTGGACAGACACCCGTTTACACGATCGAATATGTCATTCCATCCGACATGGCTTTCAACCGTCGTTTCTTGCGTGCACACGATGAAATCTGAGTCTGACAGACCATGTCTGCCCGGTATGTTTGTCCATGTGAACGACCGTCATGTGAACGGTCATTAGTACAAGATGGCAGACTTTTAGTACGAGACACAAAGCATATGATTTTTTTTCCAATTTGTCGCCAAACAAATCGTCTCTCAAATTGTTTAGTGTGAACGCCGCTACAAAATTACAAATTTAGTTATTAAATACCTGAAACACAATCATGCGTTGCTGGTTGCGTCATCTAAATCACCGCTAAACAGAAATACATATAGAAAATTATTCAGTTAATTCGTTATAAACTAAAAAAAATCATTAGCTAAACACTTACAAACGATAATAACCACTTATCGCCAGATAATACGCGAAAAACACGATACAAGTAGAAAATTAAAACCTTAAAACACTTGCCACCAATAATTCATCCCATTTGCTGAACGCACCCTGTGACAGAAATGCAATTCACTCATTTGCTCAATTCATTTTAAACGTCAATTTTCTTCTGACGTTTTGCTGTTAACAATTGCCGCACATTTGAATTCAAATAATTGAAATTTTTTAAATAAAAGTACACAAAAATTGCACTGCCTTAATGGATAAAACACCAAAATTGCCCCGAAAGTCACTTTCGCTGACCTCTCGCCTTCGCAGTAAATCAAGCGGTAAGTGCAACCTACATCGTGCAAGTCACAGCGAGTTAAATTCTCTTCATTTTGAGACAGCCTCACCTGGGAGTCACTTTGGGAAGTCTCTGAATTCCTCATCACCCATCACCATCGAGTACGGACTGGACTGCACACCGCCAAATCGAAAGTACACGTTTAGCTCACCATATTCGCCGTCAAAAGACATGGATTTCTCTCCGCGGTCCACACTTTCGCAATCGTCAACAAACAGTCCGGATGTTACATGGCGATGGACGCAAAATGATCCGGTTGCAGACGTCTCATCTGCAACATCAGAGCTCGTTCAATCCACTCCCAATGGCAGTGCAGCCAAGGAACTTCGCATACAGCGTTCCTTCCAACGAAAGGAGGAACTTCACCGATTGGAGGTGGAGAAGAGAAAGGCGATAAAAACCAAACGAGATATAGTGCTGAAGCAGAAATACGAGGAAATGGAGCTCCTACTCTCGAAGAAGACAAATACCGCGTTGCCGACAAAACGCGAGGAATCACCTGCACCCACTAAAGAGCGTTCGCTTTCCAATTCATCTGGCTATGGATCAAATAGTAACATCGATCATGTTGTGGACTTGTTAAATGACTCAGAATCTGACAATCTGTTGATACAAGCCTCGCAAAAGTTCGAGACAAAAATCGAAGAGTGTACAAACGAATCGGTTGAGAACGATGAGAAACATTCAGATTGTGAATTTCTCCAGGACTCCCTTGACGATTGGTTTGCATCGCTAGATGCCGATCTGCTTGCGGCACAGCCAAAGAAACCACGCACCTCCCTGCAGCGATTCAATTCATTGCCCACGGAATCACCGACTGCCAGTGATAATTCGATTAAGCCAAAAATCAAAAGATACACCAGCAGCAACACTCTGCCTCCGAAAACCAGTAAGTTTCGATAAGCACATGCGATTGTTCACAACACACTTACACACTCCTGAACCTTCGGTTTTTTTTTTCTTACAAAAGGCACAGCAAATAGTTTAAGTTCCCAGACAGGTGTTTGATTGCAAATGAAGAATAAATGCTGAAGTAAATTGTGATAAAAGACACATTATACATTCCTAATGAAATTAAAAAGAAATAAGATAGGCTTCCCCCGGTCCACGTCGGACTGTCGCGCCACCCATGTTACTAATATAATAAAACCAAATCTAAGCTAATTGATTTTAGTGGACCGGCATCAAAAACGGCCTGAAATACACACGTTTTCACACACAGAACATTGCGCGACGCTGATGATGGATGAGATTAATGTATGCAATTTCGTTTATTCTATCCACAGGTCATTTAAACGACATTGACATTCTTAGTTTATTGCGACAGAAACTGAAGGAAAATCGAAGTAAGGTGGAGAATGGTCAGATCGACTGTTTTCGCAAGAGACGATTCAGTTTCATAGAATAAATGATGAACATACTTGTATGAAAGTTATAAATAGTCAATGGAGGCAGCAAGACAGTGTTCTTGTTGTCACGTCGGCAGCTAGTGATCACGCCTAGAATTAAGTTAAGTTTGTGAGTAAATGGTACAAATTTGTGTTTTTTTTTTTTTAAATGCTTTATGTTACGATAGCAGCTCCTTTAAGCAGGTCCTTCCATGTTATCTAATGCTGTTTTGAAATATGTATACGATTGAAACTATAAGTCTAAGAGTACAGCCGTACACCATGGGTCGGAAGGCTCGAGACAGATAGGAATAATGTGTTAGGTTTAGATTAAGTTAAGTACCTTAAAATGCAACTGTTACATGTATTACACTTAATCAATATAAAATGAAAAATAAAAACTATAATTGTTAAGAGATTGAAATTGTCTGTCTTATTGTAAGAAAGCGGAGCAACGAGTTTATTCCACTAATACGCTGTGTCGTCGCCGATATAAGCTTTTACACAGTAAGTTCGTGAAGATCAACAGCATCGTAATCTTGGTTGCCTATTTTAAGTTTCTCCTCTCTTGCTCTTGGCCATGGCTGGTATTAGAGGAATTATCGGGTAAATTAATATCATCCAACCCTAACAAAGAGGCCACGCTAATCCCGAAAGCTATGAGGTCTGCAGCAAATAAATTTATCCCACAATCCCAACCAAAAACTCAAAAACGGACCGTACCACAGGTGGAGTCCCAATCTTTCAAAACTTCGTGAAGACAAGCAGTTGGCATGGAAACTCTTCAAAAACCTCATTTATTACAAAAAGACTAATGCCAAATTCCGTAGGGAATTAAAAGTTAGCAAAACCAAAAGTTTGCATGATTTCACCTCTTCCATAAATCCTAATTCGTCATCATCTAAAATCTGGCACTGCATACGGTCCCTTACAGGCAACTCCATTCCCCACTCTATTTGCTCCATAGAATCTCCTGATGGTCCCAAAAGCAACCCGAAAGATATCAGTAATTGCTTTGCCAAAAGATGGTCCAATCTTTCTAGAGACGAACATTTTTCACCAAAATTCAACTCAGATAAGGTAATAGCTCTATAGCTGCCACTGATAGCCAGCCCAAGTTTTATCTCCCGACCTGCCAAGCTTATGGAGACTCAAATTACATTTCTGGAATTAGAATACGCTTTAGCGAAACTCAAGGGCAAGACTCCAGGTGGAGACCGGATATCTTACCCTTTGATAAAAAAAACTGCCATTACCGGCAAAACACAGACTACTGACGCTATATAACAACATTCTTCAATTAGGCACTATTCTCACAGCTGCGCTATTAGACCTGCATACGACTTCTGTACACCTGTGGTGGTGTTTTCGTATCTGTATTTAGCGAATCAGATACACTGGGGACAATTCCACAACATCGAAATTTTCATCTTGAAAATGTTCATAGGGGGGACGGTATCGATTTTTGGGTTTTTAGGTGTTCATCTTCCAACTGCCACAGCGGCGTTATTAGACCTACATACGACTTCTGTATCACCAAAAGCAAGTAGCCAACTGGCGGAACTACCAGCATCAAAATCCGGAGCGGATAAGTCCCACTTATCCATTAACAACATCTAAAATCTCCAACACTATATTTACAAGACTTAGATTGGGGCACACAGCATGTACACATGAACATCTTCTGAAAGGTAGACCTCCTCCCACCTGCAACATTTGTCACTTGCAATTGGATATAAACCACATTCTGGGCACCACTGGTTGCATAAGAATCAACATTCCTATCATTCAAATGATTAAAACTCCAACACAGGAAAATATATGTAATATATATAAATTTGTTAAGCAGCATAATCTAAATATATAACTTTGTATACACCATACACCATAAGTTTCTCCAGAGGTGTATTTGAATGCATCCTTTGAACTGGAGATGACTTGCCCACGCGTTCCACTTGTGCTCCTAAGATGTCTGACTTCGCTGTAAGGAGGTGACCGAACCCTTTCTTTCAATTACCAGCAACATTAACTGAATTCCGAACGAAAATCGAGATGTTCCAACTCTAAACGCATGCGGTTTGTAGGCCGCCATGTCTTTGTGGGTATGTGCGTCGACTACGATACAGTTGATCATGAAGATCAGGTGGAGGGGCTAAATAAAGGGTGGTTAAATTGTAAGGGCCGATGTTGAATGTGAACCACAACTAAACGTCAAGTTTTCTTCTGCATTTCATTTGACATTTCTCAATTTCAGACTAACTCAATTTGAAGATACACAATCGAGCAACGCGTTAAAGTTATTCAGGCTTATTATGAAAATGGGCGTTCAAATCAAAATGCATATCGTGCACTTCGTGATTTTTTCGGTAAATTTAATCGTCCAAATGTGCGTACAATCGGAAAAATCGTGCAAAAATTTGAGCAAAACAGGTCTGTAGGAGATGTGAAAACACTAGTGCATGCTCGTACAGCTCGTACTGCAGAAAATATTGCTGCCGTTCGCGATAGTGTGGCTGAAGAGCCGTCCACCTCAACTCGTGGTCGTGCCCAACAATTGCACCTCTCACGCTTGTCGTTGATGAACATTATGCATAAAGACTTGCATTTACACGCTTACAAGGTGCAATTGACTCAAGAACTAAAGCCTCTTGACCATTTCAAGCGTCGCCAATGGTCAGAATGGTGGCAAGAAATGGCAACAGTGGATGATCAATTTTCGAAGAAAATCATCTTCAGTGATGAAGCACATTTCCACCTCCGTGGATTCGTTGATAAGCAGAATTGCCGCATTTGCGCAAATGATAATCCAAGAGTGATTGTCGAAAAACCAATGCACCCACAAAGTGCGACTCGTCATCGGGCCGTATTTTTTCCAAAATGAGGCCGGTTAGGCAGTTACTGTGAATGCTGTTCGCTATCGTGAAATGATAACGAACTTTTTATGGCCTGAATTGAAAGATATGAATGTGGACGATATGTGGTTTCAACAGGACGGTGCCACTTGCCACACAGCTAACGAAGCAATGGCTCTTTTGTGCGACAAATTCAATGGCCGTGTTATCTCACGTGGTGGCGATGTTAATTGGCCGCCAAGATCATGTGATTTTACACCGTTGGATTTTTTTCTTTGGGGTTATTTGAAAGAAAAGGTGTACGTCGATAAGCCAGCAACAATTCAAGAGCTAAAGGATGAAATAATTCGGCACATTAACGGCATAGAACCTCAATTATGCTTCAGTGTCATCGAAAATTTGGACCATCGGATGGAGGTGTGCCGCCGAGGTCGCGGCGGCCATTTGGCCGATATTTTGATCCATACGTAATTGAACCATACCAATATTATCATAATAAAAAGAAATGACAGTAATTTCCTAAATAATTTGTGTTTTATTCAAAATCAACATCGGCCCTTAAAATGTAACCACCCTTTAGATGCAACTTCGAAACCTTGATTCCGGGCAGAGACCTGTGGTAAGGCGGCTCCAAACCCTTTGGTAAAGCCATACACTTTTGCACAGATGTATTCAAGACGGGTGATGGAGTAGGAAGTGGCGTTTTCGCGGAGGGTCTAAACCTGAGCAAATCCAGTCGTCAACCCAATCACTGCAGCGTCTGGCTAAGATGGAACGTGATTCCGCCCACGATATCTGTATTTTTACGGATAGCCAAGCAGCAATTAAATCTCTGGCATCACTCTCTTTAAACTCTAAGCTAGGAATCGACTGCCGTGCATCTCTAAACGAGATATCCGAACTGTTCGATATTTGGATGTGCTGGGTGCCAGGCCATAGCTACATAACGGGGAACAGCACAGCTGCTGAACTCGCTAAATGCGCAACTTAACTGCCAGTTGATGGAATCTCTCGTAACCCCTATAGATGCTAGATGGTTCACAGGCAACCTCAAAACAAATCCGGCCTCATCTCGATCCAAAAGGATCGAGTAGCCTGATCTCCCGAAAGAGATCTAAAATTAGTACTGCAGTGGGAATAATTACCGGCCATTGGATCTTCACGCAAAAAGACTTGGTCTATTCTCCAACGACTGCTGCAGAAGCTGCCTACACGAGGATGAGGACGAAAGCATCCAGCACCTTCTCTGTATCTGTCGAGCTCTTGCCTCTGCTAGGAAAGCCACTACACGCTCTTACGACAATGACAGTCAAAATGACCTCAGTAAAATACAGGTAAACGCTCTGGTAAAATTTGTTGTGCGAGAGCAAGAATAAACTCCGTGCCCAAACAGGGCACTTCAAACATAGGGCGCACCTACGGAAACTAGGAGTACAAGAAGATGGTCTCTGCAGATTCGGTGGAGAATCTAATGAAATTCCAGAACACTTTGAGGCACTAGCCAGCACCTACTATCAGAGGAAGAAATTAAGTTAATAGAACCATCTCTCATCCTCAGATTCCTAAAGCAGAATGCGTTAGAACTCTAGAATAAATGTCAGCCACCTTTGCGCAACAAGAGTCCATAACTCTCAATACAACTCTGAAAAGACTGTGCAAATGTGAGGGGAGCTCGTAAGAGAGCCAATGCATCAAAAGGGGGCACAATAAATTTATAGGTCGCGGGGCAATATACCCTTATCAGCAATAAGAATACCGACAGCAGAGAGCAGTCACTCTTACTCTTACTCATAGCCCAGCAAAAGTAGGGCCGCTGTGGCTGGGTATTCATGATTAACTCGCCTAAAGGCCCAACCATAATGGACGTAAGGACACGTAGGAATATGTAAGTCAACTCAATTGGCAGTTTAAGTCCCGGGCCACCAAGGGATCACGGGAAATGAGATCGCCGATGAACTTGCTAGACAGAGATCAGAAGAGTTACTCTTAGGACGGAGCATAGGACTACCTGCGTTGTTGGTTAGGGTTTCCATCGATGGTTGGGCTTCTCGAGAGCACAGCCACTGGTGGCAAGACTCTCCAGAATGTAGAAATACGAACGTCAGTAAGAAAGCAGACGTCTTACCGCCATACTAACGGGCCACTACACCTTCGTTAAGCAGCTAAATGTGGTTGGCCTAAGTGATGAGACCCTCTGCGACGCCTGTGGAGAAGGCGACGATACTGCAGAGCACTTCCTCTGCCACTGTCCCCGTTTTGCTCGGATCAGGGGGCAGTTATTTGCTGCTGATGAGGTGAGAGCTGATGATGCAGGCTCCACAGAAGCGCCTACCTTAATACCAGCTGAAGACCATGAAATTTCAGCAAATTTAGGTTGCTGCCTGGTAGTACAATGGGCACTAGACTACACTGGACACCAGTGTAGTGTTTAAGACCCTCCGACACAAGAAAAAGGTCATCTCAAGCTATCGAGCGAATACACAGTAATGATAAACTGTGACCACAGTAACAACTTCGTTCAGTTTCGTTCACTTTTGATTACCTAACTGGCAGCGGAATGTATCGCTCTCTACGTCCGCAAATGACTGCTGCTGGTGTTGAAGTCTTATTCAACAAGTTCCAAGAAGCGATAATGGATACTTTGAAATTTGACCTGCAACCAGAGGCATGGAATGTAGGTCTCCCTTTGGAAGAAGTGAAGAGCCGGTACTATGTCAAGCGAGTCCAACGACAGTGTCGCAGTGTCTCCCTGCACCTACTTGAGGTGAATTACTTTAGTATTGGCAATTGGCATCACGTTGGGAGGTAGACGGTAGGTTTAGGGGGAAGTGACAGTTTTTAAGTGACGGCGTTCAGTGGCATTATCTCCACCATCGCAATCAGAGCAGACTCCTTTCGATGCCACGTCATAACTACTTTTGTCGCTACAGTTTCTGCATGTAGTCCCGCGTGGCTTCTCGCGAGAATACGCTTATTCGACGCGTTGTGTGCACATATTGTACGTACGTTTGTTAATATTTCGAAGCAAACTTTAACTCAATTCCCCTTCACATTGTTGACGATTTTCCGCGTAATTAACCAATTTATTTGCTTCTCACACGAACGCATGAACTTTGAAAAGGCAAATTTCTCTCAAAGTTGAAATTGAAATTGCCTCCACTAAAGCAATGAACGAAGTGAATGCAATTGAAACCAGTTCACCATACGGCAAATTCACACACAGCAACAACGATCCCTGATACGCATGGCAATCGGAAAAAGCTCCGCACACCGATATACGTATACGTATAAAGGGTTACGGGAGCAGTCGCTTTAACCCAAACCAAGTCGCGTATTGCGAACACGTGTGGACTTGTGAGGATTCAGAAATAGATACGCAGATAAGAAAGCTTCACTTACAGTATTCACTGTCAATTAACCCGACCGGACAAGTAGGGTACTTTGCTTCAGCCAACTGCTCACCTGGCAATCTCGAATAGGTTCACCACACCTTTTCGGAGTCTTAAGTACGCGATGGAAATCTGGTTACAGTCTATACATAAATTGATGTTTACGTACACATTATGGATACATGGATACATGGACCGGCAACCACTTTGCAGTGACGTCAGTCTCACAGCAAAACAATCCATATGTTTGTGGCTGAGCATTTGGGGAGGAGGCACTGGAACACCGAACATCTGCGAGTACTTCCTTCCTTTCACTGAAACGTGATGGACGAGGCCGAGAGTACATTTGTACTTACATATTGATGTTCTAATTGGGTTACTTGCATTATGACAGAAGCAATAACTTATCAAAAAAAGAAGAAGGAAAGCAAGATAGAGGACGTCGTAGGCGGGCACACTGACTGATATGTGAACAGTCGTGTGTGTGCACCACCCATGTATTCGGATCGTCTTATTCAATTTGGATTTAATGTGATAAGCAATGAATAAATTGAGTTCGTGGTTTCGTTTTTAAAATGCTTTTATGGTCATAAATTGGGAGAATCGAATTATGATACACACACGGCTGGTAATAGCGACTGCAGACGGGGTTTGACGTCGATGGGATTTCAGCTTTTTATGGCAAGCGTATGCGATGGGGCGGGCGGACATGCAAACGTACACTTTTTGGCGAATCTAATTGCAGGATTTAGTGGAGTTTTAGTTTAGTTCTAGATTAGTTTCATGGTTTAACAAAAAAAAGGAATGATTATTTAGTGTGCCATCGGTGTGAGTGGTAGTCTGCTTTGATCTTCGAAGGCCTGTATAATTTGTTGTACGCCATCACTTTATGTCTCCTCCTCAAACCAGGCTGATGGGAGTGGATGACTCACTTTGCCGCAGGTTTGGAAGCCGCACTGGTGCGTGCCTATTAGTGCGATGCAAACCGGCTTTAGACGTTCACAGAGTACGCTGGACAGGATGTTGTAGGCGACATTGAGTAGGGATATACATATGTACCTCTATAGTTGTTGCAAGAGGTAGCATCGCCTTTTTTGTTGATGGGGCATATGGGGCTAATATTCCAATCATCGGGCGTGCTTTCGTCTTCCCAAATTCTACACATGATCTGGTGCCTACTCTCTGCCGAACATCGCCACCGGCCTTGAAACGTTCTGATGGTAAGCAGTCTGATTAGCCTAGCATCAGCAGCCCGCCGACTTCTTCAAAGCTAAGTGGAACGACTACTTCATCGACTGGAGTTGGGATTTCCTGATTCCCTATCACTCTTCCCTGGTCGGGCCCGTTAAGCAGTTGTTGGAAATGCTGCTTAAACACATCAGTAACAAGGTTACCCTCACAATTTCGAAGAGCCTGGGTGCCTTTCGCAAGACCTGAAGCCCGGCTTTTGACTTTTTTTTATATAAGGCTCCTTTTTTTGTCTCTCCCTAGACTTTTCGATGTCCTTGAGTTGGGAGGTTGCGAGAGACATTTTCTTCAGGCGCATAAGCTTCTTCTCCTCCCGTCTTCTAGCCCGGTGCTCTTCTGGCGCTGCTCTTGTTTTCCGTTGCAACGCTTTTTAGTATGCCTTGTGGTGTGTCCATTGTGTACACGGGTTGGGTTCACATATGAATCGTAGGCGATTTTTCAGTTCACCACCGCTTAAGTCCCCCAGCTCTACGAAGTTCTCCAGTATTCTCTCAAACTCCCACCTTTTCCTTGCCATAGCTGGGCAGTCTCAGAGTAGATGTTGGTTAGATTCTGTTTCTTCCGCATCTCTGCACCTTCTGCTAAAGTCGTTATGCGGTAGTGGCTGATAAAGACTCCTACTAGACTTTTCACGTCTTGACTAAAACCGGTCAACGATGTTGACCTCTTTTTACTCAGCATCGGCCATAGGGCCTCTTGCTGATGCTCCAATCCTCAGACGAAGCCATCCAGAGCTTCCTCGTCTAGTTTTTATGGTTTATGGTGCTGAGCAGCGTATGCGCAGAGATTCTCCCACCTTCGATCCCTTTTCCGCGAGGCTCTCCGCTTCTTCGTTTTTTTTTGGATTCCGGTATGTCCGCGTTCATCAAGGATAACTCACAGGTGCTCTGGCTGCACAGCATAACCCGCTTCGAATGTGATAAAAGTGTACAACTTTCACATAAAATTTATTCAGGGGTACGTTTCAAGGGCAGTGACTTCATCCACCCCAACAACGAACTTCGTCAGGCACGGGTACACAAGTACCACAAGCACACATATGCACACATCTTCATGTATGTCTAATGTTTATTTGCAGCAAAAATGTGTGTATTCACAAATCTTGGTTGACGCATTTCCATCATCAACGGCAAGCTAAACATAGCAGGAATAGAGTTACAAATCGAAACAATGTTACGATAGGTAAAGGGTGATTTTTTAGCTATTATCTTTTTGGCAACACTGGTTTAAACAGCTGACGCACGTTTCGTGTTTTGTTTCACTGTCAAACATCTTCAGTTTGGTGTATATTTTATGATTAGTCTTACAAACGAACAACGCTTGCAAATTATTGAATTTTATGAATGTGATTGGGTTCTTGGAAAGATGGTCGAAGATCCACTTTTTTTTCGAAAAATTGTGTTCATCGACGAAGCTCATTTTTGGCTAAATGGGTACGTAAATAAGGAGAATTGTCGATTTTGGAGTGAATATCAGCCAGAAGCATTGCAAGAGCTACCAATGCATCCAGAAAAAGTCACAGTTTCGTGCGGTTTATGGGCTGGTGGCACCATTTGACCGTACTTCTTCAAAGATGATGCGAATCGTAACGTAACTGTGAATGGTGAGCGCTACCGTGAGATGATATCCAACTTTTTTTTGACCAAAATGCAAGAGCTTGACTTGCATGACATGTGGTTTCAACAAGACAGTGCCACATGCCACACAGCACGCGCAACAATGGACTTATTGAAGGGCGAGTTCGGTGAACATTTTATTTCACGTTCGGGACCGGTCAATTGGCCGCCTAGATCGTAGCGATTTAACACCTTTAGACTATTTTTTTGTGGGTCTATGTTAAAGCTCATGTCTATACAGACAAGCCCGCTTCAATTGACGCATTGGAAGACAACATTGAAGCATTTATTCCTGAGATACCGGCCGAAATGTTGGAAAGAGTGTGCCAAAATTGGACTAAGCGGATGGACCATTTGAGGCGCAGTCAAGGTCAACATTGGCATGAAATAATCTTCAAACATTAAATTATACGGACCGTACTATCGATTCAAATAAAGATTTCATGCATTTTTCTGAATTTTATTTGTTTTTCTTTTTTCGAAAAACTTTCCTATAGCTTTTAAAAAATCACCCTTTATTGGCAATGAACAATAATTTGTATTTAATTATTTCTATAACGCTGCAAGCTGTTGTTGATGATCTTCTGATTGAGATGAAGTGTGCTGCAGTGTGCAGTCGTCTAACTTTCTTGGCATTCATTGCATTGAATACCATATTAGTGGAACATCCGATACATTTGGATAATGCTCGTATTGAATCCCCATACTTTCGTAGGTCTAAGGTTGTCTGCCCCTTGTCCATCCAAGCAGTGATTACCTCGAACTTTAATTTATTAATTTTCGAATAATATTCGAGTACTGAAATGCTATCCCCTTTTACCTCTATACTACTTACCGCTAGTTTACTTAAAAAATATTGGCTGATTTTGAGATAAACGTGTGTTTTTGTCCAGTTTTATTTAAGAGTCGCTTACAACCTTGGGTCATATCGCAACCAAAGTGACGAAAATTGTTTCTGATTTGCTTATTATTTATTCACGTTCATATAATCTAAACGTTACTAAGCATATTTTCTGACTTGGCTCTTCACAATTTGTACTAAAGTAAGTTTGAATGATTTTGAGAAAAGTGTTTCTATATTTTGGCCATAGCGGGCCATCTAGTGGTTTTTTTTTTAATTATAGTTTATTTTGACACTGACAGCTGTGTCCGGCTGGAAATCTTGACAGAAGGTCAGTTTCATACCTCCGCGGAACGAAATGAGTCGCTTTAGGCTTGACCAACGTTGGGAAATATTGAAAACTTATCTCCAAAGTGAGCAAAGTGAGTGCTGTGTCGCTCAAACAGTGCGTTGTTTGAAAAGAAGAAGTTTTGGCCGAAATGAAGCACCCCCTACGACAGCGGTACGCAAGTTTGTGCAAGAAGCTCGTGAGACTGGTATGATAGTGGACAACGCTCATAGCTAAACAATTGAAGGCGCGTGATCGCTTCACAGGTTGGGCCTTAGAGCAGTGTGCATTAGACAACGGTTTTGGATGCATTTTCATCTCGGCAGTTACGTAAACCAACCAAATTGCCGCATCTGGCTCGGAAGACCCGCATGTTATCGTCGAGAAGCCAATGCATCCACAGAGAGTCGCAGTTTGGTGAGGATTGTGGTGTGGTGGCATCATTGAACCATTTTTCTTCGAAAACGAATCTCTGAACAACGTTTCGGTCAACAATGGGCTACAGAGCATTGTTAACCGACTTTTTTTTTACTGAAATTGAAGACATGGATTTGGACGACCTCTGGTTCATGCAGGGTGGATCGCCATGCCACGCAGCCCATGCCTTAATCCATATTTTGCGCACCAAATTCCCAACTCGTGTTATCAGCCGTCTTGGAGATGTCAATTGGCCGCCGTCTCGGAGCGGCGATTTGACACCTTTGGACATTATTTTGTGGGTAACCGTGAAGGACCGATGTTATGCCAACAAACCGGAAACTATTCAAGCACTTAAGGCCAAAATCATCCAAGCAATCCGTGAGCTATACCCCGAAACCATCAACTAAGTCTTGCAAAAATTGGGGTGACTGAATGCACTACTGCGAATCCAGCCGAGGCAGCCACTTGAACGACGTTGTATTCCATAATTAATGGGAATGTTTGTTCTTACTAATAAAGCCATAATACATGGACAAATTTTAATTTTGTTCGTTTTATTGCATTTTTTAAAAAGAAACTTGTATTTGGCCCACCCTTTATATGATCCTAGGTCTAGGACTTTTCTTGAAACATGTTGAAATAGTAACGATGATGTAAACAAGCTACTGCAGCCTGTTGTAATACCTATTTTAAGAAAAACACACAAGACTTGTTTGGTACTCATTCCCATTGAATTCTATAAAACTTCATTCGCAGATACCCGTGACTGAAAGAGTTGAATCGCAGTCCACTTCAATTAGAAAATGGAGAAATGGAATCACATTCAGATGAGTACAATGCTAGAGAATTTATGAATGACAGCCTGTTGTTTCAGGGCAAGAAATTCGCGCTTCGGATACACAAATTGCATTCACAATCTGAAAAGCTTACCCCAAGAAGGGGCCCTTGTCGTTTCAAGTTTAAACGAAAGAAAGAAAAAGAAAAACTCAATTATTTACGGCGAAGTATGCAAACATCTGGTCGCAAAAACTTTCCCAATTCACGTCTTTTTCCAAAGAACTTCGATGGAATCGTGACAAATGCAGTATCATCCGAACGGCAGATAATGGCCACGCGCTTCAGCATGTTTTCGTATTTGCTTTTTCAGCTTCTGTTCGGGGCTACAAATAGAGGAATTCATGAGAGAAGAAAAGAAATGAAAAGAAATGAGAGAGAGCGAATGCTTAATGCCAAAGTTGGTGACGTCTGTGTGCTCCTTTTGACAGGCGTAACAAAATACTACACTTTCCCATTTTTCATCCCCAATTCGATACAACGATACTTATGGATGTACGTACGTACGTAACATCCCTTGCCCATGCACTTGACATGCACCCACACAACGACGCGTGCGAGCTTTTACTCCCATTTGGTCGAGGGTTTCTTTTTTTTTTTTCGTTTTCCCTCTTCACACAAACGCAAAAGCCACCACTCGAAAGCCTCCCTGGTATATAGTCAACCGACAAGAGATTCTCCAAACCGTAACTTGAATTCGTTGGGTCGCTGTTTCATCGAACGGATAAATTGCGCGGGTGAAGAAAAACGAAAAAAGAAAAGATTTTCCTCAGTTTTTCGCAACACCTCGATTGGAAATCAAACAATTTCGTGCAAATAAAAGTGTTCCATCGAAAACTATTCAACACGCTCGCAGATCCTGACCAAAAAGGATTTCTGCAAAAAAAAAGAAACAAGTGCTACTTCCAGTTGTAGGAAATTTTCCGGGAGAATAAATAAATAAATTTTGTGCTGCGACAGAAATTGAAACAAAGAAACGAAGTGTTTGGGCAAATTTTCGTGCAATGAAATTAGAATGGTTGCCCCTCTTGGGAGTGATATGCCTTGGAATTCCGATAAACGGTGCTTTCAGCAGTTCGGGCTCCGCCAATGATATCTTCACCAGTTCCTTCCTAGTGAGATTCCGCCGAAGCGTTAAGAATGACCTGGCCCATCAAATAGCAACACAATATGGATTTGACAACCTCGGACCAGTGAGTAGTTTGCATTTTCAAACAAAAAAATACCGATAATCCCGACAAATCACGAAACAAAGTGAAATCCTTTTTATCCCCTTTTCTGAGAAAAATCAATTACAGACGCTTATTGCAAGACATTCAAGTTGAACATGTAACTGCGAATGAATTTCGGTTTTCACCGTTCTGTGTATCTACTGTTCGAATTGATTATGTGCGGGGGGGGGGGCGCTAGGTGGAGTGCCATAGATGTTAACCGTCCATACGCAGTCTTTGTTTCTAAATTTTTACTCCTGCCCGAACTTGTGTGTTCGACGATAAAGGTTTTTTGGCTTTGTTGATAACAAAAACCATGTCTATAGTATATATACACCCTTCCCATGTACATATATCACATTCACACTCGCACATATCGTTGTAGCAATGACAGACCTGACCTTGTTGTCAGCATACAATTTAATGAACCACCTGCGCTGCGAGTAGGCAGGTACGTCCGTACGTGAAACATGGTATTGTTTGTTTTGTCGTTTCTTAAGTTGTTGAATGAGTTCTTGAAATGGAATAAATGCGCAATTTCTATCATGTAACAGTTCTAATTGTTTGCGAAATTGTGTGCATTTTTTTCGCATTAATTTCTCCTCCATTTTTTAATGCGCACTCATGCACTTAGGGCTTTGTTCGTAAAGACATTTCATACTAATCCATCACTGGATGGAGATATTCTGACTAGATGTTGAAACTGTACACGATTTATACACGTTTTGCCATATGGATCCCGATTGGGCCCTTAAACACGCGTACCTGACTAATTTGCGTGACGTTTACATTTGAGCATTTGGTTAAAATTAAAGTTTAAACCACACTTTGTCTCAAACAAAAAAAAAAACAGGCACTATACGTGGGTACACACTCGTGTGTACACGTCTCGTTTATTTACCTCTCCTGGTGGCTATTTAACTTTTTTGTGGTTTTGTTTTGCAACTGACATTTCAATTTAATGTGGTTACGAATATAATTTGCGCAGAGATGGAGTTCCATTCCATCCATTTGGATCCCAGTTTGTGTCCTAGTGGGTGGATGAATTATAATAGTGAATAGCTTTTCTTCTCTCTCGGAGTGAAACTGAAGTCTGGGGTGGACTTGATTGTCTAGTTCTCTCACGAGTGGATGCACGTGGCGCTGTTAACGGTATTGTGCCATAATCGACTTAATTTATCGTGTGGTTATGTCAGGACTGCACGGAAAGTGTCCATAATTGCTTCGGGGAGCTTAGGCAAGACTAGAATAAGAACGTAGGTGATTTAATCTTTACTTTGCTGATTGATTTCGCTTCCACTTATCTCTTTCGCCCAGCAATTCGAATTGCTTCAATATGTCGAACGATTTTGTGCCAAATTTTAACCAATTCTGATCTAAACGTCCAATCCAACGAGAAATAGTTCTGAAATTGTACGGAAAAGAAACTACAAAACAAAAATTTATCACACTTGACATTTGTTTTTATAACACTGAAGTGATAATAGGGCTAATTCAGCGAAATTCGTAGAAAGTGACTAGCAAATTCTGCTCGTTGCTTGTACTGAATTTAATGAAAGTGCACTTGTGCACAAAATGAAAGGCGATTGTATCGAAAACAGTACAATTGTACCGACTTTTTACCCCTGGGCCAAAGAGTTAAAATAAACAAAAATTAACGAAACTTAACGAAACGAAGTGAATTGGTTATTCTGTTCATAGTGCATCATTTCGTTTGTGTGGTTTAAGCTGAATTAACTCTCTTTACGTCCATCATGATTCGGCCCTGACCTTGCATACAATTTTGAGCACTTTCAAGGACTCGAGGAGTCTGTGGAATCGAGCGGTGGAATTACAGCGATTTCTGTACAAAATACTGCGAACTATTCTTTTACGTTTGCAGCTCCTGAATAGTCAGATAATAGGATGCGCTAAGAGTGTAAAAATCGTTGATATTGAACAACTTGTAATGAGGCACAGAAGCACAGCTGGATGGCGCCGTAGGTTGAGTGCCTGCAATTGGTTCTAGGGGTCCCCAGTTCGAGTCCCGGTGAAAGCAAAGCTTTTATCCGGTCTTCATATCTGGTCCAGTTACCAGTTCGGATCAAATTAACGGCACTATCACTGGACTTGTCGATCAGTCTGATTATGGGTATCACAATGGGCCAACATAGTCTTAATGTGCTGACGATTTCGCTGGCAGCTCACTCTGCCTAACCTATCGAATGAGACACAGAAATCAAGTATTCTTGACCCTTAAGCTGAGCATCCACGATCACTCATGACCGTGAACGCACTCATGAATGCCGGTAGATGGCATTGCGTGTCAGAGTGCGCATTCATGACCGAAGGAATTGAACAATTTTTGAATTCCGCATTCATACGTGATGGTGGATGGCGTTGAGTACTATTCGTTCGGTATACTTTTGTATTTGACTGTCAATGTGCACGGGCACCAGAAAAAAACAAAGCAAATAGAAATAAACGATGATTTGTACAAGGAATTGTCAGAATTGGGACATAATCACAAGTCTCCATGACAATCCTTCTCAAGGCGTTGGGGAGAAATTGCTGTCCAGTAACAAGAACTCGTAATGTTGCTGAAGGGCGTTGATTAGGTGATATCGAACCTCTCATTACCGTGTCTTCCTTTTTTATTAACGACATGACCATTTCCTCGTCTGACTCGGTGAATGTTTGAAGATTCGTTTGTAGACAATTTGTACAATCTATTGGCGAGGTTACCTCAAGTTTCTTTAAAAGATGCCGTTTTTGTAGCCCATCCTTCATCCAATATATGTGTTGAAGTTTTTCTTTTGCTTGCTATTTTTCTTTCACTCACTATCTTGCTAATGACTATTAATGACAAGGCTTCACTCATTTTTAACACAGTTAAGAAATTACATTGAGAACTTGCTATCTCCGCTGTTGAGGCAAAACGGAGGAATGGCGTTCATGAGTGATAGTGGATGGTGAACGAAAAAAAAGAAACCATCACGCCGGGAGTGACACTCATGAGTGATCGTGGATTCTCAGCTTTAACGTTTTCTCGTGATTAATCGTCAAAGGTGGACAATCAGAGACAACAAATGAACTCGAATATTCCTCTAATAGTTGACGTCTGCTTTTTGTTCGGTTGATGTTTATTTTATTGTGCAGCCGAAAACTAAATTTACAGAAGAAAGGAGATGTCTGCAAATCTGATTTTTTAAACATCTGCGCAACGACTGCAGAGTCTGTGTAGCCGGCTGAATTCTTGAAAGCACTGAAGATATGAAGCGTGTTTTTGGTTTCGATAGACTCTAACTTCTGTATTGTGAATCCTTTATAACTGGTTTGCATAATTGACATCAATTGAAGAACAGTAAAGAAACAGCCGCTTATTATTGTTGTCGATGATATATTGTACCGTGACCTATAGATCTATTCTGCACTCTTTTGATACCGTCGCTCGGTTACGAGTTCTCCTCATATTTTCACAGTCTTTTCAGAGTTGTGTTGAAGGTTATGGACTCTTGTTGCGCAAAGGTAAAATAGATTTACTCTAGAACAATGGTTCTGAAACTATTTATTTAGTGTACCACTCATGTGCATTACGATAACGCACCACAAAACTACAGTATTTATTACTTCATTAGAATCTAATCAGCCTGAAAGTGATACAGGGCTGGAATCGGCTAAGGCGATATGCCATCGCAATTGTGCTTTTTGGTCTGCGTATTGTGATTGTCAATTTAAGAGTCGTACACTTGCGACCGATTTCATGTGACAGCTAAATAGGTGTCGTTTTCATGTATTTTTGTTCAATATTAGTATTTAGGAACGGCAAATGCAATGCATTTATCAATCCATACAAAACCAAGAAAGTATATATTGTAAACAATGGTATGCACCAACACTTAATTATTTTTTAAATTTATTCACTTTTTTCATCGAATGCGAATCAATGAAAAACTCAAGGCAAATGATAGTCAAGGCGTGAACCAATATATTCGAAAGCTACTCAAAAAAGCAGCAAATCCTTGCAAAAAAAAATCAGAAGTTGCATATAAAATGTAGCAAATAAATCCACCAAGTGGAAGTGCTGTCACTTTGAGGCATATTTTTTGCGATATCATTATTCAGAGCTGGTCGAATGTGACTATTAAAAATACGACAGTCGACTATCGCCTTAGCCGATTCCAGCCCAGACTGCCCTTAATTTTGGCTCATCTGATACTAATTTGGTGAATTCCATTTTCAAATCTCCATCGCAAGACAATTCTATTAATGAGTATTTTTTATTCATAGGTAGGGCTTCTGGAATGTTATCCGGAATGTAAGGATTTCTCATCGCAAGAAATGCGGAATAATCTTCCTTAAGATATTCTTTAAAAGTTATAGCAAGCATTTGGCAGTGACATTTTATATTATTGATAACATTAATTTCGCGTTC
This sequence comes from Eristalis pertinax, assembly GCA_907269125.1. Taxonomy (NCBI): domain Eukaryota; kingdom Metazoa; phylum Arthropoda; class Insecta; order Diptera; family Syrphidae; genus Eristalis; species Eristalis pertinax. Next base: position 44,807,739 of record OU026145.1, on the reverse strand, counting down.
TATTACAATATTTTCCAAATTTGGGAAAAAAGACTGCAGATTTTCTTTCGAAACACTGGTATTCATCATTCGTCAGTTCTTTACAAATGCCTTTATTTTGTCGTCCACTGAAAATCGATTGGAGATAGGTGGAGTTCATAATTGCAACATTGTAGCCCCTGCACTGCACAGAATATGTTCTCGATGCAGTCATGAATACAAATACTGCCGCAAGTTTGCAGCAGGTCAGCTTTGTCGAAAAAATATTCATAAACGGCTACTGATGCCGATACAAAAGTGAGTGATGTTTAATTTGTATTGCCAAACAAAAAAACACGAAGCAAAAGGTCAATGATTTCAAATAAAAAGAATTGGAAGTCAAGACGTTTTCCAAAAAGGACCGAAATGTCCTGAAAATAGTAGGAGAATTTCCGGATAATGTTTTTAAGAACCACTTTCGAATGAAGAAGTTCAACTTTCGATTTCCCAGCAATCCTGCAACAAAACAAAAATCAATGCCAGCTTGATCGCAGTTTGACTGTCGCTTTGCTTTTATGAACGCAGTTGCCGACTGCTGTCATGCACAGTCAATGCAGTGTATTTATATTTATGAACGCAAATTTTGCCGCAGTTCGACGTTTATGAAGTCGGCAATAAATTCAAATCATTAAGGCGATTGAGCATGTCTGACAAGTAGGCTAGCGTTCTGATCCATCACTCGTCTGTCAATCGATGGCGCAGTTCAAAATCGATCCCTATGGGGAAGAATTTTTTCCTCAGAATGTAGCGCAATATTTTCCTGTCATATTTCGAGTACCACCCGAACAGAAGCCAACGCACTGCCGCCAATTCAGTCCATTTTCTGCAAAGACTCTGATTCCCTTCTTGAATATTTCATCGCGGTAGTTCGGCTCACAAAATAAATAATTAATCCTTCTTAATTTTACCTTGGATCCTATACCGTAATCCATAAGCTTCGTTACGTCAGTGCTCTCATCAAGATTTATGGTTTGACTTGAGCTATTAATTTCTCTTTTACGTTTAATGCAGCCGATATGCGCTGTACTTATTTATTTATTATTAAAGTTTGTTTTCTCATTCTTGAATCTAGATTTGACAAATCTGTAAGATATGGATCGGCGTATCTCAAGCAACACCTTCGCCTACCACTAGTGATAGGCGTACCACCATTTGGAAATCGTTGCTCTAGAGTATTCTCTCTAAGCCAGTTTCCTTTAGGAATCTAAGAATGGGAGATGGTTCTAGTGACTTAATTCCTTCCCTTCTTAGTAGGTGCTTGCCCAGATATCTAGAGCTCATGCCTCACAAAATCCCCGAACGTGTTCTGGAAACTCATTAGATTCTCCACAAAATCCGCAGATACCTTCTTCTAACACCACTAGTTTCCTTGAGTGCTTACTGAGTCTGCAGTGCCCTTTTAGGAAGGCTGTTAGGATACGCTCACTTTGCTGCATGCCTTAAACCTCTTCCGGTTACATTAATCTAAGATTTTCTTGGCTGGCTTCATTCCATGAGCTTTCGGTTCCCTCTTTCTAGTTTCCTGAGTTCTTCTCTGAGGACATGATCTCCTACAGTACAGAATGGTTCGGGTATTGTGAAGGGTTCCGATGCTAGCTAGGGAGTCTAGCTAAAGAGTCATCCACTTCATTGCCTTCTATCCCCGTGTGGTCAGATATCCAGCAGAGTTTTGCTTTGTTTCTCTTACTCAATCGGCGGCTCGACTCGACTCGACTGCTATGTCGCAGTTGGTACAATTTCGCATCTTCGCATCATGATTGGAACGCATCTGTGTATGGCATTGATTTCTGGTTGAAAGAGGCTGGTGCGTTTGCCCATGGGCTCGAAGTACTTTGTCCTCGTTCCAAATACCCCTGCCCCGGTTCCTTCATCAGTTCTTGATTCGTCTGTATACCATTTTACCGTAGTCTGTGGACTATGGATCCAGTATTTTTTGGTGCAGAGCTTAATGGTAAACTTCTTGTGGAAATTGAATGGAATTGGAATTGGAATTCTCATTAGCCTTTAGAGGGGCGACTATTAAACTTTTCCTTCACGTTTAAATGTTTTTCACCCATGATATATGCTTGCAAGCTTATGATTAGACAAAACCGCGTGACCATTAAAGACTGAACTGCCTTCAAGATGAATAACTATTCTCTTGCATTGACAGGACACTAAATGTACACTCTCGCTGCCAAGAGCCATACGCCTACGGTTTTGACAGCATGTTTCATGGGTGGCTTGTCGCCTGGTCCAAGTATGTAAACCATAGCCTTGTACAACATGTACACAATTAAGTGCTCTTTTGGTATTCGATTGCCCCTTGCTTGTGGTGAAACATAGTTGCTGTACCAAATCCATTTGCTACGAATTGAAGGAACGCATGTAAACTTACTATACTTGCAGCTTATTGGCTCCTTTTTGACTACAAAACAGCAGCACGTACCGAAATTGCATTTTTATCGGCTCGTAACAAAACAATCAGAATGTTTCAGGACACCGCTGCGCTCACTTCGCAGCATGCTATCTAGTGGGTTGTTGACCTTATCCGACTTAAAGATTCTTTCAAAAAAACATTGATTTGCCTTCTGATCGAAGGGGCGACTGAAAGACAACAGAATTTTATATGATGACGTGATACTTTGTAAAGAAAATTACAAGGTTCTTGGTGGAGTGCTACCGCGTTTCCTTCGTTATAAATAATTTGGATTTATAATAATGACACGTGGTAAGGTGGACGTGGGCATATTTTCAACAGCAACCACTCCTGGTATTGTTCTCTCATGATTGGAGGGTATCCACAGGTTTTTGTATGTCCAACGGCGATGTTTGTGCGATTTTTTCCTGACAATTATACCCTCATGAGGTCGTATATAATGAAAGTTATTCGCGTTGGGAATTTAATCTACACCGCCGGCGTAAGAGTCGACGCACCTAACCAATACACGATGGTTACCATTAGATCTAAAGTTGACTGTCGATAATTTGACACTCGTTCATTTGAATCGTTATTTAGTTATTTACCCGTCGACATTCAACAACGCTTACAACTCACGCAAATTCAATATTTCGGGAATAAATCCAATTTTGCGTTCCCACTGAAACTTCAACATTTCAAATGACAGCTAGTGTCAGACTTGGTTACTGGTATCTTTTCTGTTTAGAAATCAGAAGTGGTTGAACCTTTTTTTATTTAATGATGAATTTAAGTGGTAATTCAGACATGTTAAATCAAGTCTTATTGCAATTATCACTTAAAATGAACGTTTGGTTTGCTGACAGCTGTTTTATTTTGTTTATGTCAGCAGGCTAAAAAGTCATTAAATGACGTGGTGAGTTTGGAAAGTGGTATGTTCGATTTGACAAACTTGCAAATGCACCGACGAAATTCTACATTTCGCTCGAATCAAACGTTTGGAAATGCTGGAAAATGTATGGCGAAATGCTGAACATTTGAGCTGAAATGTTGGATCTAGGTGCTGTGTCAAAGTACTGTCAGGCTTTTCTACTCTCGATGATTTGAAGCGTTTTTCATGTAGAGACATGTGGACTTTTTACACGAATGAGATATGCATCAGTTTTCTTTCTTTCAAGCGTTGATGTGGGTACGTTCATTTTTTATTTGTGTATTTGAAGCGAGCGAGGATTCGTGTCCGGTCCACAAGAAAGGAGACCCATTTGACTGCGCCAATTATCGAGGGATCAGCCTCGTTAACGTAACGTACAAGATACTCTCTGCCGTTTTGTGTGAACGCCTGAAACTATTCGTGAATAATCTGATAGGTTCAGGATGGGAAAGTCCACCATCGACCAAATCTTCACTACCGCAGATCTTGAAAAAAACTCAAGTGTTGCAGATCGACACCCACCACCTATTAGTCGATTTCAAGGCCGCATATGACAGCGTGCATAGAGACGAGCTATACAGCGCCATGTATAGTTTTGACATTCATACCAAACTCGTCAGATTGTGAAGGATGGCGATGGAGAATTCTTGCTGCTCCACAAAGGTCGAGAAGACCAAGCTGGCTTTATACAAAACGCTGATCATCTCTGGCCCTCTCTATGGCGCAGAGACATGAAAGCAGATGAATAAGCTTTTGGTTGTTTTGAGAGAAAAGTTCTACCTGCGGTCTTTGGTCCTGTTTGCGTTGATGGCGTCTGGAGGAGGAGATTCAACCACGCTGTGCAGCGGCGTGCACTTATTTAAGCGTGTTCGGATCCAACGCTTAAGATGGCTAGGTCATGTAGAGCGGATGGACATCACAGTTCCGGCCCGAAGAGTCTTCGATTCCGAGCCATTGGGACAACGCAACAGAGGACGTCCTCGTACTAGATGGCGCACACAAGTGGAGAAGGACCTCAACCAACTTTTTGTCCGCAATTGTCAGCGAAAGATCTTGCTCGCTGGAGTGACTTGTCGGTTGAGGCCCAGGTCCAACCCGGACTGTAGCGCCAAACAAAGACGAAGAAGAAGGAGTCAATAAGCTCTTTTACTTACCCTATGCTTCTATGCCCATAGAAACGACACAAGTGAGGATTTCTTTTCAGCTTTTACCACAATCGAAAATTCATTGGACAAAGATAGACAGAACTCGCTCACTCAACGGAAAATTAGGGACTTATTTTCAAAAATGAATGAAAATGAACATGTTATCTCTCTTCCCTCTTGTTTATTTGAACTCTTGCTCTTTTGAAACCTTGATAATTTGAAAGTTTTGATAAAGAAGTGACTATGACTAAATACTAATACCAATGTTACCTAGTTCCGTGAGAATGTTCTACAATAAATAGCAAGCGTCCGGCTAACGTTTTCTACGACATCATCCGAGGTTTTATAATAAATCTAATTAAAAAGTACACAATTCAAGCGTGGAATAATGTTGAGTACATTCAGTTGTCAAGCAAACAAGAGCTACAAGCGCTAAAGTATCCTCAATCCTAGTGTACATAGCATAGCACACAATTAAATAAAAACTCGATAGAGACAACATGGAAGACATTCAAAGGAAACAGAAATGAAAGCAGAAATCAAAGCATGATTAGAATTAAATTAAAGTGACAGAATTTCCTTCAACAGCCGAATGACTAATAGAGGAAATCCATTTTTCAACATTCATTTCATCATTTTTCTTCTTTTCAACCAAAGTTTCGTTTGATATTCAAACTTTGTGAACTCTCATAGCAGTACACTGAAATCAAATGCCAGCTAGTCGATGCCATACGAAGTATTTGAACTGTGTACACCTACTTGCGCCAAGCTTCAAATTTTCTGGTAATCCAATTAAAAGTAATAACTTCCTTTTGGCATACAAGAGGGTTCTAAACTTTGACACTCTCCCGAAACAACTTGGAAGCAAATGAAGAGTCATGAAGTCCTGTTGATTTAGTGGTGGAAAAAGTTAGAAAAAAAAATGGTTAAGCGAGTGCCCACGATGAAATCTAATAAAATCGACGCTAAGGACCAAAGAACTCTTTACTCTTATTACCTTGGCCAAGGGCATGTTTGCCGTTGCATATAGTAAATCTGTGTTCACGTATAGTGTACATTTGTTTAATAAGAAAACACTACGAATTTGCACTAAGAAATGATGAACAAATCACAACATTGCTTTTAAATAAGCAGTGAATGATGCAGTTTGGTATGGTGGTATTTTCTAGAGTGACTTCTATGGGGCTTACGCTTAGGTTAGTTAAAGTGACCACCATCATGAGCGGTGGAACCAGGGATCCATTGTGTTGCAACTGATCCGGTTACCGTCCGTTACTGCTGGAATCATTCTGTTCTTTGGATGAACCTCCAGATTGATTTGACATCCTTTTTGGATATGTCCGTTAATTCGTTTAAGCAGTATTTCCTAAATGAGGCCAGTGCAGGGTAGTTGCAGAGTAGGTGTGAGGGGTTTTCCTCTTATTCTTCATCTATGCATCTGCTACAGAAGTCGTTGTATGGTAATCCTAGTCTTGTGACGTCACTACCCATTGCGCAATTTCCCGTATGGACTCCTACTAGGTTACTTTGGTCTTTTCTGCTTAGACTGAGGATGGCCGTGGGCAAGGTGCTTCCAGTCATCAAGATCAAGCTGTCTTGCATCCGCAATTACTTGGTCTTTATACCGCAGGTTCGGTCTTCCCCCTTCTTCTCGAACCACTAGACTCAGATTCGAAGACACTCTTTACTGGAGCATTCTTGTCCATGCACTCGATGTGGCCGAGCCAGTGCAGTCGATGGATTTTTGCCTTCCGGATTACATCCACATCCTGGTACACCTCGTAGAGTTAGCGATTATGTCTTCTCCTCCATTCGCCTACCTCGCAGACGGGACCATATATTCGACCTAGAATTTTTCTTTCCAAGACACCAAGAATCAGCTCTGCGGTTTTGCTTAGCGTCCAGCTTTCGGCTCCATAGAGCAAAATAAGAGTTTTGTAGAGCATGATTCGAGTCAGGAGTGTTGAGCCCAGTTGTTTCGACAAACCGAAGTAGCACCGGTTGCCAAGGGTCGTCGGATCTCCACTGTGACGTCGCTTGTGGAGTCCACGTTTGCTCCGGGGTGGACAAACTCCTTTACTACCTCGAAATTTTAACAGTCGATCGTGATGTTTTGCCATGGTGGTGTATAATTGTTTCGCATGTAGGCACGTGTAAAGGTTATTCCATATTTAACGGGCACTGCTGATCGCTAGCTCTGTGATCTTAGTTTTTTGAATTTCCACTGGCACCCAAATGTTTTCGTGCTCGTCTGCGTCTGCTTCACAGTTGCCTGGAATATCTCAATGTCCAAGTACCCAGCACAGGGTTTGGCTGCATTGGCTTGATTTCTCGTTAAGAGACATACGGCAGAGTCTAACCAATTTCGATCATAAAAATGGTGATTCGAGTGCAATAAACGCTGCTTGACTGTCGGTGTAGTTAACGATGCTCTCATTCGATATCGTTCTCATCGACAGCCATTCAGGGGCTTCACTAATAATCCATAATTTCTGCCAGGAAAACGCTACAGTAATCTGGTGGTCAAAACGACCGGGTATTATGGAGATGTGCCGAGGAAATAACCGCCTAGACTCCCACTACCGTTGTTATTGTTCAGTTGGGACTTGCTTTTGATCATTAACTAGCGAAAGGGATTTTGGCACTTGTATTCACCAAGCATTGACAGCGATTTTACAGAGTCTACGGCGTGAATATTAAAACTACCGTCGGACTGTAGCCAAAGATGAAAAAGGTGCCATCCACTTTTGGCAACCCGTTTTTTCACGTTGGCCCAGTATCTTATTTAAGAATAGCATATTATCTCTCTCTTTATATTTGTTCGATTTCACTTCCTCTGTGATTTAATTAAGCTTTATTTGGAATCAAGGTGGAATTTGTAGATGTCAAATGACGAAGATGTACAATAATAATTTGGTAGGTGTGACAATTCGATGTACACCTGTGCCTAGCTTCTACAACCACCCGTGTTCGTGTGTGTTATTGTTCTCTCAGGATCGGATGGGACCTACTGATGAGACCCAAGTGCAGTTTGATAAGCTTTTTCTCTAGACGGGAATCCTCTTCGAGTCAATGACTCCGAATGAACTGAGATCCCCAATGTTGGAGTCGACGCATCAATCCACTACAACACGGCGCGCCGCGACTGGCACCCCCGTGAAGATGGTCGATTAATTTTCACTGAAGACACAGTATTAAGTCAGTTAATCAGTTCAACTAATTTGCCTGAATTTCGGGCAGACTTTACAGAGCAAATCAATTAGTAAGAAGCTGAGGAAAGGGGTTTCGTGGCAATTCACAATGAACCATCTGACGTCGGAGCAAAGTTTACAAATTGTTAAAATTTATTTTGAAAACCTTTGTTCAATTCGGGAAGCTCAAACTAAAGAACCTCATTGTCGACACACCATTACATTTAGAAAAGTCACCATTTGGTGCGCTTTATGGGCGCGTGCAATCAATAGACCATGTGCCTTCAAAAACGATGATGGTTAAAACATTACTGTCAACGGCGAGCGGTAGAAATGGTTGATAATAGGGCTCTTGATTTTACCCGGGTAGTACCCAATTTGGCTGCAGTTGCGGGTAATGACAAAGTTCGTGGGTACCCGTGAATATCAGCTACCGAGTACCCATATCGGGTAGCGGGTACCGAAGTCACCTAATCAGGGGTGGAGTATATTATAGAGAGTGTGGGGTATGATGGTTAAATAACAATTAGGGACGGATTTTGCTAGGTAGATTAAGAGATAAGTAGGTAGTAGGCATGTTGCAAGAAATTTTCAATTGGAAAATACACGGTTGAAACAGTGATGACAGATTCATTCGTCAAGCAATGCAAATTAAAAGAAAGATACTGTCGAAGTTTCTGTATTTATGTGTGTATGTGTGCCTGCATTCCACTTCCATATCAGCCTTAGCCCCCAGACCCCATCACTCCTTGTAAAAGTGCAATCCCTCCATCTTGCTCAAATGATCATACTTGTACAGAAACCGAACAGTACCGGGTAACCATATAATAGCGGGTACAATGACTTACGGGTAGCAATTATTATGGCTTCCGGGTAATATCCGAAAATGCGGGTACCCCAGTACCCGGGACATCAAGAACTCTAGTAAAGGGTGATTTTTTAAAAGCTATAGGAAAGTTTTTAAAAAAGAAAAACAAATAAAATTCAGAAAAATGCATGAAATCCTTGTTTGAATCCATAGTACGGTCCATATAATTTAATGTTTGAAGATTATTTCATGCCAATGTTGACCTTGACTGCGCCTCAAATGGTCCATCCGCTTAGTCCAATATTGGCACAGTCTTTTCAACATTTCGGCCGGTAGCTCACGAATAAATGCTTCAATGTTGTCAATTGAAGCGGGCTTGTCTGTATAGACATGAGCTTTAACATAGCCCCACCATGAATAGTCTAAAGGCGTTAAATCGCACGATCTAGGCGGCCAATTGACCGGTCCCGAACGTGAAATAAAATGTTTACCGAACTCGACCCTCAATAAGTCCATTGTTGCGCGTGCTGTGTGGCATGTGGCACCGTCTTGTTGAAACCACATGTCATGCAAGTCAAGCTCTTGCATTTTGGGCAGAAAATAGTTGGATATCATCTCACGGTAGCGCTCACCATTCACAGTTACGGTACGACTCGCATCATCTTTGAAGAAGTGCGGTCCAATGGTGCCACCAACCCATAAACCGCACCAAACTGTGACTTTTTCTGGATGCATTGGTAGCTCTTGCAATGCTTCTGGCGGATATTCACTCCAAAATCGACAATTCTGCTTATTTACGTACCCATTGAGCCAAAAATGAGCTTCTGACCATAAAATGGAAGAAGCGCGCGATGAACTTTCTTAACAGAGCACGCATTTTGATAATAAAATTCAATAATTTGCAAGCGTTGTTCGTTTGTAAGACGATTCATGGTTAAATTATAGACCAAACTGAAGATGTTTGACAGTGAAACAAAACACGAAACGTGCGTCAGCTGTTTAAACCAGTGTTGCCAAAAAGATAATAGCTAAAAAATCACCCTTTAGATACAGAGATATGATTGCAAGCATTTTCGTTTTAACACAACGGGCCTACGCTGTGACAGCTGTCGAATAGCCTGCAGCCACTACAATCTATCATAACAGTTTCGTGCAACACTTGCACTTGGAAGCAAAGTTTCTGCGTTATTGTCGAAATATGACACATCTGTCAAAATAATTCATTTCAATTCAAGTTTTGTTACAATTTATAGTTCTCCGCCTCTAAAATACACTCTTACGCATCTTAGTTAGAGCAATACTCGTATGCTAGCTCCTAACATTGATTTAAATATTTATTATTATTTTATTTAACCTTCAAAATATAAGAATTCAACACATAACGTATTTTATTTGAATAAAGAGAAAGGTTGTTCCTATGTAGCATATAGCGGTAACAGGGATTCCGTAAATGATGTCCACGCGACTCTGTCTTGAGCCAGTCTAGCACTTTCCGGCCAGGATTTGTCGGCTAGTCGATGTTCTTTTTCCACGGTCCGTCTCCAATTTGAGCACGATTGCGCACTCCTTGCTGTGTCCAAGTGAATGCTATCCTTGCGTTGTCCGTACTCGGTTTACGTAGGTGTGGCTTATCCAGCTGTACTTTCGATGTTGGGTCTCTGTTGCGACGGGTTTCTGCGGAGCTCTACTCAGCAGCTTTTCGTTTGTTACGAATTCCGGGCAGAAGACCTCCAGGATTCGACTCAAGCATTTATTGACGAAGTCCTGAAGTTTGCGTGCGATGATATTATTTGTCTTCCAAATCTCGCATCCGAACAGCAGTACAGATTTCACGTTGGAATTGAATCAAAGCTGGGTGGATCTACAGACGCTGCCAAGCGAGAAGTAAGTGCGGCGGGCTTTATTTATTCGTGACACGACGTCAGTTTCTGTACATCCATCTTGGCTGCCGAGGTATCAGAATTTATTGACATCCCCAATTGGGCTCCCGCCTAGCAAGAGAGGTGCCTCGCATCTTAATTTAAAAATGTACGTCTTTACGTTTAAGTATCAACCAAAAATGCCGATATTCTGCACAAGAAAGCAAACATTTTCGTTGCAAAATCCATAGACCATGATATGTTCCCAAAGTTCTCAGTTTATTTAAATTAACACGCGACTTTCCTCTTCTGAGCATCGAACTGATATGTGCAGATTTATAATTATTTTCTTGCTTAAGCTGACGCCGTGAAACTCCTTAAAATTCCACCCACTCACAGGTGTATCCGCCGTGGGCTGCGATTAAATTAATAAATACCGACGAAAATATTCCAGAACTAACTGGGGAACATTAAAAGAAACTCATTATAATTTTAGCCCTTTTAAGTATTCGAGTGTAAACGGGCGGAAATGTTGTTTAAACGTCTAAAAGTGCTTTCGCCGAGATATTCCACTGTATATGTGGGATACATAGAGATTATTTCGGAGACGGAATGTAGGGCGCGCAGGAAAGGTGGAAAGAAGATTTCAATGAAAGTCTGGCTGAAAACAGATAAGGTGTGCTTACACAGCGAAAGCTAATCGCTTGAGAGGGAAATTGTGTGCCGAGTTATCTTTTTGTTGCCGCCAACGAGGACGCTTAAATCGATTGCGTGAATCTATTTCATTTGAATATTAAAATGAGTTCTGTGCAATCATTGCCCTTGTCTATTGCTTTTTCAATTTTTTTAATTAAAAAGGCGCTAAATTAATTTTCGATGTTGTCTTGGCTTGGACTCACAGGGTGGGCCAAAAAGAAGTTTCTTTTTCAAAATGCAATAAAATTAACAGAATTTAATTTTGTCCATGTATTATGGCTTTATTAGTAAGAACAAACATTCCCATTAATTATGGAATACAATGTCGTTCAAGTGGCTGCCTCGGCTGGCCTAGCAGTAACGCATTTTGTCACCTCAATTTTCAAAGACCTTGTTGATGGTTTCGGGCTGTAGCTCACGGTTTGCTTGGATGATATTGGCATTAAGTGCTTGCATCGTTTCTGGATTGTTAATGGAAAGACATCGGTCATTCACAGTTCCCCACAAAAAAAGGTCCAAAGAGGATCAAATCGCGGATCCGAGTCGGCCAAATGGCATCGCCAAGATGGCTGATAACACGATGCGAAAAAGATCGATTGTGGCATGGGCTGTTTGTCATGGCGCGCCACCCTGAATGAACCAGTGGTCGTCCAAATTCTTGTCTTCAACTTCAGTAAAAAGCAAAGTCGCATAACATGGCTCTGTAACGCCCACCGTTGACCGAAACCTTGTTCCCAGCCACAGTTCCGAAGAAAAATGGTCCAATGATGCCACCACTCCACCATCCCCACCAAATTGTTACTCTCTGTGGGTGCATTGGCTTCTTGACAATAACGTGCTGGTTTTCCGAACCAGATGCGGCAATTTTGTTTGTTAACGTAGATGCCGAGATGACCATGCGCCTCGTCAGAAAAGATGATTTTTGGCCCAAAATCGTTGTTCAATTCAATCTGCCCTATGACTCAAACTGCGAAGCGATAACGAAACGGATGAGGGTGCGCCTTCAATTGCAAAAGTCAATTAAACCTTCTAAGCGAAAAATCCGAGATCTTTGTGCAGAATTCTCCTCAGGCTAGCACGTGAAATGGGGAGCTGTTTAGATCGATGGCGAGTTGATGTTCGTGAATTGAGTCTCACACTCTCGGCCACAGCAGGCACATTCTGAACCGACGACGGAGACCATGAGTGTTGTCCACTAGCAGTCTCACGAATTTTTTGCACAGGAGTCAAGGATGGGTGCTTCAACTCGGCCAACTCTTTTTCTTTTCACAAAACGCACGGTTAGGCTGCACAGCACTCACTTTGGAAATAAGTTTTCAATATTTCCCAGCGTTGTGCAAAGGTAAAGCTACTGATTTCGTTCCCCGGAGGTATGATACTGACGTTCTGTCTAGAATTCGACCGGGAAACAGTTGTCAGTGTCAGAATAACCTATGATTTAAAAAAAAACTACTAGATGGCCCACCCTATGCATAAGAAGAATGCGGTTCATTGATTCTCTTGCCTTCAAGGAATGGCATTCCGCCTACAATAGATGTTGGATCCGTAGAGTAGCCAGTGCGACTCCCTCATTGTTCAGCACTATGAACCATGTCCTCCATCGACATGGCTGAAGAAGTCCTTTCACAAAAGCAAATTGGTCTTTTGAAAGATTGCTCATTACTTAATTGCCTCTTGTGGCCAAGGGGGCGCGGACTCGACGTTGGCGAAGTTAGAGCTTTCCATTATTTCCCTGTACCCGATTCGTCGGTTATGTGCGTCCTTAAGCCAGGAAGGTCATGTCACCATTCTCGGGAGTCTTGGCAGTTTAAAGTTAAATACAACGCATAAAAATCGCCTCAATGGGCATCGTTTCTGCCATGTTATGGCCAATAAAATGGTATAATTGTTTGTGTTTCTGGTCACGGCGGCCGAAAGTACACTCACGAGAAGTTTTTCTTGCAGCTGAGGCCACCGAGTCCGCAGATGCTGTAATTCAATTCGCCCATTTGTTCTGGTAGACTTACTACATCGCGAATAAACGAAAGAGAAAGAATTTTAGGACTAATTCACGGGCACATTACAGTGTGATTGTGATTATTGAATGGCTCTTTCAATTAGATTATGGTCGCAAGGGTTTTTACGTTCAAAACACTGCTGGTTCATTCAAGTGGGCTTCAAGAGGATTAAGGATGGCCGTTAGCCCATGGAATACGTCAAACAGTGAGCTACTCAGTTCCGTAGCTTCTTCATTCCAGAGGCGAGATATTTTTTTCTAAAAATACTTCTACTGACTTCATTAAGTGCTAAGCCACATTCGGCCCATCCACGGACGTACGGACGTTCTGACTTCTTCTTCGTCTATGTCTGACGCTACACTTCGGGGCAGACATGCGGCCCAACCAAGGCTCAGTGGATGTAGTGTCCGTTGTCCCACAGGATTGTAGCCAACTTTCGGACCGGAGCTAAGCTGTCTTTGCACTCTATACCGAGTCACGTTGGGCGTTGGAGCCGTCGACGTCTGGCTAGATTCATATTGCTGTACAGCGCATAGGTCCCGGTTGAATTTTCTTCTCGAGACGGTCTCTAGGCAAACAGGACCAACAGTCACAAGCATAACTTTTCTCTCGAAGGAACCGAATACGTCTCAAGCCGCTTCTGAAATTGACTATGCATCTGGTCCGTAGAGCAGGAGTGGTATATTCAATGTTTTGTATACTGCTACCTTGGTTCATCGAGAAGGGAATCTTACTAACTTACATAAGGTGGGGCTACAGTCCGAGGTGGAGGGCCTCAACAAACAAGTTTCACACGCATAGTTGGTTGAGATCCCTTTCCACTTGGGTGCGCCACCTGAGTCGCGGTCTTTCTCTACTGCGCCGTCTCTCGGGTGGGGATTCGAAGATTTTCCAGCAGAAACATTGGTTTCCATTCGCTCTAAATGACCTAGCCTTCTCATTCGTTGGGCCCAAAATCTTCAGGCTAAGTCGATGTGGCTGAACACCCAACAGTTCGTTGTTATATCTTCTCCTCCACTCACCATCCACGTAGACGGTACCGAAAATCACTCGAAGAGCAACGCTTTTGCAACGCTTTTGTCATGCAATTGTCGAGAATGTCGATAAAATGATGGACATCGTCAAGTCTGACCATAATGTAAGCACTGTTTCGATTGCCCATGAGTTAATTGGCACAATAAACTTTTTGGAACCACTGTGCGGGTACCACACCAGTAATCGCCAAAGAACCTCATGTAACTAATTTCCATCCACGAATCATTGCTAAATCGACCCATTTTTGAAGCTGGTAGTTACTGGTGACGAAAAGTGCATCACTTGCGAAAACAAAAACGGTCGTGGTCAAATCGCTGTGAGTCGGCGAAAACGTCTGAAGGAAGCAATAGCTCAGAAGCGGCCAGCTTTGGCGCATAGGAGAGAAATTCTGTTCCATCAGGACAATACCATGCTATACACATCGATAGCGACTAGCTAGAAGCTTCGGGAGTTTGGTTGAAAGGTTAAATGCATGACCTTTCAACCAAACTCCCGAAGCTTCTAGCGAGTCGCTAATAACTTGCTTTTAAAACAAGATTCACTCAGTTTTTCGCCAGTAGGTATGAGGGGTTTTACAAGAGAGGGATAAAGGCTGCACCGAATACATTATCCTTTCCTGGGGACAGCACATATGTATATCTTTTTCACTCGTTCACTGCCGTTCACCGCATTTAAGCCGTTTCCCTCTTAATGATACCAATGGTCCCATCACCGGATAGCTGCGCTTGGCTAATCACGTTCATGTCATCCGCGTATATCTACAGTTGCTGATATTTTCATGAGCGATGTCTCGAACTATTTAGAAAGAAACGGAGGACCGTACAAAGAAGGCGTATGTGGCGTTTTATATATGCAAACGCGCCTACTGTCTATATACCACGTTTTTAAGGCATATTCTGACATACGATTCCCAAACCAGAGTTTGAAAAGTACTGGAGAAGAAATTGCTTCTAAAGAAGCTAACAAAAGTCCAAAGATCTCCCTGCCTAGGAACAACATGGTGTCTTAGAACAACACCAACGGCAGCACTCGAAGCTATTCTTTTCCTCCATCTTCTATTTGGTAGCAACAGTGTAGCCTCATCGGAGACCTTCCACATGCGTTTCTCAGAACAATGACATGAACAACTGGTAGCAGAAGAAGGTGAATTCTTGCTGTACACTGACGGCTCAAAAACGAGTGCGGGTATAGGCGCTACACTAAGAGACGACTTCAGCATTTTCCAAGCTGGAGCGGCTGCGATTCACGAAGCAGCACTCGCGCTGAGAGAACTCTATCTAACAAGCAAAGCGATTTTCATCTTTTCCGACAGACATAGCATCGGACATCTTGACGTCGAAACTAGTGCAGTTATGCAGACAGAACGTCAGTGAAATATCCTCGGGAAAGATGATGACCCTATGCTGGGTCCAAAGATCCAAGGAAACGAAAAAGCGGACAGCCTTGCGAAAAAAGGATCTGAGCTGGGTGAATCTTGGGCAATCCATTAACCACACACGCCGCTTAGCTTCATAAGAAGGAAACTGAAAAACGAAGCCCTGGATAGAGCCAGAGCCCGTTGCCTCAGTTTGGCAATTGGAGCAATAGCAAGGATTATGTGGTCGATGCAAAGTAAAAAGATATCAACATCACTTTAGTCGCATGGAAGTGAAAACAATAATAGCAGCCATTACCGTGCACTGTGCCATGGGCACCCACACATCGCGACTGAACGTACCACACAACGACTTCTGCAGAAACAGTTTTGCGAATGTCCTAGCAAGGACAAGGAGGTAGTCGATGATAAAGCTGGATGGAACTTTGTAAAGCTGGAGCACTTCTGGGGTGTAGAACTGATAAATCTCCTAAAGCTTGAATCCGGATAGTTTTAGTAGCAAAAGAAGGGCTCATGCTAGTAAATACAACATCCATCAAGGCCAGAATCCACCCAAAATGTTGATCGAACTGAGCCACGGCCGTAAGGCCGTAAGGGCACCCATTTACTTACCTTGGCAGTAATGGCATTGTATAGCTCGTCCTTTGATGTCCATGTGTAGGTGCTAACCGTGGGCCTGCACTTTTTGCCAAGATTTTCCGCAGTGTGAAGGGTCTGTTGTTACCTGCATTGTTTGTCATGACTATCGGCTTCAAAATATGGGTGGTGCTACGTCCGTAGAGTGCCTGGATGTAGGTAGGTAGGGGTGACTAACATGCTTACTGAAGAAACTATGCTTCACTTAGACCTTTAAGGTCCTTTGTGCAGTCACTTATCGGCTTTCAGCCTTGACTCCTTGTTGTGCAGCTTCACTGTTTTGGCCAGGGGCTAGCACATGCAACTACTCGTGTTGTGCGCATAATTGTTCTCTCATGAGTGGAAGGGACCTACACTCATATGCCGACTCCGAACGGCTAAGTTTGAGACACTTGACAGACAGTTAGTCTTTGAGCGTTGTCAGTGACCCAAAAGAGGTGAAGCCGTGAAAATTATTTTCGTCGCACCGGAAATCGAACCTAGACAACACAGGTCCAAGTGGGTAAGAGTCGATGCACATAACCACAACAACACGGCCGCCACATGGTCTTCAAATAGCAAACTAAAACCACTCAGTTGCCAGGCAAAACAATGAGCCAATTCCGAGGAAACACTTCTAAAACAACGCGTAGTTTTACATCAATATTTAAGCAGGAGGTTTTCCTTTTGCCTAATTAGACAAATGAGCGAAGGTCAATAGAAAGTTTTGTCAACTTCCCAAGTTTACTCGCCTCAAGTACCTTCCACACAAAACCCAATATTGTGTTAAGGCTGCCTGCGTTGAGGATGCTTCCAATCCATCGTGACAATACAGAACTGTTTTCATAAATATGTATCTAAGTTATAAATACGTAAGTTATACGAATGTAATCATTTGGAAGTCGCTTATCGTAGGGAAGACGCTGTGGAAGCGCTGTGTAGTTTGGCCATGTGTACTTATTCGACTCAGTTCAGTCGGAATGACGTCCTGTTTAGTCAGGACATTGCTTCAAGTGTTTGCTTGTTCTCGCAGTAAGTTTATTTGCTTTTTATGCTGTGTTGTACTTCTCTTCTTCGAATCCTCCAATGGCTCTTGTATGTAGTACATCTGAAGTGTATCACATCGGTGCTAGTTGTTGTCAAATCCTGCGAACAGTGGCGGCGGCGCGGCGCTACTCGACGGGGATTGATTCATTGAACTCCAGAGAGTAGTGATGTTAAATTTCAAAGAATTTATACAACTCGTGTGAATTTAAAGCATTCCATAAACAATTCCCAGTGTAGTACATGAGGGTGTGGCTTTCTTCTTTGGAATAAATGATGAACCAAGTTGTTACAAAACAGTCTCATTGAATGCAGCTTAAGTCTGTTAGTTTACAGGGTGGGCCATCTAGTGGTTTCTTTTAAAATCATAGTTTATTTTGACACTCACTACTGTTTCCCTCTCGCAATCTTGACAAAAAGGCAGTATCATACCTCCGCGGAACGAAATGAGCCGCTTTACATTTGAACAACGCTGGCAAATATTGAAAACTTATTTCCAAAGTTAGTGCTGTGCCCAAACCAAACAGAAATGAAGCACCAACCGCGACTGCTGTACGCAAGTTTGTGCAAAGAGTTCGTGAGACCAGTAGGCTAGTGGACAACACTCATGGTCCCGGTCGTCGTACGGTGTGAGCACTGATGAGAATATGGCTGCTGTGGCCGAGGGTGTGCCTCAATTCACGAACATCAACTCGCCATCGATCTCAACAGCTCAACATTTCACGCACTAACCTGAGGAGAATTATGCACAAATATCTCGGATTATTCGCTTACTCGAATTGACTCAGCAATTGAAGGCGCGCGACAATCCACTTCGTAGTCTTTCGCTGGGGCCTTAAAGCAGCTTTATTTGGACAACGATTTTAGGCAAAAAATCATCCTTTCTGACGAGGAGCATGTTCATCTCGGCGGCTACTTTAACAAACAAAATTACCACATCTGCGGCTCGGAAAACTGCACGTTATTGTCGAGAGACCAATGCATCCACAGATAGTGGCAGTTTGGTGCGGATTGTGGAGTGGTGGCACCATTTTTCTTCGAAAATGAGGCTGGGAACAACGTTTTGGTCAACGGTGGGCGTTACAGAGCCATTTTAACCGACTTTTTTTTACTGAAATTGGAGACATCGATTTGGTCGAAGGAAGATGGAGCGGAATGCCACGCAGCCCATGCCACAATCGATAGTTTACGTACCAAATTCCCAAGTCGTGTTATCAAACGTCTTCGCGATGTCATTTGGCCGTTTCGGAGTTTCGATTGAACTACTTTGGAGTTTTTTTTTGTGGGGAACCGTGAAGGACCGACGTTATGCCAATAAACCGGAAACGATTCAAACACTTAAGGCCAATATTTGGATGATATCCGCGAGCTACAGTTGGAAAATTGGAGTGAAAGAATGCACTACAGCGAAGCCAGCCGAGGAAGCCACATGAACGACGTTGTATTTCATAATTAATGAAAATGTTTGTTCTTGCTTATAAAGCCAAAATGCATGGAAAACAAATTAATGCTGTCCATTTTGTTGCATTTTTGAAAAGAGACTTCAATTTGGCCCACACTGTATACACAAATTTGCTTTATTGCGTAGAATTCACGAGGAGCGGATGCAAGTTGTTGACCGTCTCCCACAAAGGCGATTATTTTGCCTTCCAACGTCCGCGATGTCAACTTGAATAAAAAATCTCTACCTTCGTAGACAAAGTTGAATCTGTTTGAGAAACAGCTCTATGAGCAATTTGTGTGTGGATATTGTGTTAAAGTCTTCGCGAATCAAAGGATGTTTTCGTTCAAAGTAACACATAATCTCCTCTGTCGTGTTCAAAGGCGGGCAGCAGCCAGTAAAAGTGCAAAAAATAACATCAACCTCCTTTGTTTCGAAAAAGTTGTACACATCCTTTGTCTTTCGGATCGCCGTACAATTAATGCCAATTAATGCAAGCTTCGAGAGAAAATGTGTGCACTTCGTTTGTGGACTCAGAAAGGATTTGCCATCCATCCCTTTCGCCACTTTCGGCCCCCCTTGATTGTGGATCATCGCCGTTCAACCAAACCACGTGTGTGGTCGATTCTGAGAAAGTGAATAAAAGGATCATATCATGTAAGTTCCTAATTTTGACTTCGTTCTTTTTGTCTCTCATTCAGCTTAAAAGGACAACGACGCAATATCAAATTTTTAATAAAATCTTATTCAACCATAAGAAAAGTCTCCATCTATCATTTGCGAAGAATTCTGTTTATTTTCGTGATGTATTGTATTCCAAACGGGTGTGTGGCACATTCTGGCTTTCTTTGAATCCGAATATACGGAGCCGGGCACTCAATATATCCACGCGCACACACACGAGTCCACATGGTTGAGTGCTCAAGGAAATATAATTTTGCAATTTCACTTCGAAGCTCGTTTTGGCGTCAACAGATGGGAGATGGAAGATTGGTGTAAAAGGATTGTCTGTGGGTGCCGCAGTAAAAAAAAGATGTTGCTTGGAAAATGAAAATTGCTGTTTATTTTCCCCCCACAACACTCGGGCAAACATGTCTGTTTAAATTATTAAATTTGAACGACTTTTTTTTTTGTTAATAAAATTTTATAGAAAATGGCGAGAAATGCAAATATTCACAATGTACACTTAATATTCAATGTTTGGGAGTCATTTTGAATGATTTGTGATGTATTCTGAATGCTAATGTCGAAACAAGCTGAAAGATGTTTTGGAAAGTGAACAAATGAGACACATTTTGTAACACTTCATGAATCGTATGCAAGTTGTGTGCATAACGACAGCAGTATGTACATCGTTGGGTCCATCAGGTTGGATATAAGCCAAACGGTCAAACCTGCACCAAATTCTTCGCAATTTATAGCTGTTGCTAGGTACAGTGCGACCTCAATGAAAGCAACCTTCGGTACGTGCAATCCCTCGATAAAAGCCCCACATTAATTCTTACCATCGCTGACTCAGTGAATGCAGCTCCTCACAAAAGGTGAATCGGTATAAGCAACTATTGTTTCATGAATTCTTATATCGTTCGCTACTTGCATACATTTCTTCTTGTTTATTTTTGCTATGTCTGGGTAGTTATTTTACAGCTATTTGTTGCACTGTTTATACAAATGCTTGTGGCGTGATTTGTGCGTTTTGTATAGCAGTCGTAGTTTTGTGTGCATTTTTCTCTGTAGTCCTTAATGTAACCAATGGGTTGCGAAGCGCTGCCGGAGGCTATTCTGGTACCACGAGAGGTCAGGAGCTCCTGATGTTTCAGCCTTACCGAGCGGTTCAGGGGGAGAGTTCGCGGGGAGAGTGTGAATAATTACCACCGCATCATAGAGACAATAACGACTATCACTGGTGGTGATCGTGCAATTATTACCCAACTTAGTGTGGAGTTGCATTACAACCTGGTGATGTGACTTATAGATTAGCAGTGGTGTCAGATAGGCCTCGCCCATACCTAAGGGGAGGGAGTATCCCTTAAGATACGAACTCCATTGGTACTTGGTCAAACTTTTTTCGGACTCTAGGCGTGAGGACCAAGTGGAATTAAGCCTTCACGGCAGGTGACGTTAATCCACACACTCACTTGTAGTCCTTGATGTTCGTAGTGCTACTGTAGTAATATTGGTTATGAAGTTTTCTATGATAAGTTTAAGAGGAGAGAAGGAGCACTGACAAGACGATGCTTCACTGAGTAACAGTTTAGCTCTGCTAAACTTAACAAAACAGCGTCAGTTGTGGAAAAGAATTCTGTGTCCAAAAAGACACAATTGATGTGGTGATGCGTTTTTTTGTTGGGATCTACTCAATTGTTGCAAACAAACTTAATAAAAAAAAACAACTTTGCAAATTTCTGTTATTTATTTGTTAGACCGACGACCCACTGATGGGCTGAGCCTGAGCATAAGCTGCCTCCAGTCTGCTGCTTCCAGTCATCCAGACCAAGCTATATTACGTTGTCATTACTTGCTCTTTGTACGGGAGATTCGGTCTTTCAATCCCTACCGAACCAGGAGGCTCCGATTCGAAAACCCTCTTAGCTGCAGCATTGCTGTCCTTTCGCTCGATGTGACCGAATTACATTCACATTTTGGTGCAGGTCGTAAAGTTCGTGGTTATGCCGTCTCCTCCACTCACCTTCCTCGCAGGCAGGACCTTATATCCGACGTAGAATTGCATCAAGAATCAATTCTGTTGTTTTGCTTATCGTCCAGCTTACGGCTCCATATAGCAGGACTGGTCAAGAGAGCATGATTTTGGTCCACCTCTTCACTCGAAGAATGATACTCGAGAAGGCTTGCGTAGGAAGCTAGATTTGGAAAAGGCATACGACCGAGTTTCTCAAGGTAAACTCTGCAGTTTCTGCAAGCTTAGGGAATTGATGGTAATCTTTTGAGGGCCATTCAGTCTCTATACACAAACTGTAGCAAGCTGTGTTCGGGTTAACGGTGCTAAATCAACACTTTTCACCGTGGGCGTTGGACTTCGCCAAGGATGCGTCTTGTCACCTCTCTTTTTCATTTTATTTATGGACTGGAATGTTGCAGCGCAGTCGAGGCGAGTAATGTTACACATTAGGAGAGTTGAGGGTAAATCATCTTCTTTTTGCAGATGACTTAGTTATCCTCACATCCTCCCATATGGAGCCGCAGTGCACACTCGATAGGTTTGTTGCCGTAAGTGCAGATCAGGTCATTTCCAGAACGCCTGTTCAATGCACTCTATGTACATGTTATTGGAGTCCCATTGAAGCAGGTGGGGAAGTTCAAGTACCTCGGGGTCTTTTTCATAAGCGAAGCTGGTTCAACTTGTAACAACTTGGAAGATCTGTAGTCAGGAAGGCCGAGCTTGGTGTCAAAGCCAAGTTAGAGGTTTTCAATTTAGTATTTGTTCCAACTGTCACCTATGGCAATGAAATATGGGTAATAACCGAACGACTAAGATTGCGAATACAAGCTGCCTCGGCTGGATAGGGTGACAAACACGGCAGTACGCGAGGAACTCAATGTAGAGCAGGTTAAAAAGAAGGCAATATAAGAAGGTTCTTCATCAACTGTCAAAACTACGACATTAACTGTCAAATGCATCGATGAACTAGGGGTTTATCGGAATACATCGAGTTAATTTCTTTTTTTTAGGCTTTATGGATATTCAAAGGGTGATTTTTTAAAAGCTATAGGAAAGTTTTTCAAAAAAAACACACATAAAATTCAGAAAAATGCATGAAATCTTTATTTGAATCGATAGTACGGTCCATATAATTTAATGTTTGAATATTATTTCATGCAAATGTTGACCTTGACTGCGCCTCAAATGGTCCATCCGCTTAGTCCAATTTTGGCACACTCTTTCCAACATTTCGGCCGGTATCTCACGAATAAATGCTTCAATGTTGTCTTCCAATGCGTCAATTGAAGCAGGCTTGTCTGTATAGACATGAGCTTCAACATAGCCCCACAAAAATAGTCTAAAGGCGTTAAATCGCACGATCTAGGCGGCCAATTGACCGGTCCCGAACACGTGAAATAAAATGTTCACCGAACTCGCCCGTCAATAAGTCCATTGTTCTTCTTGTTGAAACCACATGTCATGCAAGTGAAATAGTTGGATATCATCTAACGGTAGCGCTCACCATTCACAGTTACGTTACGATTCGCATCATCTTTGAAGAAGTACGGTCCAAAGATGCCACTAGCCCATAAACCGCACCAAACTGTGACTTTTTCTGGATGCATTGGTAGCTCTTGCAATGCTTCTGGCTGATATTCACTCCAAAATCGACAATTCTGCTTATTTACGTACCCATTGAGCCAAAAATGAGCTGACCATAAAATGGAAGAAGCGCGCGATGAACTTTCTTAACAGAGCACGCATTTTGATAATAAAATTCAATAATTTGCAAGCGTTGTTCGTTTGTAAGACGATTCATGGTTAAATTATAGACCAAACTGAAGATGTTTGACAGTGAAACAAAACACGAAACGTGCGTCAGCTGTTTAAACCAGTGTTGCCAAAAAGATAATAGCTAAAAAATCACTCTTTACAAGCACACAACTATTCGCAGGTGGCGCGGATAAATACACAAACCCCAGAAAATATGTGATTTTCACTCCAAAATTTGAGAATAAACCAAAGTTTACTATCCAATTTTGAACAACCAACATATCTACCCATCTAAATAACATAAAGGGTTTATTTCTGAATACAAAATGTCATTGTATATGTCAAACATACATCAAATGAAAAACAGTCTCCATTTTACAGCTCCTTAATCCTTTAACAGCGCATATCTCTTCTGGCAGTCGATGTGAACTTGTGAAACCATTCGTCAATAATCTGATTGGTCCTTATCTCGATGGTTACCGACAAAGACCACATCTTAACAATAGGGCGGATTCTTCAGACATCCAGCGGTCGGATTTGGCACGAGTTTAGTTGTGCACGTACATATCTTGTGCCCATTCCACAAGCACGGGAATGAGTTAACCCATTTTATGAACATTTTTCACTCCCATCTCGACTGTGGCGGAATCCAGTTCAAAGATATTGAATCCCACGCACTTTTTCTTTACTACAACATATTCAAATCAACACAAGACTCGCCCACGAGAAGATAAAAACTCGTACATTTCACTAAAAAGCGAATGAAGTCTCTGACCTTCAAAAGTCCATGAAACGAAATACAACATCTGTACGGTGATGGAAAAGTGGGTGAAGAGGTGGATAAGATCTGGCCAGCTGGTCAGACACAAGATATTCAGAACAAGACGATGAGCAGCTAAAGCAGTATTTTTAAAGCCACAAGATTTAACATTTGGACACAATTTAGGCATTGTCATAGCACCACCAATTTCCAGGCTCGATCCATATACGTCAAGTTGCAGGTCAAGGATACATCACATATCGTTTGCTGAGGATATTCCTGCGGGATAAAATTGCACAACACAGCTGTATGTTTCTGATTGTATTCACTGATCACTCTGGATGACGTTTAGAAAAAAACATGGAACATTTTGAAACGGGTCCCATTTGACTGAATCATTTCAGATTCGACCAAGACTCGTTTGAACGTCAATAAAATATTTAATAAATGCTGATAAATGTGAATGAAGATGGTACAGAGTTTCCAAAAGCGCAATTCTGCTACTTACTTACTTACTTAAGGTGGCGCTACAGTCCGAGGTGGACCTGGGCCTCAACCAACAAGCGTCTCCAGCCAGCTCGATCTTTAGCTAGCTGTCTCCAGTTTCGCACCACGCATAGTTGGTTGAGGTCCCTTTCCACTTGCGTGCTCCACCTGAGTCGCGGTCTTCCTCTAATGCGCCGTCCCTCGGGGTGGATTCGAACACTTTTCGGGCCGGAACATTGGTTTCCATCCGCTCTACATGACCTAGCCATCTCAATTGTTGGATCTTCACTCTTCTGGCTAAGTCGATGTCGCTAAACAGCCCGTATAGTTCGGCATTAGATCTCCTCCTCCACTCACCGTCTATGCAGACGGGACCGAAAATCACACGAAGAATTTTCCTCTCGAAGCAACCAAGGGCAGCTTCATCCGCTTTTGACAAAGTCCATGCCTCCGCGCCATATAGCAGGACTGGGAGGATTAAGGTCTTGTAAAGCGTTACCTTGGTTGTTCGGGAGAGGGCTTTGTTTACCAATTGCTTTCTTAGCCGAAAGAAGCAGCGATTGGCAAGAGCTATTCTTCGTTTGATTTCAGCGCTGGTGTCATTGTCTGAGCTGATAGCGGTGCCTAGGTAGACAAAGTTTTTGACTACCTCAAAGTTATATCTGTCTGCTGTGACGTTCTGCCCGAGACGTCTGTGTTGGGTGTCCTTTCTCGTTGACAGCATATACTTGGTCTTACCCTCCTTTACCGCTAAACCCATCTTCGCTGCCTCCGTTGCAATACCCACAAAGGCGCCATTGACATCACGCTGCGTTCTTCCGATAATGTCAATATCGTCGGCATATGCGAGTAGTTGGACGGACTTCTGAAAGATTGTTCCTCAAATTTTGAACAATTCTTTCAAGAACGATGTTAAAAAAGTCGCATGACAGCGCGTCGCCTTGTCTGAATCCTTTTTTGACATCAAAGATCTCGGTTAGGTCTTTACCAACCTTGATGGAGCAGCGTGCATTCTCCGTCGTCATCCTACACAAACGGACGAGTTTCGTAGGGATGCCAAAACTAGACATTGCTCTGTATATGTAGCTCGTCTCTCATACGCGGCCTTAAAATCGATGAAAAGGTGGTGGGTATCGATTTGTTGCTCCTGGGTTTTCTCCAAAATCTGCCGCAGTGTGAATATTTGGTCGATGGTAGATTTTCCTGGCCTAAAGCCACACTGCTATGGACCGACCAGGTTGTTGACGAATGGCTTTAGGCGTTCACACAGTACGGTAGATGAGATTTTGTATGCGATACTTAGGAGACTGATGCCTCTGTAGTTGGCGCAGTTCAAAGGGTCTCCTTTTTTATGGATGCCGCTACATTCACTCAAAAAGTAGCTGACTGAAAAAATTAATTAAAAACATTCAAAATCTTTAAAAACAGACAATAAAATGGTAATGAATTAAAATCTTGGCGATTTTCTGAATATTTAAAGTGTGTTCATAAATGGGTTAAGTACTAAAGCCGGTTTTGAGTCTACTTCTAGCCCTCTTCAAGTGTGTCATAAAAATACATTCTAAATACTGGCAACTTCCTTCGTAAACTACACAAAATTTCGACACGATTTGCTTGATGTCAAATTGGAAAAAGGTCAAAATGCTTTGTCTACCAACTTGTGCGGTCATATTGACGATGTGGCCTATCAAGCACGGTTGTCAAGCAAATCGTGCTGACAAATTATTGAGTGTGAACGCCGTTGATTTCTGGTTGTGATACTTCCTTCGGGAGGAGAAGGCGCCGCAATTGCAGAGAAGTTGGGCAATAGTTTCCTCTTCTTCCTCGTCTCTGCAGCTTCTACAGAAGTCGTTGTAGGACAGACCTACACTAGAGTCGACGCCGAAAAGAGTGCTGAGATTCAGCCTACTCACTCTGATCAAGTGTGTGATCGTCCCGGGTTAGTGGGCTGTAATTAGACGAGGCATCATTTGTCAGTTGATCATCAACGATATGTGTTAGGAAGCCTTTCAAGCTTCAGTAGATGTTTTGTATTGGCGATTGGCATGGATAGCAGATCTATATCCGGAAAGAATACAAAGACTGTGCACTTTCTAGTTCCGCTTCGGAATTTTCTGGAATGTCACGCTGGGACAGTGCATCCACATAAATTGGATGCTAACGTACTCATTCATCGCGTTAAGAGCTAGACGACAGTTCAGGAATGTCTTTGATTCAAACGCGACTGCATCCAGAGATTTAATCGTCGCCTGACTATTTGAACAAATGGCGACATCCTTGGCCTGCACATTCCAGCTTACTTCATGGTGTATTATTTTAATTCAATAAGCTTACTTATAAAAACTGAGCTCTTGGATAATACATATGTGGTTAAATTTTAAGGGCCGATGTTGATTTTGAATAATACACAAATTATTTAGGAAATTATTGTCATTTCCTTTTATTATGATAATATTGGTTCAATTATGTATGGAACAAAATATCGGCCAAAAGGCCGCCGCGACCTCGACGGCACACCTCCATCCGATGGTCCAAATGTTCGATGACGCTGAAGCATAATTGAGGTTCTATGCCGTTAATGTGCCGAATTATCTCATCCTTTAGCTCTTGAATTGTATTGCTGGCTTATGGACCAACAACTTTTCTTTTAAATAACCTCAAAGAAAAAAATCCAACGGTGTCAAATCACATGATCTTGGCGGCCAATTGACATCGCCACCACGTGAAATAACACGCCCATTGAATTTGTCGCGCAAAAGAGCCATTGTTTCGTTAGCTGTGTGGCAAGTGGCACCGTCCTGTTGAAACCACATATCGTCCACATTCCAATTCGGGCCATCATTTCACGATAGCGAACACCATTCACGGTAACTGCTTGGCCGACCTTCTGCCACACTATCGCGAACAACAGCAATGTTTGCCGCAGAACGAACTGGGCGAGCATGCACATGTGTTTTCACATTTCCTACAGACCAGGTTTGCTGAAATTTGCGCACAATTCTACTGATTGTCGACACATTTGGTCGATTATGTTGATCAAAGAAAATCACGAAATGCATTTTGATTTGAACGCCCATTTTCATAATAAGCCTGAATGACTTAAACGCTTTGCTCGATTATATATCTTTCCATGGTTCAAATTGAGTTAGTCTCAAATAGAGAAATGTCAAATGAAATGCAGAAAAAAACTAGACGTTTAGGTGTTGTTCACATTCAAAATCGGCCCTTAAAATTTAACCACCCTTTACTTAGCCGGTCTCTTAAGGCCTCGCTTCATAGAATCCGTTGCATGTATTCTGCCAAAACGACTAAGAGCTCATAAGCTTGCCATTTTGTGTGCAATGAATTGAGAAGGCGAATTTTATGCCTGAAACACAATAGAACGTTGCTTTTAGCATAGTCTTTAATGACAAGTAATTCATATGCTATGCACAAAATACCGTGAGAGGTGTCATAAAAAGTAAGTGCTCGGTCTCTAGCAGTTTATCGTAAGGATTATCGTAAGGACTATGCGAGAGCGGCTTTCAGCTGACACTTCCCTTACACATTGAGAGTCAACTGTATAATAGCTG
This sequence comes from Eristalis pertinax, assembly GCA_907269125.1. NCBI lineage: Eukaryota > Metazoa > Arthropoda > Insecta > Diptera > Syrphidae > Eristalis > Eristalis pertinax. The sequence goes on along the minus strand of OU026145.1, from coordinate 44,779,933 downwards.
TTTAAAATTAAGCAGCATAGTGCATATGCAACATAGTGGAAGGAATATATGGTGTGCTGAACAGCATGTCAAAACCGCCATATTTTTGTTTTGTGACGTCACTCAGGGTCCGTTTTTGGACACTAGACAGATGTATTGCTTAAGCTTGCATCACAATTATATTTCGTGCATTAACAAATTAAGAATGGAAAAGAGGAATTATTTCCAAAGATAAAACGACTGAATTCATTTATAATTGGTATCATGTATTTAGGAAATGCAACAATGTGCTGTAAAAGGTTGCAGAAACCGTAATGTGTAGTTGAAATGTTGAAAATACGTTCGTTTTTTTTTAGTGTATGAAAAATGTTTGTTTCCGCCTTCTGTTGACATACAAATTCCCCCGATGACGTCACGCAGGATTTCAATAGAACTGTCCAGCAAACCTTATATTCCTTCCACCATGTGAATGCAGTAAGGACACAATATTTTTCATGTGGGATTTGTGAATTGAAGACAGCTGATAAATTGGGTTGTCATTTCGAAGCTTGCCTGTTTCTCTAAAATGCGTTTGACAGAAGCAACAGAAATAATGTAGAATAAAGACAGCCGGACTGGTGGCCCGTGGCGTTGTGGGTATGTGCGTCGACTCCTACGCACTTGGGCCTACCTGTCTAGGTACGACAAGGAATACTTTTCACGGCCCCACCACTTTCGAGTCACTGACAATGTCCAAAGAGTATAACTGTCTAGAAAAAGCTTCTCAAACTTGGCCGTTCGGAGTCGGCATAAGTCCCTTCCCGTGCTGAGAAGTTAGGCCCTGGCCCTCTACGGGCTGTAGCGCCACCATTATTATGATATTATTAGAGACAGTCAACTTCTACTTCTCGTGCTCCTTAAAACAGTTTGACAGTGCTTTTTTATATCAATCGCAGAATGCCATTTACATTATTTCGTGAATAACCGTCAAAAATGCATGAAGATTCGCCAAAAAGCCTTTCATATTCGTCGATGGACAAGGGGTCAATCAGCTGTGAAGTCGGCTATCTCTCTAGTACAGTGAAACCTTTCTAAGTTGGCCACCCGTGGTGTAGATTTTTCTTACCAAGTGAGGCAGGTGGCCAACTTGTCAGGGTGTACGTTTTTTTGACGCTTGCAAATGATGAAATACATGTTCGTTATTTTACCGCCACTACCTGAAATTCGTCTTCTTCTTTATTTGGCGCTACAGTCCGGGGTGGACCTGGGCCTCAACCAACAAGCCTCACCAGACAGCTTTCGTCAGCTCCCTTCAATTACGCGAACCAAGTTGGTTAAGGTCTTTCTCCACTTGTGTGCACCATCTCGTTCGAGGACGTTCTCTGTTGTCCCAATGGGTCGGAATCGAAAACTCTTCGGGCCGGAGCTGTGGTGTCCATCCGCTCTACATGACCCAGCCATCTTAAGCGTTGGATTTGAAGACGCTTAACTAGGTGCATGCCGCTGTACAGCCCGTACAGTTCGTGATTGAATCTCCTCCTCCGGACACCATCAACGCAAACAGGACCAAAGATCGCACGTAGAACTTTTCTCTCAAAACGACCAATAGCTTCTTAATCCGCTTTCAATAGCGTCCATGTCTCTGCTCCATAGAGCAGGACAGGGATGATCAGGGTGTTATATAAAGTCAGCTTGGTGCTTCGAGAGATGGCCCTGTTACTCAATTGCCTCTTGAACCCAAAGAAACAGCGATTGACAAGAGTAAGTCTGCGCTTGATCTCGGTACAGGTGTTATTGTTCCTGTTTACTGCAGAGCCGAGGTAGACGAAGTCTTTGACTACCATTATGCCGCTCTGTTCGAGGCGTCGATGCTGCGCGTCCTTCCGTGATGACAGCATGTACTTTGTTTTGCTCTGATTTACTGCCGGACCCATTTTAGCCGCTTGCACTTCAATGACGGATCGCTGTGTTCGTCCAATCACGTCAATGTCGTCCGCGTAAGCAAGCAGTTGAACGAACTTTTGAAAGATCGTGCCTCTGGTGTTCACGTGTGAGTTTCGCACGATCTTCACAAGTACGATGTTGAAGAAATCACATGACAGCGTGTCGCCTTGTCTTAAACCTTTGTTGACATTGAAGGTCTCGGTGAGTTCACTACCGACCTTGATGGAGCAGCGAGAGTTCTCCATCGTCATCCTGACGAGTTTGGCAGGAATGTCAAAACTAGACATGGTGCTGTATAGCTCGTCTCTATGCACGCTGTCATATGCGGCCTTGAAATCGACGAATAGGTGGTGGGTACCGATCTGCATCTCTTGAGTCTTTTCCAGGATCTACCTGTCGATGGTGGACTTTCCCGGCCTGGAACCGCACTGATAATGACTTATCAGGTTATTGACGAATGGTTTCAGGCGTTCACACAAAACGGCAGAAAGGGATCTTGTACGCTATGTTAAGGAGACTGATCCCTCGGTAGTTGGCGCAATCAAATGGGTCGCCTTTCTTGTGGACCGGACAAACGACGCTGAGATTCCACTCATCGGGCATGCTTTCCTCCGACCATGTCTTACAGATGAGCGGGTGCATGTGCCCAACCAGAACATCTCCAGCTGCTTTAAGCAGTTCCGTGGGCCGCTCCAGCAGCTTTATTCGACTTCAGTCTAGATATCGCTATGCCTGATTGCTGTGCTACAAATATGTATACGAAAATCAAAACGTGGTAGTTAGCATTGCTTGTGGCCAACAAACGCAAATTTCCTTCCAAATTCCATGATAGACCGGTTTTCAACATATGCTGGTATTTTTTTCAATATTTTGTATGAAATTCTCTTGGGGCAGGAATGTTCAGCCCATCTCAACAGCAGCTTTCACTGTACCTGATTTGAAATTCACCACATTTTCGTTTCAACAATTCACCCGGCTGTGTAGATATTGCAATTTTTGCCCAGTTGACTGCACAAATATTCAGACCAGCAGACAAATGCGCGCTGACTTGCGGTTGAATATTCAGATGCCTTAGGAAATGCGAACAAAAACTCAAACGTATGAAACGCTTTTCAATTTCAAATCATTTTTTACGTTTAGAGTAGCCTTCGGTTAGACCAGCTCATGCTGGCATGTTTACAGTCGAACCACCGCTGCATCACAGAAATCTGAATTATTGAAACTTCTCTTCTACATATCCGAGTCTTAACGTAATTGCCACATGGCCTTAATCAGAAAACCAATGTTTTCACCGCTTCATCCACTCTTTTGCGAGTAATTTCAGTGACATATCACCCAATCACGCATGATTTTTGTTTTCCTTTTTAAATGAAAAGGTCAGACATCTCCTCAAACACTGTCTTCATCGATTGATTCCTTACAATTTACCATCGACTGCAGTTAATTGCGTTTTTATGGTCAATACACAATTGATGACGAACAAATCTGTCAGTTTATGAAGTTTCAGTAATAAAAGCGTAATTGTCCGCTGCGGTGGTGGGGAATGTTTATTATCTACAGTCACTGTGATTCGTGATGCGTATTGATCGATCGATTACATGAGCACTTTTGTTAAACGAGAAATCCGAGTGCTGTGCTGTTAATAATGGATACGACGAGAGATATGAACGCACTTTTCCAATAATAATGAAATATAATCCCACGAACATACCCCTACTACATGGCACACAGGGCCAGGGACAGGGACAGGGACAGGATATTTATCTGGAAAATGGAAATGCGATAATGTGATAACGCACGTATTCGAGGCAGACGTCTGCAATCGTATTTTACATAATCTGTGAGGATTCATAAGCGACACTTTGACGACACCTACCCATTTGTGAAGTGTCAGTTACACGTCCAATTTCAAAAGCATTTCCCAGCCACAAGTACGATTTTAAATTGCTAGGCCCTGTGTGCATGTGTAGATGATCCTTTTGCCGTGACATGCAGGGTAGGGTGGGCTCGTGTTCAAACACATTATTCAGTCGGAGTAAAGACGTATCGGGCTTGTCAAAGCTGCGACTGATTGAGTGACAAGTATGAGGATAATATTTATTCGGCAAAATTGCTAATAAAATGCTTGGGTGAGTTTTCATTTAAAATTTGCTCGGCTCGAAAAGGTGAGGCAGTTGCCATCGGCACCAGGACGTCATATGTGTCGATAAGCATACGGAAACCATTCCAAATGGTGATTAGCTGTCGGTGCTTTCTTTGGTTGAAATTCGGGGCACGTGGGAAATAGATGTATCCAGTACAGAACATGGCTGGATAAAATTAGCCCCGCCCGCTGCCTGATAATTACAGGGAAGATGACGACGACGTCGAAAGGTAATTGATGTCTGCTATGTAATTATGACAAATTTACTTGTTAAAGCTTGCTTTTGTACTTTGAATTACACGACTTCGCCCAAACGTTTGTGAGATATGACGGATTCTGTCGATAAAAAGAAACTTCAATGAAATAAAAGCTTTTTGTGGAACGTAGATGATGTGTTATTTCTTTTTTTTAACACAAACTGCGACAGCTACATTGATTGCTAGCTCGGCGGTTGGGACTCGGTCCTAGGTCCTTCTCAGTGGCTTAGTTTGTACTGTGTACTACGAGCATCTACGTATGAATGATCTTCGCGACGTTCTTACCCGGTGTCACTAAGCAGCAGATCATGTTTTGTTGGCATGGCACGACAGTTACTGTAAACATTTGAATACTTGAGACGGTATTAGCTATCGCCCCTGGGACAGGAAAATCATATTAGAATTGAAGTTTCCGACAGCACTCAATGGTATTCGTCGCTAAGGTTCTGTTGAACTCGTTGTACTATCCGAGGGCGAAAAAGTCCCCATGTTGCCCCCCATGTTGTTTGCCCGATCCATAAAAAAGGAGACCCTTTGAACTGCGCCAACTACAGAGGCATCAGTCTCCTAAGTATCGCATACAAACTTATCTACCGTACTGTGTGAACGCCTAAAGCCATTCGTCAACAACCTGGTCGGTCCATACCAGTGTGGCTTTAGGCCAGGAAAATCCACCATCGACCAAATATTCACACTGCGGCAGATTTTGGAGAAAACCCAGGAGCAACAAATCGATACCCACCACCTTTTCATCGATTTTAAGGCCGCGTATGATAGCATCTATAGAGACGAGCTATACAGAGCAATGTCTAGTTTTGGCATCCCTACGAAACTCGTCCGTTTGTGTAGGATGACGACGGAGAATGCACGCTGCTCCATCAAGGTTGGTAAAGACCTAACCGAGATCTTTGATGTCAAAAAAGGATTCAGACAAGGCGACGCGCTGTCATGCGACTTTTTTAATATCGTTCTTGAAAGAATTGTTCAAAATTTGAGGAACAATCTTTCAGAAGTCCGTCCAACTACTCGCATATGCCGACGATATTGACATTATCGGAAGAACGCAGCGTGATGTCAATGGCGCTTTTGTGGGTATTGCAACGGAGGCAGCGAAGATGGGTTTAGCGGTAAACGAGGGTAATACCAAGTATATGCTGTCAACGAGAAATGACACCCAACACCGACGTCTCGGGCAGAACGTCACAGCAGACAGATATAACTTTGAGGTAGTCAAAAACTTTGTCTACCTAGGCACCGCTATCAACTCATACAATGACACCAGCGCTGAAATCAAACGAAGAATAACCCTTGCCAATCGCTGCTTCTTTGGGCTAAGAAAGCAACTGGTAAACAAAGCCCTCTCTCGAACAACCAAGATAACGCTCTACAAGACCTTAATCGTCCCAGTCCTGCTATATGGCGCGGAGGCACGGACTTTGTCAAAAGCGGATGAAGCTGCTCTTGGTTGCTTGGAGAGAAAAATTCTTCGTGTGATTTTCGGTCCCGTCTGCATAGACGGTGAGTGGAGGAGGAGATCTAATGGCGAACTATACGGGCTGTTTAGCGACATCGACTTAGCCAGAAGAGTGAAGATCCAACAATTGAGATGGCTAGGTCATGTAGAGCGGATGGAAACCAATGCTCCGGCCCGAAAAGTCTTCGAATCCACCCCTGAGGGACGGCGCATTAGAGGAAGACCGCGACTCAAGTGGAGCACGCAAGTGGAAAGGGACCTCAACCAACTATGCGTGCGAAACTGGAGACAGCTAGCTAAAGATCGAGCTGGCTGGAGACGCTTGTTGGTTGAGGCCCACCCCGGACTGTAGCGCCACCTTAAGTAAGTAAGTAAGTTGCACTTTGGGACCAAATAGCGATTATCGTGTTAAAAACTCAACATTTTTAATACAACCTCTAAATTATTTGCTTTAATACATTTTTAACACTTGCACTCAACCGTTATACAAAAAAAATATACCTAAGTTCTTCAAGACAAATTTTGCGGTTTTGAGAAGTAACTTTTTAACATCTTCATTCCTTATAACTAAAAATGTGACCACTTAGGTGTTATACATTTTTGAAAAGCTTATACATACATTCTACTTTCTAAATAAAATTATTTTGACATGTTCACTAAATTCATTGAGAAATAACATAATATTTCTGAAATGCTTCAACATTTTACATTGTTTTTTTGTTTAAGGAGAGATTGCTGCTGCTAAAATGTTTATTGGGTTTAATTCCTTATTTCCTCATTATTTGCGAGGAATAACAGTGGCCCCAATCTTCATCAATGATCGATGGAAATGTAGCCTAAGTACTTACTGATGCTAGTTCTAGTGTGACGGCAGTGGTGTTGTGGATCAGTGCGTCGACTCCTACGCACTTGAACCTCGGCGTCTAGGTTAGAATTTCAGTACGACAAAAATAATTTTCACGGCCCCTCTTTTGCGTCACTGAGAATGCTCAAAGAGTATAACTGTGTAGAAAAAGCTTCTCAAATTGGCGGCCTGGAGTCGGGATAAAATTGTAGGTCCCTTTCACTCGTGAGAGAACAACAGCAAGCGCAACACGAACGTTTGCTGAGAAGCTATACCCTGGTCATGTACGGGCTGTAGCGCCACGCATACTCTCCGGATTTTTGTTCAAATTAGTAGAGTCACGGGGAAAGTTAGTTATGACATTTATCAAAAGGCTGCAGCTGCAGATTTCTGATTTCTCTTGTTTTTTTATTGATTACTAGCTGATCCGAAACGTGGTTCGGTATTAGCAATGAATAAGAAAAACATGGCTTTTCAAGATTGACACAAATACTCAACGTCTGTCCTTCCAATTTATTTATCGACATCGCAAATGCAAGCCGCACTGGAAATTGTAGCAGTTTAAAGTTGGCATGGCATGTCGTTCGGAATCATAGCACTACTTAAGTTGGTACGTCAAATTCGTGGCATTTTGAAGAAACAAAATTAAACTGGAAATAAAAATGTACTCCTTTAGATTAACTGTGTAACCAAAAATCGATGCGGTGAACCAAAAGCGATGAACAAACACTTTTTAAAAAAATCGCTGAACTGCTTGCTCTTTAGTTGTTTCTCGTAATGAAAGTTAGTGCGAGACTAGACTACTAAAGCCGCTTTCAGATGAGTCTTCCCGTTTCCTTATAAATTGAGAGCTTTTTTTTGTGTGAAAAATGAAAACAGCTGTTAGACTGGGTTCTGGATTTCGAAGCTTGTCTGACGCTATACACTCGTAACGTTAGCAGCACAAACAATGCCCTAATGTAGTCGTAAAGTTTTCTGAAATGATTAAATTTTCTGCGCAATTATAAATATAAATATTTATATACATATATTAATTTTTATTTCCGTAAGAACCTTGTAGAATGCCCGAATTGGAAGATATGAATGTGGACGATATGTGGTTTAAACAGGACGGTGCCACTTGCCACACAGCTAACGAAGCAATGGCTCTTTTGCGCGACAAATTCAATGGCAGTGTTATCTCACGTGTTGGCGATGTCAATTGGCCGCCAAGATCATGTGATTTGACACCGTTGGATTTTTTTCTTTGGGGTTATTTGAAAGAAGCGGTGTACGTCGATAAGCCAGCAACAATTCAAGAGCTATAGGATGAGATAATTCGGCCCATTAACGGCATAGAACCTCAATTAGGCTTCAACGTCATCGAAAATTTGGACCATCGGATGGAGGTGTGCCGTCGAGGTCGCGGCGGCCATTTGGCCGATATTTTGCTGCATACATAATTGAACCGTACCCATATTATCATACTAAAAAGAAATGACAATAATTTCCTAAATAATTTGCGTTTGATTCAAAGTCACCATCGGCCCTTAAAATTTAACCAGCCTTTATTTCTCAAATAAAATAGACTAGAGCAATGACAGAGATAGTGGGGTGTGTCGTCTTGTTTCCTTTTATCGCCACAGCTCCTGGCAAGTCCCATTTTCATATCAATATATTTCACACAATTGTTGGCAGTGAGCGCTCCAACTAACATAGCTTCAAGGGCTACTCCAAGAGGCAGATTAATCACAATTATGGAATTTTGTTTTGAATCTAAATATTTGATATCTTTCTCAAAAATTCCACTTTCTCGCGGCAGCATATTTACATATCAAAATTCTTATGCATTTTGTTCCAATTATAAGGATTGGCTTCTCTCCAAGATTTATGTTAGGGGTGTGGGTAGACGGGTGTGGGCCGACGGGAGTAACTCACGTCTCCCTCAGGTCCTGATGGACTTATTACGTTGCCCATGGAGGAATATAACCTCTTAACGCCTACTTCGTGCTTATCATGTTGTTGTTGCGGTGTTGTTCAGCCATTCGGGTGTCCTTATAAACCTGAAAACAGAACTTAGAGGGATATTTGTTAGATCATAAGGTCCTGGAAGAAATGTTCTCCCGGTGTCTCAACTGGCAGACACTGGGACAATGACAGAGGTAGTAAGGAGTGTCCTCTTTTTCCTCCGGGTCTCCGCAGACTTTACATTTAAAGTCGTTGGTTGGTTATGGAGAATTCTTCCGACAGGACCTGTAAGAACTCAATACCATCCAATTATTCACCTTTTCAGGTTCATTATGATGTCGGGCTGGCTGAACGAAGAAAGGTCTTCACAAACTGCGACGTCAACGTCTCGATAAGTACGATAAGGGTACAAGGAGGAACACTTCCCAATCTCGGCATTACAACACGGACATAAGTGAGACGTGCCTCCGCGCATCTATCCACGATCCTATCCACGATCCTATCCAATCCTATCCTAAGCATGCCTCCAGTTGGTGCTTATAATAAAGCGATTTAGCTGGCTAATGTCGACGCTATTTAGTTAGCTGAGATTATTGAAATCTTCTTCTAGTGGCACTACAGTCCGGGGTGGACCTGGGCCTCAGTCAACAAGCTTCTCCAGCTGGCACGATCTGTAACCAGCTGTCTCCAATTTCGCGCACCAATTTGGTTGAGGTCCTTCTCCCCTTGTTGGCGCCATCGGTTCGTCCTCTAATGCGTTGTCCCACTTGTTCGGAGTCGAAGACTCTTCGGGCTGGAGCAGTGTTGTCCATGCGCTCTACATGGCCTAGCCATCTTAGGCGCTGAATCCGTAGACGCCTGACTAGACTCATGTCGCTGTAGAGCCCGTACAGTTCATGGTTGTATCTTCTTCTCCAGAAAAGACCAAGGATTTCTTCATCTGCTCTGTGTCTGACGTCGATCGCAATGTGATCAATCTGGTTGACGGTTGATTGATCAGGGGACAGCCAGGTCCCTTTGTGAATATTGAGGTGAGGGAAATGTGTGCTGGCTACAGAGAGGTTTCGCCCCGTCACGAAGTCCAACAGCCTGAGTCCGTTCTCGGACGTGTTGTCATGTAGGCTGTGCTTCCCGATGACTCTAGCAAAGACGTCTTCCTTACCCAACTTTGCGTTGAAGTCTCCTAGAACGATCTTGGTGTCGTAACTGGGGCATTGATCGTATGTCCTTTCTAGGAGATCGTAAAAGTCATCCTTGCTATCGTCATCTTTATCCTCCGTTGGGGCGTGGGCGGAGATTAGGCTGATGTTGTCGAATGTAGCCTTGATGCGGCTTGTTCTGAGGTGCTCGCTCTTGCATTTAAAGCTTAAGACTTCTTGCCTGAGTCTGCCTCGAACAACAAACCCGCACCCAAACAAGCGCTGCCTTCTCTGTTTGTAGCAATCACCGTAATAAATGTCGCAGTTTTTCATCCTATTTTTGCCCGGCCCATCCCATCGCACTTCCTGAATGGCAGCGATGTCTGCCTTATAGGATTCTAGGGCCTCCACAAGTTAATCGGCTGCACGTGGTCTGTTAAGGGACCTCACATTCCACGTGCAAAACCGAAAATCGTTGTCCTTATTTCGTTGTCCATGGTCGTCAGCAGTAGGGTCTTGTTGCCGTTTCTGAACTCTTAATTTTTTTTACACGGTGGGAAAGTTACCTCCACGCGGAACCCCCGAACCTGGAGGACCGGGTCCTAGTTTTAACCCCTGGACAAGGGGCCGCTGCACACATTGGTTCACCTCTAAGCGGTTGCTGTAAAGGGTATCCAGAGGGCGCCACGATGAGGCTGTGTGCTAACTTGACCTGTGCAATTTCAGGGATCGTTGCTGGCATCTCGCCAAGTTGAGAGCAGTCAACAACTTTGTCCTGCATGCACAGGCATATGCCTGTGCCTGAGATTATTGAAATAGTAGGAACATATTGTGTACCTACGACTACGGCTCCATACTATAGCGCTACATGAGCAGAGAAGGTGATTTGTGGTCTCTACATCCTCTTCATTCATGCAGCTTCTGCTGGACTCATTGTATGTGACACATATCTTGCAGGCGTGCATGCCAATTGCGCAGTGTATGGTTATGACGCCGATGAGCGTCCTCAGTGAGGTTCTGCTTAGTCTGAGCAGACAGAGTGATCGCTTAAAATTTAGTGCTGGCCATATTTCATTTGTTTTAAGGCAGGTGGTGCCTTCCAGCCATTTGCGGTTGGTTGTTTTAATTGTGTGTACCTTAAGACCAGGATAGGCTGAAGCGATCAGCATAGAAGGTATATCTCCTCATGGAGCTAGGGAAGAGGTTGTGCTACAACTTTCTATTTCCGTAGCTTTACAATTGGGCTTTGCATGAGGTGTATATTGAAATGCTCAGCTTTATCATTAAGAGACATCTTGGAATTAACTGATGTGTTTGAATTGAACATGACATTGTCCAGGGACTTAATTGCGGCCTGATGGTGATATTACTTTTGGATGAGCCAGGACAATGCCTCTTTTATCGATGAAGGGTATAAAATTAAGTTAAGTTGCCCGGAAATAAGTCAATTCCTGACCAGCTTCCTCCGTACAACAATACGTTATTGTGGGTAAGTCGACGAATCTGCCGCCATTTTGTGGTGAAATTTTGTTAAAGGATGTGTGAAATACAAGGGAATTCTGGTCTCTTATTTTTTGAGGCACACACGTCAAAAATGTGGCCATTCTGGCGAAGTTGAATATATTTCTCCTCATTTATTTCTGGTCCTGACTAGCATGTGCCAGCAAATATGAAAGGATTGTCTTAATTGGAATCTGTGTCATTTATGTTTCCATCAGGAGTTCATCTCATCTGAAGAGAAATTTCCGTACGAACCCGAGGAATCTTCCTTTAATTGCATGCTATTCTTAGCAAATGACAACCGCTAGTTGTGGGGGTTTCAGTGATCAACTAAAATAGCGTGAATCACATGGTCATCTATGTAAGCAACGCCATGGGATAATAATATCTGAGGATGTACCCACTGTGTATTGGAGGACGGATGTGGAGCACGAGCCAAGTGTTAATGGAATTAAATATTCCACATGGGGACTACACTTGCTCATCGAATGCATGGAACACAGGATAAATGAAAGATTTATTTTAAAGACAACCTCCTGCGATAATGAATCAGTTCTCAGAGAAAAGTAATATATTCGAAGAAGATTAATGGATTCGTACCTCTGAAATTGTTCATTCAAAATTTAAAGAAAATCCCCAAATGAATTCGATTGAGGCGACGGGAACCGAGAAAATACGCATGAATGAATAAATTAAGTTGCGCTGCGCAAAATGCAAATACCTGATGGGAATAGACAATGAATTTGTAATGATGACAGGGGATTAGGTCCAGCGCAATTAGGCAAACACAGTTGGGGTGAATCTAATTACGATGCTTAGTTGTGCTCGGGTAGATGGCACATAAAAGTTTCGAAAAAGTGAGATCCAAAGAGAAGACCTACTTTTGCCAATGATTACAAGGATAAGCCTTTGGTCTGTTGGGCGAATATTTTGTGGAACGACAAAAGTAAATTCAATCGCTCAGGATCTGGCGAAAAAACGTATGTGGGCTGTGAGACTTCCAAGTCTTGAGTATGATCGTTGATGCGCCTCGTTTTTTTCCTCGTGTACAACCCATGCCGTGAAGGCAACGACACAGCGACCAGGATAGATCTATTGTATCGGAGGGTTGGAGTTATCCCAAAAGACGTAGTACTTCCCTCGTGAAAGCTAGTAAGTCTTTAGTAGTGCAGTTTTTTAAACCCAATGGAAGATAAGTTTCCTTAACCATATTAGTGCCGGACATTCGCACAAAATGTGCTCAGAAGTTTCATCCTTTTCTAGGCAAAGCCGATAGATCTTGTCTTGACACAGGTTTAAATTGTTAAGGTGGTCGTTCAGGCCCGTAAAAAAGCTTGTGAGCAATCTTAAGTTTTCTTTGTTTAGATTGAGTATATCCGTATATGAGTAAGGCCTGATTAAACGTTTGGATTGCCTAAGACCATGACCATATGTCGACTGGTCTGGGCAAAGTTTGTTTTCCCATATAGATGCGCCTTTAAAGCGGAAGCGGATACATAATACAAGGCGCGTGGTTTGTCCAATAATCAAACTGAATGGCCTTCAGCACCAACATCAATATGAAATACATTTTGGACAACCATATGCTGGAGGACTGATGATTTCATGGCCGTATTATGGACTTGAACGGATGACAATGACCCAAAGCGCAGGTCAAAGTAGCGATCGGAATCCTGTAGAAAGTCTTTGGAATGATGTCGATTTGCTGAGAAAGGACTGAAGAGTTTAGTTGAATTTTGGCAGACGATAAAATCGATATTCTTCTGAAAATTGTAACCGCCTGGTGGAGTCTTCTCCAAAGCACAGAAGGTTAGCGTGTTTTATTGAAAATAAGGGCTACCCTACCAAATACACTCGTTGTACTACTTTTATGTTTTCTAATTATTTAGTTGAGTGTGCTATTTATATGGACAGTTTTAATGGTGAAACACTGTTTGTACCTAGTACCTACGAGAGGCGTTCAATATATTCTCGGTATCGATATGAAGGAAAATGCGAATTCAATTTAAATTGTTTTTATTGTTCAATATAATCTCCCCTAACATCAGTGCATTTGTTACATCTTGAGATAAGCTTTTTTAAACTCTCAAAAAAATAAATTTGAAAAATACTCATTTATTGCCGACTTGTGTTCTTCATCATCCGAAAATCTTTTTCCACGAGGACATTTTTTCAAATCCGGAAACAGGAAATAATCACTATTGGCAAGGTCTGGACTATAGGGTGGGTGTTGGATTTCTTCGAAACCACAATCTCGCCCAGCAGCCTTGGAAACTCGCGCCGTGTGAACAGGAGCGTTGTCATGAAGAAGCAACACACCCGCTGCGAGTTTACCCCGTCTTTTCTTTTTGATTTCCTCCCGCAAATTATGCAAAGTGGATGCGTAGGATGTGGCGTTGATGGTTTCAGCTTTTTTCTTGTACTCAATGAGGAAGATTCCCTTTGAGTCCCAAAAAAATGTGGCCATGAGCTTCCCGGCAGACGGAGTGACTTTGAACTTCTTCGGGGGGTCTGTTCCTTTTTTATGCCACTGCTTGGACTCTTGTTTGCTTTCAGGGTCATAGTGGTGGACCCATGTTTCGTCACCACTAACAATTCGATCCATAACACCGTTCGCGTTCTCACTACACATCTCCAAAAGCTCGCTAGAGCGTGCGATTCTCACTTTTTCTGAGACGCTGTAAGCATTAGTGGCACCCACCTTGCACTGACCTTTGAAAGGTTAAGATGGTCATGAAGAATAGTGTGAATGGTACCAATTGAAAGCTTGGTGATCTCTGCCATCATTTTCACCTTTATTCGGGCATCCTCAAGAACAAGTTTTTCGACTTTTTGATGCTTTCTCCCGTACAAGCGGTGGCCGGGGCGCCGGAGCGGGAGTCGTCTTCAATGCTCTCTCTGCCTCTCTTGAACTCACTTGATCACTTTTGCACAGTTGATAATGAAGGTGCGGAACCCTGGTAAACAGCCACCATCGCTTCATGAATAGTTTTTTGACTTTTTCCTTGCTTAGTGAGAAATTTAATTACAGCGCGATGCTCAATTTTCACCATCATCGTCTCAGTTGCCATTATGATTCTGTTTAACTAGAGATAAAACGCAAATTAATAATCACATTTGTATGAAATTTTACATGAATGCACTAAAATAATAGTATTACTATACAACCACAGCTTCACCCCGATACCGAGAATATATTGAACGCCCCTCGTATTTAGAGTAAGGGACAAAACAATAGAACCATCGAATATAATTTTGATCTTATTTCAAAACCCGAATTGTTAACGACTTGTAACAAAAGTGCTTTCGTTTCATGATTTTTTTAATATGAATAGAATGTTATTTTCAGAAATATTTCTAGTTAAGGTTGTAATTTTAAAATACCTATTTTGTACCCATTTTTAATTCGACGTTATATTCAACTACTACTCATTCATGCTTAGATTTGGTTTATGGAGACCTCTTTCGGTTGTCACGTCCGTTCATGTAAGGCCAGTCGAATTCTTGTCCATCTTCATTCTGTTGGTATCCCGAAGATTGTCGAAAATTGTCCAATCCAGCACGGTACCTAATCCAGAGCGTCGTACCTTATATCGTCCATGGCTGCCATCACGTCCTCTGCGTCCTCATCCTTACTTTGGGGTGTGATCTTCAGCAGTACCTAAACGGGGGAAAGGATCTCAAGCAATTATGTAATATACATTCGTTACTTACCACATCTTCGGCCTGAACAACAGCTCGCATACGTTTATCCTTCATTCCGACCGACAAAATACGAACGAAAAGGATATTTGAACTTGACCGTTCATAGAGACCTCCTTTGGCACACCAAAAAACCATCTCTAATAAAGGGTGATTTTTTATCTATTATCTTTTTGGGAACACTGGTTTAAACAGCTGACGCACGTTTCGTGTTTTGTTTCACTGTCAAACATCTTCAGTTTGGTCTATAATTTAACCATGAATCGTCTTACAAACGAACAACGCTTGCAAATTATTGAATTTTATTATCAAAATGCGTGCTCTGTTAAGAAAGTTCATCGCGCGCTTCTTACATTTTATGGTCAGCTCATTTGGGTACATAAATAAGCAGTATTTTCGATTTTGGAGTGAATATCAGCCAGAAGCATTGCAAGAGCTACCAATGCATCCAGAAAAAGTCACAGTTTGGTGCGGTTTATGGGCTGGTGGCATCATTGGAGCGTACTTCTTCAAAGATGATGCGAATCGTAACGCAACCTACCGTGAGATGATATCCAACTTTTTTTTGCCCAAAATGCAAGAGCTTGACTTGCATGACATGTGGTTTCAACAAGACAGTGCCACATGCCACACAGCACGCGCAACAATGGACTTATTGAGGAGCGAGTTCGGTGAACATTTTATTTCACGTTCGGGACCGGTCAATTGGCCGCCTAGATCGTGCGACTTAACGCCTTTAGACTATTTTTTTGTGGGTCTATGTTAAAGCTCATGTCTATACAGGCAAGCCCGCTTCAATTGACGCATTGGAAGACAACATTGAAGCATTTATTCGTGAGATACCGGCCGAAATGTTGGAAAGACTGTGCCAAAATTGGACTAAGCGGATGGACCATTTGAGGCGCAGTCAAGGTCAACATTTGCATGAAATAATATTCAAACATTAAATTATATGGACCGTACTATCGATTCAAATAAAGATTTCATGCATTTTTCTGAATTTTATGTGTGTTTTTTTTGAAAAACTTTCCTATAGCTTTTAAAAAATCACCCTTTATAAAGGTTTTAGTATTTGCGTGACGTCACACACACACAACTAATGAAAAAAATAAGCGACGAGAACATATTCCTTTGCATTCTGTGTATCATGGCATTACCCAACTCGTGCCATCGTAGCCCATAAAATGTGCCTTTGTTGCATCGAATTAAAGAATACTTTGTACATTAAATAAAGGCTCTTCAAATAGGGACTTCCGAACTTTGGCAGTTGATAGCGACCATAGTGTTGAAGCATAATTCACAAAAGATCCAAGAGTCCAATGTATCCCGAAAAAGTCACTTTGGTGTGGATTTTGGGCAGGCGTTGGCTAGGTCGTCACCGTCAACGGCGAAGGCTATAGGTCGATGATGACTACCTTCATTTGGTCGGAATTGGATGATATGGACACCAACCACATGTATTTTCATCAACAGGACGGTTCCACGTGTCACAAAGCTCACGCCACATTGGAAAATCTGCACGAGCGATTCGAGGGCATGGTCACCTCACGCGTAGATGATTTGAACTGGCCACCGAGACTTATTCTTGTGGGGTTTTCTGAAGTCGCAGGTCTATGCGGCCCTCAAAGCCAGCATAGCCCATGCCATCGGTCAAATTCAGCTCGATTTATGCGCCAGAGTCATGCAAAGTCGGAACTCGGATGCGTGCCACCCAAGATTTTATATTCCATACATAATGCCATCGATAGGCCTTTCCAACGAATAAAAAAATCCCCTGATATCTCACATAAACTTTGTTTTATTTAAGTTTAAAGATAGGAAGAGCTTAGTGAAAGACCCTTTATGTTCAAATATTGGCAGCACTAGTTGATTGCTGTTTGAGAAGTGCTTGAAATTGCTGCCAGATATTTGAATGACATTGATGAGTGAACGTGACTGCGTCGTGGCAGCTTTTGCTGGGGCTAATAGATGCAGCTCAGATCTACAAGTTATATTCTGACTGAACGAGAAAACGAGTCATTTATGAGTCAATTTATGATTGAATCTCAGTATGTCCTTTTTATCCCTGTGTGCCCTCGTATGCGTACCTTACACAAGGCCTGTGTGCTTCGTACACAGAGATCGTCAACGTTTTTTGGAGATTGCGTTGTCAGAAAATCCAGAACAGAGTGAGTAATGAGTCCTATCGGGAATGCCAGAGGATATAATTGCCTTTTTATAATACGACAGTGTCCGGATTGTCGCCGCGTTAACGCGCTTAACTTCTGCGCGCACAATTCCATCAAATGTTTACAGCTGTCATTCTCGCGCTTGTGGAATCGGAACACTCCTCTGCACACACGGATCTCCTCGTGTTAACAGCAAGCGTTTGATTGCAAAGACCATATATATTTCTGGGAATTTTAAAAATAAAATCCGCTTCGAGGAAATTTCTACTCCCACAGTCCCACCTTCCACGGCACTCAACTCACGCTTCAATCAAACCCAAGTTCGACAGTTAATTTGTATTGGCGGGCAAATCTCCTGCAGCTTAACCTTCAATTAAGCTCGTAACGTTTGAACTTTACCAATTGTCTGCTCCTCCATTAAAACTGAAAAATCCGAGCAGCTCTCGCACCCCGCAGCGAATTGGCTGTCCCAGTCACAAACAGCTCCCATGTGCGCACACACACTCAGTCAAATTAGACGAGTTCTCAAATCTGTAACACATTGCAACAAGCCACGTTAGCAGCGCCATTATTCACCAATTGACGTCAGACAGTGCTTTCACCTTGGTACGTGTGTGTTGTTGGCCGGGGAAGAGAAAAAAAACGATGAAATTACTTCACTTTTGTTGACAAAGGAGGAAGCAGTGCTGTACGCGTTATCAAACACACACACGCTGCTGGGCCATACGAATGATATCGAATTTCGAACGTAATTGAGTGGTTATCCATGTCCGCGTGCGTCTACGTACGCGCTGCCTAAGTTAATGTCCATCAGCTAACCCACGTCCCCATCGACAGTAAGGTTTAATACCAATTATTTCTTGCTGCCTTTATCGGAATCGGTTGGAGAGTGCGTTTTTTCCCAACGCGGTAGCTGATTAACATGTCAATCTATTCTGTTCCTCATCCCCGCCGTCGCTAGTAGCCCACCATCGATCAAGTGCTTACTGTCTGTCTGTGTCGTAAATTAAAATGGAGTTTGTGTCATATAACATAAATATTTTATCCCCGCTCATAAATAAAGCAGATGGGGTTTTTCTTCTTTTTGCGCAAGCACGGTCTGAAGGTTCCTCTGAATTGGTAATTAATTCGTCCGATAAGTCGCCCCCTTTATGCTTTTAAATATTCAATCAGGCAGAGGATAGCAACTATTGGTGTAAATATTTCAACGCAC
This sequence comes from Eristalis pertinax, assembly GCA_907269125.1. Classification (NCBI taxonomy): domain Eukaryota; kingdom Metazoa; phylum Arthropoda; class Insecta; order Diptera; family Syrphidae; genus Eristalis; species Eristalis pertinax. Next base: position 44,761,644 of record OU026145.1, on the reverse strand, counting down.
TTCAACGGCAAAGCTGGAATGTAAGAGTTGCTGCTGCCCTTAGCCATAAATATTGTATGATGGGAAATTTAGTTCGTTAATTTGTACAGCAGTACGGGGCAGTGGTTGTCTCCACTGCACAGATAGACGCCCTTACACCGGCGAAGGGCTATTGTGCTGACACGTGGCCATCTGCTAGCCCGGTGAATGTCTGATGAACTGGCACGTGGATCTCCCACTTTTCTTCCACTTATCCACTTGTGAGAATGAATCAAAGTACATTTGCGATAGTCGCAAAGTACAAACAGATTTCTTAGAAAATCTAGATTGAACCGAGTCGAGATTCATTTTTTGATTGTATATTTTTCCTGCAATACAATAAATGCCTTCTTTATTCACTCTCATTGCCATGGCGTATGGCACTCTGGGTGGGTTGTCAAAGGGATGCGAAAGAAATGCCAGCTTCCTTGAGGGCCCGAGTAGAATGGTGCTGGATTTAGCTTTGTTCTGTTTTTAAAAATTTACGTCATCTCACTAATTGGGCCAAGAGCAGACGTAGTTTATAAAAACTTAAATATAAAGGGTGTTCCAAAATGAACGCAGGATCTGAATTTGGCGCCATTTGGGCAGCAAATTGTTGGTAACACTGAAATATTGACCAAATTGTGACAGCTGATAGTTTAGAGTTCTGTAAAAATGGACGATACAACAACGTGTTTCAATTATTGAACAATATCTCAAAAACGGTACAAGTTTGGTGACAGACACAGTTCGAAATTTCCATGCAAATTATGGTAGGGACAGTTTTGTAACTTCGGTTGTCAATAGATTGAATAATCCACGGAGACTGGATCAGTTGGAGACGTTAAAAATGTGATTATCGAAAAAACAACGTTTTACTGTTTGATGGGGATTTTGAGCTGGAGATATCATTACACCTTTTTTTGAAAATGAGGCTGGTCAAGCAGTGACTGTTACTGGTGTGCGATATCGCGACATGATGACACAATTCCTTAGGCCAATATGTGGCTTCAACAAGACGGTGCCACATGCCATGCAGCCTGTGAGACAATCCCTGGTCGTGTACAGGGTGGGCCAAATACGAGTTTCGTTTGAAAATGCTAAAAAATGAACAAAATTTAATTTGTTCCAACGCCAGTAAAGGTTGTCCGCAGGGAGCAGGGGGCTCTCTCTACACTCGTGTGATCAATACTCGTAGATGGACTACTCATTTTATTGAATAGCGATGGCTTCTCAACCATTGCTGCCATGCTGACAGTAGCAATCGATGACCGATGAAATGTAAATAAGAGATCTGGAAATGGTGTGATGAAGAAGGGCTGTTAATTCCAAAAATCGAACATAATTCTATGCAGCTGAAGATTGAGTCTTATAGGTTTAATGTCTTAAAATTTAAGTAATTCCTATAGAAATAAATGAAGAGGTAACGGAGATGTTAAGAACTGGGATCAAATTAACGCCACTATCACTGGAGTTGACAATGGACCAACATAGTCTCTAACTGTGCTGGCGTTTTCGCTGGCAGCCCACCTACCTAATCTAACCTAAAGGAGATGCTTTTTTAGGGCAGACAAAATTTTCTGTGACAGCTGATTTGACAGTTGTGGGTTGTTTTGAGGTTAGTTCGGAAGACTCACGACGGAGCAACGTTTGCAAATTGTTCAAATTTATTTTGAAAACCATGGGTTAACTCGAGAAACTCAAACTAAAGCCGGTCTCGAAACACCAATACGGGTGGAATCTTTGGTTAACATGCCTTCAAAAATGATGATGGTAACAAAACGTTACAGTCAACATTCGAGAGGTTATTGCCGAAATACAGCTTGATTACGCCATCAGACATTAATGCCATTGTCAATTATCATCGAATTTCAATTTTGATTATTATAAGCTACAAGCCTAAAAGAGACAAGAAATCCTTGAAGCTTAACAAATCTGATCTATTGTGTTGAGCGATCACTGGGCAACTCTTCATACAACTACATAAAATTGGCCAAGACCATATAGATATTTCGAGACCCGATGGATAGCATAAAGAAACAATAGGACATCTAGTAGTGGAATGTCAAAGTCTAGAACAAAAATAATCCAAAAAGGACTGATTTCCAAAGCTGTTTTCTAAAAATAGCACTGAATTCCTAGATCAAATGGGGGGACAGAATGAATGAATATGAGGTCCCAGTACACCTGCTTTTAAGACACACCCCAATCATCTTCAACACAAGTTGAAATGCTAAGGCACACACCAATGTGTACTTGTCGGCACTTCTTTTGCTTCTTCAATAAACGGCACCACTGTTGGAGACTTTTCAAACTTGAAATGAGATCTAAAAACCGTATCATTTAATCAACAAAAATTCATATTACAAGAAGTGTTCGTATTCAATTGCTTTGATTTGATGAAATGGCTTGCAATTTTGGTTCATTGCTGGTCATTAAATTGCGGGAAACGAGAGTACGTGCGTTTTACGCAAAGTTCATATGCAATAAATATGAAACACAGGGGATTGCGGCACTCAACTGTCACTTAAAAATGTCATAAAAGCATCAAAAGCAAGTTTACGAACGTAATCCTTTGATACGGGCGTACACATACTAGTTTTATTATTCCCCGGACATATCCATGTCGATTGATTGACTCTTGCATTGCTGTGGTACACATTTTAAGTGTCTCGCTGGCATGTCAACTTTTAGCAGTTGCTAAAAGTGGCTAATCACGCGGAACTCAATGTTGAGCAGCTGTTTCTTGTGATTGCGCGAACGCTAAGCAAAACTGCAGAGCTGATTCTTCGTACCTTCGAAACAAAAATTCTACGTTCGTCTGCGAGGAACGTGAATGGTGGAGAAGACATAACCGCGAACTCTATCAGCTGCACCAGGCTGCGGAAGGCAAAAATCCATCAACTGCACTGGCTCGGTCACATCGAGCGAATGGACTCCAAGCCTCCACCTAAGAGGGTCTTCTAAACCGAGCCTCCTGGTTCCAGAAAGAGAGGAAGACCGAATCTCTGGTATAAGGACCAAGTAATCGCGGATGCAAGACAGCTTTGTCTTGATGACTGGAAGCAGCGTGCCCAGGACAACGTTGGAAGAGAGCAATTGCACAGGCTCGGAACCTCCATGGGTCGCCGGCCTGATAAGAAGAAGAATAAGTTTACGCGGCACGAATGTACCCACCATCATGACTTCCTAGACGTGTCTTAAATGCGACTCCATTACGCAGGCGACTGGTTTCAGTTCAGGATGATCTTTGGCCTAGCTTCTCTACTATAAGCTCAAGACAGTCTATTTTCTTTCACGTGCAGAGGCTAGGTACAGTCAATCTAGCCGCCAGTTTCCTTGTCAGAACGGAAATCAACCTGATCCTTCCTCTCACTGCCATTCTTACAGATACTACAGACACATGCCATATTGTGGCAGATGCCAAACTTGCCCGTGTGATCTCCGGTCAGGTGATGCTTGTCCTTAGACTCTTTGATATCATCGAGCTGGGAAGTTGCGAGAGACAATTTCTTCTGGTCTTCTTGTCCGATAGCAGCACCTTTTCGTATGCCTCGTCGGCTGCTACATGGTTACTTCTGCTCACACTTGTTTGCTGACATTACAAACATTATTGCATTGGATGGTATTAAGTTCTTTATTGCAACGTCCTTACTGAGTGACTAATGTTGTAGTCATAAAACGTAGTATCAGGCAATTGTTCACATCGGCTGCAGCGATAAATGCCAATTTGGGATGACATTTAGGCTTAATTTCTTCTCCATTTCATCAATATGCCTTGTCTTTATCTCCTGAATTATTGCTCGCTTATTGGCACACATATATTTAACCTTTTCAGATAACTCGCAAAAGCATTAAGAGCAAAGTTCAATGTCAAAGCACTCATTTTTGTGAGGGCAATTGAATAAGGACTGCCGCATGCCACAGTTTTGTAGGAAGCACTCTAATCTGTACTGTGAGTAGTTGGTTGTCAAGCTACGATAGAGATTCTTTGGGTTGCTTAGTGTGGCAAGTAGCAGAAGGCTGGTCTCCGTCTTAGATTCTCACAAAATGGTTCGTGTCCAGACAACCTTTTCAGAGTAGTCTTTCAATTATGAACGAAGAGATATATATATGTCCCCGTTTACACTCGGGCCCTCTTTCCAATCATCGTTCCCCAGTGAACATCCAATCTGTCGTAATCCTTTTATTGCCACCTTAGATTTCATTTCCATAGAGTCCTTTGCGTGCGGGAACTTATTTTTACAAAAATACGCCGTGCGAGAATCTGTCTCGTTCTTATGTACGTGACTCAATTATCCGCATGATTCCGTGTCGCACTTGTACACGATTATCTAATCTTTTCATCTATTCGTCTTCGGGACATGCTTACACCGATTCAGGTTTGTGCTTTAAACTTTTTTTTTTATTTTAAAACATGCGGAGTATGTTTCAAGAATTTCTTCTTTTTTCGTCGGCGCCCACGCTTCAAATTTGTACAGTCTCATGGCGTGGTTGTTCTTTAAAGTGAATGCTACGTGTTCCATAGTTTCTGTAGTAAGGCCACAGTGCCGACAGATTTTTGAATTTGTGATGCTCGGTGTGCTGTTAATGCTCCACATACCACTCTTAGGTCAGCGCTTTTAAGTTCTAGAGCGTTATTTGGCTCGTTTGGGATTATAGTCTTATTCCAGGAACATCCTTCAGTGTTTGAGATCCTCCTGGTTGATCCAGAACTGGTTATTTTGTTTAATTATCTATTTTTTGTAGGGTTTGGGAAGAGGGCCCAATGAAGGGTATCTGAGCACCAGCCTTAGCTTGTATGTATCTGGTCTGTTTAGTGCATGTGTGGCATTTCCAGTCAGTCTTAGAGTTGAATGTGTATCTCTTTAGGGTACATGAATGCTATCTTGTCTCTGGTATAACCAACCATACTCTATGGTGCCGCTCTATGGTGCAAAAATCTAAACAAAGTAGTGCCACAAACAAATTCAAGAAAATACAAAGACGAGCATGTATCTGCACAACTAGCGCATTAAGAACAATACCGACCGCAAAATATTAAAAATATTAATTTGTTTCCGCTTGTCGACATGAAAATTCCCGCGATGGGTTGATGCATCACGCCGGCAAAGCTGTCCAGCGTCCAGCATACCTTGTCCTCCTACACCATGGTATTTGTGTACACACATGCAAATTTGCATACTCAGGCTGTGTAGGCACAAGTATTTTAAATACACACATATGAAGATACAATTGTATTTATTATCATACATAAACATTTGAAAGGCAGTTTAAATGCAATAACTTCAGCACGAAGGCAGAATAAATATCTGCCTGCCATTGAATGCAAAACAACCGCACATTATCCGCAGACTGCTAACAAGTACCAGAAGAAAAGGCTTCACAGAAAAGTATCCAAGGCTAAAATAAAACACTGAGTTCCGGTAAAAATGTCCATATTCCACTGGAGTGAACTCAATGTGGAAACATATCATCGTCGTAAAGGACGATGAATTATTCAAAAGGCAGCGATGAACTTTGGGAAAACTTGATGATGGAAGAATTTATATTAAAAATTTGTCTTCTCGAACGGATAGGAGATATGATTAAGAAGCATTATGCCCCAGATCCGGCGTGTGCATCTCAGTACGCCTGTGTAGTACAGTGTGTGCCAATATGTAAGTGTCGGCTGAAAGGATGAATATCCTTCAGGTAATTAATCAATTTGTGTTTTAATGGGAATGCTATTATGTGTGAAAATGTGCTGCGACATGCAACGTTTTGCAGAAATTGTTCGTCTAGTGAAACATCTTACTAACATTGACAATTAGCAGGTATTTGAAATTTAAATTGCCATGTGTCTTTGGTTGTAGTCTTAGCCACTAATTTGCGTACATTTTCATTAAGTCGTGACACATACAGTTCTAGGAAAAACTGTTTGCTGATTGCATAGACTTCCCTTCATATTTGTTCCTTATGCGCACCTACAAACGAAGATAATTCCAGCTTAATTGTACAACTTGTCACTCAATTGCATCTGCTGTTCAACTGCCGATTGGCATTAATCTTCCCCAAATGTGGGCTGTGAAAGCGATGTCTAGTTCGCTGAAGGATACCATAATCTAGCCATGTTATTATAGTTTGTCGATGGAGATCTGTTGATTTTGGTTCGGTTGTACACAAGTCACATTTTCCTTGATGATACACAGGTTGTCAGTCTCGTGTCATTGTGGCCTGTTATTTCAAGGATGTGCACCTCCTCTGCAAGCGAGGACTGAAGGGCAGATCCCTGCTTAGGTAGTTCATCGGCCTTCTAATAATGAATCTGAATCTGATCTAAATCTAATGTGCTTTTCAAACAAACAAAATCGAATCGGACAGCCGAATCGATGGTACTTTCATCCCCCTTCCATGCATTCAACATTTTTTGAGAATTGTCACTGCCTTGAGGATGATGTTGATGATGATGGGAATCCAAGGTGACGACAAGCCTGTCAGTATATCCCCAACAACTGATTCATTTTCAAGTTGTAAGGAAAAGAAGGCGTGCTGAACGTCTTGTCAAATCCACCATATTTTAATTTTGAGATCTCATTCGGCGTCCGTTTTGGACACTGGGTAGATATGTTGCTTAGGCTTCAAAGAGTCAATGCTCAAATAGTATCACTGTGTAGAAAAAGCTTCTCAAACTTCGCCGCTCGCAGTCGGCACAAAACTGTAGGCCCCATCCACTCGAGATAGAAAAATAGAAGGAATGGGTGTTCTAGAAGCTACGTAGGCCCAGCTCCACCTACATACAGTCGGACCACCCCGTCGTCAAGAAATCCCCTCTGCTCTGCTGTTGCATCATTATTTTCTCCTTCTTATATGATCCGGAATGTAACGCAGAGTGGGCGACTGTCTATGTTTCAACTAATCGGCTATAATTTCCTCTGAATCGTGTAAGAGGAAGGCCTACACTTCTCCTAATTATTGCATTGATACGTAATCTCTCCAACCTTGCGTCAAGATGTGATTACGATTCTCAAACCTGCGATATTTCCATCGTTTGAAGGATATACACTTGCTGGAAAGTACGTCACTCGATGATATGCAAATACACACAATTTATCGTTATCGTCAACAAATTTAAATAAAATCAAAGTATAAATTAGCGATGAGGGTTATTGCACAGATTATTTGCACTGCCTCCCCTGCTTTTGATAGGTAGATCTTGAATTTTACACATCACACACATGGTGGACCAGCTAGTGGTTTTTTTTTTAAATCATAGGGTATTTTCACACTGACAGCTGTTTCCCACTCGAAATCATGACAGAAAGTCAATAGCATACCTCCGCGGAACGAAATGAGTAGCTTCACGCTTGAACAACGTTGGGCAATACTGAAAAATTATTTCCAAAGTGAGTGGTGAGTAGAACAAACAGAGCGTTTTATGAAAAGAAGAAGTTTTGCCCGAAAAGAAGCACCCACCGCGACTGCTGTACGCTAGTTCAAAGCAAAACAGTTCGTGAGACTGGTATGCTAGTGGACAATACTCATGGTCCCCGTCGTCGTATGAATCGCACAGTTGATGGCTGCTGTGGCCGGGAGTATGAGACTCAATTCACGAACATCAACTCGTCATCGATCTCAAGAGCTCAACATTTCATGCAGTAGCCTGAGGAGAATTTTGCACAAAGATCTCGGTTTATTCGCTTACAAGGTCGAATAGACTCAATAATTGAAGGCGAGCGACCATCCGCTTCATAGTCGATTCACAGTTTGGGCCTGAAAGCAGCTTGAATTGCACGACGATTTTGGGCGAAAAATTATCTTTTCGATTTTTATCTCGGCGGGTACGTTAACAAACATAATTGCCACATCTTTGGCTCGGAAAACCCGCACGTTATTGTCGAGAAGCCAATGCATCCATAGAGAGTGACAGTTAGGTGCGGATCGTGGAGTGGTGGCATCATTGGACCATTTTTCTTCGAAAATGAGGCTAGGAACAACGTTTCGGTCAACGGTGGGCGTTAGAGAGCCATGTTCAATGACTTTGCTTTTCCTTAAGTTGAAGACAATGATTTGGACAACCTCTTGTTCATGGAGGATGGCGCGCCAAGCCACGCAGCCCATGCCACAATCGATCTTTTGAGCACCAAATTCCTAAATCGTGTTGTCAGCCGTCTTGACGATGTCAATTGGCTGCCTCGGAGCTGGGATTTGACCCCTTTTTTGTGAGGAACCGTGATGGATCGATGTTATGCCAACAATCCGTAATCGATTCAAGCACTTAAGGCCAATATCATCCAAGCAACAGCTCGAAACCATCAACAAGGTCTTGGAAAACTGGGTTGACAGAATGCGTTACTGCGAACCCAGCCGAGGCAGCCATTTGAACGACGTTGTATTTCATAATTAATGGGAATGTTTGTTTTTACTAATAAAGCTATAACACATAGAATACATTTAATTTTGTTAATTTTATTGCATTTTTTAAAAAGAAACTTGTATTGGGCCCACCCTATATAAACATCAATGTGTAAACCATAAAATTTTGTATATAATTAGCCTTTGTAAGTCCTTCATATTCAGCAAGAACGATCTGTTGCTCCAGTTACTCAATTTGATCCAGTCCCCCTTCAACTTAGGGGCGCCATCTTGTTAGTTCCCACTTGCGTTGTTCATAAGTTTCAGTTAACAACATTATAGACGACGGACAAGTTCATTTGTTGTCCTTGCGGCAGTAAAAATGTTTTTCTTACTCGTGAAGTGTGCAAACAATAGAAAGATGCCATTCATTGAGCATGTTACGCGGCGAGGAAATCATTTCCAGCTACTTTCGAAATTTCAATTAGTCTGTACCAGCAGCCTAGTTTCGAATATCTGCTCCCATTTTAAACCAATTGTTTTTTCTATGTCACAACCAATTCGTCGGAGCGCCCGTAAACGCTGATATGGAATGAATGAGGACCATACTCAACCGCCCACTCCATTCAGTCGAGCTGCGGGTGCAATCAGATCGGGATTTTATCGCTTGGCACGGCAGAATCATAGACTTCCAGACTTTCCCTGCCACCACTGAATGAACTCACAACACACTCGAGTAAAGGTTAAAAGCAATGCATATACTTACAGCATAACTTCCCAGAAATACAAATTGTTTCCCAGAAATTGGCATAGTTCCAAGGAAACCCACGGGGGAGTCTCAAGTTACGAATGTGAAATCTTAATACAATTGCAAAAGTTTCCCTTAGGGCACTTCAAAGGAGGAACTAATTCCGTACTTTTATCTCTGAAACTCGTCTAACAATGTGGAATACATTCCAAGTGCACATTGGGAGCAAATCGTACATGAATTTGCCGACAAAACTCTGGAGGGCTATCCCACCCACACAAGAAGGAATTCCCACTTGTTCCAAAGGCGAATGACAACCCTTGCAAAAACATTAAGAAAGTAAACCTTTTCCCAGCGTTTAAATTATTTTCAAATGTCCCCGGGCACTTTACTGCGACAATAAGTTGAAGAAATGTCAAAGGTCAAGATGAGATGTTAAATGGGAGTCGTCAATGCTTTTGGCAAATGTTCGATACGTTTTCACCTCCTCCGGTGTGCTGGTGGATCAAGTGGCCTTCAATAAATGATTTCGAGGTATCTGCAGTTAACTGCGATGGCCGGATTATTTGCGCTTTTTATGGCTAAGAAGAGTTGTGATGCGGAAGTAGGAACGTAAGCCCATAGAACACGTCGTAGGGACAGTGCCAGCTAGATTACATTTCGAACTTGACATTCGGAACCTTCGATTGATTCATTAATGGGAAGGAATGAGTGCAGTCAATGTAATTAATAGCTCGCCACACTGTCCTGCTCTGTAAATTGCGCACAAACTTGGCTTTGATTTTCGCGATTTGGAAACGTGTCGCCTTCGCAATGATAGAAAGTTTAATTTGAGTGGCAAGGGCATTGATATTGAATATACACTTTTATTTGATGGTGCTGAAATGCGACACGTTCAGACCCACGTAAGGAGACCGCCGTAAGCACTGACGGGTCAAAGACGATCGCGGGTATAGACGCGGGGGTGTTCCGTGACCATTTCGAGAAATCCCTGGCAATAAGAGACGAGTACCGAAGCCGAGGTACCTGCGATACAGGAACCAGCACTCGTGTTGAGAGAGCACAGCGTAACCGGCAAATCGATTACCATTTTCCATTTTCTGATAGCGAAGCGGCAATAAAGGCTATGACATCAGATACTGTGACATCGAAGCTGGTCAGGTTGTGCATACAGAGCATCAGTGAGATATCCTTGGTGAACTCAGTGACCCTCCGCTGAGTACTGGGGCATACTGGAGTCCAATGAAATGAAAATGCAGACAGCCTCCGCAAAAGGGGATCGGAGCTGGGAGAATCTGTAGCAATCGCGTAAGCGTTTCGTGGCTTAACTCCATAAAGAAAAAAAAACTAGAAGACCAGCTCTGGATAGAGCCAAAACTCCATGGCCGTCAAAGCCAGCCCCCTGTTTTGGAGCTCGCATTCATAAGGCCACGTGGTAAGATCTGTCGGCGGAGAGGACTTACGGTTGACAATGGGCTATGACGTACTCTGTGGACCATCTTTGAGGGTGACAGCAATTAAAGGAGCATGTGCGAGTCAGCACTTGTAGACTGTCAGAGTATGCTCGCGTTTTCCAAGCCAGAAACCTTGCTCAAGGAATGAGTAGTTAGGTTATAGGAGCCAGCCAACTGGGGTCCATAGTGTTACTACAGGTAACTACAGGTAACTAGAAATGGCCAGTTGGCTTGACCATTATTTTCCTTTATCAGTGTGAAGTACTACAGAAAATACAAAAACTACAGAAAAGTGAGATCCAGCGAAAATTTTGCACGGCACATATCTGAACGGTTTGAACGAGTTCCAACTGTCGCAAGTAGAGGAAGAATGGCGACTGTTTTCAACAGCTGTCATTGCCTCTGCACGTGATGTTTGTGGAGTTAAGCGGCTTGGAGTGGTGGCTGGTGGTTATAACTTCGTGGCACCGGAGTTCAAGAAGCCATCAGAGAGAAAAAGAGGACCTACAGAGACTGGATTCTCTTGGGGGACTCTGCTTCTCGTGAACGGTACACTGAGACGCGAAGAACTTTGCAAATTGGCTGTGCGAGCATCTAAACAGCAGTCCTGGAAGAAGTTCGGCGAGAAAGTTGGAAAGCGATCGTGGATCTGCAAAAAAGCTGTTCTGGCAAACCATTCGGCGGACTCAGAGGAAGAAAATTCAACACCATCGAAGGAGTCAAATCCAAGGATGTTGTGTTGCTTTCCAGTGAGATGGAGGAGCCGTAGACTTAAGTGGGGTGGTGGATCATTGGTCATTTTGGCGATTAAATCGCTAAAAGTTAGGCAACCCCGCCGGTGTGAATGAAATTCGGCTAGAAATGCTTAAGGTCATGGGTAAAGAGCGATTTTTATGGCTTTCTCGTGTCATTAGGTGGCCTGAGAACGCGGCGAGACCCCTGTCGACAAGCAACCTGAGGTGATTTTCCCTCTTTTCAAAAAGGGTGACAAAAGAGATATGATTGCTCCATCTACAGGGGCATATTTCTTTTAAGTCTCTCCGTGAAAGTCTACGCTAAGGTGTTGGAGGCGCGCTCTAGAGCTTTGGTCGAGTCCAGGATGGGAGACTTTTCACTTTTCGAATGGTACTCGAAAATGCCTGGGAGTGTGCCAAACCGATCTACAGCTGCTTTGTAGAGTTGTAGAGTTGCTCGAGGTAAACTCCAAGGGCCATTAACTGTGCTAACTTCGTCTTCGGACTTCTGCAAAGATGCACCTTGCCACCTCTCCTTTTCATAATATATGTATATAGACTGGAATGTTGCAGCGCAGCATCCATTTGGGAGAGTAAGTTATCTTCATTTTGCATATGACTTAGTTATCCTCACATCCTCCCAGACGTAACTCCAGCGCGTACTAGATAGGTTTATTGCCATATGTACAGATTCTGGGATGAAGATTATGATGATGAATTTGAAGTAATTTTGAGGCGAGCGCAAAACTGATTGAAATTGCGTACTTTGCTACAAGGTGACCAGATAACAACAATAGGAAGAGAAACTTAAATAAAACAACAACGGCGTGAGACAAGACAAACTCTGGCTTTATTTTGAAGCCACAGTCATGCCATAATTTCTGGAATAGCACAGCATACAAATGTATTCAGCTTCGCTGGCCTCGAGCTCGTGCAAAGTGGTTTGTTTAGTTAGCATAGACTAAGGATTTGACGTAGTCCTAGAGAAAATAATCGAGTGGTGTCAAGACGCTTGATCACGGCGACTGATGAACACTAGCTGAGAGATAAGAGTTGCGTCGCTTGTATGGCTGTAGTACTGCCCCGTTGGAACCACAGCTCGGATATATTGATGTTTCGAGGCTCTGGTAGCAGGCAGTCAGTTAGCATCGCTCTATACCTGAGACTATTGGCGATAACGATGTATACCTCCTCTACTTCAAAAGAAGTGTGGGCCGATGTCTGGTATGTCTGCTTGGTGGCTTAAGGTCTTAAGCTCTACGGTACAACGAATTGCTTGCATACATGGGGATAGTATTTACCAATGGTCTTCATTCTTGCTTTAGCCTGTGCTGGGCAGTTGCATAAAAGCCAGCGTGTCGTTCCCCTCCGATGATCTACAGTTGCTGCCTGTGTTACACAAGAGCAGGCCTAGCCTATAGGCACTTCACTTCGTTCTCTGTAACGAAAGAATTGAGAAAGAAAATTGGGCCAAAAAAGCTTTGCTCGTCAAGAAAGGAGGAAACGGATTAAACGAGGCTTCCATGGCCGAGCTGCATGCACACGTGGGTGACAAGATAGCCACGCTCGACCAAACACAGGTTTCCATTAATAGAAGCAGCCCAAATCAGACGCTATACGAGAGTCTAACAAAAGGGCACACGGTCAACAGAAAAGGACACACGTCACTTGACCAGCACATCACCAGGAATAACTTCAGAATAGTCAAGGATTTCACCGACTCCGTCACCATAGCAATGACTAAAAATGGCTCAGCGAATCAGCACAGTCAACAAGTGCTGAATTACTCTTGCCAATCGATGTATCAAGAGGCAATTGAACAGCAAAGTCCTCCCATGCAAGCTGGCACGCAGTTCTACGTGGGACAGACATACCGACACAGTCTATAGTTAGTCCCAACTGCAATTAGTTTTTCCCGGAATTGTGCGTGCCAAATATCACATCTCATTCAGGCTTAACGAAAAAAGATTTCCATTGAAACGGACTTGCCACCACAGACCATCAATTACAATAATTATGCTTCAAATTGAAACCAATGAATCACCGACAAGGCACAACACAATTCAATTTCGGACAACAAAATCCATTAGTATTCCATTTCGGGCGAAGAGGGTATCAAAAATTCTAATTTTCCTAAAATTAAGCATCGCTGTCCATACTTGACAGGGTATTAAGTTATCGTCAAACAGGATAACATCCCTTATCCCCTTATACTCATTTCACGCATCGCGGGCCGGAGAGTAATGACAGCTGATGATGACCATTAAGCGTTCAACGGAAAAGTTTGCTTTTTGGGGAATTTCGGGTAATTAATGAGGCAATGAATGGAATATTAGGGATTGTGGCGAATACAATGTTTTGTATTAAACCAGGCTGCTTGTAATCCGGGCGGAGAATTGCTTATCCTAGTAATACAATGCATGTTCGCTTGTTGTCCTAGCTCAGTACAATGTGGGCCAAATCAAAGTTTCTTTTTAAAAATGCAATAAAATGAACCAAATTCGATTATTTACATGTACTATGGCTTTATTTGTAAGAATAAACATTCCCATTAATTATGAAATACAACGCCGTTCAAGTGGCTGCCTCGGCTGACTTCGCAGTAGCGCATTCTGTCAACCCAATTTTCCAAGACCTTCTTGATGGTTTCCGGCTGTAGCTCGCGGATATCATCCAAATATTGGCCTTAAGTGGTTGAATCGTTTCCGGTTTATTGGCAAACCGTCGGTCCTTCACGGTTCCCCACAAAAAAAAAAGTCCAAAGTAGTCCAATCGGAGCTCCGAAATGGCCAATTCATATCGCCAAGACGTCTGATAACACGATTTGGGAATTTGGAGCACAAAAGGTCGATTGTGGCATGGGCTGTGTGTCATGTCGCGCCACTCTGAACTTTTAATTAATTTTTTCATTAAAAAGCAAAGTCATTTAACATGGCTCTGTAACGCCTATCGTTGACCGAAACGATGTTCCCAGCCTTATTTTTGAAGAAAACCGGTCCAATGATGCCACCACTCCACGATCCGCACCTAACTGTCACTCTCTATGGATGCATTGGCTTCTCGACAATAACGTGCGGGTTTTCCGAGCCTAAGATGTGGCAATTATGTTTGTTAACGTACCCGCCGAGATAAAAATCGAAAAGATGATTTTTCGCCCAAAATCGTCGTGCAATTCAAGCTGCTTTCAGGCCCAAACTGTGAATCGACTATGAAGCGGATGGTCGCTCGCCTTCAATTATTGAGTCTATTCGACCTTGTAAGCGAATAATCCGAGATCTTTGCGCAGAATTCTCCACAGGCTACTGCGTGAAATGTTGAGCTCTTGAGATCGTTGACGAGTTGATGTTCGTGAATTGAGTCTCATACACCCGGCCACAGCAGCCATCAACTGTGCGCTCCATACGACGACGGGGACCATGAGTATTGTCCACTAGCATACCAGTCTCACGAACTGTTTTGCTTTGAACTAGCGTACAGCAGTCGCGGTGGGTGCTTCTTTTCGGGCAAAACTTCTTCTTTTCATAAAACGCTCTGTTTGTTCTACTCACCACTAACTTTGGAAATAATTTTTCAGTATTGCCCAACGTTGTTCAAGCGTGAAGCTACTCATTTCGTTTTGCGGAGGTATGCTATTGACTTTATGTCATGATTTCGAGTGGGAAACAGCTGTCAGTGTGAAAATACCCTATGATTTAAAAAAAAAACCACTAGCTGGTCCACCATGTGTGTGATGTGTAAAATTCAACATCTACCTATCAAAAGCAGGGGATGCAGTGCAAATAATCTGTGCAATAACCCTCATCGCTAATTTATACTTTGATTTTATTTAAATTTGTTGACGATAACGATAAATTGTGTGTATTTGCATATCATCGAGTGACGTACTTTCCAGCAAGTGTATATCCTTCAAACGATGGAAATATCGCAGGTTTGAGAATCGTAATCACATCTTGACGCAAGGTTGGAGAGATTACGTATCAATGCAATAATTAGGAGAAGTGTAGGCCTTCCTCTTACACGATTCAGAGGAAATTATAGCCGATTAGTTGAAACATAGACAGTCGCCCACTCTGCGTTACATTCCGGATCATATAAGAAGGAGAAAATAATGATGCAACAGCAGAGCAGAGGTGAATCCTTGACGACGGGGTGGTCCGACTGTATGTAGGTGGAGCTGGGCCTACGTAGCTTCTAGAACACCCATTCCTTCTATTTTTCTACCACGAGTGGATGGGACCTACAGTTTTGTGCCGACTGCGAGCGGCGAAGTTGGGGAAGTTTTTTCTACACAGGAATACTCTTTGAGCATTGCCAGTGACTCAAAGGAGTTGGTGTCGTGAATTATGAAAGTTGTCAAATATGGGGAGTAAACCTACAAGCCCCCGAATAAGAGGTGACGAAGAATATTCACTAGGCCACGGACGCTAATGATATAATTCTTCTTCTTCTTTATTTGCCACTGTAGTCCGCGGTGGACCTGAGACTCAACTAAAAAGACTGTCCAACAAGCGAAATCTCTGGCTAGCTGTCTTCCATTTCACACGCCAAGTTAGTTGAGGTCATTTACCACTTGTCTGTTCTACCTTAGATGTGGGCGTCCTCTGTTGCGTTATCCCACATGTTAGAAGTCGAAGAATCTGGGCCGGAGCTGAGTTGTCCATACGCTCTAGCCACCTTAGGCGTTTGATCCGTAGACGCCTGGCTAAGCTTCTGTCGCTGTGCAACCCGTCTCCCTTCGGGTAGGGGTTAGAATATACCCGAGGTAAGGCATGCCTGTCGTAAGAGGCCACTAAAATCTATGATCCGAGAGCAACTGGTTTAGGACACGTCCCTATTCCAGAGCTCGTCACATATGATGGTTGCAAGCTCGCAAAGGAATTAATGAAAAATGAAGGACTCGCCAATCTCAATCATAGATTGGTCTACGGCTTTTTTGAATATTACCGGCCAGTCTGGAGATGTAATGGCATCCTACTGGTGGCTTGACCAGAGGCTATAGTCTGGTGCCACGGAAGATGAGGAAAGCTCTGCGACTAGCATCGGTTTCAGCATGATCAATTGAGATTGGGGGCGTTGTGGTGGATGTGGTTTAACACCCAAAGTCTCGGGGAGAGGTGGACATTGTACGTAAATGTCTCAGAGTTAACCAGAGGATGGCAGGTAACTCTAAGACGTGAAATGAATATGAGCCAAATTTGTGTGGAGTTGAAAAATACAACCGGGTGCTACGACCCAAGGAGTAGCAGAGGTTTGGGTAGGCCTCGCCACTTTACCAAGGTGAAGAAATAAGTCCATAAGCTTATTTCAAAATTTGGAACTTAAGATTCCTACTGAAGGCGTCTGG
Organism: Eristalis pertinax; assembly: GCA_907269125.1. NCBI lineage: Eukaryota > Metazoa > Arthropoda > Insecta > Diptera > Syrphidae > Eristalis > Eristalis pertinax. Next base: position 44,745,030 of record OU026145.1, on the reverse strand, counting down.
TCAAGCCTCTGTAAATGGAGTAAAAGAACTCGTGATATAAGGCTAATGAAAGGTGATCACGTTAATTAATTACTTAGTCGTACAACGCGTACAGTTCGTGGCAGAACTCTTCTCTCAAAGAGACCAAGGACTTCTTCGTCCGCTTTTGAGCTTATCCTTGCCTCTGCACGGTACAGCTGGACTGGGATGATCAGTGTCTTATATAAAGTCAGCTTGTTCCTTCGAGAGACGGTTCTGTTACTCAATTGCCTCTTGAGCCCGAAGAAACAGCGATTGGCAAGAGTTATTCTGGCAGAAATCATTGCGATAAAAGAAGCACTGCCCTGGCTCAAGAACAGTGTAATATCCAAAAGGGATATAGCCATCTGTTGGGACAGCAGGCAGCAATTAAGTCCGTGGACAATGTCATGTTCAATCCAAAAACATCTCTAAATTGCAGGCTCTTAACTAGACGTCCGAGCATTTCAATATACACCTCATGTGTGTACCGGGACACTGTGACAATGTGTGGTACATCCTCTTGGTCAGCTGCGTGGCAAGATTTACATACGATGGGCGTTCAATATATTCTCGGTATCGAGGCGAAGCTGTTGTTATATATATAAATTGACTTGTTTATCCATTAATGCTATTTTAAGAGCATTCGTAAAATTGCATATAAGTCTGATTATTAATTCGCGTTTTATCTCTAGTTAAACAGAATCATAATGCAACTGAGACGATGAGGGTGAAAATTGAGCATCGCGCTGTAATTAAATTTCTCACTAAGCAAGGAAAAAGTCAAAAAACTATTCATGAAGAGATGGTGGCTGTTTACCAGGGTTCCGCACCTTCATTATCAACTGTGCAAAAGTGGTCAAGTGAGTTCAAGAGAGGCAGAGAGAGCATTGAAGACGACCCCCGCTCCGGCGCCCCGGCTACTGCTTGTAGGGGAGAAAGCATCAAAGAAGTCGAAAAACTTGTTCTTGAGGATGCCCGAATAAAGGTGGAAATGATGGCAGAGATCACCAAGCTTTCAATTGGTACCATTCAGACCATTCTTCATGACCAGCTTAACCTTTCAAGGGTCAGTGCAATGTGGATGCCACGAATGCTCACAGCGCCTCAGAAAAAAAGTGAGAATCGCATGCTGTAGAGAGCTTTTGGAGATGTGTAGTGAGAACGCGGACGGTGTTATGGATCGAATTGTTAGTGGTGACGAAACATGGGTCCACTACTATGACCCTGAAAGCAAACAAGAGTCCATGCAGGAACAGACCCCCCGAAGATGTTCAAAGTCACTCCGTCTGCCGGCAAGCTCAAGGCCACAGTTTTTTGGGACTCAAAGGGAATCTTGCTCATTGAGTACAAAAAAATAAGCTGAAACCATCAACGCCACATCCTACGCATCCACTTTGCATAATTTGCGGGAGGAAATTAAAAAGAAAAGACGGGGTAAACTCGCAGCGGGTGTGTTGCTTTTTCATGACAACGCTCCTGTTCACACGGCGCGAGTTTCCAAGGCTGCTGCGCGAGATTGTGGTTTCGAAGAAATCCAACACCCACCCTATAGTCCAGACCTTGCCCCTAGTGATTATTTCCTGTTTCCGGATTTGAAAAAATGTTTTCGTGGAAAAAGATTTTCGGTTGATGAAGAACTCAAGTGGGCCAATAAACGCGAATTAATGATCACATTTATATAAAATTTTAGTCAATTTATATATACAACCACAGCTTCACCCCGATACCGAGAATATATTGAACGTATCAGAGCTAACTCAGGGTCAGCTGCGTGGCAAGATTTACCCACTTTTTCTCAAGTTTCAAATCAAGCTGCCGCCTATACATATCTCAACTAAATCGACAAGCGCTTCTACATTCGTCTAAGCAGGATGCCTGCCCATAAAGACATTCCAGGAAATAACGAAGCCGATGAACTCGACAGGTCTCCAAACCTTACAGTGGCATTGTCATGACTGCCAATCACGGACCCTTAAAGCCACCCCTGGAATACTTGCCAACCAACTGATTGGGTTCCCCTGCCAGTGCGCCAAGCAACAGTGGGAAGAAGGACTCAAACAAGCACACGAATGTGATATCAATTGTGTTTCTAACCAAATTTAATGAAAGAATTCACTTCGGCGTCACACCACTTCTAGGACCCGGAATAAAGCTCATTTACGGCAGCTGTTGAACTGGTCTGCACGCGAATAAATTACATGCGACGAGGTCCTGGCGAACTACATCAAATTTTGAAGAAAAGCCTGCGATCCATAAAGACTTCAGTCGCCCGTTGAGTTCATCGATTCAAAGCCTTGGTAACCACTCGTGCTTTATGGCGCGTGTCACACGCAATAAAAAACGTCTCCTGCTCTCCAGTTGAGAGCACTTAAAACTTGTAACGCGATACTCAATTTGAAATCTGGCCCAATTAGGCAATTCCCCTTACAACCTCAATCATGGGCAAATATAAATTTTGCTCGAATTTATTCGTTAGGGTAATGATTCGAACACAACCGATTAAATTACATTTGCTCCATCATCCACTCTCGCCAGCGCCTCGACTTTTGGGGGGCCATTCAAATTCAATATCAAATTCATTTCGGCGATGCTCGTAATTAGTTCACTTGTTTGTCGTGGCGGCGCATCGCATTCCCTCACATGGCGGTCAGTGAAAAATTGAATAAACATGTTTTTTTTTTCTCTTGCAACCCTCTTTTCAGCTCGTTGGCGGAAATGGACATGAATACCACTTCAAGCACAGGACTCTGCCACACGCGAGGTCACGACGAAGCATCACACACTCCCGGATACTGAAGAGCAATCCTTTGGTAAGCATAAATTGTCTATTTTAATTAATGTGTGTTTTGTAATCGCATCCATTCGTTGGATTAATGTACTTTCCCATCTAATGATGATAATTGCATGGCTAGAGAATGACAAATGAGGAGAAGATGAGACGTTTTTTCATTCATTTCATCTTCATCCATGCTTGCGCGAGCTTTTGTCTTCAGGAAGACAGTTCCTCGAGCGAGTGGCTTTAATTTGATTGCACAGAGAGTCTGATTACTTTTCAATTTAAAAAGTTTTGATTGCAATTTGATCCGTTCTGCCGATACGAAGCCATTTTTTTTTTTGTTGAATGAGAGAGAAGGCAATACAGGAAGTGATATCAAATGGCAGAAGGTCGTTGAGTTCGTTGAGTTTGAGGCAAATCTGAGTGTCGAAGAGAGGTGTACGTGTTGGATGCTTTACTACAGCTTGCAACAGAACTCCTTGAAATTCGAAATTCGAATGTTACGTTATATTGCTGCTACATCTTTAAATGCGTCGCTGATGTTTTTGGATGCCAGTAGCGCATTAAATTCGAAAAGGCAGAGACTCAATTATAGCCCGCTCGCAATCCGAATAAGTAGCCCAAATCTCAGATCTCTTATGGGCATTATAACCGGGCACTGGGCCATTGGATCTCATGCCTCTAGGCTTTCCCTACAATGACCTACAATTAGCTGCTGAGACGAGGAGGGGACAGAAACCATTGCACATCTTCTTTGCAATTGCAGTGCTCTCTCTGCCCGAAGAAGAAATCACTTATAAACCTGGTAGTTGGCATTAGCGTCAGTCGTCTTCCACGCTTTATCAAAAGCACTAGCTGACTTGCGCGGTAACACAGCGGGCATAAGGTGGTACACGCGTGACTGCTGGCTACCAGCTGTCAGCCAACAACCTAACCTCACCTACATGCCATCGGCGGGCACTCTATGTCCCACTTAAACATTAACGTTGTCTGTCAACATATCCTAGGGACTTGCACTTTTGACTTCTTTTTCAGTGTTTTTTTTCTGAAATGGAAAAAATAATGTTCGACTGTTTGTTTGCATGCGTGGTATATGCAGGATCTCATCTCATCTTCAGTGGCTCCCATGATCTACTTAAAAGGCACGTACTCGCTCCTCCGCCAACGACTCTAAGTGATCAGGAGCTATGCCAAAGCACAACCAGGCTATTTTTTTTTGGCATTTGTTCCAACCACTTAGTCCTGGGTCTGCTAAGGGGTTGCCTACCTGATGGAATCGCATCATTCAGGACACGCCTCGGAAGTCGTGATGACGGGGATTGTGTATGCAGGATAAACTTTAAAACAATTGATCTGATCTTTATGAAATCTTGACGGTCGGTCATAGGCTCCTCTCCCAAACACCTGCTTCACCAATACAGCGACTATTTACTGAAATATGCATTAGTTTGAAGCTACATTCATGGCTTTGTGTATGCACATCGTTAAAATGGCCGCGGGCAGAGCTTTGATCGGTCGGTCTAATATGTGCAGCGTTATTCCGGCAATAACGTGTCGAATATTAGCCGCAAGCTCGTCGAAAGAAATCGACTAATGACTTGACGTAGCCCAAGAGAAAATAATCGAGTGGTGTCAAGTCGCATGATTGCGGCGGCCAATTGATTAAGGCTCGCTGTGAGATGATTCAGTCTAATTAAGTTCTAAAAATCAAATTTTCAGACCTAGAATTAAAACAGTCAAACTAGAGATGATGGAATCTAGACATCTGTTACCAACTGAACTGTCCAGTAGCAGAGTACCACAGAAAAAACTGTTCCTTGGAGTGATCTCCCATCGGCCTATATCCCAGACAGACCGTCACCAATCTAGCGATATCATTACGATTTCGCCGATGGATATCTTTGGTTTGGATTGCTTGTACTCTGGCCATATTGCCGTGACTTTGCACAGCTTGTCAATCTCAGTCTGGTCCATCTAAGGTTTGCTAATTCAAGGAAGTGCTAGATATGTTAGCTTTGACTGCTTCTAGTGGGACGTGAGCCTCCTCTACAAGCGAGTACTGAAGCGCTGATGCAGATCCCTTCCTATCCACTTCATCGGCCTTCTCATTGAATGGGATGTCACTGAGAGCTGGAAACCCAATAAGAGACATTTTGGACTAATTTATAACATGGAGTAAATATATCTATGCTATCAACGCATATGGCAACCTTCTCCCTTGGCAAGATATTTGGGTTAATTTGATTAGACGACACGCTTCCCGGATTGCATATCTGTAGGGTTTGGAAATGTTCAGGAATTTCAAAGAACACACTCGCACCGACTCCGACGGTCGTCTTTGAGCCGTCAGTGCAGTTCCGTTTCCGTTCTTTCGGGAATTAAAGTGCCAAATCCATTTGATAGGTAAAGTCTGAGGCCGTATAGATGAACGATGGTGCTGTGATCACAGGGTATCGATGTCCAGCACCCAGATTCTCTGAGCCTGATGAGAGCTGTAGTGTATTTACTGTAGCATTACCGTCAGGGCGTCTGACGTGCATATGCATATTCTTCTTTGTACCTTGTTGAGTTTTGTGGAATCGTATTTTTTCGTAACGATTTCTGGTAGTATATAGGGTGGTTTTTCTTAAATCATGCGTTATTTTGACACTGACAGCTGTTTTCCGCTTCGCGGAATGAAATGAGTAGTTTATCGCTTGAACAACATTGCGAAATATTGAAAACTTATTTTCAAAGTGAGTGCTGTGCCCAAACAGTGCGTTTTTGAAAAGAAGAAGTTTTGGCCGAAATGAAGCATCCACCGCGACTACTGTCCGCAAGTTTGTGCAAAAAGTCCTGTAGGCTAGTGGACAACACTCATCGTTGTCGTGTGGTGCGCACAGATGACAATGTGGCTGCTGTGACCCCCTTCGAAAATGAGGCTGGGAACAACGTTTCCGTCAACTGTGGTAGGCGTTACAGAGCCATATTTACTGAAATTGAAGATATGGATTTGGACGACCACCAGTTCATGCAGAATAGCTCGCCATGCCACACAGCCCATGCCACAATGGATCTTTTGAGCACGAAATTTCGAAATCGTGTTATCAGCGGTCTTGACGATGTCAATTGTCCGCCTCGGATCTGTGATTTGACCCCTTTGGCCTTCAAGCAATACGTGAGTTACAGCCCGAAACCATCAACAAGGTCTTAGAAAATTGGGATGACAGAATGTGCTACTGCGATGCCAGCCAAGACAGCCACTGGAACAACGTTGTATTTCATAATCAATGGGAATGTTTGTTCTTACTAAGGAAGCCATAATACATGGACAAAATTTAATTTTGTTCATTTTATTGCATTTGGCCCACCCTGTATTTCGGACATATTCGATATGGTTATCAGGAGAATCTGTAAGTTTTTTCAGAAAAATTTAAATGGTGCCAGGAGCAACTGCTCTTCGTCTAAGTGAAGTAGTCACTTACCTACCAACCTTCCAAATTTTGATTTAATGAGAGAAAGAGAAGAAAAAGGGTCTCAATTATTTTTGAAAGTCAGTGAATTATCCATTTTTATGATGAACTCATCTTCACATCGAACCCAGCTAGATTTAATGTTCCTCTGTTCTATTTTATGTTCCTCCCTAACCACGGTTCGGCCTCCTTTGAGAGACAATTGCTGCACAGATTTTGTTTCCTTTTCCGAATCCATGACCAAATGGTTGTCTGCTTAATCCGCAAATCGTGGATTCATTATCAACATTTCTCTTGCAGCAGACCTTCGTGGGCAGGTCGACTGTCATCGCTAATGCTGTTGTTCCAGATGTTTGCACGTTGAGGCGGCATTTGAATCACTTGCAGAATATTTCCGAAAATTAATTTACCAAAAATAATGCTGATAAATGGTTTACTTACCCACGGTTTCATTTCATTTGTGACCTTTTTTGCTTTTTTTTTCTCTCGCTTAGGTGGGTGATGAATGTCCGCCTTCTGGATTCCGTCTTGATTTTATTCGGATGATAATCCCTTTCAGAAGGAAATTAATATTTGTGACGGATGGGCTTACGTTTGATGGTGATGTGGGATTTGATTGGGTTTGGGGAACTCCTTTTTCTCCCCGAAATGTGTTCATATTTGTTTGTTGACTAGTCGATTGAGAATTTTTTCGGTTCAATATGGATTTATTTTACGGCGAATCAGCATTTCTGGTTCTACTTCGATACTAGCAGGGCTTTGGTGGCTATGTTTACTTCATTAGACACCAATCCCTGGCTGGTTGGTGGCTTTAGGTCCAAAGGAGTCTACTCTCGGTCAAACTTTTGCACCGTGCGACGAATTGCCTGCACACTGAAGCCAAATATACGTAACACATTTATGTATGTACAACTGAGGTTCGATGATATTTTTTCAATAATTCCCGCATATTTAGCCAGCCTGCTACGAAGCACGATGAAATGGCAAACATTATTGAATATTTTGACAGCTGGATGTGATTGGTAAACTCGCCAGCTGCTGAAACATAACAATTGGAAAAACCATCTCTCTTGTCTCCTCTCTCGCACAGTATTTGATAAATACGTTCGTGGCAGGGCTGTACGAATGATTTACTTTTAAGGCAGGACACGAAGTCGCAGTACTGCCATCTGTGGCATCATCATCCTTTGCCATTTGAAGAGGACACCCAAGTCATACTTTACATTTTTCATACCAGAAATTACACTCGTTGGCCACAGCTAGGAATCATCTTCTAGCCTCGCCTAATCCACTCAACCATCCTCCTCTCCTCGTCTCTCCACCTCTCGTGATTCGTCGCAAACGAAGACCTTCGTTTCTAAAGTTTCTTTTGAACAGATTTTCTTGAATTTAATTTCCAAAAAATTCCTTTTAAATCTAAAAACAAACTTGGAGAAACTTTTCAACCCACCGCACCAAGGTACGGTTGAGGATTTCGTTCACCTTTTGACATAACCAGGTCAAAGCAGGACTGTTTTGTTTAGCTATTCATAACTTAAGTGCTTACATCAGTTTGATGAAAAAATAAACGAGAAAAAAACATGGAAACAGCGTTATGACTGAAAAGTTTGCACTATAAGAGAGGGGGTGGCGATGGAATGAGAAGTCGGAAGAGAATTTTCCATTTTCCGAACACCGCAGGGGCTGTGAGTCGAGAATCACGAGGTGGTGCCGTGAAAATGAAAGTTACTGTCCACGGCCCATATTTGAAGTACACTTTTTTTTATAATTTTTAATAGGTTTAATAGATATTCAATAGGGGCGTAGGGGCTTTGTTCTTGCGTCGACTCCTACGTCGGGTGTCTACTATCTATGTTCAATTCCCTACTCGCATTCATTCGATTCATTGACAATTCCCATAGACCAGTGACGGTTCGCCGAAGGTTCGTAGATGTGCACCGCACACCCTACCAAAATCTTTATTTTGTATATGTTACCAAAATACCTAAACCTTCCCATTTGTATTTATTATGCGACTGTAGGTATCAGTCACCGCCCCGAATCTACCAAAAAGTTAAAAAAAAAACACGGTACTCTATAGCACTCTATAGCACATATTGTTCACATTTATCAAGCGCACGTCGCAACGATCCTCCTTTGCTTCTTTCGAATGCCAAGAGAATTCATTCTCAATCAAAACAACGAAAATGAATACATTTGGGTGTGCTCTCCACATCAGCACACCGAAGAAAAGCAAAACCACATATCAAAAAAATTCAGACAGAGAGAGAAGACAAAATTGTTGAATACAAATCTGTATGGTTACAACATTCAGCGCACCGTCGTTCATTCATGCACTCGGTGTGTACAAGGCAGAAGCAATACGTTGAGGATTCTTGTTCATTTTCATTTCGCTTGAGGTTTGGATTCACTACCATATATAAAGGGTATTTTTTTTTTAGGTATAGAACTTTAAATTGGCAACACTATTTTAACTGGCGGCCATTTTGTCAGCTGCCAAGTGATTTATTTTTAGTTTGGTTTGGCCTTTCCTACATGAATTGACTGACGCCTGAACAATGCTTACAAATTGTGCAAATTTATTTTGAAAAACATGGTTCTGTTCGAAATACGTATCGGGCACTACGTCCATTTTCACCATGCTCACTTTTGGTTGAATGGATACGTCAATAAACAAAACTTTCGTATTTGGACCGGTGATAATTCTCAAGAGTGTGTTGAGACACCGTTGCATCTACAAAAACTGACGGTTTGGTGTGACCTGTAAAGCGGTTGGTGGAAAAATTGTTCCGTACTTCTTTAAAAACGATGCTGGCCAGAACGTTACATTCAATGGTAACCCTCTATAGAGAAATGATTACTGACTTTTTCGCTCATCAATTGAACAACCATGATGTGAGGGAGCTGTGGTTTCAACAAGATGGCACAACATGTTACACAGCTCGTGCCACAATTGATTTGTCGAAGAAAACGTTTGGTGACCGCTTAGTTTCACGTTACGGACCCGTGAATGAATTGGCCTCCAAGATCGTGCGATTTAACGCCGCTTGACTATTTTCTGTGGGAATATGTGAAGTCGCTAGTCTACGCCGATAAGCCCGAAACGATTGACCACTTGGAGGACAACATTTGCCGCGGTATTGCCCGATATACGACCACAAATGTTAGAAAAAGTCATCGAAAATTGGACTTCCAGATTAGACTACATCCGAGACAGTGGCGGTCATATCCCAGAAATCAATTATAATGTTAAAAGATAGTAAATGAATAAAGTAAATGGCATGTCAATTCAATGACCGATGTTATGTCAACAAACCAGAAACGATTCAAGCTCTTAAGGCCAATATCGTCCAAGCAATGCGTGAGCTACAGCCAGAAACCGTCAACAAGGTCTCTGAAAATTGGGGTGGCAGAATGCGCTACTGCGAAGCCAGCCGAGGCAGCCACTTGAACGAGGTTGTTTTTCATAATTAATGGGAATGTGTGTACTTACGATTAAAGCCATAATAAAGGGTGCTGAAATTTTAAGAGCCGATGTTGAATGTGATTGTACATGCGTACAATCGGAAAAATCGTGCAAAAATTTGAGCAAACCGGGTCTGTAGGAGATGTGAAAATACCAGTGCATGCTCATACAGCTCGTACTGCAGAACATATTGCTGCTGTTCGCTATAGTGTGGCGGAAGAGCCGTCCACCTCAACTCGTCGTTGTGCCCAACAATTGCACCTCTCACGCTCGTCGTTGATGAACATTATGCATAAAGACTTGCATTTACACGCTTTCAAGGTGCAATTGACTCAAGAACTAAAGCCTCTTGACCATTTCAAGCGTCGTCAATGGTCAGAATGGTGGCAAGAAATGGCAACAGTGGATGATCAATTTTCGAAGAAAATCATCTTCAGTGATGATTCACATTTTCACCTCCGTGGATTCATTCGTTGATAAGCTGAATTGCCGCATTTGGGCGAATGATAATCCAAGAGTGATTGTCGAAAAACCAATGCACCCACAAAGTGCGACTGTTTGGTGCGGTTTATGGGCTGGCGGCATCATCGGGCCGTATTTTTTCCAAAATGATGCCGCTCAGGCAGTTACTGTGAATGGTGTTCGCTATCGTGAAATGATAAGATATGAATGTGGACGATATGTGGTTTCAATAGGACGGTGCCACTTGCCACACAGCTAACGAAACAATGGCTCTTTGCGCGACAAATTCAATGGCCGTGTTATCTCACGTGGGGGCGATGTCAATTGGCCGCCAAGATCATGTGATTTGACACCGTTGGATTTTTTTCTTTGGGGTTATTTGAAACAAGCGGTGTACGTCGATAAGCCAGCAACAATTCAGGAGCTAAAGGATGAGATAATTCGGCACATTAGCGGCATATAACCTCAATTATGCTTCAGCGTCATCGAAAATTTGGACCATCGGATGGAGGTGTGCCGCCGAGGTCGCGGCGGCCATTTGGCCGATATTTTGCTACACACATAATTGAACCATACCAATATTGTCATAATAAAAAGAAATGACAATAATTTCCTAAATAATTTGTGTTTTATTCAAAATCAACATCGGCCCTTAAAATGCAACCACCCTTTACATAGAAAAAAATTAATTTTATTCATTTCATTACATTTTTAAAAAGAAACTTGTTCTTGGCCCACCCTGTACTAAAAATCAATGTCGTCTCAATCATATCCCTCACAGAATCTGTAAAGCATCCACCACCAATCGAAATCCACTCCTAACTGCCAACAGAACTATCGATTTATCTCTATCCCGCGAACGTCATCGCAAAACGGAGGCAATTTCCAAACGCCCTCAATGCCAGCGAAATGTAATCAATATTTCGAAATCCCACTATTGCAAGCGGTTTTCGATAATTGCGAAACTTAACCTCACCAATAGACGTTAGCCCCGTGACGGGCTAATTTGCCACCGAAAGCCCAAAAACCTATCGACCTCAAATTACCAAAATATGCGCCCCATATTTCATGCTCCGATAAGCATGTACTCTCCTACGTGCACATGCCGTGTGCACAAGTAGTGATTTCATCCGGGCTTTGCATTCCGTACATCGAGTTGCGAGTTGCGAGTTGCGACCCTCACCTAGTCGTCGGCCATATGGTGGCACTGTGGCAGCCAGTGCTCTTCAAGCGACGGCGGCGCCAGGCGATGGAACTTTTCTAGGTGAAAGTGAAATGGAATTCCGGTGAATTCATTACAACAATGGATGGATGGATATTTGCATAACAGGTTTGCCCTGCTCACACTCGCACACACAGGGGCTGGCGCCCACACCCAGAGAATGTGCGCATTTCTCCGTTGTCGCTAAGTAGGCGACCCGCACCACCCAGCCTCATCCGTCCCGCATCGCAATGGGCACTACATTTAGTCAATATTCTATATGCAGGCATACACACACGTTGCCGGGGTTTAAAATTGCAAATAAGCCCGGGGCACGGAGGTGCGAACGGGCGCAGGGGGCCTGCACTAGAGAATAATATGAAGAAACATAATGTCACACCGTGAACGAACGAAAGCGCCTGCGACCACCCACGTATACCGTCAATTCAGTTTAATCCTCTTACAGGGAAGTTGACTGACAAACTCGATTTTTAAGGCCAGTGTTATGAGGTTGTTCCAGTTTGTGCCGCCACCGAGCTGCCACCACCTCCACGTCGTCGTCGTCGTCGTCTGCGGTAGTGTGTGTGTGTGTGTAGAAATGGGGTTGCCACCCCCACACACACTCTCTCGCACCACGGCACCAACACACCGGCGCACAGTGGGCTGAATTCATTGTCTAGGCGATTGCAGAGAGCCCATGCCCCTGCGGGTGAAATTGAAATTCGAAAGAGCTTCCGATTGGAATGATTGTGGTTGGCTGCCAATGGTGCCGCCAGAGGGGGTTGCATTTTATTTTCCAACTCAGTGGCAATCGACGCGCAAATCATTGCAAAAGTCAGCCATTGTTAGCAAAAATTTAAATATTACCCAGATTCCGTTAAAGGTTCGCCAAATGTCAAAGCCAAACCGCAAAAGGAAAGGGGATACATACATCACCACCACCCCCGTCCGTGTATGTATGCACGTCGTATGTGATTCCTACAAGTACACGTGCCATTTTTAGAATTAATTATATCCCTCCCCGATGTAAGCCAGAAGGTATTTGTGTTTCCATCAAGTTTTAATCCGAAATTTGGGGAATTTTTGGCAACTCTCCGGGCCCCGATTGACCACAGAATGAGTTTGATGTGGAAAGCTAATTATTTACTTTTTGCGTGACTCGGCAACTTGACTAAATGGCCGAGTTCCTGCTCAGGCCACAGCTGGACAAGCGTGTGGCAGATGCTGCAGTCAGTGAAGCGATCCCATTTCCGCATGTGTCACAGCAGATTAATTCTAACGTGGAATCCAATTAGCGCCGGGTATCCAATTAGAGGGTGTCCTGTGAAAATGCGGTTCACTCTGAAACGCGAGAAAATACAATTTACTTTGAGTCAGAAGAGTCGACTTGTGGCTGCTTGCAGTAGCTCTGCATCGATTTCAGCGAGGTGGTGCTGAGGACGTAACGCAATGTAATCGGCGAGTATTCGTGGCAATTTTCTAAGTAGAGATCTGGTAGGTAGCTGGAATGGCTTGTCGGTTGAGACTAAAGTCCCCATCGGCTGTAGCGCCGCGCAAAGCAAAGACACACTGCTAAAATTGCATGCGCATAAAATAGGATTAGTATACCCGGACCTCTAGCACGAAACCAGTGAATGCTGTGCGTTACCGATTTCGGCAGTGGCCGGACCCATCGCAACCTTTGGTCCTACTTCCTTGGTCGCTCTCGAGGTGGTGGCGTGATGGCCTACCTTCCTAGTAGCGACCAAGGGGTTTCCTTGGCTTGCTGTCGGCTGTTCCATGAATTCGCGGTAGATCGCTTCTGCTCTCGCGAGCTTGCCCTTTTCCTTCTCTGTGAGGGTTTTTGGGTCGCGACCTCTCTCTTTTGGCATTGGCGCGTTGCTTGCTGAGGATTTTCGGCACTGGATTGTGGTCTTTGGTTATGACCGCTTTTGCACTGCCCAGTGTCGAGTTCGCTACCTCAGTTGATGTGTTTGGAGAGGCGTTCTTCTTTTCGGGAGATTAAGAGGAAGTTTCCGGATTACCAGCAACACTGTATATCTACATAGCAGGCTGGTCCCCAGCTTTACCTGGCCTGGCAGCACCTTCTTCGCGGATCGGCTTAGGGGTCATGGCCAAATCCATGAGGACATCCTCCTGAGGAGACCTTCCAACAGGTGAGACCGCCCTTCGCTTGCGCCGAATTGCTTCAGCCCCTGGGGGGGTGGGGGTGGTCCCATCAGTGCTTCATCACCCTTAACCTTCTGCGGATTAGTCTTTGGGCAAACAGCTGGCTGCTCTTTACTCTCCGACGCCTCCTTTGGATCCACCATTGGGCGGAAGACGTATGGCCTATCCAGCTCATTAGAGGCTTCCTCTAAAAAGTCACAAGTCTTGTAATTAAACAATTGAAATGGAATCTTGATAGTATGCCTCCATATCAAACAAGATGTGCCTTAATCGGAGTAGAAGCATTAGAAAAAAAGACGAAATGTTCATTCATGATATTTTTTTTATTTGTCCTGAAATTCTTCAAAATGTATTATTATATGTTCCAGAAAGAAGTCTTCGTACAAGAAAATGTTTATTCCAACCAAGCCACTGCCATCATTATGGTTTTTTTTTTTTTTTTCAAATAATTTTTTATTTTCAATTCAAATCAACTTTGGTTATAAATTTCCGCGAAGCCTTACTGGCTTTTCTGCAGAATGTTGTGCTTCTAACATTGATAATTGAGATTAAGTAAGCTTAGTTTAATAAACATTCAATGAAAGTTTACAAAAAAATTAATAAATTTAAATAAATTAATAAAATTAATTTCAATTGCTGGAATTTCGATTTAATAGAAAGTCTTTTTAAGCTTTTTTTTTCGAGTTTTAAAATTTCTAATTTGTCTAAGCTCTTGCGGAATTGTGTTGAGAGCTTCAGGAACACTGCATTTCAACTCTCTTCTTCCATAGTTATTGTAAAACCGGGGTTCTTGGAGCATACCTTGTGCACGTCTTCTTGTATTTATTCCATGATTAATTGGTGTGGTGAATCGTCGATCGTCTTGGTATTCTAATATGAGCGTCATTTTGAAGATGTCTTCCATTTGAAGAACATTAAACCCTTTGTCGCTCAGCAAAATTTCGATGAGAAGGTACATTTATTTTTTTCAGTGCAACATTTTGCAGTTTTTGTAACTTTCTAATATGTGTGGCTGATGAATTACCCCATGCCAGTATTCCATATCTCAGTTTAGATTCCACTAGCGCAAAGTACACATTCCTTAGAACTGATGTTGGTGCATGGTACTGCAGATGGGTTAGTGCGTATAGTGCTCCTTTAATACTCGATCGTAATTGATCAATATGCTTATCCCATAAGAAATGACTGTCAATTGATACTCCTAGATACTTGTAACTTTCTACTATATCTATAGGACAGCTAGTAGAGGTACGACAGGAATCATTCCTACAGTATATTTGCTGTTCGGTAGCCTTGAATTGCGGGTTTCTGATGTGCATCATTTTTGTTTTCGAAGCGTCACTAATCCGTTATCATGACACCATTTCACTGCATCATCAAACTCCTCCTGCATAATTGATGTTGCCGTATGCAAAGATCTGTGTCGCACTACTATCGCCGTGTCGTCTGTATACGCGAACGGGATGGCCTGTTTGAATACTTTTAACAACTCGTTGGTATATAAAATGAAGAGGAGCGGACCCAATTTTGAACCTTGAGGGACTCCATATTGCACGCGTTCCTTTTGGCTATATGTCTGGTTGATTTTGGCACAGAATTGTCTGTTGTTTAAGTATTCTCTTAGCCAGTCTGCCATCAGACCTCTTATTCCAATGTTTTCAAGTGCTTCTATTAGGTTATCATGGTTCAGTGTGTCAAAGGCCTTGCTGAAATCCACGAACAGCACAAGTATATGGTAGCTTTTGTTTAGGCCTTCGTTAACACAATTGGCAAATTCTCCTAAAAGTTTACAAGTGCTTTTATTTTTCTGAAAGCCGTACTGGCTTGTATGTATGATAGAATTTGTATCTATGAAATCTTGAAGTCTCTTTGTTACGACCTCTTCAAGGCACTTTTCAATTATCGGCAATATTGATATAGGCCTGCAATTGCTGAGCTCGCTTTTGATACCTCCTTTATATATTGGCCTGACTACAGCTGTTTTCAAAGTTGCAGGAATTTTTGCTTGACTTAAGCTAAGGTTAACGAATTTGCACAGCACTTACTTACTTAAGGTGGCGCTACAGTCCGGGGTGGACCTGGGCCTCAACCAACAAGCGTCTCCAGCCAGCTCGATCTTTAGCTAGCTGTCTCCAGTTTCGCATGCATAGCTGGTTGAGGTCCCTTTCCACTTGCGTGCTCCACCTGAGTCGCGGTCTTCCTCTAAAGCGCCGTCCCTCGGGGGTGGATTCGAAGACTGTTCGGGCCGGAGTATTGGTTTCCATCCGCTCTACATGACCTAGCCATCTCAGTCTTTGGATCTTCACACTTCTGGCTAAGTCGATGTCGCTGAACAGCCCGTATAGTTCGTCATTATATCTCCTCCTCCACTCACCGTCTATGCAGAAGAATTTTCCTCTCGAAGCAACCAAGGGCAGCTTCATCCGCTTTTGACAAAGTCCATGCCTCCGCGCCATATAGCAGGACTGGGACGATTAAGGTCTTGTAGAATGTTATCTTGGTTGTTCGAGAAAGGGCTTTGTTTACCAGTTGCTTTCTTAGCCCAAAGAAGCAGCGTTTGGCAAGGGTTATTCTTCGTTTGATTTCAGCGCTGGTGTCATTGTCTGAGCTGATAGCGGTGCCTAGGTAGACAAAGTTTTTGACTACCTCAAAGTTATATCTGTCTGCTGTGACGTTCTGACCGAGACGTCGGTGTTGGGTGCCCTTTCTCGTTGACAGCATATACTTGGTCTTACCCTCGTTTACCGCTAAACCCATCTTCGCTGCCTCCGTTGCAATACCCACAAAGGCGCCATTGACATCACGCTGCGTTCTTCCGATAATGTCAATATCGTCGGCATATGCGAGTAGTTGGAAAGGACTTCTGAAAGAGAATTTGCACAGCATTGGCGTAAATATGCCCGAGTGTCTTTTTATATCAACGGCTCTTATTCCATCGAAGCCTGGCGATTTTTTATCACGAACCACTAACTAAATGTATACGTTTTTTTTAATTCTGTTTGTGGTGAAATAGATCTATGTGATGATAGAATGAAACTCAAATTACCTATTCCTAACATGTCATAAGCTTTATAGGGCTACTATCGAGAGAAATGACACAATATGATATTTTAAACAAACAATTATCTCGCGTACTTTCGTAATTCCAGGTATTCAGGAATTTAGACAGTTCAAAGGATTTGGTACATTTGTAGTAAAAAATAGAGAAAAAATTCTTGTTTTTTGATTCTAAAAATGATCATCTGTTGCCAAGCCCATGAGATTGAGATTTGATGCGAAGATGTGTTTGTGGGCGCGGTGACGTTGTGGGTTAATGCATCGACTCATACGTACAATGTCCGAATCGAGCAACATTCATAATTCATGGCTCCATCATTTTCAAGTCGCTGACAATGCTCAGAGTACTCCTGCCTAGGAAAGGTTTCTCTTGTTTCACTCGCGATATTACTATCTTGGCAGATGGTGAATAGAGACTCTTGTGTCTGCAAAAATAGACTGTAAACATATATTGTATGTATTTAAAAAAAAGTTACTGATTGAAACAATTTAAAGCCGAACAAAATATTTTTTTAACAGAGAATGAAAGTACCATTGTCTCTTGTTGGATGACCGAGGGAGGATCTGCAGCTGAGTTAATGCAGCCATCCATTTTGTATGTGTCGGGACATGCTGCTTCCAGGCATTAAGACCAAGTTGTTTCACGTCCATTATGATTTAGTCAAATTGAGGTATTCGTCTCCTTCTCAAACTAAAAGGCTCGGATTAGAAGACTCTGTTAGCTAAATCACTGGTGTCCAGGCGATCGATGTGGCCGAGCAAGTACAGTCGACGGATTGCTACCTCCCAAACTACATCCACACCTTGATACTGGGAGTATTCTCCAACCTCGCAGACAGGACAACCTTTGGTCACATTTGGTTGTTTCGACAATCAGAAGTACCACCGGATGGCGAGAGCGATTCTACGTTGGATTTCCACGAGGATGTCGTTTGTGGAGTTCACGTCTGCCCTGAGGTAGACATACTCCTTTATTACCTTTAAATTGTAGCCGGCGGTCCTGATGTTTTGTCGCTGGTGGTGTGTGACCGAAGAATTCTTGCTGGACAGCCTTATCATCATTGACATTAAGACCAGCTCGTTTCAGATTGACGAAATCACACGACAGCCCATCTCCTTTCCGAAATCCGGTGCAGGTCCTTGAACTGAACCGCACAGTACATCGCGTATGTCATAGCGTAGTGCGACACAGCCGGATCAGTTTTCTCGGGATCCGGAATTCAGCCATCGCATCAAATGGCAATAATGTCGGACAGTCCAACTCATCAAATCCACGATTGCGTGGAAAAAAAACAAATGAGAACTAAGCAGGAGAAACAAAGTGAAACTGCTGGATATCTGGCTCTTCACAGGTCCTGAACCATTCTGCGCTGTAAGAGAAATTCAGGGATCTAGAAATAAGGTGAAGAAATTCTTGGGCCAGTCTAACCGAAAGTGGTTTGAGGCATGTATCAAAATGAGCAAGAACAACCTCAGCGAGCACTTAACGAAACTAGGGTTATCAAAAGAAGATCTCTGCAGATTCTGTGGAGAATCTAATGAAATTCCGGAACACGTACTGGGATTTTGTGAGGCACTTTCCAACAAAAGATAAAGATATCTGAGGAAGCACCAACTATCAGAGGAAGAAATTAAGTCACTACCATCATCTCTCATTCTCCTCTATTCACCTTTTGCCGAACCCCAGACTATAACCCTAAATAAAGTTCTGTAAAGAAATGTATGGGAGAGAAACTCGCGTACATGAAGAGCTTGGTTTCCTTTCCTAAAGCTTGAGGCAAAGCTGTTGGCTTTTTTTATAAAAGGCTCTATAGATGAAATAAATAAATCTAAATAAATAGGTTGAGGCGATGAAGTTATTATTGTGTTCCGCGTCTTCCAGTCTAATGACCGGAAGTCTAGACAGATTCATAGGTACTTTGCGCTTGCCGATAGAGACATAGTAGGTTAAAGTTTGGCATCACTTTTTTCTTAGAGAAAAGCATCACTTCCCTTTTGCCAGGGTTATACTTAGGCCGCAACTGGTAGTCCAGGCGGTTTTCCTGCTTTGGGCCACGCTCCCTGTGCGGCACTACGCTGGGGCTGAATCCCATCTTGGGTTATCTTGACACATAGTCACTTTAAATTATCAATGAAGCATTGATCCACATCAAATTTCGATGGTTATTGATGCGCATGTGTTTTGTATTTCAACTGCTAAGCCTGAATGATTCACTCCGAATGAGTATTGGGTGGAATCCGATGCCAGGACAGTCGGCAGGGTTATCGCATTTGTATAAATAAACCCTCAAAATGTAAATACGTCAAATTGTTCTAAAAAGAAGAACCACTCAGTCGTCTGGAAAAGGACGAGTCCCATTTTGTGCTGACTTTCGGCGAATAAGCAAAACCCTTTTCTTTCTATTTTTACCCATCTATCCAATTCTATGCACACATTCGGCTGTGCACATCAAAGTACACACATTTCGAATGGCGGCGACAAGCAGAAAGGTCGCCATGGCGAACGATTTCGTGGAACACTGATTTTCCATTATACGATTGTGGATCCTCTGAATCTGTGCAATGTTGGTATTTAAAACTGATTATCGTATGAGAACCCCTCCCCGTTGACGCAATAAAATTAGTTTCTCGCTTGTGTCATCAAAAATAATCCATAATCTGTGAAGTGAGCTCCGCGCCGTCATGACACTCGTATGGATACCAGAGTAAATACGCCGTACTTATCTTTAAGCCCGTAATGTGCGTAATTTCATCAGCGGGATACGCATCTTAATTATACTAGGAGCTTTTCAAAATTGAGTGCTTCCGCCTGTACACAGCCGGCGGCCGGTCGTTGGGTGAAACAAATTCATTGAGCCGTGCGATAATTTCTGATTTTTTTTCTTCTCTGTTTTTTTTTTTGCAGATTCACAGCGCCATCCAGCAGCCGGGCTTTATACGAGTGAAACGTGGATTACGTCCTGCCATTCCGGCGATACATGGTCTGCCATATGCTTCCACAAATGGAGTGCCCAGCACGCAAGGCATCGAGCCCACGGATCCGTACTTTCCATTACAATGGTATCTGAAGAACACCGGACAGAATGGCGGCAAAGTGCGTCTTGACCTGAATGTCCAAGCAGCATGGGATCAGGGAATCACGGGGAAGAATGTCACCACTGCCATTATGGACGATGGTGAGAGAGCGGGGAGACACTGCAACGACGCACACTGACGCCTAACAATGTTGTATTTGTTTCATTCTAGGGGTGGACTACATGCATCCCGATTTGAAATATAATTACGTAAGTCGATTACTCGTGCATTCATATGTTTAAGGGCGTGTGTGGCAGTTGAGTTCGCCGATGGGGTGGGACAGGAACAGTGGAAAGTCGCCGAATGAATAGGGAGCTGGGAGCGTAGGTGGATGAAAGGAGTTCAGAGAAAATTTAATATTGCCGTCTCGGGTGAATGATTTTGAAAAACTGCTCCCATCTCCACTATTCCTGACGGCGATAAAGTCGGAAGTCACCATAAAACGTGACGAGTTATTCCGTGCCGCACACACATGCGACGCTTGACACCTTCGGTGGGTGGTGTACACACAACTTTATTAAGGTCCGTGCACGTGGAACGTGCATGACAGCGGTGGGGATAATTTAACTTTGACATTTCAATGTTCTTCAGGATTAATTTATTGAAGGTTTTGAATTTCATCCAAGAGCAAAAAAGAATTATAGCGAGAGAGAGTCAAACTTTATCGCATCACATGTCCTCGGCGAAAAAAAAAACCATTCAACCGACAGAGAGTGTGCTCACACATAACACGACAGTCACGACTGCCACCAAGGCGGGGGAGTGTGTTTAAAAGAAAACAGAAAACTTGGAAAAAGTTGTGCTCATATGTTGGAACACCTGCTCTCGAGGAGGACTTTATTATTTCCTTTAGATTCGTTGGATATATGCTCAGTCATCCGGTGTTTTATGAGCACACTCGCTTACACTCCTCTTTCTG
Organism: Eristalis pertinax; assembly: GCA_907269125.1. Classification (NCBI taxonomy): domain Eukaryota; kingdom Metazoa; phylum Arthropoda; class Insecta; order Diptera; family Syrphidae; genus Eristalis; species Eristalis pertinax. Next base: position 44,724,453 of record OU026145.1, on the reverse strand, counting down.
GATTTCGCACAGGTTATTTGTTTGGGGAATTTAAAGACCGCTTCAAGTTGATTTGTAAACTTTGCTGAGAGTGAGTTGCAAGAAGCAGCAAATTAATGGGTTTGGTTTTGAAATTTCAATTAAAAGGCAAGTACATAGAATGATCTTGTTTTTTCGATAAAGTTAAACCCAACAAACCGTAGTAAGGAGAATTTTAGACTGAATTTGCCATAGCAGAAATGACTGATGATTTAGGTCAACTTTGTTGAATTATTTGTTGCCTTATCCCTCTCTCGTTATAGCCCCCGTTCCTACTGTCGAAAAACTGAGAGAGTTTTGTTTCAGAACCCCCTCTTGAGGCGATCTTTTCACAAGCTTAATCGTTCGCCACGGACAGGGACAAGTGGTAGTCACGTGGTGTTAGTTTGGACAATAAGTTGTATGCACCTCCCAACCAAGCTCCCGTAGCTTCTGGCGAGACGCTATCGACGTTTGTTGCTTAGTGTTGTCCAGATGGAACACCATTCCTCTTCTATGGACCAAAGCTAGCCGCCCCTGAGCGATTGCTTCCATCAGACCGACGCACAGTGTGCAATTTTCCGAATCTAGTGGAACTTTATTCAAAAATCAATGTAGTCCGAAAGTTTGGTATCAAACGACAGCTGAAACAAAGGCTTTAACGTCTTGCAAAACAAAACTCCTGGAAACAGCATTTATCGTTCATTAAAATCACAAACAGCAAACGTCTTTTAGAAATACCAACATAAAATATCTGTTACATTACATGAGTCAAATTCATCGTGTGCGTGTGAAGTAAACAGGAAAGCTAGCCGCTTAATTTTTATTTTCATTTCTTTCTTGTTATCTGCAGATTCTTTCAGCTAAGTTTGAACCTTGGACCTTGAACCATAGGAAGTGGTAGTAATTATCGTTTCGTTTGAAGACCTTAGGGTTATGCGCTTTTTGTACATGCATGGACTTATCATGTTCCACTTAATTTGGACGAGGCTGAACAAGAACTCCGTCCCCCCGACGATATCTAGACTGAACTCGAATAAAGCTGCTGGAGCGGATGGATTGTCCGCGGAACTGTTTAAAGCAGCTGGAGATGATCTTGTTGGGCGCATGCACCCGCTCATCTGTAAGATATGGTCGGAGGAAACGCTCGTTTGTCCGGTCCACAAGAAAGGCGACTCATTTGATTGCGCCAACTACCGAGGGATCAGTCTCCTTAACATAGCGTACAAGATCCTCTCTGCCGTTTTGTGTGAACGCCTGAAACCATTCGTCAATAACCTGATAAGTCATTATCAGTGCTGTTTTAGGCCGGGAAAGTCCACCATCGACCAAATCTTCACACTACGGCAGATCCTGGAAAAAAACTCAAGAGATGCAGACAGACACCCACCACCTACTCGTCGATTTCAAGGCCACATATGACAGCGTGCATAGAGATGAGCTATATAACGCCATGTATAATTTTGACATTCCTGCCAAACTCGTCAGATTGTGCAGTATGAAGATGGAGAATTCTCGCTGCTCCATCAAGGTCGGTAACGAACTCACCGAGACCTTCAGTGTCAAAAAAGGTTTTAGACAAGGCGACGCGCTGTCATGTGACTTCTTTAACATCATCCTGGAGAAAATCGTGCGAAACTCAAACGCCAACACTAGAGGCGCGATCTTCCAAAGGTCCGTTCAACTACTTGCTTACGCGGACGACATTGACGTGATTGGACTAACAAAGCGAGCCATCAATGAGGCGTTTGCTGGCATTGAAGTGGAAGCGGCTAAAATGGGTCCGGCAGTAAAATAGGGCAAAACAAAGTACATGCTGTCATCACGGAAGGACGCCCAGCATCGACGCCTCGGACAGAGCGGCATAATGGGCAGCAGAAACTTTGAGGTAGTCAAGGACTTCGTCTACCTCGGCTCTGCAGTAAACAGGGACAATAACACTTGTACCGAGATCAAGTGCAGGATTACTCTTGTCAATCGCTGTTTCTTTGCACTCAGGAGGCAATTGAGTAACAGAGTCATTTCTCGAAGCACCAAGCTGACTTTATGTAACACCCTGATCATCCCCGCCTGCTCTATGGCGCAGAGATATGGACGCCATTGAAAGCGGATGAAGAAGCTCTTGGTCGTTTTGAGAGAAAAGTTCTGTGTGCGATCTTTGGTCCTGTTTGCGTTGATGGCGTCTGGAGGAGGAGATTCAATCACGAACTGTACGGGATGTACAGCGGCATGCACCTAGTTAAGCGTCATCAAATCCAAGGCTTAAGATGGTTAGGTCATGTAGAGCGGATGGACACCGCAGCTCCGGCCCGAAGAGTTTTCGATTCCGAGTCATTGGGGCAACACAACAGAGGATGTCCTCGAACGAGATGGCGCACATAAGTGGAGAAGGACCTCAACCAAATTGGTGCGCGTAATTGGAGACAGCTGGCTAAAGATCATGCCAGCTGGAGAAGCTTGTTGACTGAGGCCCAGGCCACTAGAAGAAGAAGAAGGATCCAAAACTTAAGATGACTAGGTCATATAGAGCGGATGGACACCACAGCTCCGGCCCGAAGAGTTTTCGATTCCGAGCCAGTGGGGCAACACAACAGAGGACGTCCTCGAACGAGATGGCGCACATAAGTGGAGAAGGACCTTAACAAACTTGGTGTGCGCAATCGGCGAAAGCTGGCGAAAGATCGTGCTGGCTGGAGAGGCTTGTTGGTTGATGTCCAGATCCACCCTGGACTGTAGCTCCAGACAAAGAATAAGAAGAAGATTTATCTCAGATTTTTAAAAATGTCATCATCGTGAAATGGGGCTTAAAATGTTGCTCAGGATGTTGTCTGTCAGAATCCAGTTTCAGTTTTTGCTCCTAGCTCCTCATACACCTCATACACATTTTTTTTTTAGCAGATCTACCTCGCGTGATCGCGCAATGAAGTTTTCTATCCCATTTTCACATGCGGAGTAACATTTTTGATGCTAGTTATTATTGGGTTATCAGACGCCGTATATTGAAAGGGTAATTTTTTCAACAGACCCAAAGTGGTGTTCAAAAAATTAAGCCATTTCTACAGCCGCCGCTAATTTTTTTTCATTTTTCGGGTAATGTTTGTTACTGGCGATAGAACGATAATTGCTAAAATACTGCACTGATAATCCTTACATCCTTTTGTTTTTGCTATCATTTTAAAGGAGTTTTATTCTGGTATGATTTGAATAATGACTCATATCAAATGTGACCAAATTTAAGAAGTAATAAAACAAAATTAATTCAAGTCAAGGACTAATAAAGTGGCTCTAGATTCGCAAAACTGCATACTGCGCGACGTCCTTAATCGTTGCCAATACTGGTCCGAATTAAGAGTTTTGCTGAAGATGAAACACACAGCAAGACCTTCCTGGCCGTCAATCCTGGCTTGGCCACCATCACAGTCTCCATCCGCTTCAAAAATTGGTCGAAGTTGTTACGATTCAGCAGAGATTCGGTGTTGGAAATTCGGTCGACGAGGTTCTTTAGCGTTTACTCGTTTGGCCTCATACATCGAGCTTCTGTTCATGTATTTAGCCTTGTTGAAATAGTTCCAAACGGTTTTTTGTACAATGCTTAGCTCCTGGGCAATCGACTAAACAGTGCTTACATGCATCTTTGACATGCGCAATCGACGAAACGACGACAGCGCATGATTTGTTTTTACAGTATGAGGAGCATAAACATTATTCACATTTTCAGTTTCCCTAACCAAAGTCCTGCCGGACATTCACATAAAATGTGTTCGGATGTCTCATCCTCCTCCAGGCATAGCGGACAATTCTCACGTTCCAATATTTCAACCTCAAATTACTTGCCGAAACAATGCTTACGTATTTCTCAGGTCGACGGCCAGTGAAGGGTCTGAGCCTGATGCACACTGCTTCCAGTCATCGGGACCAAGTGATGACTTGGTCTTTTTACCGAACGTTCGGTCTTCCTCTCCATCTCGAACCAGCAAAATCGGATTCTAAGACCCTCAAAGCTGGAGCATTGGTGTTCGTGCGTCCGATCTGGCAAAGCCAGTGTGATTTTTGCCTTTCGGACACATCCACATCTCGGTGCAGGTCGTAAAGTTTGCGGTTGTGTCTTCTCCTGGCTTATACAGCAACCACTCGTATTGTGCGCATTATTGTTCTCTCACGGATGGAAGAAACCTACAGATTTATGCCGACTTCGAACGAAAAGTTTGAGAAGCTTTTTCCTGACATAATTACTGAGCATTGACAGTTGCGCGACAATTGGCCGCCAAGATCATATGATTTGACACCGTTGGATTTTTTTCTTTGGCGTTATTTGAAAGAAAAGGTGTACGTCGATAAGCCAGCAACAATTCAAGAGCTAAAGGATGAGACAATTCGGCACATTAACGGCATAGAACCTCAATTATGTTTCAGCGTCATCGACAATTTGGAACATCGGATGGAGGTGAGCCGCCGAGGTCGCGGTGGCCATTTGGCCGATATTTTGTTCCATACATATTTGAACCACACTAATATTATCATAATAAAAAGAAATGACAATAATTTCCTAAATAATGATTTTGCTAGTGACCCATACCACGGGAAGAGAACCCCTGGACACTCCTTGGCCGCGATTACAGAAACCGACGCTTCCCCAGAAGAGGCAGTGATTGAACGGGTCTCGATCGTATCTGCCTGGCGAGATCTACTACAGGGTATCATTAGCCATTAAACCAAACTAACCTCAAAACAACCGAGAACGTTCAAGTCGGCTGTCACTGAAACCAATGCTGCCAAGTTCAAGTTATTCGCTTATTTAAAAAAAGCACTCTTTATAAATACATCTCTTCCAGGTCCAGTCTAAGATGCTTCCCCCATTCTTTAGAAGCAGAAACGCAATAAAGCGAACGGTTGCCCTAGTCCACCAGTCGAAAACGGGAGAAGAAAAGTGTACTCAAAACTATTTGAAATCTTTTAACAACGAGCAACCATTTATGTCCCCTTCATAAAATTATCAAATTTACAAATAAATTGAAGCCGTACAATATCAAATGATGTTTCACGGCAGAGCTACATCATCTCGCTTTGAAGTATCCCGGGAAACGAACGCATTGTTACCCTACGCATTGCTTCTGTTGCCATGCGAGATGAATTCAATGAAATACACAAGGAAACTGTTGCATAGTAGTGCTTCACATCAGTTTATACTACACACTACTACTTTGTGTATTTCTTTCCGTCATTTCTCCCCTCACCGAGAGGAAGAGAGTGTCCTTGAAGTTTTCATTTGCCTTAAAGCACATCAAAGGGGTGATTTATTTTTCCAACGCTCGAGTGGAACCATAATGAGTTCTATCTTCAACGTTTAATTCGATTTTTTTCTCTTTTTTTCTTCAACCCAGTTTTTTTTTTTCATTTTCATTCGCTGGAAACGACGCACACGTCCAGGGCAACCCTCAAACGTACGAATAAACACATCCGCTTGGATGCGAGGCAAATGTTGAAAATGTGGGTACACAACTTTGATTTAATAAACCAGTAACTGGACGGTTGAGGGTACGTGTTCGAAAAACCAATTACTGGTGTAAGGATACTGTACAAAGTCAATGTGTACATTTGTTCGTGTAAAAAAAGTTCATATAGAATCCATAGAAGGCAATTATCATCCATTGGAGGTGAAAAGAGAAAAAAAAGAAAAAAAAAATAATAAATATCCTTGATCCAATTGATGGAATCGATTTTCACAGCCAATAGTGAGCAGTTCCTCTTGCCGGACAATTAAGGTCCCAAGGGGCATTCGGAATATATTCTTGTGCCCTGCTGGTGATCTTAATTGATTGCAAATGGATTTGTGCTCGGGGGGATTGCACGAACCCAGACAATAGCTTCGTAAGTCTTCAATTAATGCCATCCTGGCTCGCAGATTGTCCTAAATTACGTTTTAATGAAACACTGACACGACTGCGGACAGGAATTTCGTTGTAATGGAAATTCAGTGGAGCAAATGCTAGGTCAGGCTGTGTTGAGTCGGATAATCGTTCGTGAATAGGTTGAAGCTAAACAAACAAAATGTTGCTTTTTATGGATCTCAGTTTTGCCTGTCAACGCAGTCGTTGGCTGAGGTAATCGTTTGATTCTCATCAGGGAAATTGGGCGAAGCAACAGATTTTATTCTGCACGAAGAAGGGCTGTAGTTCGGATGAATCGGGCCGAGGTTTCTTGAAATTTCACCCCTTTTAGTGTGGCTCCAATTTAAACGATCTACATGGGGCCAACTACAAGTTTCCTTTTAAAAAGGCAATAAAATTAACAAAATTAAATTGTTTCCATGTATTACGGTTTTATTAGTAAGAACAAACATTCCCATTAATTACGAAGTACAACCTCGTTCAAGTGGCTGCCTTGGCTGGCTTCGCAGTAGCGCATTCCATCACCCCAGTTTCCTAGACCTTGTTGGTGGTTTCGGGCAGTAGCTCACGGATTGATTGAATGATATTGGCATTAAGTGCTTGAATTGTTTCCGGATGGATGGCATAGCATCTGCCCTTCACGGTTCCTCACAAAAGAAAGTCCAAAGGCAGGCTTCGAGATGCCCAATTGGCATCGCCAAGACGGCTGATAACACGATTTGGGCATTTGATGCGCAAATATCGATTGTGACATGAGCTCTGGGGCATGGTGCGCCATTTTGCATGGACCAGAGGTCGTTCAAGTCCATGTCTTCAATTTCATTAAAAAAAAAAACAGTTAACATGGCTCTGTAACGCCCACCGTTGACCGAAACGTTGTTCCCAGCCTCATTTTCCAAGAAGGCCGCAGCCGCCACATTTTCATCTGTCCGCACCGGGGACCACGAGTGTTGTCCACTAGCTTCCGTATAACAGTCGCGGTTGGTGATTCATTTCGGCCAAAACTTCTTCTTTTCAAAAAGCGCACTGTTTGGTCTACCCAGCTGTCAGTGTCAAAATAACCTATTATTTAAAAAACACTAGATGGCCCTCCTTGTTAAGGGTGGTTAAATTTTCAGGGCCGATGTTGATTTTGAATAAAACACAAATTATTTAGGAAATTATTGTCATTTCTTTTTATTATGATAATATTAGTGTGGCTCAAATATGTATGGAACAAAATATCGGCCAAATGGCCGCCGCGACCTCGGCGGCACACCTCCATCCGATGGTCCAAATTTTCAATCACGCTGAAACATAATTGAGGTTCTATGCCGTTAATGTGCCGAATTGTCTCATCCTTTAGCTCTTGAGTTGTTGCTGGCTTATCGACGTACACCTTTTCTTTCAAATTACCCCAAAGAAAAAAATTCAACGGTGTCAAATCACATGATCTTGGCGGCCAATTGACATCGCCACCACGTGAGATAACACGGCCATTGAATTTGTCGCGCAAAGAGCCATTGTTTCGTTAGCTGTGTGGCAAGTGGCAACGTCCTGTTGAAACCACATATCGTCCACATTCATATCTTTCAATTCGGACCATAAAAAGTTCGTTATCATTTCACGATAGCGAACAGCATTCACAGTAACTGCCTAACCGGCCTCATTTTGGAAAAGAAATACGGCCCGATGTTGCCGCCAGCCCATAAACCGCACCAAACATTCGCACTTTGTGGGTGCATTGGTTTTTCGACAATCACTCTTGGATTAGCATTCGCCCAAATGCGATGCTATTCAGCTTATAAACGAATCCACGGAGGTGAAAATGTGAATCATCACTGAAGATGATTTTCTTCGAAAATTGATCATCCACTGTTGCCATTTCTTGCCATCATTCTGACCATTTACGACGCTTAAAATGGTCAAGAGGCTTTAGTTCTTGAGTCAATTGCACCTTGTAAGCGTGTAAATGCAAGTCTCTATGCATAATGTTCATCAACGACGAGCGTGAGAGGTGCAATTGATGGGCACGACGACGAGTTGAGTTGGACGAACAACAGCAATATTTTCTGCAGTACGAGCTGTACGAGCATACACTGGTGTTTTCACATCTCCTACAGACTCGGTTTTTCTCAAATTTTTGCACTATTTTTCCGATTGTACGCACATTTGGACGATTAAATTGACCGAAAAAATCACGAAGTGCACGATATGCATTTTGATTTGAATGCCCATTTTCATAATAAGCCTGAATAACTTTAACGCGATGCTCTATTGTGTGTATCTTTCCATGGTTCAAATTGAGTTAGTCTGAAATGTCTGAATGCAGAAAAAACTTGACGTTTAGGTGTGGTTCACATTCAACATCGGCCCTTAAAATTTAACTACCCTTTATATCAACACCAAGCTTGAGTGGACTGCAGCGTCAGAGCCTGAGCAATTGCTGCCTTCCGTCGTTCACGGTCCCGGGCACGCTGCTTTCAGTCATCAAGACCAAGCTGTCTTACGTCCTCGATGACTTGGTCTTTAGACCGAAGTTTCCGAATCAGGAGGATCGGATTCGATGACCGTTTGGAGCATTGGTGCCAATACGTCCATTGACATCCTCCAGCTCGTTTTGTCTATTCTTCAATCGCAGTGAAATCCTCCACTAGGGCACGTTCGATGTCATCTGCATAACCCAACAGTTGGACTTATTTGTAGATCATATTTCCTTCCGTGTTCACAGCCACACGAATATGGAATGCTCGTCCCGTCCTAATATTTCCCTGTTTTAAAACCTCTTGCTCTTTGGGTGTAAACAACTGCTTGTGTTGCTCCACATCGATTTGAATTATATACCAATCACGTCTCAGAGTCGCACGCTTCCTTAGTCGTGATAGCCGCCAAGACATGTTGCATTTAAACAGCCACCACGACACTGGTCGAGATGAATCCAAAGCCGAGTATCAGGGGCACCTGACCACTCGTGGTTGAAGGTTTCGCTCCCGAATGGTCGCTACCAGTAAGATGCCATAACACCCAAGACTAGAGACGATTAAATGTCATGTACATTCAATGAACCACAATCTGTGATACGATTGAGCATTCAAAGAATTGAGCGTTGGAGTAGGGATGTATCCCAAACCAATGACTCCAGCTCGAGCATTTTTCTCATTTAAGCCTTAAATCTCGAGTGCATACCGATCTGCAGAATTGGAGAAGCTTCTCAGTGCTCAGTGCGACGTCTCGGCTGGATTTGACTTGCATATCCGTGGTCGTCCGAGCAAAATAAGAGATTAATGGGATGGCCTGATTGTTCTGGATCAGACAGGCCTGGTCAAAATTGCCTCTGGGGCATAAAGCCATTAAGACACACACTCTCAGTTAATAGTTGGAGTAGGGAGGCCCCAGAGTCTACGAATCATCTTGATTAGGAAATGGCAAGCCCTCTCAAGCTTGCTCTCACGTTGAACCACACGGGACAGTTATAGGTAAGCATCGGCTGAATAAGGGCCATGTAGCAGATTACCTTCACTCTCGCATTCAGTTGGCTGTTGCGAAACAGTCTTCTTGCAAGAGCGAATTCGCCCTCGTTTAAAATACAATATATACTGATCTAACCAGATGCCCAGGCTACACTTCTTGCGCCAGAGCGGACGTGCTGTCCAGCAACGGAAAACTTTCACCAGTTCCTTTTGGCATCCGCCGAAGCCTTGTATAGTGGCTTTATAAACAAGATTGTTACCGACTTCATAAGGTTGACGATCAACTTCTAGGTGGCGCAAAATCGCTGATTAGTCTCGTAGTCACGTTAGAAGAGTGCTGCAATGCCAAGTCAAGTCGTTTGCGTACGCTATAGCGTGCTGAAGAGATCCTATCAGATCCGCTGTGTAAATGTTGAAGAGCATCGGTTAGTTAACCGCTCCTTGTTCCAGATCATTGTTAATTTGGTTGCTATTCTTCACTACACATTTTCTTTTGATGAGCATATTAAGCAAGCTGTACAATAGTGGTTTACTAATTCCTATCCTGCTCAACTTGCTTCCTAGAACTCCAAAAGTTCTCCTTATGCATACTGATTATTAAAGATGTAAGGAAGACAAAGTGTATGTACGTGACAGCTTTGCAGAGATGATGTGTGACGCCATCGCGGGAATTCATTTTCTGGAAGCTTTTACCACGCAATGCGGCACTTTCCTACGCAATACCACTGGAAAATAAAAATCATTTAATTTTTCATCAATTTGCAAGTCAATCAGTCCAGAATCATATCCATCCACATCCAGTGCCTCGAATGAGGTCATAAAAAAAGCAAATTCTGGTTTTGACAAGCTGTCAAGCACATCCTGTTTCCCTGACGTCATGGTGGATGCTTTTGGTTTGATAAGTAAAATGTGTACGTCCTACGGAGATGACTCCGAACAGCTAAGTGGAAGAAACTTCTCCTGATAACAGCGTTGTCCAAGGCATCGATGTCGTGCTCCTTTCTTAAGGTTTTCACAGCCAGACCCACTTTAGCCGCTTTTTCTCAATAAGGCCATCGCTGCGTCCAACCAATCAGGCTTCTTATGAATGTGTTGGGCTAGGAGTTCTCCCAAGTATGAAATTGAAGAAGTCGCTTGACCCATTACGCCTTGAATATACATCTTAGCGATGCGACAGAGTCGTTTGAGCGGCAAACCACTTCGGAATGTTGAAATAAAGAGACCGTAACTTATGTGTTGTCTTTAGAGTTGGAGTTAATTGCATAACAACCAACGGTCTTCAGAAATCGTTGTTTATTATTTGTCAGCAATCAAGACTGAATGATGAGGGTTTTGTGTGCAGTCGTTTTGTGAGAATACCGACGTGGGAAATTGACGAGGTACTTACTTACTTACTTCTCAGGCCTGCTACCCATAGAGAGTCTGCTAAAGCTGGCTAAGCTGATGACGGCCGTGGGGTCGCTGCTTCCAGCCATCAATACCAAGGGATGACTTGGTCTTTATACCGGAAATTCGGTCTTCATCGGCTTCTCGAACCAGCAGGCTCGGATTTGAAGACCCTCTTATCTGGAGTACTGGTGTCGCTCGATGTGCGCTCGATGTGGTCGAGACCTTGTAGTCAACGGATGTTTTGATTTCCGGACTATATCCACAGCTAAGTCCAGTTCGCGACTGTCTTCTCCTGCATTCAACTTCCTCGCAGGCGTCTAGCATATACCCAAAGTAGACTTTTTCTTTCGAAGGTACCAAGATCTAGCTCTGCTCGGTGAATCGCGTATGGGTTCGTGTGGTACAACACAATTTTCCTGGCATCCCGAATTTGGCTATAGCTTCGAATAGTATGCGTAGGCGGATTTAAAATTGATGCAAAGGTGGTGCGTATCGATTTGAAACTCGCTGGTCTTCTCCAGTTTTTGTCTCAGTGTGAACATTTGGTCGAATTCGAAGTCGAATAGTCGAAGCCCCACTGGTACGCGCCAAGGGCGATGCAAAACGGCTTTAGACGTTCACACAATACGCTGGAGAGGATCTTATAGGCGCGAAATAGACGAGGTCCAAAAATGAAATATGAACCGTGATAATAATGAGAACCTGTTGTGTGGTAATATTGGTTGAGACATATTCTATGGGGAATTATGGTCGTTAAAGTAAGATGATCTGCGGGATTCAGGCTGCGTCTGCCGTAAGCCGCGTGAAGGGCTTCCGCCTTGAAGTTAAGTGCATCACAGAACAAATTCATTGCTCAGCACCCTACACAACGTGGTCGCACATGCGAATGCACAGTGCAAGGCAAGGTCGCGGCGACAAGGCACGCACGAGAGATCTTCAGGGCACTCGATCCTCCGCCATCGCATCCAACTCATCAGGAGATATGCCCAAGCGGAACCAGGCAAGTTTTTGAACTTGGTCCAACCATACCTCGTCCTGGGTCTGCCAAGCGTCCGCCTACCAGATGGAATAGCATTCAAGGTACGCCTCGGAAGTATTGAGAATGGGGATAACAGGTCTCTCTCACCGAAAAGTGGAACACATCTTTGCATAATGCAGGCGAAAACAAGATCGTTGCACTTGATATTTCTAAGGCATTTGACAGAGTTTGTCATCAAGCTCTTTTGTGGAAAATGCGTGGATATAGTTTCGATGAATCTTTTCTTCTATGCATTAGAAATTACCTTTCGAACCGTTCAATTCAAGTTGTTTTGGATGGGTTCAAGTCTGATATCCACCAAATAAATGCTGGTGTACCCCAAGGCTCTGTTCTGTCTCCGACACTCTTTCTCATTTTTATTAATGATCTCCTGTCTGCTACTTCTAATCCAATCCATTCCTTCGCTGATGAGAGCACCCTCAGCTTTTCATATTCGTTCCGAGACCGTAGAATTGGAACGGCAGCGTATGTTAAGCACATTGAATTCCGATCTTGACAGCATAATTAGCTGGGGAAATAACAACAGAGTGGAATTCAATGCTTCAAAAACTCAATGCTGTCTGCTGTCACTCAAGCGAACCCTCGTTAATCAGCCATTATCCATGAATGGCGCTTGTGTTGATGAAACCGGAAAGCTTTCCATCCTTGGTATGTGTATCAACACAACACTTAGTTGGAACGATCACATATTTGAGGTCGCCAAAAATGCTGCGAAATGTTTAGGTTTCCTTAATTGATGCAAGAAATATTTCACCCCCTCTGATTAGGCTCTCAGAGGTATATCCGCTCCAAACTTGAGTACAACGCTCATATCTGGTCTGGTGCCCCAAAGACCACCCTGCACCTACTAGATAGAATCCAAAAGCGAGCGATAAAACTTATAGGAGACAACAATGTCGCAAAGTCATTAGACTCGCTCGAACATCGACGTACCGTTTCTTCTTTGTCCGTATTTTATCGCTTTTTCAACAAACGATGCTCAAGCCAACTGCATCCATACTCTCCATGAATTCACCCGCAATACTCGTCTCGCCAGGAATGCTGATCAGCCGGCCCGTGCTGTGTCTTGACCCCGGACACTTAAGGGTATTAGCAAACACTAGAGCGCTAGCAAATTATAAAAAAAAAAAGAAAAAAGCAAGACCAAACCATCGAAGCAAAGCCCTTTCCGTTCGAAGAAGCAGCTGCTCTACATTGAGTTCCTCGCGTATTGCCGTGTTTCTCATCCTATCCCATCGAGTAACTCCCACAACAACGCTAAGAGAGAGAGAGATCTTATTATTTCGGTCATTACAGAAATTTCGTGACCATGGGTGGGAGTTGGAATAAATACTGAATTGAAAAACGCTAACTTGGTTTTGTCACCAAGCTCGGCCTTACTGATAACAGATCCTCCAAGCTGTTTCCAAATTGACCCAGCTTAGCCAATCCTACGGGAAAGCTCACCTCATCACTCGTGCAAAAGACCCCGAGATACTTGAACTTCTCCACCTGCTTCAATGGGACTCTGGGACTCCACTAACATGTTGAGTGTATTGGACAGACGTTCTAGAAATTACCTGATCTGCACATATGGCAACAAACCTATCGAGTGCGCGCTGCCGTTCCGTCTGGGAGGATGTGAGGATAATTAAGTCACCTGCAAAAAGAAGATGGCTTACCACCAACTCTCGATGCTGCCCTGCAACATCCAGTCCATATATATAACGAACAGGAGAGGTGACAAGACGCACCCTTGTCGAAGTTCAACGCTCACGATGGAATGTGTTGATTCAGCACCGTTAACCCGAACACAGCTGCTACAGCTTGTGTGTAGAGCCTGAATGGGTCTCAAAAGATTACCGTCAGTCCTAAACTCCTGCAAAACACTCTAGAGTTTACCGCGAGAAACGCGGTCATAAGCCTCTTCCAAATCTACAAAACAGCTGTAGATCGGTTTGGCATACTCCCAAGCCTTCTCTGAAAAGCCGCCGTTCATCTCCCATCCTGGACTCGACCAAAGCTCTAGAACGCGCCTCCAACACCTTCGCGTAGACTTTCCCGGGAAAACTTAAAAGAGATATGCCCCGTTAATTGGAGCAATCTCTTCTGCCTCCCTTTTTGAATAGCGGGACAATCATCCCAGTTTGCCAGTCGCCATGTGTCTCACCGCGTTCCCAGGCTACCTTAATCGCACGAGAGAGCCATCAAACTCCCTCTTTAAACATGGCCTTAAGCATTTCTCGCCGGATTTTTTCCACACCGGTGGATTTACCAGAATGGCTTAACTATTCTCCGCCCCACTCAAAACTACGGGTCCGCCATCCTCAGTACCCGTTTCGAGATTAAGCAGTCCCATCGGCGCAAAATGTCTACCTCATTAGAAAGCAACACACCATCATTGAATTTGACTTCTTCGATGGCGTTGAATTTCCTTCCTCTGAGTCGGCGAACGATTTGCCAGAACACCTTTTTCGCAGATCCACGTTCGCATTCCAACTTCTCGCCGAACTCCGACCAGGATTGCTCTTTAGCTGCTCGCACAGCGAAACATCTTTGAAATCTTTTTTGCAGTTTTCTTATTCGGTTGTCCAAAAGCCTATTTTTTTTTTGCGAAGACAACGTAAAGCCAGCCGCCGGAACAGGTAGTGGTATGTACGCAACCCACATTTGTACGTACGTAAATTTGTATTTGCCAGTTTACACGCGTGCATGAAATTAAATCCCTTATTCCCCTCTAGTCAAATGAGTTAATCGGTTTGTTTTGCGGTGCTCTTGTGTAGGGTCGTGCAGTGGTGTCGTGTAGCACAAGTGTAGAGGTGTTGTCCCTTTTTAAATGAGTTGACACAACACAACTAAGTTGGCAGTGTATACGAGACCGGTTGTGGATTCTCTGCAAATACGGCCAACCAAACGCCAATCGCAATCAATTTCCCAAGGATACATTTGACATTTATTGACAGATAAACACGAACTTAAGCTTGAATGCGACATGAGCACGACGTAATCCGACATTTGCCGGATACACTTACTCAATGACGACAGCGGCGAGAGAATGAGAACAGGACACGTGTAAAAAGGACCAACTTCACCGAATTACATTCGTACACACATATGTATTCTATAAAATTCATATTTTTTTTGTTTTGATTACAGAACGCCGAGGCGAGCTATGACTTCAGCAGCAACGATCCGTTCCCTTATCCGAGGTACACAGATGACTGGTTCAATAGGTAATGTCTTGCTGTACATATATGTATCCATTCCCTTTCATGTATGTACGTACAAATTCATTTAAAACATGTCCACACTGAAGCCATGGAACTAGATGTGCCGGCGAGGTGGCTGCGGCGCGTGACAATGGCATTTGCGGCGTGGGTGTCGCCTACGACAGCAAAATCGCTGGTAAGCAAATCATAAACTAATGCGAAAGCCTCGGCTGTTCATTTCATCATTCATCGTCGTTCAGGAATCCGTATGCTTGACCAGCCGTACATGACTGATTTAATTGAGGCTAATTCCATGGGTCATGAGCCTCATAAAATTCACATATACAGCGCATCGTGGGGCCCGACCGATGATGGCAAGACCGTCGATGGGCCGCGCAACGCCACGATGAGGGCCATCGTCCAGGGTGTCAATGAGGTACTTATCGTGTGCATACAAGGCATTCCTTCTGTTCTGCTTTATGATTGAGTAAATACTTGGTCTTGTTTGGTCGATAATAGGGACGCAATGGTTTGGGCAACATTTACGTGTGGGCGTCGGGCGATGGTGGCGAGGAGGACGACTGTAACTGTGATGGCTATGCTGCGTCTATGTGGACCATATCCATTAATAGCGCCATCAATGACGGTCAAAATGCCCATTACGACGAGAGTTGCAGTTCGACGCTGGCGAGTACGTTCAGTAACGGGGCTAAGGATCCGAACACAGGGGTTGCCACCACCGACTTGTATGGTAAGTGTACGACAACCCATTCGGGCACGAGTGCTGCAGCACCCGAGGCGGCTGGGGTGTTCGCCTTGGCGCTTGAGGCAAAGTAAGTGACACATATGAGGGTAGCGAGACCAGGAAATGACCATTTATTCATTTTGTTGCAGCCCTAGCTTGACATGGCGCGACATCCAACATCTGACCGTGCTCACGTCGAAGCGGAATTCCCTGTTCGATGCGAAGAATCGCTTCCACTGGACCATGAACGGAGTTGGCCTGGAGTTTAATCACCTCTTCGGCTTCGGAGTGCTGGACGCTGGCGCGATGGTCACTTTAGCCAAGCAGTGGAGGACGGTGCCGCCGAGGTACCATTGCGAAGCCGGAGCCATTAACGAACCGCAGTAATTTTTAATGAATTTCCCACATCCATACCGCTTTCTATACTCCTCTCTTATCAATTCGCAGTCAAATCGCTGCCGGAAAATCGCTGTTTCTGGAAATAAAGACGGACGCATGCAAGGGCACTGACACGGAGGTGAACTACTTGGAGCATGTACAAGCTGTCATATCGGCCAACGCATCCAGACGTGGAGACCTCGAACTGTTCCTGACATCGCCAATGGGCACCAGGTGATAAGAGATTAATGATTTGGGAACCCTTGAACGGTTTGGCGATATTAAATAAATGTTTGATGTTTGCTTTGTGATTAATTTCAGCAGATCAATGATTTTGTCGCGCCGCGCCAACGATGACGACCACCGGGACGGATTCACCAAGTGGCCCTTCATGACAACCCACACATGGGGCGAGTATCCGCATGGTACTTGGAAACTCGAGGTAACCGCAAATGTCATTTTACAGTTTTTGTTTTTTTTTTTTTTTGCATATACATGTGCGTTGGCAATTTTCCCAGAGTTCCGAAGGCAGCTGATTAATATTCCATGACCTTTGCCGATTCGAAGGCAATTTTTTTTTTTTCATCGTAATGAATGACGGAACTTGTTGCGCAAAATATCATACTGGACATGGTTCTTTTTTTGAGAGGGGAAGATGATTTGAATTTTGCATTATTTCTGTAAAAGAACGTAGCGTGGCCATCAACAGACTAAAGTTACGCGAAAGAATGACGGTCTTTCATAAGAAAAACATGGAATTTCAAAATTGATGCCACAAACCCTCGACGACAGCCCTTGCGATTTATTTATAGACATTGCAAATTCAAGTCGCACTGGTAGATAAGTGTGATAATTCAAAGTTCAATTGCATGTCGTTCAGAGTCATGGAACCAAAACGTCTTCGCCTTTGTACTTCCCTTTCAAAATTGTGGATTCGATGGCGTTTTTCATTAATTTCTTCACCGCAAACTGGGTGTCATTACAAACACGCAACATAATGATAACCGATCCGACTTTTAATTGTAGATTATGAGGCGGAAATCCGGGCAATTCCAGTGAATTTAAAAATTCCGTTAAATAGTTGACAACATCACCTAGTTTAGTGATGAGTACATCAATTAATTACGTCTTTTGAATCTGAAAATTTCTTTCGTTAACATAAACGTTTCTTAGAGCCTATATATGTACACATTTGCTCCACCAAACATAGTTTTGTTATTCTGGCATGGCAGTGGCGGTAACAGTGGCTTCAATTTGACTGTGTTGTGGTGCTTCATTTTTCAACCGTAATGCCTTTCAATGTGAACAACGTTCATTGGTCATATAGCAACGAACTGTAATCGATTGCCAATTGCCATGTTATAATTAAATGCACCTCGGTGCGTATCAAACGCAACATCTCAACGTCGTTAACTTCATCCGTTTCATTTCGCGCTTCACGTGGATCGTCAGTTTGACTTGCTCGTGTACACATACATAGACTAGCGGACTCCCTATACGTTTCACTTTGCAAAATAAAAAAAAAACAACAATTAATAACAGTTTGAATGGACATTATGTTTATTGTAATCAGAAATAAGAGAGCAGAGATAAAGTAGTAAAGAGATAGTCTACTTCTACCTCTCTGCCCCTTGATTTCATCTGTCAGCGTTTTTATAAAATGATCACAAACAGTGTTTGTGAATAGGATTGATCAGAGAGAAACTGCAGGCTGCTCTAAATCCTTAAGAAGTGTGCGTGAAAATAAAGTAGTATGTATGCCTTTAGAGCAAATCAGATTTTTTTTAGTAAAGACCCCACCCCGAGTTGAACATCTCTTTACTACTTCATCTCTGTAAGAGAGTAAAGAGATATCCAACTTCTACCTCAATTGCTCCTTGATTTCATCTGACAGCGGTTTTTATACGCTTTTTATCCCGTGTCTGTGCATACGTGTGAGCTCTTGCGAGCTGCTGACGAACAGCTGATACCCTTCCCCAACCTTAGTAGTGGGGTGAATTAGAGTTCTTATTTAAAAAGTCGCTCGTTACTGAACTTTTTTCAAATTTTGGTGTTAAATTTTCCACACAGTGGGGAGGTGTAAGCAAACGAACCAAGAGTATGTTCATGAAGCGGATTTATTAAACTCCCATTTGTGGGAATTACTGTCTGAAGCACTAGGGTGAAATTAATGAATACTTTACTTAATGTACATATTTATTTTTGCACACGTATGAATAATACCTATAAAATGCATTCACGCGAATCTTGTATACAAGTACTAGTAATAATAATATTGAAAAATTAGCATGAATCATTAAAAAAAAAAAGCTTTTTTGGTCATTTTACTTTTTTAAAGAAATATGATGGAAGTTAATTCCATATTTTGACAACCATTTTCATGAGTTAGTTTTAGTTGCATTGGTTAGAACAATTATGACATTTCATGAATGACATAAAACTGAGCGCCTATATATTACTTTGAAGAATTAAATTGATGCAAAATATTCCTGTAAATAGAGCATAACATTTTATATATGTGCTCTTAAAAATATGAGTCAACTTTTGACCACCCTCCGAACAATAGTACATGATAGTGGGCAAATCCACGAATCTGCCGACATTTTGCCACAAAATCCACGAATCGGCCGCCATATTATGGTGGATCCATGGCTTTTGTAGTAGTATGTGTGATATACAAGGGAGTACCACTACTCTCACATTTCTCTCCGGTGTGGACTAGGGGTAATTGTCGCCGAAGTTGGATATCTCCTTGCTCTCTTATTTCTGATTGTAATACTCTATGATAAACAGCAGTTTTTTGTTTTTCCATTTCCTTGACAATAAATGGCAATGACAATAAACAATGGTTTGTCCACAGGCGTTATGAGAGAATACTGCAAATTCTAAGTATATTCCACAAATTCCCAAAGACTGGCCTTGAGCCTTATTAGTGATAATAGCAAATGCAACACGCTCTGCAAATTGTACACGTATGAATTCAAAGGGAAAATCGGATGGTATCTTTGGAATGCGTGGAATCAAAACGTCTTCACCTTTCAATTTTCAAAATAGTGCCTAAAATAACATTGACCAATCCAGTTTCATCAACTGTCATTGCACGATTTCCTTTGAAAATTCAACCGCTGATACATCATTTCGCAATTGAAACGACCATTTGATTATACGAAAAAATATCTTCACATGTCTCCACAAATACGATGACAAGCAAGCGTTAATTTTATCTGTTGGAGTTGATCTCGGTATAACAGGCACAGTTTGTCGAAAATCTGCTAACAAAATCAAGGCCCAACCAAAAAAAATGATCTCGTAAGTTTTTCAGCGTTATTTACAAAGCTTCAACTGGTTTTTTATTATCCATGGTGACCTCATCCCACTAAATGAGAGCAGTACGCTGCAAAATCTGACCATCCCAGATGTTTTCGGTATATTATGTGTTGGTGTTTCACTGGTTTGCATATTCAACGACAGTTTCAGTGCAGAATGTGCAGTTCGACCACCTTCTAAAAATGTTGCTGCAATTCCAGAAGATGCCAGCGCTAATGCTATTCTGTTTTGAGTGCGTATTGTTGCTAAAAGCAGTGATATTAAAAAAGTTGTGCCACTGAAATCGGTTAAGGGAAATCGGCATGCATTTTTAAATATATAGATTATAAGGCTTGTCAGCTCATTTTTATCTTGTTGTCATCGTCATCCAAACGATTCAAATTTAGAGTTCACAAGATCCACGAGAGATTGAGAAACAAATTCATGGTTCTTTTGGACAATTCTTGTTTTAAGCGACTGCCAGGAAGTGATCATGCTAATAGGAGTCCTTGCGAGCACTGTACTATAAGCACACATCCATTGCAATTAAATGAAGAAGAAGAAATATAGTCTATCCAACATCTACTCTGCGAATGCCCAGCCCTAGCAAAGAAAGGGAAGCAGTTGTGGGGAAAGTTCTCCTTCGTAGAGCTGGAGGACTTGAGCGGTATAGAACTGAAAAAATTTAAATATAGAGCCATGTAACCCATATCCGATACGATACAGGGTGACTAGAGAAGAACAATAGGGAAAAAAATTTATAAATGAGTCTTTGTTGATGCATTGATGCTTGGCCAACATTTTCAGTGCACAAGTAGTGAGCGCACTTGCGTCAGCACAGTCTTACACGAATGTAGGTCCGAATCCGACCACAAAATAAGCCGAGCTGACACTCTGGCGATACCAAATTCAGCTTATCCTTAGCTAACAGGAATATTCAATGCTTATGCCCCAAAAGCTACTTCTCAAATATAATTTTCATATATTTTGTCTCTTTAACAGGCTCGTTTCAACTCGCAACAGCCCCGCTCCGGTTGGATTAAGGAGTGGTCGCTAGTCTTGCACGGCACCAGAGAACCACCGTACAGATCCCTATCACCTGCTTCGCCTCACTCGAAACTGGCAATTGTGAAGAAGGCTCACGAGGAAAAGAAAATGCACTAAAAGAGGCGCAACTGGATCAGAACATTCCAATTCCAGAAGCAGGCTGTGGTTTCTTCAATTGCAATTTAAAAAAAGCGTTTTTTTATTTTTTTTTTCATTTCTTTTTGATCATTTTTCATTTTTCATTTTGTTCGTTTATGAAAACATGAAGAGAAACCAATGGAAGAAAAAATATCCAAACAAGGTGAATAATAAAAAAAGAAAAAAACAAAAACAAAAAAATGAATTAACAACAAACAATAGACTCAGGGTGTCGTTAGAATTACGATTTTATGAGAATGTCTTTGATATATGATGGTGGTGGAGGGTGGACGATACGAGAGAGGGGCTGGAGATAGCTGTAGTGAAAGTGAGTAGGAAATGCTTTATCTAGAATAAATATGAAAGTGTAATTTAATGATTTAAAACAAAATGCAACAGAAAACACCATTTTATTGAGAACTTTAAGTTTCAACAAATTTCCTGAGTAGCAGTTTCATTTCTCATAGACTTCTCAGTCACAAGAAAATGTGAATAAAAAAAACGATGTAATCATTTCATTTACTATTTTCTAAATAAGCAAAAAAAAAAAGATTTAACTATAAACATTCTTATTGCAAATCAATTTATAATTTAAGCATACTCTCTGCTAATCATGATCTTCAAGCAAAATGTTTGTATAATTATTTTGTCAAAGAAAAAAAAAAGAAAACAAATCGAAGGTAGTCATGTAAATACAAAAAAGAAAAGCATTTATTAAATAAAAAAAAAAAAAAACTACAACAAAAAATTCAAAAACTTATTCATAGTCTAAATATTCAATACTTGTTTATAGAATTTTATTTGGAAACCAGCCAATTAAGATGGTGCCTTCGCGCCCGGCGAAGATACTGTCCTAAAACACTTAACTTCTATAACAAACTTTGAATATCACTTTTTTGTTTTCGTCCAAATTATAATTATTCAGTCCGTCCTAAGTGACGATCGCTTGATGTTGATGCAATAGCAGTGTCAACAAAATTTGTTCGCATCATTTCTTGTTCAGTCTTCAGTCAATGCTTCTTTTGTTTCCCCCCCCATTTTTTAATTACACTGCGTTACAAAAATAAATAAATATTAGGTACCCGCTTTGAAGTGTCAAGTTTTCTTTCGTTTAGTAGAAATATATACATATTTTCCTTCCTTCACGTCTAATTTTTCTTCTGTGAGGTTAGTCCAAACAGTATTTAAAATTAAAGAGCTCAAGCATAACTTAAAGAAAGCTAATAAAATAGAACAAATTTGTGTACTTAAATCAAGTTTATTTTTATCATTAATTTAGAAGAAATACAATACAACTCAATTCATATAGTTTAAACTCAGTATATGTTTTGAATGATCCTCTCGTTTCAAACACCAACAGTAATCCCCATCACAGTTGCGTCCCAACGACCTTGAAATCGTTGTTCAAGCTTCCTCATATCCTGGTGAAACCTCTCACCGTGCTCATCACTGACCGCACCAAGATTAGTTGGGAAAAAAATGGGAATGAAGTGAATTTTTAACGACACTCTACAAGCCAACGCTTCGTATGCTTTCAACATACCGTTAACTAGCTGCTCCCCATCATCGGCTCTGTGATTTCCTAAAAACCAGTGATGACCAGGCACCAAGTTCCCTGTCAATGTCAGCCATTTGTCAAAATCTTGGTCTTTCATTAACGTGAGTATTTTGGGGTCCCACAAATATTTCTTTTTTGAGTTTTGCGTCACTTAACCTTGAAAATACTGTCTTTAAATATAAAACAAAACCATCACCCTCATTAATCATAGCTTTGACAAGATTTTTCATCAAACTAAGGTTTATGTGGCTGGCCTGTGGCGTTGTGGGTATGTGCGTCGACTCCTACGCACTTGGACCTACATGTCTGGGTTCGATTCCTGGTTCCACAAGAAACACTTTTCACGGTCCCACCTCTTTCGAATCACTGACAATGCTCAAAGAGTATAACTGTCTAGAAAAAGCTTCTCAAACTTGACCGTTCGGAGTCTGCATAAAACTATAGGTTTCCACTCCACTCGTGATAGGACAATAGCACGCACAACATGAGTGGTTGCTGAGGAGCTAGGCCCTGGCCCTTTACGGGTTGTAGCGCCACCCATATTATTATTATATTGAGGTTTATGTGGAGTGGTGGTAAAAGGACTGCGGTGTATGTTTCATATTCGATTTTCCGCAAACAAACTCTGATCTTTCAGGCAATACATGTGCTTTTCGGTGGATCTGCTGTCCCACATACAAATGAAACAGCAGTGTTTAGTAAATCCTCCCTGTAGTCCGAGTAAAATAGCTATAACTTGGAGATCAGCACATATGTACTTTCCAGCAGTAGTCTTTGTTTTTTAAATCTATTATTGATTTCACGTTCTTATTAGTTTCCTTTAGGACAGTTGAGCATGCTTCTGGTACTGACGCATACTTGTTGCCATTATGTAGAAATATCGCCTAAAGACTTGTTTCAGAACGGTGGTCGTGCGATGCGTACGGAATCGATAAGGTAAACTTCCTCTTAAACTCCGGACGTGAAATAAAGTACCTCGAAAACTAGACGTGATGGAAATTTTACTTTATGACTCTGATTCATTCCAGCTATCTGTTAAGCGGGTACCATAATCATGTAACGCAGTGCTATGGGAAAGAGGTCAATTGCGAGGCGAAATAAAACTCTATCGAGATAGAACGCGAATCGAGTCTCGTGCAATCGAAGACAGACACAAAAAAAGGCCCAACTGCCGAGATTTATTGCACACACATTAGCGACGTTCTCACTCATTTGTCGACACGATTTGCTTGATGTCAAATGATGATGTGGAAAAAGTCAAAATGCCTTGTCTATTGTCTGCCAACTTTTGCGTTCACATTGAAGATTTAGCCCGACAAGCATGGTTGTCAAGCAAATCGTATCGACAAAGTGTTGAGTGTGAACGTCGCTAGTCGTATGAAATTCTTCGGTCATCTCTTCCGGTTACTTGGTTGGCTTAAGTGGCTACCCTATTTGGTAGCGCAGTTGCGCGCCGTTTTAATACCACACCTCGTCGACCTTACCTTCCTGATTGCAGCTTATTTTTCTCCTGGTGGTGGTGGTTCTCATGTCCCCAGGAATCCTTCTTTAATCTGGGAGATCACCACAAGCCATGCAGATGTGCGTTTGTTTTGCGGGCGCATTCGTACTGCCTTTTCTTTCGAATTTTTAGAACCCCATGTTCTCTTCCCCTTTGTGTGTGTTTTGTTCTTTCTTTCAACAAATGTATGTTACCCTTTGTTTCAAAGAAAATTAAGGGACTTTTGTAAATACACATACACAACAAGAAAGCGCACAGACAACATACGTATCGATATCAAATTTATCACTTCTACACTTCAGAAATCCTTCTCTATGCATAAGTGCGAGTTTAGTCTACTAGTAATCTTAATCCAACGAGTTGCCAGGACCCTGCTCGTTAATAAAAATAGCACCAAAACACATCTAAAACTAGATTTTTGTAACAAAAAAAAAAAAAACAAACCAAATATATAAGAGCACATCTTTCAACTGAAACCGAATGTCACTGTTCCGCGGTCAGTCGATTCTGAACCAAGGCCCATGCGTGCATTCAATGGGTGCGCTGTGATTGAGTGCACACATGGCCGTCTGTAGATTCCTACTCCTAATCAAGTATTTTTCTTTCTGTTATAAAAACAAAAACAATTAATTGTAAAACCATTATACGATTACCATACAAATTTATATAAATAAATAAATATAAATAAACATATACATCTATATATATATATATATATACATAAGAAAACAAAAGAGAAAATCCAAGAAATGTATGTAAAACTAATAACTATTGCAATTCTATAGCTTGTGACAAATATACACATATACCAACTAAATAAAAAATATATCTTATCTACATATATGAAATAAATTATATTTAAATGCATACACAGACCTTTCGTTAATTTTTTTTCCCAACTATTCAAGATTTATATACACAATAATTGTCTATCACGGTTCACCTGAACAATGTATTACAAATTGATCGCATTTAATTTATGTCCTTTCACCTCATCTCTCCGTTTTTAATGTATGTGTGAATAATAAACAAATGAAAGACACACAACAAGAACAACCAAAGCAAGTGGTAGTTTCATTTTTTTTCTTTCTTTCTTTCTTTCGGGGGCCAACATAAAATATATATATATATGGAAAACAAAAAAATTACTAACTAAATATTTTACAAATAAAAAAAAAAAAACATCAATAAATGAAATGCAAGCACTTAAACAAACAAAAAACAAATAAAACAAACATGTAATATAATTAAATTTGATGATGAAAAGAAAATATGGAGAAATGCTATATTATATATATATTTTGTTGATGTTTATGGATGAGATGTAAAATGAAATAAAATACAGATAAATATATATAAATATAAAAGAAAAAAAAACAAAACAAAAATTGTATAGATAGTGGATTGAAACAAAAGAAAAGAGGAGACAAAGTATATACACCCTAAATATATATATATATATCCGTTGATGTTGTAGATACAAATATATTTGCATGAATATCAAAAACAGTTTTATTCTAATTTATTTTGTTCGATTTCCTAGAATTTTGTTTCCTTGCAACAAAATATAACTCATGGCATATTCGCTTATCCTACGTATGAAGAAGCCAGTCTTAGTCCGAGGGTCTATGGCAGAAATAAATGAGTAAAGAGATATTCAACTTCTTCCTCTCTTGCCCCTTGATTTCGTCTGACAGCGTTTTTTATACGCTTTTTTGTCCCCTATCTGTGAATACGTGTGAGCTCTTGCGAACGGCTGATAGACAGCTGATGCCCTTCCCCAACCGTGGTCGTGGGGTGAATTAGAGTTCTTATTTGAAAGTTCGATCGTTACTTGAACTTTCTGAAAATTTCGGTGTTAAATTTTCAACACAGTAAGGAGGGATAAGCAAACGAACAAAGCGTATGTTCATGAAGTAGCTTTCTGAGAGTTACAGTCTGAGGTACTAGAACTAAATAATTTTGTCATTATTTACATTGATTATTAATGATTACAGATGAAGTAGTGTATGTATTTTTGCATATGCATAATACCGAAAAAATGCATTCACACGAAACATGTGTAACTAATAATATCAATATTATTGAAACGTTTGCTTGAATCACATAAAATAAATAGCTTGTTTGCTCATTTTAATTGTTTTACAGAAATACGCATGAAAGTTAATTGCAAAATTCGTTTTAGTTAGGTATAGTTGTATCCATTGCTCTTAGCAAATTTGCAGACGTTTTCATAATTCATGAATGAAGGATATAAAACTAAGTTCATTTGCCAGTCATGGCATCTAAATCAGCTATATTTTACTCTGAAGAATTAAATTGATGCAGAGTGCTCCTGTAAACAGAGCGTAGCATTACATTTTTATTCACCCAAGCCCCTACTACAAATATATGTCCTCTTAAAAATATGAGCCATCTTCTGAACACCCTCCGAATAATACAACATGATCGTGAGCAAATTCAGGAATCGGCGGCCATGTTGCTAAAAAATCCGCGAATTTTCCGCCATTATCGTGGTCAATCCGGGAATCTTGTAAAAGTATATGTGGAATACAAGGGAATTCCACTACTTACTAATCCTTCACACGGCCTAAACTTCAAAATTTCCGCCATGGACTAGGGGTAAAAACGGACGAAGTTGAATATCTCTTTACTCATTTATTTCTGGCAGAAATCAACTAATAGAGATATTCAACTTTCCAGCCAGAAATACCATGACCTACCGCAAAACACGCATACTTCTTTATTTGGAAGCTATATTTTTTCGCATACTTTCACAATTGGTGTCTTTTGATCAGCTGTTTACCCCTCCAAATCATATTTTGCCCGTAGGAGTGTCAAATACATTTCCAATGTGTTTAACTTGCCCACGATCTGGAAAAATTCCATGAGTGATGTTCGTCAAGTTTAGCAAATTAAATAGTATTATAACATGCGAAAAAGAAGTTTCTTTCACAAGTTGCATTTTAAAATTAAAGCAAATCTTTACGAACTGCGTATAATGGATATGTAGAACAAATTTTCAAATTTTGCTGCACAGTTTATATGTGATATGAGTCCAAGACTTAAATGCTTCAAGTAATGACTGCTGCTGCAACACCATTAAATCGAATTAATTAGCAAAATTAAGTGTTTGTAATCGATAGATATACAATGTTAAAGTGACAATACTAAATAATTCAAGGACTTAAGTTGTTCTCTGTAAATTTATTTACTTATAAAACCAACGAACATACATACATACATACATGTGTGAATTTGCAGAATTTCTATTTCATGATCATTGCATTATTATGAATTGTAAATGATTATTTACGAATTGAATTCAACCACAAAATCATATTAAAACCCTTTTGCTTTACCTATTTTCTAATATTTCAAAGGCAAAATATTTGAATTCAAATTTAACGTGTCAATGATCAGCGCATTCCAATATACTTCCAGGTATATGAATGTACCTTCTGAACACAATCTGTGTTTTAAACTCCTCCTTTTCGGGGTGAAACATATGAATTTGAAATAACGCTCAGATAACGAGCGCTTTTTAAAAAAAAATGCTCTGCTTCACCTCATTATTTCGAAGGGGAAGACTTTCAGCTGTTCGAAACGCCTCTCACGTATTCACAGATGGTACAACTACAACAAGCTGTCAAACAAATTTCAGGGGCAAGAGACGAGGAAGATGGATATCTCTATTAGTTGATTTCTGATTTCTGGTCTATGGCGGCAATTTTGAAGTGCATTCAGTGAAGGATTAGTGTGTAGTGGAATTCCCTTGTATTTCACACCTACTTTTACCGGATTTATCACGAAAATGGCAGAACATTCGCGGATTTTTTAGCAAGATGGCCACCGATCAGAGTTGTAAAAGTATGCAATCATTTGAGAAATTAAGTCATTTGATTTATCTACAAAATAATTTAAATCATGAATGCACGTCGAGACTTCAACTTCAAAATGTGAAATCAGCATTAATTTGGAAGTCACTGATTTATAATTGATTTCAGTAAAATTGCGTTGAAAATTTAACACCGAAATTTTCAGAAAGTTCAAGTAACGAGCGAGTTTTCAAATAAGAACTCTAAATCATCCCACAACTACGGTTGGGGAAGGGTATCAGCTGTTTGCAAGAGTGTGAGCTCTGTATTCACTGACAGGGGACGAAAAAGCGTATAAAAACGCGGGGGCAAGAGAGGAAGAAGTTGAATATCTCTTTACTCATTTATTTCTGGTCAATAGGGTTTAAATTTAATCGGCACGATGTTCTTTTTGTTTTTGTTTTATTTTCGTGTATCGATGATCATTTTAGAAAAGACTCCGTGAGACACCGTTTGCTTATAATTGTGTTTGATTTTATCTGACTAAGAACCAGAAATAAAGAAGCTTAGGAGATATCTAACTTTCGCCAGAATTACCCCTAGTCAACTAAGTCTCCAACGAAGAAAATTGTGAGGGTAGTGGAATTTTCTTGTATTTCGCACATGGTTTTACAAAAACCACGCATCCACTACGGTTGGAGCTGTTCACAATACCTCGCAGATGCATCGTATAAAAAACGCTGCCAGATAAAATCAAAGTGCAAGGAAGGTAGACGTTGCATATCTCCTTGCTCTCCTATTTCTGCTACAAATCAATAAACCAAGTGCTATATAGTAGGGTTGTGTCAAACCAAATCGAGTTAGCCCGAATATAAAGATATATAGGGTGTTTTCATAAACGTCAGACTAGCAAAGGACTCCGTTATCCATGTTCGTAGGTGAACTGCAGTACCTACCGTTCATAAACGTCAATAGCTCATGCTCATGTCGGGCAGATTGTCGTCCAGTCAGTATTTTTCGACTGCAAAAAGGGTCGATTCGAAGAAAGATATTTTGTACTAAAGCACGCCTGCAGACATTCTGCACCGTGTGCGTGTTCAAAAACGCATGAGAAATGAAAAGCGGTTGTACTAGTGCAGATTTGCGACGCTTATGAAAACACCCATATTCAATCAGAGAATACCATTTAGATGGTACACTGGGATATTCACACAAGATGAAACAAGAGTTCGCTGGTTCGTTATTAACTATCAAACAATTCGTGAATAACGATATAAAATTTGTATTGTATACAAAAATGAATTTTTACAAAACTGAGCTTCAAACTAAGGGTTAGGGTGTTGGCTTAACAATAGATGCCCAACTGATGTACATACATTGCCGAGCTTGGTGGCAAACCCAACTCTCACTTATGGTCATGAAATTTGGGCACTCACCGAAATAATAAGATCACGAGTACAAGCAGCCGACATGAGATTTATTCGTGCTTTTGTGGGAATTACTCGCCGGGATAGGCTGAGAAACACGGCGAGGAACACAATGCTGATGGTTCTTCGAACGAAAAGGTCAGAAATGTCTGCATTATCACGACTTCCGCGTGCCTTGACTGCGATTCCATCCGATAGGGGACCGCTTGGCAGACCCACGACGAGGTGACTGCCCCGGGTGGCATCAGTAATAGTAAAATTACTATTTTGCACATTACACAAAATAAAAACACAAATAAAACAATAAATTTGTTTCCCAAATACCTACCTATTAATTTCGTTTCTGACCTATTCCCTTAAGATAGACAATATGGCAATAAGAAAACCATTATCGCCCAATATCATGATCATGGATGAATTTTAAGCCTTTTGGGGGAAAAAAGTGAGGACAATAGTTGTGAAAGACATCCATCAAACGAAGCACGTTGGCATTATATTCGACAGCACACCCGATGAATCACAAATTGAGCAAATGAGCGAGGTCATTAGAAACGTTCAAATCCAAGACGGGCATATTTACGAGATGTGCAAACCATTTTTTTTTATACCTTTGTGAAAGCACACCTGGACTTTACACATTGTTTTGATATTCTCACAAAAAATGTAGGTGCGTCAGTCGAGAGACTTGTAGACACTAGACGGAGTGCTCATCGCGAGACTGTTAAGACTTTGAAGGAACATTTGGTGAAGATAGTTTCAACTCTTTAACTTCTTTCTCTCAACAAGAAGTGATGTAACCATACTCTTATCTGCTGTACGCGACTTTACGTGTTTGTGTTATCTGTTATTCTGGTGCGATTTTTTGGAAAAAGTTAATGCAGCACAGAAATACTTGCAAAAATCCAGCCTCACTCTAGCGGCACTCGCGAGTTTTCTTCATGAACATCGGGATGAAACCGGGAAAAGGCTATATATAATGTACTGAGCTAAAAGGTGCAATGAAATGTACTCGTATGCCAGGCGAAAAGGATCAAGATGCTGGTCTGACGTTGGAAGAGGAAACACGAAGAACCATGTTAGAATGTCAGGCTCCATTTTACACTGAACTTATTCATCGGTAAGGCCATGGTATTCCATTGCATCAGTTTTCTCAACTGCTCAACCGAAAATATTTGCTGTATGGAACGGAAGAAGACATGCGTGCTGTTTTTCCAATTTTTTTTTGTTTTTTTTTTTTTTTTTTCCACTACAACTAAGTCTTACACTTATCCAGCAGTTTTACATTCAGTTTGGGCAGTTTAGGCGCATTTGGCAAGAAATTCTCCATTGAGAGTTCTTGCTATCACCGCAGCTAAGCGCGGGTTGAATTCACCGTGCTAGGTCAAGAGGTTTGGTCCTTTGCAGACGGCGGAAAGCGTTGCGTTCGTCGAGAATTGGAAGGACAGCAGAGTTTATGTGCTCTGCCAGACGACGCTTATGCTTACGAGAAAAATTCGTAATTTCATCATGGACTGATAGAATTCCAAGATCTCTGTGGATGTCGCTGTTTCGTATATACCAGGGTGCGTTGACGATGTCCCTTAGCACTTTATTTTGAAATGTTTGTAGTATGTTTCTATTACTTTCTTTGGTACAACCCCATAGTTGTATACCATTAGTCCAGACGGGTTTTAGCACTTGCCTGTATATAAGCAATTTGTTGTCAATACTTAGCTTGGAATATTTTCCAATAAGCCAGTACATGTCTTTGCATCTTAATTGGAGCTCTTCATTTTTCTTTTTGACATGCTCCTTCCATTTAAGATTTACATCGAGAGTCATTCCGAGGTATTTCGCTTCATTACCGAAAGGTATTTGAACATTATTTATAAAAACGGGCAAGTTATTCACGTTCTTATACGTACAATTTATATGAACGGATTTAGCTTCGTTAAGCCCAATTCGCTGAGTGTTCGTCCATTCGTGTATCCGGTCTAGAGCACATTGTAATTTTCTGGTTGATTCTTCGACCGTTTTGGCAGTTACTAAAATGGCGGTATATCGCTGCTATACAGTAAGTAAAGGAGGGGACCAAGGACACTTCCTTGAGGTACTCCAGCTTGTATAGGCTTAAATAGGGAGTATTCTTTCCCATATTTCACACGAAAGATTCTATCAGTTAGATAATTCGATAAAATTGTGTAAAGTCTTCTCGGAAGGAACTGTCGAAGCTTGTGTTTCAAACCTTCGTGCCGAACCTTGTCAAAGGCTTGCGATGCTTACCTCGACATTTACAGAACTAACAGGCAACAGTATCAGATTGGAAAATCGGGCGAATACGACGTCACATGGTAGCTGCAAAAATAAATTTAAAAGTTGCCGAAATTTGAGTTTTTAGGCTTCATTGTTAAGTGGGACTTTTCTCGTTCGAGTCAGTCATTGGCGATAAGAATTTATTTAACAATTTGCAGTGGCATCGAGTGAACGAAGGTTTTTAAAATTTAAAATTTGTTATAACTTTTCTATAATCAACAATGAGCCAAAATATGTTGACTGATCTGGCTATACTTTCAATCGAAAAGGAGCACGCAAATAATATAGATCTTAATGATTTAATCCAAACATTCAGTGCAATAAAAGCTCAAAAGTTTCTTGGGGGTTGTATGCTCGATTTACTGCAGTTTTGAGATACACGCCTTTGAAGTTTTGATCGCTCACAAACGGAGACCTGGGGCTTTTGTGCTAAAATTCGAAAACAGAGTACTTAGAGATTTTTTCCCATTATTTTGCGGTCAAAAGGGACAATTTAAGAAATAAAAAACGAAAATTCTAGACTGGTTAGTGATATGGAGGATTATAGGGAATGTAGATAGGCCTTTCGTGAAACAATCAATGAACTGGTAGGAATGACACCCAAGCTTTCCCTACCCACGACCAGGGTATAGTGGATTTGTTGTGGTATTTTGCCACCTGAAAACGTATTTATTTCTTTTCAGAAAAAAATCGAACGAACGGTGGTTCAATCAATCTTTAAATCAGTTCTGAATTTATGTGGATTTAAACAAGATAATTTATAAAATCTACAAACAAAAACCGGTTCAGTATTCCCGCCCTGAATTTGACTCCTCACTAGAATTTAAGTTTTCGTGATGTTTACAAGTTTGCAAAAAAAGTGCCCTGCCACGAACGGGCTCGAGGAGAGTAGACCAAAACACATGTGTGGTTCTGGCCTGTGTTGCATCAAAATTTCAAGTCAATCGGTCAGGAAGCTTTTTGAGATTTGCGAAGCTTGATACTTGGAGGAGTACCCAGCGCCAACGAAACGTTTTGTTTTACAGAATGTTATTGACTTATGTTATAACAGAAAAACTGTTCGCTCAAATGCTCTCTGCGAAGAACCGTAAGCGTTTAAGAACACACAAGCATTATGCGGTTGAACAGCGTGGATTCACATGCGACATCGCATAAACGGTACCGGTCCCAGACTAGCCGTGTTAAGAAGTGTTGTTGCATGCACTAGGTTCACTATGCTGCAACTTCTGACGTGGTAGATGCCCCCACTTTTCCCCAGTCACACTCACTTTTACGCATTAGCTACGAGATAACGCTTCGTATAAGATTTTGTCGTCAAGAGGGCGCTGTAGCCCAACGAAAGCTCAAAATGAAACGAGTATCGAACATCTTACGTCAAATGTCAAATGATTTCTGCTGCTGCATCGCTGTGGTATCTGTCATCCTAATTGGCTGTCAAACAAAGCCCAGTCGAGAATTCACACAGCCCGTACGCGACTAGGAAGAAAAGAAAATTTTTGGGCGTACAAAAAAAAAAAGAAGAAAATAACATTTTGATTTTAGGAACTATTTTTTTGGCTTAAATTCGTGCAAAATGTTGGCCCTAATCAACAGAATACTGGACTGGTTTAAGAGTATCTTCTGGAAAGAAGAAATGGAATTAACACTGGTCGGGCTACAGTTCTCGGGCAAGACAACCTTTGTGAATGTTATTGCAGTGAGTATCATTTGTTGATTATTAATTGATGTTAATTGCACTGCTGTGAAGACGGTCTTGAAGCTTGGCCATTTTGTTGTGCGAAAGACGAAGAAAAAAATCTCTGCTTAACAGTGAGGGCTGGTTTTTTTTCTCTTCCCCGTCCTAATACTGGCATGATTCAGTGTTGGCCTGTCGGTAAAATCAATAAATTTTGGTGTTCTCAAAACTAATTTCGTTGCAATACGATGAGATAAGCCCTGTGGCTGTTGGGGTCTTGTCGAAGTGAAATTTGATTGTTTACCTCGCATCATTGGCGTTAAAATCGAATGTGCTGAGACGCAAAACGTATGTTTCTTTTTCGTCTATAATGAGTAATGCATAAGTACATACATATGTATGTACGTACGTACGTACGTACGTACATGTGTGTATGTTGATAGTTGTGAGTGACTGTGGAACGACAAAGGTTCTCACTCTCGCCTAAAGTTCGTTGAATGTAATCTTGGATTGAAGTTGTAGGTCATCGGTCTGTGGTTGCACATTCCTCGCAAGCATCGGGTAATAGTAACCGCAGCGTAAAAATCCTTTCTTGTAGGTTTAAATTTCTTCAATACGTATTCCTTCCTTCAGCAGAGCACACACTCGCAAATACGAGAGGCTTTAATTAGAGCCTGTGCTGTCAGGTGGACGTTGATTTGTTTGAGGGTTATACAACCACCGTGTCTGCCGTTCTTAAATTGAAATAGGCTGTAACTTATGACGAATTCCTTGCAAAAAAAAAAAACGCCTATCAAAAAAATAATTTCGTTTGTAATGTGCCTGCTTCGTGACATCAATTTTCGCTATTTTCTCGCCGCAAAAACCCTTCTGGGGGGATCGTAGACACTTCATTTCTTATTGTTGTTACTCATGTTTGATGTATGAGTAGCCCATTCAGCGAGTCACGCATGAAACTAGTTCCAAATATGCCTGCAATATATATTAATTGAAGGAGTCCGTCGTCAGGTCGGTGTTTCAATGGGATTTTTTTGCTGGCATTACCTTCAGACACTTTATAGCCGATGGTTTCAGTAATTCACTTTGGATTTGATTTGGAATTAACAGAAGACGAAGACGAAAACGATCTTAATGCCTGCGACGTTATATCAACTCTGCTTTGCATTATTCTTCGCAATCATAATTTCACCTGTCCATTTGATTGTGAGCTCCGAATTTTGCTGATAGCGCGTCTGGCACATTTCCGTTGACCGTTGACTGATTGCATGTGAAACGATGGGTGAGCACTGAGCAGTGTTGCAATTCTTCTGTTTTTGTTCCTTTTATCGATGGGATGCGTGTTAATTTGAGCAAATTTCTTCACTTTTGGACCAGGTATCCGTTTAATAAAATAGAAGAATAAAATGCAAACTGAACGTAAACAGGTTTGCAAATGCATCTACTTGTTTAATCTTAGGCAATCTGAAAACTAACAAAAAGAAATCCAATGCCCCGTGTA
The DNA here is from genome assembly GCA_907269125.1 of Eristalis pertinax. NCBI lineage: Eukaryota > Metazoa > Arthropoda > Insecta > Diptera > Syrphidae > Eristalis > Eristalis pertinax. The sequence continues at coordinate 44,690,120 of OU026145.1, read as the reverse complement.
CAGTGTAACACAACGTTATGAGCTCCGACCCCAGCTCGGCGGGACTTAATTGTGGCTAGGAAAAAAAAGAAGGAAAACATTTCTCTGATAAGAGAATGTGTATATTTATGCATGTATACACAATATTTGATAACTGAGTGAATATCTTAACTGGAAAAGGGTCTCTCTTCAGTGTTTGCATGCAACCGTGGGTCATTCTTGACGGTGGGCGGTTGTGTAAATTAACTTAGGCGAGAGGAGAGCAAGTAAACTATGAGTAATAGTTGATACGGCAGCAACTACAAAGCGTTACGTAGCTAGGCTCATGCAGCCCTGCTCGAGTCGGTGTGTTACACTTGCATTGATCAAATAAGACCGAATTTTGGTTCATCCCGGCAGAAATGACGAATGTCAAACCATGCGAGACCACGCGAAATGTATTGTATTATTATTAAAAAAAAAAAAAATACGTGTGCGTTGTTGAGTGGTAGGAGTGACTTTGAAGCACTTATTGGGCGACTCATATCAATTTCCAAAATCCAATTGATTCTAGACAGTAGAAGTGTGTCAGTAGATGTGTTATTCTGTGTTTTTTTTTCATTTAAATGGATTGAATAGAGTTGAACTGATCACAGGATGTGGAATCATGTTGAAGTCATTATTAATTCAAAGCATTTATGAAGGTTATTCTGCAATGTAGGATAAGGTAATCTCCGCGCACGAGGAACTCTATTGACTGTAGAAGCCAGCGAAACCAGTGAAGTGAAGAAAACTCTTTTTTTTTGTGTCGATGTTTTGAGAAGTTGCACGTGATGGCTATACTTTGGACGCATTTTTATTGACTGATGGTGGTTTTGATTACCTCTCTAAAGCCGCTTTTACACACGCGAAAATCGTCGCCGATTTCTGTATGAACCCCTTGCACGTTTCACCTCTCTTGCCTACAAAATTGGAAAGTTGCAGAAAAACTTAGCGTGTTTTAAAGCGCAGGAATCACAACGAGCGTGCCAGAGAACACAGACGACCTACAGACAATCTAAAGAACTATGTACGAATTTCTAGCCTTGCCGTTGGATTTAAAATCGAAACAATTTACAAAATAATGTGTGACTGTGCAGTGTACACAAGCGGCTTCCAAGAATGAGTATACACACTTTTTGAAATTTATTTAATCATTTGCCGGTTGTGAGTTAAGTGTGTACAATGTGAAAAACTGACGTGTTTAGCATCAGGAAATCAAATGCAAGTAAATACATTATTATTGATGAGGGTAAACTGAACCGCGACCTTTAGACCTATTGTGCCCCCTATTCATAGCTTTGCTTTCTTAAGAGCTCCCCTCACATGCAGCTCTTTTCAGAGTTGTATTGAGGGTTATTTGCGTATATTGCGTGAAGGTGGAAGAGATTAGTATTCTCTCTAAGCCAGTTTCCTTCAGGAATCTGGGAATGAGAGCTGGTTCTAGTGACTTCAATTCTTCCTCTGATATTAGGTGTTCCCAGGCCAGCGGCGCACAAAATCCCAGTACGTGTTCTGAAATTTCATTAGATTCTCCGCAGAATCTGCAGAGATCTTCTTCTGATGTTCCTAGTTTCCTTAGGTGCCCCCTGAGCTTACAGCGCCCTGTAAGGATACGGAGGTTGTTTTTGCTCATTCTGATGTAAGCTTCAAACCTCTTGCGGCTAGAGTTTCTTGGCCTGCATCATACCATGAGCGTTGTTCCATGTATCTGCTCGGTTCCATCTTTCTAGTTCACTGCAACTCTTGCCTAAGGACGTGATCTTCTACAGCGCAGCATGATTCGGGGCCTAGAAAATGTTCCAATGCTCCTTTACCAGCGAGGGAGTCGGCCATTTCATTGCCTTCTATCCCTGTATAGCCTGGTATCCAACAGAGTCTTAATCTGTTACTCCTACTCAGCTTCTGTAGACATTCCCATACAAGCCTGGATTTGATAATATAGGAGTCTAGTGCCAGGATAGCGGCACGACTGTCCGACATTATTGCTATGTCACAGTTGGTGTAGTCTCTGTCAAGATTGATCTGAGCGCATCTGTCTATGGCAGAGACTTCTGCTTGAAAAATACTGGTGCATTTGCCCATGGGTTCGTAGTACTTTGTCCGGGATCCAAATACTCCTGGCCCCGTTCCTTCATCAGTTCTCGATCCATCCGTATGCCATTTAACTCAATCTATGGACTATGGACTCATTGCTCCAGTCTTTTTTGGTGCTGAGCTGAATGGTAAAATCCTTTTGGAAATTGAATTTCCTAATCGCGTCATCCTTCGGAATGGCCAGGAGTGATAGCTTTTTTGTCTTTTCCTATCCCTTCTTGTGCCACTCTCATGATTGTTTTATTTGCACATTCAGATGCAATGGAGTCAACTCCAATAGCACCTCCATGATGACAGTTGGGCAAGTTCTCATGGCCCCTGTAATACAGAGGCATGCCAACCTTTGAACTTTGTTGAGTGTCTCTCTTGCGTAAATACATAAATAGTAGTAAAATTAGAGAGAGCAAGTTTGGTCAGTTGGACACGGGTAGTCTCGGCCCAGTCTATGGCCAGTGTGACAGTGGAAGTCGGTTCTACACTCTACAGTCATTAATGAGTACAAAGGTCGACATAATTCATCGTACGGCACCCAAAAATGCTCGTTTTCAGTACCAACTTACTGCACTTTTTACTTATTTCATTTACACGACAAAATTCATCGTACTCCTTCTAAAAAAAAGTGGCTTATTACATCGCAGTAGGTTCCTAGTATCTTGTTGCATCTCCACGCGATTTGAGGACAACTTGTAGTCGCCGCGACATTGAACAAACCAGGTTCTGGGTTAACTCTTCGGCCACCCGAAGAGCTTCCTTGAGGCTTCATTCCTTGTGTGTTTGTGCAGCTGTTTCTCTAGTAAGTTCCACAATCTAGGAAGTTCTTCGAAACCACAATCTCGCGCAGCAGCCTTGGAAACTCGCGCCGTGTGAACAGGAGCGTTTTCATGAAGAAGCAACACACCCGCTGCGAGTTTACCCCGTCTTTTCTTTTTGATTTCCTCCCGCAAATTATGCAAAGTGGATGCGTAGGATGTGGCGTTGATGGTTTCACCTTTTTCTTGTACTCAATGAGCAAGATTCCCTTTGAGTCCCAAAAAACTGTGGCCTTGAGCTTCCCGGCAGACGGAGTGACTTTGAACTTCTTCGAGGGGTCTGTTCCTTTTTTATGCCACTGCATGGACTCTTGTTTGCTTTCAGGGTCATAGTGGTGGACCCATGTTTCGTCACCACTAACAATTCGATCCATAACACCGTCCGCGTTCTCACTACACATCTCCAAAAGCTCTCTACAGCATGCGATTCTCACTTTTTTTCTGAGGCGCTGTGAGCATTCGTGGCACCCACCTTGCACTGACCTTTGAAAGGTTAAGATGGTCATGAAGAATGGTGTGAATGGTACCAATTGAAAGCTTGGTGATCTCTCCCATCATTTCCACCTTTATTCGGGCATCCTCAAGAACAAGTTTTTCGACTTCTTTGATGCTTTCTCCCGCACAAGCAGTAGCCGGAGCGGGGGTCGTCTTCAATGCTCTCTATGCCTCTCTTGAACTCACTTCACCACTTTTGCACAGTTGATAATGAAGGTGCGGAACCCTGGTAAACAGCCAACATCTCTTCATGAATAGTTTTTTGACTTTTTCCTTTCTTAGTGAGAAATTTAATTACAGCGCGATGCTCAATTTTCATCATCGTCTCAGTTGCCATTATGATTCTGTTTAACGAGAGATAAAACGCGAATTAATAATCACATTTATATGAAATTTTACATGAATGCACTAAAATAATAGTATTACTTGATAAATAAGGCAATTTATATATACAACCAACGCTTCACCCCGATACCGAGAATATATTGAACGCCCCTCGTATATGCATAGAAGGTGAACAATTTTGTCTTTACATCGCTCTTGTCTACACATTTACGGTCTTCGTCATTTGCTTTTGCATCTTGTAGAAGCCGCCTAACCAAAGTAAGGGGTTGTTGCACATTCCTCCAACAGCATTTCTGTCGAACGTGACCGTATTTGTTGCGGCCGCAAATAGAAACGCAATAATTATGGACATAAACTCATCATTTTATCGTTTTTCCATTTAATTTTTGCTTCCAGTCTGGCCAATTCGCAGAGGACATGATACCAACAGTAGGTTTCAACATGCGTAAAATCACCAAAGGAAACGTGACCATAAAAGTCTGGGACATCGGTGGCCAGCCTAGATTCCGGTCCATGTGGGAGCGGTATTGCCGTGGCGTTAACGCAATTGTGTAAGAATTCAAATTTACAAAACAAATTGATTAATAAACACACTCGGGGGGAATTCATTTCGATTTCTTCTTTTCGCACAGATATATGGTAGATGCCGCTGATCTCGATAAAATGGAGGCGTCTAGAAATGAGTTGCATTCACTTCTGGACAAGCCCCAGCTAGCAGGCATTCCAGTTCTTGTTTTGGGCAATAAACGAGATCTTCCTGGTGCTTTGGATGAGACTGGTCTTATTGAACGAATGTGAGTAAACCATTAATTATATCTGCTAAAACGTTTACAATTTGTACAAATATACCTTTGGTGTCTCTCGATTAATATACAAGCCAACACAATGACCATGAATTGTCTTCTCCAGAACATGAACGTCTGTTGAATTCCGTTCATTCTTATTAATGTACAATTTAAACTCCGCCCGCCTAGCCAGGCAATTTGGATCTGTTTAGTGAGAGTGCAGGAATATTGAGATAAATCACTAAAAAGTGGGGACAAAATGGAAAAAAGGCGAATATTAACACTTTGATTGGCAAGGCTCCAGGATAAGTATCAAATGTCGTACAAAAACGTACGATGTGCCGGCCAATGTGTTAGTAAAGATCTCAACAACATCCGGTCCACGTCTAATTTTGTTCTGCCTACCACTTTTGTACCGTAATTATCAACATTAAACTGGTTGAAAACTACGGGCGGTAGAGGGAAACATACGCATTTTGTCACTTAGTTCTATAATTAGGTGTAGTAAAATCGAAACCATTATTTTTGCAAGTAATCAAGAGCATGACATTTTGATGGTAATGCACAAGCCTCTCTTGAGGGGAAACTTTCAACAGCAAAATCTTTCGCCATGAACAGGAAAAGGTGGTTATCATTTGGTGCTAAGTCCGGGATATGCGGTGGATGCTTAAAGACCCTGGCATTGCCCTTATGGAACACAAATCCTCTCCTATGGCCCAAATCTGGCAGCTTCTAAGAGATTGCTTCCTTCAGACCGCCCAATTGTTGACAATACTGGTCCGAACCGAGAGTCTTGGCGTAGATCAGCTCATAATAGATGATTCTCTGGCAATCCCACAAAACACATAGCAAAACCTTCCTGACCGTCAATCCTGACTTGGCCACCATTTGCGCCGACTCACCGCGTTCGACCACGACCGTTTTAGCCTGATGTTGTCGTACGTGACCAAACACCATCCGCTTCAAAAATGTGTCGATGTGTTGCGATTCAGCAGAGATTCGCTGATGGAAATTCGGTCGACGAGGTTCTTTGGCGTTTACTCGTGTGCTACCCATACATCGAGCTTCATTTTGTATCCAGCCTTGTTCAAATGGTTCCAAACTAATTTTTGTGCAATGACTAGCTCCTGGGCAATAGAAACCGTGCTTGAAACATGCCCCGAAGTATAAGGCATGCCAAATAGACAAATATGATTGTCAAATCTCTTGTAAATTTATATTTACCGCTAAATTAAACCTCACATCGAGATCAAAGTGCTTGTATCTATTCTAAGAAGCGTTAGACAATTTGTGACTGGTTCATTGCTTAAAAAAATGTTAATAATATGGGTGGCACTACAGCCTGTAGGGAACTTGAACACTTCCAAGTCGAAGGGAGCTACAGTTTTATGCGAAATCTTTTTCACAACCAAATAATATATCCTTTCTGAAAAAAATCCTGAGTTTCGCAGGTGAGATCGTCAAGTTGTTGAATCATTTCTCCCAAAAGATGGAAGAAATCAAAATAAGTTGCGATTCGAAGATCGAAATGACAAATCATCAACGACGATGTGATGCTCCTGAAAACAAAAAAAAGAAATAGCTAACGATGCCGTATTCTTTGGAGTACCATCACTCCTCGATGGGAATCTTTAGACCTTGTTCAATGGGCTCGGCCACACCATAGAATGTTACCGTCCTCGCTCAACAAACCTGTTCCGGACGAAAAAAATTCGGTAACATAGCAGGCGGGAATACACAACAAACTGCTTATATTTCTGAGTCACTGTGTTGATTGGTATTGGCCCTAGTTTTTCCAACAACCACTTCTAAGTGGAATACAGTCTTAAGACAACTCCGAACGGTGATGTCCGTGAATCTTTTGTCGACTACCCTGACAATGAATGAATAGAACATGAACACTGTATTGAATGTCCATGATTCTCTCTAAGGCACTAACTTCGTCTGTCTATACACTTAACCACAAACGCAAGGCGGTGTTCACCAACAGCAGCTTCTTCTTTGTGTAGCGCTACAACCCGAGATGGACCTGGATCCCAGCATCAAGCCCCGGTATCTGCTTTCAGTTGCCTACACCAAAATGGTTAAAGGCTTCTCCACTTAAGTAGATAATGGCTCACTTAGACCAACGTGTTGGTTCCATTGTGCCCCTGCCAGGGAGTGTGGGACTTACTGTGTTCTGAAGCCAGCCAGATGCGTAATTGAATCTTAGAAGGTTTTTCAGTTCAACACCGCAGAGAAGTGCTTTCCTAGAAGCTGCCGTCTTTTAGTTGTTAGGACTGAGCAGATGCTGCTTAGATTCTATTTCTTCATCATCTTTGCAGATTATGCTTAAGTCGTTAGGCGGTATGTGTGTGTACCTATGACATAGTGCCCGGTAGGGACTCCTAGTAGCGTGCTTACATCCTTGCCAAACAATGATGTTCATTTCTTCTTGCTCAGTATCGGCCATAGAGCTCTTGCTGTAGCTCCAATTCTCAGACCAAGCCAGCGAATTCTGGCTCTATCCAGGACTTGGTCTTCTATTTTTTTTTTCCATATAGATGAGCGGCATATGCGCTTATTTCCTCACTTAAGTGCGCCATTTTATTTGAGGTATTGTCTCACAAGCTAGGAATCGAATACGGTCTGGAGCCAAGTTGTTCATGCGATATATATGGTTCAGCTACCTCAGGCGGTGGGTGCGTACAGGGCGGGCTATTCTCATGTTGTTGTACAGCCCGTACCCGTATTTTGTGGCTGGATCTTCTCTTCTAGATGCCACCAATGAAACCAGTGACTTTTGTAGAACATGCAGTGATGAGGAGGAAGAGGAAACAGTACTGTACTAGCTAGGAACATGCCCCCTTTGCAGAAACAACAAGAAGACTGCTAGGCAGCTCTTTAAATATAAGAGTCATCCTACAATATTTTAAAACCGCCAAATGGCTATGAAATGGTCAAAACAGACATCCCATCGATCCAGGAAAAGAAACCCAGTAAGGACAACGGGAGAACCAGGTTTGCAAAGCCGGGATAGGGACAGCACCACTTAGAACACAATGGTCTAAGTGGAGCTTAGAGCAACAGCAGCAACACATACAACGTCTCGATGAGTGCGATAAGGATACAAGGAGCAACATTTCTCCCTCGGGGCAACACAATGGGTCCACACGGACCTAAGTGAGACGTGCTTCCGCATGTCTACCCACATTCCTATCCTAAGTCGAGCTTTGCTTATAAAGGGTGATTTTTTTGCTATTATCTTTTTGACAACACTGGTTTAAACAGCTGACGCACGTTTCGTGTTTTGTTTCACTGTCAAACATCTTCAGTTTGGTCTATAATTTAACCATGAATCGTCTTACAAACGAACAACGCTTGCAAATTATTGAATTTTATTATCAAAATGCGTGCTCTGTTAAGAAAGTTCATCGCGCGCTTCTTCCATTTTATGGTCAGAAGCTCATTTTTGGCTCAATGGGTACGTAAATAAGCAGAATTGTCGATTTTGGAGTGAATATCAGCCAGAAGCATTGCAAGAGCCACCAATGCATCCAGAAAAAGTCACAGTTTGGTGCGGTTTATGGGCTGGTGGCATCATTGGACCGTACTTCTTGAAAGATGATGCGAATCGTAACGTAACTGTGAATGGTGAGCGCTACCGTGAGATGATACCCAACTTTTTTTTGCCCAAAATGCAAGAGCTTGACTTGCATGACATGTGGTTTCAACAAGACGGTGCCACATGCCACACAGCACGCGCAACAATGGACTTATTGAGGGGCGAGTTCGGTGAACATTTTATTTCACGTTCGGGACCGGTCAATTGGCCGCCTAGATCGTGCGACTTAACGCCTTTAGACTACTTTTTGTGGGGCTATGTTAAAGCTCATGTCTATACAGACAAGCCCGCTTCAATTGACGCATTGGAAGACAACATTGAAGCATTTATTCGTGAGATACCGGCCGAAATGTTGGAAAGAGTATGCCAAAATTGGACTAAGCGGATGGACCATTTGAGGCGCAGTCAAGGTCAACATTTGCGTGAAATAATCTTCATACATTAAATTATATGGACCGTACTATCGATTCAAATAAAGATTTCATGCATTTTTCTGCATTTTATGTGTTTTTTTTTTAAAACTTTCCTATAGCTTTTAAAAAATCACCCTTTATTAATAGGCAAGCAAGCACCCTATCTTAATGCCAACATACTAAGCAGTAATGGGTTGTGAACGCACTTAGACCAGGTAAGGTTCACTCTGTTGCAACGCGAATACATTTAGGAACCACCTGGAGCGGTGTTGAGAGGTAGCAAAGAATCATTCAGATCAGGGAAGAGGCGCCGCGATATCTCCATAGCCTTCGTTTCTTCGTTGCTCACAAGATGTTGGCCGTTTCAGTTTCCTCCTCGTCACGATAGTTTCTGCATAAGTTGTATCAGCTCTCGCCCTGTTAGAGCAGTGTTTAGAAGTACCCTCTCAGAGTGAGAAACCCTCACCCCTCTCGGGATGTTGTATTAAACGTCGCAAATAGGAACATTTTACAAATAAAAAAAAAAAATGCCATTCACCCTAGTCAATGTTACTAATCGCTCTCACATCACATTCAATGTACTTTCAGGAATCTTTCCAGCATACAAGACAGAGAAATATGCTGTTACAGCATCTCATGTAAAGAAAAGGATAATATCGACATCACACTTCAATGGCTGATCGCTCACTCGAAGAGTCAAAGTCGTTAAGGGCACATTTATTTATTAATTATATAATTATATGTAAAAAAAATAAAATATTATAATACATTTTCCGTCACTATTACCTATCTAAATTTATATATATATATGTAATCATATTTTTCTATTATTTTCACTCTATCTCTCTTAGTTTCACACACTCTGTAAACGCCGCCCTATGCTCTATTCGATCTATTGCAAATCGAATTTCTAAGCTTCACACTGTGTTCTCTCCTGTGTTGTTTGATTCGCATACCCCCCCTCAGTTTGCAGACACAAAATATACGTGCACATTCAAATTCAAATGCTTTCTCGTCTTCTTACAATAAATTATTAAGATATGTGATGTATTGTTTTCCATTATGTTTCGGAGACTATTTATATTTATCATTTTGTAATGGCTATATGGAAAAAAGGAACAAACAAAAAAAATATATTTGAATTTAATTGAATAGATACACAAAGAAAAAAAGATGAAAAAACAAACGTAGGAAATGTAAATTTTGATTTTAACAATTAATTGAATGCAACGCAATCACTGCACAATGCCTGGCTTTACACCTGAATGTACTGCGAGTACTCCGAAGAGTGCGTTCGAATCGAAGGAACAATGTTATGATTTCATGTAGCTAGCATATTTGTTGATAGACTATCATGGTTGGTTGAATTTATGCCGTAATAAGCAATCGCGGTAGTGAGTCTGTCTCTCCGTGAGCGTATTTATAAAAAAAAAAAAAAACAAAAACAAAAATGTAAGCCTATGCAACACACAGTACACTAAATCAAAGAGAAAATAAAACAAAATGTGAACGAAATATCAAATTGTTAGTTGTAACAGAACATGAGCTGATTGTGCCAGTCAATGTGAGTTAAATCTGTCTTATTGAGAATAAATACAGTTTGGCATGTACATTTTCCATAAATAAACGCTTTTATTTGTTCAACAATACCGATGAATGACTGTGCGGCAGTGATGGACACTTGCGGGAAGGCGATGGTTTCAGCTAAAGGTGTGCACATTCCTACAGAGAACTGCAGGAAATTCGATTATGTATATGAAAAACTACGCTTTAAGTCACATTCCATTGAAGATTCTAAACGTAGTGGATGAACGATAGTATCGACATCAAAATGTTCATCAAATTCATGATACTTCTTCTGTTGGCGATACAGTCCGAGGTAGAGCCTGGGTCTCAGCCAACAAGCTTCACCAGCTGGCACGATCTCAACTAACAAGAATCATCAGTTGGCACGATCTCATCCAACAAGTTCCACCAGCTGTGACGATCTTTAGCCAGGGATCGAATCACCGCATCCGTGAACAGTAAATCCTTACTGAAATCCGCTTAATTGGTATTAAAGGGCACGTGGTATGCGTTAACGTAATTTGCCATCATTAAACACGTTATTGCGTATGTGAAAGTAATGGACGAATCGAAACGCCATTCGATAGATTGATTGATTGAACTTGAGTCAAAAGTGAAGTGTGGGTTTTTAAAATAATAAAACATGTAAGTATAGACTTCGTTAACCCTTTGTTCAGTAGTGGTTTTGCAGTGAAACCACACATTTAATATTTTTTGTCTACATTCCTAGTGGTGTCATGGTAAAATCAAGTGCATGTATACAAACTGTTATTAATTTTAAAACGGTGCAAAATTAGTTTCGGGTGATTTTCAGTACATTGTGAGTGATTTTGAGTGCATTCGGTCGATGGTTCATGTCATTTGAAGTGCTTTTTTTTGTGCAGTGAAAAATTATTATTAGTTAGTTGTTCTTTTGAGAATGGAAAGTAAGTAAAGTGCGTAAATGCAAGAATTAGTTATATAGTTGGTACCAATTTATGAAATGCGACCCATTCATCACAATGTTTTCGCTGTGAAACCAGTACTCTTGGAATAAACTTTGAAAGTCATCGCAAAAACGAATTATCATCAAGTCTATGGAGGAGCACCCAAATTTAGCCACACAGGGAGTAATTCCAATTAAATAGTCTGTAGACAAATGTGGGCTTTGGTCAAGCTTAGAAAGATCAAGTTTAAACGCTTCCTTTTTGAAGTGGAAACGTTTAATGAATCTGAAAATATAAGTTCTCTATCTTCTCCTGTTGGCGATTTAGTCTGGAGTAGACATTTCCTTCAACCAACAAGGTTCTCTAGCTGGCACGATCTTTAGCCAGCTGGCACCAATTTCGCACGCCAAGTTGGCTGAGATCCTTCTTCCCTTGTGTGTGTCATCGGTTTCGTGGCCGTCCTCTATTGCGATCGGAGTAGAAGACTTTGATCAGTATTGTGCATGCGCTCTACATGGCCTAGCCAGCTTAGGCGTTGACTGTAGATCTTACGTAGACGTCTGGCTAGACTTATGTCGCTGTACAGCCCGTACAGTGCGTGGTTTAATCTGCTCTTTTTGTCAAACGCAAACAGGAAAGCGGAACTTTTTCTCTCGAAAACACCAAGGGCTTCTTCATCTGCCCTTGATTGTGTTGTCAGTATCATACCTTCGCGGAATGAAATGAGTGCCTTTACGGTTGAACAACGTTGGGAAATATTGAAAACTTATTTCCAATGTGAGTGCTGTGTAGCTTAAACGTTCGTTTTTTGAAAAGAAGAAGTTTTGGCCGAAATGAAGCACTGTTCGCAAGATTTTGCAAAAAGTTCTTGGGTCTGGTATGCTAGTGGACAACACTCATGGTCCCCGTCATCGTATGGTGCGCACAGACGAGAATGTGGCCTTCATCGAAAACGAGACTGAGAACAACATTTCGGTCAAAGGTGGGTCACAGAGCCATGTTAACCGACTTTTTTTTTATTAAAATTGAAGACATGTATTAGGGCGAACCCTAGTTGATGCAGGAGGCACGCCATGCCACACAGCCCATACCGCAATCGATCTTTTGCGCACCGAATTCCTAAATCGTGTTATCAGCCATCTTGGCGATGTCAATTGGCCGTCTCGGAGCTGCACTTGGACTTTTTTTTGTGGGGAACCGTGAAAGACTGATGTTATGCCAATATCATCCAAGCAATCTATGCAATCTACAGCCCTAAGCCATAAACAAGGTCCCGGAAAATTGGCGTGACAGTATGCCCTACAACGAGGTACCGGAAAACCTTAAATCACAAGACTGGAAACTTATCTTTACTGATGGATCCAAGACAAAATACACAGTATTCGGTGCTATCTTCCAGGAAGATGTTGCTATTATTAAACTAGGACTTCTGCCGGACTGTACACCCAACGGTTCAGATAGCTGATCATCCATACAAGCAGTCTCCTACCCGAACAATAACCACCTGTTACCAAATCGTAATAGAGATCTTCTAATAAAACAAGGAAAAAACATTAAACTCATGTGGATCCGAAGCCATATCGGAATTTCAGGCAATTAACTCGCAGACACCAAAGCAAACGACTGTGCTCGCACTCCCGGAGGAATACCAGCGGGAGCTTCTGTGATGAGGAGCCTACATCATCAGCTCTCACCTCATCAGCAGCAAATAACTGCCACCCGCTCCGAGCAAAGGCGGGACAGTGGCAGAGGAAGTGCTCTGCAGTGTCGTCGTCTTCTCAACAGGCGTCGCAGAGGGTTTCATCGCTTAGATCAAGTACATTTAGGTGTTCGTCTGCAGTCTTTTCTGTGAATAGATAACAAGAATGCCGCGGAATTCTTACTGACATGCACTTGGTCGGTCTACATCCTGGTGAGATATGCCAACTTCAGTCGTGCCCTCGAGAGGTCCAGCTATCAATGGAAGCCCTAAACGAGGACGCAGGTAGTCCCAACGCAGGTTAGGGTCCTAGGAGTATCTCCTCTGATCCTTGTCTAGCAAGTTCATCGGCGATCTCGTTTCCCCTGATCCCGTGGTGGGCCGGAACCCAGACAAGTCGTAGCGAATTGAACATGTCGATTCAATTTAGAGAAGACTTGCATTCTTGGACTATCCTGGAAGTGGTTATAGGGTTGAGTAGGGCCTTAAGCACAGCTTGGCTGTCGCTACAGACACAAATACTTCGCCTCTTTCACCAGTTCTTCACAATACAGATAGTGGCCATTAGGATCGCATAAGTTTCCGCTTGGAAGACCGACGCAAATTTACCTATGCGTCAGCGCCAGACCCTTCATTGGTCTTGGAGCATTATTATAGAGGCATTATTATAGCCGCGTAGATCCAAAGGGATCTAGTTGGTGATAGGCCCCAAGACTTGCCGAAAATTCCCTTACACTGCCCTACATACCCTCGGACAAAAACTATGCCTAACTTCCTTCCGACATCCTTCAAATGACCACACAATTTAGGAATTTCCCAACAATATCATCTCAGAAAAAAATCAAACAAATTAACCATCTAACTAGCCGCTGCAGTTAGCGCCACTTGACTAAAGTCATCTTAAGTTTAGATATACTTGTTAATAAATAACATAAATTTGCTAATTTTATTGCATTTAAAGAAATGTGTATTTGGCCCACAGGGTTCCCTTGTCGTAAATATCCAACAATCCCCTTCAAGCACATCTGTCTAAACATATTTTAAACAGTCTCTTTTTCAAATTTCCTACCGCGCCATCTCTTCGAGAGATTCGGTACTTCCGTTGATGATTTCTGTATGTGGTAAGAAGGGAAATTCCAATTCATTTCACTGATTCCACTGGAACTGGAATATCTGCTGTATGTGGATCGCATTTTTGGCGGAAAATTACAATTTTTATTTACAAACCATTATTATTGTTCATTTCGTGTGTTTCACCAGAGCAAACTCTGCATAAAAAGTGTCACATTGCGTACTTCTATAAAAAAAAAATACTTTAAAATGATAGCAAAACGTGTGTCCGCTAAAGTTACGGTAAAAATATACATATACTCTCGGTTTTTCTTTACGTGCCTTTATTCCAAACAAATCCATTTAACAGGCCACTCAAAGTGTAGAGAACGAGAACCCACCGAAGCGGCGTAGCACCCGCGTTACACGAAGTACGGCGCCTCTAGTGGATGGGACCCCTTCGCCGGAAAAGCCGCCAACCAAGTCATTCCCTTTTGTGAAATACACTGGAGCCATTAAGTACTATACAAGTGGAATGGAAATAGCTGAAGTTTCAGATGAACTAATGTGAGTTAAGAATCGGATTCTGATCATCATTTTCAGTGCTCTCGCTTATCAGGCAATGGGTCAATACGCAAGGAGCTGTGGTGCCAATAGCATTTGATATGGAATGGCCGTTCTCCTTTCAAACTGGACCCGGCAAATCGGCGCTAATGCAACTGTGCGCCGATACAAAAGAATGCTACCTCTTTCACTTAACCGAACTGAAGAAGCTGCCTGCGGCCTTGATGGCCCTCTTGTCGCATCCCAAAGTTCGTCTGCATGGTGTGAACATAAAGAAGTAAGGAAACAGAATAATTTAAGGCGCCTCTTTGAGATCAAATTTCGCATTGCAGTGACATACGCAAGTTGAAGAGGGATTTTCCTGAGGTAACTGTGGAGACTTTGATTGACAATTGCATAGATCTCGGACCGTGGTGCAATGAAGTTTGCAACACCGGTGGCCGATGGAGCTTGGATCGCTTAACCAATTATATTGTAAGTCACTTTGTCTTGGCCAGAGTTCAAGAACATGCGGATTAATGTTTTCATTTTGACAGTGTCGGAAGGCGGTGGACAAAAATAAGAAAGTGCGCATGAGTAAATGGCATATCATTCCCCTGGACGATAATCAAAAAATGTATGCTGCCATCGATGTTTACGTAAGTTTAAGAAAACATACTTAGCAAGATTACCATTTCTTCGCTGTGTTTTCCATCCGCTATTCATTGCTTCGAACCCTTAAACGTTGTAGACGTCCATGACATAGTGTTGACTGAGACGGCGTGTTATCTACCAGAAACAACGATCGAATCCCTGATCAACTGATGCTATTTCTGCTCTTAATTCCATCCAACATGCATCTACGGCCTATATGCACTTTCAAATCAAGTATGTTGTTAAAAATCCTTGCAGAGACGTCGCCATTTGTAAGACACACGTCCGGGGTACATCTGGGCTTCAACCAACCAGCTAGCGTAATGTCCGCCGACCTGGTCCACTCGCGTACACCATGTTGCTAGAAAGTCTTTTCCACTTGCGTCTGCCTTCTTAGCCTCTGCTGCGTTGCCCGAAGGGAATATCCTAGTGCACGTATCCAGTTTTGGTAGAGCAGCAACAATTACACTGTTTATCTTGTCAAAGTTTGTGTCAATTTGTATTTTCTTTTGGAGACCTGCTAACTCTCTTTGCAATCGATAAGGTATTTGGAGGAACCGATTATTTGCATAGTGTTTCAGCAGGTCCCACAAAGCACCAGGGAAGATCTTCCACCCGTTCTTAATGGCTTACTTCTCAGGCCCACGACACATGGAGTGTCTTCGTCTGAGCAATAACTGCCTTCCATCGATGACGGTCCTGGGCACGCTGATTCTAGTCATCATTATCGAGTCTTGCGTTCTTACGGCGCGCTGATTCTAGACATCATTATCTAGTCTTGCGTCCGCGATCACTTGGTATTTATATCGGACTTTCGGTCTTCCTCTCCTCGAACCCCAGGAGGCTCGTGTTTGAAGACCCTCTTTGCTGGAGCGTTGTCCTAGGGCTTGATGTGGCCGAGTCAGATTCAGTGCAACGTCGCAGTGCAGTCGACGGACTTTATTCTTCCAGACTACATCCACATCTGGGTACAGCTTGTAGATTTCACTGTTATTTCTGCTTCATTCACCTTCCTCGCACAAAGGGCCATATATCCGACGTTGAATTTGTCTCTCGAAGGCAACAACACCAAGTATCATCTCTTCCTATTTGCTTATCGTCCAACTTTTGGCTCCATATAGCAGGACTGGCGAAATAAGAGTTGTGTAGAGCGTGGTTTTGGTCCTTCGAGTCAGGTATTTTGACTCCACTTGTTTCGACACACCGTAGTAGCATCGGTTGCCAAGGGCAAGTCTACGTAGCGTCGGACCTCCACTAAGATGCATTCGTGGAGTCCACGTTTGCCCTGATGTATACGAACTCCTTCACTACCTCAGAATTCTAGCTGCCAACTGTTATGTTTTGCACCAGGTGATGTGTGACGGAACGTTTCTAGTCGACAGCCTACATTTCGTCTTATCCTCATTGATCTTAAGACGACCCCGTTTCGCCTCTACTCGATCGCCGGAAAAGCTTCCACTACGGCACGCTGGGAACGCGGGACGATATCAATGACGTCTGTGTAACCCAAAATCTAGACGGATTTGGAGAAGATTGTGCCTTTCGTACTTATAGCAGCCCGCCGCACTGTCTTCTCCAGTACCAGATTAAGGAAGACACACGACGACGCATATCCTTGCCGAAATCCGGTGCAGGTTTCGAACGGTTCGAGGTCCCTGAACCGAACTGCAAGGTGCAGCGCGTCGGTGTTTACATGATGCGACGCAACCAGATCAAATTCCCGGGATCCTGAATTCGGCCATCGCTTCGAATAGCTCCTTGCAATGAATGCAGGCGTATGCGCCTTTAAAATCGAAAAGAAGTAGCAGAGGATCAAATTTTTCTTGTGTCCCTTCGATGGATTCTTACAAATGAGTTGTTTCGTTTTGTCTACCAAAGGCATATGCAACTACTTTAAAAACAGAGGTCCTGTGCCGATGGCAGCTACTTCCGTAATATTTAGTTTCACCCTTTCAGAGTTCTATGTTTTGTTTTTATTTCTCCTTTGACGCTACAGTCCGGGTGGACCTGGGCCTCAACCAACAAGTCTCTCCAACCAGCACGATCACACGTTCGCCAGCTGCCTCCAGTTACGCACACCATGTTGGTTGAGGTCCTTCTCTACTCGTGAGGACGTCCTCTGTTGCGTTGTCCCAATGGTTCGGATTTTATTTCTGAAAGCTCTTAGTCCCGGAGTTGTGGTGTTCATACGTTCCACATGATCTAGCCATCTTAAGCGTTGGATCCAAAGACGCTTAACTAGGTGCATGCCGCTGTTCAGCTCGTACAGTTGGTGGTTGAATCTTCTCCCCCAGGCGGCATCAACGCAAACAGGACCAAAGATCGCACGTAGAACTTTTTCTCTCAAAACGACCAACAGCTTCTTCATCCGCTTTCAATAGCGTCCATGTCGCTGTACCATAGAGCAGGACAGGGATGATCAGAGTGTTGTATAAAGTCAGCTTGGTGCTTCGAGAGATGACTCTGTTACTCAATTGCCTCTTGAGTCCAAAGAAACAGCGATTGGCAAGAGTAATCGGGCGCTTGATCTCAGTACTGGCGTTATTGTCACTGTTTACTGCAGGGCGAAGGTAGACGAAGTCCTTGACTACCTCAACGTGTTTGCTTTCTGCCCATTATGACACTCTGTCCGAGACGTCGATGTTGTGCGTCTTTCCGTGATAACAGCATGTACTTTGTTTTGCTTACTGCCAGACCCATTTTAGCCGCTTCCACTTCAATGCCAGCAAATGCCTCACTGACGGCTCGCTGTGTTCGTCCAATCACGTCAATGTCGTCCGCGTAAGCAAGCAGTTGAACAGACTTTTGGAAGATCGTGCTTCTTGTGCTGTCGCGTGTGATAGTCGCACGATATTCTCCAGGATGATACAGACAAGCGCGTCCTCTTGTCTGATCTGTGAAGTATCTGCCGTGGAAATCTGATCTATTGTGGACTCCCCTGGCCTGAAAACACACTGATAGGTCCCTTATCAGATTGTTGACGAACGGTTTCGATGATGAACGATGTTAAGGAGTCTGATCCCTCGACAGGCGCAGTCGAAGGAGTCTCCTTTCTTGTGGAACGGACAAACCGGACAAAACTTTTACGTGTTTTTCTTAACTCTCCGAACTTTGCATTTGCGCAGAGAATTTCCTTTTTTATTGAGCATAGAACTCAATTCTTGGACATAACCTCCGGAACGAACATTTTAGTCGTGATAGTTGCCTGCATACATTTCCCATAATCCCAGCATTTAAGTATGGCACAAACCTCAAACAATTAATCTATTTTTTACCTATTTCAGATTGGTCAGCTAATCTACAATGAACTTGAAACTCGAGAGGCGACTAAGAAAAAGAACGAAGCCGATTTCTTGCAAAAGAATGGAGAGCAAGCATTTAAAGCGGTGAAAGCGCTAGGAGAGAATTTTCTTTAGTTAAATTTTTTTACGTGTATTTTGTTGTTGCATATTTTTTTATATCTTGAATGTGTAGTTAGCTAATATGTTTAAATATACAATTAACCTTAATTTGAATCCCTGGTTTATTTTCTTCTTAAACATCAATGGGCTTTGGATTGGGTAACGGCTGAACGAGTACTTACTTACTTGTCAGTCCAACGAGCCTTGAGGGTCTTAGCCTGAGCAATAGTTGCCATCTTTCGGTGACGGTCCTGGTCACGTTGCTTCCAGTCATCCAGATCAAGCAGTTTTACGTCCGGTATTTGTGACTTGGTATTTGTACCGGAGGTTCGGTCTTCCTCCCCTCAAAGCAGAAGGCTGGGATTCGAAGACTCTCTTAGCAGGAACATTGGGGTCCAAGCGCTTGTTGTGACCAATTCAGTGTAGCTGACGGACTTTTGCCTTCCGGGCTACATCAACATCTTGGTACAGCTAGTAGAACTCGCTGTTGTGTCGTCCTCCATTCACCTTCTTCGGCGAGGGAACCATAGACACGACGTAGAATTTTCCTTTCGAAGCAGCAACACCAAGAATTAGCTCTGCCGTTTTGCTTATCGTCCAGCTTTCAGCTCTATATAGCAAGACTGGCAAAATTAGAGTAGTGTAGAGCAAGATCTTGGTTCTTCGAATCAGGAACCTTGGCCGAAAGATAGGATCCCGAATACAAGCTGCCGAAATGAGATCCCTTCGTGTTGCGGGAGTTACTCGGCGGGTAAGGGGAAGAAACGCGTCAGAAAGCAATAAACTCAACGTTGAGCAACTGCTTCTTCGAACGGAGACGACTATGCTCGATGGTTTGGTCACGTGGCACGAATTTCCTCATCATCACGACTTCCAAGGCGTGCCCTGAATGCGATTCCATCAGACAGACGACCACTTGGCAGACCCAGGACGAGGTGGTTAAAGTAAGTCCAAAAACTCGCCTGATTCCGCTTGGGCATGACTCCTGATGAGTTAGAGTCGATGGCGGAGGAATGAGTGGCCTGAAGATCTCTCGTGCGTGCTTTGCCCACTCGACCACTTTGCCCCTCGACCACTTTAGTGTCTCGTGCGGATCAGAAGATGATGATGATGGCATCAATGGAGATGAGTCACTTTAGAGACTTTTATTCACTTGTCCAATAGATGCATCAGATCTGTTGTGTGTTAGAGTCTGATGTTAGCATTTCTTGCGTATGAGGTTAGTTAAAACTTCGTTTAGAAAGTTGCATCACTTGAAGTTGCTAACGTTTACGTACGGCGTTTAATAATTTTCTCAATTTCTTGAAGTCTAACTGAGCTGCTGGCACGGACGCACCGTTGCTGATATCTGGAGGAGAATAGACAACCATGTACGGGCTGTATAGAGTCTTGATTCTCGTCGGGTGTCTACGGCAGAAATCAGAAATAAGGATGAAATCCTTGCTCGCTTATTTCTGACGCGTGGATATCTTGCGACTGGCATTAAGAATCTTGGACTCCGAGACTGTGTAAATCCACAACAGAGGTTCGCTGCGTGTGGAATCTTTTAGACCCCCTGATATGTGAAGCGTCTTCCAAGCAGAGATTCTGGCAATAGCGAAAGCAGCCAAACACTTACAAGAAACAGGTATCCACCATGTTTATTGACAGCCAGGCTGCACTGAAGTCACACTGAAGCCTGCACAACGAAATCAAAGGCTGTCATGAACTACCGCGACTCACTAAGGCCCATCAGCCACCACAAGGTCAAACTCTGCTGGGTCCCGGGCCACAGCTCAATAACAGGGAACGAGAGAGCAGACGAATTGGTCAGACAAGAGTCTGAAATGGACATTAGGGAAGCGGACACATCACTGCGACCATCGATCAGTGCATTATACCGAACTATAAGCGACATAATACAAGAAGGCAACTCGTCCTGGTTCACAAGAAATGACTGTCACACGACAAGATCAACGTGGCCAGGGCTTAACCAAATAACCTGCTGGCGTTACACCGTAACTCCATCCGTGCGCTCGTCGGAGTGATCACAGCGCACTGCTCCGGAAATGGAACGCGGAATCCAGCGATACCTGCCGGAGCTGCGGTGGCGAGGAGGAGACCGAGACGATCCAACAACTGCTGTGCCACTGCCCAATTCTCCAGAATCGGCGCCTAGCTTCGCTGATCCAAATATTCTTCACCGAGACTGCGGAGATTAGCGAATGCAGACATATCGGATCTCTTAAGATTCGTAAAGAGCACGGGGTGGCTTAAGCCATCACGCGACAGGATAGGCTGATAGAATGAAGAGATTCACAATGGGTCCTAAGGTCTCCGAGTGGAAGTGATGTTCAACCATCACACTCCCCTTCCGAAACCTAAACTAACCTAGCCATCGCTGCGTCTAAGTACATAAACACATAAGTGGAGTCAAACTTCGTGTGCTCAGCTGGAGGAGATAGACAGATATCGTGCTAGCTAGGGAGTCTCGTTGTTAGACCGTAACTCCACTCCGAACTGTAGAGCTACGCAAAGGAGAAGGGAGAAGAATTGAATGATATTCTCTATAAAACAATAAATAACAAAAAATTGACGTCAAATAGTCTGCATTCTGTGTGTGAACATACCACTGTCCAAGTTAAAGGAGTCCCTGAAGGGAATTCCAAAAAAAAAAAAAAATCGCCAACACCAGCCCTCAGGCTGGCGCAACTGTTCGGCTTACGAATAAATAAAATCAAAGTACGAAATATCGTTACAAATTTCTCTACTCTCTCTACTCTACTCTTCCCGCCGATCGACTGACTGCCCTGCCTGCCTAGCCTTTCCTCGTCACCTTCCATCGTTTGCCGGTCGCATGCCACGCACAGGTGTTCTGCTGGCTGATGCAATCCTTCGCGTGGTCATACATGCGAGTTGCGCTGGAACGCATTCTCACACTTTACTCATGCAATCCACGGTCGAGGCTAGTGGATCGTATTACTGCAGGTCGTTGCTGCTCGTGTCGTGCTAACTTCCGCTTATATGCCGACGATGTTCAACTTGATTTGTCAAAACACTCTAATGATTTAGCTGAACTAATAAACGAAACAAACGTCGGTCTTGCCAGTATCCAGAGTTGGTCTGTGAGAAATGGACTAAACCTCAATGCGAAGAAGCCGCAGGTCATTCCCATTTCTAATAAAACAGTATCCTTCAATTCCTTCTCAAACATCACTCTCGCTGAGGACAAACTTCAGTTTGTAGAATCTGTTACCAGTCTAGGTTGTGTCTTAAAATCCAAATTGTCAGCATATGCCTTCACAAGCTCTGGCTTCCTCAAATTTGACACCTCTTGGTACAAGAAAAAAAATTGGTTTCAACACTACCACTCTACCACTCAACACTCATGGCGATGGTACTTTTTGTAAGGTTGAATCTCTATACCAGCGAAAGCTGCAAGAAGCGTTAAATGATGCTGTTTCGTTTACGAAGATATGATCACGTTTCTCAATTCGATAAAGATTTTCTTGGAGCTTCTCTTGAACATTTTACAGACGCAAGAGACTGCATTTCCTTGCATTATTTAATAGTTAAAAGTGAACTATGAACAACTTACTTTTGTTCACTCTTAGAACACGTGCTTTGATTCCACCTCGTCATTGTTATACAACCTCAGACTATTCTTCACTTACGCTAGCCAACTGTGGAATCCTTTATCCATGAGTATAAGAAATATGGTTAATGGCAAACGTTTCTAATGTACTGTCCAACTTAACTTCTCCTCACTTTACTGAATTGCTCACCCAATACTCCCTTTTGCCTTCCTTCTTCCTTTTTTCATCTACTTGTTCTTATTTTTTTTAAGTTATGCCAGTCCTTGATTACACAATACTCTGAATTTGTTAAATCCTAGTACTATAAAAGACATATGTCTTAATGTACCTTTTGTTACTCAATATTAATAAATTAAAATGAATTGAAATAGGTACCTACAGAAATAAGAACAGTCGTATACCGTTTCTTAGAAACACTTTAAATACGTATTTTACAGATGTTGAAAAGGCTAATGCACTTGCCCAAATATTTGAGCGTAACCATAACATATCGCGCCATCTGGATGATATGCATACAGATACTCTGGTGAATGATACTGTTCAGACCAGAAATAAGAGAGCAAGGAGATATCCAACTTCTACCTCTCTTGCGCCTTGATTTCATCTGACAGCGTTTTTTATACGCTTTTTCTCCCATGACTGTGAATACGTGGGAGCTCTTACGAACAGCTGGTAAACAGCTGACACCCTTCCCCAACCGTAGTAGTGGGGTGAATTAGAGTTCTTATTTAAAAATTCGCTCGTTACTGAACTTTTTTCAAATTTTGGTGTTAAATTTTCAACACAGAAAGGAGGGGTAAGCAAACGAACAAAGCGTATGTTCATGAAGCAGATTTATTAAACTCCCATTTGTGGGAATTACTGTCTGAAGCACAAGGGCGAAATTAATAAATACTTTATTTAATGTACATATTTATTTCTGCACATGTATGAATAAAACATATCAAATGCATTCACGCGAAACTTGTGTAAAATTACTAATAATAATAATATTGAAAAATTTGCATGAATCATTTAAAAAAATAACTTTTTTGGTCATTTTAGTTTTTTAAAGAAATGTGATGGAAGTTTATTCCAAATTTTGACAACCATTTTCATGAGTTAGTTTTAGTTGCATTATTTAGACATTTTTCTGAACAATTATGAAATTAAAATTCATGAGTTTTCACAATTCATGAATGATATACAACTGCAAACTGAGCGCCTATATATTACCTTTAAGAATTAAATTGATTCAAAATATTCCTGTAAATAGATTTACATCTATTATTTAAATAGCATTACATTTTTATTCACCCAAGTATTATATGTGCTCTTAAAAATATGAGTCACCGTTTGAACACCCTCCGCACAATAGTACATGAGATTGGGCAAATCCATGAATCTGCCGACGATTTCCCACAAAATCCACGAATCTGCCGCCATTATCCCACAAAATCCACGAATCGGCGGCCATATTGTGGTGGATCCATGGTTTTTGTAAGAGTATATGTGATATACAAGGGAGTTCCACTACTCTCACATTTCTCTCCGGTGTGGACTAGGGGAAATTCTCGCCGAAGTTGAACTCAGTCACATCTGCAAATGAATTTGTGAGCGAAGACGATATTACATTTTTTATCAGCAATCTAGTAACGAGAAAAACTGGTGGACTAGATTTAATTAGGAATGCTTATTTAAAAGAATTACCGAAAATTGGAATAAGGATGGTGGCATATGTTGTAAATGCAGGTTTGAAACTGCAATACTTTCCAACCAAATGGAAGTTAGCTAAAGTTATGCCTACTCTTAAAGCTGGTAAGCCTCCAGATTGTCCCGATAATTATAGGCCA
This sequence comes from Eristalis pertinax, assembly GCA_907269125.1. Lineage (NCBI taxonomy): Eukaryota > Metazoa > Arthropoda > Insecta > Diptera > Syrphidae > Eristalis > Eristalis pertinax. The sequence goes on along the minus strand of OU026145.1, from coordinate 44,666,329 downwards.
ATTAGTTTACTTAGCAGCCTGAGTAAATTTTATGAACGAATATTAAAAGAAAAGATAATGAAGATTGTTGATGATAATAACTTTTTTCCCAAAGTAAAGTTCGGGTTTAGGCGTTATCACAACACTTCTCATCAAGTTAAGAGAATCTGTAATCATATTAGAAGTAATCCTATCGATGGTAAATACTTGATATAGAGAAAGCATTTGAGACTGTCTGGCATAATGGTGTCATTTTCAAAATGAACAATCTCAACTTTCCTCCTTATTTGTGCAACATACTCGTAGTTCTAAGTTTTCTGTCTGATCGTTGTTTCCAAGTCCATGTTAATAGTGGTGTGTCAGATTTGATATTTTATAACGCAGGTGTACCCCAAGGGTCTGTCTTGGCGCCAACCCTTTACAATTTATATACCTCGGATTTTCCAGAATTACCCGAATGTGAAACTGCTATCTTTGTCGATGACACAGCTATATTTTCAGCTCATGCGTTCGCTCTTAACATTGAGAGCAATCTTAAATATGCGAGGGAAATTATATTTAGATATTGTGTAAATGGAAGATTCAATACAATGAAGACAAATTACAAGCAATATTTTTCACACGAAAAAGAAAAGCTTGTTTTCTCCCTAGTCCTAGCTTTCGGTTGAATGAAATCAACGTTGAGTGAAAGAACTCCGCTAGGTATCTTGGTATTCATCTTGATAGCAAATTAACTTTTCATGAGCACATCAACCAAACTCTTAAGAAAGTTAACATCGCAAAGAAAATTCTTTACGCATTCATTACAGTATGGGGAAAATCCGCACAGTGTCGCATTAAAAGATTGCAAATAGCCCAAAACAAAGTTTTAAAAATAATGTTAGACCTGCCACGGGATTGTTCCACCATATCAAATCTCTGTATTAGATACTGTTCGATAGCTAAAATGTAAACATTTTATAACGAAATAAAAGTCCATAAAAACATTTGCTCTGCTTCACAGCACACGAATTATTATTGTAATTAAAAAGCTCGTTTAAGTTTGCGCCTCGAAGTTTCGTTTCTGATTCTCAAGACGAAGTGCCATGCACACGTATGAGCCCATTTCAAAGGAATTGAGTCACTAGACCACCGACACATCAGAACCATCCACTTTCGTGTGCAGTAACTTTAATGTTCCTCACAAAGGACCACCATTAGTGCCAATTAAATGCAGTGCTTAGCTGTTTGTTCGAAGAAACGTAATAAAATCTTTCACATCAAGCAAATGCGGGGTGATTTAGTAGCAATCATTGAACGAGCTAGGACTCTGCAGTGTGATTTGCAGACCGTTTCATTTACATGTACATCCATGCACCCTGAATGGCTGTTCTGCACACATGAGGACTTTTGCGGGATCAATACTATTGACGAACACCTTTTGCTGTTAAACTTCCTAACAACAAAAAGGGAAAACAAACCAAAACAAATATTCCAGTCAAACAAAACGAAACCGGGGGTGGTTCACTAGTCAATCATGAGTGAAATAACGTGCGGCAGCAGGTGTAATGAAATAGACGAATTCGGCTGTGAGGTGTGCACGAAACGTGTGTGTATGTGGGTATGGACGAACTTTTTTGGAAGAAATCCAATCAGATATACGAGAACATTTGTTTTTAAGGTTCACTGTGCGCGCTCAAACGACGGGAAACACTATGCCAAATTTTACCTTGTAAGCAGAACAAAAAAATTGTTTTACTAGAGCAGTCTCTCCGAATATATTGCGGAGCTTGAGAGGAGGCGTAGTTTTGTTGTCAAAATGAGCAAAGAAGACGACGATGAGAGCTACTCCGACTACAATGACGACTCCTTCGACAATGAGAGCATTGAGGAGGTTTCGGAAAATGAATCTGCTTGCAGTAGTCTGTCGACTGAAGATGTCCTGCCGGAAGTCACTGATGCCCAGGTGAGTGTTGTTGCAATTAGTTTTCAATTTACATCTGAGAATCAAAAAAATGAAATGTCAAGCCTACTGATTGAATGGAGGAGTAATTGGAAGATTTCGTAAGTGCATATGCATGTGACCACCAGGCATCCTGGGTTTTGCGGGACTGTCCTGCATTATACATGTCTGCAGGGCATCATCATTTCTCCGCTAAACGTCCTGCATTGTATGAAATTGTCATTTGTCACATGTGATGGCGCATAAATAAATTGCTAACTTGACAGGAAAGTCTCAAATATATAATACATGTTGTGTAGTTTATTGTTTCATAGAATTGTTGGTAGTACTTGCCAGCATTTTACATTAAAAAGTTGAAAATGTTTTATAGTTTTACGGCTCAATACAAAGAACGATGCATTTCATCCAGCAAGCTGCATATTTCTACACCCAACGTTCTGTAGCTGGTGACAACGAGACTAATCCTTCTCATTGAATCACAGAGCGATGTCCTTGTTAAATGCTTGAAGATTATTTCATGCAAATTTTGACCTTGACTGCGCCTCAAATGGTCCATCCGCTTAGTCCAATTTTGGTATACTCTTTCCAACATTTCGGCCGGTATCTCACGAATAAATGCTTCAATGTTGTCCTCCAATGCGTCAATTGAAGCGGGCTTGTCTGTATAGACATGAGCTTGAACATAGCCCCACAAAAAATAGTCTAAAGGCGTTAAATAGCACGATCTAGGCGGCCAATTGACCGGTCCCGAACGTGAAATAAAATCTTCACCGAACTCGCTCCTCAATAAGTCCATTGTTGCGCGTGCTGTGTGGCATGTGGCACCGTCTTGTTGAAACCACATGTCATGCAAGTTTTGTGCAAAATAAAGTTGGATATCATCTCACGGTAGCGCTCACCATTCACAGTTACGTTACGATTCGCATCATCTTGCAAGAAGTACGGTCCAATGATGCCACCAGCCCATAAACCGCACCAAACTGTGACTTTTTCTGGATGCATTGGTAGCTCTTGCAATGCTTCTGGCTGATATTCACTCCAAAATCGACAATTCTGCTTATTTACGTACCCATTGAGCCAAAAATGAGCTTCTGACCATAAAATGGAAGAAGCGCGCGATGAACTTTCTTAACAGAGCACGCATTTTGATAATAAAATTCAATAATTTGCAAGCGTTGTTCGTTTGTAAGACGATTCATGGTTAAATTATAGACCAAACTGAAAATGTTTGACAGTGAAACAAAACACGAAACGTGCGTCAGCTTTTTAAACCAGTGTTGCCGAAAAGATAATAGCTAAAAAATCACCCTTTAGTTGAACAAACTAGGGGAGAATGGACGGCTTGACAAATCAGTGTAGTTTTTCTCCTTCGTGACCCAAATGAATTTCAGAGCGACCAACTTGAAACCCCTCTTCTCGAAAAGTTCGATGATCTTCCCGCCGAGTCGAACATCAAAAAATCAACCTCCTTATTGGCTTCCATTGCTGCTGAGAACAACGAAGTACGTAGGAAGATATTCAATGACAAGTGTGCTTTGAATTCTGTTTGTAAAGGGTCTCATTAAGCCGTTCCTATCGTTCCTATCTTTAAATTCAAATAAAGCAAAGTGTGTGTGAGATATTACCGAAATCTTGAATCAGTTTGAAAGGCATATCCAGGCCATTATGTACGGAATGTAACATCGTTCAAATGTCCGCCGTGGCTTCACTGGGTGGAGAGCATCCGAAATGTCCCATTTTCCATGGTTCTGGCGCATAAATCGGGCTGAATTTGACCGATGGCATGGTGTGTGTCTCATTAGCATAGATCTGCGGCTTCAGAAAACTCCACAATAAAACGGCTAACAGAGTCAAATCGCACGATATCGATAGCCTGTTCACATCACCTCCACACGAGATCACCATGCCCTCGAATCGGTCGTTCGGAATTACCACCGTGACGTGAACTGTGTGGCACGTAGCGCCGTTCTGTTGAAACCAGATGTCGTTAGTGTCCACATCATGCAATTCAGGCCAAAAGAAGTTAGTAATCATCGTCCTATAGCGCTTGTTGTTGATGTTGATGGCCTGACCAACGTTGTATATGCACCAGCGTCATCGGACAGTGACTTTCTGGATGCATTGGACGCTCTTGGATCTCATGTGGATTGGTATCGCCGCAAATGCGACAACTTGTGTCAACGTACCTATCCATCCAAAAATGGGGGAAGTATACACGTTGATAGACGCTATGTTCGTTCATGGTGATTTGGAAAAAAAACAGCCAGCCAGCTGCAGTTTGGGAAGTTCCTATTGGGAAACCCTTTAGTGCACCAAACGCTCATGGTTCTTTGTCTTATAGGAATCAGAATGCTGAACCTAATAGCAGTCCCTAAAACCCATTTTTGGCAACGTTTTTCAAATGATCGCAGCCATGACGTATTGGGTAGGCATGTCGACGTACATACATGCCTACCCAATACTCCTACTATGTGCTTTCTGAGTTACACCCCGACACAAGCAACGTTCATATTTCACGGCCATGCTCAAAGAGTATAACTGTCTAGAAAATGCTTCTCAATTTAAGCATTCAGAGTGGACGTACATTACTAGGTATCTCCTTCACTCCCCAGAGAACAATGGAACGTGCAACATGAGCGGTTGATCTATTTAGAATCTAGGACCAGGCCCACTTCGGACTGTAGTGCCTCCCATATTACAGTGGTGATCCAGTAAAACGAACGATATGGTATTCAAGAGCATTCGTTAAATCGAAAGAATTGTAATATTCTGATCTTTGAACACTCGAATTTACAGCTATTCTGCACTAATAATTGTAATACCTTACTTTGTTCTCTGTACACACAATACAGTTCTCAACCGCTTCACTTTCTGAACAGAATTTGAGTTCATATCTGAGGATTCAGCATCTTCTTCATTAACAATATTAATGACAACCCTTTCTTGAAATTGGCTGGTACGAGATCTTCAGCAAGAAACATTTCAACATTGTTCCTCATAAAGTAATAGAAAACAATACTTTGACGTGTGAAAAGGATTCTAACCTCTGGGAAATTACTATAACAATATTTCTGGCTTAATGTTATGAACAACATACTATTAAGACTAGATAGAGAAGGGGTCAAAGTGGTAGGGATGATATGGTGACCTTGGTATCAGGTAAATTTCCGGCTGTGATCAGTGAGCCCTCACGAGGAGCGCTTTGAGAAGAAAACATGAGTAGAACCTTCGCCAAAAAGTGGGGTCTCCAACTAAAGTTGATCTTATGCATCATCCTTCGACTCTATCAAACGGCTTTGATACTATAATTCCCGAAAAAATGGAATGGCATAGCGGGCAGATGTGCAAGCACTTTAACTGGCCATTCTACAATGACGGCTCTAAGAGAAACGGCGGAGAGCGAGTGTATCCTCGGAACTCAAAGCCTATAGACTATAGACTGCCTGACAATTCCAGGGTGTTCCAAGCGGAACTATTTGCAATATCCTGCCAAGGCAGAAGGTTGCCATTTGCGTTCATAGCCAAGCGGCCATCAAAGCTATTGCTCCGTCTACTTCATATGTCACCTCATGTGGGGGGTTGCGCTATCGTCGTTAAAAGGCTAGCTCATAATTTCTCTTATCTGAGTTCCAGGACAAATGCCGATGAACTGGCTAGGCAGAGATCAGCATCTGCCTTTCAGTGCTCGAACTAGAATCAGTCAAGGCTAATATCTCTACGCACTCTCTCGAAATAGCAAACCTCAGATGGAACAGAATGACAAGCTGTGAAACATCAAGGAAATAATGGCAAGAGCGCAAACGATCCAAAGTAGATCTCGATCGGTTAACTCGGCACATAGCTGGATGGCGCCATTGGTTGAGTGCCTGTCCTGGTTTGAGGAGGCCCCAGTTCGAATCCCAGTGAAAGCAAAGTAAATACGTTTTATTCGGTTTTCAAATCTGGCCCCAATCACCATTAGTCGTTGGGATCGAATTAACGACACTAGCACTGGAGTTGTCGATCAGTTGTAGTAGTCTGACTATGGGTATCAACATGTCTAAGTGAGCTGGCGATTTCGCTGCCAGCCCAACTACCTAGCCTAACCTAACTCGTCATGATATCGCTAGATTGGAGGTGGTCTGTACGGGACAGTAGCCGATAGGAGATCATGCTGTCAAACAAGGTAACGCGCATTGTCGCAGTTGCAACAGCACAGCTGAGAAGGAGTCATTTGTGGCTGCCTGGCTCTTGTTCGTACAGACAGAAAACGCCACGACCGCCGCGGTCGCTGTTGATAGCCCAACTTCCCACTATGCCATTCCGTTATTTCGGGAATTAGACTATCAAAGCCGTTTGATTGAGTTTGGAGACTGTAAAATCTGATGGTGCTGTGACCATAGGGCTTTGATGTCCAGCACTCAGACTCTCTGAGTCTGATTTATCTACACTATATATAGACACTAATGCAGTTTGAAAAGGAGTACGTTATAATGAACCACCACAACATTATTATTTCAACATGTCTATGGACTTTAGGTTCAAGCTGGGTTAGCGAATAGACGAGCATAAGCCACCTCACTCTTAGGCCCTGATGAACAACGAAGGGCACACTATACTCGTGCACATCCAATGGCTGGTCGGCAAGTCATTTCAAGTACAAATAAGTACACAACAAGTTTCGTTTTTGAGCTTATCTCCCTGCGACGTGTTTGTTTAAATTCGATACTGCCGGCCAACGTCTACTGTGCCGATTCATTGGGACTTAAATGCTTATCAGAAAGACAGCGATGCATTTGATTTTATCACGAGTCAATTTGTAGCAAGATTAGAAATTTAGAAATTGATAAAACATCACTTTCCGTTTCCTCCAGTCTTCTGAGAGGGGAGATAATGGTTCCAAAGTAAACATGTTTGAAATTTTGTCGATTTAAAGGCAAACAGTTCATGCAATCTTATCGTTGTTTATTTTTGCAGAGTTCAACTGGTTCCCTAGATAAGCTGTTGCTCGAGGAAGAAGAAAACGACCTTTCGAGTTTGAACTTAGACGCGGATGATAATGCAATTTCACAGCTCTTACAAGACGCCGATGACGCTCGCAGTCAAGGCAAAGCAAGTGCAAATGAGCATGAAATCGACGAGAGTGACACGGACAATGAATCGGAAATCATCGAAAATATGCAGTCGTTGATCGTGGACAACAAGGCGGAGAATAAAACCGATTCTGAGTCGATACCCGTCATAGATGAGCCGACACCTGAGAAGTGCAGCAACGACGACACCGATAGTTGCGTGACAATGATGGACCAGCAGCACATAGAGTTTGACATAAGAAGCGAGACCCCAACCAGCTTCAATTCCGATGACCATGCCTTCCACGTTGACATACTCAAGGAACAAGAACGCTACATCGCCAGTAAGCGACAGACTGAGAAGAAGTAAGTTAGCCGATCTTGAGAAAGCCGCTCCCTCCTCCATGAGTTTTGTTTTGCTTGTAGATCGAGAAACTCCAACCGGAAGAGTCTCAGTTTCTCAAATGAACGAATGCGAGAGATCGAGCGCCACAATCAGATCCTGCTTCGAAAGATTCTCACTCAAAAGCCGCGAAAGGAAGCGGTAACAATTCAACACGTTCGAGTAGTCTGTGTGCATTTTGCCAGCTTTTCTATCTTGCAGCACTCCACACCCAGTCCGCGGACGTCGAGCTCGGCTGTGAACAGAAAGAAGCAGCAACGACAGATTGACATGGACAATCAGGTCTTGAAGAGAAAACTTGAAGCTATCGCTGGTCGTCGAAAGAGCACTTTCCAGTGAATGAATAGATTTGAAGAGAAGCAAATATATTTTTATACTCTTAAATTTAGTTTACAAATATACATTTTCATTTTTGCAGTAGTAGATGTTCTCTAATTTGCTGTTTGTTTGCTGAAGTAGTAGGGGGCAAAGTTGACTTTAGGAGGGTGACTGCTTGCTTTTTGGTATAAGCCAAACTTCACTTAGACCATTGTGGTCCGTTGTGTAGTCACAATCCGGCTTTGCGAACCTGGTTCTCCCGTTGACCTTACTGCGTTTGCTTGCCAGGATCGATTGGTTATTTCATAGCCAGTTGGTGGCTTTAAGGTATTGTAGGATGTCTCTTTTATTTATATTAGACGATCGAATCACAAAAAAAGGAAACTCATTCAACTGCGCCAACTACCGAGGGATGAGTTTCCTTAATAGCAGTTTTGTGTGACCAAATCTTTACAGTACGGCATATCATGGAAAAAAACCCCAAGAGATACAGATCGACACCCACCACCTATTCGTCGATTTCAAGGCCGCATATGACAGAGTGCATAGAGACGAGCTGTACAACGGCATGTCTAGTTTTGACATTCCTGTCAAACTCGTCAGGTTGTGCAGAATGACGATGGATAACTCTCGCTGCTCCATCAAGATCGGTAGTGAGCTCACCGAGACCTTCAATGTCAAAAAAGGTTTCAGACAAGGCGACATGCTGTCATGTGATCGTGCAAACTCACTCGCCAACATAAGAGGCACGATCTTCCAAAAGTCCGTACAATTTGCTAGCTTACGCGGAAAACATTGACGTGATTGGACGAACACAGCGAGCCGTCAGTGAGGCATCTGCTGGCATTAAAGCGGAAGCGGCTAAAGTGGGTCTGGCGGTAATCGAGGGTAAAACAAAGTACAAGCTGTCATCGAGAAAGGATGCACAATATCGACGACTTGGCTAGAACGTCACGTGGTCAGCTATAACTTTCCACGGTAACCAGCATAAACAACATCAGTACCGAGATCAAGCAGAACCACTCTTTCCAACCGCTGTTTCTATGGGCTCAAGAGGCAATTTAGTAATAGAGCCCTCTCTCGGGGTCTGTATAAGACCTTGATCAACCCCGTCTAGCTCCACGGTGCAGAGACATGGACTTTATCCAAAGCGGATGAAGAGGTTCTTGGTAATTTCGAGAGAAAAGTTCTCCGTGTGATCTTTGATCCCGTCTGCGTTGATGGCATTTGGAGAAGAAGGTGCAACAACGCACTGTATGAGCTGTACAGCGATATAAGTCTAGCCAGGCGTCCACGGATTCAACGCCTAAGATGGCTAGGCCATGTAGAGCGTATGTACAACTTAGATCCGGCCCGAACAATCTTCAACTCAGAGAATGTGGGACAACGGAACAGAGGACGTCGCTCACAAGTCCCTTCTCGACTTCAGCTGGCTTGGTGTGCGAAATGGAGACAGCTGGCTAGAGAGAGATCGTGCTGGCTGGAGAGGCAGGTTGGGTGAGGCCCAGTTAACTTTGGACTGTAGCGCACTAAAAAGAAGAAGAAGAAACCGGACACAACTCTGGAACAATCCTCATGTAGGCATGAAGCAGGCCAAGAAACTCTTAGGTCACTATTAGCGAATGAGGTTTGAGGCATGTATCAAAATGAGCAAGAATAACCTCCGTATCCTAACAGGCTTCCGAAAATGCACTGCAGACTCAGGGAACACTTAAGGAAACTCGGGTTGTCAGAAGGAGGCCTCTGCAGATTCTGTGGAGAATTTTATGAAATTTCAGAACACACAATAGATCTAAAGGTCACCCGGAGTCTTCGTCTCCGAGTTCTCCGTCCAATTAGTCAGTCCTACCATGGAGTCATCCGGTTTTCCTTTGAGGCGGTTGTTGTTGAATTGGATACGCATCACAGCCGTGACTTGAAACCTATTATTTTTTTTCCCTCGACGAATCCGCATTCCAAAAAGTGCGGTGTTTTGTAGCAGCTGAAATATGCGTCGCACTATTTGTTCCTATCCAAACTTTCTTCCTGGATCGCAGTTGAATCCACTTTATCCTTCGTGTCTTCGAGAGTGTTATTTAATTCCAGGGGCCTACTCACAAATCGTAGTCCTTTTGAAGGCCGGGTCGTCGTTGAAGATTCGGCTGTTCATTCCAGATCTTCCATCAGCTCAGTTTGTTCTTAAACGACCGGATTTTTAGCCATGCACACATCCGATAAACTGTTTCGGCGCTCGTTGCATACATTAGTTTCCTACTCAACGGTTGTTGTTGTCGCTATTCATAAGGAAGGCTGTATGTCATTGCACACATATTCCTTTATTACTGAAGAACAACACAAACGATACCAAAAATACAACATCTTTGGAGACCAACTTCCGCCACTAATGGTGGCAGTTATTTTATTCAAAACTATTCTCCTTTCTGTAGCACACGAATCGGGTTGGCTCTTGTCAATAGTTGTTTGTTGGTTGGATGCCCTCACATAGAAATTCGCGGTCACCATTGACCCACTGACATCCGTCCATCCTTCTTGTTGTATTGTCCAACACACGTAGAATTGAATCAATAACTTGTGCAAGATGGCTTCGAATTACCAATATCGTGTTTGTCGCGCCTCCGAGACTGTACATTTTCGATTTTCGATTGTGCCATGCATTCATAACTCTTTTCCCAATTGATATAATTCCCCCAATCGCGTTGGATTATGTTGAAATCCCCCAAATCACATGACATGGACGAAAAGAAGATTCTACTCGTATGATAAGTCATTATCACGCCCGAAATAACCCAGTATCGTGGTGTGATTCGTCACAAACGAATTACTAAGTCAGCGAGTTAAGGTGATTGATTTTCCACCAAGGAAATTGAATGTACTATGTGTCTAATCGTAACCTTTTACCTGAATCGTCATGATTCACACTCAATTATCTACCATGACGACAAGATTTCCAATAGCCCCGCTAACGTGACCAAATATGGATAAACCGCTATCAATTATAATCTGTTTTAAACAGAAACGTTTGTCGCGGCCGTCCCATATGCGATGGCCCATATTAGTCACCTAAAGTCTAATCATACATTTATCGATCTTCAATGCGGCTCAAATTATATCGTCGTTACATAAGAATTTGGAAAGAAATGGGGACGGAGATAATGTGAAAGCACTAGGCAACTGAGTTTTTAACTCGTCAAATTTAACTGAACATAATAACCCCTGGTAGGAATTGGATGCATTTTATGTCCATTCTTTGCCCCAGCTCTTTTTCCATGTGATCTTAGGTAGGTAGGTAGGTAGTGGGATTAATGCCACTAGGCTCAATGTACCGCCGCGTGGATGTTTCAGACGGTTGCCGCGGTTTATGACAGCCAACCAGTTTTCTCAGTCCGTTGACCGGTATTTTGCTGAGCTCGCTTAGACTGCCGAAGAAGTAGAAGCCTGTGGTGGCTATCCTAATTGAGATAAGAGCAGGACAGTTGCAGAGGAGGTGCTGGGTGTTTTCCTAATCCTCTTCGGTCTTCGTCTAGGCAGCTTCTACAGAAGTTGTTGGAGAATAAGTCTAGTCTTTTTGCGTGAACGCCTAGTAGGCAGTGGACGGCGATTTCTCCCACTGCAGTGATAATTTTAGATCTCTTTAGGGACATCAGATTACTTGATCTTTTAGGATCGAGACGAGCCCAGATTTGTTTTGAGGTTGCCTGTCAACCATCTGTCATTAATTGTTTGTGTGTAGAAATTATTGGGCTATCATTTTAGGGCTATACGTGCATCGAATACCTATGTTACGAGAGAATCCATCTGCTGACAGTCTAGTGGAGCGTTTAGCGAGTTCATCAGCTTTGCAGTTTCCTGGGATCAGGCTTAGATCCTTTTCGATTCAGTTTTGTAATGGTTCAGACTTTCTCTTGTATTCTCCCTTGTATGCTTTGCCTTATTAAATTTTCTTCTGCAGATTTAACGAAGATTGCTTAGATCTGTGTTCCACCAGAGCGGTTTGGGGGTGTTTTTAGGGGACAGGCGACATTCATCGCCTTATTATGAGCATTTGTGCGGACATCCACTCGGTCGTCTAGCTCACTGATATTTTGAGGAGACGCAGATGGCGGATTTCGCAGAGAGACTGAGAGGATACATACGAAATGTGATCTTCAAAGATTTGTCAGCTTTTATATGTTGCAAGGTGATGGCCGTTTTTTTTGGAATGAAATGGAAGCAATCGGCTTTCCTTGATGACATGGTATGGTCTAAATGTGCTGGCGATTTCACTGGCATCCCACTTACGTCCCTACCTATAGTCTGGGGTGGTCAGATAATCTCATCCGACAACATAGTCCCCCACTATCAAAATGTCTTCTTAGTTGTCTTCCATACACATAACTTTAAGTGCAGGGACCCTGCAGCTTTATGTCCATTTTAAGTATTCGATCTTAACTCATACGTCCTTCTCTGGATTAAGGAGCTACTTTTGGAACAAATCGATTAGATCGTACCCCATTTTCACACGGTTTGCCCTTCTTATCTTTCGAATAGAAATATTTTTAGTAGAAATCGGATTTTTTATAAGATTAAGTGATATGTGTGTTTGACGTGTGATTCTTTTATTGTTTGTTGCAACAACAATATGCAACGGTTTCTTTTTTCTAGGAATTGTAATCCAATCATGCTGTTGACGGTTAAAATTCGAACGTTTTCTTTTACGAATTTAATCTGGCACGGTGTCACAAAGGTTAGAGAGTTCCACTTCATTTGCTAGTTCTACGATTTTTTCTCGATATCCGCAAGAGATGGTTTGATACTTAGGATTGCCTGGAATGGGTCAGTTTCGGCCCTTTTCCTCGCAAGTTCGTCTGTTTCATTGCCGGGTATGTCCCCGTGGCCTAGGACTCAGTATAGAGTAATCTAGTGCTGCGCGCTGAGTAGTATGAGCGGCAGCCTGCGACCAGCTTAGATTTGATTTCTGTTGCCGAAATTGCTTTGATGGCACCTTGTCTGTCAAATATAATGTTAATATCAGACGGCTTTCGTTCCAACATTGATGTTATTTTGCCCGCTTCCTTAACTGCCAGGAGATGCGAAAAATACTGCCATAGTCAGGGATTCTGATGGACAATTCGGAGAAAATGCCTTCGTCTGCACCTTTTTCCATCTTAGATCCATCCGTGTATACGTGGATGCTTTCAATTGTTGATGGATTCATTTGTATTTCACTCCTTCCTGGTTGAGAAATAACACCAAAAAGGGATTTTGAAATCAAAGATCAGAGGAGTATAGTCGCTTTCGACTTGGTCAATTTGTAGTCAATCTAGAATACTTGCATGTCCAGTGGAACTTGGGAGGCAGCCATTGGATTAACTGACCCTTACGGCGCTCTTTGCACCTGCCACCTGCATGTTGAGGTCCAGAGGAAATGCCTCCAAGCACACCGTAGGAGTGGTTCTAACTGCTCCCAAGGAAAGGAGGCCTCCTAAACTGTGCCAACTACACATGTATAAATCTCCTGAATATCGCATACAATATCTTGTCTTCCTACGTCACCTACGTCAACAGCCTGAGTGGTCAATATCAGGTCAGCAAAATCCACCATTGGCCAAATATTAACATTACGCTAGGTCTTGGAAAAGATTTCTGGAGTTCCATTCCAATTCGATACCCACCATCTATTGAAAACCGCCTATGATGTACCGCGCATTGTCTAGTTCTTGCAAAACTCGTCAGTCGGTAAAAACTTTACCGAGACCTTTGATGTCAAAAAAAGAATTAGACAAGGTAACGCACTGTCATGCGATGTTTTTAACATCATTCTCGGAAAGATGGTGTGTAAGTCAAACGTCAACGCAAGAGGAATAAAGCACTGTCTAGAATGTATCCCTGTACAAGACTTTGATAGTCTCAGTCCTGCTGTATGGCAAATAAGCATGGACGCTAACTAAAGCGGACGAAGAGATTCATGGCCGCTTCGAGAAGAAAGTCCTTCGTATAATCTTTGGTCCCGTATGTGTTTATGGTGTTTGGAGGAGGAGACTGAACAACCAACTGTATGGGCTGTACAACGACATGGCTCTAGTCAAACGAGTGCGAGTCTTTCGTCTCAGGTGGTCATGTAGAGCGAATGGACACCAATACTCCTGCCCGGAAAGTCTTCATCTTCAACCCCGAGGGACAACGAGGTAAAGGAAGATCGCACATCCGGTGGTGTACACAGCTTGTAGTTGTGGAGTTCATATTTGCCCCTAGAAAGACAAACACACTTTGTTCTGTCATCATTGTCACTTTAGGACCTGGTGTCTTTGAAGAAACGCAGAACATCATTAATGACCGACGCCAGTCGTAAAGTGCTAGTTGAGTCCAGTCGAGCCAAGGATCCAGGCGAAATATGTAACATCTCTCTTGATCTACGAACAACTTCTTGCTGAATTATGTGGACATGCCTGAGCTGATAAACCTCTGCGGATTCATACTTAAATCTCTGTGGTTGTAATCATAGCCGGCAACCATAGAGAGTCTATTTATTTTCCACCGCAATGGACACCTTTTGATGATCTAAGTTAGCTTCGGTCCCTAAGACGACTGATTCCAATTGCTTCGATATTTAATGTACGAGCAGACCAGCAGGACCTGCAAACCACTGCATTCTCATACCAAAACTACTGGGAATACAAGCAACATATGTGTGTACACCGAAATAAATATGATTGATACGTTCCAAAATAGACTGCAACAGCAAATCACTGGATTAAGCACTCAATCTTAAGATAAGGCTGCCAATTCTGTGCTGTGCTTCACACCCTGTCGAGCGAGATACCAAGAAATTTCAGTTTTGGAACGCACTCTTACTCAACAATAATTGTTATCGTTGCTATTTCTTATAAAATAATGATAAGAGACCTTGACTGGAACGAAGAACATTGTTTTTTTGTTTTTGATAAACAACAGTGAGTGACTAATTGTACATGGTCTCGTAAGATGTTTGCGTTTAAAGACTGGATGATCACTGGATTGAACTTCAAATGCTCGTTTGAAGTGGAAATCTTGTGTGTACTGTGGATGTGAACATTTACTTGAGCCACTGTGAGAATAACTTTGAAGGAGCTAGACGGTATCTGAACGGATTTGACTGTCAAAAGTCGGTAAAATAAAATATTCCCCTAATTTCTGTGGAATATGCTTTAAGCCCCGCAATGTATGCTTCACATTTGGAGCTTTACTTAATCCTCTAACTTGTGTGGAATACGGTTTAAGCCTCGCATCTGGAAAGATAGAGAAGGAGATTGGCATGGCCCTGCGCAAGGATGACATACCTTCGGAATGAGTAGAGTTTTATGCTGCAACCAACCAATCAACTGCAGGCTCAATTTTTAGGCGACGCAATGCACACATTTACCGAGAAAAATCGGAGTAAGCGCAACCAATTCAAGGAGAACAGTAGAATAATACAAGCAATTCTTTAAAATAACATCTGACGTTTTTTTATTAAAATAATTCAGTTATAAAAATATAAAAACCATCAAGTACAGAGTTACTCGTGGAATTTGTCCATCAGCTTCTTGAAGCCCTCCAAGTTGCCGCTGAGCTTCACTTTGTCCTAAAATTTGAACAACAAACACGATTAACAATCAAAATTGCTTCACACTAACATCGTCTCAAACTTACATTAGCCAGCAATTCCGTCTGGGTAACCTCCTTGTTGGCCCATGCGTAGAAATCGGCATCGCTAATGGTGAGCTCACCATCGGCATTTTCGACTGTGCCCTCGTAGACCTTAAGATCCTTCAAGTCCAGAACTAAGGGAACGCGATCGGGCACAAAATGAGTAACAATCACTTTGAATGACAAGGAATCAAGTAAAACTTACCGAAACTCTTGAGTGGAGCACCATCGGAGTCTGTGAAGTTGAACTGGAAGACCAGAAGGATTGTCCTGTTTGCTGGATCGACTGTGGCCAACTTAGCCTTGATTTTCTCGATGATAGCTTGGCTGCGTGCGCTCGACATGGTTTGGAGTTTTTTTTTTTTTTTAAATGCTGTACAGGGAAAGAGAATGAAGAGAATGAAGGTGCTGTCACGTCCAAAGACCACTGAATACTGAATACTGACTGTTTTAGCTTGAGGGATTATGCGTTCGTCCAGCGGACTTAGTAAGAGCAGAGTCAATGCAAATGATGACAAATTGAAGACAATTAAACGAATTGAAGTCGAAGTACCTTACCGCTTAATTAAATACAATTGGAAGGTGGATGGAAATACTACACTGATACACTGCAACTGATTAGACTTGGGCTTATCACGTCGCATTACACACACACAGCAATGAACCCCTGCTTTACCGTATCGAATCTCTTCATATCAATGCGTGCGTTGGTGTGGGTGCTCTGATAATTTCTTAGCTCCACGTTATCTGTTCTTATTGTTGCTTCTTCTGTTGAATTGAACTTTGGGTTATGTCGATAGCGAGTTGATTTACTGCGAAAAATTGAAGAGAAAAAAAAAGAGAAGACAGACTGTGCACTTTATCGATACATAGGCCGTCTGTGTGTGGTATTTCCTTTCCCCCACCTGCAACGGGGTGGCAGGTGTTTAATTCGGGCATTTATCTGGACGATTATTCAACTCAAAATCAGTGAATTATCTTATCCACTTCGTTTTTTTTCGTTCGTTTTCGCTGTCCAAGAAAGTGGACTTGGAAATTAGCCTTTTTTTTCACCAAAACCGTTCGTATGAGTGGGGGGATTTTTTTTTTCTTCAGCAGATAGCGGTATTCCTGGCAAGGTTCACGAATCGATTACCTAATTCGAATTTCCAGAACATCGGAAATGAGCAATGCCATCTGAGAAACCACTGACTGTGACCTAGTAATTATTTCGGAAAATTTGGCAGCGCTTGGAGTGAGGCTGGAGCAAAAGTGTACGAATACTCTGAGCAGGGTATTGTCCTTGAGGGGCTAGAGCAATGCGATACACTGGAAAAGTACATGTAGCAAAGGACGTATGCATGACGTATAGCCCCCCTTTCGAGGACTTTGTCAAGACGCTAAGCTTCCCTGTTGACTACGACAGAGTCCGGGGGTCTCTTGCTGTGGAAATCAACACACATCTGAATTTCAGCTAGACCGCACCATTTAGAAAATCTGTTGCTTTGAAACCTAACCAGTGGATGAAGGAACGTTTTAAGCGTCTTGAAGATTTCGCCGGAGATGTGTGTAGCTCTCTTTTTGATTAGTCACTAATTCCAAGTAGATATCTAGCGAAACCACAGCCAATGGAACAAGCTTGGAATAATTAGCGGGGAATGAAGAACCTATTAAGCTTGATCCGCTTACTGTCATTATGTATGATTGGCCAGAAATCTGTCTCTGTTTACACACGCCACCAATTAAGTATTTTATACGATATAACTTTGCCGTCTATCTCTTTAGGAGCATTCAGGTATAACCTTACACATTCGTGGGTTCCTTGGCACATTCTCTTTCTGGGCAACGAAAGATCTGACGAACTAGCTTGAATGGGGACAGGTATGCCATCAAATTAGGGGACAGAGTTAAAGTAATAGCTGCCTAGTTTCGTCTTGCTTTTGCAAGGGCTAGGTATGTTCCAAGGTAGTGCATTAATGTTTCCTCTTCCTCCTCATCCCTGCAGCTTCTGCAGAAGTCATTGTAGGGCGCACCTAGTCTTCTGGTCTGGTTGCCTATGAGGCAGTGGTCAGTTATTACACCTATTAGATTACTAATGTTCTTCCTGTTTAACTCCAGGAGAGCTATATTCCTCTTTTTATATAGCAAGTCATCGTTTTCGATGAAATGGGTCAGTTTCGGCCCCGGTTTTCTATTGCCGAAATTGCTTTGATGTCCGCTTTGTTGTCAGGACCTCCGTTTGAAGAACACTGCCTTAGTCACGGATTTTGATATAGCAGTGCGTGTTTAACAATTCAGACAAAATGCTGCTGCCTTTAAACATCTTCTAGCCATCTATGTATACGTGATGGTTGAATTGTTACTCATTTGTAGTCTACTCCTGGTTGAGAAATAGTACCGGAGTAGCGCCATCCATATTTTATTATTATATCCAGAGTTAGTGACTATGGCAGTCGAACAGACTAGGGGTGGATTTTCGCTTTTGCGAGTGCCACCTGGAGTTTTTTTATATTTTTTTGCTTTTGTTGTTTGCCGCCAAAAATCGAGACGTTTCTGGCATTTTGATCGACGCCTCACCTGGGATCTTTGGAACCGAGTATCTTTGACTTTTAAGCACTCCCGCCACCAAAAGGTATCCTGTTGTCGGCGATTTATTACGGGCACTCTCCAACTATTACTGAAGCTGAATTCCAACTCTCAAATACCGCTAAATACTCATTTGGAAGTACAATATGGATGACCGCGTAAAGAGGGCATATGTGGTGTTCTACACGTGCAAACGGGGCTTCGGAAAAAAACGTGGGCTCTCAAACCACAGGTGGCTATAATCCAAAAATCGGCTTACCTAGGTACTGCAGGTTGCCTTGGAACAACATCAATGGCAGCACTCGAGGTCAGTATCTTCTTCCCTCCTCTCGACCTATTCTGTAGCAACAGTGCAGCCTCATCGGCCCTAAAACTCAGAGAAGCGTATTTATGCTTATAAGGGACAGACCATACGGTCACGCTGCGGTACTAATGATGTGTACAGCAGGTCAAACAGACTAGCTACCACCAACCCGAGCTCCAGAGAGCAGCTTTAATCAGCGCTTTCCAGACCGGATACAATGGCAGGAACTATTAGTAATAGAAGAGCAAGAATCGTCTTGTACACTGACGGCTCAAAAACGAGCGCTGGTACAAACGCGTACTGGTGCTAAGAGACGACTGCAGCGCCTTTCAAGCGGATACATGAACTGCAATACATGAAGCAGCACTGACACTGAAAGTTCACAACGAAACCGGCATATCAATCACCACTTTTAGCCAAGCCAAGCGGCAATAGAGGCCATATCATCAGACGTCGAAGCTGGTTAAACGATGCAGACAGAGCATCAGGGAGATATCCTTGATGTACTCGGTGACCCTCTGCTGGGTACCGGGGCATACTGGAATCCAAGGAAAAGGCGGACAGCCTCGCGGAGACAGGTTGGCAGTTGGGAGAATCTCTAGCCATGCCATAGGCGCATACGCCACTCAGAGTCACAGCTCGATGTCTTAGCCAGACTATTGGATTAATAGCAGTCCTTACCAGACACTGTGGCATAGGTACACATGCAATTCGACTGAATATACCGCATAATGACTTTTGCAGAAGCTGCAAAGATGAGGAAGAAACCGAACCGAAACTATCCAACATCTACTGTGCGACGGTCCAGTGTCCAGCTCCAGCAAAGCGAAGGACAGAGTGCCTGAGTAAATATTTTTTGCTAGAGGACCTAAGCCTCACTGTGGTAAAACACCCTAAAGCAGGGGCACCCTATTACCTACCTACCTACTAACTGCTCTGTCAAACCAACTGGATGGCGCAGTTGGTTAAGAGCCTGCGCTTGGTTAGAGGGGTCCCTGGTTCGAATCCCAGTGAAAAAAAGCAAAGTTAATAGGCTTTATCCGGTTTTCATATCCGGTCGTCACCGTTTGCCGTTGGAGTCACTTTAACGGCACTATCACTGGAGTTGTCGATCAGTGGTGTCTGTGTGTATCACAATGGACCAACAATGGTCTAAGCGTGGTGCCGATTTCTGTGGCAGCCTGATTTTGAACTTTCAAGATGCTCAATAGGGACTGCCTTCACAACATTTAGCCACGGTACCTAAGAAAAGTATTGAATAACAACTCATATAATGCACGTGTGTCTTTAGGCGTCTGGAGTAACCCGAGATGTCTAGCATTTTGGTAACAATTGGGAGCATTCTGTTCTATAGATAAAACTAAAGATTCTCTACCTCTAATGCTAACAATGGAGTTCGGTGGGTAATCAAGTTTGTCAAATGGGTCTTTTAATCTGTTTTCGACAATATTTTCAAAAAAAAAAACTCCACTATTGGCAACAACAGATTTCAGAACAGATTCGCTAGCAGCACCACTCAAGTAGATTACGATCCTCGCTTGGACTTCGTTTATTTCGTCCGCAAAAGTAGATATGTTTGTACTTGTGTAGCAGCAATAAAACTGTAGTTTGTTTGTTATATGACCCACTCTTCAATTAAGTTGCAAACAGTATAAACTTTGAAGCAGTATTCTTGTGATATGTTCTTCAAAGTGTTTCGAAGGTTACTTTTTTTTACAATCCTAAACTGCATTCAGAAGATTACCGCTATCGCTTGACTGGTCGGCAATGGGATTGATTGACGCCAATGATAAGTGAGCTCCCATATATTTTGACAGCGTTGCTCGTACCTACTTAGCCACTTTATCTTTGTTTTTGTTTTTTCTTTATTCAATTTCGATATTAAATGAAGTGGATAACAGCAAAGACAGGCCGACGCAAACGATAAAACTTGAAAATTAAAACTTCGAGCAAAGACCGTAGCAGATTATTGTTGCCTACCGCATTCGAGAATTGTTTAATTACTTGAAACTAGATTTCTGCCTCTTCGCAATCGATTCATTCCTCAACTGAAAATTTGACTACGGTTTCGCCAACAGGAACAGACGTGTCATAGCTTCGTTGCCCGTCTGTTTGGACGTGTCACAGGTCTACAGCTTATTTAGGTATTCGAACATGATAGATATCATTTGAGGACCTCATGCATGATTACATCAGTCTGACAGATCTGGTCAGATGTACTGAAGTCTGATTGCGTAAACACAAAATAGAACTGTGTGCTCAACTTCTTGGGGGGTTCTCTGATATTTTCTAAGAAGAAAAAGTCAGTTGGAATCGACGGGCTCTCAAACATTGTGCTAAGACATCTCCCCCGAGATGTGGTTAACATGTACACTATCCTGTTGAACAATGCTCTGAATAATGCACATTATCCGGGGATTGTGCAACCAATATCCCAGCGAGGAAAAGATTCTTCAAATCCGTGCAACCTCCGGTCAATGAGTCTCTTTCCGAACATCATCATGGTATTCGAGAAGCTGATAAATAGAGCTCTGTTTAACTGGACGGAGGACAAACATATTATTACTTTTATTTTAATTCATTTTTATTTCAGATTTCATAACAAATACTTAAATACTAGACAAAAATGCTTAAAACTAGTTGCACGTACAATGTAACTTTTTTTCTAACTTGCTGGCCATCGGCGGGCACTCAAAGCTAAACATAATCTTAAACTATGTCTTTTGACTTAACCTAACATTCCATGGGTTTAAATAACTCTAAGTGTGCAATGTGAAATTAAGAAAAAAATTATACATAAAATTATTGTATACAATTTAACACTATCTTAACACCTACCCCAAGCTATGTAAGTCGGCCATAGGTTGGGGCTGATGGCTTTAAATCTAATCCGCCGCAGACAGAGACCGACTGCGTCCCATAAGGGGATGCGCACTACCCTTTCTATCCCGGGTCTAAAGGGTTCGACGAAGGAGTTCCCTCACTCCCCAGCCACCAGAATTTCCGATGTTGCATTGCAACATCCCGAACATCTCGCCCTGATACCGCCGTACTGAACCGGATAAGACCTTTCTGGGCTGGTTATGCGACGGAACGGTCGTGGTTGAGTCGCCCATCCACAGTTGAACGGGCGATGTGAAAGAGGAGCGGTACCGCATTTTCATTTTGTGTCAGCACGTGCTTGTCCAAATGGAGGAATGCTTCTGGGGGACGAAGCCGTTATGACTTACCCTTTCGTGGTATTGAGGATTGGGGTAGTAAGCCATAGATCAGGTTATTGGCCAAGTTCATCGCTCTGGCAGTACGGCCTCGAATCAATTTCAACAGGAAATTGTCCACTCGTATCAGGTTTGCCCCGTTGTATAATACCTCATTGGAGTAGAATTTTCTGTACCGGGACTCTGGTGTTCTGTAAAGGCGAAGGCAAGCCCTAAGACAAGCAATCTCAAACACCCGAAACTTTTCCATCAAACTTGCACTCACGTTGAAACACACGGGACAGCCATTGGTGAGCATTTGCCGAATGAGGGCCATGTAGCAGATTACCTTCAGCCTCGCATCGAGTTGGCTGTTGTAAAACAGTCTCTTTGTAAGAGCGAAAGCGCCTCGGGCTCGGGCTAGAGCAGCATCTACATGGACAAACATATTATTCCAGAAAACCAATACGCTATTCCTGCCGCGTCGAAACTGGTGTCGGATATCCAATGGAACAAGAGAACAATGTATGCGTGCCTGCCTGAAGGCTTTCGAGACCGTATGGTCTTTTTACAAGCTCAATGGGCTAGGCATTAGTAAACCACTGCTGTACCTACTGTGCAACAGGTTCGTTCACAAGAATGACAACGTGACCTCTGCAGGTATTTTTGAAGTTAAAAATGGTCTCCAACAGGGTGTCGTTAATTCGCCGATACTGTTCAAAATTTTCTTGAGCAATCTGATAAGTCTTCTTCCTCACGCAATTGCGTACGTCGACGACTTGATCGTGTACATATCAGGGGTCGAATCTCGGCACGGATTTTCATTATACGAACAAAAATTACGTTACTCGTCACGAAAGAAGGACCGTATCGGTGTCATGTCACACGAATGCTAACGGAACGTAATTATTATTCCTGGGAAATATTGTAATAGAGCAGAACGTAGTAAACGTAATAGTTAAACGTCAAATATGTGTCATTTGTGAAATTATTTATGTAAATAAAAGGATGGCATTCTATTTTGCAATTTTACTTAAGTTCTTATGATTCAGAAGATACTAGTACATACTACACAGAAATAAGAGAGCAAGGATATATCCAACTTCGGCGAGAATTTCCCCTAGTCCACACCGGAGAGAAATGTGAGAGTAGTGGAACTCCCTTGTATATCACATATACTCTTACAAAAACCATGAATCCACCAAAATATGGCGGCCGATTCGTGGATTTTGTGGGATAATGGCGGCAGATTCGTGGATTTTGTGGGAAATTGTCGACAGATTCGTGGATTTTGTGGGAAATTGTCGGCAAACTCGTGGATTTGCCCAATCTCATGTACTATTGTTCGGAGGGTGTTCAAAAGTTGACTCATATTTTTAAGAGCACATATAATACTTGGGTGAATAAAAATGTAATGCTATTTAAATAATACATGTAAATCTATTTACAGGAATATTTTGAATCAATTTAATTCTTCAAAGTAGTATGTAGGCGATCAGTTTGCAGTTGTATATCATTCATGAATTGTGAAAACTCATGAATTTTAATTTCATAATTGTTCAGAAAAATGTCTAAATAATGCAACTAAAACTAACTCATGAAAATGGTTGTCAAAATTTGGAATAAACTTCCATCACATTTCTTTAAAAAACTAAATCTTTTTAAATGATTCATGCAAATCTTTCAATATTATTATTATTAGTACTTTTACACAAGTTTCGCGTGAATGCATTTTGTATGTATTACAGAAATAAATATGTACATTAAGTAAAGAATTCATTAATTTCACCCGAGTGCTTCAGTTTAAAAAATCTGCTTCATGAACATACGCTTTGTTCGTTTGCTTACCCCTCCTTTCTGTGTTGAAAATTTAACACCAAAATTTGAAAAAAGTTCAGTAACGAGCGAATTTTTAAGTAAGAACTCTAATTCACCCCACTACTGCGGTTGGGGAAGGGTATCAGCTGTGTACCAGCTGTTCGCAAGAGCTCCCACGTATTCACAGTCATGGGAGAAAAAGTGTATAAAAAACTCTGTCAGATGCAATCAAGGGGCAAGAGAGGTAGAAGTTGGATATCTCCTTGCTGTCTTATTTCTGATACTACAGAAAGGTTGGTCTGAAGGCAATTTTGCGATAAAAGTAACACCTTGCAACTACCAGGCGAAGTGTAATATGCTTTGCTGCTCTAGAGCTGCTGCTCTAGAGTTTCAAACGCGCTTTGAAATGACTACTCAATTCACAAATCCCATATATTGTGTCCTTACTACTCCACTAATTTCACCCGATAAATTAACCTCAGTCAGCTGTTGCCATTTCTCAAACATCAGTTGTCTCTCAATTTGAGCGAAGACCTCTCAATTTTGAAGGGAGTGTGAGTGAAAGCGCCTCTCGCTGATTTTTTCCAGCATGTCGAAAAATCCTTACGTGAAACTGCCCTCTTACGTTCTTTGACATTGCTCTCATTTCGCTCTAAAAAGCACGAAGCGTGTGTTGAATGAAAACGCCAGCGGCAAAGCAATGCTGTGTTTCGCGCATTATGCCTGAAACACAATAGGGCTTTGCTGCTGACGTTTTGCACATTACGAGTCTAGAGTTTCAAACGCGCATTAATGATTTGAAACACAATTTGCAATTCGAATGTATTACACATCTATGTACATATTATCAAATTCAGTTATTTTAGGTGAAAATCTTCTATGGCGAACGTTCGCTCCTAGATGTGTGCGATTTTTACTCACTAAAACCACCTCACTTTAAAAGTTATGTTCGACTACAACTAAGTGAAGCACTTATCCAGTAGTTTGTATTTCAGGTTTGACAGGTAATACTCCAATGAATGTTCCTGCTAACACCACAACCATGGGCGGTTGTAGGCTATCGCACGAGATCAAGGGGCTTAGTCCTTTGAAGTCGACGCAAGTCGTTAGTTTCCTCTAGCAAACTACAGAGTTTGTATGCTCTTCCAGGCGGCGCTTATGTTTGCAAGCGATTTCCTTGATTTCATCTTGGACTGGTAAAATTTCAAGATCTCTGTGGATATCGTCGTTTCTGATATATCATGGTGCTTTAAAACATAGGTCTAAGCAACTTGTTTTGAAAAGTCCGCTTGCTTTGGTACAATCCCAATGTTGTACGCCATACGTCCAAACAGGTTTTAAGATTTACTTGTATACAAACAATTTTTTGTCAATACTTAGCTTGGAGTGTCACCAAAAAACGTTCCGTCACACACCACCTTGGACAAAATTTCACGATCGACAGCTACAATTTCGAGGTAGTGAAGGAGTTTGTCTACATCGGGGCAAACGTGAACTCCACAAACGACATCACAGTGGAGATCCGTCGTAGAATAGCCCTTGGCAACCGGTGCTACTTTGGTTTGTCAAAACAACTGGGCTCAAAGCTCCTGACTTGAAGGACCAAAGTCATGCTCTACAAAACCCTTATTTTGCCAGTCCTGCTCTATGGAGCCGAAAGCTGGACACTAAGCAAAACTGCAGAGTTGATTCTTGGTACCTTCGAAAAAAAAGTTCTACGACGGATATATGGTCCCGTCTGCAAGAAGGGCGATTGGAGGAGAAGACATAACCGCGAACTCTACGAGCTGTACCAGGATGTGGATGTAGTCCGGAGGGCAAAAATCCGTCGACTGCACTGGCTCGGCCACATCAAGCGCATGGACAACAATGCTCCAGCAAAGAGGGTCTTTGAATCCGACCCGACTGGTTCGAGAAGGAGAGGAAGATCGAATCTCCGGTATAAAGACCAAGTAATCGCGGATGCAAGATAGCTTGGTCTTGATGACTGGAAGCAACGTGGCCAGGACCGTCAACGATGGAAGGCAGCAATTGCTCAGGCTCGGACCCTTCATGGGTCGCCGGCCTGATAAGTAAGGCTTGGAGTGCTTACCAATAAACTAGTAGAAATCTTTGTATTTTATGTCAAGTTCTGCACGTTTCTTTTTAACGTGTTTTTTCCATTTGAGTTTTACGTCAAGAGTCATCCCGAGGTGTTTCGCTTCATCACCGAAAGGTATTTGGAAAGACGGGCAAGTTATCAACGCGCCTATAACACAACAATTCGCCAGAAGTTCATCCATTCATGTATCTGATCTAGTGCGCGTTGTAATTTTGATGTAGACTCTTCTTCCGTTTTGACTGTTACCAAAATGTCGGTGTCGTCAGCAAATGTGCCTAGAACTGTGTGTTCTTCTTGTGGTAAATCACTCGTATACAGCAGGTATAGCAGAGGGCCAAGAACACTCCCTTGCGGTACACCAGCAATTATATTTTTTAAAGGCAGAATATTCATTTCCATGTTTTACTCGGAAGATTCTATCAGAGAGATAGTTCGTTAGAATAGTAGAGATCGGTTAAGTTTATATTTCAGAAGTTAGTGCCAAACTTTGTCAAAGGGCTGGGAAACATCAATAAATGCGACTGAACTACATCAGTTACACGATGTACTTGGTCAATAGGTGAGTGTTTACTTCTAAAACCAAATTGGTGATTTGGAATAAGCTGTTTTTCTTCTTCTTCTTCTTCAAGTGGCACTACAGTCCGGGGTGGACCTGGGCCTCAGTCAACAAGCTTCTCCAGCTGGCACGATCTTTAGCCAGCTGTCTCCAATTACGCGCACCAATTTGGTCGAGGTCCTTCTCCACTTGTTGGCGCCATCGGTTTCGTGGGCGTCCTCTATTGCGTTGTCCCACTGTTTCGGAGTCGAAGACAAAATTAAACGTCTAAGTAGAATTTTTTCAAAAACCTTAGACATTATCGGGAGAAGTGAAATTGGTCTATATGACTTTTTATCCGTTGGTGGTTTCCCGGGTTTTAGTACCATTATAACTTCTGCCACTTTCCATTGACTAGAGACATGTTCTAGTCTAGGGACGGCATTATTTATGTAGAGTAACTTAAGACGGGCTTCCTTGGGCAGCTCTTCTATACACAAACTGTAGCAGCTGTGTTCGGGTAAACGGAGCTAAATTAACACCTTTCACCGTGGGTGTTGGACTTCGCCAAGGGAGTGTCTTGTCACCTCTCCTTTTCATTGTATATATGGAGTGGATGTTGCAGCGCAGCAGAGGTGAGGAATGTTTCACATTGGGAGAGTTGAGGATAAGTCATCTTCTTTTTGCAGATGACTTGGTTATCCTCACATTATCCCAGACGGAACTCCAACGCGCACTCGATAGGTTTGTGGCCGCATGTGCTGATGATGGAATGAGGGTTAACGTGGACAAATCGGAGGTTATGGTCATTTACAGAACGCCTGTTCAATGCACTCTGCATGTCAGTGGAGTCCCATTGAAGCTGGTGGAGAAGTTTAGGTATCTCGGGGTCTTTTCACGAGTGATGGAAGGAGTAATGCTGAGCTTTCCTGTAGGATTGGTCAAGCTGGGTCAGTTTTGACACAGCTTGGTAGTTCTGTAATCAGAAAGGCCGAGCTTGGTGTCAAAGCCAAGTTAGCAGTTTTCTACTCAGTATTTGTTCCAACTCTCACCTATGGTCATGAAATTTGGGTAATGACCGAAAGAATAAGATCGCTAGTGCAAGCTGAAGCCGAAATGAGATGGCTTCGCGCTGTTGTGGGAGTTACTCGCCGGGATAGGGTGAGAAACACGGCAGTGCGCGAGGAACTCAACATTGAGCTTCTTCGAACGGAAAGGGCTATGCTTCGGTGGTTTGGTCACGTGGCACGAATGTCCCGAGGCGGCCGATGAATGCGATTCCATCAGGTAGGCGACCGCTTGGCAGACCCAGGACGAGGTGGTTGGACCAAGTCCAAAAACTCGCCTGGTTACGCTTGGGCATGGCTCCTGATGAGTTAGAGTCTATGGCGGAGGATCGAGTTGCCTGGAGATCTCTCGTGCGTGGTTTACCCCCGCGACCCCTTTAGTGGATCATGCGGGTCAGAAGATGATGATGGCGTTGATTTAATCATAACCAACAGCTTTTTCGGTTTGAGCTGTTTTAGTACTTCCTTAAACTCTGTCAAGGTAGCACGTCTCATTATGAAATTTCCGTGATGTACGTCAGCTGCATTGTAGCTGACAGGGAGCTTTTGAACGTCGAATGGTTTAAACGTTTCCTCCTAGTAATCTGCGAAGAGATTAGCTTTCTCTTTAACTTCTTTCGCCCACTCGTCTCCATTCTTCCGGATTGGCGCGTTATGTGCCTCAGGTTTCTTTAATCCCTTCACCGCTTTCCAGAGTGAGTAGTTAGTTTCTATTTCTGCAGATAAGTTTACTACATACGCTTTGATTTTCGCCTTCAACAGATTACACAATTGGTTAAGACGATTTTTATGCTGTGACGAGCTAGTTTGTTGCCATTTCTTGCGTGCTTTTCTTTTTTTCTTTACAATTTCCTTTATTTCCGGTGGGTATCGTAAGATGTGTTTAATGGTCGCTCTTCTTCCGCGTGGTGTACTGCTCCATGCGGCACACTGTATATTTACTATCAAGTTGTCAAGTTCAATTTCTATTCAGATTCAGTGAACATCTTCTTTTGAACAAGGAAGCATTTAAACGTATTCTCTCTAGACTTGACCAAAGCTCACATTTGTCTATTGCAGAACCACCTGTGCTGCAAAAAGAAAAGCCATATTAGGCTCTTACTTCTTCTTTAATCTAGGTGACCTCAGTGGAACAGCAGTCAAATCAGGACTAGTATTCACTGACAAATCTGGCTGGCTGTCGTAGAAAGCCAACCCACCTACAACGGGCCTACCTTGGCCTAAGTGAATCTAAAGTCACCTACAATCTAACCTAACCTAACCTGGACAAAAGACTTAACTATAATTCACACATCAAGTCTGCCAAAGACCGTGCTACTAGAACACTGTGGGCCAGTAGACGCGTATTTGCCAGGACCTGGGGTCTTTCTCCCAAAAATTGGCTTATCTTCAACCATTCCTACAATTGGTTAGCGGTGTTGTTGCCTTAACGACATGGTTTGTACAAGAAGAAAACAAAATAGTAGGTAGTTCACGCATTTATTCTTCACGCCATTCTTATTCTCAAACGCTACCTGCCTCTAGCAACTATTGAAGCATTTCCCTGTAGCCTTCAAGATCATATTCAGTTCATTGCGTTGACGTTTTGACCAGAACACCAGAAAAGCGACTGAATTTCGGGGCATCCCAGATCCCAGCAATCCCCAGCGACTTCGAATCTAAGCCAATAAAAAAGCCTTAAGGTTTCCGTATAAAAGTCTGCCAACTTATAGTAAAGAGCGTTCATTTTGACAATTTGCACGATTGTCAAGCAAATTGTAGCGACAAATTGTTGAGTGTGAATGTCACTTTAAAGATGTTTGTACAAATTATGATTTCCCTTATTGTGCATTAAATAATACTAATTCATCAACAATAATCATGAAAACTCAAAAGGAATTACATTATATTCGCATTCAGAACGAATCAGCGAAGAATTTCCAAAACAAACACACCTTCATTGTGGCTCACCAAATTCATCGTCGAGTCTCGAAACGTATTCCGATGACAGCCCTTCCACTTGCCGAATGTCTGTCAAAAGTGACAGCCAGAAAGTAATTTCACAAATAAACAAAAACGTTTTCCCTTGATTTGACAATAACCTCGATAAGAATTATTTTTTAATAATGGTAAGTATTTTAGAATAATTTCTTGAGTTATTTATTACTAACCAAATGCAATTGTTTGTTCCAATGTCTAGGCGCGAAATGCAGAGAAGGCAATGTAAGAGGAACTGTCAGTCGAATGACACTCAGAATGTTAATGTATTTTCCAAATCCACAGGACAACGCTTGCTCGATGGAGGGCTGCGAAAGAAGCTGAGACGGGAGCAAAAGACAGAAGACCCTACTTGGCGTCCGAGTGCACGGAACTGCCAAAATGTGAGAAATACCGCCTGGAGATCATTCGGGAGATTTCAAAGAAAGTGGCACAAATACAAAATGGTACGTAACGATAGCGCAAAATGATTGATCTATTCCCATCTCATCGGGTTCTGTTTTCATTTATCAGCTGGATTGGGTGAATTTCGTATCCGCGACCTGAACGATGAAATCAACAAACTGCTGCGAGAGAAGCGACATTGGGAAAATCAAATCTCTGCACTGGGTGGTCCGCATTATCGACGCTATGGCCCCAAAATGTTCGACGCCGAAGGGCGAGAGGTGCCGGGCAACCGAGGCTACAAGTACTTTGGTGCGGCGAAAGATCTGCCAGGTGTGCGAGAGCTCTTCGAACAAGAACCGCCCGCTCCGATGAGAAAGACTCGTGCTGAACTGATGAAAGACATTGATGCCGAGTACTATGGTTATCGAGACGACGATGACGGGATTCTTATCCCGCTTGAGGAGAAAATCGAAAAACTCGCCCTGCAGCGAGCCATCGTTGAGTGGAAGGAGAAAATGGCGAACAATGAGAAGATAGACGATGACGATGAGGAGGAAATCTATCCAGTGTCGGCGCCAGTTGAGGATAAAAACGAGAGTGAATCCAGAGACAATAGCGACCCGATGGAACTGCTAGCGCCACGATTCACTGCTCATGTGCCAGTGCCGACACAGAAGGACATCGAATCGGCGTTGCTGCGAAAGCGCAAGCAAGAGCTGCTGGACAAATACGTTGGAGGCGATTGATTTTGAAAGCAATAAATTTATTTTTACACAGTCTATGAGTGTTTTTTTTTATGGTCGCTGGTTGAGAGGAACATTCTGTGTTTTGTTACGGAACTGAGTTCGATATCAATTTACGCGCGATTTGTAATTTCTCTTGTCTCTGATATGCTAGATGATACGTGTTCAAGTGCCTGCGTGTAAGAAGCTGCTCTAGAAATCACTAAATTTCACTAAAGTGTGAGATTTGTGTGCACCCAGCTGACAGCAATTATACTTTTCACTGGCGGAAGAGCTTGGAATTCTGCAGCAGTTGTCAAAAAATCAAAATAAGACAAGTGAAGTGGAGTGCCATTGAAACACTAATCCAAACAAATCCAAAGGTATCTAAGCAATTTTTCAAAATCTAGTAAAGGAATGCAGCCGATTTTATATTAGGTTAGGTTAGCTTAGTTAATGTGGCTGGAATCATAAGCGATGGATTCACTTAGACCCAAGGGTCCATTGTATTGCCACTGAGCCGGTTACTGTCTGTTACTCCTGGAACCAGTTTGTTTTTTGGACGAACGCCCAGATTGATTTGACATCCTTTTCGGACATGTCCGTCAGTTTGTTTAAATAGTATTCTCCCAGGATTTGTTTCCTAATGGAGGCCAGTGCAGGGCAGTTCCAGAGTAGATGTGAAGGGTTTTCCTCTTTTTCATTCATGCATCTGCTACAAAAGTCGTTTTACGGTAATCCTAGACTTTTGCCCATTGCGCAGTGTCCTGTGAGGACTCCAACCAGGTTTTTTCTGCCTAGACTGAGGATGGCCGTGGTTCATTTTTCGCATGTAGTCACGTGCTAAGATTATTCCATCTTTCACGGGCTCTGGCGATCGCTTGGTCTGTGTCTTAAGTTTCTATTGGCACCCACATGTTTTCAATCTTTGGTGCAATAATTATTGTTCGGTTTCTCGTTAGCTCATCTGCTTCACAGTTGCCTGGATAATCTCTTCAGGAACCCAGCACACCGTTAGGCTACAATGTCTTGATCGTTAAGAGACATACGGCAGAGTCTTATCGCCTTCATCTTGATTTATAAATGATTTATAACAACCCTAGCACCGGTGGACAGTTTTTTTTCAACTTTTTCTGGTAATAGTAGAGGGGGAGATGATGGCTCAAATACGAGCACTGGTACGGAGGCAGGGGTCTTATGCGAACTCGTCAAATCCCTAGCACTGAGAGACGACTGCGTTGTTTTTCTATCTGAAGTGGTTGCAATACACGAAGCAGTGATGAACCACAACGTAACCGACGAATCGATCACCATCTCATCTGATAGCAGCAATAAAGGCCATAGTATCAGACACTCTGACATCGAAGCTGGTTAGACTGTGTAGAGAGAGTATTAATGAAAGGTCCTTGTTAAATTCGGTGACCCTTCGGGGCTTCGGTGGGTACCGGAAATTGACATTGATCGCGAACAACATGCGTGGTGTGTGGCTTGGGAAATTGTTGCCAACCTGAGTGTGTAACTCGCACTTTCTCAAATTGGCGCAAAATTCAAATCTTGCCGAACAATGGGACTATGGTTCTTTTAGTGAAGAGAGAAGGCAGGCACAGAAGGCGTCCAAGCAGATGGCGAGAGAGGACAGGAGACACTTGTAGCGGGACATTGCCAACGAAGCGGAAGCGGCTGTGTGCTGTGGCTACTATGAGGCATCTATAGCTATAGCTGTGGCTATAAATCAGTATCAACGCCACGCCTGAAGGACACAAATGGGAACCTCTTGGCACAAGAACCACAACAGCTGAACCGATGGCTGAATCTGTACCGGTCGAAGAGGAATTAATCCCGTTTCCACCTTTAGTCCGCAGAGATCACAGAAGGCAAGTTCTTACAACACCGATATCAAGCTTACAATTTGCGAGCTCAACAGCCAATCTGCCGGTGGAACTGTTAAGGTGTCATTGTCACCATTCCCAAAAAGGGAAACTTGAGCGAGTGCAAAAACTCCTGAATGCTATCCAGAAGCTACTCGTCTTGTTGATCCTGATTCCGGATTTCCCCAACTGTCGAGGAACATGCTCAGGGCGCGCAAGCTGGTTTTCGACCCAACTCCTCCTGTGTGGATCAGATCAACACTATTCGGAACTCCTCCATATTTTTGCTATTCGTCGACTTGGAGATAGCTTGACATGGTCCGACGAGAAGACATCTGGAACGCCTTGGAGAACATGGGAACACCACGATCCATTATCGAGCTTATCTGGGAGCTTAACCGGGAAACGTCTTGCAAGGTGAGCTTCAAGTGTAAGGACAGCACCTCATTTACCAGCACCAGAGGTGTAAGGCAACTGTGCATATTATCACCACTGCTTTTCATCATCGTCCTTGACCTTGCCCTAGACCGCACCAACTACGCCGCCTCTAAAAGGAATCCAATGGTCTCTGATGGAAAAACTCCACGACCTCGACTACGCCGATGCCATCTGTATGCTCCTTAGCCGGCGTTCAGTAAAAACTATACGCTCTGGACCTCAAATCCAGAAGAACTGGTCAGAAACTCAAGACAAAACGGATGAGAATCTACTCTTGCTAGGCGGGAGCCCAGTTAAGGATGTCAATAAAGTCTGCTACCTCGGCAGCACTTTGTGCAATGATGGAGGTGCAGAAACTGACGTGGTGTCACGAATAAATAAAGCCCGCTACGCTTACTTCTCGCTAGATCCAACTCATTCAAGCTTCGGATATTCAATTCCAACATGAAATTCGTAAGGATGCGAGACTTGGACGACAAACAATATCATTGCTCGCAGGCTTTAGGAATTCGTCAATAAATGCTTGAGACGAATCCTGAAGGTCTTCTGGCCGGAATGGATAACAAACGAATAGCTGCTGCGTTGAGCTTCGCAGAAACCCATCGCAGCAGAGATACAACATCGAAAGTGGTGTTGGATAGGCCACACCCTACGTAAACCGGGAACTAAGATAGCAAGGATGGCCCTCACTTGGACACCACAGAGAGTGCGTAGTCGGGGCGGATCACGCTCAAATTGGAGATGGACCGTGGAGACAGAACATCGACAAGCCGGGGAATCCCGACCTGAAGTGACTAGGCTGGCCCTACTGGCTACGTGGAGATCATTCACCGAATCCCTGTTACCGCTATATGCTCCACAGGAGCAACCTTTCACTATATTCAAATAAAATATGTTATGTATATATATAAAGGGTGGTTAAATTTCAAGGCCCGATGTTGATTTTGAATAAAACACAAATTATTTAAGAAAATATTGTCATTTCTTTCTATTATCATAATATTGGTATGGTTCAATTATGTATGGAACAAAATATCGGCCAAATGGCCGCCGCGACCTCGGCGGCACACCTCCATCCGATGGTCCAAATTTTCGATGACGCTGAAGCATAATTGATGTTCTATGCCGTTAATGTGCCGAATTATCTCATCCTTTAGCTCTAGAATTGTTGCTGGCTTATCAACGTACACGTTTTCTTTCAAATAACTCCAAAGAAAAAAATCCAACGGTGTCAAATCACATTATCTTGGCGGCCAATTGACATCGCCACCACGTGAGATAACACGGCCATTGAATTTGTCGCGCAAAAGAGCCACTGTTTCGTTAGCTGTGTGGCAAGTGGCACCGTCCTGTTGAAACCACATATCGTCCACATTCATAACTTCCAATTCGGGCCATAAAAAGTTCGTTATCATTTCACGATAGCGAACACCATTCACAGTAACTGGCTGACCGGCCTCGTTTTGGAAAAAATACGGCCCGATGATGCCGCCAGCCCATAAACCGCACGACAATCACTCTTGGATTATCATTCGCCCAAATGCGGCAATTCTGAGAGGTGAAAATGAGCCTCATCACTGAAGATGATTGTCTTCGAAAATTGATCATCCACTGTTGCCATTTCTTGCCACCATTCTGACCATTGACGACGCTTGAAATGGTCAAGAGGCTTTAGTTCTTGAATCAATTGCACCTTCTAAGCGTGTAAATGCAAGTCTTTATGCATAATGTTCATCAACGACGAGCGTGAGAGGTGCAATTGTTGGGCACGACGACGAGTTGAGGTGGACGGCTGTTCAGCCACACTATCGCGAACAGCAGCAATATTTTTGCAGTACGAGCATGCACTGCTGTTTTCACATCTCCTACAGACCCGGTTTGCTCAAATTTTTACACGATTTTTCCGATTGTACGCACATTTGGACGATTAAATTGACCGAAAAAATCACGAAGTGCACGATATGCACTTTGATTTGAACGCCCATTTTCATAATAAGCCTGAATAACCTTAACGCGTTGCTCGATTATGTATCTTTCCATGGTTCAAATTGAATTAGTCTGAAATTGAGAAATGTCAAATGAAATGCAGAAAAAAACTTGACGTTTAGGTGTGGTTCACATTCAACATCGGCCCTTAAAGTTTAACCAACCTTTATGTCATTCAGTGATAACGTGAGTCTTGCTGTTCACGACCTAGTTCCGATTCCACAAGAGCAAGAATGAATGTACCTATGTGATGGACATTATTTCACTGCGTTCTCACCTGTGAGAAATGCATGCATACGCTAATAAACTCCCACGCACATACCCGGCCTCTTGAGAGCTGTAAAAAAACGGACATTAAAAAAAAAACCCCAACACAAATACAGAAGTCTACAGACGGACTAGATGTCATGTCACGTTGTTTAATGCACTGATAGCCATGCTAATAGAAGCGCCTTTATTGGAATATTAAAAAGAGGTAAAAACCGACCGCCGATACTCATCAAAACCTAGTCTGCGTAAGTGCTTTTTGATTTTCATAAATTATTCAAAAATCAATTTGATTGGCGAAACGCAAGAGGCGGTTTGTTTTGTTTCTCGATTTTCGTTTTTCAACGCTTAATCTCTTGCAAGTATGCCAAATTAATGGTGAATACCAAAACAAAGCCAGCCGGTTATGAATTTATTTAATATGCCCATATTCATATGATTGACGTGTCGAATCGCTGTTCGCGCTAACACTCTTGCTTTTATAGGAGAATTTAAATAGCGATTGGTCATAAATAAAACCACACAACACACACACACAATTCGTTATCGAATGCCAAGACTGTGAGTATTCGCTTGGTATTGGGTCGCTTTGCTAATTTCTTACGCATTGCATGGAGAAAAAACGAAAACCGAAAATCAACACAATGCGTGACGAAATGAGTCCGCCGGAGCGGGCGCCTTATTTGCATCTGACCTTGATATAGATGTTTTGCTATTGTCATTGGCACGTACATATTTATAAACACCATTCAGCACGCTGTTGGACAGTTTCGCGGCAAGCGACTTGGGGGAATCCAAAAGTCATCCAGAAAATCAAGAATGTTCGCAAAAGATGCCACAGAACTGAGCTGGTTTGTGTACAGCTCCGATTCCGGCGTGATTGTGATGCACACGGCAAGAGGTGTCCCATCAGATCAAGAGGAAAAAGCAATGTTTTGCATGAAAAGTGGCTCCATTCGAGTTTTAATTTGAAGTGCAAGCTTTGAGAGTACATAGTAATGAAGTATAGCGCCTTTGCCTTGTCGGAGGTTTTTAACACTGCTCTGGAGCATTCAGACTCAAAAACTGGTGCATTGTACCTACCAGGCAGCCACCTACATTCACTGGAATTTCTCTGTCTCCTGTGATGAGGAGCCTACATCATCAGCTCCCACCCCATCAACACCGAGCAGCTGCCATGTGATCAAGGCGGGACAGTGTCAGAAAAAGTGCTCTGCAGTGTCGTCGTCTTCTCCACAGGCGTCGCAGAGGATTTCATCGCTTAGGTCAAGCGCATTTAGGTGTTTGGCTAAGTGTAGTGGCCAGTTAGGTTAGGTTAGCTTTCGCAAGAGGAGTGTGATGGGTTCATTGTGAATCCCTTCATTTGTGGGGTACACATTCTATCAACTTATCCTGTCTCGCGATGGCTTAAACCACCCCGTGCTCTTTACGAATCTTAAGAGATCCGATATGTCTACTATTCGCTAAGTCCGCAGTCTCTGTGAAGAATCTTTGGCCCAGCGAAGCTAGGCACCGATTCCGGAGAACTGGGCAGTGGCACAGCAGATGTTGGATCGTCTCGGTTTCTTTCCGCCTGAGATCGCTGGATTCCGCGTTCCATTTTCGAAGCATTGCTCCTATGGGGCAGTGTCCTGTGATCTCTCCGCCGATTGCATGGATCGAATTACGGTCTAACGCCTGTAGACTTGGTTAACGTTGATCTTGTCGTGTGACAGTCATTGCGAAATTGTAGTTGCCCGCTGGTACGCCGGTAAGTCGTCTGTAGACTTTTCTGTCAAGAGATAACAAGAATGCCGCGTATAACTTACTGACGGTTGGTTGATCCGCTTGGTCTGTCTGCATCCTGTATAATTATGCCACCTCCGGCTGTGCCCTCGAGAATTCCGACTATCGATGGAAGTCATAATCAAGGACGCCACGAACGGGTTCTAAGAGTACCTCCTCTAATCCTTGTCTAACTAGTTCATTGGCCATCTCATTTCCCATGATCATGCGAGACCCATATAAGTCTTAGCGAATCTAGAAAATAAAAGTAGACTATCCTGGAAGTGGTTAAATGGTTGAGCAAGGCCTTAAGCACATCTTGGCTATCGCTACAGACACAAATACTCCATCTCTTCCATCTGTTAAGCGTCTACTCTAATCGCCCGCCTTGGCACCGCAAACATAGTTGATTGTAATTCGGTTGATGACGTTTTTTAACGTTATATGCGAAAATCAGACAATTCGCCGTTGCCTGTAGCTTCACTGATGTTCGCCAATTAAGGCGCCAATCACAAATGTTAATACAACCCTGGTTACAGCGTTCTCCAGGAAAAGAAAGGTTTAATTTGGAGCGTGAGTCATTGGTGCAGGGGGAGCATGAACATCTGCAGCTTCTAAGGAAAATGTCAAATGGTTTTAGCCACACTGAACTCCCCATTTCGAGTTGTCACACATTTAAGCCACAAAAAACATTGCTGCACCAGCAGATTGGCGAGTCCTGCTGAAAGTAATTTTCGTTGACGTCAATAACATCGCTTCGAAGCAAAGAAGACAGTCAATATCTTTCAGCAACGCAAGCTATTCACTGAAACATTTGCACTCGTCATTGGCGTGATTTGCGGAACGAAGCGAACCATCATTGAGTCGTTTGTCAGCATAAATTGACTTGGGAGCGATCTGGCTGTGAAGGATGTCTTCTTTATGAGAGGACCTACAACTTTGGCGTCGAAAGGGCAGTTATAGCTTCGACAGACTCCGTTTACATAGGCTCCGCGGTAAAGAGTAAAAGCTAACTCAGTATCCTCAGTTCAAGCACGGAATAACCTCGCAAACCCCTGTTTCTGGGCTTATAGGCAATTGTTAATAGAGGTCTTTCGAAGAATCAAGCTGACAGTGGCAAGCCTAGTCCTACATTACGACGCGGATGAAAACCGTTCTTGGTCTCTTCGGGTTGCGTTGATGGCACCTGGAGTAGATGATTAAACAACTGTACGTGCTGTACAGCGACATGATTCTAGCCAGACTTCCAACGGTCGGTAGACCATGTGGAGGTCAAGGGCAATTTGTCTGGGGTCCGAAGAGTCGTCTACACCAAACATGTGAGACAACGCAACAAAGTACGGCCACGTCTAAGTCTTCGTACCTAGAGGCAGCTAACCAGAGGTCGAACTGGGGAGTATTGATGGTTGAGCTAAAGAAAGAAGAGAAGGTACTGTCTGCACTCGCAATGCGTCATAGTCCGTGCTGGCAATAGACCGCATAGGCATGTACATAGGTCAAGTTCTTCAAGTAAAATGCGATGCTAATTTGTCACAAACAGGATCCATTCCTATGTCCGTCTGCAGATGACCTCAGTGACACTCCAGCTTGATCTAAAATTAGGTCGTTCCGGACGTATATAGTTCCTGGAACTATGTCCACGTGTCGGACTATCCACGCATACTTCATACATGCAAATCAAACTTTCCTGCATACTGAACATATCAATCGAACTATTCGTACATAGATCCGCGGACATGTCTCCGGGAACTAGTTCCGACTGCGAAAAGAAACGTTCCATGTGTGCTCCATCGTCGGAATTGTTTAGCACAACTCTAGCTTGTTAAGCGCCGCTGGGCGCGGCGGGGGTACACAAATTGGTTTGACCTGAAAAACCACATCTTGCAATTAAATTAATTGCAGCTGTGGAAGGAGGTGAATGGGTGAAAGTGAGATGAGAACAGTGCAATCTCTTTAATTGGGAATCTCTCGAATTGTTTCCGCAATATTTTCACTAGTTTCTAGTCACATTGGAGCACATTGTGACGAGGGTATACCGATTAATAAACCCCTATGTTTTACGTGCCAAAATGCATGTTGTACGTAAAATTGAATGTTTGCAGTATAAAAAGGGTATGCAGTTTAAAGCGACACCTCCTCATACTCCAAAAGATTGTCACTCATTCCGTTTTGATTTTCCACTCATAGAACCGACAGCATTCGTCGACTTATATTTATCTATCAGAAGAGGAAGCTAAGCAGACAGTCTCAATAATCAAGCCACAAATCCAAGTGCACTTATAAAATGCATAATTAAATTTGGTTTTCGAAGTACTTTTTTAATAAATAAGAAAAAAAAATGATCATTGAAAGATCTCTTTGTGGTACCGTCGTGTGTGAAACGGATGGTTTGTGTTTGTGACGTTCGTGTGATGAGAGGGGCTAAACTGTCAACTGATGATCACCTGGTGTTGTGTACG
The DNA here is from genome assembly GCA_907269125.1 of Eristalis pertinax. Taxonomy (NCBI): domain Eukaryota; kingdom Metazoa; phylum Arthropoda; class Insecta; order Diptera; family Syrphidae; genus Eristalis; species Eristalis pertinax. Next base: position 44,627,537 of record OU026145.1, on the reverse strand, counting down.
CTGTAGCTCACTGATAAAGTACCTTTTCTGCCACGGCGGAAACCAAGAGTGAAACCACAGCACATATCTGAGAGGTTTGAGCGACTTCCAACTGTTCCATCGCATGTAGAGGAAGAATGGCGACTGTTTTCAACAGCAGTCATTGACTCTGCACGGGATGTTTGTGGAGTAAAGCGGCTTGGAGTGGCGGCTGCTGGTGAGAAAAGAACTGCGTGGTTTAAAACACCCGCAGTTCAAGGAGCCATCAGAGAGAAGAAGAATACCTACAGAGACTGGATTCTCTTGGGGGACTCTGCTTCTCGTGACCGGTACACTGAGGCGCGAAGAACTTGCTAATTAGCTGTGCGAGCAGCTAAAGAGCAGTCTTGAAAGGAGTTCGGCGATAAGCTGGAAAGCGACCATAGATCTGTGAAAAAGGTGTTGTGGCAAACCATTCGCCGACTCAGAGGAAGGAAATTCAACATCATCGAAGGAGTCAAATCCAAGGATGGGGTGTTGCTTTCCAATGAGTTGGACATTTTGCGCAGATGGAGAGAGCACTTTTCGGAGCTGCTCAATCCCGAACAGGGCACTGAGGATGACAGACCCGTAGTCTTGAGTGGGGCGGAGAATAGTCCAACGGTGGAGGAAGTCATTTTGGCGATTGAATCGCTAAATGTTGGAAAATCCGCCTGTGTGGATGAAATCCGGCTAGAAATGCTTAAGGCCATGGGTAAAGAGGGAGTTGTATAGCTCTCTCGTGTCATTAAGGTGGCCTGGGAAAGCGGTGAGATACCTGGCGACTGGAAAATTGGGGTTATTGTCTTTCTGTACAAAAGGGTACAACAGAGATTGCTCCGACTACAGGGCGCATATCTCTTTTAAGTCTCTCCTGGAAAGTCTACGCTAAGGTGTTGGAGACGCGTTCCTGAGCTATGGGCTATGAGTCCAGTTTGGGGGATGGAAAGTGCTACCATTGTCCTTGCAGACGTACAACCGACCAACTGTTCACTCTAAGAAAGGTACCCGAGAAGGCTTGGGAGTATGCCAAACCGATCTACAGCTGCTTTGTAGATTTGTAAAAGACGTACGACGAGTTCCTCGAGCTAAGCTCTGGAATATTCTGCAGGAGTATGCAATAGATGGTAATATTTTCAGGGCCATTCATTCTCTGTATACAAACTTTGCAGATATGTTTCGCCAAGGGTGCGTCTTATCACCTCTCCTTTTCATTATACATGTTGACTGGATGTTGCAGCGCTGCCGAGGTGAGAAATGTTTCACATTGGGAGAGTTGAGGGTAAGTCATCTTCTTTTTGCAGATGACTTGGTTATCCTCACATTCTCCCAGACGGAACTCCAACGCGCACTCGATAGGTTTGTGGCCGCATGTGCTGATGATGGAATGAGGGTTAACGTGGACAAATCGGAGGTTATGGTCATTTACAGAACGCCTGTTCAATGCACTCTGCATGTTAGTGGAGTCCCATTGAAGCTGGTGGAGAAGTTTAAGTATCTCGGGGTCTTTTTCACGAGTGATGGAAGGAGTAATGCTGAGCTTTCCTGTAGGATTGGTCAAGCTGGGTCAGTTTTGACACAGCTTGGTAGTTCTGTAATCAGAAAGGCCGAGCTTGGTGTCAAAGCCAAGTTAGCAGTTTTCTACTCAGTATTTGTTCCAACTCTCAACTATGGTCATGAAATTTGGGTAATGACCGAAAGAATAAGATCGCGAGTGCAAGCTGCTGAGATGAGATTTCTTCGTGCTGTTGCGTTAATTACTCGCCGGGATAGGGTGAGAAACACGGCAGTGCGCGAGGAGCTCAACATTGAGCTTCTTCGAACGGAAAGGGCTATGCTTCGGTGGTTTGGTCACGTGGCACGAATGTCCCCATCATCACGACTTCCGAGGTGGACGTTGAGTGTGATTCCATCAGGTAGGCGACCGCTTGGCAGACCCAGGACGAGGTGGTTGGACCAAGTCCAAAAACTCGCCTGGTTACGCTTGGGCATGGCTCCTGATGAGTTAGAGTCTATGGCGGAGGATCGAGTTGCCTGGAGATCTCTCGTGCGTGGTTTACCCTCGCGACCCTTTAGTGGATCATGCGGGTCTGAAGATGATGATGATGATGATTCTGAGTGATGGCAATCTTTATTTGGACCATAAGTGGAAATGCGCCTCATGGCTCATACTGATTTTCGACACTAAATCGTCCTCTTCGTTGTTGAGCTGATTGTTGGTATTCTTGCGGAGTATAGCGGTCCATTGCTTGTCAGTTTGTATACTCACTAATGCAGCTGTCTAGTTCACAAATGACAAATATGATTGACGTACAAATTATAAACATCTTCCGATAGGACGATTCATTTTGCACCACCTTGTATTCAGAATCACCTCGTCCTGCGACTTGAAAGATAAAAAGCATTCGTAAGGTTCACTTAATCACCCTGATTAAATTTTAAACACACACAATTCCTTTTTCTGATGCAATTGTCCAATCTGAACCGACAACAGAGTGTTGCTACGGTTTCAAACGTGCTCTGAGTTCTGAACTCTATGTGCACACATTTCCACAGGCATCCTTTTTCCAAACCAAGTTAGTTATCTCTTTAACGTTGCTTCAATCACATGCAACATTAAATTCGTTGTTAACGAATATTTGAATGACTTGAAACGTTTTAGTTGGCAAACGTGTGGAACGTGCCTATTCGCTGTATCCACCCCGTATGCCTAAGATGAACGATTCGATTGTGTGTGTTGTGCCTGATAAAACTACATTCACAAGTTGGTTTTCATTCTCTTATTTCAGGAACGTGAATGGCGATTCAAGGTTTGATGTCCTTCGTTGGCAATGAAATATTTATTGTTTCACTTCTGCATGACCTAGTACATTGGGGGTACGTCGGACGTTTGACTGTGTGGTATTTCGTATTTGACTGGCGAGGTGTCAAACGTATAAAGAAACTGAATAGCATGGAGATATACTGGGTCATCCGCTACGCCTTCACCTTCTATGTAAAATATGAAAGTTTAAGGGCCGATGTTGATTTTGAATAAAATACAAATTATTTAGGAAATATTGTCATTTCTTTTTATTATGATAATATTGGTATGGTTCAATTATGTATGGAACAAAATATCGGCCGCCACGACCTCGGCGGCACACCTCCATCCGATGGTCCAAATTTTCGAAGACGCTGAAGCATAATTGATGTTCTATGCCGTTAATGTGCCGAATTATCTCATCCTTTAGCTCTTGAATTGTTGCTGGCTTATCGACGTACACCTTCTCGTTCAAATAACCCCAAAGCAAAAAATCCAACGGTGTCAAATCACATGATCTTGGCGGCCAATTGACATCGCCACCACGTGAGATAACACGGCCATTGAATTTGTCGCGCAAAAGAGCCACTGTTTCGTTAGCTGTGTGGCAAGTGGCACCGTCCTGTTGAAACCACATATCGTCCACATTGATATCTTCCAATTCGGGCCATAAAAAGTTCGTTATCATTTCCGGCCTCATTTTGGAAAAAATACGGCCCGATGATGCCACCAGCCCATAAACCGCACCAAACAGTCGCACTTTGTGGGTGCATTGGTTTTTCGACAATCACTCTTGGATTATCATTCGCCCAAATGCGGCAATTCTAAGAGGTGAAAATGTGCCTCATCACTGAAGATGATTGTCTTCGAAAATTGATCATCCACTGTTGCCATTTCTGGCCACCATTCTGACCATTGACGACGCTTGAAATGGTCAAGAGGCTTTAGTTCTTGAGTCAATTGCACCTTGTAAGCGTGTAAATGCAAGTCTTTATGCATAATGTTCATCAACGACGAGCGTGAGAGGTGCAATTGTTGGGTACGACGACGCGTTCAGGTGGACGGCTCTTCAGCCACACTATCGCTAACAGCAGCAATATTTTTCCGATTGTACGCACATTTGGACGATTAAATTGACCGAAAAAATGCACGATATGCAGATTTGATCGCCCATTTTCATAATAAGCCTGAATAACTTTAAGGCGTTGCTCGATTGTGTATCTTTCCATGGTTCAAATTGAGTTAGTCTGAAATCGAGAAATGTTAAATGAAATGCAGAAAAAAACTTGACGTTTAGGTGTGGATCACATTCAACATCGGCCCTTAAAATCTAACCATACTTTATGTCAGAAAATGGACACGCCATTTCGCTCCATCTTCAGAGCCTTGCTCTACACTTTTGTGGTTAACATCAGAAATCGATTATGAGAGAGATATCCGAAATGTCCTCGAATTTAAAGTACCATTCACATGAGCGCACTACGAATCGCGAACTTCGAAGACTGTGACACTTCATTCATAAGAAGTTTTCTTCAGTTTGAACAAACTGAAGTCCCAAACCTATAGAATCCGTTGCATGCGTTGCGGAATGGCAACAATTGACAACTCCTAGCCCTAATGAGAGATAGAGATATCAAATGCTGCCCACAAGTGAAATACATCAAGACGGATGAAGTTGGTCAACTTTAACTTCTTCATACTTTGACAGCTCCTTTGCCACATGGTTGCATGGATTTCAGACGCAACTTACGTTGCAATCCGGCAACTACAATTTTTGTGGATTGTAAACGCAACGCACGAGTTACGTCATCGACTTACCCCGCTGTCACCATCTAACACATATCGAAGTTCACACCATCACCCCTTCACTCAGAAGCCTAACACACACCGATACTGAAGTTCTAATCATCACCCCTTCATCCAGAAGCCTAACACACGCCGGTAGCCGCCCAATACTTGACCGGAATGCATCGTCAACATTTTATATTTTTTCATTAATGTAATTGCACAAGTAACCTCATGAAGTGCACATTTAGCGTCTGGGACGCCTTATGGCATACTCAGCGCCTGGGACATTTCCGACCCACGAAAGTTCATGCAATCACCTCTGCAAACCTTAGGTTAAGTGGACACACGAAATATTGTACTCAATTTTTTTACAAAATGATCTAGACGTTGTCTTAACTCACGCACCAGATTATATGGATCTGGGCCTGTACCATTCATCGCGAATTGTTTGGTCGTGAATTTGTGGATCGCGTTTTCCGCTTTGTGTATTGCGTTATCCGCTTGATAGCAACTCCTTAAAATCAATTTAAAGTTGTGAACGCAACTTTAAGCGTACCAAGAAGTATAAAGGCCCGACTTTAATAGGCATTGATACGCGTGTTATCGAGTTTACCGCAAAATTATGTCAAAAAGCGGTACCCTCAGTCAATAGAACGCGCGCGTTTGACAATTCAAATGTTCTGAAATACATTTTAGAAACACAAAAATATGCAATATTATAAATAAAATCCATACAAAAAAATAATTAGCCCGCCAGAAATGGGGAATGGGGGATTTACGTGTATCCTACTTAAAAAGTCAAAGTCAGACCTTGCGAACGCGCCCTTGTGGTATGGGAATTACCTTTTGTTTATATTTGCGGGAGAATTGCAGCTCATGTGTGTAGTGCTCTCACGTCCTGCAGAACAACACACAATTTTCGAAATAATTTTGCCATACTGAAAACAGTTTTTCTTCTCCTGGCGCTACAGGCACCGGGATGGACCTGGACATCAGCCATTAAGCCTCTCCAGCTGGCACAATCTTTAGCCATCTGCATCGAATTTTGCACGCCTAGTTGGTTGAGGTCCTTAGCCACTTGTGTGTGCCATCGGTTTTGTGGGCGTCCGCTGTTGCGTTGTCCCACTGTTTCGGTTCATGTTCGCTCTACATGGCCTAGCCATTTTAGTCGTTGAATCAGTAGGCGCCTGACTAGAATCATGCTGCTGTACAGTTCTGATTGAATCTCTTTCTCCAAATAACATCAACGCAAACAGGGGCTTCTTCGTCTGCTCTTGAGATTGTCCATGCTTCCGCAACATAGAGCAGGACAGGAGTAATCAAGGTCTTATATAATGTTAGCTTGGTCCTTCGAGATAGGACTCTACTACTGAATTGCCTCTTTAGCCCAAAGAAACAACGATTGACAAGAGTTACTCTCCGTTTAATCTCGGTACTGATTTTATTCGTACTGTTTACTTGCGGGCCGAGGTAGACGAAGTCCTTGAATACGTCAAAAGTAGTCGATATTGTACGTCCTTCCTTGAAAACGGCGTCTACATCGCTTCTCCTTTATTTATCGCTAAACCCATTTTGGTCGCCTCCGATTCAATTCCAGCAAATGCCTCGGAACATTTGGCAGGTTATGTCTCTTGTGTTTGCGCATGTCTGCACGATCTTCTCAAGAATTATGTTGAAAAAGTCACATAACAGCGCGTCACCTTTTTGACATTGAAGATCTCGGTGAGTTCGTTTCCGGAGCAGCGAGAGCTCTGCATCGTCAGTCTGCTCAGTCGGACGAGTTTGGCAGGAATGTCAAAACTAGACATGGCGTTGTACAGCTCGTTTCTAAGCACGCTGTACATGGCATTGAAATCGACGAATAGGTGGTGGATGTCGATCTCCTTTGGTTTTTTTTTCCAGGAGTGTGAAGATGTGGTCGATGGTGGACATCCCAGGTCTGAAACCACATTAATAAGGACCTACCAGGTTATTCACGAATTGTATCATGCGCTCATATAAAATGGCTGTTAATTCCTCGATAGTTGGAGCAGTCAAAGGGGTTTCCATTTTTGGATCGGGTACTCGAAACTCATCGATCATGCTTTCCCCGGACCATATCTCACAGATGAGTTGGTATACGATCCCTTCCAGCTTATCTCCAGCTGCCTTAAAGAGTTCAGCAGACAATCCGTCTGAACCGGCGGCTTTATTCTACCTTTTTTTTGTCGGAGGTTTGTGCTCTCGAGAAGACCAGCCATCGATGGAAGCCGAGGACGCGGGTAATCTCAACACAGGTTCGGGTCCTTTCATCGGCGATCTCATTTCCCGTCATCGCGTGGTGGCTCGGGACACTGACAAGTCAGGCGACACAAATACTTCGCCCCTTCCACCTGTTTTTCACAATATAGTTCGTGGCCATTAGGATCGCATAGATTTCCGCTTGGAAGACCGACGCAAATGTACCTAACGAGGTGTGGTCACTCTCCACGAAAGCACCAGCGCCGGATCCTTCATTGGTCTAGGAGCCATCCGTGAAGATTCGACTACATTGTCTCATATTATTCGATCTTAGTCTCGATATCGCTGTCTTGACTTCGTCTTGGTCGGGGGCCGGAGGGCCGGAGGGCAGAATTCTCTTCAATCGTCGCCCATTGCGATATTCATCAGCCTGACAGCGATATTGGCGTTTTCCTCGCCGCTTAACAGTCTGCAGAAATGATCTTTCCACATTTTCAGTATCGACTGCGACTCCACTACGAGTTGTCACTCTTCGTCCCGACAGGCTTCTGTCAGTTGTTGTCCCGAACTTTGGGACATAATTTCTGCCGTAACACCACCCCATTTCTTTGATCGCGCGCTTCTCATGCTCTTTTCTTTTTGAGAGGCCGGTGCTCTTCCCTTATTTTAAGTTCGCAGAGCTCACGAACCGCTCTCGTCCTTCTGTCCAGCGTCGCCTTACATGCTGATTGCTTCGCAGAACGTGCCTGCCCGCACTCGTTGTCAAACCAGGGGTTTTTCTGGGTGGCGTCTTGAAACCCAACACATTAGAGACAGCTTCTTTGATGGCGCTTTAACAACGGTTCCATTGTTCGTCGATTGTTTCGCCTGGCAGGGTTGGACTCTCTGAGAGCTTGAGGGAGCCTCGATCGGCAAAGTTCCTAGCGGTAGATTGCGATTGTAGCTTGGTCTTGCTCTTCTCCGCTGACTTATCGATATCCGTGTTCTTACCTTGGCCACAAGAAGCAATTGATCCGAGTTGATGTTGGCTCCTCGGAATGTTGGAACATCGAGAATACTGGAGGAGTGTCTGACGTCGATCGCAATGCGATCAATCTGGTTGATGGTTGATTGATCAGGAGAGCACTAGGTCCCTTTGTGAATGTTGAGGTGAGGGAACTCCATGCTGCCTACAGAGACGTTTCGTCCCGTCATGAAGTCTAACAGTTCGTTCTCGGACGTGTTGTCATGTATGCTGTGTTTTCCGATGACTCTAGCAAAGGCGTCTTTCTTACCCAGCTTTGCGTTGAAGTCTCCTAGAACGATCTTGGTGTCGTAGCTACAGCATTGATCGTATGTCCTTTCTAGGAGATCATTAAAATCATCCCAGCTGTCATCTTTATCCTCCGTTGGGGCGTGGGCGCAGATTAGGCTAATGTTGCTGAATGTAGCCTTGATGCGGATTGTTATGAGGCGCTCGCTTATGTTTAAAACTCAAGCCTTCTTGCCTGAGTCTGCCTCGAAGAGCAAACAAGCGCTCCGGTATATCTACGTGGAACAAAAACGCCAAAGCTTCGTGGATGCATAGCCGCTTAGCGAGTCCTGCGGAGCAACACACAATTTCGCAATTCTGAGAACAATCCAGCTTTCAATTGTCAGTCATGACAAACAGTGCTGCCAAGTCGAACACCAAATCGCTAAAACAAAACACCTTATGCTTCGACTGCCTGAATTCTGATCGCCGTTAATGTACTTCAGAAGGTTGTGCGCCACTACATCAAGCGTGTTTTGACCCTATGGAACCTCCCAAGAGCGGTTTTCGATTAATCGATGAAAAACCGGCTTGCTTGCCCATTCTTTCACTTTTCATTGATCGCCGCATTCTGAACAGCAAAAGTGTGACTACCCGCCTGCAATGTGTGAAGTGGACTAGCCCACAAGATCTTGCAAATTAGCATTGCATTAAATCAAATACCTTCCTATTCAAATGAGATGCACATTCCCACCGGCGCGGCGCGGTGGCAGTGGTGGCACCCAAAGCACAGTCCGTTCATGAATATGAATTTCCATTCCGAACTTCCACCATTAAATGGTGTGTCAGGTGTGTGTCAACATCTCGACGATAGTAGTGTAGCATCACATAAACAGACGCGCGGCCTAACCATAAACCAGTTTATTTTTTTTGTGAATTTAGGTTTATCACTACTCGGAGTGGTGGACCACAGTGACTCCATTTAGGATTCCTCGGACAACTTGACATTGAATTGATGATCACCCACGAAATGAATGTGTCAGCGCCGATTATTGACCTGTGCTTGGTGCGACAATGCTTCGCCTCGTCGGTCGGCAACAGTTTATTGGAAAGGCGACCTCGACGTGGGGCATCCATAATCAGTGTTCGATGCCTTAGTGGACGGTGGACGGTGGATGACAATATTTGGTAATCGTTAGTTAATTGTTTCGTAATTTTTATAATCAAATATTTTAAGTCATTGTCATAATTTAATAATACATGCAGCCGCGACGACACTGCCGACCCGCCGAAGTGGTAATCGTTGGTATAAAACTGTCTGCGATCGGTTAACTGGCATCATTCTCTCTTCAAGCTCACCGTCGAAGTCACAAAATGCGTGGATTTTTGGTAAGTTGCACTCGGTCCCCGCGGCAAATGGATAGATCAATACAAAGTGGATTATTTTCTTTCAACAGGTTCTTTGCCTCGTCGCAGTCGCTGCCGCCGATAAGTTGGGATATGACTATCGGCCAGCTGGTGGAGTTGGAGTCGGGATTGGAGCGCCGAACTTTGGCAGGGGTGGCAGTCGCAACATCGGTGGATCATCATTGGGTCCGGGTGCTGGCGTGGGTGTCGGCGGCAATTTCGGAATCGGCTCAGGATCACGTACAAACACCGTCCTTCAAGCCCCCGAACCAGTTGTGACCGAGTACAACAAGGAGTACTTCTTCCACTCGGCTCCCGAGGAAGACCTAACTGATGGCGGTGCCAGTGAAAGAATTGCATCTTCCCTCAAGAAGAACCTGCGTGTGATCTTCATCAAGGCGCCCGAAAGTAACCGTCTTACCAAGGCCGCGTTGCAGATCGCCAAACAAGCGTCGGAGGACAGAACAGCCATCTATGTGCTCACCAAGGACAACGACATCTCGGACCTGTCCCAGCAGCTGCAGCAACTGCAGGAAGTTCGTTCGCAGAAACCGGAAGTTCGATTCGTCAAGTACCGCACACCTCAGGACGCACTCAACGCTCAGCGTGCCATTCAAGCACAATACGACGCCTTGGGCGGAAGCTCAAAGAGCTCCGATGAGGGTATAGCCCCAGTTCTGAACTATGCCTCCAGTAGTCCAGCGGGAAGCATAGGATCATCGCCTGAACTCTTATCGGCGGGCAGCAGTTCATCCGGATCCTTGGTCGCTCCATCGGGATCGTACATTCCACCAAGGAATACATACCTGCCACCAGTCTCATTCTAAGTCAGCGCGTGCAAAGTGCCAATAGTTAGTTTTAGTTCTTAATTGTACAAAATACACATACATATACGTCTACACAATAGTGCGACTTTTTGTTCTCCTTAACAAGCGTTCTGAAGGCAAAGTGTAAATTGGAAGATTATCCCTGCACAGTGTCAGTCGAAAAGGGGTGTGATTTTCAATCATTGAGCTTTCACTGCGATGGCGACGGTTTTGTTCCCATCAAGCACTTTTCTCCTTTCCTCAGCTGTAATGAATTTTATTGCTAGAATCGGACGTCTGGGGGATCTAAGTAATGAGAAGACTTTAAGTTGTGATCAACTGGAAAAGTGGGCGGAACATTGAAAACCAAGCTGTGTTCAACTCCAGATGTTCAATGACATGACTAATTTACTTCGGATTCTAATGATGATTGCATGTGTATAAATTCTAAGCCCTTAAGGAGCGAGCCAGCTGGGGAGGTCCTCATTTCCGGGAGCGATAATATTGGGTACCCGAAATGGTACAATTCGATTTTCAGCAACATGTCTTGTAAATAAAAAAAAAACACACTACTCAAAGGCATTTTTATTCGAAAACACTAACGTGTGTACATTTCACAACACTAACTTACTTACCTGGCCTCAACCAACAAGCGTCTTCAGCCAGCTCGATTTTTAGCTAACTGCCCCCAGTTTCGAACGAACCATTCAACCCCAATGAAAGGGACGACGAAGATCAACAATTCCGTCCACCCGACCCGGATGAAGTGAGGATTGCCATATCTAAACTGAAATCCAACAAGGCTGCGGGAGCTGACGGCCTACCCGCCGAGCTTTTTAAAGCCGCAGGCGATGATTTGGTAAGGCGCATGCACCAACTCATCTGTAAAATATGGTCGGAGGAAAACATGCCCGATGAATGGAACCTCAGCATTGTTTGCCCGATCCATAAAAAAGGAGACCCTTTGAACTGCGCCAACTACAGAGGCATCAGTCTCCTAAGTATCGCATATAAAATCTTATCTGCCATACTGTGTGAACGCCTAAAGCCATTCGTCAACAACCTGGTCGGTCCATACCAGTGTGGTTTTAGGACAGGAAAATCCACCATCGACCAAATATTCACACTACGGCAGATTTTGGAGAAAACCCAGGAGCAACAAATCGATACCCACCACCTTTTCATCGATTTTAAGGCCGCGTATGATAGCATCTATAGAGACGAGCTATACAGAGCAATGTCTAGTTTTGGCATCCCTACCAAACTCGTCCGTTTGTGTAGGATGACGATGGAGAATGCACGCTGCTCCATCAAGGTCGGTAAAGACCTAACCGAGACCTTTGATGTCAAAAAAGGATTCAGACAAGGCGACGCGCTGTCATGCGACTTTTTCAACATCGTTCTTGAAAGAATTGTTCAAAACTCGAACGCCAACACCAGAGGAACAATCTTTCAGAAGTCCGTCCAACTACTCGCATATGCCGACGATATTGACATTATTGGAAGAACGCAGCGTGATGTCAATGGCGCTTTTGTGGGTATTGCAACGGAGGCCGCGAAGATGGGTTTAGCGGTAAACGAGGGTAAGACCAAGTATATGCTGTCAACGAGAAAGGACACCCAACACCGACGTCTCGGTCAGAACGTCACAGCAGACAGATATAACTTTGAGGTAGTCAAAAACTTTGTCTACCTAGGCACCGCTATAAACTCAGACAATGACACCAGCGCTGAAATCAAACGAAGAATAACCCTTGCCAATCGCTGCTTCTTTGGGCTAAGAAAGCAACTGGTAAACAAAGCCCTCTCTCGAACAACCAAGATAACGCTCTACAAGACCTTAATCGTCCCAGTCCTGCTATATGGCGCGGAGGCATGGACTTTGTCAAAAGCGGATGAAGCTGCCCTTGGTTGCTTCGAGAGGAAAATTCTTCGTGTGATTTTCGGTCCCGTCTGCATAGACGGTGAGTGGAGGAGGAGATATAATGACGAACTATACGGGCTGTTCAGCGACATCGACTTAGCCAGAAGAGTGAAGATCCAAAGACTGAGATGGCTAGGTCATGTAGAGCGGATGGAAACCAATACTCCGGCCCGAAAAGTCTTCGAATCCACCCCCGAGGGACGGCGCAGTAGAGGAAGACCGCGACTCAGGTGGCGCACGCAAGTGGAAAGGGACCTCAACCAACTATGCGTGCGAAACTGGAGACAGCTAGCTAAAGATCGAGCTGGCTGGAGACGCTTGTTGGTTGAGGCCCAGGTCCACCCCGGACTGTAGCGCCACCTTAAGTAAGTAAGTAAGCCCCCAGTTTCGCATACGAAGTTGGTTGAGGTTCCTTTCCACTTGCGTGCGCCACCTGAGTTGCGGTCTTCCTTTACTGCGCCGTCTCTCGGGAGTGCATTCGAAGACTTTCCGGGCCGGAGCATTGGTTTCCATCCGCCCTACATGACCTAGCCATCTCAATCGTTGGATCTTCACTCTTTTGGCTAAGTTAATGTTGCTGAACAGCTCGTACAGTTCGTTGTTATATCTTATCCTCCACTCACCATCTATGCGGAAAAATCATCCGTAGAATTTTCCTCTCAAAGCAACTTCTTCCGATAAGGTCCATGCCTCTGTGCCATATAGCAGGACTGGGACGATTAAGATCTTATAGAGGGTTACTTTGGTACATCTTTGTAGCCCGAAGAAGCAGCGATTGGCATGAGTTATTCTTTGCTTGATTTCAGCGCTGGTGTTGTTGCCAGAGTTAATAGTGGTTCCTTGATAGATAAAGCCTTTGACTACTCCACGTTCTGTCCGAGACATCGGTGTTTAGCGTCCTTTATCGTGGGGAACCATCTAGCAGTTTTTTTTTTTTAAATTATAGGTTTTTTTTTGACACTGACTGCTGTTTCGCGCTTGAAATCTTGACAGAAAGTCAGTATCATACTGCCGCGGAATGAAATGAGTCGCTTTGCGCTTGAACAACGTTGGGAAATATTGAAAAATTATTTTCAAAGTGAGTTCTGTCAGCTGCGTAGCCCAAACAGTGAGTTTTTTCGAAAGAAATTTTGGCCTAAAGATCTCTCTATTCACGAACATCAACTCGCCATCGATATAAACAGCTCAAGATTTCACGCATTAGCCTGAGGAGAATTCTGCACAAAGATCTCGGATTATTCCCTTCCAATTGACTCAGAAATTTAAGATACTCGACCATCCGCCTCGTTATTTGGGAGATTTGCGAGGCGCATTTGCATCTCGACGGCTACGTGAACAAACAAATTTGCCTCATCTGAGGCTCGGAAAACCCGCACGTTATTGTCGAGAAGCCAATCCATCCACAGAGAGTGACAGTCATGACAGATGCGAATTGTGGCGTGGTGGCATCATTGGACCATTTTTCTTCGAAAATGAGGCTGGGAACAACGTTTCGTCAACGGTGGACGTTACAGAGCTATGTTAAGCGATTTTTTTTTATTGGATGACCTCTGGTTCATGCAGGATGACGCGCCATGCCACACAATTGACCGCCTGGGAGCTGCAATTCGAACCCTTTTGACGTTTTATGTGGGAAACCGTGAAGGACCGATATTATGCCAGCAATCTGGAAACGATTCAAGCACTTAATGCTAATATCATCCAAGCAACCCGTCGGCTACAGCCCGAAACCATCAATAAGGTCTTGGAGAATTGAGGTAACAGAATGTACTGCAAAGTCACGACGTTGTATTTTATAATTAATGGCAATGTTTCTTCTTACTAATAAAGCCATAACACATGGAAAAAAATTAATTCTGTTGATTTGATTGCATTTTTAAAAAGAAACTTGTATTTGGCCCACCCTGTACAGTTCATGTTAGTGAAAGGACACACCACATAAGTGGCAATTGCAACGCCGACTAACTCGCTAAGCGTAGTACGACCTCTTCTCTCCCACGAGGAGGAGATCCACTCTCTATGTAGTTCGCAATTAAAAAACCATGTAATTAATTTAACCAACCACAAATGGCAAGAAGGCACCATTTGCTTTAAAATAAAGGAGATATGGCCAGCAGTCAATCCTAAACGATCACTCTGTCTGCTCCGACTAATGAGATCTGCACTGCAGTACTCTTGCTAGCCGTTGACACTCACACTTAGGAGCCCACTTCTACAACAACCTCAGCGATCCAGGTTCCACGTGCAGGGGTAAGTCAATCCGCGTGGTATCACAATAGGCCTAAATTGGCCTATAGCCAGCCACTCTCACCCATCAGAAGGGTCAGCAGAACGCACTGCCTCACGCAAATGTTTCAGAATATTGAAAGAGTACACTGTGGTTGCATCCAACTTCGAATCGTCATGAGAAACGGTTCCCCGAAAAAATAAAATTCTATCTTGTCGCCTAATGTTCGCCATCATTTAATATCCTTTATCCTTAGCCCAGTCTATTGTCTTAGGTCGCTTTTACACACGCTAAATTCGTCACTGATTGTTTCAATGTTTGTGTTATTTCTATTGTGTGATCCCTTCTCTGTCATAATAAATCGCCGATGAATTTAGCGTGTGTAAAAGCGGCTTTACTTACTTACTCATAAGCCCCTTCTTGGGTCTGAGCCTGAGCAAAAGCTGCCTTCCATCACTGATGGCCCTTGGCACGATGGGATGCGACTTGGTCCTTATACTGGTCTTTGCCCTCTTCTTTTCGTACCTGGAGGCTCGGATTCGAAGACCCTCTTGCGCTTGACGAGGTCGAGCCAGGGCAGTCGACGGATTTTTGCCTTCCGGACTATCATCACATCTTTGTACAGCTCGTAGAGAGTTTCCTCCTCCATTCACCTTCATCGCTGACGGGACCATATATCCGATTATCGTCCACCTTCCGGTTCCATATAGCACGACAGGCAAAAGAAGTGTTTTTTTTAGCATGATTTTGGTCCTTCGAGTGAGGAGTTTTAGCCTAGTTTCTAAGTAGCACCGGTTGCCAAGGGTGATTCTACGTCGGAACTCCACTATGATGTCATTTGGTGAGTTCACGTTTACCTCCAGGTAGATAAACTGCCCCGAAATTGTGGCTGTGGACCGTGATGTTTTGTCCCAGGTGGTGTGTGTTGCTGGACGTTTCTTGGGCGACAGTCGACAGCTTATAAAGGGTGATTTTGTAACTATTATCTTTTTGGCAACACTGGTTTAAACAGCTGACGCACGTTTCGTGCTCTGTTTCACTGTCAAACATCTTCAGTTTAGTCTATAATTTAACCATGAATCGTCTGACAAACGAACAACGCTTGCAAATTATTGAATTTTATTATCAAAATGCGTGCTCTGTTAAGAAAGTTCATCGCGCGCTTCTTCCATTTTATGGTCAGGAGCTCATTTTTGGCTCAATGGGTACGTAAATAAGCAGAATTGTCGATTTTGGAGTGAATATCAGCCAGAAGCATTGCAAGAGCTACCAATGCATCCAGAAAAAGTCGCAGTTTGGTGCGGTTTATGGGCTGGTGGCATCATTGGACCGTACTTCTTCAAAGATGATGCGAATCGTAACGTAACTGTGAATGGTGAGCGCTACCGTGAGAAGATATCCAACTTTTTTTTGCCCAAAATGCAAGAGCTTGACTTGCATGACATGTGGTTTCAACAAGACGGCGCCACATGCCACACAGCACGCGCAACAATGGACTTATTGAGGAGCGAGTTCGGTGAAGATTTTATTTCACGTTCGGGACCGGTCAATTGGCCGCTTAGATCGTGCGATTTAACGCCTTTAGACTATTTTTTGTGGGGCTATGTTAAAGCTCATGTCTTTACAACAAGCCCGCTTCAATTGACGCATTGGAAGACAACATTGAAGCATTTATTCGTGAGATACCGGCCGAAATGTTGGAAAGAGTATGCCAAAATTGGACTAAGCGGATGAACCATTTGAGGCGCAGTCAACGTCAACATTTGCATGAAATAATCTTCAAACATTAAATTATATGGACCGTACTATCGATTCAAATAAAGATTTCATGCATTTTTCTGCATTTTATGTGTGATTTTTTTAAAAACTTTCCTATAGCTTTTAAAAAATCACCCTTTATTTCGGTATGTCCTCATTGACCTTATTTTCTCAATTGCCTGTCGAAAGAAAGTAATTTATTTCACGTGTTGAACTTGAACTTGTTGTGTGTCTCTTATTTGTTTTTTACTTTTCTCTATTTCACCTCTGACACATCTCACAAGGTATCTTGTTTTGCCGCCATTTTGAGAGTGCTTCTAGCATTATTCCACCTATACCTATGAGGAACGAAAATTGAAGGATGCTGATGTACTTTGATACATTTGGCAACAGACCCAGCGGACTAGGTACACCTGATCCCAACTAATCGACCTTGCAGTCAGTACCACACTTATCTCTGTAGTCTGTTATTACGTTGGTCACATTTTTAAGCATTGATTGTCTTTGAACGACGACGGTAACACTAGCACGAACGCAGCATTGCGTCTCAGGCATTTCCCTCGAGAACTACCGAATAAAACAATTGCTTCAAGTTTTGACAGATAAATGATCGCCCTACTTCTGCTTGGTGTGCCCCGTTTGTCTGGCTCCGCTGAAAAGTTTAATTTCTCAGTTAATAGTCGCGGTACGCCACCAACGTCGAAGGGTGAAAAAATTACAGCAGTTAAAGTTTAAATAAGCACTTTCCCACTTTCCATTTGTTCCTTAACGACGAGACGATTTTATCGCAAATGAACTTATCCCTTATCTCACAGGTGACTACGTACATACACTTGAACCGAGCTCGTGGCTGGCAAAATTCGAACACAAAGTACAACACAAGATGTCTGGTTTGCTTTCATCATTATTGCAACTTTGTAGCCATTAACAATCTTGGCACTAAAACTTTCACTACCACCCCGTCGAGAGATGTCGCTCCGTCGTCAAGAGTCATTATTGCTGGCAGCAGAAAAAAAAGAGAAATTGTAGAGTACCTCATCAGCGGTACACCTCACTCGCCACACTCGCCAACTCCGGTTGACGATGCAACATAAAAGACATTCGTATTTTATTTTCCAATGCTGGGGGCGATTGCGTCGCGCTTTACTGGCTCCCGGATGTCGGGCGCGGTCCTCTGGAATCAGCATCAGTTTGAAATCTACCAAAAGCCAAATCAAAGGGAAAGGTGACGGCATTGAGGTCGTTACTTAATTGCATTTGCACGCCACCATGACGTGATAGGTGGCTTCAATCGACCAAACCCCACCCAGGGCGATTGCCATCCGTCTAGCAGTATTTACTTCATCATTCCAATTCATTTAATTAAAAAATGTTTGCTCTACTTGTGCACGTGAATGTAAACAGTTTCGCAACGAAGGGGGCCTGTGCATGGGGGTGGCGGTGTAGGTGACGGTGACGGTGGCTGTTGCCGTTGTTGGATCATTAGCTTCGCCTTTACCCTCGTTTCTGCTGTTCAGCGGTAACTGAAACCTCGCGCAAAAGGGCGGCAAGGACGAAAAGGACGACAAGGAGAGAAAGGATGGCAGGGAGCATGTATGTAGGTGTATTTGTGTACCATGTAATTTAACCGATAAAAGCGCAATACCATCAGGACTGCTTTGATAAGGATTTATAGCTCATTTTATCTAATTAAACTTTGGTCCTTCTTTCGCTTAAGTTTACACCGGTCTCTTCCACATGCGAACAACGAGACTTCAGCGAATTCATCGAGGACGATGACGACAAGGGCGGCGGCGGCGGCAGCAGCGGTGGCAGCGATGACTCCCCAAGGATAATTTCCTGGTGGTGTTCTACTTTATTACATCCGGTTTGATGGAGTCCCTCGCCGGCGCAGCCGTCTTACACCGTCTGAATGGGGATTTAATTGCTTTTTATATGATTAAATTTTACACCGCAGCCACAGCATTGACATAAGCATTTCAAAGTCACCGAAAGTCGCAAGAAATGCGAACGAAAGAAGGAGATACTTTGTGTGGCACTTAGTTGCCCTTGTCCTGTGTGCAGGGAATTGGCTCATCGGGGCATCCTGTGGATTTGGGGTCTCGCCGGAAGCGTGCGCCTTTCAAGTGCACGAAAACTTGCTTGTGGCAGCAAATTATGGGCTCTGCGGATGGGTCGAAATGGTCATGGCCCTCTGGGCGCTTCCACAGCGGGCCACATGCCATGCTGACCCTATCGATTAGATTCAAATCTTTTAATAAGTTTCACGTTTCACTGGGAAATCCTCTTTCTGATGTTGTGATTCCATTCCACAAGAACGTTGTTGTTTGCCTGTTTGCCTCCGTAGCCAGATAACGCTTATGAATTCATGTACACACACGTGGATATAATGAACTGATCCAGCATCCCATTCAAGTTGGCACGGATTCTGACAACGCGAACTGGCTTTTGTTTAGCTGCCCGGATAGTTAACATAGTTGAGCAATCCACACAATCAATGGAAGGGGGGGGGGAATCAAAACAATCCCTCTGAAGCCCTTCGGCATTCGGCAAATCAAAGAGAGTCGAAAACCCAATGCGATCTAATTTAATCAATGCGTTGCACTCGCAGTTTTCCACTGATTTCCAAGTGGGATTTTATGCATTTGAACAGCCAGAGGCATCGGGATGCGTTCACGCTGTGTTTGATGAGCAAATAAAATTGGATTCATTCAAATAATTGGACGCGGATTTACGGAAATTCTAACGAATGCAAGGCACTCCTCTTCTGCCTTTGAGGCGAACTTCAATTCGCAATAGATATCTGTGAAATATCCGAAAGCAATACGCGATGATTTCCTGGTCAAAATATTTATTCAAAAGAAGATTGAATGCAGTTCCATGCAGCGAATATTAATCATTGCAGGTGTTGCTCGTTAGGTCCACTTACACCGACTCCAAGTCAGACTCGCTCACTTAAAAACGTACCAATTGAATGGTTCAAGCTTAAAAAAGAGGCAGAAACAAAACTCGCTCAAGGAAGGACTTTGGACACTGACTACTGTGTCCAGAAAGGACTTCGACTTCCTTCGTCGCCGAAGGACTTTATGGACAGTGGCCAGTGTACATAGGTGAAGGATTGTATGGACAGTTGGCTACTCCAGAAAGGACTTTTTGGACAGTAGCCGAGGTCCAGAAAAGACTTTGTGGACAGTGGCCAGTGTCCACAAAGTATTGCGGCGGGGGACAGCACCCAGTGTCCAGAAAATACTTCGGCATCCAGTGACTTTGTGGGTAGCATCCAGTGTCTAGAAATCACATCTAGGAAGGACTTTGTGGACAGCACCCAGTGTTCAAAAAGGTAGGTAGAAGTGGTGGTTCATAGAGAACCTAAATAGCACTCTGTAGCGTTTAAATGCCACCATTCTGATTATATAGTTGAGGAGGAAGCGCTCGTTTTCTGGCTCTTGCAAGTGTCGGGCAGTTACACAGGAATTGTGGAAGGTCTCCCTTTCATCGGTGTTGTTGCAGCTGCGACAGTATGAGTTGTGTGCGATACCTAGTTTTGCAGCATGATCTCCTATCGGCCAGTGTCCTGTACAGACCGCCACCAGTCTTGCGAGATTATTGCGGTTTCGCCGTAGCAGATCGTTGGATGTGGATCGATTATACTCAGGCCAAATTTTTGCTTGATGTAGCACAGTTTGTTAGTCTGGTCCATCTGTGGTTAGCAATTTGAAGGAAGTGCTAAGAGACTGCCTGCCGTGACTGCTTACATTGGGACGTATACTACTTCTGCAAGCGAGAACTGGAGGGCAGATCTTTGCCTAGCCAGTTCATCAGCCTTCTTGGATGTCACTGTGATCAGGAACCCAGAAGAGGGAGTTTTGAGTTGAGTAGTCTAGTAATGCTAGCTCGGCCCCGCATTCCTCTACAAGTTTGAAGTGTGTGGTATTGGAGGCAATAGCTTTGATCGCAGCTTGGCTGCCACCTTTTGTCTTGGCAGCACATTAGGGTGTATTTTGACTCCTGAAATGCTAATAGCTCCGCTTGGAGAACACTGCAATTATCTGGCAGTCTGTAGGCTTTGGAGATGTTGAGGAATTCTGAGAACACACCCGCTGCCCATTTTTGAGCCGTCAGTGTAGCCCTGCCATTCCGCTCTTTCTGGGATTTGGATTTCAAAGGCGTTTGATAATTTAAGCATAGGGACCGTATAGTCCATGGATGTTGTACGAGGTCCCTAGGAAAGAGGTCTAAGATGTTGCTGAGACCATAGGGTTTTGATGTCCAGCACCCACACTCTCTGAGCCTGTGCTGGCACACAAACAAGTCTTTTTAATGTGTAGATCGAGGAGTAGCAGATGTAGAATTAAGGTCCGGGCGTCTGTTGCTGTCGATCGTAGTGCGTCTGTGGTGCCAATGCATGCTGTTCTTTGTACCTTGTTGAGTTTTGTTATACATCTGATATTTTTTACCAAGCGCAGGCCACCATACAAGTGATCCATATATTAGAATCGGCCGAAATACAGTCGTGTACATCCACAGGATCAAGTTTGGTTGGAGGCCCCATCTTCTACTGCAGGCGTAGAATGCTATGCACGCCTTCTTAACACGTTTATCTTCCAGCTAAGTTTGGGATACGCCTACGTACTTGGCGGTCTGGTAGATAGCGAGAGTGGATGGTTGTTTTGGGCAGAGGAAAGTTGGGAATTTTGGTTCTTTTGGTGAAAATCATCAGTTCCGTTTTGCTTGAATTGATGCCCAGGCCGCAGATTGAAGCCCACGTGCAAACTTTGTTAAAGCGCCCTCCATGATCCCACTGATCACATCCGGCAGCTTTCGTGATACCAAAATAACTAAATCATCCGTATACATCCGTATGCTGTTCATGACAGTAAGCCAGGGAAGAGGGGAGATGACGCCGCCCTGTGGTGTACCTTTGCTGGCGAATTTAGTCGTATGGCTGTTACCTACCGAGTGCTAAGCATGGTAACACTCCATTGACAAAGGAAGTTTTCTACGCCTAGTTCGGTTAGGGCTTCAAGGATCGCTTTTGTATGAACGCTGTTGAAAGCACCTTCTCAAGGCAGCTAGTGTGTACTCTTTATAATTTAATGCTTCTTCAATAGTCCGCACTACTTCACGGAGAGCCGTTTCTGTGGATCTCCCTTTGAGGAATGCGTGTTCGGATTTGGATAGAGATGATCTACTATAGAGTCTCGAATGCAATTGTCAAGGATTCGCTGATGAACTGTCAGTATGAAGGAGGTAAGACTCATAGGCCTAAAGACTACACGAACTTGGCGCCACGAATGTGGTTGTAGTAGATGCAGCTTCTGTAAATTGGTCTTAGCCATGGAAGTGCCAAGTCAAGCAGTTCTTGTAGCATAATGGGTAATATGCCGTCCACGCCTGGAGATTTGTACGGAGCAAAGTTGTGAATGGCCTATACTTCGGCGAAGGACTTTGTTGCCAGTAGCTAGTGTCCACAGAGGACTTTGGGGATAGCACCCAGTATCCAGAAATGACTTCGTGGACAGCACCCAGTGTCCAGAAAGGACTTTGTGGACAGTAGCCAGTATTCAGAAAGGACTTTATGGACATCAGTATCCACTGAGGTGCCAAGTTCAATGCCGGAATTTACCAACTGTCATAATGCACGGCTCAACCCGTTTCGAGTCACTGGCAACGTTCAAAATTAATCCCGTATTCCCATAAGCCATCTGCACACGAGCGGTGAATATCGATAATTAAACAACAATTAACCCCCTAGGACGTATGCACACATTTTCATTTGCAAAACCGCCCACAAATCGAGACCAATCAATCCGCAATGAATCATTTTCTATTTTAAACACTCATAACCTCACAATAGAACATCAGCAGCAACTCCTTAGCGAGCCACAAACAGAAATACCCTCCACGACAACTTAATGCAAATTCAGGGGCCTACCCACGGAGGCCCTTTTCCTGATCAGAAAAGGGCGTTCCACTTTCTACTCCAGAATTATGTCCGACCCAAATCCGTACCGCTGGCCAGTCGACCTGCCTCCCAGAATTAAACCGTTTATCTTATTTTATTTTCACTGTAGCGGAGGGTGGGAGGGTGAAACTCATTTATATGCAAATGAATACGCCTAGGATCCCTGCTAAACGAAGAAATTTCCGCTACAAGCACTATTTCCTAGACTACACACCGATGAGGGTCTGCACATTTTTTTTGTTCGCACAACGTTTTTCCACCCCATGCCTCAGTCG
This sequence comes from Eristalis pertinax, assembly GCA_907269125.1. NCBI lineage: Eukaryota > Metazoa > Arthropoda > Insecta > Diptera > Syrphidae > Eristalis > Eristalis pertinax. The sequence goes on along the minus strand of OU026145.1, from coordinate 44,605,136 downwards.
ACCGGCGAACGCACCGCAACGTCCTCCTCCGAAGAATGAAGTGACTATTTGGATGGAGTGTACATCGCACTAGTTGCTTGCTGTTGACACTTGCATTTTGCCATTTAACGCGCCACCAAGCCCCAGCTGGGACCGAATTTACTCCATCAAACCGTGTCCCATTATCTGGGAGCTGATTTGCTTAATGCAGACATCTCCCGTTACAGTGGATGAAAAGGAAATGCCCAAATCCGCCGGGGGGTAGTGAAATAATTTGATTTGGTCTTGTAAGGGCCGGAAAAAGTGCCTGCAACGGGGATCTGCGAAGGAGTCCACCACCATCAGCACCGGCTTCACAGCGGAATCCATCAGATGTCCAATGTGATGCGCATGAAGTGTGCTAATGGAGAATATGATTAGGGTAACCGGAACTTATTTTGACAATGCAGACTGTTTGTATTTTGACACGTTGACAGCTCTCTGTCATGTACACCAACCCAGGCCTGTGTGTGCGATTGTGTGTGTGGGGGGGGGGGGTCAAGGGTGTGCTACTCATATTCCCAAAAAAGTGGAACAAAGTCAAAATCAACTTCTCTCTGTGTGCGAGTGTGTGTGTGTCGGAATGAAGAGAGCAAACGGAAAAAGAAGCGTATGTCCCCTCAAATTGAACAGGAGCGACAGGAGTAAATGGATCGGACATTTGATATCACTTTGTACAGCATTTTGCCACGGAACTGGGCGTGTTCGGGGATGATAGAGGCGGCGGTGTGTGTATGTGGGTTCTTTGAAAATTAAATTCCCCCAATCGATCGGCAAACGACGAAATTAAGGATCAAACGGTAGGAATTTCGGCATTGCCAAGCCAATGAGCCCTCATCCTTGTTCTATACCACTCAGGGATTTAGTGCGTCTTTAAGATGAGTTGTGCATTCAAAGTTGCCCATTTTAGGTGTCCCCAGTCCTGGCAAATCAAGGGTCAACCGCAGACGCTTGTCAGCAGGAGCGTACGCAAGAGCTCTCCATTTGCATTTGAAAGGCCACTGATACCTGCCTAATTATTCCATCTCATCAATAAAACACAATTGAAGTCCACCCTGGGGCCGCTTCGGCATTGTTATCCTCCCGGAATGCCATTGTTATCCAGGCAGGTACGTGGGTCTATTTTTAGGGACTTGTCTTTGTTTTAACTCCGCATCAAAGTGTATCGATTCGGCCAACGCAGCTGCCGCCGTGAGTGTAAGACACCACCGCAAATAGGCTGTGGAGCACAGCACACCCACGTGATTAACGTCTTGAATGTCACAGGGTTGAACAAACACAACCACCACACGTCGTCAATGATGGCACATTAATGACAGGACGGAATCACAATGACGCCAGCTCCCATGGAGGTGTATTGTGTCGTCGATTTGGTGGGGAGGGGGTGAGGGGTCACCACAAACCGGCTGAGTGTGGGTGTCATTGGCATTTTTGCGAAATTTACAATCCACACAGCATGAGTCGTAAAAGCGTGTTCAACCGAGTTTCGCTCGAAGTTCTGTCGACCTGCAATTGTCCTCTCAACAATGTGCACTCGCTGATAGTGGATTGCTGTGTGGGATTGGTCCTTTAGAAATAAATTGACTGGATTACCATACGAATGCACTGACGTGTGCTTGCTGGTTGGTCTTGGCATCAAACCAAGACGAATTTACTCAGTTCGGGGTTCTTAACAAGTTTAGTCACCATTTTCGAAGTTAAATGCGTTTTTTTTTGTGGCGACACTGTGGCCCAGTTTCACCCTCGAGTAGGAGAAAAGAAAATTACATTGTGGCCACATTTTTGCGGAGATGACTTTCCTAAGATTGTTTTCTTCTCACCAAAAGGTCATATGTTAGCTCTACACACTCACTCACCCACGAAGCAGGTCTCGTAGAGCTACTTGATGCCCACTTGCGCCTCAGCATTAATCCCAGTTGGTTATCAATTTCCCAACATGCCCATTACACGGAAAGGTCACCATTTTTGGAAATCCCTAGGGCAAAGGTATTTCTCTACACGGCATTCCGTGACATCAACATAATTGAGCATGAAGAGCGATGCACGTCGCAATATTGACAAGTTCGAGGAAGTTGATGTACCAAATGCTCACCAGTATTGGTGCCAGCTTGACGACGGGTAGTGTGGCATAAAGAGGCACACCACAAGGTTAAATCCTCTCACAAACAAAACACGGTCTGGAAGCTGCGATTAATGGTACGGGTAATGTCGCCATTGACATTTCTGGGAAATCCATTCTGGCGATCTGATGATTCTATGAGGGCAAGGTACTGCGTGTCCTAGTACAGGATGACCAGGATGACCAGGATGACCAGGATGACCAACAACGGTGTGAGAAATAAAATTGATTTTGGCATCATTCTGAAGCTACACTTCATGCCAAATAAGGCCTTGCGATTTTTTCCACTCCATGTCTTAAGGCAAGTTGTGCCTTAGTGCCATTTGTAGGTCATTGGATGGCATGGATTTCAATATTATGATATGCTGCAGCGAGCAGCATAGATAGTGAGGTCCTCCTGGTGTCAGAGAAGAGGTCGTACCGCGTCTATCGAGTTCGTTGGCTTTGACGCCACGCCTAGCGAGAACGCACCTTTTATCGATATTGTTTCTGTCTGAAAATCTCAACAATGAAGGTGGAGTTGCAAGAAAAGGGCAATGTTGAGGTCTTTGAAGTAGATACCTAAGCCCACCGTCTTCCATCCGTTTGTGGAGATTATCAGGGGATCGACCAGCGTCTGGCTGTCAGACTTCGAGTCCGAGCCGGACGGAGTGATGCTAGAGAAGATGCCTTGGCACATTAAGTTTGTAATGATTAGGATATGTTATATATGAAGGTAGTAATTCAGTAAGATATAATGTATAGTTCATTGCAATCAAAGGGCACAAGCATTAGATTTAAATAAATACATTTATGTAGAAAGAAAACAGTCAATTTAAGAGGAGGAAAGGATGCTGAGGTCACTAACCCCTATAGGTGTCCGGGGATTGCTTCTTATAGAAGGGTGCAGTTACCAAATTTTCGTCATTCTGAACAAGGAACAAGGAGTCAGATCCCTCGTTGAATATGCTGATTGGTGATATATAATAACGAGCATCTACCGACCAGCTGATGTTGTCGTCGAAGACTCTGTTGACTAAAGGGTAGACTCGTGATATTGTAGAGCGGAAATTCTTTTCTTGGCTAGTCCCACAAGATACTCAAATAGGGGTGATACCCCTGATTCGCGGCAGATGGTGAGGTTGCTGAACCATTTACCTTCTGGTCTTTTACGTCTCGAAATGCATTTTCGTATAACCATGCGTTCAAATCTATGTAGCTCCAATGCCACATTGGGTGTAATAGTGAACCAAATCAAAAAGCCATATGCTAAGAGAGGGCGTAATAGTGTTTTGTATAAGAGAAATTTAGTATTGCAATCTACATCTCTCTAGAATTGATCTTTAGCTTCGATGCTGCAATCCTACCTTTGGCAAGGGCTTGCCTTGCATGGGGGTTCATTTTAAGCCTTTCGTGTAGCTGCATTCCTAGATATTTTATTGACGTTTTTAGGGGAATGTGATTGCCCTCAATCGTGAGAATGAGACCCTCTACCCGAGGCATTTCTGAAACAGGTTACTTCACATTTCCCTAAATTTAGGTCTATATCCCAGTATCTGAAAAATGGTAAGACCTTATTAAGGTGTAGTTTCACTGCGTTTAGAGCTGTGTGAGGCCTTTCATGATGACTAAACAGAATGGTATCGTCGGCATATAGGATCGCCTCTGAATCAAGTTGAAATGTAGGGAAGTCAGAAAGAAAGAAGTTAAAAAGGTGAGGCACTAGAATGGAGCCTTGCGGAACCCCGCAGTGAATTGAAATTTGTAAGTTCTTTAGATGATGTCAATGTCATCGGAATATGCAAGCAGTTGCTCAGACTTGTGGAATACCGTGCATCTACTGTTGACGTCTGAGTTATGCAAGATCTTCTCGAGAATTATGTAAAAAAAAACTCGCTTTGTCCAAATTCTTTGTTGACATCAAAAGTCTCGGTAAGATCCTTACCGATCTCTTTGCAGGGATACCAAGGCTAGACAATGTGTTGTATAGTTCGTCTTTATAAATACTGTCATACGCCGCCTGAACAGTAGTTGCCTTCCATTGATGACGATTCTGGGCACGTTTCTTCATCTACACCAAACTTTCTTGGCCTTCCTCTCCTTCTCGAAGCAAGAGGTGGTTCGGATTCGAAGACCCTCTTAGTTGGATCGTTGGTGTCCATTCGCTCGATGAAGCCGAGTCAGTGCAGTCGTCGAATTGTTGCCTTCCGGAGTACATCCACGTCCTGGTACAGCTCATAGAGCTCGCTGTTATGTCTTCTCCTCCATTCGTCTTCCTCACAGACGGAACCATACGTACCCGACGTAGTATATTTCCTTCAAAGGAACCCAGTATCAGCTCTGCTGTTTTGCTTATCGTCCAGCTTTTGGCTGGCAAAATATATGATTTGAAGTTGTTGGTCAGTTGTTTCGACAAACCGAAGTAGCATGATTTCTTCTTCCCAAATTCTACAGATGATCTGGCATTGAGGAGCTCTGATGGTATGCCATCAGAGCTTCAGCCTTTTAATGAATGTGCCGACTTCTTCAACGATAGGTGGAAGGACTACTTCATGGACTGGAGTTGGGATTTCCTGATTCCCTGCCACTCTCTCTTGGTCAGGCCCATTAAGCAGCTGTCAAAAGTACTGCCTAAATACATCCACCATTTCCTGCGGGTCAGTAACAAGATTACTCTCACAATTTCGAAGAGTCTGGGTGCCATTCCTGAAGCCAGTGGTTAGGATGTTGTCCTTTTTACAAAAGGCACTTATTTTTGCGTTTGAGAGACTGCGAGAGACCTTTTCTTCAGGCGTAGAAGCTTTTTCTCCTCCCGTCTGCTAGCCCGGTACACTTCTTGCGCTGCTCTTGAATTCCATTGCATCGCCATTTGCTATGCCTCGTCGGTTGCACGTTTTTTTTTTGCCCACACGCCATCATTACATGTGGTTTCATCAAGAGTATGGTTAAATGATGGCTGATTTTGTTGTTCTTTCACAAATTCCACTTTCCGTTAATTTCGCCAGCCCTCCCGTGTTAAACCTTTGGGAGGCCTACCTAACATAAACGTCACCTGAACCACTTGCGACACGTTTCGGCATAATTGCGACCTGCATTTAATTTCCCTTTCGGGGGCATAAACAACACACCTCAGCCATCCGCAGTGACAACCATCGCAGTTTGTCATCTATCGCGAAGAGCAACTCAATTAAATTGATCGTTAAACTTCACGATACCAATCGTCACGAACGAATAATTCCATTTAATGTACTCTTAATTGAAAACCATATGACTGATAAGCGACCATGTCCGCCACCCCGAACCAGAAGCAGAAGCAGAACCAGAACCGAAACCGGAGAGTAAATACACAAAACATCGAACCGAATCGATTTCCACTTTGCGAGATACTTACCGGGTCCCCAGTGGCAGCGCTAGCGCCAGCAACCCCCCGAGAATAGACCGAATTCAAATATTTTTTCATTTCATTTTAAATGTCATTACGCCAGACGAACGGCTGGTAGTAAGCAGGCGACCAACTTCAGGCCCCATCTGCTCGGGAGGTGCAAAATTTTGAAAAGCAAAATATTTCCCCAAGTAATAAATCATTATTGGTTTTGTGTTCCTGCCAAAACCGCTTTGCATTGGGCCCCTAAAGTCATTGATTTACGAGTGCCGTAATCGCAAATCTTCCGGGCGTAGACGCCGCCGAGAGTCTCTCTGCCAGCCAGCCAGTCAGGCAGTCAGCCTTCCGGCAGGGAGTTGGGAGCACTCGGCGAACGACGAAGGAGAAGGTATTCTAAAGCAACAAATTGCGACAGGCAAGTCGTTCTGCTCGCACTGGCCCTTATCGTGGGGCGGCGGTGGGGGTGGCAAATTTCATAAATAATAAAATTTGGAGAATCTGTGAGAGGAACGAACCCAACTGGCGCGGCGGCGACGATGCGATTAGGACAAATGCGAGTGGTGGGCGCCATAAATCAAACGGCGCAATTGAACTGTGGTGTCCTGACTTCAGTGGAGCGGCTCGCTATCGATGATTAGCGCGAAGACGGGTGAACCGCCGTGTGGAACGGGGGTGCACCACACCTTCCAGACGGAGGCACTCATCAGCGCCAAGGTGAGCGAGATTATTTGTTCGAAATTAAATTCGGTGCCTTCTCTTGTTAAGCAGCGACTGAGAGAGAGAGAGAGAGAGAGAGGGACGATGTCGTTAGGGTGACGTCGCGTCGCGGTCGCCTCTATTCCACTTGCACCCACTCACGTACATAATCCTTTGATGTGGATTAGGATGGATGGATAACAAATTGAGACGTTAGCAGTCGGGTTGAATTAATGCGACCTCGTCGACGGAGCGTGGGTAGGGCGGGGGTGGTTTTGTAGTGCAGCCGATGTCGGGGCAACTATACAGCCTCGTGGATCAAATGACTAATTAAGTATTCGGAAGCGGCAACCGCGTTAATTGAGAAACTTTCGTCTGGTTGATTAAATAACTTTTGTATTTTGGAGGTCTCTCCCCTGAGAGCATCGCGCGCGCTGTGGTGTGAAGTGCTCGGGAAATCAATAAAGTTTGTATTTCTTCTTCCGTTTTTTTTTTTTTTGTTTCCTCTCACCGCCCGTTGGGCGTTTATTGCCACGGATTGTTCCCTTTGAGGGGTTTTCGGCAAGCGCTCGTGGAATAATCAGCGTGAGCTCAACACAATGCCGGTTGTGTTTTGTGTGCTGGATGTTATTCAATAATGGAGAGCCTGATATATTGATCCCCCCGGTGAGGAGGTGAAGCCTAGCGATAACGCTTGATTGAGGTAACTTCGTCGGTCGGACGTGTTGCTTTAAGATGTGCCATTCTTAACTTTGCCAGTGAAACACAAATTGGCTGATTATTTCGTGAATACGTTACGATGTTTGATTTTGTTTTATTTTTTTTTCTGGTTTTTCTGTGCTCACCAACAACGAGCTTGTCTCATGTGGCACGTAATTACATTCAACGCAGGTCTACTCGTTGAGTTGGCGCAGCAGAGTAACGATGGTAGGAAGGTGGCTTGGAAGGTTGTGCATGGACCTGGGATTCGTCGGGCTTTCTAATTACCGACTGCTTAATTGTGGTAGTCTTCTGCTGGTTAGTCAAATTTTTGACGTCGGGGAAAATCATCAGACTGGTACCGATGCCGAAGGAGTTCAAGAAACAGACCCTTGTTCAGTCCCCAGAGTTCCTGGATAAATCTTCTCCCCCAACCACCATCAATACAAACAGGACCAAAGACGATATGCAGTTGTTTCTCAAATACGTCGGTTAGTTTGAAATGGCTGCCAGGCGGCAAGCTGTAGTCCCTCTTAGGCCAGGCGAGTCCCATTGCGTTACCATGGGAATCCGGTCGAACCTACTCCGCAAGCCAGTTGGTTCTTTTGACAAGGCGATGAACATGCATCACACCAATTTCACTTAGTTCGACCAGGTTGTTCAAGAAGTAAGCCGTTGGGTGAATTTTCCTTAGTGAGGAGAGGGCACTGCAATGGCGGAGAGGGTTTTATAATGATTTCCTCCTCACCCCCGTATCTGCAGATGTCATTGTATGGCAGAGCCAATCTAAAGTCGTGAGTTCCAATAGAGCGGTGCCAAGTGATGACGCCGACAAGATGTTCTGAGAGACGAGCAGGCCGTCAATTATGATGAGGCTGTGTGATCGGTCCGGGATGGAGGAGGAGTGAGGAGTCCTGTGCCATTAGATCAACCATTTTCAGCTTCAGTTGATGTTTTGCAGTAACGATGAAACGACAGGAAAGAGCACATGTCTAGTGCCGTTTCTAGCGAGTTCGTCAACTTCGTAATTTTCTGGAATGACACAGTGTCCAGGCACCCACATAAGATGGATGTTAAAATACTTGACCATCTCGCCAAGGCAGTTTGGGGCAGTCTTCGAGTATAATATGACTACACACAGAGACTTCGTTTCCAAATCTCTTTTTGATATCACATCTTTCGTTAGCCAAGGCAAAGCTTCCTTGATCGCTATAATTTCTGCCTGAAGGACGTGGTTCGGCAATCGAAATGATAATGACATATTTAGGTCCTTAGAGTAGACACCAGGCCTTCGCAGGGGACCTCCAATTTGTTTGGTCAGACATCCAGCAGGATCCTGTGGGGGTGCTGGTTGAGAAGTTCTTCTCGTATAGGAGCTTATCTCACGAGGTCGTTGTCTCCAAGTAGGAATCTAAATCTTTCAAGGATAGTAGAGTGTTCAGAATGGACAGACCTTTTTTTAAGGTCTTGGTATGAACGTCATCCCTTGTACCCGATCGAGTGGCTCTATGCTCCTACCAGGTGCAGTCCACCAAGTCGCAACTCATCATCATCAAATTCTGAGCCGCATGATCCACTAAAGGGGTCGCGGAGGTAATGGACACACGAGAGATCTCCAGGCCACTCGATCCTCCGACTCTGAGCGATCGCCCGCCTCATGGATTCGCATTTAAGGCACGCCTCGGAAGTCGTGATGACGAAACATATCCCTTTCCCTTCGAAGAAGCAGCTGCTCTACATTGAGTTCCTCGCGTACTGCCGTATTTCTCATCCTACCACGGCGAGTGACTCCCACAACAGCACGAAGAAATCTCATTTCTCCAGCTTGTATTCGCGATCTAATTCTTTCGGTCACTACCCAAATGGTATGACCATTGTGGTTGTGGAGTTGGAACAAATACTGCCTTGGCTTTGACAGCAAGCTCGGCCCTCCTGATTACAGATCTTCCAAGCTGTTTCAAAATTGAGCCAGCTTGACCACCTACAGGGAAGATGCAGCATTACTCCCCCATCACTCGTGAAAAAGACCCCGACATACTTGAACTTCACCACGTGCTTCAATGGGACTCCACTAACTTGTAGAGTGCATTGAACAGGCGTTCTACAAATTACCATAACCTCTGATTTGTCCACGAAAACCTTTATCCCAGCATCAGCACATAGGGCTACAAATTTGCCGAGTGCGCTCTGGAGTTCTGTCTGGGGGAATGTGAGGATAACTAAGCCATTTGCAAAAAGAAGATATATTAAACATAACCCTTCCAATGTGAAACATTTCTCGCCTCGGCTGCGCTGCAACATACAGTTGTGGTGTAATTTACTGTGTTAAAGCGAATCCCGAGATTTAAAATGAAACGTCTTTACTCTGCTGGCTACTCAAAACGACTCACCTCAAAAGTAGAGCGAACATGGGTTCAGGTGTCGCATGTAATATTGTAATCCGGACACTTGTCGTGGGAATACCGAAAATGTTTTCATTACACATTTGATGTGACTCACGACGGGAAAATGCAAAGGATGCATTTGTCTTATTATTTGAAATGCGTCGACACCTAACACCACACAGTCCATGCATATAATTAAAAGGAGAGGTGCCAAGACTCACCCTTGGTGAAGTCCAACGATCACGATAAAAGGTGTTGATTTAGCTTCGTTAACCCGAACACAACTGCTACAGTTTGTGTATAGAGAATGCATGGCCCTTAAAAGAGGACCTTATACATCGCATACTCAAGTACTGGGTGGGCCAAATAGAAGTTTCTTTTTGAAAATGCAATAAAATTAACAGAATTAAATGTTTTCCGTTTATTATTGCTTTATTAGTTAGAGCAAACATTCCCATTAATTATGAAATACAACGTTGTTCAAGTGGCTGCCTCATGTAGAGTATTTTTCAAGGCCTTGTTGATGGTTTCGGGCTTTTGCACACGCATTGCTCGAATGATATTGGCCTTAAGTGCTTGAATCGTTTCTGGTCTTCGCTGTGCAGAGTTATGTGCACTCCGGATGTGCGCAGCTTTTCGAAGAGCTGCACTAACTGTGTGGTACCTTATATACTCACTTACAAATTTGTTAGATTATGCAGACTGCACGTCGGTAAAATATGGTTTCACGGCCACAGAGGTCTACACGGGATTGAAAGGAATTGTGAATCTCTAGACATTCCCACGTAGCTCCCACATCACTAAGCTTCCTACCGAAGACTGACGGCGTAGACAAAGTAGGCAATCCCGGGGTCGGGAAATTATCTCAACGGCGAGAGCTGTAAGGCCGGCAATAAGTTTCAATCGCACGGATGTTCGCTTATAAGTGGAAGTCTCAAGCGGGCTTGACAGCGTCTGTAGAAGTTGCAGGTACTAAGAAGAGATGTTCAGCACCTGTTCTGCGAGAGGGAAAAAAGCAGTCTCACGGCAAACACGTTTTTGTCGAGCTGGGGGATTTAAGTGTAAAGTCAATTTGAGTAGATTGCTGATCATACGCGAATCTTGTTGGTTTTTGAAAAGGGAAGTTTGTACCGAACAAGGCACAATGGCCGTGGGTGGTGTGAATAAAAACTAAGGGAAGACTCCGAGTTAACACTCATGACTAATTGCTTTCGTTAAAGGGAACACTCAATTTGGTGTGAATAAAAAATCACCTCAAGTTGAGGTTTGAAAACTGGAGCGAGGAGCTGTCAAATTTATTTGTAAACATTTAAAAACAAAGATATAGTAATTCACGGCGTTTCGGGGAAACGCAAATCTTTCTCTTTGTGTCTTATTCAAATGGCTGGACTTGATCCTTTTGCTCTAGGAGTACTTCCTTCTGAAGGCGTTGGAACTTGCCGGGGTTGCTTGGAATAGTCCTTGATGGTCCCGCCATGGATTTTTCTTTATCTTCCATTCCAGATTTCCTTTTTTTAGGGCTTCGCACCTAATAATACATGGAATTATTCCTCTTTCGAGACAGTATTTTCCATTTTTGTGTCCTACAATGCACACTCAACTCCTTCAAGAGCTTACTCAATACTATTCATCTTTATTCACACCAAAATGGAGGGAACACTCATGATACGCTCAATTGTGAAAACAGGTGAATGAAGGGTTTTCGTTAAACTTAACGAAAATTATTTTTATTCACATTAGATGGAGTGTTCCCTCCAAAATGATGAGGGAACACTCACACAAAATTTTTTTTGTATCTTTATTCACACCACCCTATGGAAGCAATTCATTGGTGAGCCGGGATCTCACACCGCACCCTTAAACCTACAAGTACTTCGCTCATTCGACTGATATTCTTGAAATTGCGCGGCTTACAGCAGAGTTAAATGTCCAAAATATAGAGTGTCCCGATAATGGTCACAACAAGAGGTGCTCAATAGCGAATATCCCTGTGTGCTGTTTAATTAAAAAAGCAAACACTTTCACGGAACGTACGTGACACGGAAGGTATTAAAATCGAATTTCTCCATCCTGTCAAGCTTGATAATGTGCCATCAGCAGCAACCGCCTTAGAATTCGATGATTCCCACGCGAAGGCTATCAGAAGACAAATTGCCCGACGCCCGAGACTTTTACCGATTTTATAATTCTCACCTCAAAAACGAAGCACTTATCGGGCGACAGTTTTGTTGACTTAATTTCACTTTATTGTAATAACTGGTAGCCCTTTTGTTGGCCACTTGAGAGGCTTCTCATTCCGCCGGACTCGGGGGCCGAGAGAGAGGCTCATGCTCATTTCCCATAGCAATGATTCACAAAGAATGCGATGGTGTACAAGTCCTTTGGGTGCTTTTTGTCTGGGTGTCGGATTAGATTGCAATTCCTATTCAATTAATACAAACAAAGAGCCACTTAGGGAGGGTATTTTGTGGCCGGAGTAATTGCCATAATATGTCTAGATTACACAATGAGCACTGAATCAGAGAGAGAGACAGAGAGGGAGAGCCAATTGAATGATGCTTTATTGCCATCGGTGTTGCTGGTCGACGATGACAAGGATGGATAAACCGAACGAGGTGCTCGCCTCATGTTTTATTAGCTTCGAATGGATGCATTGCATCAATGCGTGTAGTGTATGCTCGAGTTAAACGATTGCGGTTGGATGTGGTGAAACGGATGCTTTTGGGAATATCTGATGATCTGGTGCGTGGGATGGTGTGACGATACCAGGTGCAGGGTAGATAGGTGCACAGTAGCGACGTGGCATCGGTATGTATCTGCAATTATTAGAAAATCATACAATGGCGATTTTCTGATGAAATGTCATCCAAATGTTCACTAACTAGGGCAGTGCTGGAGGTGTTGTCATCTTGTTCCTCTTCATCACCTAAGGCTAACCAGATGCATAAGTGATTGTTTTTGGATTTAAGTGACAGTAGATCACTTCAGCTTATAGCACGAGGTGCATACATCTGTGGGGTCCAGAAACGCTGAACTAACGCATTGTGGTGGGAATTTCGAGTACCTTTGAGTTCATGTTTATGGACAATTCCTCCATCTTGGTGAAGTGTGAGAGCCGCCTCTGCTGCTCTTTGGGTCGCAGCACACGGTTGTGATTGCAACTCCACAACGATTTGAGTCTGGTTCTAAAATCACCAGCGACTTTGGGTCTAGGCCACAATCACCACGATCAAGCTCAACAGATCTGATCTGAAAACGCATCTATTTTCAAGAGGGCCAGATTTCCCGTGGTGCCACAGTATATCCTCTGGTAAAGACTTCGCAACCGAATGGTTACCACCAGTGGGATGCCATAAAATCCAAGACTAGTTGCCTTTGGATGAAATTGTCGTTCAATGAACCACAATCTATGATAAGTGCATAGTCAGTGAAAAGACATACATTTGTCTGCAAACTTTTGGGACATTCAAAGAACTAAGCATTGGACCAGGGACGTTTCTTAAACCAATGGCTCTAGCTCGAGTTTAAATGAATTTTAGTCACCTCTTATGACAGGCATGCCTTGGACACTGTAGTCTGGGTCCAGTGAATAGCTCGAGTTAGGAAAATTTCGGACCCTTCTCTGGCGCGTTAGCTCGTTATCGTGTTACCAACTGCGCCTCTGTGGGCATCATCATGTGTTGTGACTTGTTAGCTAGGAGCATTGAGTTCTTTGTGATTTCGTCGTAAATATAGTCTACACATCCCACTTTCATTTAGTATGGATATCATTCTGGACGCTTCGTCGACTGCTAAGACCCCTCTTCCGTATTCGAGTTGAGCTGCGCAAGTACGCGCTTTCTTACTGCAGACCAAGTCACGAATATTGTCACTACATAGGTCCTCACGTTAAGCAAAGCAGCATAGCTGATTCTTGGTTCCATTGAACGAACAATTCTACGTCGGATATAGGGTCACGTCTACGAGGAAGGTGAATGGAGGCGAAGACATAACCACGGGCCCTACGAGCTACACCAAGATGTGAATGTAGACGGGAAATGAAAAATCTGCCGATTGCCACATCGAAGGCATGTTGGCGTCCATGCTCCAGCTAAGAGTGTCTTCGAATCCATGCCTCCTGGTTCGCGAAGGAGAGGAAGTCGGACTACCGGAGGACTGGAAGTAGCGTGCCATAGCTCTGCATTAAACCATACGTCGCCTTTACGGGTGATGAAGCAACCACAACACGAGTGCTTAGTGTCGTCAGTTCCATCTCCCATAAAAAAAAATCAAATAGCTTCTACAGCTTTTCTGGCATGTTCTTTCTTTGAGGACCCAATTAGCACTGAGTGCCATTTTGAAACCACAGCTCTGAAAGTTGAGCATTTATGTGCATTTCGAACTATCGTGCGGCGTTCAGGAACATTATCAATTCTTTGATGTTCATTCTGGGTATATCGCCGAGAGATTCAAGGAAGGGTTTGCCTAATTCCGTTTCCTTGTCCTGGCAAGCGCTGGACAAGAGTAAAGGAAGTGAGTCAATAATGTTGGTTCTGCCGAGTTATTAGCGAGACTGCTTGGGTCCAATCGCACAATGCGTCGCTATATTTTGAATGTGAAGGTCGATAGGTAGAAGATGGAGCATGCGCGTCAGAGCGTCCTCAACGCGCCTGTTGTACATATGCTGGCTATTCCCTGTAACTTGCTGAGCTGCACTATATTATATACTTTTTGTTGTGCACTGGCCAGCAAACTAATGCCCCATAAGTGGGGATAGGACGTACCACTGCTGTGTACATCCATCGAGTTAGGTTTGGTCTTAGGCTATACATGTCGTCTTAATACGCTGTGCTCTATTGATACTCCAGCTGAGTTTATGATCTAGATAGATTCCTAGGTTCCCTGCATCAGTAGAAACCCACGTGTTAAATTCAAATCCGTGACTTCACTTATCACGGTCTCACCAGGTCATCCGAATACGCAACTACTTTAATCCGTTTCCTATTTAGTTCTTAGAGTATTTTATACATCATAGCACCACCCTGGGGTGTTCCCCTCCTGGCAAATTTAGATAGATCCCAATTTCCTAATTTTCCGTGGCCTGTATGCTTCTAGTTCCATTTAGGATGCCTGAATTGATTCAGTAAGTACATTATATTAAGAGCTCCTTCCATGTCCAATAAGGTGGCGAGTGTATATTTAATAACAGAGATTTTTCAATAGTGCTAACCACTTCATGTAGTGCTGTTTATCTTTGAGATATGCATGCTGAGATTTTGATAGAGAAGCTCCATCTATCGAGTTTCGAATGTGGTTTTCCTTCAATTCTCATGACTGAATGAACGCTAATGTGCTCCAATTACTCATGAAGAGACGAGACGTCTGGCATCTACTCTGTAAATGACCCATCCGGACTTGGCAAAGAAGGCAGTTCCTCGAAAGGTACTTCTATGTAAAGCTGGAGGAATAGGTTAGAGCTGAAAAACTTCCTGACATTCAGATATGTATCTGGGTGGCTTGAGGAATGCAGTAGAACATCTCCAATTTAATGCACAATGGACCCCACATGTTGCTCTAAGTGAGCCACGGCCGTACGATCATCAAGGCACACATATAACCGCCTATCATCGCCCTAAAGCTGTCTGAAAGTTTCATAAAACAATAGAAAATCTGACTGAAAACAACAGATTGAATCTTTTCTGAGTGCCACGACATGAATATCAAGACGGCAACGAAAAGGGCGATCCACAAGCAAAAAAATGCATTTTTATAAGCCCCGATGGATTCACAAACACACATTAATCATCTCAAGCACTTGGTCCACCAAATGTTGCAGCCAGTTATGGATTCATTTCAGAAAGGAGCACACCCCTTTCAAAGGAATGACACCAAAAGTGAATTCCCCCTTAATTGATTTCCCATTCCCAGACGATCAGCATTACTTCCTTCCCCTGCACAGCCTAACCATTAAAGCCGACATAAAGCACAATAATCTTAAATTAAGGCAGCCACACATCGGTTTAGTGGGCAAACCTCTTAGGGGGAAACCGCACAGCGGTCTACTTTCGCGTATTTAAAATTAGTTTTATAATATTTCACGAAACTCTCTCGACTCACTTGTTGCGAAACTCTTCGAAAACTAACTACGCTCTACGAGCTACGACGCGATGGTGGGAAAGCGAGCGTGCGGAGGCATCGAAAGCAGCCGCAAAAGTTTCCTCACTTTTTCGCTCTCTTCGAAAATAATTTTGAAAGGTAACTCATAATGAGAAAGAAACTCAACGGCTTCCGTTGAACTTCCGCTCCCAGCTGAACTGCGGACGAATGTATGTATACGACGGTGTTATTGGAGTTTGAGCTAGGCAAAAGTTTCTGCACTACCTGTCGCCGTGGTTCCGCTCTCCTCCGTTTATCGCATAAAGTTTCGGCACTTAGTGGAAGGGTTTGAATTTTCAAAAGTACGTGTAGCATCAATACTCCAGGTGGCTGGCTACAATCTACCACCCTCAGAGCGGGGGGAGGGCTATAAAAAATCATTTAGCGGTGGTCCCTTTATTGGCCTGGGTCGGTTTATTGGGCGTGAAAAACTCATTCATTGTCCATTAAATTTACTTATTAGACATCGCTAGACTCAGAGTGGCACTATCGAACATGTTATAAGACCGAATGGTGCCAAAAATATTGACTTATACTTGATAATGAGGGAATTGCAGGATATGACGTAAATTGTACTACGCAGTATTTTCAAGGCAATGCTTCGTAGTAGAACTTAAGTTGTCAGTAGGTTGTATTATCCGAAGTGCTCTTGGTGCCACAAAAACAAACATTTGAGGGAAGTCTCCATTTGTAGTTGCTGGAATGTAAAAGGTGGTTACATTTTAAAGGCCGATGTTGAATGTGAACCACACCTAAACGTCAAGTTTTTTTCCGCATTTCATTTAACATTTCTCAATTTCAGACTAACTCAATTTGAACCGTGGAAAGATACACAATCGAGCAACGCGTTAATGTTATTCAGGCTTATTATGAAAATGGGCGTTCAAATCAAAATGCATATCGTGCACTTCGTGATTTTTTCGGTCAATTTAATCGTCCAAATGTGCGTACAATCGGAAAAATCGTGCAAAAATTTGAGCAAACCGGGTCTGTAGGAGATGTAAAAACAACAGTGCATGCTCGTACTGCAGAAAATATTGCTGCTGTTAGCGATAGTGTGGCTGAAGAGCCGTCCACCTCAATTCGTCGTTGATGAACATTATGCATAAAGACTTGCATTTACACGCTTACAAGGTGCAATTGACTCTCGAACTTAAGCCTCTTGACCATTTCAAGCGTCGTCAATGGTCAGAATGGTGGCAAGAAATGGCAACAGTGGATGATCAATTTTCGAAGACAATCATCTTCAGTGATGAGGCACATTTTCACCTCTCAGAATTGCCGCATTTGGGCGAATGATAATCCAAGAGTGATTGTCGAAAAACCAATGCACCCACAAAGAGTGACTGTTTGGTGCGGTTTATGGGCTGGCGGCATCATCGGGCCGTATTTTTTTCCAAAATGAGGCCGGTCAGGCAGTTACTGTGAATGGTGTTCGCTATCGTGAAATGATAACGAACTTTTTATGGCCCGAATTGGAAGATATGTGGTTTCAACAGGACGTTGCCACTTGCCACATAGCTAACGAAACAATGGCTCTTTTGCGCGACAAATTCAATGGCCGTGTTATCTCCCGTGGTGGCGATGTCAATTGGCCGCCAAGATCATGTGATTTGACACCGTTGGATTTTTTTCTTTGGGGTTATTTGAAAGAAAAGGTGTACGTCGATAAGCCAGCAACAATTCAAGAGCTAAAGGATAAGATAATTCGGCACATTAACGGCATAGAACATCAATTATGCTTCAGCGTCATCGAAGATTTGGACCATCGGATGGAGGTGTGCCGCAGAGGTCGCGGCGGCCATTTGGCCGATATTTTGTTCCATACATAAATGAACCATACCAATATTATCATAATAAAAAGAAATGACAATAATTTCCTAAATAATTTGTGTTTTATTCAAAATCAACATCGGCCCTTAAAATTTAACCACCCTTTACATAAAGGACACTGGTGCTTTCCGAACTACATCCACAACTTGGTACAGTTCGTAGAGTTCGTGATGTCTTCTCCTCCATTTACATTTTCTTTTTTTTCGAAGGCATCAAGAATCAGCTTAGATGTTTTGCTTATCGTCCAACTTTCGGCTCCATATAGTGTAGAGCAAGATGTCAGTTGTTTCGACAAACCAGATTAACACCGGTTTCCAAGGGCGATTCTACGTCAGATCTCCTCTAAGATGTTATTCGTGGGGTTCACTTTTGCCCGAGGTAGATAAACTCCTTAACTACCTCAAGGTTATTGCTGTCGATTGTCATATTTTGTCCCAGTTGCTGTACGACGGCACTTTTCTAGCCCGACAGCATATATTTTAGCTTTGTCCTCGTTGACCACTGAATATATCATTCCATAAATAAACGTATGCTAATGATTTTCCATTTTTAGACATATTTACAATACGTTCGTTTCTATCAACGTTGTTCTTCCGTGAACGGAGCTAGACGTCGAATTAATTATTGATAAAGACCGTCTTGAAAGCTTCTCTAAGCCAATCGAATCGGCACAACGCTTAAAACATTCCTTTTCGTAGCCAGCGTCGTCAATCAGGCAAGAACCACGTACACTTTGGAAACTCTCTGACTGTATGCACATCAGACACACGTACACGTGCCCAAATCTGACGTAAAGTACATTCATAGATATTTATTGCATGCACACTCGGGATGCAGAAGAAATTCTCATTTCGCCTCCACCCAATTCATGGCGGCTTGTGAATAATTCATCTCGGTGAATTGAGTGGATTCTGTGGAAACATGAAACCAGCGCCCGCATTAGCATGCGGAATGTATTCACTTTTTCTTCGTTTTCATTAATCCATACCGACGAAATTGAACTTGAACACATCGAATTGAGGAATTAGTTATTTCGAAGGCAACAAGGCGTCAAATAACCTTTTTTAACCGAAGTCGGAGCAAAATTTGCCACCAATAATGGGTTCCTTATTTAGCGGTTAGGTTGATGGGTCAGAACGATGTGCCGCGGTGTGGCGCCTTCTCAAGACCGCTGATGGAATGGTCTTTGAACTTTGGTAAACCAGAGAAGTTCGTGACCAAGACGCGACTCGGTCACATACTGCACGAGTTGCCCATGCTCGTACTGAATCTGGGTGATCTAGAAGTGTACTGTCGCCCCTAGGGATGAATGGCATTGCATTGTAGGTACGTCTTCACTGAATCGCTGTCCTCTCTGCTGAAGTAAATTCCACTACAGAACTACACAGGATACTTCTGGTAAGAGAATTAGCCAAACCTGTGGCTGGTTCTCAAGTACCACTGGTCACGACAATATCCTGGATAAACTGCAAATAAACCAAGTCGAAGGATTGTAATAGTCGCACTCCCTGTCGTAATACTGTGACCCAAGATCAGCTACAGGGTGAGCCAAATACAAGTTTATTTTTAAAAATGCAATCAAATGAAACAAATTAATTGTTTTCCATGCATTATGGCTTTGTTAGTAAGAACAAACATTCCCATTAATTGTGAAATACAACGTCGTTCAAGTGGTTGCCTCGACTGGCTTCGCAGTAGCTCATACTGTCACCCCAATTTTCCAAGATCTTGTTGATGGATTTGTTGATGGATTTCGGTTCTTGAATCGATTCCGAATTGTTGGCATAACATCGTTCCTTCACGGTTTTTTACAAAAAAAAGTCCAAATGGGTCAAATCACAGCTCCGAGACGGCCAATTGACATTGCCAAGACGGCTGATAACACGACTTGGGAATTTGATGCGCAAAAGATAGTTTGTTTCATGGGCTGAACAGCATGGCGCGCCATCATGCATGAATCATAGGTCTCCAATTTCAGTAATAAAAGAAGCCGGTTAACATGGCTCCGTAACGCCCACCGTTGACCGAAACGTTGTTAATCTTGCGTATGAGCCTTGCGGTCGTGCTGTCGACCCTACTTGTGAAAATGAAACCTAATTGATGTAAGTCTACAGTGACACTTCCCTCGAACCTAACGATGGCGGTGACCCAGTGAAATCATTTATACGCTGAGCTCAAACAGAGTCACCTACCGTCAACGGTCGTGCACACCGTGACAGCGGCAGACAAACACAAGCTCATAGCCTTTGAAAATCAGTCCAAACACCGTCATCATAGCCATGTCTCGACTTTGAGAACTGCATCTGTTAAAAAGGAGTTCATTGACGGCAAAGGACAGATGATGACTCGAACAGTGTCCCAGCTTAAGGTCCAGGACTAGCAATCAATCGCGACAATAGTCGATAGTGTCAATTACTTTAATTTTTAATACATATCCAGTTAGACCAATATCCAGTTGGCATCTAAGAAGGAATTTACAAATAAGGGCCACTTTTTATGGCAGTCGAAAAGTAAAGTAGTCTTCTTTTACAAAGCTAGGTGTTTATACTGATATACTGATGTGATATTTCACAAGACACGACTAGTAAACTGATATTCACTCTTCCCGCTCGGCCCTTGAAGGCCCCAGCGGTCTGCACGTGAAAAGTAGTGGAGTGTGTAACACACTGACTTACTGTGCATGGTCCTTCGAGGGCCAACTTTTGAACTTCACAGCAGCCGGCTTCCTGACGCCACTTGCTGAATTCTTTTACGTTTACAGACACAGAATCGTTCATTTGCTGAACATCACAATCAGACTACGATAGTATTTTCCCAGACTATCAACCTTGGAATCAAGCAAGCAACAGGAATAATATTAATGTGGGAAATACCACCAGTGAAATGTCTGAGTCCAAGTTGGTCATATGCTGCCGCATAGAACTCAAAGTTCTTAGTACGGTGCACTCGATAGATTTTCCCTGGGTCCCTAGTCACAGAAACATATCCCGCAATGAAGCAGGTCTCAGGACAGGGACTGAAAACCACTTGCGTGTGTCACTGAAAAAGTGGATGGTACAATGATAGAGGCAGCACACAGAAGGTGGTGTTCTGTAACCACCTGTGAGACTAATCAGAAGCACTCACTGGTCACAATGCACAATCCACAAAACGCAGATCCTCTGAATTACGCCAACTCCAGATGCATCAGTCTTCTGAACATCGCATACTAAGAACTTGTTTGTCTGCGGTGTTATGTGAACGCCTAAAGCCGTTCCTCAACCACGGCCTTGAAGTCTACGAATAGGGGTCGATTGTCGATTTGGACTTCTTGAGTCTTTTCATGATCTGTCGTAGAAAAGTCTTAGACGGATTCTAAAGCGGATTCTAAAGGTCTGCAGTTCTCAACAGAGCTTTAGAATCGATGGATACTTCAGGCAAACGTCATTTCAACTGAATCAATATCAAATCAATATCGGATGTCTCCTTCTCACTTTCATTGGCACTCACTTAATGGATGTTTATCGATTATCTCCATCATCGAACGAATTGGTCTCGAATTTTCGTTTCTCGTCCAATTGCCTTCGTTGCATTTCCCGGATAAATCATTAAGTGGTCCCTTCCCCTCAATCAATCTTCTAAGAGCGGTTCGACACTATGTCTCAGTATGCCAGCAATTATTATAAAATCATTAATTTCAATTCGGTGTCCGGTTAAAGCGGCCGCAACATCGTGCATATTTGCTCGGTAATAAGGGTCAGTTATTAACTAATAACGCGGTCAGCGCTTGCCGCTTTCTCGGCATGCGGTCGTCGCAACAGAAGTCGCAAACCAGTGGCCATAAATCGTATAATTTGCCTGACATATGGTGATTACCACTGAATTAATTATATTGAATTTATAATGCTTGCCACAACATTGAAAATGTTGCTTGTCGCATAACTTTTTGTTGTGTAGAAATATTTTTATTTAAAGCAGAGCTTTTCGTGTGACTGTAGATTATCAGAAGGAGTGCAATTTGCGGAGAAATCAATCGACTAAGGTGTGAAGCAATCAAGGCGATTGAAGGACAAGGACAAATGAGTTCAACAAACAAAAATATATACTCTCGACCAAAAATCCAAAAACCAGGAAAATTGTCAAACTCTTGATGATATATAGATTGACGACGGGGAATTTTCACTGCTGCACCAAGGTCGGTAACGAACTCACCGAGAACTTCAATGGCTCAAGAAAAATCTGTTCTGACAAGAGGATGCGCTGTCATCTGACTTCTTTAACATCGTTCTTGAGACGATAGGGGCATGATCTTCCAGAAGTCTGTTCAGCTATTAGTATACGGGAATGACTGTAGAAAGCAACATGCTGTCAGATTTTTTCTGATATTGAGCGGGAAGTGGCTTAAATCGGTCTGGCGCTGAACGACGACAAAAGGAGGTATATTTTGTCTTCAGGAAATGATAACCGACATCGAGGTCTTGTACAGAGCGTCTCAATAGGCCGCTAAAACATTGCGGTTATCAACTCCGATTCCCGGTAAATAACAAAATCAAACGCAGGATAACTCCTGCCAACCGCTGTTCAGGCAATAGAGTAAGAGATCCCCTAGAAGGATCAAGTTGAATTTTAACAAGACATTGGTCATCCCAGTCCTCCTGTATGACACGGAAGCTTGAACAGAGCTCAAAAGCGGATGAAGATTTTTCTGGTCTCTTCGAGAAATCGGTTATGTTTGCATTGATCACATCTGGGGGAGAAGATTCAACCGCGAACATAAACTTTTGCCAATGGAAAGTGTGTGCTCTGTTTGCCTCTCTAACCTTGGTTACACAGATGTTATGATGATTCTCGAAGCACTATCGTGACACAAAAAATATATGTACCTAGTATCCATTCGTGATATAAGCATTTTTCATAGGCAACCAAGAAGTCCTTGGAACTGGTTTCAGTACATGTACGAACCTGTTGCGCGTCTAAGATTTCTGAAAATGAAAATCCACAGCTGTATTCGCTGCAGTCTGGAGCCCATCATAGCTGCTCAACAGCAATGGTTAAGGTGCTTGATGATATTAGAACGCAGTTTGACAAAAATCTTGTGAATATTTTGTGTTTATTGAATTTCTCTAAAGCCTTTGATAACGTATATCATGTTATTTTATGGCGGCAGCTTAGGTTATATTTTGGCTTTAGTGACTAATGGTGAGTTACTTGGATAACAGGAGCCAAAGTGTAAAGTCTAGAAAAAGTTTTTGCGAATCCATGGATGTACGAGCTGGAGTGCCTCAAGGATATAATTAGGCCCTTATTTTGTTTCGTCTTTTTATTAATGACTTGCCTACGGTTTGTAATAATGTATCTCTACATCCAAAGGGTGATTTTTTAGCTATTATCTTTTTGGCAACACTGGTTTAAACAGCTGACGCACGTTTCGTGTTTTGTTTCACTGTCAAACATCTTCAGTTTGGTCTATAATTTAACCATGAATCGTCTCACAAACGAACAACGCTTGCAAATTATTGAATTTTATTATCAAAATGCGTGCTCTGTTAAGAAAGTTCATCGCGCGCTTCTTCCATTTTATGGTCAGAAGCTCATTTTTGGCTCAATGGGTACGTAAATAAGCAGAATTGTCGATTTTGGAGTGAATATCCGCCAGAAGCATTGCAAGAGCTACCAATGCATCCAGAAAAAGTCGCAGTTTGGTGCGGTTTATGAGCTGGTGGCATCATTGGACCGTACTTCTTCAAAGATGATGCAAATCTTAACGTAACTGTGAATGGTGAGCGCTACCGTGAGAAGATATCCAACTTTTTTTTGCCCAAAATGCAAGAGCTTGACTTGCATGACATGTGGTTTTAACAAGACGGTGCCACATGCCACACAGCACGCGCAACAATGGACTTATTGAGGGGTGTTTTATTGCACGTTCGGGCCTGGTCAATTGGCCGCCTAGATCGTGCGACTTAACGCCTTTAGACTATTTTTTATGGGGCTATGTTAAAGCTAATGTCTACACAGACAAGCCCGCTTCAATTGACGCATTGGAAGACAACATTGAAGCATTTATTCGTGAGATACCGGCCGAAATGTTGGAAAGAGTATGCCAAAATTGGACTAAGCGGATGGACCATTTGAGGCGCAGTCAAGGTCAACATTTGCATGAAATAATCTTCAAACATTAAATTATATGGATGGTACTATCGATTCAAATAAAGATTTCATGCATTTTTCTGCATTTTATGTGTGATTTTTTTAAAAACTTTCCTATAGCTTTTAAAAAATCACCCTTTATATGCCGACGACGTTCATTTGTATCTCTCTGGACCTATTGGATTAGTTGAGGGCCTAGTGTGTAGGTTCAACGAAGGGCTATCACACACTATCAATTGGTCATTTGATAATGGGTTTAATCTAAGTCCCAACAAATCTCAGTGTGCTGTTATAGCTAAAAAAAAACAGCACGACACCGATTCATTCCAACATACATACTTAATAAAGGGTGTTTTTTTTAGAGGTATGGACCTTTAAATTGGCAACACTATTTTAACTGGCGGCCATTTTGTCATCTGTCAAGTGATTTATTTTTAGCAGGAGCTGTGGTTTCAAGAAAAAACTTGTCACACAGCTCGTGCCACAATTGATTTATCGAAGTAAACGTTTGGTAACCTCATAGTTTCATGTTTCGGACCTGTGAATTGGCCTCAAAGATCGTGCGATTTAACGCCGCGTGCTAGTCTACGCCGATATGCCCGAAACAATTGACCACAATGCGACCACAAATGTTGGAAAAAATCATCGAAAATTGGAGCTCCGGTTTGGACTACGCCCGAGAGCCAGCCGTGGCGGTCATATGCCAGAAATCATACCTAAATTATAATGCCACAAGATTAGCTGGCGTATAAAACAAATTTCATGTCAATTTAAAAAAAATTCTTTGTTTTATTTCATTTCAAAGTTCTATACCTCTAAAAAAACACCTTTTAGATATTGCTCTCATTTATGTTGACGCTGTTATAAGTCTTGACTCTTGGTTTTAGAATACACCACTCTCTCAATGCTACCGATCATGTTAACCATGTTGTGGGATGTATTTATATGGTACTTCGGAAACTCTGGCTTTCGGCTGAATTTACACCTACTGTTGTTAAAGTCAGTCTTATTAAACTAATTGAATTGAATGTTGTCAACACCATGCTTATGCGTACCAGGAGTCTATTCAGTACTTAGTTCGAGAATCTTCCGAGTCGTTTTCAATAATAATCAAATCTTGTTCTAGGTATTGTCTTAGGGCTAATTCATGCAGGCCCTAAAGTGTCAACAGACAGTTGCTGGTAACAGTCCCGGAGTTGGTGGCAAAGGGACCCTTACGCTGAAGCTCTAGGCCCGATTACGGTCATAACAACATATATTTTTATGGCCCGTCGTGTCTGGAATTTCTGACAATCCTCACAGGGTGTCAATCGTCAAACCTTGGCTGTCAAAGTTGTTATCAAACTGAAGGCTTCCTTCCACTCGTGGGAGAATACTAGCCCGTGAGCACTAATGGTGCTATAGCCTGTAGAAGCTAGACTCTGATGCACCTGTAGCGACGCACTCGGATGGAGACGAGTGCGTTGTCCTCGTCTCCATCCGTGGTGCACAGCTACTGTCCCCCTTAACACGTTCGTTGCATCGAATTGCATTCCACATTTCTCAGGACATTCAAGGGCACGTCATCACGCTACATTCGGCTACATTTTTTTGAAGTAATTGCATGCATATTTTGTGACAGACAGCCCTAGCTCCCTGTGTGTGGACTCCGCTCGAAAATAGTCAAAAACTCTAGACAAACATGCCGAAAGTTCAGTCCTCATATTTCACCGAAAACATTTGCATTTCCCCAAGCCGCATGCTTGTGCTCCGATCAGACAGGCACATGGACGTTTCCTGCTTGGATCCTCCCTTCCCCCAGACGTTTGCTTATTTTCGCCGAGAACAAAGTTGAATGCATAATATGCATAATTTAACAGCAAACAAACTTTCGAGTTTATTGTTTTAGCACTTTTAACTGTCGAAACAGGGATCGCACAGGAGAACAGGGGAACAAACACAAAATTGCAGAACTCAGTGACTCCTAAATGAAACACACGCTCGACAGGCAGCTTAACACAATCACACGAGCCACAAGGAATTTGTGATTGAACAATGGGGACGAGATGTGTGTGCTCCCATTTCACTTCATAGTTAACATGCCTGACACTGAAATCATAATGTGGCGCAACAAACAACAAAAGGACCGAATGCTTAAAGACATGCCTCTGCCGCAGATAGAAACTCAAATGTCAGAGCAGACAATGCGGGGCGGACGACTCTGAATGGAATGCCACGACTGGTAGTCTCATTTCCGAAATAAGCAACAGGATGTGTCGACACACTACAATAGGAATTGAATTTCCCAAGACATCTTTTGGGTACCATTCATATCCTTTCCCAGGATGTGAGCATCCTACTTCTGCCATGCCATGCATGCACCTCGCCCCGGCTGGCTGTGTGCGTGTGTGTGTGTGGGTGGCCATGGGAATGGATGATCAAGGATTCAGGATGAAAAATGTGAAAAGCAATCAAACAGTAAGAACTCAACTAAAAGGGAATAACATTTCGTGTTCTCGTCGGAGGAGGAGAACGAGTCTCTTCCTGACACTGTGAATTTCCATTATTGACACATCTCGGTGCAGATTTCGTCCGGTGTAGTCGGGGCTGCTGCTCTCGCAGACGCAGACTTCATTTCTGCTCGTCGTGTACGTCGCATTCGCTGTATCATGGCACATGAATGTGTTGTACACGATACCGGGTTCCGGGATGATATTTTCACGTATTGCATGTTTCGATTTCGACGACAATATTGCATATCTGATGAATAAATACACAGAAGCTGCTGACTGCTGAGACTGCTGCTGGCACTGCTTGAGTTGCGGCGGCAATGGGTGAACTTGTCGTTCGGAGATGCTCCGCTCCTCTGGACATTCATTGTCCGGCTCTTGTGTGCTGGACAGATTACACGGTCATCTATGCATAACATAATAGAGCTCGGACGATAAAAATTATTCAGACTGTGGGCGATGCGGGGAGGAGGGCTGCAGATGGGAACCATCAGATGAAAGAATCGACTGTTCACGTCGGTGTACTGTCGGTTGTCAGAACAATATTTGATTTAGTCATGGTTTTATGACTACATCGTCTTGTGTCTGTCGTCTTTTGAGGACATGCATGGAGTTAAAAGGCGAAGCCACGCATGCTACAAAGTGAAGTAGGAACTGTGGAGCAAGTTTGGTGGCGCTCCATTTCAAACTGTTGACACGCGCCTCTGTCAACGAACTCGTACTCTTCGGGGGAAATCAGGGAGCCGAGCATCTTCGACCGAGGATGGGGTACACAACCCTAGTGGGACGTGGATGGCGGCTACAAACGAGAGAAGGGAAAAGTGAGTCCGCACCAGGGCTCGGATGGGGGCTGAGATGATTGAGCTTCAGTCTAATCGGTTCCTCCATGGCCAGGTAGGTCCCTTGAAACGCGTTGACGGCGGATGAGTTTTTATTTGTACGGCCATTGGTGGTCGTGGCGTTGGAGGTCTGTGCGTCGACTTCTACGCACTTGATCCTCAACCTCCAGGTTCGAATCCCAGTGCGACAAAAATAATTTTCACCTCCCAACCTCTTTCGAGTCGTTGAAAATACTCAAACTCTTCTCAAACTTTGACATTCGGAGTCGGCGTCGGCATACAACTGTAGCTCCCTTCCACTCGTGAGAGAACAATAGCACGCACTGGCCCTCTACGGGCTGTAGCGCCACCCATATTATAATTACTTAATATAATGGGTACAGGCGGAGGCCCATGCGATGTGTTAGAAGAAAAAATGATTGAATGTACCGGCCTGGAAGCAGCAGTTGGTACCTTTGGAGTCGGACGCAATAAGACTACTGACCAAAAATAAGAGAGCAAGGAGATATCCAACTTCTACCTCTCTTGCCCCTTGATTTCATCTGACAGCGCTTTTAAACGCTTTTTCTCCTCTGTCTGTGAATACGTGTGAGCTCTTGCGAACAGCTGGTAAACAGCTGATACCCTGCCCAACCGTGGTAGTGGGGTGAATTAGAGTTCTTATTTAAAAATTCGCTCGTTACTGAACTTTTTTCAAATTTTGGTGTTCAATTTTCAACACAGAAAGGAGGGGTAAGCAAACGAACAAAGCGTATGTTCATGAAGCAGATTTATTAAACTGAGGCACTAGGGTGAAATTAATGAATACTTTACTTAATGTACATATTTATTTCTGGACATGTATGAATAATACATATAAAATGCATTCACGCGAAACTTGTGTAAAGGTACTGATAATAATAATATTGAAAGATTTGCATGAATCATTTAAAAAAAATAACTTTTTTGGTCATTTTAGTTTTTTAAAGAAATGTGATGGAAGATTATTCGAAATTTTGACAACCATTTTCATGAGTTTTAGTTTTAGTTGCATTATTTAGACATTTTTCTGAACAATTATGAAATTAAAATTCATGAGTTTTCGCAATTCATGAATGATATACAACTGCAAACTGATCGCCTACATACTACTTTGAAGAATTAAATTGATTCAAAATATTCCTGTAAATATTCCTGTAAATATTTCCCATTACTTACTTACTTAAGGTGGCGCTACAGTCCGGGGTGGACCTGGGCCTCAACCAACAAGCGTCTCCAGCCAGCTCGATCTTTAGCTAGCTGTCTCCAGTTTCGCGCGCATAGTTGGTTTAGGTCCCTTTCCACTTGCGTGCGCCACCTGAGGCGCGGTCTTCCTCTACTGCGCCGTCCCTCGGCGGTGGATTCGAAGACTTTTCGGGCCGGAGCATTGGTTTCCATCCGCTCTACATGACCTAGCCATCTCAATCGTTGGATCTTCTGGCTAAGTCGATGTCGCTAAACAGCCCGTATAGTTCGTCATTATATCTCCTCCTCCACTCACCATCTATGCAGACGGGACCGAAAATCACACGAAGAATTTTCCTCTCGAAGCAACCAAGGGCAGCTTCATCCGCTTTTGACAAAGTCCATGCCTCCGCGCCATATAGCAGGACTGGGACGATTAAGGTCTTGTAGAGCGTTATCTTGGTTGTTCGAGAGAGGGCTTTGTTTACCAGTTGCTTTCTTAGCCCAAAGAAGCAGCGATTGGCAAGGGTTATTCTTCGTTTGATTTCAGCGCTGGTGTCATTGTCTGAGTTTATAGCGGTGCCTAGGTAGACAAAGTTTTTGACTACCTCAAAGTTATATCTGTCTGCTGTGACGTTCTGACCGAGACGTCGGTGTTGGGTGTCCTTTCTCGTTGACAGCATATACTTGGTCTTACCCTCGTTTACCGCTAAACCCATCTTCGCGGCCTCCGTTGCAATACCCACAAAAGCGCCATTGACATCACGCTGCGTTCTTCCAATAATGTCAATATCGTCGGCATATGCGAGTAGTTGGACGGACTTCTGAAAGATTGTTCCTCTGGTGTTGGCGTTCGAGTTTTGAACAATTCTTTCAAGAACGATGTTGAAAAAGTCGCATGACAGCGCGTCGCCTTGTCTGAATCCTTTTTTGACATCAAAGGTCTCGGTTAGGTCTTTACCGACCTTGATGGAGCAGCGTGCATTCTCCATCGTCATCCTACACAAACGGACGAGTTTGGTAGGGATGCCAAAACTAGACATTGCTCTGTATAGCTCGTCTCTATAGATGCTATCATACGCGGCCTTAAAATCGATGAAAAGGTGGTGGGTATCGATTTGTTGCTCCTGGGTTTTCTCCAAAATCTGCCGTAGTGTGAATATTTGGTCGATGGTGGATTTTCCTGTCCTAAAGCCACACTGGTATGGACCGACCAGGTTGTTGACGAATGGCTTTAGGCGTTCACACAGTACTTAGGAGACTGAGGCCTCTGTAGTTGGCGCAGTTCAAAGGGTCTCCTTTTTTATGGATCGGGCAAACAATGCTGAGGTTCCATTCATCGGGCATGTTTTCCTCCGACCATATTTTACAGATGAGTTGGTGCATGCGCCTTACCAAATCATCGCCTGCGGCTTTAAAAAGCTCGGCGGGTAGGCCGTCAGCTCCCGCAGCCTTGTTGGATTTCAGTTTAGATATGGCAATCCTCACTTCATCCGGGTCGGGTGGACGGAATTGTTGATCTTCGTCGTCCCTTTCATTGGGGTTGAATGGTTCGTTCTGCCTGACAGCGGGATTTGGTTCTACGTCGCCGTTATACAGTCTGCAGAAATGGTTTTTCCATATCCTCAGCATCGACTGTGACTCTACTACGATGTTCCCTTGATCATCCTTACAGGCTTCGGTTCGGACTTTATAACCTTGACTGGTTAACTTTACCCTTTGGTAAAACTTCCTCACCTCATTCCTGCAGTAATATCCCTCTATTCTGCCGATCGCGCGCTTCTCATGCTCCTTCTTTTTTCTCCTGAGAAGCCGGTGTTCGTCTCTCCTCTTCTGCTCGTAGAGCTCCCGAGCAGCTCTTGTCCTCCTTTGCAGTGCCGCTTTGTATGCTTCTTGCTTGGCTGCATTCGCCTGCCGACACTCGTTGTCAAACCAGGGGTTTCGTTGTGGTGGCGGATTGAAACCCAGCACATCAGAGGCGGCATCTCTGATGGCTTTTTGGCAATGCTGCCACTGGTCTTCAATACTTGATGTTGGCGGCGTAGGATTTCTTAAGAGGTTAAGGGAGACACGATCGGAAAAGGATTTGGCTATCTCTTGCGATTGTAGCCGGCTGACGTTGAACTTCCTCACAGCATTTCTTTGTCTTGGCGGTGTTCGGCATATCCGCAACCTTACCTTGGCTACAACAAGGTGGTGGTCCGAATCAATGTTGGCGCCTCGGAACGTTCGGACATCTATGATACTGGAGGAGTGCCTTGCGTCTATCGCAATATGGTCAATCTGATTGACGGTTGATTGATCAGGAGATCGCCATGTTCCTTTGTGAATATCGAGATGTGGGAATCTTGTACTAGCTACTACAACATTTCGCCCCGCAGCAAAATCGATCAGCCTAAATCCGTTATCGGATGTGGTGTCGTGTAGGCTGTGCTTTCCGACCGTACTACCAAAGATGTTCTCTCTTCCTAGCTTTGCGTTAAAATCGCCAAGGACAATTTTAAAGTCGTAGCTAGGGCATTGCTCATACGTTTTGTTCAGGAGCTCATAGAACCTGTCTTTGGTGTCATCATCTTTCTCCTCTGTGGGGGCATGTGCGCATATAAGGCTTATGTTGGCAAATTTAGCCTGGATGCGAATTGTCGTGAGGCGCTCGTTCACGGACCTGAACGATAGGACTTCTTGCCTAAGTCTGCCTCTAACGACAAATCCACATCCAAATAGGCGCTGTTTTTGTTGTTTGTAGCAATCACCGTAGTATATATCACAGTTTTTCATCCTTCTTTTGCCCGGTCCATCCCATCGCACTTCTTGGATGGCGGTTATATCTGCTTTGCAGCAGTCTAGGGCTTCCGCTAGTTGTTCGGCTGCACGTGGCCTATAAAGGGACCTTACATTCCACGTACAAATCCGAAGATCGTTGTCCGTATATCGTTTGCAGGGGTCGTCATCAGTAAAATCATCCGTTTCCGAGGCTTGTTGTTGCTTCGTGTGGCCGGGCAGTTACCCCGACGGCACAACCCCCAACCTGGAGGGCCAGTTCCTTTTTTGTAACCCCTAGGACAAGAGGTCGCACTTATAAGTTTGGCAAGTTGAGCTCGGGTGAACTACAACCAGTACCCGATGGCTACCACTTGGAGGTAAAATAAGCACAATTGGTGTGTAGAAAAAGTTACAACACTGGGCATCGCCAGGTTGACGCCAGTCAGTGCCTACCCGATTCCCACAGCACCCAGCCACCACAATATTTCCCATATTCACCCATATTCACCTAAATATTATATGTGCTCTTAAAAATATGAGTCAACTTTTGAACAACCTCCGAACAATAGTACATGAGATTGGGCAAATCCACGAATTTGCCGACAATTTCCCACAAAATCCACGAATCTGTCGCCATTATCCCACAAAATCCACGAATCGGCGGCCATATTGTGGTGGATCCATGGTTTTTGTAAGAGTATATGTGATATACAAGGGAGTTCCACTACTCTCACATTTCTCTCCGGTGTGGACTAGGGGAAATTCTCGCCTAAGTTGGATATCTCCTTGCTCTCTTATTTCTGCTACTGACCGCATTAATAACGTATAATCTAATAGCCGACTACTGGAATTAGTAGATTGGACATTAAAAAACATAAATTCAAAAATACTGACAATTATTTCTAAGAAAATTTTGAATTAATAGCATCAAAAACTACTGAATTGACACTTAGACATACATTTTTTAGTTCACTATTACTTTTGTAAGGACATGCCGAAATAAAACTCGCTTCAAGTTACATGCTGCCAGAAAATGTTTTTTTCGTGTTGGGTCACTATAAACAATCCTTGGTTGTATCAATTTAGGCGCAGACACCACTGGCCGGGATGAACATCCACGTCCCGAGTGCTTTGACTAGGTTCATCCGATTGGCCAAGGCGGATGACGATAAGCATTTTAATTTTGACTCCGGCAGCGGCAGTCCGTAGTTTGAATCCTTGTCAATATGTAAATGTTGATTCACCGTAAGGTTTGATTTTCAATAGGCTTTTTCTGGCAGATCACGCATGACATGGTGGAAGGAATATAAGGTGCGCTGGACAGTTCTATTGAGACCCTGCGTCACATCATCGGGGAAATTTGTATGTCAACAGAAATTTAAAGGCGGAAACAAGCAAACATTTCTCACACACTAAAAACCAAAAAACGGATTTCTTTTCAACATTTCAACTACTCATTGGTTTCTGCAAACTTTTACAGCACATTGTTGCATTTCCTATATGATACAATTATAAATGAATTTAGTCATTTCATCTTACATCAATTTGGATGTAATTCCTGTTTTCCATTATTAATTTTTTAAAATACGAAATTTAATTGTGATGCTGGCATGTGTCCAGTGTCAAAAACGGACCCTGAGTGACGTCACAAAACAGAAAGATGGCGGTTTTGACAAGCTGTCCACCGTGACTCCTATGCTTTGTCATTTTTGTTCAGTATCGTTTGGCAAGTGAGAGTGTACGCGAAGACCGTGACTAATCTCAACTTGGCTTGGCGTTTTTTACGTGACGATCTCGACCTAAAAGCGTACAAAATTCAACTTGTGCCAGAATTGAAGCCAGGCGACTTGAATTTGCGTCAGATTTTCAGTAAATGTGCTCTAATAAAACTCAATGAAAATTCGGTGTTTTATCGTGAAATTTTGTTGAGTGATGAAGCCCATTCCCGGCTCAATGGATACGTTAATAAACTAAATTGCCGTATTTGGGCTGATGAGCAACACGAAGAGTACCAAGAGCCACCATTACATCCATTAAAAATAACGCTTTATTGGCTGGTGGAATCATTGGTTCAAATTTCTTCAA
Organism: Eristalis pertinax; assembly: GCA_907269125.1. Lineage (NCBI taxonomy): Eukaryota > Metazoa > Arthropoda > Insecta > Diptera > Syrphidae > Eristalis > Eristalis pertinax. Next base: position 44,572,383 of record OU026145.1, on the reverse strand, counting down.
AAATGAGGCAAATCAGAATGTTGCCGTCAATAGTAACGGTTATCGCGCCATGTTAACGGACTATGTGGTGCCTGAAATTCAAGCACATGGTCTCGGTGAGCTCTGGTTTCAATAAGACGGTGCTACGAGCCTTAGCCTTACAGCGTGTGAAACAATAGACTTGTTGAGAAATCATTTTGGTGAGCACTTAATTGACGTTTTGCTACGCTAAAATCATGCTATTTTCTCTTTGGATATGTCAACTCTCAGGTCTTCAGAAATAAGCCAGCTACGATTGACGCTTTGGAAGCTAACATTACTCGTGTTATCCGCGAGATACCAGTCGCTATGCTCGAACGAGTCGCCCAAAATTGGACCTTCCGAATGGACCACCTCAGACGTAGTCGTGGCCAACGTTTACATGATATCATTTTCAAAAAGTAAATGCCATGAATTGTTCTTTTGACCGATAGTAAAAATGTTAAGTTCAGTGTAAAATTTATGTGTTTTATTTTATATTATAAATCCAAACTCAAGATGAATCACGATTTACATCAATGCATGCGGGTCATTGAGACTTAGAGGGGCTCTCCATGGATTCTCGGTTGTTCATGTCGGCCTAAAGTCCAGCGTAAGAGTCGACGCTCGTGGTAGCACAATTTTAAGTTTCTTATGGAATATTCCTTAAAAACTACAATCTATTTGAATCGGGCCAAGATCCGCTTCTCAACATTCTCAACATTCTCAACAACCACGAAGTGAACCGCAATACAAAGCACTTCGCAGACTACTCATGATACGTCTCCTCTTACGCTGGACATTAATACGTGTGAATATCCCACTTTGATTAACCACATAATGACCCACCTAATTACCCCCGCCTCAGTCGAGCACGAAGGCGTAGGCAGGAACAGGTGTCAGGAGACAATCAATATGATATGAACCCTCATCAGCATGGCAACGGGAGCAAATTGAATAGCAAACGGTGGGCGCCAGTGGTCGCCGTATGAACGTGATTGACTGGAGTCTGTGTTTGCGCCAGTATGTTATGGAGAGAGTTAATTGCATTGTGACTTTTGGTCTGTAGGAATAAGCTATCATAGGAAATACAAGATTGAGAGCTGCGTTCTGGAGGTCCTTCGAAATTTATGTTTACCAACAATTCGGGGTACAGGCATCACCCTAACGGATATAGCGAAGTACCTACACCTGAGTAAAAGGTTATTCTGCAAAAAATGGGAACCTAACCCCAAAACATAGCGATTGTCAGACCAATCTTGACTTATAGCAGATTAGTGTGCGGATGGGCCTCCTTGAAAGCCACCAACATAAAAAACCTTAACAAGAATAGATAGACTTGCATGCCTGGGGTCGCCTGGGAGAAATTTCCACTAATCTTAGAGGTTTTTCTAGACATTCTTCCACTTGACCTCTATATGCAGACTACTGCTGCTAAGAGCGCTATTATCCAGTCCAATGACTGGATTCCAAGCTCTAATAGTCATGCAAGTACACTTACTTACTTACTTAAAGTGGCGCTACAGTCCGAGGTGGACCTCGGCCTCAACCAACAAGCGTCTCCAGCCAGCTCGATCTTTAGCTAGCTGTCTCCAGTTTCGCGCGCATAGTTGGTTTAGGTCCCTTTCCACTTGCGTGCGCCACCTGAGTCGCGGTCTTCCTCTACTGCGCCGTCCCTCGGCGGTGGATTCGAAGACTCTTCGGGCCGGGGCATTGGTTTCCATCCGCTCTACATGACCTAGCCATCTCAATCGTTGGATCTTCACTCTTCTGGCTAAGTCGATGTCGCTAAACAGCCCGTATAGTTCGTCATTATATCTCCTCCTCCACTCACCATCTATGCAGACGGGACCGAAAATCACACGAAGAATTTTCCTCTCGAAGCAACCAAGAGCAGCTTCATCCGCTTGTGACAAAATCCACGCCTCCGCGCCATATAGCAGGACTGGGACGATTAAGGTCTTGTAAACCTTGGTTGTTCGAGAGAGGGCTTTGTTTACCAGTTGCTTTCTTAGCCCAAAGAAGCAGCGATTGGCAAGAGTTATTCCTCGTTTGATTTCAGCGCTGGTGTCATTGTCTGAATTGATAGCGGTGCCTAGGTAGACAAAGTTGTCTGCTGTGACATTCTGACCGCGACGTCGGTGTTGGGTGTCCTTTCTCGTTGACAGCATATACTTGGTCTTACCCTCGTTTACCGCTAAACCCATCTTCGCCTGCGTTGCAATACCCACAAAAGCGCCATTGACATCACGCTGCGTTCTTCCCATAATGTCTATATCGTCGGCATATGCGAGTAGTTGGACGGACTTCTGAAAGATTGTTCCTCTGGTGTTGGCGTTCGAGTTTTGAACAATTCTTTCAAGAACGGCTGTTGAAAAAGTCGCATGACAGCGCGTCGCCTTGTCTGAATCCTTTTTTGACATCAAAGGTCTCGGTTAGGTCTTTACCGACCCTGATGGAGCAGCGTGCATTCGCCATCGTCATCCTACACAAACGGACGAGTTTGGTAGGGATGCCAAAACTAGACATTGCTCTGTATATGTAGCTCGTCTCTCATACGCGGCCTTAAAATCGATGAAAAGGTGGTGGGTATCGATTTGTTGCTTCTGGGTCTTCTCCAAAATCTGCCGCAGTGTGAATATTTGGTCGATGGTGGATTTTCCTGGCCTAAAGCCACACTGGTATGGACCGACCAGGTTGTTGACGAATGGCTTTAGGCGTTCACACAGTACTTAGGAGACTGAGGCCTCTGTAGTTGGCGCAGTTCAAAGGGTCTCCTTTTTTATGGATCGCGCAAACAATGCTGAGGTTCCATTCATCGGGCATGTTTTCCTCCGACCATATTTTACAGATGAGTTGGTGCATGCTCCTTACCAAATCATCGTCTGCGGCTTTAAAAAGCTCGGCGGGTAGGCCGTCAGCTCCCGCAGCCTTGTTTAGATATGGCAATCCTCACTTCATCTTGGTCGAGTGGACGGAATTGTTGATCTTCATCGTCCCTTTCATTGAGGTTGAATGGTTCGTTCTGCCTGACAGCGGGATTTGGTTCTTCGTCGCCGTTATACAGTCAGAATGGCAGAAATGGTTTCTCCATATCCTCAGCATCGACTGTGACTCTACTACGATGTTCCCCTGATCATCCTTACAGGCTTCGGTTCGGACTCTATAACCTTGACAGGTTAACTTTACCCTTTGGTAAAACTTCCTTACCTGATCCCTGCAGTAATACCCCTCTATTCTGCCGTTCGCGCGCTTCTCAAGCTCCTTCTTTTTTCTCCTGAGAAGCCGGTGTTCGTCTCTCCTTTTCTGCTCGTAGAGCTCCCGAGCAGCTCTTGTCCTCCTTTGCAGTGCCGCTTTGTATGCTTCTTGCTTGGCTGCATTCGCCTGCCGACACTCGTTGTCAAACCAGGGGTTTCGTTGTGGTGGCGGATTGAAACACAGCAAGTACACTTACACTATCTTTATATGCAAGAAGCACAGCGATGTTATGCGTTACTTGCTTCGTCAATTGACAAAATTCCCCAGCTTCTCAAGGCCAACGTGACCTCGATAAGGGACATCGGCTGGGATACCGCGCAAAGCAAGGCTACGTTATCAACAGAATTCGTGGTGGTCTCAAATGCAGATGTCATCGACATCGTCGCGCGTTCTCAACGTACCGTAGTGGACGACCTTTTGCGAGGAAGATGAATGGAGGAGAAGACATAATCGTGAACTCTACGAGCTTTACCAAGATGTGAATGTAGGCCGGAAGGCAATAATCCGTCGACTGCACTGTCTTGGATTAATCGAGTGGAAGTCTAATGAAGTCTTCCAATCCAGGCCTAATGATTCGAGGAGGAGAGGAAGACCGAAAGTCCGGTATAATGACCAAATAATCGCGGATGCAAGACAGCTAGGTCTTGATGAGTGGAAGCAGTGTGCCTACGACAGTCAACGAAGGAAGTCAGCAATTTGCTAGAGTTCGGACCCTCCATAGCAAGTCAGTAAGTCTTAAGGCAATGGGCGCCTTACTACGAAACAATGATGGCCTGCTCTCAATCCAAGATGACCGCACGGCTTGATCGGAATGAACAGGCCGGCTCTTAGGACTCTTATCGGCGTTATCCCTGGGCACTCCGCATTTAAAGCTTACTCCATTAGATTCGGTCTGGCTTCCAACGACTTCTGCAGAGGCTTCGGTGCCGAGGAGAAAATCATTGTGCACCTTCTCCGCAATTGCAGCGCCCTGGCCGAGCTCAGCAATATCAATGTCAGCCTTCCTCATCCCTTGATAGGCAAAAGCACCAAATTGGGCTGTAGGATCGACCAGAAACCGAGGTGGACCTACATTGCCCAAGATGCGACTACTAACCTAAATAACAACACACACGCACACCCCATTAATGTCCCCTCAACTTTTGCCAATTTATTGTCTCTTCACAAAATAAAGTCCGCCTTCCAGAGGCTCTCTGGGCATAGGGGATACTTTTTAACGCAATCTTCATCACCCACATGCGCGTCGTCGTACCGCTTGTGCAGGTGATTGTGCACGGGATCCTCGCTTTCTGGCATCGTGAATACAGCTCGCATAATTTCCCCAACGAATGTACCCGGTTCCGCGTCGTTGCTCTTTCGACCCGTCTCACAGAGGGCCTTCAGCACGCACTCGTGTCCGTTCCTCTTGTGGCTGGGTGAACAAAAAAAAAATCACAATTTTACTGTCGTTCGCATCGGAAGGGACCTACTTACTATTCCAGGTATTTTTCAACTTTCAGGTAAAGTTCCTGACGGGTGCTGCGATGGTGTCGGAGGTGAATTTTGTCGATGTCGGTGAGGGTAGTTCCGATAATGCCGTGCCGCTTCTGACGGTTGTGCACGCTGCGCTTTGCGAACACCGGGTAGATCCGGTGTCTTGGACCGGATGACGACTGCCGGGCGTTCCTGTTTGAAGAATGTTGTTATTAAATCTGTGAGGGCAGCTTCAAGGGGTATTTACTTCTTTCCACTGTTCCACCATTGCGACCACTTCGACATCAGACTGGAGAGCGCTGACGGCGGTGACGATGGCGAGAATGACCGGATGCTACCCTGCTTCCAGTCGGTGAGGGGGTTCTGGCGGACCGTGTAGTAGCTCGAGTCAATCTTGTTGGAGCCACTTTGGACTGGGTTGGTGTAGTACAACGGGTTTGGCTCGTAGTACTTGGTGTGCATCGGTGGATGGATGGCGTTGCCGCTGTACGACGAGGAGTACGAGGATTCGGAGAAGGACGGTATGTAGGAGGGCTTCTGTTGCTTCGGCTTTGTGTCGACGTATTGAATATTTTCGATGGAATCGTTTCGACTGGTCGTTCCTAGTGAACCATCCTGCAGACGAGTTCGGAGGTTCTCGACAATTGCACTTGGAGGATCGCTCGGCAGTTGCCATGCAATGGCGGATGTCACACCGAAGATGAGGTAGTTCGTGTAGTCCACCATGCCAATAATCAAATCGTAAACTGAAATGGAGAAGTGGGTTGAAATTAATTAAATGTGATTTGATGTGATGTGATGGGTATGAGATATCACAATTAATGTGAGTTGGCTGACAGCTGAAAAGGGACTTCTGGATAAAGTCGAAATTGAAATCCATTATTTTTGAACGAAACTTAAAGCTCTGATTTTGGTCAAATGAGCGCAGGTTTGTTGGATTGTTTGTTGTCGTTTTGATGATAATGCCTCTTTCATAAAAACTCTTGCTTCACAAGCCTCTCTTGCGTCGAACTTGTCACCATCACCTGGTGCAAAGGTCGGCATTTAAGGTGGATGCATAAGAACCTCCAATGCCGTGTACCAAGCGCAAAGTATTGGAGTTCATTTCGAGAAGGGTAGGGGAATCAATTGTTCCAGTTAAGAGTTGGTAAACGAAGCCGTCGAGAAGAGACCAGGGCTGCAATGGTGCCTCGAAGAGGGAAACTTTCCTAATTGCTGGAAACTTCAACATCTGGTGCTTGTACCCAAAGGCAATAAGCCTACCGCAGAACCCTCAGCGTACCGATCGATCTGCCTGCTGGACATCACGGGAAAGGTCCTGACAGGCTAATCGGCGTGGCTGGGGAGCCCTGTCAGTACGGATTTAGGAATTAAATATTGCCTGCAGGCGTTCCACAGAGTTCAGTTCTAGGACCCCTCCCTCCAACGGAGTACTGAGACTGATGCTAACGCATAGAGTCAAGGTTATCGACCTTGCCGACGACATCGCGTTCATGACGGTGGCCAAGGTGAAAACAGTCACAAACGAAGCAATCTCCAGGATCAAAAATTGGTTGAAATCTTCCGACCTTGAAGCTGACCACAAGACAGGCGGTTTTAAGAACCAGCTGAAGGACTGTGGAATACGAAAACTTTCGGTTTGGTTCCCAGCTAATTAGGTTCAAGGAAGCTCTGAAATACCTAGGAGTGATGCTCGACAACCGACTTAATTTCAAAGAAGCACGTCGAATAGTGCAGCAGAAAAGCGTTTAACACTCAGCGCTTTTCCGGTATGCTGCCAAACATCGGATTACCGGGGTACCTAAGAAGGATCCTGCTTTCCAGAGTGGTATGCGCAATTCTCTGGCGGGTGTTCTCTCAATAAAGGAGACAGCAAAAGAGCTTTCGTCAGCATACAGGCTGTGCGCTATAAAAACAATCAGCGGCTTCCGAACAATTTCGAACAAAGCAGGCCGTATGGTACCCATCGACATTCTCGCCAACGAGGTGCATAGGGTCTACCTGATGTGATCGACAAACCGCCCAGAGACTGGCGTAAACAGGGTAAGGCAAGAAGAAAGAGCAACCTCAATGGCAATGTGGCAAGCCAGATGGGACACCTCAAGTAAAGGTAGTTGGACTCACAGATTAATTCCAATAATCGATACGTTGACAAAGAGAGCACGCGGAAACTGAAATTCCCACCTCACGCAGTTCCTGCCAGAAATGTATTTATTGGTTTGGGCATGATAGTTCTCTCCTTTGTCCAGAAAGCGAGAACATTGATGAAGATGCAGAACACGCAACGTTCTACTGCAGGCGGCTTGAAGGGGCCAGAACAAACCTACCAACCCTGGAGGCAGTCAGCTTCTTCATAGCAATTGTGTAGCCGAACAGGCAAAGATCACCATGCTTCCAATTGGTACCATTCCCACCATTCTTCATGACCATCTTAACCTTTCAAAGGTCAGTGCAAAGTGGGTTCCACGAATGCTCACACCGCCTCAGAAAAAAGTGAGAATCGCATGCTGTAGAGAGCTTTTGAAGATGTGTAGTGAGAACGCGGATGGTGTTATGGATCGAATTGTTACTGGTGACGACACATGGGTCCACCACTACGACCCTGAAAGCAAACAAGAGTCCATGCAGTGGCATAAAAAAGGAACAAACCCCCCGAAGAAGTTCAAAGTCACTCCGTCTGCCGGGAAGCTCATGGCCACATTTTGTTGGGACTCAAAGGGAATCTTGTTCATTGAGTACAAAAAAAAGGTGAAACCATCAACGCCACATCCGACGCTTCCACTTTGCATAATTTGCGGGAGGAAATTAAAAAGAAAAGACGGGGTAAGCTCGCAGCGGGTGTGTTGCTTCTTCATGACAACGCTCCTGTTCACACGGCGCGAGTTTCCAAGGCCGCTGCTGGTTTCGAAGAAATCCGACACCCACCCTATAGTCCAGACCTTGCCCCTAGTGATTATTTTCTGTTTCCGGATTTGAAAAAATGTCTTCGTGGAAAAAGATTTTCCGATGATGAAGAACTCAAGTCGGCAATAAATGGGTATTCTGTTTAACTAGAGATAAAACGCGAATTAATAATCACATTTGTATGAAATTTTACATGAATGCACTAAAATAATAGTATTACTTGATAAATAAGTCAATTTATATATACAACCACAGCTTCACCCCGATACCGAGAATATATTGAACGCCCCTCGTAGGCGTATTCCTAGAATCTATTACTTGGGTTTGCGAATCCTGCATGCTGATAGCCCGCGCTAATCTTTCAAAGACTGCCACATCCAAGGACGATAAGAAACAAAATCTGTGGATTAGGACTTCGAAATCCTCTTTGCACTTTAAGCCACCATCTCTGGTAGAGTGTAACCATGTTAATGTGCATCTAAGCATGTTTGAGAACAAACATTTTTGAGTCCAAGTCGACTACCATCAGATCTGCGAGTGTTTTTAGAGTCAATCAAATGAGTCGAAACCTAGAAACCAGACGTCAGAAGTTAGCGGCAGCCGCCGAATTGATTTTTGATTGATTTCTTAGCAAATTGAACACGAAAACAAATTGTCTGTACAGCAAGACGAAGTAACTGCATCACACTTCTATGTTTTGGTGAACTCAAGACCAGACGTCACAACACAAATTGAGTCGCAGACATTCTTCGTCACATTCACTTTCTCCCGTTCGTCAAAACCACTAAATTATGAATATTCACCACTTTCCCTTTAACCACAAAACTCAAGAAACAATGACGTCAATGCTTACCCAATTGAAAGGAGCTCCCCGATGGAAAGGTCAGATATCGCCTCTTCCGCGAGAGAATATGCGTTCTCGCGTGTTCTTCATCCTCAAAGTAACGAATGTCCTCGTCGAGATCCCTTGCCCGCGAGTCGGCTCCATCTGTTGCCGCACTCAGTCCCACCAAGTTGCAGTAGACAACGAACGCCAAAGTGATCGCAATTAATTGCCAGTACCACGGACTACGGTGCCCCAGAATACGCATTTTTGACCAAAACACTCGAACATTGACTCACAAAAAGCAGTTTTATTTTCTTAATTTCTATTTTACACGAATTTTTATTCAGAGCTAAGAGATTGCTGACGGATAGCCGCCCGGTTGAGAAAAGCGTCAAGTCGACAATGCAGTTACATTGTTCCAGCGGCAGTTCATGGTCGGCGAGAGCGATGTTCATCAGGGAAGCACTGTGAGCGTCCAATTAACATAATTAAGACAACGCAACGCTAATTGACATCTTCGGAAGACCTTTATGGCCTCATTTATGCTTAACCTAGATCGGGGCGGGCTTTTTGGGGCGAACCTGGTGAAAGTGGAACTACCAGTTCCACATTAATTGTTCGCACGTCGGGTATGGATCCGCACAGTTGCTGACGATCGCAGAGTGGGCCTCATCCCAGGCGATGTGCTTGGGATGGGGGCTACTGGGGCGCTGGTATTCGTCATCGACTGTTGGCAGAGTGAATATGGTTCGGAATATTTCGGTCAGCAGGCCACCTGGTTCGGTCTCGTGCCGCCTTCTGCCGACTTCACAGAGAGCACGGAGAATGCATTCAGTGCCGTTCAAGCCTTGTCTGGAAAGGGGGATGCAAAACGGTTAGTGGGGACCAATTGATCGAGTGAGTGTGCAGCTTACTTGTTAAACATGGCCTCGAGCTTGGGATACAGCGCCAGTCGCGATGAGCGGTGATAGCGCAGATGGATCCGATCCAGCTTCTCGAGGTGTGGGTCGGTGTGTTCTGTGGCAACGCTTCGCTTTCCCATTATGTGATAGACTGCGTGTTGCTTTGGTCGCGGTGGGATCTGTGGCTGCTGCTCTGGCACCCGCTCCTGGTAGACGGCTCTCTGTGGCGGCCTGTGGAGAAATGTAGATGGTTTCTGAGTTTCAGTCGTCTTAAATGCGATCATCAACAGATGAGTGAGCACTTCTTCTTTGTGTGGCTCTAGAATCAGAGGTGGACCGGGCCCTCAACCAACAAAAGTGCTCTTCAGCTGGTGTGGCCACTGACTTGCTGCTTCCAGTTGCATGCACCATGTTGGTTGAAGTCCTTCTTCAGTTGCGAGTGCCACATTAAACTCCTCTGTTGCATAGTTCCACAACCCTCGTCATTTTTGTTTTAATCAATTTTTGCATAGTCTTTGGTGAATCTAGTACATTTTGTGACTCACCTTTGAACATAAACCGGACCAGCATACGTCGGTCCCGGATCGACTCTCCGGTTGTTTATGCTCTTCAACTTGAACTCAGCATTAGGACGAGACACCGTATAGTAAGCCGGCGTATTTGGATCACTTTTGAACACCGGTCTGTAGCCATTGTTGACGTTCATCTGCGGCCGGGTGTAGGCAGCGGGCACCTGTTGGCCATACTCAGACGGTTGCACATAAATGATGTTCGACATGTGTTGATTCAATGGTTTCGTGTCGATGTATTGGATGTTGTTTATCGAGTCGTTGCGCTGCAGACCAAGTGTGCCGTCGTTCAACTTATCCCTGACCTCTTCCTCGATCTCACTCGGCGGCTTACTGGGCAACTCCCAGGCAACAGCCACGGTGACACCCATAATTGCGTAGTTTGTGTAGTCGACAATTGGTATAATCAAATCGTAAACTGGAAGAAATAAATGAGGAACTTATTATAATGCTAAGGAGTGGATGGTAGGGCAAGGTTAGCAGATTTGGCAGAAGGGTTCGTCTTTCGACGACTGCATCCAACCTGGTAGGATGCCAGCGCGATCCCTGCTTGTTCATAAGTCAAGTTGACGTACAGCCTCCTCGCGGAGCCCCCTGCATAGCCATCATAACAGCCGTTGTGTGGTGAACTAATGTATGCAGCGAACCCTCTGCCCGAGCGTTAAATAATGGGCCTGTCCTCCCAGTTTGGAGGTTGTGCGTGAGGTTAACTTCCTCACCACGTAAAAAAACTAACGAGTTCAGAAACAATAACCTGCCTCGGATACGGACGGATCTACTGTTGACGACCCCAGCAAACGGAAAAATGACAATGACTTTCGGTTATGCACGTGGAATGTGAGGTCCCTTAACAGACCACGTGCAGCCGATGAACTCGCGGAGGCCCTAGACTGCTAGAGAGCAGACAAAAGAAGTGCGGTGGAATGGGCCGGGCAAAAAGAGGATGAGAAACTGCGACCTCTACTACGGCGATGGCTACAGGGAAGGAGGGCAGCGCTTATTTGGATGTGGATTTTGTTGTTCGAGGCAGACTTAGGCAAAAAAGTCTTAAGCTTTAAGTATGTAAGCGAGCGCCTAATAACAATCCGCATCAAGGCTAAACTCGGGAACATCAGCCTGATTTGCGCCCACGCTCCGAGGCAGGAGAAGGATGACAATAGCAAGGATGACTTCTATGATCTCCTAGAAAGAACATACGATCAATGCCCCAGCTATGACACCAAGATCGTTCTAGGAGATCTCACAGCACAGCTGGGCAAGGAAGAAATCTTTGCTAAAGTTATCGGAAAACACAGCCTGCACGACAACACATCCGGAAACGGACTCAGGCTGGTGGATTTCCTATCTGTGATGAGCACACGGTTCCCGCACCTCAACATTCATAAAGGGACCTGGAGGTCACCTGATCAATCAACCGTCAACCAGATTGATCACATTGCGATCGTCGTCAGACACTCCTCCAGTATTCTCGATGACCGAACGTTCCGAGGAGCCAATATTGACTCGGACCATTTCCTTGTTGTAGCCAAGGTAAGAATGAGGATATCGAGAGGAATACGGAGTCGAGACAGCACACCTTGGGTTGACGTTGGAAAGCCACATTGGCAATCGATCGTTAGGAACTTTGCCGACCGAGTCTCCCTGAAACTCCAATCGATCAGGAATGGAAACGTTGTCAGGAAGCCATCAAAGAAGCTGCAACTGATGTACTGGGTTTTACGACACCACCAAGAAAAAACCCATGGTTTGACGACGAGACAAACAGGAGACCTACAAGGCAACTCTGCATCGAACAACGAGAACTGTTCGTAAGCTCTACGAACAGAAGAGAAGGGAAGTGAACCGGCTTCTCAGAAGGAAAAAGAAAGAGCACGAGAAGCGCGCGGTCGAAGAGATGGAGAGATGTTACGGCAGGAAGGAGGTCCGAAAGTTTTACCAAAAAGGTAAAACAGTTATCCAGAGGGTATATACCACGGATTGATGAAAATGGACAACTAAAGGGTGATTTTTTAGCTACTATCTTTTTGGCAACACTGGTTTAAACAGCTGACGCACGTTTCGTGTTTTGTTTCACTGTCAAACATCTTCAGTTTGGTCTATAATTTAACCATGAATCGTCTTACAAACGAACAACGCTTGCAAATTATTGAATTTTATTATCAAAATGCGTGCTCTGTTAAGAAAGTTCATCGCGCGCTTCTTACATTTTATGGTCAGCTCATTTTCGGCTCAATGGGTACGTAAATAAGCAGAATTGTCGATTTTGGAGTGAATATCAGCCAGAAGCATTGCTAGAGCTACCAATGCATCCAGAAAAAGTCACAGTTTGGTGCGGTTTATGGGCTGGTGGCATCATTGGACCGTACTTCTTCAAAGATGATGCGAATCGTAACGTAACTGTGAATGGTGAGCGCTACCGTGAGATGATATCCAACTTTTGTTTGCCCAAAATGCAAGAGCTTGACTTGCATAACATGTGGTTTCAACAAGACGGTGTCACATGCCAGACAGGACAGGAGCGAGTTCGGTGAACATTTTATTTCACGTTCCGGCCCGGTCAATTGGCCGCCTAGATCGTGCGATTTAACGCCTTTAGACTATTTTTTGTGGGGCTATGTTAAAGCTCATGTCTATACAGAGAAGCCCGCTTCAATTGACGCATTGGAAGACAACATTGAAGCATTTATTCGTGAGATACCGGCCGAAATGTTGGAAAGAGTATGCAAAAATTGGACTAAGCGGATGGACCATTTGAGGCGCAGTCAAGGTCAACATTTGCATGAAATAATCTTCAAACATTAAATTATATGGACCGTACTATCGACTCAAATAAAGATTTCATGCATTTTTCTGAATTTTATGTGTTTTTTTTGAAAAACTTTCCTATAGCTTTTAAAAAATCACCCTTTATTATAATAGTATTACGCGTGATATTAGTCAGACACCAGCCGTTGTGCTCTTTAAAGTGACTCAAAATTAATATAATAATATGGGTGGCCCGGCTTAGCTTCTACAGCAACTGTGTGTGCGTGCTTGCTTTATCAATTGAATTACAATTGTATGAACTCTTGCACACTTGCCTGTATTCGGTTAAAATATCACGCTTCTGAAGCTATCCACTGTCTCAGTTTACATACATACATAAAGTACTTTAGAAGGTTAAGAGTTGTGAAGAAAATACAGCATGTCATAGGTTGTGAGTTGACGAGCATCATGTGCAATTTCGTTGACACTGTGTAGGTATTGCATCTTTTTGTTGTTACTGGTGATTAACAATGGACTTATTTCATCAAACCCAAACGCAAAAGAATTATGCGTAGACCCAGGCCAATTATTAAACTCAAAATAAGTATGCAATATCCACGGATGTCATGTTGTGTTTTTTAGTGGAAGCAGAAGTTAAAATATGTTGAAAGTATTACTAGGCATCGTTACGCTTAGTTACCGATGCAATTCAATCGATTATTTATACGAAAATCACCATGGCATGCAGATTCTGGTCGTTATGTGTTCTTTTCCGTCATGACAATGCTCGCCCAAATGTTGGAAACTAAGTAAGGAACTTTTTGACAAATATTACTTGGGAATTTCTGCTCCATCCATTGTATTCACCTTGTCTAGCCTTGGATCTTTCTTATTATCACTTATTTTGGATCGATTCAGAGTGGAGCTTTGGAATAGCTGATTTGTTCTTACGAACAAGTGAAAAATTGTTAGGTTATTCGATAGACTAACAGTAAGCCACATCTCACTTAGGTCCAGTTGGACCCATTGTAATGGCCATTGGGGGAATGTAACCTCCTTGCTACTACATCGTCCCACTTCATGTTGGTATTGATGTGCTGCTCAGCCACACAGGCTTGATAAATAATTGACCTCAAATGAGGGACAGTGCTATTGGCACGAAATACATCAATAATTGCAGAAAAGTCATAACAATGCTTTAATTGTTGAATTTATTAATTTCATGTTGTTCAAATAAATTAGGTTTTCGAGCAGAAAAATTAACAATTCATGTACACAGAAAATGCCAGAGAAAAAACTGTGTATCCAGCGCACTATCGAAAAAAACAACTCTGCATATATTTGGTGCGATATCAATTGGATTTCGTCCTGTTGAATGGATTTGCGGTTTATTTGTTCACGTATTCCCTCAATTGAGTGAGTTCAATTATTATCTCAACGGATGTGTATATTACGTATGTAGACGTTCGATTTATCGATTTTAGTTTGAACCTCCCGATTGCACAACATGATATGCTAGTCGAAGGTTCCACCATGAACTCACTCAGTTTAATAAACTATGATTTAAGGCGCTCTACACATGAGACGCGTCTTTTGACCTGTGATCTGCGACATTTAGAAACTCTGGCATTTCATTCACATTGAATTTTCTCTGGTTGCAGATAGCTACGAGTAGAATTCGCGTATTTTTTAGTCCTGAATATCCTTATGGACTTCGACTGGCACTTTGTGGATAGCGTTTTCTGCTTCAGAAGTAGTTAAGGTAATAATTCATTCGCGGAGAAAAAAATGTAAAACATTTGAACGCGTTGAAGTTTTTCTTTTTCTAGAAATTCGATAATTAAATATGCAACTTCAACAACCAGCAACCGTTCCAAGAAGTGTATATTTTGTTGATAATTGGTTATTTCTGAAAATTAGCGATCGCAGTTCTTGTGTAAAGCACTTCACTATTTTGTCGTACCTACGCGGAACGAAATGAGTCGCATTACCCTTGAAGAAAGTCGGGATATATTGAAAACTTTTTTCTAAAGTGAGTGCTATGCAGACCAAATAGTGCGTTTTTTTGAAAAGAATAAGTTTTAGCCGACCCACCGCGACTGCTGTACGCAAGTTTGTGCAAAAAGTTCGTCAGACTGGTATGCTAGTGAATAATACTCATGGTCCCCGTCGTACGGCACGCCTACTAATGAGAAGGTGGCTGCTGTGATGAGGCTGGGAACAACGTTTCGGTCAACGGGGGGCCATGTTAAACCAGTTTTTTTTTACGGAATTGAAGACATGAATTTAGACGACCTCTGGTTCATGAAGGATGGTGTGCCATGCCACATTGCCAATGCCACAATCGATATTTTGCGCACCAAATCGTGTTATCAGCCGTCTTGGCAATGTCAACTGGCTGCCTCGGAGCTGCAATGATGACGCCTTTTGTGGGAAACAGTGAAGGACCGACGTTATGCCAACAATCTGGAATCGATTCAAGCACTTTAGGCAAATATCATCCAAGCAATCCGTGAACCACAGCCCGAAACCGTCAACAAGGTGGAAAATTGGGGTGACACAATGCTCTACTTCGAAGCCAGCCGCGGCAGCCACTTGAACGACGTTTTATTTCATAATTAATTGGAATGTTTGTTCTTACTAATAAAGCCATGATACAGATACAAAATTTAATTTTGTTCATTCTATTACACTACTAAACCCTGTAGAATTGGGGTCTACAGGGTTCTAGTCTTTGGCTAGAAAAGCCATTTTTACCGGAGTACATGCTCTATATACATACATTTGTCAGAGTTTCGTTTGCCTTGCTCCGTCGATCCTGACTTGATGCAGTGCTGTCTTTTATAATCTTTGGCTTCAGGTGGTGACAGAAGACATTCTGACCGTCCTTGGAGTCGACTTGCCTGCTTCTGTTAGTGAATTGTGAAGTGAATTGAGTAGACGATAGTAGTCTAAATAATTAAGTGATGACAGCCCAGGTTTAGCAAAAGTGTTGGTGCACGAAATGAACTCATTGATTCTCAAAAAGCATCGAATCGCACTCAATTGACCTTGATTTGTTAATTGAATTTGCAATATTTATGGAGAGCTTCCGCGTTAAAAGTTTCATCCTCATTCGACTGCAATCATGGAATGGGGCTAGAATATTATGCAGTCGTAATTGGTCTGCAAAAATGTGGCTACGAAACAAAAACCACAGTGAAAGTTCACAGATGCTTTAGAGAATGTTGTCAAGCCTCTTAACACAATTCTATTCGAAAATAAGCCGTGGATCTTCCAACAAGACTCCACTACCGCTCATAAGTTAAAAACGACACAAACATGGCTCAAAATTAAGGTTCCAAGCTTCATTGAATGCCCATCTGGAAGTTCGGACCTCAATCCTTTAAACTCTCCGGTTTATAGACAGGCAGGTAACGCCTCCATATTGAATCTTGCAGTTGATAATTTTTGACGAGCAGCCAGATCGAAGCCACCAGCGGCTGATGGCAAATAGAGGACATTTCGAGTAAATTGTCTTAAAATGTGACCTAAGAAAAAGGAAATTAATAAAATTCAATCGTGTTTCAACATTCGTTAGTAAAGGGTCTTCCAATAGGGCCTCCGAACTTTGACAGTTGATAACAGCCACATTGTTGCAGCTACATCTGTCAAATTGACTGTCGTTTATTAAGCCTGTTTTGCCAAATCACCGTGTGCATTTAACATTTGTTCTAGTGACGTTGCGCACGCTTCGCCCGTGTTACGGTCGCCATAAGGTTAGGTTAGGTTACGTAGAGTGGGCTGCCAGAGAAATCCATGCTTACCATGCTACTACCACTGATCGACAACTCCTGTGATAGTGCCGTTAATTTGATCCCAACACCAAATGGTGACTGGACCACTGATATGAAAAAAAGGATTAAAGCGTATTAACTTTGCTTTCACCGGGATTCAAACCAGGGGCCGAACGGTCGCCGTTAGTTGAGGCCCATTTCTGGATGAATGTGTACATATGTCAACAAACAAAATTATTATGGGATCCAAGAGTCCACAGTTTGGTGTGGATCTTGGACTGGCGGCGTCATCGGTAAATATTTGTTTTGAGAACGAGGTTGGCCAGGACCGTCGTTAGGACATGTCAATCAATGGCGAGCACTATATGTCGATGGTTACCAGCTTCTGAATTGGATGACATGAACCCAAACGAAATGTGGTTTCAACAGGACTGCGCTACATGCACAACCGATTCGAGGGCGTGGTCATCTCACGTGGAGGTGATGTGAACTGGCCACCGAGATCGTGCATTAGACTTTTTATTGTGCGGTTTTCTTAAGTCGCAGGTCAATGCGAATAAGCCACAACCTACAGCGGCCCTACTAGCCAACATAACCCATGCCATCGGTCAAATTCAGCCTGATTTTTGCTGCATTTTTGGTGTACGCCACCCAAAGACGCAGCGGCGGATATCTTTCGGAAAAATTCATTCCACATTTGGGCTGGTGTACAGTATTTAAAATCAGCTAGTAGTCTCCTTAAAAATAAGGTAAAGTGTCAAGTTCACAACACCAACCGAAATGTGGGCTGATCTTTGATGTCCGTTTGGCACCAATCATGTTGAATCAGTTATTTTTGGTTTTTTCCCCAGTTGGAAATGTAAACAAATCGCCAGTACATAATACGCCTTCGTTAATTTAATCTAGCCGCAAACAAATGCCGAAACCACACAAAAAGTGTCAAACGATGCTGTTTTTTTATCCGAATTTTCAGAAGCGTTTGGCGCGCGAGTGTAATTCACACTTGACTCGTTTGTTTTTAGACCCAACCAGAACACTGTCAACCGTTCTAACTGACATGCTAATAAGTAACTTTTGTGCTTTCATAGGTTTCGGCAACAGTCTGTGTTTGTATACGTGATTGCCAAATTGAAGCGCTGCTGGTACACTGAATTAGTGAAGAACACAAATAGAGTCGAGGTACTGTGTAAATAACACAGAATCTGAAAATAGTTTCATGCTCGCTTTGACTGGTGTGGAATTCTGTTAATTAGTAAAATTAATCCAAAGCACTCGCGACATGTCGCCAAGACCGACGAACGCACAAGAACACCACCTCGATGCTTAAGGAATCCATAGAGAAGTGATGTATCTCGTGCGATTCCTTGCACTTGATTGAAACAACACCCGTCGCAGAGGCCACACTAAAGAGCATCGCCAAATAACCCGTGAGACGTGGCCGCCTCTTCACTTCGGCTGCAGCAATTTCGGAGAAACATTTAAAATTTACGTTAAAATACCGTGGCAAAGTAATGCCAGAACCCTTAATAACCGTCAAACAATTAGTTACACCGACAATCTCACAGGCAAGGTTCTCTCTCTCGAGCACTTTTATATTTTTGAAATTTATGTATCTTCCCGTTTTGAAGTCGGTGATAAATGTGAGCGTTTTTGTACGTACCTAGTTGGAAGGAGCTCCCCTCGGGGAAAAGCAAGTAACGTCGTTTCCGGTAAAGCAGAATTTCCGACTCATTCCGTTTTGCTTGGACGTCACTTCCCGCAAAGTTTGAACTAAGTGTTTCACTTTGATTAATGGGAGTTGTTGTACTTTCAGCACCAGCATTACCGGCAGAGCCATCTGAGCTATTCTCGTTATGAAGGATGGACGTATGAACATTGCCGTGAATTGTTGTAGCTAAAGGAGGCTTCCCGTTGCCTGATATTTCAAGTATGCCGTCACTCTTCGCCATCGCAACACCACTTGATGCTTCTTCATTCACCGACGACGAGTTATTCAAATTTGAAACAATCCAGAAAACAACTAATCCAATAAGCGCCGAGCACATCAAGCGGATGTACCAATTTGAAAAGGTTAATCCAGGCTTCATGACTGCCTGCCGAGGGAGATGACGAGACTGATTCGGTTTTTAATCCGTGTGCACTGGCGTCGTTAAATTGGTTGCGAGGCTCTGTAGCATGGATTGGTGTACTCACTTCGGAAGCCGTATTAGAACAGGTGAATGGCTATGTTTGCGGTAATGGTTATGCAGGTATTTAGGGTTTTGTATTCAATTTAAAGTGTTCTCTTAGCACCTCGGGGAGGTGGGAAAGTTCTCTGAATTGCTTACACTCATTGGAAATAGACTGCTGTCGATTATTGACTGTTGACTTACAATCAACTACACAGAGTGAATCAATTGAAGGAGATGGCCAAAGGTAATGGGCAGCATTCGGGCACTGGGTACTGAAATGACATTCTGTAGTGTGAATAAAGTGCTTAACTGATGAATGAGGAATACATATGACGTAGCCAGGGCCAGTAGTCAGAGGCATTCACAAGCCAAAGAGCTGCACCCTATGACCAACTTAGTTTCACTTGGAGAGTGATGTGCTTTGTGCGGCAATCTCAATAGGAAACTGAGGTATAAGATGGACTCTCAACACATCAAAACTCAATTATAGAATGGGGCTGCAAATAAACGCCAAAATGTAAAACCTCAAAAAATGTTGCTGAAAAATTGGATAAAAGGGTAAACGTAGTCCTGTTCCTGTACCTGGAAATACTGACTGAGTTCGTAAATGTCAAAAAAATGTGCATCGCGTAAGCATTATTGCCTTTGTGATGGTATGCTCTGATTTTTTTGATGTTGCGATGCACCACGATAATCTGTTATACGCTGGTTGCGTTTGTTTGCGCAGTGGCTGCTTTCATACGACGTTTTAAAATGCTATGCATTGCGGCATTGCCAAATGTTTTGTAATCAAGAACGCTTGACGTTGCAGTACTGCGCTAATACTGCGTTTGCGAAGTCAGACACTGATGACAACTGATGGCGGAACCGAATTAGGCACTGTCTCATCGCCAAAGCTAATCCGTGTTCCAAAAGCTTTTGGCACAATAATGCAATTAGATGAACAGCGCAGTTTCTGTTCCACACTAATGTCGAATCAATGTTACAACATGTTTGAAGAACACGAAGAGTGAAGACCACTACCACTGTCAATCTTTCCTCCAATGAACATTTATGTCAATGAATTGCGACTTTTAGGAATGCACTGAGTCATACGTATCAGCTTTCAAGAAGTCGGCACAGGTAATCAAAAGCTGAAGAACAACACATCCGTCGAATCAGATGGTTAGCCATCATAGCTCTTCAAGGCCGGTGTTAATGTTGTGGTAGGGTACATGCACCTGATCATCTGCAGTATTTGAGAGGACGAAAGTATGCCCGACGACTCTAATATCAGCTCCAAATGCCCCATTTACAAAAAAGGTGATCCTACCTCCTGCAACGACTACAGATATATATCCCTGCTCAACGTCGTCTACAAGATACTATCCAGCGAACTGTGGAAAGGTCTAAAGAAGTTCTGCACCGCACTAATCGTCACGTACCATGTGCCAGTGCAAATCTACTACCGACCAAATGTTCACACCTTTTTTTATCGATCTAAAAGCCGCATATGACGCAACGAGCTATTCGAAGCGACAGTTCAAACGCGATGCACCGTGCAGTACGACTCGATGATTTCCGAGCTGTTTGTAACCTGCACGCGATATCGGCATGGAGATGCGCTGCCGTGTAATTGCTTCACTTTTTTTTTCCCAGTCGTGCTATTTGGTACTGGAGAAGATAGTGCGGCGGGCTGCTGTATTTTCGACAAGTCAGTGCAACTGTTGGCTTACAAAGTTAACATCGACATCGTCGCACGTTCCCAACGAGCCGTAGTAGAAGCTTTTTTGAAGAGGAGGCGAAACGATCTGGTCTTAAGGTCAATGAGGACAAAACGAAATAAATTCAGTCGGCCAACAAACGTTCCGCCACACACCGTCTGGGGCAAATCAAAGGAGTTTGTCTACATCGGGGCAAACGTGAACTCCACAAACTACATCCTAGACAAGATCCAAAGTAAAATCGCCTTTGGCAACCGATGTTACTTCGGCTTGTCAAAACAAGTGACCTCATCTGACTCCAGACTCGATGGACCAAAATCATAAAATCATGCTCCAGTCCTGATATATGGAGCATAAAGCTGGACGTTAAGCTAAACAGCAGATCTGATTCTTAGTGCCTCTGAAATATGGTTCCTGGCCCTTGAACTCTACGAGCTGTACCAAGATGTG
Organism: Eristalis pertinax; assembly: GCA_907269125.1. Lineage (NCBI taxonomy): Eukaryota > Metazoa > Arthropoda > Insecta > Diptera > Syrphidae > Eristalis > Eristalis pertinax. Next base: position 44,551,609 of record OU026145.1, on the reverse strand, counting down.
GATGTAGTCTGGAAGGCAAAATGCCGTCGGCTACACTATCTCGGCCACATTGAGAACCAATGCTCCAGCTAAAAGGGTCGTCGAATCCCGAAGTACCCCAAATCTACGAAAAACAGAACTGGTTTAAAGACCAAGTCATAGCAGATGGAAGACAGGTTAGCCTTGATAACTGGAGGCGGCGTCCCCAGAATCGTCACCGATGGAAGGTAGCTATTACTTAGAGCCTCCAAGGGACGTTGGCCTAATAAGTAAATAAAAAAATATGCGGAGATCGTGACGATTCGACGTTTCGAAGACACCCACCTCAAAACCAGTATGCTCGTGCAGTCTTGCTTAGAAGTATGCAGACAGACTAGCCAGTACTATACATTTATTTGAAACTTTGCACGGAACATTGGTGAATAAACTTTTGTTGGGCAAAAAGAGAACACTGTTTATCGTAGACGTAGTTGAGGTGCTATACACATGTCTGCTTGCTTCATCTGACAGAGTTATGAACAATGTTCCTTATCAGGCTATACACTATATAAAGAAATTCTCTTCTCGAAAGTCATTGAACAGATTATGTAGAATTGAATTAGTTTCTTCCTCAGTGCGACAATTCAAACCATAGCTGAATTCATGTGACTGATGAAATAGAGCAATTTTTGGCCGAAGATAAAATTAGCTTTCTAATACTTCTTGATTTCTTAAAAGCCTTTGACACCGTTGAGGTTCGTATACCTCTGTAATGATGTTTTGAGGTTGTGTTTGATTTGGTTTGGTTGTTAAATGTATGTCATTAATAGAAAACAATCTCTTGAACTTGCTAACAACTTAGAGTCCCTTTCGATTTCAGTGTTCCTCAAGCGTCGTTTCTCGGTCCACTCCTTTTCTTTCTCCATATAAATCTTCTTCCATCAGCAATATCCGAGCCGTTTATTCATGTGTACGCAGAAGATGTTCACGAAAAACGTAAACCGTGTCATCTTGTCCTATCTGGATCCTTAATGGACCAGCGTCTGCATGCAGTTCACGAAGCACTTTCAAAGCAAACGATCAAAGAAATAGTTCAATGCTCACCACCGCCTAACTTCCAACTGTTGACCCGTAAAATTGTGTGTACGAGCAACATTGTCACATTATCATGTCTTTCCACGGAAGTAATTTGTTTAGTTTAACAAAGAATGTTACTCATTCCCTCATTCACGGTTCTGTTTGCATTACTGTCCCCAAAGTTCCTCGGCAAGGGAATGTCTTCTCAGAAATGTACACGATTTTTCTATATCCGTAACACATGTTCTTCTGAAACTCATAAGCTCATTAATATTCATCTTATTTCTGTTATGTTTATAAGAACTTTGACAGTACTTCAAAGCAATCGTGTCGAGTGTATTTTTTTTGTTTTTAATTCAGTATTTATGTTTGTTGTGCAACAAATTCTCACGCAACTAATTTAGGGGCTAACACTTGGGGATCGGAATCGTTGACGCTTTCTCTTTGGAGAATTTCGAATGTGGTTCATTCAACCAGTTGACAGAATCATGGTATGAACCATGCTGCCTGCATTTGATAACTTTTTTTTTTTTTTTTTTTTTTTATAATTTGCGCGCGCTCAAGGGATTGCTAATACCCTTAAGTGTCCGGGGTCAAGACACAGCACGGGCCGAAGGTATAGAGGGAGAAAGGGAGAGGAGGTACCTGTGCACATTGGTCTTAAATATCTGCGGATTGTAGTCTGTGGGAAATATAGGGCTGGGAAGAGTATTCCAAATTCGCGTAGTACGGCTGAAGAACGAGTCTCTAAATTTAACTGTGCGTCCGAAAGTAGGCTTAAGGGTAAACTGATGAGCATTCCTGGCGAGACGAGTATTGCGGGTGAATTCATGGAGAGGAGGAATGCAGTTGGCTAGCTCACTTGAGCATCGTTTGTTGAAATAGCGATAAAATACTGACAAAGAAGAAATGGTACGTCGATGTTCGAGCGAGTCTAATGACTTTGCGACATTGTTGTCTCCTATAAGTTTTATCGCTCGCTTTTGGATTCTATCTAGTAGGTGCAGGGTGGTCTTTGGGGCACCAGACCAGATATGAGCGTTGTACTCAAGCTTGGGGCGGATATACGCCTTATAAATGAAAGCCAAATCAGAGGGGGTGAAATATTTCTTGCATCGATTAAGGAAACCTAAACATTTCGCAGCATTTTTGGCGACCTCAAATATGTGATCGTTCCAACTAAGTGTTCTGTTGATACACATACCAAGGATGGAAAGCTTTCCGGTTTCATCGACACAAGCACCATTCATGGATAATGGCTGATTAACAAGGGTTCGCTTGAGTGACAGCAGACAGCATTGAGTTTTAGAAGCATTGAATTCCACTCTGTTGTTGTTTCCCCAGTTAATTATGCTGTCAAGATCGGAATTCAATGAGCTTAACATACGCTGCCGTTCCAATTCTACGGCCGAAGGGCAGGGTCGTGAGTCTCGGAACGAATATGAAAAGCTGAGGGTGCTGTCATCAGCGAAGGAATGGATTGGATTAGAAGTAGCAGACAAGAGATCATTAATAAAAATGAGAAAGAGTGTCGGAGACAGAACAGAGCCTTGGGGTACACCAGCATTTATTTGGTGGATATCAGACTTGAACCCATCAAAAACAACTTGAATTGAACGGTTCGAAAGGTAAGTACACTAGGCGGATGTCCTGGTGTATACTAGGTATACGGTGACTAGACTCCAGATCCAGACAAGACCAGATGTATTCGTGTTACATATACGAGTAATAATACACAACTTTCATATCACTTTATTTATCGTGTAAATCGTGTTATAATGAATCGATTGCAAAGCTCTGGGACTGCATGTCAGGATCGGAGTCCTCTCCAAATATGTACATGCTTTCGCACACGAATAGCTTGCGAGCACCGAACGTATACGATCGACGATAGGGGCATGTGTAAAGTTGGCCATCTATACTTCTTCATAAGCCTCGTCAGAAACGTAACGAAACGCGAGATTATCTAGTTCACAGTATGCTTCGAATAGAACAGCGATACATCTCCAAAATTACTCAATCAAAATTTGAAAGTCGGCTCCTGTGAGATAATTACCAAGTCGTTTTTGTTGTTCCACGTCAGTTTCCAGTTCGTATATTTGTCAGAGATCTATTTCGCAGCTAATCAGCGGTAACTAATCAGTACTTCCCTCTGCCTGAGTATGCTAAGAATAATGTATGGCCTATCTTCATCCGAAATAATGCTTGTAATGTTCTCCGCGTAGTGCTCACAAGTTTTTTCACTCCCCCACCGATAGGTGCTACGCCGGGGAACGCCCCATTTCTACCATAACGGCCTTGTTAAAGCAACACCGAATGCATTAACTTCGGTAGGAAGACTTGCTCACAAACCCCCAATGAACAAAACGTAACAGACTTGATTTCCAATCGCCACATGTGTGGCTAATGTGCCTAATTATAAAACTATTCCCCCAAACCCCGAGGCCCTTTCACAGTACAACTGGCCCGACCAATGGAGAGCGAATCTCAAGCAAAATATCAATGACACTTACAAGGCAACTAAAATTACACCATACTCACTTTAGATACACGAAATAATAGTCTTTTCAAGACCAGATCACACTTGTTTGCGGAAAAGAAGAGGCGCGAGGTCGATTGCAATGGAGATGCGATTTCCCTAGACTTCGTTCTAATTGGTACGCAAATGGTTGAGTATCTGATCAACAAGTGGACCACGGCGTAATACCACGGCAATGTTTTAGGCCATGGAAGGAGGGAAGGATGACGACATGACAAATTTTAATAAAAAATGTCAGCAGTCGCCAGGCCACATAGTTCGTGATTGGACCTTCTTCTCCAAATGCCATCAACGCCGTCAGGATAATGCCAAGAACTTCTTCATCACCTTTGCACATAGTCCATGTCTCTGCGCCGGCTGATCAAGGTCTTATACAGAGTCAACATGGTCTTCCGAGAAGGAGCTCTGCTACCCAATTGCCTCTTGAGTGCATAGAAACACCGGTTGGCAAGAGTTATTCTTCATTTGATCTCGGTGCTGATGTAACAGTTTACCGCCGAGCCGCGATAGGCGTAGTCCTTCACTGCCTCAAAGTTATAGCTGACCACGGTGACGTTCTAGCAAAGTCGTCGATGTTAATTGTCCGATGACAGCATATATGTACTTTGATTTGCCCTCATTCAACGCTAGACCCACTTTAGCCGCCCGTTTCGTTTCAATGCCAACAAACGCCTCATTAACGACTAGCTGTGTTCAACCAATCACGTCAATGCCGTCCGCCTATGCTAGCAATTGAATGGACTTCTGGCAGATCGTGCCACGTGTGTTGGCCAGTGAGTTTTGCACGATCTTCTCCAGGATAATATTAAAGAAGTCACATGACAGTGCGTCGCTTTCTCCAGATCCTTTTTTGACATTGAAGGTCTCGGAGAGTTCATTACAAACCTTGACGGAGCAGCGAGAGTACTCCATCGTCATCTTACTCAGTCCGCGACATTAGCTTCTGTAAAATAAGTGGATGACCTCTAGCATGTGGTGAGTTTTCTTGCAAATTCAGACTGTTTCACAATTTCTATGCCCTTGATGATGATTAAGACTTTACGAATGAATCATACATTCTGTTAACAGCAGGACGAGCTTCCTCATGGCTATATGTTATATATGACTGCACGGTAAATGGAACTCCATTGCTCAATCAAATGTTCATCCTCTTATGGGACATGTCTCTGTACGGCTGCACCGAGGTGCAGAGGAGTTCACAATTTATGCCAATTCTCTTATGCTTCTGCTGGCAAGAATTTCGCAATTTCGAAAAATCTTTCAATCATAAGTTGAACTTCAGTACAAATTCCGTCGCAACAGCCAACAACATATCGTTCCAGATCCGAACCGGACTGTAGTGCCAACAAAGACAAAGAAAACCCGGACGCAATTGGGATCTCTTCATCGAGCCAAATAAGCAATTCAAAGAATTGAACTGATCTCATGTTCGATCATGACTAGAGCACTTGTGTGAGCATTTTCACGCACGTCTACAGGCCGCTCCATCTGCATGTCAGTCAGTAACTGTTCTCGAAGAACTAGATCGAAAAATTAACACCTTCATTAAAATATACGATGGCATATGCATGCGGTTACTGAACTGTGCCACTTGGATGATGGCAATTAGCACCTCAGTCAGGTCAGTGAGCTCTGTTTATTAAAGCTGTCTTTCTGTTTGCAGGCTTGTTAGCACGCTTATCTATCTCGGAAAGAATGTGGATGAATACACCGACACTGACTTACGGCACTGTTGGCGGAGAGATTACATGGCAAGCTCCCATTGGTTGGCAGTGTTATTCTGCTGATCTCAATTAAATATGTACTTCCTGCCAAAGTTGGCGACTGTATGTACAGGGGGTGTGCTACTTCCTAGGATTTGTTTTTGTTGACAAAAACACTAATCAGTTGTAGTAAACTATTTATTTAATGCATAACTCCCACGATGCGGAAGGATGAGTCAAGAATCCATCCCGAAGTCGAAAGTGGTGTGGGTTGAGAAGGGATAGCATTTGCGCAGTTTAAGGTACCTTGCCCGATCCACAAGAAAGGAGACACCTTTGACTGCTCCAATTATAGAGGGATTCGTCTCCTAAACATCGCCAATAAGATCTGTGTTTCTTTGTTTGTTGTGAGCGGTGTGGTCTAAGTGTGGTCTAAGTGTGGTTTCGGACCGGAAAGTCAATCAATGACCAAATCCTCACAATGCTACTACACTACGAGCTATGCAGTGTCATGTCTAGTTTTGACATTTCTCCCAAACTCGTCAGGTTGTTCAGGGTGATGATGAAGTAGTCTCGCTGCTGTCCTCATGGTCGTTAATGAATTTATCGTCATCACTTCAATGTGAGAAAGGGATTTAGAAAAGGCAACGCGCTGTCATTTCTGTTGATCGTGCAGAACTGACTCGCCAACACAAGAGACATGATCTTCCAAAATTCCGTACAATTCCTAGCACATCCGGACGACATTAATGAGATTGATGAAGTAAAAGGGAGCCAAGACGAGCGGCCAAAATTAGTCTAACGCTGAATGAGGGCAAAACGAAGTGCAGTCAACAACTTGGCCACAACGGCACCATACGCTATACTTTTGAGGTAGGCAAGGTCTTCGTCTACTATCAGTATCGAGATTAAACGCAGAATAACTTCTGGCAAACGTTGGTTAATCGGGCTCCAAAAGCAATGCAGAATTGAAGCCCTGTCTTCGGGAACCAAGATGAAAATACCTTGATCATTCCAGTCCCTTCCGGGCGGCGCAGAGCCATGGAAAGACAAAAGAGCGTAAGAAGAAGCCGCGTGGTCTTGTTTGCGTTGATGGCATCTGAGGGAGAAAATTTAACCACAAACTGTACGGGCTTTTTAGCGACATGAGTCAAGCCAGGCGTCCACGGATCCAACGTCACATATGAGTCCAGGCCGAATAGTCTTTACTCTGCGCTAGCCCACACAATTGGATAAGGACCTCAGGCTACTTGGCGCGAGTAATTCGAGCGAGCTAGCGGGAGTGGCTTTATTGGTTGAGGTCCATCCCGGACATCCCCACCATCTGAAGAAGTCTAAAAACCCTAGCCGCTTAAGTCCAGTTATGATGATATTTAGCTTTAGCAGGACGTTCCAAAACGACTTAATTCTTAAGAAATGCATTTACTACAAGACTAGTGAACTTGGTTGTTCTTGTCGAGCCATAGTACAGATACTAGTTGGAATTTTTTTTTATTACAGTAAAGCGAGTAACTACATCAGAAAAGTGTCCAACCTTTGTGCAGCTTATCTGAAACTTGCTGAAATGACATCTTGGTTTAAAAGAGGAAATAGTACTGACGCATTCCATAGCTCTCGGTTTTTTCAAAAATCTTCGAAAAAGCTGTTAAGACGAGAATGGTCCAGTACATGGAAGAAAAGACAATTTTTTTCAGTGAATGTCAAATTAGAAGGATGCGGTATGGTTCCTGCACTGTTAACATGATATGGTGGATCCCCAAATACTCTCAGCCAAACTATGTATATAGGTGCGAATTTAGTGGCCATTAGGCATGACCTCGAAGTGCTTAGTCACTGGTTTGAAATACATGAAATGCTAATTAGTGACAAAACAAAAATCATGAATCTTCGAGTAGTAGGAAGTTAAACTGAAATGAACATACAAAAGCTTTCAAGAAATACCTCAAGGCCGCAAACAGACACTAGACAGTTTTGCTCTTTGTATTTGTATTGTATTGATCTTCTCAACGCCATTTATTATAGATTAGTACACTCTATGCTTGGATATGGAATTGGTTGCTGGGATAGGTACTAAAGGGCGGTTCAATTTTAAGGGCCGATGTTGATTTTGAATAAAACACGAATTATTTAGGAAATTATTGTCATTTCTTTTTATTATGATAATATTGGTACGGTTCAATTATGTTTGGAACAAAATATCGGCCAAATGGCCGCCGCGACCTAGGCGGCACACCTCCATCCGATGGTCCAAATTTTCGATGACGCTGAAGCATAATTGAGGTTCTATGCCGTTAATGTGCCGAATTATCTCATCCTTTAGCTCTTGAATTGTTGCTGGCTTATCGACGTACACCTTCTCGTTCAAATAACTCCAAAGAAAAAAATCCAACGGTGCCAAATCACATGATCTTGGCGGCCAATTGACATCGCCACCACGTGAGATAACACGGCCATTGAATTTGTCGCGCAAAAGAGCCATTGTTTCGTTAGCTGTGTGGCAAGTGGCACCGTCCTGTTGAAACCACATATCGTCCACATTCATATCTTCCAATTCGGGCCATAAAAAGTTCGTTATCATTTCACGATAGCTAACACCATTCACAGTAACTGCCTGACCGGCCTGACAGCTCATAAACCGCACCAAACAGTCACTCTTTGTGGGTGGTGCATTGGTTTTTCGACAATCACTCTTGGATTATCATTCGCCCAAATGCGGCAATTCTGAGAGGTGAAAATGTGCCTCATCAGTGAAGATGATTTTCTTCGAAAATTGATCATCCACTGTTGCCATTTCCTGCCACCATTCTGACCATTGACGACGCTTGAAATGGTCAAGAGGCTTTAGTTCTTGTAAGCGTGGAAATGCAAGTCTTTATGCATAATGTTCATCAACGACGAGCGTGAGAGGTGCAATTGTTCGGCACGACGACGAGTTCAGGTGGACGGCTCTTCAGCCACACTATCGCGAACAGCAGTAATATTTTCTGCAGTACGACCTGGACGAGCATGCACTGGTGTTTTCACATCTTCTACAGACCCGGTTTGTTTAAATTTTTGCACGATTTTTCCGATTGTACGCACATTTGGACGATTAAATTGACCGAAAAAATCACGAAGTGCACGATATGCAGATTTGAACACCCATTTTCATAATAAGCCTGAATAACTTTAACCCGTTGCTCGATTGTGTATCTTTGTATGGTTCAAATTGAGTTAGTCTGAAATTGAGAAATGTCAAATGAAATGCAGAAAAAAAACTTGACGTTTAGGTGTGGTTCACATTCAACATCGGCCCTTAAGATTTAACCACCCTTTACAACAAGAACATATTATTCGACTAATTTGTGAACTACTGCTACAAAGTTATACAAATAATCTTCGCGAGATCTGGTATATTAAACAGAAACTCTTCTAATTATCAACTCAGCATAAATGAACAGAATCTTGTCCGAGTACCTCACCACAGTCTGCATACTGATACGCCACCAAATTCTATGAAATGTATTCGAATTGAATTCATTTTCCAAGAAAAAGAGTGAAATCATGGCTCGTTGAATCAAATCCTTTAACGACCTCTATTATTCAATAATTTTGCATGCTGTTTGCTAAATTTAATTGTTCCCCCGTTTTCGTTTCTAGTTCCACATATGAACTATGGATTGCAGTTTTTCTGTTTATATTTCTTAGAAAATAGAAAATTACTTTTCCAGATTAATTCAAACAAACTTGAAAGTAGACACGCCGGTATTTAAGAAGTCACCTATGGGAGTGTTGGCGCGCGTTCGTATTAAACATTTATTAATGAAGTCATTCCCAAGATCCAGTACACGTTGAGTTCCCCACAACTTGTTATCATGAAGGCGTTGCATCTTTGGGTAGTCGAAGTCCAATTTAAAAATTAGAAGTTTAATTAAAATAAAATTAAACCGGCATAAGTGGATGCTAATTTTTCAAATAAAAACATTTCCAGTAATGAGACTCATTTGCATCGTGATGGCTTTGTTAACCATACAAATTACTGATAGATTAAATACATTCATTTCTGTTAGCCGAGTTATGCATTGGTGCGGATTTTTGACTGGCTCGCTATGACGAGAATGCAAATCAAGATTTTCGTTTGCAAGATAGATGTGGGCGAGATTTCTTTTAAATTTTGTTTGCTTATTATTGTCCAGAATTGTAGCTCAACTCATGCGATTTAAAGTAGCTAAATCATGCTCCAGTGGTGGCCCGTGGCGTTGTGGGTATGTGCGTCGACTCCTACGTATTTGGACCTACGAATGGCTTTCAATATATTCTCGGTATCGGGGTGAAGCTGTGGTTGTATATATAAATTGACTTATTTATCAAGTAATACTATTATTTTAGTGCACTCATGTAAAATTTCATATAAATGTGATTATTAATTCGCGTTTTATCTCTAGTTAAAAAGAATCATAATGGCAACTGAGACGATGATGGTTGTTGAGCATCGCGCTGTAATTAAATCTCTCACTAACCAAGGAAAAAGTCAAAAAACTATACATGAAGAGATGGTGACTGTGTACCAGGGTTCCGTACCTTCATTATCAACTGTGCAAAAGTGGTCAAGTGAGTTCAAGAGAGGCAGAGAGAGCATTGAAGACGACCCCCGCTCCGGCGACCCGGATACTGCTTGTACGGGAGAAATCATCAAAGAACTCGAAAAACTTGTTCTTGAGGATGCCCGAATAAAGTTGAAAATGATAGCAGAGATCACCAAGCTTTTAACTGGTACCATTCACACCATTCTTCATGACCATCTTAACCTTTCAAAGGTCAGTGCAAGGTGGGTGCAACAAATGCTCACAGCGCCTCAGAAAAGGTGAGAATCGCACGCTCTAGAGAGCTTTTGGAGATGTGTAATGAGAACGCGGACGGTGTTATGGATCGAATTGTTACTGGTGACGAAACATGGGTCCACTACTATGACCCTGAAAGCAAACAAGAGTCCATGCAGGGGCATACAAAAGGAACAGACCCCCCGAATAAGTTCAAAGTCACTCCGTCTGCCGGGAAGCTCATGGCCACAGTTTTTTGGGACTCAAAGGCAATCTTGCTCATTGAGTACAAAAAAAAAAGGTGAAACCATCAACGCCACATCCGACGCTTCCACTTTGCATAATTTGCGGGAGGAAATTAAAAAGAAAAGACGGGGTAAACTCGCAGCGGGTGTGTTGCTTCTTCATGACAACGCTCCTGTTCACACGGCGCGAGTTTCCAAGGCTGCTGCTGGTTTCGAAGAAATCCGACACCCACCCTATAGTCCAGACCTTGCCCCTAGTGATTATTTTCTGTTTCCGGATTTGAAAAAATGTCTTCGTGGAAAAAGATTTTCGGATGATGAAGAACTCAAGTCGGCAATAAATGGGTATTCTGTTTAACTAGAGATAAAACGCGAATTAATAATCACATTTGTATGAAATTTTACATGAGTGCACTAAAATAATAGTATTACTTGATAAATAAGTCAATTTATATATACAAACACAGCTTCACCCCGATACCGAGAATATATTGAACGCCCCTCGTACCTGTCTAGGTTCGATTCCTGGTACGACAGGAAATACTTTTCACGGCCCCACCTCTTTCGAGTCACTGACAATGCTCAAAGAGTATAACTGTCTAGAAAAAGCTTCTCAAAATTGGCCGTTCGGAGTCGGCATAAAACTGTTGGTCCCTTCCACTCGAGATAGAACAATAACACGCACAACACGAGTGGTTGCTGAGAAGCTAGGCCCTGGCCCTCTACGGGATGTAGCGCCACCCATATTATTATTATTAAATCATTGCTCCTTTTGGTTTTGTAAAATTCAACCTCATCAGCACTAAATAACTGCCACCTGATCCAATCGAAGACGGTACAGTGGCCGAGGTAGTGTTCAGCAGTGTCGCAGTTTTCTCACAGGCGTCACAGAGATTATAGTGGCCCGTTAGTACATCGGTAAGTCGTCTGCCGTCTTTTCTGTCAAGAGTCCAACCATCAAAGGAAGCCCTATCCAAGGACGCGGGTGGTACGAACGCAGGTTTGAGTCCTAAGAGTACTTCAGCTGATCCTTGTCTGGCAAGTTCATCGGCGATCTCATTTCTAGTGAGCCCTGGTGGCCCTAGATTCAGACAAGTTCTAGCCTAATTAGACTGTCATTCCTGAACTCTTTTAGTAGTGGTTAAATGGTTGAGCAGGGGCCTAAGCACAGCCTGCTCTTCATAATATAGTTCGTGGCCATTCGATTCGCATTAGTTTCCACTTGAAAGAATAACCGCGTAATTTTAACCCATCCCCACTGCAGTGCAAATTTTTGGAGAGATATCTGAATAGATAGATATTCAAGATATTCAAGATATCTGAACTTTTTGGATCGAGAGAGGGCCAGATTTGCTCCTAGACGTTGGTATGTAGTGCCTGTCTTTCGTCTGGCATTGACTTTATGTTTATTGAGAATATTTAGCTGTAACTTGAAGGTGGATAAGTGAGTGCCTATGTTACAAGAGCTCCCGTCAACTGGCAGTTTTGTGGCGTTTTTTTAGCGTCGCAGTTTCCCCTAAAGTCCCTTTGTCCTGGTACTCAACACTATCTATCGGGATGCTACCGACTGTGTCCGCCCTGTCCACGATTGCATCGATGAGTTGCTCTTTGAGGCCGTCATTATGACTCGCTTGTCTGGAGGTGGAGGCTAAGGCAGAGTGTTCTTCACCTTTTTTGGAGCAGGTGTGGACGTTTCTTCGAGCGATATATTATGTTTTACACACTTGGACGTCACTGTACTAGTTGTTGTGCCTTGAGTAATGACCTTAGTGGCCCACTCGAAGGAGGTTTTTTGTTTCTTAGACCAGTACTCAGGAGGGGTCTGGCTTAGTTTATGTAGCACTTATTGTCCCGACCGACGATGTCTATGAGCAACAATGCGACCTTGTTCCTTGTTAGACAGTTGGGCAGGTTTTACTGTCGCACTGTCTATTTTGGCAGGCCTTACGACTATGTCGCTGACACTACTTGTAGAGGCAGATCTTTGGATTATCTCTTTAACACTGCTTGTAGATGTGGCACTAACAGTGTCGCCTTCCCAACATTTGTCCGTGTGGGACTTTTCTGCGCCTTCACTAGGTATCTGCGGTTTTGTTCGGGGCTTAGTAACCGCTCGGTTTGGGCTAATACACTAGTTGGGACAGGTATAGGGGACAATAGGTTGATACCCTTGTTCGGCAGGTTCGGAGTGGGTGATACGAAGTTTGGTGTTCTTGTAGCAAATTTTTCGGTTTCCTCTTTTTCTTCTTTTGTTTTCTTGGGCTTTGTTTGGTTTTCTTGTTTAAGTTTGATCCCACGAGTATCGGAGAAGGGAGGTTGGCCAGTACTGAGCGTGTATGCATAGGCAAGGCGCAGACTAATCTGGATGATGTCAAGTATCCGATGTTCGTTCGTTCGACTGGACTATTTTTAGACTGAGCCTCCAGCATGGTTGATCCTTGGCACGGTTCGCATAGCACTTTGATCCGGCCCAGGGGGACTTGGTAGGGTGGGATGGGGTGACTACCTCTCGGTAACCTATAATTTGTATACTTGACCGTACGTCCAGGTGGATAAACTCTCTCCTAAGTAGGAGTAACAAGACTGGCCTTGTACGTAATTTCTGTACGATGTCTTGTTGTGATTTTGAATGTGAATTCTTTATGCTAGGGCTTCCTGGAGCGCTAGCAAAATTTGACAGTCGTTCCTTATTTATATCGACATTTTCTACAATTGGCCTTCCAGAGCGTGGTTCTTCTTTCACATCTGGTCATCGAAGTCAGCATCATTCGCTGTTGCAGTATCAGGACCACAAACACTATTCACAATAGCATGGGTTGCATTTTCGCATTTATCGTAGAAAAACTGTGAAATGCAGCGTAAACCTATGACGTGCACTCAATTCAAAACTGCGTCAATCAATCGTAATACTGTCGGTATATGTATACAACACCAGGGAGGGATTACTAAGTTCATCTCTTGAATAACTTATGGATTTCTCCCGCAACTGCTGTCAATGCTAACAGTTGCCCTGGTATCAACGCATCAGAATTAGTGTCCCGCACATCCACTAATCGGAAATGGAGATTTGAACCAACGTTAGACACATCACACCCAACATCCCATGCTATACGTGCACCAAAATAAATCATTAACAAACATAGCAAATCAACGCTTACCTCTAAGCAGTTTGTTAACTTCTTGTGCATACATATCCATCCATGTCGCAGATGATAGTGCAAATTAGTTGCCCCTCAATTGCACTTGTCAATTGGCATCGCAGTCATTGGCACCCAATGTCATTGCAGTGCCTTGGTCCAGTGAGATCAACCTCTAGTATCAAGTGGCTGTCATTAGAGCGAACACGCGTTCACCATGGGAACCCTTATTTTCAAGTACATTGCAATCATTTGCCTTTTCCATGTCCTCTCACCCGCCTCCGTGCATTGTAATCAGAACATAACATCAACCAAACTGAACCGTGAAAGGAGATACTTGGACTTCCAGAAATCCACTCGAGTGTACGTATGTATTCGCAATCCGGAGACTGTATGAAATCAGATTTGCTTAAAACCCCCAAATGCTCAATAGTTTCGGGCGAATTTGAAGAACAACATTTTGGACATTAACACCCTGCTTGCGTACGCGTTCGGCTTCAAGGCGAACTTTCCGATCGAAAACGACAAAAAGAAGAAGATTTCCATGAAGCGGGGCATCTATCAAGTTCTGGAAAGATTCATGGACGAGTAATGGCGAGTGAAAGTGGCTTACATTGCGCGACTAAGTGCGTTTACTTTCAGACACGGTCTTGATGGAAGGGCGTGTATCCTGAAGTCGTTTTGCACATCAATGCACGGAGAAATGCACACGGGGGGGATTTTGTTTAAGACATTCAAGAACATTCTGGCGTAAGTACATATATTTAATCAAACACTTTCGTTTTGTTCTACGCTTTGTCTCTACGACCGCGAGTTTCTCGGTTCTCATCCGGGTCCAGGTCCTCTTTCCGGGTGAGCAAACCTTCAGTGCTTCAGAGGCATTGTTGAAGGGTAATTGTGAGTGAAGTTCCTCGATTGCAAGAATCTACATTCACGAAGTTGCTAAAGATCAAATAAAATTCAAACGCATTTGAAGGCACTTGATGATCTGTCTGTGAGCAGCGAAATGCGAAATATCATCGATTTCTTCGATTAATTGAAAATTTTTTCATGCCATTATGCACATTCGACTGTACACTCTTCTACTGTCCACCGTCCACTGTATTTGAACGTTTTTCGGCCAAAATATGGGATCTGCAGAAATATCTGACTGGGCAACATTGTGCGAAGCTTCAGCTGTCAATTGCATGTTGTTTAGGCTAGGTTTTTGAACCCTTCAAATCGGTTAGATTTAGGAAAACTCCATCAGGGGGACAAACATTAACATTCGTGCGACTGACGTGAGGAGTGTTTTCTCTCCTCGCTTGAAGATGCTTTGTAGTCTCGTTCAATGAATTGACGTCCTCCCAGCTATCGTCCAGATGTGACTAGGCAGATCATGGCTTTGGTCGTTTGTTTGCGAGTGAGTTGTTTCGGTAAACTGAAGTAGGAACCGTTGCCAAGGACGATGCTGGTGGACCATCAATGCCGATGGTGGAGTTAACTTTTCTTCTGATATAAACAAACTACCTCAAATTTCAGATGGATCCAATCTTGCTCGAAAGCATGTCCTTTTTTATTTTCACTCTAGGCAAGTGTACCCAAATATTTCTGAATTTATTTATTTATTTCTCTTCCGCCTTTTAAGTACAAGCTTTTTAAGATTACTGATAATAATAATATCATTGCCTAATAACAATAATGTATTTTATAATAAAGCATTAAATAACATACAATTCTGATTTAATTAGACTAAATTGATATGCAAAAAGTTTAAAATTTCTCTACTCATATTAAAATCTATAACATTGGCAACTAAGTTCAATTTTATGCAAGCATTAGTTACTGGATCATTTTTCCCATAGTTTGTACTATGCTTCGAAACATAAAAGAATTCTCAGGCCTCAGACTATGAGACGGGGTATAAACATTGAACATAGAAAGTAGCACCGGACAATCAATGCGAGCAGTTGAAGCGTCATGATCGAAAAGAGCTGAACAATAAGTCCTTCTTACATGCATCTGCTATAGATCAATAAGCTGACATCTAGCATTCTAATCTGGAATATTTGAATTCCACGATAACTTTCGATGAGCAAACCCAGTAAATCTCTTTTCTATTCTCTCTATACGAATAGCGCTATTGTTATACAAAGGATTCCATATTAAACAATAGTATTCTAATATAGAACGAAAGAAATATACACCGATTTAAGAGTGTAAGGATCTTGAAAATCTTTCGCATTTCGAAACAAAAATCCCAACATGAAGTTGGCCTTCGAAATAATATAGTCTATGTGCATTGAAAAAGTCAGTTGAATGTCGAATATAACTCCAAGATCTTTATGTGAAGATACTCTCTTTATAATTGTATTCTCAATCCTATATTCATAGATTATAGGAGATAAGATGCTTGAAAATGTCATAACTGAGCATTTACTAATATTGAACTGGAGTCCATTCAATTCTGTACAGATGCGATATCGTTTTGTAACTCCATCGCATCGGCCAATGATCGCACTGGTTTATAAAGTTTTGCATCGTCAGCGTATGAAAGGCAGTTCGAATCGGACACATAGGAAGGCAAGTCGTTAATAAAAAGAAGAAACAAAAGAGGGCCAAAGTGACTACCTTGTGGTACCCCAGAGAAATTGAAAACTACCTGTCCATTTGAAGATTTTACTATTAAAACCAATCTTTTCTAACTTCTTTATGAGTATATTATGTTGAACTCGGTCAAATGCTTTCGAGAAATCAGTGTATATCGCGTCAACTTGAAGTCTCGCTTCCATGGAACGTATGCAAAAACTTGTAAAAATATAAAAAATAACCAAGTTGGTCGAAGTTGATATTCCGCTCACAAAGCCATGTTGAAATTGTGATAAATGCTTTCGGACTTCAGCATATATTTTCGACTTAACAATAGACTCGAGTAATTTCGGAATTCATTGGAGCTTCGCAATTGGTCTGTGGTGGCCCGTGGCGTTGTGGGTATGTGCGTTGACTCCTACGCACTTGGACCTACCTGTCTAGGTTCGATTCCTGGTACGACAGGAAATACTTTTCACGGCCCCACCTCTTTCGAGTCACTGACAATGCTCAAAGAGTATAACTGTCTAGAAAAAGCTTTTGAACGATTGCACGCACAACACGAGTGGTTGCTGAGAAGCTAGGTCCTGGCCCTCTACGGGCTGTAGCGCCACCAATATTATTATTATTATTATATTAGCAATTGGTTTGTAGTTGATAATAGATTTTCTGGGTCCAGATTTGTGAATTGGTGTGATGAACGAATCCTTCCAGCAAACCAGAAATTCGCCGCGAGCCAGTGACATATTAAAAATGATAGTCAAGGGCTTGACTAATCCATCCTTACACATTTTTAAGAAAAGCGGTGGTAGATTATCCGGAGCTAGCCTTTCACTAGAATCCATTTCATTGTGAGCTCGGTCGTTATTATTCCGCTTCAGTGAGAAGGTAATACCTTGTTCCGTGGATAGATTAGCGTGACAACACTCTTTTGGACCAATATCGATTAAGACACAGAAATGTCAATTCGACGTCGGTCAGCTGAACTAGTCATCGCCAGAGGTTGCATTTGGGCCTATATCTGTTTTCGTATACAAAGTGAAGCCGGACGACCATGGATGGAAGCCCTATCCAAGGACGCAGATAGTACGAACGCAGGTTCGAGTCCTAAGAGTACTTCATCTGATCCTTGTCTTGCAAGTTCATCATTTTCTCATCATCCCTGGTGGCTCTGAACTCGGAGAAGTCCTAACCAATTTAGACTGTCATTCCTGAACTATCCTGGAAGCGGTTAAAAGGTTGAGCAAGGCCTTAAGCACAGTTTGGCTGTCGGTCTATTTTGCGGTTGCATTTGGGCCAACATCCGTTTTCGTATACAAAGTGAAGCCGGAAGACCATAGACAAGGTCGTGTGATCGCTAATAAGGTGTTAGAAGGATTTTAGCCAAAAAGTGGATAAAGCGAACAAAAACCCCTAGTGTTCAACTAAGTATCGACGCATCCACAAAGCCGATTGATGACTGTTTGGTGCGCCTTATGGCCTCATCAGAACTTATTTCTTTTGAAACGAGGGAGGAGACACCATTGTCGTCAATGGTTTCAGGTATAGAAGGAAGTTGGTTGACATAGCTCAGAGATTAACGGAGTAATCTTAAGTTAAAAAAAATAAGAAAAATGCATAAAATAATTATTGTGGCTTAAAACAAAGCTTTAATCGCTATTTATACAATAAATTTAATTTTACGAGAATTGTTAAGCAATTTGGTATACTAAGGCTTACGCTCATTGCTGAGTTTAAGCGACTCTTTTGTCGGTTCAGGCCTAAAATACACAATCCAGGGATCCGATGATACCAACATTTAATGAGTAACATCTTCATTTGTTGCGAAAATATGTTCTGCTATTATTAATTCGATATTTATTCGTGGCGGCCGTGGTCTTGTGGGTGTGTGCGTCGCCTCCTACGCACTTGAATCTCGGCGTCTAAGTTCGAATCCCAGGACGACAAAAGTAATGTCCATGGCCATACAGCTTTCGAGTCACTAACAAAGCTCAAGGAGTATATCTGTCTGGAAAAAGCTGCTAAAATTAGGCCGTTCGGAGTCGGCATAAAACTGTAGGTTCCTTCCATTCATGAGAGAACAATGAGAACTAGGCTCTGGCCCTCTACAGGCTGTAGCGCCACCATTATCAGTATATTTAAGTCTTTTATTCCTATGAATGCATGACATCGTCGGTGCAGTGAGTTCACCATGTTCCATGAATTCTCTACTACTCTACACTATTGATAATAAACTACACAGATGTCGCAAGCCCATATACAAAAAATGACGCATAGTTTTGTTGTGCCAGATAAAGAGCTTTCAGAATAAGTACAACAAATAAAGCTGTTATTTTTCCTCACTCCGTTCGCCCTGTGGGAAAAGTTATTTTTCTTTCTTATCGTGTGTTGTGACATGCAAACGAACGAGGTGAGGAAGGAAGGGAAAAATGTCCTGGAAAAGAACGATAGATTCGAATGATGTTGCACTAGAAGAACTAAACTTGTCTTCAAAAAGGTTACCAAGAAAAAAGATGCAATAATAACGTTGGATTTACTTGCGCCAACTGTGAAATATTTAATTTCACTTCGGAGAGCACAACAAGTGCAAAAACCGCACATCAAAAAAGCAGATACAAAGGAAAACCAAATATGTAGGTATCCTTTCTGCGATCTACTGAAACCTGCTGTTCTGTGTAAAGTGTTGTTGTCTCCTCACAAAATATTTGTTTGCTTCTTTCTTGCAATGAAGGCAAACAACGGTATGTTTAGTGACACGCCGAACAAAAAAGTGAGCAGAAAAGACAAATGTTCGTAGTTCTGATTTGTTGCCTTTTGTAAGAAGTAGCTTTTTAGAAACTTTTTTTCTTAGTGAATTTCGTCGATTGTTCCCATATGAATGGACATCACCATCTATAACTTTTTTTATATCCGTCCAAACGTTTTCAATTCATCTATGATGGGTGATGGATTGTCCAGCCCAACCCATGACCTCAATCTTGTTGGCTTAAACGTGTTAAAACACACGCTTCAAAGGCATTTCAAACTTAACATAAGGAAGCATAACTCAAGCATAACTCAAGCTTAAGATTGTCTTCGTATAAATGTTGATATATTGTCCCTTTTTTTTCCAAAATATCGGGTAGACGACGTAGTACATGAAGCACGCCCAAACCATAAAACTGGACACTCTCTTTTTCAACCACGAGTTTCAGCCTGTTTTTCATATTGTTTGGCATTAGAAATGATTTTCGCAGAGCAGCTAGCGATTGTATTGCTCGTCGCATTATACAGTGAACATTTCTGTTACCTCTAAAATCTAAAAAAAAACGGTGAGAACAAGAACACAAAACCATGCAAGTGTAGTTGTGCAGGAAGTTGCCTGAAAGACTGGACACAACGAGGTGACAGATATGACAACTTTGCACAAAAGGCTGGCATGAATTGAACTACCTACAGCTCGTAGCATGTAACATGGAGGCTCTCTATTCTGAAATATTCAATTACTGCATCACAATATCTTAGTTTTACAATGATTTTCACTGTTCTGGACAGGTATGGGAAAATGCCTTTATCAAAGTTTCCGTTTACAGACTAGAACCCCACTTCGCACATAAAATGCTTTGAAATTACACGAGGTAACTGAGCACATTACCCGGTTGTTAAATTTTCAATCAAATGGGGTCACTAATGAACAAGTTGGGCACGAAGTTGTGCAATTTTTGTTCAAGTATGTCATGTTAAAGGACAACAGTTGCGACCAGATCACTTCGCATGTCCTTGACGGGAAAATTCAACGTGGAATGAGCAATTATCGGCATATTGTCGCCCTTCAGTATCAGTTTGTTGACGTCCCAAAACGGGGCACGTCCTTAACGAATTTCGATGGATGCACCGAACACCTCGGTCCATTCGTCCTAAGGCTGCCCTGTGATTCGAGTAATCTTTGGCGCGTCGCTTAACAGAACGTATCCACTTCCTCAGTATCTGAAGTCCACCCCTCGTGTGGTTTACCCATTTTTGCACAAAAACTTGTTGGACTTCTGCACATTTGCCAAGGAATGAGGATCTGGTCAAACGCCGCTTCGTCGAAAGCCACAGTGGTTCGTTCGGAATAGTCGGACAGTCACCTCCTCCTGAGATGTGATACATATGATATGTAGAAACCGTGATAATTATCAGCGGAGCATAGCGAGGAAACTGATCTAATTTCACACCCCAGACCGGTCGCTAGCACACATATGTACACATATGCTACCATCATGTTTCCAAGCAGATCTTTGCTATATTTTTGCAAACTGTTATACAGCCACAACGGCGACCGTACATATGTGCTGTGAACAAGAAAATGTTTTTGCAATCTTTGCGGATGATAATCAAAAATTAACACGGGACATTGTTGAAATAAAGTCACAAAACCAGAAAACACATGCCGCCACTCATTATATGCATGAATTTGTCAACCAAAAACATTTGTTTACCCGCCGCCGACGTAACGCCCCCCAAACTCGGGTATGCTTGGTTACTTTTGGTGCAGAGCTCCAGGCAATCGTTTCACAATGAAATTCGCTCTAGTTTTCGTCCTCCTTTCTGTACATCCTTACCTCTGTCCAGCTGCGAGCAATGAACAGATCCTCGCACCGCGAAGGACCGACACAAACTCTTCACTCGCGATCTTGAGTCGAAATAAGAGATACTTGGACTTCATCAAATCGACCCGTGTGTTTGTACGTTCCTTCAAATTTCGGTAAAATATCCTTTTGTTGAACTTTATGCTTTTCCATCAGGTTCGTGGTAATATAAAGCAGAACGTGTTCACGTACGGTGCTCTATGGGCCTTTGCCCAGGGATACAAGATGAATAATCCGATGCTTAATGACAAGGGAACGAGGCCCTTCCGCCGTGACACCTACGAGATGGTGGAAGCCATGATGGACCTGTATGATATATGATAATCAATTTTAGAGTTTTGCTTCTACCATGACAATCCACCTTAGGCACGGATTTGATGGCAAGGCGTGTATACTGAATTTATTCTGCACCGTTACAAGGGATCGGAATGGCGGGCAATCGGGAGGGTTCCTCTTCAAGCTGCTGCGGCATGTTTTTAAGTGAGTACAGTGCGTGTGTGTGTTCAGTGGAAAATTGTGCGTGTACTTCGGGCGTGAAAGTGTCAGCCGTGTGTGCACGTAAATCATTATGACCAGTTGATGGTCCTTTAAGGTGGATGTGGATGATCTCAGGGGAGATGATTCTGAGTGTGGGAATTTCAGATTCATATTTTTTTATGTGTGAAGGTGTCTAGGCTTTTTGTGAGTCGTCCGCGGACGTCGTTTCTGAAATTAAAACAACAAATATTTATTTCCTCCAAGTATACAGAGTTAATTTAAATTAATCGCTTCTGATGAACGAATAGGAAAATCGAGGCTGTCCTCACATAACAGATTGTCCTTCTAAGAAAAAACTGTAGAAGGGACAACTTTAGTTGCGCTAAACAGAAAATAGTTCTGATTTTGACGGTGTCATATTTTGAAGAATGGATTTGGACGATGAACAAAATTGACACCCACTCTTTTCCTTCATTGTGTACTTTAATGATCTTAGTTTTTGTTCTTACATGTTTTATGTGAAGGATATTTAGCGTTAGTTCGGTAGATGATCCTTAGTCGCGCAGCAAAATCTGCTGTGTAAAGCGATACTGAGAGTTAACACTTAGAGAACCTAGTGTTTTGTGTACTCTGTGAGGGAAAAAAAATATAATTGAGTGGGAAAAATAATACATGTAGTTTGCCACGAAGCCTCTTAGATTTGAAGTAATTCAATTTGTTCGGGCCTTTACTTGTTTTGTCTATTTTTATATACCAAATATCCATAGTTAAATAGTATACAGTGGACGTCCAGTACCTACAACAATCAATTTTATGTTCAGCCAATTAGTTATATCGAAAGATTAGTTATATCAAAACCATTTTTATCGAATCTATATTTTCTAGCAATCTTGTTGTTTGATACATGTTTTGAAGCAATCACTAGCGTCTTGGTGTTTGGTTCTTTGAACTTTCCCATCAGCGCCTCTATCCTTATCTTCCTCTTCGTTGATGTTGATGACTGTCGCATCCTCGTCTTCTTCAGCTATTGGGCCTGCACTTTCCTCGGCTCTATTTCAAACATTCAGGGCATCAAACGTGAGGTTGACTCTAGACAAAATTTTGAGACGTAGGGAAAAATAGCGATTCTCATGTTTTGCATTGTTTCTTGTCCTTGAAATTGAACAACATTAGTTAGTTATATAGGGAAGCAAAATTTTGCATTATTAGTTATTTAGAGATATCAGTGATCATCATCAAATGGTGGTTCGTTATACTGCACGTTCAGTATACTTCATTCATTTCAAATTTTTGGTGCGAGGAGTGATCTGTTTTTTTGTTGGATTATTTTTGTGTGCTTAAGTGGGGAATGTCATCTAAAGTGACATATTTTACGTGAGACAATGGGCCTTGCATAATGTGAATGCGGCTGAAAATGTGAATAATGTTTATGGTCATGATAATGTAACGGTAAATCATGCGTAGATTGACTGAATCATGCGACGTGAAAGGCCAAGTGTAGAAAATGTCTATCAAATCGTGGATATCGTCGAGTCTGAAGGCCATGTAAGCAATCTTTCGACTGCCCAGGAGCTAAAACATTGCACAAAAAACCGTTTGGAAACATTTGACCTAGACTGGAAACAAAGATAAGCTTCATGTATGGCGGCCCGTGGCGTTGTGAGTATATGCGTCGGCTCCTACGCACTTGGACCTACCTGTCTGGGTTCGATTCCTGGTACGACAAGAAATACTTTTCACGGCCCCACCTATTTCGAGTCACTGACAATGCTCAAAGAGTATAACTGTCTAGAAAAAGGCTGAAGTGCCACCCATATTATAAAGGCTGATTTTTCAAAAGCTATAGGAAAGTTTTTCAAAAAAAAACACATAAAATTCAGAAAAATGCATGAAATCTTTATTTGAATCGATAGTACGGTCCATATAATTTAATGTTTGAAGATTATTTCATGCAAATGTTGAGCTTGACTGCGCCTCAAATGGTCCATCCGCTTAGTCCAATTTTGGCATACTCTTTCCAACATTTCGACCGGTATCTCACGAATAAATGCTTCAATGTTGTCTTCCAATTTGTCAATTGGAGCGGGCTTGTCTGTATAGACATGAGCTTTAACATAGCCCAACAAAAAGGCGTTAAACAGCACGATCTAGGCGGCCAATTGACCGGTCCCGAACGTGAAATAAAATGTTCACCGAACTCGCCCCCTCAATAAGTCCATTGTTGCGCGTACTGTGTGCCATGTGACACCGTCTTGTTGAAACCACATGTTATGCAAATCAAGCTCTTGCATTTTGGGCAAAAAAAAGTTAGATATCAATTCACGGTAGCGCTCACCATTCACAGTTACGTTACGATTCGCATCATCTTTGAAGAAGTACGGTCCAATGATGCCACCAGCCAATAAACCGCACCAAACTGTGACTTTTTCTGGATGCATTGGTAGCTCTTGCAATGCTTCTGGCTGATATTCACTCCAAAATCGACAATTCTGCTTATTTACGTACCCATTGAGTCAAAAATGAGCTTCGTCGATGAACACAATTTTTCGGTAAAAAAGTGGATCTTCGGCCAACTTGCCAAGAGCCCATTCACCAAAAATTGTAAGTTGAGGTAGATCGTTCGGCTTCAATTCAGACGATTCATGGTTAAATTATAGACCGAACTGAAGATGTTTGACAGTGAAACAAAACACGAAACGTGCGTCAGCTGTTTAAACCAGTGTTACCAAAAAGATAATAGCTAAAAAATCACACTTTATATTAGTATGGGTACCACACGAATTAACGCCAAAGAACCTCATAAACCGTATTTCCATCTGTGAATCACTGCTGAATCGCAACAGCATCGACCCATTTTTGAAGCGCATGGTGACTGGCGAAGTATGGTGGATCACTACAATACATCAAGCGAAAACGGTTGTGTCCGATCACCGAGTCGCAAATAGTGGCCAGGCCAGGAAGGTCTTGGTGTGTGTTTGATGGAATTGGCAGGGAATCATCTGCTATGAGCTGATTTCCTACGGCAACACTCTTAATTCGGACGTGTATTGTCAACAACTGGTCCGTCTGAAGGACATCCGCTCAGAAGCAACCAGCTTTGGCCCATAGGAGAGGAATTGTGTTCCATCGGGTGCATCCATCATAACGCCATGCCACTAGAAGCTCCGGGAGCTTGTTTGGGAGGTCCTTATGCATCCGCCTTATAGTCCGAAACTAGCACCAAGTGATTACCAAGTCCGAGGCGTACGGTTTCGTTGAAGAAAAGTTCACCTCAAAAGAAGCTGTGAAGCAAAACTCTCTCAGTTTTTCGCCAGTAGTAGGGACGAGGGCTTTCACGAGAGAGGGATAACGGCATTACCATCAAAATGGCAACAAATCGGCAATTATTTGACCTAAATTAGACTATCTTTACTAGGGGTAAATACAGCCTTGAATTAAGTGCAAATATAATGGATTTCGATTAACTATACTTAGCATGTTCATTTGTATTTGCCACAAACTTTTAGACCTTTGAGCATATTTTAAAAGAAATAAGTTTATTGGTTAGAATTTTGTACGTGTTATTAGTCTTCCATGAGTGGAACTAGATAATTTTGTGCCTCGTTTGAATGTCTAAATTTGAACCAAAACAATTTCTCCGATCTGCCCATTTTGTGAAGAGACTTGAGATGTGCGAAAAAAAAACCATTGTATGCCCGCATTTTGGCTGTGATGTGCTCGAAAAAGTCAAGGACGCGATAATTGTGACGTGCCTCTTACAAGCAACAAAGTCCTCTTCACATAAGCATAGTAGGGGAATTGCGAATTTCGGAATCTCGGACACTTCATTCACATGGAATTTTCTCATTCGCAGAGAGCTATGGGTGGAATTTTGCGAATTTGTTAGTTATTGTGGTGTGGACTCACCGGTATATCAGCGCTTGTGGTCAGACCTCAATAAAAGTTTGCACATGCACACAAGTCAACAACGATAAGAGCTAAGATGCATTTCATGAGTGTTATGGCATATCGAAGATCAACTCTCATGCTGTCACACACCCTCGCTCTAACGTAGTGCATTACAGCCCCGAATTTATGGATCGCGTCTGCCTCTTTGTGTGTTTTGTTCTCAGTTTGATAGTTCGCAATCATAATGATTGATTCGCAGAGAAATCGTTAATTAAGATCTTTAAGCTAAGCTTTTTTCGAGTTTCGCTTCCAATGAGTATATTTTTTTTTATATTTGCTGAAAAATAGTTATTTCTGAAGGTTCGTGTTCGCTGTTCGCGGTTGAAGATGTTTGCTAAATCATAAGCTGAAGTCCTAAGCTAAATCATAAGAGTAGACTACTGTGATAATAATTAGCAATTAAGGTTACTAATAGTGACTGATGGGCTCAGCAATAAAACAATGTATTCATTTGGTTTTACCAGCATTTTGTGCAAGGATGTACGCATGCTAAAGGGGGGCCTTGCCGGGAACTCTGCCATAGGCACACATGCTATGCGTCTGAACTTACCGTATAACAACTTTTGCAGAAGCTGCAGGGATGAGGAATAGACAGAATCTTTGCAACAACTGTAATTGCTCAGCCGCAGCAAAAAAAAGAAAGCAGATCCCATGAAAGTACTTCTTCGTAGAGCTGGAGGACTTGAGGGAGTTGAACTGAAAAATCTCCTAAGATTTATATGTGCATCTGGCAGGTCTAACGGTGGTAAACCTTCGCAAACAAGGTCACAACGGACCCAATGAATTGGGCTAAGTGAGCCACGACCTTAAAGCCGATAGGGCACCCGAATACCTACCTACCTACCTGTCCCGACTGCGTGTGTTGATTGTCGATTGTCGATTGAATCTATAGTCGACTGAAGTATCAAAGTAGGTATTGTGTAGACTCAGTCCACATTATGTGAATTAAAAACGTGCATATTACGAATTTGTATAGTTTTGACAGTTGTGGATATCGAATTTCTCAATTTCGATATCCACAACTACGTACGTTAGAGAGAGAAAGCGTGTGAGGTTCCATGAATTAGAGGGAGCACAAAGCTCATGGGACTGGTCATTAGCTGGTCTAATGGTGTTTCAGCACAAGACCCTAGAAGTCTGGTATGTTAAACAGACGGATCAAAGATGGAATCTGGAGTGGGGGCAGGAGTCTTTCGACCCAAAACAAGGTTTCCTTACCAATGGGGTCGAATCCTACAGTGTTCCAAGCGGAAATACACGCCATCGGGATCTGCGGATTAAGGTCGCATATTCTGATATTTTTAGACAGTCAAGCAGCACTTAAGGCACTCTCGTCTAATCTAGTGCACTCCAAAACAGTCAAATGTTGCTATGCCGCTCTACAATCCCTTGCCAGACACAACAAAATGAAGCTTGGCTGGGTCCCTGGACACAGAGGGATTGCAGGTAACGAATCGGCAGATGAGCTCACGAGGCCAGGCTCGGAATCTGCATTCATCGGTCCTGAAACGTACTGTAATGTCAATTGGACAGCAACCACAACTCAGATTAACGAGTGGGAAAACAAACTTCGCCTAGACCAGTGGACACATAGTCATGGTGAACTGAACTATCACCTTAACAAATAAAACCAGTGTCACGATAACGTATGTTGGCTCTGCCTCGAAGAGGGTGCAACTTCTGAGCACATTTTGTGCGAATGCCCGGTACTAATATGGTTAGGGAAACGTGTCTTCTACAGGAAGATACTCACTTCAGTGGCTTTCGAAATATCCACTACAAAGGACTTGTAATATTTTCTTATATTGTAATACTTCATGAGGGAAGTACTCAAATCAAAATACAATAGATCTATTCTGGTCCGGGTGTCGTTGCCTTCACGGCATGGGTGCTCATGGGCTTATGGGACGGCTTCGCTGGTACAATGTAATGGTTTTCTCGATTGTGAATCGAAACAGAAATAAAGTACATTAATAGCTGGTTAATTCGGAGTCGATGGGAGATGGTTATTCGGAATAAACGAATTTTCCTTTCGCGTTCCCGTTGATGAAAAAGAACTTAATACGGCAAATTAATTAATTAACCCAAACAACTAAATTTAAATTGCCCGGACTACCCCAATAGATGATTTCCGATGATTTGTTCCGACTTACATATTTAAGATCTATTTGCTACATATATGCCTGAAACACAATAGGGCTTTGCTGCTGGCGTTTTTCACGTTACGAGTCTAGAGTTTCAAACGCGCTTTGAAATGACAACTCAATTTATCAGCTGTTTTCAATTCACAAATCCCACATGAAAAATAGTGTGATCTTACTACTCCGCTAATTTCAACAGATAAATTAACCTCAGTCAGCTGTTGCCATCAAGAAGATCTCTCAATTTTTAAGGGAGTGTGAGTGAAAGCGCCTCTCGCACTGATTTTGCCAACATGTCGAAAAATCCTTACGTGAAACTGCCCTCTTACGTTTTATGACATATGATTTGCGTGTGTTGAATGAAAACGCCAGCAGAAAAGCCCTATTGTGTTTCGCGCAATATGTGTTCAATCATTGCGTTGTTTAATTATTGCTAATTTATTTTATTTTTACATAAAAAAAACTGCGACTGCACTGACGAATGATTATGTCGACCATCAAAACACTCAAAAAAATATTGTGGTCTCGTTCCTTAAACGTCATTTTTAGGTAAAAGAAATTATATTTTAACCCATCATTTAAGCTTAACGACATCACACATAGATAATGGCAGTTCTTCATGGCATGCAAATTTATCTCAAAATCAGCATTCATTACTGATGTTAGCAGACAATTACTGACTTTCGCTTTTTCATTATTTATCAGAAAAAGGATTTAAATGGTTGTTGATGAATTAGATTTTGCACTAAGAATGCCGTGACTGAAATGATAGCAATTGTGTGCTAAACAATTAATAGCGAACGTTTTAATATGTAAAGCCCGAAGCTATACGACACTTAGGACGACGGATTTAATTCGATTATGTAGTCCAGTCTGCGAGGAAGGAGAGATAAATCGACGACTTCTATGAACTTTAGAAGCATGTGGACGCAGTTAGGAAGGCAGGGATTTGTCGACCACATAGGTTGGGCCGTATTGTATCCGCGAAAACCAATTGTGCAGTATTGAAATTGACACTACAACACTGATACTACTGATTCAACCCAACCTTCCGGAATAAAGAAGGAGAAACGGCTTAAGGATCCCCCGATCGCAGATATAATACAATAAGAAATACTTTTGCGGAGTATTTTTTTTTAGCTTTTCCTTTTGTGAGGAGGAGAAATGCCTTACGTACCATAAGGAGTCCTGTTGGCGTTGACCATCCCCGTGTGTTCGGCCCTCTTTTTGTACTTTCGGGGCATACGGACTAAAACTCCTCCCAACCCTGTGGTTTCCGGCGCACCCTCTTGTGACCGCTCTTCGCATCACTTTAATCTTTAATCATACACCCTTTCGGGTTCACGTCCTTTCACAGTATTGTTCTTCTTCTCTTGTCTTTCTTCTGACAATATCTTCCACAGACTGGCAGATTCTTCCCCAATTAACGTCGCTCGCCAGCATTTTGTCAACTATATTTTTTCTGGGTTGTCACCAATGCTGCTTTCCAGTACTGTGAGTTGGGCTTCCAATCGTGTGAGGTGCGTAGTCTGTGGGGGAATCGCCATACGGGCAGCCTGGGCTATCCGTTTTACCGATCTTATGGAGAAATGTGTTGAAATTTCCGTGTGAGGAACTGGGTAACAAAGCAGTTGACCTCAACGTGCTTCCACTCAGTCATAGTATTTTTTTTTTACATCATAGCTGTCCATCTGCTTCCCGAGCTGGCCACTTCCGTATCATTTGCTGTTGAGATATCCCAGAGGTCTGGTCCAAAAATTGGTGCCTGTTCTGCTCCAGATGTTACTTCCATCCTTCCTGGGCTTTCAGTGGTCTCGTAGATCAGCTACCGACCTCTGAGATAGTCCTTCACGCTGGGATGTTAACTCTCTTTTCTAGCACATTTAGGATATCGCTCCACCTAGCTGAGTTGAATGCATTTCTTACGTCCAAGGTTGCCAGCCAAAAGATCTCCTTGGAGCTGTGTCTTCCCTGTTGGGCGTTTTGGGCAGCCTTCACCACTTCTCTTTTCCTGAACCCATATTGTCTTCCTGCCAAGTCTCCTGCTCTATGTACTGCATCTGTGAGCCGTGATTTCCTTGGGAAGGCTGCTTCTTCAAGACAACTGTGGTACATGTTGAGCAGCAGGTTAGGGCGTATTTGGCCAGTCAGGGACTCCTCCTCCACTTCCTCCATTCAGCTCTTTCTGGAACTGCCAAGCCGCTGCCTACATGTTGCTTTGGGAAAGACCTCTCCTTTTCGGTTCGGACAAGTTGTTGCCTGTGATGATGTCCTTCCATACCGCGCCGCGTTTCTCCCACTGATGCACTAAAGAACCCCATTTCAGCAGCTAGTATTCGGCCATTATTATCATATAAACGCAACAAATGGAAGTCAACAAAACGCTGCATCGAATCAAAATAATCACAACCAGACGATAATTAATTAATCAATATCATTTGAGTTCGGAGTGCAGCCTTTAATGGCGATTATCACACATGTCCTTGTTCATCCATTCAGCCCTGGGCATCCTTTCTTGTTGATAACCAAGTTAAAGGAGTGTACAGAGCTAAAAAAAAACCTCATGAGCATCGTCGCCACAAAAAATTTCATCCAAATCAGTTACCTCCTCCAAAGCCCAACATCTTAACCGCTGTCAACCGAAAAGTCAACATGAACAAACACATTCATCCGCCGGCATTCTCCCAAGTTGTAGGCAATCAGTTTGGACTGCATGCACAAGCCCCACCCTTCGACGCTGTCTTAAGTGTGTATTCACACAAGCAGCCATTTCGATACCATCGTGATAATTTTCAGCGGAGGATAGCGAGCAAATTTGTCTAAATTCACGGCCGTGCGCCCGCATACATATGTGCTGCCGAAAAGACCATATTTTTGCAAGCTTTTCGGTTGATAATCAAAAATTAACACGGTACATTATCGGCGTAAAAACAGCAAAAACAAAAACAAATTCCGGAATTCATTAAATCTGTCCCCGGGGCTGTCAACACTCGATCGACACCCTTTGCAAGGTGGCACGCGAACTTGGGTTATTTTCGGTGCAGAGTTCCCGGCAATCGTTTCACAATGAAATTCGCTCTAGTTTTCGTGCTTTTTGCAGTACATCCGTACCTCATCCTCGCTGCGGAGGACAGGCGAGTCCTCGCCCCGCAGCAGGGGGCAAACACCAATTCCACAGAAGTGATCCTGCATCGAAGGAGGAGATACTTGGACTTTATCAAAGCCACCCGTGTGTTTGTACGTTTCTCAGAGTTCCTGTTAAATTCAACTTTTGCTCGAACTGTTCGATTTTTTCCCATCAGTTCCGCGGCAACATTAAGCAGAACGTGTTCACCTATGGTTCTCTGTGGGCCTTTGCCCAGGGATACAAGATGAATAATCCGATGCTTAATGACAAGGGAACGAGGCCCTTCCGCCGGGACACCTACGAGATGGTGGAAGCCATGATGGACCTGTATGCTATATGATAATCAATTTTTACAGTCTTGTTTCTATCATGACAATCCACCTTAGGCACGGATTTGATGGCAAGGCGTGCGTACTGAATTTATTCTGCACCGTTACAAGGGATCGGGATGGCGCGCACTCGGGAGGGTTCCTATTCAAGCTACTGCGGCATGTTTTTAAGTGAGTACAGTGCGTGTGTGTGTTCAGTGGAAAATTGTGCGTGTACTTCGGGCGTGAAAGTGTCAGCCGTGTGTGCACGTAAATCATTATGACCAGTTGATGGTCCTTTAAGGTGGATGTTCTTAGGAGAGCCGCGTCTCCTGAATTGGGTGTCCTGACAAGGTGTTTACGAGTGTGTCGAAAGTGCAAGTAGGAGAGGGACATGATTTTTTTTATCTTTGAGTGTTTTTATAGTTTGCTTATGGTGCTCTAAAATATTCACGGGAGTTTAGAGGGCCTTCACCTGGCATTGCGCATACGTAATGTAGAATTGTAGAATTTTGTTCTTTTAACTTGTGCCCTCTGTCCAACTATGTGATGTACAAAAAGGCTGTTTCTATTTAAAAATGCAATAAAATGAACAAAATTGAATTTGTTCCATGCATTATAGCTTTATTTGTAAGAACAAACATTCCTATTAATAATGAAATACAATGTCGTGCAAGGGACTGCCTCGGCTGGCTTCGCGCATTCTGTCACCTCAATTTTCCAAGCCCTTGTTGATGGCTTGTATTGGCTTAGAGTGCTTGAATCGATTCCAAATTGTTGGCATAACATCGGTCCTTCATGGTTCTTTACAAAAAAAAAAGTGCAAATGGGTCAAAAATCACAGCTCGGAGGCGGCCAATTGTCATCGCCACGCGATTTGGGAATTTGATTCGCAAAAGATCGATTGTGGCATGGGCCGTATAGCACGGCGCGCCATCATGCATGAACCATAGGCAGTCTAAATCCATGTCCTCAAATTCAGTAGAAAAAAAATCTGTTAACATGGCGCCCACCGTTGAGCAACACGTTGTTCCCAGCTTCATTTTCGAAGAAGCCCACAGCAGCCACATTGTCATTGCCGACGGGGACAATGAGTGTTGTCCACTAGCACACCAGTCTCACGAACTTTTTGTACAAACTTGCAGACAGCAGTCGCTGTGAGTGCCCCATTTTGGCCAACACTTCTTCTTTTCAAAAATTGCACTTTTTGGGCTACACAGCTCACTTTGGATATAAGTTTTCAATATTTGCCAACGTTGTTCAAGCGTAGAGAGACTCATTTCGTTCCGCGGAGGTATGAGACTGACTTTCTGTCAAGATTTCGAGTGGAAAACGGCTGTCAGTGTCAAAATAACCTATGATTTACGAAAAAAAAATAATAGATTGCCCACCCTGTATTATTACTTTTGCTATGTTGTTTCGAATTTACTAAATACAAGTCACAATGATTATTTAACTCTTTATTTGAAAATGTCTTAACAAATATGATAAAATGCATAGATGTGTGTTCTTATTTACTTACTTTGGCCGGCGACCCATGAAGGGTCCGAGCCTGAGCAATTGCTGCCTTCCATCGTTGACGGTCCTGGGCACGCTGCTTCCAGTCATCAAGCTTGCATCAGCAATTATTTGGTCTTTATACCGGTCTTCCTCTCCTTCTCGAACAAGTAGGCTCGGATTCAAAGACCCTCATTGTTGGAGCATTGTTGTCCATGAGCTCGATGTGGCCGAGCTAGTGCAGTCGACGGATTTTTGCCTTCCGCACTACATCCGAAGGTACAGCTTGTAGAGTTTGCGGTTATCTTTTCTCCTCCATTCGCCTTCCTCGCAGACGGGACCATATACCCGTCGTAGAATTTTTCTTTCGAAGGTACCAAGAATCAGCTCTGCAGTTTTGCTTCGGGTCCAGCTTTCGTCTCCATAGAGCAGGACTGGCAAAATAAGAGTTTTGTAGAGCATGATTTTCATCCTTCCAGTCAGGAGTTTTGAGCCCAGTTGTTTTGACAAAGCGAAGTAGCACCGGTTGCCAAGGGCGATTCTACGACGGATCTCCACTGTGTGTGTTCTTGCACAAAAGTTTATTCTGAAAGATGCAAAAGTGTGTGCAAAAGTGTGTTCTGAATATGTGTGGGTAATCAAGATATAAATCGCCACCTTACTCATGAAGGTTCAAAATCGTCTATGTTCCATTTCTTAAGTATGGTCCATCTCAGGCTTCTACAAATCTGTTGGAATTGCCTCCACACCGGAGAGTTACCAACAGAACCCTCGTCGTTTCACTACGTTTGTCTTTTGCCACGGTTTCTTTGTAACCTTTGAACCTTGTGAAACTGTTCTGAAACTGTGGAAACAATGGGCTTGACTAAATATGTTCACAGGGAAACACAGACTTAAGAATTGAATCATCCAGCGGACTAGGACTAACATAATTGTTTGGACATTTTTTTGTTTCGCTTAATTGACAAAAACGGGTATAACTTTCGTCAGGAATCAGGAAGAATCAAGCGCCATAGAAATACCCAACTTCACAGCTGGTAGTCTCCTTGTCCACAGACGAATAATCACGAACTACCGAATATTGCTTCATACTTACACACTTGTGTAATTATCTGCCTAAAAATTGCAATGCACTTATTTTCTACAAATCCATCTATAGCTCCTGCACCTTTCATGTATCGTAAATGTGGGGAATTAAATCCCTCTAAATGACTTTCTTGGGGAAGACCAACATTTTTAACAAGTTACTTTCGCTTGGATTACTAAGTCTTTACTTACTTATAACGCCAGCGACCCGTGAAGCGTCTGAGCATGAGCAATCGCTGACGGTCCTGGGCATGCTACTTCTAGACATCAAGACCAAGGCGTCTTGCGCCCGCGATGACTTGGTCTTTATACCGCAGGTTTGGTCTTCATTTTCTTCTCGTATCAAGAGTCTCGGAATTGCAGACTCTGTTAGCTGGAGCATTGTTCATGCGCTCGATGTGCCCGAGCCAGTGAGGTCGACGGACAGTTGACTTCCGGACAACATCGACATCCTTGTAGAGTTCGCGATTGTGTCTTCTCCCCTATTCACCTTCCTCGCAGACGGCACTATTTACACGACGTAGAATTTTTCTTTAGACTCAAAATAAGAGATCTCTTGAGCATGATTTTGGTCATTCGAGTCAGGAGTTTTAACCCTAGTTGTTTCGACAAACCGAAGTACATATGTAGAAGCGGTTGCCTTGGGCGATTCGCTAGGATGTCGTTTATGGAGTTCACATTTGCCCCGAGGTAGACAAACCCCTTCACTCAAAGTTGTAGCAGTCGATTGTGGTGTTTTGCCCCAGGTGGTGTGGTTGGAAGCATATATTACGTATTGTCCTCATTGACCTTAAGACTAGATCGTTTCGCCTCCTCTTCAATCGCCGCACACGCTTCCACTACGCGCGACGATGTCGATGTCATCTGCGTAACCCAACAGTTGGACCGACTTATAGAATATAGATCGTTCCGTGTTTACAGCTGCCCGTGGCACTATGTTCTCCAGTGCCAGATTGTAGAAATTAAACGACAGCGCATCTCCTTGCGGAAATCCGGTGCAGGTTATGAACGGTTCGGAGGTCCTTGAACCGATCATCGTTTTGAAGCTCACTG
The DNA here is from genome assembly GCA_907269125.1 of Eristalis pertinax. Lineage (NCBI taxonomy): Eukaryota > Metazoa > Arthropoda > Insecta > Diptera > Syrphidae > Eristalis > Eristalis pertinax. Next base: position 44,517,336 of record OU026145.1, on the reverse strand, counting down.
GTCTCTTCCAGGATTTGCCTCTGTGTGAAAATGCGGTCTATAGTCGATTTGACGGGTAGGAAGCCGCACTGGTACGTGCCAATTAGTGCGGTGCAAACGGCTTTAGACGTACAACGTACACTGTACAGGATCTTATAGGCGACGTTGAATAAGACTTCAATCTTCAAAAGGCCTTGATTGAATGATATTGTTCGTAGTTTTTGAAGTGATACTGCATGATGGACTCTATCAAAAGGCTTAAAGGGCCAGTCCCACAAAATCAGTTGCGGAAGATCACATGATTGAGAGTTAGATGGGAAATGCAGTCCACAAGTGGAATCCATCATGCCGGATCAAGTAGACGAACTAACTAACTTTTTCATGCATTGAGAGCGCCTTTCCCACCTAAAATCGTTTTGTTTCTATGTCGTCTTATTGCAGTTGAAAAGATTTCAACTAGATTTCAACTAGAATTCTTGTGGAATGTAAACCTAACACGAAACTGTTTCGTGTTTGGCCCTTAACAAAAACTGTGTGTAACACATCACCTTGCTTATTATTCTCTTAAGTACTCAGCCACCCCCAGGGTAAGTTAGTTGCACCAAGTCGAAAATCGCGACTGGTTCCGCTTGGACATAGCTCCTAATGAGTTAAAGGTGACTTTGCCCTGCGACCACTTTAATGGATCATGTGGGCCACTGAAGAAGAGATGAGATGAGAATTCAAATAGTACTGGAAGAAAAAGCCATTGAAGGACCAGAGCCATTTTTTTTTTAGAAAAATATAGGCTCTCAGTAACTGATGAGATATTTTACGTCGAGTAATCGATTTGTTGCCTGATTTCCGCTGTTCCAGCCCCGGCGAAAGCAAAGTTAATATACTTTTATCTAGTATTCATATCTGGTCCAGTCACAATTTGACGTTGTGATCAAATTCACGGCACTATCAATGGAGTTATCGATAGTTTGACTATGGGTATCACAATGGACCAACATTGTCTAAGAGTGCTGGCGATTTCGCTGGCAGCCCTCTAACTCTATCTTACCTACCCTATCAAAGTATTTATGGAAAAACAGGAAACTGCCTCGATGAGTGAAGGAACACTTCAGTTTTATGTCGATTATGAACGGCCATGCTTCGGAAGCTTTTCACAGACTTGTACATTCTATGAGCTTTGTCCGTGAATCGACAGAGGTGGAACCGAGACTGCTCATCTCGGGTATTGACTAGAACCTCTCAGCGTAAGAGTCGCCACACGGCGGGAAACATGATAAAACAATATCATCGACGACATGAGTGGGTGTTGTAGAAGCTAGACCAATGTTCAAGAAAGCTGCACATTGTATTAGCGACAGAAGGCCTACCAACATCAAAATATATATATTATCAGGCAGCCAAGCTGTCCCTAAGGCGCTAAAGAGGTACACATTCAACTCTAAGGCTGTCAGAGAATAACAGATCGAAGCTGAGTGCTTGGGTGCTAGGACATGAAAACTATGAAGGAAATGAAAAGGCTGGCGTACAAGCCAAGGCAGGTGCTCAAATATCCTTCATTGGGCCCTCTCCTCACTATGAATTCAATAACACAGACACGAACCTCCATCTACAGAAATGTACCAAAGACACTAGTTCTGGAACAACCAGGAGGGTATTAAACATCCAAGAATATCCATGGAATAAGACCATAACCCAAAACGAGCCAAGGGAGCTCTAGAATTTAAAAGGGATGACCTGGAAGTGCTGTGTGTCACCTCCATAAAAGCCTGTCTAAAGAGACTATGGAACACGTAGTAACCGACTGCCCAAGCCTTGTCCGAGAAAGATTCAAAGCAATAAACAGAATATAAGTAGCAGGGAAAGACTTTTAAGAAATCCCATCTAGACATGTTGTCAGATTTCTGAAGGCAGCACTCAAACTCTAGATCAAGAGAAGGCAGCACAATGGATTTTTATGCTCGCAGTATTACTGTCTCTTGTGACACAGCCCGATCTCTTCAATTCAATTTAGCGTAGCGTTGGAAACTCCCAACCCCCACGCCTTTGTTCTGAAGTATCTACGTATGTATAAATTATCGAATTACTCTCGTGATGCATTATTCATGAACACTGGCCGACGCGTGGTTTTGTTCGGCAATAAAACACTTTTGCTCATGCACAAGTTATGCCGAGAGTTCAAACGACCGAGTCGGTCGACTGTTCGACTAAATCTAATTTACACGAGATATGCTAAAAGCTATACCCTCCTACATAACCTCAGACACTGATGCCTGTGTATCACACATGTTCAATTGCAGCCACTGTTCCCGCTTTGGCAACAGGTTCAGCGACTGCTCGCTTTTATGTTTTTCTGTAAAATCGTTTCAGCCATGCGTCCACCAGATGAATCTGTATAATATCGCATTCAGTGGAATTGGGGAGGTAGCTATTTATAATTATTTCTCGGATTGACGCTGTTCTATCCACTGACCTCTAATCGGAATGAATATCGAGACAGCCCGAGGATCAGTTCCAACGTGTATCCAACGAAGTGCTAAGCGATTTTTGAATTACAAGTCAGAAAGGCAGAAGTGGCGCTTGAACAAAAACAATGCTAATTGCCCAAGTCTCGTTTTGGTGCTTGTGAAGGTTTTCGGGCGAAGGTACATACTGAAACCAAAAATGTTTCGTTTTTCTCAAAGGTCTCGTTAATCGAGATGAGAATACTCGTTATATTCGGTAACTACGCTCGTTTAATGTCAGCCGTTGACTGCAGCGTGTGCCGTGCAGAATAGACAAAAGCTTTAATCTGCCGTGTAAACGTTGAAAAGCATCGGTCCCAGCGTCGACCCTTGCGCAACTCCCGCATTGGTCCATCTCTCAGATGATTAGCTGTCTTCCTGTATGTAGACTCTTTGGATGAGATTGGAGGGGAAACTCATCTTATTCAGCTTGTAGATGAGTCCCTCTATCCAGACCGTAACGAAAGTCTTTTCCTCTTCCCGGCAGCAGTCAACGGTGACATACATCGTGGTGGAACTTCATTAGAGGATGTAGCGTCGAATGTTTTTTGTCCTGAAATCCATACTGCGTGTCCGAGATGATGTTGAGATCGGTGGACCATCGCTTTAGTTTTTGCGCTCCAGGATTTTGCTTATACGTATCGCTCAACAGCGATATTGGCCTGTACGCTGACACTAGCAGCGTTTCTCTTTTTTTTGCAAACGCTGCGCTCATAATTATATTTTAACTTTATTATTTTTGCACACGTTTGGCAACCCTCGTTTGACCAAAGTTTTTGGGGCACATTTATTGTATGCTTCTCCAAACTCAACCCTTCTGATGCGTTGATGTTGCACAACTTGTCCGACTTATCCATTTAAGTTTTGGAGAGTTTAGGAAATGTGCTTCCTTCACACGAAACGTTCCGTGGAAGAGTCTTGACTTTGAATTGTCTCATGATCGAAAACATTTTTGGTTTGCACCATTTTGACTCTGAGTCACTGTACTTGCCACTGGCCAAAACTACGTAACTGCAAATTTTATGGTCGATAATCAAAAATTATCACCATACATTGCTGATGTAAAAAGAAACAACAAAAATCCCTTACTCATTAAGCCCAAATCTCGATGTGAAGCCACAGCGTTTGATGGCCCACCTTCAAAGTCGCCCGCAATCTTGGGTTATTTTCGGTTCAGAGTTCCGAGCAATCGTTTCACAATGAAATTCGCTCTAGTTTTCGTGCTTTTTGCGGTACAACCATCCCCGATCATCCTCGCCGCGGACGATAGGCGAGTCCTCGCCCCATATCAGGAGGCAAACAGGAATTCCACAGAAGTGATCCTGCATCGAAGGAGGAGACACTTGGATTTTATGAAAGCCACCCGTATGTTTGTACGTTGCTTAGAATCTCTGTTAAACAAACTTTTGCTTGAATTGTCCAAATTTTCCATCAGTTCCGTGCCAACATAAAGCAGAATGTGTTCACATTTGCTTCACTGTGGGCATTTGCCCAGGGATACAAGGCGAGTACTGCTATGCTCAATGACATGGGAACAAGGCCCTTCCGCCGTGACACCTACGAGATGCTGGAAAACATAATGGGCATGTAGGTTATATGATAATACATTTTACAGTCTGGTCTATATCGCACGCATAAACCAACTAGGCACGGATTTGATGGCCAGGCGTGTTTACTGAACGTATTCTGCACAGTAACGAGGGATCAGAATGGGCACCACTCGGGTGGATTCTTATTAAAGCTGCTGCGGCATGTTTTCAAGTGAGTAGAATGAGTGTGTGGTGTGTCAGTGTCTGTTGTCCGTGCACGTTAATTATTACGACGGTTGAATAGAAAAGTGATGTTCTCTGGGTAGAGGTGGTATCTCAAGAGAGTTGCGATGGTTCACTCGAAGATGAAGTGTTTATCAGTGTGTAAAATGGATACAATTTTTGGTATGTTTAGATATGTATATATTTTGCTGATCATCTGTTGGTGTCGCTATAAAGTGTGCACCTACATGAGTTACTTTTTTCGTAGAGTTCATTACAGCACAAAAAACTCCACATTTTGGTTACTACAAATACGCGTTCACATTCTTTTATGCACCTACGCCGAGTAGGACTCATAAGCTTTTGATTAATTTGTAATCCATCGAAAACTTATTTCCGTAATTGCATTGGATTTAACTCTTGCAACATGTAAAGAATAATGAAGATTGGCTTCTTGAACTTTTCTAGCTAGAGTCGTTTCAAAAGTCAGTGACTGCTTCAATTATCACCTCTTTATTATTTTATATATATCTCCAAGACATTTCTTCAGGCTTGAAAACTGAAAATACATAGACTGGGGGCGGTAGAAAATGCAGAATGAGGTAGCAGTTTGGAGCTCATCTTTTCACTTCTTGTAAAATTTCACACGTCTTCCAAACGCAACCTTTATGTTTTCGGTATATTCGTCAATACGGCCGTCACGTCTGTCACTCTATTCCAACTCGCCACATTTGTGAAGCTATTTGCATCACATTTTGGAATATGAATATTTGCGCCTAGATGTCATAGAGGAGTATTTCGGGAAATGAAAGGGTTAAGTTAAGGATCCATTTCTCTTTCTCTCTTTCTAAGCTTTGTTTTAGAGACATTAAATCCCAAAATGGGTGACCATTTTGCCCACGATTTGTAGAGCAAAGTTACTGGGAATATTTTCTAAAATCGGCTTCAAAGAGCGTGGTGGTTTTTTAACTCTTATGTCAATGGATGTTTTAAAATCATTCCATCAATGAAATATGTCTGGCAGGACTTTCACACATTTTGTATGAAAATTGATGAAACTCAAAGAGATAATTAATTTTTAATATTTTGGATATGTTATTATTTTGGTTTCTAATTTGAAATTTTTTTTGTTATATAACATTGATATTACTACGTATTTTCTTGACTTACATACTTATTATGGCATTTGTGTAAGTTTGTTGTAAACACACTTCAGACCAAAAAGTATTCCTCGAAGAACTGTCCTTCTTGCGCTTGGCGAACTCGAATGTTTTTTGCTTGTAACTCTTCCAGCATCTTATCATCATCAGCGTTTTCTATATATGATATTCTCTCTACTACCGAGTTCGTCTCCGTATCAGAATTATCTCTATCAGGAACATAATCCGCATCAACGCTACTAAAACTTCTCCTTCAGAGCCATTCTCTAGTACTTCCTCGGCAACCCTGACCGCAACGCTAACGTGTTGCTCCCTTTCCTCTTACATAGCTCATGCGGCTCCAATTGAATGCTTTTATTTCGGCAGCCGTAATAATTAACTATTGTATAAGTATTGTGTTTCCAATTTGCTTCTAAGATACTGTAAGACAAATATGAATTGCCACAATACCACAATCTTGGGCAGCTGCTCCATCGATTAGAAAGGGATATGCTTCGATGGTTTTGTCAGGTGGCACGAATGTCATCATGCCTTGGCATCCGACTCCATCAATTAGGTGACCGCTTGGCACATGTCCAAAAATTCGCCTGGTTCCGCTTGGGCGTAACCCCTGATGAGCTAGAGTCGATGGCGAAGGGCGGTTTTTTTTTGATTGCAACATCTAACGCAGCAGGGGCACATACAAAATAATGTCCTTTCTTTTCCAGGAAACTACTCAATTAATAATCTTTATGGAAGATTTGTACCATCATCTTCTCACTCGCATGATCCATAACAGGGGTCGCGCGGTAATTAGACAAATAAAAATCCATGACCTGCTTATGCCTCCTGCCAACCTATTTGTACTTTATTTAATATAACTAATGTTTGTTTTTATACTATAAGCTAATATACAACACAATATATAGGTGAATTGTTGTCAAAAATTCAAATGTGCTACGAGGGAAGGTGAGGAAAAGTGTGGTGAAGAAATAAAAAAGAAGAAACGTTTTTACGTTATTTTTGATGATTGTAATCTAGATATAATAGCCGCGTGGATACGTTAGTTAAGTTAGGCCAAACATTTTTGAAGTTTTCTCGGCCACTTTACTTAAAGCAAAAAACATTAATAAACTATATTAAACATTTTATTCTATTTTGTACAATCCCTTATCAATTTGAACACGTCCTCTTTGGAGAGAATCTCATCTCCCTAGCTGAGATCAGTACAAATATTGCCTACGCATCTTCTGGCGTCAACAAATCTAATTTTTTGCAGTGCACCTCACTAACAGCCCAAACCGGCTTAGTGGGAACATGATGCATGACACCATAAGAAGTAAGCTTGGCGGAAGCTGTTATTGGCGAAGGTTTTAGTTAAGTTAGTTAATCCTGCAGCACATTGAACTCGCACATCTAATTAGTTAAGGACCTTTTCCATTTGCCTACGGCTGCACATGGTCTTTTGCTCCACTTTCTTCCGTCACCTCTCCCATGCATCATTTGCATCGTCGCACAGGTACGAGAGTGTTCCGTTGTCTGGTCTAGCTCTGCGTGAAAAAGCGACCATTAGTATTGGACATATAAACCCCTTACCATACACATATCCCTGCTCACCCCGTGCAGTTTGCGGTTGCCTCCAATAGCCATCAATGCCTGCATGATCAGAAATCTTACTCACTTCACCTCTTTCCGATACCACCCATGTCCAATGCAGACTGTGTTCATCTAATAGTTCTCAATTCAGCCAGCGCTATGAACCGGATTCATTTGATTATTTTTTACTGTGGATTGTATTTCTTGTCGTCTCAAATTCTGTTCCATTTCATTTGATCTTACATGTGTTGTTTTAGCAAAAGTTATAGAAAAACACCTTTCCACTTGCATGTGTCGACACTGATTGAGCTGTTGTCGGAGTTCATTCATCGTACGCATGAGTCACTACCGAAATAACATCTGAACAGTTCTAAATAAAAACTTGAAAAACCAATTACTCGCATTAACCCATAGGAAAACCTGAATGAGGAAAGAAAAGTCCGACTTGCCTTCTCACTTTGTGCCGCTCCCTGTGAACGACTTGGGAAAGAGCATGCACCACCTAATCAACTCGTAATTATCACAAAGCGAAGCACATGCCCGTTGGATCAACCGAAAACTTCACTGCGGTGTCTTAGATCGTAATCAAACTCCAAGAGAGGCACAAGCATCGTTTTAAAAATGAACTCGACTCAGAAACTATTCCTCAGCGTCTGCTGTGTAACGTTTTTTGTTCAAACTTTCGCCTGTCAGTACGACTGTGAAGGAAAACCTGGCAACAGTACCGTGTTGAGTCGACCGCGGCGGTACTTAGACTTCTTGAAAAACTCTCGTGTGTTTGTAGGTTTCTTGTGACATTTTTCTTGATGGGAAAATTTAAATGAAAAACAAAAAAAAAACAAAAATTTATTTTGACACAGCTTCGAGCGAATATAAAGCAAAACTTATTCACGTGGGGTGGAATTTGGGCGAATGCCCAGGGCTTTAAGGCGTCCATGAATATGTTGAACGAAAACAAGGCGTTGCGTCCCTATCGCAGGGACACTCTGGAAGTTGTCCAGAAACTGTTGGATCTGTATGTTCGCCCACATAATTGCTGGTAAAATGTAAGAGTTTTCAAATAATGTTCTTTTGCGATTCAAGCCAGGGCATGGACGGGGAAGCGTGTATAATGAAGGCATTTTGCACGGTAACTGGAGGTTCAGATGGCCACTCGTCGGAGGGATTTCTAATGAAACTCATGCGACACGTATTTAAGTAAGTAAACATTAAAAAAAAAAGACAGAAATGTGTGATTTAAACTCCGTGCCGTTTGAAAGCTTAAGAATTCGCTTTCAATTCGTGAATGAAATCCATTTGAGTGGTTTTCTAGTGTCGTTTCCAACCGAAATCAAGTAAAGTGATCTTCAGTGAGGACACTCGAACTTAAAGTGCGTGTGTGATGTAGCCATTCAATTGCGTCTTCCATGAGGGGCAGAATGTCCATCGCAGCTTGGATTGATGGTTCATAATCCACTTTCGATGACTTTGTTGCGTAAAATTGTCTTCCTTTTGCTGGATGGCGTGTAGTGACCCAAGTGCTTGATACATATGCAGATGCAAGGGAAGATGTTCATTTCAGAAATTCGGTGAACAGTCCACACTGCCGTCGCGGGATTGTTCTATGCTCCACACGGTGTTATTTTACTTATATTTGGATATTATCAACATTTTTTATTTGTGTAAAAGGCCTATCGATGCCATTATCTATAGCAGCGTTTCACAAATTTTGTTCGGAAGACACCTCGGGTTTTGTGGTGGGGTCAAAGGGGTTCCGTAGAACAAAAACATAATCGCGCCGTCAATTCGCACCGAAATTCACAAGTCACAAAAAAAATACATGCATCTAGTCATCCGCCAAAGAAAGTTTGATTATTTGTGGTTCCGTGGCCGAACAAAATTCGGAACCTGTGATCTACAGAATATATGTCCTCCGCTGCCTTGCTGTTAAGCGTGCATTAGAAATGTCAAATTTTGCATGACTTTCTCGCATAAATCAGGCTGAATTAAACCAATGGCAGGGGTTATGTTGGCTTGTGGCTTATTCGCACATACCTGCGACTTCAGAAAAACCGCACAAAAAATGTCACCATTCGAAAATGACAAATCCCACGATCTCGGTGGCCAGTTCAAATCACCTCCAGCTGGAGATGACCACTCCCTCGTCGCTCGTGCAGAATATCCAATGTGGTTTCAGCTGTGTGGTATATAACTTGTTGTAACCATATGTCGATGGTGTTCATATCATCCAATTGAGGCCAAAAGATGTTGGTAATCATCGACTTATAGCGCTCGCCGTTGACGGTGATGGCCCATTCTTAAAGATGACAGACTGATGAAGCCGCCTGCCCAAAATCCACACCAAACAGTGACCTTTTCGGTATGCATTGGGCGCCCGTGGATCTCATGTCGACTGGTATCGTCCCAAATTCAAGAATTATTTTTGTTGATGTACTCATTCATCCAGAAATGGGCTTCATCTTGTGGCGACCTTAAAATAGGCGAATCGCGCTGAACGTTGCCGGAACATAACATCAATTTTGGTAAAACAATTTTATCAATTACATGTCTTGCTTAACGCTACGTCTATTCATGGTGATTTGGCAAAAAGTAAGAAAGTAAAATTTGACAGATGTAGCTTCAACAATATGGCCGCTACCAACTGCCAAAGTTCGGAAATCCCTATTAAGGAGACCCTTTACATATTGGCTTAGTTTCGTAGCCGCCGAGACGCAGTGGGTTGGCGCTTTGACCAGGTTTCTAATGAAACTCATGCGACACGTATTTAAGTAAGTAGACTTTAAAAAAAAAAAAACATAGAAATGTGTGAGTTAAACTCCGTGCCGTTTGAAAGCTTAAGAATTCGCTTTCAATTCGTGAATGAAATCCATTTGAGTGGTTTTCTAGTGTCGTTTCCAACCGAAATCAAGTAAAGTGATGAGCGTGTGTGATGTAGCCATTCAATTGCGTCTTCCATGAGGGACAAAATGTCAGTCGCAGCTTGGCTTGATGGTTCATAATCCACTTTCGAGGACTTTGTTTAATTAAATTGCCTACCTTTTGCTGGATGGCGTGCAGTGTGTTGCATCAAGTGCTGCATAGATGGGTGCAAAAGCGGAAGTCCAACACTAAATTTCAGTCCACATAATGATTCTTCTATGATGATCGCCACAGTGTTATGACTTAACCTTTTCAAAGTGCAGTGAATATAGAAGAAATTGAGTGGTATTTCAAAAAAAAGTGGATTAGATCATGTAACCTTCTAAGAAATGTTTCATTGTACGTTAATGCTGTCAGAAATAAAAGACAGCACCTCACTGTCCTCCATGTCCATATTTTTGTAACACAATCGTCTGCTAGAACACTTCTTTGTAACACTATGTACTTATTGGCCGAGTTCGTTGCCATCGTAGCGCTTTGACTCCTACGTCGGGTGTAGGTCGGAAGAAGGATCGATACAAATTTTATAATTCACGGCTGCGTACCTTTCGATTTAGTTTTCTTGCAGAAATGTAATAAGTTTCCCGTTATTTACTCCAAACTTGTATGGTTTTAAGAACTCACCCATTTTCCTTTGAAATTGTGTTGTAGGTAGGCGCTAGAAACAACAATAAATGGAATGAAGAGGAAGAATTAAAATGTGTCCATTTTACACTTCGGGTGAAATGAGACTCAAACCACTCCGACTGTGATCCGAACTTAGCATCGGCCACTCAACCATTCTTAACGAATTCAACTTCATTCCTAATGACACCGACCGCCTACTACCCCAAGCTATCTTCGAGAAGAAATTCTCCACCCTACTATTTCTAGATCGGATTGGATGTCTGAAAACATCACGATTAAAGAGGATATGTCAAATGCTTAAAAACAACATAATGTCTAAAAGGGATATCTGTGGACACGTCAATGGACAATGTCTTGCTTAACTCAAAAACATCCCTTAGTTGCAGGGTGTCTCTTAATTGTGACATTGTGACATACCAAGCAACTGCAAAGCCGATGAACTCCCCGGTCTGATACAACCTCTTTTCTAACATTACCCGTCATAACCGCACTGTGCAATTGGCACTCATGCTCGTAGGATGGGTGTCCCATATAATGAATTCTGCAGAAGCCGCATGGATGAAGAGGAGGTAGAAACCGTGGTATCACGGTGGGGCTACTTTGGCCTAAGTGTGACTGCCTCCTGCGATCAGCCACTCTTACCTAACCTGACCTACACTTCGGGTAATAAAGGATGACCAGATAAGACTTACTTACTTATCAGGCCGGCGACCCATGAAGGGTCCGAGCCTGAGCAATTGTTGCCTTCCATCGTTGACGGTCCTGGGCACGCTGCTTCCAGTCATCAAGACCAAGCTGTCTTGCATCCGCGATTACCGAAGATTCGGTCTTCCTCTCCTTCTCGAACAAGTAGGCTCGGATTCAAAGACCCTCATTGCTCGAGCATTGTTGTCCGTGCGCTCGATGTGGCCGAGCCAGTGCAGTCGACGGATTTTTGCCTTCCGGACTACATCCACATCCTGGTACAGCTCGTAGAGTTCGCGGTTATGTCTTCTCCTCCAATCGCCTTCCTCGCAGACGGGACCATATACCCGTCGTAGAACTTTTCTTTCGAAGGTACCAAGAATCAACTCTTTTGCTTTGCGTCCAGCTTTCGGCTCCATAGAGCAGGACTGGCAAAATAAGAGTTTTGTAGAGCATGATTTTGGTCCTTCGAGTCAGGAGTTTTGAGCCCAGTTGTTTTGACAAACCGAATTAGCACCGGTTGCCAAGGGCGATTCTACGACGGATCTCCACTGTGATGTCGTTTGTGGAGTTCACGTTTGCTCCGAGGTAGACAAACTCCTTCACTACCTCGAAATTGTAGCTGTCGATCGTGAAATTTTGTCCAAGGTGGTGTGTGACGGAACGTTTTTTGATCGACAGCATATATTTTGTTTTGTCCTCAGTGACCTTGAGACCAGTTCGTTTCGCCTGTTCTTCAGTCGCCGTAAAAGCCTCCACTACGGCACGTTGAGAACGCGCGACGATGTCGAAGTCATCTGCGTACCCCAACAGTTGGACCGAATTGTAGAAGATAGTGCCTTCCGTGTTTACAGTTGCCCTCCTCACTATCTTCTCCAGTGCCAGATTGAAGAAATCACAAGACAGCGCATCTCCTTGCCGAAATCCAGTGCAGAACGGTAGTAAAATAAATTCAAATAAACCAACAACGGTGTGAGTTATAACATCAATAGTAACTTCATATTAACGCTACATTCATTTAATGAATAGCCAGTTGCAGTCGGTCAAGTCTGAGAGCCGGATCTCCGACCAACATTAGCAGTGCCAAATGTCGTCATCTGGGCTTCAATTCTTGCGTCAGTATAAACTTATGCGAACGTGGGCCTAAATCCAACCGCAGAATAAGATGGAGTCTCTAGCAAATATCCCTTTTGGAGCAACTTTGACATATTCGGAACGCTGGTCTAAAGGGCTTCTTTCAATTGCATAAGTAGAGTTGGCGGCGTACTGTAGTGCCGTTGTGGGAAAAAATACCCAAAGTGACACATTTTTCTCGGCCAAAATGCCAAGAGTCTGTGAATGGAGATCAACTTTTGCTTAGGTGCTTGTTAATGCCCCAGAAACCGCTGAATTGGCTACAAATTTATATCCCTGACACAGTACATAAACTTCTGTTCCACGGAGCAGAAATAATATCATTATCAGCGTTGGCCTTCGGATCATTATTAGAGGAGGCTCAGAAAAGTCGGAATAAAGATCATAAATAAAAACATTTTCTCGTTCTAAATCGAAAACAAAAGATTCGCTTCCACTTATTAATGAAGCGTAAGCTTTAGTATACCAAATTGCTCAAGAATTATTTTAAAATTCAATTTATCTATATATGCATAAATACATGCTGCATATTTTTGTGGTACGCTTATAAACCGTTCTAGTCAACCGAGTCGCATGCAGAAATAAATGAGTAAAGCGATACTTCGGCCATTTTTGCCCCTAGTCCACACCGTAGAAAAATGTGATAGTAGTGGAATTCCCTTGCATTCCACGCATACTTTTACAATGTTCGTCAATTCACCCCAATATGGCGGCCGATTCGTGCATTTTGTGGGATAATGGCGGCAGATTCATGAATTGTGTGGGAGATTCGTGAATTTGCCCACGGACATGTACATTATTGTTCGGAGGGTGTTCAAAAGATGATTCATATTTTTAGAGGCACATATTGTGAAATAAATAATAAGAGTGTGAATTATAAAGTTTATATTTTCTCAATTTACAGCAATTTTTTGCATTACTTTAAGACAAAAGAAATATGTACATAAATTTAAAATTTATTGAATTGGTATTTAATTCAAGAAAATAATATGTTAATTTAAGAAATCATATATGAGACATACTTTTTCCGTTTCTACTTTTCATTCTTGACTTTCTTGTAGCAATTGCAAACTAAAGTAATCAAATTCATTGAACAGTTATTCAATGATAAAAAGAATATATATTAGAAAAGTTTCATATGTAGTACACAAAATTTGTACATATAATTGAATTGATCCCATTTGCATATGTGCTTAATATACAAAAATTGTGAATGTACCTCGTGGACCCGTTTTCTCTAGTTTCTCAGTTTCGTTTTTTCTTTAATTTTTAGCCTTCATTCATTAATTGTGAAAACTTATTCATATAAATCACATAATTTGTTAAGAACAATGGCTACAAACATACCTAACTCATGCAAATTTGCAATTAATTTTCATCCCTATTTCTGAAAAAATGAGCAAGGAAGCTGTTTATTTTAAGTGATGCAAGCAAATGTTTCAGTAGTATTGTTATTATTAGTTACCGCTACACATGTTTGGTGTGAATGCTTTTTTCGATATTATGCATATGCAAAAATACTTACATACATGAAGTACTGTATTCATTAATGCATAAATAATTAATGTAAACAATGGCAAAATTATTTTCCCCAGTACATCAGACTGTAACTCGCAAAAAGATAATACATGAACATACTCCTTGTTCGTTTGTTTAGCCCTCCTTACTGTGTTGAAAATTTAACACTGAAATTTGCAAAAAGTTCAAGTAGCGAGCGAATTTTCAAATAAGAACTCTAATTCACCCCAATAATATGGTTGGGGAAGGGTATCAGCTGTTGGCCAGCTGTTAGCAAGAGCTCACACGTATTCACAGACAGGCGACGAAAAAGCGTATAAAAAACGCTGTCAGATGAAATCAAGGGGCAAGAGAGGAAGAAGTTGAATATCTCTTTACTCATTTATTTCTGGTCGCATGATACGTACACCGTTGGAAAGGTAATTTCGCGTAGATGTGCACAATATGGTAAACACATGTACAGAATTGTGTTATATTATTACTAGAAAATATCATAGCACACATTTATATAATTTCCCAAAATTTTGAAGCATTGACAGTGATAGAATTATTATTGCATGCATCTGTTTTTTTTTTTTTAACTTTAGATTACTCAGTTAATATTTGAGCTATATCAATCATTTTTGGATAACGATAAGATCTCGTGGCACTTGTACTATGCCCCAAACGGGTTCCAAATGTTACGGTAGTATTTAAGTATTTCCACCTTCCCCATACAATGGGACAACTGCGTGGCGGCTATGCTTTCTTCACTTCGCACCAATATCTGCCTGGTTGGCTTAAGGTAAACAAACGGCACCAACGATCGGCACTTTGCGCCTTTGCAATCGAGCCTGAATTTCGATACATTTTTGAAAAAAAATTCTATAATTTTGTCACGTCTGAAATGGTAAGCCTTGCTGTGTATTTTGTCAGCAGGATTTCATTGGTAACTTTGAGAGTCGCTGAGCCATAATAATTAGAAAAACTGTCATTGTTGTTTGGTCACTCTTTGGATATGGTTTACGCAAAATACTCGTAGTAGTTGAACTTTTAACGCAATTGTGGTAAACTCCCAGCACTAGTTGCATATCGATCGTGCAGACAGTATTCTGTGTGGCGTAGTGAGGTCCTGTTGAACCATTTTTTAAATCATCTGCTTTCAAAATTGTCCAGTTTAGTAGAGTAGCACTCACCGATGGAGGTTATGGCAAGAAGTAGAGACCGATCATTCCAGTCGACTACAAACTTAACTGCGATAATACTGAAAATGATACGTACACCTGTTTGTTTAACTTGATAAACGCCAGAGTCGTTGAACAATTTTTCACAGTCTGTTCAAACTTCTGCATGGGCGCGTGGCTGATAGTTCTGAAGATACTATTATGATGAATGACGAAGTCACGTGAGCATAGTCGACACGGGCAGAACCCATCTTCGCTATGGTTGGCTGGCCAAAACCTGTTCTAACAAAATTTAACTCTAGGTGACCCCTTGCGTTACCCATTAGTGGCTTCCCCCACTATTTTTGGCCTAGTAGCAGACGACCTGTTCTTCCGTCCATATTCCAGACGTGAGCATTTTCCAGTCGAGTCGCCTCTACTACTTCTCAGGTTCAGTTAAAGCTGACATTCTTGTAAGCGTTCTTATTTGTTTGCACGTCATCTGTGAATCAGCCGAATTCAATTAGCCATCGCATAGCAATACAATGTTTTCACACCACCCGTCTAGCCGTTATAATGCCGTCATAAATTCAGGTTTCGAGAATTTCCATCTGTCCACATGATCCACTCGCTGATTAACACAATTAACAGGCCAGCCCGCAAGCGGGTCAGTCCCAAAGTTACACGGCATTGTTTACGGTCACACGAAAGTAGACACGAACCGTCGTCCACCACAGTAGCTCGGCACGAAACTGATGAACAAAATACTCCGTCATGAAGTGCATTCGAATAGTGTTCCTAGTTGTGCTGTGCTTAGCCTCTTGTGTTGTTAATTCTGCGAGCACGTCCATATGCAAGGCGGCTGGCGACAACAGTACGCTATTAAGTCGTCCAAGACGCTCCTTGGACTTCCTCTCAGCTTCCCGTTTGTTTGTATGTCAAATGGAAATTCCTCCCTCCTTTTCGGTTTAGTTTAAATGTTGTGTTCATCAAAACAGTTTCGAGCGAACATAAAGGAAAGCGTGCAAACGCTGGGCGCGATTTGGGCGCACGCCGCTGGGTATAAGGCAAACATGAACATATTGAACAGCAACAAGGCCCTGCGGCCCTATCGCAGAGACACTTTCGATGGCATTCGTTATCTGTTGGAAATGTAAGCGATTACTCATAATACATTGATGTTCGTGATGGTTTTTTTGAACGTTCATTTCGATTTAAGCCACGGTTTCGATGGCCGTGCGTGCGTGTTGAAAGCGTTCTGCACTGTGACGAAGGGTTCGGAGGAAAGCAGCTCGAGCGGGATGTTGTTTAAACTTCTTCGTCATCTGTTTGTGTGAGTAAAGATTTTTATTTATATTTTTTCAAGTAACAAGTCAAGTTTTGTTTTTGTTTATTATTGAGCTTTTTTAAGCTGGAAAAAATCACTTCCTTTCCTTATTTCAAGCTACTGACCGCTCTATGATCT
This sequence comes from Eristalis pertinax, assembly GCA_907269125.1. Taxonomy (NCBI): domain Eukaryota; kingdom Metazoa; phylum Arthropoda; class Insecta; order Diptera; family Syrphidae; genus Eristalis; species Eristalis pertinax. Next base: position 44,500,884 of record OU026145.1, on the reverse strand, counting down.
CGGCACGATTTGCTGCCAATTATTACCTGGAGCTGACTTTATTACGGCCGTCCTCTTTGGTGCTGTTCCACTAACTTACTGGCGAGGCCTCTATCAGGCTCTGTCAAAGCCTGTCTTTAGATATTATTTCAAGTAAATCTTGACCACGATTAAGTGTCCCGTATTTCGAGTAACTTTTTCGAGCATATTGGCGGATGTCTCGCTATTAAAACGTGTAGTCTTGTCTTCAAAAGCTCCAATTGACACTGGATCATCATGACATAGATAAAATCGCCAAAACGTTTCGAGATTAAGCCGGCCAATGTGTGGCTTTGCTAAGTGCGCGAATCAAGTGTGAGTTGTGTCAGAAATTATAACATGACGCCTTTTATTTATTCCATAGAAACTTCTGGTCGTATTTCATGTCCACCTACCATGCTTACAAATTCATCTCACTTTGTAGACCAAGTACGACCCATGGAGGATCGGAGCATGAGATACCTCTGCCTTCCGTCGTTGACAGACCTGGGCACGCCGCTTCCAGACATCAAGACCAAGCCGTCTTGCATCCGCGATTACTTGGTCTTTATACCAGAGATTCGGTCTTCCTCTCCTTCTTGAAACTGGAGGCTCAGATTCGCTCGATGTGGCCAAGCCAGTGCAGTCAACGGATTTTTGCCTTCCGGGCTACCATATCCACATCCTTACGAGCTGCAGAGTTCGTGGTTATTTCTTCTCCTCCTTTTCTCTTCTTCGCAGAAGGGACCATATATCCGACGTAGAATTTATCCTTCGAAGGTACTAAAAATCAGCTCTGCAGTGTAGCGTCCAGCTTTCGGCTCCATAAAGCGGGATTGGCTTCAGTTTTGTACAGCATTATTTTGCCCTTGGAGTTAGGAGTTTTGAGTGCAGTCGTTTTCGAAATATGGAGTAGCGGTTGCCCTGCGAGATTCTACGTCCGATCTCCACTAGGATGTCGCTTGTGCAGTTCACGTTTGTCCCGAGGTAGACCAACTCATTAATTACGACGTGGGGTCGTCGTTTGGTTGCAAACAAAAAAAAAACTTATTATTTCTTTCTGAAATTTATTTGATTTTACATTAATTTTTCATGTACCACGACTGCTCCCATTGGGTTCTCAAGTTGAACTGAATTAATTTTATTGAATTATTCTATGGTCGAAAAACGATGACACAGCTTCTTTGCTTCTCTCGAGAATGGAATACATCTGTGCATCAAGTATTCATGTTTCATGTGCAAAAAATAACTTGCGCGACTTACGATGTGGAAATTTGACGCGCGTATGGCGAAGAATGCAAAGGCGGGATGTGCGGCATATGGACGCGCATAAAGCTACCAAGAATTGTGAAAATCGGAACCCCCCATCCGCTATTAACTTAAACCTAGTTAATAGCGGATGAGGAGTTCCGAAGGGAAGTGTGGTGTCCGACGTAACTCCTTCAGTACCTCAAAATTAAAGCTGTCGTGATGTTTTGCCCTAGGTGGTGTGCGGCGGGTCGTTTCGTGCTCGACAGCATTTCCAGACTCTGTATGTTAGTGTGGTCCCATTGAAGCATGTGGAGAATTTTAATTATCTCGGGGTATTTTCCACGAGTGATGGGAGGAGTAACGTTGAGTGAGGTTTCCTGTAGAATTGGCCAAACTGCGTCAATTTTGAAACAGCTTGGAGGATCTTACATCAGGAACGCCGAGCTTGGTCTCAAAGCTGAGTTGGCGGTTTTCAACTCAGTTATTATTCCAATACCCATAAAATTTGAGTAATGGGATATTATTGATACCTTCAGTTACATTCGTCTTCATATTTCAGAGAGTTATTTTTCACTCAGGGCGTCTCTGAAAGTATTTAGAGAACTATTTTTTGTCATATTTAAATGTTTGTATTTATTTACGATCTTAAAATGGGTTTACTTTTTTTTTTTCATTTCAGGTTGGACGAGGAGGACAAACGTCACTTTTCGTACTTGAAGGATGAGAACTGCGAACAGTTTCTTGCGCATCACTGCCCGCTGACATTTAATAACATTTCTCCATACACTGATGACATCTAGCGCAATCCAAAGGAATGACTCTCTAAATAAAGACTAAATTATTGAATGGACCTTTTCTTTTTTGTTATTTTATGAGTGACGACAGTGCGACACTTTTTCTAACTTTCATAGCTTTCCATCGATTTTAGTGAAAAACTGACAGTTAATGATAAGTTCTTTACTTCATGAATTGCAGGTGGAAATTATCTCAAGGTCGATCAGAAGTCCAAGTACAGTCAGCCCTTAAAGTAAGTTGTCTGAGTTCTCAACAAAAACTTAATTCAGAGGAGACTTTTAGAAAAGACTTGATTTCAGTTTTTCGATACTAATCAGTAATGTCATTAAAACAGGAAAATATATACGGATAGCCCAACAAATGATCGGTTTAGTAACTTGAATAATCTGAAGAACAACCTGCGGCAACAGCTAAGCTTAGAAGGGCTGATGGAAATATCGTCTCATTTTTGGGTTATCAGTTATCACACTCTGTGGCTATAGCTTATGGGATGTCCTCAGTTTTTAGTTGTTTCAAGTGCATTACCAATTACTAGAGAAAATTGCATTTAAGACAACCTTATGCAAGCTTACTTTTGAGGCTGATTTTATGTTCTGTATAGAAACACTGTTATTTGCGAATGACGAATACCATGTAGAGGAAACTGACTTTGTCCTGTTCTACACACCGATCTTGTCTATTTCCACATTTCCCATCATTACCTCACATTCGTGTGGTGATGTTCCAGGGCGGAGTTTGTTGTGAATTCTGCGTAAATGTCCATTGGTGTAACGCGAGGTTACGGTTCGTGGTGTTTACAGAAAATAGCCTCTTATTACAAACCTGCGCCTACGAGTGACATTTTTGAATACCATTGTTATCATGTATTTGAGTTACATCGTCCCTGTGATGACTGATTCCATTCTATTTGGCATAAATACAATCTCTCTGGAGCTCTATCACAGAATTTGCACAATATGTGCTTTGCAGCTCAGGTCAATATATTGCTACACTTAAAAGGCTCTTGCGACCAAAGTTGTCTGTAGATGGATACGATTCTTACAGCATGAATAGAGAATGATTCCAGCTTTCAGATATATAGTGCAACAAACATTAAAACACACGCCTTGTAAAGTTCTACTTAATTAAAATACTTGTTTAAGAATATTTCGGAGCTCCGTCAATGGATTCATATAATTTTTTTGAAGAAAGATTTATAAAGGGTTGTTAAATTTTCAGGGCCGATGTTGATTTTGAATAAAACACAAATTATTTAGGAAATTATTGTCATTTCTTTTTGTTATGATAATATTGGTACGGTTCAATTATGTTTGGAACAAAATATCGGCAAAATGGCCGCCGCGACCTAGGCGGCACACCTCCATCCGATGGTCCAAATTTTCGACGACGCTGAAGCATAATTGAGGTTCTATGCCGTTAATGTGCCGAATTATCTCATCATTTAGCTCTTGAATTGTTGCTGTACACCTTTTATTGACGTACACCTTTTATTTCAAATAACCCCAAAGAAAAAAATCCAACGATGTCAAGTCACAGGATCTTGCCGGCCAATTGACATCGCCACCAGGTGAGACAACACGGCCATTGAATTTGTCGCGCAAAAGAGCCATTGTTTCGTTAGCTGTTTGGCAAGTGGCACCGTCCTGTTGAAACCACATATCGTCCACATTCATATCTTCCAATTCGGACCATAAAAAGTTCGTTATCATTTCACGATAGCGAACACCATTCACAGTAACTGCCTGACCGGCCTCGTTTTGGAAAAAATACGGCCCGATGATGCCGCCAGCCCATAAACCGCACCAAACAGTCACTCTTTGTGGGTGCATTGGTTCTTCGACAATCACTCTTGGATTATCATTCGCCCAAATGCTTCATGCTTATTGACGAATCCACTGAGGTGAAAATGTGCCTCATCACTGAAGACGATTTTCTTCGAAAAAATCACGAAGTGCACGATATGCATTTTGATTTGAACGCCCATTTTCATAATAAGCCTGAATAACTTTAACGCGTTGCTCGATTGTGTATCTTTCCATGGTTCAGATTGAGTTAGTATGAAATTGAGAAACGTCAAATGAAATGCAGAAAAAACTTGACGTTTACGTGTGGTTCACATTCAACATCGGCCCTTAAACTTTTTAACCACCCTTTATTACTTCTGAGAATAGTGTCCTAGTTGCATGATTTCCAAGCATTATTAGCCAAGAAATTATAACTGTTCCAAAATGACAAAAGCCAAAACCGATAGTCGACACTGACAGTAAGGACCTCAAATAAAGACATTTTGTGTACTTAATCCATAGAACGAAATGTGTTCTTCCTTCCGAAACGTATAAATTGACAAAGCGTCGCTACGGTTGCAAGCTGTCATTGTGTAACTAGTTACTTCGATTAGATTAGATTAGGCTCTCATTTTTCTTGCATGTAAGCACAGCGTGCAATGACCGGTGATAATATCTACGACATTACTGATCATCTAGTTACTTAGTTTTCACGTCGACCACTCTTACACTGTTGGCTGAAGCAGCCTTCCATTGTTGACGTTCTTGTGGACGATATTGAGTCCAATCCGCAAATTCAGCCTTCATCTTCATCGTGAACTAAAAGGCTGGGATTCGAAGCTTCACTTAGCACTCTCGTGCTCGATGTGGACGAGCCAGTGTTGTCGGGGAATTTTCGCCATCGGGACTACATCAAGACTAGCCCGTTTCGCCTACTTATCAATCGCCTTTAAAACTTCCGTTGGGCATGCACGATGATGCCGATGTCATCTCCTTAAACCAACAGTTGAACTGATTTGTATTAGATAGTGCCTCCCGTGTTTGCTGAAACAAGATGTGGATATAGTCCGGAAGGCAAAAATCTGTCGGCTACACTGGCTCGGTCACATCGAGCGCATGGACACCAATACTCCTGCCAGAAGGGTCTTCAAATCACAGTCTCTTGGTTCGAGAAGGAGACCCTCCGGTACAAGCCGCAAGCCATCGCGGACGTAAGACAGCTTGATCAGGATGACTGGAAGCAGAGTGTCAGCGATAGAAGGCAGCCATTGTTCAGGCTCAGACCCTCTAAGTATCGTTGGCCTGATAAGTAAGTAAGTAAGTACATCCCGTGCTTATAGATGCCTGTCAGGACTGTATTTTCTAGTAAAAGATTGAAGAGATCACACGTCAGCGGGATGCGTGACGTGATTTCTAATTCGGCCATCTCAACGCCATCCTATAGTTTCTTGAGAGGAATGATGTCGTATGCGGCTCTCAAGTTCATAAATAATTAGTCTGTATCGTTCAAAAACTCAGTAGTCCTTCGAGGATTAGTCTCAGTGTGATTAAGCGAAGGAGTTTCCAATCTCCATTCACTGGAAATCTGTCTGCTGATGCACTGCAATTCCTGGCACTTGTCTGTCAAATGGAAGCATTCACAAAATCATCCCAGTAACGCATCAATTTCCAAAAGGAGTGCCATCAAATCGTTCTTCAATTTGTACCTACCAATGAATGGTTATCAGCCTTGTCAAGGTCAGGATAGAGGCTTGCTGCAATTCGATTCATTTTCACCAAAAATACCCAGAAACTCGAACATCCCATTTCTTGATTCGCCTGCTTCCACATCATACTCATCTCAAATGTCAGTATTTTCAAAAGGCATCATCTGACTCAAAATTCTCGGAATGCTTTCAGGACGATAGATCCATTGTCGGTTACTTCAGTTTAAACGAATGCATCGTTTTGTATGCGATCCTGGCAATCACATGCAGGCCGGAGCGGGAAATCAATCATTGTCGATGATTTCTGGCGAAGAGCAACCGAATGTCTATTGAAGCAAGCATGGCATGCCCACAGGCAGATGCCAAAAGAGCACTGCTTCGCTTTGCAGACCATACATCTGTGGTTGCGCCTTTTGGCCCTCTCAGTTTACATTGTTTGTTGATTAGGTTGCTTTTGTGGATTTTTTCGGATTGCAGTTGGAGCTGGCTCTCGGATCAAAATGCCTAGGCAGGTTGGGGTACTTATGCATCAATTGGGGTATGATTGAATTGGCCACAAGGAGTGCGATGCAGTCTCAAAGATGTCAAAGGAAATGGGTGAAGTCACAAGTTTGGGTGACAGCAGGAGGGTGTTGGGCACTTGAAGTTGAATGACTTCAATTCTGGAATTAGTACAGTCATAGATTTTGGGGGGGAATGGTGATTAAGTCGAGTGCTCAAAGAGAATTAAATCGAATGTATTTTATGTGATTTCAACCAAGGATATAAGGAGCAGATGTGAAGACTTTCTTTGGGTTGGCTTCAGTCCTTCATTTCTTCATTTCTTCATTTCTTCATTCCTTCCTTCCTTCATTCCTTCATTCCTTCATTCCTTCATTCCTTCATTCCTTCATTCCTTCATTCCTTCATTCCTTCATTCCTTCATTCCTTCATTCCTTCATTCCTTCATTCCTTCATTCCTTCATTCCTTCATTCCTTCATTCCTTCATTCCTTCATTCCTTCCTTCTCTCCACCTCATTCGTCATCTACGGCTATAGCTCGTCGTGAAGATCACACGGTAGCGTCGCGTACACATGTCAATTCAGAGCACTTCTGAATGGAGATGATGGGAGTACAGTTCCAGCCAAAGCAAATACAAGTACTCACCATTGTCACGCAACGGTTAAGTCAACATTCTCTCAAATAATGTCATCAATCAAATTAACACATCTTTTATTCCAGACTAACGATACATCAAGTCATGACTACGCATTTCCATCCACCGGCACCCAAGGTACACATCACTTCAGTTGACACCAAAACCCGAGCAGTCAGTGATTACTTCTCGAAGCAAACCCGTGTTCTACCAAGAGTACCAGCCCCGATGTCAACGATCGCACAATGAAACTGTGTGTGACTCTCCTTCTGATTCATTGTTTCGCATATCCATCGAATGGACTTAACCGCACGCCAATGCACTCCGGCCAACTCAGTCGCAGCAGACGCCATCTGGATTTTATGAAAAATACTCGAGTGTTTGTACGTGAATTTTTCAAACATTTCCTTTCAAGAATAAACATGTTTTTTTTTGCTGTAGTTCCGTGTCAACATTAAAGAGAACATCTTCACTTGGGCAGCTATTTGGGCGCATGCCATTGGCTTTAAGGCGAATATGAACATTTTGAGTGACGACAAGCGCTTGCGACCGTACCGCCGGGATACGTACGAAGTGCTGCAGGAACTCTTGGACATGTAGGCTTTCATCGAAGTGTAGTGTGTGGCATTAATCCTTGTGTTCACAGGCATGGATTGGACGGGCAGGCGTGTATGCTGCGAGCCTTCTGTACGGCCAAGAGGAGCGCGGATCATGAGTCGAAAAACGGAATGCTGTTCAAATTGTTGGCACATATTTTTAAGTGAGTACAAATGGTGTTCTCTCTAGTTGATGTTCAATTTGTGAATGTATTCCTCGGCAGACGTGGAAATTTTCTGCGGGGCAGGGTTTTTATGTGTTGAGCGCATTTGGTAAAACGTCTGAGCCTGCGGCTTTGTTGGTCTTCAGCTTTTTAATGATTGTGTCGACTTCTTCAAACCTAGGAGGGAGGCCTTATTCATCGGAGCTTGGATTTTCTGACTCCCTATCACTCTTTCCAGGTCAGGCCCATTAAGCAGCTGTTGGAAGTGCTGCTTAAATACATCCACTATTCCCTGTGGGTCGGAAACAAGATTACCCTACAAATTTTGTAGAGCATGGGTGTCTATCCTAAGGCCTGGAGTCGGGCTTCTGTCTTTTTTTTTATGAAAGCCTTGGACCTAGCCTCTTCGATATCCGGGAGCTGGGAGGTTGCGATCACAATGTACCAAAACTGCAAAATTTCGAACAGCTTCCTCTGAGAGTTTTGTTGCAAGTGTAGACATTTGTGCTGTGCAAAGCAGTTAATCAGCGATATTATCCGTGATCTGTTACGCAATCCGTGCTTTAAGTGATCGTGGCAGGAATTCCAGTTCTATCCATCGCGAATATACATGCGAACCAGAGAACGTAGGCGCAACCATAGTTGACATAAGTGAACGTAAACAAACAGCTAAACAATCACTAAAGGCCTGCGTCCATCCCCGACTGTAGCGTTATCAGATCACTGCAGCAGAAGAAGATCAACTAAAATGATAGTTGATATTGGAATTTTGTGTTCGGATAATCATTTATGAACACTTTAAAATTTGACGATCCATGGACAGCCTGCGCAAATGCTGTCTTTCAACACTGATGATCCAGGCATGAAGACCAATCTCTTCTGTGTCCGCGATGACATGGTCTTTACAACAGAGATTCGGTTTTCCTATTCCGGTCTAACCAGGACGTTCTTACTGAAATCCCATCTCCGTTGGAGGATTAGTGCGACCGAGCCAGTGCTCTTGAGTGAGTTTTGTTTTATGGACTACATCTACATCTGCCTTGATGCAGCTAGTAGATTCGCGGTGGTGTCTTCTCGTCACCTTCCTCACGTTGGGGACCATAGGGGGTGCCATCGAAAAAATGTACCCACCCTCATTTCGAATTTACTTCCAAAAATTCCACAAAAATCAATCAAATGTTAATTGTTTGTAATGCTGGGAATGTTTCTAATATTTTTAAAGATACCACCAAGAATCAGCTCTGCTGCAGCTTATCGTCATGCTTTCTGCTCCATATGCCAATCTTTTCATGAAGAACCGTCGAATCATTGTGATCATCTGTCAAACTCAATAGTTGAGAAGGGGACAATCTGCTGTGTTATATCTGGAACTTAATTTCTGCCGACAAGCGGACCAGCACACGCTGACTACTCTGACAAGTGTTGTGACGGCCTACTCTGATCATCATCATTAACATCATCTTCAGTGACTCGCATGTTCCACAAAAGGGGTCGCGGAAACAAAGCACGCACGAGGGATCTCCAGGCCACTCGATCCTCCACCATCGTCTCTGACTCACCAGGAGCTATGCCCAAGCGGAACGAGGTAATTTATCGGACTTGGTCCAACCACCTCGTTTTGAGTCTGCCAAGCGGTCTTCTATCTGATGGGGTCGCATTCATAGCACGCCTTGGATGTCGTGATCTTGGTTTTGACACTGTGCTCGACCTTCCTGATTACAGATCTTCTAATCTATTTCAAGAGTGGCTCAACTTGACCAATTCTACAGGAAAGTCCAGCCTGACTGCTCCCATCACTCTTGACTCAAGACCCCGTGGTACTTAAACTCCACCTGCTTCAATGGGACTCCACGAAAACGTAGAGTGCATTGACCAGGCATTCTGGAAATTACCATAATCTCAGATCTGTCCACGTTAACCTTCATCCCAGCATCAGTGCATACGGCCACAAACCTGTCGAGTGCGCACTTGAGTTCCGCCTGGAAGGATGTGAGTAACTAACTAAGTCATCTGTAAAAAGAAGATTACCTTTCTTACCGTCAACTCTCCCAAAGTGAAACATTCCTCCCCTCGGCTGCACTCAAACATCCAAGCCCATAGGCCAACGTCGACGTTCAAATTTTGTAAGTTCGTGTATAGAGACTGATTGGTCCTCAAGAGATGACTCTTAATCCCATACTCCTGTCGAACACGGCAGAGTTCACTTCGAGGCACTCGGTCGTATGCCTTTTCCAAAACTGCAAAACAGCTGTCAATCGACTTGGCATGCTTCCAAGCCTTCTCGAGTACCAAATTTGCACTGTTTATGCCCCATCATGGACCCAATGATAGCTCGCGAACGATCTCTGATCCTCGTCGACATCCGGTTCCAGAATTCGCAAAAAGTCTAGAGTTTCGCAGTATCTACTCTAGAATAAAGAACACTCCCTGGCCAGTTAGTACTGCATAAAAACTTCGATCGGAACCACAAACCGTCATTACATTAATTGCATGTTTACCATGACGATTGACATAATGTTCTTCGTTAAACGTTGGCGCATCTATCTCTACCATAGTTCCATCGACACATCCTGCTAAATGAGGAAAGCCTCATTGGCTGAAAAAACTCAGTTGCAGTGCTTTCTGGCCATCGAATTGCATCATATATCGTTTTATTTAAAATTGCGGTTGACACCCGGCGCACAAATCGACATACACTTGATTTGTGGATTCCGTGGATTGTGATTATTTCCGTGATATTGTGCTCCATTTCCAAGCCAGTGAAGGATTGTTAAAAGTTGCTGCAACGGAGTTAAGACACTGTTTCTACTGGTGTGCTCTTATTCGCATTAAATTTGCAAAAGGACATACTCAATTCGTTTTTTATTATGTTCACTGACTCCAAATTTAAGCAGCATTTACCACGTTATTAGTGATAAGTAGTTGATGCAAAAGGGCCCAGGTCTCTCACCGCATTCCCAGTCCAATTTCATCACCCGAGCCATAAAATTCCGTCTGGCCATAAAATTCCGTCTGTCCAGATGTCATCCATCCACACCGGCCAACTGCCAACTGCCAACTGCCATCTTTTAGTTTAGATTTCCTCCACCGTTGGACTATTCTCCACCCACTGAATTCTACGGGTCTCCCATCCATCTCGAGATTGAACAACTCCGAAAGGAGCTGGATCCATCTACTCAAAATGTCCACCTCATTGTTCACCTCACCCTCATTTGATTCCTTCGATGAAGTTGAATGTCCTTCTTCTGAGTCGGCGAATGGTTTCTGAAGTATGGTCGCTATATTGTAAGTTTTGGGGGCCTCAGTTTACCGGTCACGATAAGCGGGGAGTCTGCAAGAGAATCGTATGTAGAAACTATACCCTAAGAAGGTCCCTGAGTCACCTAGCGATGAATTTCGAATTTAAAACAACATTAATCACAGAACGACCTCAATCATCGTTGGAAAGCTAACGAGCACGAGGCTGCAAACTATTCTATTGAGTTTAATAATATAATATGGGTGGCGCTACAGCCCGTAGAGGGCCAGGGCCTAACTTCTCAGCAACCACTCGTATTGTGCGTGCTATTGTTCTCTCACGAGTGGAAGGGGCCAACACTTTTATGGCGACTCCGAACGGCCAAGTTTGAGAAGCTTTTTCTAGGCAGTTACACTCTTTGAGCATTGTCAGTGACTCGAAAGAAGTGGGGCCGTGAAAAGTATTTCTTGTCGTACCAGGAATCGAACCCAGACCGGTAGGTCCAAGTGCGTAGGAGTCGACGCACATACCCACAACGCCACGCGACACCGCTCTCTATTGAATATGGTAGTATTTATCAATCGCTTGTTATTTATTCAATGCGTAACCTTAGCAGTAACAAGAAATGAGACCCTTTTGACTGCGCCAACTATCGAGGGAACAGTCTCCTTAACATAGCGTACAAGATCCTCTCTGCCGTCTTGTGTGAACGCCTGAAACCATTCGTCAATAACCAGATAGGTCCTTATCAGTGCGGTTTCAGGCCGGAAAAGTCCACCATCGACCAAATTTTCACACTGCCGCAGATCCTGGAAAAAACCCAAGAGATGCTGATCGACATCCACCACCTATTCGTCGATTTCAGCGTGCCGCATATGACAGCGTGCATAGAGAAGAGCTATACAACGCCATGTCTGGTTTTGACATTCCCGCCAAACTAGTCAGGTTGTGCAGGATGACGATGGAGAACTCTCGCTGCTCCATCAAGGTCGGTAACGAACTCACCGAGAACTTCAACCGTCAAAAAAGGTTTCAGACAAGGCGACACGCTGTCATGTGATTTCTTCAACATCATACTTTAGAAGATCGTGCGAAACTCAAATGTCAACACCAGAGGCACGATCTTCCAAAAGTCCGTTCAAGTGCTTGCCTACGCGGACGACATTGACGTGATTGGACGAACACAGCGAGACGCCAATGAGGCTTTTGCTGGCATTGAAGCAGAAGCGGCTAAAATGGGTTTGGCAGTGAATCTGGGCAAAACCAAGTACATGCTGTCATCACGAAAGGACGGACAACATCGACGTCTCGGACAGAGCGTCATAATGGGCAGCAGAAACTTTGAGGCATCAAGGACTTCGTCTACCTCGGCTCTGCAGTAAACAGGGACAACAACAGCAGTACCGAGATCAAGCGCCCGATTACTCTTGCCAATCGCTGTTTCTTTGGGCTGAAGAGGCAGTTGAGTAACAGAGCCATCTCTCGAAACACCAAGTTGACTTTATATAACACTCTAATCATCCCTGTCCTGCTCTATGGCGCAGACACATCGTCTCTATTGAAAGCGGATGAAGAAGCTCTTGGTCGTTTTGAGAGAAAAGTTTTGCGTGCGATCTTTGGTCCTGTTTGTAATGATGGCGTCTGGAGGAGGAGCTTCAACCATGAACTGTACGGGCTGTACAGCGGCATGCACCTAGTTAAGCGTCTTCGGATCCAACGCTTAAGATGGCTAAGTCACGTAGAGCGGATTGACACCACAGCTCCGGCCCGAAGAGTCTTCGATTCCGAGCCATTGGGGTAACGCAACAGAGGGCGTCCTAGACCGAGATGGCGCACACAAGTGGAGAAGGACCTCAACCAACTCGGTGTGCCCAACTGGAAGCAGCTGGCGAAAGATCGTGCTAGCTGAAGAGGCTTGTTGGTTGAGGCCCATGTCCACCCCCGGACTGTAGCGTCAAACAAAGAAGAAGAACCTTAGCTTTAGCATATGGTCATGTGACTGCTTGAGTCTCCATATTGTTTTAATTTTTCCTTCTCCTTATTTCAGACTGGATGAGGATGATAGAAGGCATTTCCCACACCTGAAGGAAGAGAACTGCGATCAGATATTCCACCATCATTGCCCATTGAGTTTCAACAACATATCCCCGTACACTGATGACCTTTAAGTGAAACATACAATAAATTAATTTAAAGTCTTTGGATGTCTTTTAATCGTGTATGAAAGTTAGCGCGAATCGACAGGACAAGACGTTCATTAAGTCTTTTAAGCAGCGGCACATGATCTGGTTGTGCCAGGGAAATAACAAACTGTGGCGTAATAGATTGACAGACGTCAAATATGTATCGTGAGTGTGTTGTTTTGCACTCGAAATGACTAAGGGTGGCTTCGTAAGCACAGCCCGTCCACTTGCCTACTTTCTGCTATTGAATCTAACAGAGTCGACAAGCAGCTAGCAATGGTTTTAATGAGAAATTATATTCGGAACGGTCACGACTACAAAAACGACATAATTTTGTTGTGGACATTACATCACAACTTAATTTCAAGTGCATTAAGAGCAGAGCCAGTCTTACTAGGGAAGGCACCTTTGCGGCCGAGACAGACCGTTCCTTGAGGATTAGTGAAAGCAGCAGTTACGTATTTACGAGATAGATTATTCCACCAAACGACCGATGCCCAAGTCTTTCCGAAAATTCCCCCAAACTGCCAGAAAACCGACACCACCTTGGTGATTTTCCATTCAATGTGTGCAGACCTTAAATTGTAGGGGTTGACGCTAAGAGACACAAATTCAAGAAGTGCGGATCAGTCTGTATCACCGGTAATACAGATCCGGTGGAGGAAGAGCAGATCAGCAGTTTTGCGACGGCTTTCGAGGGACTCGAGCTGAATTAGTTTAAGGCGATCAGAGTAAGGAGGTAAGTTGGTTCTGTCAGTCCAGGCAAGATCACGTAGAGCGAAACGTAGAAACCTACGCTGGACAGCTCCGATACGACGAATGTGGACCGCGTAATGAGGTGACCATACTTGGCTGGCATATTCGAGAATGGGTCTGACGAAGGTGATGTATAGAGATTTTGTGACATAGGGATTCGAAAATTCTTTTGACCAGCGTTTGATAAAGCCAAGCGTAGAATTTGCTCTACTTATAATATTGTCAATATGGGAACGAAAGTTAAGCTCACGATCACAGATAACGCCTAAGTCGCGTAAAGATGATACTGAAGGGACTAGTTCATTGCTGAGGAAATAGTTTCTATGTGGATGTGGTGGACGTTTGCGGGAGTAATTATTTGGATTTACATTTACTGATGTTAAGTTGGAGATCGTTTTTTTGACACCAAATAGAAAACTATTTAGGTCATCTTGAAGAGAGTAGGAGTCAGAGGGGGAGGAGATGAACGAATAGATTTTCATGTCATCGGCGTAAACAGTGGGATGAGAGTTCATAATAATGGGGTCAACATCATTGATGGTAAGTACGAATATTAGTGGACCGAGGTGGCTACCTTGTGGTACGCCAGAAGTAGCTTTGATGGGCTTGGAGACAGACGATCTGAAGGTAACTGGTTATTCTCTGCTTTCCAAATAGGATTTGATCCATTTGATGAAGTGAGGTTGAAAACCTAGAGAATTTTATCGAATGCTTTACTAAAGTCGGTGGCTATTACATCGACTTCTTTGGCGTCTTCTCATGCCTGAGACACAAATTCAGTAAAGTTCGTAGTCGTCGATCAGAAAACAGATTCAGAAAACCGTGTTGGGAAGTTGAAAATAATGCTTTGCAGTGAAAAAACATAGAATCGTACACAATGCTTTCGAATAGTTTGGCTTAGCGATGGCACGATAGTTACTTATTTCGTTTTTTGGACATTTCTTATGTATAGGGACAATAAAAGAGTTCTTCCAAAGCTGGGGAAACATCCTTGTGAGAGGGACATATTGAAAAGAGTTGCTAGGGATTGAGCCAGGTGTCCAGTGCATTTCTTATGGACAATTGCAGGCAACCCATCGGGACCTAGGTTATAGTCGTCCTTAAGTGTGTTGATCTTTTCTTCAACAAGGCGCGCAGTTACGTGAATAGAAGCTAGTGATGTTTGGGCGGAATTGTTCAGATATGAGAAGTAATCCTGATCGAGCTCAGTGGAACAACCATTGTACGATTGACTGAAGAAATCGGCGAATAAGTTTGCGATGGTTTGGGGATCAGACGAGGCAGTGTTGCCAAATTTGAGATTAGGAGGATAACTATCACATTTTCGCTAGGCATTAATAAATCGGTAAACATTTTTAGGATCCGTTATGAGATTGGATTGCATTCGATATATTTCAGATAGAGAGATTCAGAAAGTTTAGCAAATTTTAGGTGAGTAAGCTGGTAAATGGAGTGGTCGAAGAGAACAACCTCGGTTTTATGAGATTCCTAGTACACCAGTCGTCGATCACGGCTATAGCTGACTGCGCTTTTGAACACACAGCCGCTAGACACGATCCGACAGATAGTACAGCTACATCATCCGCATAGGCTTGGGGGTACATGTTAGAGCTATTGAGGGCGTCAAGCAGCCTTTCCATGTCATTCAGCAGGAAATAAGTTAGACTGATTGGTCTAAAGTTCTTGGAGAGTGAGTAGTTCCTCTTATGGAGTTTTGTTATGAAGGCTACTCTAACCATGCGCCAGACGGTCGGGATACTTGATCACTAGTTTCCGCTTTTAAATGTCTGTACTCTAGGAACAAATATCACTTATGTTTCATTCGAATTCTAAGATATTTCAACTACCCTTCAAAGGTTACAACGATCACCGTCCCCTGAAGCTCACGGAAAACCAAGAAGATGGCAATTATTTGAAATGATCTACAAGCCACGCCTATCCTTCTCATTTAACACAATTCGGCACAGCATTTGTTCCCTCGTTCTTGCCGCAAAAGTTGCCCACAGCTAATTAGTCGCAATTAACAACTTCACATCCTCAGTGAACGAACAAACCCACGCACAACATACATTGTTCCCGGAGATGGAAGACACACCCTGGACTGTAGCGCGACCCAGAGAAGTCGCCCATGTCGTCAAAGGATTCTTCTTATCCTCTCCCAGCCTTAGACGAGTCTGTCTCGATTTCAACAAACGTCTCATTAGCGCGGCGTTCATCAACCCATGCCGATGGCATTGTAGAACAACTGATAATTCAACGTACGTACATAATTCAACTCGTAATTGCAGCACTCCCACACCATTGGATTACAATACCACAAAAGCGATTTTCTAGAACACCCTCGAACTCATTGAAGACACCGCCTTATAGGTAATCCACTCATAATTAGCCGCCTTCGGTAAGCGAGCACTGCAGTCGTGGGTGCTGAATGTTTCAGTCTGCAGCCTGGGGGCAGTGAGAAATTACATTTAAAAGATTGTTGGCGTATGAGTTGCGCATCTCTTGTTCCAAGCAAGCTAAGAATAACAAGGTTTTAATTCACCACCCGCCCACTCAAGCCCACACAAACTTGTGCTTCATTTCCATTAAACCCCCACCGCCCCCCTCCCCCAGTGGATGCAAATTGAAACCTGTTATCTATACTAACTGCCTTCGGTTAAGTTCATCGGTCGATAGTTGAGTCCACAGACACATGCTGCACCCTGCTGCACCCAGCAGCACCTCGTGTCGGATGGAAAGTCATTTGGGAAAATTTCATAATTTTCTCTTTAACTCTTGGAGACAAGTTAAGACAGAGACAAATGTGTATTCATTGCACGTAAGGCAATCTCTAGTTTTGCATTCAATTACGAGTGCAGACGCCGCGTCGCCACTTGTGCAGGGGAAGGAATAGAGGCGAATGGCAAACAACACCAGGACTTCCTTGTTTGTGTCCCAAGGCATGATTCACCCCTTTTTTTTCTCCACATCGGTCTTGCGCGTGTTGAGGCTCGTCTGAATGCAGGTCCAGCGAACTGCTGCTGGGTGGCTTGACCTTTCGAACTAATCGCATTTCCTACGCAAAAACCCGACGACACCTTTTTCGAGTCCTTAATATCGTATTCAGTGGAGGGACGACTGCCTGTTGATTCTGTGCCTCGTAGTGCGCACGTC
The DNA here is from genome assembly GCA_907269125.1 of Eristalis pertinax. Taxonomy (NCBI): domain Eukaryota; kingdom Metazoa; phylum Arthropoda; class Insecta; order Diptera; family Syrphidae; genus Eristalis; species Eristalis pertinax. The sequence continues at coordinate 44,484,125 of OU026145.1, read as the reverse complement.
TGCACGCATACATGCGCTGCCTCTCCCCCCCCCATATTTCCCCATTCATTCCAGACTGCGACTTCCACATCGGTTCTTGTGTCCCCAGGCGGTGGCTGGAATGAGGAGAAAGCTTTTCAGCTACCCCTCCACAAAACAGATTGTTGATTCCCAAACTGTTGCAGTTTCGAGGCGCAACACATGAGCTTTGCCCTTTGTCTCACCCACATCCTGGAAGAGAGCGCGCACCCGCACCCGCACCTGCACCCGCCCCCACTGCCACCCACACACCGCTGCTGTGCGATGATAGCTGAGAAATCCGATCCTGGGAGTATGTACTGGAAGGTTTTGTGACACACAGACACACTCCCTTAAAACACAGTCGCTCCAGTTCCCCAATTGTCGGTCGCGTGAGCACATACACACACAGTGTGTGTGCTTCCATAACGTCGTCGTTGCGCTCTTCCATAAACGGGGCCCTTTCAGTCTAGGATAAACTTTATAGTCGGGCACAACAAGTGCGTGTTATTCATACGGTTCAAGTGGAGGAAAAGTGAAATATTAAGAAGATTTATGTGCATTTGGACACCTTCCGCAACGCCACCACCTGCTGCCACTTCCAGTACCCCCCGCCGTAACCGTTGCCACCGTTGCCATCACTCTCACCCCTCCGTGTAGTGTAGTGTAGTGTAGTGTACAGTGTGTCTCGTGAATTGTTAATGCGAAAAAAAATAAAATATGAAATAAGTGCTTAGGGTGCAAGAAATCAATGAATTGCCGATGAATGAATGGCCTCTCGGTTTGGCCAATTAAAATGAAAGTTCACTGAATCTGATTTCGAACACGGATCAGTGCGCTTCAATAGTGATTATTTTAATTGGGTGGTGCAAAAATTTCGCAGAAAAAAAAATACCCGACGGCAGTGTTCCTGTTTGCTGAATGCTAACATCGGGCTTGGTCCCTTGCTTAACGAAACTTTTGCGTTCATTTTTGTTCGTTTTAAAAATTTGCTCGTGATTTTTTTTTTTTTTTGTGTGCTCGTGTGGCCCATCCGTATGTACAGCCCGTGGTACGCAGCAGTTTAGTGCTTTGATCATTCTTTGCTGAATCAACTCGTGCATAGCCAGCAATTCTGAATTTGCGTGCGATTTTTTTTTCTGTGCATTCACCCATCGAGTGTGTATTTGTCGTGATCCGTGATCCCAAGAAAAATTAATACTCTTTGTGAATTAAACCAGCCACCCAACGCCAACTACTTCCGAGCATGGATACCATTTGGATAATTGTCTTTTTTATGGGATTACTCAATTTACAGCCAACAAGTGAGTTTATCGTCTAGTTGACCTCATCCCACCTCCCTCCATCCCCCACCCATTTCATGTGTGTGATTGTTGTGTATTTAGAGCAAGTAAACGTACCTTTTCGCTTGCCGACCAGCACAGGTGTCGTTTGTAGATTTGACAAGAACCTTTTTCGTGTTCAAATTTCAGGTCGACTTAATAATGCATGGAATAAGTACATTAGGGTATTTGGCCAACAGCACGCGGCTCCGTTCTCAGGACATGCGGGTACGGTGTGTGTTATTTTTGACATGTTGTATTGATTTTGGTTTCATTTGAGAACTCAGATTACGGATAATTATCTGATCCTGGGTGGTGCTCGAGGGGGTCTATGTAATTATGTCGACGGTAATAAGGTGTGTGTGTGTGTGTGCGCGCTTGGAGGCGATCGATTCTGTCGATAAACGACACTCGAGGCTTAATTTGTCATTTTGACGAGGTCACTGAATTGCTGACAGGGCTCGAGCTTATAAATTTATTACTGGTCGACGTCACCGCATAAATCCACAAACCGGGCACACGTTCATTATGTTATGTGACCAGTAAATTACTTAATCGTCCTGCTGCAACTAGCGCAAGAGCAAAGCAAAGCAAACAAGGCATTTACATAAATCTCAAGGTAATGCCAGAAAAGGGAACCCCAAACAAATTATCGTTAATCTGGAAACTTGTTGATTAAGTTTTATTAACCCGACGAATGTTCTAGTCTTATTTATCGCTACGACTGTTGCAAATTGACGAGGGTGTCCTAACGAGATGGTCAAGTATTTTATCAATCTCCTCATTTGGATCCAGGAGCGGTGGGTTATTCAAATTGCCAAGACTGTCATCAGCCTATCCTTACGTCTCTCCATAAATGTATGCGTAATAAAATCCACTCAAGCGCTTTTGGACAAAAAATTACTAACTATGACTTTACCGAAGATTTTGACACGAGTTTCGTTAAATTTTAAGGCGTCCATTATTGCTAATCTGAACTTACCCAAAATTCCATTTCCAAATGACATTTACGAACATTGAGTGCGATTAATTTTTCCCTATTTGAATAACGAAAGTGACCTAAGTGGTTATTACGGTAAAAAAAATTAGTGTATTCACTCGATTGCTTCATTTGACTTACATAAGTCTCTTTACGTCCGTTGTGGCTGGAACTTTAGGCTAGGGTTAGCTAGGTTGAGCGATTGATTGACAGGTGGTCTCTTGCTGAAGGTCATCACTTGAGCGAATAGTTGTGGAAAATGTTTAGCATTGCGTTTCGAATGCCAGGCCAAATCAGTAAATTGTACAATAATGTGGTCACAAACCAAAACCGCTAAAGTCGAGTTTAGACGAAATTGAGATTTTAATGTCATTAGATTCAGCGTACTAAGATCTATTTTGTAATTTTTGTTCAGCTTTCTATTTTTAAAAATGTGACCACAATTTTAAAAGAACGTAACAGCTTCATTCACTTTTACATATCTTTACGCTTTTTTTCGAAAACTTTAAACTCATTTCCTGAAAAATGAGTAAAACGAACTTTAGCGACCACAGATGCGGAAACCGTTGTCAAGAATCGTTAATTTCTTAATTTTTTATGAGAAATGAAATGACACAATTATCTTACACTTTTCTTGGCCTCCTGTTTTAAGTCTTTCTACTTTTGAATTCCGGAACTCAATGCCTTATTGTATGATTGTAGCTATTTTCTTTTTCACTTTTATACAATTTTAGGACCAACTGATGGTTGAATCCTGAATTTGGTCCTTCAGTCTTTCATGGGAACATGATAATATGCCTGAGTCTGGATATAACATTCTCATTTGTGAAGCTCATCACTTCTAATATCGCCATCCATCCACTTGAATCCAGAGTTCTCCTAAAAATGTCTTTCATTTCATAAGGCTGACCCGTTGCCCTGTTGTCGACTGTTCCTTCAGCTGCGTAAATCCGTCAACATGGACATGAGTGAATAGTTGGTGCTTAATTTCCAACCATATTCCAGTCCGTGTACTACGACTCGTGCTTACCGGAGGACGAGATGTCCAGCCAATTGGCTCACAATACGATCCACAGATGGCCCATATTCGGACACGGGTTCCAAAAGAAACTCGGCGTTATCAAGTACATCATCGTCGACAGTGGTGCTATCGGTTGAAAGCTGATCAAGAACTTTCCCATCGTCGGATTAGGGCCTGGAAAAGGCGAACTCGTTATGACCGATATGGATCGCATTGAAAAGTCGATTGCTGCTGGTGTGGTGTGTATTGCTTCCACCTTCGTTTCCTAATGATGGCCTAATTCCCAGAGAGTCCTATTTTAAGCCTAGGAACATCTATGGCATTCATCCCGAAGCAGAATTTATTCCTTCTCGTAGGCCCTTTACAAAACGGAAAAGAACTTCTTGTGGACGGGTGGCGATTTCGGTTTTTGATTTTACTGTACATTAATTTCGTCTTAGTTTCGGAATCTTGGTTTGACATAAATTTAACCCGGTTCAAGTCGATTTGGATGTTACTCTGTTTAATCATGTTTATAATCTCAAGTAAGCCCATCACTAGACTCGCGACATGCTGCTCTCATTCTTATGTCTGGCCTGTAATAATGTAATACCTTAATAGGCATCGTTACGTGCATTCTTCAGTCGGCAAGGTATTCATTTTTGGGATTTCATCACTTATTGAACCTCGTTGTGCAGTGCTTTGTGTTGGTTAAACAAATGTTGATCATTGCATTGCCATTAACCACTTTTCGTGGTTTCTAGTCACTACCATCATTGCCACCGTTGCATAGCTAATGGTCGCATTGTCTGCTCTCCGGAAGTAGACCTTCATTTGCCGATACAACAAAAATCCATATTTCTAGTGCCACTGGAAGCTATAATGTCAAAAACAGCTTTTCATACTCAACAATTCGAAATCAACATAAAATTCGAAGCCCCCTTGACTACAGTACTCAGAGAAAACATAGTCTCACTCCATCCCGGAATGTAGCAAGGCCATCCAAAGAATAACAGAAATACAGCTGATCACCTCGAACAACAATTTGTGGAGATCTGCAACAAACCTCCTGACTGTGGCGACTGTTCATTGACGCAGTTAGCGGCTCATATGTGCAGCGGCGTAATCAACTGAATCAAACAAGTTGCTTGCCCCCCCTTCGAAGGTCAACAAATGCATTTTCTAACATTTCGCCCATGGAACCGATGGCGCTTACAAGTAGATGAGGACATCAATGAAAATGGTGTGCGAAGCTGGAGGCAGCTGGCTAATGATCGTGTCAGTTGGAGAGGCCCAGGTCCACCCCGGGCTGTAGTGCCATTCGAAGGTGAAAAACATTGCACCCCAAATCTTTGTAGTACACCTTTCGCATTCAACAGATCTGCCTCACAGAAATGCTTCCCTTCTTTATGCTGTTTCCCAACCTCTCTCAGAGAAGGAAGGCCCCCGCCTGAAGTAACGCATATACTATTTCAGGAGTCAAATTGATTTTCGGAAGGAATATGAAGGATAGACCATCGCTGAGAATACTTTATGGACCTGGAAGAGGATTACGTTTAAAAAAAAAAATGTAATTTATCGAGACAAACCAATTGATTCAACAATAGTCACAGAAATTCGCTGCATTCATATGCAATCCTCAACAAATACTCGATCAACTTGTTCAAACTGATTCACTGTTTCTGCAAACCATTCACATACGCCTTTAATTTTTGCTAAAAAAGGAAACCACTAAATTTTCCATGTTTTCCATTCATGATGTCATGGCTCATCAAGTTAACTAAATTCCGAATATCCTCATGTATCCGTCCATTCAATCACAACAACCCCATCGATACTTCGGATTCGTATCGCCCCAGCACCCCCCACCCCGTCGACAGCGTAAAATCCGATCCACATCAAACACCACGCTTTTTGATGGCATACTAAAATTGGGTACTAATAAAAGAGTCTAATTTTATGCATCTACAAGCCAATGATATCGCCCAGTCACTAAATCAAAATCTTGATACGAAGCCATTATCCATGAATGGGACTTGCATTGACTCAGTCATTGTGTCAATACAATGGGTTCATTTATTGGGATAAGCACACACTTAACTTTGCCGCGGCCGGCGAAAGCGAAATACCTCCGAATCGAAACAGTAAATATTTTACGAGTATAATTTCGAACATAACTTTTATAATCCATAAGAGGCCAAGTCTATTGGAAGTTTCTACATCGCATCGCCGATCAGATCGCCTTTGAATGCGAGTATGTTCGTATTTGGTTCAATTGTTTCAACAGTGACAATGGCAGCGCTTCAAATCGAAATTCCCTTGTGGCGAATATGTGAACATGTTGATAATTCGATTGGATTTTTTAAGGGAACTTTGTATTTTGAGGCTACGAGCTTTAGATTGACGTAAAACAGCAATGAAGCAGTATGGCGACAGCAGACCTTCTCCGTTAACATTTTTTGACAGCGTTTTATTAAGCCCAACGGCCCAATCAGAGAATGCTGTTTACATTCTTTCGTGAATAATCGTCAAAAGTTCGTGAATAACTTTCAAAAAGTCTGCCAAATTCGTCGATGGACAAGGGGGTCAATCAGCTGTGAAGTCGATTATCACTTCTAGTACCTGAATTGTTATAAAAATGATGTTTATCTCAATGATGTCGAATTTATTTGACAGATCATTTCGTGAAACCATGTTTTTGAATATGGCATATGACCGACACAACTACACGGGCGTACACGACGTAATCTGTTAGTCCAGTTTTCAAATAGTGCTTGCCATGCATTAGCAAAAAATGCTTGGTTTCAAGTGCAAGTGATGCATGAAAAAGCTAGTAATCGTGCCTTTGTATCGCTCACTGTTTGAGCATTGTCAGTTTTGGAAATATAATGACCAACGATTCCACAGGCCTAGGAGGTATAGACTTTTTCCGGATGCAATGGTTTCTCGAGGTGAGGCAGGTTTTCCAAAACAAATTTAAACAATTTGCAAACGTTGCTCCGTCGTGAGTCTATTCACGATGGATTACCAAGCCAAACTAATCTTAAAAGTGCCGAGAACTGTCAAATCAAATGTTACAGAATACAATGGTGGTTCTGGTATTACATTCCTTACATTACCAACTATCAACACAAATTGTTGCAAGCCGCCTTTTAGTATTTAAAAGCATATCGAGCTAAAAAAAATCCTTGTGCAGAGCATAATATTGCAAAGTAATAGATAGTGGTGTAACTAGAAAGTTGTTATAGAAACATGATGCGTGGTGGCCCGTGGCGTTGGGAGTATGTGCGTCGACTCATACACACTTGGACCTACCTGTCTGGGTTCGATTCCTGGTACGACAAGAAATACTTTTCACGGCCCCACCTCTTTCGAGTCACTGACAATGCTCAAAGAGTGTAACTGTCTAGAAAAAGCTTCTCAAAATTGGCCGTTCGGAGTCGCCATAAAACTGTAGGTCCCTTCCACTCATGATAGAACAATAGCACGCACAATACGAGTAGTTGCTGAGAAGCTAGGCCCTGGCCCTCTGCGCGCTATAGCGCCACCCATATTGTTATTATTATTTAGAAACATGAATATATCGTTGTTCTGTCAGTATATTGTTTTTCAACGGTCAGTAGGTCAGTGGACATTCATATTTACCATGTGAACAAGATTGTGGTCTAGCAGAAAAAAATAAAAAAATCTTCAAGGAAATATACGTTTCAGAAAACTGGCTCGAAATAATTAAAACGGCTCTAAAAAAGGGAACCATTCAAAATAATACGAATGAGTGCAATCGTTGAAAAAAAATGTGACCAACAGAAAAATTTCGGTTGGCAAATACCAAGGTGGAGTGGTTGAAAATTCAGTGGCTAGGATTCCATAAAATCCATCAATTTTCAAGTATTCCAACAATGAGGATGTCCTTTTTAACAAAGTCAGTGTTAAAAGAAGGTAGTCAGTGACCATAACACAACTAGATGCATTGAAAAACCAACCACAGGTGAAAAAAAGAAAAAGGACCTTCTTGAATTATTCCACTTCATCCCGCCAGTTCATCACACTTTTTAGAACAACCTGAAATGCTCGAACGAATGAGGTGTATTATGAGTAGACAGATGTTGAATAGCTCTTGTATTGTGTATTTTTATTAATTTTCTTAATAAACTTGTCGTAAAGTGGTGTAAGTTGTTTATTTTTTTAAATTGGGCCAAAATATCATAAATGCCCACATTTTTCCCTGTAATCTTAACTAAATCAATACAAAATCATGCAGCTATTGTAAATTTAGAAGTTATTTTTACAAATTATAAATAAAACAATTTAAATAATGCTCATAAAATCTGCATTCCCTCCTAATAAATAGTTTGGAGTTACACCACTTTTGCGCTTAAGGCCTCAGCTTAAAGTTCTTCGCCTCATGAGAAAACACCCTTTGCTACAGTCGAAGCAGTAGTGCTTTACAAGAATAAGACATTTGTGGAGGTAGAGAAGAGGCTTTTCAGAAATAACAATGTTAACATGTCCCTTCTCTTCAATGCGTGGGACACTACGTGCATGTGTTGACACTTGACAGGCAGTCACTTGAGAGATGTTGGTCCTAGAAGACGAGTAATAAATGGGAGTAAAGTGGTTTGTATTTATTGTTGAAAGAGTCCGTAACAACATTTTGAAACTACGCCCAATAATATGTTTATGCTGACCCGATGCTTACCTCAGAGAACCTAGAAAAAGTTGTTTTTGATGTAATTGGCAAGTTTATCGATATTTACTGTTCAGTCAGAACGATTTCCTAAAGAAAGATCATTCATTTAGTACTCATTTACTTCTACACATTTCAATCATTTCTTCAGATCAACTGTCCTCCTCCCTGCCATCTCCTAAGCAATCCTAAGCGGTTGTCGTGTATTCATTGCTCCGACTTATTTGTGGGTACTGCCACATTAGTTCATACTTTTACTGCTTAATCCGACGAGAGTGTGGTGACAAAATGTAACATAGAGTATGTGGCTGGTTATAACATACCCACATACAAAATCACCTGTAAATTTCTTTTATAATAAATATTAACCAGCAACTAGTGTGGAAATCGTAACAGTCCCTGCATCAAAATATTGCATGAAATTTCATACATGTCCGTTATATAGCCTGTACATGCGTTTTTTCACGACATCTGATATAGCGACCAGCATCATTTTGGGGTGATGGACGTAGATGTTCATTAACTCCAGCCAGACGAAATGACAATACGTTTGTGTGATCAGTTACAAAAATACAGTTATGTAGATAACAGAATGGGTATGTCATACCCCGCCACACTCTCGCCGGGTTAAGTACGTATCATAAGTCTGCTCCTAGCGATGTCCTCGCCCTCCACTTGCGATAGGACAATATTACGCACATTGCCCAAGCACACCCCAGACGGCAGTACCAAAATTTAAATTTAAATTTAACTTTCCAATTTAAGTCTGGTCATAGTTGTACGCCCCCCAGATTGACATTTAAATTTTCTACATAAAATATGAGTTTATTTCCGTCATCGTTAAATATGCATACATCAAATTGAATTGTGTAGCTAAGAGTGTAGTGACATTTTTTTAATTCCGACCACCGACGCGTTGTTTGTTTTCTTCTCATGTACTTTTGTGTGGCAGGAGGTATTGTTTTAAATTAGGGCACATTATCATCACATTTTAAACGTCTTCTCATAGGCACTCCGGTTGCACAGAACAAAAAGGATCTGAAGCATCGCGACGATATGAGATGTAATTATTTGCGATGCACTCAGCTCTTGCTTTTAGTGGCGGAATTATTTTCTTTGTTGAGTTGCAGTTTAAGACGAATTTTTATTCAGATTATTTAATTAGAGTAGATCTAGTCATGGCGTGAGGAAATCTAGGTGTGCTTGACAGGGAGTGTAATTGAAAAACCATAAGACTCATCATAGACGTGTAATTGCATAAATTAACTCGTGATTTTCTACCATTTCTTGACGTTATCTTTGCAACAATGTGTGTGTTGAAACTTCAAATATCTTAACTATTAAATAGGGTGGCCAAACACAAGTTTCTTTTTAAAAATGCAATAAAATGAGCAAAATTAAATGTTTTCCTTGTATTATGGCTTTATTGGAAAGAACAAACATTCCCATTAACTATGAAAAAACAACGTTCAAGTGGCTGCCTCGGCTGGCTTAAGTCTTAAAGTTCTTAAACCATTTCCGGATTTATGGCATAACATCGGTCCTTCACAGTTCCAAGCAAAAAATCAAGGCCAAAGGGGTCAAATCGCAACTCCGTTGCAGCCAATTGATATCGCCTAGACGGCTGATAACACGATTTGGGAATTTGGTGTGCAAAAGATTGATTGTCGCACGGCGCGCCATCCTGCATGGACCAGAGGCAATCCAAATCCATGTATCCAATTTCAGTGAAAAAAAAAGTCGGTTAACAAGGCCTTGGCTCGCCCACTTTTGACCAAAACATTGTTCCCAAACTCATTTTCGAAGATAAATGGTCCAAAGATGCCACCTCTCTGTGAATGCCAATGCGGCTTCTCGACAATAACGTGCAGGATTTCGGAGCCCGTTAATGCGTTAATATTATTTGTTAACGTAGCCTTCGAGTAGAAAATGTGCCTCGTCAGAAAAGATGATTTTTCGCCCAATTCAAGCTGCTCTAAGGCCCAAACTGCGAAGCGATAACAAAGCGGAAGGTCCCGCGCCTTCAATTACTGAGTCAACTGGACCTTGTAAGGGAATAATTCGAGATCTTTGTGCAGAATTCTCCGCAGGCTAGTGCGTGAAATGTTGAGCTGTTGAGATCGATGGCGAGCTGATGTCCGTGAATTGAGTCTCACACTCTGGACCTCAGCAGTCACATTCTCATCTGTGAGCACCGACCGACGACGGAGACCATGAGTGTTGTCCACTAGCATACCAGTCTCATGAACTTTTTGCACAAACTTGCGTACAGCAGTCGTTGTGCTTCATATCGGCCAACACGTCTTTTTTTTCAAAAAACATACTACTTGGGGTACGCACTCACTTTGGAAAAAAGTTTTCAATATTTTCCAACGTAGTTCAAGCGTAAAGTGGCTCATTTCGTTCCGCGGAGGTATGATACTGACTTTCTGTCAAGATTTCGAGTGGGAAACAGCTGTCAGTGTCAAAATAACCTACGATTTAAAAAAAACCACTAGATGGCCCACACTGTATGCGTATCAAGTTTCTTTTAAGAAATCCTTATAAAGTCTGTACGGAAAATCTACATAATTTATTCAATCAAGGAAACATAAAATGGATACGTTGACCAAGCCAGTCTTCCAGTCGTAGCATTTGTCAAGAACGCTTGAAACTTTCATAAAAGTAACCCCTTAGGCAATTGCCTCAAGACAGTCTAGAAACAGGAATTTTGAATACTGTTCATTTGAAAACCATTAAGGAACCCGAGAAGAGTGCACAACAAAACAAAGTCGTCACTCATTCTCCCTTTAAAATAATTATATACTTCGATGTCTTGAGTAATGAGTGCATTATGCTCGAATTACCGTTCGGTTACAAATCTGCGAAACGACGTAATAGAAGATAACAACGACAAGAGGGATCTTATCATCACCTGGTATACACGGCAGGATTGCTGATTCAGGCTGCCAGACAGGAAGTATCATTTTTCTTAAAATCCTCCACCAAGACGAAGCAAAACATTGCCAAAGGCAGCACCTCAATAGTCCAAGAATTCAGGCGATTGCCTTGCAAATAAAGACCTCAGGTCCCTTCATAAATTTCGATAGCTTGACACAAGCTGTGAGATTGATGGCATGATGGCAAACGGCAATATTGATTAGAAACATTCAACAATTTCATGGAAATGCACAGCATGTGTATCCGCGGGTGTACTTCCTGGAATGTGTCACAATCTTATATTTCACAGTCTATCGACTTTTATTACGGGCGCATGACGGAGTATGCCTTTCGCATTGTGCGCCCCCACAATCTGTGATTAATCACTTGCGGAAATGCGGGCAACAAGTGGGAGAGGGAAAGCGATGTAGGTTAAGAATGTGTTGCGCGCACATCAACAACTTGATTGAAATTCACAAATTGAATACATCTAATTTAAGTCGTGTTTTAATTTGTGTTGTGAATATGCATGAATACACCATTCTGTTGCGAGTGCCGTCTGTGTTCACTTATGTCTGAAACAGACGGCTTAGGACAACTGTGTTGGGGCTAGTTTCAAGTGACATTTCACTTCTGGAAGCCAAACATGTCAACTGTCTCTGGTGTTCCCTGAATCACGATATTTTCGTAAACATTCCGGCAATTGGATCATTTTCTGCGAAGCTTATTCAATTTTTCAATTAACTTTAAATTTAACCTCCTTTGGGTATGGAAGGGGTATTAATTAGGTAGATAGGTATATAGGTGCCTTTACGATGGATTCATTGTGACCTTAATATGTTATGTTCTACAGCTACCATGAGACCTTCTTTAATTTTTACTAAAACCATCCTGCTTCATTCGAGAACTTCAGGAGGCTTTCCAACTCTACACCGCATAGGTCTTCCAGCTCTGCAAAGATGTGCTTTCCCAAGTAGATAGATTATATTTCTTCCTTATCTCTGCAGCTCCTGCTAAAGTTGCTGCGTGGTATATTCAGGTGCGATGCATGGCATGTCATGGCACAGTGTCCAATAAGGACTTCTATTAGCTTCCGCACTTTTTTGCGATTAAAGCTGATCAGTTGATCTCTTTGTGCTCAGCGTTGTCCTCAGGGCCCCGCTATTGCTCCAATACACAGACTGATCCATCTAGTTTTTACTTTATCCAGGGCTTCGTCTTCCAGCTTTCTTCGTACAAAGCTAAGCGGCGTTAGCTCGTAAGGCAATGCCCGGGATTCATCAAGTCCAGATCCGTTCTTCGCGAGACTGTCAACTTTTTCGTTTATTTGGATGCCAGTATGTCCTAGAACCCAACATAGGACCACAGTGTTCATCAAGGATATCTGACGCTCTGTCTGCATAACCCGACTAGTTTCGACGTCAAGATGTTCGATGATGTTCTGTGGGAGAAAAGAGAGATCGTTTGTCGTTGGTTATGTTGCTTCACTCTCTGCGCGAGTGCTGTTTTGTGTATCGCAGCCTAGAAAACGCTGCAGTTGTCTCTTAATGCCAGGGATTTTTCGAATTGGTTACAGAAGACTCCTGCGTCTGTACCCGCACTTGCTTTTGAGCCGTCGGTGTACAGGGAGAATTCCCCTTCTGCTGCTACCAGTTGCATTGTTCCCGGTCTGGAAAACGAAGGTGGAAGGTCTTTTTCGAGGCATTTTGGGTATAATTTTGGTTCAATTCTGGACACAACAACGATCACATTTCTATCTTTAGTCACTGACAATGCTCAGGCAGCATGAATGACAAACCAATTGAACCTTGAAATCTTAAGCAGTGTAAGTGGTGCCGTGTTATACGAGTTTACGCTCGCGTAGTGAATGATTGACTTCTGAGGAAACAATAGTACACACGACACGAGTAGTTATTGCATGAAGGAGTCATACAGACACACGGCAAATTTGCATAATGATGTCAAATAATCACAAATTCGTCACATATCTTGACGGATTATGGCAGCGTCTTCTATGAGGAAAGAGTTGCTATTAGAGTTGCTATTAGAAAGACACTTTTCTCCCTAAAAATACAACTCGACATCAAGCATTAAAATACATCGATTCAGTCATTTATTGATGAGAGACTGCTCAAAACATCAACATCCACCTCAATTACCGTGGCTTGGTTTTTGGTAAAGTAGCGAAGACGATGTGCTTAGTTGTGATACTTTATTCCAGTGGAGAGAAGTCCTTCGTGTCCATCGACGCTTCTCTTCGAAGATGCACACTACGTTTGTAAGCAGCTTGAACTACACGGACCATAAACACTCACTCTACTTCGTCCGATGATCGACGATCGTCATCTGAATACACTGCACTTTTGCACCACAATAAATGACTCAAATAGGATCTATATCCCTCTCTGAAAGGCCTCAGTAATCTAAGCTAAGTAGCACTTCCATTATTCACCTTATTCGCGAGCTGCAATTGATTCGCAGTAATTTTAATTAGCAGTGCTTTCACAACGCGCCGAAGTATAGCGCCGAAATTCGACATGTTTCTGTTGAACTTTCATTGTTCTGAGACAGAGCCTACATGCCTTGGCTTCATACAATACAGTCTGCACAAATTCTGTTGAATTATTCACGCCCTTCAGCATTTCAGGAACATACTTGTTGGAAGATTGAAGAGGCCTAATGTAACACTGACAGCAAAGCACCCCAGGCACTCGAGCAACAAGCAACTCTACATTCAAGCAGTGTCCGACTGCTTTAGCTGAGCTAATTAAATTTAGAGAGAGACATTTTAGAGCACAGTTTCGCACCTCAAAAGTACCCATCACACATCTCGCTACTTAGCGGCAACAGTTGTTGGTTGAAGTCGTAGAACCCATTGACCGCGGCGATAATATTTGATTATTTCAGTTTCACCAACCAGCGCCTGCACTGCATTTGCATACGTTTTTAGTTATTTTACCTCAGCCATAATCCGATCAGATGGAGTTCCACTTATGCCCAGCTCATTCGGTCAAATTGAATACGCCCCAGTGAGGTTGTAAGCCGAGACGTTTTTTTTTTTATAATCGTCCGTGGAATAATTGCCATCATTTATTCCGTTTAAATGCGCTAAAAGCGAATGGTTAATGTAATTAACTTCGGCCGCTGATGAACGTGTAAGAGGAGTGGGTTGTGTAAGCAAGCAGCAATCAGTGGTATTAAATTTGTATCTGCCGGTGACCAGTTAATTCTAACAGGGCTATGATTACGCACTGCGTTCATAATAATAGCTTTTTGCAATTGAAATCGAAAATAGTTTCGTGTTCAGTGAACTCCAATTGCAGTCGCGTCACCACCTAAAGTGGAGTTAATCAGCATTTGTGTGGATTCGGTCGATAGTTCGGTCATTGGAGGTCTACTTTGTATGACAACCAAAATGGATGGAAGCCGAGAATAACATCCGATTGATGATCGATTGGATTCATTCCATCCAATCTCTACGGGTGGCCCGTGGCGTTGTGCGTCGACTCCTACGCACTTGGACCTACCTGCCTAGGTTCGATTCCTGGTACGACAAGAAATACTTTTCACGGCCCCACCTCTTTCGAAGAGTAGAGTATAACTGTCTAGAAAAAGCTTCTCAAAATTGACCGTTCGGAGTCGGCATAAAAATAACCTCAATTATGCTTCAGCGTGATCGAAGATTTGGACCATCGGATGGAGGTGTGCCACCAAGGTCGCGGCGGCCATTTGACCGATATTTTGTTCCATACATAATTGAACCATACCAATATTATCATAATAAAAAGAAATGACAATAATTTCCTAAATAATTTGTGTTTTATTCAAAATCAACATCGGCCCTTAAAATTTAACCACCCTTTATTAAAGCATGGGTTACAATACGATTTCACTGGGCTTGTTGGAAAAAAAACAACTTTATCCAATCACTGCTAGAATGACAACTGAACTTATCATGCACTTAAATTTAACTCTAGTCCCATTCAAAATTGCTCCTTTGGCCTCCGAATGGAAGTGATGGTCTACCATCACACTCTAGTCCTACATTTGGTACTTGGCAGTGTGAAACTGCAGCGATACAGTATTGCGGTGGTGGATTGCATTCCTCGGAACTCGGCCAGACGTATTTTATCAGAATTTCCAAGGAACGCAGGTGTATCGTTCGTCAATGTGCTGTTCCCGGATTTTAGAGTGGCTAATGGGGTGTTCTTGTTGACATTTTTGACAAATATGAGCCAGAGTTGTTAACTTATGCTATCCACGTGTTGTAGAAATGTGTGGGAAACAGAAAAATACAGCCTAAATCGAAATTGGGTGATTTTAAAGTGCCATACGACAACAAAAGGGAAATTGTCAAGTACAAAGGTAAAATAGTCGCACATCTTGAAACCGCATAAGGAAGCAGTAATAAAATAGAAACCATTTCTTAAATTAACCAAAATAAATTTAACTTGTATCCATCATCGAAATGTACGCTCTTCTGAACGTCTGGCTGCTGTTGAAGGCCCAACTTTTCAAAGGTAATTGGGTCCCCAATTCTTGCTAATTGTGATGTCGTAAAAGGAGTAATTTTAAATCTGATTGCTGCGGAAGTCTCGTCTTCAATCGGATAAATTTTACAGGCAAACTTTTCGCAATTTTATTTTGCTCTTGGCCATTAAAGCAGTTGAAGCACTGTCTGACTTTACTGCTTCCACAATTCAACCGATAGACTGGGCGAGGGTGTAGCGGTAGCCACTTAAAGAATAATAACCGCTTTCATTGTTCAAAATTTAATTGCAATCAAATTAGCGTCGTTTCGGGGCATTCCCCTTGGGACTGTCCATTTGATGCAACAAAGATCGCCTGACACTGACGTCGTCTATAAAAATGTTTAAATAATGCATCGAATCACTGCCCTCATTGCACCTCCCTTGGAATGATCTTATCAGATAATGGATCAAATTAACTAATTTTCGAGTTCACAAAGTCAAGTACATCTAAACTTTAGACCCATCATCCTCGAGACTTACTTTCAAATGCGAAAAGAAAGTGTATACAAAATCGAATGCATCAACTTAGGAGAATCGTAAAAATCACATAACACAATCGCTACTACAATTCTGAAGAAAATACTCATACACGCGCAGTTGACTTTACAGCGGTAGTAACAGTTCATATTCCGCTGTGTCAAATTGGTGATAAATATCAAAGTGACAACGGCGGTGGTAAATTTGACGGGATAGTGGCATCGCATCCGTAAACTGTGAAAAACCGTCATAAACTTTTTGACAGGCGGAAATAAGGTTATCAAGCCAGAATGATAGTTCACTTCCCAAGTGATTGGGAGGGATATCGTATTTTGTCATGGGAATTTCGTGTTGACTTTCGCCGCACTGGGGAATTGGGGTTTGCGTGATGAAGGGAAGCAGCGAATTGATGTGAATCAAAATTGAATTTCTTTTCGTGGAGTGGTACATTGGATACAGTGGATACATATGTATGTAGTTTCAACATGAGTTTAAGTTATGGAACAAGGCTAAGGCCATACAATCAGCTAAGGGCGACGGGCCGGCTGAACAGTGAGGCAAATCACTTAACATGTTCATTTCATTTCGCATTATTCGATTCAGAGCGTAGCTGCGAGGGAATTCGTTCCATTGAAGAAATCAATAAGCAGAATGAGTCACCAAAGGAAGAGCACTAGCATTGCCCCCAACTTTATTCACCTGAGCCCCTTTTATGTGCTTTCTAGTAACTTGAAGAACATCTCATGATTGAGCGCAAACATAACCATGTAAAGTCTTAAAGTTTCATGTCACAGTGACCTTCCGCAATGTTAAAACTTCAGCGAAATAATGATGTCGTGCTTGTGACTGCTTCAGTGTTGTTTTAGGGAATCTGCTAAGTGTCAGACCTGTACTGAGTCAAAGTGTCAACTTCGACGCAAGAGGACTCATCGATGTGAGCATAAAATATTCAGTCTATAGTACGCATGATTCCCTTTTTTTTCTTGTACAATAGGAATCCGCTATGAAAACTGGAACTGCAAACCAATTAAAAGCCCGACCATAATGGACGGATGGTGATTTACATAAGTTACCCGATGCAGCTGGATGGCGCAGTTGTTTGAGTGCGTGGCCCTGGTTAGGAGGTCTCCGGTTCGAATCCCAGTGAGAGCAAATACGCTTTTATCCGGTTTTCAAATCTGGTCCAGTCAGACAATCTAAGTGTGCTGACGAATTCTAGCTGGCAGCCAACTCACCTAACCTACCCTATGCAATCGAGCGAATACATAGAAACTAAACAACAGAAAGGTTCTTCCAGCGCATCACTTCTCCACTGTGACCACACTCTTCATTTCGGTCAGATTCGTTAAGTCTCGTTAAGTTACCTTGACTTTCGTTAAGTTTCGTCAAATTTTCCATACTGAGGTGGAAGGCAAACGAATCGCTCTTTAAGTACATTGTACGTAAATGACAGTTGCTATTGCAACAATTGTTTACACTTTTGGTATCGTGTACCTG
The DNA here is from genome assembly GCA_907269125.1 of Eristalis pertinax. NCBI lineage: Eukaryota > Metazoa > Arthropoda > Insecta > Diptera > Syrphidae > Eristalis > Eristalis pertinax. The sequence continues at coordinate 44,466,715 of OU026145.1, read as the reverse complement.
GTTTTCGCTCGGTTCTGACATAAGTCTAAGTTTACTAAAGTCAATTATGGTATCCTGATGGAAACAGAAGCATTGTCAAACGGCTTTGCTTCGAGTTCTAAGTAGTAGCTAAGCGACAAATCTGAAAGTAAGCCAACACATCCTGTGTGTCCACGTCAATGCAAAGCAGAATTTTTTCAAATTCGCGAATGGCGCACTGTTCGCCTTTTTTGTTTTCAGCAAGTCACTTCAAGCCAACAACAAGAGACTGAGATTTTAAAAATTAAATGAAAACCAAAGCTAATCAACAGAAAGCGACTTTTAACGTGTTGCGTTATGTAAATGAAAACGTTGAATATAGAAGATCAACTCGAAATAAAGCTGTTGGACCATCACTATCTTCTTCTACGCAGCACATCCCTGGAGTGGAAAAAATGCCTCCTTTCTAATTTGTTGAGCTCACGTGTTTCGATCCCATCCGCGAAATTCCTGCGTGCATCAGACAATACCAGTCCCAGATTGTGGGCATGATATCCAGTAAGACTATTTTCTGCAAACTTTGACTTTGATTTTCTGCGATTCTCAAAAGGAGATTGTCCTTCCCAGTGATTCTGATCGAGAATTTTTCAAACTGCTCTCTCACCAGATCGAAGTGAATCAGACACTGCATGGTCGTCCGAAAATATTCAAGGACGGATAGATGACGAGGGAGGGAGTGGGCATTCTGGTTAATGGAAGGAATTAAATATAAGCATATTATTACAACTAACAAGCGCGCGACCATCCGCTTCGTTATCGCTTCGCAGTTTAGGTCTTAGAGCAGATCGAATCGGATGACAAATCATCTTTTCATCTCGGCGGCTACGTTAACGAACAATATTACCGCACCTGGGGCTCAGAAAACCTGCATGTGCATCCACAGATAGTGACAGTTTGGTGCGGTTTGTGGATTGGTGGCATCATTGGACAAACTTTCTTCCAAAATGAGGCTGGAACAACGTATCGGTCAAAAGTGGGACCCAAATCGTGTTATCAGCCGTTTTGGCGATGTCAATTGGCTGCCTCGGAGCTGCAATTTGACCTCTTTCGAATTTGCTTTTGTGTGGAACCGTATGACCGAATGACCGATGTTATGCTAGCAATCTGGAAACGATTCAAGCACTTAAGGCCAATATCATCCAAGCAATCCGTGAGCTGCAGCCCTCTCGTGGTCTTCTTCACGAATGATGGGTGGAGTAATGCTGAACTTTAATGTAGGATTGGTCAAGCTGGCCAACAGTTTGAAAGATCTGTAGGCCGAACTTGGTGTTAAAGTCAAGTTAGCTGTTTTCAATTCAGTATTTGTTCCAACTCTCACCAATGGTCATGAAATTTGTGTAATGACCGAAAGAATAAGATCGCGAATACAAGCTGCCGAAATGAGATTTCATCGTGCTGTGTAGGAGTTGCTTGGCGGGATAGGGTGAGAGACACGACAGTACGCGAGGAACTCAATGTAGAGCATCTGCTTCTTCGAACGGGTAGGGCTATGCTCCCATGGTTTTGCCACGAATGCACGAACGCCCTCATCATCACGACTTCCGAAGAGTGCCTTGAATGCGATTCCATCAGGTAGGCGACCGCTTGGCAAACCCATGTCGAGGTGGTTGGACCAAGTCTGGTTGTGCTTGGGCATAACTCCTGATGAGTTAGAGTAGATGCCGGAGGATCTAGTGGCCTGGAGATCTCTCGTGCCCGCAACAAAATACATACAACTCTAATCTTCAGTCTACTGAGACTCAGTAGACTAGTGCTCAAGACAATCATTGGCGGCATAGCAGGCCATACGTCTCTTGAATAGGTGTCCCTTACAACGAATTCTGAACAAGCTGTTGGGATAAAGAGGTAGATAAGAGCATACACCACATCCTCTGATCTTGTAGCAGCCTTACCACCAAAATTCATTCTACGAAAGTCGAAGTGAGCTGAGCAATATCAACATCAGCCAACTAAAACTGTTCGCAGCAACGAGGAACTGGCAGAAGTAGCAGTTATTCAATCGGCGTGGTACCACAACGGCCTACTTATGACGTAAGTACCGATGGAGTCAGACACTTGAACACAGTCTTAACCTAAGTTAACACAATTGGTTTTCTATTTTGTCTTACTTAACTAATCGCTAGGGTGAGTGTACCCTACAACAAGTTGGTCTAAGTGAGCTACGGCCTATCATCTACCTAGATACTAAACGCCATGCCACTAAAAGCATTAAAACCAGATTTTTCGAAATAGACTGCTTATATGGCGAAGTGGTGGGATATAGCCTTCGATTCGAGATCCACACATGTTGCCCATGAGGCATTGCTTGTGACAATGGAAAGAAGAATCTCTACAGTCCTCAAAACATTCACCAAGTTGCATTGACTCCTACGCTAGGTGCTCAATTTCCGACAGAAACAAAGCTCATTATTCACGTCCCAACCTCTTTATAGAAACAGCTTCGAAAAATGTCTACATAAGACTGTAGGACAGGGAGATGAGGGAGACTAAAACGAACAATACGAGTTTAGTTGCGGGAGAAGACCAGGTTCGGACTTCGGACTGTAGAGTAGCCCTTATTATTATAAGACCAGGTTCACTTCGGACTGTAGAGTAGCCCTTATTAATCAACACGTTCGTGACCGTAAGCACTGTATTGCAAATCAATCATCCATCTACACATCAAAATCCCAGACCGGAGCCAGGCATAAGTTCAACAACAAGTGCCCTCAAGGTCGACTGACAGATGCCAAATGTTTGAATTCAATTTGAAAACAAACACAACAACCACCCTGTGTGCTTAATAATTCTCGCATTCATTTCAATAAATGTGCCAAGCAAAACTGCTCGTTTACTTTTCCAATAACGCCAAGCGGAGGGTTATGGACGGTTTAATGGAACTGCCACGACACCAGCTAAAGCCGAATGTTATTTCTTCTCTCCTCAAGTTGACGTTCTCCATCCGGAAATATTGTACATACGGTGTGGTCCCCAGACAAATAAAAAAGAAAAGAAAAGAGAGAAAAAAAACACGATTTAATGGCTGAACATTTTGCACACGCAATTTTCTTGGAACACATTTCATTGCCTCACACTCTGGGCGACAGTAACCGCGCCAACTTTGCTGGGTGTTTGGCCGGATTATGTTTTGTCCTTAAGTTCGGGCGACAATGAAAAACAAATTAAAACAAAGCGACATCCTATAATACCCAATCTATTACTTTTCCCTTCTCGTTCTTATTCTCATTCTCGTTTGGCAGCCGTAAATCTTATTCAAGCAAAACAATTGGGATAATCCCGAAGATACAAATTCTGGCATCGCCATTCAGCACTCAGTGTCCGCTGCTGCTGAGGAACTGACTACTGAGACGGTGGCGGCGGCGACGGCGACGGCGACGGCGACGGCGCCCACATAAACCCACTTCGGTCGGGGTCCACACGGAAGCTGCGTCTGTATAAGCCGGCCCGAATTAGTTATAAGAGTAACAATTCAAAACACAAACAAAGAGCGACAGGCATAAATCGCATGAATAGAAATTAGGGTGAATTGAATTCGAAACGAATTTATTGTGAGGGATTTGCTGCTGTCCCGAGTCGCTCGGTCGCTCGGTCGGATCCTAAACCCAGCCCAGCACTGATGTCTGGCATCTCACTGCGTCGCCACATCCTGTTGTTTGCTGTGCGACGAAAATAAATTGGCTTATTAACTTCATATGTTTTGTATGCCCATATCTCAAGCAAATTCGCAATGTCAGCAGGATTACCATGATCGGATGGCGGGCTTTGCGTTCGTCGTTGTCGTCGGTGCCTGGGCCGTGGCCTGGCCTGTTATTGGTTATTTCACATGAATCCGGGGTCACGAGTCACGACACTCATATCAAGGTATTTCATGACCCGATTGTTCCCAGATTGCAGCTTACATTGTCGCCCATGTGAAGCGTGTGTCTGTGCCCAAGGGTGCCGATACCGGTGCCGATTAGGAAATTAATTAACTTCGCCCGGACATGTGGGCGTCCCACCTCGCGGAAAGGTATCCCTTCGGGAAATCCATCGTAAATTCTAAGTTGTTGCTCAAACTATTTGCATAAAACGTGGACGAAACACGACCTTGGTCAGACTACCATTCACCATCAATCGTCGTCGACGTTGAAGGTTAAGCGTGCTGTCCGAAGACAAAGTTTAGGTACTCGCCTTGCGAAGTTGTGTGCCATTTTGAAAGTGTATTTCTTTCTGTTTGTCAATTCACTGCCGTTCGCTGCGAAATCGATGGGCACACAGGTCGGCGATTTGTGTTTCCCGTGAAAACTTTGAGCACTGAATTTAATTAGCAAAATGAATCTGGCGTGGAAAAGTTAAGTCCGCTTCCCCGGTTTGTTATTAGAAGATCTCGTCGCCGTGGAATGTGATACAGCAGTTTAGCTACTTCGACCGAGTGGCATGTGCGTTCTTTTGTTTTCGAAAGATATCCCCTGAACTAGATGAATATTGCTGATGGCCCCGTCAGGCAATTCTTCATGCTGCACGAGAACATCTTTCTCCTCGTCTGTCTGGGCCAAGGTGGCCGGACAACTTTCGTTCCATCGGGTAAACAAAATCCACTTATAGAACGTGCACCCGAGACACACACACCCGAGAGTCGACTGAGTGTGCTTTGTCTTGTAAATGAGTGGGCGGAATATAATTTTCAGTTGTGAAATAAATTCTGCTTGGAAGGCCACCGCCTTCACCAGGAGCTCAAAAACTTATTACAACATAAATTATGAGGGGATTCGAATGTCTGCTGGGTGGATGGGGGTGGCAGGGGGTTACATGTGTGTTTTGGATAAGATTTCTTTGAACTCTGAGACCTCCAGTCATCCTCCTCTCTAGCGAGGAGGAATCATAAAGTTATCTGTTTGCATTACTTACAATTTGATTTAGAGTGGTTTTTGGTGCTCTTGAACGACTCCGTCGCCCTTGTTGGTTGAAGAACGGGGCAAGCCAACAACATATGTAAGGCAACGTAAGCTTTGAATTGTACAATGTGAATTATATCCTTTTGAGTTCAGTGTATGCTCGAGAGCCTCGTTTCAGTTGTCACTTGTCAGTAGCGTGACCATGGTGCGTACGTGCGGTGAATAGGTAGCAAAAGGAATTGTCAGCGATTCGAGATAGGTGGAGCTGTTAATAGGAACCTATCACAGAAGTAGACGCAATGAAATGTTCGCATTCTACCGGAAGTGAATTCCATATCTTACTGCCTAATTTAACTGAAAAAAGGCCGTTGTGCGTTATTTTGATTGATTTGAATAATAAACAACCGTGACCACCGGATTTGATCTAAAACAGCGGATCAAATGCAACGAGAAATATACTAAGGATATCTCGGTTTGTTTTTCGACTGAAATATTCCCGATTTCGCCGCTATTCCTTACAATTTGCCTGTTGCGCTGCTTCAGAAAGTTGACCCGAAATTCATGTTTATTTGGTCCATATACCATGGATAAGGAGACATGAAATAGCGTTTAGCTTCTGTACTACGTTTGTAAAGGGTGGTTACACATAAACGTCAAGTTTTTATGACTTTTTCGGTAAATTTAATCGTCCAAATGTGCGTACAATCGGAAAAATCGTGCAAAAATTTGAGATGTGAAAACACCGGTGCGTGATCGTACAGCTCCTACTGCAGAAAATATTGCTGCTGTTAGCGATAGTGTGGCTGAAGAGCCGTCCACCTCAACTCGTCGTCGTGCCCAACAATTGCACCTCTCACGCTCGTCGTTGATGAACATTATGCATAAAGACTTGCATTTACACGCTTACGAGGTGCAATTGACTCAAGAACTAAAGCCTCTTGACCATTTCAAGCGTCGTCAATGGTCAGAATGGTGGCCAGAAATGGCAACAGTGGATGATCAATTTTCGAAGAAACTCATCTTCAGTGATGAAGCACATTTTCACCTCAATGGATTCGTCAATAAGCAGAATTGCCGGATTTGGGCGAATGATAATCCAAGAGTGATTGTCGACAAACCAATGCACCCACAAAGAGTGACTGTTTGGTGCGGTTTATGGGTTGGCGGCATCATCGGGCCGTATTTTTTTCCAAAATGAGGCCGGTCAGGCAGTTACTGTGAATGATGTTCGCTATCGTGAAATGATAACGAACTTTTTATGGCCCGAATTGGAAGATATGAATGTGGACGACATGTGGTTTCAACAGGACGTTGCCACTTGCTACACAGCTAACGAAACAATGGCTCTTTTGCGCGACAAATTCTATGGCCGTGTTATCTCACGTGGTGCCGATGTGAATCGGCCGCCAACATCATGTGATTTGACACCGTTGGATTTTTTTCTTTGAGGTTATTTGAAAGAAAAGGTGTACGTCGATAAGCCAGCAACAATTCAAGAGCTAAAGGATGAGATAATTCGGCACATTAACGGCATAGAACCTCAATTATGCTTTAGCGTCATCGAAAATTTGGACCATCGGATGGAGATGTGCCGCCGAGATCGCGGCGGCCATTTGGCCCATTATTTGTTCCATGCATAATTGAACCATGCCAATATTATCATAGTAAAAGAAATGACAATAATTTCCTAAATAATTTGTCTTTTATTCAAAATCAACATCGGCCCTTAGGCTTTATAAATCTGAACGAATGGACGGAATTTGGATGGTCTCCAGTCTTATTGTAACGTTACTTACGGCAAGAACTCTCCAAAAGCGGAACTTTGGTGGCGCCTCAGTGATTATGTGTGTGGCCTTTCCCTTAAAAGACTGCCAGCATATGTAGTGCGACGAGAAGATTAATTCCATTTCTAGCCGATAACCACCGAATCAATTGGATTTACCAATAAGAAAATGGCCGAATAAAAAACTGGTTGAGGCTTTGTTAATCCAATTCACTGGCCCGCATGCTCTCCCAACACATTTAAATCCAATTGGAAACCTTTAGGGAATCCTGGTGAATAGCGAGAGGACGTACCCATCGCTAATAGAGCTTAAACAAGCCCTCATGAAGGAATGGTAAAGCATTGAGTCAAATAATTAAAAAAACTTAATTTCATAATTAAAAACGTAGGAAAATGGGAGAACAGAAATTATGGCTTTATTTCATAAACAAGAAATAAAACTTCTGTCTCAGGAACTTTTTGCACAAACTTGCGTTCAGCTGTCGCGACGAGTGCCTTATTTCGGCCACCATTTCTTTTTAAAAAAAAACGCACTGCTTGGGCTACACAGCACAGACTTTGAAAACACTTCAATGTCGTTGTTCAAGCGTAAAGCGACTTATTTCGTTCCGCGGAGGTATGATATGGACTTTCTGTCAAGTTTCGAGCGGGAATCAGCTGTCAATGTCAAAATAACCTTTGATTTAAGAAAAAAACTACTAGATGGCCCACTCTGTATATGTCTTGCAGTCTTGTCACGGACTTATCCTCCCAATAATCTCAATACAGTGCTGGGACTTGGAGTCTCACACGCAAATCGAGGACTTAGACTATGCGATATCTGTCTACTCTTACACAAGTTCAGCGACACGTTGCGCCGGGTTGGAGATAAATATTTAAAAGACTAAGGCCATGAGAATCAACACATGCAACAGAGGAGACATTACCGTCGAAGGAAACCCCGTCGAAAACGAATATAAGAACAAGAAACGGCGCCGCGGAGGCAGTTGTTGATAACAGACTTCGAAAAGCAAAAGCAGGCATTAGGACAACTACGACCTAAATGGAGGAGTTCCCAGATTTCCAGAAACACGAAGCTCGGAATATTCAACTCATGTGTTAAATCAATTCTGACATATGGTAGCGAAACTTGGTTGATTTTGAGCAAGATCACGCAGAAATTACATGAGTTCATCAACAAATGTCGCTGTACCATATGTAAAAATATTCTGGCCAAAACACCATCAGGAACGAGGATTTGATAGAAAAGTCAAGAGAGGAACCAGTTGTGATACAGATTAAAATGGATCCGACATACCATCAGGAAAAAAGCCGACAGTATTACCAGAATAGCCTTATAGTGGAACCGTCAACGCAAAAGAGCCGGGGGCCGTCCCAAGAACACCTGAAGACTATAGATACTCCTAGAACTAGGGAAATGCAACCTCACTTGGAATATTGTAAAAACAGCCGAGTGAGATGGAGATGCCAAGTGGAAGCCCTATGCTCCCAAGAGGAATGATAAAGAAAAACAAATCTCAATACATTGGGCCACCATTCTAATTCCATTTCATTCCTGATCCCCGAGTGGCCCAAGAATGCGTTTACATGATGGACGTCTCCATCGCATGCTGAAATTCAACACCACATGAATTAGTGTGAAATGTTTGACATAAATAATTAAGTCGCACCACTCAAACCGCATCCAACACTCCTGGCAACCGCAGGAAACAGGAAAAGTAACGTGACAAAAAATAAAAATAAAAATGCATTCCAGTTGAGCAGAATGCTACTCGAGAACGGACAAGTGAATCCGCAGTCTTATGGCGATTCTGTACGTTGGATTGTGGAGCTTTTTCTGGACAGATTAATCTTTGAGGGATTCCAGTGATATACGATGGCTTGCATTTTGAAGGGAAAGTGATTAGTTTCTCAATTGTTCTCTGTGCACTCGCCTTGAGTACGCCAAAGCGCCAAAGTGTCTCAACCGTTTAAGATGCTGTGAGATGCGATTTATTTGTCAGGGGACACTGGGTAAAAAAAGGAAGATCTTCAGACGTTTACCAAGAAGAACAGAATTCGTCAAGAAATTTCGAGTCAGTTAATCAATCGTGCGGCCAGTCGCCAGCAAGGAGTTTTCAAGAGACCTGGATCCAGGAAATCGATGCTAACACGCACCGGATGGCCATCATGGAGTGGATGTCCATCTGGTTTGGTACGACAGGCAGGAAAAGAGAATCGTAGTTCCAAGCATGGTGACAACCGCTTGAGGGGACGAGAAACCGTGACATGCGAGTTGGCGGATTTTTGTAGAATTGTGGGGTGAAGCAAAAAACAACCGATAAACTCTCAAATACCACAAGACAACGATTTGAAGAGGAACATTTCTCAGAGACGCCCTAGTTCCTGTTGAAATCGAACAAATTCACTATTTGGAGCCACAATCACTTCAGCTCATTGAATAAAATAATGACGACGACCAACCGACGAGGCCGTTAAGTAATTGCACTCTCGTCGTCCTTGTCAGGTGAAAACACAAGGCCTCAGGATACACAATTTAACGCACTATCTACCAAACTGATCTCATGAGCGGATACTTGTCAACGGATGTCGAAAAGGGCAAAGGAAACACAAAAAGAAGAAAAAAAAGAGGAAGGAAACCACCTCAAGACTGACGTGTATTCTTGTTCGTGGCTAATGGACGTTACATTAATATTCCAGCAAAAGACTCAGACTACGTAACACATCATTAAATATTCATGAGAAAAAACCAAAGATGTGTGTAGTGTACATCAGACCCTGCAGCGTGGTCGCCCGAACCTGATTAACCCAGCGAAATCAATGCGAAAACTTTTGTCTCAAAATAGGCCGAGCACTACGAGTAGGTACGTAGTGCGAGACAACGTGTGTGTATGGGTAACTTGTTAGATTGTTTCATCATTCAGCATTTGTCACACAATCTTTGAGAATTTCCTTCATTGTGGCTGGCTTTCAGACTGGCGATGTCACATAACGCTTCGTTGGAATGTCACGGACGTTGCCATTATCGGAGTGAATAAAACGTACGCATACCACTACCCTTTGATCGTTAAAAAAAAAGAGAAGAAGAACAATTCAATTTTTGTCGCAAATTATTGCCGAACTTTTTGCGGTCGCATGTGGGCGCAGAGAATACTCGGGTATTCATCACGAACAGTTTAATTGATTCACCCTGAGAATCCGGGATGAAGATTTGAGAAGGGCCTTGTGATTGTCCTCATGTGTGGCAGGGTAAGTTGTGGGAGATTTTCTACAGTGGAGTGTGAATTGAGATTGCCCTGCTTTTGACTTCATCTAATAAGTTGAGGGTATGGAGTGTCATGGAAGGTCTATCGCTCAGCACTCATTTTCACTTTGATGGCATTAACTCATGCGGTCTTTATTCGAAGGTCTCAGTGTCCTGGGACCCTAATCATGTCTAAAGAAAGGTTGCACCTACAGTACAACATTCACGATATGTTATGGCAGCACTAAATAAGAAAAGTGTGTATTAATTAATGTTTGTAGGAATAACATACACAATTAGACTAAAGCATGTGGGTGAATGCTGCAATCTGCTTGATGGGAACACCACATCTTTCCCATTAGTCTGCGATTCTCGTATGCATGCTTCGCTTTACAGAAATTTGCTGCCCAACAACGCAGTTGTAGTATGGAACGAAGTCGGCTGAAACTATATACGGTCCGCTTAAGTAGACAGCTTGTGTGGGCGAGTGTCTATTATGGTGAACATGATACGGCATAAGATCACCCGTGGATGCTTGCTGATTTGCTGACACTTTTGCCTCGCAGTTGCCTGCTTATCGCTTACCGGGAAATCATACTTCAACTCTGCACATTGTCAATAGCACACTGCGTTTTCCTGCGGCAGATTTTCGTCTCAGTCGATATGCAGGAACCAACCGGCAAACCTCGTATTTTATTATGTGCATAATTGCCAAAACCCAGACACATTTGGTATTGAATCCGTGGGCTTATGTGACGTTCACGATTGTATCTTCTCTGTCAGATGCGCTCAACACAATATCACCCTCAAGTGGTATAGATCACGTGTCATGAAAGTACATCCTGTTCTCGGACTCCGACTTTTCAGGGCCGTCGCTTTTTCAGTGTACAGTCGTCTCCGCTAAGCTTTTATTGGCTCAGCTAAAACAAGACCAGATTTAATTGCATAACTGAAATAGGCTTAAGAAAAACTGTGAACACTCTATCTAAGTGGAATTCTGAATAATTGATTTTTATTTGCTTAAATCATTTTCAATGCGCTACATATTCAATCTGAAATCTGAATTATGGAACTAGTACCCGAAGTTTGTTAATTGAAAACTCGGCTTAATTGAAACTAGTCTTCTGATATTTGTGTGTCCCAACACTGAGTGAAGCATCAATATAACATGACACAGTATTGAGTTCGTACCTATGGGCTCTATTGCGAGTGTCGATTGTTTACCATCAATAGACTGTTTACGACAGTCGATTGAGTTTGGTATTGTAATTGCCGAATGTGAAAAATATCAGTCGATTTTCACTACGAATCCTGTCGTTCACAATCCTGTGCTCCGTCTAACCCATGGGACCTCACACGCCTTCTCTCTCCATTGGACGTCTGCTTTTTACGTCTACATAACGTAGTCTACAATAACGAATTGAGAAATTATACAAATTTGTAATATGCACCTTCTTAATTCTCAATAAATAGATTCTCAGTGGACTGAGTTGCACAATACCAAAATAGAGTTCTATCGATTCAATCGAGGCTCGCAATAGGGGCCTTTGTTTGAGAAATAAAACGCTTGTTTGTCCACCAAAAATATTGTTCATATATATGGCCCAGCCGGCTTAAGTGTTGCATCCGTAGACGCCTGGTTAGGTCCATGCTGCTGTATGGGCCAAACCGTTCCTGGCATTTGTGGTATTTTTGATAAAACAAGCAAATATTTGCTTTAACACTGCACCACATAGGGAGCTCATGTGTAATCGTAATACTAGGAATGTTTGTATGTTGAGATATGTCCACCTCCGTCCCCTTCTCAACTATCGACAGAAAGTCCGATCGAATGGTTTCCGCGAGTTTGATAGTTTTCCGACTTAAATCATGACTTTATTATGGGACAATCCCCCCTTGGTACAGTCCGAACCCGATCTAAGCGCCTTTCCACCGTTTGGGTCGCTGCTCCCGGCTGCTATGCAACCGTCTTTAAAGTTGCCTTCTCTATACCCGGTGGCGTGTACGTAACATTTCTCATAATGGTGTCCTGCGTTGTATAATTTTGCATGGGCGCAAGGAGGCACTCGCAACAGTTGTCTATTAAAGCCAATGGGCGTATACGTAACATTCTCATCTCAGTCGCGGGTTCAGGTAGTTATGTAAATTAACGTCAACAAGTGCAACTAACAACACACAATTCGGCGAATTCGCTGACAACGGCCGCAAGTGCATTGAATAACATCTGGGTCAGCGGTGGAGTTTACATTGACACACGTGAACCAGCCACAGCAGCTGAGTAAGCGAAAATTGGATACACAACTGATGTAACATTCTTCAAGAGGAAAATTCACTCTGGCTTGAAAAGGGTGACCAGATAATAATGATAGTCTGTCCAATCCTAATATTTCAGCAGCTTTAAAGGCTGTCAAAACATTGAATTATGCTTACCAATTCCTCATGCATCATTTCAGCAGTGGGAAAATTATTAAAAAAATATTACCGAATTTCCGGATCACTTGCAAATATGCAACGTGAATTGCATCGTAAGGTCTGTCGTCATCATGGCTTCAATGTGCAGACGATTCGTGGCACGTTGGACAAGTTTGACTGTGAGTACACTCTTTTGGACCTTAAGCCACCAACCAGGCATAGCTTGATGGGAAATGCAGGAAACAACCGCCGCAATAGCCAGTATTCAAGAAGACCAAGAAATGGCAGCTCAACTTTGATTATCTGGATTGTTCATTGCCTGAGAGTCAACCCGGCTTGCTTTAGGGTTGGATTTGGGTCGAAATCTGTTTTAGATTATGCTGCTCCTAAAATTGAGGCTGGACGACTATAGGCAATGCCGTAAATTCGCTAATTGGGCGCTGATAATGTTGCCCGGAGATTTTGGGCCAACAAGTGATCTTTTCAGAAGAGACCCATTTTTGGCTCAGTGATTATGTCAACAAGCATTTGTACTGGAGGCGTCTGAACTTTGTTAAAGGGGTCTCCGTTGTCCAGTCCTCATTTGCCGTTGGGATCAGTTTAACGGCACTATCACTGGAGTTGTCGATCAGTGGTAATAGTTTGACTATAGGTATCACAAGTGTGCTGACGATTTAGCTGACAGCCCACTTACCTACCTACCGAGGTTGCTGCTGGTAGTACAATGGACCAATTTTGAGTCTGGGTGCTCTAGTTCAGTGTTAAAAAAACATCACAAAAAAAAAATCGTCAACAAGCTAAATTGCTATTATGGGAGCGACAACAATTCGCACGCATGTTCATCCATGCATCGGTGTATCCACAATGAATGAGTGTTTGGTTTGGTATGGCTTACGGCAGGAGGAGGGAGGAGACACCGTGAACGTCAATTGCCTCAGTTTGGAGCGATGCTGGACGCGACTTTCTGAAGCCAGAACTCAACAACATCGATAGATCGCAGCTGTTATTCCAACAAGGCAAGCCATATAAGAAGACACAATCCTCGAAGTTGTGAAGAATAAATTTGGATCATGCGAGCATTCTTCTATTGATAGCCGCGATCATGTGCTTTGACTCACCTCGCCTACTTTCTCTAGGGCTACGTCTACTTATTATTCCATGTTAACCAGAGAACCACTTAGGACGAGCTTGAGGCCAACATTCAAACCGCTTTTGCCGGTATAAGGCAGCACATAAATAATAATATGGGACCGTGTCAATGGACCGGCCGCTTGAAGCAATGCCAGCGAAGCCGATGCCGCCATTTGAATGATTTGCTATTTCATACAAAAGTGGCAAGAATGTAGGTTTAAAATAAAGCTAGAATCAAATTTATGTGTCAAGTTTTTGTAGTTTTATTTGAATTTATTTCCCTATCGTTCTTATCTGGTCTCTTTTAGACCACGTTGTTAAGAATGTCCTTACTTGTATAAATATTACAAAGTGTAGTGATAAGAAATGACTTCTACCAACAATTGCGAATAACTCTCTGGCAACACTCCCATCTTTCTGCATAACTTTTTTCCTAATTCACACTGTTCTACTTTGGCTAGTAGGTAACATTTTATAACAAAATGGGCGGAAACAAGTATTATCCTGAAATCCGATCACGAATTTTGAGCGACTATAGCGAAGGAATGACCCAACATCAAATTTCATTAAAATATAAAATTTACAAATCAACAATTTGCCGTATTATACAGAACGGAATCGATCACGTGTGTCATAGAGGAGGCCGGCCGAGCAGGACAGCAGAAAGAAAAGATAGAATAATATTAAATTTTGTTCAGAAACATCCTCAGTGGTAATCTAAAGATTATATTGACTCATCAACAATGAGACGAAGAATTTAAGAGCCTGGGCTCCGAAGCTATAAACTTGTAAAAAAACGATTTATTTCATAAAAGAATGCCAAGGCCCGCTTAAATTTTGCCGGGAAAACCGTCTTATTTTTCGATGAGTCAAAGATCTGATGGGAGGCAACACGATAGAAGACCGAAAGGTGAGTGACTTAACCCAAGGTACATCCAAAGGGACAGTCAAACATGGCGATGGTAGCATGATGGTTTCGGGGTGCTTCTAAGAGCAAGTTATCTCTCCGATCCAGAGAGTGGACGGAATAATGGTCTCGGATCGTAATGTTAATGTTTTACAATGGTCCCCTCAATCAGCAGATCTCAACCCGATTGAGAACTTATGGGACATAGTTAAAAGAAGAATTGGGAACAAAATTAAAAAAAGATGATCTTTTCAGTGAGATACAACGACAATGGGACGATATTCCACGAACTTTTCTTGACAATTTAATTACTTCTATGAACAAAAGGTGTTCGGCTGTTATAACAAAATGAGGGTCTTGCGATAAAATATTGAGAATTTTTTATATTTTAATCAGTATTTCAGATCAGTTGCAAATGTTTTGCACAGCACAGTATATTATATTCGATAGCCGAACAAAGTCACTAATTTGCCACTAATTGTATGCATCGCTGACGGTTGAAATGTACACTAACGACAACTGAACAAATGTTGACTCACTGTTGGTTGCGTCTTGTTTGGATTCCATTAACTCGACGGCAGCGAATCGAGTTCCAGTTCCAGTGATTTGAAAAGGATATGCAAATATTTTTAAATATCAAAACAAACACCATCAGAAATCAGAATTTCTGATTTGCGGCCGCACTGCATTTGCATGGCGCACACCCAGATGTCATTTCCGACCAGAAAATAATGAAAAAATGAAAAAAGCAATACAAATATATTCGAAATCATAAACGACATTCCAGAGTGATTACGATAATTTACATTTGCTGTGCATATTTATGAACACATCCTGGTCGTATAGATAAACACAGCCGAAATGATTTGCCCAAAAAGGCACGGCAAGGCACAAGTGTATACGCCTCCTCCACGTTTCCGCTGTGGCTTGTGTTTGTGGGGGGGACAAATGAAAATGGGGCTAGATGGGTGGGTGTGTGTGTTTGCCTTTGCGATATGCACACATAAGGATGAGTTCATCGTGTGAAGAATACCATCCATCAGGCCCAGCTGACAGGCATAAAATCCATATCCAAGTGAAAAATATTATGGAACTTCCACCACCGATCCGCCTCTCTCAGTCGGCGCCGCGCCGAGCCACATCAAATTGAGAATAAGCGATAAATAAATGAGAAAAGACACCTGCCACTCGGGTGACATTGTGGTTATTGCGTTTAAAATATTAAAAATTTCACTCAAATGTATTAACATGTCGCTGGTATTGTGCGCTGTCGATTACATCCAAGAGATGAGATAGACAGGCGGGCAAAAGTTGATCCGCCTAACTTCGCTCGTCATTCCGCGAGGAGGAGATATCGCATGTGTGCGTGGCTGTAAATTCAAGTTCACTGTCAATCATTTTTAGAAAGATTTCGAATACACTTGTGATGTACTTTTTTTTCTGTTCATCTCAGCCGAAGTGCTCGTGGGTATTTTTGGAAAAAAAAAAGGGTCTCAGTTCGTTGTGTCAATTTGGTTGCGACTGCCGTCAGTGGATTTTCATCATCACGCCCACGCAGTACTTGGCGGTAATCCTTATTTCAGGAAGACATTGACTGGTATTGGCCACCACTTGACAGGCGACTGAATAAAGGGTAGAACCCGTTATGAGCTGTCATTGATTTTATCTCAATGCCCCTTGGAAGAGGTGGATTAATTCACTTTCCGGGGTAATTTTTTCGAACCGATTGTTGGCACTCGTACTTTGATGAAATGAAAGAGGATGACGTGGAAGAGGTCTTGCAATTGTTGTGTGGTTCTGTTTTTTTTTTAGGGTTACGTACCAGAATGTAAGTTCTACGGGATCGTTTCCTTATGTTTTCAGAAGTTTGATTGTAAAAAAAAAGAATTTCATTGAGTAGACAAAAATCTTGTCTAATTTCGATAAGCGTGCAGAAATGTGTTGAATTCTCCGGTGGACAAGGGGACACTCAGCTTCGAAGTCGGATATTTCACTAAGACTTGATTTCTAATCGAGAGCATGCGTATTTTTTCATGGGGTACACCCTCCATGACTGGATCTGATGAAGGTCAGCGGAGAGATCAGAGTTTCGAATACTTTTTCGTACGCCCTCGGTGACACGAATAACGTTGGCCTCCAATGCGTCGGTTGCTGTCAGGGTGGACTAACGTCTTTCGTAACCTCAAAGGATATCATTGGCGTTTGAATGACCTTTACTGACATTGAGATGGAAGCAGCTAAAAGGGGTCTGGCGGTGAATGAGGGCAAAACGAAGTATATTCTGTCCTCAAGAAAGGCCGTACAACATCCATGTCTTAGATAGAGTGTCACAATGGATGGTGGTTAAGGACTTCGTCTACCTCGGCGCTGCAGTAAGCAATATGAACAGCATCAGTGGCGAGAGATCAAACGCCGATCAACTCTAGACAACCACTGTTTCTATGGGCTCAAGGGGCAATTGAGTAATAAAGCCATTTCCCGAATGACGAAGCTTACTTTATATATAAGACACTGTTCAATAAAGTCCTGCTGTATGGCACGGAGGTACAAATAATCTCAAAAGTGGATGCAGAAGACTTTGGTCTCTTCAAGAAAAATGTTCTGCATGCGATCGTTATTCCTGTTTGCGTCGACGATATTTGGAGGAGACGATTCAATCACGATCAATACGGGCTGTGCAGCGATATTAGCCGAGCCAGGCCTCTGCGAATTTAACGTCTAAGGCAGCTGGGCTAAGTAGAGCGTATGGACAACTCAGCTCCGGCACGAACAATTTTCGACTCCGAACCCTTAATGCCACAGAACCTGTAATGACTAGGAAGCTGCAATGCAACAGGGGACGCCTGCGTTTAAAGTGACTCTCCCAAGTGGAGAAGGACCTCAACCAACTTGGTGTGCAAAATTGGAGACAGCTCGTCAGAGATAGCTTTAGTTGGAGAGACTCGTTGGTTAAGGCTCAGGTCCACCCCGGACTGTAGCCGCAAATAAAGAAGAATTTTCAATGACGTTCTACTACATGCATTATCGCTTGAATGTATCTTCAAAGTAAATGAAATGACACTTCTTAATCCATCATCATCCCATCATTTCGTCGCATTCGTGCCGTTGAATCGGGATATGAGCAAGTTGAACGTATCGCACTGGTTAGCCTCGATTTCGAAGGACAAACAGCTAATATATGGCCCGATAACTCCATAAGGCCTGAGACATGACACGATTTGAGGATTAGCCTCGCCATCCTCCAAATGGGACAATTATCTGACATATTCATAAACAATTACCTGTTCCATTCGCATTCAAATTCAGATCATGTCAATCCAAGGTCTATGAATAAAAATGTCAATCAATTCAGAAGTCCGTCCAAGTACTAGAATATGACGACGATATTGACATTATCGAAAGAAGGCAGCGTGACGTCAATTTCACTTTTGGGAGTATTGAGACGGAGGCCATGTCAAGTCAATTTTGTCCATCTAGGAACAGCTATTAACTCAGGCAACGGGACCAGCGCTGAAATCAAAGAATAACTCTTAACAATCGCTGCTTCTTTGGGCTAAGAACGAGCAATTGATAAGCAAAGCCAGCCAAAGTAACCCTCTATAAGACCTTAATTTCAGTCTCCGCCCTGCTATATAGCGCAGAGTCATGGACTCAGTCAAAAGCGGATGAAGTGAGTCTTGGCGGCTTTGAGAAGAACATTGCTTGGTACCATCCGCATAGATGGTGAGTGGAGGAGAAGATAGAACAACGAACTGTACGAGCTGTTCAGCGACATCGACTTAGCCAGAAGAATGAAGATCCAACGATTGAAATGGCTAGGTAGTGTAGAGCGGATGGAAATGCATGCTCCAGTCCGGAAAGTCTACGAATCCACCCCGAGGGATGGCGCAGTAGAGGGAGACTGCGATTCAGGTGGCGCACGGCAGTAGAAAGGGACATCAACCAACTATGCTTGCAAAACTGGAAGCAGCTAGCTAAAGTTCAAGCTGGCTTAAAACACTTGTTGGTAGAGGCCCAGGTTTACACCTGCCTGTAGCACCACTATAACTAAGTAAATTGCTGAATTCTCAACCAGTTGGGTGCAATGGACTACTTTGACCGTCATGGTTATGCGGCACAGCTCTTGAAAGCCATTACTGTGAATTTTACAAGACCAATAAACTGCTTGTTAGAAGTAGGCCACCAGTTGAAAAAAAAGGAAAGCAACGTCGTTGTCAGAGAGCATGAACGCATTAAGAAGACCTTCAGTGAAGTACCTTAAAAAATCACGGACAAATAATAATCGATTTGAGCTGAGCACAAAAGCTTGTCTGACGTCCAGAATCTATGCTACAGCATTTGCAAATATCATCGAAGTACGACCGTGCAATGGTTCAGAGTGCAGAGCGACTCAAATATTTGCAAATTCGCTATAAATCCATTGTCAGTTTTCATTTAACGCTCAAAGAGCAGCCATTTCCAAAAAAAAAAGTCCGAACTCTCAAAAAGCAGCAGTTCACTAATTCAATTTAAATAGTTTTTCACGTCCCGAGAATGTGTGTATTTAGAGACAAGCCCGCACATGTGTGTGTAGATGTGGATAAATGAGTGCATAAAATGTTTTAACATATTGCACTTATGGCACACTCGCACGTACAATGCCGCACATTCGATTGTGTGCATTTAAAATGAAATCACACGAACAAAGGGACGTGTACGTGCTTGTGCGCAAAGTTCTCCGTGAAATGCCAAATACAATGGGAATGGGGTTAGCTCCTTTCAATGCTCCTGCATTTATTGGTGCATTGGGCAGGACTCACGTGTCGAGTGTAAAGCCCCATCAAATTAATGATATTTAAGTTAAACAAAAATGTTATTCTTAATGCAAATGGTTCACGAACACACACACACATGTGTGGGAGCATCATGTTCACGGGCTTAACAAACATCGGCATTTAATTGCTTGGAAACAATCATCGGCACGAGATGCAAGGCAATCTCGATATCGTTGTGGGGAGTGGATGCTTAATCACTTAATCCTTGAATACAGGCGGCGGCATTATTGGTATTGATATCCTGCTTAAGGATCGCATCGGAGGGGTGGCATTGCGACAGTTAATGATCGGAATGCGGCCAGTGAGTGCTGTCATCAGTTCTGTTTGAATTAAGCCACGGAATAAAGCATCAATATTTCATCGAAATCGAAGCAATCCGTTTTCTTGTTGCGTCTATCTTTAATAAGCGGTTGTTCTTTACTACGAGTTCTTATGCACGATTATGGGAGAACACCAACGATTTTGTTGGATGAGGAGTGTTTCAAAATGCTCTACACTTGAACAACGTTGGTCACGTCAAAGTGAGTGCTGTTTAGCCCAAACAGTGCGCTTTTTGAAAAGGAGACATTTTGGCAATGAAGCAACCACCGCGACTGCTGCAAAAAGTTCGTGGGAATGGTATGCTAGTGGACAACACTCATGGTCCCTGTGGTCCCACAGAAGACAATGTGGCTGCTGTGGCCTTCTTCGAATACGAGGCTGGGAACAACGTTTCGGTCAAGAGTAGGCGTTACAGAACCATGTTAACCGACTTGTTTTTTTTTTACTGAAATTGAAGACATGGATTTGGACGACCTCTGGGTTCAAGCAGGATGACGCGCAATGCCACAATCGATCTTCTGATCATCAAATTCCCGAATCGTGTTATCAGCCGTCTTGCCGAAGTCAATTTTCCGCCTCGTAGCTGCGGTTTTACCCCTTTGGACTTTGTTTTTATGGAGAACCGTGAGGGACCGATGTTATGCCAACAATCACGAAACGATTCAAGCACTAAAGGCCAATATCGTCCAAGCAATCCGTCAACTGCAGCCCGAAACCAATAACAATGTCAGGCAAAATTCAGTTGACAGAATGCGGTACTGCGAAGCCCGCCGAAGCAGCCACACGTTGAATTTCATAATTAATGGGAATGTTTGTTCTTACTAAAAAGGCCATAATACATGGAAACAATTTAAGTTTGTTGATTTTTTTTGCATTTTTAAAAAGAAACTTTTATTTGGCCCAATCGCAACTACTATATAACCAAATCGCAACTATTTCTGTTCTGTTTGAGGGAGAATAAGTAGTAGTTCGAGAGGTCAAAAATGGCACATTTCGACTTAAACCCTCTTCAAGTTGACGTCAAGAGGACGTCAGACGACTGGCATTACTCTAGTGAGCTGATGGCAACCTTTTACGTTTGCTGGCTAAACTTGTTTTCTATACATCAAGTCGGATAGGAGTCATAGACAATTTAACACGATGGAACATGAACATTGTCATTTCCTCGAAAGGGTTTTCCAAAAAAAAAACCATGAATTCAGAGCACTTTAACCTTCGAGCGGTGAATGATGTGGAACAATCTGAAAGAGAAATATGCCTCCAAAGGCATTACTACCCCTCCGCAAATTTGCATTCTTGTGGGCCTGTTTCACTCTTCTAATCTAACCCGCCATGTGTGTGCACATTGTCTGAATAAAGTCACGGAATCAGATTATAATTCCCCATACCGCATCCCCACCCAAATCGCTTGCTGCCGCCTTTGTTGCTATTAAATGTATAAATCCATAAAATTCTTCTATCATTTTAATTAAATAGTTTATCTGGAAAAGCCACAAGCCGTAAAGAGCTCTTATCGCATCGCATCGCATCGTCCGTGTGCCAAGAGGAGAACATTTTCAAAATACTTCCCAGCAAAGGCTTGCGGGGGCCACACACAAAGCACGTCCTTTCAATGCAGTTTATTTGAAATATAAATTAATTCTGAAGTCAAAAGTCATGACTTCTCGGCAAAACTTGCTGCCGCTCTCTCTCTCTCTCTCTCTGCCTCTCTGTGCGGCACAGCATTGTTCTCGCAACCCCTAAGCTCCGTTTGTATCTAGATAATTATGCTGAGAATGTTTTAAATGAATTGTTTTCATTTAATTTCTTTTTCTGCATTTCATAATCCCTTCCCTGCAATTTTTCTCTGCCTCACCGTCGGGCATGTAGGTTGGGCGGCCTTCTATGATGCAAATGGAGTACATGCACACGGCTACGAAGGGACATCCGCATGCAAGTGAATGCACACTCATACGTAATATTTAATGTAATTTATAATTGTTGAAATTCCCAGGGCGTGTGTCGGGGAGTTAGTGAACTCAACGGGCTCACGTCGAACTAATTGGGCCATATGCTAATTGATTAATTGAAATAATTGAAATGCGAGCAATTAATGGGGGGGAATTCGCAATAATTGCCTCGGGCAAATGGAAACATTCAAAGGACATTCAAATTTGTCCAGCTACGCGGTCTGTGTCGCCCCACCCGTCGGACCAATGTTAATAAATTTTGCGACATTTTTTTTTTTTGTTCCTTCTTTATGTGTGTAGTCCCGGCCGTGGTGGGTTGTTGTTTTGTTTTTGGAATAAAACGATTTGTTTTGCCTGGTGATTAATATTCCCCAGTCACGAGCAGGCGAAAATACGCGAGGAAATTGCCTGGAGTTGATATTTCTCTTAATCTCTCGCCAACGAGGAATGCACTAATGGCACAGAAGAGATGTGCTTGCAAAGGGCAACAAGGGGTTATTAGCCGTATTCGTGCAACTTACATCGGCAATAAGGCGACTATAATGCACTTAAAAAATGAAACCCAACGAACAAGCACCCTCTCATGGCCAGCAGGCAGTGAGTGTTCGCGACAAGCTGCAAGCTGCGAATTCAGGTTAAGGGCCACACTCGTCATATTGTGCAGGCAAAAACGAATTTCTTGTACTCGCTGAATAATTGCCAGTGCACTTGTGGAATTCAGTAAACCAACACACCAGAGATGGTGGAATGTCAAACAGCATTAAATCCACATGTGCTTGCAACCCACGCGTACATTCCCGGCAAGTAGCGCACTTTTGCGTGCAAGTAATTGACGGCTAATCCGCAACTTTGACCATTAATGCGACTTTGCGAATCAATTAGCAGCTCGATGGTGCTCATGCTGGAACTCGAATGGGATGGAAAATTTAATTCAACTAGGCATGTGCTCCGCCCCTCTCTGCTGGCAAGCAGTTAATTAGTGTTTCAGTTTACGTCCTTACAATTCTTAAGAAATCACCGAGTCATGCGGTTGCGGGGGATTTTTTTCTTTGTTCAGGTTGGCTTTATTCCCACGGATTGCAATTCATTCTTATGAAATCGACTTAAGTTCACAGTGACAGTGAATCAGAGCCTGGAACTGGAAGCAGGTAATTCTATACAGCAGCTCTGCAATTCTATACAGTGAGCACTGAGGAACTATCTGCTGAAATGCGGTGCCTATGTGGGTGGAGGATAGCCAAGAGCTTTCGACTCGAGATCCTGACATGATCTCATCTTATCAGGGATACAGCCAGTTTCTTAGAAGTTACTTCAAATTCTAGGATTCTGCGTCATTTCAGGTGTAACGTGTAATATAAAATTGGTGGCGCTACAGCACGTGAAGTGCCAGATCCAGCTTTTACATCAACCACTCGTGTTGTGGGTGCTATTGTTCTTTCACGAGTGGAAGGCATCAACAGTTTTACGCCGACTCCGAAATGCAACGCCATAGCTGCCACTTTGACTGCTGTCACATTGAAATGGCTTGCAAAGCGAAGAGGTATTGTTGAATGGATTAGGAAAGAATAAGGGGCTTCTGATTTTTCAAAGAAGATAATTTTCAGCGAATGTGTAAAATATAGCCGAAGTCTTAGTTAAGAAGGATGGTGATAGAGTGCTTCGTCGGCCTTTGGCCATTGCTCACTTGCCATTGCGAACTTTTTGGGCCCATTATGCCGTTGCTTTGACGTGGTTTACCACCGTGAGACCTACCTTATTTGTAAAACCACCCGGATCCACATATGAAACTAAGGAGATTTTTCAGTTTGACACCGCTAAAGTCATCAAGCCCTACGAAGAAGTGCTTTTTTAAGAGTTGTCTCCTTTCCTTTTTTAGGGCTGGGCATTCACAGAGTAGATTGGATGAATTCTATTTATTTCTTTTCTCGGCAACTTCGAGATCAATAGACATCGCCAAGACGGCTGATAACACGATTTGGGAAATTTTGCGCAAAACATCGATTGTAGCATGGGCTGTTTGGCATAGCGCGCCATCCTGCATGAACCAGAGGACGTCCAAATCCATGTCTTCAACTTCAGTAAAAAAAAGACGTCGTTTAACATGGTTCTGTAACGCCTACCGTTGATCGAAAAGTTGCTCACAGTCCCATTTTCGAAGAAGACCACAGCAGCCACATTCTCATCGCCGACGGGGACCATGAGCGTTGTCCACTAGCACACCAGTCTCACGAACTTTTTGCACAAACTTTAGTACAGCAGTCGAGGTAGGTGCTTCATTTCGGCCAAACTTCTTTTCAAAAAGACACTGTTTGTGCCAAACGGCACTCAATTTAGAAATAAGTTTGGAATATTTCACTACTTTGTTCAAGCGGCACATTTCGTTCCGCGGTATGATACTGACTTTCTGAGAAAAACAGTTGCCTGTGTCAAAGTAACCTATGGTTTAACAAAAAAACCACTAGATGGCCCACCCCGTATAAATAAATTATTCTGCTGTATCTTGATACCACATGGCTGGCTGCAGAAAAAAAACGCCTTTCAAGCAACAGAAAAATGTATATTCAGCCCGCCAATTAAGCAATGAGCACCCAACAGGCCACCCTCCGCTCATTTAAATGACAAGTGGTTCTGGTTTCAGGAATTAATTACCGACTTTTATCCAAAAATATGCCCAATTACACACGTAGTATGTACTCAATCAGATTTTCTGTTCAGATACATATTCCTGGCATAAAATTCGAATAAACTCGCACGCAATCTGACGTCATACCGAATACGAACGTTCATCATTTCACATTGATGCATGCCACCACTGCCTCACATGTGGAATAAATACATGCGAACGCCGAACGCACACACAGTGAAATGTTAATGGAAACGATTAGATAAAAATTTGAGCATTTTGTTTCGACCAAAAATTAACACAATATGTCAAATGACTGCCACTGAATTTGCGTAATGAATTTTTGACGCATAATGATGGCTTTTGGATTTCAATTTAGTCATTAAATTAACCACACGTCGGATCATAAATCAATCGGTTCTGCATACATTTAGACGATTTGCCAGAAAAAAAAAAAACAAAACAAAACAAGTGGGTGGGAACATCCGCTTGCGCAGTGGGTGGATATTGAGTGGGGGTGCCGGTGAAGGATGAAAGTAATGAAAAATATCACCGGAACCGAATGACATTCGTCAAAAACTCGCAGAAGCTGTTCCTTGCACAGCGAGAGTCAAGAATCACTACAATCATAATTTTTCATTTCGCAAGGAGCTGATTCCTGAATGGAAAGCCGTGGGAGGATGCCTCGTTAGCGAGTGCAGAAGAAAATTGAACGATGGCGATTCATGAGAATATTGAACGAGCATTGGCCATTCGCGAAATCAATGAAGATTGATGAAGGATGCTTGTTAGCGATGTTCAGGCGGGGTGCGCCTTATGACGTCATAGCATCTGTCAAATTGAAATTAAATTTCATGAGCAACATGTCAAGGCGAATGATCGAAGGGAATTGGGTCGCTCACGTGTGCCCTTATGCGGAATTTAAGGAAATCGTGGCTAGCTCTCAACTCAATTCGCCCCGATTTGATGATGAGTACGGTTGTGGAGTTATAAACAGTCCTACTGTAGGACCTATTCGCTGCTTCTTCACCCCTTGAAGACAGTGTGTCGATATACTGACGTTTGTCATGTCTTACAATACGATGCACTTCCTTCTTCTTTGTCCGCAGTCGAGCTGTTAGTTCGGTTGTTTCTATTCCCGCTGTAATTCGAGCAATTATTGCTATGCGAACAAAAAATTCGAGTTATAGAGATATTCGACTTAGAGAGAGTCCCTGTATGTCGGTAAAAAGCTGAAACATGTCTTACAGCAGATACCTGGAGGGGGATCGATTATCATCAGACCCGGTATCTGCTGTAAGACATATTTCAGCTTTTTACCGACATACAGGGACTCTCCCTAAGTCTAATTTCTGTCTAATTCGAATTTTCTGTTCGCCATATTTCGGCATTCTCTTCAATTTTCCATACAAAAAACCATCCCCTCAGTCGAGCTTCCTCTAACTCGAACTACTTTTGATATTCCTTGAAAGCTCGACTTAGTGGAAGTCCACTGTATGTGCTTGCCCCAGCCACAGAAGCATTTTTCACATCATTCCAGTGTTCATCCATGCTATCCGGTCTTGAGCTGCTGATTGGTTCTGCTAAGTGGCAAGATTGTCCCTAATCTGCTGGCGTACTTGTGGAGCCTTGAGCCTGATATTGTTCCTAGTGCCATTAAGCAGGTTACAGCGACTGCCGCTTACGGATGCAGTACGAAAGAGATATCATAGCCTGGTGACCTCGTCCTAGAACGACCTGAACTCCTCGTCTGATGTATTATGAATGCAGTAATAATTGTTGTTTAGGGTATATTGCGCCGCTTCCTTTAGATCGATTGTGCCCCTTTTGATACATTTGATCTCTGCCGAGTTCCTCTCACTTTTTGAGGGTTGTTGACTCATTTTGCGTATCGGTGGAAGAAATCGATTCTAGAGTATTCTCTCCAAAGCAGATTCCTTTAGGAATCGGAGAATGAGAGATGGTTGTAGTTGCTGCATTTCTTCCTCTTATAGTAGGTGCTTCGCCAGTTGTACTTGTCTTTTGCGGGTTAGTGCCTCACAGATCCTCAGTCCGTGTTGTGGAATTTCAATAGATTCTCCACAGAGTCCGCAGAGACCTCCTTCTGATAACCCAAGTTTCCTTAGGTGCTCCCTGAAACTGCGGTCCACTCTCAGGAAGCTTGTTAAGGTACGGAGATGGTTCTTGCTCATTTTGATAAATGCCTCAAACCTCTTTCGCTTATGCTGACCAAAGACTTTCCTGGCCTGCGTCATGTCATGA
Source organism: Eristalis pertinax (assembly GCA_907269125.1). NCBI lineage: Eukaryota > Metazoa > Arthropoda > Insecta > Diptera > Syrphidae > Eristalis > Eristalis pertinax. The sequence goes on along the minus strand of OU026145.1, from coordinate 44,440,377 downwards.
GCATTGTTCCAGGGTTCTGCCTGGTTCATTGTTTCTGCAATCGATGAATATACTTAATTATCAGGTCTGCGACCCATAGAGTGTGTGAGCCTAAGCAATAGCTGCCCTCATCGTTGGCAGCCTGGATACGCTGCTTCCAGTCACGAAGACCAAGCTGAAATTTATCAGCCATGACTTGGTATTCACACCGGTCTTATATCCTTCTCGAATCAAAAGGCTCGGATTAGAGCGCTCTTTTAGGTTTACAATTAGTGTTCTTGAGCTCGATGTGGCTGACTCAGTGCAGTCGACGGATTTATATCTTCTTTCCCTTCACCTTCCTTGCAGGTAGGAGCATATACCTGACGTAGAATATTTCCTTCCACGGCACCAAGAATCAGCTCGGCTACTTTGCTTATCGACCAGCTTTTGGCTCCATAGAGCAGGACTGACGAAACAATGGTTTTGTAGAGCGTGGCCTTGGTCTTTTGCGTCACAGTTGTTTCGGCCATACGAAGAAGCACCGGATGGCAAAGCTATTCTGTATCAGAGACCCACAAAGGCCACAATTACCGTGAGATAAAGTCCGAATTGGACTATCTATCTTCTGCAGACCAACTCCTGAACTGACGGCGTTTTCTCCTAAGTGGTGCGTGCCGGGATGATTCATGCTTTGGAGCAGTTTTGTCCTCATTGACCATAAGGTCAGCCACGAGGTCGATGTCAAGACTCGTTTCGCCTGTTCTCTTCAATTGCGCTAAAAGCTTCCACTACGGCACGTTGGGTCCGAGCGTCGATGTCATTTGCGTATCGGAACTGTTGGGCTGGCTTGTGGAAGGTAGTGTTTACAGCTGCTCGCCGCATTATCTTCTCCAGCACCAGATTGAAGAAATCACATGACAGGCGTTCCGGAGCATATTTCAAACGACTCTGAAGTCCTTGAGCCGAGCTGCAGAAGGCATCGATTATGTGGACTATAAATGCTGTCGTATCCGACTTTAAAATCAATGCAGAGAAGGTGTGTAGTGATGCGAAACTCCTACGGCATATAGCCGATTTGCTGAACCGGAATACTCACTGGTACTTGTCATGAAAAACGCCTTTGCACTTTCGCAGGTCAGCATCTTATAGGCGACGTGGAGCAGGGATATACCTCTACAGCCTTGCAAGAGATAGGATCGCCATTTTTGTGGATGGGGCATAAGATGTTGTTGTTCCAGCCGTCGGGCATGCTTTCATTTTCACCAATTTTGTAGACGATGTGGTGCAGGTTCAGCACCAGAACATAGTCTCCGGCTTTAAGGAGCTCTCATGTTAAACCATCCATCCTGTCTTTCTTATTCCTTAGCTTCAATAATGCGAATGGCTGATTGTAATTCTGCTGAGTTCGGCCAAGTTGTTGAAAAAGTAAGTCCCATGGGTGACTTCGGGAAGGGAAGGCATAGCAAGAATAAGGACGGTCCAACAGTAATGGGCCGTTGTAACAACAATGAAAGTCCGGTTGGCAGGACAGAAGTCGAAAGTATGTTTAACGTGAACACCCGGCCAAATTTCACGGTGGACCCACCGCCCTGAGGAGGTAATTACCACCCCAGTAACAATTTAGTGACGCTTAAAGGCGACCACAAACCTTGCTGAGGGCGAGGTATATCTAACACCTCTAGCATACACAGACCCTAGAAGAGTCCGAGTATGCAATATGTTCCCGCGATTTTGGGCAACCACAGTCACCATGATACTCCCACTAGGGGGCCTACCTCTTGATAGCTCGGAATAGGAGGTTGGGAGCCCAACGGCACCAACTATCCTTGCTGGGGCCAGCTATCTCCCATGGTACCAGAATATAGCCTCTGGTCAGGCTTTCGCAACCATGAAGGTCACTTCTAGATAAGTGCCTTAACACTCAAGGCCTAGCAACCTTTTAAATGGACGCACATCGAATCATTGATCGAGGCAGTGACCAATGGTCGAGTTGCATCTATCTACACAAAAACACAACACAGGACAAGGACAAGGACAATTTTGACCGGAAATCCCAACAAGCTCAGAGGTTGGCAGGCCAGTTCCGTCTCATCAGAGCATGGGATCGTCTCGAGTTGATAGTAGGCCATAATTGTTTACTTAATTGTTTGATAGACATCGCCAACCGCCACCCATTAAGATCGATGAGCTAATGACTTTCCTATGGAATTCGTCAGCTCGTCCCGGCACCCACATGAGATTGTACAATAATCTCCCAAATCTCGTTATGAAAGAAGCGGCAGTTCAGGAAAGCCCCCGAGTTAAACGTGATTGCATCCGGAGATTTTATCGCTGATTGGCTGTCAGTTTTTAAATATCAAACTGTTCCTGAGCCAAGACAAAGCTTCCTTAATCGATGTAGTTTCCGTCCGAAGTACCCTTTGCTAGGAGCTGCTCGATTTCGCCATTTTTACTGTGGTTATGTTATGTTTTGTGAGGTTCGCAATGAACTCCTAGTTTTACAGAAACATTTAAAATGCAATTCATTTCTCTTTTAATGCATTGAGGAACTCTTTTGAAATTCACACGATTTTCTATACTCACTTCTAAGATCGCTTCAACACTGCCCACGCCGACAATGTCGGATTAAATGCTTTATCTTCCTTCTCGTTGTCACATTTCTTTTTTTTTCTTACACAACGGCGAGCATAAAAACCGCTGCAAGTTTAAATACCGCAGTTTTATTGACGCACGCTGAATCGAGTTTTTTTTTTCAGTCTTGCTTCTTTTGTATTTTTTATTTTATTTTTTCATAAAATTGAAAGTCATTTTGAAAGAACGATAAACTTGATATCTAGCCATTATATATTTTAATTTCCAAGTTAAGAGTTCATAAAACGATGTGCTAATTGTTGGTTTTATTCAATCCGAGCGCCAAATTTATGTTCGTCGGGGATTGTGTGTCCACTGCAACCATTTCGCGAGTGGATCGCTTGGCTTTTGTAGCTAGCAATTAAATTTCAGCAGCTTATTTATTATTAAGTGTTTGATATAAAGAAGGAACCATGCTTCTGACACGTTTCGGAGAAATGGGAATGTGCAACAACTTCGAGCGAAGATGTGACGAAAGTCTAATGGCGGCACTTCACAAACGTTTCCACTTGGGCTTATCGAAGTAACTAGAGTAGCATGTGTTAACTGACGGTCCGAATGACTTTGCTTGACGGGGGGGAATATCTTGCCAGTTATTCAGTTTAAATTCTTGCGGCAACAAGCTTGGTGATGTGTCAACACGAGTTAATAAACCGAGTCAAATCGAGTTGGCGAAAGTGATACGATAATACGAACTGAACTATAGCTCGAGCTACGTTTCGATTTTGACCAGTAATTAATACCATCTCCGGTCATCCATATTGGAAGGAAATCGGCTCCTCACTGCCACCGAGGCACTTGTTCGACACTCGTGAATATCCCCGGTGGACAAGAGGACAGTCAACTATGATGTCGGCTATCTCTATAGTACTTAATTTCTGACTTATTATGGGCATGTACAAATGCGAATCAAAACGTGCGATTTGGAAAGAAAATTCATTCTGTTGTTTCTTTCTCGCGCGATAGTGTCTTTAGACAGATGTTGCAGTTTACTTTTAAGAGTTTCGTTGTTATTTTTTTTTCAATTTTTAAAAAATGCCAGAAAAAGGTCTTTGTTGCTGGAAGTAACAGAAATAGTCCAGCATGGAGGATGTACAATGTGGCTTTCATCCAGGCAGAAGTAAAACTTAACCAGCTCTTCACTCTAAGAAGGGTACTCGAGAAGGCTTGGAAGTATGCCAAACCGATCTGCAGCTGTTTTGTAGATTTGGAAAGGACATACGACCGAGGTAAACTCTGGAGTGTTTCGCAGGAGTATGGGATTAATGGTAATCTTTTGTGGGCCACTTACTCTCTATATAGTTAATGGTGCTAAATCAACACATTTCACTTCGGCAAGGGTGCGTCTTGTAACCTCTCCTCTTCATTATATATACAAGTATATGAACTGGATGTTGGAGCGCATCCGAGGTGAGCAATGTTTCACACTGGTAGAGTTGAGGGTAAGTCGTCTTCTTTTTGCAGATGACTTAGTTATCCTCACATCCTACCAGACGGGAATGAATTTTAACGTGTACAAATCAGAGGTTATGTTAACTTCCATAACGACTGTTCAATGCTCTCTACATGTTAGTGGAGTCCGATTGAAGCAGGTGAAGAAGTTTCTGTATCTCCGGGTCTTTTTCATAATATTCCTGTATTGGCCGAGCTTGCTTTGTTATTATGTTCACATAGTTATTCACAGTGTTTTATTATTCAAATTTTAAATTTATGTGATACGGACCACAAAAACCTTCTCAAACTTGGCCTTTTGGAGTTGGTATAAAACTGCAAATCCCTTGCATTCGTGAGAGAACAATAGCACGCACAAGAAGAGTGGTTGCTGAGAAGCTAGGTCCTGGCCCTTTACGGGCTGCAGCGCCACCCATATTATTATTATGATAAGACGAGAAATCCAACACCGATTCGACCATCCATTCGACGAAAGGATCGAATTCAGATAAAGATACAGGCACTGGCATTTCCTTCAAATTGTTCAACATGTACTGCTCCATCAGAACCTCTGGCAGTATTTTCCAAGCGGAGGTCCTGGCAGTCACGGAAGCGGCAAACACCGGTCAATACAGCATTTTCGTCAACCGAAATCAAGTCTCTGATGGTCGCTTGCTGCCACGAAGAGTTCTGGGGTCTCAGCACGCAGCACTCGGTTACTCTATGCTGTATTATACCAAAGCTTGCGGACGTTAAAAGGAGGACACGATCATAGAGAAAGCGAATAAGAAAGTGAGACAACTCGGAAGCTGTGGCCAAAGATGAATAGTGCACAAACCGAGAAACTCCTTCAATGCGACCAAAAGTAGCTGTGGATGGCAATTAGAGCGCTTTCTAGCCATAATCATCTGAAGTACAATAAAATATAAATGAGACCTAGCAACGACTTGGTGCGGTGTCCTGGAGGAAAAAAAAAACTATGTCATTGTCCCATTCTTTTCTAGTTGAGACATAGAACACTGGGAGAACATTCATTCGAGGACTTTCAAGATCTAACAAATATCGCTCTGAAATCTCTGTTCAGGCTTCTTAAGGCATCTGAATGGATAAACATAACTTGACAAGCACGAAGTAGGAGTTAATAGGTTATATTCGCCCATAATCGGTCAAACAGGACTTAATTGAGACGAGGCTTACTGCCGTCTACCCACGCACCTAAACTTATCTAAACTAAACTAAGGAGACGTGATCCTTTTACTGGAGACTTGACTTTTTTTTACAAATATACCGGTCAAGGAACATTATCGTCTTACAATTAAGATGAACGATGAGAATGGCTGCTCATCTTAAAGAACTCAAACTTAAAGGGACATAATATCCACTCGACTTGATTGCCTTTAATTTTAACAAAAAAGTGTATTTAACAGTTATTGACGATAGAAGAAATAATTAACCGACAGAACAATTTGTTTAAAAATTGAAATTCCATTAATGTTGGGGACTTGAAGTCACAAAGCAATAAAAAGTACCTTGGACCATGAAAAAACACGTCAAGGACAGCTGTTAGTGTAGCATCCAAAAATTCAAAGATTTCGAAGCTATATCCGTGACGCATCCCATCTAATCTCACGCCATGATGCGCATCTTCGCTTTTGTACTAGTGGGTACTGACTGTATACACATTAATTGTGAGGAGGCTGGCTGTATTCGTAAATCAGTCATACCATATGGTCATTGTGTTACTTGCTTGTCAGGCAAGCGATCCATGGAGGGTCTGAGTCCGAGCCATAGCTGCATTTCATTGCCAACTCATTTTTGCATTACTGAGCACAGCTTCAAGGTTATTGGGTTACCATGTGTATATAGACTAGCCGGTGGTTAAAGGAGAGAAACACTGACATTTCCTTCGGATTTAAAAAAAGTTACTTAGACTTAAACACATAGGTTCGCCTCAAATTTAACTCGATTAAATAAAGCCCATCGATTTAAACTGAACGCCGCAACATAGAATCAGCTCTATTCCCTAATTTTGAATAACTGTGTTGTCAGTTGTCATTCCCCTGTGGTTGTCAATTTAAGCAGATGTCTGATTGACGGGGATTTAAATGTATCAAAATCGAACAAACTAGAAACAATAATCTCTTCTTCATTTACTTGTGTAATTCCAAAGTGACATTTTAGTGATATGAAATGTTCCAATTCTTGACCGATTGCAGAGAAACATGTACAAATTCCGACCGAATCTGTTTAATCCAGAATGAATCCTGAAGAATGTTAAATTTACTTAAATATTTCAGCAAACGTCCCTTGGTTTAAATTCGAAATTAAATCGTAACTCAGTTCTGTAGTGGCTGCAGCAACAGACGATTTTTCTTCAGTTTGCCATCACAGCAACACATGCTCCTTCCGTCTTCGTCACTCCGGCAATTCCCCCCACGACAGACTCGAATGCAATGCAGTCCTGTAAAATCCGCTTAATGGATCCTTATCTATCATGTGTGCTAACGTCTGTTGTCGCAACACTCTTCCATAATCCATGAGTATGAAAATCGCAAATTATCCTTTCTCATAGAAGAGAACAAATATCAACATGGCTGCCTTCATCCGCTCATCCGCCTGAGCAGTGAGCGCTTGTGTGAATACTTTATTTTAAGTGCTTAAAGAGTTCATAAGGCACTTCAGACTTTGCGCAAACTTGAGGATGTGCAAGTTGAACTTTAGCAAAACCCAATGACTTTCCAGTTAGCAAACATCTTAGTCAAACTGTGCTCGGCAAGGCAAGTAAATAAATAATATTGTGTATTGTTGTCGTTATCCGAATCAAAGAAAACAAAAGGGACGTCAACCACATAAAAATCAGGATTCCACAGAATTCATTGTTGTCCTCTGTGTGGTCTGTGGTTACTTTGTGTGCCTTACTTTTCGGTTGCGCGCCGTGCCATCGCAATTTAATTTGAACCAGACCAGGGGGAGGCAAAAGAAAAAGACAGCAATTTATTTCGTCGGTATGATAATACGTGTTTGCGTGCGTGAGAGGATTCTGATATAAGCAGGACCCTGTTGTATTTTTTTTTTTTTCTGTTCGTTCCCCGAACTTGTGGACAACAGAGCGGCGACGATAACATCTTCTTCCCTGCGACGACTGTTCGACTGTTCGACTGTCGTAGACAAGAACGGAAGATACATTGTATTCTGTGTGTAAGGAATTTGATCCGGGCGTATGAATTTTTACGTCATATCCGCATTAGCATATTTATAATATTCCAAATCCAGCGAGGGTGGGTGGGTCGCCCCGACGGAGTTATCCAAACTGAAAGCTTAAAAATTACAAAATTATGCACTCTAGCATGAGATTTCCCATTCAGTTGTACTCCTCCTTGGATACGCACACGCCCCACCCTCATGCAGAGGAAGACGAAAAATGAAACTATGAAACGGGGATGCCTTTTATTGAATATTTTGATTAAAATGCTTGTTATTGCCTTTTTCTTGATCAGATTTTGTTCCTTTCATTTCGGGCAGGAGATGCACGAATCCAAGGGAAATACTTTCTTTTATGTGGATACCACTGAAAGGTTTCGATATCTAATTTGGGAGATCGGGAGATGATTGCGAGTAAATGGGAACTGAATGTTCCGTTCGGCGCGGGAGAGGGGGGGTGGGGGGGGGGGGTTGAGTGGAAATGAAGGTTCGATATCGTGTCCGGATGGGCTGGATTCGAACTGTGGTGCGACGAGTAGGGCATATCCTCGAGGTCCTTGAATATGGCACTCGATTCCAGCTAAAAGGCGAATCCTAAGATTGAGAAATGACTCGGTGGCGACTTGATGGGTTCCTGTCTCCTTTCAGTCCACAGAGACTACGACGATTCTGCCTCGACGCTCGAAAGAAGGATTAGGAGGAAGTAGGATTTGATATTTCGGAAAATGAGAGATGGCGGAACTTATGTAAGATCCGGAGGCAGATTTTCTTTTCGAGGGGTAATCGTAAAATTAAAAGAGCCTTAAGTGTTGAGTGTTGGCCAATTTGGTCTGCCCAGTCAATAGGTCTAAATGAAGTAAATGTACAGACCCTCGTGTCTACTATTTCCTTGTTATAAGATGGATTGCTCGGACGTATGACGACCCAGGTGTACTACAGGGTCACCAGATAAGAACGATAGGAAAAGAAATTGAAATAAAACAACAAGGGTGTGACATTTAACAAATTGACTCTGGGTCCGTTTTGAAGCTACATTCGTGCCATTAAGTACGAAATGGCATATCATTTAAATGGCAGCATCGGCTTTGCTGGTAGAGGATGCCTTTTATTGAATATTAAAGCGGTCGGTCCAGTTTTTGATGACACGGTCCAAAATGTGCGTTATTATTCCGGCAATAGAGTCTCTAATGTTCCCCTCGTACTCGTCCAAAATGGTTGGCTTGTTAGCGTAGACTAAAGACTTTACGCAGTCTAAGTTCGATGACTTTTCGGGAGGGTTCCGGGGAAATGAGGTTGCCGATGCACATGCTAGGCAAGGATCAGAGAAGGAACTGAAACTGCCCTGGGACTCGATAGTTAGACCTTTCGAGAGCACAATCGGATGTGCCATAATTCTCCAGGATGTAGATAGACCGAACGCATGCTTCTATTTTCTGAAACAAATCAGCGGCATTCCTGCTATCTCTTGGCAGAAAAGACTACAGACGCCGTTCCGGCTATTAGCGGGCCACTAAACTTCCGCCAAACACCTAAATGCGCTTGGCCTAAGCGATGAAACCCTCTGCTAGTTCTGTAGAGAAGACGACGACACTGCACACGACTTCCTCTGCCACAGTCCCGCCTTTGCTCGGATCAGGTGGAAGCTATTCGATGCTGATGAGGTGAGAGCTACTGATGTAGGCTTCTCATCGCAGAAGCGCCTGCTGGTCTTTCACCGGAAGATCAAGAAATTCCAGCAAAAGTAGGTTGCTGCCTGGTAGCACAATGGATCAGTTATTTGAGTCTGAGTGCTCCAGTGTAGTGTTAAAAAGCCTCAGACAAAAACCAGAAATGACTTGACGTAGCCCAAAAGAAAAGAATCGAGTGGTGTCAAGTTGCACGATTACTGCGGCCAATTAATTAACGCTCGACCTGCAATCAGCCAGTCGCCAAATATCTCGTTCACGATTTCGAGCGTTGCGTCGCTTGTATGGCACGTAGCGCCATGTTGTCAAACTTAGGTCACAAAAAATCGGATAACATCGCTCCAAACTGATGCCATTGAAGCTAACGTAGTCTTCTTCCTCATTTCGAAAGAAATACGTTCCGATGATGTCGCCATGCCATAAACCGCACCAAACAGTCATTCTTTGTGAATGCATCGATGCCTGGACGAATATTTGTGAATAGTGTCCGCTTCAATAACGTCAATTTTGCTTGTTGACATAACCACTGAAACAAAAATGGGCCTCGCCGAAGAAGACGACATTTTGGCCAAATTCGGGTCTCCGGGCAATCTCCCATCGGAGAACTCACTCCCTTGTCTATGGTGGTCCGGCTATAATTCCTACGTCAGCAAAATCGTATACAAACGCAAGCCCAGAAACCCAGGTTGACGCTCTAGCGAAGATCGGGTGTTATTTCTGGGTCTTCGATCTTCGATTCTGCCCGCTACGGCGGCTATATTCCCTTCATTTCTCACCTAGTTCTGCCTGGTTAGTGGTTTATTGACCAAAAAAGTGTACTCACGCTCAAACTTTTGGAACGAATGGCCTACATACTGAAGTCACGGCGAAATTCACGTTGCGTATTTGAATAGAATTGAAGACATTGGGGAGAGTGACTATAGTAATCACATGCACTGTGACCATAATAGCTCCATTGTGCCCCCTTCATCCATGATCTAGGACTTGAGAGCTATCTTGAGAAATTAGCTAAGCTCCCTAGATGGAATGTCGTGGTAGTCTATTCCTGTTAAGGTAGTTTTGCTCACTGCGTTGAATCTGATTAAGGACGGATGTGGGCACTCGTAGGTGTGCAGGTAGTTGTTCCATCGTTTCCTTTGCTTATCCACAGTGTCTACAGCTATCTGTGCTGATGGTAGTTGCATGAGAATTGGCCAGTAAGAGCAGCACGCAGTTTCCTTAGGTCTGGTTTTTTTCAATTTCATTGCTTCATTTGGGATGAAAAAGTACCTCCTGGTTGTTCCAAAATTAAATGGCGCATTTATATGAGCAGTTGCTTAAGCAAGTTCGGCAAGCAACGAAGCATGATGAAATGGCGAGCCTTATTGAATATTTCGACAGCTGCTAAAACGTAATAATTCGATGGTGACCCTTTATAATTCCCATAGGACTATAGGACGGGCAGTGCCATCGGCTATTCAGAGCTTAGGCGGCTGTTCTTACTTACTTATCAGGCCAACGACCCTTGGAAGGTCTGAGCCTGAGCTATAAATGCCTTCCATCGCTGACGGTCCTGGGTACGCTGCTTCCAGTCATCAAGGCCAAGCTGTCTTGCGTCCGCGATAGGTTGGCTTAGGTTGGTGGGTTGACGAGTGGAAGCCCGTCACACTTAGGTCAGTGTAGACCCATTGTGATACAGATTGAGGGAGTAGCATCCTCTTAACCCCCGTCTCGTGCCCATTACATCGTTCTTCGTTCTGATTATACGATGTTTAGCCAGCCCGATGTCTTTATAAACCTGCAAGGAGATTTCAATACCAAGTCTGTTCGTTCGTGTAAGTCTTGCAAGAAGTGCTCTCCGAGCGTTATATTTCTTAGTCGGCAGTGACTGTGTCCTCTCTCTCCTCTTCCTCGCCACAGCCCCTGCAAATATACTTAATCATTGTTAAGTCCCACCCACCTTGCTTTCATGGTATTTCAGATGATTATGACCGCTTAGCGCTGGGTTTTAGTTTTTGGCTTTTCTGCAGCTGGCTTGCACGATTTTGTACGTTTTGTTTAATCTTTTGATCATCTTTATCTTCTTCAAACTGCCATCTCTGGATGCTCCATAAAATTGCCCCAATTAGTGACAAATGCACATGTCCCTAAGCATAATGTCGATGATTCACTTCGCATTCTCATAATGCTCCAAGTCCCATAACAATAAAGTTTCATTGTCGGCACACATGTGCTGAACTTGAAAGTTGTGCGGCGACACAAAATTCCAAACTCCCGCGGTCAAGGCCACAAGCTGATTTCTTTAATAACTTGATTGTTTCCCAGGAGTATGGCATGTCGTACAATTCAATTTAACAAATATTCTGCAAACGCACGTTCATATCGTCTTGGGACAGAAAGCGTCTATAATTGATATGGGCTATGTGCTGGGCGCCATTAATATTTGAACAATTTCGGTCTGATGGTATCGCAAGTGCATGAACCGCACCCGATAATCCGCTTTTACGAGTTTTTTTTGTATGGAGTTTGAGACGTGAATTTAGAGTGTTCAGTATTGGGACAGACAGTCAATCTGTTCTTTCAACCGAACTTTTTTGTATGAAGACTGAAGACTCCTCTTCTGGTGAGTGACAGGGAGTGACTTGCTTAAGTCAAACAAGCTACAGCATTGTTCTCACCGCAGCCAAATGCTTAATCTAAGTGTGGCAAACCATAAGCCTGTTTAAATGAAGAGAAAGTTCGTGTCATACGGCTCCATCACCGCTTGTGAAGTCATTACATGACCGCCGCAATTATGCATGCAAGCAATTCTGAGTTGCTGCTACCGTCGGCTGTCATTAGAGCAATTCAATGGCAATGAACAAAATGATGGGTCGTGCTACCTTTGCCAAAAAATGAGAAAACTGAGAGGAACGCTTTTTTTGTCGAAGCAGTCAGACTAAAAAACTTGCCCAGCAACCTACTTTTGCTTTTGCAGCAACCTACTTTTGCTGAAATTTCATGGTCTTTCGGAGGAATACCAGCAGGCGCTTCTGTTATGAAGAGCCTGCACCATCAACTCTTACCACACCAGCACCGAATAGCTGCCACCTGATCCGAACAAAGGCGGCACAGTCTTCGGCACAGTCTTCTCCACAGACGTCGCAGAGGGTTTCATTGTTTAGGCCAAGCATATTTAGGTGTTTGGCGAAAGTGTACTGGCCCGCTAGTATACCGGTAAGTCGTCTGCAGTCTTTTCTGTCAAGAGATACCAAGAAGCGGACTTCTTACAGACGTTAGAGAACATGCGTTTGGTCTGTCTTCATCCTGAAGAGTTGTGCTACCTCCGGTTGTGATCTCGAGAGGTCCACCCATAGATGGAAGGTCTAACCAAGGACGCAGGCAGTAGGTTCAGGTCTTGAGAGTACCTCCGCGCTGGGCCGGGACCTAGACAATTCGTAGCGAATGTAGACTGCCGATGAAATTCAGAGACGACCTGTATCCCTGATTTATCCTGGAATTTGTTAAGTTAGCCCTTAAGCACAGCATGGCTGTCGCTGCAGACACAAACACTCAGCCACTTCCACCTTTTCTTTACAACATAGTTAAGATTGTTTACTTTAAGATTCGAATACATTCCTTTCCTGGCTCAGATTGCGGCTGGAGCCAATCCTGAGGAGAGGAACGTAATAAAACATCAAACGTAAAACGAACGCAGTCACTTTCTACCATGTTTGATGTTTTTCAGAGAGAGCGCTGCGTTCTTCCGATACTTCTCTTACAAATTGAGAGTCTTTGAGTTGCAATTTCAACGCACTTAGTAACGGAAAGTCGACATTCCTTTCAGTGTCCTTGGAGCAACACTTTTAGGAATATTGCGCCCCACTAGCCTGCTGTAATAGGCCTACTTTCGCTATACTTCCGGCAGCACCCCAACTACCACCGGAACTGCCACAAAATCCACCCCAGTATCCACTAGTTCCGCGAAATGTATCGGAAAATGAAAAATTGATAGCCACAACTTGTGGAGCCGACGCCCCAACGGCCGACCAAGTGCAAAAAAACGAACAAACCCTCACCACCATGCACCCACATCATCGGTCCTCAATTAGAAGTTATCCGCAAATAGAACCCCTCAAGTGGGCCCATTAAGGCCCACACCGGTAATGAATTAAGAAATCATATTTGAAGCGGTGAAATTAAACGGGAACAACTCAGGGCTCAGAATTCATTCAGCGCTCAGCGCTCCCATTAAAAGCTGAAGCAGCTGAGGCCGCTTCTGGCTTACAAATGCGAATAAAGCGCGCATTCAACCGTGAAAATCGATACTGTTCGCTGGAGGAGCGCGACCGACACCTTACTCCATTCGGCGCACCGACACGAGCTTCATTGTCGTTTATCCTCTTCGAGAATGAAATGGGTGCGAAAATAATGTTCGTAATAAATTACGAATTGCAAATTCTTTTTCTCGATTTTTGTTTTTTCGTTCGTTTTCTTTTTTGTTGGGCGCAAAACTTTGATTGCATGGTTAGCACGCAAACCAAATCAACCTGAGCGAACTTGAGCGCTCCTCTTCGGGGCTGTGCTGTGTCCTGTGTGCTGGCGGCTGGCAGCGCCTTTACCTTTCGCTCCATGTAGTGCTCGTTCCATGCTTCGATTGCTGTAATTGAGAAGCGATAAATTGCTGTAGAGGCTCTCCCCATTGCACTGCAGCCGGATTTCGATAGGTGGCAGTAGCACTGGTAGAGGCGGTGTCGGCGGTAGCGGCGGGCGTTGGAAGAGTAATTCCATTTTGTCGAAAATAATTCAGAGCTCCATCAACGTTTTTTGGGTCAAATTATTGCCGGAGCTGATGGGGAATGTAGATTTATCGAGTGGAGGAATGGGTTCGTAGTGGGAATTATGAGTTTTCAGTGCTTCCTACCGCTTTTTTTTTCGTTTGCACCGATGCCTTAGCAGCGCGAAGTGTACGGGAAGTATTTATGGCGTCGGCTTCGCCTCTGGGTTTAAAGTTTATAATTTATTGAATCTAGGTAAGTGACTGCGATTTATATAAATCCGTGAAGTCATTTTCGGGCATCATTTGTTGCGAGAATCAACAGTGCGACCGTTGTTTGACTGTCGGTCATGCGTTAAATGAATTTCGTTGAGATTAAAATTGATTTTCCATTGTGAGAGATGATGTAAGCGCACGGATTTAGATTGTCACGGGGCTCTGAATGGACGGGCAGAGTTTGTTGCGCGGTGGTTGGGATGGATGCTGGGATTTAATCATTCCCCTTGGGTGCTCTTCATGAATCGAAATGAGTGGCTGTAACTCATGAGACAGGCACAACCAAATGGCACTTGAGATGCTGTTAATATTCGAGGGCTTTGGTTGGTTTTTTGTATGACGGTCTGGGTCGTGGACATTTGACAAAACTGAGCAAGGTCGCAGTGTCGTCAAAGTGTGTGTATCAGCGTCGCTTTGGCATTGAATTGTGTGAAACAGAAGCTTGTTCGTGATTGGTTTTTGTGCTTGTGGGAGTCATTGATGCCCTCATCAATTCTATATTAAAGCTCTTTGAAAGATATGAATGCTCTCTATGAATGAAGCACGTTAAAGAGAAAGAACAAAGATATCACGTGAAAATAAGGACCAACTAATCCTCTGTAAAAATGTAGTGTATTCAGCACCGGAAAAGGACACTTGTAAAAGTGCATGGAAGTGCTTACATTATAGATGACTTCATTTAGAAATTCCCAACTGTGTCTGGCAATAAGTGAACCCCTTCAATATCAAGAAAGACCTTAAACAAGACGATGTGCTGTCATGTGACTTCTTGGACATCATCCTGGAGAAGATCGTGCAAGACTTACACTGCAATTCACGATTTTCCAGAAGTCCTAACAACTGTTAGAATACGCGGATGACATTGACGTGATTGGCAGAGCACAGCGAGCTGCCAATGAGGCGTTTGCTCGCATTGAGGCGAAAGTTGGTAAAATGGGTCTGGCGGTGAATGAATGTGCTCTCGCCAAGAGAGGACACATCGACAGACTTGGACAGTCCGTCACAATGTGTAGCCATAACTTCGCGGTTAAGAACTTCGTCTACCTCGGCTCCGCAATAGTATGAACAACATCAGTACCGAGGTCAAACGCAGAGTAACTCTTGTCAACCGCTGTTTCTATGGGCTCAAGAGGCAATTGAGTGATAGACCCATCTCCCGAAGGACCAGGCTGACTTTATATAAGACACTGATCATCTTAGTACCTCTGTACAGTGCTGAGACATGGACAATCTTAAAGGCGAATGAAGAAGTCCTTGGTCTTTTCGAGAAAAAAGTTCTGCGTGCCATCTTTAGTCCTGTTTGCGTTGACCGTATTTGGAGGATTGAAGGTTCTACGCCTGGCCAGGCTTCTACGGTTACAACGCCTGAGGGTCATGTAGAGCGGATGGACACCACAGCTCCGAACCGAAGAGTCTTCGACTCCGAACCTGTGGGACAACATAACGGAGGCTTCTCCATCTATCACGGTCTTAGACTAGGCGCCTCCAGTTTCGTACATCCAGCTGATTAAGGTCCCTTTCCAGCTGGTCACGCCATCGGAGGCGAGATCTTCCTTTACCACGTTGTCGCTCGCGGTTGGATTCGAAGACTTTCCGACCCGGGCCGTTGCTACATGACCTAGCCATCTACGAATTAATAATCACATTTATATGAAATTTTACACGAATGCACTAAAATAATAGTATTACTTGATAAATAAGTGAATTTATATATACAACCACAGCTTCACCCCGATACCGAGAATATATTGAATGCCACTCGTAAGTCGAAACTATCGAATTCGTTTGACTAGGCCAATGTTGTTGTATAGCTCGTAGAGTAACTCGTTCAATCTTCTCCTCAAAACTCCTTCTTCGCAAATGGAACCAAATATAATTCCAAGGACTTTCCTCTCGAAGCGACCAAGAATCTCTTCGTCTGCATTTGATATTGTCGATGCTTCTGAGCTATATAGCAGGACAAGGTTTTATGTTTATAATGATAGCTTCATTCTTCGAGACAGGGACACAGCGATTCGCCAGGGTTATAATTCGTCTTATCTTCGTCGTGATGTCATTATCCGATCGACTCTCTCAGAAAGTCCTATGCCGCCGGCACCAAGTGTAGAAGATCAATGGCAGCACTGTCAAGACGCCATCAGAAAAGCCGCTACTGACGTACTAGGTTTCATCTTACCGCGTCGGCGAGCCAAACAGGACGCATACACGAGGGAAGAACACCCGCTTCTCCATAAGAAAAAGACAAAGCATGAGAAGCGGACGATCAAGGAGATTGAGAGGTGCTTCTGCAGGAAAGATGTTCGGAAATTATATCAACAGGTAAGAAAAACGAGTCAAACTCGTAAGAATCGAACTGAAGCCTGCAAGGATGGATTGAAATGAAGTACTAGAATCACAGTCGGTGCTGAGAATATGGAGAAATCACTTCAGCAGATTGTACAACGGCCACGTCGACCAAAATACCGCTGTCAGGCAGAACAATCCATCCAACATAGGTGATGATGGACAAGAATTCCGCCCTACCGACCTCAGTGAAGTCACTACAGCAATCGCCACACTAAAGTCCAGCAAGGCTCCAGGTGCCGATAGGCTGCCTACCGAACTTTTCACAATAGCTGGCGATAATATGATAAGGTGCATACACCAACTTATCTGTAAAATCTGGTCGGATGAATGTATGCCTGACGGATGGAATCTCAGTATCGTTTGCCCGATCTTAAAGAAAGGAGACCCTCTAAACTGCGACAATTTCAGAGGTATCCCGAATGTATTCGTCTTTGCGATGGAGAAAGCCTGTTGCTCCGTCAAGCTCGGTAAGGATCTCACCGAGAATTTTGATGTCAAAAAAGGCTTTAGACAAGGCGATACACTGTCATGCGACTCATTGATGAATATTATTGAATTTCTATTCAATAAAATAATTACTTTCGTGTTGCTGCAGGAATCATGAATCTAAAGGGGTCTCTAATACCGTATGACGACAATCGTTTGACGTTATCGTTTGGACGATAGTTTCGCTTCTACATACATTCAAATAAGCATTAACAAATGATGGCGACTGAAATGTAGACTTACATTATGTCAATCATTGACGCCATCATGATGTGAATCGGCTCGATTTTAGTCGTCTGAAAAATTACGTGATGAGAGCCCAGGCTTGACCTGATTTCGCGTCTATGTATAATGATCGCCCAACATTGTTTAATGTTGTTAGACTTCGATTTGATTACCTTAAATTTCAGAATCAATGTGAAAGTGATCAAATTCGGCAGGTAATTACGACGGGTTTCTGCATACATAACCGCAACAATTGCTCGATTTACGAGTTACTGGAATTCTGAAAGTACCAATCACTTGCTTATTCGAAGGACATGCTCTATTTCACATTTCTTGATTGCGAAAGATATTGAAGGCATTAAATTCAAGTCATTTTGAAAGTGTAGTCAGGTTTCAAATTGTATGGCGATGACTAATTTTAAGATTTTTGATTGTGAGCAGTGTTAGTGGAAGGAATGACTGTAGATCATCCTGCTTCATCGCAGATGTTGTTGACGAGAACTCTTATGATAACATGATCCAGAAAATTAACTGTGAATGATTCTCAAAAACAGCTTGAAAGATCTGTAATCAGAAAGGTCCAAGCTTGGTGTCAAAGTTAGCGGTTTTCATCTTCAACTCTCACCGATGGCCATGAAATTTGAGCAATGACCGAAAGGATAAGATTTCCTCGTGCTGTTGTGGGAGTTACTCACCGTAATAGGTTTAGAAACACGGCAGCACTCGAGGAAGTCAACGTTGAGCAGCTGTTTCTTCGAAGGGAAAGGGCTAATCTGGTCCCTCATCACGACTTCCGAGACCTTTCTAGCCTTGAATGCGACTCCATCAGGTAGGCGACCGCTTGGCAGGCCCAATGTGAGGTGGTTGGATCAAGTCCAAAAACTCACATGGTTGCGCTTGAGTTATGCCAGTCAGAAGACGATGATGATTGTCAAAAAGCATTAACTGCTATTTGAAGGTTTCCGCGTTAAAACGCTTAACCTCATCTGTCTGGAATCCTGGGATGGGTCGAGCTTCGAAAAAAAATCATTTTACTGAGCATAAAAAATATTCACCAATAAAGAGTTGTTCAACAAGCAGCAACAATAGAATGTAAACTAGGTCATCACGAGATGCTACCTCATCCCGTTTGAATTCATTTCGAGAGTACATCCCGCTTGAACTCATTTCGAGAGTACGAACTTCATTTCAGTCCTTTAGAATACAAATGATGATCCCATTCAGAGACAATGACTTTTGGGTGTCGCCTGTCCCCAAATATTGAATGTTTTAAGCTCGCGCTTGTCCGAGTGCCAAGCTAGACATAACTGATGCTGAAAGGCAAATGGAGGGCATTTTGAATAAATGTTGTTTTACAATGTGTACGTCAAGTATAAACTGTGTACCAAAACGTTAGCTGCAGTCATGTGTGTACCACAGGACTCTATTCCTGGCCCGGCTTCATTTGACGAAAACGTGTGACCACCACTGATGTTGAGCAGCTCTGATCGGAAATCTTAACAGACCTTTGAGATAAGTAATGGCTGCGCATCGACAAAGACTGTTTGCCGTCGAAGACAACCTCAAAGGAAGAAGGACGAATGTCGTGATGTGTCGAACGGAAAGGACTGTGCTTCGATGGTTTTTCGAATGTCCTCATCATCATGACTTCCGCGGCTTGCCTTGAATGCGACTCCATCAGGTAGGCGACCGTTTGGCAGACCCAGCACGTTGCGCTTGGGCATAGCTCCTGATGAGTTAGAGTCGATGGTCTGGAGATCTCTCGTGCGTGCATTAAACCCGAGACACCTGTAGTGGATCACGCGCCTCAGAAGATGATGATGATGCGTCCCTTCTCATTTCAGTAATCATAAGACGATTTCCAGTAAACTACTGTACCCTACTGTCCAAAAGCCTATTTGACGTCTTGAATGACGACGAATGACCATTCCGGACGAGACTAGTGACCCGTTCGTTCCCTTTATCAACTTATCGAAAATTAATGTTACATTTCGCAGCTTTAGCTTTTTTTATTTAGTGCGAACATTTTGCAAATAAATCTTATGACACATCATTAAGTGCTTTCGTGTGGAAGTCAAAAAATCACGATTTCTTTTACGAGCAATCGCCACCAAACCCCGTCCACAATGCAAATTAAATCCAGCTCTTGGCCGTAAAATCCTGCGATTTATCGTCGCTGGTCTGTATCGACAAACGAATTATGAGTGGGCTCATGGAAGCGACAATTGTTCACGACAAGGGCGACATTTGCTTGACGAATCCCTGTATTATTAAAATGTAAAGATTTGCGTGCGTGGTTCGCCGGCAATGGATGTCTATTTAAACCCCGTCCCATTCTTGTATTGTACACTTGTGTTGGTCATTCAAAAGACGCTTAGGCGGTAAGGACTAAGAGGTTATTAAATATTAGCAAATATGAGTACATTGGTACATTCTCTCAGCGTGCTAAATAGCGAATAGCTTTCGCACAGACGCAGTGCATTTAATGGATAAGTCTGAATGTCTCTGACAGGGACAGGTTATTGATGTCGAGACTCAAACTAGTTCTAAGTCACCAAGGTCAGCTGAAAATATCGTCGCTGCAGTTGATAGTGTGACCAAGAAAAGCCATTCAGTGATCATTAAAAGAATGAAGCTAAACCACTTACCATCGTGTTTGGGCCCACATTCCAAAATCCAGTTCAGACGAAGAGTAGACAGCAGACTACGCAAGAGGCTTTGAGTTGCAAAAGCTTAAATTAAAGAATCTTATGATTTCTATGATTTTTTTTTTGAATCTAATGATTTTGATGAACTGTATGAATTTCTATGATTTCTATGATTTCTATGATTTCTATGATTTCTATGATTTCTATGATTTCTTTGATTTCTATGATTTCTTTGATTTCTTTGATTTCTATGATTTTTATGACCTGTATGCTTCTTATGATATTTATGATTTTTATGATATTTATTATATTTATGATATTTATGATAATTGTGATATTTATGATATTTATGATTTCTATGATATTTATGATATTTATGATATTTATGATATTTATGATTTCTATGATATTTATGATATTTATGATATTTATGATAATTGTGATATTTATGATTTTTATGATATATATGATATTTATGATATTTGTGATATTTGTGATATTTATGATATTTATGATATTTATGATATTTATGATATTTATAATATTTATGATATTTATGATATTTATGATTTCTATGATATTTATGATATTTATGATAATTGTGATATTTATGATTTTTATGATATTTATGATATTTATGATATTTATGATATTTATGATTTCTATGATATTTATGATATTTATGATAATTGTGATATATATAATTTTTATGATATTTATGATAATTGTGATATTTATGATTTTTATGATATTTATGATATTTATGATATTTATGATAATTGTGATATTTATGATATTTATGATATTTATGATATTTATGATATTTATGATATTTATGATATTTATGATATTTATGATATTTATGATATTTATGATATTTATGATATTTATGATATTTATGATTTCTATGATATTTGTGATATTTATGATATTTGTGATATTTATGATATTTATGATTTTTATGATATTTATGATATTTATGATATTTATGATATTTATGATTTCTATGATATTTATGATTTTTATGGATTGCATGAATTTTCTGAATAATTTTTATGATTTTCACGGCTTAAAGTTGTATGAACTTTAAAAATGTTACTAATTTTAGTGAACATAATAAATGAGTCTTGATAAAAAATCTTCAACCACGAAGAAGTCATTGTCTAGCACTGGAACCCATCTGGATCGATGCCAACTGAAGTCAATAGTTGTTGGTCATTAGTCGTCCTGGGAAGCCTAACGGCCTGAATGTCGTTTTGATCTTTCCTTCGAAATATTTTATTTACTTGTGGGAACATACCCGAGTTGTTAGATCGTACAGCCCGGATCTTATTGCCCCAGTGCAAGCTTATGGGCAAACTGTAATTGATGCGGATTAACTGTTGGAGGTTTTTGATCTCCGATTTCAATGCTCTGACTTCCGCGTTTTGTGGATTTGTAAACCGCCTGTGCAAGAGTTTGAGTCTTGACAGCAGCCTACTTTTGTGCACGTGAAGTGCATCGATGGTAGCATTTCGATATATATCGCTGTCATCAATTTTTTACCTTCGGAATGATCGTATCCATGGTACGTTTGATTACGTCGTCCATTTGTATGAGGTACCTGTCAACCTCTTCGTTCGTAAGGTTTCTGTTTGTTGGAGGATTGATTCCACACGAACGTAGTGCTGTGGATAAAGTCCTGGAGAAGCAGGGCCATCTGGCTTTATTATAATTATAAAGGTTCTTTTGGACATACTCTGCCAGTTCTTCCACCTCGTTCGGGAGCTGAATAGCCGAAGAGTCCGCAGTGATCACTCTCGTACTCAACCGCAGTTAAACAGTTCCGCGTGCGTCTTTCCACGTTAAGTATCGCCAGTCGTCTGTCGATCAGCAACAGATCCAGATAGGACCCGCATCTGGGATACGATTGTCTATCAGTTGCAAGCAAATCTAGCTTGAACTCAATATTGTCCTCTGCCAACCAGTTATACAGAGGGCTCCCGCTGTCGTTATGCACTCTATTGCCCCATTCTCTATGAGTTCAAATCCCCAGCAATTATATATAATAGTTTTCCTCCGAGTTCAGTCGAAGGCTAGTGAAAAGAGTATAGCGCTCTGAAATGAAATTGTGATTGTGATTGAGGGCAGGGTTGTCAGCTGCTTAGATCGTGATCACATTGCCCGTGATGTGTCTTGGATAATATATGGTGTTCCGACAGAAAGCTACGTGGTTCGTTGGTATATCCAGTTGACATAATGCATCTACCTCACCGCTAGAGAAAAGATTGTTGGAGGGAGGCACCATGTGAAAGACGCAAACCGCACAAGAGTAAACAAACGTCGGGGAGCCATGATTAACTGAATCAAATCACTTGACGTGAGCTGCACTCAAATTCATCTTCATCTCGATGTGGAAATAAAATGTCAAGCACTCGTGCGAAACAGTAAAAAGGACTTCGCTGCAATCAACACTTTTTTTAAATTCTCGCGGCTGCATGTCCAACACGTTGACCTAATTACTCTTAAAATAGCCCAGAAACATTAATTAATATTAATGTAACTTATCGCTGAGCGTTATTGCAATGCTCAGCATCGCAACCCATTAAATCAACACGAAATTCCTTTTCCATCACTCAGCTGAGATGAGTTGGGCGTTGATTTAAGCTGTTGACCTTCCACCCAGAATCCGCCATCCGACCGACCATCCAGCTCAAATTACTTGTTGCAATCAAGCCGAGTCGCCCGCCGGTCGCCTACAGCGAAACCACACCACCCTGACCATCAAGCCATCAACACCACCACCAGCGCCACCAGTTGTTTGGTCTGGTCGCAATGAATTCCTTGGCAATGTGCCAACACCGGGGAAAACGAACGAAAAAACAGCGCACAACATTCGGGAAAATTAATGAATTTTCAGTCCGGCGACAGGGTGCAGCGAGCAAATAGGAGAAAAACACAAATATACATAAATAATCAATGTTTCGCCATTAATCACCACTTGTATGAATAATCGAAATACGATCTGAAACTGGAATGAATGTTGCTGCAAAAGTTTGACTACAGTCTGGCCCCACTCCCTCGCCCCTTCCATGAAATGGGAACAAGTGCATGGAGTTTCATAGCGCGGATAATCGATTTTCTTATTTTTGATGACATCAGCCAGACACGAAGCAGCAAATAAAAAAACTGAAATGATACGCCCCAGGTTTTACGTCCAGAACAGCAGAGCCCTGTAAGAGGTTTTGACACCAGTGCGACTCATAAAATATTCAATTGTCACTCAATCAAGTTTCATTCATCATTTGTTCAATCCCTGGCGTGTGCAGTTCATCTTTTTGTGACAGCAATGACTGTCGGCTTCGGCTATAATTAAATTGCATAATAGTTCGGAGTCATTTTTGTAAGCGGAATTTATCCTTTCCCTCGCCTTCACTGTCCGAACTAACGATATCCGTGACAGCGGGGTTGGTTGGAAATCCATTGAATGGAGAGGAGGGAGGATGGACTACAATCAGCCAGATATGGTTGAACAACAAACGAAATGAAAACGTGCACCTTGATTAATTCCTTCACTTGGGTGTAGATGGGTCTCAAATTCCTTTCGTCTGCAATAACTGGCTGTGAACCTATTTCTCAGATAGATCAACTCACCGGTGAATGGTCAGTAAATAATCCATGATTTGGTGGAGACAATGAAGATTAATTTGAATATTTGTACCATGAAACCAGATCTGATAGCTGCTGGTTCGGGTTTGACAATCTATCCACCATCTAACCTATGAGTGGCGTTTTATTGGACATTAATTCATGCAGGCAGAAAATACCTAGTTCTTAGAAGTAATGGTTCAGAATAGCCCAGTAACATGGGTCGCGTATCATTCTTTGTGATCATTCTTCGAAACATCAGAAAACAAGACTCTCAGTCAATTTAAATCAACATCAAAACGCCGGCGGCCACTGTTGAAGCTTGTGTCACTGCTATCGAAGCACATTCATTAGGCCAACTAGCTCATTCGTTATAAACAAGAACCATCTGGCAAAGGCGTTGCTGTCATTTTGGTCTTTTGAATGTTATCAATAAAAGGAAATAGTCATGAAACTTCCAAAAGCAAGGACACCTCTATCGCACTTACGGAACAGATAAAGCTGTTGGGTAGCCTGTTGTTGTTGGTTTGCGGAGTACATTTGAAAACAGCTCATATGCAATGACTGGGAGCTTAATCCAACACTGAATATCTAAGCTCTCAGATCAACTTTAACTTTTTACTTGTCACATGAACTCCTTGTCATTTTTACTTCATTTTGACTCCCTTAGGCAAGGTGACGCACTGTCATGCGATTTGTTTAACATCATTTTCGAGAAGATCGTACTTAACTCAAGCTTCCGCACCAGAGGCACGATCTTCCTCAACTGCTCGCATATGCCGTTGACACTGATACCATCGGGAGAAAACAGTAATCTTTTAGTGTGGGTTATGTGAGCATCGAGATAAAAGAATGAGGGTAAACCAAAGTGTGTGCTGTCTAAAAAGGTCGACCAACACCGACGTTTTGGAAAAATCGCCAATATAGACAGCCATAACATTGATGTAGTGAAACCCTTGTCTACCTAGGCTCCAAGGGAACACAAACAGTGTTACCATCGCGGAGGTAAAACGACGGATCACGCTTGCCAATCGTTGTGTGCTTGAGCTGGGAAGACAACTGAAGAATAAAGCCCTCTCTCGAAGGACCAAGATATCCAAGACCTTGACAGTCCCAGTAATGCTGTGTGTCGCAGAAGTAAAGCACTAACTAAAGCGGACGAAGAGATGCTTGGTCGATTCGGGAGAAATTTGTATTACCTTTGGTCCCGTATGTGTTGATAGTGTTTGAATTAAGATACTGAAAGTCAGCTGTACAGCACGAGGGGAATCTGGTTAAACGAGTTTGAGTCTCTCGTCTCAGATGGCTAGGTCATGGAGAGCGAATGGACATCAATGCTCCAGCTTGGAAAGTCTTCGACTCCAATCCCGTGAGATAAGACCATCCAACTAGCACAAGACGGTGCTCGATGAGGCAAGAGGCAAGTTGGCGGATGCCCAGGACCAACCCGGTTGTAGCGTCAGCCAAAGAATAAGGTCAAAAACACAATGTCGAATTTAGTTGATTCGCCGACCATTTACTGAAGCCATCTCATGAGTTATATTCCACACTGCGTACATTGACTACTTGATCGAGTACAGATCAGGTCCAAAGATCGACGACATTGCCACTCTCGTGCAGGATGATTCGACTCGTTCATCCGACTGGAAGTCTAATCGGGAAGTCAGAAATCATTTTGTTTCCTATAAGGCTTCGGCGGATATGAAAAAGAATTGGCGAAAGTTCTCAGTTGCTTCACGACAAGGGCTAGGAACAGATCAGATTATCTGACGCCTTTTGAGGACTTCGCAATAAACCACAAAATAATAATCCCCACGTGAGAAAAATGGGACGAAGACAACGTCCGTGATCCGGCTGCAGTGGTGATTACTGGCATCAAGCATTGGATTACCAATGAGTTCTGAGGAAGTATAACATATGAAAAAAACAAATCACATTTTTTAATTTTTTATTAATAACGTCGATCAGCGGTCACAAAAATGTCTATGACTCGGTTATAAAAATTGTCACTTTCCTTCAGCTCTTTCAAATGTTTTTTTTTTTGTTCAGCTGACATACATAAGAACGGAATAGCTCAATCTTTCCTGATTGCGTAGAGCGGAGGTACGTCTTCCTCCTTTTGAATGCAGAAAAGGACCGGCTTACAGACGCCGATGAAGCTGGTACTGGATATATGTATTGTAGGCATTTATTTCAAAGTGCTGAGTGTTTTTCTCACGCCAGTGTTTATACCATTTTCTTATCTCTTAAATGCACTTGTACATAAGGTTCGCCCCATCCGATCGTGTGATCCACTCGAAACGGTAAAGTTCCAATGAGTTTTGACATATAAATACTCCTTGAGTCTTCAGTTCTTGTGAATAAAGTCGTCCGATAATCATAGAGCTGTTCGTTTCTTTTTCTCTCCCACAACTCCTACAGTATGTATCAGCTCAAAGCTGTTCAGCAGCTCACAGCTGCAAGGGCTGTCTGCTGATACCACTCTAAGGTCTGTTTCAAAACTACTACATGTTGTATTTTAAGATTAAAGCAAAGTCTTACGAACAAAACCCTTTTGCTTCACCTTTCTTCTAATAAAGGGTGATTTTTTAAAAGCTATCGGAAAGTTTTTAAAAAAAAAAACACAAAATTCAGAAAAATGCATGAAATATTTATTTGCATCGATAGTACGGTCCATGTAATTTAATGTTTGAAGATTATTTCATGCAAATGTTGACCTTGACTGCGCCTCAAATGGTCCATCCGCTTAGTCCAATTTTGGCATACTCTTTCCAACATTTCGGCCGGTATCTCACGAATAAATGCTTCAATGTTGTCTTCCAATGCGTCAATTGAAGCGGGCTTGTCTGTATAGACATGAGCTTTAACATAGCCCTTTAAAAAGTAGTCTAAAGGCGTTAAATCGCACGATCTAGGCGGCCAATTGACCGGGCCGGAACGTGAAATAAAACGCCCCTCAATAAGTCCATTGTTGCGCCTGCTGTGTGGCATGTGGCACCGTCTTGTTGAAACCACATGTCATGCAAGTTTTGGGCAAAATAAAGTTGGATATCATCTCACGGTAGTGCTCACCATTTACAGTTACGTTACGATTCCCATAATCTTTGAAGAAGTACGGTCCAATGATGCCACCAGCCCATAAACCGCACCAAGCTGTGATTTTTTCTGGATGCATTGGTAGCTCTTGCAATGCTTCTGGCTGAAAATTCACTCCAAAATCGACAATTCTGCTTATTTACGTACCCATTGAGCCAAAAATGAGCTTCTGACCATAAAATGGAAGAAGCGCGCGATGAACTTTCTTAACAGAGCACGCATTTTGATAATAAAATTCAATAATTTGCAAGCGTTGTTCGTTTGTAAGACGATTCATGGTTAAATTATAGACCAAACTGAAGATGTTTGACAGTGAAACAAAACACGAAACGTGCGTCAGCTGTTTAAACCAGTGTTGCCAAAAGGATAGTAGCTAAAAAATCACCCTTTATTTCATCGGTAAACAATTTGCAATCAAATGTAACGTGTCAATGATCAGTGCATTCCAATATACATCCGCTCATATGGATATACCTCCTGAACACAATCATTTTTTTAAGCTCCTCCTTCCTTTTGTGGTAAAACATAAGGATTTGAAATAAAGCTCAAATAACGAAGGCTTTTACAAATAAATGCTCTAGTTCACCTCATTATTTCGAAGGGGAGATCTGTTTAGCTGTTCGAACCGCCTCTCACGTATACACAGATGGTGCAAAAACATATATCTGCAACTAATATCTCTATTAGTTGATTTCTGCACAGAATCAGGAGACACCCAATTCCCCACTGAAAGCAATCAAAAAAAGTGTTAATGAAAAACCTAAAAGGGAAAGAACTGAAGTTCACTTATCACGCCATATCTGGGTGTTATAGTCGACCGCAAGCTCAGCTGGAAACATAACATACAAGAACGCAGGAAAGCCTCAATTGCAATATATACATACGTCCAAGAAAATCGTCGAACCTAAATGGGCAATCAAACCGAAAACAAAGCACTAGCTGTACACCGCAATTGTACGACATATACTGATGTATGGTCCTAGTCCTAGTCGGCGTTAAAAGTAAAACATAATCTCAAGAAGGTAAGCTGAATACAAAGATCAGCATTCATTTGTATTACAGAGGCACTCAGAACAATGCCCACAGCCGCTCTAGAATTGCTAATGCTCGCCAGAGATATCCATGGCGATCCCGCTACCGAACCACTGCAGTGTATCCCAGGCAAAAGATACAGCTGTTCAAGAGGCAGCCCAATTGCTATCAATGAGTCCGATAGACGGGAATCTATTGTTTTTTAATAGTCAGCCGGCCATAAAGACTCTGGCAACACTATCAATCAATCAGAATTCCAAGAACGTCGAACTCTGCCGTCTATCTCTAAAAGTGATAACGAACAAATGCAATCGCACCCTGTGCTGTGTCCTTCTGGAGTTAAACAGGAATTAAGTTTGAAAACTGGTAGACGTAGTAACTGGACACTGCAATCAAAAGGCAATCAAACCTGAAGACTTGCGACACGCTATCGTGACTTCTGTAGAAGCTGCAGCGCTGATGAGGAGGAGAAAATATTCTCGGTACTTGCCCCGTCTTTGCAGAAACTAGAAGCAGGCTTCTAGGTCAACATTAACGTCTACATAAAGGATGTCCAAAAACCATGAAAAGGCTATAAGAAAATGGTTAAAACAGACATCTGATTATGACAACAGCTTTTAGAACAGAGACCAGCAGTAAGGTTGACGAGGCACCAGGATATTCAGCCGGAAAGTGGCAACTCAATGCACCCTAATGAGTACAAGTGGAGCATAGCTTTTGTCATTAACTATGCTGGTCACTCTACCTACTCTACTCTACACTACATGCAAAGGAAATACGCCTGTCAGGGTGGATGTCTGCACGTAGTTCAATCTAGTGCAATTTTTTAAGACCCGATGTAAGAAGGCTAAACAAAGTTAGCCCCCTAGCCTAAGACCCGCTGGTACATCCGTCCACAGAGCATCGTCTGATGCCACCAACTAATAGATCACAAGTGCCAATCGAATTATGAGGCAGTTCAAGTCAAGTCCCTGCCTTTTTGAACTTCCCCCTCAATCGAAGCATACAAATATTTGAATGCCTCTGTGAGAAACCCGCTGCAAGGTCCAACCAGTTCTTACCTAGACGTAATCTAGAGAATCAAATACAACAGCGTTTGCTTGGCAAAAGATGCTTTCACTGCACATGACTCACTTGAAGTGCCAATCGCTCAGCATCTCCGAACCTGTCCATTTTCGATCATTTATCGGCAATCTCGAGGAGAGCTACCGTAAATAACACGAAAGTGTGCTTCGCCAAATCAGATACTGTCACCAGGCCATGGCTGTGATCTACATCCTCGAGTACTCGTCTCCCCCGTCAAATGCAGCTTGAGGAAGATAAATAAGCGCAGCTGGTACCAGGATGACAAAACATAAACTCAACCAGTTGGCTTTCGATTTAACGATTCCAATTTGCATACCAAATCACAAGTGGACCATAGGGAGATTGCATTTGGACGGCATACAGGGCCGGCTATCAGATTGTGCAAACCGGTGATACAGTTTCGAAGCATCGCGGCGGCGAAAGAAAAGGTCGGAAGCACCAGCCAGTTGTGTTAATGAGATTCGGCATACCCGCAAGTCCATAAGAGTTATCTGCGACAAAACCACTGCATTCCTATTTTTGGCTCGAGCTCCCCCAAAACTTATCTCACACAGCAGAATCTATAGCAGTGATTTGCATATAGAACAGGCCCGTCGCACCGACACAACCGCTGATGCCAGCATGTGCGTGTGATAGTCGCGCCCCAACCAAAACATCGTCTGGCTTCGGCTAATTTATGTACAACTGTGTGTCTGTGTGGATGTTTTGGTTTCTGATGCCATCAAGACTCATATTTAAAGCGAGTTCGGCAATGCAACTGCTAATATAAAAAGCGGCAACGATTAGCTTAAAGTCATAAGTCAACGGCGAAGCAGGAGCAGCAAATATGCGAGCATTCATTGTGAGTAGTAGGAGCGCTGGTTCTGTCGATTGTTGAGCATTTCTAACAAGTTGAGCATTTTCCTTGAAGATTCTTTCAGTCCTGGTGGCAGCAACCTATGCTGATGTGTCCCATCTAGTTGGACATGGACACGAACATGTGCACGGACATGGACACGGACACGGACATGGATACGTAGGATCCGCCTCAGTGCTCAGTCCCACACTTGTGAGCAGCAGTGGATTAATTGGTGGATCAAGTGGACTCGTGGGCGGCAAGACAATCCTGACCGGAGGCGGTTTGATTGGCAGCAACGGTGGACTGATCGGAAGTGGCCTTGTTGGCGGAAGCAACATTGTCGGAGGACAAGTGATCCGCGGAGGACTTGTGAACGGCGGCAACCTGATCGGCTCCAGCCTGGTGGGAGGACAAGTGCTTGGAGGTGGACAATTGCTGGGAGGAGGTCTCGTTAATGGAGGACTTGTCAGCGGAGGCCTTGTTAGCGGAGGACTTGTTAGCGGAGGCCTTGTTAGCGGAGGCAACATTATCGGATCCGGAATCAACTCACTTGGTGGCGGATCAGTCATCAGGTCTGGCTCAACCACCGTCGTAGGACTGGATGCTGTCGACGCCATTCCCCCAACCGTTGAATACAGCAAGCAAGTGTTCTACTTCTCCGCCCCAGAGGAGGAGCAACAAACTGGAGTGGTTCAACAGCAATTGAGCAACGTCCTGAAGAAGAACCTCCAAGTGGTCTTCATCAAGGCACCAGAAAACGCCGCCGCCACCAACGCGGCCCTGCAACTGGCCAAACAAGCCATCGAACAGAGGACCTCCATCTACCTGCTCAGCAAGGAGAACGATGCCAACCAAATTGTTGGACAATTGCAGCAGATTCAGGAGAACGTGCCCACCGTACCGGAAGTGAAGATCGTCAAGTACCGCACCCCAGAGGATCTCGTCTATGCCACACAGATCATCAAGGATCAGTACAATGACATCGCTGGCTCTTCAGACATCATCAATGGAGGCGTAGCGCCCGTCCTCAACTACGCCAGCGCCAAGACCGTTGGCAGTGTCAACGTGTTGGGAACATCTTCCGGCATTATTGGCGGTGTTAACAATGTTGGCAACTTGGGAATCAGTGGACTCAGTGGCCTCAATGGACTCAGTGGACTCAGTGGACTCGGTGGACTCGGTGGAGTCCAAGTGGTCGGTGGTGTCAAGAAGGTCATCTCCAGCTCAACTGGCAGCTACCTCCCACCAAACCTGAAGAAGTAAACATCGTCCTTTACGCAGCACACTGGTGGAACATTAATTTCAATAAAACGAGCATTTCTTGATGAGTGAAAAAAGCGAATTCGTTTTCATGTGAAAGCTGCCGAACCTGAATGGATTTGCATGTGTTTACCATTTTGTGGGTGTAAACAGTCAATAGACGCGGCTTGTGTCCGGAATTGAAGACAAGTAATTGTTGTTTTCAGACTCGTCGGACGGAAGTAAATTCCTCGCAAAAGTACTTTCGTAATTGAATAACTTAAAGGGGGGACTATCCGGTCGTTTGCGCACACTTAGTCACACGACATTGAATGGGAGGGATGCCAACTTAGTGACTGTGTCCTCTCTCGATGCTTCCTCTCCTCTGAAAATGTATGTGCGTAGGTCGTATGAAAGTAGGTTCATTGTTCCTTGAAGCATGATGTAATTTCCACAAACATCTGGGCAGTTGTGGCTCGCGCATCGGATAACCGAGACAGCTGAACATTTTCTTCTGCAGACAGATTTCATCTTGGTCGTTTAAGGAGGCGGAAAGGATGAAATGAAGGGACCACAAATTATACGATTACTATATTTACGATATTTGTAGCGTGGCCATTTAGGATATCTATAGTCAGGCCCACACTACTAAATGGCGTTGTGATCTGGTGGACCCCAGAGGATGGCCCATCCACAAAAAAGGCGATCCTATCTCTTGCAATAACTAGAGAGGTATGTCCCTGTTTAACGTCGCTTACAAGATCCTGTCCAGCGTACTGTGTGAACGTCTAAAGCCGTGTTGCACCGCCCTAATCGGAACGTACCTGTGTGGATTCCAGCCCGGGAAATAGATTATGTACCAAATCTTCACACTAAGGCAAATCCTATAGAAGACCAGCGAGTTTCAAATCGATACGCACCACCTCTTCGTCGATTTTAAAGCCGCATACGACAGCATTCATCTGAATTCGGGATCCTAGAAAAAATTGATCCAGTCGTGTCGCACCGCGCTAACAGATACGCGATGCACCGTGCAGTTCGGCTCAAGGCCTTCCAAACCGTTTGAAACCTGGACTAGATTTCGGCAAGCAGAAGCACTGTCGTTTGATTTCTTCAATCTGGTACTCGAGAAGATGATATCGACAGATGATATCGACATCGTCCAACATGCCGTAGTTGATTGAAGAGCAGAACAGGCGAAACGAACTGGGCTCAAGGACAAACGAAATATATGCTGTCGACCAAAAATCATTCCGTTGCACACCACCTTGGCAAAACATCACGATCGACTGTTAAAATTTCGAGGTAGTAAAGGAGTTTGTCCACCCCGGAGCAAACGTGGACTCCACAAGCGACGTCACAGTGGAGATCCGACGACCCTTGGCAACCGGTGCTAATTCGGTTTGTCGAAACAACTGGGCTCAACACTCCTGACTCGAATCATGCTCTACAAAACTCTTATTTTGCTCTATGGAGCCGAAAGCTGGACGCTAAGCAAAACTGCAGAGCTGATTCTTGGTGTCTTGGAAAGAAAAATTCTAGGTTGAATATATGGTCCCGTCTGCGAGGTAGTCGAATAGAGGAGAAGACATAATCGCTAACTCTACGAGCTGTACCAGGATGTGGATGCAATCCGGAAGGCAAAAATCCATCGACCGCACTGGCTCGGCCACATCGAGTGCATGGACACTAGACAGAGTGTCTTCGAATCTGAGTCTAGTGGTTCGAGAAGAAGGGGGAAGACCGAACCTGCGGTATAAAGACCAAGTAATTGCGGATGCAAGACAGCTTGATCTTGATGACTGGAAGCACCTTGCCCACGACCGTCAACGATGGTAGGCAGCAATTGCTCAGGCTCGGACCCTCCATAGGTCGCTGTATACCATAGCGAGTATAATCATAATGTAGTGAAAAATCAAATATGACATCAAGCTGTAAAGTTGGTGCTATTCTGAGAGTCTTGAATTTCCAGATAACAAAGCCACTGATTACTGGGGGAAACTGGGATAAGTCTAAACAGGACACAAATGATCGCAATCGACGTTGAGGAAGAGAGCTACAATATTGCCAGCCAGAACTTTTGGTTATTTTGCAAATAAGGTGTAATGGCATTAAATTCAATAATGTTCGAATAAAATGAAAAAAATGAAACTTAAATGAAGGGTATGAGTGGGAGATACAGTAGCAGAAACATCTGTTGGCCTAATGAAGTTGCCGCTATTATGAGGTCTCTCTGCTGTCATTTTGGAGTCGGCGAGTTGACTTAAGGAACTTTTCGACTATAGATCTTGTCCTTCTTCATCTTCTTCCTCTTTTTCTAGTGGCGCTACAGTCCGGGGTGGACCTTGACCTCAGTCAACAAGCTTCTCCAGCTGGCGGGATCCTTAGCCAGCTTCTTCTAATTTTGCTCGCCAAGTTGGTTGAGGTCCTTCTCCACTTGTGTGCGTCATCGGTTCCGTGGGCGTCCTCTATTCCGTTGTCCCACTGTTTCGGAGTCGAAGATTCTTCAGGCTGGAGCAGTGAACTTGTGGTAGTCCTGTCCGCTATTAAATAAGAACTGCAAAACTTATCAGCCACGAGAAATGCCCTGAATATGTATGTCTCATCCTCAGATTGTGTTACATTTGCTGTTGATTGAAATTGACTGAAAAGCTACGCCACCTGTTCTACAATAAAGTCTGTCATTTTCGAGAAAAAAGACCTCATCCTCAGTCGTTCTACTTTAAGTCTCGAACTACTCTACAAATTCGCATAAAAAGTTGCGACAGCCTAATCAAGGACTAAAGCATTCCGGAGTCACGAAGGCACGCCTGCCTCTAATTTCTAAATTAAGAATTAGTTTGTTAGCGGTGCCCTTATCGTATAATCAGCGATATGGAGGCTCAACAACACATTCCTCATCTCCTTTGATTCCCATTACACTGTCTCAGCTCTCACCAACTGACACACTGAACGTCCACTCTCGTGTATCATTTATTGATTTTTTATGACAAGCAAGTCTGCTGCGGCCTATTTTTGTTTCACCAGTCCGCCGTTTGTATTGATTTCTGGCCACTTCCATTTATGTATAATTTGATTTAGTATTCCATTGTTTCATTATTCAGTGGTCTGGATGCCAAATCTGACAGACAAACGATTCTGTCATGTTCTTCTTGCTCTTCCCCATGGCCATGGAAATATACTCTACTTTATCAGATTTTGACCATGAAACTAGGACGCTGCCTGGCGCGCAACGAGATCCTGCCGAAAGAAGGCTACACTGAATCGCCCTTGTTTTCAACTTCATCTCATAGCAGAAGCTTGAGTGCGGTGGCGAAGAGCGATTGACGTGGTAGCTGGCTGTATACTTAAAGGCTTTGCAGACCAGTTTAATAGCCAAATGAAAATGGTTTTCCTAAAAGCTTCCTTCGAACAACTTACATATGAACTAAATATTGTTTGTTTGTTGTTCCTCGTTTGAATGCCAAATGTTTGAGTTTCATGTGTAATTTGTCTGGCTTCCCTTTGTACACACAGGCATGCAGACCCCATTTACAAAATCCATAATCTCCACTTATGCCTGCCCTGGTTTCGTGCCACCTTTTCGAAGAAATAATTCCTAACTTCATACAATAGTCACTCCCAAGAAGCAATAAATATCTTTGACGATCGATTTTGCCAGATTTTTTGTGTCCTCTTCTGATGACGTTTGCCTCTGTACTGGTTTACTGACCTTGATTTTAGACTTATACGTCACTCCCTCTCTGGTCAGTGGGTGAGTAAGAGCAAATTTGTCACAACGACCTTGACATTGTAGCGAATCTCTTCTTTTAATATCTGTATTTCTGGGTGCGGATATTTTTAGTGTCGTGTCTCGGCAGACCTGTTGAATATTAATGTTCGTTTCCATTCGGGAATTGCCAAATTGTACACAAAAATTTAATGCAATAACTTTGTTTCATTTTTATGTAATGCCCTGAAACACGATTATCCGCATTTCTTCACATTTATTTTTTTTTATTTTTACTGACTGCTCATCGGCTGCTAACATGGCGAGGAAAGATGTAATAAAACAGCAATTAAGGTGCAAACAAGCTGACAAGAATGGTCAGCGTGGGCAGCAGCTTGAGAGGATAACGTGTACTAGAGACATTTCACGAGCTAATTGAAATAAATTTAAGAATTCGTAAAAAAAATCTTATGGATTGGTATGTTGCGATAGGTATGAGGTATGTGATATATGTGCAATAAAGCGTCCAAATAGTTCCGAGCAGTGATTATTTGATCATGCTATAAACTCTGGTATCTTGAGCTCATGCAGACCACATACTGAGGTTTAAATCTTTAGAAAAGACTTTCGTTAAATTTCGTCAAAGTTACATGAACAAATTAAAAAAATTCAAAATGGATGACGTTTAGATATAATGGGCAACACGAACTTAAGTAGGAACGAAGATGACTTCGTCGGCGTTTGAAAGACGATATTGGAGCGAGTAAATGTCGTTCGGGACAGATTTGGTTATATACAAGGTCGGTCCACGTCTCAAAGATTGAAAGTTCCTTAACATTTCTAGGCATGCTCTAAAAGTCAAATTTGTGAAACATGTTTTAGTGCAAATGTGACCGATGTTTCGTAGTAGGCACGATTCCGACCATAACCTATTCATAGCACCACCACTGCTTCCACTTCGAATGAAGTAGTTCCATGAAAATATTCACCGTATGGTTCTGAACGAAGTAGTCTCTCATAATGAACAGCCTTAACCTAAGCAATCGAGAAAATACACATAACTGATACGCTTTGACCATTATAGCAACTTCACTGAGTTTCGTTGAGTTTCGTTAATTTTCAGAATAAGATCAAAATAATCGCTCTCAAGTTCGTTGAGAGTGTCAGTTGGTATTGGAATAATGCTTGATTTCTCAAAGGTAATTGTGGGCACAAAGCTGGCTACTTTTCGTTCGATTTTGACATAAGCGTAAGTTCAATATGCTTTCCCCTTTGCAGACCTGCATCCAACAAATGCTACGTGGAGCGCAGCACAATCGTGCTGTCTTATGCAAAGTTCTACCCAGAGCAGCAACCCATGAATTTTATCCTCAATCCAACCGCAAAATATGCACTAAATTGAATGAAGAACTTAAATATATTCATTCATTTTTTTCATTCAATTTACTGCATTTTTGAGGTTGCATTGACTTAGAATTGTTTTTGATTTGATGATTTGCCTTTGCAGCGTTAGCTCAGCTCTTTCCCCCCTTATGTGGACCATTGGGCCTCCACGATACTTCTTAATCTGACTACATATACTGCTTCTCTTGAGATGTCGTTCCATGAATACTACGCACGAAGAGGCTCTTCCTCAACTGTCCTTCGCCCCGTTGTATCTGGAGCTCCAGGGCATCGGCAACCTTGCCGATTCCAACGAAGAGACTGTCTCGCGATGTCGCAGTTTGGTTGCCTTAGTGTGTGTCCAATCCAGGACCATTTGCGTTTCTTAATTTCGGTGACGGCTCTTTTTTGGGCTGTGTGGCTGCCAAGTCCACCAAATTTTCAGTATATGACGGAGGCACTTGTTTATAAGTACTTATGTCGGGATTCTATTTTCACTGAGGGTTTCCATGTCACACAGCCTGTACTATGCACCGACTTAATATTGGAGTTAGAAATACGTGGCTTTGTACCTAAAGAAAGATGAGAGGACTTCCATATATTCTTTTCAGTTGGCTAAATATGAAATTTGGCCTTAGAAATACGAGACATGACGTCTTTGTCTGCATAGCACATAATTTAGTTTGCAGATCACCTATTCTACTGCCTATTCCTAACAGGGCACTGTAAACTCAGGGAGCACCTAAGGGAGCATCAGAAGAAGGTCTCTGTAGATTCTGCAGAGAATCTGATGAAATTCCAGGATATATACTGAGATTTTGTGCGGCGCTAACCCACAAAAGACAAAGATAGCTGGGCAAACACCTAATATCAGAGGAAGCTCTCATTAGCAGATTTCTAAAGGAAACTGGCTTACGGAGAATACTCTAGGATAAATCTCTTTCACCTCCGCGCAATAAGAGCAAATAACCCTCAATACAACTCTGAAAAGAGCTGCATGGGATGGGAGCTCTTAAGAAAGCAAAGGTATAATAGATCTTAAGGTAGCGGTGCAATTTACCTTCAACAATAATAATAATAATATTCGACTGCTAAAAGTAACGTCGTCGGCGTATTCCAAGTCGTCAAGTTGTTAAGATACACCCCATTGGATACCCTGCCTACCTGTTAGAGCAGCTCACATCACTTCATCCAAGGCTAGTGTGAACAGCAAGGGGGAAAGAATACACCCTTGTCGCACACCAGTCTTACACTCAAAAGATTTCGACAGCCTACCTTTGTGCAGCACACAGCATCTGAAGTTGTTGTACATCGCTTTAATAAGGTTGACGATTTTTCCTGGAACTCCTCTGCGTAATAGACTGCTCGGCTTCCTAAGCTTTTTTTGCGGCAATGACTTCAAATTGAAAGTTACTGCATCCATCTTCTGGCCTGAAGCAAGGTGTTTCAGTTTCAGAGGAAGATTTGGAGTCGAAAAAAGCAACACGGCGCAGTTCGTCTTCTGATTGTTCGTTTATTGACAACTGAGCTCAACGAGGTACAGTGACGTGCAACATCATTCAATAATCTTCCATTAAGGTACAAGATTACTACACCGCTGTTCATATTCGGCACAAAACTGTAGGTCCCATCCACTCGTGGTAGAACAGTAGCATACAGCACCTCAGTGGTTGATCTAGAAGTTAGACCCAGGTCCACCCCGGACTGTGACGCCGCCCATATTTGTACACAAACACGAGTGTATTGCTTACTAAATAAATTTCCTTCGCCTGTCTACTTCAAGTGACCCCTCCATCTAGCCTTCAAATCGACACACCTCTGTTGTCGTCGTGAGTTTAAGTAAACAAAATTGTGAATAAATTGAATTAGATCTCGGATATATATTAATTAATTCAAGACTTTGTGAAAATAACAACATTTTTTTGGTTTAATTTCATGCATTTCATACCAGTTTTTTATTTGTAAACCCGGTCACTATTCGGCATAATTGATACACGAGCATGCATCTGGAAAAAATCAACTGTTGGCCTTCTATTCAGAATGACCAGTTCCTAGGAACTGATAGTAGCAATCTCCAGCGGCGCTCTTAAACTCGATTGATGAAGTATTTCGGAAGTATAAGCTTGTTACTTGAATTGTTCTGTAGTCCTGCGATCAGCACTAGAGACAGCTCAAGCCAAGCCACTTTCAAAAATTCCAATTTGGCTATGATGCAGTGATCATACGAAAACATGAATTGATGTGATGATTAGGTCTTAAAGCGGAAAGTTTGTCAGCGAGACCAGAGACCAGAACTCTGCAACTCCTGCCCGAGCACCTAACCCCAGCTCCTACAGGCTACATCACATTCACCATAGACTTCGGTAACGCGGCACAGCGCCGATTTCCATCCAGAGAGGACTGGAAAACCCAGTCACTCGTCTCTGAATACCAACTTCTGATTTACACAGACGGATCTAAGCTAGACCACGGTGTAGACTCAGCGATCTTCTCGGCTTCAATATCTCGAACTCTTACCGCCTCCCAGATCACTCGAGTATCTTCCAGGCTGAGGTACTAGCGATCAGAGAAGCGTGTAAACTCCTCAATAGTAGCTGCCCCTATGGTATAGCTGCAACGATCTGCATCGACAGCCAAGCCATAAGGGCCATCTCCTCAGTATACACTTACTCCAAATTGTAACAGTGTAAGGAGGAACTCAATCGAGCCAATAGCAGGTGTAATATTACTCTCTTCTGGGTTCCAGGCCACAGCAACATAGAGGAAAATGAGATTGCCGATGAACTGGCCAAAGAGGCTTCCGGCAACGCCCCCAATGTGTTGGTAGGTCCCCCAATCAACCACCTCAAACACGCCATCTATCAACACTTCCTGTGCTTAGCTAGTAGAAGGTGGACTAGGTCACCCAAGTACAAAGTCTCTAGGAAAACTTGGCCTTCGTACACT
Source organism: Eristalis pertinax (assembly GCA_907269125.1). Taxonomy (NCBI): domain Eukaryota; kingdom Metazoa; phylum Arthropoda; class Insecta; order Diptera; family Syrphidae; genus Eristalis; species Eristalis pertinax. The sequence continues at coordinate 44,401,796 of OU026145.1, read as the reverse complement.
AAAAGAATTACTGATGACCTCCTCAAAAGAAATCGCTCCTAAAGCGCTAGAGTCGTGGCTGTAAGCACGGAACATTGGCCTATAGGCATCCACGCTGCTAGACTCGGAATACCGTCCAATCTCCACTGTTGCAGTTGCCTCGACTCACAGGAAAGTCTGCCTTACTGTCTCTGTGACTCTCTCTGTGGCTGTCCGGCGATAGATGTCACTAAGAAAGGGTTTGCCGAACGCGATATATCTTCGTTTGGCAAACCCTTTCTTAGTGACATCTCCGAGATCGCTAACCAAAGTATACCAACTTCCTAAACTCCACAGGCTGGATTTAGCTAACCAAACAATCACGAGGTGTTGTATCAAAACCGATTTGAGACAACTCAGGAAAGCCGCTTATACCAACCAACCAACCTTAATTGCAGGAAGTAAACGTATTCGCCGGCAAAAATGCTGACATTGAAATATGTAACAAGAAACATGAGGTAATTCGTTGTAATTGTGGGAGGGCATGGAATGTGCCAAGGACCACGATACAAGTCTGTGTTCAAATTTACGTGATCACCTGCCTTTTGGCTTGAATAACGAGGTCCGTTCACCTATGGGTCCAGAACGGGTGCTGAACCAACGCATTGAGTAGGCTCTAAAGTACCAATTGAATTCACGCTCACCTCCACTTGGTATAGTGCGATGTAGATCTTCAACGTCTTGTTGCTCTTTGGGGTGCATCACTCAGCTGGAGTGTACCACCGTCAACACTGTGTTGGGTGGTTAAATTTTAAAGACCGATGTTGATTTTGAATAAAACACAAATTATTTAGAAAATTATTGTCATTTCTTTTTATTATGATAATATTGGTATGGTTCAATTATGTATGGAACAAAATATCGGCCAAATGGCCGCCGCGACCTCTGCGGCACACCTCCATCCGATGGTCCAAATTTTCGATGACGCTGAAGCATAATTGAGATTCTATGCCGTTAATGTGCCGAATTATCTCATCCTCTAGCTCTTGAATTGTTGCTGGCTTATCGACGTACACCGTTTCTTTCAAATAACCCCAAAGAAAAAATCCAACGGTGTCAAATCACATGCTCTTGGCGGCCAATTGACATCGCCACCACGTGAGATAACACGGCCATTGAATTTGTCGCTCAAAAGAGCCATTGTTTCGGTAGCTGTGTGGGAAGTGGCACCGTCCTGTTGAAACCACATATCGTCCACATTCATATCTTCCAATTCGGGCCACAAAAAGTTCGTTATCATTTCACGATAGCTAACACCATTCACAGTAACTGCCTGACCGGAATCATTTTGGAAAAAATACGGCCCGATGATGCCGCCAGCCCATAAACCGCACCAAACAGTCACTCTTTGTGGGTGCATTGGTTTTTCGACAATCACTCTTGGATCATTCGCCCAAATGCGGCAATTCTGCTTATTGACGAATCCACTGAGGTGAAAATGTGCCTCATCACTGAAGATGATTTTCTTTCGAAGGCACAATACGCATTTTGATTTGAGCGCCCATTTTCATAATAAGCCTGAATAACTTCAACGCTTTGCTCGATTGTGTATCTCTCCATGGTTCAAATTGAGTTAGTCTGAAATTGAGAAATGTCAAATAAAATGCAGAAAAAAGCTCGACGTTTAGGTGTGGTACACATCCAATAGCGGCCCTTAAAATTTAACCACTCTTTACAACATTGAGTCGTAGTGTGCAAGAATTTAGTTTGACTCAAGAACGGTTTTATTATCTTCGAAAGCGTCCATTTCTCTCTCTCCACTCCATCAGCATTCGGGTGATTTCGATGACTTCTTCAAATGTGAGTTCAGAGACATCTTCTTGAAACCTCTTGTTTTTTTTCTGGCCTCTTTTCCAAACCCATTATGAATCGGACTCGTAGCATCTCGTCCAGGTTGCTCCTAAAATCACAGTTTTGCGGCTAACGTACGCAATCTAGTAGCCCAGCACTGCGCTGATTTGTGATGTAAAGCCGGATGTGGTTTCTTTCAAATGCTTCTCAAGACCTGCCATCAGGTCCGTGTGCGTCGTTCTGTCTGGACTTTTAGGTGAAACAAGGCTTTTTAACAATTATGTACTCTCTGATGTACTGAAACTACGCACTTTTAATATTTATGATTTAATCCAATCTTCATTTACAAAAGTAGTTAGAGCATAAAGCAAAACGAACTGAACGTCAACGTGGGCGGTTCAGAGGTTAAATAATATATACGACGTTAGCCATGTGATTTAGGCTTTTTTTTAATCAAAAGCTTTTTGACACTGGCAACTGTTTCCCGCTGGAAATCTTGTCAGAATTTCAGTATCATACCTTCACGGGACAAAATGAGCCGCTTTTGCAAAAAGAAAAAAGCTTGTGCAAAAAGTTCGTGAGACTGGTGTGCTAGTGGACCTGCCGTCGTGCAGTGCGCACAGATTAGAAGCTGCTGTGACCAAGAGAGTCATGAAAATTAACTCGTCATCGATCTTAACAACTCACATTTCACGAACCAGCCTAAGGAGAATTCTGCACGAAAGGGGCGCGACCATCCGCTTCGTTATCGCTTCGCAGATTGGGCCTTAGAGCAGCTTGAATTGGACAACGATTTTGGGCGAAAAACCGTCTTTTCTGACCATGCTCATTTTCATCTCGGCGGCTACGTTAACGAACAAAATTGCCGCATCTGGTGGTCGGAAAATCCGCACGTTATTGTGGAGAGGCAAATGCATTCATATGGAGTGACAGTTTGATGCGGACTGTGGAGTGGTGACATCATTGGACCATTTTTCTTCGAACATGAGGCTGGGAAAGGATGGTCAACGGTGGGCGTTACAGAGTCATGTTAAGCGACTTTTTTTACTGAAATTGAAGTCATGGTCTTGGACGACATCTGGTTCACGCAGGATGGCGTGCAATGCCACACAGCTGATGCCACAATCGAACGTTTGCGCAACAAATTCCCAAATCGAGTTATCGGCCGTCTTGGCGATATCAATTGGCCCTTTCTTGTGGGGAACCGTGAAGGACCGAGGTTATGCCAACAATTCGGCAACAATTCAAGCACTTAAGGCCAATACAAGCAATCCTTAAGCTACAGCAAGAAACCACGACACCACCACCACTTGTTGGGTCCACAGTGCCCGGGAAGGACTCCTATGTCAGCATCCATACATCCTTGGGATTAAAACCGATCAGTTATGTTGATATCCACGCGAGCTGCATGCTCAGATCAATGTTGGTCAACCATAGAGCAAGATAAATTATCGCGAATCAAGTGAAATGCATTTGAATACGCAAATTTCATAAATGCAGCACTTTTAATTTTTAAGTACTAGTTTCGAAGGACAGTGCACACGTCGCCTGTGGGTGCTTCTTGTGATCCAATGGTTTGTTTGCGAGCTTTTTTTTGTTGCACTCAGTCTTCGAATATTGATGCGAGGGTATCTTTGTTCTATTTGCAATTGCGCAGTCGTACGGCATTGTGAAGGGAACATTATGAGTCCCAATTATCCCTACTCGAAGCAGAGATAGTCGATGGAGGTACAATTTGAAACAACATGCATTTCCACGTGACAGACAGTCATACATAAACAATGTAATCCAAGTATTTATCAAGAGTCCACTGGTCGGACGATACCAGCCTCGTAAATCGTTCACATAAATTGCGAGTATTAAATGGGCACAAAATTAACCCACGATACAGATCTCCAATCTTATGAAACGTAGCGGATGCAATATGTTCAACAAGGCAATTTTTTCGAGGTTAGTTTATGACGGCACCCCGAACGAATGATAGGGGTTCCGGTTCACCAGCAGAAGTTGACAAGGGTTTGCGAATTTTTGCGAAATTCTCTTCTTATCGAAATCGTACACTCATCCGCAGTATTTAGCCTCCGAAGTTGTCCCTGAGCCCTCTCGGGGTGTCCAAAACTATCAAAAGCTGACCTCTCACACAGGGGCGGCCTCCTGCGGGCGAGCATCCAACCGACGAGAAGCAAGGAGCGAACGAAAAGGAACGAATTTATAAAGTGAATTTTCTTGTGATTTAAGGCATAGTTAAATCACTGCCCGAGGCCAGCTGGGACTGCTGTAACTTTTTTTTTCGTCGTTCTGAGGCGTCTATTTTGCATACTTTAGGGGGCGGATATAAAAGTTTCGAATTCCGCTCATAAACTCTTGAGTGCCGCAGCGCCAGCGGTCCAACGGACGAATTACGTAACGTTTTTTTTTTTTTTCATTTTCATTTCTTTTTTGCATTTGCGTCATTCCACCGGATGCTAATTAAAACCGTGCGCATTTACCCCGATTTAATGTCGAGTACGAGTACGTATCCAGATGCATTTCAATCACGATTTATTTTAATTATCTGCGCTGCCTCCTGTTGGTCGACCCTTGACCCACCCATGGACACCCGGACGACGATGGTATGATGGATGTGGGTTAGGTCGGCTCGCCTTTGAGCTGAGATGCGAGAATTTGTTTTGTTCGTTTGTCCGTTGCGCCGGTGGGTCGGAAGTGGGCGTTACTCCGGATTTTATTCTCCCCACCACCATTTGGGGGCGACATAAAAAACAATAAATGCTTTCCTGTGTGTCCTTCTCGAGTCCTATTTACAAAACAATAACAGAGGCACACACTGCAAGCAGATATTTTCACACCCCGGGGAGTACAGCGTATATGTACAGCGCCAGGCGGGGATGACGCCATCTACATTCAGCCTTCAGGACGATCCGATACATACGACGCGCATACACACATGAGCTCCACAAGAATGGCCTATGACTGTACCATCCCATGGATACAGCTCGCATAGTGTGCGACACAATAAATTAAACATTTTCTATTGTGCCCGGCCCCACGAGAATGGGGGGGAAACGTTTTTTGAATACAAATTACTTTCATTATCTCTCCAGAAGTTTTGAAGGTTATTCCAAAAATAACACTCCAATGATACCGAACTAATGGCACTCGGGCGATGACATAAAGGACGGATTGCCATAACCCAAAATTGCGCCTTTAAAATTACAGTTTCCATTCGTAACCCGTACGAATGCGGGTTGAGCACTTGAGCGGCTGCTGTCGGATGATCAATTTATGCCGCTCGCTCCGTGAGGTTGTCTGTCGACAGCTTCGACTTCCTTCCTTTCGCGAGTGTAGATATACGAGTTTTTCCTTGAAATTGGCTTATTTATTCTGTGTGCGATGTCGCTTTGAATACCCACTAGTGCGGCGCGCCATTGACACACTGACGGTGTGCGGACGTCCTCTGGAATCCCGATATTCAAAACATTTTTGATTCATTTGCCACAGCAAATGAGTTATTCATGAGCTTTTGTGTGTGTGTCTGGTGCGGGAGGGATGGCCACAAGGGGATTTGCATTACTAATTCTGGCTGATGGCCGCTTATTGAATGAGGATTCTAATTTAAGGCATTTTCAAGTTATAATGAGTTTGGAAGTCCTCGCTGGGATGGCGTGCCAACTGTAAGTTTTGATAATTTGTAATTCATTTGATTTGAGAAACGAGCTGTCCTCCAAAAGCGCCTGAGCTCGTGGTTAATGGGTTTAGTACTTTCAAATGATTCCCTTTTCGGCAGCCCCAGCGGGTATCATTCAAATGTTTAGGTGCTGGGCACCAAGTTGAGCAGAAGCTCAGTTACACTTAGAGGGAAGTATTTTAATTCTCTTTCAATTCTTTGTGATGCGCGATTCCTCTTTAATTCTATGGTACAACGATGTAAACATATCTTTAGCGTATATCTCAGCCCATGTAATGCGCTCATAGGCATGGAAGCGATAATAGATTAGTATTAAGCATACAGGGTGGGCCGAATACAAGTTTCTTTTTAAAAATGCTATAAAATGAACAAAATCAAAATTTGTACATGAAATATGGCTTTATTAGTAAGAACAAACATTCCCATTAAATACAAAATATAACATCGTTCATGGTGGCTGCCTCAGCTGGCTTCGCCGTAGCGCATTCTGTCACCCCAATTTTCCAAGACCATGTTGATGGTTTCGGGCTCTAGCTCACGGTTTGCTCGGATGATATTGGCCTTAAGTGCTTGAATCGCTTCCAGATTGGTGGCATGACATCGGTCCGCCACAAAAAACAAGTCCAAAGGTGTCAAATCGCAACTCAGAGGCGGCAATTGACATCGCCAAGACGGCTAATAACACAAATTGGGAATTTGGTGTGCAAGAGATCGATTGTGGCATGGGCTGTGTGGCATGGTGCGCCATCATGCATGAACCACAGGTCGTCCAAGACCATGTCTTCAATTTCTGCAAAAAATAACATGGCTCTGTAACGCCCACCGTTGACCGAACGATGCGTTATTCCCAGCCTCATTTTCGAAGAAGGCCACAGAAGCCACATTCTCATCTGTGCGCACAGTAGGACGACGGGGATCATGAGGGTTGTCCACTGCTTACCAGTCACACGAACTTTTTGCACAAGCTTGCGTACAGCAATCGAGGAGGGTGCTTCATTTAGGCTAATTCTTTTTCTGTTCAAAAAACGTACTGTTTGGGCTACATAGCACTCACTTTGGAAATAAGTTTTCAACATTTTCCAACGTTGTCCAAGCGTAAAGCGACTCATTTAGTTCCGCGGAAGTATGATACTGACCTTCTGTCAAGATTTCGACCCGGGAAACAGCTGTCAGTGTCAAATTAACCTTTGATTTAAAAAAAAAACACTGGATGGCTCACCCTCTATGCCAAAACTCAAAACCCAATGAAAACTAGCCAGAAACATCGCCAACTTGTGCCCACTATTGCTTCTGGGAACTTAGGCAAAAAACCTAGTACCGACTACCGACTGACTTTTAAGTACTCAGGGACCGATTCTTTTCTCTTAAAATAAAACTGATCGAACGAACTCAAGGAAACAGAAGAGAGAAGTTATTATGGTCACAGTGCATCATTTCGGTGTATTCGCTCGAATGCTTGAGTTGACTTAGATGCACTTACGTTCATTCTGGTTGAGTGCTCACAAATTTAAAATCACGGTTTAGGTCACGAAACGTGTTTACTAACGATGCTTACTTCTGGTTGAATTGGCGTGTAAATTGGAACACACTCAAGCCCTGATTCTGGAAGCCTGGGACTGTTTGTGTGAACGGCAAAACGTCTTTACGGTCTTACTTGTTCTTATACCATAAGCCCGTGTAGAAAAGGTAGACATGCAGTGATACTCCTGAGACTGTGAAACCCGTGAAAGGCAACATTCACCGCGATATAGCTGACGTACGCCTTTGACTTCCGTATATTAGGCTAGGTTTGGAGGTGGTGGCTGAGACTAAACTAGATCCTGGTTCGTCTTTATTCTTGGTGATACAGAAGGTTCACAGAGAAAACCCGGTTGATTCCGACCGTAGTCGCATTGAGTACCGGAGAGATTATCAAATTGTATGAATAGATGTGGTTTAATGTCAGCCACGTTGTCTAACGAGTTCTGTAACTCGCTCCGACTAAGGCTTGGAATATTTAAGAGATTCGTTAGCTCGTTAACTACTGACTCAATGCAGTTTCAGCTCATGTCGAGTATGGTAAATCAGACAACATTGAATGGTGACAAGCCAGTGCTCAGCAATGCTCGCTGGGTACTTACTCTTGATGCGATAGTTCCCTTGTATTTGTGGGCGTTATAGTCCGGCATGAAGCTAATTTAGATCATTTCAACTATTTGTCGTAGCAAAACATCGAATTCAGTGAAGGTCAGCCAGATGGTGCCACCGTTTAATGTCTCAGTTGGGAATGTGACATCAATTTGGTAGATCTTAAGCTACCTAATTTAGAAAGACTGTGTTGAGAACCATTTTTTTACTTTCTTGCGCTGCTTAAAGATAGATTTCCGAGCTGTCCGACTGATGTCTACAGATCTTTTAATGTGAACACGTTCAGGGCCGTAGATAGCAATGCTTTCTTCTGATTTTAGATAGAAATGATTTTAGTTTGGAAGAGGCCGCAGTTGTCCAAGCAGATTATATCATGACATTACATATATCAGCCACAACACCTTAGTAATGTTTTGACAGGCTCCCGACCCACCACTTCATTCTTCCGAGTTCGATCCTCGAGCCGAGCACTCAAGGCCGCATAGACAGGTCCGCCGCGAATATCAAGGCCTTGAAGGTCTATACCAGGCACTCTACAGCTCAGTCGGGATCATGTTTTTGTCAATGCCTCTACCTCCTTACTGAAGTTCATCCAAACCACCTTGCATTCCACAAATTGTATTCGAACAACTGCTTTCATTTCGGCTCTCAGATGAGTCTACTTTAAGGTTACAACTACTTTGAAGGTGGATGAAACAGCGTCATGTTTAGCGGGCACATTCCAACCAAGCTCGTCAGGTTGAGAAGGACTAGGTGCGATAACTTGTTAGCATCAAGAATGATGACGAACTCACTCAGATCTTCAATAAAACGCACAGTCTAGTGTATTTTTCAACACACCGCATAAGGAACATGACAACACAGAAAAAAATAGGAGGCAGTCAAAAAATGACAAGAAGGCGAGATTTCGTTATACATCATTGTCTGTCTCGTCTGTGACGTGAAAATTTACGCAATTTGGTATCTTAAAGCGTACAATTTATGATATAAGCGAGTGGAGGCAATATTCAAAATGTTACTGCGCTCAAAAGATCTTTGGCAGGCAGTGTGCTTTTAACTCTAGACTGCCCTTCATTAGAAGCGGACACAGTGACCTTATAAATTACACTAGAAAACCCATTCAGGAAGCAGCTGTAGTGGCAGTCAATGGCAACCACCATTTTTATTGGATTTCTTCCACCTGGTCAGTTTGAGCTCGTGTTAAAAGAACTGATTCTCGAGTGAGCCTGAAGACGATACATAACGTAACACAATCCGCTTCCAGTCAAGCTAATCCTTAAGTCCTCGCCACGAGGTCTTACAAGGTCTTACAAATTTTTAATGCAAACAGGGATTAGTTTCATCGAACCCCAATCAAACGCCCAAAGGACGGAATTAAATAATCCTTCCGCAATCTAAAAAGGAAAAGAAGAACACAATTTTCAAGATCCGCATTTCAATTTGGAATTCCCAATTCCCAATCGCATTACAAAATCAATATTTATATTATTCTAGCATGATGTCGTTTATCCTTGTTTATCCCTTTTTGCAAAAGTCAAGTAGCACATTTGCTGCGTGAAAGTCCTTTTTCCGTCCTCGTCGTCGTTGTCGTCGCTCTGCCAGCGGCAAATTCGATCAACCGCCACCCACCCCCGGCACATATGCATCTGCCAAATGTGACGAGGCTGAGAGCTCGAACAACAGCCGCAGATGCCTCGCACACAAAACCAAACAAAAAAAAAAAAAACACATAAGAAGAGGTGAACAGCACACACGAAGCAAAACAAGACATCTTATAATTTGAAGCAGGATGCTGGCACCGTACCGCGCGGTGGCCTTGTTTACATTCCCGATTGTCAGCATAGAGCGCATAAAAGTTGTATGAAAGGATTTTCTTCCGTGTGGAGTGGGTGTGTGGTGGGCGCAGATCTGCGAGCTGCTGTGCGGGGTTTAGAGTCGAGATTGAAATTGATTTTTGTTTCATTTGTATCCTTCCAGGTGGACAATCCGAGTTCGATGTGCAGCTGGTTATACAGAAGTACGTGAAATATGACACGACCGTCATAATGGAGTGCAAACACAATGTCCGGCCGGACATTCTCTTCAAGGTGAGATAAACAATCTAAACGACTTTATTATCATTGATATGCTGTGCACGTGAAAAAGCGGCGGTGATAAATTCTCCACACCACCTAGGGGGCGATATTGCCTGCTGGTGTATGTATATCCAACTGAACGATAATTAATAGTCCTTATCGCCTGGAGAATGCCGAGCTGCGCAGGGCATTCTTCACGAGGTGTGGCTTTATTGGTTATTTAGTGTGCTTCCCCTCTGGTCGTGTGTAATGCCTAAACGACAACCGAACGATAATAAATGGCTGACCTTGTAGTGCGGGAATTCGAGAGCAAGATGTGGCCGATAGGCGATAGAGCTCCGCCGAGCGCATACCAAAGCACACATCTCCTCCTGTCCGAATGTACATTCCGTATGCTCATCATCATAGACACCGACGACCGAATGTATTCGACGCCATAAAGGATCTTTGATAAAATGTTTTCATTTTTTTCTGCGTTTTTTTTTTTTTTTGTTGTCACAGAATTTTTGCTAACGTCAGGGGAATTTGGAAATTTATTTGGTAAACTTTAACGGTTGTCCTATTTTGTTTTGGCGTAATAGATTCTTTCTGCTGACTGTGTGGAAAGTTCCAATTTTGTTGGACGCCGATGAGCGGGTCTAGTTGGTTGGTTGGTAGTAAATCAACTTAATTTCGCCTGCAGGCATCCCAAGTATGCTTGGGCGTGAGAGGAAGTCGGGCATTTTTATGTCGGGAAAGCAGTAAACTTTGTCATTGGGCGTATGTCGAGGACGGTGACTTCTCTTCGTCTGGGTTCTGGAAGCGCTCGCCATGATGTCAACCGTCAATCAATAGATTTTTTTTCATCTTTGACGTACTCTTTGTTTGTGTGTGTGTCTTTGATTGCAACATCCCCTCCGAGGATATCCAGTCGTTGTTTCGGCTGAATAGTTTGATTCAGGGAAATTGCAAAGGGGATACAATTTACCCGTAACGAGGTGAAATCTTGGAAGAATAGACAACGAGTTGGAACTGTTTTTCAATCGGCAGCTCAAGCAGATGTAAATTGTACATTCTGTTGATTTTCGTAACAAAAAATTGTACCCGAAGTGGGACTGTCGAAGCTACTGACGGATGAATGAAAGTTGTCTTCACAAATAGGTATGCGTCATTGCATAGCTTCCTGGGTTTAATGTCATTGTGCCGTCACAAGACGTCTTCGGGCTGCGAATTTTGAGAAGCATGCACTCAAGCTCCGCCGTTCGGGGTGGGAACAAAGGGGAGAGAACAGTTGCAGGCAGGTTGTAGCGGCAGCCTGGTATTATCAATATCCTAGTGTTTCCAAAGACTTGATGCCGTAAATAAGAAAGTTGTTGCGCTCAGAACAAACCAGCAAAAGAGCTCTCGCCTTTACCACTGCAGGCACTTTGGAGCAGGAAACGGGGTACATTTCATCTTCTAAAGTAGTGGTTCAATTTTAAGGGCCAATGTTGAATGTGAATCACACCTAAACGTCAAGTTTTTTTCTGCAATTTATTTGACATTTCTCAATTTCAGATTAACTCAATTTGAACCATGGAAAGATACACAATCGAGCAACGCGTTAAAGTTATTCAGGCTTATTATGAAAATGGGCGTTCAAATCAAAATGCATATCGTGCACTTCGTGATTTTTTCGGTCAATTTAATCGTCCAAATGTGCGTACAATCGGAAAAATCGTGCAAAAATGTTAGCAAACCGGGTCTGTAGGAGATATGAAAACACCAGTGCATGCTCGCACAGCTCGTACTGCAGAGAATATTGCTGCTGTTAGCGATAGTGTGGCTGGAGAGCCGTCCACCTCAACTCGTCGTCGTGCCCAACAATTGCACCTCTCACGCTCGTCGTTGATGAACATTATGCATAAAGACTTGCATTTACACGCTTACAAGGTGCAATTGACTCTTGAACTAAAGCCTCTTGACCATTTCAAGCGTCGTCAATGGTCAGAATGGTGGCCAGAAATGGCAACAGTGGATGATCAAGAAAATCATCTTCAGTGATGAGGCACATTTTCACGTCAGTGGATTCGTCAATAAGCAGAATTGCCGCATTTGGGCGAGTGCTAATCCAAGAGTGATTGTCGAAAAACCAATGCACCCACAAAGAGTGACTGTTTGGTGCGGTTTATGGGCTGGCGGCATCATCGGGCCGTATTTTTTTCCAAAATGAGGCCGGTCAGGCAGTTACTTTGAATGGTGTTCGCTTTTGTGAAATGATAACGAACTTTTTATGGCCCGAATTGGAAGATATGAATGTGGACGATATGTGGTTTCAACAGGACGGTGCCACTTGCCACACAGCTAACGAAACAATGGCTCTTTTGCGCTACAAATTCAATGGTCCTTAATTTAACCACCCTTTACATATGTCGACTTAATTTTGCCGCAATGTCGAATTGGATGACACTACTCAAGTGACATTTAGTAGAAGTAGAGGATATTCGATTTTAGCAATTTATTATGAGACTATTATCTCGCCCATTTCAAAACGTCGAGCAGAATTCACAAAATAATATGGGTGGCGCTACAGCCCGTAAAGGGCCAGGGCCATAGCTGCTCAACAAACATTCGTATTGTGCGTGTTTTTGTTCTTTCACGAGTGGACAAGGGACCACAGTTTGCACTGTCGTCGGTTAAGCAAAGTAAAAGCCAAAAATGCTAAAAAAAATCATTTTTAATTTATTTTGAAATATTACTGAGTAACTGATTGTCCTCGGCATATTTTATTCGGCTCGTTTCAAAATAATGCATCTACCAAAAAAGAAGAGAGAGAAGAGGTTCGGTATTAAGTATTCAAAATAGCACAACCTATGGGCTTAAGCTCGGCAAATCGCAATTGCAGTTGAATCTTTGTTCCGTTGGATTATCAGGATTTCTCAATTATGGTGGTATAATATCTCAGAGAATAACTGCACTGGGAAATGGTCCATATCCGGTTACAAATTTCTAGATAAAAAGTCTCGAGTTTCGAAGTACTCTAGAATCATGAACACTCCCTGGCCAGTTAGCTTTAACTGCATAAAACTTCGATTGCGACCACAAACTATCATTACATTAATTGCATACGACGATTGACATGAATGTTCACCATTAACCGATGACGCACCTATCTCTACCATTGTTCCATCGACACATCCTACTACTTCAGGAAACCTTGGTTGAACAAGTCAGTTCGAATGCAATGACTGTTTTTTAGCCATCGAATTGTATCATACATCATTTTATCTAAAATTGCGGTTGCCACCCATCAGTGGTCCAAATCTGGTTTTACACAGCTCAAGAATGTTGCTCCTTAAGTTGCGAGTCTCTGCCAATAACACGCTGAAACTATGCTTGATCGCTGCCGCATCGGAAGTCTGCAGTTATTTGAACGAAGTCACATTCCACTCGTAATGTCATTAATCATTTCGAATAAGACAACTCACTCACACACGACTTGTTTTATTCAATTTTAACTTCTATCCATGCGGTCGGCTTTCGTGGCTGTCTGTAAACTTTGAATTTCTTGCGGTTGACCGCGATTTAACCCTGTAGTCCAAATAAGGGCCATTTCTTAATACACCACAGTCTGGACATGGATAGATTGGCTCTGAGATGACTGGACTATGAAATGCAGAGTAGACATATGTAAAGCTTATATGCTCATCACATGTCGTCAAAAGTTTCGATTTATTTTTCGGGGGGCTGTCTTTGAGGGGGACTGTGACAGAAGCCAGAAAATGACTATAATCGTAAGAAAAGGATGATTTTTTAATCGCTTGGGTTTTAATTGTCAAACTCAGACACCAAATTATTTCGGAAGTGTATACAATTTGTATTTGAGTTGATAAATCAGTGCTTGCCATTTAGTCTCCAAAGATTATTTCATGTACGTTTTCATTATGACTACGTTTAAAGGCGACCACACGGAGGGGCCCACTTTGAGACACTTTTTCGAGTAGGTATCTCACTTAATGTTGCCTTCTAAGGCTTATCATGTGATATTCATATACCATTGTACTTATCACATTTAATCGTCATAGTCTCCGCTTGAAAAGCAGTACAATGGTTAGAGATCCATCGATAAAACCACCCGGCGCGTCTCTTTTGCATATATTTCAATTCAATCGAGGATCCCCTTAAGCTCCTCACATATATTATCACTGAACCCTATCGCAGCTTATTCCTTAAACATGCACATAAATATCCTCAAAGACGCATGCATATTTGTATAGGCCAAGAAGAGATTAACAACGCCATGAATTATGAATTCCCACATCACAGACGAAAGCATGCAAACGAGGCATAAATTGCTTGCGTATATGCCCACTTTGACGCGAGCAGAGCAATAAAATTCAGTGGATCCACCCCTAATGGAGAGCGGAGCATTTCCGTTGACCCAGATCTTCTTTAAGAAAAGGATTTCACCCATCTCGACTGACTCGTCGTCCCATCAAAGGCATTCCGTTTCGCAATCGCATGCCCAACGAGAGCAGCTCCTTAAAATCCAGATTAAATGAGCTGCTTTATGCTCACTGCTGCCCTCGTCCAATTTGCATGGGAAATATTTTCATAAATATGCACTTAAGTGTGTGTGTCTGTTGTGTGTTCCTGTGCATCGGCGCCTCTTCGGTGCTTAATGCGAGCCTGGGCGCCTTTAAGCGTTATGGGCTGTGCTTCCAAAATCGAATTGAAATTTTCGCTACGGACGTACAACATACGCCTTTACGAGCCGACGCGACGCGACTGTTCTGTTAACCGTTTCCAATGAAAAATCAAACCGAATCGTTTGCTGTGCTGTCACAATAAAACAAATTAGCATCCGTAAGTGAAGACGTCTAGACGAACGCCAAAGTTTGATCTGTATCGGCGATGGGACCTAATTTGTTGATGTCGGTGATATAAAACCAATTAATCGTAAAACTGGTTGTCTTCATTTAAATTGTCAGATTAGAAGCCGTTTTCTGGATCGAAGTTGGGCCTGCAGTCTTGCATTGAAGTTGATGACATAAATATCAGCGCTGATGTTTTATTGCTTGACGCTAATCTACTCTAATTCAACGATCGATCTGGATCACTGGTTGCTTCTATTTATGAGATCGGGTCAGTGTTTAGGATCACAACTTGACTGATGTGGAGCAATTATTTTCTGTAAGACTGCTTTATGGGATTTATCAGTTGACTTGGAGAATTATTGGTGGGACGTTAAACTCAGAAATACCATGCTGCTTTGGTGCTACCGTCGACTGATGTTTATGTTCGAACAAAAGTAATGCAATGACACAGCCCGACATATTGTGTTGTGCTACCGTTCTTAATGCAATATCACGCAACAATGCAAACTCTCATGCCTAAGATTGGCAATAGTACCTTGAGAATGGACTGCAACTATGTTGATGTAGCCAAGACGATTTATGCCCAGTTTCACAGTGGACGTTTAAATTCCACTTTTGGTTTCAATTTCTGTTCAATGATTTGTTCGGCTTCACAGTTCCGTTTAAACCTTGAACTGAGTTCAATTTGTAGTTTAAGTTAAACGACAATACACTGTCTTTTAAACCTCAGTTCTGCGCCATTTTGCTTCTCTCGCCCTTTTTTCAAACTTTCGTATTTTATTCTCTCTGCGATCTGATCGATTCCTTGCATTGAAATCAATTGAAATGGATACCCATCAGTGGTGTGGCGTGGATAATTTTAAAGTCGGGCTTTGCCAAGGATGCGTCTTCATGTATATATGGACTGGATGTTGCAGCGCAGCCGTGGCGAGGAATGTTTTAGTTGTCCTCAAATCCTCCAAACCGGAACGGCAGCACGCCCTCGATAGGTTTGTAGCCGTAGGTGCAGATGCTGGGATGAAGGTTAACGTGAACAAATCAGAGCTTATAGTAATTTCCATAACGCCTATTCAGAGCACTCTACATGTTAGTGGAGTCCCATTGAAGAAGTGGAGAAGTAATGCTCACGAGTAATGCTGAGCTGAGCTGTAGGATTGAACACGGCAGTACGCAATTGAGGAGATTGATCACGTGGCACGAATGTGTTCATCACGACATCCGAGGCGTGCCTTGCAGACCCAGGACTGATTCCATCAGGACGAGGTGGTTGAACCAAGTCCAAAAACTCCTCCTCCATAACCCAGCGACCCCTGTAGTGGAAGACGATGATGAAGTCGCATGTTTATTGTTTTATTGAGACGCGCTACAAAAGCTCAAAAGGGATGCAGAAAGGCACAGGAAAATCATCGACAGCCCGAGTGGAAGGTGTTGTCATATTTTTATCGATCGCATTACACAAAAGAAGTTCAACTTAAATGTTAAACTTAAATGAAGTTCAGATTTCACTGTGAGACCGGACGAGTTAAACCGTCAGCTGAGCTTAAGTTTAAACCGTTGCCCAGAGTTAGGCAGATACAGCGTACTCAGTGAGCTATCGTGTGGTGTTCAGGAACATTATCAATTGTCTGTATCTGATGTTCGCCTAGAGGTTCGAGAAAGGGTTTACCCAGAGTCCCTTGCATACTCTGGCAAGCGCTGAGCAAGAGCACACGAAGTGGATCAAGGATTCTGCTCCATGGCCAGTTGAGATAGCGATCCTTTGCATTGGCGTTGCATTCGGATGAGAATGGCGAGTATTGGAAACCTATAGGTTGTAGCGATGCTCCGAGTATCTGAGTAAAAAACTCGTATGAGAACCATCGGTAACCAGGATGCAACTGGGGCCACATGGTCTTGCGATGGTCGAGAGGTAAGAAAGAAGAAAGAAGAAAGAAGAAAGAAGAAAGAAGAAAGAAGAAAGAAGAAAGAAGAAAGAAGAAAGAAGAAAGAAGAAAGAAGAAAGAAGAAAGAAGAAAGAAGAAAGAAGAAAGAAGAAAGAAGAAAGAAGAAAGAAGAAAGAAGAAAGAAGAAAGAAGAAAGAAGAAAGAAGAAAGAAGAAAGAAGAAAGAAGAAAGAAGAAAGAAGAAAGAAGAAAGAAGAAAGAAGAAAGAAGAAAGAAGAAAGAAGAAAGAAGAAAGAAGAAAGAAGAAAGAAGAAAGAAGAAAGAAGAAAGAAGAAAGAAGAAAGAAGAAAGAAGAAAGAAGAAAGAAGAAAGAAGAAAGAAGAAAGAAGAAAGAAGAAAGAAGAAAGAATACTATAACACATGCTGTCGTGGCCGAGTTCATAAAAGTCAAACTGGGACGGCCCTGCAAGATTTGCGTTCATAAATGTAAATAGACTGCATTGACTGTGCAGTCGGCAACTGTGTTCATAAAAGTCAAGCTACAGTCCCACTCAATTTTTGTTTTGTTTCAGGATTGCCGGGGAAACGAAAGGAGGACTTCTTTATGCGAAAATGGATGTCTTGACTTCCAAATCTTTTTATTGAAAAGCACCGCTCTTTTCCTTCGAATTCTGTGCACAATATTTTGTTTAGCGTCACTCAAACACCTTTATATCGCCTACTTATGTTGCATTTAAGAATATATTTTGACAATGCTGACCTGCTACAAACTTGCAGCAGTATGTGTATTCAGAAATGAATTTTGTACAGCGCAGGGGCATCCTACTGTATGATGACACTTATCCGATACATCGCCGAAGAAAAAGAAGGTGATTTAGATGGCAGATCTTGTTATTTGAAAATGTATCTCTCTTTGCCTCAATTATTGGTGCTCTTGAACAGACGCTACGATTTCACGTCAATTCGTGTGAATGCTTGATTTAGCGTTTCACGGGCAAATAATGTCGCCCAAATACACGTATAATTAGTCAGAAACGGGTATAGGGCCTGCATGTGCCACCGTCTCTGATTAATAACACATACATTTTGAGATGTTGATGTTGATACGTGTTCACGTGAATACGTGACATTTTGCGGTTCCACCTTTGCTTGTCAAAGCTGTATAAAGTAGCAAGACTCTCACTTCCTAGCCTAACCCATAAAAACACAAGATGTCCCAATTCAATACTCGTCTGATGGAATATTCCATCATCCCTCCAGGCCGCAGTTTACACTTAAACTTAAGCCCATACACCACATTTCAGGTGATAACGAGCATGCCACTTTTTACAGGATTCCTCTGAGTTATTTACCTTCTGGAAATATCAGTGGACTGGCACGTCCTCTCCGCATTAACGCAACGATCGATGGGGGAGTACACGTGATAGTTTTGTACGCCACTCATGCACACACACACACACACACAGCCTCACGGGGGGTTTAATTATATTACCTTTGCATATTTAGACACTAATTCGCTTATATCACCGGTGAACGTAGACGTTTCGAGTTTTCTAGCGTTCATAAAACCCAACCAGCATTAATATCTCCAAAGGGAATAAGTCGTTAATCTGTTGCGTATAACTTTGTTAATATTGCGTCATATCTGCAGCCATCCGAAATAGACTTACCCGGCAACAGTGTCCTAGCAGAGTCGTAATTTATTATCCCCGCCCTCCCCTCCCCCTTGCTGGGTCGTAAATCCGCGATTTGATATATGCACGCATCACGCACATCGCTCTCATGCACCGAATGAGTTCGTTCTTTTTTGCCCCTTTTTTTTCTAGTTTTGCTCGCCCGTGTGCATACGTCGCGGTGTATCTCAAGGATAATCCCGTGATATCATTTACCACATGTCGCAAATTAAAAGTTGAGTTGGCAATAAAGCCAAAAATGTCGACTAAACGGAGCAAAATTATATCCACTCTATTGCGTTTAATTGCAATCGGAAATTAAGCACACGTGTGTGTCCTTTTTTTGCCCCCAGTTTAATTACGGGGTGTGCCTGTTGACATGCCACCCATTCAACCCGACCGATTGGAAAGATTACCGCCATTACGGAGCGCACACACACTCGCCCGCCGTGTCTTGGTACTTGTTGAGCCATCCCCTCGGGTGGTCTGCTTGCCACCGAGGTGTACAGAGTACATACACCCGTGTACACACCTGAATTTGGAACGCCTGAAGCGGGCGACATCCTCCAATGGGCGGATGATTCCCTCCCCAATACACGCGCACCTACTTTCACAAATGGGATTCGTATTATTGATTTAGGGGCTGAAGCTACTTAGGTAATGGTTTGTTGGCTTCATACGTTCGTCTTAAAAGAAGTCCATCCGTGCAAGTGACAAATTCAATTTCTGACTCCGGCACAATCCTGTGACGTGCTGGCTGGTTCTTTGTGGACTTCTTAAGCTCGAACCGCCTCGGAGTTCGACGAACGAATAGATCCCAGACCGAAGACATGTCCCTGCAAAGTGACATTCGCCCCAATCATTACGCTTAATTTTGTAATTTGGATTTTGGCCACAGATATACAGTGCATGCTTCTGACGGGCGTGGAGGATGGGAAATCACATTAGTCTGCTGGGCGTAACGTGCAATGGCGTCCTGTTGTCGCACTCGTTGTCGGTTTTTGCGGTGACTCGTTTTGAAATTCAAATTGGCTTTTTGTGTGCCAACACGGCGGCGGTGCTTCGGCGGTGCCATTGCGAGGTAGACAAATGTAATTTTGGTTTGACTTTTCGGGGGTAATGGACTAATTACCCATCCAAACGCGCATTCGTACACTCGCTGGCGACTGTAATTGGTTTGTTTTGGGCAACACTTACATGGCAATGCGGCTTGTGCTCGGTATTCGGGATGATGTGCGTTAATTGTGCTAATTGGTATGAGTTTCTGCTTGGAGGAATATGTTCCTTTCCTGGCGAGTGTGTTTGAAAGAGGCAATTATGCAACTTGATATTCTTTGGGTACTCTTCTATTACTAGCGGCTTGACATGCTCTTGTTCCTAACCTTCCCTCTAGAACCCATCGCAATCGTAAACTTTTAGCGAAAATTCCCTTGAACAGTTGCCATCAAATGGATTTTTTCCATTTCCCATAAATGTCCAATGAGTCGTTAGTCTGCCAAGAGTATATATAGTACATATATAGGTAAACTCAATATAGTTTCAGCGAAGCAATCCTCCTTTCGCTGCAACATACAAAACTCCTGATTGCTCCAATAATGGGTAACGTTTCAGTCTTCTTCTTCTTCTTCTAATGACGCTTCAGTCTCTGGTGGACCTGTGCCTCAATCAGCAAGCCTCTCCAACTGGCACGATCTTTAGCGAGCTGCTTCCAATTTCGCACGCCAAGTTGGCTGAGATCCTTCTCCACGTGTGTGCACCATCGGTTCCGTGGGCATCCTCTATTGGGTTGTCCCACTGGTTCGGTGTCGAATACTTCGGGCAGTGGTCTCCATGCCCTCTACATGGCCTAGCCATCTAAGGCGTTGAATCCGTAGACGGCTGGCTAGGCTTATGTAGATTCATGGTTGAATCTTCTTCTCCGAAAACCGTCAACGCAAACAGGACCAAAGATTAAACGCAGACCTTTTCTCTCGAAAAGTCTTCATCTGCTCTTGAGATTGTCTAGGCTTCCGCACCATAGACCAGAACAGGGATGATTAAGGTCTTATATTGTGTTAGCTTGGTCCTGCGAGAGAGGGCTCTCTTACTCAATTGCCTCTTGAGCCCTAAAAAGCAGCGATTGACAGACTTCTTCTGCGTTTAATTTCGGTACTGATGTTGATCGTACTTGGGAGCCGAGATGGACGAAGTCCTTCACTACCTCAAAGTTATGGCTGTCTACAGTGACGTTCTGGTCGATATTGTGCTTCCTTTCTCAATGACATCATGTTCGTCGTCTTACCCTCATTCACCACTAAACCCATTTTTGCCGTTTCTTTTCAGTTCCAGCAAACGCTTAATTGATGGCTCGCTCTGTTCGAACAATCATGTCAATGTTGTCGGTGTATACAAGCAATTATACGGACTTTTAGAAGATCGTGCCTGTTGTGTTGGCGAGTGAAACCTTCTCAAGTATGATGCTAAAAAATCGTATGACATCGCGTCGCCTTGCTTATTTTCCGACCTTGATGGAGCAGCGAGAATTCTCCATCGTCATACTGAACAAATTGGCGGGTTTGGCAGAACTGTCATAACCTGACATGGCGTTGTATAGCTCGTCTCTATGCCCCCTGTCATATATGGACTTTAAATCGAGTATTATTAGTTGGCGGGTGTCGATCTGCATCTGTTGGGTTTTTTTTCAGGATCTGCCGTAATGTAAAAATTTGGTTGATGGTGGACTTCCCCGGCCTGAAGCAATGTTTAGGAGACTTATCCCTCAGTAGTGCGGGCAAACTATACTAAGGTTCAACTCGTCTGGCAAGCTTTTCTCCTGCTTTTCAGTCATCACACCAAAATTTTTGTTGTCAGATGAACGCTGTGAATGTCTTACTTTTTGAATACAAAATTTTCGGCAAAGGAGCGTTTTATTTCTCATATAGTAGTCCTTTAGCTTGCTGCATTTAGTATAGCCATTTTCCAAGACATAAGACATACTACGAAGAACTGTTCGAGAGTTCTACGATCTTCGACGGAACTCGTTTGAATCATCTGGGGATGTAAACGACGGAGATAATATTTTGAAAGATGCATGTTCGCGTTCTGGAAATTACCATAACCACTGATTTGTCTACGTTAACCTTCATCCCAGCATCTGCACATACGGTAACAAACATATCGACCGCCCGCTGGAGTTCCCTCTGGGAGGAAGAAAGGATAACTAAGTCATCTGCAAAATTGAGATGACTTATTCTCAACTATCCCAATGTGAAACATTCCTCGCCTCGGCAGCGCTGCAACATCCAGTCAACATACATAATGAAAAGGAGAGGTGATAAAATGCACCCTTGGCGAAACGCATCTGCCAAAGTTTGTATATAGAGAACGAATGGCCCTCAAAAGATTACCATCTACTGCATTCTCCAGCAGGATATTCCAGAGCTTAGCTCGAGGAACTCGTCGTATGCCTTTTCCAAATCTACAAAGCAGCTGTAGATCGGTTCGGCATACTCCCAAGCCTTCTTGAGTAACTTTCTTAGAGTGAATAATTGCTCGGTTGTACGTCTGCAAGGATAATGGTAGCACTTTCCATCCCCCAAACTGGACTCGACCATAGCTCAGGAACGCGTCTCCAACACCTTAGCGTAGACCTTCCAGGAGAGACTTAAAAGAGATATGTGCCCTGTAGTCGGAGCAATCTCTGTTGTACCCTTTTGTACAGAAATACAATAACCCCAATTTTACAGTCGCCAGGTATCTCACCGCGTTCCCAGGCCACCATAATGACACGAGAGAGCCGTAAAGCACCCTCTTTACCCATGGCCTTAAGCATTTCTAGCCGGATTTCATCCACACCGGCGGATTTTCCAACATTTAGCGATTCAATCACCAAAATGACTGCCTCCACCGTTGGACTATTAGCCGCCCACTCAAGACTACGGGTCCGCCATGCTCAGTGCCTTTTTCGGAATTAAACAGCTCCGAAAAGTGCTCGCTTCATTTGCGCAAAATGTCTACCTCATTGGAAAGCAACACACCATAATTGGATTTGACTACTTCGATGATGTTGAAATTGCTTCCTCGAGACGGCCAATGGTTTGCCAAAACACCTTTATATGGTGGCTTTCCAACTTCTCGCCGAACTCCTTCCAAGAGTCGAACAAGAGAATACAGTCTCTCTGGTCGTCTTAAATTGCTAAACAAAAATTTCAAAATAGCTTCCTTCAATTAAAAGTGGTCCTATCCTATTCTTTCGTAAGCTGTAAAAGATTCAGACATCACAACATCTCTAGGAATTCCAATCGCTATTAAGCTTCACTTCTGCCGCGCTGCTTTCTACGCTGTTTTTGTGTTTGTTTGCGTTTTTTTTCGTTTGTTTGAATTATAATAAAACAAGTGGCACTCAAATCTAACTCTTCCGCCTACAAACCACCCACAGCCAGCGTTTTAAATTGAATTGAATGTCTATCATAACGGAATAATACAATAAGCGGATATCTCCCACTAATCGCGTCAGAGTCTGAGACCGTAAACACCTACTTAAGTTCGCCTTCAATAAATCATTGAATTCGATAAATATTCTGACTGTGCATTTTATTAATGTTCCCCAGTCGATTATGGATCCCATTAAATCAGTGAATTCGCGACAAATCTCCGTTCAGCAGGTTTTCGCGAAAGGAGGGGCGATAGAGACCTTCCCCGATGAGACCGATGATTTGGCTTTCTGTCGCACATTCCGCATCCAAATGAAGCCGACCTTGACTTTGGCCGATTTCATAGTGCGAGTGCGTTGAACTTTGTTCCGGTTAAACCTGAAACCGAGAGCGTGAGAGAGAGGGAGAGAGTGACGGCTAATTTATTCTTCTAGGCAATATTTTATGTGAATTCTTGCAGTGCCACCTACGGTGGTCGTTACCCTTAACATAGTAACTCAACATGAAGACGAATTTAACAGCCAAATAACTTAAGGCCGCCCAGCATGTTATCGCGCCTGTCAATCATCAATCGGACATCAGTAGGGACATGTGTTTTTTTACTGAATTCCAAGATCGAATCGGAGAGAAAGAAATAGTTCAGTTTAAGTTCTGAGTTCAGATCTCACACGTTTCGATACGTCAGCAACACGTCACTGCGGTGTTGAGTGTCAAAACGTGTCTCCGGCAAGGCGCTGTGGCGTGTTTTCTTGCCAAAAGTTGCCGATGAGGGGATGAGATTTGGGGAACGCTGCTAGCTTTCAATAAAGCGTTTATTGAGACTTGGAAGCGGCTAAAATGATTGCTGTGGTGAGCAAGGCTGAGCGAAAACATATTGTCTGCAAAATGGAAGGGCGTGGGAACAAGTGACGTCTTAAGCGGATAAGCATTAGGCTGCTACAATTTCGAGGTACGGCGCTACAGCCCGAAGAAGACATGTCCTAAATTCTAGCGCAACTACTCGAATTGTGCGTGCTACTGTTCTCTCACTAGGGAGCAATTAGCTTATCTATTGCGGAGGCGGTAGTTGATGATCAAATTAACATCAGTTCATGAAGGAAACGTCAATCTTTAGTGAAGTCAATTGAGCTCTTTTCTCGTCGGGCGGAGAATGATCTTTAAGTCTCATATTTGGCATTATGACGACAAAGGCAAGATAAGTTCACTTAGATCCAAGGAATTATTGTGTTGCCACTGAGCCGGTTACTGTCCGTTACTCCTGGAACTATTTTGTTTGATTTAACATCCTTTTCTGATACGACAAAGGCAAACAGATATGAATTTGATAGTCTACCGAAGACTAATCGAAATGTGCGTTTCGCGCTAGAAACTAGAGTTGTGTCGCTTCGGACGTGATCACTGTTGAAACTAGTTCCTGCCGTTTCGCATAATTCACCGAAACATGCCGGGCTCATCGTTCCGAGTCCGTTGAAATGTAGTACAACTAGCCAGACAAGGGTCTGAAATGGACAATAGCGAAGCGGACACCTCACTGCGACCACCGATCAGTGCACTATACCGGACTATAATCAACATAATACAAAAAGATGCCAACTAGTTCTGGCTCACAAGAAATGACTGCCACACGACAAGATCAGCTTGGCCAGAGCTTGACAACGGCAAGACAAAAAAGCTTCTGGCGTTGGACCGCAACTCGATCCGTGAGCTCGTCGAAGTGATCACAGTGCACTGCCCCATTGGAGTAATGCTCCCGAAATGAAACACGGAATCCAGCAATCTCTGCCGGTGACGACGATGACAACATCTGCTCTGCCACTGCCTAGCTCGCCAGAATCGACGTCTGGCCTGGCTGGGCTAAGGACTCTTCACAGAGTCTGCGGACTTAGGGAATGCAGACATATCAGATCTCTTAAGATTCGTAAAGAGCACGGGGTGGTTTAAGCCATCACGCGACAGGATAGGTTAATAAAATATGTTCCCCACAAATAGAGGGATTCACAATGGTCCCTAAGGCATCCGAGTGGAAGTAATGTGCAACCATCACACTCCCCTTCCAAAAGCTAACCTAACCCAAATGTGGTAGAAATATAGAATAGTGAAAAGAAATTTGTGTCCCGTCTACGAGGAAAGCGACTGGAGGAGAGGACATAACCGCGAACTCTACGAGGTGTACCAGGATGTGGATGTAGTCCGGAAGTCAAAAATCCGTCGACTGCACTGGCTCGACGACATCGAGCGCTTGGACAACAATGCTCCAGCAAAGAGGGTCTTTGAATCCGAGCCTACTGATTCGAGATGGAGAGGTATAAAGACCAAGTAATCACGGATGCAAGACAGCCTGTAGGCAGCGTGCCCAGGCAGCAATTGCTCAGGCTCGGACCCTCCATGGGTCGCCGGCCTGATCAGTAAGTAAGTAAAGAAATTTGTGTATGGAGACGGCAAATGTAAATCTGTAACCAAACATATGTACATATGCATGATAGTACAAGAATACTTCTCTATCGTGTATGGCGGCATACATAGTTCACCGGTGGCTTGACGGGAAACTAGTTGACACCGTGTTTAGTTACATTTTTGCTGACCAATTACAGAATATCATCTTCATGATGCAATCATAAATTATAAGTATTATTAGGCGGAAAGTTGAGTATCTCGTTGCAATTGCAAACTATTAAGTTACAAAACCCTTTGATATCTGGAAATCAGTGTTTCCTTCAAACTTCAAAAGTTGAAGACACATGTTTCGACGAGCTCTAGTTCATGCAGAATGGTGTGCCGTGCCTCACAACCCATGCCAAAATCGATTTTTTATGCACCAAATTCTCAAATCGTGTTATCATCCGTCTTGGCGATGTCAATTGGCCTTTGGACTTTTTTTTTGTGGGGAACAATGAAGGACCAATGTTATGCCAACAATCCGGAAACGATCCATGCACTTACGGCCAATAGAACAATAGAACAAGATCTTGGAAAATTGGGGTGATAGAATGCGTCACTGCGAAGCCAGCCGAGTCAGCCAGAACGACGTTGTATTTCGTAATTTATGGGAATGTTTGTCAGAAGTACAACCGACCAGCTTTTCACTCTAAGAATGGTACTTGAGAAGGCTTGGGAGTATGCCAAACCCATCTACAGTTGTTTTGTAGATTTGGAAAAGGCATATGACCGAGTCCCTCGAGGTAAACTCTGGAGTGTCCTGCAGGAGTATGGGATTGATGGTCCTCTTCTGAGGGCCATTCAGACTCTATACACATACTGTAGCAGCTGTGTTCGGGTAAACGGTGCTAAATCAACACCTTTCACCGTGGGTGTTGGACTTCGCCAAGAGTGTGTCTTGTCACCTCTCCTTTTCATTGTATGTATGGACTGGATGTTGCAGCGCAGCCGAGGTGAGGAATGTTTCACATTGGGCGCGTTGAGGGTAAGTCATCTTTTCGGCACATCCTCCCAGACGGAACTCCAACGCGCACTCGATAGGCTTGTGGCCGTATGTGCTGAAGCTGAAATGAGGGTTAACGTGGACAGATTGGAGGTTATGGTCATTTCCAGAACGACTGTTCAACGCACTCTGCATGTTATTGGAGTCCCATTGAAGCAGGTGGAGAAGTTTAAATATCTCGGGATCTTTTTGAGGGAAGGAGTAATCCTGTAGGATTGGTCAAGCTGGGTCAGTTTTGACACAGCTTGGTGGTTCTTTAATCAGAAAGGCCGAGCTTGGTGTCAAAGCCAAGTTAGCGGTTTTCAACTCAGTATTTGTTCCAACTCTCACCTCTGGTCATGAAATTTGGGTAATGACCGAAAGAATAAGATCGCTAGTGCAAGCTGCTGAGATGAGATTTCTTCGTGCTGTTGTGGGAATCACTCGACGGGATAGGGTGAGAAACACGGCAGTGCGCTAGGAACTCAACATTGAGCAGATGCTTCTTCGAACGGAAAGGGCTATGCTTCGGTGGTTTGGTCACGTGGCACGAATGTCCCCATCATCACGACTTCCGAGCCGGGCTTTGAATGCGATTCCATCAGGTAGGCGACCGCTTGGCAGACCCAGGACGAGGTGGTTGGACCAAGTCCAAAAACTCGCCGGGTTACGCTTGGGCATAGCTTCTGATGAATTAGAGTCGATGGCGGAGGATCGAGTTGCCTGGAGATCTCTCGTGCGTGGATTACCCCCGCGACCCCTTTAGTGGATCATGCGGGTCAGAAGATGATGATGATGATGATGATGAACTTTTATTTGGCCCACCCTGTACATAGAGAGCGACCCGAAATGACCAATTTGTGACTACAGACCTTTTGCTTTTCCTCGTGTAAAGACAACGACTTGCGAGCCTGCACTCGTGTTACTTTTTACAAAGAAATTTCCTATATGAGGCCGGACATTAGCTGTGTGAAAATCAAAATGATAACTTCCGCCAACATTGTGGGTGGCGTTTAAGGCCGAATTGGACCTTGGCCTAACTCTGTGGCAACTACTTGTGCTGAGACTGAGATGGACTTAAGAAGCTGTCTTAGCGTTTGAAGTAAATTGTCGCCTATTTTGGATTGCTCCTCAAGTTTTGCAAGAACAGAGAATACTTGCTTGAAACTGTGTTGCTAAGTCAGCACTTTGTGTTTTTTTGGTCTGTTTGCTGATGGGCACATGTCAGAATTCCTGAAGATATTGCATCTTCCTCAGTTTTGGTCAAAGGGACACGACGTGTAATCCTCTTAGTCGCCAAATTATGATAGCGCGTCTCACCTAGATTTTACTGCATCTGAAATTAGATGTCCTGCCCATTTTCGGAGCTGTCCAACAATAAGCGCAAACTATTCACATTCTAATTCCGGTAATTCGACGACAGTCTCACTGGATCAATCCACGTTAATTTCAACTCAAAAATCCCCCACATCAACTTACAAACACACTAATTTATTTTCGTCAAAATTCAACCACCAATCCAATCATAGACGCCTTACGGCGCCAAAAGGATTGCTCATTACTCGCGGTAATCTCTTGGATACATGCAGCATACTGAGTGAGTATTTATACTGCAATCATTCATTTCGTCGCGTGGATACTTCAATCCATCACAGAAATTACCTTAATTATACAAGTCTCAACTCCGTTGGTCATTAATTTAGTCGACCCCCATCAATCACGGCTTCTTTATTAGACAAAATTCGAACAGCAATCAATTTGATTTACACGAACTGCTGGGCAAACAGCACATTAAATCACAACTGGCGGCCGAGTGCAAGCGGTGCTTAATAAATGGTTTCGAAATTTCGGAAGTTGTTGTATACCGAGGACGCCGACCCCATTGGGATGGTGTAACTTTTACCGTGTAAGGGACGAGCAATCGGAGAAATGAAATGCTTGCAATTAATTGCTGAGGCGTAGACATCATCAGTAACGACAATTGGTGTATTTGCTACACCTGCATGACCAGTTTCGTCAGGCGAAATTAGAATTAGTCAAACAACTCTTCGGAACAAGCTCCACCAACATCTCCACATCCGCCACAAAACTAGCTCCGCAACCAAGTTCACATCTAAGTAGATCTACAACCAGATCCACTACAAAACTACGCAACAAGTACAGCATCTACCGCCGAAACCTTGTCCGCAGCCAGCTCCACTTCCAGTGGTGAACATCAGAGAAACCCGAGTTCAGTCACGTTACAATGCCAACGCTTGTAAGTTCACCAACAAGCCCGAAGTCACTCCTGGATGCAGTTGTCGTCGCCGCGAACGTCGTCTTTCCGAAAGCAACTCATTTGAAAGATTAAATGGTTTAATTTTAATTTTAATGGCTTGTGAAGTTATTTGCATTTTAAATACCAAGAACTTTGTCCAGGTTGTGCACGGGGATGCATGAGGCAAGGGGAGAAAGCATCGTTGTTTTGTGGAAAAGAATCGCCCTTCGTTCTGTTTGGCGGTTTTGATGAAAAAATATTGACCGGGCACGGCTGTCAGAAAACAATCAAGCGAGTACACAAAGCGGAATACAAGGGGTTACACAGAGGCATGCCATGCAGGGATAGATTCAGGGATGGGATGCCATTTACTGGGAAGGCCACCTATGAGAATGGAATAAAATCGAATCATGTCTCAAACGACTCACAACCCTTGACGTAGAAAACGTGGGTGAATCTGCTTGAAAAGTTTCGCAAGCCTGAAGCACTGACGGTTGACGGGGGACTAGTGGGACGGATCTAAAAATTGATTCTGAAAAATGAAGATACAATTTACGGACACCCCTGTATAAGGGACACCTCTATTTGCGGACAATTCGCCATGGCTTCGGCAAAAGGATAAT
Source organism: Eristalis pertinax (assembly GCA_907269125.1). Lineage (NCBI taxonomy): Eukaryota > Metazoa > Arthropoda > Insecta > Diptera > Syrphidae > Eristalis > Eristalis pertinax. The sequence goes on along the minus strand of OU026145.1, from coordinate 44,373,000 downwards.
GAGATTTGTGTATTTCAACTCCTTTGCAACAGATCCCTTCTTTACCGGACGCGGACATGAATTTCAGCGCCTATTGAGCAGTTGTACCCCTTACAACGGACACAAGATGCAAAAAGAAAGGAACCCAAATACTAAACTGAAACAGCTGGCGCAGTTGGATGACTGCATGCCCCTGCTTAGATAGGTCCCCGGTTCGAATGTGAGTGTGAAGACAAGGTGAGTACGTTTTATCCGGTCTTCAAATCCGGTCCAGTCACCATATGCCGTTTGGATCAAATGAACTGCACTCTCACTGGAGTTGTCGATCCGTGGTAGTAGTCTGAGTATGGGTATCACAATGAACCAACATGGTCCAAGTGTGCTGGCGATTTCGCTGGCAGCCCACTTACCTACCTACCTAATACTAAACTAACAAACAATGAATACTTAAAACTAAGGCAATGATCAGCCACCAGCTAGAGCACGGGACTACGAATCCTGCTATACCTCGTGTGTTGCTGAAATGCGCTGCCCTTCGTCTTCTACTCCATGTAGACATGTTCGGCCTTCCTTTCTTTCTCAGTTGGCTCAGCTTAAAAGCCATTCTCAGAAAGAGCATTGATTCATTCCTTAGCTCTATGTGACCGAGTCAGTCTACTCGGCTTTTAGATAACATATATATATTTTTTATTTTAATTACAATTAAGAATAGTGTATATTTGCAAAGATTTTTCAACGATTGCGCACAAATGCGTAGAAAAAGAGTAAAAAATTAGCAGGAATTATTTCAGTTCGAACGGGAGATATGAGAAACAAGCGATACAACATTGTCTGTACTCGGTCTTGGACCGTACCTGTGATGGTAGATGATTCCAAAGATGGACAGCATGAATGAAGAAGCGCCTCCGTGACATTAAACATGTTTGAAGGGAAGGTCTCAAGGTAATAAAGGGTAATTTTTTAGCTATTATCTTTTTGGCAACACTGGTTTAAACAGCTGACGCACGTTTCGTGTTTTGTTTCACTGTAAAACATCTTCAGTTTTGGTCTATAATTTAACCATGAATCGTCTTACAAACGAACAACGCTTGCAAATTATTGAATTTTATTACCAAAATACGTGCTCTGTTAAGAAAGTTTATAGCGCGCTTCTTCCATTTTATGGTCAGAAGCTCATTTTTGGCTCAATGGGTACGTAAATAAGCAGAATTGTCGATTTTGGAGTGAATATCAGCCAGAAGCATTGCAAGAGCTACCAATGCATCCAGAAAAAATCACAGTTTGGTGCGGTTTATGGGCTGGTGGCATCACTGGACCGTACTTCTTCAAAGATGATGCGAATCGTAACGTAACTGTAAATGGTGAGCACTACCGTGAGATTATATCCAACTTTATTTTGCCCAAAACTTGCATGACATGTGGTTTCAACAAGACGGTGCCACATACCACACAGCACGCGCAACAATGGACTTATTGAGGGGCGAGTTCGGTGAACATTTTATTTCACGTTCGGGACCGGTCAATTGGCCGCCTAGATCGTGCGATTTAACGCCTTTAGACTATTTTTGTGGAGCTATGTTAAAGCTCATGTCTATACAGACAAGCCCGCTTCAATTGACGTATTGGAAGACAACATTGAAGCATTTATTCGTGAGATACCGGCCGAAATGTTGCAAAGAGTATGCCAAATTTGGACTAAGCGGATGGACCATTTGAGGCGCAGTCAAGGTCAACATTTGCATGAAATAATCTTCAAACATTAAATTATATGGACAGTACTATCGATTCAAATAAAGATTTCATGCATTTTTCTGCATTTTATTTGTGATTTTTTTAAAAACTTCCCTATAGCTTTTAAAAAATCACCCTTTATTACGACTCGATCGACAGAAGGTCGATCTTTTCATAAAGATAATTAGGTTGTTTCTTTAAATAATTTTGAAGTGTAATATGCACGACCTGTAACTTAAGAAGGCTTCCAATTCGCATCGTAGGAGAATGCGACGTTGTTCCGAGACATGTTCAGATCTGCGTAGGTTAGATACATACCGTGCAGCCGCGTTCATTGCTCTTGTCAATTTTTGGGAAGAAGAATAATCGCAGTCAGCGAACAACTCAGATCCATACGTCAAGATTGGCACTATGAGTGCTCTGGCAAGTTTTAGTTGTACGTTGATAGGTAGAATATATTTGCTTATTGACAAGCCTCTTAGGGAAGTAAATGGTTAAATTTTCCGCATTTCATTTGACATTTCTCCGTTAAACACCACAACTCGCTGCAGTATCGTGAGTCAGTTGAGTGGTCTGAGTAGTATCAGATCTCAGCTCGACATTAATGCACAGCATCCCCCTCCTTAATTGAGCGCAGTCTTTAAGACTCAAAGAAAAGCTCACAATCAGCAATCACTTACGTCACATTGCCTGCCAGTTGATGCCGAAGGTAGCTTGCTAGTCGGCAATCATAAACTCATTAGACTCACTTACGCTGCTCTAGAGTAATAGTTTTCCGTCATTACGCTCTAATGCCTACCGTTAGTGGCACTTCTAAATCAATTTACCGACAAACGACAAACTACGCGCACAACCCGTGCGAGAGTGTGCCATTCCTCCTGGTTAAAGTGAAATTAAGTACGATACAAATGAGATTCCAGCGACGACACGTCGTCGTCTTGCTTAAGGATCGAAGTCATTATCCAAAGTGTCACTTGCCATCGTGTTCGTTCCAGTCGGGCGAGATGTGTGCGTATCAAGGGCCCCCGGACAGGATAGACCTTCCCCAGCTGAAAGGTTAATTACCGCGGGCCCTTATCGAACACTCATTGCGTTTACTCAATTCATTACTAATTCAAGGGACTTTTATTAATACGGTACCGCTTCTTGGGACTGTTATTTATTTTTCATCACTGTATTTTCGTTTTTCATTTGCAGGTGACATGGCTGCGGGTCGAAAAGGGGAAGTTCTTCGAGTACATAAACGGGAGGGTGCCACCGTACCGTAACTACAGCGTGAATGGTGCCAGAATCGACGTGAGTATTTTTTTATCTTAATCTTTGACAATGCGTGGGTGGGTGGTTTTGGCAGTACGTCTTCGTACCGTGATCCGGTGTACAATTTCGTCGCCTCATACCCCGGACCGCGGTATCGATTTGCGTCTGCCGTCAGTCGTTTGTGGGTCTGTTGGCGTGCTCTTTCCGGAACGCTGGTGTATCTACAATATTTAGATACGCTGGCTTTTGCCGTTAGCTATTCGAAGCAAGTGGATGAAGTGTACCAGATCCTTAACGCACATTTTTGCTGCTCTTCTCTTCTTCTCCGTCTTCCTCGTTTGCCATTTATGTTACTACCTTACCTTCGGCTTGCGTTGCGTAAATCCCGAGTGTTCTTATTATCTGCCTGTAAACAACAGCACCTGATTCTGTGTCTGCTCTTAAGGATGCTCGTACTTCTTTTCAGTTCATTCCTTCGCAGCGATGAAATTTTCATTTAGCCTGAGGCAATCTTTCAGAGAGCAAATGACTTCGTTGGGGCGGACGTATTGAAGTGATGATGCCCGCCTTAATGTGGGCAACTGAAGTGCGTATTTACATGTTGTTATCCGTAGTCTTGTCTTGTCTGGGTGTGCGTAAGCTTGCTTGATGTTTTCCCTTTGTGGGGTTATCAACGGAAACGGGCGTCGCGGCGGTGGTGCACAGAAGGTTTTCTTTATTCGGCTATGATGTCGGTGCGGAGTCGGAAGGACGGCGCACGTGTGCTGCGTTTCACTCTGTCAGCGTGTAGTGCTGGTTAATAATTAATTCGCTGGAAATGTTGACGGCATGTGGAGCGCTTTGAGTAGACCGATATCAATGTCACTTGATTGCTTTTAGGCTAATTAGCTTATTATACACGTAAGTACAAAGGTTTACTTGCTGGTGTGGTCTATTTAGTGATTTGTTATTCAATAGAATAAATCGTTGCAAGCAATGCGTGCGCTACCTAATTTGTGTTTGAGGCGCATAATTGCTTGACAAATGCTACGTCGATTGATTGGGAATGCAACCAGGTGGTAGGGGTCGGGCGGTCCTGTCGAGAAGGAGGTCAGCAATTGGAGATAATTTGTGGTATTATTGGGAAAAGGGTTCCGGCCTTCCTTGTCCATTTGTGTACATGTTTGTGATAAGCGGCGTTGAATGACACGAACTTGTGGCTCTGGTCAAAACTTGATTTCAATCAAATACAGCTTATGGACAACTCACCGAAAGGGGGGATCATGTCTACGTACAGAGCCTACATTCAAATGAAAGCATTCGACAATTTGAGGGCCAGCACGAGATTGTTACCCTCACAGAGCCTTCGTCGGTATATGTCCGTCTACAGAACTTTTGAAAATGAAAGCCTTGAACTAAAGATGTTATGTATCGTGGTAGAAAGTCAAAATGAGGGGCTTTTCAATAGGAACGGTCGTGCTGTGCCCTGGATTTCACCAAAGCCTTTGACGCGGTCAAGCACACTGGCTTAATATAAAGGATGTCCCAAAATTAATGCAAGATTTGAATTTGCCGCCATTTGTGCAGTAAATTCTTGGCATCACTGACAACTGATAGTTAAGCGTTAGTAAAAATGGAGTGTCCCACGATACAACAGCGTGTCTTCATTATTGAACAATATCTCAAAATAATGAAAGTATTTTGTGTTCGTTTTCTATTTAATTCAAATTTTCGGTTCATTTTGGGACACCCTACATAAACTCAACCCGAACCTCTCAGCGAACATACTCCAAGGCTTCCCCATGAACCGCATCCTTTCCGTTTGTCAGGAAAACGTCAAGGAAAAAATCCAACGGTGTCAAATCACATGATGATGGCGGCCAATTCAAATCGCCACCATGTGAGATAACACGACCATTGAATTTATCGCGCAAAAGAGCCATTGTTTCGGAAGCTGTGTGGCAAGTGGCACCTGTTGAAACCACATATCGTCCACATTCATATCTTCCAATTCGGGCCATAAAAAGTTCGTTATCATTTCACAAAAGCGAACACCATTCAAAGTAACTGCCTGACCGGCCTCATTTTGGAAAAAAATACGGCCCGATGATGCCGCCAGCCCATAAACCGCACCAAACAGTCACTCTTTGTGGGTGCATTGGTTTTTCGACAATCACTCTTGGATCATTCGCCCAAATGCGGCAATTCTGCTTATTGACGAATCCACTGACGTGAAAATGTGCCTCATCACTGAAGATGATTTTCTTGATCATCCACTGTTGCCATTTCTTGCCACCATTCTGACCATTGACGACGCTTGAAATGGTCAAGAGGCTTTAGTTCGAGAGTCAATTGCACCTTGTAAGCGTGTAAATGCAAGTCTTTATGCATAATGTTCATCAACGACGAGCGTGAGAGGTGCAATTGTTGGGCACGGCGACGAGTTAAGGTGGACGGCTCTTCAGCCACACTATCGCGAACAGCAGCAATATTTTCTGCAGTACGAGCTGTACGAGCATGCACTGGTGTTTTCACATCTCCTACAGACCCGGTTTGCTCAAATTTTTGCACGATTTTTCCGATTGTACACACATTTGGACGATTAAATTGACCGAAAAAATCACGAAGTGCACGATATGCATTTTGATTTGAACGCCCATTTTCATAATAAGCCTGAATTGAACTTTAACGCGTTGCTCGATTGTGTATCTTTCCATGGTTCAAATTGAGTTAATCTGAAATTGAGAAATGTCAAATGAAATGCGGAAAAAAACTTGACGTTTAGGTGTGGTTCAGAACCACCCTTTATATACCGATCTCCAACGACTACAGATTGCTGTCTACCAGTTAGGTGTGAATGTACTAGTTTCGTCGATTCGGTAGAATAATTAGAATTGCTTATCAGTTTAGAACACAGGAGAGTATGGTTGCCGGATCGAAAGTGGTAGGGCTTACCCTGGGGATGAAAAGTACTTTGACTTCTTCACTTTTTTGGGACATATCCCAGCATTAGGCATCCTTTAAATACGTTATTGACCCAGGAGATGATTGAATTCCTCAGCATTTGCCACATGATTCGACGTATATTGTCCAGACACAAGGCCCAAGTCCACCTCGGACTGTCGCGCCTCCCAGATTGTGAGTGCCAGTCAGCAGAGGCTTGATTTAGGCCAGACTGTATCACCATACAACACAGAAAAAGAAATAAGCCATCCTGCCCTCATTTCTATTCAAACTTTTGTTGCTAAAAATTCTGCATTCAATTTCAAATAACTCTTCTTTCAGTTCAACGAGACGAACAAGGCGCAGGTGAAGCTGCAAAATGTCACATACGATGCCCAAGGCCACTACTACTGTGAAGTCTCAACGGACACACCGATCTTCACCAAAGCATCCGCCGAGGAGTATCTCCACGTCTACGGTAAGTACACACGATGGCCAACCGTCGCCCGATAAGCCTAATCCAATTTGAAACTATTTTTGCATGGACAACAACTAACCAACTCCAACAGTGCCCCAGATAGGATCGCCGTCGATAAGATTTCGCAAAAAGGACCCATTCATGATAGGCGAACGACTGTCAGCGATGTGTAACACGACCAAGTCTCGTCCCGCTCCCCACATAACCTGGTTAATTAATGGCAAAAAGGTAACGCACCCACACAAGTAACTCTAATTAGCAGCATGTAAATTATGTTTGTGGAAAATTTACGATACACATACGTGGAGAGCTGGGCCGCTTACACGCTTTGCACCCGAAAAACACGAAAATCACGAAAAACAAAAGGACCGCGCCGCGCCGGCCTGACAGCCACACGAACATATCCACGTACAAGCGGCATTAATGTAAATATACGTGGCATAATCTGAAAAGTTATTTTCAGGAGTATTCTCTGGATGCCAACAATATCCCCATCTGCTCGGATTTAAATTGGGTTTTGTGCCCTTGCGGTTACACAAGCATTCGGCGGATATACTAGCTCTAATCGGGCAGCACAAGCAGCCACGGCCCTGTGTGGGCGGCTGCATGTGAGAAGTGTGTGCGCTCATGACTGGCCTCGGGCGGTAGGAATTATGAATAATAAAATTAACTACATGAATATTCGATTGTATCTTGATGTTCCTGATGTACCCACTGTTAGCATACATCGACCCCATTCAATGTCGCTCACATCAATGATTCAGCGTGGTCTGGTGCGAGCGCTCCATTGGCATCCAACGGAATCCGGCAATTCTGATTGAACTTCGCGCTGGCCAGAATCAATGATTGTAAATGTGACGCCTGCGAAGAAGCAGAATCAGAATCAGAATCAGAAGCAGCATAGTTAATTTTAGAAATTTATGAAAATTCTGAGCTGTTTCAATAATTCAGTGCGTTCCTGGTGATATTCATAAGTTTGTGGCTGCCGGCGAACTCTCCCCGGACACGCTGTTGACTTTAATGGGCCGCCATTTGAGCAACTAGACTGTTTGTCTGTGCGCCTTGAATGGAAGCACTTAAGAATCAATAAATATTTTTACTGCAAATCGATGGTCGTAATGCGGTGCTTCGGTCGGCGGTTAACTTTAATTAGATCTGTTAAAAATTATGAAAGTAATTTCGGTTATTTGGCTCCTGGAACGGAGCTACCATTCTATGCCATTTTCAGACGTGCTTTAATTCATTGATGAAGTGCGAGACTCTTTCGCAGCGTATACCCGAAGGAGCGAGAGCATGATGCTGAATTTGAGGAATAGTTGCTGTCAGGCAATGTCAGTTATGCCATAAATAAGTCATCTTTAATTAACTTTGAATCCCTTGTGTTCGCGCACGAGTCAAGGTTCGCATCGATGTTTGTGTAGGTGGGTAGGTGCCTTGACGTCCATATGGGCGTGCCTCAGTGAGACTAACGTGTTGAGCTCATTGTGCTCTTAGCCGTGGGACCGTTTTTTTAATACTAAAACTATCCATATTCGTTTATGAATCCTAGGAGGTTTTCCAGTTCAACACCACTTAAGGCCTCCTGCTCTACGAACAAGTGTTTTCCTAGGAAGGCTGGGCATTCGCAGAGCAGATGTTGGATAGATTCTACTTCGTCCTCGTCTCTGCAGCTGCTGCATTCTTCGGACATTATGCGGTATGTTCAGACGCACTGCATGTGTACATGTGGCTCAGTGCCCGATAAGAACTTCTATTGGCATGAGTACTTCCTTGTGTCTTAAACTGATCAACGATTATGATCTCTTCTTGCTCAGTTTTCCAGTTTTTTCCTTATGGAGCGCGCATACGGGATTAATAGATATTCTGCCAGCTCGAGAGACTGTCCGCTCTGGTATACCAATATATAGCCTGGTATCCAACAAAAGGTCACCGTGTTCACCAAAGACATCTCACTGACGCTTCATATATCCTGACCAGATTCCACGTCAGAATGTCTTATGCTATGGCCCCTATTGCCGCTGACTATCAGAAAATATGATGATTGAATTGTCGGCAATATTTTGGTCACTCCGCGAGCACTTCGGGTTGAAGGACGCTGCAGTCGTCTTAGGCTGAGTTCGATGGATTTGTCGAAGTTATCACAGAAGATCCCTGCGCCTGTAACCGTTCTCTTTTTTGAAACGTTTGTGTATAGGGAGATATCCTCTTCAGCTAGTACCATTTCCTGCAGGCATTGTTTTCTCTATGGAAAACGTTGATAGGCCAACGGTTGGTAGTAAGTAGTCTATATGTCTTCTGTGCTGTGCTGCTGTCCAGCTTATTTTTTTTTTGTCGGAGGGTTTTCAGCACTGCACTGTACTAACAAGCAGCAACCTACATTTAATGAAATTTCCGGAGAAACACAAGCAGGCGCTTCTGCGATGAGGAGCCTACATCATCAGCGCCCACCTCATCAGCACCAAATAACTGCCACCTGATCCGAGCAAAGGCGGGACAGTGGCAGAAGAAGTGCTCTGCAGTCTCGTCGTCTTCTCCACAGGCGTAGCAGAGGGTTTTCTCGCTTAGGCCAAGCACATTAACGGGTTTGGCGAAGGTGTAGTGGTCCGTAAGTACGCCGGTAAGCCGTCTACAGTATTTTCTGTTAAGAGATTACAAGAATGCCGCGGATTTCTTACAGACATTTGGGAGCATGCACTTGGTTTGTCTACATCCTGGAGAGTCATACCACATCCAGTTGTGCTCTCGAGAAGCCCAGCCATCGATGGAAGCCCTAACCGAGGACGCGGGTAGTCCCAACGCAGGTTCGGGTCCTAAGAGTATCTCCTGTGATCCTTGCCTAGCAAGTTCATCGGCGATATCATTTCCCGTGATCCCGTGGTTGCCCGGGACCCAGACAAGTCTTAGCGAATTGATGCCGATCGAATTCAGAGAAGACTTGCATTCTTGGCCTATTTTGGAAGTGGTTAAAGGGTTGAGTAGGGCCTTAAGCACAGCTTGGCTGTCGCTACAGACACAAATACCTCGCCCCTTCCACCTGTTCTTCACGATTATGTCCGAGGCCATTAGGATCACATAGGTTTCCGCTTGGAAGACCGACGCAAATTTACCTAATGAGGTGTGCAGTCTAATGTTGTCGCTCTCTACGAAAGCGCCAGAAACTTCATTGGTCTTGGAACCATCCGTGAAGATTCGACTACATTCTTTTCCTGCCTTATATTCTGACCAGAGCCAGTCCTGAGTGCAGGGAAAGTCGACTTTGTATGTGCGTCGCCGTTGGTGTCCTTGCGCCAGAAGGCATATCCATGAGTCTGAGGCCCAAACGAATGCGATGCGGAAGGTCATCGAAACTCCAGTGCGAGTTGTACTAAAGACCACTTCTTTTTAAACGGAAGATGGCTTTGAGAGTGCACCCCATGATGTGGATATCAAGGGGGGAGATTCAGAAGTGCATCAAGAGCAGAGCCATGCGTGCTAGGCAAGGCCCCAATGCAGCTGAGACAAACCGGTCTTTGAAGCTTAGTGAAAGCAGCAGTTACGTATTTACGTGAAAGCTTATTCCACCAAACGAGAGATTCATATGATAGAAGAGGCCTTATAATAGCCGTGTAGATCCAACTGGAACTTTTGGGTGATAGACCCCAAGAATTGCCGAAAATTCCCTTACACTGCCAGAAAACTGACAGTGCCTTGGTAGTTTTCGATTCGATGTGTTTTTTTTTTCGGAGAAGTTTTCTATCCAGCTTCTTAGTATGCCACGTAAGTGCGTAGGACTTTCGGTAGTTTAGCTTCAAGTGGCTGACTACAGTGGGCACTCTCACTTACGCCATAAGTAGACCCTTTCTAATAGTACGCATAATTACTATTCCTGTAACCAGTTGCTACTTGTTACGAAGCTAATTTTGCTCAGCTCGGTTAAAGGCAATTCATATGAGCTCACCACGAATTGAGAACTTCGCAAGCACTAACACTTCTTTTATATGACACTTCATTCGCAGAGAACTACTAGTAGAATTTGAACACACTGACACTTCATCGCGAATTTTTTGGTCGGCAATTTGTGGATTACGTTTGCCTCTTTGTATATTGCGATCTCAGCTTCAGCTTTACAAACTGCAAAGAGAATGATTGATTCGCAGAAAAACGAAGTAAAATCCTTAATTTGCATACTTAAACTAACTTTTGTCGATAAAAAATTCTACAATTAAATTCCCATCTTCTTGTACATCAAGAAGTATAACTTTCGGTTTATATTTGCTGCAAAATATAATAATAATAATAATATGGGTGGCGCTACAGCCCGTAGAGGGCCAGGGCCTAGCTTCTCAGCAACCACTCGTGTTGTGCGTGCTATTGTTCTATCACGGGTGGAAGGGACCTACAGTTTTATGCCGAGTCCGAACGGCCAAGTTTGAGAAGCTTTTTCTAGACAGTTACACTCTTTGAGCATTGTCAGTGACTCGAAAGCGGTGGGGCCGTGAAAAGTATTTCTTGTCGTACCAGGAATCGAACCTAGGCAGGTAGGTCCAAGAGCGTAGGAGTCGACGCACATACCCACAACGCCACGGGCCACCACTGGTGCAAAATGGTTATTTCTAAAAGTTCGCGTTCGCACTTCGCGGCTCATATGAATGGCTCTAAAGACTTTCGAAGAGTAAGCCCCCAGTCGGATTTTCCTCTAGATGGCGAAGTCGTTGTGAGGGAAATCCATCCTATTGGCACTTGCCTATATTGCTGTGCCCTGAGTACTGGCCAAATTAGTAGTAGTAGCCTGAGTGTACGCTTTAGGTTGAATGTAGGCCAAATTTGCCTTATACAACCGCACGTAGTTCGATCGGGCCAACACAGATTGGGTAGTCTGTTTGCGTAAATTCTTAAAAATTGATATGCTGTAACGAATTCCATATTTGAAAGACGATAGGAGGTGTTCCTCGGCTTCGCAATTGTCTGTCACTTCACAGTGTCCCGACACCCGCTTGAGGTGAATGTTGAAATCCTCAGCCATCCCGTCATGACACAGTTGTCAACTAAGGCCAGTCTTTGATTGAAAGGCGACGTTGTCCAGACATTTAATCGCAGCTTGAATGTCTGATCTGGACATATGGTGATGCAACATTGTGCCTAGGCCAGGAAAGTGCTCCAATCGCCATGATCTCCGTCTGAAATTCGTTACAATAATTGTGTGTAAGAATATGTATTTAGTTTCTTGGTAGACACCAACGTGCAAACCCTCTCCCGTCTGTGAACACTTTCGGAGGATCATCCAGCTTGTGGTTATGCTATGTAAAACGTCTCGTATATAGATTAGAATTAGTAGGCAGTTAGTGGCATTAAGGGCATCGGGAAGAAAACCGAGCTTGAATGTGGAGTAACCAGAGCGATGCTCAGTTTATAGCGGTCTCATTGATATGCTGGTCACAGTCTGTCTTCTGAATGTATCTAGGGGGATAGACAATTATGTTCAGTACTGCAGATCGAGCATTTAATAGGGGTACGCTGATGCACATGCGCTTGTTTTAGGGTCTTACAATTGACAGCCTTGTCGATAGCCGTCCTCCAGACTGTGATTAGATACACAAGTAGTGCCACCATTATTATGATCTTGACTCGACGTTGAGTCGAAAAACGACTTCGAAGAATTGTTATAGTTAACAAGCAGCATGTGTGTATCCGGCCGGTTTTAGAATTAAAGTAGGCCTCACTGTGGTAAACCAGCCCAAAATAAAGACACAATGGATACAACAAGTTGGTCTAAGTGAGCCAAAGGGGACCCTATCACCTGTCCACATACAGGCAGCATTGTCAGCAGAACTACGGCTGTCTCTAAGCTTTTCAGTGAACTTTCGTATTTGGTGCGAACCCAATTTCAACATTCATCCTTGCATCTTTCGTGTGGTGATACCAGGTTCATCATGTGCGGGCTATGGCTTGTGTAAATCGAACATTTTGAATTCTCCACAATCACTTGTTAAAATACTGGAAAAAATCAAAAAAAAAAAAGCAACCATACAAAATTAATAATATTTCTCATCAGGTCGATAACAAATACGTCCGCACTCATCACATCAATCAAATGCCACCGAAGTACAGCAACATTCAGGGTCCAAAGAAGCCGATTAAGAAACAAGCTCCACAATATCCGCAGCAGTACCATTTGCCAGGCGACAGATACGACAAGAGCCTTAGATCCGCATCGGGCAGCAGTCACTGGGGAGGTAATGTATTTCTTAAAAGTTTATTTTAACATTTGTAAGGATTTTTGTAAATTGCACACGCGTTTTTTGTTTCTCGATTGATGATAGAAAGAAGAAGGAAAATGAAATGTTGAAAATGTTCATACAACAAACGATTGTCGGTAATGACAACTTCTCTCAGCAACAATATCAGTCCTTTTTTAAACACGGCTGCTTACTGATACGGAAAGGACTTCAATATACAGTGAGGGTCAAACATTTGTTTAGAGTCGGTATCCTTCAGTGAAAAATGAAGATGATCATCGTCTCGGGCGACTAGAAAAATAATGTATGATGACAAAATCAGAACAGCGCCTTCACGGTCGGTTTTTGACAAGCGTTGGTACGATTTCTATCGAGCTTATGAGAACGAGAACGTAGCGGCACCATCAGTTTTCCATATCGAAGTAGATCCCGCAAGTTACGTATTTAAAAATGAAACACGTCGTTTGAGAGTGGTCTTAAGACCAACTTTATTTTCAGTAATCATTTATGTTACAATGTTTCTATGAATTACTTAAATTTACTTAAGTATCGACCGAGTACCATGGCTTCGTTGGCTCATCAGCACAATGAAGTTCATAACGCTCCGGAAGTGTGATCGTCGCTGCATGAGCATAACGAGGTTCATGACACTCTGGCAGGTCGATCATTGCTTCATTAGCACAATCAAGTTAATTTAATTGCCCAATAATTCTGACTTCGTCGATAATGCGTTTTGGGATGAGTGTACCGACGTAAACGCGCGTCGGGCAATTCAAATGTTCTGAAATACATTTTACAACAAAAAACTTCAGTTACTATAAATAAAATTACTTAGACAAATAGTGGCATCAGTCCGCCAAATATTAACACACTCTCGACAAAATAAAAGAAAATTTGTTCACACTCTCTAGACGCTCCAGTCAGTAGAGAGTAGCGTCCGAACTTTCTGCTCGGCCTTACGACATTACGGTTTGTGAAATTTCAACGCGCTACCGTCAGATTCCTAGATGATTTAAAGGGTGGGCTGAACACAAGTTTCTTTTTAAAAATGCAATAAAATTAACAATAATTAAATTTTGTCCATGTATCATGGCTTTGTTAGTAAGAACCAATATTCGCATTAATTATGAAATACAACGTCCTGCCTCGGCTGGATTCGCAGTAGTGCAATCTGTCACCCCAATTTTACAAGACCTGGTTGATGGTTTCGGGCTGTAGCTCACGGGTTGCTTGCATGATATTGGCCTTTATTGGTGCTTTAATCGTTTCCGGATTGTTGGCATAAAATAGGTCCCCCAAAAAAAAGTAAAAAGGTGCCAAATCGCACCTCCGAGGCGGGCAATTGACATCGCCAAGACGGCTAATAACACGATATGGGTATTTGGTGTGCAAAAGATCGATTGTGTCATGGACCGTGTGCCATCCTGCATGAACCAGAGGTCGTCCGAATTCTACAAAACCATTCAATGTCAGTAAAACAAATCATTTAATGGCTCTCCAACGCCCATCGTTGACCGAAACGTTGTCCCCAGGCACATTTTCGAGAAGACCAATCTGTCATTCTTTGGATGTATTGCATTCTCGCGGCTTTTCCCACGACATCGAATTTTTCACCAAAAAAAAATCCACAGTGTGTAGTAAGAATCTTTTAGCCTTTTCATGACTGATATTCCAACTGCCACAGCGGCCCAACTAGGCGTACCTACGACCTGTGTACACCTGTGGATATGTGTATCGATGTGTATTATCGGAATCCAAGGACTGGAGTGCATCCGACGACATCGAATTTTTCACCTAAAAAAATCTAAGGAGGATTTCATAGCCCCAAATGCGCCAAATTTGTTTCTTAACGTAGCTATCGAGATGAAAATGTGACTAGTCAGAAAAGATAATTTTTCGTCCAAAATAGTTGTCCAATTCAAGCTGACCTAAGGCCCAAACTGCGAAGCGACAACGAGGGAGATGGTAGTTGGACATTGTAAGCGAAGCGGCCACAGGAGCAACACTCTCATCTATGCGCACCGTACGTTGACGAGGACCATGAGTGTTGTTCACTAGCATACCAGTCTCATGAACTTGCACAAACGTGCGTACAGCAGTCGTGGTGGGTGCTCCATTTCGGCCATAACTTCTTCTTTTCAAAAAACGCTCTGTTTGGGCTACACACCACTCACTTTGGAAATAAGTTTTCAACATTTTCCAACGTTGTCCAAGCGTAAAGCGACTCACATCGTTCGGCGGAGGTATGATACCGACTTTCTGTCAAGATTTCGAGCGGGAAACAGCTGTCAGTGTCAAAATAACCAATGATCTAAAAAAAAACCACTAGATGGCCCACTCTGTGCATGTGCTTAATTGGGATAGTGTCCTCTCCATCCATACAGATCCATCCCTGATGATGGCCTAAACGGGATGAGTAGTCTTCACTTAGCCGCTCACACACCGGGTACCACAAGGCCAAGAACTTTTCTCCCACATCGATCATATCAGGATCAAGTTGAGGCGCTAGAAATGTAGGATGCATTAATTCTGCGACCTTCGTGGTTCAAAAATCAAGAAATTCTTTGAGTTCAGTTTCAGTTCAGTATGAGATTATTTAATTCTTCCAGTAGTTTGTGTTATATGTACACTTGTGTTAATGAATGTATGCAATCCGCTTACAAGTATTTTTTATTCCCTTTAGAAGATTGGCTTGCATTCATACATCATCAAGATGCAAATCGACAACAAAAGAAACACAACAATCCCTTTGGCCCGCTGACAGACATGCACGACTTCACTCACAACAACTACGACAATAACTACGAGTATGTGAAACCCCGGAAACACAGGTAAGTTCCAAC
Source organism: Eristalis pertinax (assembly GCA_907269125.1). Taxonomy (NCBI): domain Eukaryota; kingdom Metazoa; phylum Arthropoda; class Insecta; order Diptera; family Syrphidae; genus Eristalis; species Eristalis pertinax. The sequence goes on along the minus strand of OU026145.1, from coordinate 44,357,575 downwards.
TATTAATTAATAAGGCATGCTTAATTAATATATCTGAAGAGGTGTGTGTAGTGTGTACCACAAAGGAAGAGAAGTTAATTAAACGAACATACATATACATACTCAGTGTGTGTAGTATTTGCATTGTTCCTGGTGCCACCACGGGTACTCTCGTACGGAGTGTAGGATTATTGGGGAGGTAAATGATTTTTTTCTCATTATTTGACTTGTGCTTTCATCTAATAACAAGTGTTGTTTTGAAATCAACAGAGAAATTTGGGAACTCTGGGGTTAGCAATGAAATATAATGTCTGTCAAATGGCTGTCTAAGCCCTGCTTTGAATTAATCATATTTTGGTGCATAATTCCGGGTAGTATTTTGACGATAACTGCTGCTATTGTAGTGCAGGAATCCTTGACGGCATATAACTGCTTCAACGCGTTACATGAACTGTGAAAATTTCCCTTCAGTGGGTCCCTGTACACAGGAGAATTTAGGGGAACGAAATAGATGACGAACTCGCTTAGCATGCTGTCACAATGTCATCTGAACAATTAAGCAAGACCAACCTCTGCCCTGCTCTATAACGCGGATAGTTGGACAATCTCAAGAGCTGGTGTAGACGCCCTTGATCTGTTTTCGAGATGATGACGTTGATGACTTTTGGAGAAGAGGCTTTACCCACGCCATTTTAGCCTGCGTTGCTGTCTAAAGATGGCGCCAGCTGAAGAGGCTTTTATGGTTAAGGGTCGGCTGGATAGGTTTTTTGTAGTGTCATGGTGAATTATTGACAATGACTAGCAATATGTGAAAGAGGACTATTTCCAAATCCCCAAAACTAAACCATTCACCACCCAGAATTAAATGTATTAATGTAGCAGTGTATTAGTACTAATCGTAAAAACTCACTACCAGTCTACCACGCTCATATACTAAGTCCGATTCCGTCTGCCGGATGGAGACACTGCCAAGAAACAACGATGAGTGAAACTCTGAACCATCTCCTTTGTTTTTGTCTGTCGTTAGCCGAAATTCGGTATCAAGTTCTTCAACCATTTTTAAAATCATACATGATGTAGAATATGGCACATCCACAAAAAAAGGCCATCCTTCCTATTGCAACAACTAAGTATAGAGAAGTATCCCTGCTCAATGTCGCCTACAAGATCCTGTCCAGCATATTGTGTGAACGTCGTTTTGTACCGGACTGACCGGCACGTACCAGAGCGGCTTCTGGGCCGATAAATTGAAGAAAGACCAATTTTTCACACTAAGACAAATCCTGGAGAGGACATCCTCATCGTCGCGCATTCCCAATAATCTGTCACACACTATCTAGGGGAAAACATCACAATCGACGACGACTACAATTTCAAGGTAGTAAAGGAGTTTGTCTACCTCGGGGCAACCGTGAATTCCACGAATGACATCAAAGTGGAGAGCCGTCGTAGAATCGCCCTTGGCAACTGGTGCTACTTCGGTTTGTTAAAGCCACTGGGCTCAAAACTCCTGACTCGAAGGACCAAAATCATGCTCTACAAAACTGTTGCCAGATCTGCTATATGAAGCCGAAAGCTGGACGCTAAGCAAATCTGCAGAGCTGATGCTTGGTTCCGTTGAAGGAAATATTCTACGTCGGGTATATGGTCCCGTCTGTGAGGAAGACGAATGGAGAAGAAGACACAACCGCGAACTCTACCAGCTGTACTAGGATGAAGATGTAGTCCGGAAGGCAAAAATCTGTCCAATCTCGAAAATACCACATGAACATTTTGCCTAACCAATGCCGCAGGGCGCTACAAGCTACAACTAGGTTCATTCAGTGATAGCATTATGGACAAATAGGTCCATGTGAGGCCAAAACATTCGATACAACTCTTGCAAACGACTTATACGACTCATACGAGATACATATGAATACACATTCGACATATGAAATATGGGTGTTCCTGGTTTATCGTGCTGTCTGGTTTATCAACTGTCAACTGTCAACTGTTACTCACCCAAAAAAAGTTCAACCAATTTGGTTACTAATTCACTATGATCATCTTCTGACCCGCAGGATCCACTAAAGGCATTATGGGGGCAAAGCACGTACGAGATCTCTAGGCCACTCCATCCTCCGCCATCGACCGAACCAGGCGACCTTATCCAACCACTTCGTCCTGGGTCTGCCAGCGGTCGCCTACCTAATAGAATCGTACTTAAGGCACGCCTCGGAAATCGTGATGATTGGGCCATTCGTGCCATCGAAGCATAGCCTTTCCGTTCGAAGAAGCAGCAGTTCAACATTGAGTTCCTCGCCCATTGACGTGTTGTTCTTCCTTTTAAGGCGAATACCTCCCATAACAGCACGAATTAATCACATCTCGGCAGCTTGTATTGGCGAGCTTATTCCGGTCATACACCCAAATTTCATGACCATTGAAGTAAGGGTTGGAATAAAAACGGCTTTGACACCAAGCTCCGCCTACCTAAGTACAGATCTTCCAAGTTGTTTTCAAAATTGACCCAGCTTGGCCAAGCCCATAGTAAGGCTCAGCATTACTCCTCCCATCACTCGTGAAAAAAAGACGAATTTCTTGAACTTCTCCACCCGCTTCAATAGGACTCCACTAACGTGTAGAGCGCATTGAGCAGGCGTTCTGGAAATTGCCATAACCTCCGATTTGTCCACGTTATCCCAGCATCAGCACATACTGCCACAAAGGCGCTGGAGGATGTAAGGACAACTAAGTCATCTGCAAAAATAAGTCAGCTTACCATTAACTCTCCCAATGTGAACCTACTACTAATTTTTAATCAAAAAAAGGACGGCATTGTGCGTTGTGTCTTGGCTTCAAAATTGTGTCAAATGGGGCTTAAGATGAAGCTGGAGGTCTTTATGCAGAATGCGGCGCAACCAAGATCAGTTTTGCAAATATTTTGGCGCACTTTTGAACTACAGCGAACTCCCCTTAAGCCGAATTCTCACGGGATATCAAAATTAGTTCGAAGTAGAGGAAGTTAGACTTAGGGGATGTTTTTTTGTACGGAAAATTGAGGGAAATGCCAAAATAGGGCGAACAAAAACGTCGAGTTAGAGAGAAATTCGACTTAGAGAGAGTCATAGCAATGAAATGATAGTTCAACGGATGTGATTTCTTGTTGAATGGAAACAACATCTATGCCAATTTTTGTTAACAGAATGCCTGCTAAGACTGATTTAATATTAACTGCTCACAAGTAAAGTTAATACCAGGTATAAAATAAAGTGTGGTTAAATTTTAAGGGTCGATGTTGATTTTGAATAAAACAAAAATTATTTAGGAAATTATTGTTATTTATTTTTATTATGATAATATTGGTATAGTGCAAATACAAAAAATATCGGCCAAATGGCCGCCGCGACCTCGGCGGCACACCACCTCCATCCGATCGATGACGCTGAAGCATAATTGAGTTTCTATGCCGTTAATGTGCCGAATTAACTCATCCTTTAGCTCTTGAATTGTTGCTGGCTTATCGACGTACACCTTTTCTTTCAAATAACTCCAAAGAAAAAAATCCAACGGTGTCAAATCACATGATGTTGGCGGCCAATTCAAATCGCCACCATGTGAGATAACACGGCCATTGAATTTGTCGCGCAAAAGAGCCATTGTTTCGTTAGCTGTGTGGCAAGTGGCACCGTCCTGTTGAAACCACACATCGTCCACATTCATATCTTCCAATTCGGGCCATAAAAAGTTCGTTATCATTTCACAATAGCGAACACCATTCACAGTAACTGCCTGACCGGCCTCATTTTGGAAAAAAATACGGCCCGATGATGCCGCCAGCCCATAAACCGCACCAAACAGTCACTCTTTGTGGGTGCATTGGTTTTTCGACAATCACTCTTGGATTTTCATTCGCCCAAATGCGGCAATTCTGCTTATTGACAAATCCACTGAGTTGAAAATGTGCCTCATCACTGAAGATGGTTTTGTTCGAAAATTGATCATCCATTGTTGCCATTTCTTGCCACCATTCTGACCATTGACGACGCTTGAAATGGTCAAGAGTCTTTAGTTATTGAGTCAATTGCACCTTGTAAGCGTGTAAATGCAAGTCTTTATGCATAATGTTCATCAACGACGAGCGTGAGAGGTGCAATTGTTAGGCACGACGACGAGTTGAGCTGGACGGCTCTCCAGCCACAATATCGCGAACAGCAGCAATATTTTCTGCAGTACGAGCTGTACGAGCATGCACTGGTGTTTTCACATCTCCCACAGACCCGGTTTGCTCAAATTTTTGCACGATTTTTCCGATTGTACGCACATTTGGACGATTAAATTGACCGAAAAAATCACGAAGTGCACGATATGCATTTTGATTTGAACGCCCATTTTTATAATAAGCCTGAATAACTTTAACGCGTTGCTCGATTGTGTATCTTTCCATGGTTCAAATAGAGTTAGTCTGAAATTGAGAAATGTCAAATGAAATGCGGAAAAAAACTTGACGTTTAGGTGTGGTTCACATTCAACATCGGCCCTTAAAATTGAACATCCCTTTATATATACTCGTAAATTCACATGTCAATTCTTAATACATCAACTAATTCAATAAAAACCGCACCATATAAGCTTACCCAATTGATGGTTTACTCTCGTGTAGTAGATACGCATTTGCAAGTGATTTCAAACACCGATCATTGGTTTCTGTGGGTAACCACGATAGTGCGATAAGCAGACATAACGTTTTAATGCCTGCTAGATTAGGTGGATAGGCGCCTTTGATGTGGTCTATGTGCCCAATTTGGTAATTACATTAATTACATTATTCTATCATCTGCTGCGGTAAGTTTTCGCACTTGTGACTTGAAAGGCGTTCCGTTGGCGAAATTTATTCAAGAAATTCAGCGCGGTTTGATTTCGTTCATGTCGTGGCACCAACTTGTCAGATTATAAATGTTAAAGTAAATTTAATTAGCAACCAAAAATGTATAATTTGTGACTTAATTTAGGGGCAAACAAACAAGTGAAACGTCATCATCTGGGAACGCCACTTATCCGAGTACGATTCACAAAAGAGGTGGCGCTACAGCTTTTAAATGAGGCCGGGGCTTATCTTTCACAATAACCACTCACGATATAGTTCTCTCTCACGAGTGGAGGCGACCCTGAGTTATATTCCATGTCCGAACGACCAAGATTGAGATGGTTTTTCTAGACCAATTTTCTCTTTCTGTATAGTCAGTGACTCGAAAGAGGCGGAGACGTACCGGAAATCGAACTAACACCCCATAGGTGCAGGATTCAAAGCCTATACCTACTCACTACGCTGCGACAACCACGATTCACTTGGAATAGACATGAAAATCTCAGCACAAGGCCGGTTGTATAAAATTATTCAAAAATCAACCAAAATATACACAACATGACTCCACACATGTGTTGGGTCATCGGGGGGAAAAAAAAGCAGCAACAACGGGGAAACCTCTAAATGTTCTATCCGCTAACGCGGTTAACTTTGACCCATCAAACCGGTTGATCTAAGCACCCAGCTGGCTTAAGAACAATGAATTCAAATCAAATTCGAACTACTTAAAAAGTCCTATTGGCGATTAAACGACTCAGCAAGCTCGTTTAGCGGCTCCCCGAATAGATGATTGCGTCAAATTATGATGTCACACACGAGATTCCATTTCGTGGGGTATTTCCCCCTCGAATTCGGTCTTTTGTCTGTGATTCACTAATTATGCTAAATAGAGCTAAGATTAGCACAATGGAATCATTTTCCCTCGCGGACTTGAGTCGTCTGGATTTTCTTGGATTCCATTTTCATGCGCCTGCTGTCGCTCCACTTGAGATGTAAATAATTCATTTAGACCTTTTCTTCTTTTGTGAATTCGGTGGGATTTTTGAAAAAAAAAAAAGTTTTAAATATGCAAATGTGCCTTTAACGCAGCCGACACATTTACACTTTTGAATGTGGCATAATTTTCTACGCCAAATCGTTTCCGAAACGGCATGAGAGTGCAGATTTGATCAAGGTCTGATTCCCGGGGCGTTGTTTTGTGAGTTTGATGAGTGCAGTGACCGACTGGGTGGATCTGATTGTCATTTGAAAGCGATTGTCGGGAACTGCTGTATAAAACCTAAGAACCGCTAATAATTCAGACATCGACACCAGCGCTGAAATCAAACAAATAAGTCTTGGCAATTGCTGCTTCTTTGCGATAAGTAAGCTATAGATAAACAAAGCCCATTATCGAACAACTTGAACAGTCCTCCTATATGGCCCCGAGGCATGGACTCTGTAAAAAGCGGACGAATTTACTCTTGGCGGCTTTAAGAGGAAAATTTGTCTGTCCCGTTTGCATAGATGGTATGTGGAAGAGAAGATATAGATAACGAACTATAAGAGTTATTCAGTGTCATCGGCTTAGCCAGAAGAGAGAAGGTTCAACGACTGAGATGGGTAGGTCATGTAGATCGAATGTTAACAATGATCCGGCCAGGAAAGTCTTCGAATCCACCCCCGAGAGACGGCGCAGTAGAGGTGGCACACGCAAGTGGAAAGGAACCGCATAGTTATGCGTGCGAAACTGGAGGTATCTAGCTAAAGACCGAGTTGGCTGGAGAGGCTTATTAGTGGAGGCCCAGGTCCACCCTGGACTATAGCACCACCTTAAGTAAGTACGTAAAAGTTGTTCCATTGAGAAAGAAAATCGTGATGTCATGGAACTGATTATGACGTTGAATATATTGGTGAATTATCTAAATTTACGAGAATTTGTCGCAAATTGTTCAACGCAGACAACTTAACCGGTAATAGCACATATTTTGGTCGAATGATGAGACTTTGGGACGTTTTGGTAGAAAAAGAAGGTACATAGATTCCAGATAAAGAAAGATTCTGTCCATCTGCTCAACGGCACCGTCCCACTACTAAAGGCAGGATGGTTGGTGGACCATCTCGTGCAGGGAGTCCCTCAATGTCGTGCTAGATATCCACTTCCCAGGTAACTCAAGCCTGCAAACTGCGCCTACCTTCACTCGAGTGTACCCATTTATGAGCAAGACACAGTACTTCCCAGATTTAATCGCACGACACAGAATTCGCTGTTCATCAATAGTTTCAAACCTGTCAAGTGTACGAGGACATATGTAAGTCCGCAGAAACGAAAAAGAGCTGCCTTAAAGATTGTCTAGGTGCCCGAAAGTTGCTGACAAGATAAAGTTGTCTTCATGGTAGTTCATAAGTCCATCTTAAGTGGACCCTTAGGCCTTCTAAGATGTCTTACATTTTTCAGAAAACTGATTAACCTTTCAAGCATCAAACAATCCAGTCTAGGAGCGTCTCAGTTAGACGTACTGGATGGCGCAGTTGGTGCCTGGCCTCGGTTAGAGGGGTCCCCGGTTCGAATCCCAGTAAAAGCAACGCTTTTATCCGGGTCCAGTCACCATTTGCCGCTGGGATCAAATTAACGGCACTATCACTGGAGTTGTCGATCAGTGGTTGTAGTCTGACTATGGGTATCACAATGGACCTACATAGTCTAAGTGTTTTGCCGTGTTTGAATAATTACACGTGTTACGTATCTTCTTCAGCCGACAACGGGTGGAAAACATTGCTTTTTTTCATTTTTTCCCACATCGTGTTGTTAATTTTCGGCATACTCCGTACATGGCGCATGTCCTCTCTGCGTTCAGCTGACACTAGCTAAAATAGCGATTTTAAGGGTCATCTAAATGTATTGCTTACTTTCTGTTTTTTTTAACGGACTTCTTCTTGACTTTTGTGGTGCCTTCATATATGTATAATCTAATCGAGTCTTCGACTCTGAGCCTGAGTCTAAACAATGCAACACCGGACGTCCACGCTGATGGTGGCTCACACAAGTCGAGAGGGACCTCAGCCGGCTTAATGTGCGAAACTGGGTGCGGCTGGCAAGAGATCGTGCTGACTGAAGAGACATGTTGGGTGAAGCCCAGATCCATCTCGGACTGAGAAAAAGAAGTTCCTAATCGTAGCTTATTTTGAAATATGTTGTTTTCGCTTTCTCGAGATCTTAAGTTCAGAGACCCCGTCCTTCGAAACAGCGCAGGATTTTCTCATTCATTTTTCGCAATATTTCCCATCGCACCACCACTCTGACCTGTGGTTTTTGATTGTAAATGAAACGACAAGAAAATTGTCAGAGTGTAAGCCAACACCTGTCCTCTACTCGTTAAAGATTATTTTATGCAAATGTTGCCCACGACTGCGTCTTAATTGGTTCATATGGGGAGTCCAATTTGGAGTCACTTTTTCGAGGACATTGACGTGTAATGTTATTCAGTCCAAGTGTGCAATTGATACTGGCCTATCGGCATAGACGAGTGACTTATCCCCAGTTCTGTTTACCCATCCATTCAACATCCAATCGACCAGAAATGATAAGAAGCAAGCTTTGTCCCTGTCCCTCTCATAGGGAATCCGAATCCATTCATCCGATACAGAAGAGGTCAAGATTAAGTAATTTCGAGGCGGAAGGAACCAAAGAGCACGCTCGCTTTTTAAAAATGCAATAAAATGAACAAAATTAATTTCTTTTCCATGTATTATAGCTTTATTAGTAAGAACCAACATTCCCATCAATTTCGACTAGCTCCGCAGTAGCGCCGTTCTGTTATCAAAATTTGCCAATACCTTGCTTGTAGCTTCGCGCTGTAGCTCGCAGAATGCTTGCCTGATATTGGCCTTAAGCGCTTGAATCGTTTCCGGGTTGTTGGCCCCAGGGGGTGAAGCGAGAACGTAGCGGATGGTCGGGCGGCTTCAACTGCTGCGTCAATTGTGAACCATGAACCGTGAAATGTTTGGCTGTTGAGATCGATGGCGGGTTGATGTTCTTGAATGGAGTCTCACACTCTCGGCCACAGTGATCAGTGATCATCTGTGCGCACCGTACCACGACGTGGACCATGAGTGTTGTCCACTAAGATACCGGTCTCACAAACTTTTTGCACAAGCTTGTGTACAACAGTCGCGGTGGGTGATTCATTTCGTCGGCCAAAACTTATTCTTTTAAAAAACCCACTGTTTGGGCTGCACAGCACTCAATTTGGAAATACATTTTCAATATTTTCCAACGTTGTTCAAGTGTAAAGAGACTCATTTCATTCCGCGGAGGTATGATGCTGACTCTATGTCAAGATTTCGAGCGGGAGACAGCTATCAGCGACAAAATAACCAATGATTTAAAAAAAACCACTAGATGGCCCACTCTGTATGTCTGCACCATGACTTATAATTTTGACAATACTGTCAAATTTGACGGGTTGCTTGGGAAGACAATGGAGCTGCTTTATCTAGGAGCTTTACTATCCAACCGATGCATTGAATGTAGAGAGAGTATGTTTGTAGCAAGCCGGCGCGCTGGAATACGAGAATGTCAGATGGAGATAGAGTCCGATCGAACTGCGTGAAAAATGTAAGGTTGGATAAAAGTTCGATCGTTGTGATACAATTAATGCCATTAAACGGCCAAATAAAGTCTGAGGTGGATCTGGATGCAGCTACCACTCGTGTTGTCTGAATAGCCATGCTTCGAAAGCTTTTTTCCATCTGCTTTATTCTTTGAACAGTGTCTGTGTGTGGTGGAGCCATGCATTTTCAAAAGTTGTAGGCAGTTCTAGGCACCAAGGAGTAGACGCCACTTGAAAGTGTGTAAGGTCACAGTTCTTATTCAATTCTGCTCTTCTACTTCATCGTCTTCGACACAATACATCTGAGTCACTACAGAGTTCCAGAGAAGCCCATCTCATCAACCCATGATCTTCAGATAACCTTCTTCAATTCATTGTTGCCTAGCAATATGAATTCAACACCTAGGACTCCGCATCTTAAGTGGATTAAAACAGAGAAGAAACAAAAAAACATAACAAACACGACCGGAAGACCAGCCAACAGAATGATTATCATCAGGCGCATGCCACCCCGCACCCACACCATTTTAATTAAACTAAAACAAACGGCAATCATTATGCGAGGAGTCGGAGTCTCTGTTAATTCCCCAGATGCTATCAGCGCTCCCTACGCAAAATTATTCAGAGACGCTATACATACTGTTTGCAGGTAAGTAACCCCAGGCTAGACAAGTGGTACTAGGCACGTCACCTCCGTGGCAGTTCTCGCTAACACCCAGGAACACGCTTTTTGACTCGTGCACCGAGAACCACACAATACACTGCTCGTTGGTTGAACAACCCCCGTCGCAGAGGCGCAGAAGTGCTGCTACAACCCGCCCAGCCAGACACACAGAATGTAAAATTTACTCTTTTCGCCTTGTCAACCGAATAGAATTCGTGATGATGGCATGCTTCTGAGGCTACAACAACACTAAATTTATTGTGACATGATGCCAACAGGTGAATGTTGACGCTCTAGTTGGCCTTACAACACCCGCCCCCGCCCCCACCAGCAACGGAGTCAAACGGGGTCGCACTAAACTTCTCCGTTCGGCAACGCGAACGTCCTGTATTTGTGTCTCCATTCCAGGAATAACTTAGATTAGCATTTATGAGCATTGTGCATGCCAGTTGATTACATGGTGACGGTGGCATTTCCTTCGGTGGGTATGGCTGCTAAATTTTCCTTGCGGGACCGCGGCCGCAAACGTAATACATTTGCGGTGCCTAATACATACATTTGCGTGTTCGTGTTCATTTTTCTCTTATTCTTCCTTTTTTTTTTTGGATTTAATTTGGAAATATGCACACGTTCGACTGGAAATGTTATGCTCTGGCAGCAATTAGTTGGAAAACCTTGTTAAAACATGCACTTACGTATGGTAACGTAAATTGTTGGGTGTAGTTGACTGGCAGAGCCACAAGGGTGTTGGTATACTTGCCACATCCCGGAGGGCGTAAAGAAAGCTGCAAATTTCAAGGACATTGCCAACGTGGCAAACTTCAGTCACAATTTCGGTCTTGGGCCTCGTGTCGTGCGGAGTTCAAGGACACTTTATTTTTGAGTGCAACTTTTCGACAAATGACGTGTGTGTTCGTGTCAATTAGGTCATATTGGCTTAAAATGCTTGAGATTGGCAACGATTAAGACTTGAAAATACTGGGCTGCAATATCTCGAAACCTAGATCTTTAATTCCAATCATAGGGCTGGCACAGGTGCTCCCGCAGGTGTCCTACATGTGGCTGTTCAATGGGATGTGTGGATCGGATAGCAACAACGGCAGCGAGGGCTCTACATTCCCCTGTCAGCTTGTGGAGTCAGCCGTCAGGTAACAGCGCATGCAACCTTGAGTGACGTGTGCATGAAAACAGCTAATTTCGAAAACAGAAATTTCGTCACTGCTTTCGAAATGCAAGGAGCAATATCTGAGTTGTTAACTTGTCTAGGCTTTTTCTGCAAGATTTCATCAAACACAGGCACACATTTTTCACAGGTCGTGAAGTAAAAGTTGTTTGTGGAAGACTGTCTTTGTCAAACCAAAAATGGACCTGGGCCTCAACCAAAAAAGCTCTCCATTTACGCGATTTCTGCATATTTCTGGATTTGCCTCCAGTTACGCTCACTAGTTGGTTGGAAGGAGTACTTCTATACTTTTGTGGGCTACCCAAGATGCGGGCGTCTTCTACTGCATTGTCCGGAGCTGAAGGCCTTCGGATCTGAGCTAAGTTGATCATGGCCCAGCTCCCATAAGTCTTGAATCCTAGCTAGACACAGGTCGTTAGTTGGTGGTTGAATTATCTCCTCCAGATGCTGTCTAAGCAAACATCAGCAAAGATCGCACGCAAAACGTTCTGCTTCTTGCTAATCACATCAATGTCATTTGCATATGCTGACAGCTGAACGGACTTGTGGAAGGTAATGCCTCTAGTGTTGGCGTGTGAATTTTGAAGGATCTTCTTAGGAGCTATGTCGCAGAAGTCACATCATAGCGGGTCGCCTGCTCTAAAACCTTTCTTGACATTGAAGGTCTCAGTGAGTTTGTTACCGCCCTTGACGCAGGAGCGAGAATTCTCCGTCGTCATCCTGCACAATTGGGACAAGGAGGCAGGAGTATCAAGACAGGACATGGCGGCGTATAGCCTTACACCAGGCCTTTTTTTTAACCCACGACGTCTGCTGCGAAAATGTCAGCTTCATTGCCTTCCCATAGTTCTTAGTTCGAGGAGATGCTGACTTCTACATACTCCATCCAGTGCGTCGTCTGTAGTGATTATGTCTATCCCAAAATGGATTCAATCCTTCATTACCTCAAAGTAGAGACTGACGCGCATAATCTTGTTCACGCCAAAGTGATGAATCGAGGCAGTGATTCGAGGCGTTCGGTTCTCCCATCTCCAGGTAGCGATACAGTCGTGACTAGTTTCTTTAACAATCAATGAGTGTAGGTTATTTTCACACGAGTGTGGGGAACTACGAATGGCGAACGTCGTGAGGTCTCTTTATGAACGCTATGCTCTCCAAACACTGTCCGTGGCTCAAGGGACGTAGTACGATGAAAATGAAAGTTGTTACGTAAATCTGTAGTAAATCCTTCCTACAGTTCGCTCAAACAGAATTAATGTACGTTGATATCAAATCCGCATGAGATCCACAAAATATAGCCTTGGGATTTGACCACTGAACAAGGTTTTGTAACAAGAGAAATCACAAAAGTGATATCTCTTCCAAAAGCTGAATGGTTCTTAGATCCAACTGCAACAGTATTGAGCTTGTTCCAGGGAGGGGCGTTAGACACTAGATTTATGCAATACATGCTTCTCAGGTCAGTGAACATGGCTGTCATCCATACGTGATAGAATATTTCTCGAAAACACCTTCCCCGACCACCCAGACAGTTCTTCTTCTTCTTTAGATCCTTTATCCCCTTGTGGGGCCTAGGACCTCAACTACGCCTACGCGCCATAGCATTATATTTCTGGCTATGTTCCTCGATTCTCCCCAACTATTCACCAGCTGTCGCGCTTTATTGTCTAAAGTTCTGCGCCAAGTTTTCTTCGGACTGCTAGGTATTCTGTCGTCCTGTGGTAAGGGATTCCATTAAATAACTTGGTTAGCTATATAGCTGTCACCCTTTCGTTGTATCCGACACAATTCCCTGCCTCTTCCGTCGTTGTATACTGATGCATACTGGCTCCTGACCCGTTCTCTCTTAAAGATGTTCATTAGAGACTCAGATCCAAACCTCACTAAGTTCGTAACGAGCCTACAACCCCTAGTCCCATTTATACGTGATATAAGCATTCAATCTTAATAGGAAACTAAATTCCCAATCCCACATTAACCACATTATACACAGAGCCAATCCTTTGGCTTCATAATACGCTTTGTCAAAGAATTCTCCAACCTCCCTATGTTACTAAATCCCTTTACGTCACTTTAGTCATACCTCTGGCGGCCGTGGCGTTGTGGATCTGTGCGTCGACTCCTACTCACTGGAACCGTGGTGTCTGGGTTCGTTTTCCAATACGACAAAAAATGTTCACAGCTCCACCTGTTTCGAGTCACTGACAGTGGTCAAAGAGTATAACTGTCTAGAAAAATCTTCTCAAACTTGGCCGTTCGGAGTCGGAACAAAACCGTAGGTCCCATCCCCTCGTGAGAGAACAATAGCACGCACAACACGAGTGGTTGCTGATAAGCTAGTCCCTGGCTTTCTACGGCCTATAGCGCCGCCCATATTATTATAATTATAATCAGTCCTCCCCTCCTCGAGCTTGCCATTCAAGTTTGTATTCCAGAATACGTTAGCTACTCTATTTGTATTGAAGTTGTCTTTTCGTGTACCAACTGTTAACCTGTTAACGATTGATTCGCCTGCTTTTTTGGAAACGATCCCTCTCCAATTCAACCACTGATGTCTTTGATTTGTACCTCTTTTTCGCCTCTTCGGTCTCATCGTCGCCCCAACTCTGGACAGTTCGAGTCTATCTGTAGAATGCCAATCTATCACAAAATTGCCTTGACTTGGACTCATCCAAAATTCTCTACACATTGCCTCAAATTCGCTCCCTAGTTTGTAGTTTGTTAAGTTAGCTCTAAATTCGTAATTGCATAATACTTGTAGTAAGCAAATAAATAGACTAGCTGGTCAACTTCAATTAAAATTAAAATTCAACAAATCAAATGGCTTATACCAGCAAAGTCATGCGACAAGTACCTTGCTAGCCTGAGAATCATTGCGGCTCAACTGCCGCCAATTGTGTTCCTTGTCATTGATCTTAATTGATTCTCTTATTTGACTCTGACAGACGATATATTGATATATTGAATTTAAATACCCACGACATTGATGCAACTTTGGGTTTTTTCACATAAACTGGATGTGTTGTCAGTTGCTGCTTGCAGCGTATATCATTTTGATCAAGACATTTATAAAAGATGCCATCTAATCCGGTCGCCTTTTGGTATTGATGATGTGACCCTGCCTCTTATCCATCGCAAGACCTTGACGTTGCCTTGCACCGTGTTTCCTTGGGACAGTACCCATTTAATTCTGTGTGTCTTAGATTTTATCAATATGCATTTGTGTTCAGCCTCCACGCGCTTGACACGAGTACTGATTTGAATGGTCTTGTTTCCTTTCAATCTTGCCTTCAACGTGAGACACGCTAATGCAAATATTTTGCTTACTTTTAAATCCGGGGGTCAGCTTTCAAGCAGATTGCTGTTCCTGATAATTTTGCCCGACATTTTAACACTGACTTTGAACTGCCAGCGGACATTTATGGTGACTTTGCAAACAGAAGACAGTCAAATAAACGATCTCCGTTATTTTAATACACGATTAAAGACTGGATAATAACTCTGCTCTGCCGAATTTATGATTACACCTTTGACGGCTTTGAAGTGATGTAGACAACGTACACCGAACTTGTAGCGACAATTCAGAGAAGCGACCACCAAAGGGAAACCAGATCCGTTTGTCTTGCTTAATTACCGTCATGATTGATACGACCAATTTGGCATTTGTAGCGACATTGTGTCGAATGTGTTTTATTGACTACTCATTGAGATAACTTTGATGTGGATCATCGAACAAACTTTTTAAGTGAATCCTTGAAATGGCTTATTGCATCTCTACTGAGTCATGGGATGACATCAGAGTGCTTGCCATCTTAACGAAGGATCTCAGGCTTTAATGAGTGACGTCATTTTAGTGGCAATTACTACTTACCGATTCTCAATTATGATAACGGTTGGAATCGAATCGAGTTGTAATCCATTGATCTTATTTCCGGATCAGTCAGAACAGCATTCTTGTCTTATTACTGCGGGAAGTCCGGCATTGAAGCTGTCGGTGATTGCGCAACATCGCGATAATGTATTTTTAAGAATTGCGGACTGGATTCCTGAAAGTTCCAGCGACTATCTGCACGTAGGCAGACGCTGTAAATATTCACAGAGTTTCTTTGCACGTGCGGATGTTCTTAGCCGTGTTGTGGAATTTAGAGAGGGACTATTATTTTAGAATTAAGCTTTCAAGTCATTTTACAGTTTTTTGATTCCATCACCTTTCTCATACAAATCGTAGATGGTACTCTGGCACAGGGTACCTCATCGCGAAACAATTATGGCCTGCTCTTGATCCAAAACGCTCACTGAGCCTAATCAGAATGAGTAGGCCGAATCTCAGAACTCTTTTCAACATTATAACCGGGCACTGCTTGTACATCCTGTTTGTAATTGAGGCGTTCTCTCTTCCTGAAGAAGAAGTCACCTAGAAGCCTACATCTTTAACAACCTTGCCGATCATTAGTGTCATTCATCTTCAACGCTTTATCAGAAGCATTACTTGATTTGCGGAATGTGATCAATTAGATCAGCGTGGTAATACAACGGGCCCACGCTGGCCCAAGCGTAACCGCTGTCAATCAGCACACTCATGAAAAATCGGCTTCCAAGAGTACATACATGTACATACAAAGTTATTGACGCCGCCACACAAGGTGAATGAGTCTAACTCTTGACAGCACAACAAGATCAGCAAAAAAAGCGCTTTTACTGATTTTAATTGAGCGAAAAGAAAAGTAATTTTAGAGGCCAAATGCAATTCGAAAGCGGAAATGAGTGGGTCAGCTTGTGTCTAAGTGGTTGGCTGCGCAAGCACGTGGATGATGATACGCCGTCATGGTGAAGATGGCTGACGCCAATACTGCTGAGTTCGACCAGCCCTTAGTTGAGTGTTCCTTTGGTAGGAGAAGGCGCTGCAAGAGTAAATAAGCTGCACGATGGTTTCTTCCAGCAGAAGCCATTATAGCGCAATTCAATTCTGAAGGCGTGTGATCCAACGGCGCAATACCCAGCAATAACGACGATGGGAGACGTGAGAGTACGATTGCTTAGTCTGAGCAGACATTGTGAACTTTTAGTATTAAAAGTTGGCCGTCATGAAGCACATTGTGCACCGAGGTCATTTGGAATAAGTAGGAATAATCTTTTCAAGCAGTATGAGCTATTTTGTACCACCCACCATGAGTAAAGATCGCTGAACTATTGCCATTCCTAGCGAGCTCGTCAGCTTTTCAATTTTCTGGAAAGAAACAGTGTCCCGACACCCACATGAAACGGATGAGCCAAGGTTGCAGGAGATCGATCTTGCTATGGATCTGAGCCAGTTAAGGATGGCAGAGTGTACAAAACATATGTAACTCCTTCCACATTTGCAGTGACCTCTATCTAACCACCACATCGCGCGGTACTGGCCTCTACCTGTCTGCGTATTACGTCCATCGACGAAAGATTAAGGATGATGTTCGGGGCTCGAAATCTTGTCAGAAAGTCAGTATCATACGTCCATGGTCCCCGTTGTCACATGGTCCCCCTGCGCACAGATGAGAATGTGGCTGTGCGACCGAGAGTGTGAGACTCCCTTCACGAACATCTACTCGCCCACTCTCTCCATAGCTCAACATTTCACGCACTAGCCTGAGGACAATTCTGCACAAAGTTCTCGGATTATTCTCTTAAAAGGTACAATTGATGCAGCAGTTCAAAGTGCGCTACCATCCGCTTCGATATCTCTTCGCAGTTTGGGCCTTAGAGCAGCTTGAATTGGGCGAAAAATCATCTTTTCTGACCATGCTCATTTTCACCTCGGCGGCTACGTTAACAAACAAAATTGTCCATAAGTTCGTTATTGTCGAGAAGCCAATGCATCCACAGATAGCGACAGTTTGCTGCGGACTGTAGAGTGGGGGCATCATTGGACAATTCTTCTTCGAAAATCGGGCTGGGTACAACGTTTCGGTCAATTGTGTAACGCCCACAGACCCATATTAACAGCTGACACAGCCAACGAAGTTGTATCTGATAATTAAAGGGAACGTTTGTTCGTACTAATAAAGCCATAATGCATGGAAACTATTTAATTTTGTCAATTTAATAGCATTTTTAAAAAAGATACTTGTATTTGGCCCGACCTACACATGACTAATGATGATGAGAGAGACAGACTTAAATTTTAAATCTACGGTCATTCTGTTTAATTGATGGAATAATTATCCAGATCTTGTACAGATCTTGGGCAGATGGCAATGTCAGTCAATTCCATAAACGCAGTTAAATTAGTCGTTCAACGTAAGCGGTCCAACCTATCCTACTCATAAGCTTATATACACTAATAGTTTGTGTAGTTAGGGCATTCATGAGGTACACCGGTTCCATCAAATAGTAACGAATTCCTCACAGTTCTTGAGAGAAAGCTCCCGTAATAAAATGTATTTTTGTGTTCAAATGCAAACCGAAATGAGGTATTTTTGATCTCTTGTTGGACTATAAGCATTGACATTTAACGTTGAATTTAAAAGATTGGTCTTACAAATCTCACCGACTTCCAGTAAGACAACTCACATGAACGGTGTACTCAACCAACCAATTCCTAGCGACAAATCATCCAATCTGAAAGTCGCTAAATTCGTCTGACAAGCAGTCGCTTAGTGCGCTAACGCTGTCAAATTTATATTCGTCACACAAATTGTTGTGTATGATCTCTGCTAATGATATCGAAAAGTTTGTAGCCCCAATACATCGTATATTTATATTCTGCCAAACTATGCAAAGACGACTTTACTATGTATATATGGATCAATTTTCATCCCAACATCTCAGGGACATGTCGGAATTAAGCCGATCGTGATGGCTGGGCTTGAAGACTGAATCACCAATTAAATGGCCTTAATAGCTAAGGACTTCTGTAAAAAACACGGCCAACAGAACACTCAAAAAATGCAGAAAGACTAATGTGGCGCGTTTAAGTTAAGGGGACTTTTGATTTCGCATCAGCTTCCCTCGAGGTTCCTAAATGTCACAAAAAGTCTCTTCTCAAACACAACACTTTTTAAGTTGATAAATTCCAAAACAGATGACCTCCGACTGAGTTGAGTCTGCTGTCCAGGACAAAGACCAGGCCGGCTGTCAAGACCGCACATAACTAGCCTAAGGTGACTAGTGATTACCCTTCGGGTGACATACACAAATCAGCTTCTTCAATTACTTCCGAACGTTCCTCACTTGCTCTGCAGCTCTAGCCATCTCCAGTCGCCTCCATCGACTGTGTGAACAGATCGAAGCGCCAGCCATCCCTGCCTGCCTCACTTGATCCCAGTCGAAAGTGGTTTTGTTTCTACGGCCAGTTGATCAGTTAAACTCCGAAAAAGGTGATCCTGTACAAGCTGGATTTTCCAGCCACTAGACAAAAGCCGCCTCCCTCCAACGTGCCGATTTTAATCGGATACTGGAAACTCCATTTACCTCATCGAGTCTTCTATCAGCCCCACAACCACTTAGTATTCATATCTAAATAGGTGGCATTTATTTTCTAAAAATAATATAAAGTGTCAAATGCAGACACACTGGCCACTTTAAATGAATTTGCCAGCACACTGGTCCAGCCAATGGCATTGCAAGTGTGTATGCAGACAATTATACTTGCAAATCTCTCTCTAGTCCTCACTCCTCTGCACACGACAGTACTCCTTTAGATCGGTAGACTTATGAGTTCAAGGTGAATGAGTGTTTCTTTTCAAAGAGCCCAATAAATTAATGTGTCTCAGCAAATTTCCACATACACAAGGTAGAAGCCATCAAAAGCCATGTATACACGTGTAGTATCTCTCTGCGGCAGAGCATCTAAAACGAAGATCTACTTAAAATCCCAAACAGAAGTCGTTCGTGTGAATTTTCAATCGATCGGCTTCAGCGTCGTCGCTCTTGGACATATTTGAGAAAGTAAGTCACCCAAGGCGACTCGAACCTAAACACGTCTTGCGGTTTAAGGCAAAATGTTATGCAATAGTACATGAGCCAAACCGGAATTCGAAAGAAGAAAACGGGCTGGAGAGGGGGGAGAAAAAAACCAACAACATTTGAAATTCTAAATTTGACAAGCAATTTATGGACTGCATATAAAGTTGGAATAATGAATTTGTAGGGACTGCTAACACTTATGTAATTTGATGGTGGTTTTATGTGTTCTTGCGGTTTATTTAGAGGTTCGGCGAATATTACGTAAGAAAAGAGGGATGGGGCACTTGGCCTGAGAACTTTTGCTTGAACGGGGAAAGTGGTTTGCTGTTTTGGGGCTCTCTCTGATCTCTGGTTGAAGAAATGATTCTCAGTCAGGTTCTGGAAGTCCTGAAATTATCGAAATATGCATCGGATTCCTTTTTGTTGTGCTGAGGGCATTTGTTGACATAAAAGGTACAAGCTGGGCCTAAACACTGGCACTAGAAGTATGACTTTTGAATTTTTTCACAACGAAGGAGGACGTTTAGAAAGATTTTTCGAAACCGGATCCACCTCTTTTGAATCACTGACAACACTCAAATATTACAACTTGGATGTCCCCTCCTTACTTGCATTCTTAACCAGCCTCTCCTGGGGGGTCGGAAGCCGAGAAATATCTGCCTCCCATCTTCGACAGTCCTGGGCACGCTGCTTCCAGACATCCAGAGCAAGCAGTCTCTCGTCCACGATGACATGTGCTTTGTACCTTCGGTCTTCCTATCCTTCTCGAACCAGAAGACTCGGCTTCGAAGACCCTCTTAGCTGGAGCATTGGCGCTCGGTGATTTTTGCCTTCCGGACTACAACTCTAGGGGACCATATATCCGACGTAGAATTTTTCTTTCGCAGGGCACCAAGAACGAGCTCTTCTGTTTTGCTTATCGTCCAGCTTTCGGCTCCATATAGCAGGATTTGTGATCCCCGCCGCTCATTAGATCCAGAGCTCGAATGGTTATTGTATAAGCTAGGCCCAGAGCTTTAGCATCGATATCGCGAGATGTTGCCGAAGATAAATAAAAATCTTCACGGACATCGATTTCCTTAAACAAATGAGTCCACGGTGTGTAGCCTGTTAATAGAACGTCGCTGAACGCCAACTTGTCGAAGAAAGGCTGATAAAATGTTCCCAACTTTTTCAGTAACTTCGCATCGAACAACAGCGCATTAATTTAAGTCGGTCATCAACCTTAGACCAAATTCGAAATCAGCTACTATTCCTTCTTCCAAGCAACGTCAATCAGAACGCGCCCACTAAACACACCAGACACCAAGCACTTATATGGTCAATCCTGAAGCTGAACGACTTTAACAAGATTCCTTCATTTCACTGGAGGGCTCTTCTGTCAGCCTGCTTCAGTTGAGTAAGGCACTCACTGCAGGCTTCAGTTGAAGAATTAAGTGTTCATCAATGCATTCATTCTTAAATATTTTAAGACACAACTATCTAAGATGCATCCTCCTCATTAAAATACACATTCCATGAATGTATTCTGAAGTACGGCAGGACTGATGTCCCAATGTCCGGACAGAAGTCCGCCTGACAACTTGTTGTAGAGTCGTAGTCGATACTGAGAAAAGATCACTTCTGCAGATTATTACACGGCGATTATGACCCAAATACCGCAGCCAGGCAGAATGTTCCACTCAATGTAGACGATTATAGACGAGAATTCCGTCCACTCGATCTAAACTATGTCAAGGTAGTAATACCGGTGCGGACGGATCTGTGCGCTGAAATCAGTACGGCAGCTGGAAATGTTGTGGTTGGGCGCAAGCACTAGGATATGGTCGGAGGAAGTAAACTCAGTATCGTTTGGTCGATCTACAAGAAAGAAGACCCCTTTGACTGCGCATCATGCAACATCACGTACAAGATCATTTCTGTCATTTGTGCGTGCTGGTTTGAACACGTTTATAAACAACCTGATAAATCCATACTTCAGGGTAGGGAAGTCCACCATCGACCAGATCTTTAGACTGCGGCAGATCCTCGAAAAGATCCCATAAGTTAAAATTCACCATTTATTCGTCGATTTCAAAGCCGCGTGCAAAGAGCCGGACTATACAACGCCATGTCTAATTTTGACAAACCTCCGAAACATGGGTTGTCCAGGATGATGATACAGAACTTCGCTGTTCAAACTCATCGAGACCTTCAATGTCAAACAAGGTTTTCGACTAGATAACTGGTGTTGTCACTTCTACAACATCATTCGCGAGAATACCGAGCAAGACTTTCACGCTAACACAGTAGCACGATCCTCCAGAAGTTCGCGCAAATGCTAGCATATCCGGATGACATTGCCGTGATTGAAAGAACACAGTGAGCCGTCAATGAGATGTTTGTTGTCTTTGGGGCTGAAGCGGACATACAACATCGACGTCTTGGATGGACAGCTATAACTTCGCAATAGTTAAGCACTTCGTCTACCTCGGGTCCTCAGTAAATAGTACAAACAGCATCAGTACCGAGATCAAACGCAGAGTAACTCTTGTCAATCGATGCATGCGCTCAAGAGTCAATTGAGTAATAGAGCCGTTTCTAGAAGGACCAAGTTGACTTTTTATAAGACACTGGTTATCCCAGTCATGCTTGATCTACGGCACAGATGTATGGACAATCTCAAAAGCGGATGAATAAGTCTTTCGTCTCTCGAGCGAAAAGTTCTGCGTCCAATCTTTGGTCCGATTTGCGCTGGCGATATTTAGAGGAGCAGATTCAACCATGAACTCTACAGCCACATGAGCCTACCCGGATCCAAAGTCTAAAGTGGCTTTGCCATTCGGAGCGTGTGGGCAGCTCAGCTCCGACCTGAAGAATCGACTCCGAACCTGTGAAACACCGCGGAAGAAGACGCCCCCCGCTTAAGCTGGCACCACCAAGTGAAAAATTACCACCTTAACCGACTTGATGTGAGCAATTAGAAGCAGCTGTCCAGAGACCCCTGTAGCTGGGAAGGCTTGCTTGATTGAAGCTCAGCTCCTCCTCGGATTGTAGCGCCACGCAAATTATACGAAGCAAACCTTGAAAACGTTGAACTACTTGCTAGTCACTTTGTTATTTTTATACCACGCTAAGAGTTCAGAGTTCAATCCCTGACACAAGCAAATTGCATAAGCTACCACTCCAGCCCTTTCGAGTCACTATCAAGGCTCAAAGAGTATACGTTCTAATTAGAAAAAGCTTCTTAAGCTTCGCCGATTTGCAGGAAGCATTAAACTGTAGACTCCCTCTACTCGTAAGAGAAGAACAGCATGCACCAGACGAGTGGTTGCTGTAGAAGCTAAACCCAGCTCTACCTCGGACTCTGGCGCGAAACAGTGCAAACTTTCAGCTGTTGGTGTTCATTCAGCGTCAGTTAAGGAAAGAGAAGAAAAAGGTTTATATCAATCACTTCTTGTTTCACCAAATCCACAGAATAGGTCCCTTTGATCGGATGTTGCATACAGGTTGCTAGGTTAATGACTGCCTTGGATAAACTTATGCTATTAATGTTGTCGTCCTTGGAGTTGTGTGACTGGATGAACATTATAAACAGAATAAAACCGCCCGCAAATGGTCCTTATCTGATGGCAAACAATCTGGCATTCCGACACCGGAAAAAAAGCAGTTCCGTAAACAATCACAACTTATGACATCCTGCACTTAATTGACATATGTTTACCATCCAAATCGACACTTCATATCCATTACAAAATACCATTAAAATGCGAAGTGTCGATAAATTAGAGTCCAAACAGAGTGCTTAAAAAGCTGAAGTACAAGCGGTAAGATCGTTCGTTCTGCTGGCCAACCGCCACAAGCAGCACGAACCATTTCCGAAGCAACCAGATGCTGTTGCCAGCAAAATATTCAAACGTTCCACTGCCGAAATAATTTATCACATTTTAATTTCGATATCCATTTGCATTCGCATGGAATTTCTTGTTTTTAAATCACTTGGTGACAGCTCAAGAACTCGGTATGGCGTCTTCTCTCTGAACTGACTGCACACTGGACTGACACTCGTGGTATCCGGTAACCTTTAAGTGTCCTCCCACGGGTGATCGACGAAGTACAAGTCTGTATTCCAAGCAAGAAGCCAAAAAAGCCCACCGAAAACCAAGTAAAATGAAAAGAAAATCAAAATTTCTGCTGCAAAATAATCTTTATTCACTAAACAACGTAACCGGCATACAAATCACAAACACAAGACAAAATCTACTTCTTCAACAGAGGAGGCAGGTAGCTGTTGGAACTGGGCGCATAGATGGTTCCCTCGACAATTTTCGAGCCCAACAGGTTTCCGGTTCCCAAAACGCCAACACCGCTGGCGTAGTTTAGGACGGGAATGATGCCTCCATTGATCAGACCGGATGGTCCTCCGAAGTTGTCGTACTGCGCTTGAATTGTTGCCTGCGCATTGACAAGATCCGCCTGGGTGCGGTACTTAACGATCCTCACTTCGGGTACGGTGGGCACATTCTCCTGGATCTGCTGCAGTTGTCCGACAATCTGTGTTGCGTCGTTCTCCTTGCTGAGCACATAGATGGCGGTGCGCTGTTCGATTGCCTGTTTGGCCAACTGGAGCGCCGCATTGGTGGCGGCAACATTTTCTGGTGCCTTGATGAACACAACCTGGAGGTTCTTCTTCAGGATGTTGCTCAGCTGCTGGGTGATGACTCCTTCGTTTTGCGCTTCCTCCGGTGCGGAGAAGAAGAACACCTGTTTGTTGTACTCCACCGACTGGGGGATTGAGTCGACGGCGTCAATTCCAACGACTGTCGTTCTGCCGGGGGTGATGATTGTGTTGGCAACACCACTTCCTAGGATTGTTGGTTGGACAAGGGATCCGCCGCTCAGCAGCTGACCACCGCTGACAATGGTGTTGGCGGGCGACAGGATGGATCCTCCGACAAGAGAACCTCCTACAAGAGAACCTCCACTCAGCAACTGGCCACTGGTAAGGACAGTCTTGGAGGGCGACAGGATGGATCCTCCAATAAGACCACTGGACACAATAGTCTTAGCCGGTGAGATAATGCTGCCACCTCCAAGGATGCCACTGCCTCCGGACACGATTGTGGTTGATGGGCCAACAATGCTTTGTGTCACCAATGGAGCAGAGAGCGTGCCAACAGGCTGAACGACACTTCCAGTTGTAATCAGGGTCGACGTGGCGGGTTTCACAAGCACTCCCGACGTGCCCGGGCCATATTTGTATCCAGGAATTTCGGAAATAAGTGCAGAGGCAGCTGCCAAGCAGAATGACAGAACCTAAAATCAAAACACTCCGTCAGTCTTTCACAGTTTTCACAGTTTTCACAATCTCCCACCGCAACCCATACTCACAATAAATACTCGCATATTGGCGTCCTTCTTCGGCGTCGTCTTGTGTCAAATGAAATAATTCTAACAATCGGCTTTCCATTTTTATAGTTGCATTGAAGAACTGGCTTCAAGCTTCGATCGGACTCCATCGAAAATCACCCGATAGGGGTGCATACACACGTTCATACATAGCGCGGTATGTATAATTGAAATAAGGCGCATGGGGAGTTCTAACTCGATCCGTGTATGATTCGTGATTATATGAATATTTGACAACTTGGTGGGCTGTCGATGCAAATCAATTTTTTTGTGGCCAATCGCTTGAGAAAATCAACTTCGTCGCTGTATTGGTGGACCTAGCCAGAGAGCCTTCCCCGCCGGAGCACCGTGAGTCAGCACAGTCTGAGCGGGTTGAGGTTGCTCTGGCCGCGCAGAGACGTGCCGGCAGCCGGATTGCAAACAAAGTAAAAGTGTTTTGCGATTTCTATGGAAAGGCTTTCAATAGGCTATAGTTGTGGTGGACTTTAAGATACGGTCTCTGCCTCTCTCTCTCTCTGTCTCTCAGCTAGATGCAAATTAGCTCACACACACACACGCGCTTGAATGAGTCGCGCACGTATGTGTGAAGAATAATTAAAAATGAAATGTTAGGCTGACCTTGATTGCGGAGTTTCTTTGTTCTTCCGAAGACTTCTCGAACACTGACTTGGCCGAGATATATATAAGCACTGCAAGTGGACGATCTCAAATGGACTCTCGACTTTGTTCGAGAAGACAATTCTGAGTCTGAAGACTGAAACTCGTTCAAATCGTTTTGAGAGGCGCATGATATTGGTCGGCTTTAGTGGATGGCCTTCGGCATCAGATTCAGTCATTTTGGTTTGATTTTGATGGCGGTCGCTAGTTGGGAGGAGTTGATGCTTCTTTTTCGTGGTTTTCCATCAGTTGGACCCACTGCCATGAAGTGGGGATTTCTGTGTAAATTATGAGCAAACTGTGGATGCTTTTCTAGTCGAGATCAGGGCGCAGTAAAACCCATTACGTGAACCATTTATTTGAGTACTGGGCAATTTTTTAGAATGTCGCCATACATGCCTGCCAATGTTTCATTTAGCTTTACCTTAAAGTCTTCCGTGTTGTTAAACGTCCTATCAGGCGGAGATTCCAAAAGCGTACCTCCATGTGCACCACAGCCAACCAACCTCTTCAAACCCACACGATCCGTAGCTTTATTGTACTCAGTTTCGCACGCCAAGAGTTGGGTGATGTCCTTCTCCGCTTAGCTACACCATATCAATCGCCGCGTTGTCCTACAAACACTGTGTCCAACAGTCTATGAATGCCCTAGAGATGAACCACAAGCCCCAGTTGAAGCACGGGCTTAACCAAATTGTGTCAATGACACCCACGTGTGCGGAAGTGAGTTGAAATCCAGGCAACTGGGAGGCAATAGTAGAATATTCACAGCAGTCCTGGGAAATGTGAGTTACGGAGATCGTTAGCATTGAACCCGTTGAAAGCATCGATTCACGGAAGTTTGTACCCAATTGGAACATATGTGGACGCAGGGCAGCAACTTAAGTACATGCTGGTTTACAAGTGGCTGTCTGGGTGGTGCCACTGTTCGTGGTGGACCAGGGCCTAGCTTCTGCATCTCTACACCAATCATGCGATGTCGATGGGGCCAACAGTCTTATCGGACGAAAGACGGAGACAGCTCTTTCTACACTCGAATATTCTGAGCATTGTGAGTGACTCGGAATAGGTGCAGCTGTGAATTCTAAAAGTTTCTTAATTCGGGGATTAAGCATAGAATCCTCAGTCTAGGAGTCGACGCACCTTCCCACTAAGCCGCGTAGTGCACCAAATGCTTTCTTAATCCTTCGTAATCTTTCGACACAGTATCTACTGCGCCTCACATTTCCTCCACACTCAATGTCATGCATCTTTCAATAAAGGACTAACTGCAAAGTTATCAGTCAGAATGACCAAATGTAAGGACATCCGCTCTACGATCCTTCTTAAAAAACACTCGGTGGGCATTAACACCCGCCCACAGCACACACAAAGAAACATAAACATTTCGAACTCGAACTTAATCAACATTTATTTAAACTTAAGAGTTAAGTGAACAAATTGCTAGAATAAACTCACTCACTTCCTCCTAAGGCCTGGTGGCAAGTATCCACCGGATGAGGAACCGCCAATGATTTTTGTGATGCCACCTCCGATTCCATAACCGCCTCCAATGGTCTGAAGTCCACCTCCGCCAATGGTTTGAAGTCCACCTCCGCCAATGGTCTGAAGTCCTCCACCGTAACTGAGGCCGCTGCCAATGGTCTGGATTCCTCCAATACCAATTCCGCTGGACAAACCTCCACCGATTCCTCCACCGATACCTCCTCCGATACCTCCTCCAATGATGTTAACACTTGATACACCAGGACTGGCGTAGTTTAGGACGGGAGCAACTCCGCCATTGATGAGTGGGGAAGGTCCTCCAATGTTATCGTATTGAGCTTGAATGGTAGCTTGGGCGTTGGCGAGGTCTTCCTGGGTGCGGTACTTGATAATTCTGACCTCGGGTACTGTGGGTACGTTCTCCTGGATTTGCTGCAGTTGTCCAACAATCTGAGAAGCGTCGTTCTCCTTACTGAGAACATAGATGGCGGTGCGCTGTTCGATGGCTTGTTTGGCCAATTGCAAGGCGGCGTTGGTGGCGGCATTGTTTTCTGGTGCCTTAATGAAGACAACTTGGAGGTTCTTCTTCAACACGTTGCTCAATTGTTGGGTGACCTGTCCCTCGTTCTGTGCCTCGTCTGGTGCGGAGAAGTAGAAGACTTGCTTGTTGTACTCGACGGTTTGTGGAATGGAGTCAACGGCGTCAATTCCAATGACTGTGGTGCCACCTGAACCTCCGATTGATCCCCCAATGCCTCCGATTGATCCTCCGATGCCACCGATTGATCCTCCAATACCTCCAATGCCTCCGCCGATCAGGGTGGAACCACCTCCGCCAATCAGACTAGAACCTCCAATACCTCCACCGATCAGGGTGGAACCACCTCCGCCGATCAGCCTGGAACCTCCAATGCCTCCGCCGATCAAGCCTCCAGATGAGACAATGCGTGAGCCTCCGAGTCCAAGTCCGCCTCCGAGTCCGAGTCCGCCTCCAATGCCAGAGATGATGTTACCACCTCCATATGACGAACCGCCAAGGTTTCCTCCCGTAAGTCCTGGGCCATAATTGTATCCCAAGGTTCCCGCATTGGCGGCTGCCACCAGAAAAGCCAAAACCTTTAAATCAAAAATATCACCGTCAACTGCTGTGTAAAACACATTTATGACTCCAGACTCACAATAAATCCTCTCATGCTTGCGTCCTAACTCGTCGTCGACTAATGTGAACTGAAATAGTTTCTGCAGTCAGCTTGGGTGTTTTTATAGTTGCATTATCCGCCTGAATTTACATAACAATTCTGGTTAGAGCGAGACGCGCTGGAAAAAGAACAAAAAATGGAATAGGATATATGCAGAACTGAAAGTGTGATCGGCTTCGGATGCATGCTCGGCACTCAATTTGCTTAAACTCTGATCTTCATTATGCAAATTGCTGTTTATAACTCAATGTGTGAAAATGTTTGATTTAGGGTACGCAGAGATGGAAGCAAGGCTGCCGCCAAACGACTATGCAGTTTGGCTTGTGGGAGGTGGTCCAGTCGATCGACCTGAATGACATCGTCGATGTTTTGTGCTTCACGGAAGTCCATAGCGTCTATTCCTATCTCGTCAGGTTACGTTAAGTAGGCAATACGATCTAGTTCAGTAGCTACTGCCTTTTCATGGTTGTATGAAGCGGATCTAGTGTCAAACGATTGTCGTCATACGTGCTTAGAGACCAGGGGGAGTACACGATAGTTTGACTATCTGATTTTAAGGAAGGTATTTTCAACGAAAACATTGATGATCATTGAAAATGAGTGCTTAACTATGGCAAATAAAGTTCTTAGTCGATTTAGAATGTCGGCATCCACTTGAACCGTGACTGCTTCAATTGATGTGGATTTCCGCCGTGAACGGATTTGCAACACCTATGATCTGCAGTCAAACGCCCAATTAAACATTCCGTAATTGATGCATGAATAGACGGACTTTTATGACCGCAAAATGCAAATAATAAGCGATGGATTTGGGGGACCTTCTTCGTGGATGCGCCAGGAGGAACTGGGGAAGCATTCCTTGTCGGAATGATTCTGGCAACGGTTCGATCAAGAAATGATACAGCTTTAGGTCTGGCTCTTGTTTTTTTGGGTTTTACGTGGTCTTCTTTGAGGTATTAAACTATCTCTCCATCTGCGGCAGGTCCCTCATGCGTTTCATGCAACTTCGTTGCACCGCCCGGGGAAGGTGCTTTTGGTCAGGCAGGCGCCTATATCATCAATACTCTTTATCTACAGTACTTACTTACTTACCAGGCCGGCGACCCATGGAGGGTCTGAGACTGAGAAATAGCTGCCTTCCATACATGACGGTCTTAGGCACGCTCTAATCAAGGCCAAGTAGTCTTGCGTCCGCGCTACTGTCGTTTGTGGAGTTATAGCATGCCCCGAGGTAAACAAACTACCTCGAAATTGTAGCTGCCAATCGTAATGTGTTGTCTAAGGTGGTGTGCGACGGAACGTTTTTTGGTCGACAGCATACATTTTGTTTTGTCCTCATTGACCTTGAGAGCAGTTCCTTTCGCCTGTTCCTTAATCGTCGTAAGAGCCTCCACTGCGGCACGTCGTAAACGCCCAACGATGTCGATGGCATCTGCATACCCCAAAAGTTGGACCGACTGGTAGAAGATAGTGCCTTACGTATTTACAGCTGCCCGCTGTCTTCTTCAGTACTAGATTGAAGAAATCACACGACAGCGAATCTCCTTGCCGAAATTCGATGCAAGCTTCGAACGCCTCAGAGGTTCTTGAAGTATGGCTACCTGGAACCACTGGGCATCCCACATCTGGGTTCCTGCTCATAGTGACATCCCAGAAAATGAGAAGGCTGATGAGCTGGCTAGGCAAGGTTCTACAAGCAGTCAAAGCAAATATCTCCAAGCACTTCCTTCAAATTGCTAACCACAGATGGGCCAGACTAACAAACTGTGCTACATCAAGAAAAAATTGGCTTGCGTATAATCGATCCAGAACAAACGATCTCCTACAGCGTAACCGACATGATATCGCAAGACTGGTGGCGATCTGTACAGGGCACTCGGTAGGAAATCATGCCGAAAAATTAGGTATCCCACACAACTCACACTGTCGCAGCTGCAACAACACCGATGAGACAGAGACCTTACCACACTTCCTTTGTAACTGCCCGGCACTGCGCTTGGTAGCCCCTTCTTTAACTCAATTGATGAGATAAAAAAGATGGCCGAGTTCATAAACGTCACACTGCGGCAGTCCTGCAAGATTTGCGTTCATAAATGTAAATAAGCTGCATTACCTTTGCATGACAGCAGTCAGTAACTGCGTTCATAAAAGCATTGTGACAGTCAAACTGCGATCAACTTCGCAGTGATTTTTATTTTGTTGCAGGATTGCAGGGAAATATGGCAAACGAAAACACATGTGCAGAAATGAAGTAGTATAGAGATAGGGGACTTCTATCTCCCTTTCCGCTAAAATTTTGTTGACAGCGTTTTTTATAACGTTTTCACCGACACGGGGCAGGAGAATACGTGTGAGCTTTCCGAACAGCTGATTGCCTTCACCTCCAATCTACCGAGGTGAATTATATAGCGGTCGTCACGGCAACCACAATATCGTTCTAAATTTAATTGTACCTCAATTATAATTCTAAGATTCAAATCGGATTTCAAATTTTTCTTACCGCGAAAAGTAGGGGAATCTGCACAAGGAATTTAGCTTTGGGTGGCGTTCACGAATTGCAATATTAAGGAATATTCTTATAAGATTAGGGGCTAATACATCGGCATGAAAGAAAATAAATGTAACACATTATGTTACTCTAATATTATTTGATTTCTACTAATAAATCAAATTATGGTTAAATCAGAAATTAGGCATCACGAGTTGCTTCGAGTGTAACTATTGTGTACTACAAGAAGCGATTTGTTTTAAGAGATACAATGACAAAAAAAAAGCCACACGAATTAAACAATTTTAAAGCTCTGCTCTTTCTAAAAGTACTTATTTACGTCTATCAATACGTATTTACCCCATTTCAAAATTTAAATCCAACAATATATGTACATATATAGAGTAATCAACTCATGTAGACTGTGCTGACCCATGGTTGCGCTCACGCCTTGTTTTTACACGTTTATGCGTTCTGGGCGTGGAATCATTGCGGAATCATATGAAATTAAACGCAACTAACGCATAAATATACATTTTATTTATATTTTATTTCTTTCGTTATATTCATTAATAAAACTGGCTATTTACAAAATATTTCACTGTTGTCTAATTGTAGGTAAACATTAAGAAATAGTCTTTTATTTTCTGTAGTATACAAATTAATACTATAAACCGTAAACATATACCGTTGGCCTGATACAATATATGCAAATATACAATCTTATCGTTGATATTTAATTTAATACAACATTTTCTGGTAAAATTTTATATTTTCAGACGATAAAACTTTTAATAAAATCTAGAATTTGGATTTGTGATTATAATTCATGAACACCCCCAAATATATAATTGTTAATGAATGTCAAATTCTGTGGGCAATTCATGAATTTTGACTTTGTTGAGGGCAGAAATTTCCCTTGTGATAGAACAATAGCACGCACAACATGAGTGGTTGCTGAGAAGCTAGGCCCTGGCCCTTTACGGGTTGTAGCGCCACCCATATTATATTATATATGAGGGCAGAAACTGACAAATCAGCCGCCATTTTCGTGGGGTAGGGATTTTTGCAAACAAGTGTGCGTGAATATGAGACAATGTTCGATGAATTGTAAATAACTGTCAAAAATTCGTGAATAACCGTCAAAAACTAGATGAATATGCGTCAAATTCGCCGATAGAGTAGTGGGCAATCAGCTGTGAAGTCGGCTATCGCTATACTCCCTTATTTCTGATTCTGTGCATTTCTCCGAAAAGTCGTGCCACAAGTTTGTACACAGTTTCTCTCTCAAAGAGAGATATTTACCCCCACTCCTGACAATTTGCTCAACTACGAATTTCCGTGTACAAATGAATTGGAACAGACCTATTCACAGCAGCCAATTTATTCACAATTGTCAAACATGTTATCAACAGAGTTACACAATACCGAAATTAATTTTGATTGACAAATTTATCAATCATCAATCGATTGATATTTGATACTCGCAATAGGAGTGTAACGCTCTGTTCTAGTCTAAACAAATTTAATTCAGTGTTTACAAAATGAATCAGAAACATTTTCTTTTAAGTTAGCTATTAGTTTCATATTACCTGAAAAAATTAGTTAAAATGTAGACGTTTCTGATACCTCAAGTCATAAAATGTTATCGCAGATCTATTTGGGCGCAGAATGTAAACATTCGCGTTTCTTAAGGTATAAGAGATTAGTGCTGTCCGAAAACACGCGCTAGAATTTTATGCTATAGGTTCCAATGAAATTCTGCATGGATTCCCAAGAAAAACCCAGCTTTTCCCCCAGTTCCAATTTTTGGAACCATGTGTTGCTCTTAACTTAAGTAAAGAAGAGCAACTGCAATCACTTGAAAAGCGTTCAAAATGTTGTCTTAAATTTATTAATTTCTTCGATCTTTTAAATTAATTTCATAGTTTGGCAACGCGTTTTATCGAGGAGGAAAGGAATAAATTTAAAACAAAATTTTGAAAGTTTTTCAAGTGACTAGGTGATCTCCTGTTTTTTGCACATTTTTCCAGCGGCAACACTGCTTCACTCCGTGTACAACAAACTTAATTTCTGGAATAAATATGTACACGTCACAAAAAAAACCTACCTTTTTCTAGATGCATAGAAAAAGTGTCGAAGGGAAAAATATCAACTCAAGATTCGCACAAGCTCGCAACAAATGCACGTCGTGTCCTTGTGAGTAAATGCGAAATACAGGGTGTTTTCATAAACGTCAGACTAACAAAGAACTGCGTTATCCATGTTCATTAATGCCGATTTACGATCGTACTAACTTAGGTGAACTGCATTTCCTACTGTTCATAAACGTCAATAGCTCATCGATGTCGGGCAGATTGTGCAGTCCTTATTTTTTGACTGAAAATAAGGTCGATTGGAAGAAAAATATTTTGTATTAAGTCAAGACTGCACCGAACCGTGTGTGTGTTCAAAGACGCATGAGAAAAGAAATGCGAATGTACTAGCGCAGATTTCCGACGTTTATGTAAACAACCGCAGTCTTGAACAAGTTCTATGTTCGAGCGTCTTGAGGAACAAATTCAGTGCACCCTGCTCTGCAGAGTGGGACTGCGACGATCAAAGTCTTGCATAAGCGATATTTATATAATAATAATAATATGGGTGGCGCTACAGCCCGTAGAGGGCCAGGGCCTAGCTTCTGAGCAACCACTCGTGTTGTGCGTGCTATTGTTCTATCACGAGTGGAAGGGACCTACAGTTTTATGCCGACTCCGAACGCCCAAGTTTGAGAAGCTTTTTCTAGACAGTTATACTCTTTGATGTTTATGCTCTCCAAAAATAAAAAAATACTTATTTGGCAAAAGTTATTCTGTTTTCTAAAACAGATCTCAGTAGTGATGTGGCTTGTTCCTTACATGTCTGTTACTGCAGAGCCGAAGTAGACTAAGTCCCAGAGTACCGCGTAGTAATAGCCGCCAATTGTGATGTTCCGGCCAAGTCGGCGATGTAGTGCGTCCTTTTCCGAAGATGTTCTTAGTTTTATTCACTTTTTCTCCACCAAACGAAAATTAATCCTTTTCGTCCCAATGGCGACAGTTTGTGTCAATTTCACCCACGTATGCGTAAGTAAGTAAAATTGTGAGTGACTCGGAAGAGGTGCAGCTGTGAATTATGAAAGTTTCTTAATTCGGGGACTACATTTACAATCGGACGCACCTTCCCATTACGCCACGGAGGGCACTAGTGATTACGAGTAGGAAACAAAAGCAGGAAAGAACAAACCTTCGGCTGAACAGTAAACCTTCGACGAAGTGTTTCCTTCTGAGCCCCACCTTTCGTCAGCATCTTTCAATGCAGGGCTAAATGCAAGCTGGCAGTCGTACCCTGCTGAATGATCCTTCCTCAAAAACTCTCACTGAACATTAACACCCGCCCACAGCACACACAAAGAAACATAAACATTTCGAACTCGAACTTAATCAACATTTATTTAAAGTTAAGAGTTAAGTGAACAAATTGCTAGAATAAACTCACTCACTTCCTCCTAAGGCCTGGTGGCAAGTATCCACCAGATGAGGAACCGCCGATGATTTTTCCTCCGCCAATGATTTTTGTGATGCCGCCTCCGATTCCGTAACCGCCTCCAATGGTCTGAAGTCCACCTCCGCCAATGGTTTGAAGTCCACCTCCGCCAATGGTCTGAAGTCCTCCACCGTAACTGAGGCCGCTGCCAATGGTCTGGATTCCTCCAATACCAATTCCGCTGGACAAACCTCCACCGATTCCTCCACCGATACCTCCTCCGATACCTCCTCCAATGATGTTGACGCTTGATACACCAGGACTGGCGTAGTTTAGGACGGGAGCAACTCCGCCATTGATGAGTGGGGAAGGTCCTCCAATGTTATCGTATTGAGCTTGAATGGTAGCTTGGGCGTTGGCGAGGTCTTCCTGGGTGCGGTACTTGATAATTCTGACCTCGGGTACTGTGGGTACGTTCTCCTGGATTTGCTGCAGTTGTCCAACAATCTGAGAAGCGTCGTTCTCCTTACTGAGAACATAGATGGCGGTGCGCTGTTCGATGGCTTGTTTGGCCAATTGCAAGGCGGCGTTGGTGGCGGCATTGTTTTCTGGTGCCTTAATGAAGACAACTTGGAGGTTCTTCTTCAACACGTTGCTCAATTGTTGGGTGACCTGTCCCTCGTTCTGTGCCTCGTCTGGTGCGGAGAAGTAGAAGACTTGCTTGTTGTACTCGACGGTTTGTGGAATGGAGTCAACGGCGTCAATTCCAATGACTGTGGTGCCACCTGAACCTCCGATTGATCCCCCAATGCCTCCGATTGATCCTCCGATGCCACCGATTGATCCTCCAATACCTCCAATGCCTCCGCCGATCAGGGTGGAACCACCTCCGCCAATCAGACTGGAACCTCCAATGCCTCCGCCGATCAGGGTGGAACCACCTCCGCCGATCAGCCTGGAACCTCCAATGCCTCCGCCGATCAAACCTCCAGATGACACAATGCGTGAGCCTCCGAGTCCAAGTCCGCCTCCGAGTCCGAGTCCGAGTCCGCCTCCAATGCCAGAGATGATGTTACCACCTCCATATGACGAACCGCCAAGGTTTCCTCCCGTAAGTCCTGGGCCATAATTGTATCCCAAGGTTCCCGCATTGGCGGCTGCCACCAGAAAAGCCAAAACCTTTAAATCAAAAATATCACCGTCAACTGCTGTGTAAAACACATTTATGACTCCAGACTCACAATAAATCCTCTCATGCTTGCGTCCTAACTCGTCGTCGACTAATGTGAACTGAAATAGTTTCTGCAGTCAGCTTGGGTGTTTTTATAGTTGCATTATCCGCCTGAATTTACATAACAATTCTGGTTAGAGCGAGACGCGCTGGAAAAAGAACAAAAAATGGAATAGGATATATGCAGAACTGAAAGTGTGATCGGCTTCGGATGCATGCTCGGCACTCAATTTGCTTAAACTCTGATCTTCATTATGCAAATTGCTGTTTATAACTCAATGTGTGAAAATGTTTGATTTAGGGTACGCAGAGATGGAAGCAAGGCTGCCGCCAAACGACTATGCAGTTTGGATTGTGGGAGGTGGTCCAGTCGATCGACCTGAATGACATCGTCTATGTTTTGTGCTTCACGGAAGTCCATAGAGTCTATTCCTATCTCGCCAGGTTACGTTAAGTAGGCAATACGATCTAGTTCAGTAGCTACTGCCTTTTCATGGTTGCATGAAGCGGATCTAGTGTCAAACGATTGTCGTCATACGTGCTTAGAGACCAGGGGGAGTACACGATAGTTTGACTATCTGATTTTAAGGAAGGTATTTTCAACGAAAACATTGATGATCATTGAAAATGAGTGCTTAACTATGGCAAATAAAGTTCTTAGTCGATTTAGAATGTCGGCATCCACTTGAACCGTGACTGCTTCAATTGATGTGGATTTCCGCCGTGAACGGATTTGCAACACCTATGATCTGCAGTCAAACGCCCAATTAAACATTCCGTAATTGATGCATGAATAGACGGACTTTTATGACCGCAAAATGCAAATAATAAGCGATGGATTTGGGGGACCTTCTTCGTGGATGCGCCAGGAGGAACTGGGGAAGCATTCCTTGTCGGAATGATTCTGGCAACGGTTCGATCAAGAAATGATACAGCTTTAGGTCTGGCTCTTGTTTTTTTGGGTTTTACGTGGTCTTCTTTGAGGTATTAAACTATCTCTCCATCTGCGGCAGGTCCCTCATGCGTTTCATGCAACTTCGTTGCACCGCCCGGGGAAGGTGCTTTTGGTCAGGCAGGCGCCTATATCATCAATACTCTTTATCTACAGTACTTACTTACTTACCAGGCCGGCGACCCATGGAGGGTCTGAGACTGAGAAATAGCTGCCTTCCATACATGACGGTCTTAGGCACGCTCTAATCAAGGCCAAGTAGTCTTGCGTCCGCGCTACTGTCGTTTGTGGAGTTATAGCATGCCCCGAGATAAACAAACTACCTCGAAATTGTAGCTGCCAATCGTAATGTGTTGTCTAAGGTGGTGTGCGACGGAACGTTTTTTGGTCGACAGCAAACATTTTGTTTTTTCCTCATTGACCTTGAGAGCAGTTCCTTTCGCCTGTTCCTTAATCGTCGTAAGAGCCTCCACTGCGGCACGTCGTAAACGCCCAACGATGTCGATGGCATCTGCATACCCCAAAAGTTGGACCGACTTGTAGAAGATAGTGCCTTACGTATTTACAGCTGCCCGCTGTCTTCTTCAGTACTAGATTGAAGAAATCACACGACAGCGAATCTCCTTGCCGAAATTCGATGCAAGCTTCGAACGCCTCAGAGGTTCTTGAAGTATGGCTACCTGGAACCACTGGGCATCCCACATCTGGGTTCTTGCTCATAGTGACATCCCAGAAAATGAGAAGGCTGATGAGCTGGCTAGGCAAGGTTCTACAAGCAGTCAAGGCAAATATCTCTAAGCACTTCCTTCAAATTTGCTAACCACAGATGGGCCAGACTAACAAACTGTGCTACATCAAGAAAAAATTGGCTTGCGTATAATCGATCCAGAACAAACGATCTCCTACAGCGTAACCGACATGATATCGCAAGACTGGTGGCGATCTGTACAGGGCACTCGATAGGA
The DNA here is from genome assembly GCA_907269125.1 of Eristalis pertinax. Classification (NCBI taxonomy): domain Eukaryota; kingdom Metazoa; phylum Arthropoda; class Insecta; order Diptera; family Syrphidae; genus Eristalis; species Eristalis pertinax. The sequence continues at coordinate 44,320,498 of OU026145.1, read as the reverse complement.
AATCATGCCGAAAAATTAGGTATCCCACACAACTCACACTGTCGCAGCTGCAACAACACCGATGAGACAGAACCCTTACCACATTTCCTTTGTAACTGCCCGGCGCTTGTAAGGGCCGGTCAGCGAGCGCTTGGTAGCCCCTTCTTTAACTCAATTGATGAGATACAAACGATGGCCGAGTTCATAAACGCCACAGTGCGGCAGCCCTGCAAGATTTGCGTTCATAAATGTAAATAAGCTGCAATACCTTTGCATGACAGCAGTCAGTAACTGCGTTCATAAAAGCATTGTGACAGTCAAACTGCGATCAACTTCGCAGTGATTTTTATTTTGTTGCAGGATTGCAGGGAAATATGGCAAACGAAAACACATGCGCAGAAATGAAGTAGTATAGAGATAGGGGACTTCTATCTCCCTTTCCACTAAAATTTTGTTGACAGCGTTTTTTATAACGTTTTCACCGACACGGGGCAGGAGAATACGTGTGAGCTTTCCGAACAGCTGATTGCCTTCCCCTCCAATCTACCGAGGTGTCTCGGCAACCACAATATCGTGCTAAATATAATTGTACCTCAATTATAATTCTAAGATTCAAATCGGATTTCAAATTTTTCTTACCGCGAAAAGTAGGGGAATCTGCACAAGGAATTTAGCTTTGGGCAGCTTTCACGAATTGCAATATTAAGGAATATTCTTATAAGATTAGGGGCTAATACATCGGCATGAAAGAAAATAAATGTAACACATTATGTTACTCTAATATTATTTGATTTTTACTAATAAATCAAATTATGGTTAAATTAAAAATTAGGCATCACGCGTTGCTTCGAGTGTAACTATTGTGTACTACAAGAAGCAATTTGTTTTAAGAGATACAATGACAAAAAAAAAGCCAGACGAATTAAACAATTTTAAAGCTCTGCTCTTTCTAAAAGTACTTATTTACGTCTATCAATACGTATTTACCCCATTTCAAAATTTAAATCCAACAATATATGTACATATATAGAGTAATGAACTCATGTAGACTGTGCTGACCCATGGTTGCGCTCACGCCTTGTTTTTACACGTTTATGCGTTCTGGGCGTGGAATCATTGCGGAATCATATGAAATTAAACGCAACTAACGCATAAATATACATTTTATTTATATTTTATTTCTTTCGTTATATTCATTAATAAAACTGGCTATTTACAAAATATTTCACTGTTGTCTAATTGTAGGTAAACATTAAGAAATAGTCTTTTATTTTCTGTAGTATACAAATTAATACTATAAACCGTAAACATATACCGTTGGCCTGATACAATATATGCAAATATACAATCTTATCGTTGATATTTAATTTAATACAACATTTTCTGGTAAAATTTTATATTTTCAGACGATAAAACTTTTAATAAAATCTAGAATTTGGATTTGTGATTATAATTCATGAACACCCCCAAATATATAATTGTTAATGAATGTCAAATTCTGTGGGCAATTCATGAATTTTGACTTTGTTGAGGGCAGAAATTTCCCTTGTGATAGAACAATAGCACGCACAACATGAGTGGTTGCTGAGAAGCTAGGCCCTGGCCCTTTACGGGTTGTAGCGCCACCCATATTATATTATATATGAGGGCAGAAACTGACAAATCAGCCGCCATTTTCGTGGGGTAGGGATTTTTGCAAACAAGTGTGCGTAAATATGAGACAATGTTCGATGAATTGTAAATAACTGTCAAAAATTCGTGAATAACCGTCAAAAACTAGATGAATATGCGTCAAATTCGCCGATAGAGTAGTGGGCAATCAGCTGTGAAGTCGGCTATCGCTATACTCCCTTATTTCTGATTCTGTGCATTTCTCCGAAAAGTCGTGCCACAAGTTTGTACACAGTTTCTCTCTCAAAGAGAGATATTTACCCCCACTCCTGACAATTTGCTCAACTACGAATTTCCGTGTACAAATGAATTGGAACAGACCTATTCACAGCAGCCAATTTATTCACAATTGTCAAACATGTTATCAACAGGGTTACACAATACCGAAATTAATTTTGATTGACAAATTTATCAATCATCAATCGATTAATATTTGATACTCGCAATAGGAGTGTAACGCTCTGTTCTAGTCTAAACAAATTTAATTCAGTGTTTACAAAAGGAATCAGAAACATTTTCTTTTAAGTTAGCTATTAGTTTCATATTACCTGAAAAAATTAGTTAAAATGTAGACGTTTCTGATACCTCAAGTCATAAAATGTTATCGCAGATCTATTTGGGCGCAGAATGTAAACATTCGCGTTTCTTAAGGTATTAGAGATTAGTGCTGTCCGAAAACACGCGCTAGAATTTTATGTTATAGGTTCCAATGAAATTCTGCATGGATTCCCAACAAAAACCCAGCTTTTCCCCCAGTTCCAATTTTTGGAACCATATGTTGCTCTTAACTTAAGTAGAGAAGTAAACTTAAAGAGAGAAAATGTGCAAAAAACAGGAGATCACCTAGTCACTTGAAAAGCGTTCAAAATGTTGTCTTAAATTTATTAATTTCTTCGATCTTTTAAATTAATTTGATAGTTTGGCAACGCGTTTTATCGAAGAGGAAAGGAATAAATTTAAAACAAAATTTTGAAAGCTTTTCAAGTGACTAGGTGATCTCCTGTTTTTTGCACATTTTCCCAGCGGCAACACTGCTTCGCTCCGTGTATTAATTTCTGGAATAAATATGTACACGTCACAAAAAAAACCTACCTTTTTCTAGATGCATAGAAAAAGTGTCGAAGGGAAAAATATCAACTCAAGATTCGCACAAGCTCGCAACAAATGTACGTCGTGTCCTTGTGAGTAATCGCGAAATACAGGGTGTTTTCATAAACGTCAGACTAACAAAGGACTGCGTTATCCATGTTCATCAATGCCGATTTACGATCGTACTAACTTAGGTGAACTGCATTTCCTACTGTTCATAAACGTCAATAGCTCATCGATGTCGGGCAGATTGTGCAGTCCTTATTTTTTGACTGAAAATAAGGTCGATTGGAAGAAAAATATTTTGTATTAAGTCAAGACTGCACCGAACCGTGTGTGTGTTCAAAGACGCATGAGAAAAGAAATGCGAATGTACTAGCGCAGATTTCCGATGTTTATGTAAACAACCACAGTCTTGAACAAGTTCTATGTTCGAGCGTCTTGAGGAACAAATTCATTGCACCCTGCTCTGCAGAGTGGGACTGCGACGATCAAAGTCTTGCATAAGCGATATTTATATAATAATAATAATATGGGTGGCGCTACAGCCCGTAGAGGGCCAGGGCCTAGCTTCTGAGCAACCACTCGTGTTGTGCGTGCTATTGTTCTATCACGAGTGGAAGAGACCTACAGTTTTATGCCGACTCCGAACGCCCAAGTTTGAGAAGCTTTTTCTAGACAGTTATACTCTTTGATGTTTATGCTCTCCAAAAATAAAAAAAATACTTATTTGGCAAAAGTTATTCTGTTTTCTAAAACAGATCTCAGTAGTGATGTGGCTTGTTCCTTACATGTCTGTTACTGCAGAGCCGAAGTAGACTAAGTCCCAGAGTACCGCGTAGTAATAGCCGCCAATTGTGATGTTCCGGCCAAGTCGGCGATGTAGTGCGTCCTTTTCCGAAGATGTTCTTAGTTTTATTCACTTTTTCTCAAATAAACGAAGTTTAGTCCCTTTCGTCCCAATGGCGGCAAGCTCTCTATCTTCTTAACCAAATTGTGTCAATGTCACCCACGTATGCGTAAGTAAGTTAAATTGCCAGTGACTTACTTGGAAGAGGTGCAGCTGTGAATTATGAAAGTTTCTTAATTCGGGGACTACATTTACAATCGGACGCACCTTCCCATTACGCCACGGAAGGCACTAGTGATTACGAGTAGGAAACAAAAGCAGGAAAGAACAAAAATTCGGCTGAACAGTAAACCTTCGACGAAGTGTTTCATTCTGAGCCCCACCTTTCGTCAGCATCTTTCAATGCAGGGCTAAATGCAAGCTGGCAGTCGTACCCTGCTGAATGATCCTTTCTCAAAAACACTCGGTGGACATCAACACCCGCCCACAGCACACACAAAGAAACATAAACATTTCGAACTCGAACTTAATCAACATTTATTTAAAGTTAAGAGTTAAGTGAACAAATTGCTAGAATAAACTCACTCACTTCCTCCTAAGGCCTGGTGGCAAGTATCCACCAGATGAGGAACCGCCGATGATTTTTCCTCCGCCAATGATTTTTGTGATGCCACCTCCGATTCCATAACCGCCTCCAATGGTCTGAAGTCCACCTCCGCCAATGGTTTGAAGTCCACCTCCGCCAATGGTCTGAAGTCCTCCGCCGTAACTGAGGCCGCTGCCAATGGTCTGGATTCCTCCAATACCAATTCCGCTGGACAAACCTCCACCGATTCCTCCACCGATACCTCCTCCGATACCTCCTCCAATGATGTTGACGCTTGATACACCAGGACTGGCGTAGTTTAGGACGGGAGCAACTCCGCCATTGATGAGTGGGGAAGGTCCTCCAATGTTATCGTATTGAGCTTGAATGGTAGCTTGGGCGTTGGCGAGGTCTTCCTGGGTGCGGTACTTGATAATTCTGACCTCGGGTACTGTGGGTACGTTCTCCTGGATTTGCTGCAGTTGTCCAACAATCTGAGAAGCGTCGTTCTCCTTGCTGAGAACATAGATGGCGGTGCGCTGTTCAATGGCTTGTTTGGCTAATTGCAGAGCGGCGTTGGTGGCGGCATTGTTTTCTGGTGCCTTAATGAAGACAACTTGGAGGTTCTTCTTCAACACGTTGCTCAATTGTTGGGTGACCTGTCCCTCGTTCTGTGCCTCGTCTGGTGCGGAGAAGTAGAAGACTTGCTTGTTGTACTCGACGGTTTGTGGAATGGAGTCAACGGCGTCAATTCCAATGACTGTGGTGCCGCCTGAACCTCCGATTGATCCCCCAATGCCTCCGATTGATCCTCCGATGCCACCGATTGATCCTCCAATACCTCCAATGCCTCCACCGATCAGGGTGGAACCACCTCCGCCAATCAGACTAGAACCTCCAATACCTCCACCGATCAGGGTGGAACCACCTCCGCCGATCAGCCTGGAACCTCCAATGCCTCCGCCGATCAAGCCTCCAGATGAGACAATGCGTGAGCCTCCGAGTCCAAGTCCGCCTCCGAGTCCGCCTCCAATGCCAGAGATGATGTTACCACCTCCATATGACGAACCGCCAAGGACTTGAGTCTTGGTAATAACGTTTCCTCCCGTAAGTCCTGGGCCATAATTGTATCCCAAGGTTCCCGCATTGGCGGCTGCCACCAGAAAAGCCAAAACCTTTAAATCAAAAATATCACCGTCAACTGCTGTGTAAAACACATTTATGACTCCAGACTCACAATAAATCCTCTCATGCTTGCGTCCTAACTCGTCGTCGACTAATGTGAACTGAAATAGTTTCTGCAGTCAGCTTGGGTGTTTTTATAGTTGCATTATCCGCCTGAATTTACATAACAATTCTGGTTAGAGCGAGACGCGCTGGAAAAAGAACAAAAAATGGAATAGGATATATGCAGAACTGAAAGTGTGATCGGCTTCGGATGCATGCTCGGCACTCAATTTGCTTAAACTCTGATCTTCATTATGCAAATTGCTGTTTATAACTCAATGTGTGAAAATGTTTGATTTAGGGTACGCAGAGATGGAAGCAAGGCTGCCGCTAAACGACTATGCAGTTTGGCTTGTGGGAGGTGGGAATCCCCATCGGCGATGTGACATAATAGAGAGCTACTCTCTCTAGGGACTTTTGTGGATGGCACCCTAGATGTGCGATGATGATTGGTCATTTTAACTGGCTGTTTGGCAGGGTCAACATGTTCCGATGGCGGTACAGGACACCATAAGCGTAGCATGCGCATGTAGAACACAAATCTGGAGGCCGAGCCGGTGTCATCTAACTCAGTGATTTGTTGGGATGAAATGTGTGTAACTCAGACTAGTTGATGTGCACAAGATGGACATCAAAGGGAGCCTTTCAAATTGCCCGGTATCCCGATCTACCAACCAAGTAACTAGTTTCTTACTAACTGGTTCCACTGGAATGTATCACCTTTAATTTCGATGTACCAACAGATGTATTTTATTCTTGTTTCACATGATTTAAGCTAATATAGCACAATTGATAAACACACACTTTCTGGCAACTGTCATGATCGAACCTGTTCCCCGAAGGTGATTTCATTCAGAATAACAGGATTGACCGCGTCCATTTATAAAAATGAGGACATTGCCAATCATCACTACGTGCCAACCATGTTACGCAAGAGTCATATGAAGATCGTGGCCACAGACAGTAATACTTACTTGTCAGATTAGTGGTGAACTCGTTTGCCTTGCTCTTGGAAACAGTATTTCTTTTACATGTGCACGTACCTTCGGCAGATCCCAGCACATAGATTGGGTTGGATTAATAGATTGAACTACGATTCAAATGAGTACCAAGCGGGGGTGGGTGTAGTGTTTTTTATTTCGTGCTACATCCTCATCCTCATCCTCATCCTCATCCTCATCCTCATCCTCATCCTCATCCTCATCCTCATCCTCATCCTCATCCTCATCCTCATCCTCATCCTCATCCTCATCCTCATCCTCATCCTCATCCTCATCCTCATCCTCATCCTCATCCTCATCCTCATCCTCATCCTCATCCTCATCCTCATCCTCATCCTCATCCTCATCCTCATCCTCATCCTCATCCTCATCCTCATCCTCATCCTCATCCTCATCCTCATCCTCATCCTCATCCTCATCCTCATCCTCATCCTCATCCTCATCCTCATCCTCATCCTCATCCTCATCCTCATCCTCATCCTCATCCTCATCCTCATCCTCATCCTCATCCTCATCCTCATCCTCATCCTCATCCTCATCCTCATCCTCATCCTCATCCTCATCCTCATCCTCATCCTCATCCTCATCCTCATCCTCATCCTCATCCTCATCCTCATCCTCATCCTCATCCTCATCCTCATCCTCATCCTCATCCTCATCCTCATCCTCATCCTCATCCTCATCCTCATCCTCATCCTCATCCTCATCCTCATCCTCATCCTCATCCTCATCCTCATCCTCATCCTCATCCTCATCCTCATCCTCATCCTCATCCTCATCCTCATCCTCATCCTCATCCTCATCCTCATCCTCATCCTCATCCTCATCCTCATCCTCATCCTCATCCTCATCCTCATCCTCATCCTCATCCTCATCCTCATCCTCATCCTCATCCTCATCCTCATCCTCATCCTCATCCTCATCCTCATCCTCATCCTCATCCTCATCCTCATCCTCATCCTCATCCTCATCCTCATCCTCATCCTCATCCTCATCCTCATCCTCATCCTCATCCTCATCCTCATCCTCATCCTCATCCTCATCCTCATCCTCATCCTCATCCTCATCCTCATCCTCATCCTCATCCTCATCCTCATCCTCATCCTCATCCTCATCCTCATCCTCATCCTCATCCTCATCCTCATCCTCATCCTCATCCTCATCCTCATCCTCATCCTCATCCTCATCCTCATCCTCATCCTCATCCTCATCCTCATCCTCATCCTCATCCTCATCCTCATCCTCATCCTCATCCTCATCCTCATCCTCATCCTCATCCTCATCCTCATCCTCATCCTCATCCTCATCCTCATCCTCATCCTCATCCTCATCCTCATCCTCATCCTCATCCTCATCCTCATCCTCATCCTCATCCTCTTTCCTTTAAAAATTGTTTCAAATCAAACGCATAGCACCCTATTGTTGCCCAAATTCCTAGACGCATCAGACATTCGTAGATTTTAATTGACCATTCTGCTCGTCCATCAAAATTTTTGCTATTTTACGAATGTTCAACCGGTTCATCTGGAGGCACTAAGATTATTCGCATTTATGCGGGAATGTTGATTCTAAGAAGGTTCTAAGAGCGTTTGCTATTTTTAAGTCGAGACTATAATCGTGTTCAAGGTTGTTTCTAGAGCAACGCAGTTAAATTCGGCTGAACGCCTCAGCAGCGTATGTGTGCTTTCGCACAGCGCCGTCATCAATCCTCTGGCTGCCACTGAAGGCCTTAGTTCGACTGTGGAAAGGAGAAAACTCTCACAACGAACTTGGACAGCGAAGTGAACAGTAACAACGCTCAGCATATTTGTAATCTTATTTTATTTTTAAATATTTTCTATCACATAAATTCAATCTAAGCACGTGCTGGCACATCACAGGCAATCAGTGGTCCAACAGTTGATTTCCTACACTGGGGTAGTCTATGACAGGAGCAACACCCCCGTCGATGAGGGGCGATGGGCCGCCAAGATCATTGTACTTTTCCTGAACAGCTTTTACGGCACTCTCCAGCTCGTCTTCCGTGCGATATTTGATGATCATTACCTCGGGCCTAACCTGTATGCTCTGCTGAAGCTCTTGGATCTTTTCGAGAATCTCGGACGCATCGTTCTGCTTGCTCAGCAGATAGATAACTGTCTCAGTCTCGGTTTCTGGGCTATTGATTTTCACTTGAATGTTTTTCCCGGCAGCCAGCTGGGGCGCCATGATGAACATGACATTCAGGGTTTTCTTTGGAATATGCTGCACGTGTTGTGTGACTTGCTGCGTAATTTGTTGCGGGACTTGCTGCTGGACTTGATGCTGGACTTGATGCTGGACTTGCTGCTGGACTTGCTGCTGGACTTGCGGCAGACGCAGGTCATATTTGCTATCCACTGCCACCGCTGATGGCAATCCCTGGACCGGCAGTGAGCCCGATAATCCCGGCCCATAATAGTAGCCAGTTGTTGCTGCATGCGCTACCGCTGCAAAGCAGGCCAGAATCTTTGAACGGTAAGTGGTTTAGTTTATTTCGAAGCCAGAGCAAGGATGAGTAATACTCACGGTGAATGTCAGCATGGTTGCGTCTTGCTTCGTCGTCGGCCCAAAGCAAATGAAGTAATTTCCACGAGCAGCATTCACGTTTTATAGGTTCATTGGGAAACTAGATTTGCCAAAAAATTCTCAATTCGCCACCGACAATCAGATTCGGTCAGTCTGTGGGGGATACACAATACTGTGTGTGTCCGTCCGTGTGCTTATGTTTCAACTGTATTTCTTCTAACCAACGGCCGGCGGCCAGCATAAGTGAGACAATCGGACACCGAATTTATATCGCTGCTAATGGATTATGCAAATCGATGTGTAGAATTAATGATGTCAGAGTTGAATGCATATGGATGAATGGTGCATGATTTAGGCGAGCCTATACATTCACACCCCACTGCGCACTTCCGGGGCTGACTACACATGTGATCGATGAACAATCAATTAGCCGAACGAATGCAAGCAGAGGGGCAGATTAGCCAGCGATTAAAGCACCTAACGACAATTAAGGCAGACATTAAGCATGTCAATGAAGTGGACAATCCTGTATCGCGGCATGGCTAGATATTTGAGACATAAAACTGCGACGATCAGCTGAAAACGATAAGAGCATCTGTTCAAAACGAGTACTTTCACTTGATCAAAGCACTTTATTGCGACCGCTAAGATCAACGACATTCTCTTTTCGAGACTTGTTCGAAAGAGGGCGCAGTCTGCTACATTGAGGGGGCGTGTCTTCGTTTGAAATGAATTTGTTGAATTTTTTGAATTTGCTCATCTTTAATGCGAGGAATGTCGGATGAGTAAGTGACTTTAAAATGAAATGCTTGCTATAATGCTGGCTATATGCTTGCTTGAATATTTTTGCCTGTTTTGGAGTATGGCCACCTGCGGAAGTCTACTGTTTTCACTTGTGGCTCCTAGTAATATTAGCTCCATGAGCTTCATCCACAAAAAAGACGAACCTCCCTCTTGCAATAAGTACATAGGTATTTCCCTGGTCAACGTCGTCCACAAGATATTGTCCATCGTACAATGTGAATGTCTAAAGCTAGTTTTTACCGGCCTAATCGGCACGTACCAGTGCGGCTTCTGGCCTTTCAAATCGATTTTAGACCAGATTTTTACACTGAAGCAAATCGAGGAGCAGACCAGCGAGTGCAGGAGACTAGCGAGTGCAGGAGACCAGCGAGTGCACGCATCGACACGCACCATCTTTTCATCGATTTTAAAGCCGCATACGACAGCATTCATCGCAAGCAGCTATTCGATCCAATGGCCGAATTTGGGATATCAGGAGAATAGATCCGGTTGTGTCGCACCACGCTAACACAGACCCTATGCATCGTACCGTCCGGCTAGGGGACTTGCCCCGGATTTCGGCAAGGAGATGCGTTCTCGTGTGACTTCTCCACAACTGGACAAAATAGTGCGGCGGGCAGCTGTAAACACGGAAGGCACTATCTTCTACAAGTCAGTTGGGTTAGATAGATGACATCGCCATTATCGGGCGTTCCCAACGTGCCGTTGTCGAAGCTTTCACAGCGGTTGAAAAAGAGGAGAAACAAGCTGGTCAACTAAGACACAACGAAATATATTAGGTGTAGTAAGAGGAAATCCATTATTTTTGCTGGAAACTTAAGACTGCAATTACCATGGTAATAATGATCCGATGTAGTTTGTCATTTTGATAGTAATGCCGGTAGCCCTCTCCATTGAGTAGGTTCCAGTTGATGTCCTTTTCAAGCCCCATTCACCATATCGCAAGCTCTATAGAGTGTTTAGTCGGTTTACCAATTGAGGCTGTAGTCCCCCAAAAATCTTGCAGTAATAAAACCGTCGAGACTATTCTAGGAAGCATATGTGGTGTCCTCCAGTTTGCACTGCACAGTGCCCGGTAAGACGTCCTATTAGAGTACGTAGCCTTGTATACTGAAACTAACGCCCTAGAATCGTCCTTGGCGCTGTTACCTCGACTCCTGATTCAAAGAAATTTTGACAATTATGCTTATAGCTAGCCCTCCTATATGGAGCCGAAAGTTGGAACTGGCTTGACCACATTGAGCGCATGTATACCAATGCTCCAGGTACGAGGGTCTTCGAAGCCGAGCCTTCTGGTTCGAGAAGGAGAGGAAGACCGAACCTTCGGTATAGCTGCCGCAAGACAGCTTCGCCTTGATGACTGAAAGCAGTTCACCTAGGACCCTCAGCGAATGTAGGCAGCTATCGCTCACACTCAGGCGATCCAAGGGTTGGTCTGATAAGTAAGCAACTGATACATGCAAGATTCACATTGTTCCACATATCGTACGACCGAGTCCAACGATTTTTCTCGAATGGCCAGAAAGCTGGCAACTCTCTCATTCTATTCAGGAAGCAGATGTGCACCAGAAAAATTTATGAAAAAAAATGTATATCTCTTTATGATATAGGATATTGGATATAGAATATTTAATTGACATAAAAATAAGTAAACGTTCATCGGTTGCATGCAATTAGACCGCATATTCAATAAGGAATGTCCTACACATTTACACATCCAACAGTCTGATACTTATTATGTTCCATGATCTGCGCCTTACCGCTATATTCTTCATGAAGCATTCCTTTCTATCTCGACACAATTGGCCTAATACTGTATCCATAAGGATGTCCTGTCATCTTCTATGTCGTATGCCGAACAGTGGACAGGTGACTCTCCAGTACGAATGGGATGTCTCTCGCAGTCTCGAGGTTCTCCTCCGGTTCAGTTGACCGATCTCTGCTCGATACAGGAACGAGTCTGCCAAAGAACGGCAATTTTACTTGTGGTGACACCGAAAACTGCCACGGGCGCCACTAGCTTTTCAAAATGACGCGGTAGTTGACCATAAACACGGTATGTCCATAAGGACAGCAAGCTGTACTATAAGCGGAATGGCATATTTAAATTAAGATTATATATACAATCGTGTTTCTTACATATAACCTGTACTGTACTGTAGGCACCTGTATAGGATCAGTAGGTTAGATGTTAGAAAAACGATTGTTCAGATAGTTAAGCTGGTTTTAAGTATTTTTGTCTAGACTATAAGCAAAATGAAATTGAATATAAAACAAAAATGAATGAAAAAAAAGTCTATTATAGATCATTCCCACTTCCGACATCCATTTTGCACATTGACTGTTTGTGTTTTTATGCCTAAGGGTCTTTGTTTTGATGGCTTTATTTCCGCCTTGGTCTACAGTTGTCAGACCAAACATGTATAGGATGGTTTGGTATATTACTCAGAAAATGTCAAGCTTTGACCAGAGCTCGGCGGAGCATTTTTTGTATGACTAGCCAAATTCGCATAGCGTAAATAATCTTCCCTCTTCTTTCCACAATATTCTTTTTTGCGGTGACAGTTAATAAATATCTGAGGATGCCTTTTTGAGCCTCCCACTGCTCAAATACCAGAACAGTTTTCTTCAACAAATTGTCCGGACTTGCCCCACTGTGTTACGGTCGTGCAGATAGGACCAATGACGTTGTCGAATTTGTGAACACTTGTCGTACGACTTCAGAGCATTTTTCATTTTCGTCCAGGATTTCAATGAGTGAGTATCAGGAAGAACCAAAATGATGTCTCTTTAACAGAATTTGTGGTTTGATGTCTTTGAAACATATCGTGGATTAATGTTGCAGATAAACGTTCATGAGGCCGCATTGCATTTCTTAGATTTTTAAATCACCTCATGTGGGTGCCGGTACACTGTGACATACCAGGCAACTGCAAAACCGATGAACTCGCCAGGTGTGGTACAACCTCCTCCCGATCAATAGCAGCGGTACCACCTTTCATGCCAATCGCTACAGCCTACCATCTTTTGAAGACTTATAAAGGGTGGTTAAATTTAAAGGGCCGATGTTGATTTTGAATAAAACACAAATTATTTAGGAAATTATTGTCATTTCTTTCTATTATGATAATATTGGTATGGTTCAATTATGTATGGAACAAAATATCGGCTAAATGGCCGGCGCGACCTCGAATGCACACCTCCATCCGGTGGTCCAAATTTTCGAAGACGCTGAAGCATAATTGAGATTCTATGCTGTTAATGTGCCAAATTATCTCATCATTTAGCTCTTGAATTGTTGCTGGCGTACATCTTTTCTTTCAAATAACTCCAAAAAAAAATCCAACGGTGTCAAATCATGATCTTGGCGGCCAATTGACATCGCCACCATGTGAGATAACACGGCCATTGAATTTGTAGCGCAAAAGAGCCATTGTTTCGTTAGCTGTGTGGCAAGTGGCACCGTCCTGTTGAAACCACAAATTGTCCACATTCGTATCTTCCAATTCGGGCCATAAAAAGTTCGTTATCATTTCACGATAGCGAACACCATTCACAGTAACTGCCTGACCGGCCTCTTTTTGGAAAAAATACGGCCCGATGATGCCACCAGCCCATAAACCGCACCAAACAGTCACTCTTTGTGGGTGCATTGGTTTTTCTACAATCACTCTTGGATTATCATTCGCCCAAATGAGGCAATTCTGCTTATTGACGAATCCACTGACGTGAAAATGTGCCTCATCACTGAAGATGATTTTCTTCGAAAATTGATCATCCACTGTTGCCATTTCTTGCCACCATTATGACCATTGACGACGCTTGAAATGATCAAGATGCTTTAGTTCTTGAGTCAATTGCACCTTGTAAATGCAAGTCTTTATGCATAATGTTTATGAACGACGAGCGTGAGAGATGCAATTGTTGGGCACGACGACGAGTTGAGGTGGACGGCTCTTCAGCCACACTATCGCTAACAGTAGCAATATTTTCTGCAGTACCAGCTGTACGAGCATGCACTGGAGTTTTCACATCTCCTACAGACCCGGTTTGTACGCACATTTGGACGATTAAATTGACCGAAAAAATCACGAAGTGCACGATATGCATTTTGATTTTAACGCCCATTTTCATAATAATCCTATAATAACTTTATCGCGTTGCTCGACTGTGTATCTTTGGTTCCATGGTTCAAATTGAATTAGTCTGAAATTGAGAAATGTCAAATAAATACAGAAAAAACGCTTGATGTTTAGGTGTGGTTCGCATTCAACATCGGCCCTTAAAATTGAACCACCCTTTACAATAAAAACCACCAAGGCAGGGCACCACCTGCCTTAAAACAAAAGAAATCTGGCCATCACTTAGCCTAAAACGGTCACTCAGTCTACTTAGGCTCAACAAATACTCATTAAGGACTCTCATAGGAGTCATAACCGGGCATTGTGCAATTGGCACTCATGCTCGCATGATGGGTGCCACATATAACGATTTCTGCAGAAGCTGCATGGATGAAGAGGAGGCAGAAACCAGAAACGCTCTGGCTATTTCAATAATATCGATGAGCTAAACAGCGCCAGCATTAGCCAGCTAAATCGCTTCACTACAAGCACCAACTGGATCGGATGTTAGGAGAAGTCGATCCGCGTGGTATCACAATGGGCCTACTCTGGCCTAAGTGTGACTGCCCTTAGCAGTCAGCAACTACAACCTAACCTTACCTAGATTTATAAATTATTTTGTTAACCCATTTTGTGGCGCTTCTTTTTTCCTATTGGAGATACATATGGACGTATGCTTCGAATTATTGTGATGACAGATTCAACCAGGTTCAGCTCATCGAACCACACACGGCAGTATAACCCGAAAACCCGACACAGAGGATCTTCCTTCAGCTTATCGCCGTCCGAAGTCCACTGTCTTCAGAAGTCTACCACTCGCCGAAATTAAGAGCGTAAGGTGTGAGTCTTTCCATCAAGAAATCGCAAAAGGTAACGGAGCATACATGACATTGACACAAAATGTCACAAATCACACGTGAGCTGTCAAAAATAGAGCCCTGATTCCATCATATCGGCGTTCTTCAGCCAGGATCAAATTACACTCTCCAGAAAATCACACACACACAAATATTTTGTACAAATCATTTTATTAGGTTCAAGTCAAAAACTGTCCAAATCACTTATTTCTTAATATCGAGAGGTGGCAGATAGCCAGAGGCGACGACTTGTCCGACATTACCTGTGGTCAGACTGCCTGATCCAGTCACGAATTTGACATCTGATCCCAGCACATTGGTGGCTCCCAAGATATTGATGGTATTTGCAGACAAATCTGCGGCACTGGCGTAGTTGAGAACGGGGACGATTCCTCCGTTGATCAGTGGCACAACTCCTCCGAAGTTATCGTACTGAGCTTGGATATTGGCTTGGGCATTGGCCAAATCCTGGGCGGTGCGGTACTTGATGATGGCGACCTCAGGGGAGGTCTGCACATTCTCTTGAATTTGCTGCAATTGACCAATGACTTGATTGGCATCCTGCTCCTTGCTCAGGACATAGATGGCTGTGCGCTGTTCAATGGCTTGCTTGGCCAACTGAATGGCAGCGTTGGTGGCGGCGTTGTTTTCTGGTGCCTTTATGAAGACCAATTGCAGGTTCTTCTTCAAAATGTTGCTCAGCTGCTTGTTCACGACTCCCTGGCTGCGCTCCTCCTCGGGTGCTGAGAAGAAATACACTTGTTTGTTGTATTCGACGGTTTGAGGAACTGAGTCCAAGGCGTCGAGGCTGAGGAAAGTGGTGCCAGCATTTTTAATCTGGCTGCCGCTGGTTGAGAGGATGCTGCTTCCTTGCACCGAGGACCTTGGTTGAATGGATCCCACGAATGATGTAGGTGGTTGAACGGATGCACCTCCAACGAAGGCGCTCCTGCCGCTGTGGAATGTGGCAGCAGGCTGCACAAAGGTTTGTCCAGCGAGTCCGTTGCCGCTGACGAATGTGGTTGAGCCTGAAGCAGACCTGCCTCCGACAAATCCATTGCCAGACACCAGTGTCGTTGTCGGCTGAACGAAGGTTGATCCTGTCTTGACAAACTTCAGCGATCCGCTTGATCCTGCGGGTCCATACTCGTACCCCAAGCTAGCAGCGCTCGCTGCAGCCGCCAAAAAACCAAGAATCTACAGGAGAAACAACAAACGCTTGTTCTAAAGGACTCTCCACAAGTCAGGACCACGCCAAAGGTATACTTACAATGAAAGCGCGCATGTTTCCGTCCAACTTCACCTTGAGCCTAAGACAAATGATACATTTCCAACAATCAGCTTTCGGGTTTTATAGCATCTTTCTGGAATCTGCTTACCATTATGAATTCGCACACGAACACAAATGGACACACAAACAAAAGAAAACGAAAAAAACCCAAGTCTACGTCGGTCCATGGTTGATTCCTGTTCATCTTTATTGCCTTTGCTTTCACTCTATTCCGACAACGAGTGCTCTATTCACTCTCTATCGATCGAATCTATTGGCGACGTAGGGTGAACGAACAGAACCAAAATACCACCGCAAAAAAGTGTCTCAGCGAGAAGGTGGATCAGCAGGCATAATTATGCATATTTATTTCTGGATTGTGGGAATCACATAATTATGCCGATCGATATCCCATGTGCAGTTCAATGATCTCCGTGGAATCAATCCATTTTTTAAGGATGCGTGATCAACAATGGCGACTGTTTATTGCCGTACTTTGGAACCAACTTGCTATGCAACTAGTCGTTTGTTTTGTCATCGTTTTGTTTAAGAGAACGGTAAAACCTGCCGTTGGGTTTTGTGGTAATGAGAGCGGTGGTCATGACTCACAAGACGAGTGTTACCAAACTCCTCTACCTTTGCAAATCATCTTTTGACATAGAATTCGGTGAGTCTATATTTGTGGCGCTAAAAATGTTGGCGGTCGTGTTCTCCGTTTCATTGGGGATTGGCTTAAATTTACAAAAGATTGTTCCCTTGATCGATGCCATTCACAGTCCACCAAGGAATATTCTCAACTAAACCTGCCAAGTTAGGGTTTTGACGGTTCCAGGCCTCAAATAATGTCAGCAAGAAGACGTTCCTAATATCGAACTTTAATTGGTCATATGACAGATAATTTTGTTGACATTAATGTTTTAATAGATTTCGGCTTTATAATAGACAGGGCTGACGTGTACATGGTGTAATCTGTAAATCAATTTTTTTTACATATACTTCGCAGTACATCAGGCAGTTTTTTGGCAGCAACGCATCGAATGTTGGCTTCCACATTCAAGTGTTGTACGAAACAGTTAGTAGCCAAGTCTATGTACTGCCCATCGTGGACTGTAAAGTTTTGGCCCACTAAACGGTGACATTTTCTGAATGCAATCGTCTTTTCAGAATGGCTCTAGTTTGAGGTTCTCACATTGTGACCATCGCGAGGGTAAAGTACGCACAAGAGACCTTCAGGCCACTCAACTCTGCCATCCACCGAGTTATGCCCAAGCGGAACCAGGCAAGTTCTTGGTCTTGGTCTAACCACATCCTCTTAATTCTGCCAAGCGGTCGCTTCCCTAATCGAATAGCACTCAAGGCACCATTAGGGTGAGAGTTGGAATAAAATCTAATAAAAGTTACACCAGACTCGGCTTTCGTGTTTACAGATCTCCAAAGCTGTTCTAAAATTGACCCAGCTTGGCTTATCCTACAGAAAAACTCAGCATTACTCCTGGCATCACTCGTAAAAACGATTCGAGATACTTGAACTTCTCCACCCGGTTCAATGGGACTCGACTAACATGTAGAGTGCATTGAACGGTCTGGAAATGACTATAACCTATGATTTTGCCACGTTAACCTTTATACCAGCATCTGCACATATGGCAACAAACATATCGAGCGCCCACTGGAGTTCCCTCTGGGAGAGTCATCTGCAAAAATAATACTCGCCCAATGTGTTCCTCGATTCGGCTGCGCTGCAACAGCCAGTCCATATATGTATACAATGAAAAGGAGAGGTGACAAGACGCATCCTTGGTGAAGTCCACGGTGCAAGATATTGATTTAACTCCGTTCTCCTGAACACAGCTGCCACACTTGTGTATAGAGACTGAATGGCCCTCAACCGCTTTTTTTTAAAAATGTGTACGGATGGTTAGTCAAGCCCTTGACAATCATTTTTAATATATCACTGGCTCGCGGCGAATTTCTGGATTGCTGGAAGGATTCGTTCATCACCCCAATTCACAAATCTGGACCCAGTGCTATTGTCACCTACAGACCAATAGCTAAGCTCCAATCAATCCCGAAATTATTCGAGGCTATTGTTAAGAAGAAAATATATGCTGAAGTCGGAAAGCATTTATCACAATTTCAACATGGCTTTGTGAGCGGAAGATCAACTTCGACCAACTTGGTTATTTTTACAAATTTTTGCATACGCTCCATGATATCGAGACTTCAAGTTGACTCGATATACACTGATTTCTCAAAAGCGTTTGACCGAGTTCAACATAATATACTCATAAAGAAGTTAGAAAAGATTGGTTTTCATAGTAAAATCTTGAAATGGTTGACAAGCTATCTTACAAATCGTAGAGAGTTTGTAAAAATAGGAAATGATCGGTCACAGGTAATTTTCAATTTCTCTGGGGTGCCGCAAGGTAGTCCTTGGCCCTCTTTTGTTTCTTCTTCTTATTAACGAATTGCCTTCCTATGTTTCCCATTCTAACTGCCTTTTATACGCTGACGATGTAAAACTTTATAAACCAGTGCGATCATTGGCCGATGCGATGGAGTTACAAAACGATATCGCATCTGTACAGAATTGGTGCGAATTGAATGGACTCCGGTTCAATATTAGTAAATGCTCAGTTATGACATTTTCAAGAATTTTATCTCCTATAATCTATGAATATAGGATTGATAATACAATCTTAAAGAGAGTATTCGACATGCAACTGACTTTTTTCAATGCACATAGACTACATTATTTCGAAGGCCAATTCCATGTTGTGATTTTTGTTTCGAAATGCAACAGATTTTCAAGATCCTTACACTCTTAAATCGGTGTATTATTCTTTAATTCGTTCTATATTAGAATACTGTTGTTTAATATGAAATCCTTTGTATTTATAACGATAGCGCTATTCGTATTGAGAGAATACAAAAGAGATTTACTAGGTTTGCTCTTCGAAAGTTGGCGTGGAATTCAAATATTGCAGATTTTAATGCTAGATGTCACCTTATTGATCTAAAGCAGTTGCATGTAAGAAGGACTTATTATTCAGCTCTTTTCGCTCATGAAGCTATAACTGCTCACGTTGATTGTCCGGTGCTACTTTCTATGTTCAATGTTTATACCCCGTCTCATAGTCTGAGGCCTAGAGAATTCTTTTATGTTTCGAAGCATAGTACAAACTATGGGAAAAATGATCCAGTAACTAACGCTTGCATAAAATTGAACTTAGTTGCCAATGTTATAGATTTTAATATGAGTAGAGAAATTTTAAACTTTTTGCATATCAATTTAGTCTAATTAAATCAGAATTGTATGTTATTTAATGCTTTATTATACAATACATTATTGTTATTAGGCAATGACATTATTATTATCAGTAATCTTAAAAAGCTTGTACTTAAAAGGCGGAAGAGAAATAAATAAATAAACAAATAAATAAATTCAGAAATATTTGGGTACACTTGTCTAGAGTGAAAATAAAAAAGGACATGCTTTCGAGCAAGATTGGATCCATCATTAGTAAATGGATCTGAAATTTGAGGTAGTTTGTTTATATCAGAAGAAAAGTTAACTCCACCATCGGCATTGATGGTCCACCAGCATCGTCCTTGGCAACGGTTCCTACTTCAGTTTACCGAAACAACTCACTCGCAAGCAAAGTACCAAAGCCATGATCTGCCTAGTCACATCTGGACGATAGCTGGGAGGACGTCAATTCATTGAACGAGACTATAAAGCATCTTCAAGCGAGGAGAGAATACACTCCTCACGTCAGTCGCACGAAAACCGATTTGAAGGGTTCAAAAACCTAGCCTAAACAACATGCAATTGACAGCTGAAGCTTCGCACAATGTTGCCCCGTCAGATGATCCAGTAACTAACGCTTGCATAAAATTGAACTTAGTTGCCAATGTTATAGATTTTATTATGAGTAGACAAATTTGTAAAAATAAAATTTTAAATTTTTTGTATTTTTATTTAGTTTAATTAAATCAGAATTGTATGTTAGTCAACGCAACAATACATTATTGCTATTATGCATTGATATTATTATTATCAGTAGTTTTAAAAAGCTTATACTTGAAAGACGGAAGAGAAATAAATAAATAAATAAATAAAAGATTACCAACAATCCCATACTCCTGTAGAACACTCCAGAGTTTTCCTCCAGGAACTCGGTCGTATATAATAACAATATGGGTGGCGATACAGCCCGTAGAGGGCCTGATCGTAGCTTCTCAGCAACCACTCGTGCAGTGCGTGCTTTGTTTTCTCAGGAGTGGAAGGGACCTACAGTTTTATGCCGACTCCGAACGGCCAAGTTTGAGAAGCATTTTCTAGACAGTTACACTCTTTGAGCATTGTCAGTGACTCGAATGAGGTGGGGCCGTGAAAATAATTTTCGTCGCACTGGCATTCGAACCGAGTTTCAAGTGCGTAGGAGTCGACGAAGTTATCATACTGCCTTCTCTAGTACCATTCTCAGAGTGAAAATCTGGTCGGTTGTGCTTCTGCAGAAACAAAGGTAGCACTGTTCATCTCCCATCATGGACTCAACCATAGCTCTAGAAAACGCCTGCAACACCTTAGCGTAGACTTTTCCATGGAGACTTAAATGAGATATGATCCCGTTCTGAATAGAGGGACAATCACCCAGCTTGCCAACCGCCAGGTTTCTCACCGCGTTCCCACTGTTCCCAGGCCATCTTAATGCCACGAGAGAGCCATAAAACCCTGTCTTTATCCATTGCCTTAAACATTTCTGGCAGGATTTTATCTACACCCATGACTGCCTCCACCGTTGGAATATTTTCTTTGTCCCATTCAAGAGTACGGTTATGCAATAACCGTTTTTTTCAAAATAAATTTGAACAATTTGTATACGTTGCTCCGTTGTGCTTCAACTCATAATGAATTGCTAAACAAAACTAATCTCAAGACAACCGAGAAATCGCTGTCGATACAGAGAATCTCGAAGAAGTTTATCTGGGTGCTCATAACCGGGCCGATGCTAACTCAAATACCGCCGTCCGGGCGAAGGTTCCACTCAATCTGGACAATAATGGAAGAGTATACTGTCCTCCCAATCGAGACAAGTCAAAATACCAATGCCGAGCTTGAGTCTGCAGCTGTTGAAATATTTAAGACAGTTGGTGATAATGTGGTTGGCACCAGTAGTAGTGGTCCAGTAACTCATCCAATTGAAATAGTGGGAGCATGCCTGACGAGTGGAATATCAGTATCGTTGCCCCGATTTACAAGAAAGGAGATTTGACTGCTTTAATTATGGGGGGGATATGTCTCTCAAAATTGGTATATCCATATCAGTGTGGCTTCAGGGCAGAGAAGTCCACCACAAACCAGATCTACACTCCTGAATAATACCCAAGAAGTTAAAATCGACACGAACGACCTATTCGTCGATATCAAGGCTGCATTTGACATGCATGCATAAACGTGAGCTTCACGCCACAGTATCTACTTCCGACATTCATACAAACTCGTCAGGTTGTTTAGGATAAACGATGAAGAATTCGCGCTGCTTCATCAAGTTCGGTAACGAGCTCACCGAAAACTGCAAGGTTTCCAACAGATGACGTGCTGTGATATGACTGACTGTCACTGACATCATTCTGGAGAAGATCGTGCTAGGCAACACCAGAGACCTGAAGTCCGTCAAGCTGCTAGCATATGCGAATAACATTGATGTGATAGACAGAACGCAGCGTATGGTCAATGATGTGTATGCTGGCATTGAGACGGAAGCGTCTAAAATGACCTGTCCCCCAGAAAAGATAGACAACGTCGTGGACAAAGCATCTCAATGGGCAGCTATAACTAACATCGGCTCTGCAGTGAACAGTAGTAACGACATCAGTTCCGAGATCAAACCCGGAATAAAACTTCATATTGTTAGGCTTAAGAGAATAATCGAGTCCTCTCTCGAAGGATCAAGTTGACTTTATGGAGGACATTGAACATTCAAGTCATGATCTACAGGGAAGAAGTATGGACACTCTCAAAATCGGATCAAGAGGTCAATGGTCTTTCCAATAGAAAAGTTCTACGTGCGATCATTGGTCCTGTTCGCGTTGAAGTCATCTATAGAAGATGATTCAACCACGAAGTGTACAATGACGTGTGTCTAGCTAGGCGTCTACGGATCTAGCAAGTAGGGGGCTGGGCCATATAGAGTACATGATCCGAAGAGTGTTCGCCTTTGAACTTGTGGAACGACGCAGTAGAGGACGCCCTTGTCTATGAGGACGCGCCGCAAGAGGGACCTCAACCAACTTCGCGTGGGTAACAAGAGCCAGAGATCACGCTAGTTGCAGAGGCTAGTTGGTTGCAAACCAGATCGACGCCGGAATGTAGCTCGAAGAACTCGAAATAAAATTCTGCGAGATACATAGGTCTCTGTTAATGAATGGAAGACCAACGAAACAACGATCGCCAAGAGCCATTCTGAGGGCTGTGCTGATGTCACTTTTCCTTGGAATTGAATGAAAACGAGTTGTATTTTCTATTCCTTATGCATACGCATCGGTCGATTAATTGTCAAGCCTACCGAAACCCGACACCCAGCTAATGGACCAAATTTACCATACGTGAGGCCAAACCAACCGGTTGCTTCCACCACCCACTACCCACTTAGAGACGATCATTTCTTTTGTTGCCTGTCAAAATTTCACGCAAGATAACTGCCCATAATTTGAATTGATAATTTTCGTCGCCTCCCCGTCGATAGAATGCGAGCGTCTCATTCCTCCTACGTCAACGTTCCCAACACCCACCCGCAAAGTGAGCCACACTAATTTCCCTCGAGAGCTGCGGGCAAAGGTGATTTGTCTACACCTCAACAATGTCGTTTAGTTAATGATTAATCGCATGGTTTTTATGTTTCCCTAATCATCCGACTCAATCAAATATGAGATTGAAACCAGTTTGATAGATTTGACTACAAGTTCAGGTAACATTACATAAGAATGCAGAGAAAGACGACGACGAGATTAGATTGACGTGTCAATCTTCGCGCACAGTCAACGCCCTTCGAGGCCGTCAGGTTTCGCTTTTAAGTATGCCCGCTCAGCATAAGTGTGCACATAAGTGGGTCTAAATTTCTTCTCACTCCGATCATTTTGACAAACATTTTAATGATTGAGTGTTGGGAATGTTTTCATTTGTGGTTGTGGCTACGTTAGGCAATCTTGGTTTTTCTCGGAAATCTTAAATAGGCTTAAATTACTGTAGCCTTAGCATGCAGATGAATATTTTGCTTTGACTTGTGTTCTTGGAATTTTTGGGGATGCGTGCTGGCATCTGTTAGCCTCCAACCAGTGACATGGGGGCAATTTAACAATTATGCACTTAAGACTGTTTGTCAAACTTTTGCTGAATTACTCCAATGTCCCTGGTTCTGAGTCTGTTTTCTTGGAACTTCTCTTTCGGTATGGCTTCCGCTGTGGAAGTCAAATTTGCTGTGGTTCTTCTGAGTGGAAGGAGTTTGGTGGTACTTGCTAGTTCCAAAGTAGGAAAGTCAAGTCAAGTAGATACCTACCATCTATTTATCGAATTTAAGGCCGCGTATCACAGTATTCGTAGAGACGAGCTATACAGCGCATTGTCTAGTCTTGGCCTCACTGCAAAATTCGCCCGTCTTTGCAGAAGGACGATGGAGAATGCCCGTTGATCCATTAAGGTCGGTAAAGATAACACCGAGACCTTTGCGGCTAAAAAAGAATTTAGACAAGGCGACAAACTGTCATTATCGAGAAGATCGTGCGTAACTCAAACGTCAACACCAGAGGCACTATCTTCCACAAAGCTGTGAAACTGACACCGATGACATTGACATCAGCGGAAGTACAAACGGGCTGTCAGTGAAGCGTATGTGAGCATCGAGAAGGAAGCGGCTAAGATAGGTCCTGTGGTCAATGAGGATAAAACCAAAGTACATGCTGTCAACGGAAAGAGCCCACCAACACCGACGTCTTTGACAAAACGTCACTTTAGACAGCTCCAAGTTCAAGGCAGTGAGAGACTTTGTCTGCCTACCACCGCGGAGATAAAACGAAGGATCTTTTTCGCCAATCACTGTACCTTTGGCTTGGAAGGCAATTGAAGAATAAAGCCCTCTCGAATAACGAAGATATTCATATATTAGACTTTGACAGTCCCAGTCCTGCTGTATGGCGCTGAAGCATGGAAACTAACCAAAGCGAACGAGGAGATTCTATGTCGCTTCGAGAGTAAAGTACTTCGTATTATCTCCGGTTACGTATGTACTGATGGTGCTTGGTGGACGAACTGTACCGGCTTTACCGGGACGCCGATCTGGTCAAACGGGTCAAGACTCTCGTCTCAGATAGGTAGGTTATGTAGAGCCAGTGCTCCGAACCGGAAAGACCTTGACTTCAATCTGGAGGGACTACGCCGTAAAGGAACACCACGCCTCCGGTCACGTACGCAGCTGGAATGGGAGCGCAATCAACTGAACGTGGGTAGCTGGAAGCAACGAGCACAATACCGTACGAGATGGAGAGGCATGATGGCTGAGGCACAGATCCACCCCGGACTGTAACGTCAACCAAAGAAGACTAAGAAGTCAATGCTTTTAATGACGAAACTTCAACCTTCCTCTTGGTGTTAAATTAGAACAGTTTCCTCGTTCTAACGGTTATCACAACTTTTGTATGGCTGGAATAAGGCGCAGTGGCTCATGGAGAAACAAATTTCTAAGCGTGGCCATGCAGATAGGAAATGTATGAATGAGGTAGAGTCGTTGGTCTTTGTGTCACGTGCCCCGTTCCCACACCAATGCATCAAGTCTTACGAGGTTTTCTCCACTCATCCCGATGTTTGCAGGAGTCTACTGCTGTTGTTGAAGTCTGTTAATTCGCAGATTAAAGAAGAGCATGTGACCATGTCATTCCGGTTTTATGCATTGAATTGAACCCGAGATGGAACCTATTTCTAGCAAGCTCATCAGACCATTTAGTTCCCGTTTATGTATTGTTGCTCAAGAAGCCATCAGGCGGTGACATCGATGGACTGAAATGATTGACCTTTGTGCAAATTAGAGTAGATCCGTCGTTCTGGGTTACATTTTCGACACGAGCATAATTCACGGGTCCACCTCCTTCGAGTCACTGGCAATTCTCAGAGAGTATTCCTTACTCAAGGAGTCACATTTAAACTGTAGGCCTGTCCATTGGTGAGAGAACAATAGCACCACGAGTGATTAGTGTAAAATCTAGGCCGAGGTCCACCTCGATCTGTAACTTCGATCTGTAACTTTTACACTGTGTTCATCAATGTCTGGGTTTAGCAGATGAGTTTATCGATTTGGTCACATCCTTGACAGTCGCGACTGAAAAATGCGATCAGTCTGAAGTCTGATGGAAGGCTCGAAGCCTCGAAGCCTCGAAGACATACAAAGGTCCGCCCCTATATCTAAGTCTGTCTTCGGCATTATTCATCAGTCATTGATTCGTTTTTGGCGGACAAACAGCACCTGAATCAAGAAGGATAATATGCCGTCACTGCTCACAGTCTACAATAGTTTTAATTGACTTGTTTACAGAATGTGTTGGAGCTGACAAATGCCATTGGTTAGCATTTCACACTTGTAACGCCTTTTTCGCCGACTGCGCTTCTGCCTCCTTTTCTGTCATTAGTTTCCGTGTCTCTGTGGCGTATTGCGTCACGCGTACAGTTTCTAATACTAAAATCTAGCACTAGCTGACCCGGCGAATTTCGTTCCGCCATATTTTTTTCCTCGTGAATATTTTCAAAACTCCTGAAGCTTCCTGAACACGGGTTGTGTACAGCCGTAGGCTAAGAAAATGTAGCACTTTCCGTTAATTAAAATCTGTCCGTCAAATCCGTTTAAATTTAAAAGGAAAGTCGGTTGGTATTAGTGGTGTCCTTGGAATAAACACTTCCTCGCCTTTGAAATTCCCTATGTTGTTTCAATAAAATTGTTCAGCATGTTTTTTTAACAGTCCGTCTTCTTCCGTTGTACAATTTTGATTGATTCTGATTGCGTAACATAATTGCGTGGCGGTAGTCCTGGCAATTCCAATGAATTTAGGAATTCAGTTGGACAATTGACTACCTTATCAGCTGCTGCCGGAACAACTGAACGTCAATCTGTATTCTCGGTATTCTTTCTCATTCACTAACTCAATTTTCATGTTACGCGAACGTAAAAAGGTCTGTTCGATTTTTTTTTAATTTTTCTTTTGTACAAACCTCGTCATTCCAATAACCAACACAGAAGAAAACAATTATCCAATTCGGTGCAGTGGTTGGGAAGTTATGAGCGTACATACATTTCGGCGATCGATTTTTATTTTATTATATTTTTTCTAACAAAATGCTTACATTCGATCGACCTTAACACTGTTGACTGCCCAAAATGGATGCACCAACATAGATAGACTTTTGTGTCTTTATTAAGACAGAGTAATCGAGACCCATATGGATATTTGTGGTTTTCGTGAAAGTCAAAAGAGTGATGAATCAAGAACGTTACCAAGAACGTTCATGATGAACCAAGAACGTCACTAATCTAAGTTGGGATCTGCCCGTCGTCTGCGGTCATGCTGGCTATGAAATGAGGACTTCAAAAGGAACAAAAGCCTATAGATCTAGCGTCCAAATTGATGAGGGAACTATCCAAACTAACCAAAAGTAAAAACCTATTTTTTCGAATTATGCTTGTTCGTTTATTTCACAGAAATTCACTGCACATCCACTTATTTCTTAAGAGTAGTTGCGGTGTTAGTTAGTCTTGACTGCACCAACAGTCGTGCCGAATGTCGATCCAAAGGTTGATCCAGTTCCGGTTGTGAAGGTTGTGGTTCCTCCGAGGAGTTTGCCAGTTCCGACGGTTTGGGTGGCTCCAGTCAAGCCAGTGCCGGTTGTGTAGGTGGTTCCTCCGAGGAGTTTGCCAGTTCCGACGGTTTGGGTGGCTTCAGTCAAGCCAGTGCCGGTTGTGTAGGTGGTTCCTCCGAGGAGTTTGCCAGTTCCGACGGTTTGGGTGGCTTCAGTCAAGCCAGTGCCGGTTGTGTAGGTGGTTCCTCCGAGGAGTTTGCCAGTTCCGACGGTTTGGGTGGCTTCAGTCAAGCCAGTGCCGGTTGTGTAGGTGGTTCCTCCGAGGAGTTTGCCAGTTCCGACAGTTTGGGTGGTCTCGGTACCAGACACGAAGCCGCTACGAGCCCCGATGGAAGGAATTGAGGCTCCACTGCCTGATGAGTAAGATCCTCCGACAACATTGTTGGTGTTAGAACCGGAAAAGAAACCGTTTCCCAATGAGCCAGCATTCAGGGCGTATGCTCCACCGACTGATCCAGCTTGGCTACCTCCGATGACAGTGACTGCTGCGGCTTCTGCGGGGCTGGCATAGTTGAGGACAGGGATGAGACCTCCGTTGATAACTGGCACAACTCCTCCAAAGTTTTCGTACTGAGCTTGGACATTGGCTTGGGCATTGGCCAAATCCTGTGCGGTGCGGTACTTGATGATGGCGACTTCGGGCGTGGTCTGGACATTTTCTTGGATTTGTTGCAATTGACCGACAACTTGATTGGCATCCTGTTCCTTGCTCAGGACATAGATGGCTGTGCGCTGTTCGATGGCTTGCTTGGCCAACTGTAAGGCGGCGTTAGTGGCGCCGTTATTTTCTGGTGCCTTGATGAAGATCACTTGGAGGTTCTTCTTCAAAATGTTGCTCAGTTGCTTGGTGACCTGGCCTTCGATCTGCTGTACCTCGGGCGCGGTGAAGTAGTAAACTTGCTTGTTGTACTCAACGGTCTGGGGGATCGAGTCGAGGGCATCAAGACCAATTACGGTGGTTGCAGCGGCACCAGATGAACCAATGTTGCTGCCATAGCTTTGGCCAGCAGCAAAGTTGTTAGCAGATCCGGCGTTACCATAAATTTGGCCTGAACCCAAGACTTCAGCAGATCCGGCGCTATTATAAATTTGGCCTGAACCGAAGTTGTTAACAGCTCCGGCGTTACCATAAATTTGGCCTGAACCCAAGATGTCAGCAGTTCCGGCGCCACCATAAATTTGTCCTGAACCGACGGTTCCACTTGATCCTAGATTTGTAAGGGAGCCCGACAATCCATATGAGCCAACGGATGCCACAGGTCCAGCAAATGCACCAGATCCGAGCACGTCACTCGTCACATAGTTTGTTGCCGGAGTGCCGACCTTTATTCCAGATACTCCTGGGCCGTAGTGGTATCCCGCACCAAGGGTGGCAGCACTAGCAGCAGCAGCAAGGAATCCAAGAATCTGCAAAAGGGAGAAAACCGCGTTAGCACGTCCTGAGCACCTCCGAAAAACCGAAGCCTCTACTTACAATGAAAGCTCTCATGGTCACGTCCTAACTCTTCGTCGGCCTGAGACAAATGTAATAACTTCTTAGAGCCGATTTCGCATTTTATAGCATCTTTCGTGAATCCAGATTCTGCTGAGTCCGTCTATTGAGAGAGGGAGACGCATGGGCGCGATTTGTCTATTTTCTCTGATTTACAGTCGACTCCGGACAGGTAGGTCCAACTTGAATCATTAGCCACGTCTGTGTGTGTTAATACGCGTACTGGCTTTGTCTGTATGCTAATGACTGCTTATTCCCCATTTTCGCGCTAAAAATAGCCAAGAACTAAGTTAGTCGAAGCGCGTGAGCCCCAACACAGAGCCCATGAGGTCAGATGATCGGCTCGGAAGTGGACGAAGCGATTCATTTGCCGACCGGTGGTCATGTAAATTTATTCTTGTACCAATCAACCGGTGGTTCTGACAGAAATGTGCACAAAACCAAACAGTCGTTAAATGGAATTAGGTGTTTTTTGTTTCTTAAATAATTTTCATTCGCTGCTTGTGCCGCGACCATTCAAGATTTTCTCGTGATGAACCCAATTCATCATGAATTATTTATGTGACTATGATGAATTCGTCATGAATGACGGAAGGAACATATTTAAATTTGTCAGCAGTAGTTGCAGTACCACAGTGAGGGAAGCTAGCTGCGATTCACTTGGAATTTTAATTCGTTTGATGTGCACATCTGAGCTGGGATAAACGATACCAGCAAGCTGGCGATAATTAATGGTTGTCAGGGCCTGCCCAGTTATATTTAGTGGGTGTACAAAAGCACAGGCCGCTCAGCGACTTTCCATCACACTTTGTCCAAAAGGACTTACCGTGGACCCCTAAATAAGATAAAACGTATTGAAAGTCTGCCTCTTGTGTAATGTGGAAACGACTTATTCTGCCAAAACAGAAGGATGGGGCGTCGAACGTAGATCCTGAACAGGGTTCTCATTTGGCTCGGGCCGCCGCTGGGGATGGTAGCATCATAATTAGAGCATTTAACACACCAGAATGATGATACGATATAGTGACCAGTTGGTGATGCGATTACTATTGCCATTGTTATATCCGAAATCTGAATAACAATCATGAGTTGAGGAGGGAGTGCGCAAACACCGATATGTCAACTCAATTTATGAGTAGTTTTTTTTTGCTTTTAAATTGTCAGCAATTGTCCTTAGTGCATCCCCTGTCAGTTGACACAAAATACTCTCAATTTGGAAGAAAATCTCTCCTGCACCAGATTATTAAATGCTTAAATTGTTTTTGAAATTTTGGGGGAATAGTTTCCTCCTTACACCTTTCTCGTCGTACCCATCAATCCATCCTATCATGTCCGCTCACTGTCCAACCATCCCGACATCTTGAAAAACCTAAAACTTGAATTTGATAATTTTAGAAAATTAAATAAATATTGGTTAGCTCCTGCAGGTCCTAGAAGAAGTATTCTCCCATTGTTCTGTGCCTCAGCTGACAGAGGCAGGGGCAGTGGCAGAAGTAGTTAGAAGTATCCTCTTCCTCTTTCTTCTCCGTAACCACAGTCCCTTCAATCCAAAATCATGGGTAAGTCCCATTTTACTTTCATGGTACTTCAGATGGTTATGGCCAGTTAGAGCTCCTACTACCATCCTTAGCAACTTTTTGTCACATTGTAGGAGTTTGCCGGTTTTCGCCCTATTGATCTTGGGCCATACCATCCGAGTTGTCTCACAGGTGGTTAGAGAGTTCCACCTTTTATTAGCTAGCTCTATGATTCTATCATCCACGTTTTTCTTGACATCTGCAAGAAGTGGTTGATTACATAGGATGGCTTGGGATGGATCGATTTCGGCAAGTTCATCTGCTGCCTCATTGCCGACTATGTCGCTATGATCTACGACCAAGCATAGAGTAATCCAGTGCTAAGAAGGTTCTTCGCGACCACATAGACCAGCTCGGACTTAGTTTCTGTTGCCGAAATTACTTTACTGGCCGCTTCATGTTTCGAAAATTGATATCAATCTGGCCGCTTCCTTGACTGCCAGGACCTTCGCTTGAAAAACACTGCCGTAATAAGGAATTCTTATGGAGCAGCCTGTGCCTTTTTTTTGCATCTTCGTTCCAGCTGTATACAGCAGTAGTTATTGATGGGTTCCTTTGTAGACCACTCATCTCTTGTCGGCATGCAAGTCTCCGTATTCTTGTTAATCGGCTTTAGATTGGTGGATTTATGGAAAGCGTGCCACCATATTTCGCTGCCATACGTCAAGACTAGCCTAACAATCGCAGTGTACATCCACAGGATCAACTAAAGCCGCCACTACATTTGGTGCCCTTTAAATGGGAATTTTACCGCCGTGGCCACATATGATCAAGGCCGGGCAAAAGTAACGAAAGTGATTCACGGTTTTGTTGGCTCAATGCTCAATGTTTCTTCAAGAGCCCATATCTGTCAGACTGTTCGCTCAGCTAGTTCATCAGCAAGCTCATTCTTGTTCATTATATGTTTCCTTCATGTTTCATCTACAGGTAGCCAATATTGGGTTACCATTTTTTATCAGGTCCTTGACCTTGCTGAAGACGGCACCAACAACAAGGTAATCCAATCCCCTAAGACAAAGCTGAATCGGTCAAGATGCGAGGCACATCAAGTGCTAGACGGGAAACCAATCGAGGATGTCAACAAATTCTTCTACTTCAGCAGAACGTTACTCAAAGATTGATGAACAGAACTGACGTCTTTTCTCGTATAGACAGGGCCCGCTACGCCTACTAATCGCTTGGCAAGGTCTGTAGGTCTAACCAGTTATCCACCTCACTCAAGCTTTGGATACTCAATTCTGACGTGAGAGCCGTACTGCTATACGGATGCAAGACTTGGAAAAGGACCACTATAATTGTGAACAAGCTTCAAGTCTTCGTCAACAAATGCTTGAGACGAATTCTGAAAGTCTTCTGGCCGGAATGGATCACGAAGGAAGAACTGCTGTGTAGAGCTTCGCAGAAACTTAGCGTAGCAGAGATACGAAGTTGAAAGTGGAGTTGGTAAATCACATCCTGTAAACCGGGAATGGATATTGCAAGAATGGCTCTTATTTGAACCCCACAATGATTGCGTAGTGGAGGTCGTCTACGCTTAACTTGGAGACGGGCCATGGAGAAGGAGCATCGACAGACCGGCAAATGCTGGTCGGAAGTGACTAGGCTGGCCAGAGACAGAGTCGCATGTTATCAAATATGTGCTGTATTTTGCATTTATACATTCTGACGGCTTAATACAACAACATCTAGGATTTATTCAACCGATTGAATATGATTTATTACCGGAATATAGTTTAATTGAAGCGCTAGACAGACACCACATCAAGTTGCCAGCCTATTAGTAGTGCCTATCCAATTGTTCATTGTTCCATTACGCAAGATGATCATGTGAACACATCGGTTGAGTCTAGATTGCGCGAGGCCATTATAATAATATGGGTGGCACGTCAGTCTGAGTTGCACCTGAGCCTGGCTTCTACAGCATCCTCTCGTGGGGGGTCTCCTAAAGTTGTATGCAGACTGCTAATGGCAAAGTTTGAGAAGAAATTGAAAAACTACTTTAGAGAGGTGGAACCGTGAATTATGAATGTCTTCAACTTCGGGCTATTTTTGTCATCATTATTTGAACCCACTTGGTCAGTGATTTTATGTTTCCACAAATGGAAGATTCGTCTGCTTTTACATAATTTCTTCAGTCAAATGTTTGCTCGATTTAATGCAGATAACATTCCTGCTCTGTTTTTATCATTAAAATGCACAAGGGACCCAACACGTTTCTTTCAACTGAGCCACGATCTTAAAGCCGACAGGGCACCCTAGTACCTACTATCAGAAACACTGAAGCAGAGCTTTAATACTTGAAATGACAGTCGTCTAGTCTTGTCCATGTTCTTTGAGCAGCACACACGATAGTCATGAATTGATCTCGATTTCTATCTCCAAATCCTATTTTTCCCTCCTAGTCTTCAAGAATTTCGAAAGGTCTTAACCGTGGTGGGATAAACCTTAAATTGAACGCAACTTTTGCACATGCCACTCTACCCACTTCGTGACAGGTCTTCTCGGCTTGGCAAAATTCCTCTGTTTGGAATTTTACAATTACATTTCGTAATGGATTAACAATCACTCCAAGCCATCTTACTCTCTGACTAATCATACTCAAACACTTGCTTTAGTAAAGGAACTGAATATCTTCTCGAAATCGCTTTTAACTATCACTTTAATTGAGTGTTGTTTGGATGTTTTTTCTCCTCATTCTTGAGTGATAAACGATCTTGTGTGCGCTGGCTTAAGTGGAGTTCTGATAGCTAAACGAGCTCTAGTGCGTGCCTTTGCTTCCTCTCGTAATTGACCACACCACCACCTTAAAAACCTAAAAACGGACTCTTTCCACTGATCTTGACAATATTCATGATTTTAATGCATAAACTATGTGACACCGATGATGACAATGTACATTAAAGAGTACCAATGTTCGATTTAATTTCTGCACTCACTTTTTCCTTCCTCTACTACGGCTAAGACGCCACTGCTGTACATGCTTTCGACAACTTGCTTGAGGCATGCAAAAACGTCTATATCGGTATTAGCTTGCATGTAGGTGCATGCCCTTGGTAGTTGCGGCTTGAATTTCACGTAAAATTATACCGATGGGGAGTTCCATTAAAGAATTCATAGAAAATTGCACAAGAGAAGAAAATATTTTTTGAATAAAAATGTGCTTTTCCGGCGATCCCGAACTATTTTGGAGGGCTAACCAATTTTTCTGAGATGCAATAACGTGCGCACGTAGATAGTGTAGTTACTCAACATAACGAGATTAACAGAAACGAAGGCACAGCAGTCCTGATTTGCAGTAATTTAAAATAAGGGAGGACCAAAAGTGTGCAATGGACTGTTTTGTACAAGAAGACTGATTCCGGGAGAATTAAGAATTTTGAATATTGTAGAGTTGCGGATGACTTAGATATCCTCACATCCGCCCAGACTGAACACTCGATAGATTGGTGGCCGTAAGATTAACGTGGCCAAATCACAGATTATAGTACCCTACCTGAAGCAGATGCAGAAGCCTAAGCGTCTCGGTGTCGTTTTCACGAGTGATGGATGGAGTAATGCTGAGCTTTAGGATTGGCCAAGCTGGATCAATTTTGAAACAGGGTAAAAAACACGTCAGTACGCGGGGCTATGATTCGATGGTTTGGTCACGTGGCACGAATGCTGCTCTACATGTTAAGATCGCCCCATTGAAGCATGTGGGAGATCTGTAATCAGGATGGCCGTGTTTGGTGTCCAAGTCATTTTTTTTCATTTTTATCCCAACTCCCACTGCAATGGTCATGACATTTGTGACCGAATGACCGAAAGAATAAGATCGCGACTACAAGCTGCTAAGATGAGATTTCTTCATGCTGTTGTGAGAGTTGGTCGACGGGATGGTGTGAGAATCACGGCAGTGCGCGAGGGCTATGCTTCAAGTGGCACCAATGTCTCAATCATCACGACCTCCAAGCCTTGAATACGATTCCATCAGGTAGGCAACCGCTTAGCAGACCCAGCCTGGTTCTGCTTGGGCTCCTGATGAGTTAGAGTTGATGGCGGAGGCTCGAGTGGCTTGTGGATCTCTTGTGCGTGCTTTTCTCTTTTGTGGATCATGCTGACCACTGAAGACGAGCATTAAAAAAAAAAAACTAAGTCAAATCACAAAACTTAACCATAAACTGCCTGCGATCAGAGGTGCATACAGTGCATCAAGGAAAGTCTGGGAAAGTCATTGTCACTATGGTAAGTTGAACCTTACGTTTTTACACATTCGTATTGCTTGATTTCACAATCCATCTGTTCAACGTACGATTTCTACGGGCCTTGAAACCTTCCTTGTTCAGTAAATAAAACGCATGTAATTTGTGCTGATGAACTTCGGCAATCCCTATATGGTTCCAAAGTGTTGACTCTCACAACGGTTTCCCTTCACTATTTCGTAGTTCTTCCATTTCCTTTGCACTGTTGAAAGTTTTGAAAGTCTTCCACTTCCAGGAAGACGATGAAGGAAGCCATTGTTTTTGAAAAAAAACTTCATTACGTTCGTCGACATCTCGCGAATAATGAATTGTTTTTCGCAGAAATCAATTGTTGAGGCACGCGATGTTTGTTTACGTAGTCATGCTTGACGCGGCTGTAAACAACTTGTCAGCTCAGTGGAAATAGTCTTTCGTCGAAGATAAGGGAGACAAAGTGGCGGGAATCTAACAGTGGTCATGTAAAGAAACAACACCAGTTGTTGTTTGGTCGATGAACTGTTTATGATTATGGTTTTATTGTTTTGTTATTAAAATTGATAAAATTAAAATAATAGCAGTAGAAAATAAAAAGGCATATCTTCTACTTGCTACCCTTGTTGTGGCTGCTAATGTCCTCTCACGATTGGGGTGGACTCCATTTTCGGAAGTGCCCAGTTTTTTTTTTAGACAAATCTTCACTTCGAACATTGCCCCAGAACTGCGTAGACATGAAATTTACTTAATTTCAAAATCTTGGACGAAGTATATTTGAGGTTGAAATTGTTGATATTGGCTGTCCCAATTTCTTTCGAGATTCTCTGTACATCATTGAGTATTGAGCAGAGTATAAGCTTTGCGCTGCTACTTCTTCTTCTTCTAGTGGCACTACAGTCGAGGTCCTCAGTTAACAAGCTTCTCCACCTGGCACGATCTTTAGCCAGCTGTCTCGCTGTTTCGCGCACCAATTTGGTTGAGATCCTTCTCCGTTTGTTGGCGCCATCGGTTTCGTGGGCGTCCTCTATTACGTTCTCCCACTGGTTCGGAGTCGAAGACTCTTCGGGCTGGAGCAGTGTTGTCCATGCGTTCATGGCCTAGCCATCTTAGGCGCTGAATCCGTAGACGCCTGACTAGCCTCATGTCACCAGTACAGTTCATGGTTGTATCTTCATCTCCAAAAACCATCAAAGGAAACAGGACCAAAGATGGAACGCAGAACTTTTCTCTCGAAAAGACCAAGGGCTTCTTCATCTGCTCTTGAGACTGTCCAAGCTTCTACGCCATAGAGCAGGACAGGGATGATGAGGGTCTTATATAGTGTTAGCTTGGTGCTTCGAGAGAGAGCTCTACTACTCAATTGCCTCTTGAGCCCAAAGAATCAGTGGTTGGCAAGAGTTATTCTGCGTTTAATCTCGGTACTAATGTTGTTTGTACTGTTTACCTGGGAGCCGAGGTAGACGAAGTCCTTAACTACCTCGAAGTTAAAGCTGCTTACGGTGAAGTTCTGGCCGAGACGTCGATGTTGTGCGTCCTTTCTCGATGACAGCATGTACTTCGTTTTGCCCTCATTCACTGTTAAACCCATTTATGCAGCCTCCGTTTCAATACCAGCAAACGCTTCATTGACGGCTCGCTGTGTTCGACCAATCACGTCAATGTCGTCCGCGTATGCTAGCAACTGTACGGACTTCTGGAAGATCGTGCCTTTAGTGTTGGCGTTTGAGTTTCGCACGATTTTCTCCAGGATGATGTTAAAGAAGTCACATGACAGCGCGTAGCCTTGTCTAAAACCTTTTTTGACATTGAAGGTCTCGGTGAGTTCGTTACCGACCTTGATGGAGCAGCGAGAGTTCTCCATCGTCACCTGTACAACCTGACGAGTTTGGCAGGAATGTCAAAACTAGACATGGCGTTGTATAGCTCGTCTCTATGCACGCTGTCATATGCGGCATTGAAATCGGCGAATAGGTGATGGATGTCTATCTGCATCTCTTGGTATTTTTCCAGGATTTGCCGTAATGTGAAGATTTGGTGGATGGTGGACTTGCCCGGCCTGAAACCGCACTGATAAGGACATATCAGGTTATTCAAGAATGGTTTCAGGCGCTCGCACAAAACAGCAGAGAAGATCTTGTAGGCTATATTTAGGTGACTTATCCCTCGGTAGTTGGCGCAGTTGAAGGGGTCTCCATTTTTGTGGATCTTTTGCGCTGCTACATATTATCTAATGTATAACGCTCTATTTACGCATGTAGTACCTAAACCGAAAAAAAACCTTAAAAGTTGTCGGATCCGTTGGCCGAGTGGGTTGGCGCGCTACTCGTTTTGCAGGTTCTGTGCTCAAATCTGGCTGGAGCTATGTATTCTTTTTTTATAGGCAACACCACGTTTTTTTCGTTTTGTTTTGTATGAATAAACATTTCATACTCTGTTTGCCGGGGTATGCGTTCTATTTGCAATGAATATAATGAATTTTGTCGTACTACTTCTGTCAGGCTTTTCTACTAGTCATTTATAATACCCATTCACGATATTACTCTCTCAGTTAAATATAGTAAATCTTACCTATATGCTGATGATAGGAAAATATTAAAATGCATTCAAGGTGTTAATGCCTTTGTCTTGCTTCGGTCAGATATAAACAACATCTTCAAGTGGTGCAAAGTTAACCAGTCAAGCTTGATTTAAATAAATGCCATTAAATTTCTTTCACGAAAGTAGCTTTTCCAATTCAATTACAAATTCATATCTTTCCAATATTAATAGTGTCAATGACCTGGCTATTGTGTTTAACTCCTCATTTACATGTCATAGTCATATCAGGCATATATTAGCAAAAGCCGCTGGATATCTCCCTAGTACGACACTACCTTGAATATACATTTTTTTCTGTAGTAAGTAGTAAGCTACAAGTCAAAGTATTGGGTATATGTATAACTTAATTCGTTTTCGGTTTTATTTTCAAAATTTGAACGATTATTTAAGAAAACATGTATAATAGTATTATTCAAAGTATTGCCCATCTGAAGCTATGACTTTTTTCCCATTTTCTTGGCAGCCAAGAATGAATCAAGCCAATTTTTGATATTCTGCTCTGATGTGAACCGTATATCAGTGAGGGCGTTCTGCATCGACCGTAACAAATGATAGTCAGAAGGAGCAAGGTCTGGGCTATAAGGCGGGTGGTGTAAAACTTCCCACCCACTGTTTTCCAAATAGTTCTTAACCGGAATAGCAACGTGGGGCCGAGCGTTGTCATAATGGAAAATTACTGCCAGACACGACTGGTCGCATATTCCGGGCGTTTTTCGGCTACTGCTCTCTTCAAACGGATTAATTGTGTTCGGTAGCGTTGTCCATTGATGGTTTCACCCAGTTTTAGCAGCTCATAATACAGCACTCCCTTCTGATCCCACCAAATACAGAGCATTACCTGGGCGCCATGGATATTCGGCTTTACTGTTGATTTGGCTGGTTGGCCGGGTTTCACATATGATTTTTTGGGTTGTCGTAATGGATCCATTTTTCATCATCCGATGCAAAAATAACTTCCCTTTGTGGCGTTTCAGCAGCAGTTTTCTTCATATTAAAGTAATGAAGAAGAACTCCGGGCAAAAACACATTTTCAGGCACAAAGTTCGACATATTTGAGTAAAAAAAGTTATTATTGTTTACGCTTCAAATGAATGACATGTACTGAAATGACGTACAATGACAGTAGCTTACCAACGCATGTTTCAATGCAATAATACAAGTTACGCCATCTCTTAGTAAACCACACGAATTAAGTTATATACCCAATAGCTTACTGATTGGTGTAACATCGCTATTAACAGACGCACCATTCAGAGTGTTATGGTTGTTTGGGATATATTCTGCAGTCATATAAAGACAGGGAACAAGAACTCTTATCGATGATTCAATTTAAAATGCCCTCTACGTCACACCGCACTTGGTATGTTTCATTGGAAATGTTTCATAATACAGACTACGCTAAAAACGATGAAATAAAATGTTCACCGAACTCGCCCCTCAATAAGTGCATTGTTGCGCGTGCTGTGTGGCATGTGGCACCGTCTTGTAATTCGAGCTTTCAATGAACATACACAACACCCACTTAGTTTGGAAAATTGGCTCTATCCCGGGCTAAACTTCTAAACTCAGCCCATCTGTATGCGTGCATATGTTAGCCACACCAAGGTTAGGTTAGGTTTGGTTGGTGGGTTGCCCAGCGAAATCGCCAGCACACTTAGAAAATGTAAGTACATTGTGATACCCATAGTCAGCATATGTAAAGGGTGATTTTTTAAAAGCTATACGAAAGTTTTTCAAAAAAAAAACACATCAAATTCAGAAAAATGCATGAAATCATTATTTGAATCGATAGTAGGGTCCATATAATTTAATGTTTGAAGATTATTTCATGCAAATGTTGACCTTGACTGCGCCTCAAATGGTCCATGCGCTTAGTCCAATTTTGGCATACTCTTTCCAACATTTCGGCCGGTATCTCGCGAATAAATGCTTCAATGTTGTCTTCCAATGCGTCAATTGAAGCGGGCTTATCTGTATAGACATGAGCTTTGACATAGCCCCTCAAAAATAGTATAAAGGCGTTAAATCAGACGATCTAGGCGTCCAATTTACCGGTCCCGAACGTGAAATAAAATGTTCACCGAACTCGCCCCTCAATAAGTCCATTGTTGCGCGTGCTGTGTGGCATGTGGCACCGTCTTGTTGAAACCACATGTCATGCAAGTCAAGCTCTTGCATTTTGGCCAAAAAAAGTTGGATATCTTCTCACGGTAGCGCTCACCATTCACAGTTACGTTACGATTCGCATCATGTTTGAAGAAGTACGGTCCAATGATGCCACCAGCCCATAAGCCACACCAAACTGTGACTTTTTCTGGATGCATTGGTAGCTCTTGCAATGCTTCTGGCTGAAAATTCACTCCAAAATCGACAATTCTGCTTATTTACGTACCCATTGAGCCAAAAATGAGCTTCGTCGCTGAACACAATGAAAAATGGAAGAAGCGCGCTATCAACTTTTTTGTAAGACGATTCATGGTTAATTTATAGGCCAAACTGAAGATGTTTGACAGTGAAACAAAACACGAAACGTGCGTCAGCTGTTTAAACCCGTGTTGCCAAAAGATAATTGCTAAAAAATCACCCTTTACAAACACTAATCGCCAACTCTAGTGATAGTGTTGTTCATTTTATCCTATCGGCAAACTGGACCAGATAAAGCGTACTAACTTTTCTGGGATTTTTCAATCGGACTTAAATCGAGGACTCCTCTAACCAAGGGCAGGCACTCAACCCACTGCGCCATCCAGCTGTTTCAGCTGTTTTAGCCACACCAAAATATTCCTCTTTTTTAATTGGAGATAAATGAAACTTCATGTCGATATTTTAACAAAAAGCAATAAACAAGTAACCAATCGAATACAATGCTCCCTTGTATACAATAAGTGCGGAAAATATGGCCCGCAGATATTGCTGAACCTTCTGTGCGAATACTGTGCTTGTATGCATTCATGTACCAAAGGCAACCGGTTGGGTATACCTAACTGCTTAGTGGCTTGAATCTCTTCTCTGTACACAGTCGTGTGTAGGTCTTGAACGTGTCAGTACTTGGAGTGCATTTAGAAAAAACTGGCACACTAATTGTGACTAAGGTAAGTTCGACTTGAAAAATCTGTTTAAGATACTCACATCGCAACCAAGTAAATTGCACATCAACCGCTTTCTTGAGTAGGAACAATGTTGACTCGTAGCGTAATAGAGTGGTTCTTAAGATCATCGTTCTTATGCATAAATTCTTAGGCATACCACGGTCTTGTTCGATGAAGTTGGCTACGGCTCTTCAAACCATCCTTGTGCGTGTAGTTTGTGGAAAATGTCTGCTAGTGTTGAGGATATCAGCGGGTGACCCTTTCGGGTTTCCCTTCGCTATTCGCAAAAACCCTTCGTTTCGCCTGTACTCGTGAAACTTTTGAAGGTCTTTCACTTTCAGGAAGACGATGAAGGCAACCATTGTTTTTGATAAATTTCATCCTATACAGTGGTCATGTAAAGAAACTGTCCGAGTTGTTTTTGAAATATTCTTCTTTCTATATATACATAACT
This sequence comes from Eristalis pertinax, assembly GCA_907269125.1. Lineage (NCBI taxonomy): Eukaryota > Metazoa > Arthropoda > Insecta > Diptera > Syrphidae > Eristalis > Eristalis pertinax. The sequence goes on along the minus strand of OU026145.1, from coordinate 44,280,169 downwards.
AAGTGGCAAAAAGCGTATGTTTCCCTCTACCGCCAGTACTTTTCAACCAATTTAGTTTTTATAAAATGCGGTGCTGGGCAAAATAAAATAAATTAAATAGGTGGCGCTGTTGTTGTTGAACCTTTGTTTAGCGCCCTTGAAGCGGCAGAGTTTATCTAAGCAAGTACTATGTATGTTTTTACTCATTTGTTATTGAAGTGAGTCAAGATAAATAAAATGGAAGTTTAAAACATTACAAAAATATGCAAATTATTTCGATTCAAAATCTAAAAATGTAAGTGTCCCAAATTTTTCATGACTCACTGTAATTTCTACATGAAAAGTTGCTGATTTGACCCAGTGGCTTACATTTCTACTGTACTGTACAGTCGCATGCAGTTCGTGAAGGTGTCCGCACTTGAATTCGAATCCCATTGAAACCCGATGACATTCTAATTGGATCGCATACAGTGAGTTAAACACTCATGCTTGACGACGGTCGATATATTTTCAATAAAATGTCCAAAGTGAAACACTCTTATATGACCTTCCGTTCAATTTGAGGGTAAACCAGCTCCGGCATCAAAAAACTTCCATCATCACGAAGTATTCCCACAGCTGGGGGGCTGCCATAATTCCGGTTGAAATGTCATCAAGAAGCCGAACGAAAATATGAATTATATTAGCACTGTGTGCAAAGTCTATTCCTACCTATTAGCCACTAGAACAGGAGCGCCACGCCAGAGTGAATACGTCGACATGTGAAATTCGGGCAAAGCCGGTTCTGCCGAGAGTGCGAACGCCGCGAAGAAGTCCAATCAAATTCATATCTGGCCAAAGCTGGTTCGGCGCAATTATAAATTCAATGCCATATGCGAAAGTAGAAATGATCGCTTACCAGCCCCTAATCGAAACCGTCAAGAGGAGAACAACATTGCAAACCTGTTCCATAAAATGTGTAGGAGCAAAAGGCGAAAGCTGACATTTATCTCTCACCGTCGTTTTCGTTCGTTTATTTCCAGAATCTTTGTTTTTGCAGAAGAACAGGAAACGAGTTCATTTATATACATTTACATACAGTATCTCTTAGGCTTACTTCCTCAATGGCTTTGGGGGAAGGTACTCAGAAAGCACGTTGTTTCCGATCGAAGATCCACCGCCCGAGACGTATTTGACTCCGCCAATGGATGAGGATCCACCCAGCACGGAGCTACCGCCCCCACCAAGTACAGATCCGCCAGAGACGTAGCTGCCGCCTCCGAGAGACTGGCCGAGGCCAAGGCCTGAGGCAAAACCGCCTCCTCCAACGAGCTTACCCACTCCTAGGCCGGAGACCAGACTGCCTCCGCCCAAGGATGAGCCGACATTTGAGACGTAGCTGCCTCCGTTGCCGACAGCACCGCCGCCTCCGATGACGTTGATTGATCCCGCAGATGTTCCGGGACTGGCATAGTTGAGAACAGGAACAGTGCCGCCGTTGATGAGGTTTGAAGGTCCACCGAAGTTGTCATACTGCGACTGGATGTGCTCCCTGGCATGGGCGAGATCTTGGGCAGTGCGGTACTTTACGATTCTGACTTCGGGAGCGGTCTGTACGTTCTCCTGGATCTGCTGCAGCTGTCCGACAACCTGGCTGGCGTCGTTCTCCTTGCTCAGCAGATAGATGGCTGTGCGCTGTTCGATGGCCTGCTTGGCGATCTGCAGAGCGGCGTTGGTGGCGGCGTTGTTTTCTGGTGCCTTGATGAAGATCACTTGGAGGTTCTTCTTCAGAATGTTGCTCAGCTGGCGATGTGTCTCGCCCTCGTTGTGAGCTTCCTCGGGTGCGGAGAAGTAGTACACTTGCTTGTTATACTCAACTGTCTGGGGAACTGAGTTCAGGGCGCTGAGGCCAAGAGCTGAGCCACCTCCTCCGACGTTGCTGCTGTGGCTGCCGTAAGAGTTGAGCACAGCGCTGGCACCACCAAGAATTCCACTTCCGCCCGAATAGCCGCCACCGCTGACAATGCTGCCACCGCCGATGAGGTTACCACTGCCGCCACTGTAGCCGCCCGAATAGCCTCCGTTTCCGACGAGTCCACCGCCAATCAGTCCTCCGCCGCTGACAATGCCGCCACCTCCGATGAGGTTACCGCTGCCGCCACTGTAGCCGCCTCCAATTAAATTGCCACCGGACACGATTTGACGTGTGCCCGAAACTCCTGGTCCGTAATTGTAGCCCAGCTTTGCGGCACTGACCGCGGCCAACATGAATCCTAGAATCTGTTGAAAATATCGCAAGAAAAAAATTAGCCCCACCCAATCCAGGAAATGGGTCCTCTACTCACAATGAATGCTCGCATGGTGCGTCTTTCTTCTGCGTTGGCTTCTGGCAAATGAAATGCTCTTAACAGATGGCTTTCGAGTTTTATAGTTGCATATAAGGAACTGGCTTAAATAAGAATTCCTCTTCCTCTACGAGCATGTACCGGCGGCATACATGCTCACCTTCTAGCCAACGGATCGCCGCTCTCGGAGAATGGGTCAGCCGGCTAAATTCGACTTGATTTATGTTATATCTATTATCTAATATTTATTTAAATTATTCCTTACCTACATATGTATGCAAATGTGTCGGGGGTAAGTGTGGTGGACTAGTAGGTAGTGGGGCTCTCAACTTACCGGCGATGTAGGAAATGCGTACGATTGGCTGTCGGGTGCTTGTGTGGAATCTTCCCGGCCGCTGCGAGCTTTGCATGTGTCGTTAATTCTGCGGTTTGAAGGACCATTTAAGAGTAGATAAAATAAACACGTATTTTCGGACGAGTTGGATTGATGTCACATGTAAGTTTTTTTTTTTTTTTTTGCATTCAACATCGATCGCAATCAATCTCTGAAACCTGATTGACACTAAAAATGCTTGACACCGCTTTGATTTTATTGCAAATGAAAGTAGGCGAGTATCTCAAGTGCGTGTGTCCTGCATCGTGGTTGTCGGAGACAGAGAGGCTCTTGGATAACTGGAAAGACAGGGCTGCCAGTTTCGTTTGATGGATTCTTTTGATGAAACCTCTGGCAGTGCGACACGTCATCTTTAAATAGCACCAGCAGGCTAGATGCTACTTTGGTGCCAGGGCTTGGGTGACTCATTTGACTGACTCTGAGGAGGGTTGTTTTATTTCGCCATATTGGAAAATGACACACAGAGTAGCAATAAATCAAGGAGAGTCTAAAAGAAAGTTTGTTCGGTCCACAGGTCCTTCTGTAAAGGCTTGAGCATTAGTCTAGTTCAGTCTAAAGTGCACTCAGTTTAGTTGAAATCTGTTTATTAAACTAGTTCGTTCTCTAGTTCATTTAGTTGAATGTAGTTCTCTGCTTAGGAAATAGAGTCTTATGCGATTCTCGTCATGTAATGCAGGGTAATGCATACCTGAGTTTGTTGAACTAAATGAACTAAAATAAAATGATGTTGCGAACTAGTTCACTTAGTTCATTTGCTAGGGCTCAATTTTGAACTAGATCGTTCGTGAAATATATAACCCTAGTTTGCATGTGTAAAGGGTATTTTTGGCTGTCTGGTTTTTCGGTGTTCTATTGTTGGCAACTCACTCACGATCCGAGACATGTTTCAAAGTCAAACACACTCATTTAGCTTTGCCCAAACAACGTGGACTAATTAATGCATTTTATTTCCAAAATTCGTGCTCTGTAAACTAAGATGTTTTATCGAAAAATTGTCTTCAAGGACAAAGCTCATTTCTGGTTTAATCTTCTTCTTCTTCTGGGCCTGGGTTCAGCCTCTCCAGTTATGGCGATATCTGGGTAGCTGCCTCCAGTTAGGCATACCAAGTAGATTGAGGTCATTCTCCTTTGGTCCTCCACCAATCACCATAGACGCTGTCGTCCTCTCCTGCACCTGTATAGTCCCACAGGTCCAAGCGTAGTAAGTAGTACAAGGGCCCACATGACCCAGCAACTTGGGCTTTGGATCCATAGACGCGAGAATAAGCTCATGTCACTGTACAGCCAATGCAGTTTCTGGTTGAATCATCTTCTGCCACAAATAGGACCAATAATTGCACGCGGATCGTTTCTACTGAAGAGAACAAGGACTTCCCAATCCCCTTTTGAGATTGCCCATGTCTCCGCAATGTAGATCATGACTGGAATGATGAATGTCATCCATAACTTGATCCTTTGAGACACGACTTGATTACTCAATTCCTGCTTGAGCCCAAAAAATTCGTTGGTTGGCAAGTGTTATTCTGGGTGCTGATGTTGTTACCACTCTTTACTGCGGAGCCGAGGTAGACGAAGTCCTTGACTTACCCGAAGTTATTACTGCCCATTGTGATGTTCTGTCCATGACGACGATGTTGTGTATCCTTTCTTGAATACAGACCATTTTAACCGTTTCCGCATTAATGCCAGCAAACGCCTCACTGGCAGTACGGTGCGTCCTGCCAATAAAATAAATGTCATTTGCGTATGTTAGCTAGACGGACTCCTGGTTCCTGGTGTTGGTGTGCATGTCTTGCGCAATCTTCTCCAGAATAATGTTGAATCAGTTGTATAACAGCGCGTAACCTTATCTAAGATCCGTACCAAACTGGACGCAACAGCGAGTACTCTCCATCATCACTCTGCACAGTGAGGACGTAGAGCAAAGAATGTCAAAACTAGATATGGCGAAAATCACTTGTACTTGTACTGCGAGACGCTTAAGCTTCATCTTCCACCTATGACAATATTTCTCGAATTTGTAAATCGCCGGCTGTAGTAAATTATATACTTCGATGAATAAAGTCCCATCTGCGAATATGGCAGTATCATCAGCAACCATTGCTGCCTTAACATTGTTACCAAAGAAAGGAACGTTGGATTCAAATATCCAGCGGACTATGCAGGGTTGTAGTCCCCATTTGGATCACATATAATTTTTTTGCAGCAGTATAGAGCCAGTATAGAGCCTCGAATGCTCTTGCCTTTCTGAACGCTCCTGGATGTTCCCTAATTTCGTGTCTAGAATGAACATATTCCACTGTTGCTCATTTTTAGAGGGAGTCTTCGTATAGTCGGAGGATAAAAGACAGTTTCCTGATGAAGACGACTAGTTCTGCTTTCTGCAGATTGACACCTATGCTGCATAGTACATTTTTCTAGTTAAAAGACGGCCGCATGCGAAATATCCCTAAAAGTATATATATATATATTTCGCAGAGGCATCAATAACAACATCGTCTGCATAGAGAATAATCTAGCACCCTGTGCTTCCTAGAATCAGTAGAAGTTCATTCACTACTACGTTCCACAAGAGAGGAGACAGCATTCAACCCTGTGGCATGCCTCTATTAACTTAACTCTATCTACTAAGTTTCCCACACATTTTAACACAATACAATATACAACATCCGTTTAGGTGCTAGAGCTCCATAAACATCTAAAGTTTAAAATTTGAAATGTTAGATTACTCAGAGGCCGGACACGCAGCTGAGTGGACGAAGTTCAGCGTGGCATAGATAGTCGGACAGAGATAGCTCTAGCGGGAGTGGCTTGCTGGTTTAATCCCATGTTCATCTCGGACTGTAGCCCAACACAAGAAACGAAGCAGAAAGAAGTTCGCCTGTTTAAAAAAAATCGATGATCGATGATCGATGATCAACTCTGTTTTATTTTTATGTCGTGGAAATTTGTTGTTGACAGGAAAGCTTTTATAAAACTAATAAAACCAGGGGTTGGTTGGAGAAGAGGATGGATTGCCTAAGACTGTTGAAAATAATTATCAATTCCTCACGAACAAGCTAAATAAAACATAATAGAAAAAAGTATATGAACTCGTGGTGGCCCGTGGCATTGTGGGTATGTACGCCGACTCCTACGCACTTGGACCTACCTGTCTAGGTTCGATTCCTGGCACGACAAGAAATACTTTTCACGACCCCACCTCTAACGAGTCACTGATAATGCTCAAAGAGTATAACTGTCTAGAAAAAAAAAGCTTCTCAAACTTGGCCGGAGTCGGCATAAAACTGTAGGTCCCTTCCACTCGTGATAGAACAATAGCACGCACAACACTAGTGGTTGCTGAGAAGCTAGACCCTGGTCCTCTACGGGCTGTAGCGCCAGTAGAAGAAGCAAGAAGTACACATCGAACTACTTTCATTTCAAAAAAAACAGTTACGGTTCCTATTTCGAACGTAGAGCAACTTTTTACAGCCCTACTGTAAATATAAACGTTTACTACTCATACATGCAGTTCCATTGAACTCCAGTTGAATAATCTCTGGATAAATAATGTCCGAAAAGCATCAATACGACTCGAGAAAAAATAGATGAAGCACAGTCATTGAATTTATGAGCCTCGCGCGTTTCATGCAAATACATCATGAGAATATGCCAAGTTCCCATACTGAGACGTTAATAAAATTCCATACAAGTTCTAAATGCACTAATGAGCTCGTATATGACTAGAAATACGGAAGTTCAGGGATAGCTTCACCTCACTTTCATTTGGGGAACAAGAACAAGATTGTGAGTGATTAGCTCGAGCTCGAAAACAAATAAACAAATAAAACCCGTCATCAGAATTTAAATCATCTGCGAGATCTGCAAGAACAGTATCGGTGTTTATACACATTTATTCATTTATTCAGAATCTTTTTTGATTTCTTTTGTTAAAGGAATAGGAAAGTTCTTGGCGAAGCAATATTCTTCCGTCATATCCACGAAATGCATACCTGCTCACAAGAGTGTACGTTTGGAACGGCATTTGGTGCTTCACCAGATGGTGCTGATTCGTTCTTGTGGTTTGGGATTCCTGTTCTCTGACACCGACCACTGGTGGTTGTCTGATCTTGATGCCTTAGTTCCTGTTCTGAGGTCCATCATTTGGGATGATTATATTAACATTTCGAGCCATAACCTGAAAGTGGGCGAGCAGCTTCATTACAGAATACTTGCTGATAGTCAATGAATAATTCATGAGAACCAAAAAGAAAACAAATATGTTTCGATTCGGGCTGTGATTTACAATCCTTTTTAATCCGAACAGGCGTTTCTATTCATGTCGTTTGTCTTGTATGAACCATTTATTGTGCAGTCTGTTGACTGAATTTCGCACCATCATGAGTGGGTAACCTGAAAGTGCGAGATCCTGTTGTTAATTCGACGAAATGGGTGTGGATCTACCAATCACACAGACACACAGAAGTGCTGGTCTTGACCAGAAGACAGGAACAAGTTCTTTGCGGTTCTGTTTATTCTATTTATTAAATAAATTAATTAAAATATATACAAGACGGCTGACGAGATAGTCAAACCTGCCGGCTACACGTCCTACTCCTACCTACCCGACGGATGATTGAGGAAACTTTGAGCAAAAAAATTAAAGAGTTAATATGCCGATGGCTACGTCAATAGCTACCTATGTTGACTGTTCAAGGACGCCATCATCCGTTCTCACTGAGTCGTGGAAACGAAGGAATTTGGATACATTTACTGCTGGAACAGCTCGAGGCAACGTTGTGAACTTCCATTGGCAATTCTGCCATGAAAAAGTTATCAATTTCTTGTAGTCCCTTGGAAAAGGATTTCGTTGCTCAATTGAGTGTCGTTCATTCGGAGTACAACCATTGAGCGTTTTCCAGTAAAAAAAAAAAACATGCAAATTGTCTGCCAATTGCATTTGGAAACCATTATCCACAACTCAATCCCACGCAAATTTTAATGGATTCGTGGCAAACCACTATCGAAAAATGTATCTGAATTAGCGTCGAGTCGTATGAGGCACAAAAAATGTGTTTATTGTTCAGTCCACCCTTTCCATATCTGTCTCATATCCAAATCTAGTTGCTTAACCTAAAGAAGGTGGGCCATCTAGTGGTTTTATTTTTAATCATAGGTTTACTGACACTGACACCTTTTTCCGCTCGAAATCCTGACAGAAAGTCAGTATATTACATCCGCGGAACGAAATGAGTCGCTTTTTGCTTGAACTACGTTGGGCAATATTGAAAACTCCAAAGTCCAAAGTGAGTGCTGTGTAGCCCAAAAAACACTGCGATTTCTGAAAAGACGAAGTTATGGCCGAAATGAAGCACCCACCGCTGTTGCTGTACGCAAGTTTGTGCAAAAAGTTCTTGAGACTGGTGTGCTAGTGGACAACACTCATGGTACCCGTCGTCGTGGCCCAGAAAGTGAGACTCAATTCACGGACATCAACTCTCCATCGATCTGAACAGCTCAACAATTCACGCACTAGCCTGAGGAGTATTCTGCTCAAAGATCTCGGCTTATTCGCTTAAAAGGTCCAATTGATTGAGCAGTTGAAGGTGCGCGACCATCCGCTTCGTTATTGCTACGCAGTTTGGGCTCTAGAGCATTTTGAATTGGACAATGATTTTGGGCGAAAAATCATCTTTTCTGACGAGGGGCATTTTTATCTCGGCGGCTACGTTAAAAAACAAAATTGTCACATATGAGGCTCGGAAAACCCGTACATCACTGTCGAGAAGCCAATGCGAGAGTTTGGTGCGACCAGTGGAGTGAAATGAGGCTGCGAACAACGTTTCGGTCAACCATGGACGTTACAGAGCCATGTTAACCTACTTTTTGCTTACTGAAATTGAATGCACGGATTTGGACGTCCTCTGGTTCATTCAGGATGGCGCGCCCTACCACAGAATCCATGACAAAATCGAACTTTTGCGCACCAAATTCCCAAATCAATTGGCCGCCGATTCGACCCCTTTGGACTTTTTTTTGTGGGCAGCCGTGAAGGACCGATGTTACGCCAACAGTCCGGAAACGATTCAAGCACTTAAGGCTAATAACATCCAAGCAATCACTGAGCTGCAGTCCGAAACAATCAATAATGTCTTGGATAATCGGGGCGACAGAATGCACTACTGCGAATCCCGGCGAGGCACCCACATGAGCGACGTTGTATTTCATAATTAGGGGGTATGTTTGCTCTTACGAATAAAACCATAATGCAAGGAAGAAGTTCAATTTTGCTCATTTTATTGCATTTTTAGAAAGAAACTTGTATTTGGCCCACCAAAATATGATATAAAAATACGGGGAATATTTTTTGGGGCCTTGGAACAGAAGTGATTGATTTGAAACAGAAACGATCGCATTTCTATAAGAAAAATTAGTGTTTCGTTACTATCCTTCTGGATTTCGGATTCGGTTACTAAAACTAACCCATCCGAATTTAGCCTCCAACGACAGTTATAAAAAATAGTACCTTTAAGGCTAGTTATTGCACAAAAATACGTGAATTTCAAAACTAGAGGAAAGGTAACTTTACAGGGCTGTATCTCGCATATTTATTGACAGTCTCCCAAATTTTGGGAGGACATACAACAGTTTACATCTAAAATGAATAAAAGAATGACATTGTTCGTATATTTTTTCCGCCTCTGCGGCACTACCCTGTCACTTGTCAGAAGCGACCTCGAAATCGACGAAAAGATAACATCTGTCAACATGTAATTTTTCCAGGATAGACTGCGTTGAAGTCCAATAGGTACATTTTGTACATTTTGTACATTTTGACATGACTTCCACAGAATGCCATGAAGCGGAGTTTGTCAAAGCCCAGCCTTGCGTCCTCCTATGTTAGCAAAATAAAGCCGATTTTGATGTTTGTTTCTTTATCGGTTTCATAAATGAAATAAAGCCAAGTTGAAGTTATTCGGCTTCCCGTTTCGACATGAACTGGAACCACTGTTATGGAGTAACGCTAAGAGAAGACCCGTCGTTGCTTGAGCTGCTGAAATACCGCTGAAAGCGGTGAAAGTGAATGTCTGACGTTTGGAGTGAGGCTTAGCGAAGAACAGATTTGTGCCAGCAATATAGCTCTTCTTTCGTCTTCTCTCGGTAATGAGGCGTTACTTCAAAACTATATTTGCCATTTAATTTGTCAATATTTGAAAAATGTCGGCTTGCAAGTAAAATGCAGCGGTTTCTTGTTCGCAGGTCCGTCCCCAAAACTCATTATGACTCTAGCTGTTACCAGCAAGATTAGATTTAGTTGTTTATCAGGCGTGACGTATAGCCGTGGCGTAGTGGATATGTGCGTCGACTCACACAATGATTGACTTGGTTTGATTCCCGACACGAACAACTTTCGTCATTCTCGCCTCTCGTGAGTCACTGGCAATGCTCAGGGAGTAGTCCCATCACAAAACATCGCTCCGATTGGAGTTGGTGTAAAATGCTCAGTCCGCTAAAATGATGGCGAGGACAATAGCATGCACAAAATGAGTAATTGCTGCATCGGCTAAGATCAGGTCCACTTCGGGTTATAGGCCATACATTTTTTCTTACATTTTAGTAAGGCGACAAGCAATACCGCCCCTTTCCTGACTTCAGGTATTCGGTAATGCACACAAATCTGTGAGGAAACGTCTGTGACAATAGAACCACACGTCATCCACAGAAGCCCGAACTTGGAAGTCACAGCAGTCATCTTCTAAATTGAATGTGTGCGGATGCACCAAACTGGTTAGGATTTGCTCTGACCACCTGTCTCTAGTTCCGCATGATAATTTGTTTGCGGTCGCGACTTGCGGCTGAGACATTAGTCAACGTCGCGACGTCCCCATCTCCGCAAATGCACCAAGATAAAGCTGAAAAACTTGCTGCCGACCAGAACTGACCTCACCAACTTGGACGGTGAAGGACCTTGTCACTGCTGAGCTCAACCGTTTCCTTATTCATCCATCTCCTGCGTGTTGGCATTTCAAACATTTTAATAGTGTACGCTTAAGATGACGAAATTGCCACGAACGTTTCATCGACTCAATTTACACGATCCATTTGACAGGAAGATTTAAATCAGAAATTACTCGCTTTGCGAAAAAAAGTAAAACTTCACAAAAATACTCCGTTTTGCAACCACAACGTCCCGTGCAACAGCATCAATGGCATTGCGTGGGATTTAAGTTGTCAATTAAAATGCAAACGTGCTTCTGCAATTTTCTATCAGTAATTAAAACCAGAGATTATGTTGTTTCATTCGAATGACATCCGAAAGCCACTTCGACAAACCGAAACGATTATCGGTTGTTCAATGGTTTTCTTTTTTAATTTAGTTGATTTGCTGTACACGACCGCCGCGCCTCGTCACGCCGCTCCAGTTGTTCTTGTCGATAACGAAACAACGATGACAGAAGATTAAATTTATGTCAGCACCACCCCCGGCGTTTGGGGTGGCACGGTTTAAGTGCCTTTTTTTTTTTGACGTTATACTTTTTTGCGGGACGCATTGGTAGCAGTGTAGCTAACCACTAAAAGTGTGAGTTCTATGAAAGCTGTGTTCATACAAACATATCGACTGTTGTTTCGATTGCTTTTGAAATTAAGTTCAGTGCGGATTCATTTAGTTTTTGCCTCACAGTGTGTATGTTTTCGATCGACGAACACGAAGAGGTACTTTATTTACTTCAGTATTGCTGGACACATCCTTAGAGCATCACTGGGAAGTAAAGGGTGATTTTTTCGTTATTAATTGTCAGAATGAAAGCACGGGAATTATGATAAAGTGTAAACAACTTTTATATGAGTCGATAAGCAAATCCTTGCACACTCACATTTAAAAGATTATTTCAAGTAAATGTTGACCATGACTACGTTTAAAATGCACCGCTTAAAGAGAGTCGGAGTCCGATTTGGCCGACATTTCGCGAAAAATACTGGTATTGTGAAGGGCAAATGAATCAGAATATTGCGGCATATTCCAACGCAAATTGGAATCCACGCTGAGACTACGGCTAAATAAGTATGACAGACAAGACAGTGGTTGCAGAAACATGGACGTTGAGATCAAAAAAAGTCTGCCAAACATCAGCTGCCAAGCTTCGCGGCAATCTTGTTCTGATGGATGGATAAGAACTACAGAGAAATGAGTCCCTTACGGTGTTCTTTCAAAAAGTACATGCTAATGAATCCGCCGGACCATGTGCCGTACCAAACAATGCATTTTCGGGGTGTATTATCTAAAGATCACCGATTGCAGCTCTTTTTTTCTATGGCTTGAGGTTGCTTATACGACCACATACGGCAATCGTCTTTATTAACGTAAAGAGCGCTGAAAAATCTTTTAAAGCTTTTACGTCTTTGCCACATCGAGCGCATGGACACCAATACTCCGGCCTCCTGGTGCGAGTAATAGAGGACGACCGAAGCTTTCGTGTTTAAGACCAAGTCATCCCGGACGTAAGCTTAGTCTTGATGACACGAAGCAGTGCACCCATGACTGTCAACGATGGAAGGCAGCTTTTGGTGAGGTTTAGACTCTCCATGGGCCGCAATCCGAAATTATTTCACCAGCAGCATTCTGATCCAGATGAAGCCCACGAAAGCGGAGATAAAGATGAATAAATAATGAAAATCGTTGGTAACTAATGAGGATGAGTTGTCACCAATTGCTGATTTCATTGGATCACATATTTGAAGCCTGAACCGAAAACAATAAAATTTAGTTCCAGTAGCATTTTTTATGCAAAAAATACGCTCCACTTAGACCCCTTATGGTGCTGTCTCTTTTCGGCTCCCCCTTCGGGTAGTGGTTAGAATATACCCGAGGTAAGGCATGCCTGTCGTAAGAGGCGACTAAAATCCATGAGCTGAGAGCAATTGGTTTAGGATACTTCCCTATTCCAGTGCTAGTCGATTATGATGGCAAGCTCGAAAAGAAAGTGATGGGAAAAAAAGGACGCTCCAATCTCAATCATAGATTGATGCTGACAAGTCTACGGCTTTTTTGAATATTAGTGGTCAGTCTTGGGATGTTATGGCATCCTACTGGTAGCTTGACGAGAGGCTATAGTCTGGTTCCACAGGAGATCAGGAAAGCCCTGAGACAAGCATAGGTCTCTGCCTGATCAATTGAGGTTGGCCCCAAGTGGAAGCGTCGTGGTGGCTGTGGCTTAAAACCGCGGGGAGACCTACATGTCTTAGAGTTAACCTGAGGAAGGCAGGTAACTCCGAGACGTGAAAGGAATATGATCCAAATCTGTGTGGAGTTGCAAAACACAAACGGGTGATACGACCCAAAGAGTAGCAGAGGTCTTAGATCGACCAAGGTGGAGAAATAAGTCCATAGGCTTATTTCAAAACTTGATACTTGAGATTCCTACTGAAGGCGTCTGGTCCAGCGTCGAAAAATGGTCCGAGGATTAAAGGAACTCGTGGTATAAGCCTAATCGGCAGTTGATCACGTTAATCAATTACTCAGTTGTTTTTTTTTTTGGCTTTGTATCTTGGTTTCTCCCTCGATGACCTCACTGCAATCGTCCCTTTTTTGAAAAGTTGCTGTCATATTCCGATGTCTTTTTTAACCATTTCGTGGTTTTAAGGCATTTTAGACTATTCTTTTTATCTTGACGTCCGTCAGTTCCTCGAGGTGGTAAAATGAATAGCTGATCAACAGTTTTCTTCTAGTTACTGCAAGGGCAGAACGAGTACCGAGGTAATTCAGAGCTGTTTCCTCATCCTCTTTATCCCTTTAGCTTCTACACAAGTCATTGTAGAGCGCTTCGAGTCTTCTGGGTTGGTTGCATATGAGTCAGTGTCCAAATATTGCGCCTACTACTTCGCTAATTTGCATTCTGTCTAAATCTAGGACAGCTTGTGTTCTGTTTGGATTTAGTTAGGGCACTCATTTATGCCGCCGTTTGTCAGAATCAATGATTTTATTACTTGCTGTGATTAATGGGCTGTCTCGTGATTCTGTGTCAGTGCCAGACTCTCACACTTCCTTTCTAATTCGTTGGCTATTTCGTCTCCTGGAATACTCTTGTACTCAGGGACCTTGCAAAGGATAATGTATCATCTGTCCGCTATCTCCTGTAGAGATATGCGGCAGAGTTCTACCATCTTGGAGTTGATCGGTGGTGTTTCCAGAGCCTTGATAGAGCCTAGCTGTCTGTGCATAAAACAACATCGGACTCATTGGGAGTAGGAGGGCTGCCTATTGAAAGGCTGTTGTTTCTGCCTGGAAGACGTAGTGCCCGATAAATCTCTGGTAGCCTAGAATATATACACCTGAACCTGTGCATTCGCTCAGGCTCGGACCCTTCATGGGTCGCCGGCCTGATAAGTAAGTAACCGGTGCATTCATCCGATTTGGATTCGTCTATGTACAATTGCACAGATAATCTTACGTCATCTTACATCTTACGTCTTACGTCATTATTGATATATTTGGAACGTATGACGGCCGCAACTAGTGAGCACATGGCGTAATCTTTAGGTTCAATTTTCACATACTTTTTACAGTCCATCAGGTTGATCCAAACGTTAGTAATTATATCTCTGTACCACTCACCGTTGACTGTAACGTTTTGACCATCATCATTTTTGAAGAGATGTGGACCAACAACTCTTAGATCATGTTTTTCAGAACAAATTTGAGCAATTTATAAACATTGCCACTGGCAAGTAATCAGGACACCCTATACCCAACTCTACAAGTAATAAACACGATGCCATCAACGCCGCCAATCGGAGGTGGATGGCAATAAATCAAATTCAATAAATCTAAAAAAAAATAAGCACACTCCTTTTTAAATTGAAAGGAAATCAGTAAGGTGTAGTTGGCATTATCACTGGTCATGGCCTATTCGGCACACACGCCAGATGGATGGTAACCCCCCCCCCCTACAATGACTTCTGTAGGAGCTGCAGGGACGAAGTAGAAGAAGAAACCACGCTTAACTACCTCGGTACCTGCTATACACTTGCATGGACAAGGAAAAGCACGCTAGGCTGATATTCATTTAATAGCCTAGAAGAAATGTCAGATATTAGAATTCTGCACATAGCTAAATTTATAAAAAAAACACACAAGTGGCTGTAAATCAGCAAAGGAGTGCATCATTCAGGATATGCCACTAGCAAAATAATAATAATATATAATATGGGTGACGCTACAGCCCGTAGAGGGGCCAGGGCCTAGCTTCTCAGCAACCACTCGTGTTGTGCGTGCTATTGTTCTATCACGGGTGGAAGGGACCTACAGTTTTATGCCGACTCCGAACGGCCACGTTTGAGAAGCTTTTTCTAGACAGTTGTACTCCTTGAGCATTGTCAGTGACCCGAAAGAGGTGGGGCCGTGAAAAGTATTTCTTGCCGTACCAGAAATCGAACTCAGACAGGTAGGTCCAAGTGCGCAGGAGTCGACGCACATACCCACAACGCCACGGGCCACCACTAGCATACCAGTATATAATTTCAGGTGTTTAGTTAGTGCCCTACAGAGGAACCGGTGCGTAAGCTGCCGAATAGTGATATCACAATGGATCCAATTAGGATCTAAGTGGGCCAAAACTGCTTAAGTTACGGCAATCACATAAACCTAACCAAAACTAAACATTGCTCGGCGTGAGTCTACTCACAATGAATTTCCATACCAAACAAACCTCAAAATAACCTCAATCGGCTGTCACAAGCAACAAATTTTGGCTAAACGAACTATGTTGCCTTCAAAAAACACATTAATTAATTTTAAATTGCATGTCACGTGGCATAGTGGATGTATGTGCGTGGACTCTTATGCACTTGAACCATGGTGTCCAGGTTGGAACTAAGCCTATTTGCACCAGCTACAAATTTCAAAGAGATCGGCGACATTCGTTTCGGTTTTCCAAACTTTTTCCCATCGGCTCTCTAGCGGCTATGAGCGAACGTCTAAAAAAGAAAAGATTCACATCCAAAAATAGACTCCCAGAAGGAGAATAAGTCACCAACTAATATGACCTACGCCCTTTACCGAATGAAGAACCAGTATCCATAAACATTCTTTTGTACAGGCTCGACGGTGATCCACCGTGCGAAATTTTGCAGAAAACATGTAATGGCCATAAATTGAAACAAACCTTGACCGATCGGATTATCAAAACAAGCCCTCAGATTAATCCACCCTGGCTTGGGTCACTAACATGTTTATATTAGTTGATTGCTCATTAGTCTGCCTGCCAAGTCCCGAATGTATTTTTAGAAAATTAATTCGAATAAGACTTTACATGGGAAAACTTGTTTACTGAAATTGTAGTTTACCCATTATGCTATCAAAGAATTCAAGCCAAAGAACAGGAACAAACAAAAGCGAACTTCTCACTTGGCCAGGTCGAAAGAGAAGAAAAATTGGAAAAATCCAAAAGGTGTATACTTACGAGAAATGCATAAATCAGTTGGAGTTCTGAGTTCGACAAATGTGTTTTATGAGCGGGTTTTGGGGAATTTTTCTTCTAGGTGAACTCCACTCTTAGATCCTGGTTGGAGAAAAACCAAATTTAGCTTAGCTTGTCAACCGGATTCACTGACGATGGAGGATCTTACGCGTATTCAGCTGCGAAATACACTGGTTTCCAAGTCAAAATCGAAATCCGTCCAAACACCAAGAGATGCACAAAATAATTACATTACCTTAAGCTGGTGGAAGAAATGATGGTGTTGCACAAACAACTGAGTTTTAAGCCAATATATGTACTAATCACCTCAAATAAACTGATTGCAGTCTTCTTGAAGTCACAGCACTTCCATTTTAAAGCCGAGCAGTTAGGAAAACTTCACCAGCTCCGGATCTACAGTCTTTTCAATTGACTGCTGCCTGGCATCAGTTGAGTACAATGCAAAAGCGAACAATTTGCCATCAATTCTAATGGCTGTCAATCGTCAATGGGGTATTAACTGCCAGTGCATGAGTTACGTACTGCAACATTGCATATAGTAACGATGAGTCATTGTGCACACTGCATCAATGGAAGTGCTTCCCAAGGAATACCCAAGATAATGGGTATTGTTTAGGTCAATTACTTATGTGCTGACGATGCACACATAGTCTGATATAAATCAAGGTAATGCAGCTACTTCACGTCAACAACAACCATCGTGCTGACGTCAACATTACTTGATTATAATATTTATTAGTTCGAGCCAACGGCCTATTATGTTGACGCTGCATTACCGCCAATGTCTTTAGTTTTAAGCATCTGTTGTAAATGTTAAAATGAGCAATATTTTTATATAAAAGACGGGAAATAATGAAGGATAAACGACAGTGTTGATACACATTAATACCAGATCGTCTTTCATTTTCCACAAATTCTACTACAATGTGAACAACTTAGAGTGACAAATTAATTTCATGAAAATTTGAATTTGTTTAATAATAATGAAACAAAAATTCATTCATTCAAGTTGACGTTCAGCTTTTGTTGCGATAACGTCATGTATTTAATTATATAGGGTGATTTTTTTAGAGGTGTAGAACTTTGAAATGAAATAAAACAAAGATGTTTCTTAAAATTGAAATGAAATTTACTCTATTCAAACGATAATCTTCTGGCATTATGATTTAAATATGATTTCTGGCATATGACCATCACGGCTGGTTTGGACGTAGTCTAATCTGGAGGTCCAATTTTCGATGACTTTTTCCAACAATTGTGGTCGTATATCGGCAATAACGTGGCGAATGTTGTCCTCCAAGTGGTCATCGTTTCGGGCTTATCGGCTTAGACTAGCGACTTCACATATCCCTACAAGCGGCGTTAAATCGCACGATGTTGGAGACCAATTCACGTGTCGGTAACGTGAAACTATGCGGTTACCAAACGTTTCCTTCAATAAATCAATTGTGACACGAGCTGTGTGACATGGTGCGCCATCTAATTGAAACCACAGCTCCTGCACATCATGGTTGTTCATTTGATGAACGAAAAAATCAGTAATCATGGCTCTATAGTGGTTACCATTGACTGTAACGTTCTCGCCAGCAACATTTTTAAAGAAGTACGGACCAATTATTCCACCAACCCATAAAGCACACCGACCAGTCAGTTTATGTGGTGTCTCAACATACACTTGAGGATTGTCATCACACCAATTATGGCAGTTTTGTTTATTGACGTATCGATTCAACCAAATGTGAGCATGGTAAAAGTATACGTGTTTCGAACAGAACCATAATTTTCAACATAAATTTGCACAATTTGGAATCGTTGTTCAGACGTCAGTCAATTCATGTTGAAATGCCAAACGAAACTAAAAATAAATCACTTGACAGCTGACAAAATGGCCTCCAGTTAGAATAGCGTTGCCAACTTAAAGTTCTATGCATAAAAAAAAACACCCTTTATATATTGTACAGACAGTGAGTCCGAACCTCAGCAAGCGATATGAAAATGAACAATAATCCTTCTGCCTTACACACAATTGCCCTACAAACCGAGTGTAGAATGAACGTCGGTGCGCTGAATGTTGTTGAACACCTAACTATACAGATTTGTATATTCTATACCTCCAAAAAAAAGCACCCTATACTAACATTTAATTTAAGTGTATACATTCATCCTAAGATTTAAAAACTAATAAAGTTTGATTATTGTGCTTCCTGCAATTCAGGCATTCTGCCTGGTGATTTTGTGAGTTGTGTTAATTTCACTCACATTGTGTGAACCTGTCCGAAGCATCCCTCCAACTCAAAAGATTAAAATCTGCAATGGCATGTAAAAGGATAAAACGAATAATGCATTCAAATGTGTCAACTGGTAATCTCACAGCTACTACACCCGTACCTGCGACTGAAGAAGCAGACAACACCACCGGTGACAGCGTAGATTGAAGGAATGTTTCGCGTAAAACACCTAAAAATCAAAAACACTTCTCTATATTTCGACTCCATTAAAAGACGTGGCTCCGCTGTTAACTCAGTTGGCAACAAAAAAAAAATGGTTCTCGAGAGATTTCTGTACCTTTTCTCTGTTTTAAGTGCTGCCAAACTTTTGTAAACATAATTTAATACGGGTGGCATTACACACCGTCTCCACTTACATGGTGATGTCCAACATCACATTCACACTCTGAACAGTCATCAGTGCATGTTTCCATGCCATGTCGATTCATTGGAACGTTGGCCTCCAAAAGGTAAGCATCAAGAGACCACCAACCAAACAAAAATCAAAAAATGATATTGGCCAAGAAAAAATCTGCTAAAAATTGAAATTCTTCTTCTTTGGGCGCTGCAGACCGATGTGGACTTGGGCCTCACCCAACATGTCTCCCCAGTCAGCACGATCTCTAGCCAGCTGTCTCCAGTTTTGCACCCCAAGCCGGCTGAGCTCCCTCTCGACTTGTGTGCAAACACATTGTTCGTGGACACCCTCGATTGCGTTGTCCCACTGGCTCAAAATCGAAGTTTCTTCGGGCCGGAGCTAAGCTGTCAATATGCTCTACATGTCCTAGCCATCTTAGGCGTTGGATCCGTAGACGCCTGGCTAGACTCATGTCGCTACAGCCCATACTGTTGGTGGTTGAACCTTCTTCTCAAAATGCACAATTTTTCTCTCGAAAATACCAAGAACCTCTTCATTCGCTTTGGCCTCTGCCTCATAGAACAAAGAACAAAGGTCTTATACGGATTCAACTTGGTCTTCCGAGTGGGGGCTCTATTACTCAGTTGCTTCTTGAGCCCCTAGAAACAGCGATTGGCAAGAGTTATTCCGCGTTTGATCCCAGTACTGGTCTTGTTTATACTGTTTACCGCGGAGCTGTGGTAAACGACGTCCTGCACTACCTCAAAGTTACAACTGCCGGCGGTGACGTTCTGGCCGAGTCGTCAATGTTGTGCATCCTTTCTCGATGGCAACATATATCTCACTTTGTTTTGCCCTCGTTTACCCCCAGACCCACTTTAGCCGCTTCCGTTTCAGTGCCAAGAAATGCCACATTGATGGCTCACTGTCTTCTACCAATCAATTCAATGTCATCCGCGTATGCTAGCAATTGAGCGGACTTCTGCAAGCTCGTGCCTCTTGTGTTGGCCAGTGAGTCTTGCAGGATGATATTAAAGAAGTCACATGACTCTCATCATCTATCAACAAAAAAAACTGTATCGTCAAAACTACTGCAAGACTTTTGAGCAGAGTTCATGTCTTGTCGTAAGTCGGGATTCTACGACATGATGTTAAATTGGGCATGCATTTGTTTTTCTCCACTAAATTTGATCATGCCATGACCATGAACAGGGCATGGTTCATGTCCAGTGGAGACGATGTGCTACAGTCCCAGCTGAACCTGCACCTAGCTCCTGTAGACACGACTTGTATTGTGCGTGCTAGGCCCTTCTCACGAGGGGTCCTACAGTTTCTATGCCGATCCCGAACGAACAATTTTGAATATCTATTTCTAGACAGACTATTTGAGTGTTGTCAATGATTCAATGCAGGTGCAGCCATGAATGTGGAAATTGGTCGTGTCAGGAATTGAACCCAGAACCCATTGAATCGGGGAAGATCCTCATAGTTACTAGCGGAATCTTCAATTTACTGTCCGGGGTACGGCATGGAAGATCACAGGACATCCGTGCGGATCCTAGAGTCAATGCTCTATACGCCTCGACGCGGCGCGAATGTCGGAATAAAACGCTAGATTCTTGACGCACACTGGACAGAAAGAGAGCACACCTACGAGTGGTTGCTGCTGAGTCTAGTGAACTCCGAACAACACATCTCTATAAGCAAAGAAATCTTACATCGGCTACCAGAGTTGATGTATATACTTGTGCTGCCTCAGAAATCGGAACGATCCTCAAGTGGTTACGTTACAAATCTCCGCAGAAAATTCGCACTCAATGTGCATACTTGAGCAAACGTCGTGGGCGCATCGAGTGTCCACTCCAGGGGACAAGCGTTATATCTGTTCACTCAAGCCTCCTGGCAGGACGGAGGACGGTGTACATGTATTTAGTTTAGTTGCAAGGCATTATCTACGATTGTTTAAATATGTAGCTCGGAGCTAGTAACTGTCTTCCTCTAGTCGGGCATTCTCTCCAGTTCCGCATCAATGTGTCACTTAACACCCCACGTTTGATAAATTCTTCAAATGAAGGTAGCCCCTAGATCAAGAGGAGCTTAGCGGTAACTTTGAGTTTCAGGTCGATTGTCTATTGAACACCATCGAAGTCTATTCACATTCCATGAACCCAACATCGCCGTCTAATTTTTTCTAATTTTTTTCCGTCTGGCATCTCTCGATCTATGACCGACTTTTTTTTTAAATAAACTTGAATACCATAAAACTGAAGCGACGAACGTGTCTTCAACGCATACGAACATTGCCAACCGACCATTAATTACTGAAGCTTACCAGAGTTTAACTGCTTAACTGCAGAGTTTAACAAGCCTTCAAAAGCTAATCTTCCCAAAAATCTTAAACAGTGACAACCGGAAATCGCTCAGGAATAACCTAAAGCCAAAGCTAAGATGCAAGATAAGAATCCGTCGGTCGGATAGCAGGAAAAGATAAGTCCCCCCCCATGCGACATTTTCAAGGCAAAACGACCTTTCAATCGAGAACGCTATCCGCCATTGTATCATGCACTTAATTTTCCCACAGACAATATATTGTATTGTTCAACGAATTCGCTGTCACCCTCATGAACTCCGTTTGTTTGTTTCATCTGTCAGCTTGTTGTAAGTGTAAGTGGAAGTGTAAGTGTACTCAGCGATGTAAGATGTGCGCTGCTTTTTTTTTTACTCATTGCATCGATTTTTTCTGAGCTGAAGGTGGCCAACGGAGAGGCAACGAGAGAGACAGTTAAGCAAAAAGCTTTGCGAACAATTCCGAAATTGTCTTCTGCGAAATTACCACAGCGCCATTTATCCTGCTTGCTGTGGCAACAAACAACAAAAGGAAGCCAAGCGACCATTGTGTGCGCTCAGCATTGCTGTCTTTTTTTTTTTTGCGTTGTTATTGTGTCTCCACTCCGTACAGCCCGACGAGGTGGCGTCTTTTTCACGCTGAGACAAGAATATAGTTGCGAAGGGCAACGGAATCATGGAAGATGCATATGGCATGCATTAAGCCGGATGTTTCTGCGAAGCAAGGATATTTTCCTTCCGGAAATCCAAAACAAATTTGAAATTTCATGAAGGGCACTCCGGACACGTCGCCGCTCTAAGAGGTGAACTTAAGTTCATACAGTGTCACCGTCACCTACACGCTCTATCTTCAGGTGTTATCTTTTCGGTGTGGCTTGCTGTTTTTTTTTTTTTTTTGGTGTAGGTACACTATTCATCTAAAGTGTTATCCTGGAGTGCAGATTGAAGCAGCTTGAGAACAATGAATTAAAAGGAGGTCAGGACAGTTCCCTCCGTTCGTCGCCACCGCATTTTTGCAATCTCAATCGCAGGGACAATGCAGGCGAAAGTGTGTGTGAAGGACTCTTCTTTCTCGTTTCTTAATGGATCTTTTGTGCACGTCGTATTGTTGTCTTTCCACAGTACTCTGTGGTTCTCGAGAAAGTAATCCCTTCGAGGGGATAACCCTTAACGCTTATAAATTTGAGAGTCTTTAAAATGCTGTCCCTTGAGCATTCCTATATGAAATTGAATGGAATTAACGAATTGATATGCTCTGGTTTGGGAGACGTTTTTTTGCTTGTTTTACTTTAATCAAGGACCCGTGTGAAGGGTCATCCAAAAAGAGATGTCATGTAAAAGAGTACGTCTACAACTATCATTGTGAATTCTTGCAGCTTTCGGTCATAATCAAGTGCCATCTTGCACACTTACAGTGAATTCAGTCGACCAGCCAGAGCGTCTCGGGCAGTCCCATGAGATCTACTTGACAAATTACCAAACAAGAGAGACTAATTGAGGCATCAAGTATGTCCCTTTCTAGAATTGTATAGAATTTCGGGATATCCTCAATCATTTTGCACCTGATCCTGCGCCAAGCCTACCAAGGTATAAGGTCCAGTTAACACAAGTAGTTTAGTTCGCAGATCACGCACTAAAGCAAGTGTGCATCAACACTCAGGTGGCGGCATGGTGCACGCAAGTGGAAATTGACATCAACCAACTATGCTAAGGAAACTGGAAACGGCTGGAGAGGCTTTTTAGAAGCGAAACTTCTATACCGCACAGGGGGTAGATCGAATACGCTAGAATTCATATGTTACGAAAACCGACACTATTTTATTTCCTTCGTTTTGAGAAGATGTTCGTTGCATACCTTTATCAGATGGATAATTCGTCTGGATTTCTGGTTTGGGTTTTAAATAAATTAATAGACTGGTTGTTGGAAGTGGAACTTTTGAAGCTAAGTTACATGCCAGGAGTTACGGGAAGGCGGCATTGACGAAAAACAACAACATCGATGGTCACTTTGCAAGAGGAGCTACAGACACTCAGTTTAAACCGATTAAAGACAATAGACAGTCTCCTCTTAGGTTTCTTTACTGCAGGGAGGGGATTGTCTATATGTCCTTTAAATTGTCAAGGTCAAAGCGGATCTTTTGACTTCTCTCGGTGACTTGGCTGAAGGATGAGGACCAAATTTGGAATCCTTCGTACTATTAAGGTGTTCCAGTGATCGAGCAACAGGAGTGACAGTATACTAAAATACTTTCAACAACACAAACATTGTAACTGCGCACATAGTATATCATCGAATGGGGACTAAGCAGTACTAAAGAGTGGTGCCTGTCAGCTGGACTGAATCTAAATCCGCCAAAAGCCACCATAGTATCTTTTTGAAGAAAACACAAACTGGAACGACTAAAACAAATTAGACTGTCAAGCACAATAGTGGCTCCAGTAAACGAGTTAAAATATCTAGGAGTCATCTTAGACAGCAAACTCATCTGGAAAAAGACACACAGAAGAGGTCACCAGGAAGGCGACGCGTGCTTTAATGATTTGTAGAAGGTTTTGCGGGCAAATCCCGGGGTTGCAGTCCAAGGATCCTTAGATGCATGTACAATAGAGCAACAATAGCATAGTCCAAAAGAACCAACATGATCAGCGCAAGAGAAACACTCAACAAAGTTCAAAGGTTGGCATGCCTATGTATTACAGGGGCCATGAGAACTTGCCCAACTGCCGCCATGGAAGTGTTACTGGAGCTGACTCCTTTGCATCTGATGGTCGCAAAATGTCCAAATAAAACAATCATTAGAATCGCAAAAGAAGGGATAGGAAAAGACAGGTGTATTATATTGAGACAATTCGATGCACTAGTCAAACAGCTACCACTCCTGGCCATTTCGAAGGATGACGCGATTATTAAATTCAATTTCCAAAAGGAGTTTACCATTAATCTCAGCACTAAAAAGAGACTGGAGCTGTAGATTGAGCTGCAATACGGCAAAATGGTATACGGATGGATCAAGAACTGTTGAAGGAGCCGGGGCAGGAGTATTTGGACCCCAGACAAAGTATTACGAACCCATGGCCAAATGCACTAGTATCTTTCAAGCAGAAGTCTATGCCATAGGCAGATGCGCTCAGATCATTCTTGACAGAACCTATACCAACTGTGACGTAGCAATAATGTCGGACAGTCGTGCCGCTATCCTGGCACTTGACTCCTACATCGTAAAATCCAGGCTCGTGTGGGAATGTCTACAGAAGCTTAAGAATCTGAGGAGGAGATACCTGGTCATATTGGGATAGATGGCATTGCAATGGCCGACACCTAAGGAAACTAGGAGCATCAGAAGAAGGTCTCTGCAGATTCTGCGGTGTATATTGTGTGAAATTACCAATAATCCTCTGTGAACATTTTAACGTGAATTTTGCATCTGCAGAGTCTCAACCATTAATAGACTTTCTCGATGTTCAACTCCAACTACGAAAGAC
The DNA here is from genome assembly GCA_907269125.1 of Eristalis pertinax. Classification (NCBI taxonomy): domain Eukaryota; kingdom Metazoa; phylum Arthropoda; class Insecta; order Diptera; family Syrphidae; genus Eristalis; species Eristalis pertinax. Next base: position 44,255,558 of record OU026145.1, on the reverse strand, counting down.
GTAAGACCGAGCAGAAGCAACGACGAAATCTGGCACCACTATTGATGCAAAATAAACATTTTTCCTGGGCAAAAACGCCCGATTTCTATATCGGTTTGAATCTAAAATGTTTATTTGGTACTTAATCTAGTTATCACAAACCGAAAAAGGAAAAGGTGGAACGGAAACATAATAAAATATCTTTGTTCATTGATATAATTGACACAAAACCTGCCTAGACCTTAAGGTGATCCTATCCTATTCTTTTCTAAGCTATAGAACGTAATAGATTCAGACATCATAACATCTCTAAAAATTCAATCAAAAAAAAATTCATCGCTATGAAGTTTCAGGTGGTGGCTCGTGGCGTTACCCACATGCGTCGACTCCTACGCACTTGGACATAGCTGTCTAGATTCGATTCCTGGTACGACAAGAAACACTTTTCACGGCCCCACCTCTTCCGAGTCACTGACAATGCTGAGTGCAGTATATCTGTCTAGAAAAAGCTTCTCAAACTTGGCCGTTCGGAGTCGGCTTGAAACTGTAGGTCCCTTCCACCGCGTGATAGAACAATAGCACGCACAACACGAGTCGTTGCCGAGAACCTAGGCCCTGGCCCTCTACAGGCTGTAGCGCCGCCCATATTATTATTATATTATGAAGTTTCACTTCTGCCTCGTGACTTTCTACGCTGTTCTTGTTATTTTCGAGTAAAACGTTCGCGAATTTGTAACTGGCGCCCGAGCGTAACAATAATATAAAATGTAGCCCAGCACAGTGCCTGTCTCTCAAACCGATCACGGGTTCCTTCATCTGCTGCAGACAATCACCATAGTGTTGCACCACTAAGGAAGTCTTCGACAGGTTAAGACAGTTAAGTGCGAGACTGAACCAGATGAAGTGGTCTTTTTTTTACCTATTTCCTCTTATGAAACCGTTCAGCAACCACCCAGAATTCCCCAATTTATGTCAACACTTGAAATTCTCTCCGATAACTTGAGCTTCATAAATGCTCGCATAGGGATTCATCTAACCTGCAAACACAATGAACTTAAATAGTGAAATTATGAATATCTGTTACGAAGTGCTCTACGTTCATGTGCCACTTAAGGCTAGTGCCACACACTGAGTGACGAGACTACTCCCATTGGCAAGTGTCATTAAACCAACTTTTGTAGCATTTGCATACCACTGGCTTTCCTTTCAACTCGACCCGCATGCCTTAGAAGCATTTCCATGTCGATGAGGAGTACGATGACTCTAAAAAAAAAGCCCCTCTGAAACTGCCCAGTCTGCTTGAAAGACACATAACTGTCATCTCACGAGGGGGAGTCGATAAACTTTATCACGGCAGCTATCATCGTAAAAGATTGTCAGCCCAAATGTTAACGACTTACAATCAGAGCTCGAAGAAACTAGATTTTGCTCAAAAATAACATTTATTGCTGAAGTATCTGCGGTGAAAAATCATCTATTAAATTATGATGTCACAGAGCTCAAAAGAGGAGACGGAGAGGGAGTAAGATACGACATCTTCTTCTACGCACGGTATGAACATCGTAAAATGAGAAATGGAGGAGGAACGCACACAAAAAAAACCAACAACCTCATCCGTCTCATTGGTTATTCATTCGAATTGATGTAAAACAAACGACGTCATTATAATCCACTTCAAAGTTGAACCTCATCATTTTTTTTTATGTTTATTGGGTTCGGTGTGATGAGAAAGTGAGGTTGACGACCCAGCAAATGCTTTGATAGCGTTTAGGAGATGCAGTCGAACTCGCAAAATCAAAAGCCATAAACATTTGCTGGGCGGCTGGGGCAGTCATAATTGCGGTCAATGGCTCTTGCAAAAATAACCTATTTATTGTTGATGTCGTTGCTATATGATGGTGATTTGAATTTGAGTTGACCATTTGGAGCCGATCTGCATTATTGATGATCAGAGTGAACGAGCTGTTCTGGAGTTCAATGGCATGAGAGCGAGTTGCTTGGAAATAAACGTCCTTTTCTCACCAGCAATGGCAGTGACCCCAGGATTGTGGTTGGGCGGATATTTAGACGCAAGCAACAGCCGAGAGTGTTCAACTTACATTTCTTGCTCTTGTGGAACCTGAACTCATACAATCCGTCTGTCCAGCAAATCTGACGCAGGGTTGACTGGGCCCTAGCTTCCCCAGCAGCAACAACTGGTGTGCTAGTGGCACATCACGAGTGAGGGAAAACTTGAGAATTATTCCGTCTCAAAATCGCAAAATTTAGCTTTTGCATTGTCAGTGACTGTAGAGATGTCATGTAATAAAACAGAGAGTTGAATTGGACGAGATCAAACCATGGATCTTAAGCACAAGCAACTCACTTATCCACCCTACCTCTTCTTCTACTTCTTCTTTATTTTTCCCTACAGTCCGGGGTGGACCTGGGCCTCAACCAACAAACCTCTCCAGCCAGCATGATCCTTCGTCAGCTGCCTCCACTTGCGCACACCAAGTTAGTGGACGTCCTTCTCCACTTGTGTGCACCATCTCCTTCGAGGACGCCCTCCGTTGCATTGTCCCAATGGCTCGGAATCGAAGACTCTTCGGACCGGAGCTGTGGTGTCAATCCGCTCTACGTGACCTAGCCATCTTAAGCGCTAGATCCGAAGACGCTTAACTAGATGCATGCCGCTGTACAGCCCGTACAGGTCGTGTTTGAATCTCCTCCTCCAGACGCCATCAACGCAAACAGATCACACGCAGAACTTTTCTCTCAAAACGACCAAGAGCTTCTTCATTCGCTTTCAATAGCGCCCATGTCTCTGCGCCATAGAGCAGGACAGGGATAATCAGACTGTTTTATAAAGTCAGCTTGGTAATTCGAGAGATGGCTATGTTACTCAATTGCCTCTTGAGCCCAAAGAAACAGCGATTGACAAGAGTAATTCTGCGCTTTATCTCGGTCGCTGTTTACTGCAGGGCCGAGTTAGACGAAGTCCTTGACTACCTCCAAGTTTCTGCTGCCCATTATGACGCTCTGTCCGAGGCGTCGATGTTGTGTGTCCATCCGTAATGAGAGCATGTACTTTGTTTTGCCCTGATTTACTTCCAGACCCATTTTAGCCGCATCCACTTCAATGCCAGCAAACGCCTCATTGACGGCTCGCTGTGTTTGTCCAATCACGTCAATGTTGTCCGCGTAAGTAGGAAATGACAGAAATGTCAAAACTAGACATGCCGCTGTATAGCACGTCTCTATGCACGCTGTCATATGCGGCCTTGACATCGACGAATAGGTGGTGGGTGTCGGTCTGCATCTCTTGAGTCATTTCTAGGATCTACAGTAGTGTGAAGATTTGGTCGATGGTGGACTTTCCTGGCCTGAAACAGCACTGATATGGACCTATCAGAATATTGACGAATGGTTCGAGACTTACGCACAAAACGGCAGAGAGGGTCTTGTACGCTATGTTAAGGAGACTAATCCGTCGAAAGTTGGCGCAGTCAACTTTCTTGGGGGGAAAACCAACCCCAAGGAGCATTTAATTCCCTCCGTACTCTTAGAAAAACTGAATATAAACAAGGTTAGTTGGACGCGGATAAGACTGCTGTTTCGCTTCTCCAAATCTGTTTGTTTGTCCGCAATGTTAAACCTTCATGAGATAAGATTCGGTGTACGAACAGCAATCCTCCTTCAACGTTTCTAATTTAGGGCGATCTGGACTGGCGCTCAGTAAACCATTTGAAAAAAAGAACTCATAATCCGAGTTTTTACATAACACGATTAACTACCATGTCATGCGGAAGCTTTTCGTTTTGAATTTTCCCACATTCTGTTCGATTTCATGTGGCAATCTACATCGTCCGAATTAATTGATCTTATTAACCCTGAATCACTGAACATGGAAATTAGCCCCCATTGCACTTTGAAAGACTAATATTATGTCTTTTACATATTAGTACAAACACTTTGGCATTGGGCAGTTGGGAAGATATGCAATAATTGTGCATTGCCTTGGGTTTAAATGCCGCCTTTTCTTTTATGCTCTCTCATCATCAAGTACTACGAAACGACTTGCAATGAAACATGGAATTCTCTAGCGTCAAGAGTCAAGAGTAAGAATGGGACATCTATCGGTTCAACAGACCGTGTTCCACTATGCAACCAGGTCTCTGTCAGAGCATCATAGGAATAATCAGCAGCAGCGAGAAAGACCTCTTATTTGGTTGTTTTTATTGGTTACATTGCTCCCACATTTGTATAGTGAAGTGAGAGGGAACAAGATGCATTTGACAATGAATTATTACATAGCAGCAGTTGCAACGGCAGGAGAATTATGGTGAATTATGTTTGAGTTGTTTGGTTTTGAATACCCACATCATCGATCCTATTATGGTACACAATGCAATTAAGGAAAATAAAGGGTGGTTAAATCTTAAGGGCCGATGTTGATTTTGAATAAAACCCAAATTATTTAGGAAATTATTGTCATTTCTTTTTATTATGATAATATTGTTATGGTTCAATTATGAATGGAATAAAATATCGGCCAAATGGCCGCCGCGACCTCCGCCGCACACCTCCATCCGATGGTCCAAATTTTCTATGCTGTTAATGTGCCGAATTATCTCATCCTTTAGCTCTTGAATTGTTGCTGGCTTATCGACGTACATCTTTTCTTTCAAATAACTCCAAAGAAAAAAATCCAACGGTGTCAAATGACATGATCTTGGCGGCCAATTGACATCGCCACCACGTGAGATAACACGGCCATTGAATTTGTCGCGCAAAAGAGCCATTGTTTCGTTAGCTGTGTGGCAAGTGGCACCGTCTTGTTGAAACCACATATCGTCCACATTCGTATCTTCCAATTCGGGCCATAAAAAGTTCGTTATCATTTCACGATAGCGAACACCATTCACAGTAACTGCCTGACCGGCCTCATTTTGGAAAAAAAATACGGCCCGATGATGCCGCCAGCCCATAAACCGCACTCTTTGTGGGTGCATTGGTTTTTCGACAATCACTCTTGGATTATCATTCGCCCAAATGCGGCAACTGTGCTTATTGACGAATCCACTGAGGTGAAAATGTGCCTCAACACTGAAGATGAGTTGCTTCGAAAATTGATTATCCACTGTTGCCATTTTTTGCCACCATTCTGACCATTGACGACGCTTGAAATGGTCAAGAGGCTTTAGTTCGAGAGTCAATTGCACCTTGTAAGCGTGTAAATGCAAGTCTTTATGCATAATGTTCATCAACGACGAGCGTGAGAGGTGCAATTGTTGGGCACGACGATGAGTTGAGGTGGACGGCTCTTCAGCCACACTATCGCGAACAGCAGCAATATTTTCTGCAGTACGAGCTGTACGAGCATGCACTGGAGTTTTCACACCTCCTATAGACCCGGTTTGCTCAAATTTTTGCGATTTTTTCGTTTGTACGCAGATTTGGCCGATTAAATTGACCGAAAAAATCAAGAAGTGCACGATATGCATTTTGATTTGAACACCCATTTTCATAATAAGCCTGAATAACTTTAGCGCGTTGCTCGATTGTTTATCTTTCCTAGGTTCAAATTGAATTAGTCCAAAATTGAGAAATGTCAAACGAAATGCAGAAAAAAACTTGACGCTTAGGTGTGGTTCACATTCAACATCGGCCCTTTAAATTTAACCACCCTTTATTTAGCATGTCTTCCGGAACGCCTAGTCTAAAGTTCATATGGCTGAGCGAATTATCATCAACGCCGTCAGTTAGCTTGTAACATTTCAATTTAGATGCGTCTACACTAAATGCAGATGAGACTGAAGCAAGTAGGGACTGACAAATTGCAGAAGATTTGGAAGAAGATAGATGCAGCCACTTAAGTTGAGTTTTGTTTTGCAAGTCAAAACCCAGAGCGGTGCTGTTGTTTGTTCCAATTATAACTTTCTCATGCTTGTTTCAACGGTTAGTTCTCATAGTCAGACGTCGGTATCATCAAATGCAATAGGTGTGGAGCAATATGTTCGGAAACAGCAGATGCGGTAGTGGGAATCAGCAACACAGGCTGAACCAGACAGAGAGACAGCAGCTATTGCAGGCACATTAGCAAGAGCCGCAGCTGTGCTAGGAGCGGTAACGTAAGTGGGACCGGGAACAGCAGCAGAATTGACAGCAGTCATTTATGTCAGCAAGCGATGATACCGATTTAAAGGCTGAGCCAAGGTGCACAATATTAGCAGCTAACAATGATTTGATTTTAGGGAGACCTGCGACAATTCGGGGCAACCGTGGACTGTTCGCGGTTAGTAGAATAAGAATTACGTATAATGCCGACGCTTGGGATCGAGTACTATGGGTTGTTTTGCGAATGACTACTAGGCCTTTTAAATCCTTGTCCAAATTCAAGATTGATTGAATATAGCTCTGTTGACAATCTATTTGGCACACACACATTCAGCTTAGATCGAGCAGAGACCACATGCAACAATTTATGCTCGAAAATAGTACTGACTTCTTCATCTGGAAACGGATTGTAATGGTTTCAAGTACACTATAGCTGCCTTCCTTCTTTAACTGTGAGCCGGGCACGGGCTTCAATCCGTCAAGACCAAGCTGTTTGGAGGAACGTTTCCTCCTCGACAGCATATATTTCGTCTTATCCTCTTTGACCTTAAGTCCAGCTCGTTTCGCCTGTTCTCCAAGTGTCAAAAATTCGGCTATCGCATCGAATAGCTACTTGCGATGAATGCTGCCGTATGCGGCATTTCAGAGACTCTGGTCTTCTCCAAGATTTGACTTAGTGTGAAGATTCGGTCTATAGTCGATTTGCCGGGCCGGAAGCTGCACTAGTACGTGTCGAATGGCGCTATACAAAACGGCTTTAGACGTTCATAGGGCACGCTGGACAGGACCTCTGTAGTTAATGCAGGAAATCGTCTACTGCCTTGCAGCGTCAGGGTAAGTGGCTGCTGTGTGCATAGATTACGGAGAGCACCGGTAAGTGACAGATGATGCCAATCATGTCCCCGCTGTTATCGGAAATGTGGAATTGGATCTTTACACAACTTTCATAGATAAATAGGAATAGGATAAACATAAGACATAAAGAAAAAACAATCTCAAACATGTTCACTTCGATAAATTGCTCCCTGAAATTGGCACATCTGACGTGTTGATTGGCATTCCTTGATATTTTATCCCGGATTTTGTGTGGCTTGGGGTGGGCTCGCACGTCCTGATATAGTAGTGAGGGAGGTAAATCACCGACACACTGTTAAAATGTGGGCTACTTGTGTCAAGAATTCTCGCTCCTGTAAGCCACATTTCGCCTATTTGCTTTCCCCTTCTCTCCTGTTCACATTTGCACTGTTTCGCCTAAGATCTAGTCCTTAATTCCTCCAACTGTCCTAGTTTTTCATCAGTAACTCCCCACGAACTCCACTTGCCTTCGGCAATTCATGCAGCGAAATAATCCATTTAATTCCGGGCAACCACTGCGCCTGCGTCTCCTTCAAATTGCCCTGAATCACTGAGCATGTAGCCAGACACACATTGATTTACTAATCTGATCCAACGACTCACTCTGCCGTGCACCCAACAGACATTTTTCTGCCAAACGAATTTCGAGAAAAATTATTACATTTTCCAAACTAAAAAAGAAACCCCTCGTGTTGTACCAGAAATGAAATGGCGGCGGGTGGAGTATCAGCAGCAAGTGTACCAATAATGCTACTCACTGCTTTTAATGGCCTACTCCACTTGTGTCCACCCACCCGCTGCTCGAACAGGGCACACATTCCATTCGCACTTGCACTGCAGTACAACAAGCTGAAGCCATTCAAATGCCTTGCCTGTACATATTTTTTTTCTGCTGCGTCCTTGAAAACCAGAAGAAAGGAAACCCGAGACGTGATTCGCCCCAGCAGATGCCTACAAAGATTCGTTTCCCTTGCTCACCCACACCACGTGGAGAACACCCACATTTTGCGTTCACTTGCCCATGAACGGAGCACTGGCAGCTATTACATAACACTCTATGCGGGATGCGAGGAATCTGCCGCACTGGCATATGTACGCCGACGAAGCAACCTGAACACTGAACACTGAGCACTGAGCACTGAACTTCCGCTCCCTGTTATGGTGTGCTTTCGTTTGCTTTACGTAAAATTCATACAAATTATTCCGCACACCACTTGATGCGAGAGGACACGAGGATGATGTGAATCGGATTCCGTCCGCAGTCCGCACCCACATGATTTCGCTTTATTCCTCGGAATTGAATCCGATGTCGGGAGCTGGATGTGCGAGCAGCTTCGTCGGCAAGTATGTACTCGCACCATCCAGGCACAGGCACAGGCCTAGGCGCAAGGCACACACACTCGCCCGCACTTAGGCTCATGAATTGTTAATCTAAATTAGGTTCCCCCGCAATCACAAGAAATTTACATATATCTCGTTTTCATTTACATCTTGATTACGCCAGCCGTTCGTCGCTTTGTTAATTCATTGCGGGAATGATGAACAGCACGACGCGACGACTACAGAGAGGCGTTTGCACACCTCGTGGCTCTAGCCTCCGCTCACCGGTCACAGCGTGCAAGTCCAGGCGAGCCGTGCCTCCAGTGCACGAGATTGAACCCAGCGCCATCGATGTGTTGAGGCGAATTTAATAAGAATCATGTCAGCCGACTGTGCACCATGCCCCCATTCGATTCAAGGACAAATGGCGGTGGTCGCCGGGACCGCACCGCTAAAGACGCGCTGCAGTGGGAATGAATCTTAACGTCAAGGATCCCTCTCATCGCTGGGATTTGAAGTTTACTTGATTAGGGAGCAAATCGAGAAAAAAAAGCATCTCTCCTTGCTCCAGTTGTTTATTTTTCCTTTCATTTCACACCAACTCGGAAACTCAGCTCGACGGTGGGGCGAGGGCTGTGCGATGAGTAGCGAGAAAGTGAACTGCTAAGCGAAAGGACCGAGGAGCAGTTCTCCATCTTGGCGTAAACAAGGAAATCGATATGCGGGTGCGGGTGCGAGTGCGAGTGCTGGCGCTGGTGCTGGCAAGCATTTAAGTATTTAGAAAGGGAAAATATACTCGAGTTAATTAAAGTTTAAAGCTTACCCAGTTTTAAGGGTCTTACCCAAGGATTACAATCATTTAGATAGTATTTGCGTGGGCCACACTGTGTATTAAGACCGAGCTGCACACACAAACAGCCCTAGCACGGCTCCCGCACACCGTCAGCGCTGGCATATTGATGAAGGATGCCATAACAATTATGCCCAGCAAAGGGCCTTGGGTTGGGTCTTGGCCAGGGATTAAAAAGACCGTCAATCAGTTTAAAAAAATAGTTAACTGGAAAACAATTTGGCTCCGAGCTAAAATCAATGAACGGAACGTCGGGTGTTTTTGATTTGACCTTGTGAGGTGTGCACCGCAATCCTCAGCTCTTGCCGTACATGGGTTGGCAGAATGCTTTCCAATGCCATTCAAATGTCGTTTCATATATCGTACGTGGCCAGTTGAGAAAGTTTTTGCAATAAATTCGGCGATTAAGGGATCTGAACGCTTCGGCAAAAGTCCCATTTGATGTTGTCAGTCAGCCCCTTTGGGGGACTCAAATGGGAACGGCCACCGTGCGAGAGGATCCACATCCTGTGGGAATGGCTTGCGGACTCACTAATAGCGAGTTAAAGTAAAAATATGTGCACTTTACCCTTCTCAAAAGGAAATCCTGCTACTGTCATGGACGAACTAGTTTTTCCTTTTTGTTTTGGATTACAGCTGAGCTATAAAAAGGATTTTTGCTGTTTACGAGGGTAAGTGAATCTGACTAATTTCTGATTCACTTTGGCTAGCGAGTGAAGTGAAAGTGAGTCATGGCCGCCCTTCTCTGTTCCTCTTTACGGTGACAAGCAGACACTTATGACGTTCTTCCGATTTGTGGTCCGAATCGGACGTCGCCGTTTCAATCACATGCGTCAAACTGAACTGTTATTCGATACTGTGAGCGCTTTGCTAAGGTTTGCCGTTTAACATTGGAAAAACGTGTTCAAAATGTGAAGCCTTACTAACAAAAATAGTAGTAGTTTCATATCGTGGTCTAATCTGTATTCCCGTCCATATTCATTTACTGTACCGGCAAACAACAAATATAAAAACACTCAAATGTCTTCTTGCATACCTCTGATGAGGGCACCCGTCGGAGGACAATAACTCGGCTATAACTTCAGGAATATTCGTTTTTACTGCGTCAGGAGTTTGCGGATTGTGTACATAAACATATTCCTTTGGATTTAATAAAATATCAACACTGCAGTCCAGGGTGGACTTGTTCTTAACACCAACAACAACTCCGAATAAATGTATAACACCGAATCTTATATGAAAATGTTCGTACATACATTCGAAATCAATCCAATATCTATCGAATTAAAGTTCCAATAATTAGCAGAACTTCATTTGTATATTTTTACTCCAACAGAAATGCAGAACTAAATTGTGTCCCTTGAATTGTGTATTTTGAAGAGAAGAGGGAGTGACTGTTGTAGCCCCTTTCTTGATCTGGGACTCTTGAGCTACCGTGAGAAGATTGATAGTTTCTCTAGATGGAATAGACCTTGTTAAAGTGATTCTGATCACTATTTTAAAATCTGCTTAAGATTTAAACACTCGACGAGTAGATGTTCCATGGTTTCCTTTGATTATCCCCTGTGTCTACTCTTTTCCTAGCAGCTGTGTCTGGTTTTGTGTGGGCGATAGTTGCGTGAGAAGTGACCAGTAAATGCGCTACATAGTATCTTTAGATAAGGCTAATTCTGATTTAGAGCCTTACTGTGTGTAAGTCCGTAAGTTGTATGCGCATGCTGCTAAATCCATTAAGAGGGTGTTATTGCCCCATTCTTGCTTCGATGTCTTCTTCTTCATTGCACTTGTTGTTTTCACATCATGGCGCCAATTTTAACCTCTTTTTCTAGTTTTGTGGCATCGCCAGAAAACCTTGATGTTGGCTGTCTGAGAATAACGATATTTTTGAATTGAGTTGGTGCAATGTGCTGCTTAATTTAAGCTTAGAATATTGTGGACTCACTGTGGAGAGGAACTTGTAAGTTACATCTACATATGTCCAACAATGCTAGCTCCTAATCCACTTTCTGACTTCGACCCGCATGAGTATCATTTTCGGACGTCATCATCCATCCAAGGAGGACTGTTGGTCTTCTCTTTTCCATATAAGAATTTTGTATTTTTTGATGAAGTCTAATAGTCGGGCCATGAGATCACTGACCTTAGTTTGTTCATAATTAGATCGACCGACCACAGGATCGATAATCCAAATCGATATTTCTTTAATTATGAGAGTCTGAAGCTTATTTATTCTTCTTTAAGTAAATCTGTCAATGTTGATTTTTTAGTGTTTATGGATAGATCTTCATCATCACACCAGATTCAGGATATTTTTAAGGTGTTTTGTATGAGATTTTGCCAATGATATTCTCATACTCATTATGACAGCTAACAGTATTATAAATACATTAAATACATCGAGATGTTCATCCAGCAGAATCATGCCCATATTAAAAAAAAAATCCAAAAATCCAATATCACCCTCTTTCCATCCTAAATATCAGGAAGAACCCAACGAATGAAACTCAGTCGAATCTGCGGCGATAAGTTAGGCAACCTGTTGGATTACAACAAGGATCATTCATTTTATTTCTGATCTATCTAAACTTAATATTTATTCAAATTTTTTCCTCATGATTTGAGATTCTCGTACGCATATTGAAGGGTATTTGACTCTATAGAAGCTTTGTAACAACTCCTACATATTACGCCAATGGTTCGCAAACATAAGTTACTAATTAGCGTCAAAACAATATTATTGATCTGCAAGCTATAAGACTATTTTCCCCTGTTGTTGCCTGTACAAAATGTACCTGTTTACACAAGTGGTTCATTTTTTGAAGGAATCTTTCGAATGTGTCTTCTAATTGAATGTGTTGTATTGTATATCCATTAAAATCTATATAACAATACTTCCCTCTGATATTAGAGCAGTTCGAAAAATTCGCCATTAAGATTTCCAATAAGCGTGAGTGCGTCCACCCAAAGTAATAAATGTCAACCCGTCAAAAAAATTCATTAAAATGTAACCAAAACTACATACATCCTTCAGGCGTTGATAGCTCCTTTGCTGACACTTCCGCTGTGCTTTGCTAGAAATAGTTGCTGTCTCTCTCCAAAAAAAAAATATACAAATATAGTGTTAGAAGGGGGTTAAGGTCTGCCATTTCAACGTGCATCGTCCCAGGCTTGCTCAACGTGCGAAAATGATTAAAAAATGGTATCGAAATTCCGGTTCACTAGTAAAAATGCAAAGCCACTTTCGTTGTGAGGTGGTCGGACGTCATCATAGCTTCAGTGTGCAGTCAATTCGTCACATCGTGGAAAAGTTCGAGCGTGGGTGCACCTTATGTCACCAACAAGATACAGATTGGTGTGAAATGAAGAAAGCAACGCAACCAGAGATTAAACAAATATCATTTCGGCGCCGATCAGCCGAATTTGGTATCGCCAGAGAGTCAGTCAACGCGGTTTGAATTTGTGTCTATATCCTTATAAGATTGTGCTGACTCAATAATTGAAGCCGGGTGACCATAGACAAAGCCGTGAGTTCGCTACTTGAGCACTGGAAATGTTGAACGGAGATCCGGATATTGACCAAAAAATCATCATCTCGGACGAGGGCCATTTTTGGCTAACCGGCTATCTCAACAAGCAAAGTTGCTGGTTCTTGGAGCGAAAGCAAGCATCAACGAAGATTGACTGTTTGGTGCGGCTTATGACGTGGCGGCTTCATCTGAACTTATATCCGATTAGACAACGAGGAAGGAAACACCCTTACCCTCAAAGGTCTCAGCTGTAGAGCGATGTGGATCAACTCTTAGTGGACAGAGCTCCACGAAATCGATGCATCGAGCTGTGGTTCCAACAATACGGAGCTGCATGCCATAAAAGCGAGGCACCACTGGAAGTTGTGAATGAGAAATGTAATATTTGGCGACTGGGTCACGATAACGATCAGACACGGTGCGATTTGATATCAATCCATTTCTTTCATTGGGGCTACGTCAAGTCCTTAATCTGCGCCAGCAAGTCAACCACTTTGGATGAGCTCGAGGCTAACTTTAGAGACCCTATTGCCGGAATAACGACGCACACATAACCGACCGATTGAATCACTGCCAACTAAGTCAAGGGGACCGATTGCATGATGTGATACTCCATACATAATGGCATGAATGTAGTTTCAAAATTAGGCTAGAATCAATTTTATATGTCACACCATTGTGGTTTTATTTAAATTTCGTTTCCTCTCGTTCTTATCTGGTCACCTTGTATAATTGCACGATCAATGTACTAAACGTTTTCCAAAAAAATCGTTATTAGGATTGTTTGAAGAGTTTCCAGATTCGTAGTATAGGATTGCAATAAAACAAACATGTACAATCCACTGTACTCCTGACTGGAGTTAACGAAAGGTTTTGTTTCTAAAATGGATGGTTCTACGGTCACACTAGTGTCGAACTCAACTTAAAACAGCGAGTTTATCAAAAAAACTGATTCACAAGGCTGTGGCATCATTTTTCAACTCAACATGTTGACAAATTGGTTTTTGAGCGATTTTGCAAGGGTTTTAAACGCAAATTCTGGCCCTAAGTCCATCGGTTCAAAGGCGAAAAGTGATGCGAAGTCGATGAATTTCAATGAAAGGTTACATTCAAATTAGTTTTTAAATCGCAGACCATGTGTGGCCTCGACCGTCCTCAAATCCACTCGATAGTGTCACCAGCTCATCCAGTGGCAACCAGTGGAGAGAGCAGACGAAAGGCGAGCAGTTATAAAATACCCCAAAAGCCATTCATCGACCCACGACCACCCTTTGACGAGGGATTTGAGAAACTATCCAATTCGACGTGAATGTCTTTAAAAATGCATAAACTACCCTTTCGTAATTCGATCCTGCATAAAATATGTATATGTGGTGAAAATCTGTTTTCAGTTTCAACCGCAAAAGCAGTGTTTCATCTGCCCTGCCGCGCAAAACTGTCGAAAACTTGTTCTAATTTGCATTCCCCCCTCCCCCTCCCAGCAATCCTGTGATCCCAAAGCGCAACTTTCCCCACAAGTAACTCTCGCAAAGCCATAAGGTTGGAAAACTCTTACAGAGCCCGCACAGCAGGGGGTTTGGTGTTCCATGTAAACAAACACATTAAAAACGAATTAAAATCACTTCCTTTGATATATTACTGGGGGGGGGGGGGGCGGTTTAATTACCACCGCCACCAGCAACCTGAGTTGAATTTAACGACCCTTGGGCGCGTATAGTTTGCAAAATGGAAAATGCAAAAGTAAATAATCCGCGGATATCTCAGCCGTGGCCTTATCGGCGAAGGCATAACTTTTTATTGCTGCCCCACCGAGGCAAGGCGACGACGACGACGACGACGACGCCGTCGACACCCCCGCGGAAGCCCTACGTGGTTATAGCCTGGCAAGCAGCGCTAAGTCGCAGTGCACACATCATTATCCTTCCTGCCGACTGTTCCGTGTCTTATTTACTGTTGACCATAATTCCGCCAGTTAGACATACACACGAGCAGGGCAAATACCTGCGCTGCAGTCTGCATTTGACATGCCACCGCCATTCCCTCGGTATCGAGGATATATCCGAGAATTAATCACGCAGGAACGGGCTGATAAAAATAAAATAAACCAATTTACTGACATCCCTGGCACATGTTTGCCAATGCACAGTGTGTACGTGTACGTGGCTGTCTGCCTGCGAGCAGAACAATCGCGGTGTGGTTGATTAGGCTCGATCCGCCCACAGCGACAACAATGCTGGCGGAGCGCTATCCGCCGGCAGATATCTGTATTTACAAAATAGCTGACAGCTGGCGGCAGTTTCATGCTTAAACAGCACAAAATTCAGCAATCAGACATGTCAGACCTTATTACGGAGGGTGTGTGTGTGTTTGTGGGCGAGTGTGTGCCTGTCAATACTATTCTCGATGCATATTTTCAAAATTTCCAACAACCTCTTTTATTTGCAGGAAGTCGATAAAGCACAAGAACCGACGCAGCAGTGGGGTGAATCTTTCAACACTCCGCAGCCAAACCGGACTGACGGGCTCCGCTGCAGGATCGATGGCCAGCATCTACAGTGCCCTAGCCGAGGAGGACAATGCTCTGCTGTCGACGCAAGTCGCCTCAACACCCGCATCGCCCTACGAGCTGGCAATGTTTTCCCTTAGCCAATTGAACATCGAAATATCGGCGAAGCATCTGGACAGCGCGGGACGTCTGGAACTCACTTGCCTAGCAACAATCCCCTCAGCTGTTGATATCGGCGAACAGTATGCCGACTTCCAGATAACTTCAGTTCATGGTAAGTTTACATAAATGGGCCTATTGCTTGACGTACGGTTGTCCCTCACATGTGCGCATGGAAATCTACACAATCGAGTTGGTTTCACGTGAATTGGTACTTCTCTGTGCTGAGGAGGGTGAGGGGAGACGAGTTGGAATTTTTGTACGTGGCACACATTTACCCAATTTGGGCATGTCAGTTGAAGGCTTGTAACTCATTTTTTTTTCCGCCGGCACACTGGCATCCGTCAGGTCGGGTAACATTTGGTTTAATCTCGAGGGTAGTACATTTTAGATTCACTGGTGTGTGGTCTTGAATTTTGATTTGTTTCCGATTTTGTTTTTTATGTGTAATCAATAACTTAGTAGAAGTGGTCAGATGGTGAGAGAGGGAACAAGGGTGAAAGGGAAGCGGAAACAATTTCCGTAACCCATGAATATGGGAAGAAGGCGTTGCATGGATGTGATGAAATGCGTATTCCATAAAAAAAAATGATAGAACAGATGCCGTGTGCGTGTGGATGCCATAGCCTGTATATTCAATGCGAAGGCTGGTGTCTGAACTTGGATCTGGAGATTGATGAAATATTCTTCGTACACGAGTCTTTTTAGAGTCTTCTTAGACTACTCAATTGACTGACTCCGCTGAGCAGACTTCCCTCCATCAACAGAGTTCACCTGTCAAGCAACGCTATTGATGTTCTTAGTCTCCAAGGACAGGATCCAAGCACGGCCTAATACACAAACTGCTCTACAAAAGGGTGATTCGTGCACAGCTGGGTTAAACAAATTCTCTTTCTCGCTCGTTCTGGAACTTAAAGGGTCTTCCAACAGAAACGTCAGAACTTAGACAGTTGATAGCGGTCACATTGTTGAAGCTACGTCTGTCAAATTGGCTGTCATTCATTCAGTCTGCTTTGTCAAATCACCATGGATGGACATAGCGTTCAACAACACGTGCAAATGATAAAATTGATTATCAAAATGGGTGTCTATTTTACGGTCGCCATAATCGTCCTATAAATAGTAAAAATTTGATAAATTTGAGTCCACTGGTTCCGTAGACAATAAACCAACATCCGTAAGTCGACGAAACGCAAGATCTCCCTGAAAACATCGCCGCTGTACGTAAGAGTGTGCAGGACAATCCAAAGCACTCTATTTCACGTCGCTCACAATAACTTGGACTTTCGCAGATCACAACAGAGTCATGCTAAATTGGCCTTTTCGAATGCACGCCACCCACAGAAGCCGCTGCGGACATTTCAAGGATGTTATATTCTATACACAATGGCATCTATAAGCCTTTCAAACGAATAAGAAATGTCGATGATAGCTTACAAACATTTTGTTATATTAACATTTAAAGATAGGAAAGATTCCCTAGTAGTAAATGCCTAGATTGCTACTACTAGCACGAGAGAGGTGATAGATGATAGGTAATAGGATAGGCGACTGAAATTGCTACAGCCCTTGCTGAAAAGTACACAAACGTTCTAATAAACCTCATTCAAGGGGCTGTCTCAACGCCCTTCAGATGGTCAGGAAGTCACAGCAATCAATGCTCTCATTCCTCACAATACTCAGAAGACACAGACTATCATCTTCACTAGTAAATATGAAATGGTCCACAGCTCGAGCTGCAAGTTCCGTGATCATGTCAAATGATGTGGACTCATCCTTTCATGGAAACCGAATTTAGTGGAAAAAATAAATCCCACGTTGGCGCTGCTGACGGCAACAGTAAAACCACTCTAGGTAAAACATGAGGTCTTCAACTACTCATTACAGATGGAAATTCAGTGTGCTAGAGGGTGTCATCAAGTCACCTATAAGATCCTGTCCATCGAACTGTGTGAACGCCTAGAGCCGTTTTGCACCGCACTAATTGGCGTGCGCCAGTGCGGCTTCCTGCACGGAAAATCGACTCTAGACCAAATCTTCACACTAAACCCTGAAGAAGACCAGCGAGTTTCAAATCGACATGCACCACCTTTGCATCGATTTAAAGCCGCATACGACAGCATTCATAGCAAGGAGCTGTTCGATGCGATGGCCGAACTCGGGATGACGGGGAAAAATGTATTCCGTCGAGCTAACCCATATCCGATTGCCCGTGCAGTTCGGCTCAAGGACCTCCACCTCCGGTGGAGTTCGAAACCTCCACCGGATTTCGTCAAGGTGATGCCCTGTCGTGTGATTTTTTCAATCTGGTTCTGGAGAAGATTGTGCGGCGGGTGGCTGTACACACGGAAGGCACTATCTTCTACATGTCGGTCCAACTGTTGGGATACGCAGATGACATTGACGCTCGTACCCAACGAGCAGTAATGAAAACTTGTACGGCAAATGAAGAACAGGCGAAACTAGCCTCCATTAGAAAACGTTCCGCCGCACATCACCTAGGACAAAACATCACGATCGGCAGCTACACTTTTGTTGTAGTGAAGGAGTTTGTCAACTTCGGGGCAAACGTGCACTCCACAAACGACATCCTAGTGGGGATCCGACGTAGCGTCGCCCTTGGCAACCGGTGCTACTTCGGTTTGCCGAAACAACTGGTCTCAAAACTGCCGACTCGAAGGGCCAAAATCATGCTCTACAAAACTCTTATTTTCCAAGTAATGCTCTATGGAGCCGAAAGCTGGATGCTAAGCAAAACTGCAGAGCTGATTCTTGGTATCTTCGAAAGAAACATTCTACTGCGGATGGAAGAAGAAGAAAAAACCGCTAACTCTACGAGCTGTACCACGATGTGGATGTAATCCGGAAGGCAAAAATCCGTCGACTGCACTGGCTCGGTAATATCGAGCCCATGGACACCAACAATCGGAGTCAGGGGTGACTGCTACGACAGATATCTGTGCCGAATGGAGGAAATGCGACAGAATTATCGAGCAATGCCTGAAGTACATGCCAGCGGAGGAAATTAAGGTCGGTGACAACAAGATAGCGCCCCCGAAGAGCAGGGAAATGAAGGTGGCCATGGAAGCACTTATAAATCACTTCAAGCACTTCTACCAAGGGTACGCGGTTCTAGCTGGGGAGACGTACACAGCCATTGAATCGCCCAAGGGAGAGTTTATCGGGTCTCGGACGGGTCATCCCGCCCCTATCGCTGCAAGATTAGAGCGCCCGGGTTCGCCCATCTTGCGGCACTGAACAGCATCGTGCAAGGGCACATGTTGGCCGACGTTGTGGCCACCATTGGCAGCTTGGACGTGGACGTGGGAGATTGACCGTTAAAATAAAATAAAAATCAATTCATGAATGATCAACAAAAAAACGCTCCAGCTAAGAGGGTCTGCTAATCCGAGCCCCCTGGATCGGAAAGAAGACGAAGACCGAATCTCCGGTATAAAGACCAAGTAATCGCGGATGCAAGACAGCTTGGTCTGTATGACTGGAAGCAGTGTGCTCGTCTACGATGGAAGGCAGCAGTTATTCAGAATTGGACCCTCCATGGGTCGCCGGCCTGACAAGTAAGTAAGTGGGTGTCGTCCCTGGATACCGCCTTATTGAGGAGCATGCGACTATTGTCCGATTGCCGATTTTGTCTTGATGTCGAAGGAAACAAAAATGTTCAGCGTCTTTTATCTGCAAACGTGATCCTGGCGACTTTAGACCAAAAAACGTGTAGCCTTCTTCTTCGATGACACGACGAGATCCATTCTATTACATTTCTATTACGACTTGGTTTCGTTCAGGCATATGATGGTACGTGCTGATAAATGAAAGCTGAATGCATGAAAGAACTGCAAGACTTGCGAAATCTGTTATGAAAACCTGTTAAAGGAGAAGCTACATTCGACAGAGAACAAAAGCGCACCTAACACGAATAGTCGCATGATCCACTAAAGGGGTGGCGGGAGCATAGCACTCGATCTTCCGCCATTGACTCCAACTCATCAGGAGTAATGGCCAAGCGCAACCAGGCGAATGTTTGGACTTTATCCATTCACTACGTCTTGGCTCTGCCAAGCGGAATCGCATCTACGACACGCCTCGGAAGTCGAGTTTATGCTTGGACTTCCAGTGGAATTTAATTCTTGCCGAGAAGACAGCCGACTTTATGCTGCATTCTGACTTTCGTGTCAGATTGTTCATCACATATACGTCAAGTGTCGGTTCGATATTTGTACTTCTTCCTGTCTTCACCGATGTTAGTCAGAGCCCAAGTTGCCTGTGAAGACCATTCAGCATTAACACCGAATACCACTTAACTCTCGATGGCGAGGAAGTGAAAGTGGAATGCAGTGGAAGGACGAATATGAGTTGCAAGCAGATGGCCATTATCCAGTGTAACGTCGTTCTCCATCATCAAATTAACCTCGACACAAAAAAATTGAATGCAATTTTCGAACAGAGAGAGCCTGTCAGTTTTCTTTTGATTCAGCGCTGGGCGGACAACGATGTCGCGTTACAACCTCTTCTGGAGATTGGTAAACACCGTTCCAACAGTTACCTTCTTCTCCCGATGTCAATATACGAGTGGAATGAGGAAATAGGCCTCATCACAGGACACTACCTTATGCAGGCCAGGAGATTTGCTTGACTGCTTGAGTGGGAGTTAAATATTTTCATCCAAAGCTTCTGGAAGACACGAGTACAAAGTCAACGTTACTTCACTGGAAGCATCAATTTAGGATGAACTTCCGGGAGATACACGCGGCTGCAGAGTGGCCCCCACTTGGCCGAATTGCTTCCGATTCCAAATTAGGAGGTGACAACCACAAATTACTTGAATTATTGAAAATAAAAGTAGGCCCGAGCTGGGATCCCGGATGGCAACACATAAAGCTATTTTTGAAAGTGTTGCATGCCATCTCTCTCCGTTCCCAACCAGTCACCCTTTCGACATTCTTTTGGGCAAATATTTGCACAGGACCACCTGCGCTGGACACGAGGAATATTTGTACATTTAAGCATAATTTCCTTCAAGGATTAGAAGGAATAATTTATGAATATTCGTTTTAAGTGCACAGCATTATGGGGACACTTACCTCACCGAATGGCCGGGTAATTCGCCTTGAATTGTCCTATGGAACATTTGATGGAGAGGGTCCTGTTTGTGTGGCTAATAAAGAGCGCTATCAACACGACTAAATGGAGATGCTTGAGAGATGTGCCTACACACTTACTACTGACTGGTGGGGGAGCAATGCGTACCGCTGCCGTTGAAATGTGTGTGCGGGCCGGAGGGCTTGAGGTGGAGGGGGATTTTATTTATTACTGAGGTGAGTCTATTAAGAGACAATGAACATGTTGGCAGTAAAGTGCCCGCATATGGAGCAGTGCTGAAACATTGAATAGACGTGGAGTTGTTCGCTTTTTTTACGACCGTTGCTGGCTAATGATGTACTTGATTAAATTTTGTTGTGCCACACGAATGTGTTCTCCTGCCTGGTTCGTCAACCGGAACCAGTTTAAAGGATTTTGATGTACATATTCATTCGGCGTTAACTTTGCTTAAGCGTTTGAATGTCGATTGAGTAGCCTTAGATGATTTAAAGTGTCCCATTAGACTAATTCAGACGAATTGAATCGACATTTGTCACATTCTTTGGAGTCACTATGTGTGGCTTTCTTACAAAACAGCGATAATAAGCGGTCAAAAGCAGACGAAAGCAAAGTAAGTGCATTTCAAGAGTATAACATTTGAAAGACTTTGCTTCAGACGAGGACATAAGTTGGGCCATTTTGAAATTTTATTAGACCCAAGTATTTCTACTTAGCAGCCGTTGTAAGTCCAACAGCACCCACGGCAGCATCCCAGACTTTCCTCGTTTTGTAACAACAGCGCAGCCTCAGGGATTCGGGAGGGGAAACCTATACTCATCCCAGTTCCATGCAAAATGTTGGACAGCAGCACAGCTTAACAGACAACCTACCAACCCTAGCCCCGGAGAAGACCTTCCATCAACTTTTTCGGATCGAACAGCCGCATTAGCTAATTGTACTAGCAAAACGGATGATCTCCCTATGCAATGACGGCTCAAAATCGAGCACAGGTACAGGCGCAAGGGTCTTCTGTGATCACTTCGAGAAATCGCTGGTAGTGGGAGACGTCTGCAGAGTTCTTCAAGAAACCATAGACGAGGCAGCACTTGCGTTGAGAACCGCCACATCGATCATCATTTTGTCTGATAGTCAAGCGACAATGAAAGCCATAGCATCGAACATTCTGACATCGAAACTGTTTAGGTTGTGCAGACAGAGCGTCAGTGAGATATTCTTTCTTAATGATGACCCTTTGTTTGGTACCAGGACATACTGGCAGCCAATGTAACAAAAAGCAGACAGACTTGATTTTTAAGGAACTGGATGAATCTCTGACAGTACAGTATGCATATACGCCGTTTAATTCAGTATGGGAAAAAACCGTAAGAAGAAGCTCTGGACAGAGCTAGAACTCGATGGCTTGGTCTGGAAATTGGAGCAGCAGCAAAGGCTCTATGGCCGACGCTGAGCAAAAAAGTTGAGAACTATCGTCATTGATCGGTTTTAGTCGCAAGGAAGTGTTCACGCTAATGGGAGTCCTTACAGGGCACTGTGCTATAGGAACACATGCACAACGACTTTTGCAGACGAGGAAGAAATAGGATCTAACATCCGCTCTATTCATGCTAAACTCAGCAAAGACAAGGAGTCCCTCGCAAAAGACTTCTTCCTCCTAGCAAAGGATGGAGGACTGTTGCAATGAAAAACTGGAACCCGTTGAATGATGCAATAGCCTCTCTCTTAGTCGAAGTCTGCCTAAGTCGAATTTTTTGTTCACCATATTTCGACATTTCCCTCAGTTTTTCCTACAAAAAACATCGCCTAAGTCGAACTCCCTCTAACTCGAACTAATTTTGATATCGCCTCAAAACTCGACTTAGGGGGAGTCCACTGTACATCCAAAAGTTTGGTTTTTCAAATGAAGTAGAGGCTTTATAGATAACCTGCTTCGGTAAGTCAACTTCAACAGAGAAGAGACGATAGCATGCACAGCACGATTGGTTGCTGAAGAAGCTAGGTTCAGGTCCCCCTCGGACTGCATATACCGCCAACCATATGCACTTTTACGATGCAGCGAATGCAGTAGTTTCAATCCGAAGCTAAGGACATTCAAAATGGAGGCTGCATTAAATTCTCTACAAAAACACTTCATGAAATCTTAAGCGATTCTAAACTGTTATACTCTCCTTCAGAAGCAAACCGCGGGAGAACAGGTTGGTAGTGATTGCGTTCGATCGAAAATGTATGGCCATGGATCCAGATCCGAAAGTAGCTACGCACATAAGTAATGTTAAGATGTTAATTTGAGTTGAAGTATGGACTGCTGAATACCAGTGTGGCTTTAGGCCAGGAAAATCCACCATCGACCAAATATTCACACTGCCGCAGATTTTGGAGAAAACCCAGGAGCAACAAATCGATACCCACCACCTTTTCATCGATTTTAAGGCCGCGTATGATAGCATCTATAGAGACGAGCTATACAGAGCAATGTCTAGTTTTGGCATCCCTGCCAAACTTGTCCGTTTGTGTAGGATGACGATGGAGAATGCACGCTGCCCGATCAAGGTCGGTAAAGAACTAACCGAGACCTTTGATGTCAAAAAAGGATTCAGACAAGGCGACGCGCTGTCATGCGACTTTTTCAACATCGTTCTTGAAATAATTGTTCAAAACTCTAACGCCAACACCAGAGGAACAATCTTTCAGAAGTCCGTCCAACTACTCGCATATGCCGACGATATAGACATTATGGGAAGAACGCAGCGTGATGTCAATGGCGCTTTTGTGGGTATTGCAACGGAGGCCGCGAAGAGGGTAAGACCAAGTATATGCTGTCAACGAGAAAGGACACCCAACACCGACGTCTCGGTCAGAACGTCACAACAGACAGATATAACTTTTAGGTAGTCAAACGAAGAATAACTCGTGCCAATCGCTGCTTCTTTGGGCTAAGAAAGCAATTGGTAAACAAAGCCCTCTCTCGAACAACCAAGGTAACGCTTTACAAGTCCTTAATCCTCCCAGTCCTGCTATATGGCGCGGAGGCATGGACTTTGTCAAAAGCGGATGAAGCTGCTCTTGGTTGCTTTCGGTCCCGTCTGCATAGATGGTGAGTGGAGGAGGAGATATAATGACGAACTATACTAGCTGTTTACCGCCATCGACTTAGCCCGAAGAGTGAAGATCCAACGATTGAGATGGCTAGGTCATGTAGAGCGGATGGAAACCAATGCTCCGGCCAGAAAAGTCTTCGAATCCACCTCCGAGGGACGGCGCAGTAGAGGAAGACCGCGACGCAACTGGAAAGGGACCTCAACCAACTATGCGTGCGAAACTGGAGACAGCTAGCTAAAGATCGAGCTGGCTGGAGACGCTTGTTGGTTGAGGCCCAGGTCCACCTGGGACTGTAGCGCCACCTTAAGTAAGTTGGTGGACTTCTGAACTGAGCTGATTCTTTGAAGAGTCTGCTAAAAACACTCGATTATAGTTTTTACGGAACCTTCGAAATCCGAAAAAGAACTCTCACTGGACCTCGTTAATTTGACATTCTTCAGGCCTCGGCATCGGATGTTTAAGCAGATTCAGAAACATCGAAGATCTCATTGTCTTCACACAACAATCGCACGAGTTACAGCCATTGGTACGAGTGTCAAGAGTATAAACGTATACAGTCATAGGTGACAGTTGAGCTTGACGTATGTCATTGAGGCCGAGATGCGAACTTAGGACCAGGAATTTGTTGACACTATGATGTATACATAGAGACACGGACGCTATTGAAAGCGGATGAAGAAGCTCTTGGTCGTTTTGAGAGAAAAGTTCTGAGTGTGATTTGTTTGCGTTGATGGCGTCTGGAGGAGGAGATTCAACCAAGAACTGTACCGGCTGTATAGCGGCATGCACCTAGTTAAGCGTCTTCGGATCCAACGCTTAAGATGGCTAGGTCACGTAGAGTGGATTGACACCACAGCTCCGGCCCGAAGAGTCTTCGATTCCGAGCCATTGGGGTAACGCAACAGAGGGCGCCCTAGAACGAGATGGCGTACACAAGTGGAGAAGGACCTCAACCAACTTGGTGTGCGCAAGTGGAGGCAGCTGGCGAGATATCGTGCTGGCTGGAGAGGCTTGTTGGTTGAAGCCCCGGACTGTAGCGCCAAACAAAGAAGAAGAAGATGATGTATACATACGAGTACTTCCTTTCCCTGAATTCACTGTTTGGTGGACATTCAGAACTTATGATTAATTTAAGATTTTTTTCGAGTTTTGTTGATTGTATCTCCTTGCTGCCCATCAACACAGAAAATGACACGCCATGGAAACACTGGCTATCTTGCCTTGCTACAAACTATATTAATTTGAATTGACAGAGGCTTTTCTAAAGAAGAATTGATTTGATTTGTTTTCCAACCATCATTCATGGAACATCAATTTGAACCCCAAGTTCGACGATTACCATGATTATCAATTCTCTTGGGATTAAATTGTAGCCCATAACTGGCCATACATTGCACTTGTTTCTGTTTCCATTCAAAGAACTCTGCTCACTGTGGACTTTCTATGAGCTTCAGTTAATGACTTAGTTTCACATCTGAGTCTAAACAAACTCTTGTGTACAGTCTTGTTGACAATATACATAACTGATACGCTTTGACCATTATAGCAACTTCATTACCTCGAAATGTTGCATAATGGGTGCTTCTAAATGATCTACATTGCAAATTGGTCAAAGTCTCAAGTTTTTAAATTAATCTTCTCACATTCAAACACATCTGTCTGAATATTGGTCAAATATTGTTTGCGAACTGTCCCCTGCTCAGCTTTAATTAACACCCAACGGTCAGGCCTTTATAAAAAAACGCTGCTTGCGCTAATTTTGGGACACACTTTGGCCGGCCCACTGCGTGACATAATACCACTCAGAGGTGAGTATCGATATAATGCCTTCGCCTGCAAAGCCTCCTGACCTCGACCCATCGAATGAAATTGGATAAACTCTCAGAAATGGAATAACACCGGAAAATGTCCCAAATAGGAAACCGAAGACTGTTCCCCCAATGAACGACACTCTTACACAGAAAACTCTCTCAATGTACACCGAACAAATTTCCGGTCCAATCGGCGCTTGTGGAGTAAACGTGAACTATTAATGGTCAGCATTTCCAGCCAGGAATGTGTTTTGTACGTTATTTGGGAAAACATTGTAGTTTTTTTGTCGGCATAGCTCATTACTTTTTCATTTTGTTCGTTCGCGCGGCACTGTCGTGTAACCTTGCAAATAGCGCCTTATTCAAAACGAAATCAGAACTAATTGGTTTAAGTTCTCGTTCACAGAAGTACAACCAACCAGCTTTTCACTCCAAGAATGATACTTGAGAAGGTTTGGGAGTAAGCCAAACCGACCTACAGCTGTTTTGAAGATTTGAAAAAGTCATACGACCGAGTTCCTCGATGTAAACTCTGGCGTGGTCTGCAGGAGTATGGATTGATGGTCGTCTTTTGAGGGCCATTTAGTCTGTATACGCAAACTGTGTTCGGTAGTAGCTGTGCTAAGTCAACACCTTTCACTGGGCGACTTTGATTTCGCCAAGGGTGCGTCTTGTCACCTCTCTTTTTCATAATATATATGGCCTGGATATAGCAGCGCAGCCGAGGCGAGAAATGTCTCACTTTTGGGGAGTACTTCTTCTTCTTTCTGATGACTCAGTTATCGTCACATCCTCCCAGACGAAACTCCATCGCGAGGTTTGTAGCCGTATGTCCGGATAAACTTCCGAAAAGTACTCACCTCCGATTTGCTTGAAATTTTGTCTATGCACAGTCTACCACAAATGAAAGATAAATTCAAAGCGGTTCTTACGCTGGAAAGGACGAAAAGTTCATTTAAAAAATGAAAACTTAAGGGTCGCGGTAGCTATGAAGTGGCAGACCTTACAAGGCATGCAACATTTTTGCCTGACGTAGAAGTTTGATATGCTTTTTTTTTAGAAAGGATCCACCTCTTTCGAGTCACTGACGACGGTCAAAGAGTATTCCTGTCTAGAAAAGTGTCTCAAGCTTCGCCGCTCAGAGCCGTCAATTATGAAAGTTGGTAAATTCGGTGATGGAACCTGGGACCCCCGAAGTCGGTGCTCAAACTCACTACGTCACGGCGGCCACATGAGCAGATGGTACCTACTAAACGAAAAACTAAGCATATATCCGTTGCAAAAGCTTATCCAAAGAAGAAGAGTCGTCGTTTGTCACTTCTTTCCGACAAGCAAACCTATCGCGCAGCATCACCCGTCTTTCTGTCAGACTACACATTTCATCTACTCCACCATCACTCTGTTTACCAAGTTCAAGTAAACGAGTCTTCATTGTTGAACCCTATAGAAGTCAGAAGGGAAAATCAATCACTCGACTGAAAAACCCAAGACATCACTTATTTTCCGTTTCCTATGCAAGCCAAGCGATTGTAAATCGCTTCCAGAATGAGTGTCAAATTAAAAATCATTTAGGGACCAAACTAGTGGACTGGCAGATCATGTCATATCGTTCATTCCTAAAATGAATGCGAAATTATAGAACTTCACTCCGCATTCCTCCGTCGAAAGTGTGCTTAAGTTCGACTGTAACTCTTATCCTTAACCAGAGCAATAGTGCTACTTGGTTACTCGCGAAATGCGAGGCATACTAATGCGCTCAATGGCTCTGAAAGAATAACTATTTCCTGTGTCCTCGTGAATTCACTTGATAACATTCAAAGAGATACCAATTTCCTTCCTCAACAATCTCCTGCCTGGCAATCCCCGTCCCCATGGCCAGCCACTCTCCACCCAATCAATTCGTTGTCAAGAAGTTAAGAGTAGACAACTTCAAGGACTCAAGTTTCGCAAGGAATCAACGTAGCCGCATGGGCTCAACGTACATGCGAAAGAAGTGAAAGCATAAAACGAAAAAAAGGGAATTACGTGGAATACCCTTACTATCGTCGAAATGTCCTTCGTCCTAATGCCGGGCATAAGGAGCCCATTGCTAATCATTAAGCGAAATAATCCCAAAATATCCCTTCTGCATTTGTTGGCCGTCGACTGCGCCATGCCGCACCGCAAGTGGAAGCCATAAAACAGAAACTCCACTTGAATCAGATCGAATCGCTGAGGCTTTCAACTCCCATCGTCGTCGCCAGATTACGCCCACAAATTGCCTTACCGTCTGTTGATTACCCCTCAAAATGATAATCTTTTCAGATTTTATTGTCCTCTTCTTCCTCTTTTTTTTTTTAATGGATTTTAGATACCATTCAATTAATTTCTTAATATCCCTTCTGCTTTCAGTTGAAGTTGTAAAGCCGATAAAAACACCCGCAGCCACCACACTGACGCCCAGCATCGGAATGGCGGCCCTCGGCAATGGGTCCTTTGCCACCAGCATACACACATGGCCCGTTAAGATACTTTTATCCTGTCTATTCCTTTTACGGATTTAAATCCTAATTAGTCGTTCATTTTAAGTTTCCTCCTGTGTTTCTTTTTTTTCCTCATTCTTTTTTTTTTTCTGTTCATCATTATATTCAAACAAACAAGGTACCTACTAAATTAGAAAAAAAGAAGAAAAAAAAAAGAAATCGAAAAAAAGGTTTGTTTCTTTTTTTTTTTCGTAGTAGCTGAACGTTTCAGATAGAGAAGGACAGTGAGGAGGAACGATAGAGAAAAGGAGAGTATTAGTAAAATTAGTGTAAAGCTGAAGAAATCACGAGAACGTGTACAATCTCTTTAGCATTTTATGATTAACTCATTAAGGTATTTTTTTAAAGTGAACGAAATACAATAATTTTTTAAATATGAAAGAACATCTCTTTTGTAAATAAAGAAAATAAAAACCATAAAAAATATGAACAAAATATGATAAATTTACATTTAAATGAAAAAAAAAACAAATAAGAAAAAAAATACAAACGACAGACGACAGCAACTGAATTTTATCAACACACCGCGTGCAGTGCAGCGCGTAATGTTTGTAATTTTTTATAGTGAACAGTAAATTTTGTTTTGCTAGAAAACGATATGCACTTGTATATATCGAAAGAAAAAAATAAATAATTTGTTTGACAAGAACAAAGAACAAACTGAAAAACAATAAAGGGAAAATATTGAAAAAACTTTGTATGACTCATCTTAGATAGAGATTTGGTTTGGTGACGTTTTTCATTTTTTTTTGAGCGAATTTACAAATCAGTGCGAAGGAAGGGCAGTTGTTTTTTTTGGAAAAGAAGACTATTCCAAAATGAGACACCTTATACAATCTTTTTCACATTCTCAACTCTCTTTCGCGGCTGTGCTTGACTAATTGAAGGTCTGTTCTTAATTTAACAGCCGAGGAGCACAAGAAAAATGCACAATTTTTGTACACGAAAACAGTGAAAGGTTGAATAATGTGCAAATTATTTTCAGTTGGGTGACGTGATGTCACTTTGTTTATTTATTGTTATACTGTATTTAAGGATTTTTATATTTACAAAGTATTTATTTTTCTTATTGCTCTCAATTTCCTTTTTGATCGCCAATTTTTGTAAAGATAAAACATAAAAAAAAAATTCAAAATAAAGTGTTGACGTTTCCTATTTTGCAAACAATTGTTGAGCTCTACTTAGCGCGTGTGTACATATGTCCAAAATGTCATTCTTCTCACCACCACCAAAAATCAGAAAATCACAAAAGACGCAAAACGTCCTTCCAGTCATTCCTTCAACTATAGCAATTTGCTTCTAAAAACACTATATACTCTTGTTACTTCCTCTTAAATAAATTCCATATAAAAAAAATTCTACAGCTTTTATGTGTGTACCTGTCTGTTCAAAAATCAATAACTAAATCAAAAGTCAATGATGTTTGATTGAAACCGAACTAGTTGCAGAAATCAAATCTGCATTGTTGGAATTTAAACAAAAAAAAAAAAAACGTTATTTGAACAATTTTTGAAAATGAAAAAAATTATCCAGCCCCCCCAAAGTCAAAGACCAACATTTGCTTGACAAATAAAATACAAAGCAGTAATGTATTGCAATTGAAACCACCCCAACAATTGAAAAAAAAAATGTTGTAAGAAAAAAAAATCATGTTAATCCTTAGCAAAGTGAAATAAAAAAAAATCCAATTATTTTTGATGTGCAACAATTATTGCATTTTTATTGAACAAAAAAAAAACAAAGAGAAACACTTACGACAAAAACAACAAAATAAATCAAATTAGTTGTCCTAAAATATTTTATTGAATACGAAAGAAAAAAAAAATACAAAAAAAGAAAAAAAAAACTAAAAACAACCGATGAAGCTTAACAAAAAACAATCAGTGTTAAACAATTTGAAATTAAATAGATAATAATATTTAAGATTACAATATTTTAAATTTTTGAAAATAAAACAAACGAAAAAAGAAAAAACTAACGCATTTTGGAAAACATACAAAATAAAAGAAAATATTTAGAAAACATTATATAAAAGAAACTTATGTCGATTCAGAAGAAACATGTTTAGAATTGACAAAAATTGAACATTCATAGCCAATTGACAGAAATCAAATGAATCCACGATTTACAAAATCATACATTTTTTCTTGTAACCATTTAAAAACGATCAAATTCCCATTGCTTAACATGTAAAAGCAGACTCTTGACTGTCAAGCTATTCTCTTGTACATAGAGTATATAAAAATTAATCAGTGTGTTGCTTATTCGATTGAAAAAAAAAATGACTAATGTATATAAAATACCAGATGACAGCAGTGTCTGTGTAGCAGATGAATGTGCATAGATAACCAGCTCATTTTACGGTCAGACGAGTTTCGGTTTTCCACTTGCGAAAATACGTGTAAAAAGTTTTAAATTTAGACATACAGTAGCAAAGAGTAGCTAGGAAATTATATTGGAAACAAACAAAAAATTAAAACAAAAAAAAAAAAACAGAAAATTAGGTATGAACCTTTGTACATTACGATATGTACGCATGTGTATGTATTACAACTCGCATTACTCACTTCTATGACCTATGAGCTAACAACTTTATTAGATATAACGCTTTAAGTGTGCTAGTTGTAAGGTATGTATGGTAGGTTTAATGTTAATCAATTTCCTTATTTTCGTTCCTTTTCGTTTTCGAAATAACTAAGTCCACAAGTGCAATGAATGTGTCAGGGAGCTTATTCGTTTCTTCATTTCATTCAATTAGAGGTGTGTTCTAAGCTACATATTACTATTTTGATGGTTTGACTTTAAGATAACTTAAGTGATACCTCCTTTGGTTTTTTCGGAACGTCTTGGGTGTTCCCGTGCAAGCAGTTAATTTCCCATGGGAACTCATTGAAAAGACATGCGTTGGCTTCACAGAGGTCATCTTGTACTTAGGCGAAGCTATAGTACAACCAGTGCTGGATGAAGCAGTTGAGTGCCTGCCCATGGTTAGAGGGGTCCGCGTTTCGAATCCCAGTGAAACCAAAATTAGTACACTTCCGGTTTTCAAACCTGGTCCAGTAAACATTTGCAGTTTGGATCAAAATAACTACTACTGGATTTTTCGATCAGTGCTAGTAGTCTGACTGTGGGTATCACAATAAACCAATATGGTCCAAGTGTTGTGGCGATTTCACTTGCCGCCCACTTACCTACCTACCTAGACGAAGCTTCTAGTTTCTTCCCAAAACTGGAGATCGGAATTGGAAGACTCTCTTCGCGTTGTTCATGCATTTTTGCAGTTTTCGTGTTGCTCGTAGCTAAACCAGATATCCGAATAATCCCCCCTGCTGCCCAGCATTTCGCCGGGCTTTCCAGGATTGACAATACGTTTAAGAACGACGTTTGCCCATCTTAGTATAAATTTTGACTTTATTTTGATAAGACACTGTACAAGGTTGGTCCACGCGAAGTATACTTTTGCATCAAAGAAGATGAATGAGTATTTAAAAAAAATATGTCATTCATCAGTCTACTCTATTGTCCCTTGTTGCTTACAACTTCTTCCCAACCTCGTTGTTGGAAATACCTCGATTTTGACTCGAAAAATGCATCCAATCAAGCTCTCAATTATGCTGCACGGATGTTTATACACATTTTGTAATTCCTTGACCTTTGAATTGAATTGAAGAGATCGGGGTGTGTAAAGATCTATTGTACAGCCTTCTGTTGATCTAGAGTTTGAGTGCTACCTTTAGGAGTTATGCAACTTTTCTAAATAGGATTTCTTGAAAGACTTTTCCTGTTTATTGTTTGAAGCTGAAGCTTTCTCTGGCAAGACTTGAGCAGTCTATAGTATGTGCTCCTAAAGAAGCCTGGCTTTCTAGAGCTTCTTTGGCTTGAACTTCAGAAGATCGGACAAGTTTTCACCGCCGCTGCCTGCCTACGGGGAGATGCGATTGCACTGAATATGTGAGTAGTATAACTTCTGACAAATGCCTTCAGCATCCGTAAAAGCGTCCTAACAGCGCAGAATGTACTGATTTTCAGAAGATTTTGTATCCCATGCCAAAATATCTCAGTTTTCATGTGAACTTGGACTGATCTTTGAAAAGTGAAGTGTACAGATCTTCACGCCGACACCATACAAAAAGGTCTTGATGGTGATGTCTTGATTCTCAGACCAGAGAGTTGTCACTAAATCCAAAGAGTCACTACCGTGAACATGCAGGTTGCTGTATCCAGAATTGAACGATGGACCTCCAGCATAGGAGCAAAACTTCTGCATGATATGACCGGACGGTTGGCATGGTACGGCTGTGCTAGGACCTAATGGGACTAACTATTTGAGAACCAAAAATCGCTCATGGTGATGATTGATGAATCATTTTTTATACAATTCCAAAGTGGATAAAGTCTGGTCATCAGTTTTGAAATCGCAAGATTATGGAAGTTTAGAAATTTCATTCACGGCCGTGGATAATATTGGATTCTTCCTAGTCACATGAATGTCGTTACGTAATTTGTATCGCCTCTCTCGTGCATAGGTCACATAAGGCCCATATTGCACTCAGTGGAGAATCTTGCATCTACCTTCTTGTTTAAAATTGTCAAGATCTTTGGAAAGTCTCATGACATTAGAACTTCTGTTCACCTTCTGGAGATTTTGTTAGAGTGACTTTCACAGAACCACACAGAACACATAACTAGGCCTCTATTGACTCAATTGCGGTGTCTAATACCTCCATACCCAGAAGCCCTAAACGGTGAGTGCCTTGGCGCAGCGAGTCAATGTCTACGCTGTGTTTATGCAGATCACGACCTCTCTTATGTCACTGACAGTACTCAGAGAGTATATACTGGTTCGGAGAATAGCTTTTCAAGCTTCGATCTACGGAGCCACTGTAAAACTGTAGACGCCTTTCAATTCGTTTTTTACCTTCGATATATCTTCTCTCCCTTGTCCCCAGATCTTCTATAGAAGTCGTTGAAATTCTGCTCTCAGTCTTCTCAGTCGTGTATTAATAATACCTGCAATCCTGCTGCGAGGAGAGATTTGGATATTTTGGAACGAAGAATAATCCGTAGCAGATTTAGTGTCCACTACTAAGTGACCAATTAATTCCTTCTTAGATTGACGTGTTCTTTAGCATTTGTTGGTAGTAAGCCGCTTCAATGTTAATGCCACTCTCTCAGTCTTTCTAATTCGTCTCTTTTTCCATTGACTGGATATCAAAAGTTGAATTTTCTATATTGCCTTTCATTGAAGTTGAAGCCAGAGCTTTTAAGGCCGCCTGACTGTCTAGTGTCTATATATTGTCAGTAAGCAATGCATCCTGGCAACGTCGTGCATCAGGTGCTTCATGGAAATTCCCGTCGCATTTTAAGGAGCTTGAGTCCATCTTATGTAAACTGCGAACTTACTTACGCACTTACTTACCAGGCCAATAACCATTGGAGGATCTGAGCTTGAGCAATAGCTGTCTTCCATCGCTGGCGGTCCTAAGTACGCTGTTTCCTGTCATCAAGGCCAAGCTGTCTTGCGTCCGCGAAGTCTTGGTCCTTTTACCGGTCGTTCGGTCTTCCTCTTTTTCTCGATGCAGGAGACTGTGATTCGAAGACCCTCTTCACTTGAGAATTGGTGTCCATGCGCTAGCTTGGCCACCCAGTGCAGTCGATAGATTTTTGCCTTCCGGATTACATCAACATCTTAGAGAGAGTGGCCAACGATCGGGTGAGTCAAAGAGGACATGCAATCGTCTTTCGATCGCGAAAAGGTACGGTCAAACCAACGACCCTGGTAAAAATTCGACTTAAAGCAATTCTCATTTTTAAGGCTCCATCAATCAAATCAGAACAGCGTACACATTGAAGCTTGTCTTAAGAGGAAGACAATCGATAAAATAGCTTGCATGCCCGACTTCACACTGTTCGCCGACTCTCACGTGTCAGCACCTACTCGTTAGTTTTCTTGTCGAACAAATGGAGGCTCGTGTGTCTTTATGCTTCCGCTCATGTGCGTCCATCCGCACAAGTCTTTTCAACATTTGTTCCATCTACTACCGATACCTCGGAAGCATGTTCACATTCAAAATCACAAAAATATGAAAAATGGATACCAATTTCCTGCAAAATTGTCGTCGTCTCTCCGTGTGACATTCGACCTTCAAGAGTTGCCCACAAAGTTGTTGAAGAGCACGTCAAAAGTATCACCAAACTTTAGTCACAGTTTCCAAGGACATCCTCAATCCGACTTTAAGACAAGAAAAAATCTCCCATCAACATCCCGAGGCGAATAGGGTGATATGCATCGGCAGACAAGTGTGAGAAAATGTATTTGATGAAATCTCTCAACTTGTCATTCCCGACCCCCTTTCACTCACAATAGTTTCGTGCGACAAGACGACTGGCTGCAAGGGGCAAGCAAATATGAATTTTAATTCCGTCATATGTCACCAAAAATCAGTTTCGACTTGCAAATGAGGAGACACATGCCCCGGGCATTATTCAGATTCAATTGAATGCTCCATGAAGCATTATGTGTAATAGGTGCTACTGCTGGGGGTGGGGGAGAGTGTGGATAATTTCCTTACAGCACTTTGATTCTGTCTGAGATTGTCAAGATGTTTCAGCTGCCTACCCGGCCGTGGATTCAAATTAACTTGAGGCGATGTAAGGCAACGTTTTTGCTCTTGTACGCACATCAAGCCTGTTTGTGGACTTGATGGCATGTGTTACTCGCTTGGGGAGCCATGAGGACGATGTGTCGAGAACTGTTTCTTTTTTGTAAAAGTCGACTTCTTCTTCCTTGGCTGGTGCTACAGTTCGGGGTGGACCTGGGTAGCATGGTCTTGTGCTAATTGCTTTCAGCTATGCACGTTCCCCCGATTGACCTCCCTTTTCGAGGAGGAGGCGTGCTCTTCCTGTAGTGCGTTGTCCCTCGGGGTTGGAGTCGAAGACTTTCCGGTCTAGAGCAATGGTGTCCATTCGCTCTACGTGACCTAACCTAGTCATCTGAGACGAGAGACAATTTCGAACTCGATTGACTTGATCGACGTCGCCGTACAGTTCGTCGTTCAATCTCCTCTTTCAACCACCATCAGTACATACGGGATCAAAGATAATACGAAGGACATTCCTCTACAAGCGACCAAGAATCTCCTCGTCCGCTATGTTCAGGGTCCATGCTTCTGCGCCATACAGCAGGGCTGGGACTATCAAGGTCTTTATGTGGTTCTTCGAGGCTTCTGGCTTTATTGCTCAATTGCCTTCCAAGCCCAAAAAGACACACCGATTGGCGAGGATGGTCCTTCGTTCTATCTCCGCGGAGGTGTCATTGCTTGCATCAATTTCTGAGCCTCGGGAGACAAAGTATTTCACTTCGAAGTTATAGCTGTCAATACTGACGTTTTGTTCAAGACGTATGTGTTGATGGACCTTTTTCGTCGAACCATCATTGATCGCAAGAAGTTCCATCTTAGGTGGACAGCTAGGCGGACAAGCAGATATGGTGACTACTCGCTTAAAATTTAGAAGCAGTCTCCGCTTAGACCTGTTTGGTCCATTGTGCTGTCACTTCCTGGCTATGTTCCAACCTGGTTGTCCCGTTGACCCCATTCTGGATTTGGTGGTATTCCTTTGACCATTTTATAGCCATTCCGTGTCTCTTAGATATTGTAGAACAGATACAGTGCATGTTCCAAGGTAGTGCAGTATTGCCCCCTCTTACTTTTACTCCCTGCAACTTCTACAGAAGTCGTTGTAGGGCGCTCTAAGTCTTGGGGCTTGGTTGCCGATGCGGTAGGCAAGCCTTCGATGTCACAAACGTCAGTGTCATCGGCACATGCGAGCAGTTGCACAGATTTGTGGAAGATCGTGCGTCTGGTGTTCACGTTGTTTTTTTTTCAACAGTCAGAGATGTCAAATTGGGAACGTAAAGGAGGTGTGTTCCTTAGTGAACTTTGCGATGTTAAAAAAAGGCCATTTAAGGGTTTTGACGAACCACTTTTCACAACACTACTGATCTCTATTTACTCACAGTGCTCAGAGAGTTCTTCATAGTTCCAACTTCGAGTCAACTTAGTCCTATTACTCGTCAAATATCAACACAGGTCCTGTCAAGAAGACAGACACAAGACCACGCCGGCATGTAACCTCACCCAAAAAAGAAAACAATGAACGACTGAAATTGAAGACTTGAAAATGTGTAAATATTGACGACCAATACAGCTTAAGGCCGAGCGTAGAGGTTTTACTGACATCTCTAAACCTGGGATTTACGTTGGCATCACATTGGAATAATCCGAGCTGGTGAAGGTACTTGATCACTACTTGGGACGGTAGTCTTGCTGTCGACTACGTCAGTCGACATAAGTCGCTGTCCAGGTCCAGTTGATAGCAGCGTGCCGACTAGTCTGGGTCATCTTGAGGGCCCCTGTCATCCCAGAGTGGTCGCTTCAGGTCTTTCCGTCATGCTGAGACTTCTGGAGATCACTTTTGCATTCTTAACGGAGCGCAATTCGCATGACTATGTTTGAAATAAATTCACTGCTCCTCCCAGACCTCGCTCTGGGCGCCAATTAAAGTCAAAATTCCAAGTTAAAACGACTGCTCGGGAAGTAAGGTAAGCACAGCCGGACTTGAAGTCAGATTTCGATCTCAACGTCTGTCTGTGTCCTTCAAGACATAGCGGGAGTGTTGTTCGGTTTGTTGACCTCCAGCGATGCTTCAGCCTTAACAACAGAACAAATCTCACCCCATGCTAGCTTCATAAACCAAAGTTCAAGATTGCCCAGCAAGGCAGCAAGAACTCATTGCGTCAAAACCACTTCAATTTCGAGCACGCAAAGTAGTTTCAAGCCACACTTGTGAATAAAATTAGATTATCAAATGCATAAGCCCAAGCATTCACAGCAGCACTCCACATTAATTGTTTCCACGGCGTTACGACTGCAACAACAGGGAAGCTCAACTATTTGTAATATTTGCCCGCACAAGTACTCACGATGCACGAACTCTTATGTAAATCTCAGACCTTCCAGCACCATCGTACATTCATTGCAATTAAACAGCCATTCAAAATGGGATGCACCATGAATATGGAGCATAAATTATGAATGTAGCCGAGTGTCTCGCGCGTACACGAGAGTTGGATCCCTACCTTTCCTAGAGGCGCTCATTCATGGCGCACCAAAGCTGAAAATGTGAATACCAATTTGTCTTCGGTTGTTGGTGAAAAGTAACTGCTTTAGCCGTCATCAGGAAATGTCAAGACCAACTGAAGCAGACATCTGAAAACGTGAAGAACTCATTTAAGTAAACTTCAGCCGAGTT
The DNA here is from genome assembly GCA_907269125.1 of Eristalis pertinax. NCBI lineage: Eukaryota > Metazoa > Arthropoda > Insecta > Diptera > Syrphidae > Eristalis > Eristalis pertinax. Next base: position 44,218,404 of record OU026145.1, on the reverse strand, counting down.
ATAGGCGTATAATGAGTGCGCGATGATGACGAACAGGTAATTAGACTCAACCGAGGGGAGGTTTAGTCACACTCGATGGGGGAGTAGAAGGGATTATGCGTATTCATCCATTGCGTGAGGCATTCTCTGAGGATCTTGACCACTTTATGGGTGTACCTCCCTGACACATTCGTACTGCACACTCCCCGAAACCCGCGTTTTAGTCAATCGGTATGTTTCTTTTCGCACATTTCCGTGAGAATTTTTGTAAGACTGTCCCCACCCGTTGCACAATCGTTTGCTCTTCTCCCAATCGCCTTAGTTAGAGTACGAATGCGTTCAAGTTTTCTTCAACAAACTTATCATTCAACAATTGTATACTCAGTGTGTAAATACTAACTAACCAGTGCTTAGGTGTATGATTCGTAAAATAAAAAAATATGTAAACAAATTGAATATAAATAGAAGAGTAAGCTCATTTTAGTTAATTTCAATCTTATAACCTGCAGAAGTAAATACAAATTATACCCTTTTCCTTCGAAATCTCATAATATCCAATAGGTTAACTATGAAAGAAAAGAACAAAAAATTAATTAATAGATCATAAGACATTTTCCGAACTTCGTGAATTTTATATTGGTGTGTAGCAAAAATTACCATGTATAAACAAGAACAAAAAGAAAAAAAAAATACATACAATTTTCCTTTTTTTTACAAGTCATTGAATTCAGAAACAAAAAAAAATAGATGAACAAAATAAGAAAAAGAAAAAAGAAATAGTTTAACACACAAGATAAACCATCATCATCAACAAGACAATGTTAAATGAAATATAAATGAAATGAAAATAAGAACAAACATTTTTTAAACAAAAATATTAAATGGATATTAAACAAAATATATAAAACAAAAGAAAACAAAAAAAAAAAAAAAGAAAATATGGCTAAAATGTCTTATGCAGGTATTGACGTCTTCCTATGCTACGCTGTCTATTATTAACTAAATATTAAATTATATTAAAAATTTATAGATAAGTAAATGCAAAATAAGTAACCTATATATATTATATATTTACATATAAGACAGAAGTATATTATACATGTAAAACTTACATAACTTATATACAATATTAAATTAACAATGAAATTTTACCTAAAAAAAAAACCAACAAAAAAATATAAAAAAAAACACATAAAATAAATACGTTATACATTAAGAATGAAAAAGAAAATGAAAAAAAAAAAAAACTGGAAATACTTCGGGAAAATGTTTCCCAGAGTTTTCACTAATCGAACGAAAATAAACGATGTATGTATGAGGGCGAAGGAAACAAATGAGACGAAATGCAAAATGAAAGAGTAAATACGTTGATAATCATTTACTACCCAGAAAAAAATTCATCGACACCTTCATTCGAATATAATGCAAAATTAAATCATTTCTTTTCTATAATTTTTTTTTCTTCCCTTTGTTGCGAATGTTTTGCAAAAATATCAAGTTTTTTATCAACTGTCGATGGGATTGGAGGTGTTTCTTTAAATGATTGGCTTCGATCTGGAACCACTGTTCGAATTGACGCTACGAGATTGATTGGCCTCTGTCTGAATCGACGCACAGTAAGCCAAAAAGTTGGCAATAAATCAGCGAGCTAAGGTAGGAAGTTGAAAATGTGCAATAATTACTCTTAGCACCATTGTAAATTCATTGTCAAAGTTACATATGGCAAAGCTCAAAAAACGCCCTCATTTTTGATTTTCTTTTTTTTTAATTTCCGGGGCGTAGTAAATCGGTCACGTCTTCGTCGAATCTGTTCGTTTTCGAGACTAAATTGGACTGCGAAATAATCGACAGTTTTGAACAGCATTGCTTTATAAATGCCACGTTTAAAGTTGTCGCGGCTCCAATATTCGCAAGTCAGCTTTCAGCTCTGACCGAGTTTGAGTCGACGAAGCCTAAAAAATGTTTCTGCATCCAAACTTGTGCCATTAATTATGTCAAATGTACACAGTGCTTAATTCTATGTCAACATGAGGATTTGCAATAAGCATTTGAACTCTTTTGAATTCGAAACCCGCCCGATGAATGGGCAGCTTCACCACAACCTTTATTATTATCAGGGTTGGGATTTAGTTGACCTAAGAAAGTAACAAAAAGGCAAACCAAAACACTTAAAAATGCATTTATTAAAAAACAAGAAAAGGAACCTAAAAGTACTTTTAACTATAGCAGCATTGAACTACCAAGAGCGTTTTGAAAATTTCTGGTAATAATCTTCTCCGGTTGTCTCTTAGAAGCAAGCGCCTTTAAGTATTTTCTGGAAGTTCGGTTTCAAGACGTCATTCATAACAGAGGCTGAGTTCGTAAACGTCAAAAAATATGCGCATCGCGTAAGCATATTTCGCTTTGCGATGCTATCCAATGATTTTTTGAAGTTGCGATGCATCACGCTAATCTGTGATGAGCTGGTTGCTTTTGTTTGCACAGCGGCTGCTTTCATATGACGTTTTCGAACGCAATGCATTGCATCACTGCCAAATGTTTGCAATTAAGGACACTTGACGTAGCAGTACTGCGCTAATACTGCGTTTACGAACTCAGCCAGAATTTAACTGCTCACTAAGTTTCAGTACCGGATTTGCATTGGAAACGGCTTGTTCTTTACAAACTGCAACACCTCGGCTATTGATGTTTCTTTCAGTGGTCGAATTTTCCCAAGATATCAAAATTAATGCGAGTTAAAGGGAGTTCGACTTAGATGATGGTTTTGTATATGAAAAATTCGAAAATATGGCAAAAAAAACATTCGAGTTAGAGAGAAATTCGACTTGGGGAGAGTTAACTGTACTTTAAAAAATAAAACATGTTTTTTGTAAGTCTTCGAAAACACCTTGTTTTTGGTGGTCGACTAACTAAGCCCAAAATTGACTTTGATATGTACGCCAGCGGTGCTTCATCTACATACAAATACGTGCTACCGATTTTTGTGGTACGCTTATACGCCGTTCTACTCAACCGAATGGCATGATACTTACACCATTGGAAAGGTAATTGCGTGCAGATGTGCACAATGTTTGTTGAGTATAGTTGAGCACAACTTTGGTAAACGCATGTACAGAATTGTGTTATATTATTAAGAGAAAATATCATAGCACGCATTTAAAACACATAGTATCGTCGAATTTCGACTACTGGTGAGCCTTGTCTTCAATCAATCAACAAGCGCACACACAAGTGCAAGCCGTCGGTGGTCATGTATGCCCATGTCAGTCTCCCCACAGACTAGACGTTTCAAATTTTAATGCGTCTAGGAATTTAGGTGGGCGTATTACGTAGTGTGAGGAAGGAACATGTTTGCGTAAGTAGATATTTGTACATGACAAGACAAGGCAAAATAAGCAGAAACGTCAAAAAAAGGCAGTAATGGTATAAAAAAGGAAAAAATGCAAAATACACATATTTGGAATCAGGAGGGCATGAAACGTACGTAGTTAAAAAAGTCCTATCCCTGATAATTATTATAGAGTACAGTGCAAGGCGAACTTTAGAATTATTGTGCCCCCTTTTGATTCCTTTGCTCCCATTCGAGTTCCTTCGCATACAGCTCCTTTTTCAGTGCTGTAGTTCAGAATTATGCATTCCTGTTGTGCAAAGGCTGAAGAGATTTGCTCTAGAGTATTCTCACTAAGCTAGTTTCTTCCAGGAATCTAAGAATGAGGGATGATTCTAATGACCTCGTTTCTTCCTCTATTAGCAGGATGCCATTGCCCCATAGAATCCCAGTAGGTGTTCTGTAATTTCATTAGACTCTCCACAGCATCTGCAAAGACCTTCTTCTGAAAACCCTAGTTGCTCTAAGTGCTTTCTGAGTCTGCAGTACCTGTTTGGAAGTCTGTTAGGAAACGGAGTTGGTTCTTGCTCAAAAAAAGTTCCTTTTTTAGGAGTCTCCAGCATTTCTTCTCTAAGGACGTGATCTCCTACAGCGCGGAATGGTTCGGGGCCGAAGAAGGGTTCAGATGCTCCTGTCCTAGGTAGGGAGTCGGCCTTCTTTCCCCGTGTGGTCAGAGTCTATCCCCGCCAGAGTTTTACTCTGTTTCTCCCGCTCATTTTTTTGGAGCTTCTGTAGGTATTCGCATACAAGGGTTGAGCCCCTGCACTGCACAAAATATTTTCATGATACGTTTATGAATACAAATTCTGCCGCAAGTTTGAAGCAAAAGTTTGTCAAAAAAGTATTCATAAATTCAACACAAGTAGGCGATAGAAAAGGTGTTTGAGTGAAGCTAAACAAAATCTTGTGCACAAAATACGAAGGAAATGGACCATGCTTTTAAGTAAAAAGAATTGGGAGCCAAGACATGTTCCAAGAAACAGACATTTCCTTAAAGTAATAAGAGAGCTTCCAGACGATGATTTGAAGAACCATTTTCGCATAAAGAAGACCTCCTTAAGGTTTCCCCACAATCCTGCAACAGAACAAAAATCACTACCAACTTGATCGCAGTTTGACTGTCGCTTTGTTTTTATGAACGCAGTTGCCGACTGCTGTCATGCATAGTCAATGCAGTCTATTAACATTTATGAACGCCCAGGGCGGCCGCAGGTTGACATTTATGAACTCGGCCAAGCTTGGATTTGATGATGTACGAGTCTAGGGCCATGATAGTGGCTGAACTGACAAGTCGCAGTTGTTACAGTTTCTGACAAGACTGATTTGAACGCATCTGTCTATGGCATAGATTTCTGCTTGTAAGCAGATGGTGCCGTTTGCCCATGGCTTCGTAGGATTCGAATACGGCCTCGGTCCGAATACGCCTGCCCCAGTTTCTCATCGGTTCATGATCTGTCTGTATAGCATTTTGATCCAGCTGCTCAGTCTGTGGGCTATGGATTCATTTCTCTAGTCCTTTTTGGTACTGAGCTCGATAGCGCAACCTTTGGAAAAACTCCATTTTTGCATCGTTTATGTAACATACAGAGCTTCAGTGGCTTCCCATATTTGTCCATCATTGAGCGGCCCTACAGTCACAGGTAACAGATCGGTCTTTAGGCTTCAGTATTAAATGGAGTGATGGCTTCAATTGAATCAGTTAGTTCGGGTCACCCTTTCTCTAGACCGCCCTGGGCATAGGAACCTGCAACAATGTTTCCTGCTCTATCCCGGTATTCTGTCACTCAACTGAACTTCCGCACTCTGTTCTCTTTTAAGGACGACCACGACTCACTTAGACAATCGAATTGGGTCCATTTTGACCTTGGTGGGTAGCAAACTCCCACCGTTCGACCTCGCTTTTACCAAAGCCAACCAGATTCGTTTACTAATTTCAGCAGGCTCCTCGAATTCTCTTTTTCACAACCCCCAGCTCCTCAAAGAAGTGTCTACAAAGTGCTTTCTCTTCTTCGCCAAAGCGAACATTTCGACATTCGCTTTCTTGTCATCTCTGCAACTTCTATGAATTTCTATGAACTCCTGGCTGCTCATTGCACAAAGCTCTCATGGTCAACAAAGTCGACCAACACGATGTGTCCACCAACTTCAATATACGATGGACTTAGCTCTTAATGTTAAGTAATTTCATCGGAAACGGGACGGTCTTTTGATGCTTCCGATGAAGGACCCTGTCACTCGAAACCCATTTCTCAACGCAGACCTTCCCAAACGGCGCCTGTTTATTTTCGCTTTATATGCATTAACTTTCTGTAAGTGGTTCCTTCACCACAACTGTTGCCCCAATCACAGCTGTCGACAGAAGCGGTGAGTATTTGAACCCTCCTCCGTTGCCCAACTATGGATGTACAGATGTGAATAGTTTAAGTTCGTCTCCTACCACAATTAAGTAAGCACGTCACTTTTGTATACCCCGAGTCAATACTCACAATTCGATGCAGTCCTTGAGCGAAGAATTCTATGAATTTCTTGAAACCTAATCCATCAACCGAATGCGTTGCATGTACTCACGTTGCGTAGGGAAATTTCACGTACCTTTAACCGTGAATTCTGTCACTCATCCCCGCCGAAACGGCTGCTAACCCACAACTACACGCGCACACACTTTATAGCTTGAATGGATTCGTAGCATTGTCAACATGAATCACCTGGGAAATCAACTACGGATATTCCCATAAACTTGGGTATCCATACATGCTCCCCTCCCCCCTCCCAATTCGTTTCGATGAAACTACACTCTGACGGGGGGGCGAAGCTCGGCAAGTTGGGGAAACCGCGGCAGCAACACACACAAGACATCGTTTACTGCTCTCCAGGTGGCAGGCAAACTTACCAGGCTTTAGTTTTGGCATCCTTTGACAAGGATTTACATGCAAATAGTGTTTGGTTCGAGCGAAATTAGGAATAAAGGATTTTATTTTGATGAATCCGCAACAGGAGGGAGCAGGAGGGAGCAGGGCATGCTGAATAAATAAATCCTTTCACATTGACGTATGTGTGGGTACGTGCATGTTTGGCTTCGGAAAACCGTACAATTTGTCTTATTGTTGACTTCGGCAGGTCTCTCGAGAGCGAACCGGCTCTCTATTCACGGGGAAACAATGTAACATCATTCAGTCGGCTGGTGCCGAATTGAATTTAGATAAAATCTGTGCTCACGAAGAATGTGTACCAAATTACGTGCAGCCAATGTATTTTGCCGGGATTTTTGTTCTTTGCCAAGAGCTGAACATGTGATTGACTGCAAGATGCCACTTGTGGGACTTTAAGTTGAATGGGCTATTAGTTGCCTGATTTTACAACATGCACTGCTGTGGAATGAGAATCACGATTTGGTCATGTTTCAGATTTACTGCGTCTAGTGTAGGTGACTGAACCCCCTCCCTGCTTGGGAAGCTGGTTATAGCGTTCTCAGCACAAATCATTCCGGGAAAGCGAAAGCTTTTCCATTCTACAAATAAGACATGTCTGTTGTAAGCTCGGCTTTGCTTTCATTGCCCAACAGAACGATAAGAGGCCGAGGCGGCGATAGCCTATATGTGATTTCGCTTCCAGTCACTCAAACTTCCAGCATTACCTGCAACAAAGCCGTGTCAGAAGCAAGCTTTTAAAAATAAAACACCGCAAGCCGTCAAACTGCTTGCACGTCTATTGATGCAACATGGCACGACTAACATTTCATTACAACTGTCAGCTGATCTGGCAGACTATTCTGTGACACTCTGGCGATCCATACGGCATCTATGTAATTCCAACAAATTTAAAAATGGCATCTCTTCTACGCTAAGCGACGGCACGTGATGCTAAAATGCTTACCCAAATTGAATGGTCGAAATCAGAGTACGGCAAGAATCTAGTCAGAAGTTAGTCATTTAAACCGCAGATCTCATTTGGTAAATCATGAAATTTAGGTCTGTCATATTTCTCTAACCATCCATGATGACGGCTTTCGTCAATCTTCCAAATTACGTCGCGAAGATTCAAAGTTGAATCGCTAAAAATACGAAGGCACGAGTACGAGGTAGGGACAATTTAAAAATAAATTAAAAATGTCGGAGACAAACGTTCAACTACGAAACGACTTAGAGGAGACAAAGTGGCTATGAGCCATCACATCGTTATCATCGCATTCAAAATGTATTGCAGTTCTTAAAGTTGCAAGTTGCACCAAAACTCGACGTGAACTGGTCCAGATCATGTTCGACTGGACACGACACTGAAGTCAGATCATGTACGACTGTCGAAAGACAAACTTATTTACTTCCTACAAAGTGGGACACCTATTACCTACTTACCTCCCTAGCTGCTACACAACTTGACGAGTTCAGCTGAAATGAAAAATCACATATTGCCTTAAAATAAACGCCAGCCTTGTAGACAAAACTCATTAAAATCATCATACAGGCCAAGTATTTCCTACTTGCTACTCAATAACATTCGAAGGCATTTCTGTTTTCAAGATTACTTGGCTTTAAGCTCAGCTGCGTTGAATCAAAGCAAGATGTTAAAATTGGATCGCGGGATTATTTTATTTACACTCTTTTGAAATGGCGCTTCAATCGGGGGCTCCTTCTCAGCCTTTGGCCAGCTTCCTCCGATTCCGCACACCTGTATGCGCCAGCTTAGATGCCTGAGTCCTCTATTGCGGTGTTCCACATGCTTGAAGAGGAATCGAAATCTCATCGATTCCAGACCAAGATGAAAGAACTTAGACATTTTATCCGTAAGACGCTTGGCTAGGTTCATGTCCCTGTACTTCTCGTATAGTTCGACAAATGCTGTCTGTGTAAACAGGACTAAAGATCGCCAGCAGAACGTTTCTCTCGAAGAGACGAACATCTCGAAGGGCTGTTTCATTCGCGTTTGGAATTGTCCGTGCCTCTACGTATATAGTAACAATGGGAAGATCAATGTTTCATTCAAAGTCAACTTGATCATTCAAGGGAGCGTTCTTTTAATCCACTGCCCCCTAATGCCATACAGTGCGGCGGTTTGCGAGAGCTATACTGCGCTTGACTTCAGCACCTATGATTATTCACTTCAGAGCGGAGGTAGACGAAGTCCACGTTATGTAAACCGTACTCATCAGTCAATCGGCTGAATGCAAAGCATCTTTTATTATTTGAAGCGATAAATCGCACTTACCAAAAATGCTCTGATGACACCGAAATAATTGTGGACTTCGCTGAACTACGTGAATGTCCGCACTAAGAACTTTCATTGGCGTTGTCGCTGGGTACTGCGCCGTTGACACACACGCCATCAGAATGGGTCCTGCCCACAAAGACTTCCACAGAATCTGCACGGATGTGGAAAGTGTCATGCACCTACTCTGCTCTTGCAGCTCTCTATCTTCTCGAGGAAAATGTGACTTATTTTCTTTCTCTTTCGACAACCTGACCAAACTAAGCAATACGAGCGTCTCGTCGACCACATTTGCCACTAAGACGTAGTAAAATCGACTAGATCCACATGGTAGCACAATGGACCTTTGGTCTAAGTGCACTCAACCAAATCTAATCCACTTGTTGGTTGAGGTCCGGCTCCAAAACGAACTGTAGGGACAAAGAAGAAGACACAAATCCACCTACCATTTGGTGCCCATTTTTGGCCTGGATCATTGTTTGAAAATGCGACTGGTAAGGCAATACATAGTTATAAAACTGGATGCGAACAACAAGTGACTTTTGAACAGCTGAACAAGCCTTTAAATATGTAAGTCATCGAAGTGCTAAATCTCACATCGCATAGTGATGAGCACTCCAGTAGGCCAAGGCACTAGACATCCAACATCTGTTTACGTTATAGCTGCCAATTGTGACACTTTGTCCAAGACGCAGAGGTGGTGTATCTTTTCAAGAAAGCATTTCCCTCATTTACCGCCAGAGTCATTGCACTCGCTTCTGTCTCACGTCTCAATGCTTGCTAACGCCTCATTGATGACTTGATGCGTGTTGGGAAACACGTCAATGTCATCCGAATGCACTAACAATTGTATGGCGACTTTTGAACAGAGTTCGGAGGGAATTGTTAAAGAAGCCGCATGAATCTTGTTGCTTTCCTGTTTGTTTGAGTTAGGGGATGGTTTTTTTTGTATGAAAAATTGTCTGTAATGCCAAAATATGGCAAACAAAAAGAATTCGACTTAGGAATAGTTCATCTTATGGAGTGTCCACTGTATTCGTTTTCTACTTTCAACACCATCCAAACATTGACTGGACACAATGAATGCAAGAATGTGCGCTGGGTGCATCTACGGTGGAAGTTTCGCCGAGTGCTTCTCCAATTGGTTTACCTCACAAAGCTAAATGCACAGCTGGTCAAGAGCGAGCATTACGTGTCGTAAATACAGAAGGAAATACATAAAGAATCGATAACATGGAGTCCTTTGACGATTGACTCCCTGATGTCACATTTAAATTGTCTATCGGGTCCACCTGCCCCATCTGACATCATGACTGTTTCTGTTGTAAAGACAAGTCCTTGAACCCTGGAGCCCATTTTCTCGGCTAAGAGCACAAAAGACAACAACTTGAGTCTCTCGCATCGAAACAATACACTGATGCACTCTTACCAAAGGAATGCTTACTTAATGTACTCACCACCGACTGATCGATGATCTGGTCGTATGTTGAGCGAGTTATGTGGACACAGATGTCTCAATGCCAGTTCATACCTCAAAAAAGGGTACAAGTTAGCAGACAAAAACCCCATCGACATTGATAAAGACTCGATAACTCACCAATTCGAAAACCAATTCTGCACTCGGCAAAATATACACGATTACCTTCCTTTCATTTATTCCATGCTTTTTCAAATAAGATACTTTTCCGCGCATTGGATAAACTAAGACTACAGCAAATATCTACATACATACATACATATACTAAATACTATCTACAACCTACCATTAACTCATTGTAATACGTTTGCATGTAAAACAAAAACAAAACGAAAAAAAAAAATGAATCCGGTGTTTAAGTGTCATAGCAATACACAATACATATCATTAATGTTGTAATTTAACTGTGTTACAAGGACAATTCCCTTGAAAATTTAACATAAACCAAAAACAAAATGCATAACTAATATGGAAACCAACAAAATATTACAAACCATACAAGAAAAATTTAATGTGTCGTTGTTATAATTTATGCATATACATACATAAATGTTATCATTACACGTGCAAAAAACAAAAATGAGAAAATATAAGATATATTAATTATAAATTAAAATTTATTCAAGAACAAAAATCAAATCTATTTATTTACCTAATTGTTACAACATTTAAATACAACAAAACCAAAAAAAAAAAAAATGCTATTCATATACATTAGCCAATCAATTAATGCATGAGATGCGCGTACATAAAACAAATACATATATTTAAAAATTAATTGCATTTTGTGTTTGAATATATGGATCAAAATGCGATAAATAAAACTAAGTATGATAAGAGTTTATTCCACCGGCGTACTTCTGTTCACAGCAACTTTATGATATTTTCTTGAACGCAATTTCATCATCCTCCCACCCCCCTGAACTTTGAGAACCAGAACAATCATCCTTGAAGTTTCACACATGCATTTACACCAAAATTAAACCAAACAAAAAATCATTAAAAATGTGAAAAATAACAAGCAGTCTGTTTGAATGTGAACCAGCAGTTATTTTTCAAAGCTTTAAGAACGTTAGGGAAAATCCGTAAATATAAACAATCTGTAAATAAACTAAATTGAGACAAAATGTTAATTGAATACTTATTAAAACATAAAAGAGAAAACACTCCTTTTTTTGAAACTCATTTACGATCGCGTAAGTTTGCATTCATGAGTGTTTGTTGTCTGAGAACAAGAGGAGAAACGTGACGATTATTGAAGCGATTGAAAGAATAAGAAAATTAAATGTTCATCCGATCTAAGCTATAATCTGGTGAAATTAAAGGCATGATATACAAAACAAGAAAAAAAATGATAATTGTTAGAGAAAATAAATATATAGTTATACCGGAGATGATATATGATATAATATGATAAATGGACTAAATAAAGACATAAGAAATATTTCGGAATAAATGTTTTAAATCAGTCGTTTTTTAATACACTCATGGTGGTGGGTACTTAGCTGAGGTGAGTGGTGATGTGTGGCATCCTGCCGATGCATGTGTTACAAAGCGGGGCCACGATGGTAAGTCTTTTGAACCAGAACCAACGTCTGCTCTGAGAGTTGAAGTGAATGTGTGCGACAACAAGGAGACTGGGGAGTTGCCGATGTCCACTGAACATTGCACATGATGGGTCAAATAAAAGTTTCTTTTTAATAACGCAATAAAATGAACAAATTCAAGTTGTTTCCAAGTATTATGGCTTTATTAGTAAGAACAAAACACTCCCATTAATTATGAAAAACAACGTTGTTCAAGTGGCTGCCTCGGATGACTTCGCAGTCTTCTTTTTCTTCTAGTGGCACTACAGTCCGGGGTGGACCTGGGCCTCAGTCAACAAGCTTCTCCAGCTGGCACGATTTTTGGCCAGCTGTCTACAATTTCGCGCACCAATTTGGTTGAGGTTCTACTCCACTTGTTGGTGCCATCGGTTCCGTGGGGGTCCTATATTGCGTTGTCCCACTGATTCGGAGTCGAAGACTCTTTGGACTGGAGCAGTGTTGTCCATGCACTCTACATGGCCTAGCCATCTTAGGCGCTGAATCCGTAGACGCCTGACTATTCTCATGTCGCTGTACAACCCCGTACATTTCGTGGCTGTATCTTCTTCTCCAGAAACCATCAACGCAAACAGGACCAAAGTTGGAACGCAGAACTTTTCTCTCGAAAAGACCAAGGAGTTCTTCATCTGCTCTTGAGACTGTCCAGGCTTCTGCGCCATAAAGCAGGACAGGTATGATGAGGGTCTTGATTAGTGTTAGCTTGGTCCTTCGAGAGACAGCTCTACTACTCAGTTGCCTCTTGAGCCCAAAGAAACAGCGGTTGGCAGGAGTTATTCTGCGTTTAATCTCGGTACTGATGTTGTTTGTACTGTTTACCTGTGAGCCGACGTAGACGAAGTCCTTAACTACCTCGAAGTTAAAGCTGCCTACGGTGACGTTCTGGCCGAGACGTCGATGTTGTTTGTCCTTTCTCGATGACAGCATGTACTTCGGTTTGCCCTCATTCACTGTTAAACTCATTTTTGCAGCGTCCGTTTCAAAACCAGCAAACGCTTCATTGACGGCTCGCTGTGTTCGACCAATCAAATCAAAGTCGTCCGCGTATACTAGCAATTGCACGGACTTCTGGAAGATCGTGCCTTTCGGATCGGATTGTTGGCATCAAATCGGTCTTTAGCGGTTCCCTATAAAAAAAGTCCAAAACCGTCGAATCGCAGCTCCGAGGCGGCCAATTGAGATCGCCAAGACGATGTCATCGCAGGGGTCCGTTTCGTATCCAGCACTCTTATATCCATCAATGCTTCTATGGCCGAGAGCTGGGAGTCACTCGCATGTTTTGGGATTTCGCAAGGAATTCAACCTTAGAACCCTAGTCACTGACATGAGCAAGTGTTTGAAGGAGTGGTGTAGGCTATGTGAGCACATTTCCTAACCACTGATGCCCTAAAATTGACTGGATCGGTGGTGCTTTTGTGACCTCTTTGGAAAGTAGCTTACCTTCTTGAAATTGTCCGAGGAGCAGTTGCAGTACAAGACATATCTTAACTTTACAGACGTCTCGTAAAATATGTGCTCCAACAACCCCGAAAGCAAGTGAGACATTCCTTCGGATATTCTGGTATCAAACTGTTCAATTCACGGCGACTAAATGTCACTTCTTCTTAAGAAGTCCAAGGAAATGAAAAAGCGGAAGTGACATATGGATCAGAATTGGAAAGCCTTTTAGACTTATTTATTTGCTTCTCAGGTCTTCGACCCATGTATGATTTGAGTTTGATCAATAGTTGCCATCCATCGATGATGGTCTTGGGCACGTTGCTTCTAGTCATCATTATCGAGTCTTGCGTCCGCGATCACTTGGTCTTTATACTGGAGGTTGAGTTTTCATATCCTTCTGGAACAAGGAGACTCCGATTAGAAGACCGACTTCGCTAAAGCATATCGGTCCATCAGCTCGTCGTGGCTGAGGCACAATTTTCAGACTTTATTCAGACTACATTCACGTACAGCTCATTGAGATGGCGGTTGTGCCTTATTCTCCTTTCATACTTCGCGCACACGTTACTACGTATCGAAAGAAGAATGTTATCTTCCAAAGGCGTCTACAATCGGCTCAGCTGTTCTGCTTTTCGTCCAGCTTCATATAGTAGGACTGGCAGGAAAAGTGTTTCGTTGATCACGATTGTGGTTGAAGTCCTTTGAGGCTTTTTGCTTGGATTTTGCCAACGGCTTTTGTTGAGTTCATTTAATCTTCCTGTCATACACCTCATATTTGTGCTCCACAGAAGTTTTTTTTTAACCTTATTCACTGTTCAAGCAAACTCCATGGAAACCCATTAACGGCCGATAAACTATTGGTAACAGGAAGCCAATACAAGCTGCTATACATGAACGGTTGGACGATTCAACTGTGCTCGGTGCGGCAGTACATCCACTTGTCCCAGTAGAAGACTATAAATAAGGAGAGCACTGAACAAACCTATTGAAGCAACTAATGGTACGACCAGGCTTTGATAAATATAACAAAGCATTCGATGAAATTGCGACCGATTCTGATACGGTTAGTCAGTGGTAATTTGTGATGTAAGGTTGCATGTTTATTTGCGTTAACTTATTTAGAGCAAGCTTTATGGAGTACGTGGTGCCGTCATGAAGTAACTACGTGCATGGCCTCGCACAAAGAAACGCATTGACGAAGTGCACATCGATATGATTTGATGTGCCTCCTCTGTGACCAAACAAAAATACAGGGTGATTCCATTTGGCGTTTTTTCATCGGCATTCCCTAACCTACACCACGCGACAAATTCGTAGTAGAATTGCTCACTACAATTTCTTATGAGCTGACATTACAAATAATTTTACTGTCAAAATTTAAAAACAAAATTTCAAAACAGAAGTAAAATAGTTTGTTAAGTTGATCCTTAATGGGTATTAAGTGATAAATAGTTTAATTCAAATTTACAATGAATAGCATCAAAATGTTTCTTAGCACATCTTCTTCATCCGTTGGCCAAATGGATAGCACATGGAAAATAATGCTGGTAATTAAGAGAATAATTATGATACAGGAAATAGCTAAATCCGTTCAAAGTATAGGAGAATATTATGTGTGATATAATATAATATGGGTAGCGCTACAGCCCGTAGAGGGCCAGGGCCTAGTTTCTCAGCAACCACTCGCGTTGTGCGTGCTATTGTTTTATCACGAGTGGAAGGGACCTACAGTTTTTATGCCGACTCCGAACGGCGAAGTTAGAGAAGCTTTTTCTAGACAGTTATACTCTTTGAGCATTGTCAGTGACTCGAAAGAGGTGGGGTTGTGAAAAGTATTTCTTGTCGAACCAGGAATCGAACCTAGGCAGGTAGGTCCAAGTGCGTAGGAGTCGACGTACATTTTTTTTTTGCTTGAGGTGTTTTTAAAGCTAGACTGCAGCACTCAGACTCAAAAGTGGTCCACTGTACTACTAGCAGCAACCTCGGTAGGCAGATAAGTGGGTTGTCAGCGAAATCGCTAGCACACTTGCGATACCTATAGTCGGGCTACTAACACTGATCGACAACACCAGTGATAGTGGCGTTAATTTGATCCCAACGGCAAATGGTGACTGGACCAGATTTGAAAACCTGATAAAAGCATTGCTTTCACTGTGATTCACTGGCTCTCATGTTTGCTGATGACATTGTTTTCCTCGTAGACTCGGTGGACACAATGCTGTTAATGATAAACAGACTCGACGAATACTGTAAAACGTCAAATCTGACAGTCAACCTATCAAAGTCTGAGATGATGATATTCAGGGATGGTAGTTTCACAACGGATATGATAAGCAACATCTTTAAAATAAGAGGTTGCTTATCATACTTTAAACCGCATCGCCCAGAACTCCCTCTTTTGTGCAACCTTTCCAAACTTCAGGAACAAGGGGACGTATTCCACTTCATCGCTAGATGTCCCATTCTTAAAGAATTCCGCTGCCACTTCTTTGGAGCACAGGTAATCTCGCTTGAAGAAGCGATAAACATCTTAAACGGTGACCGAGGCTGGGATCTATTGTACAAGTATACAATAAATGCACTGCGCTATAGAAAATGTATTATGAAGGAGAACTTTTAGAAACACACGCCTTAAATGTTAATCTGGTAGACGGCCCTCAGCAAAACCATATAGGCTAAGAATTTTTTTATTGTTAAAATCCATTCTTTTTTTGTGAAATAAATAGTCAGCTAAACTAAAAAAAACTAAAACTAACACTGGGATTCGAACCAGGGACTCCTCTAACCAAGGGCATGCACTCAACCAACTGCGCCATCCAGTACATTAGTACTAGTGTGTCGTGGCGAATTGACTCATGTAGCTAGGAAATGGAATAGATCAACGACTTAAAATCGACAGCTGACGTTTGGGCACTACAAAAATGGCACACAAAATACCGATTGCCATGGTGGAAGAAATATAAGGTGTGTTGGACAGTTCTATTAAGACCCTGCGTGACGTCCTAGGAGGAATTTGTTGTGAACAGAAACCTAAAGGCGGAAACAAACATTGTTCACACACTAAACAACATTTTCTATATAATACTAATTATAAATGCATTCAGTCACATCTTACATCAATTTGGATATAATTCCTGTTTTCCATTCCTAATTTTTTAATATACGAAATTGAATTGTGATGTAAGCTTAAGAAATACATCTGTCCAGTGTCAAAAACGGAACCAGAGTGACGTCACAAAACAAAAAGATGGCGGTTTTTTACAAGCTGTCCAGCACACCATACATATTCCTTCCTCCACGACCGATTGCGCTCTGCCATTTCTTTGTTGTCGTTCACGACATAGGGAATCACGGTGATTGAATTGAATGTTCTTGTATTTCTTAGCTGTTGCAGCAATCCTTGGGAAGAGCATGGATTTTCCAGGTTTGGTTCAACGATATTTAACGCTCGCTTTTGTGATTTGTAATTGCTGGCAAAAGCAATGTGTACCGGAAGCTGTAGACTAGGAATGCTCAACCAGCAATTCTCTTCAGTTGGCACAATCCTTAGGCAGATGCCACCATTTTCGCACGCCAAGTTGGCTGAGGTCCTTCTCCACTTGTGTGGTCCATCGGTTTCGTGGGCGAACTCTATTGGATTGTCCAACTAGTGCTGGGTCGGCAGAAGCAGTTCTAGTAGTAAGTAGTACTTGTACTTACTTAAGTGTGTCTAAGCGCTCTACGTGAACCAGCCATATTGGACGTTGAATTTATAGACGCCTCGCTCCACTCCGTCTACGCAAACATGAGCAAAGAACTTCTTCCTTGAAAATACCAAGTACGGAGATTGTCCTTGCCTCTGCTGTACGTCTCAAAGGAATGGACAATCTCAAGAGCAGACAACGAAGCGTGATATAATCAGTGTCTTATGTAAGGTCAGCTTGGTCCTTCGAGAGATGGCTCAACTACTCAATCGCATCTTGAGTCCAAAGAAGCGTTTGGCAAGAGTTATTCTGCGTTAAATCCAAAGGTGGACGAAGTCCTTAACTAACTCGATGGGATACATATCTGCCTATGGTTACGGTCGTCGATAGTGTGTGCCCTTTCTTGAAGACAGCATATACATCGTTTTGCCCTCATTCACCGCTAAACTCAAACGCTTTACGGCTGATTGTGTTCGACCAATCACCGGCAATGTCGGCCGCGTATGGACGTTATTTTTTTTAACTTCAGAAGTTATTGTAGCATCGAAGAGATGAAAATGGTGTACGTCTTCTCTTACCTTGAGTGACGCTGCAGTTCGCAGTGAACATGGGGCTCTACCAAGAAGCTTCTCCAGGTGGCTGATCTGCAAGTTTAATGTCCTTTTTCACATGTGCCTAAAAGGCGGTGAAATGATTACTGCGAATGGCAACCGTCAACTGCTTATGAAATTGAGCGGAAAATATGGTCAAAGACCCCACGAAACAATGCCCTTCAATTTATTTGCAAGTAAAACCGCCCGCCTCACCACAAACATGACCACTTTACTTTTATCCATAGAGCAGGTAGCCTCGGAAAACAGCACTTTTCACGCCTTCCCATTCTGGCTTGATGAGTGACTGACCTCGACAGAGAAGCAGACTGAATACATCGATTCCGAGAAAAATCCGAAGAAGTCAACCGCTGATGACCCAAGCCGGAATTATTGAATTTATTGACACACACTTGCTACACTCTCGCTCAGAGCCACTCGAGAGGCAGTAGCTTGAAATAAAATTGTAACCCTCTTCAAGTCGGAAGGAATCAAGGTACCAGCTCAAGTTATAAATAGCCCCTCCGACCGTAATCCGTATTTCATCCATTTATCCGAATTTTCATCGGGCGGCAAATCTTCTCAAGGGCTCTCAGACCAGCCGGCTTATCGCAGGAAATCCATTCAACGACCGGCAATGACTGTTAAAATGCAATCAGTTCCATAACGTAGCAAAGTGTTGCCCTCCAAAGTGCAGTCATGTGAAAAGGGCATCTCCCACCCCGGTCCACGTTATGTCACCCCACAGTGACCGCACATGCACACCTACGTGCACTTGAATGGCAATGGCAGCGACTGCTGTTGGTGGTCTATAAAAGCAATCCGACCAATCGGACGATTTAAATAATTTCTCCGGAACACCGACACCGGTGCGGGCTTAAATATTTTTCTTTCAAACGCGATTCACACACAAAACGCTTGCTCCTCGACGCAATCACCGGTTAGGCATCGGCACCGGTTAAGCGAGCGAGTATGTATTGATTTTCTCAGAAGGAAGCTGCCGCAGGCCCACCTTCGAATCCAATCGACAGAATCACTTGCCGTCGACCACCACACGCTCCGTTGGGTTTGGGATAATTTCTGCACCCAATATCTTGGCATATCCCTCAAATTCAGCATACTTCTATGGCAGTGAAGGCAACAAAGGGGAACACAAAAAGAAACCTAAAATGATCCTTTTCCAGGTCAACGACTCACAAAAGGGCAGCCGCCAATGCCACCGAAAAGGGCAAACAACTCCGCAGCACCATAAAAACTGCCGTGACATTATCTCTGGGCATTTGAGTAGAAAGATTTTATGTGAGCCCCATGCCCCTCGGCCCCATCCGGTGGTGGTGGCGTCGGCGGCGGCGGCGACTGTGTGTGGATTTTACGATAAATCTCATTGAAAAGGGTTAATTTGCCAGATCTAAACTTAATGATACACGCTTCAAAGGGCCACCCCACCAACATCGAGGCTGGATAAGCAAGCGCCAGGAGATCAAAACAAAGGCGAGTCGACCACCCCTGTGTGCTTGTCGCCGCCACGTTGACTGTAACTCATCTTCGGACGATTGAACTACAAATAATCTTGGTTTCCATTGTGAGACACAGGGCATGTGTGTGTGCCGGCCGGGTGGAGCTAAAACTTAAATCCGCCCGTAAGGATTTATTTTCCGTGCCATAAACGATGATGGTGGCAAAGGGATACGAATCAAAGGTCAGGATACCCAGCGCCTATCAATCGATAAATTCGAAAGTTATCGAAGGGTAGTCCTCATGTGGATAGTTGAACCGAGACCGAGAAGGCAGGAGCAGTGGCAGCAACGGCGACGGCGACGGCAACGGCCCACTATTGATTGGGGTCAGAGTAAATGGTGCCTTCGCATGCAAATGGCCAATTAACACCGTCTCCCCTTCGAGCGGAGCTCCGTGTAGTGGAAGTAAATTAAAGGAGTGCCGGAACAGCTGCACGTTTAAAGTCAAGTCAACTCAACTCTACCGCCACCGCCACCCATCGACCGCAATTAAATTTTATCATCCCGCCGGAGCTGACCTGAGTTGGGTTGAGTTTAATTTCGTCACAAGGTTCGACTTTGGCCGGCAATTGCGTTTGATTTTTCTTCTGCTGACCTTTACCGGACCAGGTACACTGGACCGCTTGTAAGTATTACTTAGAGATTATTACGCTTGGCATTGTTATGGTTTTAGGACAGCCATGGCACTGCTTGCCCACGGACCAGAACAACACCGTGCGGCCAGATAAAAGCCCACCGAATGCCGAACTTATTACTTCTCCTAGGTGCTCGTAAAAATTTAAGGTTTTATTGCATCATTTGGAAATTACTACGCTGATTAAATTGGATCGGAAGGCGCAGTTAACAGAGCGAACTTATTTGCTGGCTCCCTTCGATGGACGCCCTGATGTATCGGCAATGGGGGGCAGGCACGCCAATGCAGAATGAAGTGGAATGGCAGGCGCTGCTCTCAGTGCCACTTATCACTACTTGAGCAGCTATCAATCTTCAAAAGGATTTTCGCTCTTCAATCAAGTTGGATGGATATCTTTACAGCGCTGTCCGATGTGGAGCAGCGGTGGTGGCTGCCTGCGGGCCATTGAGTGCTTTATTGAAGATATCCGAAGACTGTTGCTGTTCAACTTGACGTACAATGAGTCATCGTGAGAAGGACATGATGAAGAGGTCTCCCACTGTGGGAGAGGACTCACGACAGTGGGGATTCGCGATGAGCAAGAGACAACGGCCATTCTTTGGCAGGAAATGCGAATTGGATTGAGTGGATTTTCTTTGGTAGTCTCATTGATTTTGACGTAGTTTTCAACAGTCATTCAGGGTGGCTAAATGGTTTTTTGTTTTAAAGGTGCATTGTATCCTTCTCTCCGTCTCGTCCAAGCGAGCTGCATTTAATTGTGATTAAACTTGTGATTTCGTTACGTTACGTCTTCACCGATATAACCATCAAGCGATTACAGGTCCCATCCCGCATCTGTAACCACCTCCCTGGACGCGGTTAGCATATGTTGGAGTTAAAGACTTTTTCGGGACGTCGCGGCATGAAAGGGAAGCACACATAAAACGAATGGTTATTGTCGTGATATTCGATTTATTCGAGAGATAACATTATGTTCTGGCAATAATGTCTGGCTAGTAGCACCCGCGGCTGCTTCGAATGGACGATATTGCCATTAGTTGAGACTTCGATGCGAAAGGTGTGCTTGCAATGAATTCTTATTTACCGCGTAGACTACGGGCATCAGAGATCGGATAGCGGAGATAACCACCTTTTACAAGGACTACATTGGATAGCCTCGAGTAGTACAAGTTTCTAACTGGCATGATTTTGAAACAGCGTAGAGTGTGAGATGAATTGAACTCAATTCCAAATTAGAGCCAAGGGATGAATATATTGTATAGCACCCGAAGCAATATTGAAGTTTGGAGTGAAATGAGGTGAAGTTGGCAATAAGAATGAATATTGTACCTATCCAAGTTTAACGCCAGGCGCTGGGTTTAAATGCTGACAAGGGCCTCCTCGACGGTTCTCTGCGTACGAATTATCACGTTAGAGTGACCCCCACGTCTGCTAGCAGTTTTACGGACGTGTGGATGATTGTGCGTCTAGCAAGTTTCACACGACCTTCTCAAAGGATCACGCACCAGAGTGACTTACACAACTTTTTGAACACTGAAGACCCTAGCGAGAGCATGCATTACAACAGCAAGACAAGACCCAGCTCTAGATCTGGATCAAGTCTCATGGTCCTCTTCACATTGTTCTCTACTAGGTTGAGTTGTTATGAGGACAAGTGTCTGAGCAGTCACCCTTAGACCACGTAAAGGCTCTCTGAGACGAGTTAGATATATTCTAGTTTTAAAACCTTGAAGCTTGCTATGAAGCGATGCACTGGGCTTGAGCTGATATTGCTCAACGAAGTAAGATCCCAATTTGGAGTCTCCCACGGTAGGTAGGGGCATTGCACAAGCAGAGACGATGTTGGATGGTCTCCTCCTACTTCTGCAACAATCGTTAAAAGGGAGACCCATCCTGGAGACATGTGTGTCTATGGCACAGTGGGTCGTTATATCACCGATGAGTATCCTGGAGGCTGGCCTACTTAGTCTGAGCAGACTAAGTGTACGTTTTGGGTCGAGTGTCGGCCGAATTTGTTTGGTAGTGCGGCACGATGTGCCTTCTGAGCAAACAAGATTCATTAGTATGATTGTGTTAATCTTGAGAAGTCGTTTTTCTGTAACGCAACCCTTATCTGGAGGGATACCGAGGAAATGAGATAGATGGCTGGGAATCGCCTAGCGAATGTATCAGTTACACAATTGCCTGGTATACCGCAGTGTACCGGCACCCACTTGAGGTTCATGTTGAAATGATCAGCCATATCGTTAAAGTCGCCATTGGAGAGACTTCTTGAGATGACATCGTCCGGATATAATTAATACCTTGGTGATAGCAGTAAAGTAACTGAGGGGATTCATAGCGGCCATCAGCTTTAATCGCAAATTTATCCCCCACACAGCAGAGGATAATATTCTCTTGTTGGCGATGGCTCCAGGAAACCGTTCGGACAGAACCCCGCTATCCTGCGTGGATAAGCCTAGTATGGCCTTTGACGACTGCCAGCAGCTAGTGATTTAATCAGTTCAGCAACCATATCCCACGCTAGACGCAGATCTCAGCTTGATATCAGATACATCAAACCTAGTCGCGTTAGCGATGCCGATGTTGATTTTGAATAAAACACAAATTATTTAGGAAATTATTGTCATTTCTTTTTATTATGATAATACTGGTGTGGTTCAATTATGTGTGGAACAAAATATCGGCCAAATGGCCGCCGCGACCTCAGCGGCACACCACCTCCATCCGATGGTCCAAATTTTCGATGACGCTGAAGCATAATTGAGGTTCTATGCCGTTAATGTGCCGAATTATCTCATCCTTTAGCTCTTGAATTGTTGCTGGCTTATCGACGTACACCTTTTCTTTCAGATAACCCCAAAGAAAAAAATCCAACGGTGTCAAATGATATGATCTTGGCGGCCAATTGACATCGCCACCATGTGAGATAACACGGCCATTGAATTTTTCGCGCAAAAGAGCCATTGTTTCGTTAGCTGTGTGGCAAGTGGAACCGTCCTGTTGAAACCACATATCGTCCACATTCATATCTTCCAATTCGGGCCATAAAAAGTTCGTTATCATTTCACGATAGCGAACACCATTCACAGTAACTGCCTGACTGGCCTCATTTTGGAAAAAATACTGCCCGATGATGCCGCCAGCCCATAAACCGCACCAAACAGCAACTTTTTTGTGTGGCTACATTTGGGCGATTATGCTAACCAAAAAAATCACGAAATGCATTTTGACCCATTTTCATAATAAGCCTGAATAACTTTAACGCGTTGCTCGATTGCGTATCTTTCCATGGTTCAAATTGAATTAATCTGAAATTGAGAAATGTCAAATGAAATGCAGAAAAAAACTTGACGTATAGGTGTGGTTCACATTCAACATCGGCCCTTAAAATTTAGCCCTTTATATCAAATTGTCAACAATGTAGCCGAGCCACTGGGATATTTCTCCAAAAGGTTGTCTGCTACCCAACAACGTAATTCTACGATATATTTGGCAGTACATAACTTTCGCCACCGAGTGACATAGAAGCCTCAATCTTTTACATTTAAACCGAGCTGAAGTCTTCGCGCCAAGGCAGCAAATTACTCATTTTTGATCAACGAATTCACCACTGAAATCCGTCCTATAAAAAGCTAGGTAATGGCAGATCTTCTTTCACGAATCGAAGATTTATGAACAAGGCAAGTCGCAAGACTTGTACAGACAGATCGCAGAATCCCAACAAACAATGCTATTCCACACAAACCAGTTGATGATTTTGAAAAAGCGGGGAAGATGACTGACACCAATGCTACTGCTGAATGAGTAATTGCCTAGAAAGTTTTTTCTTGTTCTTACAAGGGCTGGGCAGATACCGAAGTAGTGTATCCTGGCTTCTACGTCTTCCCCATCTCTACATCTCCTGCAGAAGTCAACGTAAGGGACGCCCATTCTACTTGCGTGTCAGCCCAAATTGCAGTGACCGGTGATAATGTTTCCTTATAGCTATCATGTTGAGACTGGGATCAGATGACTTGGATAACTAGGCTTTAACTAGTACACCTGGCTCTTCTCTTGATGGACTGCTAAATGTCCCCTCTTTATACTCACATCATGGGGTGCATTCTCAATGCCCTCTTCCGCTTAAAAGGAAGTGGGCTTTGTTTGAACCCGCACTGGAGCTTCGATGACCTTGCGCACCGTATTTCGTTCGACCCTAGTCTCGTGGATATGCTGTCTGACGCACGGACACCAGTATACCCCGGAAATAACTGTAGTCTGACGGCTGCAAGACAAACGATGAACCTGTCGTCTTCAAGGAGGGCGACAACATTAGACTGCACACCTCGTTAGGTAAATTTGCGGCGGTTTTTCAAGCGAAAACCATTGCGATACTAATGCCCACGAACTATATTGTGAAGAACAGGTAGAAGGGGCAGAGTATTTGCGACAGACAAGCTGTACTTAAGGACTTGCTCAACCCTCCAACCACTTCCAGCATAGTCCAGGAATGCAAGTCTTCTCTGAATCTGATCGGCGGTTTAAATTCTAAGACTTGTCTGGGTCCCGGGCCACCACGCGATCATGGGAAATAAGATCGCTGATGAACTGGCTAGACAAGGATCAGATGCACCTGAACGTGCGTTGAGACGAGCTGCGTCCTTGGTTAGGGCTTCCATCGATTGTTGGATCGGAGGTGGCATGACCCTCCAGGTATGACACTTCTCCCAAACGTCTTTAAGAAATCCGCGGCATTCTTGTTATCTCTTGCTGGAAAAGACTGAAGACGGCTTACCGGCGTATGACCACCTTCGCCAAACGCCTAAATGTGCTTGGCGATGAAACTCTCTGCGACGCTTTTGCAGAAGACGCCGTCTCTGCAGAGCACTTCCTCTGCCATTGTCCCGCTTTTGCTCGGATCAGGTGGCAGTTATTCGGTACTGATGAGGTGAGAGCTGATGATGTAGCCTTCACATCACAGAAGCGTAACCGGAAGACCAAGAAATTTCAGTAAATGTAGGTGTGCTGCCTGGTAGTACAATGGACCAGTTTTTGAGTCTGAGTGATTACCGAGTAACCTCCGACAAAAAAAAAGTTCAGAGATATTCGCAAATGATGTAGAAGGCTGTATTTGAACATCCTCAGCATACAAATGCACTTTTGAATGTCCGCACTGTGGGTGGAAGATCGTTAATGAACATGCAGAATAATATCGTGCCCATTATAGAACGCTGTGGCACACCAAAACACCCAACCCAAACCTACGGGGGAGGAAACTACTTAATCTTCCACTGTAAGCAAAATTCCACTTAAGCTTCCGACATAAAATACAGTGGTTCACTTTATCCCGACCCACTCCAGGATCGATAACTTATTCTTAAATTCTTGGGTATTTCTGTCATCTCGTGCACACATCTTTCCGCTGACAGTGCAGAAAGAAAATCCTTCTTAACTTTCCTGCTCACCCCCAGATAAGTCGAAAGGTCTCATGAATTCCGTCACTTGAGAACGCAGAGAGCGACGAAGGGACGACGAATAATGCCTTGTGTTCGATACACTTAGCATCTAAACATCGCCCGGCAGTCTATTCCTGTTCCTGACGTGCCATTGTTACAGTTCCGACCATGGAAACGGGACAATAACCATTGAATTCGATGAAAAGTCCATTTCGGCGAAGCTACTAATTCTCTCACCACCAGTAAACAGGGCGGCGTTGAGTTATTGAAATTCAACTTGTCAGAGCACTTCTTCCCACGCACTCTCGGTGGATTTCCAACTGAACCTGACAAGGTATGTCCTTCACGACGTCCACTCAGGCCCAATCGGGCAGACAGAATACAAGGTCAATGCCATCCCGCGATGGCTGAAGTTTTTTGGGCACAAATCTGAAAACCCCTTCTTGGCGAAATTAAAAGACACGTCCAACTAAGCGACACGACTTCTGAGAATTGTCGCGCCAAGCATTTATTGTGTTAAGCACGCCCAGGGCGTGGAGTTATTTATTTTGTGTCTGTGTGTCTGTTCTGAAAAGTGCAAAGGTAGTGCTGGGAGCTGGGCACTGCCAATCCCGCAAGAAGACAAACAATCTCTCTGGCTCTGCGTAGTTTTGCCGTCATTTTTGCACGCACCCTTCCTACGTATGTACATACGTTCACCCCCCGGCAGTAATCACGTACGCTACAGTGGAGGCGCTTGTACGTGGCACATAATACTCCGGGCTACGGTGTGAGCAGCCTAATCAGTAATCCGTGTTACTTTTGCGGAATGTTGATTTCGTTATAGTGCCGGAGCTACTCTGGAGCCGGAGCCTCAGGAGCGTCAGAGTTTCATGTTTCACCCTTTTCTTGGGCCACGTAAAGTCGCAAAGTGTGTATTGAGCTGTTGGCAGACGGGACGGGAGAACTGCCGCACAAAAAGTGACAAAAGTTTAAAGCCTTCTTTTGTGTGTGTTTTGCATTTGAAATCGGGGCAAAAAATCACTTTAAACTTCTGACTCTCAATGTGAGTGCGTGGGAGGGGGCGGCACAGTGCACACTACGCATGCTTCGTGGCAAAGGCAGAGGGTGTGCTGGTGAACTTATGTCGAGGAGCGTTATGAGATAAACATCGACGCCTTCGTAATCGAAGAATGCTTGTTGCATAATTTTCGAAGGAGACTTGAAAGTTTATAAAGTCATCGTGTTTTTATCGTTTTGACTGTGTCACGTTTTGAATTTGTGCAAAAGTGGAACGAATCGTTGATTGGCGACAGCGACTACGGCGTTGTGTCATTATAAGCTGGTTCATCCCTTTAAGCGGTTTAGTTTCTGATCACTGAATTAACTAACTATCAACGGAGAAGCTTTCCAGATGGCCTCGATGTATACGTTGGATCTGAAGAGGAAATGTGTAAAAAACGGAAGTCATCCAAAGTATGTGAGTCCTTCCAAAAGAGCAAATTCTTTTTCGAAGTAGACGAAATCGAGTGTTCGCCCTCTTTAAGGAACTGCGTCTATTGAAGGACAATCAATCGAATTGATGGTAACCGTCTTCGGCTGAGTTTCGAAAAGACCTTGCCCCTGATTCTCTTTTGAACAGTTTGAAACGTCATGTTAGTCTAATACATCAGGCGTTCGTTTTAGTTGTGTAGAAATTATTGCTTTCGTCACATAATTCGGGTTCCAGACCAACCACGATACAACTGACTGAGTGTTGAGCGATATTGCACAAGAAATGAAAACTATCACTTTCATCGATCGACTCAAATATCAACATAATCTACCCAATTGAGTTAAAGAGAGAGTGGCCAACGATCAGGTTAATCAGAGAGGACATGCCATAGCAATCCTCTTTGGATCCCGAAAGGGTACGGTCGTTGGTGGGTGCTCGTGGTGGGAATAGTTATTGGAGTACAAGATAAATTGGCTTATACCAAAGAGACTTCTGTACACCTTTAGTGACGTTTCCTCACGTGTATTAATCGAATCAGATACTCTAGAATGCATTTCCCGACAACATCGACATTTTCAACTAAAATATTCGCTTAGGATAGTAGTAGTTCATCTTGCACCTATCACAGCGGTTCAATTATACCTACCTATGAAATCTGTACATACTTACTTCTGGTCTTACTTAATTTTTGATGTACAGTAGATGCACGATGGTGACTACGTTTACGAAAGACACGGTTTATCTGCAGAACGCAATTACTACTCAATAGAAAAACTACAAGGAGGTATGAATAAATTTTGCGACTTGTTCTCTTACGAGTGCAGGGAACCTACAATTTTGTAAAGGGTATTCAATAGGCACCTCCGAACTTTAATACTTGATAGCCAACATTATTTTTGCAGCTACATCTTTCAAATTGGCTGTCGTGTTCTTCTCCTCCAATCGCCTTTCTCGCAGACGGGACCATATATCCGTCGTAGAACTTTTCTTTCGAAGGTACCAAGAATCAACTCTGCAGTTTTGCTTAGCGTCCAGCTTTCGGCTCCCTAGAGCAAGACTGGCAAAATAAGAGTTTTGTAGAGCATGATTTTGGTCCTTCGAGTCAGGAGTTTTGAGCCCAGTTGTTTTGACAAACCGAAGTAGCACCGGTTGCCAAGGGCGATTCTCCATTCTGATGTCGTTTGTGGAGTTCACGTTTGCCCCGAGGTAGACAAACTCCTTCACTACCTCGAAATTGTAGCTGTCGATCGTAAAATTTTGTCCAAGGTGGTATGTGACGGAACGTTTTTTGGTCGACACAACCGGATCAGTTTTCCCGGGATCCCGAATTCGGCCATCGCATCGAATAGCTCATTGCGATGAATGCTGTCGTATGCGGCTTTGAAATCAATGAACAGGTGGTGCGTATCGATTTGAAACTCACTGGTCTTCTCCAGTATTTGTCTTAGTGTGAAGATTTGGTCTATAGTCGATTTGCCGGGCCGGAAGCCGCACTGGTACGTGCCGATTAGTGCGGTGCAAAACGGCTTTAGACGTTCACACAGTACGCTGGACAGGATCTTGTAGGCGACGTTGAGCAGGGATATACCTCTATAGTTGTTGCAAGAGGCAAGATCGCTTTTTTTGTGGATGGGGCATATGGAGCTGATATTCCAGTCGTCGGGCATGCTTTCATCTTCCCAAATTTTACAGATGATCTGGTGCATGCTCCCCACCAGAACATCGCCACCGGCCTTGAAGAGCTCTGATGGTAGGACATCGGAGCCTGCGGCTTTGTTGTTCTTCAGCCTTTTAATGGCTGTTCCGACTTCTTCAAAGCTAGGTGGGAGGACTACTTCATCGACAGGAGTTGGGATTTTCTGATTCCCTATCACTCTCTCCTGGTCAGACTCCTTAAGCAGTTGTTGTAAGTGCTGCTTAAACACATCCACTTTTCCCTGCGGGTCAGTAACAAGGCTACCCTCACGATTTCGAAGAGCCTGAGTGCCTTTCCTTTTCCTGCTCTAGTTTTCCGTTGCAGCGCTTTTTGGTATGCCTCGTCGATTGCACGTTTCTTCTGCTCACACTCGCCATCATACCACGGGTTTCTTGTCGGGGGCGGTAGGTGTTTTCCGCTACCTCTTTGATGGCCGAGCGGCAATGCAACCACATCTCGTTGGCGTTGTTGTTTGACGTAGGCATACCGGAGAGTCTCTCGCTTGCTCTTCGTAGGCTCTGGCAATCTTCGTTGTGCTCAGGCGTCCAATGTCAAAACTCCTCTTTGTTGGCTGGTGCAGCTTTCTGACATTGGACAGTCGGGCTCTGATTCGTGCTGCTACGAAATGGTCAGAGTCGACGTTTGCCCCTCTGAATGTTCGCATATCCAGGATATTTGACGCATGTCTTGCGTCAATGAGCACATGGTCAATTTGGTTGGCGGTTCGACCGTCCGGAGATCGCCAGGTTGCTGTGTGGATTCTTTTGCTAGGGAATCTTGTGCTACTTATGACCATATTACGTCATGTCGCAAAGTCAGTGAGTATACATAATATTCTTACAAAATATGGGTTGTCTCACATGTAAAGTGATGTACCGGCGTTCTGGATGTAGCATCTGATTTGTCAACGTTAACGTTCACCAAAGAATCTGTACATACAACAAGAACCTATCGAGGGTGCGCTGGAAAGTCGTCTGGGAGGATGTGAGGATAGCTAAGTCATCTGCAAAAAGTGCAGCATTGTGAAACATTCCTCGCCTTGTCTGCTGCAACATCCAGTCCTATACATAATGAAAATTAGAGGTGCCAAGACGCACCCTACAGTTTGTGTATAGAGACTGAATAACCATCGAAAGATAACCATCAATCCCATAGTCCTGCACTACACTCCAGAGTTTACCTCAAGGAACTCGGTCGTGTGCCTTTTCCCAATCCGTCTCGAGCACCATTCTTAGAGTGCAAAACTGGTCGGTTGTTCCTCTGCCGGGACGAAAGCCGCACTGTTCATCCCCCATCCTGGACTCGACCATAGCTCTAGAACGCACCTCCAACACCTTAGCGTAGACTTTCCCGGGGAGACTTAAAAGAGATATGCCCCTGTAATGGGAGCAACATCTTTTGTCCCCCTTTTTGATAATAAGGCCAGTCGCCAGGTGTCTCACCGCGTTTCCAGGCCACCTTAATGGCACAAGACAGTCATGACTTTAAGCATTTATGGCCGGATTTCACCAACACCGACTTTTAGCAATTTAATCGCCGCAATGACTGCATGGATTATTCTCTGCCCTACTCAAGACTACGGCTCCGTCACCCTCAGTGCACTGTTCGGGATTGAACAGCTCCGAAAAGTGCTCGCTCCATCTGCGCAAAATGTCTACCTCATACCGCAACAAACCGTCCTTGGACTCGACTCCTTCGATGATGTAGAATTTCCTTCCTCTGAGTCGGCGAATGGTTTGCCAGAACACCTTTTTCGCAGATCTATGGTCGCTTAACATATTCCCGCCGAACTTCTTCCAGGACTGATCTTTAGCTGCTAGCACAGCCAATTTGCAAGTTCTTTTGTTGTAGTTGACGATTATCAACATCTTTTGACCTGAATTGGATTATATGGAGATCAACGACATGTGGTTTCAACAGGACGGTGCTACGTGCCACACAGCTCACTCCACATTGGAAATTCTGCTCGAGCGATTCGAGGATATGGTCATCTCACGTGGAGGTGATCTGAACTACCCACCAAGATCGTGCGATTTGACCCCGTTAGGCTTTTTCTTGTGGGGTTCTCTGAAGTCGCAGGTCTATGGTCCTTAAAGCCAACGTAATCCATGCCATCGGTCATATTCAGTCTGACTTATGCGCCAGGGTAATGGAAAATTGGACATTTAGGGTGCTCGCCACCGAGAGAAGCCGAGGCGGACGTTTGAACGATGTTATACTCCATACATAATGGTGTCGTTAGGCCTTTCAAACGAATATAAATGTCGATGATATCTCACAAACACTTCGTTTTATTTAAATTTAAAGATTTGAAGCTCTGAAAGATCCTTTTTATACAAGTTTGTTATAATTCACCGAAAGTGACAGGTACCCTCTTGCCTGCCACTCCACATGCAAAAAGACTAGGACAAGGAGGAGGCAAGTGCACAAAAGCTTCTCTGCAGCTGCCCTGCACTCGTCCAGATCAGGAAAGCCACATCTAGGCGACCTCAGCGAAACACACTTTACCCACGTGGCAGTACAACGCTGCATCTAGAGCCACTTTTAACCTAACCTAACCTATCTCTGGCGTGTCATTATTTCCCCCTCGAAGGTGGAAAATGCGTCTTTTTATGCCGAGGGGGAGGATGAAGTGGAAACAAAGCAGAGAGCCAATAGCAACGACCTCCGTAGCCCCAGCTCAGTTTTTAGTAAATCCCTCATAGCACAAAGTTCCACTGAAATCACCGACAAAAGTGTAGTTCATCAGATATTCAGCGAATGTCAATACAAACCCAGAACTTGATTAATCAAAACACACACATTGGCTAAGAGCAACTGTCCTCAGGCACACAACATACATATCCGCCCCAGCCCCAGGCAACATTTATCTCATTAAATTGTCAAATTGTTTAATTTGGGAAAATCACCAACAAATTGGCAGCACATCAGCCACGCGAGTCACATCCCGGACTCGTCCCAGAAGCCCCGCGAAGGAATGATGTATCTTTTCAATAGGACGGATAAAATATGCCGTGCCTTTGACAAACCGCAAATGAAACTCAAAACTCATCTGCCGAGCCCGGCCCGAAGGCTGAATGTTAAAAACCTAATGCTTGGCTTCTTCGCAAATAGATGACTCACCCATTTATCCAATGTGCACATGCCCCGCGGCTGGATATATATATGTTTAATATATTTTTTTTGTAATATCCTCTTATTACACACGACGACGACGACGACGACGACGAAGGCTGTTTTGTTTTCGTTTCGCCGCCGAGACGCGGCGCGGGCGACGGGACATTCAAAGCGGGGCCCACGGACTGAGGAGTAGCGCATCGCTTCGAGGAATTGTCTGAAGAGAGAAATATATAGTCGACGTTCACGGAATTTAATGAGATCCTTAGCTCGCGACAGCATTCCTATTATTTTCCTGTTTAGTGTAGGCTTGATAGGTGTCTGAGCAAAGAAAACACGTGTACATCGGCTGCTGACATGTTTGCCTTTATTTAATTTTCTGCCTTTCCTTATGCTGTTTGTTTATGATTCGTCTTTCGCTTCCTTCCTGGTGGCAGCATTCCTTCCCCATTCGCTCGTCCTGCCAATGACTTTCAATGGCCCCATGTTGCGTGCGTGTGTGTATGTGGGTTTATTTCGTTCTTGTGCTTTCGGGTTGCAATTGAAGGCTATGGCTTCTTTCAGCGACAATGTTCGGTGTTTACTTTTAATTATTTTCAGGTGATTACCGCTATGCGGAAGTAACCTGTCATGTGTTGTCAACGAACCGAGGACATTTATATGCAGACCAAGGAGCAACCACCGTCGAATGGGTATAAATTGGCCCACACATTCGTGACGGAAACGTCTTTCAAAAGGTATGTGCGCTGTTTGTCTTGAGTTTATCTGCAACTCCATCTGTTTGTGAACGCGCAGCGTACTCGGGTAATGAATGCACCACCTTTGCATGGTATTTGGCTGCTTCAATGTCCAAATAGTGTGATGGGAGTGCATGCATTTCTGATTGGACTTAGTATTCAGCAAAAGGTGGTGATGTTTCAAAGAGCGTCTCCTTAAAAGAAATAAAACAACGCACGGCAACGTGGAAATTACCTTTATTGAAGAGGAACACTCCAGACCTCACTAAGCTTTGCCGAGATGTTTTCAAAGGAAAACGAGCAGAGGTGCTCTGCTATTTGCTGGTGACGTGACGACGCAGTTTAAAAAATTCAGCTAATGACACATTCGCTTGGAAACTTTTTTGAGCAAAGGAAGTCCAGGTACATATATTTGAGACAGAATTGCGAAGCATTCCCGGCAAGAAACGCAAACATCACGTTGAGAAATCGATGCCCACTTTTTGATTGCGCCAAATGTTGGATGTGTGGCGAGCAGTTGATCATGCTTTTCCCAGTGCTCAAGATGTGGTTACAGTCATCATTCACAAAATGCTTCTTGTTCAATCATTAAATCGGGCATTTCTTCATGATTCATTCCTCGAAATGGCGTGAATCCAATTCACTCGGCAAGCACTGAGTGCTGTACAAACGAGCAGCCATATGCGGCCGCGAATTTTCGAAAATAGCCAATTTTAAGCAAATACCGGGTGTGCCAAATACAAGTTTCCTTTTAAAAATGCAATAAAATTGAGAAATGTATTCTCGCTTTATTTGTAAGAACAAACATTCCGATTAATTATGAAATACAACGTCGTTCAAGTGGCTGCCTCGGCTGGTCTCGCACTAGCGCAAACTGTCACACCAATTTTCCAAGATCTTGTTGTTAGTTTCGGGCTGTAGCTCACGGATTGCTTGGATGATATTGGCCTTAAGTGCGTTTCCGGATTATTGGCATAACATCCGTCTTTCACGGTTCCCCACAAAAAAAAAAAAGTCAGGCGGCCAATTGACCCCACCAAGACGGCTAATAACACGATTTGGTGAGCAAAAGATCGATTGCGGCGTGGGCCCAAGCCCATGTCTCCTATTCCAGTAAAAAAAAAGTCGGTTAACATGGCTCTGTAACGCCCACCGTTGACCGGAACGTTGTTCCCAGCCCCTTTTTCGAAGAAGGCCACAGCAGCCATATCCTCATCTGTGCGCACTGTGCACGTACGACGACGGGGACCATGAGTGTTGTCCACTAGCACAGCAGTCTCAAGAACTTTTTGCAGAAACTTGCGTACAACTTGCTTCATTTCGGCCAAAACTTCGGCAAAAACGCACCTTTGGTCAGCACATACAACGGAATGTTAGACCGCCATTTGGGTGCTCTTCAATTTTCTGTAGAAAGGCAGCATGTTGTGGAAATCTGGTTGTACAAACCGCTAGACACAAACTTCAGCATCTTCCGGTGGACAAATGGAACAGACAAATAGCAGTCAAATTCAAATAAGTCCACACTTTAGCTACTATTCAGACCGTCCTCGAGGAACTGGATGCACTGGACGCATGGATTCCAGTGAGTTTAACATCTACATTTCTAGACGTGTCTGCCTGTGTGGTACCTAACAGGGATGCCATCACTGCAAGAAAAATCCTTCGATTCACACAATTTTTGATCAAATGTCGCTCTTGTTCTTGTTTCCTGGCTATCTCAGATCAAGATACTCGATCACTTCAACAGTCATCCCATCTGGATGCGCAATGACACTCGCTTGTTGTGCTACAAGCCCAGCAATGCGTTCCGATATGAGGACAAACCTTCCCACCCAGCACCAGTACTCGTTAGTTCCAATCCTTAAAGCAGATGCGAGATACAGTTCCCACAGCATCCCATTGAAATTCTGTATTTCACGGATAGACGCAAGCGAAATGCACCCAGTCCAGGTTGTCAAATGGATATCTCATAAATGGGATCAGGAGAGAAAATTACTCCGACATCTTCAGCAATTCAACGAATTTCAAATCCCCTTCAATGGCACAAAATACCGCAGCACAGCGCAGACATTGAGATAACACTCGAGCAGCCACCAAATCCGCCAGCCCCATTTATTTGTCCCATCCGAACTGCCTTCATATGTAATTCAAATACTCGCTGTATTCGGTTTCGGAGTCCATTCGGTGAAACGAATGGGCCTCAAGAAGGATCCTCATGCATAATTCAGTGTTTTGCCTTGGAAAACTTAATTAAAATTTACACAACACCACCAAGCACGAGGTCCCTCTGCGCGTACAATTGTGTGTACAGGCGAGTGCTTAACTTGTCTGACCATTGCCGTCAGTGACTGCGACAGAAGGATATCTCCCGGGAGCCCCCCCAGTTATTATTCTACGTAACCAAAAGACAAAAGGTGCCTTTGGCGCGGCACTAAAATCCACAACCATCACTATGCCCGCCAGATAGGCAACGTATCAAAAGGGGGGTGCATTACTCCTTGCGAATTGTGATATCCCGGAGGCAAGGTGCTGGCCTGTTGCGAGAGAGAGCAAACAAAAAAAAAGGCAGCAAAGAAATGCGAAATAAACTTCAAATTGAATTTCTTCTCGCAAATGGAATACTTGTGTTCTGGAGAGCCTTTGGAGATACAAACTAGGTCTACGAGCGTAAAAAAAAGGAGAATACGAAAACGAACTCGAGGTCTCCTCGCTTATACGGTTAGTGGATTGAACAACGGGGAAGTGTTTATTTCGTCCTGACGGCTACAGGATGTAATATTAAATTAATTTTTTTGTCTACTTCCATTAGGGTTGCGAACGGCGTACATTTCATAACGAGGATAGATCTTGCGGACAGGGCTCTCTGTGCGTGACAGGATGGGAATTGAAATCTGAATTGTTTATGACTTAAATAGGCGCTGCTTGCATCGGGCACTTTATACGCTCCTCGAGACGCATGTAGGCCGTCTCCTTCTAGACAGAGTGGCAAGGTAACGCCGTTAAATCGTATGTTGTACTCACTTACTTCAAGTTCAGTTGACTTTTCTGATTTCACGGCGAACTTAATCCCCTGTAGCATCGTGTAGACTGTAGCCAACATACCTTCTTCCAAATTCACAGAAACTATTTTAAACCGTAATCAAAAAAATCATGCCTAGATTGAGATAATTGTTGCAAAAAGAAGTTTGTTACTCAGCTGGCGGTTTTTATGAAAAGAGCGCTGCGGTTAGCTAATTTACAGCTTCTTTTTAATATGTTTCAGGATGTCTCGTAAATATTTCTTTCGTGACAAGGACATTGCTTCTGCACTGCTTGAGAATACAGATAATGATGATGGCTTGGATTTCGATGAGGTTAGCCTCGTAGACCCTGACTTTGTAACAAATTTTGGAAAATTTAACCAACACCCAAGGTACACCGTGTTAGTGACCAAGCTCCCACAACCAAGAAACCAAGCATAATTTCACAGGAGAAGCCTGCAAAATCTAACTCGCTCTTCAGTTGACCCTAGACCCTGATCTTCTTGACCTAGACACTCCCATACAGTTCTTATTTTCTCCAGAACTAATCAAGCAAATGTCTGAAGAGACTAACCTGTATCAAGGGGAGAAATGTCCTAATATCAAATTTCGGGTGTCTGACGTGGATATCAGGCAATTAATTGGTCGGGGTTTTGTAATGTCTCTAGTACAATAACCTAGATTTACTACCCACTAGAGCATTGAACAAATTTGAGAAAATTCCCCCAACTTTGCACATCAATAACAACAGTAATAACCTGCCTAGGGAACATCATGATCATGACCATGATACAAAATACGTCCACTTGTGAACTATTTGAATGCGGCTTATAAAGGGTGGTTAGATTT
The DNA here is from genome assembly GCA_907269125.1 of Eristalis pertinax. NCBI lineage: Eukaryota > Metazoa > Arthropoda > Insecta > Diptera > Syrphidae > Eristalis > Eristalis pertinax. The sequence continues at coordinate 44,182,559 of OU026145.1, read as the reverse complement.
TAAGGGCCGATGTTGATTTTTGAATAAAACACAAATTATTTAGGAAATTATTGTCATTTCTTTTTATTATGATAATATTGGTATGGTTCAATTATGTATGGAACAAAATATCGGGCAAATGGCCGCCGCGACCTTGGCGGCACACCCCCATCCGATGGTCCAAATTTTTGATCACGCTGAAGCATAATTGAGGTTCTATGCCGGTAATGTGCCGAATTATCTCATCCTTTAGCTATTGAATTGTTGCTGGCTTATCGACGTACACCTTTTCTTTCAAATAAAACCAAAGAAAAAAATCCAACGGTGTCAAATCACATGATCTTGGCGGCCAATTGACATCGCCACCACGTGAGATAGCACGGCCATTGAATTTGTCGCGCAAAAGAGCCATTGTTTCGTTAGCTGGCACCGTCCTGTTGAAACCACATATCGTCCACATTCATATCTTCCAATTCGGGCCATAAAAAGTTCGCTATCATTTCACGATAGCGAACACCATTCACAGTAACTGCCTGACCGGCCTCATTTTGGAAAAAATACGGCTCGATGATGGCACGCCAGCCCATAAACCGCACTCTTTGTGGGTGCATTGGTTTTTCGACAATCACTCTTGGATTAGCATTCGCCCAAATGCGGCAATTCTGCTTATTGACGAATCCACTGAGGTGAAAATGTGCCTCATCACTGATGACGAGTTGAGGTGGACGGCTCTTCAGCCACACTATCGCGAACAGCAGCAATATTTTCTGCAGTACGAGCTGTACGAGTATGCACTGGTGTTTTCACTTCGCCACAGACTCGGTTTGCTCAAATTTTTGCACGATTCTTCCGATGTAGGCACATTTGGACGATTAAATTGACCGAAGAAATCACGAAGTGCACGATATGCATTTTGATTTGAACGCCCATTTTCATAATAAGCCTGAATAACTTAAACGCGTTGCTCGATTGTGTATCTTTCCATGGTTCAAATTGAGTTAGTCTGAAATTGAGAATTGTCAAAAAAGATGCAGAAAAAAACTTCACGTTTAGGTGTGGTTCACATTCAATATCGGCCTTAAAATTTAACCCCTCTTTACAATTACCTATATTTACGAACCACTGGATCATTGAGAAAATTTGAGAAAATTCTCCCAACTTTGCACTGCAATAACAACAGTAATAACTTTCATGATCATGACCATATATACAAAATACGTCCACTTGTGAACTCTTTGAATGCGGTTTATAGCAACGTCCCAATGAAAGAACGCCTTTGCGTGGACGAGCAAATGTGTTCCACTAAAGCACGGAACACGTTGAAGAGGTACAAAACCAACAGACCCCACAAATGGGGCTATAAGTTCTTCGTGTTGAGTGGTGTAATGGTTTTGCCTATAAGACAGAGATCGAAAATGGCAAGGAAAATGTCGTCTTAGATGGTGAGCCAGATTTGGGAGCTTCATCTAATGTTGCCAAGAGACTAGCTCGAATGATTCCACCAAGACACCAGAACTTTAGGCTTTATCTAGATAACGATTTTACTTCTCTTCGGATGTTGGATATCTAGCCAAAGAAGGCATGCTCAGTCTGGGCACTGTCAGAAGAAACGGAATCCCGGTTTGGAAGCTTTCCACTGAAAGGGTAATGACGAAAAAGGAACGAATTTATTCGGAAGATGTCTCAAATGTGGCATGGGGGGCAACAAAATTGTGAACCTGGTTTCCACCTTTGCTAGGCAGAAGCCTGAAAGTGATGTTCGTAGATGGGACAAGCGGAACTCGAGGTAGCTACGTGACTATTAAGCGGCCCTATGCGGCAGGATAATATGTACAGTCGTCGTATGACCATGACAGCATCATGGGCATTTACAAAATACGATTGCGAAGCAAACGATGGACTATGCCATTGCTTAGATATCACAATGGCCAATTCATGGATTCTGTACAGAAGAGTCACTAAATACAAAGGAATTCAGTCAAGCCGCTTAACATGTGCAGACTTTCGCCTAGAGCACGGTGACTCTTTCCAAAATGGGTATAAAACCTAGTTTATCTAGTGGACGGTCACTTGAAAGCAAAAAAGCACAATGGACCTGCTCAACATGTGCCTCCAAAAGCAGTATGTCAAGACCACCAGGATACTGTCAACAATGGTTTGACACAAAAATCTGATGCAAGTTTCCGAAGAGTGAAGGATTTACCCATAATATCTGTGAAAAATGCGGGGAATTTGTTTCAGAAACTTGCATCTATCGTAACATGGGTAATCGTGCAATAAATTTTGACCCCTTACCACAGTGTTGCCTATTACCCTATTTTCCTCTTATCCTTAATAAGTACCTTAATCCTTAATCAAAAACACATGTGTTTTTCTTCCTTGTTCTTATGTAGAATGCAAAAAAAAAATCAAATAAATTCCAGTTCGTGTGTGACAGAGGGTTGAGAGAAAAGAAAAACGTAGGCAGACATTCATACGTCATCCAATTCATGGTACGAATTTGAGATCCCGGTTTCAATCGCCTAAAGTCAAACTGAACTGTCATCCAAAACAGCAGACGTTTGCTTTAAGATCAAATTGCAATATGGATCGCTTGATTATCGCCGAACGTGTTGAAGTTGGGGATACAGAAGATACATCGAAATTGTATTCATCGATCTGCCAGACCTGTTTGATCTATTTTAGCTGAACTTTGTGGACAGTGGCCAGTGTCCAGAGACTATTGCGGACAAAGTACTTCACCTAAATCACTTCTCGCTGCTAGCTGAATGTTGATAGTTTAATAATGGTATGAAACTCAAAATGCCACCTCATGTTGGACTGTATAGGGAGTTAAATAAAAGTTAATATTCCTTGGTCGACCTCAAGATCCATCGAGAAACAGTCTCTCTTCTGTGAATATTTATAAATTCCGAATTGAAGAACTGCACATGAGTCTCCTTCGCTGAGTATTCCCTTTCACAGGCAGACTTGCCTCGGGCAGGAGCTTGTCGACTTCATGCCGGTTTTGTTTCTTAATTCGATTAAGTCTCAATTATTAACACATCCGCTGGCGGCAATTTGCACATCGCACAGGCAGTGTGTGCGCCTCACAGAGAGTTGCACTCCACTCTGGCCCCAGGGCGCTGGGCAATTACCCATCCATTCTTGTGCGTTAAATGGCTTACACTAATTGTATTATTCACAGCGAGGTCCTGATGAGGTCCTGTGCCCGCATGCATGGGACATGTTGTCTTTAAAACAACTTTGTGCAGCGGCAGTGTCATATGCTTATCAAAAAGCGTAATATGCTGGAAAAGCATCTGGGCATATTTTACAAGAGTGGTTCAGCTCAATGGCTGCAGATTAACTTCGGTCAGATCACACGAGGTCTAGTTAAAATTAATGACTACCATTTATGCTCGTAATTAAGTCTGTATGATTATGGAGAGATTATTCAAATAATGAAGGCATATTGTGGTTAGCATTCGACTATCGCACGGTGTTGCCTTGGAGCCATGAACGTCAACTCCTCTTCAGAGGAACCTCAAGGGCATGCATCTCGGGATAAATGAGTGTGGTTTTTTATGGTTTGCGCCAATAGAAGTGGAATCTTCTTCAAGACACTGGTAACCCGTGATACCAGCAAGAACGATTCGCGGGATATTGCACACTCCTACCAATCTCCCCGCCGAACTGCCATCAGGTATTACCTCGCGGGGCTGGTCTGTCGTGTTCGGCTCGCCTTACTCTTCCAAGCCTTCTTAGCTCGGTCGGCACATTACATATACGCAGGAACAGACTCATCCCACTTCTTGTTCTCCGCACTCCATCATATGACCGACTAGGAGCTCCGCGGTTGAATTTTTATTCTTGCCCCTTCAAATCGTCTACAGTAGAAAATCGTGTGTTCTGCGCCTTCATCAAAGTCCTCACATTCTGGACAAAGGGGAGAGCTATCGTGCTCGAACCTATGAAGATATTTCCGATAGGTCCCGTGGCCTGACGGGTAAGGTGAACATTTCAGTTTCCTCGTGCTCTTTGTGCCCACGTTTCGATTGTTGCAAGTCCATCTACCTTTGCTTGAGGTGTCCCATCTGGCTTGTGAGGTTGCTCTTACTTCCTTCCTTAACCTGTTTGCACCAGTCTATGGGCGGTTTGTCGATCGCCCCAGGTAGGCCCTATGCATCACGTTGGGGAGAATGTCGATGGGGACCATACCCGTAATCACACAGGCTGCTTCATTCGAAATTGTTCGGAAGCCGGTGTTCTTATAGCGCAGAGCCTGTGCTTTTTGATGTCTCCTTTATAGAGAGAGAACCCTCCCAGATTGGCGCAGAATATACGAGGTGACCTTCGATGTTTGACAGCATACCGGATAGCGGTGCGTTCGTCTTTAAAGCATTTCTGCAGCAGTATTCGACTGCTAGATATTTCGGAGCTGCCTTGAGCGTAATCAGCTGGGAACCTACCCGAAAGTTTGCGTATTCCACAGTCTTTCGGCTGGCTGTTAGAACAGCCTCTGTCTTGTGGTCAGCTAGTTCAAGGTCGGAAGATTAGAGCCGATTGCTTCGTTTGTGGCCGTTTCCACCTCGTGCATGTGCTTGGCCACCGTCACGACCGCGACGTCGTCGGCAAAGCCGATAACCTTGACTCCAGATAGCAGCGTCAGGATTATTGTGTGTGAGCGAGGTCGAATGTGAAGACGTGAAGATGGCAAAGTATTTCTTGTTTAACATGACATGCGCTGCACATTCATGTGTATCTATGTACTGTGCCATAGGTGCACGTGGAATGCGTCTGAAATGACCGCATAACGACTTTTGTGGAAGTTACAGGCATGAGGAAGAAACATAACCTATCCAACATCTACTCTGCCCAGCCCTTGCAAAGGAAAGAGGCAACTCTAAGGGAAGGTCTGGGGGACTTAAGCGGTGTCGAACTGAAAAATCTCCTAAGATTCATATGTGGATCTGAATGGTTTTAGGACTACAGTAGGTCTCACGGTAGTTTTTTAACACTCCCTGGGACGAATGCAATGAACCCATCACGTCGGTCTAAGTGAGTCACGGCCACAAAGCTATTAGGGCACATAGTCACCTACCTATCTAACTGTCACATAAAGCCCTAGTGACTCGTAAAAACTGATGTAAACAATGGTGACCTACAAGACGACTTTCTTGAGGAAGTCGAATAGTTCAACACTACGCCATTAGTTCATCCAATGATTCCACTGGAATTATTAAGATTAATCCTTGATTCCAGCACAAGTTGTAGTCCATCTGGACATCTTACCAAGAATTGTTGTCCCGACTTCCCTCGTCACAGTTCCTCCAGCTTTAATACCAAGCTCAAGCCAAAGATAAATGGCGGGCTTTTTAAAAATGCAATAAAATGGACAAAATTACATTCAAGCAAACATTCCCATTAGTTGTGATATACAACGTCGTTCAAGTGGCTGCCTCATCTGTCACCCCATTTTCCCAAGACCTTGTTGATGGTTTCGGGCTGTAGCTAACTTCGATGATATTGGCCTTAACTGCTTGAATCCTTTCCGGATTGTCGGTCATTCACGGTGCCCCACAAAAAAAAATTAAAAGAGGTCAAATCGCAGGCGGCCAATTGACGGCCACGACGTTTTGGGACTTTGGTGCGCAAAAGATCGATTATGCCATGGGCTGTGTAGCATGACGCGCCATCCTACATGAAGCAGAGGTCGCCCAAACCCATGTCTTCAATTTCAGTACAAAAAAAGTCGGTTAACATGGCTCCGTAATGCCCATCCTTGATCGAAACGTTGTTCCCAGCCTCATTTTTGAAGAAAGCCACAGCGGCCACATTCTCTTCTGTGCGCACTGTACCACGACGGGAACCATGAGTATTGTCCACTAGCACACCAGCCTCCACTTGTACTTTTTGCATAAACTTGCGTACAGCAGTCGTGGTGGGTGCCTCATTTCGGCCGAAGCTACACAGCATTCACTTTCGTAATAAGCTTTCAATATTTCCCTACGTTCTTCAAGCGTAAAGCGACTCATTTCGTTCCACGGATATATGATACTGACCATGGTGGAAGGAATATAAGGTGTGCTGGACAGCTTGTCAAAACCGCCATATTTTTGTTTTATGACGTCACTCAGGGTCCGTTTTTGACACTGGACTGATTGTTGCTTAAGCTTGCATCACAATTAAAATTTCGTATATTAAAAAAATAAGAAAGAAAAACAGGAATTGAATTGCAAATTGATGTAAAATGAATGGATTTACTTCATTTATAATTGGTATTATATAGGAAAATGCAACAATGTGCTTTAAAAGGTTGCAGAAACCATACTGAGTAGTTTGAACGTTGAAAAGAAATCAATTTTTTGTTTTTTAGTGTGTGAAAAATGTGTGTTTGTTTCCGCCTTTAAGTTTCTGTTGACATACAAATTCCCCCGATGACGTCACGCAGGGTCTCAATAGAACTGTGCAGCACACCTCATATTCCTTCCACCATGAAACTGACTTTCTGTCAAGGTTTCGAGTGGGAAACTGCTGTCATTGTCAAAATAACTTATGATTGAAAAAAAAAACCACTAGGTGGCCCAGCCTGTAAAATCGAAATATCCTTTAAAATTCCCACTAGAATAATTTGCAAATAAAATTCAGCGAATTAACAACTCCGCAGCTTTTTTTTCAAAAAAATGTTCTAAGAGTTTCCTTCTAGAACCGATATTTTTAAAAAATCGAACTGAAGGCAAAGGTGATATCAACGAACGACGCCCTAGTGGAGATCTGACGTAGAATCGCAATAGGTAACCGGTGTCACTTTGGTTCGTCGAAACCAACGGCCAGTATCGAATAAGAGCTCAACTATAATGCGCATGAGCGAGCATGAGCTAGTGTCAAGTTTGTACGAACTGTTCCGTCATGTTTGCTAAAAAATGAGTAACTATAATAAACACATGCGCGCATAGCCTCCTGTCAGAAATTCTTCCGTTGCTTGCTTTATTTATTTATTTAATTTTGATTTATTATGAATTCGTCATGTTTCCAGTTCGATTATATGTGTATGTATGTATGTACGAACACCAATACAATAACAGCTGATTTGCCAATTTTTCAAATTTGTTTTCTAGTCTGTATTTTATCTGTCACATTCGGTAATGCGCGGTGCGATTCATTTCGCACTAGCTCATGCTTAACGAAGCATTTGTGTTTTGTACATGCTTAACGAAATGTTCGCAATCTTTCATGGACGGCATTATAGGTTGCATCATAGGGTATTCGCTTACTCACCCATGCGCGTTTGACACTAGCTAATGCTCGCTCATGCGCATTATAGTTGTGCCTTAAGACCCAAAATAAGAAATCGGCGCCGATCAGCTGAGTTATGTTGTCAGATTTGATGGATTTCCGGCTACATCCATATAACATTGTGCTGATGCAAGAATTGAAGCCGTTTTGTTTGACGGAGATTGTTTTACGGATCTTGGCCAAAAAATCACAATCACCAACTTTCTGTGGCCAGAGTTCGACAGCTTCCGTATATTCGAACTGTGGATCCCATAAGACGTAGTCACATGCCATCAAAGCGACGCAACTCTCAAAATTTGTCAGGTCCTACTAGGAAAATCGTTTAGAAAACCACTATTTGCCCTGTCATGTATGTCCTAAACCTCCCCAAAAATCCCGTCGCTGTCGTTACGGTTCGTGGATGAACTACTTTCACCCACTACTAGTTCACCATTTGACCTACTAAAGCAAAGCTTTGATCAACACAGCAAAACCGACGGCACCATGACTATGCACGTGTCAACTCATTCACCTGGAATCGATGAGCGGGATAACTTCCCCATGCCTGCAGTCGTTTGCGATTTTCCTTTGACTACCTCCTTTGTGCGCATCTTCATGCTCAACCTCTGATAAAAGGTCTTAAGGCAAAGTATGTATTTCATAAAAAACAAAAAAAAAAAAATATTAATATTCCGTTCGAGTGCACATCTCGCTTGAGGCACACACTCGGCATTTTCCGGGACCGCAGGCACCCAGTGCGCCCTCGCAGTTCTCATTAGATCCTCGCGGAGTAAATACCATTTTCATCCGGGACCCTCTGATGATGGCGATGCTGGGGGTTGTAATGCATTCAGCTCGGTTCATCTGTCAGTTGACAGGCATTAACTTAATTAAATGCTATGCTATCGTTTTTCCCCGGCAGAGGTGCGGGATGCCGGATACCATTTGGGGGGGGACAACGTTTTTCCATGCAAATGTGTGTTATGCCCGCTCGGATGGCAGTTTTTCGTTGTTATTTCGTTTTTCTGTTTACTTTTGAAGAGCGAACACAAATTCCATTTTAAAGGCTTCTCTCGACCAATTGCGTCGGTAATTCAATTTAAATGGATCAACTGCGCTCTGGCCAGACCGGTCTGCCAGCTGGTTTTTGCCAGCATTAATGTGAAGGACGTTTATATTGACGGAGTAAATCACGTTAATTGACTTGTTTACGTTTTGCGAACGCGTTAACGGTACACACACACGGTATGCCTGAACTGGCATCGAAAATACGCAAGTAAATAAATGCGAGAGCGATGCATGCGCATATCGAAACCGTAATTTATCCGCGAAATTAAATAAAAGGAAAACTCGACTGAACTTATTTGCACACTTAATCATATTTCTTTGAGGGGCTTCAAGGACTTGCAGGCCGATGATTCCATTAAGTTGTTGCTTTCACGTATGTGTTACAATGATGCCTGCTGGGCTGTTCGCGAGAAATTTTCGTTCGCTTGGTATCCACTTTGTTTTTCCACTCCAAATAAATTCTTGGAGGACATGGAACCATAGGTTGGTTGCCACTTAACAATTTTTTCGGAGCACTTGCAATGTACATCGATTCGACGAGAAGTGCTCACATTTTGCGGCGCGACATTGTAGACGAAGTTACATTGTTATTTGTTTTATGTATTCAGCAAATAGTTAATGACCAGTTACGAACCGCAGAATGTCCAGAAATTGAGCTTCTGAGGTCTTAACAAGGTACAGCAGGCGCAATAAGGACAACCCTTTCAGACGCTCTGACGGTAACGCTCCATCTTCTACCTATCGACCTTCACATTCAAAATATAGCGACGCACAGTGCTACCAGACTCAGAGATCCTCGGCTGTGGAGCTCATTACCATATGGCCACAGTTGTAGCTTGGAACTCGATATCGAATCGGCTACGCACAGACAGGGTGGGCCATCTGGTGGATTTTTTTTTAAATCATAGTTTATTTGGCACTGACAGCTGTTTCCCGCTCGAAATCTTGACAGAAGGTCAATATCACATCTCCGCGGAACGAAATGAGTCGCTTTACGTTTGAACAACGTTTGGAAATATTGAAAACTTATTTCCAAAGTGAATGCTGTGCAGCCTACACAGTGCGTTTTTTAAAAAGAAGAAGTTTTGGCCGAGATGGAGCGCTAACCGCGAAATTGAGGCTGGGAACAACGTTTCGGTCAACGGTGGGCGTTACAGAGCCATGATAACTGAAATTGAAGACATGGGTTTGGTCGACCTCTGCTACATGCAGGATGGCGCGCCATGCCACACAGCCGATGCCACAATCAATCTTTTGCTCACCAAATTCCGAAATCGTGTTATCAGTCATCGTGGCGATGTCAATTGGTCGCCTCGGAGCTGATTTTTGTGGGAACCGTTAAGGACCGATGTTATGTCAACAATCCGGAAACTCAAGCACTTAATGCCAATATCATCCAAGCAATCCGTGAGGTACAGCCCGAAACCATCAACAAGGTCTTGCAAAAATTGGGGTGATAGAATGCGCTCCTGTGAAGTTAGCCGAGGCAGCCACATGAACGACGTTGTATTTCATAATTAATGAGAATGTTTGCTCTAACTAGTAACGCCATAATACATGGAAAAAAAATTGTTTTATTATTCCCACTAAATTAGATTTGTGAAAATATGTCGAATTGCTCCACCGTATCTACTAGAGCAGACTAGGGTAGGAAGTGTGTAATGCTCATGCCAGATGTGAGTGGCTACACAAACGGTCTAAAGATAGAACCTGGAGTCAGCTCGGGTATTTAGTTAGATACTCTGAGCATCACTGTAGCATATAGACTCTCAAATTACGCCGTCATCTTCCAAGCGTATTCAATACAAAGAAAAGCTATCTTCGTTGACAATTAATCTGCCATCAAGGCAGTTGCGTCGATCTTCATGACCTCAACATGTTTCCAGGGATGTCGCAATGAGCTTGCTGCAGTCGCCGAAAAACCAGGGAGCGTTTTTGGAAACGCAAAAGCCGACGAACTGATCAAACATGGAGCTGCTATGGAGGTACACATTCCACTTGGTCTAGTAAAAGCACGAATTACATCACATTTCTTGAAAATGGCCAACCTTAGATGGTCTCTGAGAAATAGCTGCGTAATAATCGGTAGTGCAACTCTTTCGAGTCACAGACCATGCTCAAAGTCTAGAAAAATCTTCTCAAAATTGGCCACTCGAAGTCGCCACAAAACTGTAAGTCCCTTCCACTCGTGAAAGAACAATAGTGGAAATGTTTGCTGTAGAAGGTAGGCCTTGGTCGTCTACGGGGTGTAGCGCCAACCAAAAAAAAAATAAAATAACTTTTATTTGACTGCACACGTAGGAGCAACCCTTAGAATTACCTAGGCATTCCATGCGCTTCCGTTGCTCCAAACATCTATGTTTTCATAAATTTTCAACGAAACTCGGAATCATTTCGTTTCGCCTATGTTGATGATCAACGAATGAAATGATTGCTGTTCAATTTGCAAATGTTTCAGATATCCTAACCAGCTACATATTTGGAATTTCAAATATTTGCATAAGAAAACCATTGCCAAACAGACCGCATCCATGTGTGTGTACATGCATCGTCGTCCATGGTCGTTACACAAATATTCGATTTATTTTTAGAACCTCATGGTAGCATTTTCCCGAGGAAATTGGATCGGACCAATGACTTAGAAGCAAACTACACCATGCCATTACCGCTTACAAAGTTTCGAGTACATTTCTCTACTCGTCTTTCATTACTTCAGTCTGCAGTCTTCAGTCAACATAGATTTGCCAGAAATGTATTCATTTCATCCCAAAGGCATCGAAAAGTTGTCGATGCACGTACTAGTAGATATACACATGTTGTGTGTTGACCTTGACTTCGTGATATAAGCGTTGTTAAAGAAAAAACACAAGCACTACATAGTTTGAGTTATTCAATAGCTTCCATCGATTCCATTTGCGAGGTGAAACATCCGGATGCAGTGGATTTTGGGAGGTGTCTCGATTCAATATAGTCCATGGTGTTATCACAGCTTACGATTTAAAGCCATTTAAAAATTGTATTGTGAAGTAATTTGTGATTACAGTTAGGCTCCGAACCTGTGGGATAACGTAATAGAGGACGCCCACGGAACCGATGGCGCACGCAAGTGGAGAAGGAACTTGGCGTGCGAAATTGGAGGCAGTTGGCTAAAGATGGTGTCGGCTGGAGAAGCTTGTTGCCTGAGGCCCAGGTCCACCCCGGACTGTAGCGCCATTAGAAGAAGAAGAAGAACTCGGCTTTAAACTAAGGGTTAAGGTGTTGGCTCAACAATAGGGGACCAACTGACGTTCATTGTTTCACGGCTCAGTATTTATTTTGTATATCCTACAACGTCCAGTGCTTACATCGGTTCAAATTCGTGTGTGCATGTTGGCCATTTTGGGATGGGGTGGTGGTGTGGTTCAGCCTCGATGATGAGTGCTATCGCTGCTCGTTGTTAGATGCCGTTGGGAAGTTCTGCTCGCTTAGCAGATTTAGCGAGGATTGTGTTTCTGAGGTTCCTGATTGCCTCGTTAGGATGGTTGTTGATGCCTAGAAGCTGCCTTCTGAACAGTGTCACCATGTACTGTGGCAAGGGGATGATGCGTGCTTCGTCGCACTGTGGTCCTTCTTGTTGTTGAGGTCACTTCAATGGTCCCTGTCGAAGGTGAGACCGGTACATATTCGCAGTATTTTTCTTTCGCGAGCTTCTCCGCGCTGGTCTTAGAAATGGTGTGCCATATTGGGAAGCCGTACGTTTAATCCATTTTGCTTATGCATCAAATTATAGATGCGATGGAAGGTATATGCATAAGCCCCCATAATGCCCTGCCTAATTCAAAGTGCAGACGGAACCTGGACTACCTGTAGCACGGATAGTCTGAAGCTTATCATCGACACTCACTTTCCAGGCAGCTGCGATAGGAAAGACCTCACAAAAATTAAGAGTAACCATTCCTCCACATCAATGCAGCTCACTCAGATCGACGATGTCATATTGGCAGGTGTTAATGGCATCTTCTGCACGGAGCTACAACAGGTCGCTACTTAATCTCTACCTGGCCGATCACCATATTCCTGAGTTTTCTTGATCTTGGACACGTACCTAGACTTTGTACGATGATCACCCTTGTCTTTTTACCAAAGAAAGGAAAAAGCTCTAGCGTCAATGCAGTCTATCATCATTCTTGTTCAAGGCTTTGGAAAAACCGATCGATTCACACATCAGGAGCACAGTCGCGATAAATAAAATGTCGAACTCTCAGCGTGCCTACAACAAGGGCAATCTGTAGAAACAGAACTTCACTCGCTTGTTAGCATTATAGAAATATCACTCGAGCATAAGGAATTTACGCTTTTACAGCCGTAAAGTGAACCACAGGCTATTTGTGTCAGTAGTCAGACTCATACTACTGTACGGCGTGGCTTTGCGATCTGGTGGACCTAGATAAAGCCATCAACAGAGAGTGGAGAAGGAATTCAACCAGAATGGTTCGGTCAACTGAAGGCAGCTGGCTGGAGAGTCTCCTTGAATAGAGTCCAGGTCCTCTCTAAACTGTAGCACCACACAAAAGAGTCATGAATCTCTGGCGGAGTATTTGGTGTGTACTTTGTGCTATGTACTATATGCGATAAGAGGTACGCTGAAGGGGACCAATTTAAGACTTCAATTGGGATATTTTCAAGTAATGTACTGATGCGCCAAATGTGACGTCGTTTATGTAAATAGGTTGTCCATGTTACAGCATCAGTTGTAGGTGAATTCAGTGTAGGCATCATCGACAGAAATACGGCGACATAATTTCCAAGATGGAACTTAAAGTCTTGTCGTGCTGCATAGGTGCCTCAACTACGTGCTGGTTACGATATCTGCTTTGAAGGATGAGTACGTCACCATCATCTTCTTTTTTTTTCGCGGCCAATGCATAAGTATGTCCACTTAACATAGCGCAATGTCAAAGGGCTGAGACGTTGCTTCGCTTACCTAGGATTGTGTTGCTCTCATCACTCTAATTTTTCTGACAAGAGTCAAAACGTAGTACGACGCAGTGAATGGCATGGAACTGTAATGTTTTATTACTAATCTTATTTTTTTTTGTTTTAATATTTATTTATTTTTCAATACTGTTAGTGTTTTAATAAAAATGTACAAATAATAATTTTTTGTAAATCGGTACCGGAGCGAGGCTGTCAGAGATCCTATCGCCGTCGTGTCCACGCCAAAAAGAAAGAGCCGGAAAAATGCTGTTTGACAGTTCGAAGGAAGATGTCTGACTCAACGAAAAATTTATCGCTGTGGGGCTCTGCTCGTGTGAAGTGTGTGTTGTGGGGACGCCACAGGGCTCCCCCCCTTAAGTGGGAGTGAAGCGCAAGGGAACTTTGATTATCCGCCCGGAACGCTTGGTGATCACTGGTGCGTCTGAGGCCTTGTTGCTTGGGAGTGGAGCCGGTGCCTGGTGTGGTGATGAATTTTCTTTAGCGGATAGGTGGTAAGCCGGTTTTATGCGTTGAATGGGCACGTATGCCTCCCTTCTAGGCAAAGCCAGTTTGTAAGCATGTGGGCGACGGTCCAGGACGGGGTATGGTCCGGTAAATGCTGCCTGCAATGGTCGTTGGGTGTGGTCGGTGCGTGCATATACGTAGGAGGCAGTGCTGAGGTCCTTTGGTACGAATATTGTTTTTGTCTGGTGTGTTGCGAAAGCAGGGGATGTTCGCTGAAGTACTTCGCTCAGATCCTGAAGAAAAGGGATTAGTTCCTGTACTTTGCTATTCGCTGACAAAAAATCTCCTGGAAGACGGAGTTCAGTTCCATAAACCAGTTGTGACGGTGATGTACCAGATTCGGTCACCATTGAACCTAGACCGAGTAGCACAGTTGGAAGTGCTTGAATCAAGTTTTGGGGCAGATGAGTGATGAGTGCCGTTTTAAGCGTTCGGTGCCACCGCTCCACTATACCATTCGCTTGTGGATGATAGGCAGTGGTACGAACGCGGTTGTATCCTATGAGCTCAGCAAACCTCCGGAACAAGGCGGATTCGAATTGCCGGCCCTGATCTATTGTTAGGCGAAGTGGACAGCCGAACCGGGGAACCCAATGCTGGAAGAACGCATCCGCGACTGTGGTTGCAGTGATGTCGTCTACTGGGATAGCTTCTGGCCAGCGTGTTGCTCGGTCGATGCACGTAACTAAATAGCTGAAACCTGAGCAGCGCGGAAGCGGAAATACAATGTCCATGTGCAACATGCTCAAACCTTTCAGCTGCTGGAAACGTTCCCATTGGTGGGTTGATGTGCCTGTTGACTTTGCTTCGCTGGCAGGCTGGGCAAGCGCGTACCCATTTACCAATGTCTGCATTCATGGATGGCCAAAAAAAAACGAAGTGCGATTGATTTTCGTGAGGCCCGTGTCAAAGTGTGACTCAGGTTGTGGACTGTTTCGTAGGCTGCGCCGGGGGGATATAGGGTCGAGCACGGCCAGAAGATATCTCGCAAACGATAGCTGAGGGCGATTCTGGGAGAACGATGTTAATAAAAGTTAATTTCTGACTCACTGACTTTAATTTCTGCAGTTCCGGGTCGTTGCTTTGCTCCTTTGCGATGGCAGCGTAGTCCAACACTGCTGGGCTTGTGATTGCTGAAACCCGAGAAAGTGCGTCAGCTGCTGCGTTCTCTTCACCCTTCACATGGCGAATATCGGTGGAAAATTGGGCAATGAAGTCCAGATGACGTTGACGGCGCGGTGTTTCGGTGGATGAGGTTGAGTTCCGAAAGGCATATGTTAAGGGCTTGTGGTCGGTCAAGATAGCAAACGCCCGACCTTCCACAAAACGGCGAAAATGGATGATCGCCAGTTTAATAGCCAATAGCTCCCTATCAAATGTGTTGTATCTTTGTTGGGCCAGCGTCAGACCTTTTGAGAATTATCCGAGTGGTTCAGCTTTTTTGTCGACTACTTGAAGGAGGACAGCGCCAACTGCGGTATTTGATGCGTCGCACATAAGAGTTAATTCAGCGTCCGGCGACGGATGAGTGAGTAATGCTGCCTCCGCAAGAGATTTACGGCAACGTTGGAAGGCGGCTTGTGCTTCTGTGGACCATGTGAGGGGGGTCCGATCCTACTTCTTGGCACCCTGAAGCATTTGTGTAAGTGGCGCTTGTACCGTGGCTGCACGCGGCAGGCAGGGGCGAAAGAAATTGAGCGCTCTCAGGAATCGGCGAAGATCCGAGACTGTAGTTGGTTGTGGAAACTCGGCAACTGCTTTCATGATATCCTCAGGTGGTCGTATACCAGTACTGTCAACATGGTACCCCAGAAACACCAGCTCGTTCTTACCAAATTCGCACTTTTCCAAGTTGATAGTGATGACGTTTTTTCTGAGGCCGTTTAAAAACTTCTTCCAGGTGCTTGTGATGTTCTTCTGGGGACGAAGATGCGATGAACATATCATCAATGTACGTGAAGACATACTCCAAGTCGCCGAAAACGGAGTTGACGAACCGTTGTTGCTATCAAGGATTTGCTGTGTTTTTGAGTAGCTTTGTAATATTTTGCACTCCCTTATTGATTCACGCCATGACTATAATTTTTGTATTGCGCATTCCTTTGATTCGTATTCAATAAAAAATGTGGATAAATTTATATTAACTAAGTTTTTTACACTTTTGTGGTTTTGTATGCATTGAAAAATGCATTGCATTTGTCCCAAATATTACTATTGAACAAAAATACATGAAAACGACAAATATTTAGCTGTCACAAGAAATCGGTCGCAAATGTATGAACAAGCAGAGCAAAAAGCACGATTGCGATAATCAACCATCGCAAATCGCCTTAGCCAATTCCACCCCAGTGTCGAGTGTCTTTGGTAAGTTGTTTAGAAAAAAACCGCACTATATATGCATATTAATTCATTTTTATCCAGCTAACCGAAGCACAAGTCTCGCAAACTATATTGCCGTATATGCAACTGTTGTACGTCTGTTTAATGGCATTCATTTTATTTATATCCGCACCACGTGTAATATGGTTATAGTGTTTAATTATGGCAAATGTGGAATGCAATTGCGTTACGTGGCAAAAAAAGTGTAATTTCCATTTTCACGATTTAATTTGAGCATCAAATTGAATTAAGCGAGTTCGCTCAATTGAATTCCCTTCAAATCACAAATGAACCAGTTCCCGTGAAATGTGTGCAGTAACAACAGGCAGAAACGTGATTTAAAATGGCTACGCAGAAAATACTGCAATTCGCTGAAAAATTAATTCTTTTTTGCGTTTATTTAGTTCAATAATACCTAATTACTTGTCCCTTGTTCTTTTTTTTTTTCACCTGTGGCGGCTTTTTTTTAATGGTTTCAGGGAAGCCTGCCATCAGACCAAGCTGTCGTATATCAATTGTCAAGTTGTGTCTGACAATCGCTGTGTACTGGGTTTTTTGGAGGTAGGTCCCCATTTTATTTATAATATCCTGGTAATCGGGTGCAGTGCAAGAACCACTTTCTTGACTCTCTCATTGACATTGAGTTTCCAGTTAAGTTTCCTGTCTAAGATTATACCAAGCTAGTTCGTCAGGGTGAGGGATGTGCCTACAATTGCTGGTAATCTTAACAGGGGAATGACTCTTTTGTTGAAGAATAGAACCAACTCTGTTTTTTGCTGGTTAATCCCAATACCACAAGACTTCGCCCATCTCACTGAGGTTATCATTGCGGTTTCTACTACCTCACTAATTGTCACGAGAGCGAGAAATTTGCGACTATCGGATCGCGTCGGAACTCAATGTTGAGCAGCTGCTTCTTCGCTAACAGAAAGGGCTATACTTTGATGGATTGGGCACGGGGTTGATCTCTGATAACATCCCTTTTCGGCGGACTGGACTTCGGAGAGGACTTCAATGCGTTGCAACGGCGATTCATGCAGTCAGAAGTGTTTGTACTTAGCTTCTGTCGACGAATTCATAGCCTCTACGTGGTAAAATCTGGGAGCCAAGATCCTTTCCACCCCAAATGCGAGTAAATTTGAACTGGGGCTGAGGTGGAACTGATAAAATATTTGTCCAACGTCAGTGTCCAGAAACTATTGCGGCGGAGCAATTTGTGGACATCGGCCAGTGTCCAGAAACTACTGCGGGCGAAGCAATTTGTGGACAGCGGCCAGTGTCCAGAAACTACTGCGGGCGAAGCAATTTGTGGACAGCGGCCAGTGTCCAGGAACTATTGCGGGCGAAGCAATTTGTGGACAGCGGCCAGTGTCCAGAAACTACTGCGGGCGAAGCAATTTGTGGACAGCGGCCAGTGTCCAGAAACTATTGCGGGCGAAGCAATTTGTGGACAGCGGCCAGTGTCTTGGTTACGTGATAGTGACTCTCATCTGCAGTCTGTCGCTGGTACGTCTGTTCTTCAACGGCAACTTCAACGACAACGTCATGCTAGGACGCCCGTTGCAATCAAGTGAGTAATGGAATAGCTGAACCGACTTTCATTTTTTTTTTGTGGCGAAAAGCGGGCGGTTTTCAAATTTAATAAAAGATGAGCCACATCCATCTGCAAACTCGATGCTTTTTGAAGTCTTTGTCGAGTCTACAGTCGATTCGCAGCCCTTGAAGCAGAGCTGGTCGGTTGGTTGTACACACTTCTGTTCCCGAACACATTTTCATCTGCCACCGTAAACATGTTCATGCCCCAGTGGAAGCTCCGGGCAAACAAATCGATACACACCAGATGCGTCTCGTGTGTTGTATTTTTTGCGCACCGGAGTGTGCCGAGTGAATGCAGTTAGAGAAATTAATGTCAGTACATTGTCCAATAAATCTCTCAAAAATGTAACCAAAGTCTGTGCACTTACATGAATTTGGCATCCGTTCTGCCGAATTTTGCGCCAATAAATGCCATTGATGTCGACACATATTTGCATGATGTACGTACACTCTAATGGATGTGAATTTATTAAAATTCATTTGCCTTTCTGCTCTGAAATGTGTTTGTACTCCTTTGCACATGTACATATACAAATATTTCTGTGAGATTCAGTGTCGAGACTCTTGCAGAGAGTACCCATGAAGGGGGGTGCTTGCTTGCATGTTGAACTCTTCAGATGGGTGTTGTTCGGTGGTGTCCTTGCATGGATGGGAGATGTTATTCCATTCAGACATCCAATTAAACCATTTCAACCGAGATTATAACTACGTTATGACCAAGAGCAGCTTGTTTGTGGTTTCATTTGTTGACTCAACTTTGAGGTTCCACAATGTTTCATCAACCAAAGTAGCGTCGAAGGTGTGTTAAAGCTTCTCTCCTGGAAATAAATGTATGATCCATGAAAGCGGTCGCGAGGGCGAAGCACGCACGAGCGATCTCCAGGCCATTCGATCCACCGCGACCTACTCTAATATATTAGGAGTTATGCCCGAATGTAACCAGACGGGTTATTCGACGTGGTCTCGTTCTAGGTCTACGAAGCGATCGCCTACTGATGGAATCACATTCAAGGCACTTCTCGGAAGTCGTGATGATGATGACATTTAAGCCATGTGACCAAACCATCGGATCATTGACCTTTACATTAGAAGATGCATCTGCTCTACATTTAGTTCCTCGCTTACTTCCGTGCTTCTCACCCTATCCCGCCGAGTAACTCCAACAACAGCACGAAGAAATCTCATCTCGGCAGTTGATTCGCGATCTTATTCCTTCGATTGTTACCCAAATTTCATGACCATTGGGTTGAGAGTTGGAACAAAAACTGAGTTAAAACCCGCTAACTTGGCATTGACGGCAAGCCTGTCATTCCTGTTCACAGCTTGGACAATATTACAAGAAAGCTCAGCATTACCCCTCCCATTGCTCGTGAAAAAGACACCGAGATACTTGAACTTCTCCACCACCTGCAAAATTTAATAGGTGTTCTGAAAATGACCATAACCGCGAATTGTCCACGTTAACCTTCCCATCCCAGCATCAGGTGATCAGGTGATACAGACCCTTATGATAAGAGAAAACTAGCAACTGAATAGAAACCAACAGCGTGAAGAGTTCAATGAGTTTATTTACTTCGTACTGATCCCGACTTGACCTTTGGGCGACTGTACCGCACAGTCGCTGCCGCAGGCTTTTATGTGCTGCGTCCGTCACATTACAGCCCGGACATCCTATGACTGATTTCGTCCTCGAGATCGGAATCGTCGCCCTCGCTAGCGTCACCAGCAAACCCTTCTTCTGAGAGTTCACACCAGGGCTTAAGCTTGTCTGACGCCATTACGGTGTTGAACTTCCGTTAGTTGCGTTGCATGTGTGGAATGTCCTCCACTACGTACCTGTCGTTTGGCAGCACCTTGGGAATTATGTACGGCCCACGGTACCGGAGCTCCAGTTTCTTTGAATCTCCGAACGCGGCAGGCTCGTTCCCTTTGAGAACGACGTCCTCTGTCTGGTACGACGTCGGATGTTGGCGCTTGGAGTCATACTTCGTTTTCTGCTGCCGTTGGTCGATGTTGGTTAAGGCTACGCTTCGCCTCTTTGCCAGTTCGCCGGCCTCTACCCGGGTCCTTACTCCCAAATCCAAAAGCAGCTTGCCCCCGAAATGCTCCTCGGCGTATATGAGCCTTCGTGGTGCAGTTTTGGACAGTGTTCAGCCCCCATTGCACTGCCCGGAGGTGAGTTGCCCAGTCGTCTCCCGTTTTGCCACAATGCATGCACTTGAGGGAAGAGAAAATGGTGCGGTTGCACCATTCCACCTGACCGTTCGCCCTTGGTGTCCTGACGGCGGTCTTGACGTGCTGCACACCGTTCTTCTCTGCTCAAAACTGCTCGAACATCCCCGACGTGAAGGCGGTTCGGGAGTCTGTTATCACCCTTCTTGGCAGTCCGAAGCAACCGCCCACTTCATTCAAGACGGTGATAACGCCTCTGCTGTTGGTCGTCTTCACTGCTCTCACGCTTCGGCATACGCCTTGGTGTCCAACACCGGTATCATCGCCGCGACGTCCCTCACGGCATAATTATTTCGAGGGCAGCATCTTCCGCCCTCCAAACACTATTCCCGTGGCGATTTCCTCGCACCTACCAATTCGTCGACGCCTTAGTACCTTAGTAAGGTATCTTCTGCTGAGGAAGATTCTTGTGCTGAAATCAGTGTCCAGTTTTTAACTGCCTCAGAACCCTGTCATTGAACATCCATGGAACTTTCTAAAGTCCTTTTCGTTCAGCTCGTCAGTTGGCTTCTGTACAGATAGTAGACTCATGCCATGACGCAAAATGAATGCTGCTCCGAGCACAACCTTGAGCACAGCGATCACGTTTTCGGCAGACTTTACTGTAGTCTGATTGTGATCCTGTCATCCTGCCTGAACCAGAGGTCGTCCAAATCCATATCGTCAATTTCAGTAACAAAAAAGTCGGTTAACCCACCGTTGACCGAAACGTTGTTCCCAGCCTCGCATTTTCGAAGACAAATGGTGCCACCACTAGACGATCCGAACCAAACTGTAGCTCTCCATGGCTGCGTTGGCTTCTCGACAACAACGTGCGGATTTTCCGAGCCAATTTTGTCTGTTTACGTAGCAAGCGAGATGAAAATGCGTTTCGTCATAAATCGATGTCCAAGCTGCTCCAAGCAGACCCAAACTGCGAAGCCATAACGAAGCAAATGGTCGCGCGCCTTCATTGCATTGCTGAGTCAATTGGACCTTATAAGCGAATAAATAAATTCTCGGTCCGTTGTTATTCTCAATGTTCATTAATGGTCTTCCTAAAGTGTTATCGTATTGCAAATTTCATATATATGCAGATGATGTTCAAATCTACCTAAGGTATGGTTGAAGATTCAGTTGCTAAATTAAACTAGGATCTGAGCTCAATTGCGAAGTGGGCTGAAGACAATGACCTCACGCTCAATCCTGACAAAACCAAAGTGATTCCATTTTCAAAACACCACCGCTCCCTCTCAAACTTTCCCCCATTGAATTAAACTCTATTGCCGTTGAATATGTAACCTGTGTCAAGAACCTTGGTATAATGTGCAACAGTGAAACAACATGGACTGACCATATAGACAGTGTAGTGTCAAAAGTATATGCGTCTCTTAGTGGTTTGTCTATTAGCAAATTCATGCTCCCCACCAATGTCAAACTAAAACTTGCCAAAGCACTCATAGTACCTCTCTTAACCTACGGCTGTGAATTGTTTGCAGACTGTGATAATTTGGCTCTGCAAAATTTGTTAAAACCAATCAACGCGCCTGCACGGTATGTCTTTAACCTCCGAAGATTTGAGCATGTCTAGGACCAACGTCGCATTCTCCTTGGATGTGAACTGGAAGCATTATTAAGCTATAGATCATGCATCCTAGTCTCATCAAAATCATTCACAGAAAACAACCAAACTATTTATATGAAAAATTAACATTTTGTAGATCGAGTCGTAATATGACGTTAAAACCCTCTGTTCATACATATTGAACATCGCGCAGGCATCTCTGCATCTCTGGAACCATTTACCATCACAGGTACGGTCCAAGACCGAGCACGGACAATTTTGTTCAGCCTGTTTCACTTATCTGTCCAACACCTCCGTTAAAACCTATTCTCTGTGTTATCAAAATGTTGGTGGTATGAGAACGAAATTAAAAGAAATTTTCATTTCTCTCTCTGACCACCAATATGATATTGTTGTTTTAACAGAGACTTGGTTATACCCGCACATCTGTTCTGCAGAAATGATCACTCATACGTTGTTTACCGGAATGATCGCTGCAGATCTAGTGAGGAGAGAGGTGGGGGAGTTTTAATAGCTGTCTCATCTCGACTACTCAGCCGTCAAGTTATGTTGGTGCATCAAACAATTGATGTAGAGCAGATGTGTGTGTCCATTGATTTTGTTGATGACGTCCGTTATCAGATGTTTATTTTCGTCTCCTACGTTCCACCAAAAAGTGCTGCCAATGTGTATCAAAAACACATTGATAACATTAGTAGTGTCGTTACTCGTCTTGAAGCCAATCAATTACGTTGTATATTGGGGGACTTTAATATTGGTGACGTTACTTGGATGAACGTGGATGGTGATGATAATTTAATCCCATTTAATATTATTCATGAATGGGAGCGCTTGATAATAGATGGTCTCTTATCTTTGAGCTTATTTCAAGTAAACAATATTCGAAATAGTTTAGATCGAATTTTAGATTTAGTATTTTTAAACAATGAAGTAAACTTTATAATATCAGAAGCCTTGAATGTGATCGATTCGAATAAAATTCATCACAAGGCCTTACTTTTGGATTTAAAATTTTTTTGTTACGCACATTGTAGTAATAACAATACCGGCTTAACTTATAAATTCGCTAAGACCAATTTTGTTGCACTGAATGAGTACCTAAATCAATTCAAATGGGATGACTTGTTGGATTCCCCCAATTTGAAAGGTAACTATGATATATTCATGAATAAAATTAATTCTGGTTTAGTTCTGTCCGTAAATTGTATTCCTTCGAAGAACTCCCTAAATATGACGATAGATGTAAAATAATAGGCTTGCAAACCTTAAGTTTCGGGCGTAAGGCAGCGTCAGCCATGTTCATCCGCGATATTATTAATTGCCGTGTAAATGCACCAGACTTACTTTTTCTCATGAATATATATGCTCCCCAAAGATCTCTTCGGATGAGAAATTTACTATATGATAAGAGGCATAGAACCAACTATGGTTGTAATGAACCTATTACAAGGTGTATAAACACTTTTAATGAACTTTGCAACGAAATTGATTTTAGCTTGTCTCGATTGGAGTTTAAAAAATTGATCCATGCACTATGCTATAATTAATACTGTTTATTTGATGTAATCTGTGAGATGCAAAATCGGTAGATGATCCTTAGTCGCGCAGCAAAATCTGCTGTGTAAAGCGATACTGAGAGTTAACACTTAGAGAACGTAGTGTTTTGTGTACTCTGTGATGGAAAAAAAAAAAAAAAAAACATGAACTGACATAATTTCCAAAATTTGCTTTTGAAAAAACTTTAAATATTCAAATCTATAAATTGAAATGTATGTATGTATATATGTCACTATCAGGCTACTTATATAATGTTATATTTAAGACCTGTACTATTAAAAGAGTATAGAACAGCGATACCACCTAAACAATAAATGAAATGAAATTAAAAATAATTCGAGATCTTTGTGCAGAATTCTCCTCAGGCTTGTGCGTGAAATGTTGAACTGTTGAGATCGATGACGAGTTGATGTTCGTGAATTGGGTGACACTCTCTCTGACCACATTATCATCTGTGCACAACGTACGACGACGGGGACCATAATTGTTGTCCACTAGCATACCACTCTCACGAACTTCTTGCACAAACTTGTGTACAGCAGTCGCGGTGGGTGCTCCATCTCGGCCAAAACGTCTTCTTTTCAGAAAACGCACTGTTTGGGAAGCACAGCACTTACTTTGGAAATCAATTTTCTGTATTTCCCAACGTTTCAAAATGCAAAGCGACTCCTTTCGTTCCGCGGAGGTATTAGACTATCTTTCTGTCAAGATTTCGAGGAAGAAACAGCTGTCAGTGTCAAAATAATCTATTACTTAAGAAAACACCACTAGGTGGCCCACCTTATACAAGTGAATGTCCGCGAGTCTAGTTATCACCGAACTACCACATAATCCAACAAAGACCCATTCCACTTTACAGAGCACACCCGATGACAGCGCTATGTCCTTCTCGAAAGCTCGACAGCAGTCCCTTCAAAAAACATCCCTTTTCACCACGAACAAATGTCGCATCAATTCATCGTTTCACTGCAGCTGATAGATAGCTCGCCATCAATGGAGTCGTTCTTCAAAACAAGCAAACGTTCCGTTCGTCCAACGACAGTCTATCTTCCACAGATCGTTGACAGGGTAATGCTGTTGACAACACAAATAAATCCACCAGCCAGCGTCTAATAAACATTTTTCACTTTATCCCCGCCAAATTCAAATTCGCCATTCCTCCAGCGTGGGACAGCGGCATCCAGCAGTATCTCACCCCGGCATACCCATCCACCTTGAGATATCACATCCAATTTTTTTCCCCATTTTCGGGACAACAATTTAAGAGGAGCCCGGGAAAATTGCATAATACTACGAGTATCTGAATAAATTACCATCGCCTGAGGTGCACCAAATGGCTCAGGTTGATATAAGCAGATGCGAGTGGGTGGCAAAACCACTCCCCCGACTCACGGCGGAGTGCGGATGCAACACTCGAAGGAGACTAATGGGTACCTGTAACACCGCATCCTGCCAGGTTGCACAGAACTTTCGAATAACTCCTCGGTTATTTGCAGAATAACTTCGTTCTACGGATCGATGGGTAACCATTGCATCAATAGCCACCAGCATACGACGACTTGGGTAATGCGCAGCGTCGTCATCCTTCGCGATATCATGGTTGGTACTTGGTAGTCGCATATCCTTCTTCCCTTCCGCAGCAGAAACTTTGCTAATATATATCTTAACATTTTCAGGTACAGAGTGGGTGAAAGAGACGGACAGAGAGTGAGATAGAGAGAGAGAGAGAGAAAATTGTTTTGTTTCTAACGTGTTTACGAGCATGTGTAAGATAATTCAAAAACTCGCCGCAAACTTCTTTGCAGCAAATGCTTAAGTCTTAAATAATTCAGGACACTGCACTCTGGCGGTGGTCAGGGTGCATTTCCGTAAAGCGAAGTAGCACACACACCGTCCGAGGAGGCTACTTCCACAAATTGATTCGTTTCTTTGTGGTGGTTGCTTGGTACGCATACTTGAGTACATGGCGTGGGATTAGAAATTGCTGCTGAGTCATTTCGATGGATGTCTTCGCGGGAATGCGCAGAGTGAAATGAAATGTAATTATTCTGATGGGTGACATCGAATGCGTCGTTAAGTCCTGGTGGCTAACAAACAAAGTCATCCCTGGAATCTCTAACTGCATTGATTTGATTGCAATAGCATTGCTTTTCTCTTCCGTGCCCTCCGTGCCATCCAGCAGGGTATGAACCCCTTTTCAATGTGCAGCCAAGAACACCAGCTTCTTTTTGCGCCCTCACAAGAAAGGAGGCCGCATTTGCTGGACCAACGATTGAGAGATGAGACTCTTTAACGAGCTCTTCTTTTCTGTCGTTTTGTGTGAACGCTTGGAATAGCTTGTGAATATTTTTTTTTTGGGGTTTCAGGCGGCATATTCTGGGAGAAGGCCCAAGAAGTCCTGGTCGACACTAGCCACAGAGTAGTGAACTCCAAAAACTCGAACGACAGCTTACACAGAGACGAGCTTTTGCCGACGACATTGCTATGGTCACTGTGGCAAAACACATAGAGGAAGTGGATCATGCCACGGACACAGCTGTCTCCAAAGCGAAAGATTGGCTTGAGACTGCCAGGTGGATCTAGCTGCCCGAAAGAAGCCGAAAGAAGGTGGAATACGCGAGCTTCCTAGTTGGGGAACAGACGATTAGATCCAAGGAGTCTGTAAAGTACTTAGGATTATGTTGCCTTTCCTTTAGGGAGCACATAAAGTATGCCAGTGAAAATGTATCACTTACGCAAGGAGCGCTCTCTCAATGCCCCCGAACATAGGCGGGCCCGAATATGGACGCAGAGTTCAATCCTTATGTATGCATCTCCAATTTGGTCTGGACTCTGGAGCACTAGCGTTAGAACAACCGAAATGGAAAATGACGTCAGTCTATAGACTCTGTCAACGAGCGGATTCAGGACCATTTCTGATGATGCAGCGTTCGTCGTAGCAGGAATGCTAGCCATCGACATTCTGGGAGACGAGCTCGAGAGGATACACCGCACGCGAACTTCTGACCGGCAGCAGGCCAAGCTAATAAAGGTAGAAGAACGGAAAGCGTCCATAGGCAAGCCAGGTGGGATGTCTCCACAAAGGGAAGACGGACACATAAACACATTCCCATTACCGAGACTTGGACATCAATACTAACAGGAGACTGCACCTATCAGATCTCCCAGTCTCTGTGCGAACACGGCGGGTATCGGAAGCATCCCCACAGATGTGGACATGATAGTTCGCTGCTGTCCAAATGTGGAAGAGGACGCAGAGCAAGCAGTTTTCGATTGTAGTCGTTTTGCGTAAGACAGGCACACGGTGAATCCACCAAGGTGAGTTGTGCTCGTATATATTGTGAAAGTCCAATTAAAACTGAGGCAGGACGAAGCAGAGAGAAGAGCTCAAGAGGTTGCTTCTCGGAATACAACGTAAATCGCTAAACAGCCCCGCGAAGTAATACCTAACACCTGTTTCGCCGGGAGAGTGATAGAAGAGTGCAGGATGTGGGTAAGTTCGTGGGCTTTATTTCAAAATCGAGTACTTGGGCTTGTGAATAGTGCATGCTAATTGGCACGGGCTATTAGTACCTTTAGAAGATACCCACATCCTTAGGTGGCTGACTGCTAAGGGCAGTCACACTTAGGCCAAAGTAGGCCCATTCTGATACCACGCGGGTTGACTTCTCCTAACATCTGAACCAGTTGGTGCTTGCAGTGAAGCGATTCAACTGGCCTATGCTGGCGCTGTTTAGCTCATGTAGCAGAGTAAGTGAGAGTCCGCATACGCATAACCCGTACAATACTTTAGCACCGACAGTAAGTCGTTGATGCATATAATGAAAAGCAGTGAACCTAGCTTGGACGTCTACGGTACCCTGCGGACACCCAGTTAAGTAGATTGAGACCATGTAGCATTAGATCCTTTACGACTTGTGGATATTTTTCTGAAAAGGGTATGGCAACATCCGCATAGGCAATAGTTTTGCAACCTGCCTTCTCCAGCTGTAGCAGCAGTTTATTTACTGCCAAGTTCCAGAGAAGTGGGGATAGTACTCCCCCTTTTCTGGTTCAACTTTTTGCGAAGGCGTTTCCCAGAGCAGCATTAATTACTCTACTTGTGAGTAGTTGGTCTATTAGTGCTGCCAGTCCCGCATCTACTCCTAGTTCATCCAGTGAATGTATAGTTGAACAGAATTGATAAGGAGTGGCATGATACACTACCGTAGCGCATACGTAGAAGATATTGGCAAGCACGACAGCTGCCTAGCTGCCAGCACTGTTACCAAGTTCTGGTTGCACTTGAGGAGTCTTTTACCTCAATCAATGTCCAAGATAACCGAGGAGCATATTGTCCATCTCTAGGCACTTGACATATTTTTCCTTCATGTACGTCCAAATGTTGTGTCCCTTCTTCTTATGCTTTTCTACCGCGTACTCGACGATTCTTCAAATGTATCTGCAATCCAGCATCCTGATCCAGCGTTCTAGTCAATCCGCGTGGCAGCACAATGGGCCTACTTCGGCCTAAGTGTGGCTGCCTTTTGGTAGTCAGCCACCACAAGTTCCTAACTCAACTTGATTCCATGCGTCAAAACAGCCTGACGTTGTCGAACTTACTGTAGGACAAGCAAAAATCGATTAAATTCCGAAAAAAACATCCTCCCCTTCGACCTTGCATCGTTGTAAGCTCTGTCGTCGATGTTATTGAAAGTGCTTGTGTGCTTAAACAAGACCTATAGTCACATGTCTACTTCCTATACTCCCATAGAGTGCGTAAGGAACGATGATATAAGTTCAAGTGAGGACTCTGCGTTGCTTCCAACTGCAGCCCATTTGTTCATTTGTCCACACTTAAATCTACAACATGACATTCATCACCTTGCTTTGAACCACTCTTTAGACATAATAGCCTACACTTCTCCACAGTTTCCCCGAATGAACCCGATGTGATCCTTTCAAAAAGCCTGCTGTTTAGAATAACGAAAATATTCTGTATATATATAACAGAAGAACAATAAAACTATGTTTAGAACCATATTCCCACCTGTCCCAATACATTTCCACCTTCATAGCTTATCATTTATTTCCCACAATCCATTCTACACACTCATCACCTTTTGCACAGCGCGTTCCGCCGCCGCCGTATCAATTCCTCCAGCTGAAAGCATTCGACTCGTATTTCGGCGGAGAATTTTCGGCGAGGAAAGTTAATACGGCGGCTATGGAACCACAGCAAATGTTACCACATTTTCACGACCAACTATTCCTATATAAACTGCATAAATTTTCAAATGAAGTCACTTGTTCACTATCATTCAGTGTATCACGTCATTTTAGGTTAAAACAGATCTTTTCATTTTGGTGACCCCGACGTGATCTTGCTTGCCCCCACCAGCGGTAAGAGGCAAATCAATTTCTTGCGGACATACGTGTCACGAAAGCCATCTTGCTTTCCTACCGGTTGTGATAGATTAAAGACATGGAATCTCTAGTCAAAGAACAATCCGAAGCAGCGGAGAAGATCAGCAAGCTATATACCAACTTCAAGAAGGATGGACCAAGCAGACGGACAAAATCGTATTTGGACTCTCGTCTAGAGCGATTGGAATTCGAATGGGGTCTTTTCGAAAGTCGCGATATGCAGCTCCAACCCTATAGGCAGAAGAAACCAGACTGTTCATACTTCGAAAAGAAATACCACAAACAGGTGGAAGCAGTTTACAGCAACTATAAGGCCGCCATTCTTCAATCCCAAGCACACCTTGAGAGTGCAGTACCGGAAAATCCGTTAGGTACTAGTCTTTCACAAAGGTTGATAGGGCCGCAAACAGCGTCTATCAGTTCCCTTGATAAATTTCTGTCGAATGTTGATTGGTCAACTGGATGGCCGTTCGAGTGCCTACTATCGACAGAAACTCATAGCCACGCGTCATTTGGAAATAATGGCTGAAGAAGAGGCTGCTGACTACTCCAGTGACAAGGTTTCCGAACTGGAGGAAAGATATCAGTCACTTCTGATCAAACTTCAAGAAAGACTAGAGAGTAAGGCAGGAGGCCAATTATACACCTCCACAGGCGACAAACCTCAGCTATCGGATTTGACCCTGCCCGGATATAGCTTGGTGCCGCTTTTCTTTTTTCATCGCGGTCTCGCCATCTACGTGCGTAGTGATCTAGCTTACCAACTCCAACCACAATATGGCCACTGTTCCGATCCGGAATTTAATTTTCTGTGGTTAAAACTCCGTGTCCGTAAGCATTTATTTACAGAAGTCCAAACTTGGATAGCAATTCAACTTTTAACGAATTTGATGCGCTATCCGATTCCATCTCAAGAATTGTATCCCTGTATCCTCGCACTGAAATTGCCATTGCGAGCGATTTCAATGTACACAATTCTAATTGGCTTCGACATTCAGGTCAGACAACACCCGAAGGAAGGTATGTCGAAATCTTTGCTGAGCTAAACAATCTGACGCAGCTAGTAAATGAGCCCACACGAATACCTGACATCGCAGATCATTCCGCCAACACCCTGTACCTGTTTCTCACCTCTCACCCAGATAAAAATTGTGTTGACATACTGTCGCCTCTAGGCTCGTCTGACCATTGTGTCATATCAGCTAATTTCTCGTTATCACCACAAACAGTTAGAGAACAAATTCCTATTGGAACGGACTCAACAATTTCTTTAGGAACTTCAACTGGTCACTATGCTTCCTCGATAGTGACGTGGATGCCGCTACTGATATGATCACAAACATTCTTCTGCTGGGCATGAGATCCTTCATTCCGCATAGAGTGAAGAGTATTAAGTCCAAAGAAAATGCATGGTATGACTCGAGCTGTAAAGAGAGAGTTGAATTTCCGGGTATACAAAGCCAACCCTACTGAGGAGAACCGGAATAAGTTTAAACGGGCCAGAAATGACTGCAATGCAACTATCAGACGTGTGAAATTCTCTTATGATCAAAAGTTGAGGCAAAAAGTGCTACAATGTCAAAAAGGTAGCAAAAACTTTTGGTCATTTGTAAAAAACATAAGGAATTCCGCCTCGTCTTCAATTCCCACGCTCATTTACAATGACATTCCAGCTGTCAGCTCTTTAGACAAAGCCAATCTGCTTGCGGCGCATTTTACAGCCAGCTCAACACTGCCAGATTCCAATATGTCTCCACCTGTACTTGAGAGCGTTGATTTCACCATGGGACAAATTCACTTCCGCACTCGTACAGTTGCAAGAGTACTTAAAGATCTCGACGTGCACAAATCCGCTGGCCCGGATGGTATTCCCCCTATACTTCTGAAGAGGTGTTCTTCTGCGCTGGCAAAACCATTGCGTAAGCTTTTCCATCTATCCTACTCTTTAGGTCTCTTTCCGAGCAGATGGAAAACAGCATTTGTCCAGCCCGTCCCTAAAAAGGGCGAATCTTCGTCACCCACCTCGTACCGACCCATAGCACTTACGTCCCTTCTTTCTAAGGTCATGGAAACGCTGATAAATTGTCAGCTTATGAAATATCTTGAATCGCGGAAGCTTCTTAATGACTGGCAGTACGGTTTCCGTAGCAACAGGTCCACTGGTGATTTGATAGCTTATCTCACCGAAAAGTGGAACACATCTTTGCATAATGCAAGCGAAAACAAGATCGTTGACAGAGTTTGGCATCAAGCTCTTTTGTCGAAAATGCGTGCATATGGTATCGATGGATCTCTTCTTCTATGGATTAGAAATTACCTTTCGAACAGCTCAATTCAAGTTGTTTTGGATGGGTTCAAGTCTGATATCCACCAAATAAATGCTGGTGTACCCCAATTCTCTGTTCTGCCTCCGACACTCTTTCTCATTTTTATTAATGATCTCTTGTCTGCTACTTCTAATCCAATCCATTCCTTCGCTGATGACAGCACCCTCAGCTTTTCCTATTCTTTTCGAGACTCACGACCCTGCCCTTCGGCCGTAGAATTGGAACGGCAGCGTATTCCGATCTTGACAGCATAATTAACTGGGGAAACAACAACAGAGTGGAATTCAATGCATCAAAAACTCAATGCTGTCTGCTGTCACTCAAGCGAACCCTTGTTAATCAGCCATTATTCATGAATGGCGCTTGTGTCGATGAAATCGGAAAGCTTTCCACCCTTGGTATATGTATCAACACAACACTTAGTTGGAACGATCACATATTTGAGGTCGCCAAAAATGCTGCGAAATATTTAGGTTTCCTTAATCGATGCAAGAAATATTTCACACCCTCTGATTTGGCTTTCATTTATAAGGCGTATATCCGCCCCAAGCTTGAGTACAACGCTCATATCTGGTCTGGTGCCCCAAAGACCACCCTGCACCTACTAGATAGAATCCAAAAGCGAGCGATAAAACTTATAGGAGACAACAATGTCGCAAAGTCATTTGACTCGCTCGAACATCGACGTACCGTTTCTTCTTTGTCCGTATTTTATCGCTATTTCAACAAACGATGCTCAAGTGAGCTAGCCAACTGCATTCCTCCTCTCCATGAATTCACCCGCAATACTCGTCTCGCCAGGAATGCTTATCAGTTTACCCTTAAGCCTACTTTCGGACGCACAGTTAAATTTAGAGACTCGTTCTTCGGCCGTACTACGCGAATATGGAATGCTCTTCCCCGCCCTATATTTCCCACAGACTACAACCCGCAGATATTTAAGACCAATGTGCACAGGTACCTCCTCTCCCTTTCTCCCTCTATACCTTCGGCCCGTGCTTTGTCTTGACCCCGGACACTTAAGGGTATTAGCAATACCTTGAGCGCGTGCAAAATATAAAAAAAAAAAAAAAAGCTACATCTAAGGCTTCCAAAGATAACTCTGCCGCTTTTCGACGGAAATTATCTTCATGATTTATACGACCAGCTTATACATACACAACCTATAAGCCAAGTGGAAAAAATGTCTTACCTAAAAGCTAATTTGTCTGGAGAAGCAGCAAAACTGATCCAGCATTTACAAGTATCGGAAAACAACAACGAATCCGCCTGGTCAACGCTCAAGCATCGATGTGATAATAAGCGACTGCTACTTTCAGCTTTGTTTCATAAACTATTGGGGCAAGGGACGATTACCGGGAACGATTTTGGCGCAGTCCAGCGGAATGGAATGCCTTCTCAGCATCAACAATTTAGGAGTGTCGACCGCCGACTGAGATTGATTTGACCTTATTCTCCCTAAAATGGATAAGGAATCGCTTAGACTATAGGCCAAAACCACGTGAACTACAAACCTTAAGCAGCCTGCTCACGTTCCTCGAAGGCCGATTCCAGATGTTGGAGGCACTGGGAACAAATTAAAAATATGGAGCTAAGCAACCAACTACGTTCGCTCTGACTTCCACTCTCTGAAGACACAAAATGTCCTGTTTGCATACAGTACTTGTTTCTTGTTGCCAAACCCCCCAACTGGTCATCCATCGTTCGACCATCTCCCGAATATTCACACAATTAAGAGATTCAAGCATTTTCCATCACTTAAAGCCATCATTTTCTGTCCAGATTCAGCAGATACATGCATCTGCACGAATATGCTACATAATTTGCGAAATGTAATTGATGAGCATCAGCAGAAGCTCCGCTTCATTTCGGTGCTCTTCCGTGTTGTTTACCGTCGCGGACGGATCGCCTTTGACTTGTTTGCGAAGTTATTGCTCACCTGCCCATGAAAATACTTCCGTTAATTATATTTTCTCGTGACTTTTCCTCCGACGAAAATCCCCATCTTGCCACATCATGGCGGAAAAATCTGATATTTATCATTGCCCCGGGATTTTTTTCTGTTTACCAAAGGTGAAAAAGTATTTCCTCAATTATGGCCAGTGTCTGGGCGGGCTCTGTTTATCCCAGCACGGCCAGTCACTGCTGTACACATAATTAAGTAATCACACCGAAAAACACATTGTTGCTGGATGGCAAACAAGGCGAACGAGAAGAGGGACCCCTGTGGGGACGCCCTCGTGAAGGGTACTAATCGCCGGGCAATTGCCTGTGCCTATCGGCTGTCGTCGTCGTCGTCGTCGTCGTGGTCGTTGTTGTCGTCCACGTCGATGCTGGAACACAGTCATCGTGGAACAAATCGCATACGTTCGTTCATCCTCAACCGGAAGCCATTAGAAACAAACCGTAATAATTACGGGCTTTTTATTTGATAAACGATTCCGAAGGTATTCTGCTCATAGTCCAACGACCATTACGTGCACAGGTGGACACAGCCGCCCAACGAACGCCCACCTCCCGGGGAAAATGGAAATGGAGGGATGCGAGATGAATGCGGGCGGTTTATGGCCTATTGTGCTAGTGTCGACCGCCTTCCCCATGAATGCCTGTTTATCCTCGCAAATAACTGATGCCTCTTGAAGGAAGCAGTCCCTGCTGTATCTGGCCATTGATGCTTCTGCTTGGTCGGCGTCTGTTTACACGTGGCGGCATATGGTTACCGAGCAGAGCGGACATGCCATACATACGCACCCGAGTTATTCTGCAAGGTGAGCTTTTATTTAAGAGTTTTTATTGCTGTGGCCATCATTTCTAGGATTAAACATAATAGGTTCTGGTTTTACCGTGTACTCTTTGTTATGGGCCGGCTCCTTTGGTGCGCTTCGGCGGACATTTATGACAGTGCGCCTCGCCATCGTATTTGCGGCCGTATACGGAACGTATGTAGGCCTCGCATTATGGGTGAATTGAACTTGAGACGTGGTTGTTGGCAAGTAGTTGGAGCCCATTATCGTATTTATTTTATCTTCGCCAATAGGGCACGCAGCCACGTACAAAGTCGGCAAACATGTTTCCCTCTCGTTGGCATGGGAATAATTATGTGCCACAGGAATTGGATTAACTTCGTTCGAACAGTTTGACCAAAGATACTCGTATCGTGTCGCGCTGCGTACGGTTATGTTTTGGAATTAGCTTTAACTTGTTTGCCGACGCAAACGTGACGGGACATAGGCCATGGGTACTTTTTGGGGAGAGCAAACATGTGTCGAACAATTAACATCCCGCGGCAATAAATCCACTTATTAGCTCGGATGTGTGCGCATGTATGGCTTTTGTTAGCACGCGCTATTAACTGAATGACACTCTGGCGGAATGACTGTGATAGAGGATAATGGTGGGGCGAAAGTTTTATTTTTCACGAAGTTTAACGTTGGACACCGATTGAGCGCTGAGTTTAATTAATGCGCAGAAACGTCGTTAGCCATAAGTGCGAGTGTGCGCAAAAAACATAGAAAATATACATTTGCGAAAATTACAGTGTGAGTAATTCTAGTGAGACAAGAGAAAATTCAGTTGTTTATTTTACCGATGATTAAATTTTGTGTTTTACAAGGGCGCTCGATGACGACTGGCAAACGATCCGCAGTTTCCTTTAATATCTGTTGAATTCAAAGGGAACATATTTGGGTTTTCAATAAGCGCTTGGTTGGACGTCGCTCACATGCCCACCAAGGACACGATTGCAGTGATCAATTCGTTGAATCCAAATTCGATGACTGGGCCACACTTCGACGAAAACGGCCACCATCTCTCGAACTGCACTCGACGAGAAAGAATACACGTTGGGCATCTCCAGCGATAAAGAGGGTGCTTTTGACAATGCGACTTTTGATGGCATGCCAACTCGGCCAGAGAACACGATTCACTAGTGTTGTGCATCAAAGCAATGCTAATGAATAGAAGTATTTGCGGATGAGGGTTGTGGACAGTATGCAATGTCGGCGGTAAATAGAAGCTACCATCAGGGCGGCGTCTTGTCTCCTCTGCTATGGCGCATGCTCGTTGACTCTCTGCTTGACGCCCTTAATAGCTCTAATATCTACGTAAAAGCCTATGCGGATGATGTAGCTGTACTGCCAGTCGGATCCTGCCTAGACGTGATCGACGACTGGTGTACTAGGAATGGGCTTTCAGTTAACCCTCTTAAAGCCAAAGATATTCTCTACACCAGGAGTATTAAATTGACTGGTCTGACTCAGCCACCATTCGCTCTTGAGTCGAAAACTACCAAGGCGCTGTACGTTTTCTGGCAGTGTAAGGGAGTTTTCGGCAAGTCTTGGGGTTAGTCACCAAAAAAATCTCTCTTTGGATAAGATATGGCCTCTTCTATCCTATGCATCCCTGGAATAAGCTTTCGCGTAAATACGTAACTGCTGATTTCACTAAGCTTCAAAGAACGGTTTGTTTTGGCTACATAGGGGCTTCTCGAGTATGCATGGCTCTTCTCTTAATGTACTTCAGAATCTAATCAGCATGAACACCACACCTTCGCCAAATACCTAAAAATGTGCTTGGTCTAAGCGATGAAACCCTTTGCTATGCCTGTGGAGAAGAAGACGACACTGCAGAGGATCCACTCCAGTCCTTGGGTTTTGATAATACACATCTATACACATAACCACAGGTGTACACAGGTCGTAGGTACGTCTAGTTGGGCCGCTGTGACGGTTGGAAGATGAGTCATGAAAAGGCTCCAAAATCCTTACCATACACTGTAGATTTTTTTAGGTGAAAAACTACCACTGTCCCGCCTTTGCTCTCGGACCAGGTTGCAGTTATTTGGTGATGATGAGGTGAAAGCTGATGATGTAGGCTCAACACAGAATCGACTGCTGCATATATATAAGACCATGAATTTTCATTAAATGTAGGATGCTGTCTGGTAGTACAATGGACCAGTTTTTGATTCTGAGTGCTCCAGTGTAGTGCTTAAAAACCGCCGACAAAAAAGAAAATCTCTCGTTCAGGTTTAAGCACGTCTAACGACGCGACGCCAGCTTGTTGGCATAGATCAATGATTAACGTTAGTCCTTATAAAAAGTCTAGAAGTATCACCAGAGATATTCACACGACCGACATGACAGGACGTATATCGATACAACATGTTCATCAAATAGAGTCGAGTACTACAACAGCGTTGTGGCTTATGTGAAATTACATCTCACTGATGTCTAGTCCATACATCGTTGCAGCATGTCTCTATAGTGCTCTCAATTGACAACACCGAGATGGTAATTTTCATCAACGAACCAGTTACACTACCGACATGAAAACCACACCAGTCCACAGATATTTTTGTGGATGAAGTGGTGTTCCTTGAAGTACGTGAGGGTTTTCATCTGACCAACAACCATATTCTGTTTGTTGACGAAACCGTGTAGACAAATATGTGCTTCATCAGGGAAGATGATCTTGCAATGAAATTGGTTGTCTTCTTCCAACATTTCTAGAGCCCAATGGGAGTACGTTCGTTGCCTCACATGATCGAGTGGCTTTAGTTCATGACTTAACTTCAACATAAATGGGTGCAGGGCAAGATCCCCAATCTTTGAGAATGAGAGAACGGCAACAATATTCTTGACATTTCGACCAACCCGTTGTCTCATTGGTACGGGAGCATTCAGCAAAGATCGTTTATACTCAAATTTGTTCAGTAGACTATGAATTGCTTGAGTACTGGAACGAGAATTACTGCCAAAAATTGGGGTAAGGGCTCTTAAAGTTGCCGTCACCGACGATAAATTTTGGCTTATTTATTTTTTGGTTAATTATTTGAAAACGAGCTGCTTTCTTGAACCTCGCAATGATGAAAATGTTAGTTTGAATGACATTGGTTTAAGGGTGCATTCGCAATGAAAGGTTCCTTTATTCGCAAGCTACTCCAGAGACGGTTTCTACATCCCCGACGATTTTGTTCATCGAAAGTGTTGCGTGTGATGACAGTCGTCGGGTTCGGCTCAATAATCAGTATTGAATATATAGAGATACCTTAGCTGACTTCGCAGCTGATTGTCCCCTTGTCCATTGACGAATTTGAGCAACTTTTTGCCATTCACGAATTTTTGAAAGATATTCACGAAATCATAAAAATGACATGGAAATAGGAAATGACGAAACTTAAACAAAGTAAAGAGAGAAGAAGTTGCAACAAATCGCAATTAAATCAATGCGATACCTGCAAGGGGCAAAATGACAAATGCGACCTGGCGGGATGCCTTCAACGATCCCAGTAAAGGCTTATGCCTAGTTGGAATACAGCCATCTGCTATCCTACCTCTGTAAAAATTGTTAAGCTATGTCACCTATAGACAATGCATCATATAACCATGAACTTCGAAAAAAAGAGCACTATTGAGCCATTATAACCAATATTTGGTTCCAGCAGGCCTAAACTAGCTTACTTACCTACTTATCAGTCCTGCGACCCATGGATGGTCTGAGCTTGATAAATAACTGCCTTCCATTATTGACAGCCCCGAACGTGTCAACTAGTCATCAAGTTGAAGCTGACTTGCGGCAGGGATAACTTGGTCTTTGTACAGCAAATTCGATCATCCTTTATTTCTTAATTCAGGAGGCTCGTATTTTAAGGCTCCCTAAGCTGAAGCACTGGTGTCAATGTCGATGCAGCTAAGCCAGTGTTGTCGCTCCATCTTCCATCCATCTTAGTACAGCTCATAGATTTCGCGAATGTGCCTTCTACTCCATTCACCCAAATCGCAGACAGGTTCATATACCCGTAACGGTTATTTTCTCTTGAAGGCACCAAGAATGATCTCCACTTTCGGCCCGATGTGGGAGGACTGGCAAATAAGAGTCAGTTGGTCACTGTTGGTTCTACAAATCGAAGTAACAAGGGTTGTAAAAGGGGATTCTGCGGGGAATCTAGGACGTCATGATGTGATAGTGATGCTTTGCACCACAGCCCATCGGAAACGAGCGACGATGTCATCTGCCGTACCCAGCGGTTGAACATAGTTCCTTCCGCGTGTACAGCTGCCTGCCGTTCTGCCTTCTTCAGTACCAGACTGAAGAAATCACACGATAGCGCATCTGTTTGCCGAAATCCGTTGATGGTTTCACACAGTTTCTGCGACAAGAAGCATCAGCGCGATGAGAGCAACAATGAATATTCTGCACGAGTGATTTGAGGGCGTGTTCATCTCACGCCGATGTCGATTACTAGGATCCTCCGATTGGACCTCCTTAAGTTGCGGGTCTCTGCTAATAACACGCAAGCAATCGGTTACCTCAGACTTAACACGTGGCATCGCCTCATACTCAGCATGATCACTGCGCCACCCAGCGAAGGCGCTGCTGCCATTTGATGCCACATTCCGCTCGTAATGTCATTAAAAGGCATTCCAAAGAAAACAACGCACACACAACTTGTTTTCTTCAATTTGAACTCATCCATGCCGATTAGAAAACCGCTCGCCTTTCGTGGCTGTCTGCAAACTTTGAACCTCTTGCGGGTGACGTGGTCGGGTCTTGACGTCAGCTTACCCTGATGGCCCAACTAAGGTCCATATTTCTTAGTAGACCACAGTCTGGCCGAGGATAAATTACCTCTGAGACTGCAGACAATTTACTGGATTAAATGCTCATCAAACTTCTTGAGAAGTTTCCGAAGCGTTCCCCTTTAAAGTCACTAAAGCAGCCACTTTTCACACCTCGTCCAATGCGCGTCACGAAACCCACTCAGGACCTCATGCGAACACATTCAAATAAGCCCGTTCGTTTGTGCATTCTTATCGCTCTTCTCTTTTGGGGATCCCGAGAAGTGTACTAGAACAGTCCTTAGTAGTTCTTCTTCCGCATACGTAACGACAAAGTACACGAAATTGTTTGCTTTGTTTTAAGCAAAGTGTTCGCACTCGCTCTGTGAACGTCCTCCTGCATTCCTGTTCCTAAGCTGAGCACACACACGCACACATATATAGTTTTTGTCGCTCTCCAGACATCATCATTATCATCATCATCAGCAGCAGCAGCACTCGTTTGTCTTTTGTACACACTTGCATAGTCATGTGGGGCAGGACCTTCCGTTTCCTTGTGTTTTCGTCGCATGAACATTCAGACATATGGGTTGTGCTTTAATGCGGAACCAAGTAGAAATGAAAGGACTCAGATGATTAATGTCGAGTGTCTGTGCGGGTGGCACGAGTATGTGCCCCCACGCCCACCTATGAGCAACTGTCACTGCACCAGCGGGGGCTTTAAACATTTATAACGTAATATGATTGTGCATACTTATCCGAGCATGTAGCGGGGGCCCTGCGCGAAGCGGGAAGCAAAACAAATTCGGAAGGATATGCATTCAGCTGCGTCAGTTCACATGTGCATTGAGAGATCAGATTCCGCTCCGACATTATGGTGTTGCATATGAACCTAGAATGTTGCTCACTGACTCGCGTATTGCCTGAAGTTGATGTGCACTCCAGAGGTGGGCCAATGCCTCTGCTCGAGCAAGGGAAAGATGTGCCGAAAGGGTGCTCTCTCCATTGGGGACACACAAACCCGAACACACAGAGACGTTGGCAATAAAAACAATGAGAATGACGACGGTGCATGCACATAGCCGTGGAATACTTCCAAAACAGTGGCGAATTATTTGTCAGCACTGGAATGAGCTCAAGCATAATGTGCGTGGTCCTTGAACAGTCAGGCATCAGCAATTTGCAAAAGTACAAATACGAGAGCGGAGAGATCTTAAATTAAGAGAAGTGCACGATGCTGGTGCGGCGACGAACTTGCGCCTACTTGTGAAAATTTAATGACAGTGTTGAAAGCAAGCAAGTGTGTGTAAGGAGGTCCTCGAGTTTATTCAGCACTCAGCCGAATAGGATGAGGGCCTTCGCTGAACCGCGTTAGTTAGCAGGTTTTCCATATTCCGTGCGTACGCATATCTCCGCAAATGCGAATACGATTAACATCAAGTTAAGGCGTCGCTTGTCTGCCACCAGAAAAAAGAACTAATTGCGAGACTCGGGAACCTTCAAGGTCCGATGTGGACCTGTGCCTAGCCTTGCTACAGCAACCACTTATGTTGTGCTATTGCGAGTCGGAGGGACCTGCAGTTCCATGCTAACAGGTACCCTCTCTGATAGAAATCTAAAATCAGTTTACACTAGCCAGCAGAATTTAGTTTCCGGACACTTTTTTTTAAGTATCCTTGTACGAAATATAAGTGAAACCCACACAGGCAGTCGACAAACAATAAGCATTATCCATCACATCTGGCGCGACATCGATGTCGGGATCAAAATCTGGTGTCTAGCAGCACTCTTACTCGTGGTAGTGGCTGCAACACCTACAATTTATGACGCTTAATGCAAGCGACGAACTTAAACAATCTAAACTTAAAAACGAATGCTTAACCTTGATGGTAGAGAGATAAAGGCAGGGCTAGCGTAGGAACGAACGGGGCTGGAGATAGTGTCGAAGTGAGGTGGAAAGAGTATTCCATAGTGTTAGCCAAGCTTAACATTCTTGATACCGACGAGTTGAAGCCGTATGTAGTCCGATGTAGCCTAATACGGACGAGGGCTGAGGACTTTAGATTGTAGGGGTTGGCGCTAAGAGACACGAATTCAAGAAGTGCGGGCAGTCCGGGTGGAGGAAGAGCAGATTCGCAATTTAGCGAAGGTTTTCGAGGGACTCAAGGCGAATAAGTTTGAGTCGGTCAGAGGACGGAGGCAAGTTGGTTTTGTCAGTCCAGGAAAGATCAGGAAGAGCGAAATGTAGAAACCTACCCCGGACAGCTTCGATACGACGAATGTGAACCGCAAATAGAGATGACCATACTCGACTGACATATTCGAGAATGGATCTGACGAAGGTGATGTGTAGATGTTTTGTGACATAGGAACTCGAAAATTCTCTTGACCAGCGTTTGACAAAGTTGAGCCCACGATGACAGATTACGCCTAAGTCGCGTAAAGATGATGCTGAAGGGACTAGTTAGTTGCTGAGAAAATAGTTTCGGTCGACGTTTGCGGAAGTATTCAACGGATTGACATTTACTGAGCGTTGAAGATCGTTTTTTTGACACCAAACAGAAAAAAACTATTTAGGTCACCTTGAAGGGAATAGGAGTCGGAGGGGGAGGAGATGAACGAATAGATTTCCACGTCATCGACGTGAACTGATAGATGAGAGTCCATAATAATACGGTTAACATCGTTGATGGTAAATAAATAAATGGACCCGAGTGGCTTTGAGGGGTATGGAGACAGATGGTCTGAAGTTAACTGCGTATTCGACTTTCCAAATAGAATTTGATCCATTTGACGAAGTAATGGGCTATGAGTTTGATAAAGGGTGGTTCAATTTTAAGGGCCTGTGTTGATTTTTGAATAAAACACAAATTATTTAGGAAATTATTGTCATTTCTTTTTATTATGATAATATTGGTATGGTTCAATTATGTATGGATCAAAATATCGGCCGAATGGCAGCCGCGATCTCGGCGGCACACCTCCATCCGATGGTCCAAATTTTCGATGACGCTGAAGCGCCATTGAGGTTCTATGCCGTTAATGTGCCGAATTATCTCATCCTTTAGCTCTTGAATTATTGCTGGCTTATCGACGTACACCTTTTCTTTCAAATAACCCCAAAGAAAACCATCCAACGGTGTCACATCACATGATCTTGGCGGCCAATTGACATCGCCACCACGTGAGATAACACGGCCATTGAATTTGTCGCGCAAAAGAGCCATTATTTCGGTAGATGTGTGGCAAGTGGCACCGTCCTGTTGAAACCACATATCGTCCACATTCATATCTTCCAATTCGGGACATAAAAAGTTCGATATCATTTCACGATAGCGAATACCATTCACAGTAACTGCCTGACCGGCCTCATTTTGGAAAAAATACGGTCCGGTGATGGCACGCCAGCCCATAAACCGCACTCTTTGTGGGTGCACTGGTTTTTCGACAATCACTCTTGGATTATCATTCGCCCAAATGCGGCAATTCTGCTTATTGACGAATCCACTGACGTGAAAATGTGCCTCATCACTGAAGATGATTTTCTTGATCATCCACTGTTGCCATTTCTTGCCACCATTCTGACCATTGACGACGCTTGAAATGGTCAAGAGGCTTTAGTTCGAGAGTCAATTGCACCTTGTAAGCGTGTAAAAGCAAGTTTTTATGCATAATGTTCATCAACGACGAGCGTGAGAGGTGCAATTATTGGGCACGGCGACGAGTTGAGGTGGACGGCTCTTCAGCCACACTATAATATTTTCTGCAGTACCAGCTGTACGAGCATGCACTGGTGTTTTCACATCTCCTACAGACCCGGTTTGCTCAAATTTTTGCGATTTTTTCGATTGTACGCAGATTTGGCCGATTAAATTGACCGAAAAAATCACGAAGTGCACGATAGGCATTTTGATTTGAACGCCTCTTTTGCATAATAAGCCTGAATAACTGTAACGCGTTGCTCGATTGCGTATCTTTCCATGGTTGAAATTGCATTAGTCTGAAATTGAGAAATGTCAAATGAAATGCAGAAAAAAGCTTGACGTTTAGGTACGGTTCACATTCAACATCGGCTCTTAAAATGTAACCACCCTTTATAATGACTCAGTGTGAGATAGTATCCGATTGCCCGATCCACAAAAAAAGGAGACCCCTTCAACTGCACCAACTACCTAGGGTCTAAGTCTATTAAACATCGCCTACAAGATCTTCTCTGTGGTTTTGTGCGAGCGCCTGAAACCATTCGTGAATAACCTGAGAGGTCCCTCTCAGGGCGGTTTCAGGCCGGGGAAGTTCACCATCGACCAAATTTTCACACTACGGCAGATCCTGGAAAAAACCCAAGAGATGCAGATAGACATCCACCACCTATTCGCCGATTTCAATGACGCATATGACAGCGTGCATAGAGACGAGCTATACAACGCCATGTCTAGTTTTGACATTCCTGCCAAACTCGTCAGGTTGTGCAGGATGACGATAGAGAACTCTCGCTGCTCCATCATGGTCGGTAACGAACTCACCGAGACCTTCAATGTCAAAAAAGGGTTTTAGACAAGGCGACGCGCTGTCATGTGACTTCTTTAACATCACTAGAGGCACGATCTTCCAAAAGTCCGTACAATTGCTAGCATACGCGGACTACATTTACGTGATTGGTCGAACACAGCGAGCCGTCAATGAAGCGTTTGCTGGTATTGAAACAGAGGCTGCAAGAATGGGTTTAACAGTAAATGAGGGCAAAGCGAAGTACATGCTGTCATCGAGAAAGGACACACAACATCGAAGTCTCGGCCAGAACGTCACCGTAGGCAGCTTTAACTTCGAGGTAGTTAAGGACTTCGTCTACCTCGGCTCCCAGGTAAACAGTACAAACAACATCAGTACCGAGATTAAACGCAGAATAACTCCTGCCAACCGCTGTTTCTTTGGGCTCAAGAGGCAACTGAGTAGTAGAGCTGTCTCTCGAAGGACCAAGCTAACACTAATCAAGACCCTCATCATACCTGTCCTGCTTTATGGCGCAGAAGCCTGGATAGTCTCAAGAGCAGATGAAGAACTCCTTGGTCTTTTCGAGAGAAAAGTTCTGCGTTCCATCTTTGGTCTTGTTTGCGTTGATGCTTTCTGGAGAAGAAGATACAACCATGAACTGTACGGTCTGTACAGCGACATGAGCCTAGTCAGGCGTCTACGGATTCTACGGATTCAGCTTCTAAGATGGCTAGGCCATGTAGAGCGCATGGACAACACTGCTCCAGCCCGAAGACTCTTCGACTCCGAACCAGTGGGACAACGCAATAGACGCCGCTCATGAAACCGATGGTGCCAACAAGTGGAGAAGGACCTCAACCAAATTGGTGCGCGTAATTGGAGACAGCTGGCTAAAGATCGTGCCAGCTGGAGAAGCTTGTTGACTGAGGCCCAGGTCCACCCGGACTGTAGAAGAAGAAGAAGTGAGATAATACCCAATGCTTTACCAGAGTCGGTGGCTTGGTTGACTTCTATGTCATCTTCAAATGCGCGTAATGCTTTTGACACAAATTCAGTAGATCTGCCTTTCAGGAAACCATGTTAGGAAGGTGAAAAGAATGCTATGCAGT
The DNA here is from genome assembly GCA_907269125.1 of Eristalis pertinax. Taxonomy (NCBI): domain Eukaryota; kingdom Metazoa; phylum Arthropoda; class Insecta; order Diptera; family Syrphidae; genus Eristalis; species Eristalis pertinax. Next base: position 44,138,554 of record OU026145.1, on the reverse strand, counting down.
AAACAAATATTGACCCGTACGCAATGCTTTCGATCAGTTTGGACCTTTCTTATGTATAGGGACAATAAAAGAATTCTTCCAAAGCTGGGGGACATACTGAAAAGAGTTGTCTGGGGCTGAGCCAGGTGCCTAGTGCATTTCTTAAGAACAATTGCAGGCAACCCATCAGGACCTGGGTTGTAGTCATCCTTTAGCGTGTTAATATTCCATCAAACATCTAATTCAATTGGTGCAATCCACGCCCAATTCCGCCCCCATTTGTCCAGTCTAGCGATTAGATAGAGAATGGAAAAAAAAATCAATAGCCTGTTATTCAGATCTCGAGCTCCCATTTCGGATGCGTGTTGGGATTTTCAGTGAGATACGAGTGTCTTGTAGTACAAGCACTGAGTGGACTAATTTGGATTGCAGTTGTACAATGTGTATTTGATTTCATCTGTGGTGGCACTCAATGTACGGATACAGAAATGAAGCAATTAAATACATTTATTTGGACTTCTTCTATGCGTCCGGCAGCTTGTTCATTTGATTCTTTATTGAGCACTTTGTGGTGGCTTATTAAGGATACATCGCATCGTCTGCATGTGACATTTCTCTTGTTTCGAATTTAATTCTGGCATGAAATTTCGAAATTATGTCGATGCATTGGACAAAGGCATTGGACATTTGTAAAATCGGTTAAACTGGGTTCTTAATTAAGTCATATATTCAGATTAACATTTAATGAATGGTTGGATACCAGTTTATAGCACATAACATCCAAAATCATTTATAAAACAAACAAAAAGTACACACATTATAAACATGTTAAAAAAATATGTCGAAAATCCGCTCACATTTTGGAACCATTGCTATTGCAAAACTGACTAATTTTCGTTTACACAGGGTGGTCCATTTAGTGCTTCTTCCTAAATCATAGGTTCTTTTGACACTGCCATCTGTTTCCCGCTCGAAATCTTGACAGAAAGTCAATATCGTACCTCCGCTGAACGAAATGAGCCGCTTTACGCTTGAGCAACGTTCAGAAATATTGAAAACTTATTTCCAAAGTGGTTGCTGTGTAGAACAAACTGTGTGTTTTTTTTTTAAAAGAAAAGGTTTTGGCTGAAATGAAGCAACCAACGCGACTGCTGTACCCAAGTTCCTGCAAAAAGTTCATGAGACTGGTATACTAGTGCACAACACTTATGGTCCCCGATCTCTCTATCAATAGGCCGTCTCGGAGCTGCGATTTGACTCCTTTGGACTTTTTTTTTGTGGGGAACTGGAGCGGACCAACAATCCGGAAGCGAATCAAGCACTTAAGGCCAATATCATCCAAGCAAGCCGTGTGGTACAACCGGAAACAATCAAGAAGGTCTTGGAAAATTAGGGTGACAGAATAAACTAATGTGAAGCCAGTCGAAGCAGCCATAAAAATGGAAAATGATATTTTTTTTATTTTATTGTATTTTTAAAAAGAAACATAAACTGAGCCACCCTGTACATTGAACCTAAATGGAAAAACCCACAAGGGACATTTTGTGATTAAAGTGGTAGGTTCCCCTGACGGGTGGTACAATAGAGGTAAATAATATTAACAATATGGGTGGCGCTACAATCTGAGGTTGCCCTGAACCTAGCTTCTTAGTATCACGAGTGAATGGGTTTCTATGCCGACTCCGAAAGGCGAAGTTTGAGAAAGATTGGCACCCACTGCATAGGACTCTATCCACGAAGCGGTACAGAGACTTGAAAAAAAGATAGTCAATCTTTTTTCATGCAACACTTGGACTTGGAACTTGATGGAAACCTAGAAGTGGAATTACAGTCGGTGCTGTGAATACGGAATGATCACTTCTGTAGACTCGGCGATGACGACCAAAATATGATGGACAAGAATTCCGCCTTCCCTACCTCAGTGTAGTTACGACAGCAATTGCCAACCTAAATGATGACCGATGGACTGCCTGTCAAACTTTTCAAAGCAGCTGGCGATGATTTGGTAAGGGGCATACACCAACTCATCTGCAAAATCTGGTCGGATGAAAGTATTCCCGACGGATGGAATCTCAGCATCGTTTGGCCAATCCTAAAGAAACGAGAACCTCTAAACTGTGCCAATCAAAGAGATATAAGTCTCCTGAATATAGCATATAAGATCTTTTGTTTAAGCGCCTGAAACCCTCCAGAGTTTAGGCCAGCGAAATGCTCCATTGACCAAATATTCTCATTACAGCAGATCTTAGAAAAGACTCTTGGAGTTTCAAGTCGATACCCACCACCTACTTATCGACTTTAAGGCTGGGTATGACAGTACTTATAGAGACGAGCTATACAGCGCATTGCCTAGTTTTGGCATACCTGCAGAACTCGTCCGTCTCCGCAGATTGACGATGAAGAATGCCCGTCAAGGTCAGTAAACACTTCACTGACACCTTTGATGTCAAAAAAGGGGTTAGACAAGGCGACGCACTGTTATGCGATTTATTTAACATCATTCTCGAGCAGATCATGCGAAACTCAAACGTCAACACCAGAGGCATTATCTTCCACAAATCTGTGCAACTGCTCACATATGCTGATGAAATCGGAAGGACACAACGGGCTGTCAGTGGGGCATTTATGAGCATCGAGAAGGAAGCGGCTAAGGTGGGTCTTGCGGTCAATAAGGGTATGAAAAAGTATATGCTGACCACAGAAAAAGGTCCACCAACACCGACGTCTTTAACAAAACGTCACTATAGACAGCTATAACTTCGAAGTAGTGTCTATCTTGGCCCCGAAGTTAACGCAAGCAATGACACCACCGCCAATCGCTGTGTCTTTTTGGGCATGTGAGGCAATTGAGGAAAAAAGGCGTCTCTCCCTATATGAGACCTTGATAGTCCCAGTTTTGCTAGAAGCATAAACACTAACCGAAGCAGGCGAGGAGATTCTTGGTCGCCTAGAGAGGAAAGTCGTTCCAATTATCTTTGTTCCCTTATGTACGGGTGGTGCTTGGATGAGGAGTCTCAACGACGAAGTGTACGGGCTGTACGGCTAGGTTAGACCACGTATAGCGAGTGAACATCAATGCTCGGGCCCGGAAAGTCTTCGACTGCAACCCCGAGGGACAATGCGGTAAAGGAAGACCACCCTTCCGGTGCCGTACGCAGCAGGAAACGGACCTCAATCAGCTGAACGTACGAGGTTGGAAGCAACTAGCACAAGACCTCACTAGATGGAGGAGCATGTTGGCTGGGGCCCAGGTCCACTCCGGACTGTAGCGCCAGCCAAAGAAGAAAACTTGAACTTGGAAGCCAACATTTGACGAGTTGTTGCCGAAATGCAGTCTGATGTACTGCAAAGAGTGTGTGCAAATTGGACCTACAGATTACGCCATGCGGTTCTAAGCAGCACACCCTTTACTTGCCATGACTTCAAAGTCATGGGAGTCGTATTCTCTCTGTGCTCTATAGCTCAACTCAAAAAGACTAGGGCAGTGAGGGAGCAGCATCTTGTTTCCATTCAGTGCCACAGTCCCTGCAGATCTAGTCGTTGGCCAGTCAAGATGGTTGTGGTTACACTGAAGGCGCCTTCACTCGTTAGAGGTTTGGTGGTTAGAGAGCACCACTTTCGTTCGTCGACTACATGATCATAGCGTCCACCTTTTTCTTGACATTCTCCAACGGTTCATGCGATGCGTTGATAGCAGTCCTACTCTCTGCAAGTACACCAGCTGCCTAAGTGCCGGTTACGTCCCTGTGACTTGGAGTCTTATATGAGCATTATCGACTTCTGCCTACCAAGAACTTCGAGTTCTTCACGGCAGCATGGGACTAGCTGCGGCTGGCCGAAATTGCTTTTACAACCACTTGCCCGTCAATACGATACCTTCCTCGACTGCCAAGATATCTGCTTGGAGAACCCTGTCTTACTCAAGAGGTCCGATAGAGCTGTACATGCTTAACAATGTGCTAGCGCCTTTGCATGTCAACATCTTCGATCCATCTTAATATACACGTGTTTCGAGTGGTCGGCGGTCGGTGTAAAAAGAGGACCCTCTTAACTGCGCCAACTATAGCTGCATCAGTCTTCTGAACATCGTGTACAAGATCTTATCCGCCGCTCTGTGTGAACGCTTAAAGCCGTTCGTCAACAACCTGGTCGGTCGATACCAGTGTGGCTTTAGGCCGGGAAAATCCACCATTGATCAAATTTTCACACGCAAATTTTGGAAAAAACCCAGAAGCAACAGATGGATACCCACCACCTTCTCATCGCTTTTAAGACCGCGTATGACAGCATCTATTGAGACGAGCTATCAGAGCAATGTCTAGTTTTGGCATCCCTACCAAACTTGTCCGTTTGTGTAGAATGATGATGGAGCATGCACGCTGCTCCATAAAGGTCTGTAAAGACCTAACCGAGACCTTAAATGTCAAAAATGATTCAGACAAAGCGACGAGCTTCTTCAACATCATTCTTAAAAGAATTGTTCAAAACTAGCACGCCAACACCAGAGGAACAATCTTTCAGAAGTCCGTCCAACCACTCACATCTGTCGACGATATTGACATCATCGGAAAAACGCAGCCTGATGTCAATGGCACTTTTGGGAGTATTGCGACGGAGGCCGCGACTGTAGGTATACCGGTAAATGATGGCAAGACCAAATATATGCTATCAACGAGAAAGGACACCCAACACCGAAGTCTCGGACAGAACGTCACAGTAGACAGACATGGCTTTGAGGTAGTCAACCGCTATTATCTCAGGCAACGACACCAGCGGTGAAATCAAACGAAGAATAAGTCTTGCCAATCGCTGCTTATTTGGGCTAAGAAAGCAATTGATAAACAAAGCCCTCTCTCGAACAATCAAAGTAATCCTACATAAGACCTTAATCGTCCCAGTCCTGCTACATGGCGCAGAGCCATGGACTTTGTCAACCGCGGATGAAGTTGCTCTTGGCTGTTTTAACAGTTGATTTGCGGTCCCGTCTGCATTGATGGTGAGTGGAGGAGAAAATATCACAATCAAAATATCACGACTTAGCCAGAGGAATGAAGATCCATCGATTGAGATGGCTAGGTCATGTAGAGCGGATGGACACCAATGCATCGGCCCGGAAAGTCTTCGAATCTACCCCCGAGGGACGGCGCAGTAGAGGAAGACTGCGACTCAGGTGGCGTACGCAGCTGAACGTACGAGGCTGGAAGCAACTAGCACAAGACCGTACTAAATGGAGAGGCATGTTGGCTGAGACCCAGGTCCACCACGGACTGCAGCAGTAAGTAAGTCGGCGGTCGTCTTTTAGCAACTCCTCCCTGGTTTCGAAGTAAAACCTAAAAGCATGCCAGTCAAGGAAAGGACCCTAAGTAGAATAATAACCTGGCCAGAGGTTCTTGAGGTCCAACCGTCAATTTGGCCGATTCTCATTGGATTAAGTGTTAAGGGATCAGCCAACTTTATAAACTCCAGTAAATAGTTCCAAATTCGCGCGAAGATAATCTCGCAGATCAGTAAAGTTGAGATGAGGGTCTTTCCCTGACCGCCACCACGGCCATAAACAAAATCACTCGCTTGTAGTCCATTCGAATTCAATGGTCTCTCACAAGTGCCCTACTTAATGCGCATCAAATCCTTCACTTCACCAGACCCGACAATGTAACCCAGACCAGACTACACTCTGCAACTGACGGACGCACAACGAGCGAGTGACATGTCGCGGTAGGTACACCCTCTTCTCCCTGTCACACACAGGATTCATAAAAAAGCAAAAATATTGAGCATGCCAACGAGCTGAACAGAAACAAAAGCACAAATGAATCGGAAAAGTGATCATTTGATTGGCAATCCAAACCCAGAGCCATCAAAGTCACTCGGTTTTTATCGGTCCCACTGTGCGTCCGGGAATTTCTCCAACACGCGACACATCCATCTAACGTTCAATGCTAGACACACAAAAACAGAAACACAACCAGATTGAGTGCCATCCGTCCCCCCGTCCCCCCGTCACCGTGAAAGCCATACGACCAGCAACACTTCGTTTGCTTGTAAAATAAAACATTCGAATGATGAGGAATGCTGGCTTGAATTTCAATATGATGGCAGCTGCTGCGTTCCTACATCTGTCCAAGTTTCCCAGTTTTCTCTATGGGCTGTCACAGCGAGCGACTACAGCACCGACGACAACGACATGGCCAACGACAACGACAGCGACTATGAACCAACAATGCAGTGTGCGGAGCTCAAATGTACACATTGAATTTGTCGTCCATGTCACAAGATAGGGGTGCGGCTGATGCTGATGGCTTGGTCAAAATGTTGTCCTGACACATGGTCGACTGCAACTGGAACATGGACATTTTCATCATCTTACAAACACCGGAAGACTGCCCGGACCGGACCAGAAATGTGTGCTGTGGAAATTTATTTCCGATGCCTTTCAATCACAGCGTGCACCTGAGTGGCAATATGTAATTAGTTTTATTTTTCATTCGATGCACTGGTGCTGGCAGAGCTTCCACTCTGCAGACAGGACACACTCCTGCTGCCTCGTGGTCTACGTCGGGTGGTCATCATGAACATCGGCCAGCACCCAACTGTTGCTCGTTGGCCAGTGCAACATGGGCCGAGCAGTGCCCTTCACAGCGACGCCCTGCCGCACTGGAATGTGGAATTAATTGCGGTAATGAATTTCAAGCTTACTTGGGCAGCGAGTAAAATTGAATTTCGAACAAAATTCAAATTGTTAGTCGGATGATCTGCGAGGTTTGCATTCGCAATCGTTTGGAATTCTCAAACAGATTCGCAAATTGCCGCCGAGCTCGGCGTTCGTGCATGCATCCACAAGTTCTTCCGAGGAAACTGCAAATTTTATGAAATTCCTCCTCCCGAATGGGGAATGTGGAAAAAAACAAGGCCAATGAATCGATTTTTTTACACAAAATCTGAGTCCAAACGACGACGTCGCGAGGGGACGTTAAGCGATGCAATCTTTGCACAGGATTTCGAGTTGTGTGAGAGAGAGAGAGAGAGAGGGAGAGGAAGTGGAATTTAATTTTAGGCGAGATGCTATCGGTGCCGTCAATCCTTGACAGACTAGACTCCGAGAGACTTCGTAATTGAATCCGGCAGGGTTTGGTTTCAATTGGAAACTAAACGAGAATGAATTTTTGAATATTGACTTGGACTGGACGGGAGTGCAATGGAAACTTAGTCGAAGTTGGAAAACTTTGAATTTCCTCGATATTCGGGTCATTACTTGTGAAGTCGGAAATGGATGAAATATTCAGTAGCTGGTGTAGGTGCTCGTGCATCAGTTTTTTGGTGAGGAGGGGACTGTGGGATTGGATCTAACCTACGAATCAGTCTGAATTTGTGTCCGTTGACAGATGGAAGTACCTTTCACAAGAAAACGTAAACTGGAACGACTAAAACAAATTAGTCTGTCAGGCACAACACTGGCTCTAGTAGAAGAGGTGAAATATCTAGGAGTCATCTTAGACAGCATTCAGCCGCATTTCTTGATGTTTCCCGAGCCTTTGACAAAGTTTGGCACGAAGGCCTGAAATATAAACTTCACCGATCTCTGCCGGGGAAACTTTATAGTGTTCTAGCGAACTATCTCTCTGATAGAATCTTTCGAGCAAAACACGGAAATGAATATTCTGCCTTTAAAAATATAAATGCTAATCTATGCCATAGGCAGATGAAACTGTACCAACTGCGACATAGCATCTTGGCATTGGACTCCTACATCAGAAGCTAAGAGAATATAGCAGGAGAAATAGAGTAAAACTCTGCTGGCTACCTGGACATTGATGGAAGGCAATAAAATGGCCGACTCCCTAGCCAGGAAGGGAGCATCGAAACCTATCATAGGCCCTGAACCATTCTGAGCCGTAGGAGACCACGCCCACACAGAAGAATTCAGGGAACTAGAAAAAAAGGTAGCGGACAGACACAATACTCACGGCATTAAACTTTTGGGCCAATACCACCGGAAGAGGTTTGGGACATGTACAAAAATGAGCAAAAATAACTTCGGCATACTAACAGGCTCAAAAAGCACCTAAACAAACTGAGGATATCAGAAGAAAGTTTCTGCAGATTCTGTGGAGAGTCTAGTGAAAGCCCAGAGCATGTACTGGGTTTCTGTGTGGTGTTGGCATAAAAAAGGAGTAGATATTTGGGCAAGCACCTATTATCAGATGAAGATATGAGATCACTAGAACCATCTCTCATTCTCAGATTCCTGAAGGAAACTGGCTTAGAGAGAGTACTCTGCAAGAAATCTCTTTCACCTATGCACGACAGGAGTCCAAAGCCCTCAATATAAATCTGGAAAGAAATATATATGAGGGAACTCGAGTGAAAGCAAGCACGTAAGGGGACACAATAGATCTTAAGGTCGCCATGCAACATACTCTCAACAACAATAATAATAATGGTAGTACCGTCGCAAGGCCAATTTCGCACAGCAACGCCGGTTGAGGTACTTATTCATCCGCCCTCACATATTGCCACTAAATTCCTCCTACATCTCATAAACTCAGTCCTCCGGCGCATGCAACGTCTCGTAATGGCCTGTTGCTCAAGAAGGATTTATCCATGTCAGTATTTTTTTTAAATTCAGTTCCTGCTCCATTTCCGTCACATGTGCTTCTCCCTGGATCTTCTCTGGCATAGATTTCAGTTCGATTAGCAGTGGTGCTGCAGTAGTACTGGTCGTTAGTCATTTCATAGTGATACGACGTCACGGTATATTGATTTGATACAACATTTATTATGAACTGGTTCACTAGTTGAAGCAGATTCATACTCTTCCATTATCACTGGGAGTGTTTTGAGTCCAGAGGTTGAATATGTATGATTTCGGGCATGTGACTGCCACGGACAATTTTGCAATTTTCGCATACAGTGCATCAGGTTATATTTGGGGCAAAAACGCGTGAAATGTGGACTTCCAGTTTCAGGTGCCCACTTTTGAAGACCACTGCTCCCACCGGCCCATAATGAGCATCACCCGGTGACTTTCTCTGTATGGAATGGAGCTTCGACAATAGCTTTAGTTAGGCAGTCGTTCACAGACCTTCAACCGATACAGACGTGTTTCGACTTAGTGCGAATTCGGCAAGTACTTAATATATATAAAAACACAGCGAGTTGCAAGCCAATAGTGTGGCTCAGAGGAAGTGGTGCTAGACCGCGGAGTTAGTGAACCCCGCGGTGTGGGTTCGAAAACCAGAAACGCAGTCGTCGTTTTTTTTTTTTTTTTTAATAAATAGTAAAATAAAAGAAAAATAATGTCATCGAAAGAGCGGTCCGCTCTCTTAAAAGCGGGCAAATGTGAAGAAGCGGTGCCTGATACATCAGACCACCAGGCTGGCACATCAGGCCACCAGCCATCGCAGCAGGAGGAGAGGAAGAAACGGAGGAAGAAGCTTCACCCACAACCTAATGTGGTAAAGCGCCGTTCCACTGTCGCCTCAGGCGATACGAAAGTTGCGGAAGAAGAAGCAACAACAACAGCAGCAGCTATAACAACAACAAAAGCTGCTGCAGCAGCAGAAACAGCCTTAATCGCAGCTACAGCGGCGCTACGCAAAAAACCTCTGGACAACGTCCAGTACGAATCGGCAGAGGGTGAGGGGAGATTCTCGTACGGCGGTAGCGGAAACCCCTACCGTGACCTTACATCATCCGAATCTGATGATGAAGAGGAGGATGAACGCGAAGAGCTGGTGAGGAAGCAGAGGGAGAGAGAGGAACTAGACGCCCACATCCTGGCACTTCAAACTAAGCTCAAGGCAAGGAAAGCGGCCAAGGAAACGCAACAGCAGCGACAACAACAACAGCAAAAAGAAAAGCAGCAACAACAGCAGCAGCAACAACAACAGCAACAACAACAAAAGCAGCAACAACAACAGCAGCAGCAGCAGCAGCAGGAACAGCAGCAGCAGCAGCAGCAACAGCAGCAGCAGCAGCAGCAGCAGCAGCAACAGCAGCAGCAGCAGCAAGACCAGAAGCAGCAGCAGCAACAGCAGCAGCAGCAACATGAACGCTTCCAACAGCTGGCAAAGGGGCAACGTTCCACACCTGCCACGCGACAGCAACAACAACCAATGAAGCAGAAGCAGCAGCAACAACAACAACAACGACTTCCTCAGAAGCAGACGCAGCAGCAACCAGCAGCAGCAGCCAAGAAGGAGAGGTGTCCGCCCATCAACGTCTTCGGACTGGAGACGAAAGAGGTGGACAAATTATGTAAGTTGGCCACAAAAAATTCTTATTATTTAAGGTATAAAGGGCCCTTAAGGCTTTCGGTCCACTGCTCCGAGGTGGCAGATTTCCGCATCATAAAAGAAAAGCTAGCGGCGGCGGGGGCCGAGTTTTTCTCGTATACCCCAAAAGGGGAAAAAGTTAAGACAATGCTCCTCAAGAATGTGGATCCCGCTACTGATCCCGAGGATATCCTCGCTATGCTGCGCCAGGCGCAGAGCGACGATGTCACGTTCGTTGGGGTTAAGCCCTTCATCACTGCGGTAACGAGAAAGGAGAACAGGAAACTTCCTTTCTTCCTTGTTCAGGTCACCCCAGACAGTAGAATAGAGAGCCTAAAGCGAATGACTCGTTTAGGCTCCTTGTCTGTGAAATGGGACACATTAATAAAGACGAAGCACATACTCCAATGTGCTCGCTGTCAGAGGTTTGGGCATGCCGCGGCGAACTGCAACATGGAGTCTCGCTGCGTCAAATGCGCAGAAACCCACAATCCAGGGGAATGTCGTTTAGGGAAGGAAAAAGTCGAGGACAGGGCTATGCTCACATGCGTACTCTGTAAGACCAATGGGCACCCTGCAAATTATCGGGGATGTCCTAAAGTCCAGGAAATCAGAAAGAGTGTAGAGGCAAAGAAACAACTCAAAATGGTAGAATCGAGGCCAGTGCCCCGTGTTCCAGCTACCACTGTTACGCCGGCCGTCTCCTACGCCCAAATGGCATCAGGAAGGCAACCGGTACAACAGACAGTGCCGAAGGTAACCCCGGTCCCAGTGGCCAGGCAACCTGAAGCGAATCTGGATATGATGGCGGTACTGCTCTCTATCCAGGGGCAGATCGCTCAGCTCGAGAAACAGTTCCAAGAGCAAGCAGCGCGAGTAGAATTAATATACTCGACGGTGTTTGCTGTGCCAAACGCATCATCGGTCTAATGGCTGCGCACGCAGCTAGTAACCTTAAGATCCTAGCAGTGAATGTGAATTCACTGATTAGGACAGAACGCAAATTAACGCTCGGCAACCTTATGCAAACTCACAATCCAGACGTGCTGATGGCCAGCGAAACTAAGCTGAACCAGACGCGCACACTCTGGTACAAGAATTACCACGTAGTTCGAAGAGACCGGCCCCAATCCTTGCGAGGGGGCGGGGTCGCTCTCTTAATCAAAAAAGGCCTTTGTCATAAGGTCATGTATAGCAGTGAAGTGCGAAGATTTCAAGTGCTAGAAACGTGTATTGCACGCATTCCTCTCCAGGGTGGAAAGCGGTTATATGTGATCGCGATCTACGCAGCTGACAATCCAGCACTCAATCGCAACTTTATTTCAGAACTCGATACTCTTTTCACTAGCCTTCGACTGAGCTCGGAGGAAAACTATTATATAATTGCTGGAGATTTGAACTCCAAGCATAGAGAATGGGGCAATAGAGTGCACAACGACAGGGGGACCCCACTGTATAACTGGTTGGCAGAGCACAATATTGAGTTCAAGCTAGATTTGCTTGCAACTGATAGGCCATCGTACCCCAGATCCGGGTCCTATCTGGATCTGTTGCTGACCGACAGACGACTGACGATACTAGACGTGGAGAGACGCACGCGGAACTGTTTAACTGCGGTTGAGTACGAGAGTGATCACTGCGGACTCTTCGCGGCTATTCAGCTCCCGAACGAGGTGGAAGAACTGGAGGAGTATGTCCAGAGGAATCCTTATAATTACAATAAGACCCGCTGGCCTCGCTTCTCCAGGACGTTATCCACAGAACTACGTTCGAGTGGGATCAATCCTCCATCAAACAGAAACCTAACGAACGAAGAGGTTGACAGGTACCTCATACAAATGGACGACGTAATTAAACGTACCATGGACAAGACTATTCCGAAGGTGGTACAAATCGATGACAGCGATGTTTATCGAAATGCTACCATCGATGCACTTCACGTGCACAAAAGTAGGCTGCTGTCAAGACTCAAACTCTTGCACAGGCGGTTTACAGACCCACAAAACGCGGAAGTTAGGGCATTGAAATCGGAGATCAAGAACCTCCAACAGTTAATACGTATCAATTATAGTTTGGCCATAAGCTTGCACTGGGGCAATAAGATCCGGGCTGTACGTTCTAACAACCCGGGTATGTTCCCACAAGTAAATAAAATATTTCGGAGGAAAGATCAGAACGACATTCAGGCCGTTAGACTTCCCAGGACGACAAATAACCAACAACTACTGACTTCAGTTGGCATCGATCCAGATGGGGCAGTGCTAGACAACGACTTCTTCGTGGTTGAAGATCCCCAGGAGAAGGTGAAAGCAATTGGTGCTGTGTTTCAGCGAGTGTATACGGTCAACGAGGTTCGTAGGCCGAATCATGACCTGGAGCATAGCGCCTCGCAAAACCACTTCGAGCTTCGAAACGAGATAAGTCAATGGCGATCTGAGAATCCTGGTTTTACCAGGTTCAGTGACGATAACATGGCAAATAATGCCGTCGCCAATGATGGAAATCACATCTTGATCTCTCAAGAAGATCTTCAGGGTATCTTTAACTCGCTGAAGAAGAAAAAGTCGGCGGGAATCGATGGTATACCAAATATTGTGCTTCGCTATCTTCCTCCCGAAGCCGTGCAGATTTACACAACACTGTTCAATAATGCGCTGAGTAATGCTTATTACCCGGCACACTGGAAAACAGCTGTAGTGCAACCAATCCCTAAACGGGACAAAGACAAATCTATCCCGACAAATCTTCGGTCGATCAGTCTTCTCCCTTGCATAAGCAAGGTTTTTGAAAAGATAGTCATTCGAGTTCTGAAACAATGGGTTGAGGAAAATAAAATCATACCGGACAACCAGTTCGGATTCAGGGCGGGGCATGAAACTATACATGCCGCGTCCAAACTGGTATCCGACATTCAGTGGAACAAAGATAAAAAACAATGCACGGGTGCATGTCTGATTGACTTGGAGAAAGCGTTCGACACCGTTTGGTTAGAAGGTCTCTTCCTCAAGCTGGTCAGGCTCGGCATAAGTAAACCATTGCTATACACGATCTATGACATGATAATAGACAGAAAGTTCGTCGTGAAAAGTGGCGACGTAACTTCTACCATGGTCTTTGACATCAAAAATGGTCTGCAACAGGGAGCTGTTGGTTCGCCGATCTTGTTCTCAATATTCACTGCAGATCTTATAGGTTCCATGCCGCACTTAATTGCGTACGCCGACGATCTAGTAGCGTACAGATCAGGTCCGAAGGTCGAAGTAATAAATAACTTGTTGCAATGTGACTTCGAACAAATTCAGCGATTTTGCGACGACTGGAAGTTGATTATCAACTTCCTGAAGTGTGAAACTATCCTTTTCAGGACCCCGCTGTACATGGCAGCATGGGATACGCGCACAAACTGGCGTAAGTTCGGCATAATTGACCCGCAGGGACGGCCGTTAGATGTGAAAAGTGTAGTAAGGTATCTAGGCATTTGGTTGGACCAATATCTGTATTTTGACAAACATATAGATATTGCTCTGGCGAAAGCTAAAAAGGCCTTTGCTATGGCAAGGGGGTTGTTTTACAGCAGCCAACTTGACACCAGAGTAAAGGTAATCTGCTACATGGCCCTCATCCGCCCAGTTATGGCCTACGGTTGTCCACTGTGGTTCAATGTGAGTCCTTCCCAGATGGAAAAGATGAGGTTGTTCGAGAGACAGTGTCTTCGCACTTGTCTCCGGTTGTATCGTACACCCGAGTCTGAGTACAAGAAGTTCTATCCTAACGAGGTTCTGTACAACGAGGCAAACTTGAACAGGATAGATAATTTTATTATTAAACTGATCAGAAGGCATATTGCACGAGCTATGACTTCTTCCAACAGTCTGATCTTTGGGGCTTACTACTCCAATGTTATGTACCATGAGAGAGTGCGCCTCACCGGCTTTATTCCTCCTGAAGCGTTCCTCTATCTCGACACAATTGGCCTAATACAGGATCCACAAGGATGTCCTGTCATCTTCCACGTCGTACGCCGAACAGTGGACAGGCGACTCCAATACGAACAGGATGTCGCTCGCATGCACGAGGATCTCCTCCGGTTCAGTAGAGCGATCTCTGCTCGAGACAGGAGAGAGTCTGCCAAAGAACGGCAATTTTACTGGTGGTTACACCAAAACCAGCCCCCGCCGCCGCTGGATTTTCAAAATGACGCGGTAGTTGACCATAGTGGCCAACTTACATAGATCTTAGGGTAGCGTAGGAAAAAAAAAAAAAAAAAAATAAAAAATAAAAAAAAAAAAAAAAAAAAAAAAAAAGAAAAAAAAAAAAAAAAAAAAAAAAAAAAAAAAGGTGCACCACGGCGTATAAATTTTATATGTTAGGCATATACATAACATATACGCCCTGGTGCACGTGCCGTACTGTTACGGACATAGTTAAGTTAGCTTATAAGTTTTTATATTATGTTAAGTAAGTTTAAGATAGGTTAAGATAGATATATAATGTCAAGTTTTTTACCAGTTTTCTTGGCCAAACTAATCAGAAAGTACATTCAGACAAAATAAAAAAAAAAAAACCATAGTTTAAGCCGAAAGGCACAATTAAATTTAGTTCAGAATAGCTTAGAGTACCCGTATAGGGTCAGTAGGTTAGATGTAAGAACGATTGTTAAGTTAGTTAAGCTAGTTTTAGTTATTTTTGTCTAGCATGTAAGAAATGAATTATAAAAATAAAAAAAAAAAAAAAAAAAAAAAAAAAATAGCTTTAGTTTGAGTTTTTTGAGTTGAACCATATTTTCCAGATCAAATTTGATCAATTTGTTAACGTTGCAGCGGCCTGAGTTTAGTCATGACGAATGGCGAGGCCAAACTAACATCAAAACAAACGAGAACTGTCAAATTAAGTGTCACGGCAAACAATTTTGCCCATAAAGGACACCTTTACTTCTCCAGCAGTTTTTCCTAATTATTTCTTGAAAATGTGGTTAAAAGCAACGATCGCGACATGCTGACTCAGTGCCCAACTGCAAGATGTAAGAATAAGTCGGAATGAAACGTAGTTTCAACACGCTATATTCCATGCGGCCGAAGAAAAACTCAATAAGTATGCTTCATACATAAGTCAGGGTCAGATGATGTGGTTTCCCATTCAGGTGAACAGAGTAGCCAAGGCTTTGACGAGAAACAATTCGGGTTTAAAGAGGATCTGATCTTAAGCAGCTAGTCATTCCATTATTGGCGGTCGTCAAGTCTAAGTATAGTTGATGACTTCATCTTTGTATCGGAAACTCGATTTTCCTATCTTGTTCAAACCAGGAGACTCCGACCCTAAAACCCTCTTAGCTGGAGCATTGGTGTGAACGTGACCGTGACCGGAGCCGGATTTCCATCCATCTTGGTACAGCTCATAGAATTCGCGGACACATCCGTTGTCCGAGTGATGGAATGTGTGCAACTCGGTGTTCTGCACTTCCCCGCATAAGTCTGCATACAGCGTGCATCTTGTGCTGTTAACTTATGTTCCTCAAGCACCTACCTCGCAGACAGGTAACAGAAATTTTCACCCGAAGGCACCAAGAATCAGCACTACTTTCGGTTCCACATAGGAGGACTGACAAAATAAGGGTTTTCTAGCACGATTTTGGTCCTTCGAGTCAGAATTTTGATCCCAGTTATTCAAAGTAGAAGCGGTCTGCCTTTTCGTGGTTTTTATGTCCTGGCACCCATATTCGTTTTAACATGTTTTCTCTGCCAGAGTGTTAAGTGTTTTGTGGCATACCCAAGCAGCCATGGATTTGAAGGTAAAGCTGTTTAGGGCTTTAAGTACTACCTGGCTATCTGAGAATATCGATTGAGTTCAGTAGATTTACATTGTTGATGTAAGGAGCTGCTTTATGAAAGGCTTTCAAGAGTGGCCGACGCTGATCGGGACGAGATCATCAGCAATTGTCGGTTTTATCGCAAGAATATGCGCACAGCTTGTAGGTGTCCTTATCACGCACTGTGTCATTGGTCTGAGCATACTGCATTGCGACTTTGAAGCTGTAGTGGGTTTCAAATATTTTTACATGAATATTTGAACATGAAAAAACTACGCATTTCTTGGGTGCCTTTTTTGATCACGATAGAACATAAGCGCATCCGTGTGACCTCTTCAAAGGCGTGCCAAAAATTCATAAATTTGGTTGCTGCTACCCCATACCGCATACGAGTCTTTGCGTTATTTAGCGCCCGACGACTATTTTCTGTTTCCAAAACTGAAGAGCTGTAAGATAATTGGTCGAATATAGAGGTGGTCGCTGAAGCAAACGTCTATTCTAAGGGCCCTGAGAGGGCCTAATGTTCCAAGGGAATGTGAAGGAATGATACGCGTTTTTGTCGCCGAAAATATTTGTTTCCAAATTCATTGGCTTGTCTAACAACCCTCGTTTTCCAGCTTGCAACACAGCATAATCCGAGACCTCTATGCCGCGGAGACAATCGGGGACTCTGAACGGGCATTAGCGACCACTCCCCAGTCCATCTTCAAGAGGGATTGTGAAATCCCCGACTGTCAAGCTTGCCTTCCACCTTTGTTGGGAATCGTATGTCAAAACAGATGTGGTACAACTTTCTATCCTCAATGGACCTATAAAGCTCTCAGATTGAACAAGTACATACATTTGAAGTTCTTCATCGTCAAATCGTGAAATAATCACGTCAAATTGAATGCTATCCGCTCCCCCGAAAGAAGCAGTAGGGGGTGTTGACTTCACATAAAGATAGTTCACTTTACCATCATTTGGCGAGCAGACAGCTCGGATTTACTCCGTGGAAGCCCTCTTCATCGACGCTGAGGATAAGTAATAGCATTCTGTCAGCGAAAATAAAATAATATTTTACACTGATAAAGGGAAAGAAAAAAAAACATATTTCACTTCATCCTTTACTTGTGCAGGATGCTTTATGGGGCGGTGTTCACAAGTCAAAAGAAGCACCTCAACTTTCCGAATTATCCATTCCCAGGCTTATCATAAATAACCGCGCTGAAATGCTGCAACGAAGGATTCTCCGGCAGAAGTGAAATCCAGTCTCTCCTCTTGCGCCAGCCATTCGTTGATTGATTGTCTGCGGCGCGCATTGGATGCGGTTGATACCCCTTTCGGGGGAAGATTACATTTTAAGGCTTAAATCGTAGTCCTCTTATTAGCTTCCGGTTTTAAGAAGCAACTGAATTTGTTCAAAAGCCCCCAACCACGGGCAACCTTTCACTGCCGTGAACACTTAAATTATCACAACGAACCGCACTGTTTAAAATGCCGTAAATCGAAACGAAACCATATTCCATGTCGTAAGAGCGAGTGCCTCCAATTTGTAAAAGTTTCAGCTCGAGTGTAGTCATTCTGGTTAACCACCTCTGTACTTCACTTCAATCCAGTTTACACCACATGTAAGGAGACTCCCCTTCGTGTTCTTTGTTATCTACATCGGGTGTGACTGCCTCTACCTGGGTGGGGTGGCAGTGAGCGGCAGCAACACCCGGTCCGGAAAACGGAACTTCAAGCTCATAGAACGGGCTTCATGTTGTTGAACATTCGTAGATTACAGAAGTTCTGCTTTCATTTTTTTGCCGCCGCCACCGCCGCCTCTTTTCTCCCCTCAGTGTGGTGCTGAAGTTTTCATTTTCAACCCAAACACTTGTCAAGCGTGTAGAGGGGGGGAGGAGTGGGAGCGGCAGCACATCCAAACGCACTTGTGTTTTAATTTTGTTGTTGTCGTCGGTGCTTTCAGGTTTTTCTTCTGCTGCCTGGTAATCAGAATGTCATTGTGATATCTGTTTGGTTTACTCCGTGATACTGCGTCATCATGGCTCCATTGTCGGGAGTTCTCGCCATTTTTTTTTCTATTTAATAACTTTTCATGATTTTGATAAAAATGGTGTAATGACTGTGATATTTTTCGTTCCATTTGCTGGAGGAGCTAGAGATGTGCTGCAGACGTCGCGGTCGGGGAGGAAATAACTCAAATTGTGGGATATTGCGTTTGCGTCTTGTGAAGTTGGGGGCGAAAACGAATTGATGTGTAATTATGTGAAACAAAGGAGAGCTGTATTGAGTCGCACGTCGGGCTGTTAACGACGGGGCAGGTGTTGAAAGTGAAGAATTGCATTTGGTGTTGGGTCTGAAAGGATCAACTTGAATTATGGTCA
Organism: Eristalis pertinax; assembly: GCA_907269125.1. Taxonomy (NCBI): domain Eukaryota; kingdom Metazoa; phylum Arthropoda; class Insecta; order Diptera; family Syrphidae; genus Eristalis; species Eristalis pertinax. The sequence goes on along the minus strand of OU026145.1, from coordinate 44,120,126 downwards.
TGAATTGAATTGGATTTGCTCATGCGGTCGATGTGACGAAGTCAGTATAAAGGGACTACATGCCCACCTTCGATCAGGTCATGAAGTTCGCCCTTGTCGCTTCACCTTCTTCGCAGACAGGACAGCGATGTAATAAGACTGTCAGAATAGGCGGTTGGTAGTGCATGAGTTTGGTCCTTTAAGCCAGGAGTCATTGGACTGAATGGAGTACCATCGGTTGTCAAGGGCGTCTCTTTGTCAGATCGCCACTAGGAGGTCGCTTTCGATGCAGAAAAGCACATCGATTTTTTTATCTGTCAATCATCCCACGATGGAAAGCGACGGGACTACTTTAGCGCGACAACTGCTTCTTCAAACCCTGTAGGGACGCATAAGTGTGACTACCTCAGCGCTGTGTCTCACTCAGACCAAGATGTCAGGTCCACTGTACCCTTAACTGCAATTATTTGGCGTGAAACTTCTTTTAACGGACACCCCTTTATAAGGGGAACCTCTCATTACGGGAACCATTGTCGCAGCATGCAAATAGGGCTCTTCGTGTATTTTATGATTCAACCCCTGTACAACAGAACCCCTCTATACCGGACACGGATATGAATTTAAACGCCTATTGAGCAGTTGTACCCCTAATAATGGACACCCGAAGCAAAAACGAACATGAAATAGCCAAACAAGTCTTGTGTGTATGCACTCCCTTGATGTACTACTCTATACACCTACAGGGTGGGCCATCTAGTGGTTTGCTTTTAAATTATAGGTTATTCTGACACTGAGCCACATACCCACACAGTAGCGGTGACTGTTGTACACAAGTTTGCGCAAAAAGTTCGTGAGTCTGGTATGCTCTTTGGGATGTGGGGGGACTCGTTATGCTGAGCAATATATAGCGGTGATCAGAGAATGAGTGATCAGATGATGCTCTCCAGTTGCTGATTCTCTCCGCTATATGGTCAGACACGAGTGTTATGTCTAGGACTCCTTGTATATTCCTAGTTACGAAGGTGGGTACATTACCTTGGTTACACAAATCCAACTTGCTACTTATAAGGTAATCAAAAAGATACTCAACTCGTTGGTTGATGTCCGTGCTTCCCCATATTGTGTGATGGGCATTTTCATCACATCCCAAGATAAGCGTGGTACACTTTTTGACAGTCATCATACTCTGCGCACAGATGAGAATGTGGCTGCTTTGGCCTTCTTCGAAAATGAGGCTCGGAACAACATGTTAACCGACTTTTTTTTTTACTGAAGTTGAAGACGTGGAGTTGCACGGCTTCTGGTTCGTACAGGATGGCGCGCCATGCCACAATTGATCTGTTGCGCACCAAATTCCCAAATCGTGTTATCAGCCGCCTTGGCCATGTCAATGGCCGCCTCGGAGCTGCAATTTGCCCCCTTGGGCCTTTTTTTTCGTGGGGAACCGTGAAGGACCGACGCACACTGTGGCAGCTCCATAGAGATCAGTGCGCAAAAGGTCACTTTGGAATGTTTGATAAACAATAAAAAAGCGTTTCTTTTCAGAAAGTGTACGGTATTTGTGATAAGAAAAATGCATTTTTTTTTGTTTTTATATTTTGCAGGTAGTTAGTCAAGCGATCAAAGTTGACAAGTTTGTTGTGAAAATTGCAATTGGGAGAAAGTAAACAAAGTTGTTAATTTTGTGTGTTTTAATATCTTTATTGTTAAGCGTTCGATTAAAAATATAAGATATGACCGGAGAAGGTAATAAAAAATGTGTAGATTTTATTTGTTTTCTTCAGAAATGAAAAAAAAAATGTGTAACTAGTTAAGGGGTTTGAAGTGAGAGTGTTTTTTTTTACATTGTTTTAATTTTTGCATAATATCTACTGTCTCGGCAAAAGTTTATCAGATCTATTAATTGACCATAATTATAACATATGTCCTTAATATAAATGTGAAGGCAGAAGTGCTAAACTTTTGCCGGAAATATTTTTTTTATTTGTGTAAAATAGTGTTAGCAATTTTTATTTAATTTTTTATTTTTGTTGGTTGTGGCCATTTAATTGCTTCGTCTTGTCTTTTGCCGATCGGTCAGTTTAGTGAAAAAGCCTTGGAATCAAGAAACAAAGATTTCAAATTTTAAGGGAGCAATTCAGCCGAAAAACATCAAGAATCGACAATTTAACTGATATTTTCAATAGAATGATGATTTCGTCAGATCCTTTGTTATCAAGTGCTAGGAGTCAAAACATTTTCGTTAGTAAAAAAGACTTTTGTTCACATACTATAAATTTGTTTCATGTGGAAAGCATTTCTTTTGGAAATTAATAAAAAAAATTTTAAATGTATTATTAAATACAAATTATAAGATTGAAAAACCAAAAACAGTACTTATAGTTTTCATTTTTATTAAATTTATCGTATATTTATTGTTAACAACACATTTCGCTTTGAAAAAGCTTCATTTTCCTAGATGATTAACACCAAAATGAAAAACAAAGATTTTTTTCCGTAAGTTTATATTGAAACAACCCTCCAAACTTGTCTTTTCTTAGTAAAAGTTAAATTTGAATTTATTTTCACTCTTATAAAGGGTGGTTAATATTTAAGGGCCGATGTTGAATGTGAACCACACCTTATCGTCAAGCTTTTTTCTGCATTTCATTTGACATTTCTCAATTTCAGACTAACTCAATTTGAACTATGGAAAGATACACAATCCAGCAAAGCGTTAAAGTTATTCAGGCTTATTATGGAAATGGGCGTTCAAATCAAAATGCATATCGTGCACTTCGTGATTTTTTCGATCAATTTAATCGTCCAAATGTGCGTACAATCGGAAAAATCGTGCAAAAATTTGAGCAAACCGGGTCTGTAGGAGATGTGAAAACACTAGTGCATGCTCGTACAGCTCGTACTGCAGAAAATATTGCTGCTGTTCGCGATAGTGTGGCTGAAGAGCCGTTCACCTCAACTCGTCGCCGTGCCCAACAATTGCACCTCTCACGCTCGTCGTTGATGAACATTATGCATAAAGACTTGCATTTACACGCTTACAAGGTGCAATTGACTCAAGAACTAAAGCCTCTTGACCATTTCAAGCGTCGTCAATGGTCAGAATGGTGGCAAGAAATGGCAACAGTGGATGATCAAGAAAATCATCTTCAGTGATGAGGCACATTTTCACGTCAGTGGATTCGTCAATAAGCAGAATTGCCGCATTTGGGCGAATGATAATCCAAGAGTGATTGTCGAAAAACCAATGCACCCACAAAGAGTGCGGTTTATGGGCTGGCGGCATCAACGGGCCGTATTTTTTTCCAAAATGAGGCCGCTCAGGCAGTTACTGTGAATGGTGTTCGCTATTGTGAAATGATAACTAACTTTTTATGGCCCGAATTGGAAGATATGAATGTGGACGATATGTGGTTTCAACAGGACGGTGCCACTTGCCACACAGCTAACGAAACAATGGCTCTTTTGGGCGACAAATTCAATGGCCGTGTTATCTCACGCGGTGGCGATGTCAATTGGCCGCCAAGATCATGTGATTTGACACCGTTGGATTTTTTTCTTTGGTTTTATTTGAAAGAAAAGGTGTACGTCGATAAGCCAGCAACAATTCAAGAGCTAAAGGATGAGATAATTCGGCACATTAACGGCATAGAACCTCAATTATGCTTCAGCGTCATCGAACATTTGGACCATCGGATGGAGGTGGTGTGCCGCCGAAGTCGCGGCGGCCATTTGGCCGATATTTTGTTCCATACATAATTGAACCATACCAGTATTATCATAATAAAAAGAAATGACAATAATTTCCTCAATGATTTGTGTTTCATTCAAAATCAACATCGGCCCTTAACATTTAATCACCCTTCATTAAGCTTTAAGACACAAAAAGTCACTTGAGACTTTTCAAAATAATTTATCGCACAAAACCACTACCTTTGCCCCACTATGCGACGTTATCCCGACAATCCGGAAACGATTGAAGCACTCGAAGCAATCCGAGCCATAATGGGTAGGTGGCATTAATGCACTGAGGCCAAAGTGGGCCCATTGTACCGTCACGTGGGTGTACCGACGAAAAAAAGATAAAGGGGTTTATGACAGCCAGTCAGTTTTCTCAGCAAATTTGACTAGCGCTTTGACGACTGGACTGGCTGAGGTCGTTTAGACTGTCGAAAAAGTGGCAGCCTATGGAGACTTTCCTGATTGAGGCAAGAGCAGGACAATTGCAAATGTGCTTTCCTCCTCTTCATCATCTAGGCAGCTTCTGCAGAAGGCGTTGGAGAATAAGCCTAGTATTTTTGCGTGAAGATCTAGTAGTCAGTGTCCAGTAGTTATTCCCAACCAATTTCGGATCTCTTTAGGGAGATAAGATTGCTTGATCTTTTAGGATCAAGATTAGGCCAGATTTGTGTTGAGATTCAACAAGTAATACCAGTCGACCATCTGGCGTTGGCTTTCTTTGCGCGTAGAGAATATTGAGCTGTAACTTGAAGGCAGTAATAAGAGTGCCTATGTTACAAGAGGAACGCGTTTTGCGAGCTCATCAGCTTTGTAGTTTTTCAGGATGTCTCCATGGCTTGGCCCCAGCATAGGCGAATGTTAAACTGTTCGAATATCTCATTGATGGGGATTTAATGCCAGGGATTTAATTGCCGCTTGGCTGTCAGTGAGAATGCAGATATCGCGGGCGGTTATCACGTTCCATCATATCCAGGACAGGGCTTCGCTCATTGCCATTACTTCCACTTGGAAGACGCTGCAGTGATTGGGTAGGCGAACTAATTTCTTCAGGTTTAGACTCGCGGGAAAAAAAAGCCTCATCTTACTCCATCATCCGCCTTGTAAAAGTGTATTTTTTTGCCAAAGGGAATAGTGCCGCCATACGACAGGTCTCTGTCCGGAATTATGGTTTCGAAGTTGTTCTCTGGAAAGTGTCGTGGTGAGGTGTAGTCAAAGTGAATTGAGATACGCTCTTCAACGTGTCAAAGATTTTTAACTCCTAAATCTGCCGTCGAACGTTCGCTTTTTTCCATGACCTGCTACATTTGAGACCTTGGCCTAAATTCACCTAAAGACTCACTCGCACAAGTAGAGCTGCTTGCCTCTTTAATTGGATGTGAATCTGTTGACTCATTGGATGCAATACCCACGAGTATGTACACGCCTTCACTAGGAATGTAGTTTGTTTTCCTACCGATACACGAGGTAGATACTCGACACATTCCTTCGTGCCTCATGTCGACAGTTTGACCTTGACCACGGATTTAACATCAGATTGATAGCCTCCTCGCATGTAAATCTGTAAATATCTTGTTTTATTTGGCCATTCCAGGTTCTTTGATGGCCACTAAAACATCGATTACAATCTCGTGCGGGGGAGGGGAGGGCCAAAGGGCGTTGTGTTGAAGTCGTTAAAGTCGGATTGATTTAGACAAGATAGTATGCACTGTGAGCGACCTCTATTAAACTAAGTTTTATCGATGGCACCGTTGACCATTGGGTTGTATTTCAGTTAACGCTGTGCAATTCGTGCACTTGTCGAGTTGACGAATAAATAGCTGCCAAGGGACGTCACATAAAACGTATGTAACCGCTTGATGATGAGATATCAAAAGGAAATCGTTCATCGGGGTTGCAGTGCTGTGCTTGGATTTACGACAAATGTCATACGAGGCAAATAAAATTGGCCAATCCATCAATTAGGATTGCTTAGGCACTGATGACTGTCGTAAGAGGAGCGCAATGGGCAAGTATGCCATTGTAATGACTCGTACGCGTAGCTTGCGGGGGCAGCGAGGAGGTGGAAAACTATTGGTCCCCAAACCTATAAAGTAAATAAAGCAAACTCTGTGTTCACTGAGTTCAATGACTCAATAATACTCTCGGGCGATGACCGCCACACCGTCCCCGAACAGTCAGTGACGCCGGTTTATAGACCCGCGTGCATCAGATGCCACAGCTCGCGTGTCCTATCGTCGATACCGCCCTCTAGAACGGAACCTTCTTTCTCGCTGCTGTCCTTGTTGAGTCCGGAATCTTGTACCAGTCATCCTGCCCGGTGCCAGCAAGGTATTTGGCTTCCGGTGGTTTCGCTGCATGTGGGGCATATTTTCCACCACATACATGCCGTTGGGTGGCGCCTTCATGATGATGTCTGAGCCTCGGTACCTTGGATGCAGCTTCCGCGACTCGCCGGTGGCCGCTGACTCATTCTCGATCAGCACAGCACGACGATGGGCTCTGACACCAGACGTCGAATCTTACCAGAGGCCGTTCGATGTTGGTTACGGCATCGTCTCGTCGCCTTTCCATCTCGTCGGTGTCGACTCTCCTCTGTGTTCACCGCCATCCCTTGGGCGGACGCTTTCTTTACCACCCATTCCACCGCGTTCTTGGCGAAGGAGTCCCGCACTGTGTTGATGGGAGCCCCAAGTTGTTGCCTGTCTGCTTCTCCCAGTTCCCCGCTTCTACGTCCTCTAGCGACACTTCGTCCCGTCTCATGGTTTCGACAAATCCTTTTGCCACTGCCAGTGTCCTAGGTGCCTCCGCCATACAGTCGGTAATCGTAATGGTAAACTAATGGTAAACTTTCACCTGACTTTGGACGTGGGTATGACTGGCCTTTGTCTGGCACTAGGAGGACCTCGCACCACGACCTGAGTTGATCTTAGGCGTGCACTTTTTCCCAAGTCACTTTTCCGAATCCGCTCATTCGCCTTTGATCGTCCACGTACTTGATCTCTTCTCAACTTCTCTGCAATCGATCGGCACAAATTGACACAATGGCTGCCCAGGTTGCTGAAATGCTGCTGATGTAACCATTCACTGTGGCGTCCTTGATGAATTCGGACCTGCTTTCCTTCACCAGTAGCTGGGTGGGCATTTCTGGTCTGGTCGCTTCTCTGTTTCATCCGCCATCCTTCTGTGGTCAGTCCCTTTTATAAGGCCCGATTTGATGGCACTCGAAGCATCCTACCCCGCTACCTGTGGACCACCCACCGGCTCCTCGTACGCCTCCCGCTGCTCCGTCTCAATATGTCGTGGCCTACTATCGCGACATCTGCTGCTCCTTAGCGCTGCCACCCAACGGACTACCCTGTCGAGAACGTCGTGGACTGAAGTTGGCCTCAGCGCTCTGAAGGCTTGCTGACATTCCGCATCTTCTATCCCCTGGATGATGTACTTAACCAGGGTGCTCTCCTGAACGTGTCCGCGAGACACTATCATTCTCACCTCGAAGGTAAATACCCCCGTGTATCTGATGCTACACACCTAAGGACATATTCCTCGGACAACTTGTCAGCAAATGAGAGTTCCGGGAAGGATTGAGTTGCGGCACCTATCTAGCTGAATACCAAAAGCATCAGCCAACTTAATCCCTCCAACGTTGGGACTAATTTGGCCCAAGTCGGCCCCTCGCACTCAACCAAACTTCGTCCAGTCGTTCACAATCCACTGCGATTCGAATTCCCTGGCGCCGCCATTAGAGCCCGCCTAACAAGAGGACAACTTTCAGGCTCTCCCCACTTGAGCAGATGCTTCACAAAACGACAAATACTTGTGCTGCCTCAGAAATCTCATAGATCCTCAAGTGGTTAGGTCACAAATCTCCGCAGAAAATTCCCACTCTATGTGCACACTTGAGCAGACGTCGTGGGCGCATCGAGGGTCCACTCCAGGAGCCAAGTGTGTAATATTTGTCCACGCAAGCCTCCTGGCAGGACGGAGTCTTATGCCGCCTAATCATGTGGTAAATCATGTTCGCAAAACTTTCTCGTAGACACATAAGTACGCCAAGGGCGGGCATCTCAACGAGTCTGCTCCAAGTCACGTCTGCTCGCCGTGTCCTTGACATCAATGGTCCCGTCACCATGTGCAATTAAAATCATTTAATATTCCCACACCCGTGCATATTGGGCTTCGTTTACGTGGAAAAGTGTTCGAGTTGCGCTCCGGAACTCGGACATATTTCCGATACCTGTGAAAGGCACTTAATGACTTGTTCCATCGTAGCGCACAAATCGATAGAACCCGCGTACCTGCTCCTCCACTGCTCCAGATGCCGACACCTGGGCTCATTCATTTTTCTCTTTGCGCTCCTCTGTCATGTTCAACCGTGTGAGGCGGCATTAGGAATGTATGCACAGAGATGGGAAATGGATTCCTTCACAATTAATTAGCAGCAGATCCATTAGACGGACATGATCTGCATTTTTAGGCGCCGAATGCTGCTTAATTAATCTTGATATGCCGGACACGTTGCGAACGCGCTCCCAGCTACGCTTAACACCGTCTTTGATATGTCCTTACCTCTGGTTTGGTGGCGAACATACGCGCCGTGCTGGAGGCCCTGCACAGACAGCCCAGAATGAAATATCGAATCCGGATTGATGGGGTGAGATGGGCAAAGATGCAAGATGACTCTTCTTCTTTTTGGAGCTTTGGGGGGGGGGGGGGGGGAGAGGGTGTGGAATGTGCCATTCACATTTTGTGAATAAATCAGACTGAAAGGTGCTTCGTTTACGTTGCTGAACGAGAGAGAGACGTAATATTCCGACAGAAAGTGATTTTTTCATCAAGAAAGTCAGGTCGGGTTGCTTTGTTAGGAGAATACGGCGTTAATGCGAGATACTACCCAATCTTGAAAGGTTAAAAACATGCCGTAAAGTCGCGGTGATTGGAGGGAATAATAAAAATAAAAGACGCCGAATAGAACCTTGGGATACACTAATCCGAACATCACAAAATGTGTGACATAAAGTTCATCTTGTACAAACATACGTATTTCCTATTTTAGATTTAAGTCTACAGCCGCAGATCTCGGTCAATAAATCCATCGTTTACCAATGTTTAGGCTTAGGTCTTTCCTGTGCCATGACAGCACAAACCTTAACTCTGTGATCCCGGTTGGTTACGAAAATTGTCTCAAAACCCGATGCCATTGGGAATATCTACCTATGTACATTGAATTGAAATGCCTCCGCGGAATAAGCACCTTTTCGCGTATACCTTGTGAGTAGGTTGTTGCTGATGATTTACATTCAAATTTCCAAACCTCAGAATGCATTCAAATTCGACACCTTATCGACGGCTAGACAGATTTTGGGTGACTTTTGGTAGTCTTCGCAGAAAAATTAAATAACTTTCCTATGTTCAACAGCTGGTGGGTGATGCTTGGGTGTGGGACAACATTCAACCGAGATTTTTGGGGGATTATTCACACAATAGTTAAGGCTTTTCTACAACTTTTCACTTCAACCTACATACTATGTACATATACCGTGATATTCTGGCCCTTGTCTCAACTCAAACATCCTGTAATCCGAAATGCCTCGGAAAACCTTTGTTAATGAGTGTGCTCGATAGGAACTAGTTCGTGTCACGACGGACTGAACTCAACACGTATTGCCGTCTATTGTCGTTTAATTTACTAAATTTATAGGACACTCATCACCATCTTCTGACCCACAGAGGTCGCGGGAGTAAAATACGGAATAGGACTAGAGCCACTCGACCCTCCGCCATCGACTCTAACTCATCAGGAGTAAAACCCAATCGCAACCAGGTGAGTTTTTGGACTTGGTTCAACCGACTCGTCCTGGGTCTGACAAGCGGTCGCCTACCTGATGGAATAGCATTCAAGGCACTCCTCGGAAGTCGTGATGATGACCAAACCATCGAAGCATAGCCCTTTCCGTTCGAAGAAGCAGCTGCTCAATGTAAAGCGTTCCTCGCGTACTGCCATGTTTCTCACCCAATCCCGCCTAGTAACACCAAACTCAGCACGAAGAAATCTCATTTCGGCAGCTTGTACTCGCGATCTTATTCTTTATGTCACCCAAATTTCATGACCGTAGGTGAGAGTTGGAACAAATATTTAATTGAAAGCCGCTAACTTGGCTTTGGCACCAAGCTCGGCCTTCCTGATTACATATCCAAACTGTTTCAAAAATGAGCCACAGGAAAGTTCAGCATTACTCCTCCCATCACTCGTGAAAAAGACCCTGAGAGGACTGTAGCTCACCGATTGCTTGGTTGATGTTGGCCTTAAGTGCTTGAAACGTTTCCGTATTATTGGCATAACATCGATCCGTCACGCTTCCCCACAAAACAAAGTCCAAAGATGTCAAATCGCAGCTCCGCGGCAGCCAATTGACATCTCCAAAACGTCTGATAACATAACTAGGACTTTGGCAAAAGATCGAGTGTGGCATGTCGCGCCATCCTGCGTGAACCAAAGATCGTTCAAATTCATGTCTTCAATTTCACTAAAAAAAAAGATAGGTTAACATAGCTCTATAACTCCCACTCTTGACCAAAAAGTTGTTCCGTATGTCAGAACCGATCGGAAACCAGGTATACAATTCCAAACATGTCCACAATTCTTGCTACGAATTTTTGGAAAATTTCCAACAGCAACTGTCATTTACATACAATGTACTTAAAGAGCGATTCGTTTGCCTTCCATATCAGCAAAGAAAAGTTAACGCAACTTAACGAAAGTCAAGGTAACTTAACGAGACCTAACGAATTTGACCGAAGTGATTATTGTGGTCACAGAAGTATTGCGCTGATAGTAGCTTTCTGTTGTTTAGTTTCTATGTATAAGGTGAGTGGGGAGCCAGGGAATTCGTCAGCACACTTAGAACTTCTGACTGGACCAGATTTGTAAGCCGATTAAAAGGGTATTTTCTCTCACTGGCATTCGAACCGGGGACCACTCTAACCAGAGGCAGACACTCAAACAACTGCGCCATCCAGCTGTGTCGGGTAACATATGTAAAGCATTTAGTTGGTTTGCAATTCCAGTTTCATAGCATATTCCCACTGTTCAAGTAAAAAAGGAAATCATGCGTACTATACACTGAATATGTTATGCTCACATCGATGAGTCCTCTTAGCAGATTCCCTAAAACAACACTGAAGCAGTCACAAGTACGCCATCATTATTTCGCTGAAGTCATAAAATTGCGGGAGGTCACTGAGACATGAAACTTTAAGACTTTACATGGGCTCAATAAAGAAAAACTCATGTAATCAAACCATGAGATGTTTTTCAAAAAGCTAACACATAAAAATCCTGAGGTCCGGGTGAATGAAGTTGGAACAATAATAATATGTGTAGCGCTACAGCCCGAAGAGGGCTCGGGCCTAGTTTCTCAGCAACCACTCGTGTTATGCGTGCTATTGTTCTATTACGAGGGGATTGAAACATATACTGAATTGAAAACCGCTTACTTCACTTTGACACGAAGCTCGGCCTTCCCGGTTACAGATCTTCCAAGCTGTTTCAAGAATCGAACCAGTCTGGCCAATCCTACAGGAAAGTTCAGCATTACTTCTCCAATCATTCGTTATAGAGACCCCGAGAGACTTGAACTTCTCCACCTGCTTCAATGGAACTCCACTAACATGAGAGAGTGCATTGAACAGGCTTTCTGGAAATTACCATAACCTCCGATTTGTCCACGTTAACCCTCATTCCAGCATCAGCACATACGGCCACAAACCTATCGAGTGCGCGTTGGAGTTCCGTCTGGGAGGATGTGAGGATAACCATCATCTGCAAAAATAAGATGACTTACCCTCAACTCTCACAATGTGAAACATTCCTCGCCTCGGCTGCGCTACAACTCCAGGCCATATATATACTGAAAATGAGAGGTTACAAGACGCACCCTTGGCGAAGTCCAACACCCACGGTGAAAGATGTTGATTTTGCACTATTAACCCGAACACAGCTGCTACAGTTTGTGTATTGAGACTGAAAGGCCCTCAAAAGATTACCATCAATCCCATGGTCCTGCAGAACACTCCAGAGTTTACCTCGAGAAACTCGGTCATATGCCTTTTCCAAAATCTACAAAACAGCTGTAGATCGGTTTGGCATATTCCCAGGCCTTCTCGAGTACCATTCTTAGAGTGATAAGCTGGTCGGTTGTACTTCTGCCGGTTATTCAACCACCAACCTCAACTCGTCTAGGGCGCACATTCAGCACCTTAGCGCAAACTTTCCCCGGGGGACACTTAAAAGGGATATGCCCCTGTAGTAGAAGCAATCTCATTTGTTCCCCCTTCTTGAAAAGAGGGACAATCACCCAAGTTTGCCAGTTGCCAGGTGTCTCATCGCGTTCCTAGGCAACCTTAATGACACGAGGCAGGCATGACTTTAAACATTTCTAGCCGGTGTTCATCCACACCGGAGGATTTGCCAACTTTTAGGTTATCAATCGTCAAAATAGCTGCCTGCTTTGTTGAACTATTCTCCGTCCCACTCAAGACTACAAATCCGCCATCCTCAATGCCCTGTTCCGGATTGAGCAGCTACGAAAAGTGCTCGTTCCATCTGTGCAAAATGTCTACCCCATTGGAAAGCAACACACCATCCTTTGACTTGACTCCTTCGATGATGTTGAATTTCCTTCCTTTAGAGCACACTTTGATATGTAATTTGTGGAATCTTTTCAGAATGTTTGGAACAACAGAGAGTCTGACGAATTCTATAAACCGACACCGGTTTGCAAAACGTTTGTCGGATTGCTGCCGGTACACTGTATATGAATAGAGAATACATTTCGGTAACGCGTAATCACAGAAACACTCCTGTAAGACGGAACTGGGATCAACGAGGTAAATGGTGTCACCGTTACCGTCCGTACCCTCGGATGCAAGTCTCATGTGCGCATATTTTCGCTGTAATACGGTGGAGTATAACTGAAAGCCCATTCCATGAGGCACTTTCGAAGTTTGACTAGCACAAACAGCCAACCACATCATTTTCAATTCTACATGCGCGCATAAATGCTGCCAAAGTCAATTATATTTCTTCAACAAATTTCAAGCCCTTCAATGCACGAGTACAATTGATGGAACTTGCAACAACTGCTTGTGAAATCCAGACATCCAAATTCTAACGAGCTTGTCTCAAACATGAGGACTCCTAAGGACAAGCATTGACGCACGTATTTAGGGGCATATTTGTAACCTCTGTATTTGACGCAAAATCTGCTGCACTTGAGATAAGTTTAAGACAAATGTAACATACCCTGGGTGTCCGCATAGATGACTACATGTGTCCGCAGCACACTGACTATTGGAAAACCGCGGATGGTGAATAAAATATATTCAGGCTTTTTAACGGCACTGTTCAATTCCAGTAGAAGGTGCCTTCGACAGATGATGCTTGCGTATAAATGGAACAAATTGCTAACGCAGAAAATGACGCTAACATGAACATGAACATGTGCCCGCAGGTTTACTTGTTCGTTTATTTTACGTCAATGGTCGAAATTCTTTGTCTGCTTTCTATGGCAGAGGCACAATCGATTCCCACACGAGCGGCCCTGTCTCCGAATAATTACTACCAACTATTGATGATTAGACAGAGCATCTTTGTCATACAACAAAATAAGGAATATCCGGCTAGGAACCCCGAGGTGGCCATGAGACTAGCTTCTGAAGTAACCACCACGTGTTGTGCCGGCTATTGTTCTCTCACAAGCATGCTGACTGCAAGAGGAAACAAAGATACTCTGTGACCGTGGCCAGTGACCCGAATGAGGTGGAGCAGTGAATTGCACCTACAGACCGTAGATTCTGTATCAATGTTAACAAGATATGTTTTTTTACGGTTGGAGCTCTAGACCGGCAGAATTCGAACGAAATGTACACACTGTGAGCAGAATAAGTTCACGTTGACTCCAGATTCTCATCAAAATGTTTGAAATTAATGTTCTTGTGAAATAAAAATGTCAGCATATTTAATTCGATGTGATAGAGTATTTATTAGAGATCACATAAATATACACACGTACATTTAAATATTCTTATACGATATGTGCATGAATTGTTTAACATGCACTGCTCCAGCGGAGGTGTGTTTTTCAAGCGAAGGTCGTGGCGCGGCGGCCAGAATGACATCAATGTTGAAAATACCACCAGGTGATATTCTAATTGACGGTCATTCAAGCCATTTCGGCAACAGAAGTCAAGTCTAAGCTAGTCGCTAAGATGCCGCAATGAGCCCAGAGTTCTTAGAATGTAGCACTCGACGCAGTGCCCCAAGTCATAGGTGCACAACCAGTAATGGAGCAGCGGCTGAACTTGCCAGGAAAGGGGCCGAAACCGATACGTCCTAGGCAATCGTTTGGATCAAACCACATCTTAAATATGTCAAAAAAAAAAAAAAAAAAAAATATATCCACTTGTGAGACCACTAGGATGTTATGGCTCAAGTTGAATAATGCATAAACCGACAAAACTCCTTCCATGCGACAAAATGTTGCTACGGATGATAGTTGGAGCGCTAACTGCCCATAATCACCACGACTTCATCTGTAGAGGCTTCGGCGACTAGGGGGAAGAAGAGGACGGTCATCAGCACCTTTGCCACTACCCCAATCTCTGCCAGTTGAGGCACGGAACACTGAGGGAACACTTCTTCTAGGACTTCCTCCATATAACCTCTATTTTGAGGTTTGTTATGACTTCAGGATGGATGCGCAACGATGATAAATTTCACTATGGGCATCACATTGAGTCCATCAGGACCTACGTGAAACGTGGCTTGAGCGTATATTCACTAACCTAACCTACAGTGACCACAGAATCTACGATAACATCGTAGGATTAATATTTGCTTGGACCTCGTTTAGCAGCAACATCTGCTAACAAGCGGCGACGCATGCTTCTCAATACAACATGCGTTTCCTTCTGTTCTATTTTCTATTATCCCATTCTGTCGATAGAGTGATTTCAGAGTATCTTTCGAAGTGATGTTATCTTTTCTAATTCTCCTGTCCAACAATTCGCAGAGATGTTCGATGGGATTAATGTCCGGTGATTGCGGTGGTGTTTGTGGTGGCCCGTGGCGGTGCCTAGGTTCGATTCGTAGTTCGACAAGAAATACTTTTCGCGGCCCCACCTCTTTCGAGTAACTGACAATGCTCAGAGAGTATAACTGTCTAGTAAAAGCTTCTCAAACTTCGCCGTACGGAGTCGGCATAAAAATGTAGGTCCCTTCCACTCGTGATAGAACAATAGCACGCACAGCACGAGTGGTTGCTGAGAAGCTAGACCCTGGCCCCCTACGGGCTGTAGCGCAACCCATATTATTATGATTATTGTGGTGGTGCTTATAGCTGCTTACAGTTGTATAGTAGCCATTCTTTGACGGGCTATATGATATACTTGAGGTCGTTATCCTGCTGAAACAAGAACGATTTACTAACAAACTTTATTTTAGAATGCTTAAGTACAGCTGCTTGTCCATCACCTTGTCAATGAATACAATATTCCCTGCTCCAGCGATTGCAATACACCCCCAAACCATCACGCTACCACCACCATGCTTCACTGTAGGAGATATTTTCGGCTTCCCCGCACTTTTCGAGCACTTATTATATTTTGATTCATCACTGAATATAGACTCTATCCCAAAATGAATCTGGCTCATCAACAAATTGTAATGCAAAAGCTAACCTCTTTTCCCGGTTCACTTTTGATATGAAAGGCTTTTTGCATAGTGTTCGAGCTTCATACCCATGTTTGTGGAGCACATTTCTTCGTGTGTACGTAAAGTCACTGTCAGTATGGCTTCCATTGGAATACATGCCTTCAGATTGGATCTGCCCTATGCTGACCGATGGGCTCCGCCACAATGTGAGGAGATCATTGTCGACCGACGCGCTCCTCCAGACGGTTGGATTGCAATGCGCAACGATTCCTATTTACCATTTCACAGCTAAGCAAGAAAAATTAAAATAATTTATATTTCTTGTTGAAAAAATAACCGACTTCTCGAATGACATTGTGTGCTCTTCGATGACCTGTTGCTGGGGGTTGTTAGCACCTTTTTGTTCCAAATATTATTCCTAGGAGAATTGTTCTTCTTGTGCTTAGCGAACTCGATCGTCATTCTGCTTCTAGTCTATATCCGATATTCCCCTGCTACCACGTTTGTCTCCGCATCCGAATTATCTCTATCGGGAATACAGTCCTCATCGCTATCGCCACTAAAAGCTTCTACATCAGAGCCAGTTTCTCGTACTTCTTCGACAATCCTGCTAACGTTTTGCTCATTTCTTCTTTGCTCATGCGGCTCCAATAGAATGCGTTTATTTCGTTAGCCATAACAATTAACTTTCGTATACATATGTTGGTCTCAATTCCTTCTAATCTCTCAAGAAGTGAATACTGTTTGACAAAAATGATACATCCACCCATAAATTGACAGAAGGGTTAAGTCTTAAAAATGGTTCGGCTTGGTGTAAGCAAAACAGCAACAAAGGCCTAAAGGACTACAATTTTTGGTCGCCATCATTAAGAAAACAACTTATGCACAAATCGCAGCATCGATCGATAAACGTCGCTGCACTTAACCAGGAAAATCCAAGCAAATCTTAGCTTGCAATAGAGTGGCAACTCCAAAAAAAAAAATGTTAACCACCTTAACCTCGCACCATACAAGAAATCTAAAGAGATTCTATTCCAACAGGTCTTAAAATGAAAATGCAACAAATTATAAAATTAAACATTTTGTTGTTTGTTTGCGCACAGAACACGCATAAGAAAGCCCGCAGTGCACACTAGTGGCAGTTAAGTTTTCATCTTCCAGACAAGCGAACATGTACGTGCAGGAATGAAATATGCACTTTGTCGAAGCATTTCTTTCGGCGGGGCCACGCACGCTGTTATTCCTTGGCGATACAATCTACTCCAAGTCGGTGGCTCTAATTAATTCAACGCTAAAAACGTACATAAACATGCAAGTAGTGCTGAAAGAAGGGCATAAACGTAGGATCTCACATCGCACATCACCATTGCGTAATCGAATCCTTGTTGTTTCTATCGACGCCATGCCATAGCAATAGGTCCTTCCATAGTTGTGTTCCGTTCACTTTCTGTTTATATAAGCAACAATGCACTTGTGTTAAAATAGTCATGTATTCGGAAGAGTGGACTAAGTGCTGCATTAAGGGGTGCAAGTAAAGTTTCCGGCCAACTACCAGGACTCTATAGCTTATCAGGCGTTAATGGGTTTTCAAAGCATATGCAGGAATGAGATTTGTTCATGCTGTCGTAGGAGTTACTCGCCGTGATAGGGTGAGAAACAGGGCAGTGAGCGAGGAATGTTGAGCAACTGCTTCTTCAAACGGAAAGGGCTATTTTTCGATGGTTTCTTTAAGTAGCACGAACGTCTCCATTAAAGCTGGGTTAAGTTGCGATTTTATGTTCACAGGCACAACTGTGCTTGCGATTTCCTAATCACAGTGATTTTAAGTTGTGAATGCAAACTTTAACTTACTGAAGGCGAGCTAGGCATACCATACTCAGATTTTGTACATGCGCACACCATTTCACTCACATCTACCACAGTTCATGACGTTAAACATGAAATCGTGTGTGTGAATCAATACACGAATGAGGTTGTGGAAAAGAGCAACTAAGTCGTATGTATGATTTCAAACCGTGGTTGGGATAATGAAAAAGTAGCAACTCAATCGCAATCGATAGCAGACTTCGAAAATCGCAGTTGGTGATCGCAGTTTGCTCAACTCTAGTCTCGATCATCATGACTTCAGAGGCATGCCTTGAATGCGATTTAATCAGGTAGGCGACCGCTTGGAAGACTCATGACGTCCAACCACCTGGACCGAGTACAAAAACTCGCCTGGTTGCGCTTGGAAATAGCTCCCTCTGAGTTAGAGTTAGTAGTTGCTTTGCCCGCACAACACTTTCGTGAACTGAAACACAAATTTGACGAGAATATGTCTTCAACGAAGTCACACAAAATTTACAACAGATTGTGTTGTACTATCCTTGAAAGAAATAATATTGTTCTTGCCTGAAAAGGTTAAGGTTCTACCTCTCAAACCGAAACAGATTTATGGTTCACATCAATTTTCATTCAGCTAGAGTCAGGACTTCCCCAAGGTAGTCATTTACGTACACTGCAGCTTGACTTAGTTGTAAACGATGTTAATGAAATGTAATAATTTGCAGAATGTTTAATGTAAGCAGATAATGTCGACATATTTAGGCAGATATCTTTCAACTCCTACTCCTGATGCAAGACATTTAGTGTCCATAGAAGGTTATCGCTTTACTTCTAATTATAAAAATGGCTTAAAATCGCAGCTCTTCAAAGCCAGTGGCAATTTTGAAGCCGCATACGACAGCATTCCTGGTAAGGAGCTATTCAATGCGATGGCCGAATTCGGTTGTGTCGCACCACGCTAACACATACGCGATGCACCGTGCAATTTGGCTCAAGGACCTTCGAGCCGTTTGAAACCTGCACTGGATTTCGGCAAGGAGATGCGCTATCGTGTGATTTCTTCAATCCGGTACTGGAGAAGATAGTGCGACGGGCAGCTGTACACATGGAAGGCACTGTTTTTTCTACGAGTCAGTCCAACTGTCGGGTTACGTAGATAACATCGACATCGTCGGGTATTCCCAACGTGACGTAGTAGAAGCTTTCACGGCGATTGAAGGAACGGCACAGCAAGCTCGTCTTAAGGTTAATGAGGAAAAGTCTAAGCACAGCTGTCGAGCCAGAATCTTCCCGGCATACAACACGTGGGACAAAACTTCACAATCGACATCTACAATTTTAAGCTATTGAAGGAGCTTGTCTACCTCGGGGAAAAAAGTGAACCCCACAAATGACTTCCTAGTGAAGATCCGATGTAGAATCGCCCTTGGGAACCGGTGCTACTTCGGTCTGTCAAAACAGCTGGGCTCAAATCTCTTAACTGAGCGGACCAAAATCAAGCTCTACAAAACCCTTACTTTGCCAGTCGTACTATATTTAGCCGAAAGTTGGACACTAAGCAAAGCTGCAGAGCTGATTCTTGGTAAATACGAAAGAAAAATTCTGCGTCGGATATACGAGGGGCGTTCAATATATTCTCGGTATGAAGGAAAATGCGAATTCAATTTAAATTGCTTTTATTTTTCAATATAATCTCCCCTAACATCAATGCATTTGTTACATCTTGAGATAAGCTTTTTTAAACCCTCAAAAAAAAAAATAAATTGTACTGTACGTGAAGCAAACACACTATTTATGTTTGTTTAAATAAGCCAGCAGAGCTGATTCGCTGTGCATTCGAAAGAATAATTCTACGTCGGCTATATGGTCCCATCTGCGAGGAAGGAGAAGACACAATCGCGAACTCTGCGAGCTGTGCCAAGATGTAGAAAATCCGTCGACTGCACTGGATCGGTCACATCGAGCGAATGGATACCAATGCTCCAGCTAAGAGAGTCTTCGAATACCAGCTTTCTGGTTCGGGAAGTAGAGGGAGACCGAATCATAGCGGACGTAAGACAGCAGTGGTGTGGATGACTGAAGGCAGCGTGATCAGGACCGTCAACTATGAAAGGCTCACGCTCAGATCATCTAAAGGTCGTTGGCCCGATAAGTAAACGTGTTCATATACATATATGGAGATGATGTTCAGTTCGAGAGTACTTGAGCTTTGAAGTTTCAGTTGCTACATAAATTAAACGAGGATTTGTACTCAATTTCTTTGTGGTCCAAAGAAAATGCTCCATCAATTCCAAGATGGTCAGACTCTGCCGTCTATCTCTACAGGAGATTGGAAATACAAAAATCCTACAACCTGGAATTCTGCGTGGCAAGAAGGAAGTGCTTGCAATGGCGCAACATGGGAAAGGTTCCCAAGGCGAAAAGAAGAATTCTCCACTCCAGACTGTGAGGAATGTGAATGATAGAGATGATACAACCGCAAATTAGTTTGCTTTGGTTGATATCCAACACAGCCTTGGTGTAATCGAAGAAATACTTACCAAGCGTCCTCTTTCTTGTGTTAGCCACTGCTACACTGACAACATATAGAAAGCTAGATCTAGCTATTTAACAAGATGCACGCCCTTGGAGAACGTTCCCTGATCACGAAAATCATTAGCAGCCCCTTACCCAAGAGCACCAACTTCCCTGGCAAAATAAAACCTAAGTGTCAAGTGTCAAGTGTCAACAAATTCGCGTCCTTCGGTTCATTTATAAAATTCCAGAAAAATTGAACCCAAAAATAGACCCTCGAGAGGGGAGGGAGAGTAATTCTTGAAACTTTTCGAAGCGGTTCTAAAGATCAGAAGTACGTTAAATTAGTCATAATTGAGGTCCTTAACATGATTGTAATTATTTTCGCTCATCCATTTAACATTTAATTGAAGATGTATTTCGGCGTCCGGGCAAAGATACACGTTGCTGTCCGTTTAACCTTTGAAATGCGCTGACATACGTGAAACGATGTTTTGAAAGTTCAAATTTACCTTTTGCCCTTTGCGTGAGCTCCGGATGTATTTATGTTGTGCCAAGTCGGATATGTGTGCGTCACGCCTCCACCCAGTTCAAAGAGCGTGCATTGATGGAGATATGATTCCGGTGAACGAGTCTTGTTAATAATAAATTATGTCGAAAATAACAATTCATGGTGTTCTGTCGCCTACGTGCGAATCTTGAAACGGATTCGCACAAGTTTAACAAATAATTTAGATGCTAGTATGAGGGCGTGATATCTGCGCAGCCTTTCTTTTAGCTTTGAAACAAATCAATGCTAGCAACAAGAAAACGATGATGGAACAATGAATTTTATTAAAGGATGAGGTGGTATTTCGGTGCCACAACAGGGGTTATCTCAGTGCGTCCCTAGTTAGGCAACAGAAGTAAGCCTACACATGGTGATGATGCAGAAGGTAGATCTCAGTAAACTTCGGACTCTAGCATCACCCAAAGACGAACAGGAGCCACGAAGGTTCAAGTTTAATTTGAGGAAATATGCGAACGCTGTTCTAAAGATATTGATTTATGAACGATCATTAGTAGATCACATGGACGCTCAATGCACCCGAAATAATGTGTGCCGCGGGTGTACACTTACCCACCATGAACGAGGTGATATTTAAATTTAACATTCATTCATTTATCCATCACACAATTTACAATTCAGATATTTGACATTTTATATAATGTCATATTATATCCCAAGAATCGATGGTAATTTTAAATAGTTATGTCCGATGATTGTGTCACAAAGTACAGGTGATTGTTGAATGAGATTCGTCCTCCAAATGATCTAAATAGCAATTGATGATAATATCCTCCTCCTACAGATATGTAGGTAGATAATTGGGCTGCCAGCGCAATTGCCAGCACACTTAGACCATGTCGGTCCGTTGTGGATACTCATAGTCAGACTACTACCACTGATCGACAACTCCAGTGACAGCGCCGTTAATTTGGTTCCAACTGCAAATGGTGACTGGACCAGATTTTTGAAAAACGGATAAAAGCGTGTTAACTTTGCTTTCACTGGGATTCGAACCGAGGACCCCTCGGGCAGGCACTCAACCAACTGCGCCATCCAGAAAAATGATTACTTATGGCTAGAAAATACTGCAGTGGTGCGGTAGACGAAGCGATTATTGGCGACCTGAACGATATATACAGATGTACACACCTGAACCTGTGCCTTATCCGATTTGTATTCGTTCGTGTAAATTTTCATTGGAGCCGAGTTATGGACTTTGTCTCCGTCCCAATTATCTCTCGTCGGGATTAGTGTTTTCTGCTTTATTTCGAAGTCCAGGAAAGGATTCAGATAGTCTGAGTTCTTTGGGATCTTTTGGAGTATCTGCATGTGCCCTTAGCTGTGAGTTCTACCTCAGCGGTTGCATTCTCTGAGTCTTATCGCTGCAGGCGTAGTTGGAAATAAGATGTATTCCCACTTCTAGGACGGCTGTAGGCGTTAGTCTGAGTACCAATAGAGATGCATGTACATATCTATATTTAGCTTATCTTAGTGAGATTTTATTTGACTTGCTGGGCCGTCCTGTATTGGCCGTACTTTTCGGTCTACCAAGCATACATTCCTGATGCGTTTCTGTATTTTATGTTTCCAGCTTAGTTTGCTGTCGACTATAACGCCTAGATAATTAGCATGATCAATGATTGTCACTTCTTCCCTCTTATCTTCGGTGGAGTGATGTTTGGGATTTTATATCTCCTTGTGAACAGCACGAGTTCAGTCTTGGATGAGTGTCTGTCCATATTGCTATTTTTTTTGAAGGGATCTTTCCATCGCGTCTCTGATGGTGTTTGGGAGTTTTCCCTTGATGGCTAGTGCACCCGATTATGCTTAATCGCTTAAGGATATCATCGACTACTATGATTCAGAGAAGCGGTGACACCGTGTGGTGTGCCTCCTCGACCTTATGTTTCTGCACGGTAGGTGCCTAGCTGAGACTCAATTCTTCTGTTACTCTTTATTCGCCATTTGTCAAGTTGCCGGTTACAATTGTTGATACAACAGCTAAACCAGCAGCAACGTCTGCCAAGGCAGCACAGCTATCTAAGTCTGAAAAGTTCATATTCGCCTACTGAAACGATATTGTCGGCTCTTCGGCAAGGCTGTTTTCACTGGATACAAGCGTGACCCGAGAAATCAGCACGAGAACTAGACCATTTTGAAGATCGGGGTTGCCGCAGGAAAGAACACTGTAGCTTCTATGTTGGCAAGCGATGCGTTTATGTATACAAAAGCACAGATCTGAAAATGTGTGCAGCAAGATCCAGAAAGGAAGACTCGCCTTCACGCAGGTTAGCACGATTGCACGGAAACACCGGCGTTGTACGTGCCTGTTTGAACAGGAACCAATGGGACATCGTATTCACATTATGCTGTACCCATCGACGAATTAAGTTGATGTGTTACAACATAAAACTAATTTTATAAATAAAACTAAACTAAAACCTGAATCCTTATTTATCTATTCTCGGATACAGACTCCAACGTTCAGGCTGTTAATGGCGCATTCAATTACTTCCTATTGAAAGCCCCTGCCATGTCCTGGAAGGCTGCCATCGTGCATTCCTTGTTCTCAGAGGATTATTCGATGGAACCGACCAAAGAGTGGAGGGTTCGATTACGCGAGTCACCGTAGACGCATGAATCCGCTTATGTGTTGTTCCGCAAACTGGGAAACGGCGATTCATTGCTGTACGATGGTTAAGTGACTGATTATCTGATGTAGCATAGAGACAGACACAGACACTCCAATTCACCTTCGAAGAATCAATCAATTTATACAATGCCTGCGTATTCATCCAGATCTCAAGGCTTCCCCAAAGTTATTTCAATAAGCCAAATGCATCACGCACATGCTCCTCATCAAATGGCTCGAGAAGATGAAATCAAATCGATAACTCGGTTGGTTATTAACGCCATTCGGTGACTGGAAGAGCTCAAGCACACTGCACTCGCACGAAGATGAGTGTGTGGCTCAAAGCAAAGACGTCTTGAATTCCATTGAAATGTCGAGGGAAAATCAATAAACCCTGCTTCAGTTAACCAGGTGCTTGCTTGTGGGTTGTTCTGAAGAGTGAAGACACCCGCATGCGATTCCCTCTCACACTCAAGTACGAAATTAGAGTCAAAATGTTCCCTTCGAATGCACAAAATGCCGATGGATGAATGTTATGAATCGGAAGCACAGCAGAAGTGTGTCAGACCTAGACATTGCAGATATCCGCTTCATTCCTCGGGTAATTCCAACCGAGATTAGCAGTAATTACAGCTTGCCTGACTGCAGGTTCACTGCGGCCCGCCCTCTGTGGGAATTTTAAATATTTACTTCACCGCCTGGTCACGCTTTCCATTCGCATGTCAGAGTGTATTTGAGTTGACCCATGTTCCGGGCGGAGTCCCCCCCCCCCACTGTGGGTTACGGACCACTCTGGCGCAACTAATTGTAACAGAAAACAATCAAGATCTATGCGTGCAGGACAATTAAGGTAAATTATGCGAAATAAGTGGCATGGCCTTGACACAAGCACACACCCACACCCGAACCCCAGTCATCAAGGCTCAGCAAAGCGATTACTGTCGAGGAACAAATGTTAGCACGTAACGTAAGCCCGGGCTTAGGATAGTGGCGCATACCGCAGCGGCAGCGCCTAATCGGTGAAACGAAAGTATTTTGCCAGCTTTAGACGACGCAATAAATTGGAATTTAACTTCATTTAGGCGCTGCCGAACAAATCCGAGCGATATACGGAAAAAGAAGAAAACTGTGCCTGCAATCGACACAGCATCGTTATCTGGCTTAGGTGTGCCATCCTCTCCATTCCACACAATCGCACCCAACGCCCAGCCCACACGCACCCGATGTGGTTTCAATTTCATCCTTCATTTTATCTCGGTACTTGCTCCTTCCTCTACGGAATGTGACATTCAAAACTAATGATAATAAATTTTCGTGTTACGCTTCCGAACGCAACAAAGATAAGAAAACCTACATAACTCACAATACGAGCAGCAGGAGTCGTCCCCGATGAGGGAGTCTGCTTCTAATGCTAAATACCCCCTTGATCACTTGGCTGGGGATAGCTCGCAGGGAGCACACTTACTACGTGTGTCGGGTCCTCCGTTTGGCGCAGAGAAATTGAAAACGCACGCCGCCCCGTACGGGGCATGCCTTCTCCCTTTGCGGTGGCTTGCCTTCACTCGATAGGTGGGTTTCTGTGGCGTCCTTAATAATGTTTCGTAAATTGTAAGGCGATACAATGCGGCGGTTTGTTCAAAATCTCCTCTTCAAAAAATATAAGAGGCACGTCGCCTTCGAGAGAATGCTGTTAAAAATGTCGATTTGGGAATTAGAGTGGGTAATCCTCAAGCGTCCACGGTATGCTCGTGGATTGGCCGCTTAAATAATTCACCCACTCAGCCTCTGGAGGTAATACGAAGAGCGAGAATTACATTCCGTGGAAGATACTCGAAACGCCTTGCGTCGCGTTGTGGGCACAGTGCTGGTGGTGATCAAAGGCGTGACTGACTGGGTTTGCTTTAAATTATCATGTTGAATCTGTTGTATCCAAGGCGAGAAGTTGCAATGATTCATGGAGGCACTTGTTAAATCAGCCAGTCAACCGCGTGGGTGTTAGCATTTATGTAGTATATCAATCATACTTAGGCTAACTTAGGTCCATTGTGATACAACACAGGTTGGTTAGGTTAGGTGCTACCACGAAACCGAGTAAGCCTAGTTGAAGTCCACTGTGGCCTTATTTAGGCAAATGATTCCAGTAGTTTTAGCAAGGTTTGTGAGATGTTGTGGTCTCACAGCGGCCACATCACTTAATGATTTAAAGAATGGTTGACCTTGAGTATTATTTTGCGTTTTTGCTAAGGCCGAGCAGAAACAGAGAAGATGCTCCAGAGTTTCAACCACCTCTGCCCTCTGCATTCATCTGTGGTAATCAGGATAAGTCTGTGAGCTTAGTGGCCCACCAGGCAGTGGCCTATAATGATCCCTACTAGTAAACTGTAACTTGTAAACTGTAACTAGTAAACTATTCGGGCCACACATTGTTTGCTGTCAACAGCGGTTAATTGTCAAGTTCATTGAAGAAACATTTTATCGGAGCTGCGAACCTTAATTTCTCAGACGACACTGTGACGCCACTCTTAGCTAGTTCGTCAGCTGTTTCATTTTCCTGGACTCCCATATGCCCAGGAACCCACACGAGGGAGACTGCGTTTATACAACAGAGGTCCACCAGCCCATCGAAGCAGTTGAGTACCGTTTTGAAGTCTAGTGTATTACTTCTAAGCGCCTCGAGCGCTGCCTGACTATCTACATTGTAGACATTAATGCGCGTGCGGTTTGCGCAGCTTATTAGCGAATCTGCACCTTTCTGGATGGCCACTAGCTCCGCCTGGCTAAGATATAGCTTTCCTTCCTCCAGTTTGTAGCAGGTTTTAACATCTTGTGATGCACTATATACCCCAGCACCGACCCCTTCTTGCTGCTCGTGCACACGTTAAATGAGTTTTGTTAGCGTTTTGTGCTCTCTAGTCGGAATTATTCTAGCGAAATTACAGACAAAATGGGTGATGGGCCTTAGCCTTAGTGTCACCTCAGCCGCAATGCCTTTGGCAAATAGAGTAATGGGAAGTGTAGAATCATGTTTAGTGACGGTGTGGATGTTGTTTTTAGAGCTCATTCTAATGCAGATGACACATTGTAGGCTTTCAAGCTTTACCCCTGCGGATCGGTTTTAAAGGGCTATCCACAATACCACGACCGCGTATCATAAGGTTGGTCTTAGTATGGCGGTGTAGATTCAGTGGATCACTTTCGACTGTAGTCCGAAGCATACATTTACAGGCGTAGAAGGCATTGTGTGCCTTTTTGGATCCTTCTTCGATGTTGTGTTTCCGGCTAAATATCGAAGATTGTACCAAGAAATCTGATTAGAGATTGTTTTGATGTCTCTAAAGATACCACACGGATTGACTTACTCCTAAACCTGGAACCATTTGGTGCTTGTGACAAAACCGTTTAGCTGATTAATATTGACGGCATTCAATTCGCTGAAGTTGTTGAAAAAGTAGGGCTATAGGTGTGAGTACCTAGATATGACCCAGAGCCCGACAGAGGAAGTGATGTCTACTTCCTCTTCATCTATTGCTGCACCCATCTGGGGACGTGTATCGAGCGGTTATGACACCAACGAGTGTCCTGAGCGTGGGTCTGCTTAGTCTGTGGAGACAGAGCGATTGTTTAAGATTAAGTGCTGGCCATGTTTCTCCTTTTTTAAGAAAAGAGGTGTCATCTATACACTTGCGGTTGATTGTTTTAATTATGTGAACCTTAAGAAGATATTAGGCTGCAGCGAGTGGCATAGAAGGTGGATCTCCTCCTGGTGAAGAGTTTGTACCATACCTAGCGAGTTATCACAGTGTCCCTGAGTATATTGAAGTACTCAGCCATCTCGTGTAGAGACAGTCTGCAATTAAGGGCTGGTTTTGAGGGGAACATTATTTGCGGATTCGCTGTCATTTTAATGATATGCCTTTTGGATCTTGCATTATTTTAGAGCCAGAACGCTACATTAGTCAGGGAGACTCAAGGTGAGACAAATATTAAGGTCCCTACAGCCAACCTTCGTCCGTCTGTGTATAAGTAAGTTAGCACTCCTAACGTTTGCCATTGCCCAAGCATCTCTACAAGAACACTCTACAATTAGACGGCTAACAAACAACGGTCTCAAATAATGCCTAATCCGTTCTCAGTACACGCAATCGCTGACACAACGTCTGGATCACATGGCACCAATGCATTCCATTACGTCGGCCATCAAGGACGCCTCTGCGATGCAAGACAGTACTTAAGCTGGTTTAAGAATTTTTCGGTAAACGTTTAAGAGTAAATGTGTAAAGGGAAGCTCTGCCCAACAGAGACGCAGGGGACCGACCAGCGTCTGATTGCCCACATCCAATCCGATCTGGAAGGAATGCTCGAAGATGACTTGAAGTAGTAGTCGCTTGGTTTTGGGGAAGGAAGTTGAACTTGTTATGAATAGATCCCTTGACTGACCCTTTTTTAGAGTCACTGACAATTCTAAAAACTGTCGAAAAACACCTCCTCAAACTTCGCCGGTAAGAATCAGGTTGAAAGTGGTGAAAATAATGTGTCAGTTCGCTGATGGCATTCGACGTGTGCAGACGTCTTATTCATCTCCAATAAATACATTTATTCTTTTGGTTTTCTCGGATCTTTTACTTGGTGTCAGAAGCGGGATAGGAGATTGCGGGCACTCCTTCAACAGAAACAGCGTGTAAGCAAGAAAATAACGACGAGAAGAGAACACAGGGACGACGGCGCAGTATTCTAGAAACACATTGAATAAAGGACTGTAGAATATTTCTGTAGTAATTCTTGGAACAGCAACAAAGTCATTTTTGCAAGTACTACATAGTTCGGTGAAAAACTACGACGAAGTGATGAGCGATATTGCACGAAGATGATGCACAGAATACAAGGTAATTTTATTTAATTGATTGCTTGTGCGACGTCCTACTTTAATAAAAGAGAAGCTTTTTAACTGGAGATCGATGTCCAGAAAAAGATATTGTATAATATGCAAGGTATTGTGTTAAAAAATGCGATGCAGCTTACTTCTTTTTCAAAGAGGCATTTTTTAAGCATGACGGCATTGACTTTGCTTTTGAAAGAGAAGTTTGAATCAGAGTACATCCTTAGCTACAAACTAAATCAGGATACGTTAGACTGGTTTTTTTTAGTGTGATACGTACTAAAGGAAGTGAACATCCAAGTTCGCTGAAGTTCAAATATGGTTTAATTTCCTATTTAGTCGGAAGGAATGAATGATATGGAAGCTAGTGTTCAGTTGCAGGACGAAAATGACTGAGCAGGAATACGACGAAGATTGCGGCGATGAGGATGACGAATGAAGGTGTCACAAAAGTGACATTACATGACGACGAAACCGAAGACGTACAAGACGAAGTCGAATGAAAAAAGCGATGTCATGAAGCCGTATTCCATATTCGAAGCCCGCCATCTCGAAGACAGCTTCCTCAAGGTTCGGCAAGATGACCGAGAGATGTAGGTATTGCTTTTCGTCCATGTTCTATGGCCCTATTAATAAGAACAAAGATTCCCATTAATTATGAAAAACAACCTCGTTCTAGTGGCTGCCTTGGCTGGCTTCGCAGTGGCGAATTCTGTCACCCCAATGTTCCAAGACCTTGTTGATGGTTTCGGGCTGTAGCTCACAGATTGCTTGAGGCCTTAAGTGCTTGAATCGTTTCCGGAATATTGGCATAGCATCATTCACAGTTAATTCGCGGCCAATTGACATCGCAAAGACGGTTGATAACACGATTTGGGAACTTGGTTCGCAAAAGATCGATTGTGGCATGGGCTGTGTGGCATGCGGGCCATCCTGCATGAACCACTGTCCATGTCTTCAATTTTAGTAACAAAAAAAGTCGGTTAACACTGCTCTGTAATGCCCACCGTTGACCGAAACGTTGTTCCCAGCCTCATTTTCTCTTCTGTGCGCACCGTACGACGACGGGGACCATGAGTGTTGTCCACTAGCACACCAGTCTCAACTCTCAAGTACTTTTTGCACAAACTTGCGTACAGCAGTAGCGGTGAGTGCCTCATTTCAGCCAAAGCTACACACCACCCACTTTGGACATAAGTTCTCAATATTTCCCAACGTTGTTCAAGCATAAAGAGACTCATTCCGCTCCGCGGAGGCATGAGGACTGACTTTCTGTCAGAATTCCGAGCGGGAAACAGCTGTCAGTGTCAAAATAACCTATGATTAAAAAGAGAACACTAGCAATTTAAATTGAAACAAGATTCCAGTCAATTCTCGGCCGGATAACCTGTGCTATGGTTTTAAAAGTGTTTAATTAAATTTAATAATTGCTTAATGATGCCAATAATTGCTTCCAATTGAGAATGGGAGCAGCAAGCATATGCATGTCACTGTGTGCGTGATAACAGCCTTATTAAATTCAAACTAAACCCACCCGAAATTGGATCGCAGCAGAGCGGCATGCCGCGGCGGCGAGTCTTCACCGGCACACAGGTCCCATTCGAATAATTAAAATCGTTACCGTAGAAAAAAGCACTCAATTTGGTTATTTTAATCAATTTAATGAACAACTGCCCTAACCACAGTTCATGCATATTTTCAAAATGTTCGCCATTTTTTTGCACCATTGAACAGGCAACAATAACAAAATGTGCATGTCCCTCTTGCGTAATTTGCATGCATTAATTGGAGCCTCTTATACTGCTCCGAACGACCCCCGCCCCCCTCACCACCCCCGTGCATCAGATAAACTTTTAATTGAATTGAATTCGTTTTTATTTCAGTAAATGTTCGTACAATATATGCCACATGCCTGTAATTGCTCACTGCCTGAGAACGTGTGCTGCGAATGCATTTGAGCTACGCCCAGCACGTCCCCCCCTGAGGAGGGTTATTAAAAATTACTCACGAACTGCCGACTGGGGCGGTGTGGAGCGCCGAAGTCTAAGGACCCCATTAATTCAGCCTAGCAGCCGTGTACAAATGAAGGACCGTAAACAATTTAAGCCGCGATTACGTGCGATTCGCTGTGACTCTCAATCTTTCGAATGCAGCATCGCGTGAATTTCATTTCCAGGTGACGCCATTCTAGACACCTTCCACTTATTCATTCTCATTGTTAGCCGCGCTGAAGGAGCAGTATTTGCACTTGTTGCGATTGCGACACATTCATAAACTTCAAGTGGCCATCCATGCCGATTGCAACCCGCGAGTGTACGGTCTAGTCGCTGCAATCGGGAACGCCGGAGGACAGCTTGCACGTCATGTAAAGGTTTTTTTTTCTTCTCTGAAGTAAATGTCGTTCCGTGTTATTGCAGTCGCTGGTGTGCATGCATGTGGAAGGTTCGTCTAGTTACCCGATCCACGGAAATAATGCACATTTTTTCTTGTTCTCTATTTTTGCGCCGAGCGAACTGGATTGCTGCGGGCCTCTGTTGCCGTGGGCGGGTGACTTATATCTACGTACCTCCGCATGCAGCAAAAGAATTGCATTACTCCATCCGCTTGAGTGCCGATTCCATTGGACGAGAATACAATCACTTTAGATAACGCTCGCGATGGTTAATAAAGTGTATTGCTGAAGCCTGTGGGACTTAGGAGTCCAAGTCTACGTCTAGCCAGGCCGTCATTAAATGCATTACCCTCGGCATAAATCATTATTTCTCGTTCTATTCTAAAGAGGTGATAAAGAGCGAGTTTAGTGGCCCGCACTAAAGCGCAATGAGGCGTTTAATGGGACAACAGCAGCTGTAAAAGCAATATCGCGTTTAACGGTCTAGTCGAGGATGAGGATGAGGATGAGGATGAGGATGAGGATGAGGATGAGGATGAGGATGAGGATGAGGATGAGGATGAGGATGAGGATGAGGATGAGGATGAGGATGAGGATGAGGATGAGGATGAGGATGAGGATGAGGATGAGGATGAGGATGAGGATGAGGATGAGGATGAGGATGAGGATGAGGATGAGGATGAGGATGAGGATGAGGATGAGGATGAGGATGAGGATGAGGATGAGGATGAGGATGAGGATGAGGATGAGGATGAGGATGAGGATGAGGATGAGGATGAGGATGAGGATGAGGATGAGGATGAGGATGAGGATGAGGATGAGGATGAGGATGAGGATGAGGATGAGGATGAGGATGAGGATGAGGATGAGGATGAGGATGAGGATGAGGATGAGGATGAGGATGAGGATGAGGATGAGGATGAGGATGAGGATGAGGATGAGGATGAGGATGAGGATGAGGATGAGGATGAGGATGAGGATGAGGATGAGGATGAGGATGAGGATGAGGATGAGGATGAGGATGAGGATGAGGATGAGGATGAGGATGAGGATGAGGATGAGGATGAGGATGAGGATGAGGATGAGGATGAGGATGAGGATGAGGATGAGGATGAGGATGAGGATGAGGATGAGGATGAGGATGAGGATGAGGATGAGGATGAGGATGAGGATGAGGATGAGGATGAGGATGAGGATGAGGATGAGGATGAGGATGAGGATGAGGATGAGGATGAGGATGAGGATGAGGATGAGGATGAGGATGAGGATGAGGATGAGGATGAGGATGAGGATGAGGATGAGGATGAGGATGAGGATGAGGATGAGGATGAGGATGAGGATGAGGATGAGGATGAGGATGAGGATGAGGATGAGGATGAGGATGAGGATGAGGATGAGGATGAGGATGAGGATGAGGATGAGGATGAGGATGAGGATGAGGATGAGGATGAGGATGAGGATGAGGATGAGGATGAGGATGAGGATGAGGATGAGGATGAGGATGAGGATGAGGATGAGGATGAGGATGAGGATGAGGATGAGGATGAGGATGAGGATGAGGATGAGGATGAGGATGAGGATGAGGATGAGGATGAGGATGAGGATGAGGATGAGGATGAGGATGAGGATGAGGATGAGGATGAGGATGAGGATGAGGATGAGGATGAGGATGAGGATGAGGATGAGGATGAGGATGAGGATGAGGATGAGGATGAGGATGAGGATGAGGATGAGGATGAGGATGAGGATGAGGATGAGGATGAGGATGAGGATGAGGATGAGGATGAGGATGAGGATGAGGATGAGGATGAGGATGAGGATGAGGATGAGGATGAGGATGAGGATGAGGATGAGGATGAGGATGAGGATGAGGATGAGGATGAGGATGAGGATGAGGATGAGGATGAGGATGAGGATGAGGATGAGGATGAGGATGAGGATGAGGATGAGGATGAGGATGAGGATGAGGATGAGGATGAGGATGAGGATGAGGATGAGGATGAGGATGAGTATGAGTATGAGTATGAGTATGAGTATGAGTATGAGTATGAGTATGAGTATGAGTATGAGTATGAGTATGAGTATGAGTATGAGTATGAGTATGAGTATGAGTATGAGTATGAGTATGAGTATGAGTATGAGTATGAGTATGAGTATGAGTATGAGTATGAGTATGAGTATGAGTATGAGTATGAGTATGAGTATGAGTATGAGTATGAGTATGAGTATGAGTATGAGTATGAGTATGAGTATGAGTATGAGTATGAGTATGAGTATGAGTATGAGTATGAGTATGAGTATGAGTATGAGTATGAGTATGAGTATGAGTATGAGTATGAGTATGAGTATGAGTATGAGTATGAGTATGAGTATGAGTATGAGTATGAGTATGAGTATGAGTATGAGTATGAGTATGAGTATGAGTATGAGTATGAGTATGAGTATGAGTATGAGTATGAGTATGAGTATGAGTATGAGTATGAGTATGAGTATGAGTATGAGTATGAGTATGAGTATGAGGATGAGGATGAGGATGAGGATGAGGATGAGGATGAGGATGAGGATGAGGATGAGTATGAGTATGAGTATGAGTATGAGTATGAGTATGAGGATGAGGATGAGGATGAGGACAAAATGTTGCCAATTTTAGTTCTTTGGAAGAACAGATACATTCGGTTTGCCAGCAGGTTTTCTAGTCAAACTAATGTGAATGAATGCATACTCGTTCTCGCGTGAGCGTTACGCAATATTATGCTAATTCCTTCGTGATGTTTTGCTACCAATTTTATAAGCGATTGCGGTCAATCCTGTTATTTTGAGTGAAATCATCTCCGCCGAAACAGGTTCGGCGTTCATACGAACGCCACCGTTGTTAGAAATTGTACCTGATTGTCTCATAAATCGTCGCGGCATATCAGTTGCTGTCTTGTCAGGAATCGGTTAGAACACATTCGTTGGTACACCGGACAGAGTGGTGATAACTTACAATGGAACCAGTTAGCAAGAAACTTTTTCGCTTGCCGGTACACAAGGTTAAACTTGTTGGACAGGCCCCCTTCGGTGATCGTAAAGCACGTAGGTTTATTTGCCGCAGTCGCGCATGACTTTAGTCATGTCGTCGAATAGAAATGCTCACTTCCGCAGGTCAGGCTCACCTTTTTAAACTGCTTCCATCTCTAAATCAACATGGACACTCGTGAGAGTCAAAATATAAGCACTATTATAATTTGCATAAAGAAGATCAGAGTTTAAGCAGATTGGGTATCCAGCATGCATCCGAACACACCTATTTTCCATGCCCATTCGATTTGTTGTTGCCGTTCTATTCTGTCTAACCAGAATTATTATGTAGATTTGGGAGTCTTAGTGCAACTATAAAAGCACCCAAGCCGTTTGCAGAAACTATTTCAGTTCACATTTACCGTCGACGAAGTACGAGTTGGACGCAAGCATGCGAGGGTTTATTGTGAGTCTAGAGCGGTGCACGCGTGCGTGTGCAAGAAATTCACGCTGATTTATTGTTTTCCTAGGTTTTGGTGTTTCTTGTGGCAGCAGCCAATGCGGCAAGTTTGGGATACGATTACGGTCCAGGACTGTCGGGAGGAAACGTGATAACGAGCAGTCAACTCGTCGGGGCACCGTCAATTGGCATTGGCAACATCCACTCTGGCCTCGGATCACTCGGAGGCGGAAGTACAAGCCTGGTGTCATCCCAATCGAATTTAATTGGCGGAGGATTGCAATCGCTCGGTGGGCAAGGCGGCACAGCAGTCGTCGGGATCAATGCCGTTGATTCCGTACCACAAACCGTCGAGTACAACAAGCAGGTCTTCTTCTTCTCGGCGCCGGAGGAGGGCCAAGACGAGGGACAGATCACACAGCAGCTGAGCAACGTGTTGAAGAAGAACCTTCAGGTTGTCTTCATTAAGGCACCGGAGAATAATGCCGCCACCAATGCGGCCCTGCAGTTGGCCAAGCAAGCGATCGAACAGAGAACCGCGATCTATCTGCTGAGCAAGGAGAACGACGGCTCCCAACTGATTGGACAGCTGCAGCAAATTCAGGAGAACGTGCCCACGGTACCCGAAGTTAGAATTATTAAGTACCGTACTCAGGACGATCTCATTAATGCCCAAGCTTCAATTCAAGCTCAATACGATAATATTGGAGGGCATTCTCCACTTATCAATGGCGGTGTTGTTCCTGTTCTAAACTATGCCAGTGGCTATGGAGGAGTTTCGGGAGGCGGAGTCAACATCATCGGCGGGGGTGGTTATGGTGGAGGTGGTTATGGTGGAGTCCTTGGTATCGGCGGCGGCGGCGGCGGCGGCGGCGGTATCGGAGGCATTTCACTCGGAGGAGGTTCCTATGGCCGTGGCTATACACAACTAGTTGAAGGAAGTCCTTTAGTGGGCGGCGTTACAAAATTTATCGGCGGCGGAATATCCTCAGCTGGTGGATACTTGCCACCCTTTGTTAGGAAGTAAGTGAGTCGATCCTAGAAACTGTTCCATTTAAATAGATTTTATTTAAATTTTACAACAACTTGTGCATTTTATGAAGTTCATTGTGCAACCTAAGTGACTGATTTATGACAGATCCTCGCGATCGGCATGTTCGAATATTATACTTCAACTTAAAGCAACCAACTGGTTTGTGTCGGTGTTCTTAAATTTGACTTATTTGTTCTGTTCTTGCCAGAGATGAGACTCCATTTTTCGGTCCGCCGTTGTCTCTGGTTAGAGAGCAATAAGCCGGCGTGGAACCACGATAACTTCCACTTGCTGCTCGGGGATCAACGTCTTCTACATCAAAGCAGTCAATCACCACTGAAACGCCCTTTGCATAAGTACTTCCGCTAGCTTATGACGTCAACCACGCGGAAATGAAAGAAATCATGAAGTTCTCGTAGCCAGGAACTACGTTTAAATGGAGGAAAGAAATGCAGAGGAGAGACGGCAGCTAAAGGACGGCATCATGTTTTTGCTGGACAATCATGATCGAAGAACAGTGCAGACCTAATCTCCTTCATTGTACAGAGCCAGGTGGTCCTGAGCTTGGAACAATAAGCCACTCCAGGGAGCGCGATCTTTGGCTAACTGCTAAAAAGTGCACTCTTCAAGTTGGTTGATGCCCGTTTCCACTGCAGTGCGCCACCATAAACACGGACACCCTATGTTGCCTTCGTTCGTAGTTGGCCGGAGCTAAGTTGTACATGCGCTACTTCAGCCGATTGATCCGCAGCCGTCTGAATATCCATGTCGCTCGAAGTTGAAGACTCTACGAATGGGGGCCAAGTTGTACATGCGGTCTACTCGGCCTAGGCATCTTATGCATTGTTTCCGCCGACGCCTGGCTTGCCTTATGTCGCTGTACAGCTCTCCTCCAAATGCTTTCAAAGTAACATGGAACGCAGAACTTTTCACTCGAAAATCAAGACCTTCTTCATCTGCTTTTTGAGATTGTCCATGCATCTGCGCCGTGTAGCATGACTGGCATGATCAGTGTTTTCTTTTTTTTTATAATTTGCCCGCGTTCAAGGTGTCCGGGGTCAAGACACACCACCGGCCGAAGGTATAGAGGGGAAAGGGAGAGGAGATACACGTGCACATTGGAATTAAATATCTACGGGTTGTAGTCTGTGGGAAACATTGGGCTGGGAAGAGCGTTGCATATTCGCGTAGTGCGGTTGAAGAACGAGTCTCTAAATTTAACTATGCGTTCGAAACTAGGCTTAAGGGTAAACTGATGAGCATACATGGCGAGACGAGTTATGCAGATGAATTCTTGGAGAGGTCAACTTGACCCTTCACGACTGGGCGCTATCACTCAATTGCGTCTTGAGTCCAAAGAAGCAGGGTTTAGCAAGGTTTAATCTGCATATGCTGTCCGCAGTAATGTCGCTACTGCTGTGAATTTCGGAGCCGAGATAGACGAAGTCACTGACTACCTCGAAGTAATAGCTACACTTTGCGACGCTCTGCCCAAGACGTCGATGTTTTATGTTCTTGTTCTTGTCTACGTTCTCCACCAGACCCGTTGTAACCCATTTCACATCAATGTCAAGACAAACCCCTGTGTTCTGTCAATCATAACAATGTCATCCGCTTATGTAGCGAGTTATGGGAGTATGATGTATGAGAGTATAACTTTCTGTAGGTCTCCTCCACTCGTGTGTTAACAATAACACGAAGAAGCCAAACGAATGTCCATCTCGAATTGTGGCCCCAGCCCTACAAAACCTCAGCCAGGTTAGGTTAGAATAGAGCTGCTGAATGGTAGCAGTCAGACTTAGGCCAGAGTAGGCCAATTGTGTTACGACGCGAATGTGATTGATCCTATCCCACAAACCAGTTGACGCTTTAGATAAAGCACTGGAGAAGACTGTCACTTAAACTATTTAGTTCCGTCAGACTGTTAAAATAGTAGGCGTCTAAGTGGCTACGGGAGGAGAGAGCGCTGTAGTTGCACAGACGGTGTGAATAGTTTCAGTTTTTCTGGACACATGTGTTCCATTGTCATAATGCTGCTTCTGTCTACTCATTCTGATCAGGATACGTGGGCTACGTTTTGGATCAAGAGGCACCCAGTTCCAATGGCGCAGTGCCCGGTTATGTAGACTACTACTGCCGATAGACCATCAACGACTTGTTTAAGTAAGCGTTTCAAGCTTCAGTAGATGATTTGCAGTAAGGCTGGGGATAGGTGGGAGGTCGCCATAAAATACTTGGCCATCTTGTTGAGAGATGGACGCTACAGTGATTTGGTAGACGGAATGACAGCTGAATGTTGCTTTCGCCCATCTTCGATCCAGCATTGAAAATTGCCAGACGACCTTGCAGCGTCTGGTGATCAGACGTCCAGAAGGATGTGGGGGCGAAACTTGGGTATCATGAGGTCCGTGTCTTCTGGTATGGATATTGTATACATAGCAGCCAAGGATAGTGGAGTGTCCGAAGCGGATTTTTTTGTAGCATAAACAACGATTTCAATCTTATCGCCGTGCTGACAGCAGCCTGTCTGCAGAATAAGTATCGATTAAGGAGTATGTTCGGGGATGCGAAGTTCACCAACCTCGAAAAGGACATGATAATTTAACGATGTGAAGATCTTTGACCCGGAATGTGAGAATGTTGCTGACTGACAAGAAGTCAACCACAGGAAGTGAGAGTATTCGCAACCACCACGTGAGGTATTTAGCTTAAAGATGTTGGTTTATAAGGTCCACGAGGCGCATTGAAAAGCAAAACACCTCATGCGCCTGTACTTTTGTTGACTGAGCATTGAAAAGACATCCTGTCGCAACCAGCAAATCAAGCAGTAGTTCACAGACTACTCTAATTCGGGTAACGATGTGCCTAACCGAAACTTACTTAATCCGAGCTAACTCGAATTGGAATTGAAGCAAATCGAGTCGGATATCATAAATATTACAGTGGACCTGCGCTAATCCGAAAAACGATTTGTAAGGCAGTGTCGGTTTATCAAGCTATAGACTACTGCCCCAGACAGCAGACTCCCTTTAGTTCGGAAGTTTTTGAAACAGAGTTCCTAATAATGTGACGAATTACCAATAAAATTGTACTGGTTTGTGTAAAGGTTTGCTGGATTGGAGGGGGTTACGCTTAAGATAGGCTGCGGACTACCGCTGGTCCACTGTATGTGCAAAAGGAAACAACAAGGAGAGCAATTAGACCACGTGGCACCATGAATGTCTCATGAGAAACATGCCACTTACCGAACTGCAACTGGGTTTAGAACTTGGCAGTAAAACTGTTTTTTTGAATAAAGACAATGTCCACCCGTATGTACGTGCAATGTGCTCACTTTGTCTCAACCATCCGAAAACGAATTGTGTGTTCACTTCACCTGTTGAATTATTCGACTCGTTTTAGTCTTTTAGGAATTCGGTTTGTCAAATTTAACTCGGTTTGACACGGTTTATCAACTCGAGTTGACCCATTTCTAAATTGGCGACCAAATCAACACAATCTTTAGGCATTATCTCACCCCTTTGGATGTAGCTTGTGCCTCCCACTCAATGAGTGTTTGGTTTTGTTTCCTAGTTGTCTCCAGTTACGGGCGGGAATGACAGCTGAGGTCGAATTCAACCTGTACACACCAAGTATCGTCTACGACATCATTTCACTGCCTTACAACTGCACATCGCCCAGCCACTACACAATCCTTCCGCAAATGCCTAGCTTGTCCAATGGCTAATAAAAACAAATCATTTATTAAAAAGTTATTTAAGACAAAAACGAATTGACTGAGAGAAAATTGATCACTTCTCTTTAAAAAAAAAAAAGGGTAAAACGTCAACTCAACTCCTACACTCCCCCCCACTCGTGGAAGCAATTAAAATCCACTTAATGAGCACCACCATCCGCATCCACATCCACGCAAATCCAATCGGCAGCAGTCGCCGCGAGTAAATTAAAAATTCATGGCGAAAGTGACACCAATCCTTTTTCAATGCTATTCTAAATTGAATGAGATTGTCACTCAAAAGATCAACAATTTGGGAATTCCTTTGTAGCTCTAGCTTAACGCGAAGCACTTCTCTTCGTGGCGCCACACCATCCATCCATTGGCAATCGGGAAAAACTTCTATTTTTTGAAATGGCGAACGAAACGAAGATATCCTTCCTCCTGCCTTCTTCTCCGTCGACTAAGCGAAATCTTTGAAAAAAAGGAGGAATTTCCGTTTCTTTTTCTTTTCTTCTTCGTTTTTTTTTTCTCCTTTTTGCCTGCCCATGAATTTTGCACGAGCTTCCAAGGCATCACAAGGCAGGAGACGGCTGGAAAATTCATTGCATTGAATCCCATGCTCAATTCACCAGCTGCACGGGGTATGAGCGAAAAATCGGGGAGTGCACTAAGCACTTATACCTACCGAGTGGTGGATGAATGCATTTTTTTTTTGGACGTCACAAGATTCAATTTGACTCGGATTAGAGAATAGTTCTTGAGGATTTAACTTATTTAGTGTTTGGCTGGTTTTTAATTCTCGAAAGTATTCAATTATTATTTCAGTCTATGCTTGCCATTTAATGTCTATAGATCACCTCGTGTGCATGTTGAGTCTTAAGTGGTTCTTACGGAACGTGACATTTCAAGTCGCTTGTATGGTTGTCTTCCAAGGTTGCAATTGACGCTAGACAGTCTGAGCGTGTCAATTCCACTCACGACACGAATGGCTGTCCTAGAAGCCATACTCACGTCCATCTCGGACTGATAAAGTCGTCGAATCCCACAATCTAGCCGCCTCGTCACTGAGCTTGATTTGCTTGCGATTTGCTGGAATCACATGACGACCAGTCTCTAAACGGGCGGAAGCCATTGAAGGAGACTTCATCATCCGGTCATCTTTGAAAATAAATCCGAGGGCAATGATTCGCCGGATTGAAGAAATCACACGATAGCGCATCTCCTTGCCGAAATCCGGTGCAGGGCGTTGTGCATCGAGGTTCCAGTCTGATATTCCAGTCATCTTGCATGCTTTCGTCTTCGAAAATTGTGCGGATGATTTGATGCCTTCTCCCTACCAGAGCATCGCCACCGGCCTTGAAGAGCTCTGATGGTAACCATCTGAGTTTTGCTTCTTCATAGATGCGTGGGAGGATTCCTGATTCCCTATCACTCTCTCCTGTCAGGCCGGTTAAGCAGCTGTTGAAAGCGCTGCTTAAGTACATCCACTATTGCCTGCGTGTCAGTAACAAGATTATGCTCACAATTTCGAGGGGCCTGGCTTTTTTATAAAAGGCCCGTGTTTTGTGCTTGTCCCTAGAGTCTTTGATATCCTTGAGTTGGATTGTTGCGAGAGTCCCAGAGCTTTTTCTCGCCCCGTCTTCTAGCACGGTACTCCTCCTGCGCTGCTCTTGTTTTCCGTTTCAGTGCCTACTGATATATGTACCTCCTCTGTTGATGACTCACTGACATATGCCAGCTCGAAGTCACTCGAACCCAGTCCAGCCTAGGCTTCCATCGCATCCATTCTCTGATGCGTAAGCAAAATGGATTAAACCAGAGGACAGAGCTGCTGCTCTAAATGCGGCTTATATGACACAACACCATTTCTAGGACCAGCATGGTAAGGGAATTTTCAAAACGAAAATACTGCGAATACGTACAGGAACCGTCGAAAGACCCACAGCAACAAGAAGTTTTACAAAGAAGTACACCTCATTCCTTTGCAACAGTACATGGTGACGCTGTTCAGAGAGCCGCTTCTAGACATCCGAAACCATTCTAACGAGGCAATCAGGAACCTATGAAACAATCCCTGGACAACACTATCTCAACGCGCTCAATCGAGTTTCGGTTATCTTATAGTGACTGCTGTCTTAGACCCCGATCTGAGTACATTGTGCAGTGACTTCGAGCAATTCTTAGACCTTCGTCTTCTTCTTCCACTGGCGCTACAGTCCGGGCTGGATCTGGGCGTCAGTGAACAGCTATCTCCAACTGGCACGATCTGTGGCCAGCTGCCTCCAATTTCGCATGGCAAGTTGCCTGAGGTTCTTCTCCGATGGTGTGCGTCGTCGGTTTTGTGGGCGTTGTCCCACTGGTCACAGGATAATTTCTTAGAGCACTCGATTGCCATTACCCCACCGCATTCATCCTTGTGATGTCAGTTGTAGTTTCATTTGATGTTTATTCCGTGTTGCAACCACTTAGTGGTTCCTCTTCATCTTTTACATCCGTCATAATATTCTAGGCCGCTTAACGCATATCTGCTTATCGTTTTCCTCTACTTTCTCTTTTTATGACAGTCCATTGAAAGACTTTCAAAAGCAACCGCACCGCACTCACTTATACTCTGCCACCTCATCTCTGTGCAAACAAAACAACTTTCTGACTCACTGTTTTGAGCAGAATGTCATTCTCATCGCGGCCATGTGATTCAGACAAAGTCCATAGAATTGATTTGCATCAAGAACCCATTAGTTTTGGCGCAAATTCGAAGTTAGACTTCGCTTTGTTCCAATTATGTGGCCTAGCATAAATTAAGCACTCGACTAGTTAATTTTTTTCCCTTAATTTCCTATCAATGAGAAACTTTATTAAAGAAATAATAAAAATATCCGAGATGAAACCCGGTTGAGGTCTTCTTGTGAACTGACTCTTATAATTGCTCGAGGTTCAGTGAGCGGTGGCCTTGGCAGCGTGGTCTCCCATG
The DNA here is from genome assembly GCA_907269125.1 of Eristalis pertinax. Classification (NCBI taxonomy): domain Eukaryota; kingdom Metazoa; phylum Arthropoda; class Insecta; order Diptera; family Syrphidae; genus Eristalis; species Eristalis pertinax. Next base: position 44,078,723 of record OU026145.1, on the reverse strand, counting down.
CTGAATGGTCGTCTGCAGCGGTGTCAGTGGGACAACGCAGGTTGCCTCCGTGGTTGGGCGATGTCGTCGGGTGGTGTTGGGGTGTGTTAACTCGCTCGCTAGACGACGTTGAAAAGGACGCCAACAGGGGGGAGCATTTATTGCGAGTATAGGTATCGATTTCAAATTCATTGGAATGACTTAGGATAGTTCTTGATTTTACGCTTATACAGACGTGGACCGGGAACGTCGGAAGTTCATGTTGTCAGTGTCGGCTTGTCAGTGCAATCGCTCTTGTCGATGGTCAGATCACAACTCCTCTCAACAAGATTGGACATGAACACAAAACAACAATGCTAAGAGCTCCCAGTCTCTTCCGTGGTGTTGCCAATACACTACACTTGTGAAAACTTCGATAACGAGTTCGACTGATGCGGATCGCGGTGGAGGGACTATCACATCTGCTCCGTTGGTGACTGTACACGTAGTGGGTCCCTGTTACAGGAATCAGATAATCTCAGGAGGAAGAACCATTGTGGCACCAGTAGCTGTGGTCTGTTTCAAACTGTGGCCAAGTGTTGATTCTCCGAACTGACACAACTACTGTAGGAGGTGGCCTTACGAGTAGTAACATCGAATACGGTGTCCTTTCTCTCTCCCATTAAAGCGAGAATCATGGAAAATAATGCTTGGGAGTTAAGCCCATTCATCCGAGCTTCAGGACAAAAACAAGACTTGACACCCACAAGAAGCCCCATATCGTCTTCAAAATATTGCTGCCACCAACTGCAACGCCGCTCTCCAGTTGTCTAAGCAGGTCAGTGAACAGCGAACGATCTATGTTCTCATCAAGAACCCAGATTGTTGGGCAACTTCACCACATTCTGAGAAATGCGCCCACTCTTCATGCAGTTTCTGAGAAGCATGGTTAATTACCACGCCTACAACGTCCTGGCGTCAATTCCCAAGCGCCCATTCAAGGGCAATATGACAACTTTGGGCCAACATCTGGTCCATCAGTGCAGGTACCATGAATTCCCAGCTACATTCCAGGAACTTGTTGGGCTCGGAAGCCATTGAGGCAACTTCGTACGCACCCAGTTCCAAGAACAATCATTCTCTCAATTCCATCCGAGGTGGGTTCTGTCTTCCACGTAAATTACACCTGTGCTTCCGAAATTTGACTGTTTCCTCACTCATTTCATTCGGAATACTTTTTTTTAATTTCCTCGGGCCTACGAATGCCCTGTCTGGAGTAAAGACGCAGCACAGCCTGAAGGTACAGCGAGTGAAAGGGAGATGAGGTGCCTGTACAGTGAGTGTAGGTAAATTTGTAGTGAATGGGAAATAGTGGCCTGGGGACAGCAATCAAAACACGTGAGGTGCATACTTCTGAAAAACTAAACCGAGATTGAGCCGATGAGCATAACTGGCGAGACGAGTATTGCTGGTGCATCAAGAGGCAGGAAGAATGGAATTCACTTCAGCAGCGCTTGCTGAAAAACCGAAAAAACAGAGACAACATGTCGAGTTTGCTGTCTCGTATGTGTTCAGTCGGTCAGGGGAGACTGCAGCGATGTCTTGGGGGCACCGAACAAATGTGAGAGTCTCAGGGCGGGTAACTTATTTGAGCGTCGCTATTGTCGGGACAGAGGGGCTAAACCACTAAAAGTGTATCCGTTAAGTGTCTCCAATTGGGTGTACCACCTTGAAGGTAGGTGTTTTGCGTTGTCCTACAGGTTCGAGGACTCTTCGTGTCGGGGCCATGAACCTTAGAAGCTAGGTCCGCATGGGTAGACACATCACACATGACAATCGTAGACTCTACGAGACAGAGTTAAGTTCTACATGCGTTAAGTTGGTATCTTGTGCATTGGATCCGCAGACTGCTGTCAACGCCCATGTCACTGTCAGAAATAAAAGCAAGATATCCAACTTCTACCTCCCTTGCCTTTTTATTTCATCAGACAGAGTTTTTAAATGATGTGTAAACTGAACAGCTGAAACCCCTCTCTAACGCGCGAAGGTTGATCCGTGGATTTTGTAAAAGTATGTATGAAAGACGCTCAGGCTCGGACCCTCCATGGGTCGCCGGCCTGATAAGTAAGTATGTAAGAAAGACGAGAGAATTCGACTACGTTGTCGTGGTCAAGGGGTAATTGTGTCTGTTGGATATCTCCTCGCTCTTTCATTTCTGGTTACTGTTAGCATCCAGTCACTATTAGCATTTTCCCTTCCGGTTTCTGTCAACAGAAACAGGGCAGATCGAACGCAGAACTATTCAAGGGTCATATTATTATCATTCATACGCGTCTATTACTCAGTTGCCTCTTGCGTTAGGCGGGTTATTCTGCCTTTCGGCTCGGTTCTGGTGTTGTTTGTAGTGAATGACTACAACGAAGTTACATATATCTGTCAATTGTGAGACCCTGCGCAATACGTGGATAATGTGTGTCTGTTTTGAGGACAGCATATACTTCGTTGTTACCTCATTCGGCAGACCCAAATTTGGCCGCTTCGGCCTCAATGTCAGTAAATTCCTCATCCTCAATGTCGTCGCTCACGTGAAAGTCATCGAAGATCGTGCCTTTATCTTCGCAGGGACGATGTAGCAGTACTGCCTTGAGAACTATTTTATTGTCTTAGACCTTTTCTGACATTGCAAACCTTGATGAGTTCGTACGCCGATCTTGATGGAGCAGCGAGAATTCTCCATCGTCATTCGAGTTTTTCGATGCAAGACAAGCAGTAGCACTACAAAGAACGAATGACTCTACATAAAGAAGATAACCCAGCGGTTAACCTAGTTATCCTGAAGAGAGATGAATGAACTAACCAAGATCAGGCCCATTCTTAGAATTCAACAAAAAAAATACCGGAAAAAGAAAAATGAGCCAACAGGAGTACTTGGAAGAATGACGACCACCAAAAATGGTACACAGACGGGTCGAAGTCAGAGAGTGGAATAGGAGCAAGCATTGTTGGACTTTGACGTCACTTACACATGCCTCTCATACATTGCATCAACAATAGAAATCTACTCAATTGAAATATATCGATACTCAGAAAGAAACAGCTTCACATTCAACTCCAAGGCAGTCTAGAAATGTTACAAAACACTTAACAAGCTGGCAAAGAAAAACTGATGAAAACTGAAGTAGATGCCAGAGCACGAAAACCACGAGGACAATGAGGGCAGACGTTCAAGCAAAAAAGGGATAAGAACGCCTTTCATTGGGCCTTACCCTCTTCATGGATTTAACACATTGACAACATTGACAAACAACAACACTAAAAAAACTGGTAAAATAAATGCCGCATCCAATTCTGGAACAGTAGGGAGGGACTTAAACCTTCCAGAAGATTCATGAGGGTAGATCCAATGAGAACCAAGGAGGCTCTAAATCTGACCTAAGGATACTATATGACTCAATGAGAGGCCACTTTACAAATTGGGGCACAGTAGCTCAGACAACTGTAGACACTGTGGGCAATCAATGAGAAGCATGGAGCACCTACTCGTCGAGTGTCCAAATCTGACATCAAGAATCGCCTTAACAGGAACAGACTGTCAGGACATTCCATCTAGAGAGATTATAAAATTTCTCAAGGTAGGTTTTTTTAAGCCCGTTCTCTAAAGTCCTAGAGCAAGAAAGGGGGCACGATGGATATATCGTGGTCACGTAAGGTGGCGGTTCTTTGAGAACTTAATTAGCATTGAGTGCCGTTTTGAAACCACGCCTCTGGAAGTCGAATATCGATGTCCCTTTACGATCATCGTGCAGCGATGGTTTGATGTTCATTCCGGATATCTCGTCGAGAGATTCAAGGAAGGGTTTGCCAAGAGTCCGGTGCCTTACTCTGGCAAGCGCTGCACAAAAGCACAAGAAGTAAGTCGAAGATTCTTGTTCTGACGTGTTATTACAGCTACGACAGTGCGTGTCATGAGGAATGCCTAGTCTAACTGCATGGTCTCCTATTGGCCAGTGCCTCATACTTATCTGTGCGAGTAATTCTTAGAAGATCGTTAGTTCGTGATATGTTGTACTCTGGTCATGTCTTCCTAGATACTGCACAGTTAGTTAACCGAGACCATCTAAGGTCTGCCATTTTCAAGAAATGTGTAATGCCTGCTGTAATGCCTGCTTTTACTAGCCCAAGTGGAATGTCTACACCCGTAGCTGAAGAACTATGGAGGGCAGCTGGTTGTTTGGCAAGTTAATGGGTTTCTCGTTACCGAAAACGTATTTATGCCCTGGAACACATATTATGCCGCTAATGCAGCAAGCCCATTGCAACATTTCTGGACTAATTTTGAGATTATGGATGTCGACGAAACTGCCTTGATGGCAGATTGACTGTAAACGAAGATAGCTAATCTATGCAGTGCCGTCCGAACGGATGAGGTTTTAGTTGACGACACACGTTCCTGATGGCGAGGATTTCCACTTAGAAGGGTGATCGCAGAGCTGCTTGTGATTGTTACAGTCACTTCCCACGCTCTTCAATTCAAAAAGGGCTCATTGGACATACCACGTTGCTCTAAGTGAAGCACTGGCGCAAGGTCGTAATGGCACCCATATACCGTGAAATCTCCATTGAACGGACAGCAATGGTGGAAACATTTTTGTCCGTCTAAAGGAGTAATAATTTATGGAGCAATTTCCATTCAAAAATATATATCCGTCTAAGGGAGGTGTTGGTCTAAAGGATGTGTCAGCAGTGGGATACCTTACTGTACTCAACTTACATAACTTCTGCGCTTAAAATGTCACACTTCCGTCCATTAAGACGCCTCAGCTATTGGAGACATTTCATAAGAATGTGTCCCGTGATGCTTGAGATATTTCATTCGTTCCCCGTAGTCGGTCAGAGGCATGAGTGAATTAATAGCATGTCCCTCTTACATTATTTGCGCTGAATAATTCCCCACAAGCCGCAGTAAACACGCATATGACTTTCGGCAGCAGCAGAATTCTTCAATTCGAAGAACTAAATGGAAAGTCCATTAAAACCCACCAAGTGAAGTTATTGGCATTATCATTATCTTCAAATTACCACGCGCAGCTTCAAAGTCGTTACATCCGCTCGCATATAATTACGTCAATTTAAAATCCGTCCACTGTAGATAATTCAATTAAAAATACCCTTTGTTCACACATCGCCCGCTTCTGGGCGGGCCATGCAGCAGAACAACCATACATCGTCGACATGGTCGACACCCACTGCTGGCTGCCAGCACTCTCTCGAAAGCACTTAAAAGCAATGACTCCGTCTAAAACCCACGACTCGCTAAAACAAATATTATTGCTAATAAAAAGGAAGTGCATCGCTCCAGTCACCCAGCTCATCCCGGTCGTGGCGTTAAGAAGCGAACAGCCAGGACAAAGGAGTAAAAGTGAAAAATGTCCTTGCTTTATCCTGCGAGCGCACACAGAAACCTCCTCTCTCGCTTCTCTTCTTCGCGCAAATGGGCGACTTTAACTCTACTACAAATACGAAAGCTGCCATAATTAAAGCCGTAATCTACTCCTTTAGCTGATCAAACACATACACACAGCTATACGCTGTATGTGGACATATTGTGTAGAGCGTCATGGACTGGGGCGTGAAGCGGGGCAGGACTTTGTGAGCTAAGCAGTTGAGTTTATCCATTACGGCGTCAATGTACGCTGTAGTCATAAACGCGACGCTTGGATTGCCATTCAATTATTCCTCGGAACAGGAAGATGTGCCACAGCTCGCTGCTGCTGCGAGAACGGATTCACCATATGTTGGCACAAATGTTTGCTGCCAGACAATACAACAGCGGAAGGAGCGCATTTCTTCTGTCTCCACCTAGTTTGACATGAGGGAACTTTCGGGAGTGCGTGGGTTGGTTGGATAAGTTAATGCGTTCAAATTTGTGTCTTGTCTTACTGCTTATCACAGTCATATGCACAGAAGTTAATCTCGGGAGTCAGGCGGCAAGGCAGCCCTTTTATTTTTGCTTCCTCGTCGTGAAACATTCAATTAGTGACAGGTCCCTGCGAACGAATTCGGATATCAGGCGCCTGTCACAGTCGTCATTTTCAGGAGAATGCCTTAAAAATACATTCACAAGACGTGGGTGAGTAACCGCTTGAGGGGCATATCTCATTCGGATTGCTGATGCGTAGCACATGCAAATAAACCAGCCAAATCGGGAGAAGTTAAATTTAGAATTCTGCGAAATCGGGGAGAGTTTTTCGGTAAAAATATTCTCAGCCTGACCTGCTCCAAGGGAACACAGTCCTGTCAAGTTGGTGGATAGACTTGTGGAATTTAGGATTTCACAGGAGTAAGTATGCAGCATAAGCAGAAGATAGACATAAATCTATAGGCGCTGTGGGTCTTAAGCCAAAAATGGAACGACGTTTACATTACACTAAAAATCACAAGGTCACAGTTGGAGTTCCACAAGGATAGAACATCTGACTTCTCCTGTGTAACACAATGTGCGACAGGATTTTGCGACTATCGCTGCCATATGGCGTCGGAGTCATTGGTTACGCTGACGATATTGCGATTGTTACAGCAGCCAACTCATCCACGAAGTGGAATGTGCGACAAACGAAGTAAGAACTGACAGTTGGCTATAACATGATGGCTGGCTGATCATAATGAGCCACAAGAAGGTGTAACACGCGAGTTTCCATATTGGAAACCAAACAATCAAAAATTGCGGTAATGCTTGACAGCAGGGTTAGCTTTCATGCCCATGTCAAGTATGCCAGCAAGAAGCCGTCGCCGATGCAAGCAGTTCTCTCCCGAATGCTGCCAAACGTCGGTCGGCCTGGATACGTCCGTAGGATTCTGCTATCCAGAGTCGTTACCTCGGTTCGTTTGCTCGTTTGAACGGGAGCACTTGCAGCGGAAGAATAAAAAAAAGGAAGATGACGTCTATGTTCAGGCTCTGCGCGATGAGGACTTTTTGCGGCTTCATGACTATCTCAGACGAAGCAGCTTGTGTGATAGCCGGCAAGAGATATGTAAAGGATGTACATACCTTCGGCCAATGGCAAATCGTGGAAAGACAGAATTCATACAGACCCAGGAGAGGGCTAAAGCAAAAGCGTGACAAGAGCGGAGGACCAACTCTGCGAAAGGCAGATGGACCTACAATCTCCTACCCATTATCGAAGTGTGGACATCAAGGTCGATAGGCGACTGCAAATACGGTTGAGTTCATAGTTGCAACATTGCACAAAATATTTTCGATGCATTTATGAATGCGAATACTGCCGCAAGTTTGCAGCAGGTCAGCATTGTCAAGAAAATATTCATAAACGCAACATCAGTAGGCGATACAAAAGCGAGTGACGTTTAATTGTATTGCCACACAAAATATTATGCACAAAACACCAAGGAAAGGGGGTGATGCTTTTAAATAAAAACAATTGGAATACAGGACATGTTCCGAAAAACAGAAATTAATAAGAGAATTTCCGGATGATGTTTTTATGAAACATTTTCGCATGAAGAAGTCCAACTTTCGGTTTCCTTGCAATCCTGCAACAAAGCAAAAATCACTGCCAACCTGATCGCAGTTTGACAGTCAGTTTGCTTTTATGAATGCAGTTTCCGACAGCTGTCACGCATAGTCAATGCAGTTGATTTACATTTATGAACGCAAATCTTGCAGGGCTTTGAACTCGCCCTATTTCGGCCTTAAGGGCACAACTTATTCAGATGGGGACACCCCGACTCGACTTCCTGTGTAAGCGTAATTGTTAACCATCGCCGAGAAGTCGAGAAGTAACTAACAGCAGTCCAGCGGGGAGAGTGGTTAAAGATGGCTGGCTGTGGGTTTGTACGTGAGAACGTTCAAATAACCAAAGTTATCCATCTTTTGATGAGTTTTGACACACTAGAATGCTATCATAAATTCTCATATTTTGGCTGATCCGCGCAGATTTACATACGTCTGTCACACGTGCACAATGTACGTAAAGGGTGGTTAAATTTTAAGGGCCGATGTTGAATGCGAACCACACCTAAACGTCAAGTTTTTTTCTGCATTTCATTTGACATTTCTCAATTTCAGACTAACTCAATTTGAACTATGGAAAGATACACAATCGAGCAACGCGTTAAAGTTATTCAGGCTTATTATGAAAATGGGCGTTCGAATCAAAATGCATATCGTGCACTTCGTGATTTTTTGGTCAATTTAATCGTCCAAATGTGCGTACAATTGGAAAAATCGTGCAAAAATTTGAGCAAACCGGGTCTGTAGGAGATGTGAAAACACCAGTGCATGCTCGTACAGCTCGTACTGCAGAAAATATTGCTGCTGTTAGCGATAGTGTGTCTGACGAGCCGTCCACCTCAACTCGTCGTCGTGCCCAACAATTGCACCTCTCACGCTCGTCGTTGATGAACATTATGCATAAAGACTTGCATTTACACGCTTACAAGGTGCAATTGACTCAAGGACTAAAGCCTCATGACCATTTCAAGCGTTGTCAATGGTCAGAATGGTGGCAAGAAATGGCAACAGTGGATGAGCAATTTTCGAAGAAAATCATCTTCAGTGATGAGGCACATTTTCACCTCAGTGGATTCGTCATAAAGCGGAATTGCCGCATTTGGGCGAATGATAATCCAAGAGTGATTGTCGAAAAACCAGTGCACCCACAAAGAGTGCGGTTTATGGGCTGGAGTGACATCATCGGGCCGTATTTTTTCCAAAATGAGGCCGGTCAGGCAGCTATTGTGAATGGTGTCCGCTATCGTGAAATGATAACGAACTTTCTATGGCCCGAATTGGAAGATATTAATGTGGACGATATGTGGTTTCAACAGGACGGTGCCACTTGCCACACAGCTAACGAAACAATGGCTCTTTTGCGCGACAAATTCAATGGCCGTGTTATATCACGCGGTGGCGATGTCAATTGGCCGCCAAGATCATGTGATTTGACACCGTTGGATTTTTTTCTTTGGGGTTATTTGAAAGAAAAGGTGTACGTCGATAAGCCAGCAACATTTCAAGAGCTAAAGGATGAGATAATTCGGCACATTACCGGCATAGAACCTCAATTGTGCTTCAGCGTCATCGAAAATTTGTACCATCGGATGGAGGTGCGCCGCCAAGGTCGCGGCGGCCATTTGGCCGATATTTTGTTCCATACATAGTTGAACCATACCAATATTATCATAATAAAAATAAATGACAATAATTTCCTAAATAATTTGTGTTTTATTCAAAATCAACATCGGCCCTTAAAATGTAACCACCCTTTACATAAGTATGTATACAAATTTTGTGATGTGAATTTTGCAACATTTTTGGCTTTCGACTAGTTGTGCCTAAATTTTTTGAGATATGCTTTTTAAGTACAATACTGTTGAAAGTTTTTTAAAATGTATTTTTTTTGTTGAGCACGCAAACAATTTTCTGCTGCATTGTTACTTTTGTGACTGAATGTCACAAGAGTGCCATCTAGGGTTTTTTTTTAAATAATAGGTTATTTTGACACAGAAAGACCGAAAGTCAATATCATACCTCCGCTGAACGAAATGAGACGCTTACGCTTGAACAACACTGGGAAATATTGAAAACTTATTGCCAAAGAGGGAGCTGTGTAGCCCAAACAGTGCGATTTTTGAAAAGAAGAAGTTTTGGCCGAAATTGAAGCACCCATCGCGACTGCTGCTGTACAAAAAGTTCCTGAGACTCGTATGCTAGTGGACAAGAGCGTTTTCCAAAATGCATCATTGCTCTAATACTGCATTGGCAACCATTCTAAAAGGCAAACAAAAAATGTAATGTCCAAAACAGATCTACTGCTCAAGGAAAAGCAAACAGAGCATAGGCAAATGTCATGATGCTAAAGTTTTGTATGCAAAAGCATCGATTGTTGTGCGTCACTACATTTGCAGTCTGATGCGCAATTATTTGACGTTTTGGAAAACGCCCCAACACTGCGCTCAGATGAGAGTGTGGCTGCTGTGGCCTTCTTCGAAAATGAGGCGGAAGGTCGGCGTTATACAGAGCCATGTCTAAATGGCAACTTATTTTTAACTGAAATTCAAGACATGCGTTTGGCTGAACTGTGGTTCATGCAGGATGGCGCGTCAGGACACACAGCTCGTGCCACAATCGATATTTTGCGCACCAAATTCTAATTCCTAAATCGTTTTATCAGCCGTCTTGGCGATGCCAATTGGCCGCTTAGGAGCTGCGATTTGATCCCCTTTGGACTTTCTTTTTTGAGGAACCGTGAAGCACTCAAGGCCAAAATCATCCGGGAACTGCAGCCCAAAACAATCAACGAAGTCTTGGAAAATTGGTATGAGAGATGCGCTGCTGCGAAGCCAGCCGAGACGGCCACTTGAACGATGTTGTATTTCATAATTAATGGGAATATTTGTTTTTACTATTAAAGCCATAATACATGGACACAAATTTAATTTTGTTAATTTTCTTGCATTTTTAAAAAAGAAACTTGTATTTGGCCCATCCTGTATGTGTGTACATACTATTTTACTGTGATTCTTATTATTTTCAAAACAAGACAATCAGTTGAAAAAAAGATGGGGAACAGAACTATTGACTCTTGAATGGAATATTGTAGGTAATCATCACTCCTTTGAACCAATCAAGCGAGTTCAAATAGAACAGCATTCACGGATAACAATCGGTGAGAATTTATTGTGGAACTTATAATGTGCAGGCTCACCGTAGCGTTAAGCAGCTAAGCTCGTCGCACTAAAAACAACCAACCTTGGGATGGGCTGTGATGGCATGTCATTGGCAGCCATAACTTCATTGTATCAGCACTTCTAGGCAAGCATTTTCTCAGGAACGGCGATGTCAATTTCCATACACATGTATATCGTGCGTCATACTAAACAGCGAGAAAAAAAAATACCTACCGATGAAGCACAGTCAACGTCAGGTGGTGGACAGAATGCTGACGTAGTGTCTGCTCCCACGGTTGTGTACGTCCCGAAGGAGATTGTACAAAGGGATCAGGTGCGTACAGACGTCGTCTGGTACAATGTCTGTGTTTTCTTTATGTGCGATGACTTTTGATTAAATAAATAAAGTTCGTTGGTATCCAAGAAACTCTCCACGAATCCAACGTATTATGATTCAACTCGCGAAGGTAGACGAAATTCCTACCCAGACGCTCGTAAGATGTCCCCCAGGCCGGGGGGGACCTGAGCCTATCTTCTGCGGCAACCACTCGTGTTGGGCGTGATATTGCTGTCCCACGAGTGGAAGGAACTTGTTTTGTTTTCGCCTCATGTTGAAGTACAGGTAAAGGCAACTCACGCCTGCTGAGACGCATGTCCCCAGGCTGTCATGTCTGGAGGTCGTACATGTCCCAAGATAACTTTCTGGGACTCTCGGGGTGTATCTGCGATTCCTGACTAGCTTCCTCCAGTTTCGCACAATTTATCTCCTTAAACTCGGGCGGCCTCTATTGCTGTCCTCCACCCCCTCCCTTCTGTTGTATCCTTTTTTTCGAGCCTTCAATTCGAAATATTTTCCAGTACTTTGACTGTAGGCCATATTCACTCCCGCAACATTCCACTCCTTGCCACGAGTCGTATTTCCGCCATAACACTCAAAACGCAATGCACAAGACCCAGCAAATGCTCCAAATTGAATAATTACAAAGCAGAAACTGAGAACTATCGCCCCATTCTGCGTAACTTGCTGTGAACCCTCTTAGCTGGCAACAAGTGCGGGCAACATCGACGAGAGCAAAAAAGCCAAAGAATTCCACTTTCATGGAAATTAAAATGCTCTGCTGTGAAAATATTATTCTCGTTCCCCCTTCTCTCTCTCTCTCTCGCTCTGTTTACTTTGAATTGTATTCTAATTACGAACAAAAACAGTGGCATTTAGTGAGGTCGCTGAGGATGCTCCTGATCTATGTTTCCAATTGCCCGTCCTTTGTGGCAGGAGTTAACGAACGGTGGTTGAAAAAATAAATAAACTGGAATACATTACCGATTTGTGCTGCGTTGTTTTCGGTTCACGGCAACTGCACTAGGGCGCTTTAATTAACAGAAGAATTTAAGAAAAAAACAATGCTGTGTTTTTTCATTGTTTTCACAGACAGACAGATTCTGAAGTGATTGCATCGAAAATGAGGTTGGCTTTATGTCCGAGTGGTGATGGAATGACGGGCATGAGTTCACGGAAGCGAACCATCCTCAGTGAAGCTTACAATAATGCACACAAAAAGCTAGCACTCAGTTTTACTCAGCAGAAGTGAACGAGGCTGATTTGATGGGAGAAAGGTGATGTTCCCTTTTTTCTTCTGCAGATTTCAAGTCACGAGTGGAGCTGTTCCTTAACCACAATGCCCCTCTAGACTGTTCTTCTGATTCTAGCTGTCTTCAATGTGGCTGAAGTCCCCTTCAAACTGGGGCACGCCATGGTTTCTGATGCGGACGCTGCCTTTCTGTTCAGGGGCTTGAATTAAGGACTTCCAAACCAGGATTGTGATCTCCATTCGTTCCATAAATTCCGCTTATTTCAGGACTTAGCCCTAGACACCTGGTAGGACTGAGTCCGCTGTATGTAGACGTCCACCATCTTGACAATGTATCCGCCGTGGCGTGTAGGGTATATGCGCCGACTCCTATGCAGGGTCCCGACACGACCAAGATTCATAATTCACTCCTAGTGGTGAGCGGCCGTGGCGTAGTGTGGCTGTGCGTAGACTCCTATGCACTTGACCCACGGGGCCTGGGTTCGATTCCCAATACGACCAAAAAATGCACGAGTACCTTCGCCGATCTTGACGTGAAACTGAGGAGAATTTGTTCTTTTAAAACAATCCTTGTCAGAACAGAACTCAACTTAGAAATTGGCTAATTGAGAGTCGATCACATCGAATTGAGGGTGTCGCTGAGAAACACACACGATCTAGAAAACGAAGTCAATCATTTTGTAGGAAGGACACTGTGTACTACACAGCATGGGCGATAAATCACAATAATAGGCAGACAAAGAGAAAATCGCGGAAGAAATGCCGACAGACCTTTGAGGCACAACACACAACTCCACTGAGCCATCTGCGTAATCTGTTCACGATGAAAATTACGACAAATAACGATCTAAACGCTTACATAAAACCAAGGAAGCTATTCACGGCGCTTATGTCAAAGCGTTAATGGTTAAACGAAACCTGAAAAACGACAAGTCTAACTCATGCAAAATGGAAAAAGGAATATAAATGGGGTCTCTTCACTGATCAAGCTAACCTGGAAGAACTCGACAGCATTTTAGAAAGCTCTCCTTCTCTCAAATGTGATCCTCGTGTTAGGCATTTTGTAAGCACTCCGTATCTCACATGAGTGGACAGAAATTTGGTATATACTAACATACGCTCGGATTTTGAAGCAAAGCACCTCACGATGAAGTTCTGCTTAAGTGGCAGAAGCACGTTAAAAGGACATGAGGAGCTTGAGGATAGTTCAAAAAGGCTCAGTTATATTGGAGCTCCTTTTTGCTAATTCTCAGACATTAAGCAATCAAGTAAATACTTTGAAAATACACGTTTCGTTAAGTTTCGTTTACTATTGATTACTTTAATGTTGTTTACTATGTACGTAAATTATGATCGGTTTTGAAATTTCGCGTAAGATCCTAAGACTAATTATGGACATTGTTATGTGGGTGTACAACAGGCCATTTGAAACTTGGCACTGTTTCTACTTTTCGCACCGAGTTGCTTAATGCTTAATGAACAATCCCGCTAGGTTGGTCTCGAGAGTTGACAATTTAACATCGCTACTACTGTATGAGTCACAGCATCCAGTTGCAGTGCGAAGTGGCAATCGCGATAGATTCTTTGAGGTGACGGTATTTATTTTCAAGTTAACCGACTATTCGGGTTTAAACCAGAGCCATGATGTTCCTATAAGGGAGTCGCCCTGCCCGAGGGGACTATGACTAACCTCCAGCGGTACTTTGGCCACTAGAGGATCTAGATGCTTTGTTAAGACTGATTTCCGCTAAAAGAAAAAAACAACAGTAATCAATGAGAAAGATTGGGTTTTGCTCAGTCGCCAATATTCATGCAGTGATCTCTTGTTTTAAAAATACTGAAATGAAAGTTGGTATTATTCCATGACACCTTCTATCGCTCGAGCAGCTATGTCCAAATGCGAGCATGCAGCAGTAACGTTTAAAACAGAACATGCCCATTATCCAGTCGACTCTACTAGATCTGCGTGGCTAAGCCAGATGGCGAGAGAAAGATGGCTGACACTAATGCTGCTTCGTTTGGCCAGGTTATCGAAGAAGTAGGCTCCTAGATAGCTTTTCCCTCGGGAGGAGAGGCTGCTGTAAGTGCAAAAATGGTGCACCATGGTTTCTTCCTCTTCCACGTCTCTGCAAATTCTGCTGAAGTCATTGTGGGGCAGACCGAATCCAAAAAGGCCTGTGTTCTACTGCTGCAGTGAGCAGTGATAACGCCGATGACAGTCCTGAGAGCCAGACTGCTCAAATATGAGCGTTTAGAGATGAGACTAGGCTGTTATATGGTGCTATGAGACCATCTAGGGATGATGCTATCGTTTCAAGCATGAATAGAAGCGAGAGGCATGAACCAGTGTCATTTATGTAAGTAGTAAGCACTTCAGCTTCGTAAGATTTTTATTAACAAATATATGGACAAATATATGAAACTTGATGGTGCTTCTACGTTTCGTACCAAGTTCATGCTTAGTGGGCAATCCCTCCACTTTGGTGTATACTACTAGGGTCACAGCACCCAGTTGCAGTGCGAGGAGACCGTCGTGATAGATTCTTTGAAATGACGGTATTTATATTCCTACGATTTGGATTTAAAACACAGCCACCATGATGCTGCCATAAGGGAGTCCCCCTGTCCGGGGGTACAACGACTACCTAACCATCTTTCGGCACCATAATATAGCCTCTGGCTAAGCCTCAGTTGGGGTCCTTAACGCGCACAGAACTAGAGGCTTTGTTAAGTCTGATTTCCGCTAAAAAAAAACTATACCCAACGAGAAGTTTTGGGTTTCACTTAGGCTACTACTGAAATAAGTTGGTATTATTCGAAGCACTTCTATAGCTCGAGCAGCCATCTCCAGACACAGATGTCTCCAGGCTTAAACTACGTATTTTCCAAGTTCATCCACCTCGTCATATTCCCGGAAGATACCTCCCTAACTCAAGAATAACATCAATATTAGCCGACACAATGAGCTGTACCAGGATGCGGATGTAGACCGGAAGGCAAAAATCTGTCGACTGCACTGGCTCGACCACATCGAGCGCATGCACAACAATGCTCCAGCAAAGAGGGTCTTTCAATCCGTGCCGACTGGTTCGAGAAGGAGAGGAAGACCGAATTTCCGGTATAAAGACCAAGTAATCGCGGATGCAAGACAGCTTGGTCTTGATGGACAGGACCGTCAACGATGGAAGGCAGCAATTGCCCAGGCTCGGACCCTTCATGGGTCGCCGGCGTTGTGGATCTGTGAGTCGACTCCTACGCACTTGAACCTTGGTGTCTGTGTTCGATTCCCAATACGATAAGATCTATTTTCACGGCCTTCGAGTCGCTGACAATGCTCAAAGAGTATAACTGTCTAGAAAAAGCTTTTCAACTTGACCGGTCGGAGTTGGCTTAATACGTAGGTCGCTTCCACTCGTTCAGGTGTCCGACTGGCAGCATGCAGCAGTCACACTTAAGATAGCACAGGCCCATGGTCGAATCTACTAGATCTGCTTGGCTAAGCCAGATTGTGGTTTTAACAAAAAGATGAAGGTGGCCGGCACTATTGTTGCTTGATTCGGCAGGTATATCGAATACGTAAGCCTTTTCCCTTGGAAGGTGAGGCTTCTGCAAGTGCAGCTTTTTTGCACAATGGTTACCTCCTTTTCCTTGTCGCAGTCTTGTGATATCGGAGTGACCAGTGATAACGCCGAAGACAGTCCTGAGAGCCAGACTGCTAAGGCTGTATGAGCATTTAAAGTTGAGAGTAGGCCGTAACATCATGCCTTCAGACCATCTACGTTTAGTGCGATGGTTTCAAGCATGAATAGAAGCGAGAGGCATGAATGGCGAATTTCCACCCGGAAAGAGCGATGAACTAGGGCGAGTTCTTCAACTTCTCGGCACCCACCTGCGATGGACTCTAAAATATTCGACAGTCTCGTTAGGAGATAGATGACAGAATGTCGATTTGCCTTCAAGTCTTGCTATCAGAACATTTATGACGATAGCTGCTTCTTTAATTAAAAATAAGTTATAGTGTCTGCCGCTGCAGCTGCAGCTGCTACTTCCTTAGAGTAGACACCTTAATTCGTTCAGCTTCGACCCATCAGGGAAAACGGAAAAAGGAACGAAAGCAAACTAGTGTATTATGCACCCTACATACTTATCAGGCCAACACTGGACGATCGGAGTCCCAGCAATAGCTGCCTTCCACTGATGACCTGGTCCTGGGCACGCTGCTGCCAGTCGTCAAGGCTGTTTTGCGTGTGCCTTGCCACTGTCTTGCGTCCACGATAACTTAGTTTCGGATGGATCTCCTGGATCTCCTGGATCTCCTGGATCTCCTGGATCCCCTTCTCGAAACAGGAGGCTCGGACTAGAAAACCCTCTAGGCTGGATCATTGGTGCTCATGTGCTCGATGTGGCCAAGCCAGTGCACTTCAGAACTATATCCACATGTTGGTGCAACTCGTAGAGTTTGCGCTTGTGTCTTCTCCTTCCGCGCAGACGGGACCATATATCCGACGTAGAATTATTCTTTCGAATGCACAGCGAATCAGCTCTGCTGGCTTATTTAAACAAACATAAATAGTGTGTTCGTATTTTGTACAGTGCCCGCCACTCCCAGCATCATTAAAAATTCGGACAGAAAGTCAAAGCGTTTTGACGATGATTTTGTCGGATTTAATTATTCACAAATACCATTCAGGAATTACGGCCGCCCATTTGACATAAATTAAACTACGACTAGATTATTGTGGTCCTTAATTGGGCCAGATAACCAAGCTCAACGCACACACAACAGCGTTACGATTCAAGGGAAGGGATGCGCTGGGAATTGCCGTTGTCCTCACCCTGACCAGACCATTGTGCTGTGATTTCAACGAGCACCAACTCCTGATACACATTCATATTTAAGTACACACAATTCACTCGTATATCAACACATCTCCGGCATTTATGCTCCTGACAATCTCCGTCTAGGGTAACATAAATGTCCTTGCTCAGCGTCAAGTTCAAAACTGAGGGTCATGTCCTATGTGATTATCCCTTCCTTGGGGATTTTGATTGCGGGGAGGTAATACTCGTAATTTGCTCTTCGTAGGGGAACTGTGGGCAACTGAGTAAACAATTAAAACACGGAACACAACACCAACTGTGCCATGTACTTACAGCCATAATTTCTTAATTGCATGAGAAGATATAAATCATCCTTCCACGTTATGACGGTATACTTGTGCATAATTAATTCCGTCCTCAGCTGGGGATCCGGTTGGTCTTGGACGAACTCACTTTCTGGTTATCTCATTATATTTGGTTGGATTTTGTTTGGAATGCAGAGAGCTTCCTGCATAGGTTCACAGCGGGTCCGTTGAATCAACGACAATAGGTTCATGTACAACAGGCGACACGCCTCGTGAGAATTTGACAACATTGGGCGATTGACTTGTTTTTTAGATCAACGCGATGGATCGCTGTAGCTGTTCATGGCGGGTTGTGTCGTTCCGGACCTGTATAGCTCCCGTAACTATGTCCTCTGTCGGAAACTTTTCCTATCGTTCCGCAAAGTGAACCTAAACATGTTCATGTCCATATCCACACAAAATATAGTTCCGACTTTACAGAGGTATGAAGAAATGAAATAAAAGTAATATGTGTCGATTTGTATACAAAACTTCTGTACAAGCACACACATGGCAAATGTCCCGCATTACGGACACAACTCTAGTGAGGACGTTAGCTAATGCCGCACTAGACAGCACTCGTCGCAGTATCAACCGAAGGTTTTGGAAAGTAAGCGCATAACTGAATGGATTCGTCGTGAAATTACTGGCATTGTTTTGGCACGAAACAATCCGAATCCGATATAGATTGGGCCTAGCTTCTATGGCAACCATGCTATAGTACACCTCTCTTTACGGACATTTCGTCTCATGGTCCTGGCATGAAGTTAGTATTTCACACTTACTAAAGCGAACGAGAAGCTTCTTGGTCGCTTCGAGAGGAAAGTCCGTGGTATAACCTTTCATATACTTGTTGACGTTTTTCTCGAGGTGGAGCCTGAACGACGAATTGTACGAGAAGAGAAGCTGAAGGCTCTCAGATTTTCGCCAGTAGGCACGAGGACAAAGAAAATAGCAAAACTGCGCACATTTTATTGACCTAAATTGGACCATTTTTACTATAGTACAATGTTGGGCTAGTTTCTTTTTAAAAATACAATAAAATTAACAAAATTACATTTTCCATGCATTATGGCTTTATTAGCAAGAACAAACATTTCCATTAAATATGAAAAACAACCTCTTTCAAGTGGTTGCTCGACTGGCTTTGCAGTAGCGCAGCGGCATAATTGAGGTTCTATGCCGTAAATGTGCCGAATTATCTCATCCTTTAGCTCTTGAATTGTTGCTGGCTTATCGACGTACACCTTTTCTTTCAAATAACCCCAAAGAAAAAAATCCAACGGTGTCAAATCACTTGACATCGCCACCGCGTGATATAACACGGCCATTGAATTTGTCGCGCAAAAGAGCCATTGTTTCGTTAGCTGTGTGGCACCGTCCTGTTGAAACCACATTTCGTCCACATTCATATCTTCCAATTCGGGCCATAACAAGTTCGTTATCACTTCACGATAGCGGACACCATTCACAGTAGCTGCCTGACCGGCCTCATTTTGGAAAAAATACGGCCCGATGATGCCGCCAGACCATAAACCGCACCAAACAGTCACTCTTTGTGGGTGCATTGGTTATTCGACAATCACTCTTGGATTATCATTCGCCCAAATGCGGCAATTCTGCTTATTGACGAATCCACTGAGGTGAAAATGTGCCTCATCACTGAAGATGGTTTTCTTTGATTTGCATTTTGAATTGAACGCCCATTTTCATAATAAGCCTGAATAACTTTAACGCGTTGCTCGATTGTGTATCTTTCCATAGTTCAAATTGAGTTAGTCTGAAATTGAAAAATGTCAAATGAAATGCAGAAAAAAACTTGACGTTTAGGTGTGGTTCACATTCAACATCGGCCCTTAAAATTTAACCACCCTTTAGAAGAAGAAGATTTGCGGCTACCTCCGCCACTCTAACCTAAGCCCGTACTTTGTATTTGCATATAACTCAACTGGCTGAGTAGAGGCCTTAATTTTATCTCATGTCAGAATAATTGCTGGGATTCACGAGCGGGGGTGCATTCCAACTTAAGTTAGTGTCTCCGGAATCGAACTTAGGCTCTTCTATGTCATTACGTCACATCTCGACGATCATCATTAATTCGATAAGCAATGATTGGTAGTAAAGAAGCTGCACACTCTCTTGGTCAATCAGTAACTTCCCACCCATTTCTGGATCTAGCCCAGTTTGTAAAATAGGTATTCTGCTTCTGCTTAACACTTTACCGTGACACATGACAATGGTTAACATTTTAATTCATTTAACAACCCAGAAGATACTGTTCCCCCTCACTGCAGCTACAGAACCGGGGACAGAACCGAGACCCGTCTGATCATCCCTTGCATGCATCACCTTCTCCGTAATTTCATTAATAAATTACACCCCCCACCCAGGGAACATTGGCAATCACCAGAGGATTTTATTGTCGTGAACAGCTTTCATTTCAGGTAACCTGCTGTCTTCTCGTGAATTAACAGCAACCCAGTGCTCTGTCAGTTTACGTGACTGTGCAAGTTCTTATTCAACAATTACAAGTGGGTGACGTTACACAAGTTAAAGTGAGATTACAGCAACATCGACGACGACGACGACGACGACAAAAAAAAATGATTACATTTTAAAGTTAATGACTCGTCCATGAGTACGTACGAAACAAGAAGTGAAGTTTCTTTCCCTCGTGCTCACCGAGAATGTTTCAAATAAATTCTAATTAGTAACCGGCACGTAAATGAAACGTGTATCGTCCCCTTTTAGCGCGCCTACACTGCTCCATTCGGCGCGAGGCAACGACACTCATTCAACGACTACGAAGACAGTCGACAGAAAACAATTTTGAAACTTTTGCCCGCAATACTTCCGCACAAACGGCTCCCAAGTGATAAATGGTGTAAAATGTAAAATATTAATTGTGCCAAATTAAGTCTGCGGTAAAAAGTACAAATCCCTCGGAATAACTTTAAACGCAATCAACACCCACAAACTGGAGCACCACCACCACCAGCAGCACGTTCCCAGTGGGCAACGCTCCACAAACTAGGCCAGTAATCAGCGATATCAGGCGACTATCTGATGGCAATGGAAATTTATGTGGCTAGGCTTCACGCCGAAATTTTATTAATTACTGAGACTCTCGCGGTGGATTCAAAATAAAATTTACCGCCCATTTCCAGGCGGTTGGCGTGCGGCAAATAATCCATTTTATCTGACCGATGGAGCGGGGCCGAAATTCCATGTCCGCCACGTACTCGATTTGTTGCACGGCGAAGCAACAGATGCGCATGTTCGACACCACTGCCAAACCGCACAGGGATCTACTATCAATTTTCATGACACAATAAGATGACCCCCCTTTCCAGCAGAACACGAACCCATTTGCGAACGAAGCTATGTCCGTGGGCAAATTGACCAAATTGTTGCACGACAATGCTCGCAGACCATTAAAACTTGGCTCGCAGCCAAGGCGGTTGCTTCCCCTTGCCGGGCCGGCGGCTGGAGTGTGCATCGAGCAACAACCACTGAATGTTCGGGATACGTGTCCGTTGGCCGGGACCTGACAAAATTAACCCATTAAGTGGCGGCAGCAAGAAAAATTAAAAATTAATATAAACTTAGTTCACACTCTTCCCGAATAAGTGACTGAACACAAAAAAAAATGGACGCTTCTTCAGCTGGGGCGGGGCGATGGGAAGGATGTCTTGAATCCTTAAGTCCGTCCCCTCGCCACTGCGTTCCGCAAAGAAACAGTCATTTATCATATTTTATTAATATTGGCAACGTGTAGTCGCCTTTCGGCAGCAGCGACGACGGATGGGTTCGTTGCAATTAGTCGTGCTGCCATGGCGCGCCGTGATCGGGGAGGACCCTCGGCCTCGGTGCTGGGCGTGTGACATGTCTATACCATCTGGGCGTGAGTGGGGAGAGGCAAGCAAAGGGAATTTAATGAACGAACTTCGAAACTGTTATGACTTCGGTTATGGTAATTGTTGGAAGTACAATGCCAGACATTTCGATTCATTTTTAAGTTGTTGTTCGGCGGAGGAACGGTGCTCGGTTGTTAATTATTAAGCGAATGCATTGGAAGCTCTGCAAAGACGTGCTGAGTATGGACGTGATTTTCTGCTGTAGTGGGTGCTCTCGAACTTAGTTGGACTTCAAAGTGGACTGTGCCATTTCTGGGGGAGACTGAGTCAATGGCGGAGATGCTTAAATTGGGATAAATGAAGTGGGGCCGGACTCAGGTGAAGATGGGGACTCGTCTCATCAAGACTGCAAGCAGGGGATTATGTAAAATTATCTGGTGGTGGATATATTTAGCTGCTGGCCTACAGTAGATAAGGAAATCAGTACGATCCACCGAATGGCGTGCATTTTCATCCGTGTTCACGGGTGTTGGTTGCTACATGTTCAACATCGGCCGCCTCACTGTTGATCCTCTTCGATCCATTACAGTAAAGAAATCGCTGCAAAATCGAGACTACGCCTGAGGGCTGTGTCCTTTTGGAGGCAGCAACACTTTCGGCATGCCAGTAATAATAATAATATGGGTGGCGCTACAGTCCGTAGAGGGCCAGGGCATTGTTCTTCAGCAGCCACTCGTGTTGTGGCTTTGATCCCTCACGGGTGGAAGGGACCTACATTTTATGCTGACTCCGAACGGCCAAGTATGAGAAGCCTTTTATACACAGGTATACTCTTTGCACACTGTCAGTGACTCGAAAGAGTTGGGGCCGTGAACTGACATTTTTTCAGCGGCAACACTGCATGAAAACAAGGTCAAGTTCGAGAGAAATTCGACTAGCTCTCTGGGCTTTCTGTTGCGAATTTATCCATTTATCCATGGAACACAATAGTTTCAGTAGTAACGAGTAACGACCCTTCAACTCGACTGCCAGGTCGACACTTCTACATGGAGTCTCTGTTTGGTGGACAGCACTAAAAAAGGTATCAACTGCTAGGCACTCAATCGGGTGTAGAGACTGGAATGCATGTGCATCTGCGAACTATTTGGCAAAAAAGTACTAAAAAGGCTAAAACCACTCCGACTTTGGTTCGAACTTACCATTGGTCACTCAACCATTCTTAACGATAACCTCCTCGCTAACGACACTGACCGCCTACCACCATTCCTTCCAGATCAGATGGAATGTCTGACAACCAGACCAGACGACCCCCGCGTATCTTGACAGACGGATCGAAGACGGACGAAGGAGTGGGTGTAAGTGTCTACTCCAAAGACCTCAATATTGCTACCTCTTTGAAACTCTCTGATCACTCTGTTACATACTACAGGCAGAAACCATTGCTATAAAGGAGGCTCAAGAACAATATAATATCCAACAGGGATAGCACCGTCTGTTCGGCAAGCCAGCCGCGATCAAATCCGCGATCAAATCCCTGGACAATGTAATTTTCAATTCAAAAACATCCCTTAACTGCAGGCTGTCGCTTAAGGATATGGCTGAGCATAGAAAATGAAGTCCTCATGCCGGGACATTGTGACGTACCTGCTAGGTCTGGTACAACCTCATCCCTACCACCGATTTATGTCGATCGCTACAGCCTACCATCTTCTTAGGATTCACCGATCAGAAAATTGCTAGAATTCACCGCCCGCCTTAAAACAACGGCAATATGGCCATCACTTGCTCAGGACTCTCATCGGAGTCATAACCGGACACGGCGCAATTGGGATAAATGCTCGCAGGATTGGTATCGAGGGGAGGTAGAAACCACAAATCACCTACTTTGCTCATGCAGCACTCTGGCTAGTCATAGGTACCTACACCTAGAGGCTTCACTGGTTCCAATGTTAGGAGAAGTCAATCCGCGTGCTGTCACAATGGGCCTACTTTGGCCTAGTCAGCCACTCTTACCTAACCTAACGACCCCTAGTTGTCTCCACAATGGACCGTTGGGTCTAAGTGATACAATCTGCATTGTAATCAGAAATCAGGCTTGCCTCCTTTAATGTCTGGGGCTGAATCCTCAATCATTGACCATGGACCCTCAAATCACTCCTTTCATTCATCCAGATCCAAAGTTGTCTTGCGTCCGCGATGACTTCGTCTTTGAACCAGAGATCTTCTTTTCCATCTCGGACCAGAAGGTATTCGAAGACTGTTTAAGCTGGAACAGGTCGCTGTTCCCCAGCACCGTGTTGGTTTTGGTTGGGACCCATGTCCATCCCGTACAGCAGCGCCACACAAAGACGAAAGAAGAAGAACAGGTTTGGTGTCTGCGACATATTTGCTTTTTTTTCCACGCTTTATTTCGATGATTTGAGGAGATGACAAAGCCCTCACTAGCTCTAACATGTAGTGAATGTAATCCGACAGTCAAAAATGACTCGGCCGAGCTGGGCTATAACGAGTGCATCAATCCAATCAATGATGGAGCTATGATGGTCTTTTGAACCAAAAAATCCTAGAAAGATTCTCCACTGTAATGAAGACCAAGTGGTCGAGGATGCAAGACATCCTGATGTTGACAATTGGACCGCCAATGATGGACGTTGAACTCGGTCTCCATTGTCCGCTGGCCTAATAGGTAACTAGGAAAGCCACCTTGTATCGACTTCAATTTTATGGTACCAACATTGTTACTGTTCGGAGATGGTATCACACTGTAGATGTCACCTCCCTCTTCGCTCAGGGGTTAGAATTTACCCGAGGTAAGACATGCCCGTCGTAAGAGGCGACTAAAATCCCTGAGCTGAGAGCTAGATTTATGAAACGCCCTTACTCCAGTGGTCTTTGAATATGAAGATTACAAGCCAGTCCTGGGATGTTATGGCATCCTCCTGGTAGCTTTGCCAAAAGCTGAGACCCGCATAGGATTCAGCCTGATCGCTTTAGGTTGGTCCCCAAGTGGGAGTATCGTGGTAGCTGTGGTTTAAAATCCAAAGTATGTAATACCTGCATGTCTGACAGTTTATCTTGAAAAGGGAGGTGACTCCGAGACGTGAAAGGAATATGATCCAAATCTGTGTGAAGATGCAAGACACGACCGGGTGCTACGACCCAAAGAGTAGAAGAGGTTTTAGATAGAAATAAGTCCATAAACTTATCTCCAACCATGGCATTGGCTGGCATTGAATACCCAACAAATCACAAGCGACCATCGCTACCAACTTGACAACATTGTCAACGAAAATCGGAAAAGTTGGGCAACGGATATTAAAATTCATACGACGGCGTCCATGATCTGACGCTCACATCGTTTGAGCGTCACCCCAACAAATTCGCACTGGCATAAAATTCCACAGCAAAACCCTCTTAGATATTAAAGACTACCCACAGAAGGACGGAAAAAGCTTCTTCCGTCGTTAAAGGATATACCTTGTTTCCGGGGAATCGCAGGCGCCTACATTTTTAAAAAGTTCCTTTCAAGGTCCACAACACCAACACCCGACGACGAGTGCACCCTAATCCAGCAGCAGATGCTGGGAAAATTAATTAAAAAAATTCCTCCACACGCCACAGCTACAGCATCGCCGGAAACAAGTCATATTTATGCCGTCACACATTTCAGTCGGCGCTGCGAAGACTGTCGTTACTAAACTATGTGAAAATCGCTCATTAATCCTTAATGTATCGTAATTATCACGCCACGGTCCACATCCTCCATGTGAGGACATTAAAGAAGACAAGCCGACTGCACGAGCCGTCTGACATCCTTTAAATTTTTGACACGCCAGTTGGTAATAAATTTCCCCGAATTATACTATTTTGCAGGGAGATTAAAATGTATTTTTAATTACACCGCTCGGGCTGGCGGCTGTGATACCCATGGAAATGTTACTGCCTAGGGAGTAATTACATTCGGGGAACCAAAAATTGTCCTTTTATTTATTAACGCAAGCGTGGCCCCAGGCTCTCCGAGTAACCATGTGTTATGCCTCACATATCACTGCTCCTGGTGCAGCCAGTGTGAGCGGGCCCATATCCTGGCGATAATTTATATTCAGAGTAACCTGTGCCGACTAGATGTTAAATATTTTAAAGCGGGTTCAACGCGCCGAGCCGGTGCTCATACGTCTTTTTGCCTCGTTGCGGATTGTCCGGTGGGGCGGTGGGAAAAGAAAGAAAAAAAAAGGCAAGGCCACCGGCTGCCCTGCGGAAGGTGGTGAATGTTTATGGATTCATTAAAAGCGAAAGGGGTAAGTGTTTGCCTCTTGCAGACAATTTATATGAACAGCGGGCAATTTGTTTCAACGCAAACGCATATTCATAAGTGTAAGGGTGTTCGGACCTCGGGTGTATATTTTATTTATCTGGCCTTATTAAACTTGAAGATGTCATGTCCTTTTGATGGCTCAATCCGCTGCAGGATGATTATGTTGTTGGGTAACGATGCCAGTGCTTGTAGGATTTATAATGGTAATTTGAACGTTGGATCCGACAGCTGTCCTAGGGGCTGTGACTGAGGTCGCCGAGGGTGGTTGTTAGCAATAGCTTGGCCTAACTAAGCTAAGCGGGGGGGAGGGGGCATTTGCTGGCATAGGGATCGTAGATTCTATTGATAAACGTTTTTTTAAAATCTCGAGAGGAAAGAGTTGTGGAATCTCAGTGGGAACGAAGTCTGAGCGCATTTAATTCATATTGGTCGAGTAGTGGAGCAGGCGAAGGAGCTACATTTTGGATGGATGAAGGAAGACGTTTACGGCAAATTCCATGGCTACAAACTCAGCAATAGGTTCTAGAACTCTAATGAAGAAGGATGAACATCGACGCTGCTGCCGAAGTGGACAGAGTTTAAAAGCGTTTCCATAGTTCAGTAAAGACGTTGATGAAGATCACCTAAAATGCAGAGTGCTGTTGTTTTGCGAATAATTAATATTTTTACATAAATTTGTGTACAGACAATAGTTGAGAGGCAGTGTTTTATTTTGTTACAATCCAGTGATTGAAACCTTTGGCAGTATTACAGTACTGTGATGCTCCCAAGGTCGTGTAAGTGGTCTAATCAAAGACCATATTGTTTCCCTCGTTTTCAGATGAAATCGCTGGTGGTGGTGTGGTAGCCGGCTTAGCCTCGATGATGACTGCTATCGCTACTATGCTAGAAGCCATGCAACACGTTGTTTGATGTTATTGGTAAGTTCTGCTTAGAAGATTTAGCGCGCTGAGGTAGAGTTGTCCGGGATATTGCTTCTGAGGTTCCTGATCGAATGGTTACTGATGTCTAGAAGCTGCATTCTGAACATGTGCTATTGCAAGAGGATGATGCGTGCTTCGTCGAAAGCTTATTGCTCTGGTGCTTGCAAAGGTCTCTTTCGAAGGTGAGAGCGGTAGATTTTCGGAAAATGCTAACTTCTCCATGCTGGTCTTAGAAATGGTGCCATATTGGGAAGCTGTACGTTAAGATCGGCCGTATAAGCGTGTAGAGCAACAGCTCTGTCCTCTGGCTTAATCCATTTGTCTTACGCATCGATGGATAAATGCGATGGAAACCTACGTTGACCTTCTCAGTTTCGAGTGGCTATTGTACTTCTACCTTTCCGTGAAGTTTGTCCGTTGTTGTTGTTATTTCCGTACCGTTAGGGTACGGATCTGCATCCACGTCGGGATGGTCTCCTTAAACACATAAGTTTGATTTTCCAGCATTGATAGGAATACCCCTTTGGTGTAGTAGCCAAATTATTTCGCTGTCTGGATTTCGACACTTCCCATGGCGATCAGTGGTGACTTCGAGCAAGCATAAGTCAGGGAGTCATCAGCGAATAGACAACAGCTCACTGTGTTGGTTTGGAGATGGTTGATCTGCCGTGTAGATGTTGAAGAGCATCGGTCCCAGCTTCGAACCTTTCGCAATTTCCGCCTTGGGGCTCCGCTTAGTTGATTGGCTGCCTTCCACTTGAACATAGAATCTTCTGGAATGGAGAAAGCTGTAAACAGTTCCGATGACGTTGGAGGGGTATCTCATCCGATTGAGCTTGTAGATAAGTCCCTCTATCCAGA
This sequence comes from Eristalis pertinax, assembly GCA_907269125.1. Classification (NCBI taxonomy): domain Eukaryota; kingdom Metazoa; phylum Arthropoda; class Insecta; order Diptera; family Syrphidae; genus Eristalis; species Eristalis pertinax. Next base: position 44,051,366 of record OU026145.1, on the reverse strand, counting down.
CCGTGTCGAAGGCCTTTTCCACGTCCAGGAAGCGGCGCTGACTTTGTGTTTATTCAGGGCATCTACAACATAGTGGTGGAACTTCATTAGAGGATGTGGCGTCGAATGTTTTTGGAATCCATACTTCGTAGCCGGGATGATGTTTAGGTTGGTGGGCCATAGCTTTAGTTTCTGCGCTACCAGGTACTCCAGGATCTTGCTTATATTGCTCAAGAGCGATGACCTTTTTGGTATTGTAACAGTTTTAGCTACTTTCCAAGTGCCAGGAAAGTAGTAATCGTTGATACAATTGTTCATGATGATGGTTAGACTTATAAGTATCATCATGGTTTCTTGCATTCGCTTCAGGACGAAATTCGAGATTTTGCCGGCTCTGGCTGCCTTCGTCGTTGTGCTGCGTTGAATAATTCCCGTGATTTCAAGTGATTCAAGTGCATTGACGTAGGTGTTGACTTCTGTGACAAAATCTGGATCATCAGGCGGTGATGGTTGGAAGTTGCGTTCGAAGTAGCTTCTGTTTTCTCCGCTGGTGTGTCTGCATCTACTTCGCTTGTTGTCAGTGTTTGTGGGAGCTTCTTCCTCTTACCGATGATCTGGTGGATTTTTCGGAATATGTCGGGTGCTGGCTGTATTCTGCGCAGCTTGTTCTCCAGCTGCATGTTGTTGTGCGCTTGTACTTGTATTCACTTGTATTCAACTCCCGGTGTTGTGATCCTGAACATTGCGGCATCGGTATATACCGATGGGGGTAGATGCACCCGCAATTCGAAAACACATACACCAACACGATCAAAGATGGACTCTGGCTTCGGGGCTTCAGTCTTTGGACTCAACACAAAGATTTCCGCATCTATTGAGTTGAGTTCTGCAGTATTTCAAGCGAAAATCTACGCCATTGAGATCTGCGCCAGACACTGCCTTCAAAGGTGTTAAGGGCGTCAGACAGGCAGCACTTAAGGCACTTAAGGCTGCGACGCACTACAATTACTTGCCAGACACAGCAAAAGGGAACCCGGCTAGGTTCGTGGATACAGAGCGATTGCAGACAAGGAATCCATTAGCGAATGGGAAATCAAACTTTTCCTAGACCAATGGACCAATCTGGATGGTCTTAGGCACTCGAAACGATTTATCAGACCTTATCAATGAAAGTATAGCTAACGAAGAACTGCGGCCTGCATTACCGCCTTAACAAAATGAACCTGTGCCAAGGCGAGGTATGTCGGCTCTGCTTGGAAGAGAACGAGACATCCGAGCACATGTGAATGTCCGGCACTGCACTGGTTGAGGAATCGATTCTTCCATCGGGAGATACTCACTTCAGCTCGCGGAGTCGTTGCCTACATGGCATGGGTTGTACAAGAGGAAACAAAAATATTCAACACCTCATGAATGACTTGGCCTCAGCCAGATATATATTGATCGCGTCATCACTGGAGCAGACGATATCGCTCGGCATCTGCACCAATGTCTTGTGCAGAACTTCTGTCGACGTAGGGGAAACTGATGGCGTCCAGGTTGTTATATGCACCCGCACATCCGACGACGACATCTTGCAGCCTTGTTCTTCGAGAACTTCAGCGAATTAAAGGACTGAGTGGACCGTCCAAACTCCAATAATCTTCCGAGCAATTCAACTGTTCGCAAGCAGGAAACTAATTGGGTCATGAAGCGTTGTAGACTGTCGAAGAAGTTGACGGCACACTAGACCGTACAAGCTAAGTTTTTGGTTCAACCTAAGGCATATAAAGCAACAATTATCAACAAAAAACTATTCACTCGAAACTTACTCGTGTATAGCTCTGTACTGTATTCATCCAATATCGAGCATGCATAAGTCACTCGTTTGATTGTCAGTTAAAATTCGAATTTAAAAAATATGCTTGTAGCCACGTCGGTCTCATTTCTTGCCATGGAGTCTGCAAATTACGTATTCACTCACTGAACAAGAAACTCAAATAAAAATGATGGAATTGGTCTTTGAGCAGGGTCCAGCTGTTGCACGAAGAAGTATTTCCGGCGTGAACAGCATGACGTCCGGCAATGGTCATTTGAGCATGTCACCAACATGTCAATGGCACAAGCACGCATTCTGCAGTTAATTCAAATCATATGGATTTTTATGTTCATTCGATGCTCGAATACCCGAGAGTGACAATATATTTACACAGTGAAGCGTAGTAGTAGAACGGGCGACTTGTAGGACGGGCGACTAAATGAACGATGCGGGAATAAAGTTGGAAAATAGAGGAATCTGACCAAGCAACAAATTTTCCTGGAATGTATGCAGGTAAAGACAATAAGAACACGTAAGAAATAGTTGCGTTACTTCCTGAAAATAATTAATTTCGATTGAAGTTTAAGACCATCCATAATTGCTTCTGGTTACTTAAGAAACTTGGGAGTATCACGCTATTGTTAACTACGTCCATACTTGGCCTATGTACAAGGACTGGCATGTGAACGTTGAATACTTTAAAATTAACTGATATATGTTACGAAAACCGACACTATTTTATTTTCCTTCGTTTCGTTCGTTTCATACTTTTAGTAGGTGGATCATTTTTGAGCACATATAATAAACTACTGTCCACTTCTTGTTCATTCAATTTAGTGATTTACAATGCATTTGGACTAGTTTTTAAATGCAACATCAATCAAATGACCGCCTCAGTTGGTGAAACCAAGATTTGTCCTTTCTTGCTGCGATTCTTTATCACTTTTATCAGCTTTTCGGGCGGTATAGCGATGATTTCGGCACGACTGTTTGCCTAGACCTCGTGAATGATCTGGGGCTTGTTGGCGTACACGTTGTTTTTCAAGTCACTCCACTAAAACAAGTCCGGATGGGTTAAGTCTGAAGATCTAGGTGTTCAGTCAATGTCGCCATATTTTTTTCCAGCAGTATGTTGCATAGCGCACGCTCTTCCAGTAACTGTGGGTGACAGACATAATGAGCCAACACCGATTTCGATTTCCATCTTCTTCTTCTAGTGGCGCAACAGTCCGAGGTGAACCTGGGCTTCAGTCAACAAGCTTCTCCAGCTGGCACGATCTTTAGCCAGTTGCCTCCAATTTCACGCGCCAAGTTGGTTGAGGTCCTTCTCCACTTGTCGGCGCCATCGGTTTCGTGGGCGTCCTCTATTGCGTTGTCCCACTCCTTCGGAGTCGAAGACTCTTCGGGCTGGAGCAGTGTTGTTCATGTGCTCTACATGACCTAACCATCTTAGGCGTTGAATCGGTAGACGCCTGTCAAGGCTCATGTCGCTGTACAGCCCGTACTGTTCATGGTTGTATCTTCGCAGCACTCTTTTCTCGAAAAGACCTTGAGATTGTCCAGGCTTCTGCGCCATAGAGCAGGACAGGAATGATCATTGTCTTATATAATGTTAGCTTGGTCCTTCGACAGAAGGCTCTACTACTCAATTGCTTCTTGAGCCCAAAGAAACAGCGATTGGCAAGAGTTATTCTCGTTTAATCTCGATACTGATGTCGTTCGTACTGTTTACTTGGGACCCGAGGTAGACGAAGTCCTTAACTACCTCGAAGTTAAAACTGCCCGCGGTGACGTTCTGGCCGAGTCGTCGATGTTGTGCATCCTCTCTCGATAACAGCATATACTTCGTTTTGTTCTCGTTCACTGTTGAACGCATTTTTGCAGCCTTCGTTTCAATAGCAGCAAATGCTTGTGTTCGACCGTGATCACGTCAATGTCGTCCGCGTATGCTAGCAATTGTACGGACTTCTGGAACATCGTGCCTCCAGTGTTGGCGTTTAAGCTTCGCACTATTTTCTCCAGGATGATGTTAAAGAAGTCACATGACAGCGCGTCGCCTTGCCTGAGAACCGTTTTTGACATTGAAGGTCTCGGTGAGTTTATTTCCGACCTTGATGGAGCAGCAAGAGTTCTCCAACGTCATCCTGCGGTGAATTTGGCAAGACTGTCAAAACTAGACATGGCGTTGTATAGCTCGTCTCTATGCACGCTGTCATATGCGGCCTTGAAAACGACGGTGGTGGGTGTCTATCTGCATCTCTTGGGTTTTTTTTTCCAGAATCTGCCGTAGTGTGAAGATTTAGTCGATGGTGGACTTTCCCGGCCTGAAACCGCCCTGATAAGGACCTCTCAGGTTATTCACGAATGGTTGCAGGCATACAGAACGGCAGAGAAGATGTTTAGGACACTTATCCCTCGGTAGTTGGCGCAGTTGTAGGGGTCACCTTTTTTGCGATTTCCATCTACCGTCACGTTTTCTCTGAATAAAAATTGGGCAATGATGGTTTTGGTTCAAAATTCGGCCCATACAGTCCATTCTTGGCCAAGCAATAGTGTTTCATGGATCTCTTGTAGATTCTCTGTTCCTGAAATGAGGTAATTTTGCTAAACAGGTCGGGTCTCAAAAATCAGGTTCAGAGTCAACCATTCGAGTGACTATTTGGCCGTATTTCAAACGACGAGTACAATCGATGTTGGCTTTGAGGGCAGCTTTGTGGCTTTTTCGCACACTTCTAAAAAAAAAGACAAAAGAAGTCTAAATGAGTCGAAAACAGTTGACGTCACCTTCACGTGATATGACCATGCCCTAGAATCGCTCGTGCAGAATGTAGCGCCGTCCTGTTGAACCCATATGTCGTTGATGTCCATATGATCCAATTGATGCCTAGAAGAAGTTGGTAATCATCGACTTATGGCGTTTGCCGTTGACGGTGATGGCCTGGTTCAACGTCCTTCTTAAAGAAATATGGCCTGATGACGCCGCCAGTCCAAAATCCACACCAACAGTGACTTTTTCGGGATGTAGGACATGTGGATTCGCGTATCGCGTTGATGATATAGCGACCGTAAAATGGGCGAAGCGCGAGTCTTCGAAAAGAAACGCAAGTGTTGTTTAACACTGTATCCGTCCACGGTGATTTACCACAACAGACAGAATAAGCGACAGCCAATTTGACAGATGAAGCGTCAACAATATGACCGCTATCCACTTTCAAAGTTCGTAAGTCCCAATTGAAGGACTACAATCCCAATCGAAGCTCTGGAAGCTCTGGAACTTGAGCTATGTGCAGGACTCACAGAACACGGAGCATGTAATTATCACCTCCATAAAATAGTTACCAGAAATCTATAAGAACTGGCAAAAGAAACTGTGGAGCTCAAACTAATCCACAGCCCAAGCCTTAGCCGAGAATGATTTAAAGCTATAAACAGATCATCCGTAACAGGGAAAGACTTCCAAGAAATCCCATCTCGAGAGTTGGCACATTTCTGACGCTCTGAACACACCTAAATCCTAGACCAAACGAATGGGGTAATAGATCTTTGTGGTCGCAGTACTAGTGTCTTTTGTGACACACACCGAATTCTTCTATGCAATTCAATAATTTGACTGCTTTTGGAGTTCCTTGGAGTTCCTGTACATACGAGGGTTGTTCGGTAAGTCAGTGACCTGACGCTAGATTGCGTAGACGACAACATTTGTGATTTAAAGATTGAGAGAAAGATTGTGGGATTGTGAGCTTCTTGTTTTAATAAAGCACTACTTTTTGCACGCTACGACCATAAATAGACTGAAGGCAGACTTATGGTTGATTCTCTGCTCCCCCGCATGAAATGGTGCACAAGTGGTTTGAAGGCTGAATTTCCTTGTGGTCGTCCGAATGACGTTACAATCGGCCGAATGGTCAACAAGATCCACGATATTGTGTTGGACAATTGTGGGCTGGTGGCCCGTGACGGACCTAGGTTCGATTTCTGGTACGACAAGAAATACTTTTCACGACCCCACCTCTTTTGAGTCACTGACGACTAGATAAAGCTTATCAAACTTGGCCGTTCGGAGTCGGCATAAACCTTCCACTCATGAGAAAACAATAGCACGCACAACACGAGTGGTTGCTGAGAAGCTAGGCCCTGGCTGTAGCGCCACCCATATTATATATTATTATTAATCGTCGGCTCAAGGTTCTTGTGATAGCTAAGATTGTGGCGTTGTTCAGCATTTGCGGCGCTTGCTGACGGTGGACGAAAATTGGATTCGAGTGAACTTGTCAAAAGAGACACCCTTTGAAGGCAATTCAAGTGAATTTTAACGTCGTTTAGCTGCTGTTCATGAATTCTGGATACACAACCACACACGAGAAATGACGGAGCAATCAAAAAAGTCGACCTGTAGCCTCTCCGGACGAACGTACTCCAAAAAAAAGGCCAAAAAGCGGGCCAAAACAAACATAAGTTAATCTCATGCTAAGAAAAACAAGTTACAACAATCTGTTCTGAATGAATCACAATTCACAATGCAGTCATGAAGTTCTCAGCGAACTTTATCCTGACTCGTATCAGAAGGCAAGCCAGGATATCCTGGCAGCGCATGAATATTTCCAACGTCAGTCTCTGCATTAAGGAAACACTTCGGGGCAGAAAAAAAAAATCAGAAAGACCACAGAATTACGAGTGAAATATGTAAATACCCTCGCTGGCCCGTCTCGCTGTGAATGGAGCTTAAGTATTGTAACTAATGGAACAGCATGACATCACCGGCATTGGCCGTGTTCCCTCGTGCAGCTGAACAATCAGGGCTCCTCATAAAGTATGCCCAAAGTACACTCTCAGTTCAGGCCAGTGAGCCTCGCCTGTGCTGTGGCTATGACTATGGGATTACGCATTTAGTGCGTCTTGACTGAAACCAGTGCAGGCTGCAGAATATCGAACGCGAGCGAGAAGAAAAAAGCTCTCGGCCTGTCCCAAACGCTTGGAATCTGGAACGGCGGGGAATGAAATTCCTTTCCACGCCCAAACCCCCAGCACATATCGGTGTCACAAACGCCTTCAGGGGACGGAGCAACAATTGCTTTTCATTTCACTTGGCCGAGGGAGCAATCTGCGAGATTCGGAGAGAGAATCCGAAACGGTTCACGGTTGCAGTCCTGCGCACTCGACCGCACACAGCAACAGGCAGTTTGCGATGGTATTCCGACTTCCAGCGGGCTTGCATGTATTGCCGTGTATGTACTGCTCGACGGAGGAGGGTTATGCAAAGGTTACGGGGCTAGAACCTATCGGAATTCCAATACTCGGTGTGCTGTTGCAGGGGCACATAATTCAAAGTCCTCGATTCTTGTTGCTGAGAGGAAGAAAAATGTGAGCACAATAAAAATAAATATTCGCACTCATGCTGGGCTACAGCCGTTCAGATCCGCCGGATCCGGATAGCGTCGATGTTCAAATTCTGCGAAATTCATTTGATACTCGTATCTCCCAAGGTATTATGATGCAATAAAGGAGGCAGCATCGTTGTGTAATCGCACATGCTGGAGGTCTTCTTCCTCAAAAAAGAGATGAGGATGCACTTGTGGGGAGCTTGACACAGTAATCAGGTCAATTGAGTTTGTTGCCGAAGAGCCATTCAGCTGGGGGCGGTGTTGAGAAACTTCAGCTATTAAGTGATTTGTAGGTGTTTTGCAGACGCCCTAGACAGGCGATGGAATTCCCACGGACGAATTAAAGAAATTAACAAATGCATTAATTATTTGTGAAGTACTACGTGCAAGTGCTTGGAATGGCATACGCTTGTGCGCGGCACCACAGCTGGCTTGGTACCCTTGACAATGAACACTCGTCTGTGATTGAGTCGATGGCCGTAGCTTTCTGACAACGTGGATTCTTTTGCACGTTTTGTGGTTTCCGTATGGTGCCGTGCGTGTCTTCCCCTCAGGTTCTGTCGATAGTTCCTTCAATCCCTTTTCAATTGTCGTTGGTTTTAAATTTCACAAAATTCTTTGAAATCCTTTCAATTTGGACAAGAATCATGGGGCATCACAGAGCATGAGGAGATCATGGAAGAGGCATGCTTCTTCAGAACTGATCCTAATTGTGTCACCTCAAATTAGAGAGTAGAGATATGAGAGTAGATTACATGAAGTTCAGTCGGGTGAGTGCGTAAATCAATGGCACTTGGGCCAGCAGAGACTCATTGTGCTACCATACGAAAATCCTACTCCAAAGACCAGATGCTTAACATTGGTACTCGGCAAGGTATAAGTGACTTCTACTTCTTTAGGAATGGGTGCTGCAAGAACAGAGACGGTGGATGATAACTTCTTCTTTTTCTTCGTCTCCACAACTTCTGCAGAAGTCATTGTCGACTAGACCCATTCTGAAGGCATGTGTGCCAGTGGCGCAGTTTGCCTGTGACGACGCCCCGATGGGAGTTTTAATTGCGGAGCTGCTTAGTCGGACCAGGCTGTGTGAGCATTTAGATTTGAGAGTAGGTCATAATTGATTTTTAATAAGCCACGCGATGGACCCAGACCATCTTCGATGGTTTCCCCTGAAGGCCACTTCTTCTTTTTCTTCCTGTGGCGCTACAGTCTAGGGTGGACCTGGACCTCATCCATCAAACTTCTCCAGCTAGAGCTATTACTGGCTAGCCGCCTCCAGTTTCCCACGGCAAGATGGTTGAGGTCCTTCCCCACTTGGGTGTGCGACCCGATCTTCTGTAGGATGTTTAAGAAATCACACGACAGCGCACCGACTTGTCTAAGCCCATTTTTTGGCATTGAACGGGCCAGCGCGAATTCTCCATCATCATCGTGCACAACCTGACGAGCTTGGCAGAAATGACAAGACTAGACAAGGCGCTATCGTCTCTATACACTCTGTCACGGCCTTGCCTCTATAAGGAGTACACTCATTCGTCCGTCTTCGATGATCCCTCTGTGAAGATTCTTTTCTTAAAGAGGATCTTATGTAGCAGGAGATCGATGTCCCGAGGGAGGAATCTAAATCTCTCGCGAGTGATAGAATGGAGTTCAGTTCACATTGCAGCTGGTTATGGAGTTCAGATCATTGGAGTTCCAGGTGTACTTGCAGTCAGTTTCGACAGCATCAGCTTGATAGACGAAGAGAAGATGGAATGACCCGACATTTTGGCTGAAGAAATTCCGAGTCGATCCAAACCTGCACCACATTTTGACAAGAAAATGCTCTGCTGTGAGGCTCTGCTGAGAATGCTAGAGACACGGACGATAAAGAATTCCTCCTGTTGAACTACACAGATGACATACGTATTGCCGGGCGTTCCCAAAGTGTTGCTTAAGAAGGTCTCACGGCATTTGAAAGGCAAGTCAAACAAACTGCTCTCAAGATAAATGAGGACGAATCGAAGTAGGTGTAATGTGATGTCGAGGAAAGAGAAAAATATGTAGGTAAGGTGGATAGCTTACACTTTAAGTCAATGAATTCTCATGGGACACGTGGACTCACTATCTTCTTTACCTGGAACCAGGTAGCGCTTTGCCTTATACGGATGTAGTTAATTTTTGCTCAAACTATTGAAAAAGTAGGCCCCTAGTGTCGTCTCCTCCTACTCTTCATCCATGCAGCTTCTGCACAACTCATTGCATGGGACATCTACCCTCTGGGAGGGCATGCCAATTGGACAGTGGCCTTGGAAAAAGCTGTTAATTTTCCAACAAATTATTGAAAAAATATGGAGTTTATGTAGATTATGAAGTGAAACGGCCCTAAGAGAGACTCCTGAGGTAATAATAATAAATAATGGCGCTGCAACCCGTAGAGTGCCAGGACATAGCTAAATTTATAAAAAAAAAACACACAAGTGGCTGTAAACCAGCAAAGGAGTGCATCATTCAGGATATGCCACTAGCAAAATATTAATAATATATAATATGGGCCTAGCTTCTCAGCAACCACTCGTGTTGTGCGTGCTATCGTTCTATCACGAGTGGAAGGGACCTACAGTTTTATGCCGACTCCGAACGGCCAAGTTTGAGAAGCTTTTTCTAGACAGTTGTACTCTTTGAGCATTGTTATTGACTCGAAAGAGGTGGGGCCGTGAAAAGTATTTCTTGTCGTACCAGGAATCGAACCTAGACAGGTAAGACCAAGTGCTTAGGAGTCGACGCACATACCCACAACGCCACGGGCCACCACTCCTGAGGTAAACCACGGCTAATATTCCTTAAGCTGCTAAGAAAACTGAAACGACTACAGTCAGCTAAAGAGTCTTCCAGTACGGACTTCCGAACTCTGACAGTTGATATCGTTGAAGCTACATCTGTTACATTGGCTGTCGCTTATTCAGTCTGTTTTGCCAAATTACCATGAATTGATATAGTGGGCAACAACAACTCTAATGGGTGGTCTATTCGGGCAACGTTCCGCTCCAGTTACGTGTCGCAAGACAGCCCATACCTTTGCAACACAACTAACAACATGTTGAAGTTGTCTGAGTCTGTCAGTAGCGCCCTTTCTTAATTTCTTGTCCTCCCTATTTCATTACGTGACAGCGTATTTGTCTCTTAATAACTGCTCAATTGATGCTCTGCAGTTGGCTATAGAAAAGTGGTCAATAGTGACTTGTCAACGGACAGATGAACTTGGGTGGAACCTAAATTATTACTTATTTATAATGTTCGTTGAATTGTGAAAAATTGAAATAAAAAATGAGAAATTGTTTATGTGTCTTTTAATTTGTTGTAATTCGCTTTGTCCATGAACATAACTCTCGCTTCGCCCTAATTTTCATCGAAAAATCATCTTCAACGTTGAGGTCCATTTCTGGATGAATGGGTACGTCAACAAACAAAATTTGGCGAATTTGCGTCAAGTGCATCACGAAAAAGTCACTGTTTGGCGAGGATTTTGAGTTGGCGGCGTCATTGGTCCCAATTTTGTTTGAGAACGACGTTGGCCAGGCCATCACCGTCAACGGCGAGTGCGCGTTGTTTACCAACTTCTCTTGGCTTGAATGGGGCCATATTGTAAACATTTTCATGCGTGTGTGCGTGGAGTCCCCACGTGGATGTGCGTGTGCATCCCTTTGATGAGGACACGATCCTGAAGGCAATCAGTTGCTGGAGAGATGTTGGTCCGACAAGACAAGTAATAAAGAAGAGTTAAATGTGTTGTTTTTATTTCTGACGGATAAGATCGTAACAATATGGACACCAACGACGTGTGGTTTCAACAGGCCGGCTCTACGTGCCACATAGCTCACGCCACATTGGAAATTGTGCACGGATTATTCGAGGGGAGGTGATGTGAACTGGCCGCCGAGATCGAGCGATTCGACTCATTTAGACTTCTTTTGTTGTTTTGTCAGAAGTGTGCGAATAAGCCACATACCACAGTGGCCCTCAAAACCAACATAGCCCATGCCATCGTTCAAATTCAGCCCAATATATGCGCCAGAGTGGTGGAAAATTTGACACTTCGGATGCGCGCCACCCAAAAATTAGAAGTGCTTAATGAAACGCCGTTTACGTCCCCGAAACTGGATTGATGCAATTTCCTCAAGAGAATAGTATGGCTCGTTAATTTTCACTTGAGAGTCCTCCCTACGGTCATATTGCAAGAGGGCTGCAGAATTGTGTTCTCTTCAGGAAACGCAGAAAAAAGTGTGACGACGGTTTTCGGTGCGATTCAGGTTCGTCCAAGGTAGACAGACTGCATAACTACCAAACATCGCTCGAACTGTGGTGAGCGACGAAACGATTTTAGCTCGACAGCATACATCAAGGACGTAGTTGGAGCAATACCAAGCCAAATACTATTCCAACTGCCACAAAGTTCGAGTCGAGTCCACGTTAATTCGATGCCAAGGAAATTCCACATGGTGTCCCGCATCCTTGACATTTACAAGTCTTTGCAAACTCCACTTCAAAAGGAGCCAAGAATCCCGTTGAAGTTTGCCCGCCTGCGGTACTAAACTCCGTTGAAGGAGATGGTATTTTCGGATTGAAGTGTAGTCGGAAACCAAATTGGGAATAACTTCCAGGGCGCGCAAAATGATTTTTGCTATTATTTAACTAACATCAATAATTGGGAGCAAATCCTGCCAATGTGCTAGAGAAGAACAGATATTCCAGTCCACCCACAATGGAACAAAGCTCCGCCGCGTCAAGCTCAAAAGTGGAGAGAACAAATCCATTTCAACAAGAGACTCACTCGCTTTAAGCGTTAGCAGTCCCTTTGACCTTTTCTGGGTTTGGGTTGGGTTTCTTTTTTTTTTTTTGTTTTTGCTCTTCCGCCCCAATTTCCCTTGATTACGCTCCCCCTGGCCTTCAAAGTCTCAAGTATTATGTGTGAACCCTTTCAAAGTAAATGACAAACCGTATAGCCGCTTTAAAGATGGCGTTTTTCAACGGCGTTCCGGATTTTCTTGAGAGCCCGACCGCCCCCCTCGCCCCTTGCACGGATTAAAGATTGATGAGACAAGAACGTCGTGACCATCAAGTGGGTGACATTTCATCCACGTCTCGACTTATGAATGCAAACAAATTGTTTGCCCAATTTCGTCTAGAAGGTCCTTTCCGTTTCGTTGCCATTCAAATTCATTCATATTTCATGTGCCATCATTTAAAGAAAACGAACAGGCGCCCCATTTAAAGTTCATGTACGAATGTGGGTGCATTCGCCGGCAAGCGGTATTGTGTAACCCAATGCCGAGTAATTCCATGAAAAGGATGTCGGCACTCATGTACACAGCGACACATGCCTACTTAGGAAATTAGCTTTTCTGGGAATCATATCGCCGTCGTCGAAACACAAGTGCGCACCGATAGCTAATCCAATTGGATCTGCTTTAAGGGTTACCTCTGGCCGAGGGCATTTTAGAGAGAGAGGGAGAGAAGTGCACGTTGGCCTAGTTTTCGTCCTTGCTGCCAAACCACGTACTCTGCAGCGCCCTCCATATCTCAGCTTGATCGCATCGATTTAAATGCATCCAATGGAACGACATGATATTAAATTTTCCCCAATCGAGGAGACCCCTTAAGATGCCACACTTCACAGCCTTGTTCTCTGTCTCCACGAAAAAAAAAATCTTAAATTATGAAAGTGCTTCGGTTGGACTCAGAGCTCCCACGGTTCGTGTGCCTAGGACGGATGTGCGTGGATCCTCCTCGTTCATCATGTGCCGGCAGTCTTTCTCAAGCAACAACAATATTGAGTAATAGCATCCATATGGGTTGCCGGTCCTTGCCTCGCAGCCTGTACATACATACGAACGGGCGGGCGTACACACGAGTATTTCTGCCAGATGTTGGCAATCCAGGTAACATGGCGAATCTTCAAATGCGAACTTGGAGATTTTTCCTCCTCCTTGTGTGGGTGTGGTGCAACGCTGATGACTATCCACCGGGATACACTGGGAGACTGCATGGCTTGGTGGTGGGGGGGGGAGAGGCGGTTCACGGGGTATATTGCAGCGAATTTAGATTTTTCCTTAGAATGCATCTTATTGCTTTCAGGTGCAGAATTGAATTTATTTCAATTATTCTCTCAACTGAGGGCTGTACTTGAAGATGTTGTAAAGTGGTTCGAAATGGTTTTTGGAAATTCATTTGTGGATTTAAGCCAAGTTAAAGACAAGTTTAAAGGCAGACTTAAGTGCAGTACATACAATCAAGTTAAATCTGGACAGGCAGGCTGTCCAAAGTTCTGCAACACAGTGCCGACTTGTGTCGCTACTCCTTGCAGCTTGTTAAGTTGTGGATAAAATGCCCAATTTTTATGTTAAAAAGTAAAAGAGTATCTGTTAAGCTGTCGAGAATTATCCTTAACGAATTCGTAACATTAATGCGGATTGTGGGTAGATAGAAGTGGTGACATCGGTGTGACTCTAAATAGCAATATGTGGAGATATTAATGTCACAGCTGTGGTACCTTGTATGTAAAGCTTCTCAGTACTGGAATTCGAACCTAGACGCCGATGTTCAAGTGTGTAGGAGTCGACGTACAGACCCACAACGCTATGGCCGCCAGACAAATACGCAATGAACATAAGGCAAACAAAAAATAGGAAGATATCCCAAAAATATGGACAGAACTCCGGTTTATGCAGGATGGCCCGCCATGTCACACAGCCCATGCCACAATCTATCTTTTGTGCACCAAATTCCCAATTCGTGTTATCAGCCGTCTTGGCAATGTCAATTGGCCGCCTCGAAGCTTCGATTTGGCCTCGTTTGGACGTGTTTTTTGTGGGTAGCCGTGAAGGACGATGTTGTGCCAACAATCAGGAAAGGATACAATCACTTAAGGCCAATATCACCCAAGCTACAGCCCGAATTCACAAACAAGGTCTGGGAAAATTGGGGTGACAGAATGCGCTACTGCGAAGCCAGTCGAGGCAGCCCCTGGAACGATGTTGTATATCGTAATTAGTGGGCATGTTTGTTCTTACTAATGACTCCAAAATGCGTGGAAGAAGTTTAATTTTGCTCATTTTATTGTATTTGTAAAAAGAAACTTGTATTTGGCCCGCCCTGTATACTTACATTGGAGGCGTTAATATCTTTATATATTTTCCATTACTAATTAAGAGCTTCGTCTGAATACAATCTTGGCTGAGAGTGCAGATAACTTTTTGTATGTTTAAAATGGACGTGTACACGTGAAATAATAGCAAGAATAGAATTACCACGCAAAGACTGTTGCGGACGTAGCATGGATGAGAACTTTCCGCAGATAGAGAATGGATCAAAGTAGTAGGGTAGGCGGACGATTTGGTGATCTTGGTATCAGGGAGGTTTCTGGCTGTGATAAGCGAGGACATGAAGGGCGGACTGAGTAAAGTAAGGAGTATAACATGCGGCCACGGTATCACCTCAAGCGAAACGGAAAAAATGGTTTTTACCTCTAAAACCAAAACTCCCATCTTCCCGCTGCCCCGTCTGAATGATCAGCCGCTTTCTCTGTGTACCTAGTATCTACGCTAAGTACCTAGGCGTTACTCCAACCGACAAAACTAATCAACACAATAGCCTCAGGAAAATGCAAGAGTAAACCTGACTTTATGTGCTGACCCGTGGCGTTGTAGGTACGTGCGTCGACTCCTACGTACTTGGACCTACCTGCCCATGTTCGATTTCTGGTACGACAAGATATAGTTTTCAAGGCCCCACCTCTTTCGAGTCACTGACAATTCTCAAAGAGTATAACTGTCTAGAAAAAGCTTCTCAAAATAGGCCGTTCGGAGTCGGCATAAAACCCGAGTGGTTGCTAAGAAGCTAGGCTGAAGAAGCTGCGTAATAATCGGTAGTGCAACTCTTTCGAGTCACAGACCATGCTCGAAGTCTAGAAAAAAGCTTTCCCAAACTTGGCCGTTCGGAGTCGTCATAATACTGTATGTCCCTTCCACCCGTGAGATAACAACGGCACGTACAACACGAGTGGCTTGTAAGCAGCTAGACCCTGGCCGACACGGGCAGACTTTATATGGCCAGTGCACACAGAAATACTCATTCAGATGCACTATGCAACGTCTTCAATCTAACAGCCGCTATAGTGGCGTTTCGGATTCACTTTCTTTTCGCGTTGCACGTTTTCCGCGGCCACTCGAAAATCTGATCTAAATGCACCAAATTACCCAAAAACATTCATCACATAAGCCAGATTTCGCTGTTAACATTAATTCTGAGAAACCTAGGCACGGCTGCCTGGAATAACAACCATACCCTACCGAGGATAGTAGTTGGAACATTACAGCAATTTTCAAGCGCAGATCATGACGAAGCACTGTCATGGCACAATGAACGAACTAGCCAGCCCACTCCCTATTGTCCACCACCTGCAATTCCCTGGGACTAAGGACCGCACACTACCGAACACGACGTCCAGACTAGATACCAATCGTTCTAAACAACTGCATTCTTTTAACAAAATAAATACTCTAAGTCATGTGGTTGGTGTCATTTCAGAACAATGCCTCTTGGGGAACACCGATCATCGTCACCCACGTCATGGCAAGCAATTTCCTCAAAAAATGGTGTTTGGACGAAGAAAACTTATGTATGAAGTGTGTACCTCTGATGACACGCAAATCGCTGGCTGAAGATGATGCCAACTGGAGAGGCTTGTTGTCTGAAGCCCCAAGACCATATATGTACTGATGTTTCGCAGTTTCGCAGATCCTTTTCACTGCAGCACTGGTGTTAATGAGCTCGGACGAGTCAGTGAAGCCGACTGATTTTTGCCCTCTCTACTACACCCACATCTTGGTACAGCTCGGGCTCTGTATTTGGGATATGCTTAATACGAAGTCCACGGTGGTAATAGGGTCAGAACAGCCAATACGTAGCAAGAAAGACTACTCACCTTACTCATCTTAGCTTCAACGTCTTCTTGCTTTTTGTTGTCAACCTTGTCAAAGGCACAATTGATTTACGTGTATTGTCCATCGGAAGCGTACATCACCAATCGTTAATGGTCAGCACTACAGTGAACTAATCTGTTCTCAGTCTATCCCATTAGCCTGATCTCCGAATGGCCTAGAAATGGGATGTGTTTCGGTTCATTGCTCAAGCAGCCAACATCTCCACCTTTTAGCGCAATCTTTTCTTCTAATTGTCAACAGCTGAAGAGCTGTCATTTGTTGAAAGGGCACTAAAACTTCTCATAGTGCTTGACTAATCGATTGCTTGTTCCTCACTCCTTCTTTATGAAATGTATTCGAGGCTGGACTTGAAAACTCCCAACAACTCCCATGTTTCATTCCCAGCAACTCTGGCCCACAAAAATGCCGGATTAAAATGGTTTTAAGATATGACATGTTTGACGAATAAACTTGACAGCTACTTAATTGGTCAACGGCGCCGTGGGCAGCAATGTTTTTGGTCTTGACTCTTCAATCCTCTTGGAATGGTCTTTGCGTTGAAGTTTGCTCGTGTACTCCCAAACAGATGGCACGGAGTTCTATTTATAAACGATTATTCGTGAAAAGCTTTTTGATTTTTCGCCGCTGCAAGGCACACGTGTGGCATAAGGCAAGGAGTGCCATGTTCAATGTGGTTGCGTGGAACACAGTGACGTTTGAGAGTATTCCCAACGCTTGCTAAAGGACACGACACAGATGGGTGGATGTTCACACTCGTGATAGATTCAAGAACAAATACTGCGAATGAAGAGGAAAAACTGAACAAAACTGTCTGCTCTCGACCGTTGCACCAACTTGTGAAGTTAGGTGATTCCCGTACTCCCGATAGACGAAAATGTGAAGTATTTTTGTACTCCACCTCAAGCTTCCTGCATTCATGGAATACTTGATGCAGTTTTTGATAAATAAAGAAGATCCTCCTGCATTCTATGCATAAAATCCTCTTTTTACCTCTCTTTACCCGAGTAGTACTGATCTCATTAATTGCCCAATGAGATGGAGCTGACCTGAAGTTGATCCAACAATTTTCGTCCGATGAACATCGGATATGGCTGGATCTCGTCAGGCACTTCTGAAATCTTGCACCATGACTTAAGTCGATCTGCTAGCAATCTTCCCACCGTCTAGCAGGTTCCCCTTCCGAATCCGCTCAAGCGCCTTTTGTCGTCGGTATACTCCAAGCCTTCATACTCGGCGATAGAGCGACGCAAGGTGACACAGTCGCCTCCCAAGTCAATGAACGCTTTGACCTGGTACCCATTCATGGTGGCGTCCTATATGCATTCGGGCCTGCTTTCCATCACCAGCAGATGAGTGGACCTTTCTGGTCGGGCCCTTCTCTGTTTCCATCCCTCTGTGTGCAGTCACTTTTATAATGGCCGATTTTATGGCACTCGAAGCATTCGACTCCGCTTCCTGTCGACCCCCCACCGCTTCCTCGTTCGGCCTTCCGCTGCTCCGACTGCCTACGCCATGGCCTACTATCCCGACGTCTAGTGCCCCTCAGTTCCATGACCCAGCGAACCCGTTCAAAGACGAAACAGCTTCACTGCTCGAAAATCCTTACGTTGCTCAGCATCCGCTATATACTTTATCAGGGCGCTATCCAGCACGAGTCCCCTCGATGCTGTCATCTTCCTTTCGAAGATGTACTCCTCCGAGTCTTCTTCAGCGCGTTGCCTATGTGCAGGCAGTCGGTCGTGGATGTCTACATCATCGTCCACCGCTGGGAAGTTGTAGCACAGTCCGGAGAAGAACTCTCCCAGGGATTAAACCGTTACACCGCGGCTCTACAACTTCGCTACTCCCACTAATCTGGTAGTCGCGGCCATGAGTACCAATTTTTCATCCAATGCGTAGACTCTCTGCGTGTCGAAGACCTTCCGCTTCCATTTTTCGGAGGACAGTCCTTCGTACGCCCATTATTTCCGAAACTTGCCGCGTGTGTTGCAGAGGCAACACCTTTCCTGCCTGCTTTCCTCACACATACGTTCATCCCGCATTAGCACTCTCTGTGGACTTAATCTGACTACGTTGCCGAGGAGTTGGAACGTCAGACCCCGCCACCTCTGGTAGTGCTGTCGCCAGCTTGGTGACCCTTTCCCGCAGTCCTTGCAACTCGAATTCTTCGATTTCGGCCGTACCCCTCGCACCAGTCAGTATTTTCCGCAGTCTTCCGAGACTTTGACGGATTACCAGCTGGTCTCTCGTTTTACCAGGTCGCGGGCTGCAGCTGCTTGCACTACAAAACTGCTTCCTCAGCTTCCACTGAAGCCCTTGCACTCGTCGTCGGATACAGTGATCTGGCCAGCAGCCCTTTCTTCGCTTCCTTAGTGCCATACGTTGGCATCCCGCGCTCCCTAAGCATTTCTCGGAGCTCGTCCTGAGTCAACGCATCGTATTCTGCTTCCATGCCTTCACGGGACAATGTTCCAACAGCCCAGCTGATCGGTACGCCAAACGACAAAAACACGCTCACCCACGACAACAAATCTTCAGACTCCGAGGTCGTTGTGCTCATGCAGCGTTCTTCTTTTTCGCTTTCAGTGGTCTCTTCTACCACGCACCCATCTCTTGACATCATGGGGTGCACTCTCAAGGCCATCTTCGGCTTAAGAATAAGTGGTCTTTGGTGCAAACTTTGCTGACTGCGCACCACATTTCCCTTGACCCTGCGAACACCAGTAATCCAGCTGCGACGTACATACAAAGTCGACTTTCCCTGCACTCAGGACTGGCTCTGGCCACAATCTGAGCCAATAAACTTCACGCATGCATCCAGGACTAAGGAAGTGTATGGCGCTGGCGCTTTGGTGGCTTTAGCGAACCTAGACAGCAGACGTATCATACCACGGCCACCACCACCACGCCCTTCAGATTTACTTCCAATTTAATGACGCATCAAGCAATTAGAGCAAGAATGTCCTCACTTCCCGAAATAAACTGAAGAACTCCCTTTTTTTTCCTTGTTGTTCAACCAATCAGTAGAGCGCCATTGTTCTGCAGGGTGAATCAATACCTTTTCGGTTTCTATGCCATCCTTTGAATAGCCGATGCAACAGACATTCCCCGGGAATATAGAGGAGAAAAAAAAAACTGCCTCAGCTTTGTAAACGCATGAATGGGACGGCATATTAATTGTCCCGAGGCTGTTCGCCATGACGTCCGAGCGCATGCTGCATACACCCACATCCAACTACTGCCTAATGAATGTCAAGGGAGCATAATGGGCCTCATGACAAGCCGGCTATTATATGAACCCATTACATGAGTCGCACAGTCAATGAAATTGATTCAAAGTCCTTTTATTTCAAAACTTTTCAGTCGGCCCCTCACGATTGCATCTGTTCGCTCGTACATGTTCCATGACCGTGTGTGCATGCATATGAACACACGGTTCTCTATGCTTATGCATTCACTCGAAATGTGGACCCGCCATTCAGAGAGGACGCCAGTAAAACGTGACCTCACTCCCGCACATACAGTCTGACTGAAGAAACACTGCACAGCTAGGTAATCGCTTACAACGTGAAGGGAACGATGTGAAATGAATTAAGAAGCAATTGTGATAAATATAATATGCCGTCTGGACGGTGAAACCATTCACAGCTGAAGGGTTCACTTAGTTTCTTTCGCAGCATGTTGGGCTTAAAAGTCCGTTGGCTTGGTAAAGTCTGATGGGGCTTGGATGTTACCCATACTCTGCGAGAATTGAAAAAAAATAAGCAAAAGTCGCACAATTTGGAGACGCTGCTGTGGTGTGAGTCCTTCCATGATGACTTGCCAAACAATTCCTGAACAAAAATGACAAAGCAATTTGATAGGAGTCACGCGTGATCTGTCAAAAACAAAAGTCTATTGAAAATCAAACCTCACGACGAATCACCCTTCAGTAGGCGTCAGCGTTACAGAACATCGAGAGGAGCCAGGCTGATCAGAAACGACGGTACGATCTGCAACACCGCAAGCCATCCAAGTTCGAGGTGGATATGACCTCGTATTGGTTGAGCATGAAGCAGCTGGACCAGGAGAGTCCCGTAAGTTGGAGCCGCTCTTTCGGTGCCCATGCATTATGTGTCGGGTGCCGGTACATAGTCGAAGACGTTCCAGGTATGCAACGAACCCAGAGGAAATTCCGCACCGCTGTGAGCTCCTCTTAAAAGCTTAAACTGTGATGTGAACTAACGGCAGAAGGGCTAGTAAGCACGAGTGACCAATTCCAATTCTGTTTCCTGACAGAGACAAGTGACTTTCGAACGCCGTAAGCAACGTCCACGAGATTGCCGTTTTCACCGACGGATCTGGTACTTGAGCCGGATTCTACTTGGACACCCTGTACAAACAGGAATCTTTTAAACTCCCTGATACATGTTGTGTCTTCCAAGCAGAGATTCTGGCAATAGAGAAAGCAGCCAGACACATACAAACAACAGGTATCCCACCATCAGATCATCATCTTTGTGGACAGTGAGGCTGCGCTGAAGTCAATGTTATCCTGTACAATGAGATCAAAGGCTGTTATGAACTACTCACTAAGGTCCATCAGCCACCATAATGACAAACTCTGCTGGGTTCCAGGTCACAGCTCAATAGCAGGGAACGAGAGAGCAGACGAACTAGCCAGACAAGGGTCTGAAATGGACATTAGCGAAGCGGACACGTCACTGCGACAACCGATCCCTGCTTTATACCGAACTATAAGCGACATAATACAAAAAGCAGCCAACTCGTCGTGGCTCACTAGAAATGACTGTCACACGACAAGATCAACGTGGCCAAGGCTTAAAAACGGCAAGACAAAGAAGCTTCTGGCGATAGACCGCAACTCGATTCGTGAGCTCGTCGGAGTGATTACCGGGCACTGCTCCATCGAGGCAATGCTCCGGAAATGGAACGCGGAATCCAGCGATCTCTGCCTGAGCTGCGGCGATGAAGAAGAGACCAAGACGATCCAACATCTGCTGTGTCACTGCCCAGCTCTCCAGAATAGGCACAGAGCTTCTCTGGGCCAAAGATTCTTCACAGAGACTGCGGATATAGCGAATGTAGACATATCAGATCTCTTAAGATTCGTGAAGAGCACGGGGTGGTTTAAGCCATCACGCGACAGAATAGGTTAACAGGAGGAGCCCACAAATGAAGGGATTGGCAATGGACCTCCGTGTAGAAGTTATGTTCAACCATCACATTCCCCTTCCAAACCTAACCTAACTTAAGCGCGAAAGACGAAGCGTCGACATTGGATACCAATGATGAATCTGATGAAGTCGACCTTGCTGATGAAGAAGACGTAGATGGTGTCGGGGCAAGCGCTGATCGAGGCAACCCGGTACGATTTTGGTCCTGTTTGCGTTGACGACCTCGAGAGGAGAAGATTCAACCACGTACTGTGCTGTTAGGGTGCTTCCACACAGAATTGAAAAAAACCGTGTTTCGCAAGCAAATGTGTCTTTTATTTGTCTAACACGGCTTTTTTCTATTCAGTGCGGAAGTACCCCAACGTGGCAAGTCAGTTCCCAAGCGGCTACAAATCCCGTGTCTAAGTTGGCTAAGTCATG
The DNA here is from genome assembly GCA_907269125.1 of Eristalis pertinax. NCBI lineage: Eukaryota > Metazoa > Arthropoda > Insecta > Diptera > Syrphidae > Eristalis > Eristalis pertinax. Next base: position 44,029,630 of record OU026145.1, on the reverse strand, counting down.
GCCTGTATTGTGGGAAACTTGCTTCCGGTGCTTTCTCAAAGGACACCCCTGTCACGCAGTAGGTAAACATAACCTCAACCGACTTGGTGTACGGAATTGAAAGTAAGTAGCGAGAGATCGCGGCAGGAGCCTGTTGGGTAAGGCCAAGGTCCATGCCGGACTGTAGAGTTACACAAAGGTGAAGAAGCACAGTATTTTTGTGGTTCACAACCAGAGTGGCACAAGAAGGCTTTATATGTTGTCACCTCTGCCATATTTGAAACCTTTCAAAAGCAGACGAGTCATTCGAAATATTTTGTGTGGAAAGTCACATAGATTACAAATCAATCTACCGCCTTAAAATGCTGCTTACATAATTTTATAATGATGTCGAAATAATCTCAAAACGATTACATGTACAAAAGTACGCACATTTTACTGAAAAAAGTATATTAGTCCGGTGAATCCAAATTTTTTTCAGCACCACTGTACACTGTTTGTATATCTACTACCGTAAGTGACATTTGGTTGGTATTGCCTTTCACTCATTCAAATGGATTTCGTTTCAGTGCTGATTAAGTGCAATTTTACAGAGCTTTAGTGTTTTTTCTTTGATTTTTGACCTCTGGAGTGGAAATTAAATCCCGGTTGCCTATCGATCCATGCCCCTGACATTCACACAGTCGTGCATTTCAATTGGCCTAAAATTGAAATAATCTGACGTTGGATTCTCACATTATTCGGTAATTTAATTTTTGATTTCAGTCGAAGTCGCGAAATGTGTTGTGTGTTGCTTTAATATATTCTTGTCAGCGAGCACCGACGCGAAGGCTTGGGCGTATTCCAAACGGATCTACGGCTGTTTTGTAGACTTGGAAAAGGCACACGGATACGTACGGGATTGTTGGTCCCCTTTTGTGGGCCATGCAGTCTCTATACACAAATCTCAGCAGCAGCTGTGTTCGGGTTATGCTAAATCAACATATTTTACCGTAGGCATTGGATTTTGCCAAGTATGCGTCTAGCTAGGACACTAGCTGCTGTCCAGAAACTAAATGCGGTTTCCCTGACCCAATCCGCATTTAGTTTCTGGACACTAGCTGCTGTCCAGAAACTAAATGCGGTTTCCCTGACCCAATCCGCATTTAGTTTCTGGACAGCAGCTAGTGTCCAGAAACTAAATGCGGTTTCCCTGACCCAAGCTTCTGGACAGCAGCTAGTGTCCAGAAACTAAATGCGGTTTCCCTGACCCAATCCGCATTTAGTTTCTGGACACTAGCTGCTGTCCAGAAACTAAATGCGGTTTCCCTGACCCAATCCGCATTTAGTTTCTGGACACTAGCTGCTGTCCAGAAGCTAAACGCGGTTTCCCTGACCCAATCCGCATTTAGTTTCTGGACACTAGCTGCTGTCCAGAAACTAAATGCGGTTCCGCAGACCCAATCCGCATTTAGTTTCTGGACACTAGCTGCTGTCCAGAAGCTAAACGCGGTTTCCCTGACCCAATCCGCATTTAGTTTCTGGACACTAGCTGCTGTCCAGAAGCTAAACGCGGTTTCCCTGACCCAATCCGCATTTAGTTTCTGGACACTAGCTGCTGTCCAGAAACTAAATGCGGTTCCGCAGACCCAATCCGCATTTAGTTTCTGGACACTAGCTGCTGTCCAGAAACTAAATGCGGTTCCCCTGACCCAATCCGCATTTAGTTTCTGGACACTAGCCGCTGTCCAGAAACTAAATGCGGTTCCGCAGACCCAATCCGCATTTAGTTTCTGGACACTAGCTGCTGTCCAGAAACTAAATGCGGTTTCCCTGACCCAATCTGCATTTAGTTTCTGGACACTAGCTGCTGTCCAGAAACTAAATGCGGTTTCCCTGACCCAATCCGCATTTAGTTTCTGGACAGCAGCTAGTGTCCAGAAACTAAATGCGGTTTCCCTGACCCAAGCTTCTGGACAGCAGCTAGTGTCCAGAAACTAAATGCGGTTTCCCTGACCCAATCCGCATTTAGTTTCTGGACACTAGCTGCTGTCCAGAAACTAAATGCGGTTTCCCTGACCCAATCCGCATTTAGTTTCTGGACAGCAGCTAGTGTCCAGAAACTAAATGCGGTTTCCCTGACCCAAGCTTCTGGACAGCAGCTAGTGTCCAGAAACTAAATGCGGTTTCCCTGACCCAATCCGCATTTAGTTTCTGGACACTAGCTGCTGTCCAGAAACTAAATGCGGTTTCCCTGACCCAATCCGCATTTAGTTTCTGGACACTAGCTGCTGTCCAGAAGCTAAACGCGGTTTCCCTGACCCAATCCGCATTTAGTTTCTGGACACTAGCTGCTGTCCAGAAGCTAAACGCGGTTTCCCTGACCCAATCCGCATTTAGTTTCTGGACACTAGCTGCTGTCCAGAAACTAAATGCGGTTTCCCTGACCCAATCCGCATTTAGTTTCTGGACACTAGCTGCTGTCCAGAAGCTAAACGCGGTTTCCCTGACCCAATCCGCATTTAGTTTCTGGACACTAGCTGCTGTCCAGAAGCTAAACGCGGTTTCCCTGACCCAATCCGCATTTAGTTTCTGGACACTAGCTGCTGTCCAGAAACTAAATGCGGTTTCCCTGACCCAATCCGCATTTAGTTTCTGGACACTTGCTGCTGTCCAGAAACTAAATGCGGTTCCGCAGACCCAATCCGCATTTAGTTTCTGGACACTAGCTGCTGTCCAGAAACTAAATGCGGTTTCCCTGACCCAATCCGCATTTAGTTTCTGGACACTAGCCGCTGTCCAGAAACTAAATGCGGTTCCGCATACCCAATCCGCATTTAGTTTCTGGACACTAGCTGCTGTCCCAATCCGCATTTAGTTTCTGGACACTAGCTGCTGTCCAGAAACTAAATGCGGTTCGGCAGACCCAATCCGCATTTAGTTTCTGGACACTAGCTGCTGTCCAGAAACTAAATGCGGTTTCCCTGACCCAATCCGCATTTAGTTTCTGGACACTAGCCGCTGTCCAGAAACTAAATGCGGTTCCGCAGACCCAATCCGCATTTAGTTTCTGGACACTAGCTGCTGTCCAGAAACTAAATGCGGTTCGGCAGACCCAATCCGCATTTAGTTTCTGGACACTAGCTGCTGTCCAGAAACTAAATGCGGTTTCCCTGACCCAATCCGCATTTAGTTTCTGGACACTAGCTGCTGTCCAGAAACTAAATGCGGTTCCGCAGACCCAATCCGCATTTAGTTTCTGGACACTAGCTGCTGTCCAGAAACTAAATGCGGTTTCCCTGACCCAATCCGCATTTAGTTTCTGGACACTAGCTGCTGTCCAGAAACTAAATGCGGTTCCGCAGACCCAATCCGAATTTAGTTTCTGGACACTAGCTGCTGTCCAGAAACTAAATGCGGTTTCCCTGACCCAATCCGCATTTAGTTTCTGGACACTAGCCGCTGTCCAGAAACTAAATGCGGTTCCGCAGACCCAATCCGCATTTAGTTTCTGGACACTAGCTGCTGTCCAGAAACTAAATGCGGTTTCCCTGACACATTCCGTATTTGGTTTCTGGACAGCAGCTAGTGTCCAGAAACTAAATGCGGTTTCCCTGACCCAATCCGCATTTAGTTTCTGGACACTAGCCGCTGTCCAGAAACTAAATGCGGTTCCGCAGACCCAATCCGCATTTAGTTTCTGGACACTAGCTGCTGTCCAGAAACTAAATGCGGTTCGGCAGACCCAATCCGCATTTAGTTTCTGGACACTAGCTGCTGTCCAGAAACTAAATACGGTTTCCCTGACCCAATCCGCATTTAGTTTCTGGACACTAGCCGCTGTCCAGAAACTAAATGCGGTTCCGCAGACCCAATCCGCATTTAGTTTCTGGACACTAGCTGCTGTCCAGAAACTAAATGCGGTTTCCCTGACACATTCCGTATTTGGTTTCTGGACAGCAGCTAGTGTCCAGAAACTAAATGCGGTTTCCCTGACCCAATCCGCATTTAGTTTCTGGACACTAGCCGCTGTCCAGAAACTAAATGCGGTTCCGCAGACCCAATCCGCATTTAGTTTCTGGACACTAGCTGCTGTCCAGAAACTAAATGCGGTTCGGCAGACCCAATCCGCATTTAGTTTCTGGACACTAGCTGCTGTCCAGAAACTAAATACGGTTTCCCTGACCCAATCCGCATTTAGTTTCTGGACACTAGCCGCTGTCCAGAAACTAAATGCGGTTCCGCAGACCCAATCCGCATTTAGTTTCTGGACACTAGCTGCTGTCCAGAAACTAAATGCGGTTTCCCTGACACATTCCGTATTTGGTTTCTGGACAGCAGCTAGTGTCCAGAAACTAAATGCGGTTTCCCTGACCCAATCCGCATTTAGTTTCTGGACACTAGCTGCTGTCCAGAAACTAAATGCGGTTCCGCAGACCCAATCCGCATTTAGTTTCTGGACACTAGCTGCTGTCCAGAAACTAAATGCGGTTTCCCTGACCCAATCCGCATTTAGTTTCTGGACACTAGCCGCTGTCCAGAAACTAAATGCGGTTCCGCAGACCCAATCCGCATTTAGTTTCTGGACACTAGCTGCTGTCCAGAAACTAAATGCGGTTCGGCAGACCCAATCCGCATTTAGTTTCTGGACACTAGCTGCTGTCCAGAAACTAAATACGGTTTCCCTGACCCAATCCGCATTTAGTTTCTGGACACTAGCCGCTGTCCAGAAACTAAATGCGGTTCCGCAGACCCAATCCGCATTTAGTTTCTGGACACTAGCTGCTGTCCAGAAACTAAATGCGGTTTCCCTGACCCAATCCGCATTTAGTTTCTGGACACTAGCCGCTGTCCAGAAACTAAATGCGGTTCCGCAGACCCAATCCGCATTTAGTTTCTGGACACTAGCTGCTGTCCAGAAACTAAATGCGGTTTCCCTGACCCAATCCGCATTTAGTTTCTGGACACTAGCTGCTGTCCAGAAACTAAATGCGGTTTCCCTGACCCAATCCGCATTTAGTTTCTGGACACTAGCTGCTGTCCAGAAACTAAATGCATTTTCCCTGACCCAATCCGCATTTAGTTTCGGGACACTAGCTGCTGTCCAGAAACTAAATGCGGTTCCGCAGACCCAATCCGCATTTAGTTTCTGGACACTAGCTGCTGTCCAGAAACTAAATGCGGTTTCCCTGACCCAATCCGCATTTAGTTTCGGGACACTAGCTGCTGTCCAGAAACTAAATGCGGTTCCGCAGACCCAATCCGCATTTAGTTTCTGGACACTAGCTGCTGTCCAGAAACTAAATGCGGTTCGGCAGACCCAATCCGCATTTAGTTTCTGGACACTAGCCGCTGTCCAGAAACTAAATGCGGTTCCGCAGACCCAATCCGCATTTAGTTTCTGGACAGCAGCTAGTGTCAGCGGTTTCCCTGACCCAATCCGCATTTAGTTTCTGGACACTAGCTGCTGTCCAGAAACTAAATGCGGTTCCGCAGACCCAATCCGCATTTAGTTTCTGGACACTAGCTGCTGTCCAGAAACTAAATGCGGTTTCCCTGACCCAATCCGCATTTAGTTTCTGGACACTAGCCGCTGTCCAGAAACTAAATGCGGTTCCGCTGTCCGCTGCAGACCCAATCCGCATTTAGTTTCTGGACACTAGCTGCTGTCCAGAAACTAAATGCGGTTTCCCTGACCCAATCCGCATTTAAATGCGGTTTCGTTGACCCAATCCGCATTTAGTTTCTGGACACTAGCTGCTGTCCAGAAACTAAATGCGGTTTCCCTGACCCAATCCGCATTTAGTTTCTGGACACTAGCTGCTGTCCAGAAACTAAATGCGGTTCCGCAGACCCAATCCGTATTTAGTTTCTGGACACTAGCTGCTGTCCAGAAACTAAATGCGGTTCCGCAGACATAATCCGCATTTAGTTTATGGACACCATCTAGTGTCCAGAAACTAAATGCGGTTTCGTTGACCCAATCCGCATTTAGTTTCTGGACACTAGCTGCTGTCCAGAAACTAAATGCGGTTTCCCTGACCCAATCCGCATTTAGTTTCTGGACACTAGCTGCTGTCCAGAAACTAAATGCGGTTCCGCAGACCCAATCCGCATTTAGTTTCTGGACACTAGCTGTTGTCCAGAAACAAAATGCGGTTTCCCTGACACAATCCGTATTTGGTTTCTGGACAGCAGCTAGTGTCCAGAAACTAAATGCGGTTTCCCTGACCCAATCCGCATTTAGTTTCTGGACACTAGCTGCTGTCCAGAAACTAAATGCGGTTCCGCAGACCCAATCCGCATTTAGTTTCTGGACACTAGCTGCTGTCCAGAAACTAAATGCGGTTTCCCTGACCCAATCCGCATTTAGTTTCTGGACACTAGCCGCTGTCCAGAAACTAAATGCGGTTCCGCAGACCCAATCCGCATTTAGTTTCTGGACACTAGCTGCTGTCCAGAAACTAAATGCGGTTTCCCTGACCCAATCCGCATTTAGTTTCTGGACACTAGCCGCTGTCCAGAAACTAAATGCGGTTCCGCAGACCCAATCCGCATTTAGTTTCTGGAGACTAGCTGCTGTCCAGAAACTAAATGCGGTTTCCCTGACACAATCCGTATTTGGTTTCTGGACAGCAGCTAGTGTCCAGAAACTAAATGCGGTTTCCCTGACCCAATCCGCATTTAGTTTCTGGACACTAGCTGCTGTCCAGAAACTAAATGCGGTTCCGCAGACCCAATCCGCATTTAGTTTCTGGACACTAGCTGCTGTCCAGAAACTAAATGCGGTTTCCCTGACCCAATCCGCATTTAGTTTCTGGACACTAGCTGCTGTCCAGAAACTAAATGCGGTTTCGTTGACCCAATCCGCATTTAGTTTCTGGACACTAGCTGCTGTCCAGAAACTAAATGCGGTTTCCCTGACCCAATCCGCATTTAGTTTCTGGACACTAGCCGCTGTCCAGAAACTAAATGCGGTTCCGCTGTCCGCTGCAGACCCAATCCGCATTTAGTTTCTGGACACTAGCTGCTGTCCAGAAACTAAATGCGGTTTCCCTGACCCAATCCGCATTTAAATGCGGTTTCGTTGACCCAATCCGCATTTAGTTTCTGGACACTAGCTGCTGTCCAGAAACTAAATGCGGTTTCCCTGACCCAATCCGCATTTAGTTTCTGGACACTAGCTGCTGTCCAGAAACTAAATGCGGTTCCGCAGACCCAATCCGTATTTAGTTTCTGGACACTAGCTGCTGTCCAGAAACTAAATGCGGTTCCGCAGACATAATCCGCATTTAGTTTATGGACACCATCTAGTGTCCAGAAACTAAATGCGGTTTCGTTGACCCAATCCGCATTTAGTTTCTGGACACTAGCTGCTGTCCAGAAACTAAATGCGGTTTCCCTGACCCAATCCGCATTTAGTTTCTGGACACTAGCTGCTGTCCAGAAACTAAATGCGGTTCCGCAGACCCAATCCGCATTTAGTTTCTGGACACCATCTAGTGTCCAGAAACTAAATGCGGTTTCCCTGACCCAATCCGCATTTAGTTTCTGGACACTAGCTGCTGTCCAGAAACTAAATGCGGTTCCGCAGACCCAATCCGCATTTAGTTTCTGGACACTAGCTGTTGTCCAGAAACAAAATGCGGTTTCCCTGACACAATCCGTATTTGGTTTCTGGACAGCAGCTAGTGTCCAGAAACTAAATGCGGTTTCCCTGACCCAATCCGCATTTAGTTTCTGGACACTAGCTGCTGTCCAGAAACTAAATGCGGTTCCGCAGACCCAATCCGCATTTAGTTTCTGGACACTAGCTGCTGTCCAGAAACTAAATGCGGTTCGGCAGACCCAATCCGCATTTAGTTTCTGGACACTAGCTGCTGTCCAGAAACTAAATGCGGTTTCCCTGACCCAATCCGCATTTAGTTTCTGGACACTAGCCGCTGTCCAGAAACTAAATGCGGTTCCGCAGACCCAATCCGCATTTAGTTTCTGGAGACTAGCTGCTGTCCAGAAACTAAATGCGGTTTCCCTGACACAATCCGTATTTGGTTTCTGGACAGCAGCTAGTGTCCAGAAACTAAATGCGGTTTCCCTGACCCAATCCGCATTTAGTTTCTGGACACTAGCTGCTGTCCAGAAACTAAATGCGGTTCGGCAGACCCAATCCGCATTTAGTTTCTGGACACTAGCTGCTGTCCAGAAACTAAATGCGGTTTCCCTGACCCAATCCGCATTTAGTTTCTGGACACTAGCCGCTGTCCAGAAACTAAATGCGGTTCCGCAGACCCAATCCGCATTTAGTTTCTGGACACTAGCTGCTGTCCAGAAACTAAATGCGGTTTCCCTGACCCAGTCCGCATTTAGTTTCTGGACACTAGCCGCTGTCCAGAAACTAAATGCGGTTCCGCAGACCCAATCCGCATTTAGTTTCTGGAGACTAGCTGCTGTCCAGAAACTAAATGCGGTTTCCCTGACACAATCCGTATTTGGTTTCTGGACAGCAGCTAGTGTCCAGAAACTAAATGCGGTTTCCCTGACCCAATCCGCATTTAGTTTCTGGACACTAGCTGCTGTCCAGAAACTAAATGCGGTTTCCCTGACCCAATCCGCATTTAGTTTCTGGACACTAGCTGCTGTCCAGAAACTAAATGCGGTTTCGTTGACCCAATCCGCATTTAGTTTCTGGACACTAGCTGCTGTCCAGAAACTAAATGCGGTTTCCCTGACCCAATCCGCATTTAGTTTCTGGACACTAGCCGCTGTCCAGAAACTAAATGCGGTTCCGCTGTCCGCTGCAGACCCAATCCGCATTTAGTTTCTGGACACTAGCTGCTGTCCAGAAACTAAATGCGGTTTCCCTGACCCAATCCGCATTTAAATGCGGTTTCGTTGACCCAATCCGCATTTAGTTTCTGGACACTAGCTGCTGTCCAGAAACTAAATGCGGTTTCCCTGACCCAATCCGCATTTAGTTTCTGGACACTAGCTGCTGTCCAGAAACTAAATGCGGTTCCGCAGACCCAATCCGTATTTAGTTTCTGGACACTAGCTGCTGTCCAGAAACTAAATGCGGTTCCGCAGACATAATCCGCATTTAGTTTATGGACACCATCTAGTGTCCAGAAACTAAATGCGGTTTCGTTGACCCAATCCGCATTTAGTTTCTGGACACTAGCTGCTGTCCAGAAACTAAATGCGGTTTCCCTGACCCAATCCGCATTTAGTTTCTGGACACTAGCTGCTGTCCAGAAACTAAATGCGGTTCCGCAGACCCAATCCGCATTTAGTTTCTGGACACCATCTAGTGTCCAGAAACTAAATGCGGTTTCCCTGACCCAATCCGCATTTAGTTTCTGGACACTAGCTGCTGTCCAGAAACTAAATGCGGTTCCGCAGACCCAATCCGCATTTAGTTTCTGGACACTAGCTGCTGTCCAGAAACTAAATGCGGTTCGGCAGACCCAATCCGCATTTAGTTTCTGGACACTAGCTGCTGTCCAGAAACTAAATGCGGTTTCCCTGACCCAATCCGCATTTAGTTTCTGGACACTAGCCGCTGTCCAGAAACTAAATGCGGTTCCGCAGACCCAATCCGCATTTAGTTTCTGGACACTAGCTGCTGTCCAGAAACTAAATGCGGTTTCCCTGACCCAATCCGCATTTAGTTTCTGGACACTAGCCGCTGTCCAGAAACTAAATGCGGTTCCGCAGACCCAATCCGCATTTAGTTTCTGGAGACTAGCTGCTGTCCAGAAACTAAATGCGGTTTCCCTGACACAATCCGTATTTGGTTTCTGGACAGCAGCTAGTGTCCAGAAACTAAATGCGGTTTCCCTGACCCAATCCGCATTTAGTTTCTGGACACTAGCTGCTGTCCAGAAACTAAATGCGGTTCCGCAGACCCAATCCGCATTTAGTTTCTGGACACTAGCTGCTGTCCAGAAACTAAATGCGGTTTCCCTGACCCAATCCGCATTTAGTTTCTGGACACTAGCTGCTGTCCAGAAACTAAATGCGGTTTCGTTGACCCAATCCGCATTTAGTTTCTGGACACTAGCTGCTGTCCAGAAACTAAATGCGGTTTCCCTGACCCAATCCGCATTTAGTTTCTGGACACTAGCTGCTGTCCAGAAACTAAATGCGGTTCCGCAGACCCAATCCGCATTTAGTTTCTGGACACCATCTAGTGTCCAGAAACTAAATGCGGTTTCCCTGACCCAATCCGCATTTAGTTTCTGGACACTAGCTGCTGTCCAGAAACTAAATGCGGTTTCCCTGACCCAATCCGCATTTAGTTTCTGGACACTAGCCGCTGTCCAGAAACTAAATGCGGTTCCGCAGACCCAATCCGCATTTAGTTTCTGGACACTAGCTGCTGTCCAGAAACTAAATGCGGTTTCCCTGACCCAATCCGCATTTAGTTTCTGGACACTAGCTGCTGTCCAGAAACTAAATGCGGTTCCGCAGACCCAATCCGCATTTAGTTTCTGGACACTAGCTGCTGTCCAGAAACTAAATGCGGTTCCGCAGACCCAATCCGCATTTAGTTTCTGGACACTAGCTGCTGTCCAGAAACTAAATGCGGTTTCCCTGACCCAATCCGCATTTAGTTTCTGGACACTAGCTGCAGTAAGAGAGCTTCATGTGGAATGATATTTTTTTGTTAGATAAGTGGTGCTTACCACTGATTATTCTCTACTTTGTGAATTTAGCTTATATTCTCGTTCGGCTCATAAAGGTGTTGTTAAAGTCCCCCCTAGAAGGCGCCCTAAGTCCTATTAATAAATTCACAAAGCACCCTAAAGCCGATGTCATTATCAACGCAATATTAGCCCACATCTGATTTCTGCACAATAATCCCGCGAGCAGCTCCCGAAGAAGCACAGGCGAAAAAAGAAAATACCTACGGTTGAGCAATTGAAATCCCCCTCACGCAGTCAGGTGACACGACCCAAATGTACACCGCCATTGGCACGTACGAAAACGCAACGTGCCGCTCCGTTCACTGCAGCACTGCCTGCACGCACTTTAATATCCTTTCAGAGATCAGAGGACGTGACTGTATTAGCAAGGTACACCGCCGACGCCGACGCTGACGGCGACGCCACCATCACCAGCACACGGTGCTCCGAATTTCCTAAGAAAATTCAATATTCAATATCAATTCAAGATTATTATAACTCATGGGGGGTGTTTCACCTCGACAGCCAGCCAGGGGGAGAGCACTCCCACTCCCTCACTGATCGAATAAAAAATCCATCTCCATTGGTCCCTTTCATCGTCCTGCTAGTTTCGTCCTGAATGGATGATATAAATTCAGTTTACGGGAAGTGTGCGGCCAGGAAATGTATCTATTTCACATGTAGCTGCTACTTATTCAGCATCCTTATCCAGGGTGTGAACCAACATTTACCCAAATCCCACCGGAGGCGATGGCGATGGCGGCGGTGGTAGTGTGCAAATGCCACACCGCTGCATAGGACGAGGCAACTACTCGATTTACAGGACGTACCAGCTCGCCCTGCAGCCGCGCCGCATTCGCCACAGTGCAGCGCCTCTAAGTGCAGTCCCAGAAAAGATGCCGCATCTTCAATTTTACATAAAAATGGATTTACGGGAAATATACTTTTAAGTACCCCGCCGAATGTGCCATAAACTCGTTCGCTCGCTCCCTCTGCGGACTGACAAAATGCAAGAAAAGAACGACTTCCCCGGAGTGCCTGAATGCTTCGGGCGCAAGTGGGTGGATGCATGTCCTCCGGCGAAATTAACAAAAAAAAAAAAAAGCACCAACCTACTCACTACTTCATCTCCCATGGAGGTGTCTATGCATTCCTTTTGGCAGTGGAAGATTTATGGTCTCGTTTTGTCAACTTTTGATATTGTTCGGTCGTTGTCGCTGCAGCCTGGGACGTATCAACAACTGGATGCCGACGAGCGTGGGCACATGGGTGGCGGTGGGGGTGGGGGAAAGTTTAAGTCTCCCCCGGGCTTTATCTGCATCGTGATGGCGGCGTTTGCTCCACTTGGATCACTTAGTATGTGGGGTATGCAAATTCGAATCTTTTGTAATTGTGTGCAGCTGCTGTGTGAAGTATAGTTGCAGCTGTCTACATTGCCAAGGATGGCACGGGTTTTTATGGGACGTGAGTGGATCTCCTTAAACGCAAGGACAGACATTCTTCGCGTGGATTTCGTACCCCATGCAGAGTTGAACTCTGCTGAGTGAATGTAACAACATTGTGTGCACTTCTTAAGAAAGATTGCATTCTTTATTAGGTTTGTGGTTCGTGCAGCAGACTGTGGGCTGTTTTCTTGATTCGCGGCGTTGCAGTCAAAACGAAGGCTGAAACTACTTTATTCTGGTATTTTGATTTCAATTAGGGAAGCCACTCTTAGCCCCAAATTCAGTTTACTGGCTCAGTTTTCAGTTTAACCAAATTCCAAGATTGCCAATTTGCCGGGCGCACGAGGAGCATTGGAGAAAGGCGGATGCAGGGAGAAAATGGGGTGCCATCAATTAAATGTTTGTCTGTTTGCTTCTGCACGATACACTTGTGAGCTGTTAAACCGATCGTTATGAATTGTTCGCTCTGTATTGTGAACGGTACGGAACTTCAACTGGCCATGGGAAGGACAGGGTGTGTCCAAGCAGGTGATAGCTATGCTTAATCACTTTCTGATTGGATTTTTCACCTGATACATCTTAAATAAAATTAATAGAAAAACCATGCACGGAGTTCGTCCTTGGTTCTATTATCTGGTAGTGTACATTTTATATAAACTCTTCTGAATAGGGTGCAAGGTTTTTGCCTACTCAGGCGACGTTGAGTTTCTCCTCTGGAAATATATTTCTATCCACGATCAAGGATATTATGCAGTCGGCCCTCTTCGAGATAAATGGATTAGTGAATGCGACCTGGATGTCGATCCGCGAGTTTGAACTTGTTCTCCTCACCACTAAATATCTGGATAATATCCTGGACACGAAGATAAGCCGACAACTAAACATCCATGAACGTGTCAAAAAGCCAACCGAGGCATTACACGGCGGGCCAACTACAAGTTTCTTTTCAAAAAATTAAGTAAAATTAACAAAATTAAGTTATGTCCATGTATTGTGGCTTTATTAGTAAGAACAAACATTCCCATCAATTATGAAATACAACATTGATCAAGTGGCTGCCTTAACTGGCTTCGCAGTAGCGCATTCTGTCACTCCAATTTACCAAGACCTTGTTGATGGTTTCGGGCCGTAGCTCACGGATTGCTTGGATGATATTGGCTTGAATCGTTTCCAGATTGCTGCCATAACATTGGTCCTCCACGGTGCGACACAAAAAAAAAGGCCAAATTGGTCAACTCCCAGCTCCGGGTGGCCAATTGAAATCGAAAAAACGGCTGATAGCACGATTTGGGAATTTGGTGCGCAAAAGATCGATTGTGGCATGGGCTGTGTGGAACGGCGCGCAATCATGCATAAACAGGGGAACGGCCAAATCAATGTCTTCAATTTCAGTAAAAAAAAATTGGCTAACTTCACTCTGTAACGCCCACCGTTGACCGAAACGTTGTTCTCAGCCACATTTTCGAAAAAGGCCACAGCAGTCACTTTCTCATCTATGCTTACCGTAGCCGGGGAGCGCTATGGACAACCAAATCCGTAGCTCCGAACATACCCCTCAATCTTCCGCCTATAGACTAAATCAGCAGGCAGACAGCGCCAGTACGGCGATCCGATTGAAAATGCTGCAAATGTGAAAGCACTCTTTTCTGGATTACTATCAGATACAGATTAGGCCCTTTTCTTCGTCGAAAATTCATCGAAATTATGCCTTGCAATGGTTTGCTTTTGACGTTCCAACTGCTTTGTTACTCTTGCTTTGCAAAGTTTGCAGGAATTTTGTACTTCCTGGTGAAGACTACTAGCTTTGGTTTCTGCGGGTTAACAACTATGCCGAGCTAAGTATTAAGAGTCATCATCATCGTCGTCATCTTCAATGACTCAGATTATCCATCCACTCTATTCTTTGCAATCGCCTCTAACTCATCAAGAGTTATGCCCAAGCGGAACTAAGTGAGGAATTGGTCAAACCACCTCGTCTGGGTTCTGCCAAGTCGTCGCCTACTACGCCTGATGAATTATCAGACAATGCATATCTTGGAAGTCGAGGTGGTGGGAAGAAACAGTTGCTCAACGTTGAATTCTTCGCCATATCACCCACAACAGCACTGAGAGGTACCATCGCTGCAGCTTGTATTCACGATCCTACTTTTTCGGTAACTACCTAAACATTGAGGAAAGTTGGAACAAAAATTCTGACTTAAAAACCGCTGACCACAGCCAGACCAAGCTGTCTTGCGTCCGCGATGACTTGGTTTTTATACCGGCGATTCGATCTTCTTCATTTTCTCCAACCTGGAGGCTCCGATTCACATTAGTTGGAGCATTAATATTCATGCACTCGATGCGACCGAGCCAGTGCAGTCGACGGATTTTTATCTGCCAAACTATATCCACATCTTGATACAGCTCGTAGAGTTCGCGGTTGTGTCTTCTCTTCCATCCACCTTCCTCGCAGACGGGACCATATATCCGATGTAGACTTCGAACATAGAAGGCGCCATATAATAAATCTATGCTGCTTCGCTTATCGTCCAGCTTTCTGTTCCATATGGCAGGACTGGTAAAATAAGAGTAAGTACTGTAAAGTATGATTTTCGTCCATCGAGTCGGCAGTTGCCAATTTCAACCCTAAAGAGTGTCGCAAAATTAAAGGCTTCCATTGCGTGATCGAAAAGCCCAGTAATGGCCACTGATGATTAGGTCAATGGATAGACGCGCAGATGGCTTCCTCGTAGCCATCGTGTCTTGATCTTATCCAGCCATTGAGGGGATTTTACTTAGTTCCTGCAGGTCGGGGAAGACATGTTCTCTCAGTGGCTTGTGCATCAACTGACAGAGGCTGGGGCAGTGGCAGTGATAGTGAAGAGTTTCCTCTTTTTCTTCTTCATCACCACAGCCTCCGCATATGAAGTCATGGGTAAATCCAGGAGATGTGACTGGCCGGGGGAGGAGTTCTTGGGCATCGGCGAGCAAGAGAATATAACTGGATAGCCAGCTGCACTCTTTTTCGACTCGATTGGCTAGTCCCCCGCTTCACTGACCTGGCAGCGTTTACAGCGGTGCGCGGTCATTGCCAGAGTCTTGACGTCCTCGCTCTTTGGTGATTGATTATGATTCAAGGGGGTTTCGTCAGTTCTTCAGCACACCTGACTTCCTGTGGAGCAGCATTTGGGCAGGTAGCTAATGGCTGTTCTGTACACTGAAACGCTTCCTTCGGATTGACCCGAGCGGGGCGCAGCAGCAGATGACTGGTCCAACCCTTTCCAAGTCTTCTCTAGGAAATCAAGCGCTCTTTGAAGTCTCATCATCGCTGAACCTATGAATCGTCTGAACGCAGTTGCGGATTTTACACCGCTGGGCGATTGCAGACGATATTTAGTGTTTGAATGAGCTGGCGACGGAATGGGAGTCATCATTCACTATGATTAGGTCAGTTGGGCCAACCTCTACGTCTTCGTTACCAGCTGGTGATTGTGGAAGGATGTCCTCATCCTCTTTCGTTAAGAATAGTCCGGTTTAAAGTCGCGTTTTAAGGAGGTCACAGATGCCCAACTCAATTCCATCAGTGTTCCTTGAAGGTTTTGGGTCTTGGGTGTTATTTTTGTTCCCACGAGTAAGTGGCAAGGAGATGTTAAACTGTACTCACCCTCTTTGTACAGTGAAGGGGAATAATGTTGAAACCGGATTAGTCCAGGTATCCGGGCATCCAGCCCTAAATCCACACCAAACAATGACATGGTGTGTATGATGAACTACCAATTGACAAACTGTTTTTATTTGTTCAGTGGTGCCAACAATTTACTGCACAAATGGCGGCATATTCAAATCTTGAGTTAATATTGGGACACCCTTTACTACGGATGTCGTCTGTGTTCAGTTCAGTTCAACTGTACCTGCATGAATGCAAATAAAACCGCGTCCTTTTTCGTTTTAAAAACCGTCCTTCCACTGTTCCAAGGGGAAAGTTTCCCTGAAATCGGCATGGCCTCGATGATGTCCTCTTGGAATTCCATAATGACAATCAATTCCGTGATCTCCACACAGTCACACAGCACTTCGCAGGAATTCGTAACTCCACTGAGGTGAAAAATAACGCAAGAATGTCATTCGCCATCGTGGCACCCCCTCCATCCCATACACACGCCGGGAACCAGCGGAAAGTTGTCAGGAATGCCGCCTTTACAGCAAATTGTTCAGCAAGAAATATGTAATTTAATCTCTCAGATGAAATATTAAAATTGTTTCGAAATACTTTTTCCATTCATCCGCGCGCTGCCAAGTAAATACGATTGTGTGTCAGTAGATTTTTTTTTTCATATTTTCCTGTCCTCCTGCCTTCGCTACGTCTTGCCGCGTCGCATCGTTAGAAACTTTTGATTGGCATTCCCGTTTGATAAAGTGGAAGTGAGAGAGTATTCCGCACGGACATGAATGTTTCATCCAGGTGCCGGGCGCTCGGGTGGTGAACGGAGCATTTCTCCCTTCTGATGTCACACGTGAGCCCTTTATCACGGGGTTTGACGTGGTTTTGACGCGTCAACGTCGCATTTGGGTGCGTGTCGAGAGATCTTGAGATCTCAGCCGTTTCAGCGACATAAGATAAATGAGGAATTTTTGTGTTTTTCCTCCTTTTTTTCATCGGGCATCAGTGTGTTGAATTTCAAATGTTTTCTTGCGACGATGCATGAAAGGCTGATAAATTGATTGCGCACCACTCTTTATCTCTTTGCCATGAGTGCTTGTTCGTCTGCCCGAACACAAGCCGCGCGTTGTTCATGCCCAATCTTGGACTCAATTAAATCTCTGGAATGCAACTTAGAACATATTAGACAAGTAGTCTGAAAAGATGTAGTTGAGGGCTGCTTTCCTCGCTTTTTGAGTAAGAGTACAGTCGCTCCACTTTGGCAGTTGTCAGGCATTTCGTCATGTTCACATTATGCACTTACTGTCAAGCTGCATTGAGTAGCCACGAACATCTTTAGACTGCAGTTAGAAGTATCTGTCATCAGTTGTCATCGAAGGTTTCTGGGGAACCCATTGAACTCCTTCTGAATTTGATAACACCTTTGGAAGGTTATTTATTCGTTTTAAACATGGGTTAGGTTTGCTGTGTGGGTTGACAGGGGTTAAGCCAAGTCTCAGGTAGGTCCTGTTGGACCCATTGTGATGCCCATGGGGGAATATAACCTCCTAACTCCTACTTCGTGCTTCGTGCTCGTCGCGGTGTTGTTCAGTCATCCAGATATCCTTACAAACCTGAAACGAGATTTCAGAAAGGTATTTCTTAGATCTTGAAGGTCTTGGAAGAAATGTTTTCCCAGTGTACTTTATCTCTTCTGTCAGAGATGGAGGAGTATCCCCTTTTTCTTCTTCGTCACCGCAGCCTTCGCATATAAAGTCGTTGCTAAGTTCCATTTTCATTTGATGGTACTTCAAATGGTTATGTGTAGTAAGCGCTCCAACTACCACCGCAAGCACTGAAAGCGTTTGTCGGTTTTTGCCCTATTCATCCTTGGTCATTGCACCCGAGTTATCACGTATGTAGGTGGTTAGTGAGTTCCCTCTTTTATTCGCTTCTTCTATGATCGTGTCATCCTAGGATTGACTGGGATGGGTCGATGTCGGCCCCTTTTCTGGCAAGTTCATCCGCTGCTGCATTGCCGGCTATATCCCTGTGACCCGGACGCATAGAGTAATCGAGTGCTCTGCGCTGAGAATCTTGAGCTCTTCACAGCAGCATGCGACCAGCTTCTACTTGATTTCTGTTCCAACTTTGAAATCATTCGTTGACCGCCAGGACCTCCACTTGCCATTGGCATTTTTAACAATTCGGAGAAAATGCCGGTTCTCTTTCCACCTTCGAACCATCCGTGTATACATGGATGGTGGAATTGTTGATGGTTTAATTTACGGTCCATTCCTCCCTTGTGGAGAAATTACATCAGAAAGGGATCTAGAAATCATGGAACGTAGAAATATAGCAGCTTTCGACTTGGTCAATTTGTAGTCAGTGGAATTTGGCTGATCCTTATTGCGTTCTTTGCAGCAGTCATCTGAATGTAGAGGTCCAGGGGAAGTAGATTTAATAATGCCTCGAGGCCTGTTGTTTTTGTTATGCGGACTTTTTTTCCCCTCATTTCTTTCTAAATATCCTAGTTCTTATGTACAGGTTAGCACGACGCCTTCATGACTCCTTCATTAATATTTAATTTTTTAACTGAGTTCCCTACCTAGTACCATTCCGAGGAATTTTTGCACTATCAGGCAGGGTGAGAGGAGTTCCCACAATTACGGGTAGTCGGAATTCCGGAATGACCCTTTTGTTGGAAAAATGGACCAACACAAACAGCAAGCATATTTGAGCAAGAGAAATATAAAACATTATTTGCATTAAGTGACTCAAATTCATCGTGTTCCTGTGAAGCAAGTACCAATGCTATCCTTCTAATTTCTTTTTAATTTCTTGCTTGTTATTTAGAGAATCTTTTTGGTAAGTTTGAACCTAGTACGACCTCAGCAAATGGTAGTAATTACCGACTTGCTTGAATGCCTTAGAATTATCCGTTTTTTTATATTACAACTTGGTGCAGAGTTTTCAAAATGTATCCGCATGTGTGTGTTATTTATTACCTTCTCCGCACTATATACTTCCAGAATCCTATTATGGTACCACATGAGTGCAAGCATACTTAAACTTCTGATACACTCAAAAGAGATAATTCAAGCCTGCATACTGTCACTTGGTCAATTGTCCGAGGAAGCCCAAGAAGCGTGGAATAAGGAAATATCATCTCTTTGCCAAGAGCGCACTTTAACACAAGTCACATTGTTCATCCGCAATCTTGGATTCGAGCATATCTCTAGAATGCTTCGAAGGACACACTAGCCTTCACAGGTAGACTGAAAAGATGACATGACAGCGTCCTTCCTCGTCTCCAGAAAGGGGACAATCGGTACATTTTGCCAGTTGTCAGGCATTTCACTTTTGTACTTACTGTCAAATTTTGGCTGAAAGCAGCCTTGCACATGTTTGGACTGCAGTTCCAAGAGAAGAAGGCAGGGTTTCTGCTGTCAATGTCCCAGAAGATCTCCAAATAGACCACAATCCAAATGTGGAACCCTGTATCTCGTTCACTTCACCGAAGCTCTTGCGTTGTCCAGTTTGAAGGCCGATTGGTCTAGATCTCCTTGAAATGTTACTGGAAAGATTTGGAGCCAGGAGCTATGTATGTTATGTATGAGGATTGAACCCAGACATCCCATAGGAACGTAGGAGTCGACGCACTAGATCACTACGCAACAACTTAAAGCACAAATCACAAATCGTCCGTTTATCCTCCTTAAAATGTTTGCTAGCTTAAAGGGAGCATTTTAAGTTGTTCGTTTTCCTCCTGGACGTCAAAATTTGAAAGATAATCTTCTGGCATTCTTCTTCTTATCAGGCCGGCGACCCATGGAGGGTCCGAGCCTGAGCAATTGCTGCCTTCCATCGTTGACGGTCCTTGGCACGCTGCTTCCAGTCATCAAGACCAAGCTGTCTTTATACCGGAGATTCCGTCTTCCTCTCCTTCTCGAACCAGTAGGCTCGGATGCAAAGACCCTTTTTGCTGGAGCATTGTTGTCCATGCGCTCGATGTGGCCGAGCCAGTGCAGTCCGAGGAGGATTTTTGACTTCCGAAATTCATCCACATCCTGGTACAGCTCGTAGAGTTCGCGGTTATGTCTTCTCCTCCATTCGCCTTCCTCGCAGCCGGGACCATGTATCCGACGTAGATTTTTTCTTTCAAAGGAACCAGGAATCAGCTCTGCTCTTGCTTAGCATCCAGCTTTCTGTTCCATACAGCATGACTTTGGTCCTTCAAGTCAGGAGCTTTGAGCCCAGTTGTTTTGACAAACCAAAGTAGCACCGGTTGCTAAGGGCGATTCTACGACGGATCTCCACTGTGATGTCGTTTGTGGAGTTCACGTCAGCCCCGAAGTAGACAAACTCCCTTACTACCTCGAAATTGTAGCTGTCGATCGTGAAGTTTTGTCCAAGGTGGTGTGTGACGGAACGTTTTTTGGTCGGCAGCATATATTTCGTTTTGTCCTCATTGACCTTGAGACCAGTTCGCTTCGCCTGTTCTTCAGCCGCCGTAAAAGCATCCACTACGGCACGTTGAGAACGCGCGACGATGTCGATGTCATCTGCGTACCCCAACAGTTGGACCGACTTGTAGAACATAGTGGCATCCGTGTTTACAGCTGCCCTCCGCACTATCTTCTCCAGTACCAGATTGAAGAAATCACACTAAAGCGCATCTTATTGCCGAAATCCAGTGCAAGTTTCAAATGGCTCAGAAATCCTTGAGCCGAACTGCACGGTACATCGCGTATGTGGTGTGACACAACCGGATCAGTTTTCCCGGGATCCCGAATTCGGCCATAGCATCGAATAGCTCCTTGCGATGAATGCTGTCGTATGCGGCTTTGAAATCGATGAAAAGGTGGTGCGTATCGATTTGAAACTCACTGGTCTTCTCCAGGATTTGTCTAAGGGTAAAGATTTGGTCTATAGTCGATTTGCCGGGCCGGATGCTGCACTGGTACGTGCCGATTAGTGCGGTGCAAAACGGCTTTAGACGTTCACACAGTACGCTGGACAGGATCTTGTAGGCGACGTTGAGCAGGGATATACCTCTGTAGTTGTTGCAAGAGGTAAGATCGCCTTTTTTGTGGAAGGCATTATCTGTCATACATATCTATATGATTTCTGGCATATAACCGCCACTGCTGGCTCGAACGTAGTCTAATCCGGAGGTCCAATTTTCGTTGAATTTTTTTTAAAAATAGTTACTTATGGTCGTATATCGGCAATAACACGGTGAATTTTGTCCTCCAAGTGATCAATCGTTTCGAGCTTATCAGTGTAGACATTCTCCACATATTCCCACAGAAAATAGTCAAGCGGCGTTAAGTCGCACGATCTTGGAGGCCCCGTGAATTGGCCTCCAAGATCATGGGACTTAACGCCACTTGACAATTTTCTGTCCGTAACGTGAAACTATGTGGTTATCAAACGTTTCCTTCAATAAATCAATTGTTGCACGAGCTGTATGAAATGTTGCGCCGTCTTGTTGAAACCACAGCTCCTGCAATCATGGCTCTAAAGCGGTTACCATTGACTGTAACGTTCTGGCCAGCATCGTTTTTAAAGAAGTACGGACCAACTATTCCACCAATACATAAAGCAGTTTTTGTAGATGTAACGGTGTCACAGCATACACTTGAGGATTATCATCACTCCACATATGGCAGTTTTGTTTATTGACGTATCTATTCAACAAAAAGTGAGCATGGTGAAAATGGACTTAGTACCCGATACCCGTATTTCGAACAGAACCATGATTTTCAAAATAAATTATGCACAATTTGGAAGCGTTGTTCAGGCGTTAGTCTATTCATGTTGAAATGCCTAACCAAACTAAAAATCAATCACTTCATAGCTGACAAAATGGCCGCTAGTTAAAACAGTGTTGCCAACTAAAAAAATACCCTTTTTATTATAGTGCTCACTTTATTGCAGTGCTTATTCGATGCTTGGGATTGGCAAACAACCAGGATATTTTCTCCTGTGTAGCATTGCAGTTTTGACGGATTTAACAAGTCTACTCCATTTTTATGGCTTGTGGCTTTATCCACATTTTTCCAGCTGCTTTCAATATTTTAACTAACTTCGTTGATGAAGACCTGCTACACGAAATAAATTTAATATACACCAAGGAACATCAAAAAGGTGGCCCGTGGCGTTGGGGGTATGTGCGTCGACTCTTACGCACTTGGACCTACCTGCCTAGGTTCGATTCCTGGGACGACAAGAAACACTTTTCACGTCCCCACCTCTTTCGAGTCACTAACAATGCTCAAAGAGTACAACTGTCTAGAAAAAGCTTCTCAAACATGACCGTTCGGAGTCGGCATAAAAATGTAGGTCCCTTCCACTCGTGATAGAACAATAGCACACACAACACGAGTGGTTGCTGAGAAGCTAGGCCCTGGCCCTCTACGGGCTGTAACGCCACCCATATTATTATTATTAACATCAAAAAGGGCAACTGGGTAACATGATGACGAACAGACGTCTACGTCTACTTGCAAAAAACAAACATGGGCGCAACTCTCCCACTACTTACGTGTTAATGTTCCAAAATGACTGCTACTGATGGGAAGTTATATACAGACCCGGCAACGAAGTCAACAATTCAAGAATTCAACATGGTTACCTCATCTGATTCTCGTTATCCCAGACCTCGACCACCGTCTCCAGTCTAGACGTCACATTTCCACAACCAAGCCACCCAAGGACATCATTAGAACCAGCGTCCAATTTAAAACGAAATCAAAACAACAACTCCTCGGCCGAATGAAACATATTTATTCTCTAATTTTCATCTGAGTTCCAAAAGGACTCCCCCTCCCACCACCTTCAAAGCAATGGATATCCATCTTAATTCATCAAAAAAAAAAAATCAAATTTCCAGAAACCACTTCAGCTGGAAGAAGAAAAAAAAGGAAAAAATGTATAAATCAAAGTCAATAAAAATCAAAGCGTGCGTCGTATCGTATACTTGTTCCTTTCCAGGTCATCCGCAGCCGTATGCCCGTATCCCTCATGCATACAGAGTGCCAGCAATGAGTCATTGCCCCCGGTGTCCTCTCCTTTACGGCTCATTTTATTAAAGTCTCCTCCAATTTACATGCTGTATCCACTCTAAAGATGTATCACGTCGACTCTACATTGGTCGTTGCAATTGTTATGCGTACATGTTTATGTGCGGACGAAAAACAAAACAAACAAAAAAAAAAAACGAAAGAAAAGAGAAGAGAGGTGGAATGAATGAAAAAAAATGTGTGCTTCAAAAATGTATTTACATATACATTGTCAATAAAATTAAAATTTTACTGTCGCAATTTTGACGGCAGAAAAAAAAAGAAGGAACAACCGGGAACCGGGAACGTTGTGTGCCCGTCCTTCCTGTTCGTACCGAAGATATTTTTTGGTTATTAAACTTTAGTCATTCAAAGGGATTGTGTCAGAGGGTTGTTTATCGACCTTGTAGGCGCCCGGCAGGAACGCCGCGCTGCTCACTCGTAAAACGGAACGTCCTGGGGACACACGCAGGAATGAGTGAGTGCCAGACACACTCCATTGTTCGCGCTGCCAGCGAAATAAAGGAACTCCTTGATTGCGTTGAATTTATTAGCCGCGCTTTCCTCGCTACCGCTGGCGTTTTAATTTAATCTCTCGTCACACCTCAAGGAACAAATGCATTGTGTGCTTGTTTAACTTGATTTTCTAGGAGACTGAATTTCGGAAGGAATCCTAAAAGGGTCTGATTCGGTGAATGCTTAATGTACTTACACCCCAATTACGCCTTTGCCAACTTCGACTTGTTACGCCGAATTTGAATAATTCCCATTAAATTCGATGGCGGCTCGATGTGACGCAGATGACAATTGGCTTTGTTGAAATTAGCCGAATAAACATGCCGGTGGCTTTATAGCTTTTTGGTTGATCATCTTTAAAATGGTGTTGTACGCGGTCTTCTACAGTCCGGGATGGACCTGGGCCTCAACCAACAAGCCTCTCCAACTAGCGTGACCTCTGGCTAGCCGCCTCCAGTTTCGCACGACAAGTTGGTTTAGGTCCTTCTCCACCCCGGCATAAGTTTCAATAAGTGAGCCACGCCCTAAAGATCAACCTTTCACTTACCTACCTACCTACCTGGGTGCCGATATTCCACCATCGGATATCACCATCTTTGTTGAGAGCCAGGATGCACTGAAGTCAATAGGATCCTGTGCAATGAGATCAAAGGCTGTTATGAACATCCGCGACTCACTAAGGTCCATCAGCCACCTTAAGGCAAAACTCTGCTGGGTCTCGGGCCACAGCTCAATAGCAGGGAACGAAAGAGCGGACGGATTGGCCAGACAAGGGTCTGAAATTTACATTAGCAAAGAGGACACATCACTGCGACCACCGATCCGTGCATTATACCGGACAATAACTGATATAATACAAAAAGAAGCCAACTCGTCTTGGCTCACTAGAAAAGACTGTCACACGACAAGATCAACGTGGCCAGAGCTTAATAACGTCAAGACAAAGAAGCTTCTGGTGTTACAGCGTAACTCGATCCGTGCGCTCGTCGGAGTGATCACAGGACACTGCCCTATCGGATCAATGCTCCGGAAATGGAACGGGGATTCCAGCGATCTCTGCCGGAGCTGCGGCGACGAGGTACAGACCAACATCTGCAGTGCCACTGCCCAACTCTCCAGAATCGACTCCTAGTTTCGCTGGACCAAAGATTCTTCACAGAGACTACGGACTTAAGGAATGCAGATTTATCGGATATTTTAAGATTCGTAAAGAGAACGGGGTTTAAGCCATCACGCGACAAGATAGCTTGACAGAATGTGTACTCTACTAATGAAGGGACTCACAATAAGCCCCAAGGCCTCCGAGTGGAAGTGATTCATAACACAACCTAGCTGGGTGCGCCACCTAATTCGCGGGCGTCCTCTACTGTATTGTCCGGCAAGAAGAGTGTGAGATATAAAATTGATTGTGGCTTTATTTTGAAGCTACATTCATGAAAGTATGATGAGCATAACGACAACTTTAAGCGGTCGGGCGAATTTCTTGTTAGACTGTCCAATACATTAATTGGTTTATGGCATTAAGTCCATAAGAGTGTACTCGAGCTCAAACATTTCAATTGCCTCCGCCCAGGCAACAAACCTTTTCAACCGACTAGCTGCCCCCACTTAAGCACACACTAAGTCCTTCTTCGCTTATGTGCGCCGACCTAAATGCTAGCGTCTTCTGTTGCCTTCTTCCTTTGGTTTGGAGTCGAAGACTCTTCGGATCAGAGCAGAGTTTTCCATGCGGTCTACATGGCACAGTCACCTAAGGCGTTGGATTCGTAGACGCCTGGATAGGCTCATGTCGCTATGCAGCCTGAACAGTCCGTGGTTGAATCTTCTCCTCCAGATGTCACATAACTCAAACGGGACCAAAGATCGCACGCATTTTCTTTCTCTAGAACAGACCAACGACTTATTCATTGGCTTGTGATATTGTCTATGCAGCCGCGTCTTACAGCAGGACTGGCATGATCAGTGTCTTTCAGAGACGGTTCTATTCCTCCAATGCCTCTTTCGTCCGAGAAAATAGTGGAAAACAGCAAGAGTTACTCTGGGTTTGGTCTCGGTGCTGATGTTGTTCGTACTGTTTACCGCGGAGCCGAGGTAGACGAAGTCCTTAACCACCTCGAAGAGGTAGCTGCCCATTGTGACTCTATGTCCTTTCTTGACGACAGAATATACTTCGTTTTGACTTCATTCACCGCCAGACTAATTTAACCCGCTATCGTCTCAATGGCAGCAAACGCCCGTTTGACGGCTCTCTGCGCTCTGACGATCATGCCGATGTCAACCGCGAATGCTAACAGTTATACGGACTTCTGGAATATCATGCATCTATTGTTGGCATGTGAGTCTTGCACGATCTTTTCCAAGCTGATGTTGAAGAAGTCACATGTCGCCTTGTCTAAATGCTTTTTTGACTTGAAAGTCTCGAGGGCGCCCTGATGTATGATTGCTTACTATCTTCCATCTTTATCTTGCATTCGAAGGTCTTTCTCTTGTCGTCGAACCAAGGAAGCCGGGTTCTAGGTGGAGCATTCCGATCAACCGAAATGCAATGCGTTCTCCTCTTTATACAGCCTACACAGTCGAGATGTTTGCCGAATTTTTGGATCAAGAAATGTATTCAACCGTCTTGCTTGATTACACTTTAAGGCTGATTACATGAGCTTTGCTTTATTTGGCCAACGTACGAAATGCAAATTTCTATTATTTCGTGTTCGCTGGCTTCGATATACAAGTTCGGCGAGTATGTTCGTCATTTAGGGCTACACTTTAGGCGTGAGTCTTGCTTGCTAAGGTCCGCTATGGCTCGCAAACGTCATAAATATGCAGTCAATCAGTCGATATTGCAAATAAAAACAAAAGCGGCGCCAGAAAAGCAGACTATTATCAAGAAGTTTGCAACAAAATGTGAGTATTTTGTAATTGCTTTAAAACCGTGGCTTAACTTTTATGAAAATATGTGTATTTACTCCAGGGAATGCTGTAAATGGAGGCAGAACGACGTTAAATCATTCACAACCCCCGAAGGAATCGGCGTTTGCTGCTGCAGAAACGATTTTCAAGCATTGAAATGAATTAACCCCCTTGCTATCCTGTTGTCATTCGAAAGGGAAAATTTGACAACAATATACAAGCGGATCAAGAATCGGAACAAACAGTTCGCAAGAACCGTCACAACGTGGGAATTTTTCAACGTGAGAGATGAAGGTAGATAGTAACAGAAGAAAATGCAATTTCATCCCTCGTTTGCCTGCATTCATTATCATACGAGGGGCATTCAATATATTCTCGGTATCGGGGTGAAGCTGTGGTTTCTGATTTATCCGGATGTGGACATACGAGAGGCGTTCAATATATTCTCGGTATCGGGGTGAAGCTGTGGTTGTATATATAAATTGACTTATTTATCAAGTAATACTATTATTTTAGTGCATTCTTATAAAATTTCATATAAATGTGATTATTAATTCGCGTTTTATCTCCAGTTACACAGAATTATAATCGCAACTGAGACGATGATGGTGAAAATTGAGCATCGCGCTGTAATTAAATTTCTCACTAAGCAAGGAAAAAGTCAAAAGATGGTGGCTGTTTACCAGGGTTCCGCACCTTCATTATCAACTGTGCAAAAGTGGTCAAGTAAGTTCAAGAGAGGCAGAGAGAGAGCATTGAGGACGACCCAAGCTCCGGCGCCCCGGCTACTGCTTGTACGGGAAAAAACATCAAAGAAGAAGAATTACTCGTAGTCCACACCGGAGAGAAATGTGAGAGTAGTGGAACTGACTTGTATATCATACCTACTCTTACAAAAACCCTGGATCCACCAAATGGCGGCAAATTCGTGGATTTGCCCACTACCACGTACTATTGTTCGGGGGGTGTTCAAAAGTTGACTTAATTTTTCAAGAGCACATATAATGCTTGGGTTAATAAAAATGTAATGCTACGATCTATTTACAGGAATATTTTGAATCAATTTAATTCTTTAAAGTAATATATAGGCGCTCAAGTCTTAGAGTTGTATATCATTCATGAATTGTGAAAACTGATGAATTTAAATTTCATAATTGTTCAAAAAAATGTCTTCAAGTTTCGCATAAATGCAGTTTATAGGCATTATTCATACATGTGCAAAAATAAATATGTACATTAAGTAAAGTATTCATTAATTTCACTGTGCTTCAGGCAGTAATTCCCACAAATGGGAGTTTAATAAATCTTACCCATGCTTTCTGTGTTGAAAATTTAACACCGAAATTTAAAAAAAGTTGAAGTAACGATCGAATTTTCAAATAAAAACTCTAATTCACCCCACGACTACGGTTGGGTTAGGGTATCAGCTGTTCGTCAGGTGCTCGGAAGAGCTTACACGTATTCACAGACACGGGATAAAAAGCATATAAAAAACGCAGTCAGATGAAATCAAGGGGCAAGGGAGACAGAAGTTGGATATCTCCTTGCTCTCTTATTTCAGCTCCAATTCACGGCATGCAGGATTCCGTTTCTAAACTAATTCAATGAAGAGACACTGTAAACATACGCCGGTTTTGTGTCAGCTTCCCTTTGGTGACTCGCCATTATGAGGCTCTGTCTGAGACCAAAAAAAGTTGCAAGCGTTCTCCCATCACCATCTTTTGAAATTTAACAATACGCCCTCAGAGTCTGTGACACAGACACCGCAGTATAATTGCATATGTCGGAGGAGTTCTTCACCAGAAAAATCCTTTCAGTATTCAGTATTTGAACTATTAATCAGTTAGTTTGGTTTTACCATTCCAAATCGCTTACTTCATCGTACTTACCAATGTGTCGGCTTCGTCTTGATCTACTGATTAAATCAAAAATCGCAAAGAATTCTAATAAAATGCATTTTTATTCTCGAGTAATCGTCTACGTACGTACAAATAATTCCGATCATATAGCAATAGCATACGTCGCGTAAGTGGTATGCACTCTGCCACTCGGTATGCTTGCTATAAATGTACCTTAATGCAATACAAAGTATCCTTAGGTCTACAATTATGATCTAAAACTAAGTTAAAAATGCAATAGCCCGCAAGCTACCTTCGTGTGTGTGTGTGTGTGGATATATGAGTCGAGTACAAGCTAATGGAATGCTACATTTCAAATTAATACAAAGAACTTCGTTTTCGAATGTTTTTCCTCTTTTGTTTTTGTCATATTTTGTGATTGCCACATTAAGAAAATTGTAGAAAACTTTTTTTTCCGAGTAAACTAAAAACTAAGTGTTTGTATATATGAATGTCTAAAATTAAAATCTGTTAAATTAAACAAAAAAAAAAAAATAAAAACAACACACACGTTCATATGTATACATTTATTTGCAGTTGCCGAGTTTTTTTTTGGACGATGAGAGCGCAGGAGAGCTCTTGGCTGCCCGAGAGTCGCAACTAAGGGAGGACATGTTCAGCAATCTAGGTTTTCTAAAATTATAACAAATTAAATGCATTAGTCTATGGGATGGAAAGAGTAAAAGCAAAAAATATGAAGAAATGAAAGAGAAGAAAATGAATATGAGCTTCTAGCAGGTGAACGAAATGCTGATGATTTATGTTTCTTACAAATGTTTCACTAGCACTAGCACTAGCAGCGAGTGGTTTAATGGGGCCCCCACCTGTTCTATCCAATGGAGGGACGTGCATGGATGTGTAACAGGTTATGGAAACCGAACAAAAGGGACGATACGCCTCTCTCTGGATGGACGGGGTTATGTTAAATGGGCGTGGGATACATACGTTTTATTATACATTTATTCAATGGGTGCGGTTTATCTTCCGGTCTCGAGGGAGGTTGCCTGGAAATCCATAAATTACTACAAAAAAGGACTTCTTCACAGGGGGCACTGGTTTTTCATCGAACACAACTCGATTCTAAGTGAGTAACAGGGTGCTTTCTGTGGAACTACTATAAGCAAAAGCAAACGACGCAAATTAACGTTTGAAGAGACAATTTCAATCCCTTTTTGAACTGGGTTCTACTCTATTGGAACCCTACTCATTGATCCTACAATGAGCTCCTCTATTCTCGGCTGACGATAGTACGCACACACGAATGTTTTCTGTAGAAGCTAGGTCCAGGTCCACCTGGGACCACAGCGCCTCCCGTTATATTAATATTACTGGGCTCGCCCGTCGTCGAAATTCGACGATTATGTTAAATGCGTGCTATGATATTTTCTCGTAATAATATAACAGAATTCTGTTCATGTGTTTACCAAACTTTGTGCACGTTGTTGCACCTCCGCGCGAAATTACCTTTCCAATGGTGTAAGTAGCAAGCCATTCGCTTGAGTAAAACGACGTATTAGCGTATCACAAAAATCAGCAGCACGTATTCATATATAGATTACGGATAATGCTAGGCAACTGGGTCTGATCAGAAGATAGTGATAGGGAATCAGGAAGTACCAAGTTCAGACGGACGATGTAGTCCTCCACCTAGCTCTGAAGAAGTCGGCACAGGGATTAAAAAGCTAGAGAACAACAAAGTCGCAGTCTGAGATGGCTTACATCAGAGCTCTTCTGGTAGGGAGCATGCACCAGATTGTCTGTAGAATTTGGGAAGACCAAAGCATGCCTGACGACTGGAATATCAGCTCAATATGCCCCATCCACAAAAAAGGCGATGCTACATCTTGCAACAACTACTGAGGCATATCCCTACTCAATGTCGCCTAGAAGATGCTGTCTAGTGTACTGTGTGATCGTCTAAAAGCACGGCGAGTGCGGCTTCCAGCCCGGCAAATCGACTATAGACCAAATTTTCACACTAAGGCAATTCCTAGAGAAGACCAGTGAGTTTGAAATCATTACGCACCACCTTTTCATCGATTTTTAAGCCGCATACGACAGCCTTCACTGCAAGTAGCCATTCGAAGCGAAGGGGGAATTCAGCTGTGTCACACCACGCTAACACAGACGCGATGTACCGTGCACTTCGGTTGAAGGACCTCCAAGCCGTCCAAAACATGCACCGGATGTCGACAAGGAGATGCGCTGTCGTGCGATTTCTGCAATCTGGTACTGGAGAAGATAGTGCGGCGGGCAGCTGAGGAAAAGACGAGGTATGTACATGCTGTCGGGCAAGAAACGATCCGTCGCACGCCACCTAGGGCAGAACATCACAGTCGGCAGACAAAATTTCGAGGTAGTGACGGAGTTTGCCTACCTCGGAACAAGCGTGAACTCGACAAACGCCCTTGGCAACCGATGCTATTTCGGTTTGTCGGAACAATTGGGCACAAAGTTCCTGACTCAAAGGATCAAAATCATGCACAACTCTTATTGTGCCAGTCCTGCTATATGGAGCAGAATGCTGGGCGATAAGCGAGGAAGCAGAGCTTATTCTTGGTGCCTTCTTGGTCTACGTCGGATGTGTGGTCCCGTCTCTGAGAAGAAGACATAACCATGAACTCTACGAGCTGTACCAGAATGTGGATGTAGTCCGGAAGCCAAAAATGCTGCAGCAAAGAGGGTCATTGAATCCGAGTCTACTGGTTCGAGAAGGAGAGGAAGACCGAATCTCTGGTACAAAAACCAAGTCATCGGGAACTTAAGACAGCTTGGTCTGGGTGACTGGAAGCAGCGTGCCAAGGACCGTCATCGATGGAAGACAGGCCGTACAGACCCTCCATTGGTCGTCGACCATTCGAGAAGTAAATAAGGAAGTCCTACACTGGTTAGGTTCCCTCATTCTTTGAAAGACGTTGCTGTGCATTGCAGAGTCTGAACCAAATAAGCTGCAGTGGGTTTTTACAGTACTCGCTGTTCCAGCAAAGGATGGCGGGAGTTGTAGTGCAGTTCAAACTCGTTGATTGGCAAGGAGTACGAACTGATTTCTTCGAGACTTTAGAGATTGCCATCACGAAACTCCTGCTTCTGAAGGTGCTACAGTCCGGAATGGAACTGGGCCTATTGTTAAAGTTTTCGAAATAGGCAGCTCCCTAGTCTCAAGTCCCTCTGGCGCCTGTGGGTGGACGCGAATTTCACAAAGGGCCAGTCGGCGGAGACGTACACAACGTTCTCGGGCTACAAGCAGATGAGCGCCCACAAGCTCTTCCAGGTGCGGCACGTCGAGGTGTGGAGCCTATGCGAGCGGCTGGTATCGTTGGGCGCTATTACCAACTTTGACCACGATACAGTCCTGCTGTCCCGGAACGAGGAGAAGTATTTTCTGCAACTGGCCGGGCATAGTTTTCATTCGGTCGGGAATAGGGAAGAGCCCGAGCGGACGGGAAGACCAAATTTGTAGCAAAAGTGTGCAGAGTTTGTGTGGAAACGAAAATACACCACCAGGCTGTTGGTTGATTGAAGTAAAAAAAAGTCGGGACTATGCTTGGCAAAATGTCATAATCACTACTTCAAAGAAGTCTTCAGAGAGTCTTATGAAGAGACATACGAGAAGTTCTTTAAAATATATAAACAACTGGAGTGCCACAAGGAAGCGTTATTGGCCTTCTCATTTACCAGCTTTATACTTGGTAAAGTGGTGCTACTTTATTTGTTGATGATACTGGCATTTTGGTGCTAAACAGTAGATGATTAGGATAGATTCGGTTGGAGACACTTAGCCCAGTCCATCCCCGTGCCCGAGCCTGCACCCGCCTACGTTGGATGCTAAAATACTTAACCATCTCGCTGGGAGATGATTAGGATGAGTCAACAATAAAATTACAACTACATCGCGTACACGAACCGGCAACAACTTGGCGAATCGAACTTAATGATGCTCAATACGTGCAACTAGACTAGACCTTCTTATAAATGGTGTTCAAATTCGTCTCTGGTTGGTGCTCCATGGTCGGCTGAACACGACCATCAGCCAACAAGTTTTTCCTGCCAGAGCGATGAGTCTAGCTGCGCGCACCAAATAATTGACTTCGATTTTTCTCCACTTGTGAGCGCCACTTTAGATGAGGGCGTCCATCAAAAACTCATCAAAAATGAGGTGAAGTACCTCGGAATGGGAAGCTCGACGTCAGCCATCAAGTGGAAGGGCACGTTGAAAGACACGTGAAGAGCTTGAGAGTGGATACACATGAACACCAGAACAGGCAACAAAAACATGAAAATGTCCAAAAGTTGTCACTCAAATTGCTTCCACAAATAACCATTATTTCGGATAAAGGATTGAAAATAGAGAATCAGTTGTGTAAAGTGGATTGGAGTGTCCACCGCTCTTCGATCTCTGACGTGTTGGACTTCGTTCAAATGGACAGCTCTTCGATGTTGTTTTTAATTTTCAATTAACAATTCAAGAAGTCACTCAATAAGCTTGCCATTAGGTTGAAAAGGTTAAAACGCAATCATCCACTCCCCTGTTATAGATCTGACAACAAGGAAGTTGATTAATAATTCATGACAATTGTCAAAGAAATGTCATATCTTTGAGATGGGAAGGCAATTAGCAGCAGGACCCTCTTTAGAGGAACGTCGGACATTGACACGTTTTACAGAGACGATGAAGTGGACCTCTCGTCTAATCGTTTCCGATTTTGGCAGGGAATAGAATATTCTACAATTCACGAGAATTTGGATGACGTACATATGTACATGGGCCATCTAGTGGTTTTGAAACTGTCTGGTGTTTCCCGCTCGAAATCTTAACAAAAACTGAGTATCATACCTCCGCGGAACGAAATGAGTCGCTTTGCACTTGAACAACTTCGAAAAATATTGAAAAAATTATTTCCAAAGTGAGTGTAGCCCAAACAGTGCGTTTTTTTTTGAAAAGAAGAAGTTTTGGCCGATATGAAGCATCCACCGCAACTGCTGTAAGCATGTTTGTGCCAAAAGTTCCTGAGACTGGTATGCTAATGGACAACACTCATGGTCTGTCGTCGTACAGATGAGAATGTGGCTGCTGTGGCCGAGAGTGAGAGAATCAATTCACGAACATCAACTCACCATCGATCTCAACAGCTCATCATTTCACGCACTACCCTGAGAAGAATTCTGCACAAAGATCTCCGATTATTCGCTTACAAGATCCAACTGACTCATCAATTGAAAGCGCGCGACAATCCGCTTCGTTGTCGCTTCGCAGTTTGGGACTGAGAGCAGCTTGAATTGAACAACGATTTTGGGCGTATTTTCGCCTCGGCGGCTACAATAACAAACAAAATTGCAGCACCTATGGCTCGGAAAACCCGCACGTTATTGTCGAGAAGCCATTGGATCCACAGAGAGTGAGAGTTTGGTGCGGATCGTGGAGTGGTGACATTTTTCTCCAAATATGAGGCTGGGAACAACGTTTCGGTCAACGGTGGGCATTGCAGAGCCATGATAACCGACTTTTTTCTTTACTGAAATTGAAGACATGACTTTCGACGACCTCTGGTTGCACGTGAGATGGCGCGCCAAGCCACGCAGCCCGTGCCACAGTCGATCTTTTGCGCACCAAATTCCCAAATCGTGTTATCAGCCTTCTTGGCGGTGTCAATTGGTCGCCTAGGAGCTGCGTTGACCGCTCTGGGCTTGTTTTTTGTGGGGAACCGTGAAGGGCCGATGTGGTGTCAACAATCCGGAAACGATTTAAGCCAATATCATCCAAACAATCCGTGGGTTATAGCCCGAAACCATCAACAATGTCTTGGAACATTGCGATGACAGAAAGCGCTAATCCGTCCAGCAGCCGAGGCAGCCACTTGAACGCCGTTGTATGTTACGTTAATGGGAATGTTTGGTCTTACTAACAAAGCCGTAATACGTGGAAACAATTCAATTTTGTTAATTTTATTGCATTTTCAAAAAGAAACTCGTATTTGGTCCACCCTGAACATTTGCTGGTGTAGTGGCCGCCATGTTAGTAGCAGGCGGTTGCGTCGACTCCAACGCTAGGTGTCTAGGTTCAATTCTCGACACGAACCACGCTCAAAATCTCGTGCTTCTATCTCTCTCAAGTCGTTGACAACAAGTCAACGCCGTTCGGAGTCGTAATGCGTCTGAAGACCTTCTTCACGAAACCAGTTGCACATCCTGGTATGAGACCTCGCTCCTCATTGCAAAGAGAAAGAGAGAGAGAGAGAGAGTGAAAAAAAAAATCTTATAAAAACACAATCGTGCCATTTTCATTTGCAATTGTGTCGAGGAAATGGAAAACAATGCCACACAGGAAATTCCTTCAAGCCCCAGTCCACAGACGCCACGGTCATTGTTCATTACCTCGTCCCCCTCTCAACAAGGCGCATTGATTGACAAGCGACCCTGTGGTCGGTGTACACTGTGCGCTCATAATTGCAAACGATGCAATCGGTGGCAGATGATCAATCCTGTGGATGGGTGGCTTACGGCTAGAACTTCAAAGAGGTAATCTAAGACGGAACAGAGTGCGCCAGGGCTGCCCTCGAGGGCTGCAGGAGGGGCCGACAGGAACAGACAATCAGAAAGAATAGAAAAATCCATTTGGAAATGACTCACTTGCTTTCCCCTTCGCCGCTCGGGAGACAACCTCATCGTCGGTCGGTTCCATACGCGTGTCCTTCTCTTATTTGCTTAGTTTACATCTGTGTCTGTGTTTGGGTTAGTGTTTTTTTCTGTTCCTTGATTTCTTTCTGTGAAATTGTTTACTCAATTTCTGGAATGGCTCGAGTGTGTGTTTGTATTTGTAGGGGGGTGGGGGTTGGGTATGAGTTGTTGTTTAGAGGGTGTCTGTGTTTTATTCGCTGGAGAATATTAAATTACGATGGTGGACTGGTGGACTGGCGGACGGAATTCATTTGGCCTTGTTCTTACCCTTTCGTTTCACCTTGCGTTTGTTGTTATTAGTGCTGTCTGGCGGCGGCGGCAGCGACGACGACGACGACGTGGGACTTGGAATTGCGCTTGCAAATGCGAGAGCACTAGTTGCTATGCTCCTTGGGATGCCACTAGTTATAATCTTTGTTACCGTGGTCGTGGTGGTTGTGACACCATTTGTTGTGCTCGTGGTTGTGCTGCTGGTTCTTCGAGTTTCGGATGATTCGTAATCCAGTTGCTCCTGCTGGTCTTGGATCCGGTCGGCGTTGGTTTTCCGAGCTTCGTTGGTCTCCTCTTCTTCGGCGTCGATGTCCTCGCACTGAATGTCGTATTTCACTGCGAGCAGTTGGAGCTGTTGCTGTGCGAGGGCAGACGGCAGCGATTGTTGTGCGTCGTCTGCTGTAATTGTGTGTGCAGCCACACCCTGTTCGGCGTCGTTGCCATTCCGTTTGCTTGCTAGCCTGAGGTTGTTGTTTTGGTTTAGTAAATTTCCGGAAAGTGGTCGACTGAGATCGAGGGGTTGGAGGAGTGTCTGTAGGTGCACCTCGTGCTGTTGGCTTTTAGTCACAACATCTGCCTTTCCGCTGGCTGGACGCGCCACTTTGAGTTTGGGTATTGATGTTTTCTTCAGACTTGCTGCGCTGAGGTCGAGTAGCTCGCCCGACACGTGTTTGATTTCCACCGGTGCCACCCGCGTTGCTGTCGTGCTCAGTTTCAAGTGAATGGGCGTTGCTGTGTTTGGATTTTTGTACACCTGGCAACTGTCAATGGAGGATTCGTTTTCAATTTCATCACCTTCCTCGTCGTCTTCTTCATCATCGTCGTCGTCCTCGTCATCATCGTCGTCATCATCATCATCGTCGTCGTCATCATCATCATCATCGTCGTCGTCGTCGTCGTCTTCCTCCTCGCACTCATCCTCCTCATCATCATCGTCATCGTCGTCGTTGCTTTGAGCCAGGAACTGCTTCAATTTCATTTGAATTTGGTTTCGATTTGAATCCGCCGCATTTCCGGTGCTCGTTGTCACTGATGGAACCACAAAGGTTCGATTGGCGTTGCCATTGTTGTGCAGTTTGTAGTTGATGAGGTTATTTCCTCTGCCGCTATCAACCTCATCCTCGTAATCGTTCTCGTCGTCGTCGTCATCGTCATCGCCATAACACGGCTCCTCTGATGGTTTTTCTTCATTAAGGCTCCTCGATAAATTCAACCGAACTCGCTCGTTCACCAGCAGCTCCTGAAGGACATTTTTCATTTTCGCATTTAGCGACATCTCAGGCTTATCACGGTCATATTCTTCTGCCAAAGATGTCGTCGCAAAGGAGTTGTTCAAGTCTCTGGAGTGTAATAATGTTTTGGGCGGGTGCACTTCAGACCGTTGAGTGGACAGCTCCTCTACTTCGTCCTCCCCATCGTCGTCGTTGTCATCATCCTCATCGTCGTCGTCGTCGTCGTCGTCGTCATCATCGTCCTCATCATCGTCGTCGTCGTCCTCCTCATCGTCGTCGCTACCACATATTTCCTCATCGTTGTCCAC
Organism: Eristalis pertinax; assembly: GCA_907269125.1. Lineage (NCBI taxonomy): Eukaryota > Metazoa > Arthropoda > Insecta > Diptera > Syrphidae > Eristalis > Eristalis pertinax. The sequence goes on along the minus strand of OU026145.1, from coordinate 43,993,047 downwards.
AGTGTCCTCCTCATCGTTATCGAATGATGTGTAGTTGCAATCTGTTGGTCGACCTACTGCTATACTATGAGCAGAACCATCCCCGGCTATGATCGGATTTATAACTTCAACAATTGTGTGTTTGGGAAACGAGCCACCATCCACAGTCATCGTGGTTGTCGTCACCGTTGTCGTTGTTGTCCCCTCCGGACTGAAGGGCATCTGAGAATTCTGCTGCATTGTTAATGTACTGCGCGTAGTTCTCGTTACCGTTGGTATACGAGATTCAAATATTTCCACGCCATCATCATCCTCTTTGTATATTTTAATGGCATCACCATCCTTCATGTCATTATCGTCGTTTTTGCTGTCGTAATCGTTATCGTTATCATCGTCATCTGTTCGAAGGAATAACTTCTCTGAATTTGCATGCACAGTAACTATCGATGCAGCATCGTCGTCGTCCTCCTCACTGGCCGATACTGTAAACGTCTCCCTTTCAGGATCTTGCAACTCTAAGGATATAATTTTCTCTCGGCATGTTTCCACCTGAATTGACGGGTTGAAAGATACATACATACACTTAGCTACATTCTATACAGAAATATGAAATGAACGAAAGAAAAAAAAAATGAAGAAGAAGATATTGTGTGCCTGCACAAACATTGTGTGTTGTTGCCCAGGGCGATAGAGTAGATTAAAGTGTCCGTGTCCATATAAAATAAAGCTTTCAAGTCGCAGACTCGAAAAGAATAACCGCTTGCCCCCAAGGAAGTGACTCAAACTTTTTGGTCCTATTTACATAATAATGGCTACATGCGGGAAAGAGACTGTGGTTAAGAATGTACGTACGTTTCATGCAAGGCTTTAAATTTAAAAGAAGCAAGTAAGTGAAAGAATAATGCAATAAATCAAAGCTGAAATTCAATAAATTCAAGTTTAATGTTCGTTTGTGTAAGGCTCTATACAGACTACAACGCTCGATCATAAGCGTTTTCTAGGAAGGAATATAAATTGTTCTACTTTTAGTTTTTAAGCCGGATACCATAGAAAAAAGTTCAGTACACACTACTCTATAAACACTGTTAAGTTTTCACCAAGTTTTCCACCTTCAGTCATATTCGTGAGACAATAGGTACATTTTTGAGCTTCATCCAATGACCTCTGGATCACCTCTGGAGGTACAAAGACTTTGAGAGAATTTTATGAATTTGAAAAAAAAAGGAGGAAAGTTTGACGGGATCATGCAAGGTAGGCACTTAGGTCAGATTTGTTTCTGAGCGAACATAAAGGGTGATTTTTTAGCTATAATCTTTTTGGCAACACTGGTTTAAACAGCTGACGCACGTTTCGTGTTTTGTTTCACTGTCAAACATCTTCAGTTTGGTCTATAATTTTACCATGAATCGTCTTACAAACGAACAACTCTTGCAAATTATTGAATTTTATTATCAAAATGCATGCTCTGTTAAGAAAGTTCATCGCGTGCTTCTTCCATTTTATGGTCAGTATAACCGATTTAATCGATTTTGGCTCAAATTGTCGATTTTGGAGTGAATATCAGCCAGAAGCATTGCAAGAGCTACCAATGCATCCAGAAAAAATCACAGTTTGGTGCGGTTTATGGGCTGGTTGCATCATTGGACCGTACTTCTTCAAAGATGATGCGAATCGTAACGTTACTGTGGCTGGTGAGCGCTACCGTGAGATGATATCCAACTTTGTTTTGCCCAAAATGCAAGAGCTTGACTTGCATGACATGTGGTTTCAACAAGACGGTGCCACATGCCACACAGCACGCGCAACAATGGATTTATTGAGGGGCCGAGTTCGGTGAACATTTTATTTCACGTTCGGGACCGGTCAATTGGCCGCCTAGATCGTGCGATTTAACGCCTTTAGACTATTTTTTGTGGGGCTATGGTAAAGCTCATGTCTATACAGACAAGCCCGCTTCAATTGACGCATTGGAAGACAACATTGAAGCATTTATTCGTGAGATACCGGCCGAAATGTTGGAAAGAATATGCAAAAATTGGACTAAGCGGATGGACCATTTGAGACGCAGTCAAGGTCAACATTTGCATGAAATAATCTTCAAACATTAAATTATATGGACCGTACTATCGATTCAAATAAAGACTTCATGCATTTTTCTGAATTTTATGTGTTTTTTTTTGAAAAACTTTCCTATAGCTTTTAAAAAATCACCCTTTATAAAGGCCACATAACACAGTGTTGTTTACCCATAACTTCGCTGCAACAAGAAGAAAAAATATGGACACTTATACGTGTTCACGTGACACGTTTGAACGAACGAGTATCCTATATATACTACACGTGTTACTACACCTTCAGGTGTTCACGAGGTGGGGCACACAAAAGTACGATGCGGTGATGACACTGGACGTCAAAAACGGTCCCAAAGAAGGAGATCATTTGCAAGGATTGAAACACCTTACTACCTGCCACAGATAATCACCAACTATTTCACAAACACAGAAAGTTACGGTATAACACGGACGAAGGGGTTAAGTACTAACCCATCTCCACCGGCGTACCGCCAGGATCAGTGTTGAGTCCACTGCCGTAGAACGTAATGTACGACGGAGTGTTGCGATAAAAGTTACAAGAAAGAGTCGAGTAGAGAACATGGTCGTCGCAAGACACATGCACGAAGTCGACGAAGTTCGAAGTCCACAAATAAAGCAGTGGTTTGAATCTGGGGGTTTCAAACTGGCTGACCACAAAACGGAAGCCGTTCTATTACAGGCAGGAAAACCGTGGAACACATTAATATTCAAGTCGGCAACCGGAGTATCCGATCGATGGAAGCAGTAAAATACCTAGGAGTCATTTTGGACAACCGACTAGGGTTCAAACCACATGTGAGGAAAAAAGCGGCACTCGCCAGAATACTGCCGAATATTGGCGGACCTGGATATGCAAAAAGGATCTTCCTAGCTAAAGTGGTCAGTTCGGTTATTCTATACGCTGCACCAGTCCGGGCAGATACCCTGAGAAGAAATGAAACATGCAAGCAACTTTAAGCCGACCGACCGACTTTAAGGACAATAAGCGACTATCGGACGATCTCGGACGAAACTGCATTTGTCATCGCTGGAATGATTTCCATCGACATCCTCGCGGGCGAGATGAGCCGAATTTACCGCAGGAAATCCTCAATGCCAACTGAGGCCGGGGAAATAAGACGAAGGTATTAGGAAGAAAGGATACGTTCCATAGCCCTATGGCAAGATCGATGGAATAACACCACAAAGGACAGATGGACTCATACATTGATTCCAAAAATCGAAGTATGGAAAAAGGGGCACGGAAACTGCAAATAAGCAGCTCCCCTCTGGTCGCGGCTGGTACCACAAGTATCTGTACAGATTTGGACATGACAACTCCCCCTATTGTCCCGAGTGTCCAAACCAGGAGGAATTTTCTTTTGCAGACGCTTCACGGAATGGAGAGCAGATCCACCAGAGTCGACAGAGGTAATTGAGAGAATGGTAGAGTCGTAGAGATACTAGCTACACATCTGCGGACTGGTAAAAACCGTGCAGACCGAGCTACGGAGAATAGAAGCCGAAAGAAGAGCGGCAGAACCAGCCGAACAAATAAGAACACCGGCGTAGCATAAATTGCTCGGCTGCCCCGCGAAGTAATACCGAACGGCAGTTCCGCGGGGAGAGTGGTAGAAGAGTCCATGGTGTGGGTTAGTACGTAGGCGTATTCCCAGAATCGGGTTTGGGAATCTTGCATACTGATAGCCCAGGCAATTTGTATCTTTCGAAGATTGCCACATCCTTGGATGTAGCCAAAAAACAAAAAAAAAAAGGTGTTCACGCGTGCTTGCGGTGATTACACCAAAGAAACGTTCCATGTCAGTTCCATCGTCGGAAGTGTTTAGCACAACTCTAGCCCTTGTGAATTATTTTGCTTCTCATTTTGCATCTTCTGTGTCACAGTCCATCTCTGTTGGCACTGATGCAGATGACTAGAACTCAGCAATTTAAGCAACGTCCTTGTGGAAAGACAACAACAAGCCCTGTCTTGTATCCCAAAAAAAAAAACTGAGTGAAGAAGAATGAATTTGTCAAGCAACTGCTTCTAGGCTCATCTAGGTTGGGATTATAATATTTAGACGGTAAAACGGGTCAATATCAGGACCGTCAAGAATTCTAAATATAATTGCTTCCGATTGAAAATGAGCGCATATTCGTTAAATGAATGGTAGCATATAGCAAACCCACGGTGGAAAGAGCTCAAACTTTGAATAGAAAATGGTTTAACACGTGTTATATTTTCCGTGTTAAATATGCAACTTCTCAGGCAACGCCTTTCGGAGTCAGCATAACACTGTAGGTCTTATCCACTCATCCACAGCAGAAAGCATATCCGACTCCAACAAGAAGCTGCCCTCCATAGCTCGTCTGCTATACACTCCGCTTGGGCTAGTAAAAGCACGAATTACATCCTTCTCTTGAAAACGACAAGCCTTGGATGGTCTCGGATAACTAACTGTGCAACATCTAGAAAGACATGGCCATAGTACAACATTTCTGATGACTCACTGAGAAATTGCCAACATTTCAGCGATAATTACGGAGCCCAGGCAAATAGAGGATTATTCAGTTAGACTAGCAATTCCTCATGACACACACTCTGCCGTAGTTGTAAAAACATAGAATCCTTCACTCACTTCCTGTGCTCTTGTCCCCCGCTACCAGAGTAAGGCAACGGATTTAGGCACACCCTTCCTGGAATATCTCGACGAAGTATCCGGAATGAACATCAATGAATTGAAAATGGTCCCGAACGCCGCCCGATGGTTCTAGCGGCACATCAATATTCAACTGTCAAAGATGTGGCTTTAAAACGGCACTCAGTACTGATTTTTTTGTTTTATTTTTTGTTTGCTTCCAAGTGAGGGGCAATCTTTAAAATATACTAATAGCCCGGCCTACCAGCATGCACGATTCGCAAACCCGAAAAATCGATTCTGGGAATACGCCTACCTACTAACCCACACCCTGGACTCTCCCGGCGGAACTGTCGTCAGGTACTACTTCGCGGGTCTGGCTTACTTTGCGAATCAAGCTACATCAACTGTGTTTGCCTGTTGGGCTCACCTCGCTCTTTCAATTCTTCTTAGCTCGGTCTGCACATTTTCTGTGAACGAACAGACTTCCTCCCACATCTCGGCTGACTGCGTCATATGACCGACTAGAGCCTCGTTGGCCGTTCGGAGCCGGCATAAAACTATAGGTCCCTTCCCCTCGTGATAGAACAATAGCACGCACAACACGAGTGGTTGCTGAGAAGCTAGGCTCTGGCCCTCTACGGGCTGTAGCGCCACCCATATATAGAGCCTCCGGGGTTGGTAGGTTTGTTCTTGCCACTTCAAATCGTCAGCAGTAGAAAGTCGCGTCTTCTGTGTATTCGTCAATGTCCTCACATTCTGGACAAAAGGGAAGAGCTCTCGTGCCCGAACCTATGAAGACATTTCATAGTGGCCCCGTGGTTCGACAGGAACTGCTTAAGGTGGAAATTGCAGTTTCCGCGTGCTCTCTTTGACCACATTTCGGTAGTTGGTCTGTAAGTCCGTTTACCTTTGGTTGAGATATCCCATCTGACTTGCTACATTGTATGTGAGGTTGCTCTTTCTTCCCCTCTTATCTTATTTACGCTAGTCTCTATTACTAATTGAGTTCGCAAAGAATCGTCACCTCTCACACGGACGAATGGTTGTTGTAGGCCAAGCTCCAAAATGGGCTTTCCGCAATTTTCCAGCAGGTCTCTGAGCTTGTGCCCGTCTCTGAAACTGGTGAACAACACCGGATGAAATTACTCAAACGATCGATTAATTTAATGGTTAGACAAACGTCAGCGACGTCTAACTTAGACCTTGATTAACGCCTCCCTTAAAGCCTTGTGGAACATTTAGCCCATTGTACTTGGCACATCGAAGTAAAGTGGAATTAACAATTTAATGCGAAGATCTCTTTCACTTGTCATCCTCAATTCACTCTTAAATTGTCGCATACACACGCATACGTCATCGATAATAAATGCGTGACATATCGTTAATGAGCACAATCGCAGGCGTCTCGGAAAAAAAATTTCAAATTAATTTCTTTTGAAAACAAAAATCACACCGCGTGTAGATACGACAAAAGGAATGACAAAGCAGAAGTATTCCCGCCGTAAGTCAAAAGATTGATGTGAAATTGCATATTTTTCGAAACCCCCATCCCTGTCATCGTCTATTCGGCGAAAGTTTATCCCCACCACTTATGAATAATTGTCTCTAAAGCCGCCCGTTCGATTTGTGTGCACAGCACAATTCTAATTAACCCTTTTACTCGTAATTCGCATCCTACTTACCAATTTTCATCAGATCCCTAATTTATCTGTGATCCTTCGGCCCATACACGTGCACATAGAAACAATTCTTTCTTCTTCTCGTTTTTTTTTTTTCATTTTTTTCCAGCACCGCTATGGGGCCAGCTTATAAAGTTCCACTAGGCGCCTGTTGAAGGCTGCCGGGGTGAAAACAAAACAGAAACGAATCCCAGGACCGACGATAACGAGGTCCCCTTTTTTAAATTTGTTTTGGTTTTTTTTTCCCCCGAAACAAAACAACAGCGCATAGCAAAAGCTTCCGGAGCTTAATTATTTCTGCCAACCGCCCCCCCGAAAAAGGGACAAAAAAAAAATGAGAAAGGACTGAAAGTGTCCCTCAAACTTGGGGAATCCTGTGTAATGTGGTGGTGAGTTTTTTGTTTTGTTTTTCTTTTTTGGTAGAGTAAGTCGATAATAAAATAACGAAGCAGGGAGGGACAACAAACTAGGCAGAGGAAGTACTGACGCACTGGCACTGGCCTAAGTTTACTGTAAACAAAGGCAGAGAGAGGGAGCGAGCACCCTCCGCCCGCAACAAAAAGCTATAAAATGCTTAAAAGGATTTGGCACTTTGACTGTTTTTAATTCCCTCCATGCAGCGGTGGCTAAATGTCTGAGTTTTAATTTTCGGCGGTAAGCCAAATACACGGCAGGAAGGCGGTGTATATTAACGCGCATCGAGGGTGGGGGTGGGTTGGATACACCTGGTGTCAGGTTTTGTTTCGACAGATTTAATGCAAAGTTTCCCCGAATGATTATCATTTTGGGAAAGTTTCCCGTATGCACGCGAAAACTTCCTGGGAGCAGTTTTGAATATTCTATCGCCTCGCATTTTCGACATTATGTTGAATTTAAGGATTTCCATGCACAACCCAATGTGGTTTCAGGGGATTCAACCCGTCTGCTGTTGCACACGCTGGGATGGGGGCGGTGGCTATTGAAGAGCAGAGACATACAGAGCAGCAGTGGCTTTAAGTTTGCTTGAGAATAATCCGATAAGACGTGCTGACGGAACAGTAATACCGAAAGTATTACAATTTGGTGTCCTTTCTGGTGATCAGGTCATTGCTCAAATGCGTTCTTAAACTTTGTCGGTTGCAGTCGGAGTACAACAGTAGGTTTCCCATTCGTGAGAGAAACAATATGAGTAGTTGCAGTAGAACCTAGGCCCCGTTCAACCCACTTCCTGTAGAGCCATCCATTTAATATGAAATTATTTTTATTGCTGTTCGGTGGAGGTACCATACTTCAATGATCACAGTCTATAGCTGTCAGGATTTCAATAGATTCTGCGTTCAAGTGGAAGACAGCCAATGAACTGAGCGAAGCAGGGACCGATGCTCTTCAACATATACACGGCAGATCAACCGCCACCAACCAACACAGTGAATTGTTGTCTATTCGCAGATGACTGGATGACCAGCTCAAAGTCACCAATGATCGTCACGCGAAGGGTCACAAATGATCGTCAAGCAAAGAACAAATTTAACTGCTACACCAAATGGGGTACTCACATAAATGCTGGAAATCGGTACGTTAAGTGTTTAAGGAGACCATACCGAGGTGAATCGGCAGATCAGCAAAATGTCGGAACATAAAGATAGTGTTACCTCACGGTACGAAAATATCAACAGACAAAAAAAAGTCAAGTATCTGCACGTAAACTTCACGAAATGGTTGAAGTTCATTAGCCACTCGAAAGCCTCTTATGTGGCCAAACTAGGTTTCCATCGCATCTATTCTTTGGTGCGTAAGCCAAATGGATTAAGTCGGTGGACAAAGCTGCTGCTCTACTAATCAGCTAATACGGCCGATCTTAACGAAATTGTACGATCTTTACGAGGAAGAACTCTGATTTTATCATGCTACACAATCCACGGCAGCATCAATTTACTGAAGAGGGCATCATATTCTCGCCAAATGGAGCACTGATTTGGAACTTAAGATGGCACATGGCCTTATTTAGAGTATGTACGTTTAAGGCAACAAGCTGTGGACCTCGTGGCATTTCAGACTGAACTCAGAGTTAACCTTACGATTGCTGAACTTGGCTACTGTAAAGAAAAAAATATGTCATAAGAAAAAGTCTGTTCATTCGTTCAGACGTAGCCTGCAGGTTTTTGCTGCTTGATAAAATTTGTAAAACAGCTAGTTGTACACCACACTCGGTTTTTGACAGATATCAACGGATCTTGGGCTTGATTCCGTGCAAGATCCAACTCACCCTAAAGATCTGAAGTATAACGACGATCTTGAGAAGTCGGAAGCGGAGCAGGGTTTCAGCAAAAATTGCATCTTCAGCAATAAGCCCAACTTTTAGGAGAACGGCAAAATTCCAGAATTTGTGACGATGTGAATCCCCCCCGAGATCCAATTGACAATGCATTCGCAGTCAATATTTCGTGTGGCTTGCGCACCGGCAGCATCATCGGTCCATAGTTCTTAGAGACCGACGATGGAACTGACATCGGAGATGGCTACCGATCGGTAATAACCAAAATTTTAAGACAAAATGGATGTGAACATGTTTTACCACGAGGACGGCGCTAAGTGTCGCACATTTGATGCCGCAATGGACGACTTCAAAGCATGGTCACCCAACGCAGAGGCGACGTGAAGTTACCACAGAAATCCTGCTGTTTGACCACGTCAAAATTGTTTGCATTTTCTTAAGTCCCAAATGTATGGGAATAAGTTACAAAATGGCAAATAACCCATGCCGTCGCATGAATTCACTCTAATCCGCCAGAGTCATAGAAAATGGGACATCTTGGTTGAACACAACCCAGTGATGTTTAGACGGTTCTATGAACGAGGTCGTACTCCACAGATAACGGACATAATTGACAGCGATTATGCGAGAAATTTAATGCTGCGCTGGTGCTACTGGTTTAACTGTACGTAGATAGTCCGTCAAGGCACATTTTTAAAAGACAACCCATATACAGTGGACTCTCTCTAAGTCGAACTCCCTCCTCTAACACGAACTAATTTTTATATCCCGTGAAAATTCGACTTAGAGGAAGGCGATTGTATATCAGCTGTTTTCATTTCTCAAATGTCAGTTCGCACACAAAAGAGAATCAGAAAAGCGTACAAAATGCATCAATTTCTATTTCCATTGCCTTTGCACACGTTGCACCAAAGAAATTGCAGAATTTCACATATTCATACCCCCCCCCCCATATTGACTATCATAAGCTCATGGGATTCCCTTTGAAGAAATGTACTCAATATGACCTCAATTCAAACAGAATGGCATACGAACATAAGACTACTTCAGGAGTTGAGTGTTTGGATCAATCTGTTTGGTACAATTGTATGAACCACTTCAAGACACTACAAGACATCAAACAGAACGGTGATGCCATGCAAAGACTCTCAGAACACACACCACTAAGTGCACATGAAAACAAGAAGCGTGACAGGCATATGAGTCGACTAACAAAGGGTGACCATATAGGAATGATAGTTTGTCCAATGGATGTGTTTCAGCTGCTGTCAAAGTTAGAAATGCCCACTAGCTGTCAAAATATTTAGGAACTCTTGCCATTTAACTGTGCATCATTTCACATCGGATGAACATGCGCAAATTAATAAAAAATGTTATCGAAATTCCAGCTTAGTTGTCAATACTGAAATATTGTCATGGGGTCGAAAGCCATCATGGCTTCGATATGCAGGCAATTCGACGCACTGTGGGAAAGTTTAAGCGTGAGCACACTCTGCTAGACATCAGCAGAGTATCGAAGAAGAACCAGAAATGTCGATTCAGCGTCGATCAACCCGGCTCATTTTGCGATTGGATTTGGGCCTATATCCGTGTAAGATTGTGGTGATACAAGAATTGAAGCCAGAAGACAATAAACAACGGCGGGAGTTCGCTAATTGGACGCTCGCAAAAATAGTCTTGAAATGAGTTTAACTCTGATGCAAACCCTAGGTTAGGTAGGAGTGGCTGATTGCAGAAGGCGTCACAATTATGCCAGAGTAGCCCTATTGTGATACCACGCGGACTCCTACTCTAACATTGGAACCCGTCGGTGTTTACGACGAAGTGGTTTATGCTGGCGCTGTTTAGAATACTGTAATAGTACTAGGCTCTAGAAGTAAGTGCCTACGAGTTGCCAGAGCGCTACACGAGCAGAGTAGGTGATTTGAGGTTTCTACCTCCTCTTCATCCATGCAGCTTCTACTGAAGTCTTTGTATGGGACATCTATCCTGCGGCCGTGTATGCCAATGGTGCACTGTCCGGTTACGACGCGGATGAGCGGCCTGAATGAAGGCCTGCATTCGGAACCACAAAATGAATGGAGGCTTTATGTTGATGACGTTCCGAACCTATTTGGGAATCGAAACAAGGATTTGAGGTAGAGTAAAAATACTAGAACAAGCAATGCAGTCAATTAGAGAAAGGATTCAGCAGCTTGAACGATATAACACAAAATTTGCTAAAGCTTAGGGCAGAAAACTTAGCGTCCTAAATTGTCAAAACTGAGCGCTAAACGTAGGGCCTGTACAGGGCGCTCATTTGGCTCTGGTCGGTGCTGATATTAAAGAGATGGCAGGCTATAGCGATCGGCATGGAAGGTGGCACTCCTCCTATTGCAAAAGAAGAGGTTGAGCCACACCTAGTGAGTTCATCGGCTTTGCAATTGCCTGGTGTGTCAGAATGTCCTGGCATCCACATGATGTGTATGTTGAATTGCTCAACCATCACGTTAAGAGACAGCCTGCTATTAAGGTATGGTTTTGAATAGAACATCACATTGTCCAAGGACTTAATTGCGGCCTGACTGTCCGATCAGATGGTGACATCCTTTTTGAATATTACACTGCACTTGAACCAGGATATTGACAATTTTGTATGGCAATGGTTTCTGCCTTAAAGACGCTACAGTTAGGCAGATTCAAAGAGATAGAGTCTTTGGAGTAGACACCTACACCCACCATTCGTCCGTCTGTGAAAATACGCACGGGATCAGCTAGCGTCTGATTGTCAGACATCTAATCCGATCTGGAAGGAATGCTGGTGGGAAATGATAGAGAGGGGTAGAAGGCAATCAGCATCGTTGGGAAGAATGTTGAATTCGTTAAGAATGGTTGAGAGGCCGATGAAAAGTTCGGACAACAGTCGGAGTGTTTTGATGCTCAGCTGCCATTTGTTTGCCAAATACTTTCTCCTTTGGAGGAGAGTATATTTAGTTCGTCTAACGGAGTACTTCTCACCGCTCCGTTGATGTACATGCAAGCCAGCCTCTTAGTTAGTTGCAGAGTAGTGCTGCACAGCGTGCACAGGTCAAACTGAGGGATTTTGGTTTTTCTGGTGCAGAGTTCTAGATCCGTTTTCTGTGGGATAACGCCAAGTCCGCATGTTTGTGTCCATGCTCCCAGCTTATCGAATGCATTCTGCATTATGTCTCTAAGAGTTGCATTAGCGTCTGCATAGCCAATAACTTTGAATTAAAAAAAAAACCTGAAAACCCTAAAAACAAAGATATTTCGAAAGGTCATTTCGAGCTGTGCCCCTTAAATTTTGAAAAAGATGTAAATATGTACAGAATGTAGAAATATGTATATTTTTTAAACCAAATCCCACCACATCCACATCGAATCGACTAAATCGAATTGTGACTCACAACTCGCGAGACACCCTATTGAATGGGCAATGCTTGTAAGAATCCATTGCATAATCTTAGGTGCCGCACACAGTCAACAAGCACGACCAGACGAGAATCTCACAGTCTCGACGTCCTTACATTGCGTCTATTTCCTGTCAACCAGCGTGAAATGATCCCCTTTGCATACGTATACCTAAGCAGAGTAAATGCCGCGCTGGTAAGACTAAATTAAAGCAGTGCCCCAACAAAAAAAAGTGCGTAAAAATAGCATTTATCTGTGAAATCATACAATGAACTGAAACAAAAATACATACAAATACATACAATAATGTGCACTGAAGTGAGTGTATGATGTGTAGGTTCTGTGTACAAAGTTACGTGTGAAATAGGTGCTATTCAATATACAAATTGCATCAAAACGTTGCTTGCAAACACAATCAAACATTGTTCTGCGTTTTTTTTTTCTACCAAAGCTAACAAAAAAAAAGAAAAGAAAACGTATCCACAAACGAAGTCGTTTTAAAAAAAAAAGCAAAGCCTTTTACTCTCTTCGTTTCAAAATCAAACAGCAACTAACCTCGGTCTCGATGATCTTTTCAATATACTCAACAGTTCGGAATTGAGGTCGCCCAGTCACTGGACATGGCACCTCCTCGGTTCGACGGACAATTTTCTCATCAAGGACCTTTTCTCTTTCGCGCACAATCACCGGCCCCCGGCTCGACTTAATTGCAATTTTTGGGAAAACAATTTTTTGCTAGAAGAAATACATATAAATATTTATAGAATCAACTGCATCAACCATCGGTAAAGCGCACAGATTGAGAGAGAGTCAGTGGAGAGAGAAAGAAATATAGGGAGGAAATAAAAGGAAAAAAAAATATGTGGGTATATAGAAGATTTATTTGTTTCCTGTTTCTTATTTTTGCTTGCATTCATTATCATGCGTTTGCACTGCAATGTGGACAATTAGCATAGTTGGCATAGCAGTCGTCCAGTTGACCGGACGGATGAAAGAGGACAGCGCTCGCATTTGCCGTTCCCAGTCGGCTGTCTATCATTTACCTATGACCTAAATATTTTACGAGAACAAAGTGACCGGGCCTCGCCAATCGATTGGGCACGTGGAAGCGCCTGCAATGCTTAATTCACTTTAAGTGCACTCGCTTGCCCGATGCACGGGCATATTACTTTTACTGCATTCCAAATGAGACGTCGTCGATGGAGGAGCGCTTGGTTGGTTGTGTGTGCAATTTTGACAGCGCCAAATGTGTTTTTGGAACTGGTTCGATTTGACTTCATTACGACCGATGAATCGAAATCATTTCGTTTTCGATTTTGCATTTGTTTGAAGCTAGCGTTCTTTTTGTGGAGGTTGTATGGATTTATGACAAATTAAGCATGGCATGGCATGTGATGTGAGTCTGTGATGGATGCAGGATGGGCGATTTTTCGAATTCCACGAAAAAGTCTTCTGATATTCAGAGGATGTAATTCACTTGGTGGGAATCAAGGCAATAAATAACTGCTGCCTACCTCACGTGTTTCATCCCACATCGTCCCGTTCATAGCGTATTTCCAGCGCAAACTGCTGCTCAGTTTTTTTGAGGAAAGTTATCGTGTAGACCTGTTGAATGGATCGTACAGGGATTGCTATTCCTTCACTTAACAAATATTGTTCATCCATTATCCGTGAATTCGAGGTCAAAAGGGAACTTAATTCGCCTCAGAGATAGGCTGTGTAGATACCGGATGCAAATGGTCCTAGATTCCGGTGTTAGCTGCAGAAGAAAGTGTAGCGTGGCACTAGGGCCGAATGGTGTCATCGTAAAGAAAAGCAAATACTCGACCGCATCCAATGGCAATTAAGAGCGGGTGAATATCATCGCCACACGATGGAAGATCACGGATTGTGCAAAAATCAGACCTCCTGCAGCGCGTATATAATTTGTATTAGAGCTTCAGATTCTGATACACGTGTATCAAGTATCAAAACTACAAATAATTCAAGTGAACACACGTATATATCCTAAATAAACGTGAAATTAATTCACGTGCTATCATGTACACTTATGAATTGAAATTTTGAATTTGAAAAAAATCTGGTAAATTCAGGTGTGAAAGATTCATGTGAAATTGTGTTCGGAAGTAAATGCCACGTTCTATTTCACGCACATGCTAGTGGAATTGAAAATCGATGCAGTTCCTGTATGTCCTGATCGGGGTGACTGTTAATAAAGGGTGGTTAAGGGCCGATGTTGAATGTGAACCACACCTAAACGTCAAGTTTTTTCCTGCATTTCATTTGACATTTCTCAATTTCAGACTAACTCAATTTGGAAACCATGGAAAGATACACAATCGAGCAACGCGTTAAAGTTTTTCAGGCTTATTATGAAAATGGGCGTTCAAATCAAAATTCACATCGTGCACTTCGTGATTTTTTTCGGTCAATTTAATCGTCCAAATGTGCGTACAATCGGAAAAATCGTGCAAAAATTTGAGCAAACCAGGTCTGTAGGAGATGTGAAAACACCAGTGCATGCTCGTACTGCAGAAAATATTGCTGCTGTTCGCGATAGTGTGGCTGAAGAGCCGTCCACCTCAACTCGTCGTCGTGCCCAACAATTGCACATCTCACGCTCGTCGTTGATGAACATTATGCATAAAGACTTGCATTTACACGCTTACAAGGTGCAATTGACTCAAGAACTAAAGCCTCTTGACCATTTCAAGCGTCGTCAATGAATCAGAATGGTGGCAAGAAATGGCAACAGCGGATGATCACTTTTCGAAGAAAATCATCTTCAGTGATGAGGCACATTTGGGCGAATGATAATCCAAGAGTGATTGTCGAAAAACCAATGCACCCACAAAGAGTGACTGTTTGGTGCGGTTTATGGGCTGGCGGCATCATCGGGCCGTATTTTTTTCAAAATGAGGCCGGTCAGGCAGTTACTGTGAATGGTGTTCGCTATCGATAAATGAAATGTTTTATCCAAAATCAACATCGGCCCTTAAAATTTAACCACCCTTTATTACTTAAACATGCTAGTTTCAGGTACATCGGGTGATCACGTATGCACGTAAAATCAAAGTCTTTAATTTGCATACAACGCAGAGCAGACAATCGAGATGTGCACAGACATCATCATCACCTAATACCCGAGATGGAAATAATGCGAGTACAAATGCTGCTCCAAGTTAGTCTACAAGGACTCTACAGGATATTTCGCTCATTGGTCGAGATAATATCTAAACTTCCTGCAGAGTAACCATTATTGTCATGTTTTACACATATTGTATTTGCAAACAGCAATTTTTGAAAATGAAGCATTTCATTTCTGAGTTATTGAATAAAGGTCTCTGATGAGCTATGTCGCGTCGACTTCCGATTTATGCAGGCGCGTCGACTTCCTCGACTTTCCGTGACTAAAATGACTGATTTCTGGTTTAAAGAACACCAATTTTACGCTCAACATGATCAGCCATTTAGTCAACAGCCAGTCACAGCGCAATGAGCCGGGTTGAGGGTGGCTGTCGTGACAAGTTATTGAAACAAACTTATTCGCTATGCTGATTCTTCTACTCTCGAATTCCGAAACTAGTTTGGAACTCGAATTGCATAAACTGGACTGGACAATTTTTGTTTTGCCTTGCGAGTCACTGACTAGAACTGAAACTTGAAAGCCTGCTCAAACTTCGACGTTGAAAGTCGATAAAAAGCAAAAGCATTCCATCAGTGTACCGTGAGCAGATTTTACCTACTATCGACGAACTTAGGTGGGTCTTTACAACACGATTATAAAATATTGCGAAAGAAATGTTGGAGATAAATATTTATTTCATCCGTCATTGCAGCATTGTAATTTTCACTCTATCAATACAAGTGCAGCACAGAAGTAGATCCACTCATTACAATAAAATGTTGAGCACTCATGAGCCTCGGTATGGTTTCATGTGGACGTCGGGCGTAATCATCATTCGCGTTCGGTGCAAAATAGCGACAAAACAGATACTATGGGTGCGTCGATGTTCGAGCGAGTCTAATGACTCTGCGATATGATTGTCTCCTATACGTTTTATCGCTCGCTATTCGATTCTGTCTAGGAGGTGCAGGGTGATCTTGTTGGCACCACACCAGATATGGCGTTGTACTCAAGCTTAGGGCTTATTAATTAAAGCCGAATCAGAGGGGATAAAAGAAACCCATACATTTCACATCCAACTAAGTGTTGTGTTGATGCACATACCAAGTATGGCAAGTTTTTCGGTGTCATCCACATAAGCGACATTCATGGATAATAGCTGATTATTAGGGGTTCGCTTAGGAGACAACGGACAGCATTGAATGCCACTCTATTGTACCTCAGTTAATGAAGCTGTCAAGATCGGAATTCAATATACGCTGCCGTACCAATTCAACGGCCGAAGGGCGGGGTAGTGAGTCTTTGAACGAATATGAGAAGCTGAGGGTGTTGTCACCAGCGAAGGAATGAATTGGATTAGAAGTAGCAGAAAGTACGTTTGGCTTTTAAGAAGGCATAGCAAAGTGTTGATGAGTAGGTTGGAGTGACTGACTGCTGGTTGGCAGCAGTAGACATGTTGTGTTACCAAGGGGACCCAAATTATCCTGTTGCGCAAACCCATAGTGTTTTATCTAGAGCCTAATTTACTCCCAATGTTGAGGCCTGAATTCCAATGGCGTGATGGCCGGTTGTGCCGTCGTGTACTGCGATTCGTTTTGGATGGACAGTACGCCATAATTGTTTCGTGATAAGGCATTCAGTGCCAGTAGACCATCTACCATTTGTGTGAGCAAGCGCTTCAAGCTTCAGTAGATGTGTTGCATTGGCAATTGCAATGTATGGTATATCTCCGTCCGGAAAGAATACGGAACCAGTTCCCTTTCTAATGAATCCGTCGGCTTCACAATTCCCTAGAATGCCACAGAGTCCCAGCGATTACATAAGTTGGGTGCTAAAATACTTGAAAATCTGGTTAAGAGAGAGGTGGCAATTCAGGCAAGTCATTGAGTTGAAAGCATTTTAAGATCTGATCGCCACCTTCCTGTCGGATGAGTATCAGCCAGGACTGTAGCTCCTTTATCGCTATAGGTCGATTATACACACCATTTATGAGGTCCCGATTTCTGGTCGAGATTGTGATCACGAATTGGGTCTCGGGAATCTCATTTCCTCAGACACGTCCATGGGAGTTCGTTATCATTTTTTTAATATTTTATATATTTTCCGAATTCATCCGTACTACGACTGCTGTCTACTCGTAGTACTAGATGTATGGCATCTTCAGTCTTATCCGAGGACATTCGTATTCGAGGACAGTCGCACATTCGACGACAGTCGGACATTCGACGACAGTCCCATTCGAGGAAGGTCGCATTAGAGGACAGTTGTATTTGAGGACAGTTGCATTCGAGGACAGTCGCATTCGAGGACAGTCGCGTTCGAAGAGAGTCGCACATTGGACGACAGTCGGACATTCGACGAAAGTCCCATTCGAGGACAGTTGTGTTCGAGGACAGTCGCTTTCGACGACAGTAGCATTCGAAGACAGTCGCATTCGAGTTCAAAATACGAGTTACAGACCAGTAAAATTACGTAAGCAGGAATGTATTGTTTATGTTTTTGACTCAAAAATGATTAAAAAAATCTTTAAAATAATTCAAAATTCAAGAAAACTGTTTTCTAGTGGTTAAATCGTCCACATGCAAGAACCAAAATAATTTCCAAAAAAAAGAAAGAAAAAAACTGTTATGTGTTAAACGCAGTTGCAGATGATTATACTGCCTGTCACAAATTGCATCAACCAAAAATTGCACGGCTCTCTGGCCAAAATTGCACACAAACCATTTGTTATGATAATGACAATGGCCAATGTTTCTCGCCGCTCTCATAACCGTTAGATGAAATGTTAAGAAGAATCAGTTAGTAACAATATTCGCTACAGTTAGAGAATTAAAATCAAACGCATGCGACTATTTTTGTTAAGGAATCAACTCAAAATGAAAAACAATGTGATTTTTTTGTGAAAAAGATTGAACTCTAACTGAATGCATACCTCTGTCTTTGTTTCTTCCAAAAGGTCATCGGCCATCTTGCTCATGTTTTTGATCACATCCTGAGCCTGTACGGCACCCTGCTCCAGGGACTTGAGGCGGGCTGCCCTCCATGCTGCGCGTTTTTCGGCACTAAACAAAAAACAAACAAAAATTAAAGTTATCATGCATCGACTGGACTTTGGCGAGACAAATTCCAAGGGAACAAGGACAAATCACCAGAAAATAAGAGAAAAGAGAAAAAAAAATACAAACAGACATAACGGTAAGGTAATTAACAATATTTACAGGTTCAAGCACCCAAAGCCTAACACTATTTGAAATGTGCAAAAATCCAAAAAAATAATAATCAAAATATCAAAGAAAAGTGTGGAGAGTGTTAAGACTTACTTCGTTTGCGCCTTGACAGATCGAGCTGCAGATGAAGAGGCCGCTGCATCGACTTGATCCGAAGCCGAGTCTGTAAGAGACCCTTCTTCGAGCAGTCGGGCTCGCTTCTCGGCGTTCGCCGTGCGAACTGGTATACGACTTACGACCGGAAGCGCTGGTGCGGTAGCTAGACCAAGCTGTTGTGGTGCGAATACTGGCAACTTTACCTTGGGCTTGGGCAATAGTGATGGCTTGCTTAGCTGCGAACGAGAGCTAGCCGATTCCGATTGTTCCGACAATGACTTCGATGGCATTGTTGATGTGCTAGTCGTCGTCGTTTCAGTAGTAGTTGTTGAACTATGTGCACTAAATTTTTTTTTTTTTACCATTTCAAGAACATTGTGCGTGCAATGAACAGAGAAGAGTGGTTTTTTTTTTTTTGAATCGACAGGGACACAACATTGGTGCGCACCCAAAACAATTAGCAATTGAGTAAAAATAAAAAAAAATAAAGAAAAAAGAAAATTATGAATTTGAACAGAGATTTGTTTCCGTTTTTTTGTTTTTATTTTTGTCGAGTAAGGATGGATGACGGTTTGAATGGTTGGTGCTGATGGTTAGTTACAAACAGAGATACAGTTTTGTTGGTAGATTCGTATGCAGCAGTAATGCAGGGGGTGAATGAAGAGATATGCTGTGAAGTTGCACAAAGATGCTAGATTTCATGCGTTTTTTTTTTTATTTGTTTTATGAATGCAATGGTAAACTAAGTAAAACTGAAATGAATTAATGAGGTTTCTTCTCTTGCTAAGCTACACATGGTATCGCTCTTTTTGTCGAGGACCCTGAGTGTTTCGACGGAAAGGTGTTAGGAAATTTTATATTATTTATTATTTGTTTAAATTTAGTTTATAACTAAAATTGTAAATTAGCATCAAGAGCCCAAGGCTTTGTTAATTTCTTCAGCTAATATATTAAGTTCAAGTTCAGCCGGTGTCGAAAAAAACATATATAAGATTATACTCAAAGACCAAGTAGAATCAAGAAAGGATTCATTGAAGTTTTGTGAAACCTAAACGCCATTCGGACAGCTCTGCGGTAGATGAATCGCATTTCAACAAAATACACTATTAAGAAGACATTTGACTTCACAGCTGATTGTCCCCTTGTCCGTCGACGAATTTTTGGGCATTTTGACAGTCATTCACTACATTTTGAAAGTTAATCACGAAATCATGCAAATGACATTCATTAATTGGTCCGTTTGCTCGGAGAAAATGTGGCGCCGTCTTGTCGAAACCACATGTTGGTCACATCCATATCTTCTAATAGAGGCGCTAACAAATGGGTTATCATGTCACGATAACGAACACCAATCATTGTTACCGCCTGACCAGCCGCATTTTCGAAGAAGAATGGTCCGATAATGCCACCAGCCCAAAATCCGAAACCAAACAGTCACTCCTTGTGGATCCATTTGTTTCTCAACAATTACTTGCGACTTTTCTGAACCCCAAATACGAAAATATTGAAAAGCTGCTCCTACATGAACTGGAAATTGGGCGGCAGCACTTTTTGCAGACTCACCTGACCCTGTTTTATGATGGGGATATTTAAAAGCAGGCAGCTTAAGCAGAATGTTCGAGGCAAAATACGGAGCGAGTAATCAGAAACATTACGTGGTATGGTGGAAGAAGAGGAAGATGTCTGTATCGAGCAAAGTGGTGGACATTTGTCCGAAGTCATATTTCATGCATGGTGCACACAAAAGTCCATAAAATGTATTTGATTTAAAAAAAAAATATAATTCATTAAAACATGATCATTACAAAACTTGTTCGTGTTTAATGTTTGCAGTTCTTCTTTGGTCGACCCAGTATATTAGGTGTTGCAAAAACAAATCCATTGGTTTTCCAACAGATGCTTTTAGTAATCTTTATCTCGCTATGTATACGTCCCATTGAACCAATCTATATGTGATAAGGACAGTTTTGTGATTGATTGACTCAGTTTGGTGTTAGCGCGCTTCAAAGATTAACACCAGGAGAAAGAATATACGTCGTTTTTCTTCGATAAAGGCGAAAACGTCAGCCAGGCGGCTGAAAATGTGAATAAAATGTATGGTCTCGACACTGTAACAACGAGCAATGTAACAGTTTTGGTTCCGTCGTACCGTTCCGGTTATTTCTATGTCAAAGATGCACCACGCTTTAGAAGGCCAATTGTCGGTAATGTCGATAAAACCGTGGAAATGATCGAGACTGACCGTCCTGTATGCACTGTTTCGACTGTCCAAGAGCTAAACATAGCACAAAAAACCGTTTGGAAATATTTCCACAAAGCTGGATACAAATAGAAGCTGAATGTATGGGTACCACACGAGTTAACGTCAAAGCACCTCATGGACCGAATCTCCATCTTCGAATCACTGCTGAATGGCAACAACATCGACTCATTTTTGAAACAGATGATGACTGGTTACGAAAAGTGGATCACTTACGACAACGTCAAGCGACAACGGTCTTCGTCGAATCACGGTGGCCAAGGCAAGATTAACGGCCAGGAAGATGTTTGTTTGGTGGAATTAGGCATCATCTACTCTGAGCTGATGTCCAACTGCCATACTATCAATTAGGACCTGTATCGTGAACCGTCTGAAGGAAGCAAGCTCTCAGAAGCGGCCTGTGTTCCATCAAGACAACGCCAGGCCAAACACAATGACAGCCACTCGCCAGAAGCTGCGAGAACTTGGTTGGTCCTAATGCATCCACCGCACCTAACACGAAGTGATTACCACATGTTCCTGTCCATGGCGAACTATTTTGCCGGAACAACGTACCGTGATGTCAATGGCACTTTTGTGAGGCCGCGAAGATGGATTTAGCAGTATATGAGGACAAGACCAAATATATGCTATCAACGAGAAAGGAGACCCAACACCTACGTCTCGGACAGAATGCCACAGTGGACAGACAAGTCAACGCCTTCGTTTACTTACGAATCGCTATCAACTTAGTCAATGACACCAGCGTTGAAATCAAGCGAAGAGTAGCTCTTGACAATCGCTGCTTCTTTGAACAAACAAAGTCACTCTAACAACCAGTCCTGCTCTACGGTGCAGAGGCATCACTTTGTCAAAAGCGGATGAGGTTTCTCTTGGCTGCTTTGAGAGGAAAATTCTTCGAATGATCGGCAGACGATCCCGTCTGGGTCTGCTTAGATGGTGAGTGGAGGCGAAGATATAGCAACGAGCTGTACGAGCTGTTTGGCGTCAAAAGAGTAAAGGTCCAACGATTGAGATGGCTAGGTCATGTAGAGCGAATGGAAACGGCCCGGAAAATCATCGAATTGATCCTCGAGGGACGGCACAGTAGGGGGAGACCGCGACTCAGGGACCGAATGGGACCTCAGCCAACTATGCGTGCGAAACTGCTGGCAGCTAGCTAAAGATCGAGCTGTCTGGAGACGTTTGTTGGTTATGGCCGATGCCCTGAACTTGAGTCGTCGGTAAATGATACACTCACTTTCCAAGATCTCTTGAAAAAAAGAGAGAGATCAAGTGGCGTTTTCTAATTCCCATGTTTTTAGCAAATAAAATGGGCAATGCACGTTAATGCCTGCTTACAATGATTGTCAATGGCCTCACTTGCCAGATGGAACTACAAGAACCATAAGGACAAGTTCATCATTAACTCGAAAAATCAGCAAATTACGCCAATCAATGATTTCAACCTCACCTCCACGGCATCTCCACACAATGGCCCTCAAAATGTCGTCTCCACCACAGCAAATCACATTCTCCAAGAAGTCAATCTATTCAATTGAAAAAAAAAAACCTAAAGTACACGCCTTTGCAACCACATTTGGCAACCTCAACGGAGTCACCCGCCTTCACAGTTGCCACCGACACTTGACCATGCCAAGTTTGCGACGAATGAACCGAATTCAAAAGGAACAAAAAAACCGCCAAGAAACTTCTGAATGCAGCAGCAAGCAGAAAAAAAACCCCGAAAACTTTCAATTGAAAAAATTACAACACTTGTGGAGAGAAAAAAATTGGAAAGTAAATCTGCCAAAAACAGCTCTCGTCAATTAAAATCGAAACTTTGTGAAACTTCGAGCGAAGGTAGAACATGAGTTCACGACTGAAGAGGGAATTTTGTTACATTTAACACAAAAGTTGGCACGAAATGAAACTTATTGGTTGTGTCAAGTGCCTGTCAATTGTGAAGTCTTGTGAGTTTCATTCAAGAGGGAAGCCTCACAGAATGTTGCGCCGTGCTAGGAATGAACGCGACGGACACGCTGCTGCTGATGGGTTATGGGGTTTTTGCGATATTTTTGTCGCGGTCGTGAATATGGGGGCTGGAGGCGAAAGAGAGAGGGACTCTGATTTCCAGAGTGGGTATCCAAATTATTTGGAAAGCACGCAAATTGTGGGTGTAAGTAGAGACTCCTGCGCGCCCGTAATATGACAAGCAGGTGTGTCTGGACCAACTTAGACGAGGTTGACATTTGGAATGGCTTACAATAGAGAGCATGTTCCAACGCTCGTATGGGGGTCTATGAGACCTGAACCGCTATCTGAGAGAAAGGGATCAGAATAATTTACTCAAAAGCGTGGACTTAAGACTTAAGAGAAACTGAAAATGTCCTTTGATCGTGAAATGTGGCGACCGAGACGACTGGATAGCTGTCTTATGAACGTCGCTTCGCGGTCAAGTGAATACGACTTCTACTCGGAGGGCCCATTGATCAAATTACGGCCCAAATATGAAAATCATGGCTCACTGCAGGCCACCTCTGTCATCTGGAGTCACTGACAAAAAGGTGTTTCATTATCTTCAAATTTAAATGAAACGAAGTGCGTGTCAGTTATCATCGACATTTTCGTTTGAAAGGCCTATCTATGCCATTCTATATGGAATGGAACATCGTTCAAATGTCCGCCGCTGCTTCTCTAAGTGGCTCGCATCTGAAATGTCTATTCTCCATGACTCTGGCACATAAACCAGGCTAAATCTTAGCGATGGCAGGGGTTATGTTGGGTTTGAGGGTCGCTGTGGTTTGTGAGTTATTCGCCAGCAAAATGGTAACAAGTACGGCACGCTCTCGGATGCTAGTTCACATCACCTCCAAGTGAGATGACCATGTCCTCGAATGGCTTGGGCAAAATTTCAAATGTGGCGTTAGGTGTGTGGCAAGTAGCGCCGTCCTGTTGACACCACATGTCGTTGGTGTCCAGTCAATTATCCAATTCAGGAGTTGGTAATCATCGACCTATAGCGCTCGCCGTTCACGGTGATCGCCTGGACCAATGTAGTTCTCAAAGGAATATGGACCGATGACCCGCCAGTTAGTCTGAAACACTCTTGGGTCTCATGTGGATTGGTATTGTACCAACGTGGCAGCACTGGAATCACAGTCTCCCGTTCGGAGAACAAACACTATTAAAATGTGGTGGCAACAGAACCACATTGACTGCCATGGCTATCATATTAGATAGCCAGTCATTTGTCAAATGTGATGTATGTACATTAAGATAATGCTCTTGTATTCGAAACTGCTAGAAGCTTGGACCAAAACGAAAAACCTGGCATCTTGCGTTATTGTACGTGAACTTGGTTTGAATAGTTTCACGCCCGTTTCTTGAAACATGCACACAATTTGTCTGGTAGTCAACTGTATCGGCATCTTAGCAGAATCACTACGAAACCTGTTGACGAAACAACTAAATTCTGATTTTTGACATAATCTAGGAGGCGCTGCGATGGGAAAACGGGGACTGCATGTGCTGGGATCGTAGCTACTAGCATAGAAAGGTGCTGCATTCACGAAATAATTGGAAGAGTTCGTTTAGATCCCTTCTGAGATGATCATCAAAAATCAAAAAAAGGAAGACACAACAGCGAATTCTTCGAGCTGTACCAAGCTGTGGATATAGCCAGGAAGGCAAACATCTATCGAGACTGCTCTGATTCGAGCGCATGGCACCAATGCTTCAGCTCTGAAGATCCTCTAATGAGGGCATCCTGGTTGGAGGAGGAAAGAGAGACCATATATTCAGTATAAAGACTTTGTCATCGCTGACGCAAGACAGCTTAGCCTTGATGACAGGAAGCATCGTGCCTGGGATCGTCAATGATGGACAGCAGCTATTGCTCAGGCTCAGATCCCCGATGAGTCGAAGACCTGATTAGTAAGTAAGTAACCAGATCTAGGCTTTAAGGCCCGTTGCGTGCGTTGAGTAATGTCAAAAACTTTGCAAGACATAAGCACTAATGGGAGGGAAGGACATCAAATGCAACCCACAAGTAGAATGCAGCATCACGATGGATGAAGTTGATGCACTTTTAACTTTTTCATACTTTGACAGTTCCTTTCCACATAAATCATTCTGATGATGTCGTAGTGGGGTTCTATGGATCTTGGACGCAACGTACGTATTCATTGGGGTTTGTAATTCCGCAAATACGATTTTTGTGGACTATGTACGCACAACGCACAACGGATTCTGTGGATTCAATTGAAACAGGAGCACTGAACTAAAACACTTGAAAAACCAACGATGTCCTTAACTTAATAAAACACTTGAAAAACCAACGATGTCCTTAACTTAATAAAATGCTGCCATGGAGGTGCTATTTATTGGAGCTGACTCCCTTGCACCTAGTGGTTACAGACTGTGCAAAAGAATGGCAAAAGAAGGGCAATTCGATGCACTAGTAAAAAGCACCAAAGCAGACTGGAGCAATGAGTCCATAGTTCACAGACAGAGCGAGCAGCAATACTGTATAATGGTGTAAAAACGGATCAAGAACTGGAGCAGGAGTATTCGAACCTAGGACAAAATACTATCAATCCATGGGTAATGCACCAATCTATGCCATAGACAAATGCTTACAAATCAACCAACTACGGACATAGCAATAATCGCAGACAGTCGAGCCGCTATCATGGCACTTAATTCGTCAAATGCCAGGCTGTGTGGTAGTGCCAACAGAAGCTCAGAGAACTGAGTGGGAGAAATAAAGTAAAACTCTGCTGGATACCTGGCCACACAGGGATAGAAGGCAATGAAATGGCCGGCTCCCTAGCTGGGAAAGGAGTATCGGAAACCGTCCATGTCCTCAGAGAATAATTCAGGGAAGTAGAAAGAAGGAACCGGACAGAAACTTGGAACAAAGCTTGGAACAAAGCTCAGTAGTAAAGCTGGAAAAGGTTTGAGCCATGTATCAAAATGAGAAAGAACAACCTGCGTATTCTAACAGGTCACTGCAGACAACTCAATGAACAACTAAAGATACTAGGGGTATCAGAAGAAGTTCTATGTGGATTGGGTGGATAATCTATTGAAATTCCAGGATTTTGTGAGGCACTTGCTTACAAAGGACAAATATATCTGAGCAAGCACCTGATATCAGAGGAAGAATTGGAGTCACTAGAACCATTTCTCTGGACAGTCTCAAGAGCAGATGAAGAGCAGATGGTCTTTTCGAGAGAAAAGTTCTGCGTTCCATCTTTGGTCCTGTTTGCGTTGATGGTTTCTGGAGAAGAAGATACAACCATGAACTGTACGGGCTAGAGCCTAGTCAGCGACATGAGCCTAGTCAGGCGTCTACGGATTCAGCGCCTAAGATGGCTGGGCCATGTAGAGCGCATGGACAACACTGCTCCAGCCCGAAGAGTCTTCGACTCCGAACCAGTGGCACAACGCAATAGAGGACGCCCATGGAACCGATGGCGCCAACAAGTGGAGAATGACCTCAACCAAATTGGTGCGCGAAATTGGAGGCAGCTGGCTAAAGATCGTGCCAGCTGGAGAAGCTTGTTGACTGAGGCCCAGGTCCACCCCGGACTGTAGTGCCACTAGAAGAAGAAGAAGAAGAACCATTTCTCAATCTCAGATTCCTAAGACCTCTTACACCTTTGCTCAATCGGAGTCCATAAACCTCAAGACAACTAAGTAAAGAACTTTATGTGAGGGGAACTCGAAAGAAAGCAAAGGGTATCAAAAGGAGACACCGTAGATCTAAAGGTCGCGGTGCAACACCATCATCGGCACTACAACCGGGAATCGGTCGGAGTACTGCCAGGACAATGGTCTTGTATAGCAGTAGCTTTGACGTTCTGGTTAGGTTTCTGGATTTAAAGAGCCTTGAAAGACTGTACTAGGCTTTGTTGGCTTTGAGCCGCGGTGCAACATGCCCTCAAAGAATTGTTCAGACGTTCGATTAATGTGGAAAGCAGACAGTTTCAGAAGTTTCTCCTCGAATTACATGTACACTTGTCGAAAACCATGAATATTTAAAGGATTATTATTTACAATTGTTTACAGAAATATCCATTACCGAAAAAAAAAACCGAAAGCATAGCCCTTAAACAACTAAAAAGATGACACCACCAAAAATACAGAAAAGCCCATGGAAAATTTTGTAAGAAAATAAAAAAGCAACTCCGCTAAAAGACCGAAGTGAAATTTGATTTTGGTTTTTTTTTTTTTTGTTTTATTTTTAACATATAAATAAAAGGTTGATTTTTACAAAAGATAGTGATAAAAATGTGTTAAAGTTACCATTATAAATATATATGTTTATGTATATATAAAGAGTTTCCATATAAAACAGCATAAAGTTAGCATTATTAAAAGTAGTATTAAAAGACGTCATCATTCAACATTGTACATACATAAATGCTTATGAATACCATTTACCTCTAGCACATTACAATTTAACAATTCAGCTATCTATAACCTAGTGGTATATATATGCACGTACGTGTATGCATGGGAATTTGTATACATTTTTTTTTTTGGAAAAGAACAAAAAAAAATTAAATATGTATATATATTAAATTAATTGTGTATACTAAACAACAGCACAGAAGGGAAATACTATTCGTTAGGAAAAGAAAAAAGAGTTCCTTTAGACATAATTAATTGATTAATGTTAAATCAGAAAGTAAGAAATAAAAGAAGTGTTAATTTTTTTTCGTTTTTTTTTTAGTTTGTTTTTTTTTTTTTAAATTAAGGTGAATAGTTTTAGCTTCTAAATACTGCTTCAATTTCATCAAGTGGATTCCTAGAAACATGACAAAAAAAAGTAAAAGAAAAAGATTGTGTGAATGCGAAAAAAATTAATTTTGTTTGTTTAATTGGAAATCAAAACGAGAATGATTACAAAACGGGACCGAGGAGTAAAAGCGTGTTAGTTGTGTGTATGAGAAAAAAAAGGGGGAAAGAAAAGTACACGGAATCCTTGGAGAAACATTTTCCAAGTGTGTGGGGGTTCGTTAGGCTTCATAATCTCAAATAGCTAATTAGGCCTGAAAGTGGAGTGGATGAGCAGTCTGGTGTGCGTGGCGGCTGTTGTGTTGTCGATTGTTCTGAATTCTGCGGAAATTGGATGTTATGGTTTTTGATGTTAGAATGGGGAGAAAAAACGGAACGGAAATGAAGTCGGTTTGTGCAGAGCGCAATGTTAATAATTACTTAGAGCTATATTTAGCCCTAAAGATGAAATGTGGTTTAAGCAATTCGGAGAAGGGAAAAATGTCAATGTTCTGTAACCGCTTTTGATTACCGAGGTGCTCAATGAAAACACAATTTGGTTAATGAAACAGATCGTCGCGTCCGTTTGATGCGTGCTTTTCGTGTTGAGTGGAGTTCTTTTTTTAAATCTGTCCTGTTTCCACTTTTAAAAAAAGATGGGTACACGAAAGAAAATGAAAATAAATGACTCATGATTAGTAGGTTGACTTTGTGACAATGAATGAAAATGTATATAGAAAGTGGGCCACCTAAAGGTGTTTTTTTAAACCATAAGTTATTTTGATACTGACAGCTGTTTCCGGCTCGAAATCTTGACAGAAAGTCAGTATCATACCTCCGCGGAACGAAATGAGTCGCTTTACGATTGAACAGCCTAATATTGAAAACTTATTTCCGAAGTAAGTGCTGTGCAGCCCAAACTTTGAAAAAAAGAAGTTTTGACCGAAATGAATCACCCACCGCGGCAGCTATACGCAGGTTTGTGCAAAAAGTTCGTGAGACTGGTAGTGCTAGTGGACAACACTTATGGTGTCCCCGTCGTCGTACGGTGGGCACAGATGAAAATGTGGCTTCCGTGACCGAGAGTGTGAGACTCAATTCACAAACATCAACTCGCCATCGATCTCAACAGCTCACCATTTCACGCACTACCCTGAAAGATCTCATATTATTCGCTTACAAGATCCAAATGACTCAGCAATTGAAGGCACCCGACCATTTACTTCGTTATCGCTTGGCAATTTGGGCCTTAGAGCAGCTTGAATTGGATAACGATTTTGGGCGAAAAATCATCTTTTCTGACGAGGCGCATTTTCATCTCGGCAGCTAGGCTCAGAAAACCCGCACGTTATTGTCGAGAAGCCAATGCATCCACGGAGAGTGACGGTTTGGTGCGGATTGTGGAGTGGTGGCAGCATTGGACAATTTTTCTTCGAAAATGAGGCTGGGCACAACGTTTCGGTTTCGTTTATTTTAACCGACTTTTTTTTACTGAAATTGACGACATGGATTTGGACGACCTCCGGTTGCATGCAGGATGGCCCGCCAAGCCACGCAGCCCGGGCCACCGTTAATCTTTTGCGCACCAAATTCCCAAATCGTGTTATCAGCCGTCTTGGTGGTGTCAATTGGCCGCCTGGGAGCTACGAGTCAACCCCTTTTTTGAGAGGAACCATGAAGGGCCGATGTTATGCCAACAATCCGTAAACGATTCAAGCCAATATCATCCAAGCAATCCGTGAGCTACGAAACCATCAACAATGTCTTGGGAAATTGGGCTGACAGAATACGTTACTGCGAAGCCAGCCAAGGCAGCCACTTGAACGGTGTTGCATTTCATAATTTATGGGAATGTTTGCTCTTACTAACAAAGCCATAACACATGGAAACAATTCAATTTTGTTAATTTTACTGCATTTTCAAAAAGAAACTTGTCACAAAAGTAAGGGGGGTTGTATGCGTTCTTATCAAAAATTACTTTTAAAATGAACGACACTAAAAAAGCTTGAGTGTAGTTTTTTTCTGTAGTAATTAGCAATGTACTCAAAACAAGACAGTACATGAGGATAGTCCAAAAACTAAAGCCACAGTGGGTCAGAAAACAAAATTGTGGTAAAAATGACATCAAATGGTAAGTATGCACGCATGTGAAACACGTAGAGGGATCTGCCATAATATGAGGATATCTTTGGAGTGCCAATTGGAGTAAATTTATGCTGAAGACACAAACAAATTTCTACTGCATATGTACTTTTGTGACTGACTGTTTGTACATATTAGGACTGTACGGTGAAAATTCTCTATTATGGACACCCGCGGGATCATCATGATTGTCCGTTTTAGGGGGTAAATGTAAATTATTCACGGAAACATTGAATAGTCGCTGACTGTTTATGCTCGTGTCCGGTATAAAGAGGGTATGTTGTAAAGTGGATGAAGTACACGAATAATCCTATCTACCTGGCAGTCCCTTTCACTGTACAAAGTATGAAGACTCTGCATTGAATGGGTGACCTGATTGTTGCTTGACTTTTTCAGTGTCTATTTTCGTCGAATCAGCAGTTGGCATTGTTCCTGTACGATATCGTTTTGAAGCAGTTATTTTGCTTATTATAGCACAATGCTCTATCAGGTCTCACGGTAGTAATTACAACATCCATGACGGGCACAATGAACCCAAAATGTTGGTCGAAGTGAGCCACGGCCGTAAGGACCTACCTACCTAAACCCATCTTGTATGAATGCATCAAAATGCATCGAA
Source organism: Eristalis pertinax (assembly GCA_907269125.1). NCBI lineage: Eukaryota > Metazoa > Arthropoda > Insecta > Diptera > Syrphidae > Eristalis > Eristalis pertinax. The sequence goes on along the minus strand of OU026145.1, from coordinate 43,962,774 downwards.
CCATGCATTGGGTGTCTCCTGCGTGGGACATCGGCTTAAAATAGAATTAAGGACCAGCATAAAATGTTGTCAGGAATGAATTGGTTGGTCACGCGATATAAGTGGTTAGAGAATAACACCAATTATGGTTTGTCGGCACTGGTTGGGGTAGCCGAACAGTTCCAGAAAACTGGTCTTTGGAGGGCGAGCCGATAGGAATTGCCAAGGAATTTAACTAGCTGGGTTTTCTAGACCGCATTTACATATGCGACGTTTTACTCACGATTTTTACAAATCCCTTTGTGTAATCCCTTTTATCTCACCTCACTCGCGAGCAACATCGGCGACGAAGTTAGCGTGTGTAAAAGGCGCCTTATGAACGCCTCTTGTCATGAAAGCACATATGCTGTAACTGCTAAAACAGCCATCCATCTAATGTGGCGAGTTCCTTTGGCAAACAACGAGTCGGGGCAGCGCTTCAAAGTTCAAGGTGTTAAATACCACTGTGAATGCATGCTTCTGCTGAGCAAACAAAGTGGTTTGCTGTGAGAAACTGGGTTTTTCTTCAAGCGGACCTTAAAACTCCCGCGAACACGTCCCTTATATGCCATCTTCGTTAAATCTGATCTTCCTAAGGTCTACCTTGGAAAAATGAAGAAAATAATGTAATGCGCTGGGCGAACAATGGTTTTCAGAAGAGGCTTGTTGATTGATTGACGGCTCTTCAATATAATCGATCACCTTTCAAAGAATGCAGTGAGCTCGCATGTTAACATATCATTGAGTTGGCTGGTCTCACAGAGGCTAATGTCTAGGAAGGATAGGAAGATAAACTCCATGAATGCATAAAGAAACGCGATGATGTTTGTGGAGTGAAGCATCTTGGAGTGGCTGCTGGTGGTGAGAAAAGCACTGCGTGGTTTAAAACACCCTGAAGCCTGAGAGAAGAAGGACCTAGAGTCTCTGCTTCTCGTGACAGGTACACTGAAGCGGGAAGAACTTGCAAATTGGCTGTGCGAGCAGCTAAAGAGCAGTCCTAGAAGGAGTTCGGCGAGAAATTGGAAAGCGACTCTAGATCTGCGAAAAAGGTGTTCTGGCAAACCATTCGCCGAGGAAGGAAATTCAACATAATCGAAGGAGTTAAATTCAAGGATGGTGTGTTGCTTTCCAGCGAGGTAGACATTTTGTGCAGATGGAGCTGCTCAATCCCGGACAGGCAGTGATGGCCGCCTCGTAGTCATGAGTGGGGCGGAGTATAGTCTAACGGTGGAGGAAGTCATTTTGGCGCTGGAATGAGATTCGGCTAGAAATGCTTAAGGCCATGGATAAAAATGGAGTTTTATGGCTCTCTCGTGTCATTCATGACACCATCCAAGCTGCAGAAATGAGATTTCGTCGTGCTGTTGTAGGAGTTACTCGGCGGGATAGGGTGAAAAACACGGCAGCACGCGAGGAACTCAATGTAGACCATCCGCTTCTTCGAACGGATATGGCTATGCTTCGATGGTTTGGTCACGTGGCATGAATGTCTTCATCATCACGACTATCGAGGCGTGCCTTGAATGCGATTCCAACAGGCAGGCGACCGCTTGGCAGACCCAGGACGAGGTGGTTAGACTAAGTCGAGCGCGCTTGGGCATAACTCCTGATGAGGTAGAGTCGATGGCGGAGGATGGAGAGTCATGGAGATCTCTCGTGCGTCCCGCGACCCCTGTTGTGGATCACGAAGGACAGAAGATAATGATGATGACAAAGTGACTATGGTTCTCTCATCAACCACCAGCCATGATCCGCTACCACGTGCAGACATTCTTTTTAACGAATCGGATGAATTAGACCTCACATCACACATACATAGCTCGTGCTACGATGCAAGTTAAGCAAGAATTGGTTGTTCCCAGTCGAGTAATGTGAATATTGTTCGGTCCCAGGAATCCTGTTTACACGCAAAAACATTCGTAAAAGAATTATCACACGACATGAAGCCAAGCTACACCTCCCACAGAGTCACAGCAGCGCATTTCTGAACCAAAAAAGTGGTTTAAATACACTGACATGGATTTAAACGCAAGCAAATATTTTTTGTGTCGTAATAAAAAATAGCATGTCGTACAAGCCACCCGCCGTGCAATCCAATCATTGTAATTAAAAAATTAAATTCACGCAAAACCAATTGTCCCTCATACATAATCAAACAAAACAGCATAATCTGTGCAAAGGAACAAAAACAAAATACTCCAAAAATTGGAAAAAAAAATCAAAAAGAATCCCCAACGAGAGTGGTTGTCAGGGATAATGTTGAATTGAATTTTTATTTCCTCAATAAATCCATCCATCTCGCATTCGTGTGTGCACAGTTATTTATATTTGAAGTAAACATTTATTGCGACAATTTTATACTCGAAATTCACCATATATCTTACAGTAACAAATGTTTTCAGCAATCTACGGAACTCAATAAAAATTCGTTTGAATCTATGCTTTCCATGCGATGCGACGGAGGAGGATCAACGAATCACAGCACAAGAGAGAGAGAGAGAGAGAGGGAGAAAAAAAAACACACACAAATCCCTCATGACTCCACGAACAAGGGTATTAACCACACTGGGTTTTAATTTATGAGTGACTGGAGGCAGAATTTATTACCCGGCAACATACCAGGAAGGACTCACTACGAACATCAGAGCAGGGCATACGACGCGACGTACACATGTGCGAGGGTGTAATGCGTTTTTCACAGGCTACAACTAGGACATTCATTCGATGCTTCATTTTGCTTTTTTTCCTCGTTTTTTTTTTGTTCGTTTGTTTCCTTTTTTTTTTTTTTGTGATTCTTCCTTCGTTTGGAGTCGCCCCCCTCGTTCCATTGTTTAAGACGTGTAAGCATGAAACCTACACAATGTATGGCTCGACTCTGTCGTTGGCAGCAAAACTAGCAAAAAATAAAAAAAAAAATGGAAAGAGAAGAACTCTTTCAATTAGGAAGAGGAAGTCGGTCGCTTTTCGGCGAAATTGAAAAGCCTTTTATCTAAACGCCGAAATGTTTGACTTGAAAACGAATTCGCCAGGCTGTAATCAATTTTACGGGCAATTAATTCGGCACCACAAGGCCGACGCGGCATCAAGATAAGCTCCATCCCTGGCCACTCCCACGCGCCTAAATATGCACGCGTTCATCCCTCTAATTAGGGTTAAAGTTCATCAAGCGCATAATTAAACTTTAGTCCGTTCAATTTCGAATTTTTAATATGCATTTATAACCTGACACAAACACCGAATCCCGTCGCAGTAATAACTGGCTGCCAGGATGGCGGACAAATTATCAGCACCACCTGCCTGCTGGGGCTGGGGCGGATCGCAGTTAGTTGGAAGTCCAAAATCTCTCGGCATATTCAGGAAAAAAAAAATTAAAACCGCAAAACGATGGCCCACGAAGTTCCCGTGCCAAAGCTCATCATTTACGATAAACACGAGAACGAAATGTTAAGGAACTTATATCTCTTTGTTATCCCCCGAAAAAAAAAGGAACAAAAACGTGTCCTTGGACGCCAGCCAACAACACCGAAATGAGAAAAACAGACTCAACGCAGAAGAAAAAAGAAAACACTGAAGTGTAAGAAAACAAAGTTTTCTCATTTACGCCCCACCCCTAGACGGGGGGAAATTAAATGAAAAGAAATTCAAATGTCTTTCTTCGAAATCGAAATGAAAACCCACAATTCTCAGATAATGTTGATGCGGAATGTAAATTTGTTGTTTTATTAAACTTTCGTCGAGAGCGCGTACGGCGGCGGCACAAAAAAACATGTTTTCATCTTCATTCCGAGATGGCTTGTAATCAAATCGACAGATATGTACATCCGCGCCCACACTCTGCCGGAAAGGGGACGAAATTTAATTTACATTAATTTCATGCTTAGTCAAATGAGAGGAAAAAGAAGTATGACAGTTACTGCGCTTAACTATTGCTTATCTATTTTAGCTGTTCGCGTGGTTCTTCAAAAAGTACTTCTTTTCTTCTTATTGCGTGCAGTTCCGGGAACCCATTCGAATCCGATTTGTATCATTTTTGATTTGCTTTAAAACGCATGCATTAAAGGTGGGACACGACGTATTTCAATGGACGACGGTATATGTTGGATAGCAGGTTAAATTAAACCAGCTAACAAGCAAAACTGGAACAAGCCACAAACATTTAATTTATTCTACCACAGTCCCTATTTCGTTGAAGACAGTCAAATCCAAGCAACATCCTAGAAGTAAAAACGAGAGGAGGGCGACATGATGGAGTCTCTGAAAATCGACACTGAGGGTTGAGGGCTCAACACAGCTCGTTCAAGGCGTCCATACGCCCTAAGCAGAACGTTGCCCAATTTTATTTTTAAAGTTGCAAATTTTGGTTGAATATCGGACACGAATTCGATTTCTCTTGCCGGAGAAGAGCCGACGGAGAGCCACGACTTCTTCACAAAGAGATGGGCGAAGATATTGCGGTGGGCTCAGCGACACCCCCGCTATTGGTCGCTGGATTAATATGTATTTAAGTATGGCCGGACAGTTGTAAACACGGAAGTTATTATTTTTTTTATAAATCGGTCAGGTGAGAGATTATCCCTTGGGTCTGTGGTAGAAGTGTTTACGGTGATTGAAGAACAGCCGAAAAACAAAATATATGCTCCCGAGCAAGAATCGTTGACTCACACACCTCCTGGGACAAAAATTGCGATCCACAGCTGCAACTCGGAGGCAGTTAAGGAGTTTGGCTACCACGGGGTAGACGTGAATTCTGCAAAAGACATGCTAGTAGAAAATCGATACAGAATGGTCTTTGGTAGATGTTGCTCCTTCGGTTTATCCAAAGAACGTGGTTCACTCGTAGGACCAACGCACTTCTTCTGCCAGTCTTGTTATATGGAGCCGCGATCTAATTCTGCGATGCTTCGCAACAAGAATTCGCAGAAGGAAGTCCTGTCTACGAGGAAGGTTAACGAAGGAGAAGGGATAAAGGCGAACTCTCTGAGCTGTAAAAAGGTGTAGATGGAGCCCGAAAAGCCTACATCCGTCGACTATGCTGGCTCGAGCAAGTAAACTCCAATGCGCAAGAAGCTTAATGGGAAACAAATCACACTTTTGTCACTTCTAATGACAAAATCTTACTTGTTTGCTTACTTGAGCGGGGTAATGGCTAACTATAATGGGCAATTATAACGATGAAATAAGCAAAACTTGAAAAATGGACAATTCAGTCGATGCTGCTTTGGAATTCATGTACATGTGCATATAATCGAACTAAAAACATGAGAAATTCTTTCTGTTAAACAAAATGACCAAAAATCAAACACGGAAAAAAATGCTGACAGATTGCTGTGCATACCTGCAACATTTCGGTGATATTTGATAGTAGCTCATGCCTTTTTAGCTGGTCATTTACCCACGGCATATGTCGAAAAAGCAGAAGTAACCAGAATGCCACAACCTACCGAGGAAATGTTTTGAAGAGCGAATAATGACTTGCTGAAGTTGAAGCTTGGCGTAAAAGCTGGCCAACAACCGCGAATGACACATTGACTGAAACGAAATATTTCGAAAAAAAAATTTCAAAAATTTGGCAAGACGAAACCATACCAGTATAGATGCTCATCCAGGACAGAGCACCTGTGGCCAGATAGCAAAGATAGTTTAACCACATTATGTTTCAGCAGCTGTCAATGCGGGCGTCTAATTGATCTAAAAGATCATGCGACTTGACACCTCTCTCTGAGACTACATCAAGTCCTTAGTCTACGTTAACAACTCAACCACTTTGGATGAAGCCAACCGCGTCATAAATTGGGCTGACCCCTTGAAGCGCTGCCAGCGAAACCTAGGCCACCTTTTGAATGCTGCCCACATATAACGGCATGAATGCAGCTTCAAACCAGCCAATTTTAAATAAATTTATTTGCCTGTCGTTCTTAGTCAGGAGTGGGTCAAATCTCGAAAAAGTGATTTCGATTTCGATTTCGAAGAAAGTGAAAGAATCTCAGTAAAATCAAAAAAAAGGAATTGTTTATTTAAAAAGAAAAAAACAATTACAAGCATACATATGCAAGCGTACAAATTGTATTTTACTTATGTTTGAAGAAGTTCATCCCGCATATTTTGAATGGAAATAGTTTCCGAAGTTAAAACGCTATTTCGCTGAGCCCATATCAACAATCCGCTTGCAAATGTAATTGCATCCTTGTGGGAAATGTCTGTCCCAAGTCCATGTTCTTCAAAATCAGGCGCAATACTGCTGGAATCGTCCTTAATTGATGGAACATCAGCAGAAACGCTGTCAGACTTCCAGATTTCAAAGTCACGAGCGGAAACAGGCTGCCCAAGAAGAGCAGGTCAATTTTGTCCTGAAGATGAACGTTGGGAGTCAATCTAGCAGGTCGTAGGTATATTCTTCTCATCAAAATCCATCCCTTAATGAGTCAGTCGATTCAGATTTGCAGCCATTTGAGCGATCAAATATCTATGCCAGCATTTCTTTAATTAATCAGTTGTTACCTTATCCCAAGCTGATTTCAAAAAGAGGACCGCCTCTCTTACTCGGAAATAAATTCTTTGAAATTTCAGCAATTCAACAATTCTGTCTACACAAAGTAAAATTGTATTCAAATTGCCAAGCAATTTCAATTTGCACGAGTTCTAATTATCGAGCTTTATCTGTATTTTGGAGAAAAAAATATGTCAAAATTTGGCAAGACGAAACCATACCTGCACCGATGCTCAACCAGCACAGAACTCTAAAGCCAAAAGCAGAGCAATTTATTTTCTTCATATTACAGCAGCTGTCAAAGTTAGCAATTACGTCCATCTGTCAAAATATGAAGTTTGCCGAGCATCGTTTTCACACTTGACGAAGGTGAAGAAATTGCAAGGAAAATGCTGTCGAAATTCCGGCTGAAGCTAAATATTGCGATATTGTGAATTTCGTAATGAGCTCGAATGTCATCACGGCTTTAGTGAGCAGCCAATTTGTGGCACTGTGTAAAAGTTTGGGCGTGATCGTACACTCGATCGAACTTCAAGCAAGCCAACCAGACAGGGACTAGTGCGAAATAAAGAAAACAAAGCCGTCGTAGTTGCCAGTTTCAACCTAAGAGTGTCGCTTTGCCATCGATTAGATGAATTAGGCAATGGTAGAGTGGATCAGCATCCGTACACATAATTTGTGCTGATGCAAGACAGCGCTATCTCTTTGACTCTGACTAAACTCTTCTCTGAGCCTGTGGGCCAACGCAACAGAGGACGTTCACGCACAAGGTGGCGCACACAAGTCGAAGGGGACCTCAGCCGACTTGGTGTGCGAAACTGGAGACAGCTAGCGAGAGGTCGTGCTGGTTGGAGCGGCATGTTGGGTGTAGGCTAGGTATACCTCGGACTGTAGCGCCCTAAAAAGGAGAAGAACTGTTGCCCAGAGATCCGGATTTATGTCAAAAAATCATCTTCTCGAACAAGGCTCATTTTTTGCCTAAGCGGCTACATCAACAAGAAAATTTGCTTCGAGCAAACGCAATCCACAAGTGTTAGACCAGGCATCAGTACATCCACAAAGATGAATATTTGGTGCGGTTTAAGACATGGCGGCATCGGTCAGATGACACTCAGACCGTCATCGATTTTCTGTGACCAGAGCTCGACAACTTCGATATATCCGAGCTGTGACGCCAACAAAAGGGGCTTTAAACACTATATAAAGGAGACAGTTGGCGGCTGGGTGATCTCACGACGAGCGTCTATCAATTGGCTGCCGCAATCATTCGGCTTCACACCACTCTCTGCGGCTACGTGAAGTCTTGAGTCTACGCAAACCAGTCAACCACTTTGGATGAAGCCAACCACGTCAAAAATGGGGCTGACCCCTTGAAGAACTGCCAGCGAAACCGAGACCGAGACGTTTGAATGATGTCCATACATAATGCCATGAATGCAGCTTCAAATAAAGCGTTCATCAATTAGTCGCCGTGACTGGTCCTAGTCCTAGAGTCCTTGGCCGACGCTAACAAGTCAATCACTCTGGACGAGCTCGAGCCAACATTCCAGATGCTATGGGACGCTCCATATATGGGACCACGTCATCAGCAACAGCCAGCGAAACCAAGGAGGTCATTGGAATAAAGTGCTATTTCGTATTTAATGGCAGGAATTTAACTTTAAAATAAGGCTACACTAAATTTTATATATCACACCCGTGTTGTTTTATTCGAATTTCTTTTCCTGTCGTTCTTATCTGGTCATACCGTATAACGAATTAACAATCTTGATCGCCATTCGTTAACAAATGAACTTCGGCGATGGTCGTCGAAATTAAATGAAGAATAAATTACAAATATTGCATGACCGTCATATGCCTTACCGTGATACAGAGGGCCACCTTAACACTCAGTATACCTAGCATTAAATAAGATATTGCATGTACACCCTACAAAAATATTGTACAATTGACTATAAATGTAAAAAGATACTCAAACATTAATTTTAACTCATCGAAATGATATCTTAATAATATGTATGTATTTCGTAGTGACGTCTTGTTTACTCAGTCTTAAAACCTAACTTAAGAGTCCCCCCCCAACCGATGATAAATAAAGCCAACACCAAGTATTCTGTTTAGAGATTGTTTTTTTATGCAAACACCAGTTTCCACATCCACCGATAAGCAAGCAACTTAAGATAAAATAATAAGAACAAGCTCAAGTCACTCCTCGCGGAGCAGCAGTAGATTACGACAACCGAGAAGCACCACATTTGTTTTTTGTTGCGATTAGATACTAGATACAAAAGCCAGTGATCGTGATAAGTGCATGTGGTGTATGCGTTTCGCATGTGAGTTCGTGTGTGTGTGGGTGTTTATGTGCGTGTGTGTGTGTGAATGAATAAAACAAGTTACAAGTTACAAACTTTCACCGCAACTAACAGTAACAAAATTAAAAGCAAAACGAAACGAAATGATGGAAAAAAAAAACACAAGTAATGGAAGTCATTTGTTGACGTTGCAGCAGAGCGCACTTACCTCGTATCCTCGGAATCACAGTTCTCATTATCATCATCGCCATTATCACTGTTCGCATTATCGTCCACATCCTCGTGATGGTGCTCGTATTGCTCCATTATGTCATTAGAGCCGTCCAGTAATCTGGTGTTCTTATCACGTCTTAAAGTTGCGATTTTCTTCTCCTCTTCTTGCTTCAATTTTTCAACTTCGTCCTTCGACAGGAAGGAGAAAACTTTTTCTATTTGAGAGACGGAAAGAAAACGAGAGGGCATACGTATAGCGTCAGAAAATACAAAAAAAAAAAAAAGCGAAATAGTTTAATTTTTGTTGTAAGCCGTGGCTAATGTCTTTGTTTTTTTCTCTTTTTTTTTTCTTTATTTTGGGTAAACAAAATTTCGCTAATTATATGTGTATCTCGTGAGGAGCATCTAGGGAAAAGGGTAGTTGGTCAATTACAGAGACAGTCATACCGACTTTGGGGTCCACAAGGACAAGTGGAATGAAAAGTCCAACAAGAGCGGCGGTAGCGGCGGCGGCGAAAGAAGAACTTCGACAAATTAAACTTTACTTTTCATCTCGGATGAGAGAGGAAAACTTTGAATTGGAGACAATCAAAGAAAGATATCGCCATCATCGAACTCGAACAGCGTTCGTCGGGAAGGAGAACCGAAGAAGTTTTTGTTTAACTTTTCTTTCTCAGCACAGCAGAGGATTGTTTGTGAGAAATTTAATCGGTAGCCATTACCAAGGGAACTACGAAGCGATCAAAGCGCGTGATAAGTCGACTGAAGAGACGCCTAATCTGACTGAATGTCATCGGCCTTCTGTGTGGTAAATGCTTGATTTGTTATTTGATGATGTGGCATCCACTGAATCGACGGTTCTTGTACGAGAGTTGACAGACCGAGATGTCTTGAGCCAGAGGGAGGTCGCTTTTCGTGCCGACATTGCGTGGCAGAGAAGCTCTAATCTCCGCAATTCTTTCGAATCAATATCGGCATCTTAGGAAACACTCTTTTCACGATCAGAACAAGAGCTTGCCATCCTATGCACCCTGTGTGGTGGTTGTAACAGAGGCAGAGCTCTCATTTAGAGAAAAGTCCTTTATGCCGCTCGACCTGACGTGGATCTCTGCAAAATAAATCAACTTATGCACTCCTAGTGTGAAATTGAAGGTGACATTGACATAGAACCATTATTGGAGTGGCTTCTTGACATTGGAAAGACGGGTTAACTCGCGGTCAAACCGAGTTACTTACAAACTGACTTGAACAGGGTTCAATGTATGCCAAATCGATTTGCCAAAACTAAGACGAAATGAGGGTACAGTAAAATAAAATGCCGAGCACGCAAGTCGTCTACAAGAAGTACTTTTTCATCTCAGAAGGGATAAATACTGTTTCGGGATGAAGACCATCGATTTTCTAGGTTTCAAACTGGACTCCATGGGCATCGGCAACGAAGGTAAAAGCAGTACACCTCGCACCAGTTCCAACTGACTTTTCAATGAGATCCACATCGATGATGACGAGCTCTCCCTTGCCAGACCCTACTCCGACCATGGGAAAGTTCTTCAGGCCCAACGATGAAGTACTTGATATCGCCGAGGTTCTTTTGGAAGACAATGGGGATCTGTACATCGTAACGTGAGCCAACTGGCTGGGTATCTTCCTCCGAGATGTCCTCCTCCGGTAAGCTTTCGGTAGCGTTTGTACAATAACTAGAATACACGCCTTCAGCACCTCCAAACAGCAGTTGCCAGAGCATGTTTTTTTCAGAAAGTAAGCACCAACTTTTCGTTGATGTTCGTGTTGGCGGATTTACACACCTGAAGGAACTTCTGAGCTTCTTCGTTGTTCCAGGACCGGAGACAGGCCTGTTCAATGAAATTTGTGCAAATGCGGTGGAATAGTTCAACTTTGCAAACTCTGAGACGACGAATTCGGGCTTTTTTTCTGCCTCTTCCAATGGCTTGAAGTTATCAGTCTTTGGTATGTTCACCTGGGTCACGATGCTGTCTGTTTTGTCTATGGGCTGTTTTCTTGTATGGTGTCTCAAACTAAGTGTATAGCATGATACAGAGAATATACAGTCAGTTATGGTGAATGTACTATGTTAATAGTGTACCAAGTTAACCTAAGCAGAGTACCAATCAAAGAGTCAAATAATACTGCTTCAACTCGAATTGCAGCTCGGTTGCAGAAAGTTTCGGTTTGGCACATCATTATTGGAAGATATGTGTGTCCTCACGGCCTACAACCCGAACTCATTGAAGTCAGCGAGATGAAATCAGTGTCTCCTTGATGGTTCCCCCCTCGCGTAGGGCTTAGAACATACCCGAGGTAAGGCAAGCTTGTCGTAAGAGGCGACTAAAATTCTGAGCTAAGAGGTACTGGTTTAGGACTACATCGCTACTCTTTGCTCCTTAATATGACGACAGCTCATAGATAAAGAATTATGTGGACAGTGCCCTATCTTAATCATAGATTATGGCACATAGAATGCACTTACAACAGAAATGGCATCTGACATGTGACTAATAACCTTTCGGTTGCTGGCTATAATCTGGTGCCACAGGAGATTAGGAAAGCCCCTGAGACCCGCATAGGTTTCAGCCTGATCTGCTGAAGTTGGCCCCCAAGTGGGAGCGTCGTGGTGGCTGTGGTTTAATAGCCAAAAATGAGGGGAGTGGCAGATATCATACCTCATGCTATGCTTCGAAGCGTTTGCGACTCCGAGACGTGGAAGGTATAATCTGTGTGGAGTTGCAAGAAACAACCGGGCGCTGCGATCCAAAGAGCAGTAGGGGTCGATCGGCCTCACACTTCACCAAGATGGATAAACAAGTCCAGATGCTTTGGCTCAAAATTTGTACTTCAAACTTCTACTTAAGGCAACTGGTCTAGTGTAGCAAACTGGTGCCGGGAGTAAAAGAACTCGTGATGTAAGCCTGGTCCCCTTGATGGGTGACAGAATCCCGCCGTTAGACCTCCTTTTTCTAAAACCAACTAGGCCCTTAAATAACTCTCGAGATTATTGACCAATATGACTCCTAAGTGCGGAGGTCTTAGAGAAGCAAGGCCCGGTCATGAGAGCAGTACTTTCTTTCGTTTGCGAGCAACCTTTGCAAGACTTCTTAAAGAAGAGCCGTAGTCATTCTTCACTAGGTTCTATGCGATGTACGCTTCTGTGACATCTTAAGATCTATCATTGGCTTCATGGAAAATGACGAGGAATATGCTGTCCTTGAGAAAAAATCGACTTCTTGGACTTTGATGGACTCAGCGCATTCATCTACCTCGACTCTGCGATAAATACCATCACGTCATCAGGTCTCAAATGGAAGGTTTCGTTCAAGAGACAATGGACTGATGACAATGTTCTCTCTCGAAGGAGCAAGCTGACATTCTACAAGACACTGATCATCTCCGTCGTTCTCTTTGGTACAGAGGCACAAAGATAGCGGATGAAGAAGACCGAGAGAAAAGTTTTGCGTGCGATCTTTAGTCCCACTGCGTTGATGGCACCGGTAGGAGAAGATTCAACCACTAACTCTCCGGTCTGTGAAGCGACATGTGCCCAGTCAGGCGTCTACGGAGTCAAGGCCTAAGGTGGCTGGGCCATGCAAAATCCATGAACAACTTGGCTTTGGCAAGAAGTATGTATTCGACTCTGGCTGAGTTGGGGAACTGGTCCATGGACACATCACGATCAGTCCAAGTCCCAAGACAAGATATCGGTTACGTTGGAACGAGCGTAGCCAATCAGCAACCCAGAGCTGCGGCATGTTGCCAGGTCTGATTTCCATTTGACTCCACATGATTGAACACAAGTTCAGCATCACACGCCAGTCAATGAAGGCAACAGACGGCATCCGGGTTGGTGTATACAAGTCGAGAAGGACCTCTCTAAACTTGCTTAAGTGAAGGCGGCTAGTCAGTTAAGGATGGACTCCGACTTGATGTGCGTAAAGGAAGGCAGTTATTCAGTTGAAGAACTGAGGCTCGTGAGGTCGGTTGTCATCAGTGCGCTACTGCTGCCGTCGTGCCGTGAAAATATTTGAGCGTGAGTACACTCTTTTGGAGCTAAAGCCATAAGCCACAGAGTATTGGACCGAGTGATCAAACATTGGACCGACCGCTTTAAGTCTGCCACCGAAGCCGGGGCGGCAATTTAAATGATGTCCATACATAATGGCATGAATGCACCTTCAAAATAAAGCTACATTCAATTTTATATCTCACAACGTTATTGTTTTATTCAAACTTCTTATTCTACTGTTCTTATTTGGTCACCTTGTACATTATGTTTTTCGATGAAATAGCTGCCAGTGAAATCTCTACTGCCCCGCAACAACATTCGGCTTTTGCGCCATCTCATCAAGACAGTTTTGGGTGTAGAGAGGGAGTACCACCAAAATTCCAAGTTCAATGGCCGGAGATGACAATACGTTTCACTATGGCCAGGCGCCAGTGATCTACGGATTGCCATAATTTCCGCAAGTGGCCTCAATGGTGAGGAAGGCGAAGGGAAATTAATTTTTAATTGAATAGAGACGACATACATCATTGACTGCATCCTCTGTTCGGGAGCCTATTGTGTGTAAATGTGGGTACAGATTTCTGGAAAGGAAGTTTGGCATTTTCCCCGAAATCTCTCTTGCTGGAATTAAAGTTTCCTAATGTCTGTCAAGGTGTACTGCTGTACGGTGAGGTGTAGCCGATGGTTTTAGCTGGAAATTCTAATTCGGATGGGATAATGGAGTGTCTGAAATGGAGACTGGACCGCTGAAAGGAGGCATTGAGACTGATTGACAGTGTTTCCTGGCACTTGGCGGGCGAAGAGTTACAGGGATGTCAGGTGGAGGAGAATATTAAATTCTAAAGAATGTCTAAATTCGCCACTAGTGAAAATTGTTGCTTGTCAACAACAATTTTTTTTAGACCATATTCCAAAGGTACCTTATGCTGTCACTTTCCAGCTTCATATCCTGGTTCCTCGTTGACTACCTCAATTCTCCTTGTTTTACAATTAATTGTTGTCATTTTAGATGTCGTTTGTGACCATTTTTAAATGCATTCCGCTGTTTTAAGGTTTCGCGGCAAGTAGCGAGTTAGTGTTGTACTGTTTCCTCTTCCACCTCATCCAAGGTTTCTACAGAAGTCACTGCAGCGCGCTCTGTCTGGGACATAGGGAGTGTATTAAAGTCTTGCATAGCAAGCTACGATGCACATCGGCACAAATTGATGTCGAAAATGAATATGAAATTAAGTACCATGCACAAATTTCGATTAAAGCAACCAGGCGGTGCACGATTGTCGAGCGATTAGTCAAGCTCTTCCGGCCGGTTGTTATCAAACCAAAAAGAGAGGAATGGAACAACAACCCCACCAAGTTGAAGGATGGAGCCCAAAAATGGTATACAGATGAAGTGGGGCCTTGAGTGATAGGACCAAAATGTAGCCTACACATTCCCCTATACAAGGAAACAACAATATTTTAAAACAGTTCTTAAAGCCCTAAAGAGGTACACATTTAACTCTATGGCAGTCTGGAAATGTCACAAAACACTAAACATGCTGGCAGCAAACAACAAACCAAAGTTGATTTGGGTGCCAGGACATGAAAACCATGAAAGGCTGACATACAAGCCAAGACAGGTCCTCAAATACCTTTCATTGGGCCCTCCCCTCTTTACGGATTTAATAACACAATCGATCTTTATGGTCGCAGTACTAGTGTCAATTCAATTCCCTCCATTCACCTTAGTCGGCTTACACTTGTAAACGAAACCACTTCGCATATTGCGCTTCAATGTCAATCTAATCTGGATACAGGCTTCTATAGAACAGACCCTTCGGCGAGCATTCTCTGTCAGGAGCTGGCTCCAGTTAACGCTCAGTTTGTCCTTCATCCCATGTGCAGATCACCTCTGGCTGAGTTGGCTTTTCGTAAACTAAGGTCCATGGAGTCATCATGATCTGCCCCATCCCAAGACCAGCAATCGGTTTTCACTTGAACGAGCACACCAATCAGCAACTCAGAGCTGTGGCATGTTCCCAGGTCTGATTTTGATTTGAATAGACAGGGCAAACACAAATTCATCGATTCACGAGGACATAAGGGCCATCGAGCTTTGCCGGCCAAAGTCGACCTTTGAAGGTGTAAAGAAGTCTCTGTGTACTTCACAAATTATTTCTCAATTCGCTGAACCAAAACACCAAAATAGTGATTCTGTAGCAGGCACGATTCGCGCATTACGAGCAGTTTCGGTCGACATAATCGTCAGTCTGAGCGCTCTACATGCGAAACTGCAAAATCGATGGGACTGGCTCTGTCGCAGATGGTTGAAGATATATCCAGTTCTATTAACTCAACCATTGAAGCCAGCTGACCAACATTAACACAAGCGTTAGGAAGACAAATTTTCACACCACATTTCCTTCACCGAAGAGGCCCATTTTCGGCTAAGAAAATAAGAGAAGACTTGCAATTGAATATAATAAAAAAAACAAAGCAACTCAAAGAAGGCTCCGGGAAAGCGGATTAGACATTTTGTTTTGTGAAGAAGAACCCTATGCTTCGTCCTTTAAATATCAGAAAAAACACTTAGCATTCGCATGAAAGTTTTTATCGAAGCCGCAAACATTCTGTCAGAATGTAATTTGGTCTGACGAGTGCAAGTTCGAGTTGAAAAACTCCAAAAGCAAGAAAACGAGTGTGAAGTAGACCCTCTGAAAGGCTCAGCCAAAGGTGCATTCAAAAGACCCTAAAACACGGAGGCTGGTCAATTATGGTCGTGGATGTTTCTCCTTCAGCGGCATGGGCAATCTTGTCAAAATTGACTCCAAAAAATGACAGGTCCAGCTTCCGACAACATTAAAAGGGACAATTTGGCTTCGTTTGCTTCGAAAATGTCTTTGGGAGCATTTGTTTTCCAACAAGGCAAGGACTATTCTTTCCCAAAACAATGTTTCAGTGTTAGAGTGGCCGCCTCAATCTCCAGACATTAATCCAATAGAACAACTTTGGACGATCTTGGATGAAAGAATTCCAATAGAAGGGCGCCAAGTCTACCGTCTTTTTGGGAAAGCTTTGAGACAGTGTACATCAGTGGAGCGCTGAGAAGTACTTCGTCAGACGCGCTAAATTTACTCCTCCACCTTCCACGACTAGAAATATTTGGCAAACACAATGATGTCTTAATGTGCATACTTTGGCCTAAGTGTGACTGCTCTCTGCTTTCAGCCACTCTTAACAGACAGAACCTATAGCCGAGTCATTGCTGCCGAAGATAATTGAACGATGCTTCAATTCCCGCATAATTGCAAGATGCAAACAGTATACAGAAACAACAAATGTATCGTAATCTAGTTCATGAATGTGTTTTAATTAAATTTACACTCTGAACCACAAAATGGTTAGCTCTTTAAAAACCACCTGACGAACGTAAAGATGAACTAATTGGTGATCAAAGGCTTAGAGACCTCATGAGACCTCATTTTTGTCAATTACAGCAATAGCTTGCTGAGTCAGGCTAACTATGGACCCGAAAAAGCCTCTTTTCTGACCGTCAAAAGTGAGAATCGGAACGGGTTTCTCTTTAGCCAAATTCCCGGAAAAGCCCAAGAAGCCACTACACAATGTGGTATACGTACTCGGAAATTACTGTTCACATTATGGAAAGCAGATCCCACTCAGCGTGGGAAATTCACTTTCTCCACCGTCTATTTGTGGATGAATAATTTACCAAGAATATTTTTTAAAGTTATTCATTCGAAACATTGTTCCTCTTTAAAATAATGTACACCACCCACTCTCAAAGAAATACTTACCAGCTTTCTGCGCTGGCTTATGCTGGTCCTCCATAGCCGATTCGAAGAACCTCTTCTTATCCGACACAGACTTTGGCGCCTTAGCCGACGTCGGTGGTGACTGCAAAAATGATAAATTAAATTTAGTAAACAAATTTTCAATCTACGATCACAATGCACAGCAATAAATAATAGAAAAAAAAATGTGAAAGCAAATAGAATCGAACCTAAGACGCACACCCAAATTTGGGGGGGAGAACGAAATTACCGAAACCGAAAGAACAAAACGAACCAAAAGGAAAATAAACCAAAAAAAAAAAAAAACAGAATAATAAAGAAAACAACAATATCTCTCTCACTCTCTGGCGAGAACAAAACAAAATTCTAAGAATCATAAGTCAGTGTTAGATTGCAGATGCTTCACCATTAATCACCAAAGGTGGGGTAGTAAAAGGAGTCCGTTGCAAGGGGAGACGGAAGGGATATCCAGGTGTTTTGTGACCGAGGAAATGAACAGGGGGAGGGGGTCGATTTTTCAGTCACCGTCTCCATCTTGGCTGTGCGCACACTAATCGAAGCTGTTCGAGGAGCACACAAGTTTTGCACAAGATTAGCGCTCTCAATTAAATTTCTGGGATGCACAGCGATCCTAAGTGAAATGCAACTGAGGAGGGCATGCCTTCCACATCCACACCACCTTCGGAGTGGCGTGGCGCATCCACAGCCTGATAAGATTTTCCCTCATTATGGGAATTAATTTCATATTTATTGAAATTTTAATAGGGTTAGCGGCAGCCATCATCGGGACCGGATGAGATGGGCGAGGCCAATCCGCAGCCACACCGGCATCCTTAAAATTTTAATTATACGATCGTGACACTACGTGGCACGAGGAGGGGAGCAACACGGTGAGGGTAATAAATTCGAATCTTCCTTGCGACTTGCGAGGGGGAAAATTAATCTATCCTTCGTTGCCATGGTGTGTGCGGTTCTTCTCATTTCCCTAAATTGGCAAGGAAAATTCAATTCAATTCCGATTCATCGATTAGTTGGCTGCTGATTCCGCTGCTTAGCACATGCCAAGCGGGGCGGGGGGATTGTCGTGGTGAAATGTCAATTAGTCGTTTATTGACGTGAATGTGATTATGGGGATGATTTACCTGATATTCCCTCTTTCTATCTTTTGCGGTACGGCGCGATGCTCGTCGTCGCTGCCGTGTGGTGTGGGGTTGGATTTGCATATTTCTTCTTTTTTTGGGTTTCATGTATGAGGGGAGAGTGAGAACGCGGTTGGATTTCGGAACAAAGCGAGTAGTGAGACTTTTAGAGGATACTAGGGAAAATAGGAGGAGGTCCATCTACATATGATGCTCATCTGATTGCTGGTAGACCTTGTGAAGTGCTGACATTATGCCAGGACCGATCAGGAATCTGTCGTAGGCTAGGCTAAATGTTGCATTTTCTTATATTTTTAAACAACTCTTAAGTGTTTGCTTAAATTTGACGAGACATTTGACATGCATAACTGTAGCTAATGTGGCAGTTTAACCCTAGATTCAAAGAACGATCAGGAAGAAGAAGGATTGTTTTCTCGTGTATCTTAAGGTACCACCACAATGTAAGCAATAGAGCTAATGCACACTACACTGCTAACATAATAACAGCTTTTCTCAGTTTCGTTAAGTTTCGTTCATTCAGTTTTCTTATGTAATAACGAAAGCAATCGATTGCTTTACGGCTTTGACATAAGTTTACTTACGTCAACTATGAGTATGGGCCTTTACTCGTACAAAATAATTGTCAAGGTCAACAATTGAAAAGCCAAAAAACAGAACAATCATTTTTATGGCTACTGTTAGAGTAAAACAAATATTTTCACGTATGTACCTTCTCGAAATACTGCAGATGTCGTGTTCGCCAAAAACTGCTATTCGACTGCTACCATAACAAAATCAAAAGGGAGTGATTCGATGCCAAATTTGTTCTCAGCGTGCAGGAAAAAAATCTTTTTTATGATTTACACATCTCTAGCTAAGCCATAAGGGGCTTGTATAAGCTATAAGCTTTTATAAGCAATTTTAGGATATTTCTCTTTCGATCACAGACAGCAGAGGAACAACATCAACATAAATTTATTCGCCTCTGTTGCATAATAATAATAATATATAAGGCTCTTCAGGCCGTATGGGACGTTGGGTTAGTTTAGTAGTTTACTAGTTTCGACAGATAGTTCGAACATATAGTTTAAAGGCGATTCCGAAGGACTATGTTTGAGACACATTTTTTTAGATGCAGCATTGCCAGTGATTTGAAATTTCGAAAGAGGTGAAGTGGTGAATTATGAAAGTTCTATTCGGGAACTATTGCCCATGTCGGGAATAGAAAATAGAGGCCAGTAAACAGGCGACAGCGGGCATGTTTAGTCGCTTCTCATTCGTGATCACTTCAATTGTTGAACAAATTTGTGTAGCGTAAGTAACAACTGTCGATTAAATTTAAATTTATAATTTGAATTAAATGTGAGATCAAGTTTAGAATTAAAAAAAATAATACAAGAAAAAAGGAACGAGGTAACTCCAATGTATGTTTACGTCTTTTATTTTATTTTGAATATTCCGATTGACGTTTCTTATGTCATTGCCGTTAGGTAATAAGGTCTTAAGACAAAAAATTGCATTTTGGGTTTTTGATTGGACTTGATTAATTTTTTTTTCTCTTTTCTCGTTTGGTGTTTACGACATAAGTCTAGGACAACTGCTTCAAATCGCAGTAATTTAGTTTTTAGGCAATAAGTCAGATAAATGCATCTTTGGTTTGGTATTACCCTCTCAAGTACTTTATAGTACTTTCAAGTCTGTTATACTAAACGGCACGGAATCAATAAGAGAGATAAGAGCGTAACTTAGTGTTGCGAATTGTGAGTGAAAGGAGTAAATATATAATAAATTTAGTTTCATCAAATTCTGAAAGTACCTTTATGCCTGAAACACATTAGGGCTTTGCTGCTGGCGTTTTTCACGTTACGAGTCTAGAGTTTCAAACGCGCTTTGACAACTCAATTTATCAGTTGTTTTCAATTCACAAATCCCACATGAAAAATATTGTGTCCCTACTACTCCACTCATTTCACCCAATAAATTAACCTCAGTCAGCTGTTGCCATTTCTCAAATGTCAGTTGACTCTCAATTTGAGCCAAAATCTCTCAATTTTTAAGGGAGTGTGAGTGAAAGCGCCCCTCGCACTGATTTTTGCCAACACTACGTGTTACTGCTCACTTACGTTTTGTGACATTGCTCTCATTTCGCTCTGAAAAGCGAGAAGCTGTATTTTGTGCATAGCATTTGATTTGCGTGTGTTGAATGAAAACGCCAACAGCAAAGCTCTATTGTGTTTCGCGAAAAATTGCAGTTTCTGACTTAATACCTTATTATCTAACCTCAAACATACAATGTCCGACTAATGAGAGTAGATAGAAGGAAAACAACAACATTTACACGCAGTAAGTAATTCAATTTGTGATAAAGGAGCAGTAGTAGAAAACATTATCAAAGTTAGAGGGGGACGATAAAAGGAAGAAGGTCGCAAACCCCGAGATAACCGCCGCATGTCTATGGAGTTCCATGTGAGCCTTCGTCTATAGCGGCTATCTGGCAGAGTCATTGACGAGCTGCAAAGATACATGCCAAATATACTGAAGACTGGATACGAAACACAACCGTAAATAAAAACCAAAATGATTCATTTAAGTCTTCAAATATTATAGTCTTCAAGATGATTTTAATCGTTTTTTAGTTTATTCTTCGACGTCTACAAAACTGCGTCTTCATGATTTTCAAAATTCAATGATTTTTTCGTTTTTAGCATTGGCCTACAAAATGACACCAAAATTATTGGAATTCGAATTCTTCAAATCAATTTTATGGAATGCACCTCTTCGACGATGTTTTCAAACGAAGCCGATGGTTCAACATCCCTAAAAAAGGGAACTGAAACGGTTCCAAAATATATCGATTAATACATCATTCCTTTTAGAAATCATTATGTATGTAAGTATATGCATATACTGATATCCAGGATTAAAATAACTAATTCTGAAATGCCATTTTTTTCATTTTAGACTTTCCAACGGAGCAATAAAGTGGAATGCTGTTCAAATAGGCAGTAATGTCGGTAGGTTTTGATCAATTTCCTTAACAACAATAAGGTTTTAACGCAAAAATTGTTTATCGCAAGCAAAACAAAAACAGCACGAGTTTAGTTCGATAACGAAAGCATATCTTTTTTTTATCAGTCCACTGTCACCGACCAACGGACATTTGCCATGTTACAAGTATGTAAGAATTAAACTCTAGATTAACGATGAACACACGCAGCAGAATAGAGGGGATGATCGATTGATTTGTGGCCTTCAGGCAGTCCTTGTCAAACCTTTTTTAAACGTCTCTTGTCAAGGAAAGATGATTGGATTTGAATTGAATTGGTTCTCACATGAGAATCGTTCACTTTTCTAAATCAGAAGAAAGCAACAGTAGCAACCAATGTTCACCAAACGAACAACCAAAATAGCCTTAAGAAGCTCTCCCCTTGACCGAAAAATGAAAACCATTTCAAAGTCGCCCACAAACGCGAGTAAAAACTAAGCATTAACATATTTTTATTGTGAAATCAGAAACATTATTGAAGCCAGGTTGGCTTTTCTCATGATTACCATACAATGTAGACAAAGCTTCACATGGAACAATGTAGACACTGTGAATTGGCAGAGGGCCGTCGCAGTACGATATTAGGTGCCGTCATTCGTATCTTATCTGTCTCGAAAGTCCCTGACTCAATTACACACACAAGGCGCGCACTCTTGTGTCTCTGTGACAGAAATTGGCTAACGATAAGATAGTGGAAGCTCATAGAACACTCCCCATGCAGTGCAAAGTGTACAACAGCTCAGTTCACGGCGACAGGTGCCTCAGTCAGCATTGGATACTCAGCTATTGCAGATCGGAGTGAAGGTGTTGTGTTTGTGTAGATATTAAGAAGATATTCGTTTATATTCCAGTTGGAGGAAATAAAATTTACTGTCGTATGGTGGGGTTTGAGTTTTTATCCAAATTGTTGCAAAGCAAATATGGTACTTTTCATAAAGTGTTCACTTTTGCTTCCTTTGGCAAGAAATGCGAAAGGAACAGTGAATTAGGAGGTTTGTGGCTAAATACTCATTGATTTGAAAACAACAACGTCCAAACCAAAAGTTGACCAAAAACTAGAACGGCGGGGTACAGCAAAACAGAAAACTGTGTGGTAGTTCGCAAAATCATTCCAGTTCCACCAGAGGAACAAAGTCCAAGGTATTGCAACCGATTACATTCAAATGAGAACGGTGAACAAGTGACGATTGATTGCGAATTGACTTGAGTTCAACACGATCAAACAATAAGAATACTAATTCTGTGAGAAATTCTTAATTAAAGGTTGAAAGGGAAATGCATTTACAATAAAATATGGATGAGGCTACCGTCGGACGCTGCCTTCTATAGCATTCCACAAGAGTTGTGCACATCATTGTTCTATCACGGTTGATGGGGTATGCAATTTCGTGGCGAATCCGTACGGCGAAAATTTTACTGTCTGAGCATTCTCAGTGACTCGAAAGAGAGAAGTCGAGAATTACGAAAGTTGTTTGTCTGGGAAATTGAACCTAGACACGACGAACCCACCAGCTACGACACGGTGGCCATATGCGTCTGTGATCCATAGAAAATTAACAATACAAGTATATTCTTTGGCATAATGCATTCTTCTGTCGCAAAGGTGGCCACGGTGTGCGATTTTAATAACAATTCATAGGAAAAACCGAGAGTTTACCAATTTGAAGCAACGTCTGAAAATGACAGCTTTAAGTTAGAAAATAGTAGGTGCTTCGTTGTTCATGTCAACAAGTGCCACGGACACCACACACAGTGTCAAGTCTTTATCAATGTGATTCAAAGACATTGTTTCTGAATCAAAAACAGACAAACCCAGCTGCAGTCGTGTGATAAAACGTCACATGTAAGTGGCTGAAGCTGTTCTGCGCTGTGAATGACTTGAAACAGACATATTTTCTTTCAAAGATTCATGAATATGGAGAAGAAAGTATGTAATTGTGGCTTTCGACAGTCCTTGTTCATAGGTCGGTACGGTAATCCACTGAATACATTGACGCTTTCAGTTAGAATTGTTATTTCGCTCACAACGAGGTGCGGGTCTGTTTTAATTTACCAGACCCTTAATTTGTGTGAAGCTAATTCATTGACCCTAAACAACAGTGGTGGGTCTAAAGAAAACGTATAAAATGCTCAATTGTGTCTAAAAAGGCGATACCTTCTGTGAGTAAGTCAAAGAGTTCGAAGAGGACCGTTCTGTAAACTGTAGTATGCTCAACTTCAGCATCTTGCCCCACATCAAACTAAAAACCGTGTTCACTCAGGAATCTGAGGCCAAGGCACATCTCCTCTACGGTGTACGTAAACATCTGGGAAGTCACTAGAGAGCCAATGCACTTTTTTTTGGAGAACAAGAAACAAACCTATATTTGGCGATCCATGTTGTTTTTCGGGTCCCCTATAAACTCGGCCACACTACTAGTAGTAGAACTCAACAGTAATAACGAGTCAGAGGCTGCTAGTCAGCGGTTGCTAGTAAGAGGCGGCTAGTCAGAGGCTGCTAGTCAGAGGCTGCTAGTCAGAGGCTGCTAGTCAGAGGCTGCTAGTCAGAGGCTGCTAGTCAGCGGCTGCTAGTCAGAGGCTGCTAGTCAGAGGCTGCTAGTCAGCGGTTGCTAGTCAGAGGCTGCTAGTCTGTGGCTGCTAGTCAGCGGCTGCTAGTCAGAGGCTGCTAGTCAGCGGTTGCTAGTCAGAGGCGGCTAGTCAGAGGCTGCTAGTCAGAGGCTGCTAGTCAGAGGAATGTCTAACTCGTCAGCTAAGAAGTTGAGCATGGTCGACTTCATAACTGCAACATTGTTGCCCCTGCACTGCACAAAATATTCTCTCTATGTATTTATGAACAGAAATACTGCAATCCTGCAACAAAATAAAAAAAGTTTGACTGTCACATTGCTTTTATGAACGCAGTTACTGACTGCTGTCATGCAAAGGTAATGCAGCTTTTTTACATTTATGAACGCAAATCTTGCAGAGCTTCCGCAGTGTGACGTTTATGAAGTCGGCCCATGTCGGTGTAGCTAATTTCTGCTAAATATTCGAGTTTCAAATATTATGGCCTGCGAGTGTCAGCGATTGTCGACCGTCGATTGATTGTTTTGGTATTGTGATTATCGATTGTCGATTGTGATCGATACTAGTCGATTTCGCCCTCAAATTTTGTCGTTCACAATAATAGGCACGATTTTAATTCACAATAATACGTTTCTCAGTCGACTGATTTACACAATACCGAAGTAGATTTCAGCAGAAAAAATGTGTCGACTATCAATTCAATCGACGATCGACACTCACGATCGGGGCTTATGCTTAATTTGTTTGAGCTTGGACCTTGGAATTGGCTTCTACAACACAACCACGTATATCGTGCATACATGCCACAAGGGCGACCCACAGCTTTGTGATAAGTTAGTAAGGTCTGTGATGTTTGACAATCAATCGGTATCGGTATCGAACCTGGAACCTGGAACCCTGGTCGCATTAGAGTAAACGGACAGAACCACTGGACTACTACTACTACTTTTCTGGACGACCAACTCTAACACGAGTTCACTTCTCGTAAAACAAAAAAGATCACTTTGTTGGCTTGTATCCTCTACTGTAATCCTATCGGAAACCTTTGAGTTATCCTAGCTTCCGCATATAAGACAAATTTGCTTCTGGTTCGAAGATTCAGCAGTGGTGTATACAAGCTTGTCGTTGTGGAATATAAACAATTATCCTTAAATTCTTAAGAAATTGAACAACAGACAGAATACTTGATGTTGTAAAAAAACAAGGGAAATCACAAACTTTGTTCTTGAAAATTAAACCAACTCATTAGAATTGATTTCTTGAAATTTGTTTAATCGAACATTTCCCTTTTCACATTTTTAGCTGCTAACTTAAGCAGTTTAAGCTTAGTTTCCGTTTGAGTTTTTGAGTTATAATTTTAACTGTGCTTAGTTATGCTAATAAATCTTCTGACAAGTGAAAATAAAAGCTATTTTAAACAAATGCAAAGCAAATGCAAAGAAAAATTAAGAGTCCGCTCGAAAATAACTTAAGGCCATTATTCGCATTGAAAGGCTGATGACATCTGGTGTTATTTTATGTGCTGCCAAACTCACGATCGTCAACCACAATTCTGAGGTAGTAAAGGCGTTTGGGTTTGCGAACCTGAGGGCAAACGTGAACTCCACAAACGACATCCTAGTGCAGATCCAACAAGGAATCGTTCTTGACAACCGGTTTGCGGAAAAACCTGGGCTCAAAACAGCTGACCGGCTGAGTTCGGCTGTATGGAAACGAATGCTGAACGATAAGGAAAACAGTAGAGTTGCTTCTTGGAGCCATCGAAAGTGAAACTCTGCGTCGGAAATATAGTTTTGGTGAAGGGAAGGTGGATAGAACTGTAGCAAGACGTGGAAGCAGTCCAGCACTGAATCCATATCACCACATTGAGCGTATGGACAGGAATACTCCAGCTAAGAGAGTTATCGAAGTAGGACCTCCTTGTCTCAGGTATAAAGCACATATCATCGCGAACGTAGAACAGCTTGGTCATGAAGACTGGAAGCAGCGTGGCCAGGACGGTCAACGATGAAAGGCAGCTATAGGTCAGACCGTCCATGAGTCCCAGGCCTGATAAGAAACTACTGCCAGTCATCTTCTGAAAAGACGCTTTAGTTCTTTCCAAAAAAAACCAATAAAATTATATGCAAATCATCAAGAGATGCAATAGAGTCTGCGTCTGAGATGTCTGATCTCCGGCCTGGGTGCAAGTGCAAGCGTTTCTTGAGTCAGTTCCAGCGCAGCAGGATCATTCGCGACGTCCAAAGATCTTGCCTTAGTGGTCTCGTCACCGTTCTTTAATTTTAAACTTTTTGTCGAAATCGATCGGAGTGTGTGGACTAATGTCGAGTTCCTGTGGAACCATTTTCATGTTTACCATTTCCTTCCCATAGTTATTCCCTTAAATCGTCCTTATAACATACTAAAGCTCTGTCAACATTCATAGACATCAACACAATAAATTCTTAATGTTTTACAATGAATCGTCTAATTTGACTTGCATAATGAATGTTCTCCTAAATACGTCTCAACTGCCCGGTCAAACCAGATCAATTGCACGTGATGAAAACGAATCACAGGCTGATGAGGAATTTCATGTGCAGCCCAATAAACGTCAGTTTACAAATACAGGGTGGGCCAAATACGACCAACTCATGTTAAAGACGAATAACTTTTATTTTCCACAATAATTGTTTCGTTTTTTTCGCAGGCTTATAACTGAGTTCTTCTTTTTATTCAGGCATTGACAGCTGTTTATCTCACGAAATCTTGACAGAAAGTCAAGATCATACCTCCGCGGAACGAAATGAGTCGCTTTATGCGTGAGCAACGGTGGGAAATATCGAAAACTTATTTCCAAAGTGAGTGCTCGTGAGTAGACCAAACAGTGCGTTTTTTGAAAAAAAGAAGTTTTGGCCGAAATGGAGCACCCACCACGACTGCTATGCGCAAGATTGTGCAAAAGGTTCGTGAGACTGCTATGCTAGTGGACAACACTCATGGTCCCCGTCGTAGTACAAAAGGTGGTTGATGTGGCCTTCTTCGAAAATGAGGCTGGAAACAACGTTTCGGCAAACGGTAGAGCCATGTTATCCGACTATTTTTCTGATTGAAACTGAAGACATGGATTTGGTCGACCTCTGGTTCATGCAGGATGACGTCCCATGCCACACAGCATATCGATCTTTTGCGCACCAAATTCCCAAATCGTGTTATCAGCCGTCTTGGCGATGTCAGTTGGCCACCTCGGAACTGCGATTTTACCTCTTTGGACTGTTGTTTTTGTAAGGAACCGTGAAGGACCGAACGATTCAAGTACATCCAAGCAATCCCTGAGCTACAGCCTGAAACTATCAACAAGGTCTTGGAAAATTGGGCTGACAGAATGCGCTATTGCGAAGCCAGCCGAGGCAGTCACTTGAACGACGTTGTATTTTATAATTAATGGGAATATTTGTTCTTCCTAATAAAGTCATGATACAAGGAAACAATTTAATTTTTTGTTCATTTTATTGCATTTTTAAAAAGAAACTTGTATTTGGGCCACTCTGTAGAGCACACAGCAGCACGTTAAAATGATCGAGATTTTTTTATATTCTTGTCAACGATCAATATTTCGAGGCAATATTTGAATTCAAGATCACCTTCCACACCTGACATGATTAGGAGTTTGGTCGGCCAGTTTTCGGGAAAGGGGTTCAGTGACCGACTGTCCTGGAAGAAGTGGTTGTCGGCAGAGCGTTTCAAACGACCCATCTGTCTCAACTGGTCGTCGTTTCGGTCAATTGGGCATTTCCTGAACAACAATGCGAGCGACTCTAAGTCCGACATTTGTCTGATGCCTTATTTTTCATACCTAGTGCATAAAAACGTCCAAAAGATGTACGTAATAAACAAAACAAAAAATTAATTAAAACACAGTTTGACGTTGGCAGCTCTTCTTTGGCCCACCCTGTGCCAACTAGCGTCCCTCGTTCGGTTCACACTTAAGACGGCACAAAATAAAAACCTCCCATGCGTACATACATAAGAATACAAAGGATTTCATTTATTAATACAAAAAAAAAGTTGATAATTAAACGTTCATTCATCGCCTTTACGCTATGTGTGGTCGGTCATAAGGACTGAGGGCTGTATTCCGCTGGGATGCCCTTCGCCGCGAATGATTGTACGAATGTGCACGGGCCTGTGTTCGTTACGCTTGTGTGTGATCAGAAGTAATGTGAAAAATGAAAAATCGGATGTGCAGGAGCCTACGGTGCAGACACTAAGTTCGGTGTGGGGGTGGGGGTGACCGGAACTTCGAAAAAACTCATCAGAAAATTACATATTTGAATGGGTTTCGAATACGGTTTTGGGGAATGGAGCAAAGAAAGAAAATGCGGAGCCGAGCGATGATCATTAGACAGTTGTCTCCTTGCCAATGGGGGAGGTCGGGGAATGCGGCGACGATGGCGTCGAACCGGAAGTTTGCGACAAAATCAAGTTCAATTGTGGCTGAGAGAGGGAATGAATTTTAATTGGAAGCAGAGGCGCAGCCGACCTCCTGCCGGTGAACTTCTTCGGCGGCAGGGGAGGCGGTGTGGAGGCCAACGAAAAGTCGACCACAGATGTGGTGCTGTTGCTGCGACTGCCAAAGTTCATGCTGTCGAATATGGCCGCATTACTGTAGATGGCCTCCTCCTCGATGGTCGAATAAATTTCCTCAGCAGTCTCGTAAAATGACATTGTGCTCGGAACGGATGATGGCTTGGCTGGTGCTTGTGGATGTGGCACTGGGGGCAATGGCTTTGATTGGTTGTGGTGGGTATTTTCCGATACTTGGCCAGGAAGGGGTCGGGGTTGGGCTTGGAGTTGGGTCTGTGTCGGGGCCAGTTGTGGCGGTGGGGGAGCAGGACTGCTGGGTGCAGAAAAATATTCACTGCTTTGAATATTCAAGAGGGGCGGCGGCGGCGGCGGCTTTGGCAGACTCGACAATGATGTTGTTGATGATGATGAAAGTGGTAGTTGGGGTGCTGGTGGTGGGGGGTATGGTGGCTGTGGTGGAAGCAGCGGCGTGTCATGCTGCACCATATAGAGTGGGGAGGCGGCAGCATTACCAATTTCTGTCGAAGCCTTCGTCACCGCTGCACTGTCACTCACCATTAGGCGTCCTGGTGTAAGCTGATAGTGATGATGCTGCTCTTGGACCCGGAATGGGGAGGCGGCGGCACCGCCATCGGTGGATGTGGTAAACACTGAAACCGAACCGGGGCTGGTCGACGAGACGCCTGTCGAATAACCTAGATGGAAGTAATTTTGTGTGGCTTGTGAGGAGGGGGTGGTGACGGCACCCGGGCCTGAAGTGTAGGGCGGTAGAACATTGTAATAATGTGATGTGTGCTGTGGCGTAGGCAAACTGTTGTACTGCACGGGGAGGATTTGTGGTGTTGGGAATATCTGTGTGGGTGTTAGTATCTGCTGTTGCCGCTGGAATTCGAGGTGATGGAATGTCTGCTGATGCGACAGTTGGAGGTTGTTTTCAGATTGATAGAATGGGGATTGATTAATGTAATTGGAAATAGTCGTATCGGATGATACATTAGAGGGATCGGAATCATAATCTAGAAACGGATTTACCGGATGTTTTCTGGTTAGGGTATGGCTCCTGCTGGCCGTTGACGATTCCGATGCGGTTGCTGATGCCGATAAAAGGTTCGTCGTGTTGCAGAGTGTGTTTCGCAGTTCGTTTTCCTGCAGCAGAATGCTTCGGTGCACCTCCTCGGTGACGAGGATGCTGTCTGGGGAGTTTTCGTGGACGAAGTCTTTCGGACGTTTGGATGTGGCAGGTGCTGTGGGCGGTGCACCGGTCGCCTTCTGCGTCGGGGATGGACTGGTAAGTGGTGGCAGAACCTCCAAATAATGCGGTTCAGCAATGTTTTTCCTCGGGAGCGTGTTAAAGTTCACAGGGGGTGGTGGTGGGCTCTGCACGGGTCGCATTGGACCTGCTCTTGACGGCAGTCTCGGACTCACAACCTCGCGGATGGTGTTGGTCTCGGCGTTGTGCTCGAAGACGGCGAAATCACCGTGACCGACGTCGGTGTTTTGGAATGTTTCGAGGGCGACGTTCTTCAGAATGTCTGCGTGCTTCACTTTCGGCTTCGGCGGTGGCATCGGCTTTGGCGGCCTCTGCGACAAGTTGTCCGTGGATTTCGAATGGAATTGGCTGCCCATCGCGCTGGACGAATGGCTGTCGGCGAGCAGATCGTCGTTGGACTTAGAAATTGTTCGATCCCGCCTGCCCAGGAGCGAGCTGTCTCTGGCGGCCTTCTGCGAGTAGAGCTTCGCCATTTTTTCGTACTCATCGGGCTGTTTGCGCTCGAGGAAAGCCTCGCGGAACGGGTTGTCCCGCTCGATCTCTTCTCTGGCGGGCGACACCGGTGTTCGCCGTCCGGGAATGTCATAAAGGAAATTGTCCTGTCGGACGGGGCTGAACTCGGCGAGGACCGGGGACTCGATCTCTTTTATCCGGGCAACCGTAGGCACTATTGGAGGTAGTTTTTCGGGCTTGTACTTCTCCAGTGTGGAGCTGGCGGACGAAGATGGGCTGGCCGATCGGAGGATGCCCTTGCGTGGGCGTCGCGAATACTCGTACTCCTGCTCGGAGTCATACTGGCGGCTCTTGTGGACGGAAATGTCGGGTGTCCTGGACCGTTCGAAGTCCGACTTGGAGCGCTCGTCGCCGCTCAAGTCGAAGCTGACCGACTTGCGATGGCCGTACGACAAGTCTGGTGTACTGCGTCCCGAACTGAACTTCTGCAGCGACTGGGGATACTGATCTTCAGAGTCGCTGGTCGAGCGCTGGTAGTTGTCCGAGTCGCCGACTTCAGCCGCACTCGACTGCGGCCTGTCGTAGGGTGGGTCAATGTCGACTCCATGGTCGTCGCCATCATCGTCGTCGTCGTCGTCGTCATCATCATCATCATCGTCGTCCACGTCCTCAATGTAGACTGCCTCAACTTTGGCAACCGGCTTGGCCTCGCCGCCCGCCACGCTCTGGTTGTGCACCATTTGCTTGTACTCGAACCGCGGGTCTACCTGTCGCTTCGCGTCTTCGCTGTCGCCACCCTTCGGCGATGGCTTTGCGCCCGTATTCGGTCCCTGGGGCTGCGGCGACTGTGGAGTTATTTCTCTGAGTTGCTTAGGTTTCTGAATTTTATTTTATTTTGTTTGTGGTTAATTTGAACGCATTGAATACAATACAAAAGAGAGAGAAAAACATTATTAATTCAAGCGTTTATTTAGAAATGAAATAATTTAGTTATTATATCGCCGGTGAAATGGAGTTGTTTTTTTTTTTTTTAAAGAAAATCTATTAAAAGCACACTGATTGATTGATTGATTGCTAGCGTGTGTGTTTCTGATGTGGAAATATGATTTCGGTGCTGGAGGATGAGATGACGTCACATTTTATTTTGTTTGTTTTAGCTTTAGACAGACACTTGAGATACTCCAAGTATCTCGGGACGGACACATTTTGTGTGCACAGCAAAGAGTCCAATTTAGCCAATAGTTAGCCCTTGGATTATGCACACACACACATACATAGTGATGCTTATGCATGAGTGGTGAGTTTTGAAAATATTAATTTGTTATTTTTTTTTAAGAAACTATGAAGTTTGCAGACTGTACTGTCAGTTGAGAGAATTTTGAAATTAACGTGTAAATCGTGGAATAGAACCCAATTTTGTGCAGCAGTTAGTTGTTGCTCAAAGGAAGTATGCAAGTTCTTTGGTGCTGATGTTCTAAGACTACAAGTTACATTTTTTTTTTGTGAAATACAGTAGAATTCGCTAACAGCGACTTCGGTTACAACGACGAAGTGCAAAACCGAACGTTTTGTTTGCAATTAGTAAGCAAAAATCGTTGGAATATAGCGACAATCGCCGACAAATTTGTCTCCCACCAGTGGTCGTTATGAGCGAATTCTACTGTATTTGAGTTCGTGGGGAAAAATAGAGAAAATGTACATATTAATGGAAGCGAATTGGCTGAAGAGTGTTGGAAAACTGAGGAAAATTGGGACGAATTTCAGAAGAGAAGTGTGTAGGGAGATAGTCACAACGGTAAGAAAGCATCTGTTTTTTTTTACAAATAAGCGAAAATAATAATCTACAGTGGAGGCGACAGAAATAATATCATTTTAAAAATCCCCGACATTATTCCCTCATGTGTACAAATAAGTTTTAAAGGATTTTCTTAATTTTTTTTTTTTTTTTTATAATTTGCGCGCGCTCAAGGGATTGCTAATACCCTTAAGTGTCCGGGGTCAAGACACAGCACGGGCCAAAGGTATAGAGGGAGAAAGGGAGAGCAGGTACCTGTGCACATTGGTCTTAAATATCTGCGGATTGTAGTCTGTGGGAAATATAGGGCTGGGAAGAGCATTCCAAATTCGCGTAGTACGGCTAAAGAACTAGTCTCTAAATTTAACTGTGCGTCCGAAAGTAGGCTTAAGGGTAAACTGATGAGCATTCCTGGCGAGACGAGTATTGCGGGTGAATTCATGGAGAGGAGGAATGCAGTTGGCTAGCTCACTTGAGCATCGTTTGTTGAAATAGCGATAAAATACAGACAAAGAAGAAACGGTACGTCGATGTTAGAGCGAGTCTAATGACTTTGCGACATTGTTGTCTCCTATAAGTTTTATCGCTCGCTTTTGGATTCTGTCTAGTAGGTGCAGGGTGGTCTTTGGGGCACCAGACCAGATATGAGCGTTGTACTCAAGCTTGGGGCGGATATACGCCTTATAAATGAAAGCCAAATCAGAGGGGGTGAAATATTTCTTGCATCGATTAAGGAAACCTAAGCATTTCGCAGCATTTTTGGCGACCTCAAATATGTGATCGTTCCAACTAAGTGTCATGATACGGCGTTGCAGTGTTAGGTCGAATCTGACAATCTTTTTACTAACGTCATTTTAAAGCCTCATCGTTTGGCAGCGCGATAACAACACGCACGAGACATCTCCAGACCTCTCGATCCTCCGCCATCGACTCTAACTCATCAGGAGTTATGCCCAAGCGCAACCAGGCGAGTTTTTGGACTTTGTCCTACCACCTTGTTCTGGGCCTGCCAAGCAGTCGTCTACCTGATGGAATCGCATTCAAGGCACGCCTCGGAAGTCGTGATGGTGAGGACATTCGTGATACATGACCAAACCATCGAAGGCTAGCCCTTTCCGTTCGAAGAAGTGTTACTCACCCTATTCCACCGAGAAACTCAAACAACAGCACAAAGACATCGCATTTCATTTGGTCATTACCCAAATTGCATGACCATAGGCCAGAGTTGGTACAAATACTCACAAGTGAGTTTACAGCAGAAAGTTGCAACGCAACAATCGAAATCAGACTCCAAGAAGAAAGCACGATTTTAGTTTTGTATACTAATCAGTAATGTACTTAAAACAGAAAAATATATATACAAGATGACCACAAGAACTATAGGCATGTAGGTTATTTTTTCCTCTTGTACAGCCCATGGCTGGAAGACAACGACACCGCGACCATAGATAGATCTATTGTATCGAAGGGGTTTCTCTGTGGACAGCGGTTATTTATATAAGTCCAACGGGACAACTCCCAACCTAACAGCGCTGGCCACTTGGCTAGAAGTGTGAGCATTCGTTGTGGGTACTGCCCTGGCTTTCTTGGCTGCTGGTGCAGGGAGGGGGTGTGATCTTCTGATCTGACCCTCTTACCTTCTGATGCATGATGGGTTGTTGCAAAAGTTAGGGCTCTTTCCCCTGTTTCGCCTTTGCGAATAGCAAATTTGTATCGAATTCTCTCGGCAGAGATTAGTTTGACGAATCTGTTAGCAACAGCTCGCCGAGTTTCCTTCCAATGTAGGAGCATCCAGAATTTTCAGTGGCTACGCTGAACGTGTCCATGAGAGTGGATGTAGAGGTTTCAGGGTCCGCTCGTAGGTAGTACCAGCAGGCAAGGGGAGTGCCTTCATAGCCTCGTCCTTCTTGTCAACTGATGTACCTGACTGTTTGGGGAACAGATCAGTGGTGATAGTGGCCGAAAATGTTGTGGCCGTCAACAGCTCAACAGCTGATCGTTTCTGTTCACTCATTAACAGGAACAGAAATTGGTAAGTATACACAAATTTGACATACGTTAATCACGTAGAGAGATTTGCCATAGTTTGGTTTTTGAGTGTACACTGATCAAACAATGAATGGGTTTTGTTACTTGAACAATCCCAAGAACAACCTGCGTCAACAACATTTGCAAGCGAAGCTTAGAATTAATTTGTTGCGGACGTAAATTTTGTCACATTTTTTGGGTTATCGCCCACTGTGTCCATAAATTTGGGATATCCTCATATTTTTGCTTTAAGTACATTACTTATTAATAGTGAAAACTGCATTTAAGATTTTTTTCTTTTGATTCCCTTTGGATTTGATTTTCGGTGAAGTATTCAGACAAATTAATGCTGTGAACTTACTTTTGAGGCTGACTGTATGTGAACTTTTTTCCCATCAAAACTCAGTGTGCTGGAAAGTGTACCTTTGGTCATGCGGTGAAAGAAGCTTACTAGGAGCATGCTTCATCGATTTCTAATTCATACTTCGTTCGGGCTGCCAATCCATCCGCCAAAATCGACGCCAAGGTTGAACATTCACAGTTGTAATGTCATGCTCTGTACTTGGTTGAACGAATTGGACGTGGTCTACTACAAGGTGCTTAGACTGGGTGAAATCGTCACAAGACAACTCTACCGAACAAGTTGAAAACGGCCACAAGCAAAGACACGACAGTCAACGCGACATGGCAACGCTCGGCCACATGATGCGCACTCGGTCAAGACGTACATTGAAACGCTGAAATGGGAAGTTCTACCCATACCGTCGTATAGCCTAGAAATGGCAACTTCCGACTATGATTTGTTTTCGTCGATGAGGCAACGCACGACCTGGAATATCAGCACTTCCCCCTTTTTTTTAGAAGTCAAAAATTGGGTTGCTTCGTGTATCGCATTAAAGGACCCATGATTTTTTCGGGTTGGTATCCAAAGGTTCCCAGACAGATGGGAAAAAAGTAGTGGCTAGCGATGGACAATACTTCGAAAAATGAATTTTTAACAATTTTTTGTACATATAAGGCGCCAATCTTGAAAAGAATAACTTTAAAACTTATTTGTACACCAACTATCAGAGTTTTTCTGTTTTCATGATTTTAATTTAATAGCCCAGAAATGTTTTTTTTTTTAAATTAAGTTCCAGCCGAAAGAGAAGAGAAAGTGTCATGGAATAACGACGAATTTTAAGATTTCTAAAGGGAAATAATGACGAACATCAGATTTCCCAAACTCGGCGTTATTTCACGGCATCAAAGATAACACAAATAAGCAGAAATGGCGACTAAGACGGTTTCTATTGACAGATGTGGAAGCAATGAACAAATTGCAGACAATAAGCACATAGAAGCAGTAGTAGCAACAAAAAATAAATTTAAACACAGATACAAAAATAACAAAAACATTTTTGGGTCCGATGGCAAAATAATATGATATTGAATTTACGCAGACCAATTGGAGAGGTTTTGGGTGGCAAGAACCATGCCCTGTTCATGAACACGGCATGAAAAGAATCTAGTGGAGATCCATGTCCATCATGTCGGAGAATTTCGATTTACGACAAGAGATGAGCTCTGATCAAAAGCTGGGCATGAAATTTGACCTTACACGATTGATACGTGCACGTTTTTTTTGTTTTTTTTTTCTAATTAGTTTGCAGTTTTTTTAATTTTGTGGTAGACGGTTGGTTGACGGTCTATTGATGGTGACTCTTTGGAATCCAATTTCAACTTGCAACTTTGTTCGAAATTAGCAGCGCAAACTAAAAAAGCCACCTGACTATGTACGACGAAACGAACCAATCATCAAATGCTCTTCCCGCACTTGAGTGTCTTTTTCTTCGGAATAACAAGGAACAATGAGTGAATTTCTTGCAATGGAAAATTTCACAAGAAACCAGCTATCATCTAGTGCAGCCATTCTCAACCTCAACTTTCAGGTGGTCCGACACGGCCTTTCCAGATATTGAAAGGCCGTCGCGGACCCCCTGAAAGTTGAGGTTGGGAGCTACGTTGTTAATTGAAAATTGTATGTTGGGAGGGGTCCGCCGAGAGATAAATTCGTTGCTAGAGCTCCGCAGAGTTCAAAGGTTGAGAAACTATCACTTCAGGGACATAGAATAAACCATTCGGAAGAATAGTCACGACATTTTAACGATTTTTGAGACTCCACTGCATTTTGATTCTTAATTATCGTGGTTTCCAACCACTTTTTGACTTCGACCTTCGCAAGTGATTCGACGTCTGGACTCGACGTACGAATGCATTTCTATATCCATTGCACCTCGACCTTCAGCTTCGCTGAACAATAGACCCAACCGCTAACCCCTTGAATCCATCAATCACGTTCCCAGCTGGAAAAGTTATTCGTGCGAATTCAAATCATACTCAGGAGCCTCAATTTTGCTATGCCTTCTCAGCCAACCAAAAAATGTAATAATTTTTTAAAATGCAAACTGAATTAACTGATATCACACAGCACACACATGACAGATAATTTTAATTTATCTAAACTGCCTTATCAGCGACGGGCTGAAAACCCCTCACCAAAAATACACACACACCACCGACAACGCAGAGCAATAAATAACCAACAAGATACACATTTTGGGCACTTCAATCAACGCCGGCGACAACCTTGAAGTCAATATGTACTTTCGAAAGCAGCAACCACTGCCAAAAAGTGGCTCACCAAATAAATCATACACGATCAGGGATAATAAACACGCGGTCAGGGGTACCGCTTCATAAAATGTGCAAATAAAACTTTTTCAAAACAAGCGTCAAGCATTTTTCACAGCACTGCCGCCCCAGGAAAGTAAAAATAAACCAACTAAATAAGCGCCGCACTCGAAATGAATAAGCACTTAGCATGTCACATTCAGATAACAATGGGCCGAGGAGGACGAGATAAAACAAATTAAAAATAATACCGAACCACTTCCAGTGCGGGATTTAAAAAAAAAAAAAACGAAACGAGAAATTAAAAATTACTCTTATCCAAGGAGCGCATCACTGAAACTGATCCAGCGTCCCCAGAGCTTCGGGCATCCGACGAATGAACACCCTCCACCTACAGCGTGTCTAAACAAATACACATTATTCGCCGTGTTCATCCTTTTTCTTCTTCCTCTGACAGGGCGGCGCTGCTGTCGCCCACCTTTCGTGGGAGGGGTCTCCTTTTTTCCAGAGAATGATGTATAACATGGCGTACGACGCGACGGCTTAATGTCATTAAAAAGCAATTCGCTAAAATCGTATGCTTTGCGGTGACGACGCCAGTGGCGAGGTGCGCCAAGGAGAGAGCAGTCCCCCAGACCATCGATTCATAGCGACGACATTGGCAAATAGTTAAATGATATCCTCTTGAATTATGGCGCCACTTTAGGAGTAATTTAACAAATTAATATAATTGCCGGATGATTTGGGAGAATTCCAACAAAAACAAAAAAAAGCGCTAATTTTATTGCTTTTTCACTGCCAACCGAGTGTCGGCGGAGTCCCTTCAGAGATGGGGGGGGGGGATGCCCCGGATTTAGGTTGTGTACCTCCCGTCGAGGGACACTGTTGTGTGCTTTGGAGGTTCTCCAGAAATTACTTACTTCTATTTAAGATCTGCTGAAGCTGTTTGTTTTGTTTGCTTTCTTTTTTTTTTTTTTTTGTTAAATGTCCCTCGGGCGCTGTGCTTTTGCCGGCAACTCATAAAATATGCATCCAGATGTAATTCAGATAAATGCGAGAACACGACCTTTTTACAAAATGTGTACAATTTGACTTATTTTTACGTGAGTTATGATTCCGAGAATATGCTTTATTTGTTTACTTGGTTTTTTGAGTGCCAACCCCCGTCTCCTGGTTCGGATGTGTTTGCCGAGACCGGAAACCGTTTGTGTCACTCGTTGTCTTTAAAAGAGAATACTTTAAATTATTTGATTCTGTGGCACTTATTTTGGATGAGATGGAAGAAATCTCGATCTGATGTCCGCTCTACCACAAGGCCACCACAGTGTATCTATGGAGCAACGCAAGGGAGAGCGGTGCCAACACAAATTGGCATGCGAAACTGTGAGCGGGACTGTTGCTTGAGACCTGATCTACTCCGGCGGCAACCAACTTGACGGGCCCCGAAATATTGGACCGCGTATGCTGCTAAGTGGTGGCCCGTGGAGTTGTGGGTATGTGCGTCGACTCCAACGCACTTGGACCTACCTGTCGAGGTTCGATAAGAAATACTTTTCACGGCCCCACCTCTTTCGAGTCACTAATGCTCAAAGAGTATAACTGTCTAGGAAAAGCTTCTCAAACTTGGTCGTTCGGAGAAAACTGTAGGTCCCTTCCACTCCACTCGTAATAGAACAATATCATGCACAACACGAGTGGTTGCTGAGAAGCTAGTCCCTGGCCCTCTGCGGGCTGTAGCGCCACCCATGTTCTTATATTGGGCCTGAGAGCAGCTTGAATTCGGCAACGATTTTAGGCTAAAAATCATCTTTTCTGATGAGGCGCATTTTCATCGCTGCGGCTAGGAAAACCCGCACGTTATTGTCGAGAAGCCAATGCGTCCACAGAGAGTCGCAGTTTGGTGCGGATTGTGGAGCGGTGGTTTCTTCGAAAATGGTTTCGGTCAATGGGCCCTTTCTTTTTACTGAAATTGAAGACATGGATTTGAGGGAGCTCTGGTTCATGTGGGATGACGCCCCATGCTAAACAGCCCATGCCACTATCGATCTTTTGCGCAGCAAATACAAGAACCGTGTTATCAGCCGTCTTGGCGATGTCAATTCGCCGCCTCGGAGCTGCGATTCGACACCTTTGGAGTCAACTGGGAAGGACTGATGTTAGGCCAACAATCCGGAAACGGACTTAAGCACTTAAGACCAATATCATCCAAGCAATCCGTGAGCTAGAGCCCGAAACCATCAACAAGGTCTTGGAAAATTGGGGTGATTACTGAAGCCACTTGAAGGACGTTGTATTGCATAATTAATGGGAATGTTAGTTCTTACTAATAAAGCTATCATGCATGTACAAAATTTATTTTTCTTCATTTTATTGCATTTTTAAGAAGAAACTTGTATGTGGCCCACCCTGTATGTCAGAGTGAAAGCATGCACGAGTCTAAGTCGACTGTCGTCAGATCTGCGAGCGTTTTTAGAGTCAGCCGAGTAAGAAGAAACCTATAAAGGAGACGCCAGAAGTAAGCGTGTGACGCAGAACTGATTATTTTTATTTGTCTCGACGATTCATTTTTAGCCTGTGACAGTGTGCATAGACGAGCTATAGCCAGTGTTGACATTCCCGCTGCAACGCAAATTTGATCATGCGGAGCAAGGCGACTTGCAATCGATCGATATCCAGACCCCGTGGTATACAAGTGACACAACAACCGCCAATCTCGTCAGGTTGCAGAGTGATGATGGAGAACTCAAGCTTTTCAATCAAAATCGGTAGCTGATCAATCGAGATCACAGAGGCCTGCAACGTGAAAAAGGACTTTAGGCAAAGCGACGCCCTGTAGAGTGACTTCTTCAACTTTCATGGGAAGGTCGTACAAAATTCTCAGACAAACACACGAGTCAAGATCTTCCAAGAGTTCCTAAAACTGCCAGCATAGACGGAAGGCCTTGTCGTGATTGATCGAACGCATAGTTCCGCCAATGAGGCGTTTGTTGGCATTGAGATGGAAGTATCTATAATGGTACTGGTGAAAGTAGTAGAAGTAAGAAAGGACGACGTTTTGGACAACGCATCACAATGGGCAGCTGTAACTTTGATGTTGTCAGAGACTGCCTCGTCTACCTCGGCTCCGTGGTGAACAGTGTTAACAGTCAAGATCCAACGCAGAATACCACGTGTGACCCGCAGGTTCTGTGGGCTCAAGAGGCAACTAAGTAACTGACCTCTCAAAAGACCAAGCCGATTTCTTACAAAACAATGTTCATTGCAATCCTGTTGAAAAGCGCGTGGACATGGAAAATCTTAAAAACGGGTAAAGACGCCCTTGATCTCTTTGAGAGACCTGCTATCTTTAATCCTGTTTGCGATGAGGACATCTAGAGCTGAAGATGCAATCGTTGATATATACTAAGACAGGATAAAGTTTTTCGTTTTTAAATCAAAATAAGACGAAATTTGCGCATCGGCTTTAGTTGGCTTAAGAAAATATAACCGAATTTTTAAATCGGTTACCGGTTCAACCACAGACTCTACAGCGACATGAGCCAACGCCTAAGGTGACTAAAACATCGAGAGGAAGTGGGCAAGATGGCTCCAACCCAAAGACTCTTCGACTTTGAATCTATGAGACAATAGAGGACGATTGCGTTTAGGTTGGTACAAGTAGGGAAGGACCTCCCGACTTGATGTGCGCAACTGAAGGCAGCTAGCCAGAGGTCGCGCTAACTGGAGACTGTTTTTGGTTGAGGACCACATCCACCCCGGACTGTAGCGCCATACAAAAAGAAGGTGACAACACCTCAAACGCTGAAGCAGTTGGAAGCCGAGATAAAAAGTGGTATTGTCAATGTAGTTTCAGCCTTAGACTTCCAGATTGTGACACATTCAAAGCGGCCACGACTGGCGCTATAAGTCGATGATTATCAACTTCTTTTGGCCTGAATTGGATGATATGGACACCAACGACAGGACGGCGCTATGTGCCATACAGCTCACGCTGCATTGGAAATTCAGCAGGAGCGATTCGAGGGCATAGTCATCTCATGTGGAGCTTTGTGCAGTAGTTTGGAGTGAACAAGGAATGTTTTCTGTTGATAACGAACTGGATAGACCTCACCATCAGATCCAACGGTCTTAGCCAGTGGGAGTTGCCAATGAAATGTTGGGACACATGTGTCACGGAGTAGGGCACAGACAACAGTTTCAAAGTTCTTTAAAACGATTTTACAATGTCCCGCCTGTAGCTAGAAAGCCAAATTAAACGAACTATCGGGACATTAAAAGGACGCTGGAGGTGCTTGTCAAATGAAAGGAAACGAAGTTTTGACTGGGAGACTGCTGTGAACGTCAGAAAATGATCTGTCAAAAAAGCCTACTTCATGGTAGTTAGCACTATCGTCTTCTATCTAAGGCAAATGTCGCTTGAGACGAAAGAATAATTCAGATTAATTTTACAGTCCTTATCCAAGAGTGTCAAATAAATCACGATGGACACTTCCCACTCAGAATATTTACGACCCGACGGACAAACAAATACAATCATTTACCATTTTTTTTTCCATATATTGTACATATATATTTAATATCTTGCAATTTCATTTATCTTCATATAAGGACACATTTAAAATAGTTTTGCTTTTATTAATAAATACAATAACAAATACTTATGTACATCCTCAATATATTACACATTAATTTAATTCAAAAATGTATAATTTTTCTATGTGTAGTGTGGGCATGGTTGGTGTATGGGAACATTTACTTTCGACCAACATGTATGTGTGTGTGTGTGTAAATTCAAGCTACAGAGTACTTCACACAGACGTACAATAAATATTTAAAAAAAAAAAATGTAGTCTCAAACTGACAACGAAACCTTAGAAGTATCCAACCTTAGTTGGGCCAAGTTTTTTTTTTTCCTAGAATTGTTTTTGTTTTGTTTCTCCTTTACAAATGTCAAAAACGACAGTAACATGAATTTTAACGATGAGTAAAAAAATGAATTAACATAGCTCTGCTAATTCTCTGGATCTCCTTGGGGAGCTTCACCTGTTTTCTGAATATTATTTTATTTTTCACTCCCTTACAAGTCAGAGTTAAGAGTGTCTGTATACAGCTTAGATAAGAGTCAAGTTACGAATAAATTCATTTAAAAATTCTATTTGGACCTTGAGTATGTATTTATTTTTAAAAAGTTGTTTTTTTTTTGTTCTTCTTTTGTTTTCTCTCACAAATTCATCGTCTATAGTAGTTTTAATTGTGTAAACATTTGTTTCTCTGTTATTGTTTCGAGTAGGAGGGATTCATGTGATTGTAAATTTGTAATGTTGTAAGAAGAAATAGCTTCAAGGAGTACCCTAGTGAGTACTGATATGAGTTTAAATAGGAAATACTGATATTTGACTGATATTAAACTACAACTGAGCAAAAATAAAAATAAAGACACTGTTGAATGTGCAACGTTGCTTAATGCATTCACTCTTGTCGTATCCTGGCATATACCTATTCGACGAAGGTGATGGAGAAGAAATTGGACCTTGATGAGTCCTCATAAAAGGCAATTCAGGTCTATCTTCTACAGCAACCACTCGTGTTGTGCTTGCTATTCTACTCTCATGAGTGGAAGCGTTTTATGCAGACTTCGTAAAGCCATCTTGGTGAAGCATTTCCCTACACAGACAGTTATTGCTCTTTCAGCATTGTCAGTAACGCAAAAGTGGTTGGAACGTGAATATTATTTTTGTCGTACTGAAAGGCGAACCTAGAACACCGTGGGCTCAAGTGCGTAGAAGTCAAGGTAAAGACCCACAACGCCATGGCCGCCACTAACAGGAAATACATACTTATTCTTGTTAACATTGCAAATCTAACATCTCTTTGTTCATATACAAGGCATATACGAATGCGAAATGTCGATTAATTGATGGCTTATAAATGCAACACATAGCTGCACCGGAGTACCAGGATATTCGGGGAAAATTGGGGACCAAACCCCAAAACAATTGTTACACCCATCTCTACATATCGCAGTTTAGTCTGGTGGCAGCAAAATCCTGAAATCCACCATTCTAAAGCCATTAACAAGAATACAGAGACTTGCATGGCTGGGCGTCATGAGTTTCACTTATCCAACAGCGGCAATTAATACTTAGAGGTTACACTAAACCTACTTCCAAGGTATAGTGTCTAGTATGTCTTCATGGCAAAGAGCGCCATAATAATCAACCAATCGTTATCAATGTCGGAAATACCAACGGCAATCCGAATTGACAGTCAAGCGGTCATCCAAGCAATTTCGGCAAATCAAGTCCAAGCTGGTCGCATGCTGCCGCGAAGAGCTTGGGATTCTCAGCAAACATTCGATTACTCTATGCTGGGTCCCGGGTCACAAGGACCAAGCCGGGAATGAAGCTGCGAACGAACTTCACAGGAAAGGGGATCCAACCGATCCATCCCAGACAATCCTATGTATTAAACCACCTCTTGCAGATGTCGAGAAAAAAATATGTATGACATGATCAGAGGGAGCAGCAATCAGAAGTTTATACTCTCTCTAACAAGAGGGGATATTCCCACAACGGGAATCACAGAAGGACCTACATATGTGAGACGTGGCTGAAACCCTAACTATATTCAAACAGAAAGTATAACAAGTATTGAAAAAAACGTTTTGCATTTTGGAAAAGAACAACAAATCATTGCCTCTAAAAAGTACTAACAGGAATATGAGCAGCTACCGTATTCAGTTAAATGTGTGTCAACAGACATTTTTTAACTAATTAAGTGTCATTATACACATGAAGTAATATATAGTATAAGTAATATATAAAAAAATAAAATAGACCATACATCAAGATATATATACGCACTGAAACAGAGATTTGTCCAAATGGAGACATCAATTGCACGGTGAGACTGCACAATTCAACACCCTCAGATTCGTTTGTTTGAAGGTCTAAATCTACACCTCCGACAGCGATCGTGGGAGAAGCCGAGACGAAGATTGTCAAATACTGTACTCTATTAATAAATTACAAAGCTCGTATTTTGGACAATATAGAACTTTTTTTACCGAAAACTGTTCTTATTTTTATTTTCTACTGATTTAAAATGACACCACTTGCATGACGTGGATCGTTTATACACATTCTTTATAGATGTCATTGCTTGCACTTCCACTCTTCCATGTACATACTGATTACATGTACGCCACGGTTCAGCTAGACCAGCTATAAAGCCGAAAGCTGGACGATAAGCAAACCAACTGAGCTGATTCTTGGTGTTCTTGAAAGAGAAATTCGGCGTCAGATACACATGCTCTTGTCTGCGAGGACAAGAGAAGGAGAATCCACAAACGGAAAGCTGTACTAAGATGTGGATTTGGTCCTGCTACAAGACGGGCTCAGTCACATCGATTACATGGACACCAACGCGGCAGCTTAGAGGGTCTTCGAATGGAAGACCGAATCTGAAAACTGCATCTTCGGAAGTGTCAGCAATTGAAGTCAGATATAGCCCAAACCATCCATGTGTCACAAGCCTGAAAAGTAAGTAAATAACAATTGGAGCATTATCCGTATTTTGATTTTTTCCTGATGGTATGGTTCCAATGAGCGAGGAGTTATTCTGCTATATCCCAAGTCCCATATTTCAAGAGCAGCATCACGGGTCACCGTAATCAGTCTTAAAATGTTCAACAGACAACGCAATACAGGGCTGAGACCTTAATTTGCTGAAATATACTTGCCGTCAATATAATTGAGAATTGACGGTTGATTGATGAACTGTCTTATGGGTCGTGGCGACCAAAAATGCTGAACTTTGAAAGCCGCTAATCTAACATCATACATAATGCCAGGACTATGTCATTGGTATTTCGTTAACGTAAAAGTAGGTGGCTTCAACTGACCATAAAACAGTCTAAAATAATAGAGAAATAAAATAAACTTTGCCGAAGCTGTGGAGAGAGTCGCTATGCAGTGTACTAGTTGCTTTACTGATGAAGCAGATAATAATAATAAATAACGCCCCAGTCTGAGCTGGTCCCTAAACCACTGGCTGGGACTTAGCTAAGTATGACGCGAAATAAGTCACGTTAGCGCCGTGAGCTCCCAAGAGCTTATATCAGCGTTGACATCGGAGCCCGGCAGATGCAGAGGAGGTGTGATATGATTTCTATCT
Source organism: Eristalis pertinax (assembly GCA_907269125.1). NCBI lineage: Eukaryota > Metazoa > Arthropoda > Insecta > Diptera > Syrphidae > Eristalis > Eristalis pertinax. The sequence goes on along the minus strand of OU026145.1, from coordinate 43,918,225 downwards.
CCTCTACATTCATGCAGCTCCTCCAGAAGTCATTAGTGATCACGCCTAGTCTCCTGACGTGATCTCCCAGTGCCCTGTGATGACACTGACCAAGTGACTAGCATTTAATGTGCTTAAAGAATGCAGCTCCTTCGCCAGATAGTTTGATATCTACTTTTTCTATACTGTTTCTAGTATGAATACAACCGACTAGGCTAGTGTAGTTCAAGGCTCAAGAACTAGTTAAAAAAATAACTCTAGTAAGTGAACTAAGTGAACTAGTTCACAATGTCATTTTATTTTAGTTCACTAGGGCAACAAACTTAGGTATATCTTACTCTGCATAGTTGTAATTCGGTAAGAATAGCCGAACTAAATCGAACTAAACTGAACTAAATTGAGTGCTTTCCTTTGTGTGCATCGCAGCACAAGCACATCGAGCATCGTTGCGTTGCCTGAGGTGGATGTGAAGGGAATTTACAAAATGTGAAACGACCGGAAACAAGGCTCAATTGCCGGAGCAGTGAACTACTTTGAATGAACTAGTTCAATAAACAGATCTAAACTAAACTGAGCGCTCTGAACTTAATGAGCTAGAAGAACGAACTAGTTCAATAAACAGACTTGAACTAAATTGAGCGCTCTCTGGCCATTGAACTAAATGAGGTAGAAGAACGAACAAATTCAATAAACAGACTTGAACTACTGTAAATTAAGCGCTCTCTGGACTGAACTAAGATGCGCAAGCCTACAATCAACTAACCACGAACTGACTAATGCCGACAAGGAAACCTTTTTAAATTTGGAAATGTGTTTGCTTCTCCATAATGTTACGATGCCTGTTGCAATTTTTATCTCACGTCAAATAAGTATACATGTAACTAAACAAGAGTGAATGCATTTTAAATATGTTTACATATTTCTCATAACACTGAATAAATAATTTAAAAATGTTAAACTATATAAAAAAATCTAACAAATTCATAAATACTAGAGCATATCTAGAATAATATTCATCATATAACTGTAACACACAAATTCCTCTAGAAAAAAATGCATCTATATAACTATATATCTTCCAGTTAATACTTATGTTTAGGCATTTAAAACGATTAAGGTACATACATTTGAATTGAGTGCTTTTTGTTTTTTTTTTTTTTTCTGGTTTTGTTTTAGAAGAGTAATACGAATAAGAAATGTATACATATATTGCAAGACATCTACGATTGGGTCGCAACTGTTGTTCATTTGGTTCTGTTTCTTTTCTATCGTCTGCTGCTGCATTTATACATATTTACAGGAATACTTTTTTTTTATTTTTTTTTTTTTTCACAAAACTTCTAAACAATACAATGAGATAATGATTTCTTTAAAATTCAACAATTTCAATTCAAACAATAATATTTCACTGATCTACTTATTAATCCAATTTTATGTTTGGATACACATATATATATTTTTTTTGCTTTTTTCTCTTTTTTTTTAAATTAAAACTTCCATTTAAACTAGTATTTCAGTCTTGTGTTTAGATAATTCCGCTTGTTAAGTTATTTTTTGATCGTATTTCTGTAATGAATAAGAAGATTTTTGTTGTTTTTTTTTTTTGTTTGTCTCTGAAGTTGAAGACTTTCTTGCTTTTTTTTGCGGATATTTTGAAATTTAAAAAAAAACACATCAAATTTGCAAGCTAGGTACTTAGTAGTTTTGGCAGTAAGAAAAAAGAAACAACCACGAATATAATACAGAAAAAAAAAAATAACAACTAAATTATAACACTATGGATGCATACACTTATTATCAGTTCTATAAAAATATTCATGCAGTTTTCAAAGGGATGTCAGCGCTTGTTTGTTGCCTTTTTGATTTGATCTTGTTTGTCATCACAATCACATGCTTTCACGTTTTGGTTGTTGTTCGGTATTTTTTTTTATTAACACACGCATTTTGGTTATATCGGCAACAATTGAATTGGTTTGTAAATGGCAATGGTTTTGTTTGTTTTCGTGTGTCCCTAATGTGTAAGCCCACACAGCTTTGATTGTTTTTAGGGGCCTTCTCGATTGCAGTTCGAATAGAGCATATTCACTTCTATTTACTAGAAAAAAAATGTCTGGTCAACTGAAATGCCTAAATTGTACGTATGCACTTCATAAATGCTTCATCCGACCCGCGAGTGAAGTAAAGGGTGGTTAAATTTTAAGGGCCGATGTTGAATGTGAACCACACCTAAACGTCAAGTTTTGTTCTGCATTTCATTTCACATTTCTCAATTTCAGACTAACTCAATTTGAACCATGGAAAGATACATAATCGAGCAACGCGTTAAAGTTATTCAGGCTTATTATGAAAATGGGCGTTCAAATCAAAATTTATATCGTGCACTTCGTGATTTTTTTCGGTCAATTTAATCGTCCAAATGTGCGTACAATCAGAAAAGTCGTGCAAAAATTTGAGCAAACCAGGTCTGTAGGAGATGTGGAAACACCAGTGCATGCTCGTACAGCTCGTACTGCAGAAAATATTGCTGCAGTTCGCGATAGTGTGGCTGAAGAGCCATCCACCTCAACTCGTCGTCGTGCCCAACAATTGCACCTCTCACGCTCGTCGTTGATGAACATTATGCATAAAGACTTGCATTTACACGCTTACAAGGTGCAATTGACTCAAGAACTAAAGCCTCTTGACCATTTCAAGCGTCGTCAATGGTCAGAATAGTGGCAAGAAATGGCAACAGTGGATGATCAATTTTCGAAGAAAATCATCTTCAGTGATGAGGCACATTTCCACCTCAGTGGATTCGTCAATAAGCAGAATTGCCGCATTTGGGCGAATGATAATCCAAGAGTGTTTGTCGAAACACCAATGCACCCACAAAGATGAGGGGTGCGGTTTATGGGCTGGCGGCATCATCGGGCCGTATTTTTCCAAAATTAGGCCGGTCAGGCAGTTACTGTGAATGGTGTTCGCTATCGTGAAATGATAACGAACTTTTTATGGCCCGAATTGGAAGATATGAATGTGGACGACATGTGTTTTTAAAAGGACGGTGCCACCTGTCACACAGCTAACGAAACAATGGCTCTTTTGCGCGACAAATTCAATGGCCGTGTTATCTCACTTGGTGGCGATATCAATTGGCAGCCAAGATCATGTGATTTGACACCGTTGGATTTTTTTCTGTGGGGTTATTTGAAAGAAAAGGTGTACGTGGATAAGCCAGCAACAATTCAAGAGATAAATGATGAGATAATTCGGCACATTAACGGCATAGAACCTCAATAATTATGCTTCAGCGTCCTCGAAAATTTGGACAATCGGATGGAGGTGTGCCGCCGAGGTCGCGGCGGCCATTTGGCCGATATTTTGTTCCATACATAATTGAACCATACCAATATTTTCATAATCAAAATAAATGACAATAATTTCCTAAATAATTTCTGTTTTATTCAAAATCAACATCGGCCCTGAAAATTTAACCACCCTTTATATGTAAAAAGGTTTCGGAGTTTCTATAGTAAAGAGATGCCGAAGACACACCTAACACCTTACAACTGAGAGAATGTAATTGCATCTGCCCACATATGGATCCCGGCGTGTGTACTTAAGCACTCTATACACGATTCAACTCAGTTGTCAATTCAGTCGGTTTTTCCCCAAATTAACTCGTGTGTGGACTGGTCATTTGATCGATCGATGAAAAATCAAAAGATTTTGACTTTTTGCAGTTGACTAGCAAGTTTTTCAACTTGATTGAATCGTGTGTGGGCAAGTCGATTGACAAGCTAAGTGGAAATAGGCAGTTGTGGATAGAGTTGTTTGATCTGCTAATAGCAGAACTCAAGCACTTGTTGAATTTGAACTCCTGTGAAGATATTTCGGTGCCTGAATATGTCATCCGATACGCAGTTTTCACCGCCTACAATGAGTTCTTCTGCAATTGGAATATTAAGGGAATTATTCTCCAACACTCTAGCAAATGTTGTGTGTCCAAAAACTCCGCCATCGGCAATTCGTCCATTCTTTCCAACATCAACCATTAAAAGTTCACAATTATCATTAATGCTACGTACCACTTCAAAGAATTATAATTATATTTTTGACAGTAGAAGCAGTCTTTCAATTCAGTTGATGTAGTGTGTGGCCAAGTAACAATTCAGTTGACAACTCAGTTTACAATCGAATTGAATTGTGTATGCTGCTTAATGCCTAAAGTGAGTGCAGACCATGCAGAGCGTGAGTTGAATGACGAAACCACATCAATGATCACGCGAGTGCAGTAAAGCAACAGTCATCACTTGTCAATATAGCATCATTTGGCAGCGCCACCAACATTTCGACTAGAAAGCAGCGTCACCAACTTCATCAGCTGATCGTGTTATCATGCAGAGAGGAGATGCAGTTTGTTTGCAGAATTGTACTGTGGTCGCGTCGATTAGTGTAAGGAGTTTCAATTGTAACAAGTTGTAGTAATTTGCAAGTCACGCAATAAACACGCATTAAGCAATCTTGTTTTCGTACACAATACGATCGTAGATAACTTGACTCGCCCCAGAAAAGAGGCGTCAATTGCGAGGCTGTGGGACTAAGCTACAATAGCAATCGCACTAGTTCAAGGTGGCGAACACAAGTGGAAAAGCACTTCATTCTGGAGCCAACTAGAGTGAGATTGCGCTAGCTGGAGAGGTCTGTTGATAGAGCATATATACAACCACAGCTTCACCCCGATACCGAGAATATATTGAACGCCCGTCGTAGATACCGCAAATACATTTACTCTGATACCTTTGTTACTACCGAGGCTCAAAGCTACATGAATAGGTTCGATTAGGCAGCGAAATCGCCAGCTAAACCATCAAACGCTTCAAGTGAGCGGTAGCGAAGTCTTGTTGGAGGGACCACGTTTAGGTTAGGTAGTTGGGCTTAGACTATGTTGGTCCATTGTAGTACCCATAGTCAGACTAACACCACTGATCGACAACTCCAGTGATAGTGCGATTAATTTGATCCCAGTGGCAAATGATGACCAGATAGGAAAACCGGTTAAGTGTATTAACTTTGCTTTCACGACGATTCGAACCGGGGTCCCTCTAACCAGGAATAGGCCCTCAACCAACGGCGCCATCCAGCTGTTAGAAGTTACCTGAATAGTAAATCGCAGCTCGTATGTCTCGATTCGAGGATGATATTCTTCCCTCAGTCGTAACACTCTAGCTTGCTTTGACTGCGTCTGACATCAACCTATTCCAGGGAAGCAGCAGAGTTGGGGGTACATGTAGCGACAGAGCCGGAATAGGTTGCCCTACTGTTTAGGCTGCTTTTCTCTGAAATACTGATCAGATAAAAATAATAAATGATGCTCCAGTCTAGTCTTCCGCAGTAAACACTCGCGCTATGCGTGCTACAACTTCAAAAAATGATGCACTGCATATGTAAAGCCATACCCCACGGGAGGAGTATGCCGCAAAAGCAGTGCAACCGCTGCAATGCTCCTCAAAAAAGTTTTTGGCGAGCACTCTTTGTGCCGACTCTGAACGGCTTGAAGTTGAGGTGGCTTGTTGAATGCTCGACTGGATCCATTAGAGTTGATCCTTTAACCACTTGTAGAGACCTAGCTAAGTATGAAGCGAAGTAAGTTTTGCGATAGGTACCCCCCTTAAGTCACGTTTGACGCCGTGAGCTCCCAAGAGCTTATATCTGCTTGACATCAGACACCAACCACGTGACTACTATTTAATTTTTTTATGAAAGCAGCTGCTTCGTCGGTTAGTCTTGGAGGTTTGGCACGCAATACTTGCCAGCCACCTCGTATTAGTTGGTCCAGGCGCAGTTCTACGTAGTTTACAGGCGGCTAGAGGCATTTAGATTGAAGCTAGTTTAGTGTAGAAGAGGGAGTAGAGTTGATGCGTGACAGCTCGTTTGTGTCTGTGGCCTGCAATCCACCCAGCACAGGCGAATATTGAGCAGCTCGTTAATTTCTTCGAGAGATGACCGACAGTTCGAGTTGAGACATACTGATCACCGTCCGGGAAGGTACTAACATCGCGAGTGCATATTCCAGGGGGTACCTGGGCTTCAACCAAAAAGCCTTTTCCTCTGGGACAATCTCTGATGGACGGATATTGCATTTCATTTAAGCCATGAGAGTGGTTCGATACATATATTGATCTGGGAATGTTGAGCTGCTTCGTGACGTTGTGGGTCCTATACAATTGAACCATGTGCCTGGGTTTGATTGCCAATACGACAAAAAATAGTTTTCACGACCTTACCGCTATTTCGATTCAAAAGGCAATGCTCGAAGACTATAACTCCTCAAACTTGGCTGTTCGAAGTCGGCGTCGGAAAACTGTAAGCTGGGCCCTGGCACTCTACGGTCCGTAGCGCCACCCATTATTATTATTATTACTGTTGAGCTGTTTAGAGGAAATGGCACTTTCAACTCCTGTCTCCCTTTACGAACCAACCCCAACAGATATGCCGAGTTTTCGAACGAAGTTTTGTTGCTGTCCGACAAGAGCCCTATCCCGGCTTCAGGGTCTCACAATTATTGCTTGTTACGGAACGTCGGTCCATGTGCTCGTAGCCTACGTATATGGTGTCGAATTTGCTCAAGATTTTCTAGTGTCCATTGCAGACGAATCACACTGTGTGGCCATGTTTGTAACCATTTTTAGAATGCCTAATTGCAATTGACTGCTCACAAGAAAACTCATCAGAGAAACGTCACAGTGTCCTTCTGACTGAGATTTTTGATAAGATGAGAACAAATTTACACTCAGAATGGGGTCACAAATTTTAGCTGAAAAATACGAGGCGCGTTTGACAAGTGAGTGACTTTTTGAATAAACATTTTGTTTTTCGGCAAAAAAGTGAATTTTATCGAGCGTATTTCCATTCATTTATGTCTTCCAAATAACAGAGTTACCCATACCGCCCAGCCGTGCATTGCAGGGTATCTGATTCGGTTAATACACGTAGGAACCCATAACCACCAGAGTGTACAGAAGACGTTGGTACGTCTAGTTCGGCCGCTGTGGCAGTTGGAAGATGAACTAGGAAGATGCCGAAAAAATCCTTCTTTAGGTGGATTTCGATGTCGTCAGCCATTGTCGTTTGACAAGTGAGGATCTTTGAACTACTTTAGAAACTATCATGAGCTAATTGCAGAGAATATGCTGGATGGGGTTGGCGGTAGTGCAATTTATTGGTTGTTGCCATGGTGCCACGTGCATTATATTGAACCAATAACCTTCGCCGAATGAGTTTCTGCCTCAAATCAATATCGAATCTGTCCAATAGCTCGGAATGATATCCACCAGTGAACGTGTTCTTCTTCGTTTTCTTTTTCGATGAGGTTATGATCTGAATTATGGGGATCATAACCCTCCCACTTTACTGCATCCCTGCCGCACCTGTGGGGTTCGCCGATTCGACATCAGGAAATATCGACAGGAATCCCTGTCTCGCTTCATCACTGAGGCTGATCGTGCTTTTGCATGCATTTGTGTAACCCGGGAGTTTTTATGCCTACCTTGCATTGGAATATCGATTGATTTTGCCTTTGTAACGAGGTTCGGATGATGCCGGTCGTGCTTAACTTTCTCAGAGATGGGTTCTTTGACGTGAAGGCTTCCTTGGATCTTCTTATTCTATCGAGCTTTGTTACTCCTGCTGTCATGCGAAGCATCTTCAATCTCAGTTGCCGATAATTTGAACTCATACTTTTTTGTACGCTGTCCAACATTGTGAACCGTATGTAAGCGCCGGACGTACAACTGCGGTGTAGAGCCTTCCTTTCACCTTAGGGGGCGTTTTACTGTCACAGAAGATGGCTGAGTTTGCTCGCCACTTCATTCACTCGACGCATCCGCGCTGATCCTCCAGTGATCGTGTTAAATTTTTCAATATAATCAAAGTGGCCTCGTGGACATCTGTCAGTCACCTTGAGAAACCCACTGTCTGGTATGTGCCCTAGTCTCTGGTGTGTTGCAATGGGTCCATCATTCGTCTACGGTAACAAAACGGCACAAAAACTGGTTCGGATTGCAGCTAGACATTGTTAACGACTCGTTTGAAGTGGTTACTCGGTTGTGTTTATGGTCGAGAGTGGGCAATTCCGGCACCCATTGCGCGATTACCTTTTTCGTGTCCAAATATTCATGTAAAATGCGATGTAGCCCCTCAGTTGAGATGTCTACAGCCTTAGCCACATCACCCACTTTAACTCTCCGATCGTTCAATATCATTTTATGGACTTTGTCGACGATTTCCGGCGTGACGGCCTCTTTTGGACCATCTGGACGCTCGGTGTCACTTGTGCTGCTTCGACCGCAACGGAACTCCGTAAACCACTTCTTAACCAGTGAACTTGATGTTGCTGAATCCCTACAGCCTTTACGCAAAAAAAGAATTCTTAATCGGCACGAGGCATCCATTTTCATTCAAATTCACGAGGTTTTCTGCTTTCAACCGTTGCCAAGCACAATGTAAATGACGGAGCTTCCTGAAAAGTTGCCAGTAGTCTATTAGCAGATGCCAGTTGACGGGAACAGTGTCTCACTTAAAGTTACAGCGCGTGAAATCCAAAAAGTCACTGACTTATCAAACGACAGGAAATATATTGACGAACAGAATATCCGGCTGCTCATTTCTGGTTGCTCGTCGCCACACTTAATCTACTTAACAATACGAAATAAGACGACACACACACACACAGATCTACACCACCCATGGTAACATGCATACGCAACTGTGTCAGTGTGGGTATGAAGAAATGTGTAGTTGGCTGAGTTAAAGCATCAGTTTAGTTTTAGAGAGTGTATGAAGTGAGTAAGAAACACAAATTAACCAGTGCATTGACACAGACACATCCAGATACGCGAAGTTCACCAGAAATCCAAAAAAAAAAAAAAAAATAGAACAAAAATACACATAAATACACACCCACGGTTATTCCATTCACAACAGAGGGTCTTAGGGATTAATTTGAAGTCGCTCGAATGTGCAGAAAACGAAAAAGTACAAAAGGACTGTAAGTACCCTCCTCTGCGAGTTCAAGAGTCTCTACAGTCCTTCGTCTTGATGTTGGACACAAAGGAGCTAGGGGCTAGGTATAATACAAAAAAAAAAAGTTAAAGAACATGAAACACAAGCGTACGACACCAGACAAGGATAACACGAGTAATAATAATGTTCAGCAGGAAAAAAGGAACAACAGAAGAACAGAACATGTATCGGTTGAGTGAGCAAAATAAACTTGAATGATGAACAAATGTCTGCATAATAGCGATACGAAAGGAAAACAGAACGTAATTATGTACACATGAATGCAATTAAACACAAAATGTTAAACACAATAGCACAGAGTTACTCGCTTATGTAAATTAAATAAAATTAACACCCGCAACATGAACATGAACACACCGAAAAAAAACACAGATAATTAGTTTATTCTGTTGCAGCAGCGGGAGCTGTTGAAAATCAGACACATCGAACAAACAAAAAACGAGTAAATGTTAAGCACACACACAGATAGCGTGCTGATGTTGATTTTACTTAACACATTGAAAATGACACAACAATTAAACGATAATTATAAGGAGATGATCACAGGAGGACAATGAGTGCGGTTGTCTATACATTTTTTCGAATGTCAATGATTGTGGATGAAAAGAGGGGGTGGTTTGGGTTGCTCTCACTCACCTGTGATTGGGATGGAGCCGGTATCGATGGATTTGTGTCCAGTGTGTGCTTCGAAATGACCACGGTTGTGGTCTTTTGAATTTTGTCCTCGTGATGCTCGGATGGAGACTTTGGAGGAACATTGTCGGCTAACGCTAAAACTTCAGCTGCTCTAACTATATCTAGTACCTGAAATAAATGAAGAAACAAAATCATAATCAATTGGTTTTTTTTTTGGAATTAGAATTTAAACGTTGTAGCAGAGTATCCTGTTGCTACGTACACAGAACACCAGCATGGACCTTGCTAGTTTCCATTCAACGCACATAGACCATCTACACTAAGTGACCTACTGAAGTGAGTAGGTTTTCTCAACCAAGCAACTATTGTACTACAGAGTAACGAAATAGTCAAGCAGAGTACACACAGAAGGACCTTTTTTTTGTGGGAGGGCTTTGAACACTTCACTGGAGCACTCAGTCTCAAAAACTGGTCCATTGTACTACTAGGTAGCAACCTACATTTAATGGAATTTCATGGTATTCCCGAGGAATACCAGCAGGCGATATCAACTCATCAGCGGCAAATAACTGCCACCTGATCCGAGCAAAGGCGGGACAGTTGCAGAGGAAGTGCTCTGCAGCAGCGTCGTCTTCTTCACAGGCGTCGCAGAGGGTTTCATCGCTCATTTATGTGTTTGTCGAAGGTGTAGTAGCCCGTTAGTACGCCGGTAAGTAGTATGCAGTCTTTTCTGTTAAGAGATAACAAGAATGCCGCGGCTTTCTTACAGACGTTTGGGAGCATGCACTTGCTTTTTGTCTACATCCTGGAGAGTCATGCCACCTTCGGTTGTGCCCAGCCCGTTCATCGAAGGAAGCCCTAACCGAGGACGCGCGTAATCCCAACGCAGATTCGGGTGCTAGGAGTATCTCCTCTGATCCTTGTCTAGCAAGTTCATCGGCGATCTCTTGGTGGCCCGGGAATTAGCGAATTGAACCCGCCGATCCAATTTAGAGAAGACTTGCATTCTTGGACTATCCTGGAAGTGGTTAAAGGTTTGAGTAGGGCTTTAAGCACAGCTTGGCTGTCGCTACAGACACAAATACTTCGCCCGAAGGACCTTAATGCTGGCAATAGAGCGACGGCAGGATCGATAGTGTTGCCAACGAAACTGCGGTAAATCAAAAGCAAAGTTTCTTTTTTTCTGGCTGCACAAACTGCCCGATGTGTCGTCGACAACGTCGACTTTAATTGTGTTAACGTACGAAGTACATAAATGGCCAGCTTTTGTCGGATTTCAATTCAAAGTCATGAGCACTTTTAACTCAGATCTCTGTTAGTCTGGGCGTAGTGACGTGCCAAACCGAAACGTTCATAAGCCAAGTTGAAATTGAAGCAAATCGAGTTGCAAATCGAGTCGGCTAACTCGGTTTCAAACAGTATTACTGTGGATAGGCGGTAATCCGACAAACGTTTTACAAAAGGTTTATCGAATTTGACACACATTAACGACTTTTCCAATCGCCAAAACGCATCCTGTGACGCTCATTACACAGTATGCTACAAGCAATCGAATTTCAGTACGTACGAGGATCCATTTGACAAATCATGGGCTTTTTGAAATTCCCGCTCAATCAAAATAAATGCGACACTGCTCCCGCCAACTGCCACCTGTTAATAGATTACTGTCGAGGGGGGCCTGCAACAATGTACACACGGAAGCGATTCTTGAACCCTTATCCGAGCAAGGTAAAGGGTGATTTTTTAAAAGCTATAGGAAAGTTTTTCAAAAAAAAAAAACACATAAAATTCAGAAAATGCATGAAATCTTTATTTGAATCGATAGTACGGTCCAAATAATTTAATGTTTGAAGATTATTTCATGCAAATGTTGACCTTGACTGCGCCTCAAATGGTCCATCCGCTTAGTCCAATTTTGGCATAATCTTTCCAACATTTCGGCCGGTATCTCACGAATAAATGCTTCAATGTTGTCCTTCAATGCGTGAATTGAAGCGGGCTTGTCTGTATAGACATGAGCTTTAACATAGCCCCACAAAAAATAGTCTAAAGGCGTTAAATCGCACGATCTAAGCGGCCAATTGACCGGTCCCGAACGTGAAATATAATGTTCACCGAACTCGCCCCTCAATAAGTTCATTGTTGCGCGTGCTGTGTGGCATATGGCACCGTCTTGTTGATTTCTTGCGGCAAATTGGAACTGGTGCTCTTCGTCACAAAAATCTAAAATACCCAACTTCTCCCTTCCTCGTCTGAATGATCAAACGCGCTAAGCGTTCACCTTAGAGCCTTACCTTAGCCATCACCTTAGATCCCACACTCAGCTGGAAGCTTAATGTTGACCAGCGTGCTAAGAAAGCATGCATAGCTTTTTACGCCTGCAGTAGAACTTTCGGCAAAAAATGGGGTCTCCAACCAAAGTTGATCCAGTGGACGTGTGCTGGACATCATTTCTGTTGTCTGTTTTATAGGTTTCGACTCATTTTTGACTCTAAAAACACTCGCAGATCTGGTGGCACTCGACTTAGACATGTTTCAATCTCACAGAACTGAACAAGGCAGAAAGAACAGCATGCATTTGCACCGCAGGTGCTACACGGTCGTCTTCGTCAGACGTTCTAACGGTAGCTCTCCTGCCTTTGAACTTACACATTAAAGACACCACCGCACACAGGCAGTCGGACAGTCAGGGTGCTCGACGTCCAAACCCGATGGTCATACCACTATCCTCAATCGTTTATAAAGAAAACAAGTTGAGTTTGGTGTGATGATCAATCATTATTTTTTGATTAAAAAAACCATCACTGAAAGGCTGTAGGGACGTTGAACCAGGATGCTTAAGGGTTAAAAATTGGTTTACTGAGTTCCTTTGAGGTCGTATCAGCACGAATGTGACGCCGAACGTTCAGGGCTCTAATCGCGTAATTTTCAGACGACTATCGTCCACCCGATTCTCTTCATGATTTGCTTCATGTAAGACCATCATTATCGTCTCGTCAATTGCTTATTTTGTACACAGTTTGAGGACTCGGAGAACAGTATCCCTCACGTAATTTTCTCAAATTTCACCAACACATTCTCATTTCAGCTTGCGCCCAAAACTAATAAAGGGTGGTTTTAAGGGCCGGTGTTGAATGTGAACCACACCTAAACGTCAAGCTTTTTTCTGCATTTCATATCACATTTCTCAATTTCAGACTAACTCAATTTCAACCATGGAAAGATACACAATCGAGCAACGCGTTAAAGTTATTCAGGCTTATTATGAAAATGGGCGTTCAAATCATGATTTTTTTCGGTCAATTTAATCGTCCAAATGTGCGTACAATCGGAAAAATCGTGCAAAATTTGAGCAAATGTGAAAACTCCAGTGCATGCTCGTACTGCAGAAAATATTGCTGCAGTTCGCGATAGTGTGGCGAGCCATCCACCTCAACTCGTCGTCGTGCCCAACAATTGCACCTCTCACGCTCGTCGTTGATGAACATTATGCATAAAGACTTGCATTTACACGCTTACAAGGTGCAATTGACTCAAGAACTAAAGCCTCTTGACCATTTCAAGCGTCGTCAATGGTCAGAATGGTGGCAAGAAATGGCAACAGTGGATGATCAATTTTCGAAGAAAATCATCTTCAGTGATGAGGCACATTTGGGCGAATGATAATCCAAGAGTGATTGTCGAAAAACCAATGCACCCACAAAGAGTGACTGTTTGGTGCGGTTTATGGGCCGGCGGCATCATCGGGCCGTATTTTTTCCAAAATGTGAATGGTGTTCGCTATCGTGAAATGATAACGGACTTGGTCCAACCACCTCGTTCTGGGTCTGCCAAGCGGTCGCCTACCTGATGGAATCGCATCGGAAATCTTGATTTTTTACTCGAATCAAATCAAAAGTGAACGCGCAGTCATTTGGTGAAAGTTTATCCTCGAAATCACGAATCGGCCGAATGAACTAGGCCATTCCTGGGTCACCAAATTATAGCTCCAAGTGTTAGATTGGATGGGGATACGTAGAATAGATCACCTATTTGAGCACCTAGTGGTGGCCCGTGGGGTTGTGGGTATATGCGTCGACTCCTACCGTGCGAGGACGCACAAAACGCGAGTGCTTGCTGAGAAGATAGGCCCTGGCCCTCTACTGTAGCGCCATCCATTATTTTTTCACTTCAGCTTAATCTGTAGTTGGCAACGCCTCCCCTCACACATCGCACCTGACTTGTAATATCCTTCTCAGGCCTGCCTTTCTCTTTGATTAAAGCCAAAACATTCCATCTTTTAACCCAGTACCTCCAAATAATATGTACTTCTGTCCGCACTAACCAGAAGGCCAACAAAAGCCATAGTGTCGCCTCATTAATTTACAAATTCATCATCGTTTGAACCAATTTCGCGAGCAATTCATCACTTGACGTAATGGCTGCCTCGTAACGTAAACTCCAATACCCTTGCTCATGTTTCTCAGAAACCGCCCGACCCTGACGTTATTATTCTTCGCCCTTTATCAATGCGTTGACTTCTAATTCCACAGGAATTTAATTTACTTCAGAAAACTCAACTGCAAGTGAAGAGGCAACGCCATCAATTGGCTTATGTCACAGAACCAACCAGTAGCGTCTCCCCGAAAGAAAACTCGTTGTCAATATTAAAAACGACAAACTATTAAGTTCTGCGTCAAGAGCCATTTCATAATGAAGTATTGGTCAACGACGGTGACTGCTCGAGGCGTGATGTAAGGTTTGCACAATAGCAAATGAATCGTCATTGTTTACCTATTCATTATGAGTCACGCCTTGTCTTTGCACAACTGATGGAAGGGTTGGGATGAGAGTGGCGCGAGGTGGCATTTGCAAATTACAAACACTTTTTTGCTATTTCGTTGCCGCCATTGTCTATAATGAACCACCAGACAGTAGACACTATTGACTGGTAATGTGTTTTGGTCTAGTTCATGTCCAATGACTTGTTGCCATAGACAAGGTGAGGTTCCTTTAACTTTATCACCTCCTGGATAGTTCTTAGTGCTCTTTAGCAAATGGATGATGCATGCAATTATCTGGGAAATAAAGGGTTTGTCTTGTTCCATTGTTTGGGCAACATTTTGGCGAGAGTGACATTTGTCAGATTGGCACTCGATAGTGGGGATCGATAACAATTTACTAAAGTGCAGCTAAAGTCGCAATAAGGCAATAAATCACTCCATTTGACGAAATGTAAATCATATACTGAGTTGGTTTAAGTGGAGCACAGTTTTTATATTAAATATGCTAATAAAGTAAGGCATTTTGCAATTAAATTAGTCTTGACAGAAACTATACCAACTGCGACATAGCAATAATGTCGGACAAACGAGCTGCTATCATGACACTAGACTGCTACATCATTAAATCCAAGCTCGTTTGAGTATGCCTACAGAAGCTTAATGAGTTGAGTTGGAGAAACATAGTAAAACTCTGCTGGATACCTGGCGAGTCGGGGATGGAAAAGCCGACTCCCTTGTTAGAAAAGGAGCATCGGAACAGACCCCGAATAATTCTGACCTGTAGGAGACCATGTCCATGAGAAGAATTCAGAGAACTAGAAAGAAGAAACCGGACAGAAACCTGAAACAAACCTCATGGCATGAAGCAGACCAAGAAACTCTTAGGTCTGCATAACCGAAAAAGGTTTGAGGCATGTATCGAAATAAGCAGGATCAACCACCGTATTCTAACAGGGCACTGCAGATTCTGGGAGCACTTAAGTCTTAAGGCAACTAGGGTTATCAGAAGAAGATCTCTGCAGATTGTGCAGAGAATTTAATGAAATTCCAGAACCAGTTCTCGGATTTTGTGAGGCACTTGCTCACTATCTGGGCAAGCACCTACTAGTAGAGGAAGAAATGAAAGTAGTGGAATGATTTCTCGTTCTCAGTTTCCTAAAGGAAAATGGTTTAGAGGTAATACTGTAAAATAGATTTCTTCCACCTGTGCGCAACAGGAGTCCGTATCTCTCAATACAACTCTGAAAATAACTGTATGTGAAGGGAACTGGAAAGAGAGCAATGTATCAAAAGGGGACACACAATAGTTCTAACAATAATGAGGCATTTTGACACGAAAAAATTCACTACAGAGGTGGTTCCAGCCGCTGTAAGGTTAACAGGTAGCGAATAGTAACCGACCTGCATCTACATGTATGGTAACAATAAATGCTGAATGAGAAGTCCACGATCACAGCAGCAGAACGTAGAAACCCTGCGACATGATTCTTCGACACCGACAGAAGAAACGGTCCTCAATGAAAAGATTGTGAATCATTTGAGACTGCGAGAAGAGAATTTAGCAATTTATTGAAATTCTTAGAATATGGAAGGAAATATCCTAACTATGGTACAAGCCAGCGGGCTGCCACCTCGCATTAACCACAAAAACCTTTCCAACAGTATTCTGTGACCTGATCAAAAAGGAGTGAGATCATGTTGAAATGGTTCTCAGACAAATGCTCTATAAAACCCCTTGCCGTCAAAACAAACCCTTGCAGACCTCAAAGTGCGTTCAATGAACCGTCACCATTAAGTTGGTGGTGTAGGTTCAGGTGTTACATCTCTAGTCAGCACCGATCCAGCTCTGACTCAGAACCCCTCAAAATATAATAAGCTCTTCGAAATCATGAGGCTTATCTAGTAACTTGTTACTCACCCCGCAGGGAATAGTGAATGTGTTTCAGCAGCACTTCCAACGGACCTGACGAGGAGACAGCGGTAGGTAATCAGGAAATCCCAACTACAATCGATAAAGTAATCCTTCCCAGCTTTGAAGAAGTCGGCACAAGCATTAAAAAGCTGAAAGAAAAGGCGACTTTCGACTATAGACCAAATTTTCACAATACGGCAAATGGTTGTGTCGGTTATGTCCCACCACGACTGACTTCTTCAATCTGGTATTGCAAAAGATAGTAGAGCGGTCTGCTGTAAACACGGAAGGCACTATCTTCTTTAAATCAGTCTAGCTATAGTTCCGCAGATAACATAGAATTCAACGGCGGATATATGGTCCCGTCTCCGACCAAGTTGAATGGAGGAGATGCCACACATATAGCTGTACCAAGATTTTGGTGTAGTCCAGAAGACAAAAATCCGTTGACTGGGTCGGACACATCGATCGCATGGACAGCAACGTATAGAGGCATAGAGGGCCTTCGAATTCAAGCCTCCTGTTTGGAGAAGGAAAGGAAGACCTCCGGTATAAAGACCAAGTCATCGTGGACTCGAAGACAGCTTGGCCTTGATGACTGGCAGCAGCGTGTCCAGGACCGCCAGCGATGGAGGAAAGCTATTACTCAGGCTCAGACCAGACCCTCAATGGGTCGTTGGCCTGAGAAGTAACTAAGGAAGAAATAGGGTTTCATAAGGACATGAATACATTCGTCCGAAACTTATAAAAAAAAATAAATTAAGTATAAAAAAACATTTAATCTTAAGAATTATTTAAAAAAAAACAACATCGACTGCGTATATAAATTTCTCATATACTCCGCGCTCTGTGCTTCCGATTACGATATTCAACCATTGATTGGCCAAAAGTAGACTTACTTAGACTTAGACAAACATGTCTCATTTAAGCTTTCAGCAGAACCAAATTGATTCATACCCATTCACCAATGTTCAACCAGATATACATAATAAATAAATGTTTATGGTAAACTTACCTTTTCTGGAGTGCTCTTTTCTTTCGTGCTAACTAAAGACTGCTCAGAGTTAACCAAAGCAACAACATCTTTCGATGTTTGAGGAACTCCACTATTTACAACGTTCTCCGAATGTAAATTGCTGTGCAGTGGCACCTGTTCGTTATTTGGGTCCGTTTTTGTCGCAAAAACTTCGAAATCCTGTAATTGAGACTATTGCCATCGGTTCAGTTAGTCATTCAGTCGCTTAAGTGCCTAAAAAATATATCATACCTGTCGCATACGGTCATCCTCATCTCGATCCAAACTCGATATACTCTGACTTAGTTCAGAGCCAGTTTCCGAAGCTCTAGAGCCTAAATAAAATCCATGTACAACGTGAGTCAAAAATGATGAAATAAACAAGAGAGAAAGACGTACCATGTCGACTGCTTGTTGAATTCAATCCAGTACTCATGCCACCACCTGTGCCGATGGAATGAATTAAATTCGATTTGTCGTAACCCTTGCACACAACCAAATGGATCTCATTGCCAGCTGTGCGTAAGACGTTCACTGCATCCTGATGTGCTGCGCCCAACAGGGAATATCCATTAACTTCCAGCAGACGCATACCCACCTGCAGAATCGATAAACGAAAGCACATTAGACTCAAATCTAGTGTAAGTGTCGACAGTTTATGGTGTGAATCAAATCTCAAGTGTAAAGGGATTATGCGAATGTGCTCGAAAATCGAATTCGAAAAGAGAATTATGCCACCTCCTGCCGGCAAAGGCAGAGGGGGGGTTGAACATTAAATGCCAGCTGAACGGCATTCAATTTTCAGCCAAGACAATCTGACAGTCAAAGCAAAGAAAGAATTGTCTGTGCAGCATCCGACTGGATGAGCAACCCAATTAAACAAAAGGACTTAGGGGGAGGCGAACAAAAGTGAAATAAATAATTCTACAACTCACCTTGAGCCTTCCGTCACGTCTGGCAGCTCCGACTGAGTTTATTTTGGAAACGAATACACCCTCGTCCGTCGGGTCTACGGGATTGCCACGCTGGCCATTCAGACCGCCCTTAATGTGCATTCCCAGTCGTTCGCCTTCCGCTTTTTTGATAACAATCGTCTGCGAAGGTGCGAGAAAAGAGAATTTTATTTTAGAAAAATGTATACCGTGTTAATTGATATGTAATATTAATTATGTCCCGAGGTGGTCTTCTGCAAATCGGTTTGCTTGCCGTTCTCTATGGGGTTAGTACTTTGGCGTGCGTATTCTTTGTTAAAGTATTAAACACGATAAGATGAGTTATGGCTTTAAGAGCTGATTACAAGATGAAATTGAGCATGTTTAGGCAATGAATTGTAGGTTCCTGGAACGCAATTGAATGTATATGAAAGTGGAAGAAATATGCATTAAAATACACTAAAGATGCCAAGATTTGAAAGAATGTTAGATTAGCAGCGCCATTAGGCTTAGAGAGTTTCGGCCGTGACCGCTGTATCCTTAGTCCAGTGCCGAGTTAGCTAGGATTGAATGCGACCTCCTACATCCGCCCGAAAAAAGGCAATGTGACGTCTAAGACTCGTGCTTGCATGCGGACGACCATAACATATAAGAGCTCGATGCGGCTGTATAGTTGGTTCAGTTTCGTTAAGTTTCGTTAACTTTTTTAAGTGGTGGCTGTCTGAGTACGGAGATTACAGTTGGTGTTGGAATATTTCCTACGTTCGCCGAAGCAATTATGGCCACTTTAACCGACCCACTACATCCGCTCGAAACAAGAGTTCGCAATCTTTATCGATGCACTCTTCTTAACAAGAACATATAGAGGAACTTACGTCTATGACGAGTGTCAATACACAAAGGAAGCCTAAGGTAAGACTCGATGCGGGTGTATATTTCGCTCAGTTTCGTTAAGTTTCGTTAAGTTTCGTTCATTTTTTAAGTGGAAGCGAAATCAATCGCCGTCTGCATATGTACGTGACAGTTGGTGTTGGAATATTTCATACGTTAACCGGAGCAATTGTGGGCACATTGAAATTTGACGAAGCTTGTGTATACTGTTTATTCGATTCACTTCGGTTAGTTGGTTGGGCTTTTGTTGTAATCCTTCAGCACGAACAAACATACTTTATTGTCAGCTCTGCGTAAGACGTTGAGTGCATCCTGATGAGCTGTGTTCATAGGGTTTAGTTGATTGTGGACAGGACAGGACATAAGCTCACGCAATGACCGACAAGTGGATGTGAAATCGAACGAAGGCCGATTTGGCGACATACATCGACTTTCAGTGACGAGCGGTGTTGGGCTAACCATGATAAAGTAGCCCCTATTTGTCTATAAAAAAACATCACCAACCCCGCGGGAACTTTCAGAAAAAATCAGCCTACACGGATCAACTGACTGAAAGTACTTCACAGAAAAGAAAAAGTATGAACAAGGTCAGAGAAGGAGAGACGAGAAACAAATTCAGAGGACAAAGTGAGCAGAGTTGTGAGTCCTGACTGAACAAAGTCGCAAATAA
Source organism: Eristalis pertinax (assembly GCA_907269125.1). Taxonomy (NCBI): domain Eukaryota; kingdom Metazoa; phylum Arthropoda; class Insecta; order Diptera; family Syrphidae; genus Eristalis; species Eristalis pertinax. The sequence goes on along the minus strand of OU026145.1, from coordinate 43,898,361 downwards.
GTCATTAAGGGAGGACGTACAACTTCGTCGCAAACCTAACGCAACAAAGTATGAAAGTTTAAGTTCGGGAAACCTTCAGTTGCCCTCAACAAGTGGTTAACCGCCGAGACCACCACTACACAACAAGAGGGCGGGAGGCAATTTTAAGAAAGAAAAAAAAAAAAGAGAAAAAATCGTTCTACTTAACTTTCGCAAAGCTACTTGAACCGAAATAAAAAGCAAACTACAAGAAATGTTCCTTCAAAGTCTACGAATATACATACAGGGCGCGCGCGTGTGTTTGACTTCTCTGTACAGTATACTCAAGTACACTTGGAAGTGAAGATTTCCTCAAGAAGCCTGCAATGAATGCAGTTCGTTTTTGTCTTACCTCAGTTGGAACATAATTTACTTGGATGTGCTTGTAATATTAAATGCAAAAAAAATATGAAGAAGTATATGTAGTTAAGCGTGAAGTGGAATGAAAAAACAAAAGATAGCTTTAAGGTATCTGTTTTAAGAGTACATGCGAAATTAGTCCATGGGAGCAAAATTATTAAGAGGGTATTACTTTGAAATAAAGAAAAAAGAAAAAAGAAAAAACTTTATAAATAAGAATAATTGAGTGAGATATTTACTTGGAATCCAATGGGAAGTGGATCATGTTGAATGTACAGCTTGATGTCATCACCTGGCTGGAGCAGTTCCATTACGGCCTCCTGATGAGTCGCACGGGACACGTCAACGCCGTTGACTTTCAGTATTCTATCACCCATTCGCAGCTTGCCACATTTTGCGGCAATACCATCTGGTACAATCTGAAAGTAAAAGAGGGGCTTGATCAGTACGGAGTATCCTCTGAGTGTGCTTGATGTTCGGGAAGAGCTGGAAAATTGTGTAGTTTCGAATGTGGAACTCCTATTTTCATACGAAGGCGAGTGTGTACGACGGCCTATGTGTTGAGTCGTAAACTATGTAGGATCATCCAATTCGGAGACCAGATGTGACACACGTTTCAGAGATCAACAGGAAGAAAAATTCTAAGTCGGCTGTATGGTCGTTCGGAAGAGAAGACACATCCGTGAGCTCTACGAGCTGTGTTTAAGTGTTTAAGAAGCACTTCCAACAGCTGCTTAACGGGCCTGACTAGGAGAGAGCGGTAGATAATCAGGAATGGAGGAGACTGTACCAAGATGTGGGTGTAGTCCGGAAAGCAAAAATCCGTCTACCGCACTGGTTTGGCTACATCGAACGCATGGACATCAATGCTCCCAGTTAAGAGGGTTTTTGAATCCGTACCGCCTGGTTCGAGAAGCAGAGAAAGACCGAACCTCCGGTGTAAGGACCAAGTTACCTTGGCCTTAGTGACTTGCAGCAACGTGACCAAGACCATCATCGATGGAAGACAGGCTCAGACTCTCCAAGGGGAGTTGGTCTAATAAGACAAATCGCTTATATTTCGATAAGTTTTTGGTCATAGAGACAGGAGCCAGACGAAATCACCTGTCACGCCTCTATTATATCCCTCTCAACTGAAGGAGGATCATTTTCGGCTCTGTCTGCTGGAAGAGCATGCCAGGAGGCTTGACTTGATAGTATCTGCGGAAGTTTTGAGGGTAATCATATCCTCTGTCTCTGTCGGCACTCAGATGAGGTCGACAGTCATCGTGACTCGAAGCTGTGAACAAATTTGGACGAACTCGAGGTCAGCCGCTATTGTTGGAATAGCGTCTCACATATTGCACCAAGTCATCCAAAATTCAACACACCTGAATAATCCAAACATAATGTTATGAATCAAGCTTCAAAATAAAGCCAGAATTCATTTCATATTCCACACCGTCGTTATTTTATTTAAACTTCTTATTCTATCGCTCTTAGCTGGTCACCCCGTGCATTACTACTTCGCCAACCCGAACTGGCTTCCTACCAGTAGTTGGAGCTGTCTGGGGTAACTAATTGGTCTTGCGTGGCAGTACATTGAACCGTCTGGCATTCTTAAGATAGTGGAGGTAGTGGATCTCCCTGCATAGACTTCGAATATCCTTTTTCAGTACTTCCTTAGTAAATCCTGTGTCGAACTTCTAGACCCAGTGCGTTGAACAGTGCGCTGTCTGCCTGTCCGTGAAAGTGGATGATTCACTTCTAATTGCTCTAATCAATTAGAAGTGAATCATCCACTTTCACGGACAGGCAGACACCAGATGACAGAGATGACCAGACTACCAGATGACAACAGGCTTTCAAGCCACCATCACCGGAAACGAAAAATGAGGCAATTTCGTTGCCAACAAAATTGAAACACTCAATCTGTGTCTATTAATTATTCGGTTCGAAATGTAGGTCGAATGTAATTTAATAATTATTCCACAAACTTACACTCGGAAGACCGGATACAGGCGTAAGCCTTTAATTGCCTTAAAAAATCGCAGCCCAAAGCGACTATCAATTAATTTAATGGCTAGGCGCACGCATGCTGCAGCACACGCCATACGAGCGCTGCATTTTAAATTCAAAAAAAAAAATGCATTCCCCTTCATTTCCGCATTAATATTAAATGCGAATAAAATCGATGCAGCACGCTATACAACCGAACAAACCTTAAAGTTCACAAAACAAAACGACAAAGCTACGCAGAGATAATTTTAGCATTCATTTTTCACTTGAGTTTTAAAAGCACGATGCAACGAAGAAGTTTCGCTTTCCTGCATCTGCTTCCGGTGGAGCGGTTATCAACTCTCGCAAATAATCCAGTGGAGCACTCGGAATCTGCGGGAAACAAGAACTTTGCTCGGAAATTATGTTGAATTAGTTTAGTGAAATTATTTCAAGTTGTTTGTGGTGATACAGCCAGCTGTTCGGGGTTTTTTTTGTTGTTTTGTTTCATGTTCCGACTGGCAAGCAGATGCCAAATGAGAATGAACTTTTTTTTTTTGTGAAGGATTTTGTATGTTGGGGAATGGGGAACTGGTGATTTCAAAGAAAATGTGTTCTTCTTCTGATGGCGTTACGGTTCAGGATGGATGTGGGCCGCAAACAACAAGCCTTTTTAGCGGACACGATCCTTAGTCAGCTGCCTGCAATTACACACGACAAGTTGGCTGAGGTCCTGTTGCACTTGTATGCTTTGTGCAATTATTCTATTGCTCCACTGGATTTTTTTAGGGCTGAAGCATGTCTCTACATGGGTGGCGATGAATCGGTAGACACTAATCTAGCCTCACAATGCAGTTTGTGATTGAATCGTCTTCTCCAAAAGCCAACAACGAGTTCGAGGCAAACATTCGAGACGCCATATATACTCCGCACATATCGGACCGAGTCCGAGTCATTGATATTTGAATGATGTGCTCAGCGTCAGTCGAAGTAGCTTTTCACATGACATTTCAACATGACGTCGTAGCTGGCCTGAACAACCACCAAGTCACAGTGGCCTGCTTTCTGGACGTGGACAAAAGCATTCGACACGGTCTGGATAGAGGGACTCGTCTACAAGATGAATCTGATGGGATTCCTCTCGAACCTAATCAAAATGATCTATAGCTTTCTTCACTCTAGAAAGTTTTACGTCCAGGCAGAGGGCAGCCAGTCAACGGAGCGGAACACCAAAGCAGGAGTTGCCCAAGGATCAAAGCTGGGACCAAAGTTTTACAACATCTACACGGCAGACCAACCACCTCTAGCCGACACAGTTAGACGTTCTCTATTCGCTGATGACTCACTGCTCACACTTCAATGTCACCGCAAATCGCAGCGCGGAGGGTCGAAAACCAAGAAAAAGAGAAGTAAAGGGTGATTTTTTAGCTATTATCTTTTTGGCAACACTGGTTTAAACAGCTGACGCACGTTTCGTGTTTTGTTTCACTATCAAACATCTTCAGTTTAGTCTATAATTTAACCATGAATCGTCTTACAAACGAACAACGCTTGCAAAATAATTGAATTTTTTTATCAAAATGCGTGCTCTGTTAAGAAAGTTCATCGCGCGATTCTTCCAGTTTATGGTCAACTCATTTTTGGCACAATGGGTACGTAAATAAGCAGAATTGTCGATTTTGGAGTGAATATCAGTCAGAAGCATTGCAAGAGCTACCAATGCATCCAGAAAAAGTCACAGTTTGGTGCGGTTTATGGGCTGGTGGCATCATTGGACCGTACTTCTTCAAAGATGATGCGAATCGTAACGTAACTGTGAATGGTGAGATGATATCCAACTTTTATTTGCCCAAAATGCAAGAGCTTGACTTGCATGACATGTGGTTTCAACAAGACGGTGCCACATGCCACACAGCACGCGCAACAATGGACTTATTGCGGGGCGAGTTCGGTGAACATTTTATTTCACGTTCGGGACCGGTCAATTGGCCGCCTAGATCGTGCGATTTAACGCCCTTAGACTATTTTTTGTGGGGCTATGTTAAAGCTCATGTCTATACAGACAAGCCCGCTTCAATTGACGCATTGGAAGACAACATTGAAGCATTTATTCATGAGATACCGACCGAAATGTTGGACTAAGCGGATGGACCATTTGAGGCGCAGTCAAGGTCAACATTTGCATGAAATAATCTTCAAACATTAAATTATTTGGACCGTACTATCGATTCAAATAAGGATTTCATGCATTTTTCTGAATTTTATGTGTTTTCTTTTTGAAAAACTTTCCTATAGCTTTTAAAAAATCACCCTTTACATGGGCGGTGGTTGGGTCGATGTCGCATCAAATCACGCAAATGGACATAACGCCTTTTCAAGTACATGTGCGATATGGTCATCATCAGCACTTGAATGTTATATCGACGTCACTTCGATTGTACCGTACAATCTACGAAACTACTAAAGTTCTACGAATTTATGATGGAAGTGGCCACTTGTCTAACAACATCGGACATACTGTTGTCACGAAAATCTGGTCGCCCATCGAATACGGAATCGGGAATCGCAGCCAAGCGGGATCGAATGAATGTTGCTCATGTTGCATAGAGCAACATCCATTCGATCCCGCTTGTATCGTGCTCCGGCAAGTGATCGATTGTGTCCTTTGGTGGCAAAGGATGTACGGCTAGACACAATCGGTCACTTGCCGGAGCACGATACAACTCGACATCGAAGCAAGAAACCAGGATGGGACTCACAAACTCCATTTGTTTGCAGGAAATGGCAAGTTCATCTGTGCCTCACCAGTAAAAGCATCTGTTTCATGGAATTTCACACAACCTGAGATGCACCGCCGATGATTTTTGATCCAAATTTCGCTTTTTTTAAATCATTTTCATAACACAATCGACTCCTACGCACTTGGACCTACCTGTCTAGGTTCGATTCCTGGTACGACAAGAAATACTTTTCACGGCCCCACCTCTTTCGAGTCACTGACAATGCTAAGATTATAACTGTCTAGAAAGAGCTTCTCAAACTTGGCCGTTCGGAGTCGGCATAAAACTGTAGGTCCCTTCAAATCATGATAGAATAATAGCACGCACAAGACGAGTGGTTGCTGAGAAGCTAGGCCCTGTAGCGCCACCCATATTTTATTATTTTTATACATCAATTCACCGTCTACATGATTCTTTGAAAGGTAAATAAAATGTTCCAACATAACTCCCTGTTGCATGTGAGGGCTCTGATTGTCATCCTCTGCATGAGGCCCAGTCCACAGTGTCCATAGCAAGCACAAAAAAGCCAGGCCAAGAAAGCCCCTCAAAATCATCATATTACAGACACACGTCCACTCAATCAAACATTTCTAAATTCTATGAGTGTTATATTGTAAAAGCACAAGTTACTTACGTGAGAAATAAAAACACCAGGCTCACGTGCCCCGAAGGGCACACAGGAATGATCGGTGCCGCCGATTATGCTGAAACCTAAGGAACCCTGATTCTTCGGCAAAACAACCTCCTGGTTCGCCGACGAAGAAGAATGAAACAAGAAAACAAACAAAATATTAATCACAAATAAAACAAAAACAATATAAAAAGTTTTTTTCAAGAATTATTATCAAAGCCATATGTACGAGTAGAACTCAGCTAGTATCTATGTGTGTGCGTGAGAACATGATTTTATTTACAAAAGGCAGTTACAAGAACACTAAACACAACCCCAAGAAGAAAGTATGTACATAACGCATAGAAAATGTTCTAAAAAAAAAAAAAAATGATTGCAATAAATTTTTATTTTACAAAAACAACCATTAAAATCATTCCACAAAAAAAAAACACGAAAAAAAAGAATAAACATGGCATTTCTGCATAAAGCTGTGCATAACCTTAAACAACGAAAAACAAACAAAAAACACCACATCAAGCAAATGGATCTTATATGGCACTGTGTGTAACCTCTGAGTACGTGTGGATGGATGTGTATTTACATGTGCATGGCAGTGGGGGTGGTGAGCGGATTTTGGAGGCGGGTGGGCTGATAAATACATATTTCGTGTGGGTGGGGGTAATTTTAAAGCTCATAAGCAAAGGGAAAGCAGCAGCTAGGAGCATCATCAGTAACCGATGAAACATATGCAGATAGTCGAAATCATAGAAAGTTTTGTTGTTTGTATATGTACATGTACCAGACATACTGCTGGAGTGTGCGTGATTCGAAATGAATGCAAATAAAATGTAAGTGAACAGTGTGCCAAGGGTACTGCCTGCTGATTAAACGTAGGTACTCTTGCGTCAGCTGCAGCTGCTGCTATGAAGCACAGGATGGAGGAGATTTTTGTTTCCCACTCCTGCAATTAACACACACACACAGACACACCACTGCAGTACGTAATGGATTGCTGTAATCCATGCACCGGTTCACTTTTAATGTAAATGTCGAGATTAAATACAAAATCAAAAAAAAAACAACTGCAAATCTTTTCTACATTTACTTAATCTAAAGCGGACACTTTAAACTTAAATTAAACATTCACACGGACACACTCTGGATTTGGAAGGCCCTACCGTCTAACTTAAATGCCACAGCTCCTGATGCCTACAATCTACATACGCTAAGGCTAATGGACGGGAGATCCTACGTAAGTGGGTGTGTAGGTAATATCATTTGGAATACTGCTTAATCAAATGACTTGTAATTTATGGCGGAAGTGCAAGAACTTTCCTCCTACCCAGGCTAACACTTTCACTAAACTTTCTACACTTTCAATGTTATACACTGCGACTGGGAAAATAATCTGACTGAAAGAACAAAGAACTGCTTCTACGCCAGCGGACATTCCATAAGAAGGGGAATGTGTTTCAATTCACGAGAACATCGGTTAATGAACGAGGTCTGTTCGATAAGTCAGTGACTTTGAAATGAAATTCAGCAGTAGTCCCAGTAAGACGAATGCTGATGTAACGTATCATTTTTTCACCGCATTAGTGTCTCCTCATAGCTCTATAACGAATCTTTTTGTTACACATAAGAATGAGACACTCTTGCCAGAGGTTAGCGTTACTTTCAAATGTCACTGCATTGTTTTCTAAGCTTGAAGCATTACCGTAAATACATATTTTAAGCCGACTTAACTACAGAGGATATAAAACCTTGAAACAATGCTGAAATGTTTCTTCCCCAATACACTCGTATCAGCTCACTGTAAGGCGGTCCTCAGAAATGGACTGAAGTTCTGCTCAGAAAATGAAGCATAGCCATGCGGACTTTAATGTGTGAATTGACACATTGACTGCCATGGCTGCTACATTTAAAGTCAGTCATTTTTTGTCTCGACTGTTAAATGTGCATCTAAATAATGCTCCAGCAAATTATTAGATGCTTGGAACAAAATGCAGTAAATCCTGGCACCCAACGTTATTTTACGTGAACTAGACTTGAACAGTAACACTCCTGTTTCTTGAAACAAGGTGGCTGTTTATGTGTTAAATGGGACGAGGAGAACAGCGTTGAGCATTCAAGAATGTTGTCGTAAGAAGTGCGCAGGAGAAATGTGTGAGTTGGGGTATTTAAGTTTAACGCAAGCAAATGCTTATTTGAAATTAATTAAAAAGTGATTGTATCAGAAAAAAAATGTTACTTAATCTTGGCTTTTTTTTTATAAAGGGTGTCCCAAAATGAACGCACGATTTGAATTTGTCATTATTTGTGCAGAAAATTGTTGACAACGCTGAAAAACAACAATTTGACGGCTGAGCGTCATACGACGCGTGTGTGTGTGTGTTAGTGACTGAGGTGGTAGTTCTTTAAGAACCCACTGCTTGCCACAGCTCTGAAAGTTAAATATTGATATGATATGCATGCACCATCGTGCGGCGTTCAAGATCACTATTAATTCTTTGATGTTCATGTTGGATATTTCGACGAGAGCTTCAAGGAAGGGTTTGCCTAGAGTCAGTTGCCTTGCCTCGGCAAGCGCTGTATAAGAGCACAGGAACTGAGTATAGATTCTTGTTCTGCCGTATTAATGCAGCTACGGCAGTGTATGAGGAATTCCTAGTCTACATGCATGATCCCCTTTCGGTCAGTGCCCTGTAATCGCTGTAATTTTAGCAATATCAGTGCGAGTCTTTAGAAGATCGTCAGTTCGTACATGTCTTCCGAGATATCGTACAGTTAGTTAACCAATACCGAGTCTCTGAGTCTGATCGCACTTCACTATCATTTTGAATGTAAAGGTAGATAGGTAGAAGATGGAGCATGACCGTCTGAAGGGGTGATCCTAATTGCGCCTGTTGTACCTATGCATGGCATTCTTTGTATCCTGATGAGCTTCTCTATATATTTTTTGTGTTTTAAGGGCCGGAAAATTTGAGGACAGAACGTACTTCGGCTGTGTACATCCATCGAGGTTTACTAATTTTTCGATTAAACGAATGCAGGAATCTGGTCAAGAGCACCACTGTACTGAACTTGTGTGTTTTCTTTAACTCGCATACGACTTCATATGCAGAGGCAGTGGTGATGGAGAAGAAAATCTTATCTTTGCCACTGACCCAATTTCTGCCAGTTGACGCATAGAACTCTTGGGTACCACTTTTTCGAGGACTTGCAAGAGCTAAGTTTTCAGGTTTATCAAGATGTCAGGATGGTTGGACAATGAGCGGACATGACACTATGGATAAGGTGGGTGCGAGGAATGTGTAAAGAAGAATCTATTCCCCTTCTGAGCATCACAATGATTCCACTGGAACCTAATTCAGACGTGCATTGGCGCCAACTGACCTAACCTTCCCCAAAATTCCAAACTGTTTTGGACCCGTCCACGAATAGGAAGATCGCCTGCAGAATGCCACTGTTTTGATAGTTGTTTAATTTCTGCTGCGTTGTGTTGTATTCAGGATTCATCAACTGTTACTTGAATTGCGCTTAAAAAGCTCCCTATTATGTTCTCAAATCTTTCTCCGAGTAGTCCACCATCAGCAAAAGTGACACCCATCTTATCGTTCATATATTCGTGTAGAAGGGATCATGCAGGATTCGAATGACGGTATCATTTGAAATTGCTGCAACCTAGCGTAGATTTTGTTGACCATTTCTAGGATTGCAACGTCAGGCTTAATCGTTGCGTTCGGCATAGTTTTGTGTTCGTACGACCGCAACGAGGGAGCGAGGAGTCTGGCTTCTATATGACTGGCGCTTCAGCCCGTAGAGAGGCAAGGCCTTGCTTCTAGTTAGGTTTGGTTAAAGAAGGGTGTGTGATTGTTGGCCATAGCTTCCACTCGGAGTCCAAACGACCCGTTGTTAATCCCATCATTTGTGGACTACACAATTCTTTCTAAACAGTCGTGACATGTGGTGATTGAACTACCCTGTTCTTTATGCATTTTAAAAGAGCCGACATATCTGCATTTGCTACGTCCGCAGTCTCTGTGAAGATTATCTGGCCCAGCAAAGCTTGACGCCGATTCTGGGGAGCTGGACAGTGAAACAGCAGATGTTGGATCGTCTCGCTCTTCCTCGTCGCCGCAACTCTGGCAGAGATCACTGGATTCCACATACCATTTCTGGAGCATTGTCCTGTGATCTCTTCGACGACCACACGGATCGGTCCAACGCCGAAGCTTCTTTGTCTTGTGGTTACTAAGCTCTGGCCACGTTGATCTTCTCGTGTGACAGTCATTTCTTCCGAGCCAAGACGAGTTAGCTTATTTTTGTATTATGTCGCTTATAGTTCGGTATAATGCACTGATCGGTTGCCGCAGTAATGTGTCCGCTTTGCTTATGTCCGTTTCAGACATTTGCTAGTGAGCTGTGGCCGGCTTCGTGTTCCTTTATTAAATCACGAAACCCACTTTTCTATTTTGGCCAAATCGCACAAAACAAAGTTCTGTCGATCACTGTAAGCAGCTGTAAGTGTTTTGACAGATTTGTTGGACTGTTTATGTCCAGAAGGAAACAATGATGTCAGACAAAAAATCCACTACGCAGTCCGAGCGCCATCCTGCATCACAACCACTGGCTTAACGAACAGCCCTCGCACTTGCAATGGTCAGAAAGCAGTAAAAAAATGTGTTCATACGTCAACTCAAAGCATGGGGCAGCAACAAAACTGAAGCCACCGTATTTTTATTTCCTCGTAAAAATGTAATTATTTCCTCGTGAAAATGTAATTATCTCCCTCATGCCAACATTGACGACTGCTCTAGATTTTAGCAGGATCAATGTCCGGCCTTGGACATTCCAGACATCTGCTCATGCACGACTGTGCGACTTGCAGAATGTGGACTAAAAATAGCGCGGCTATTTGGAGATCATCTGCCCGCCCGTCTAATTTTAGTAAGTTGCGATTTAATTTCAAACAAATTTTCGATAAAAATAAAATTCCTCAAACTCCCCGTCAAGTCGGCAATGAACACAAAGTACTTCCAGAGCTTTGATGGCATTAATTGCCACATGCTCCGCGTCATTCGTTGGCAATAAAGATGCGGTCCGATATGCTCATCAACTTGATCGAGAGGCCTACTCATTCGCAGTCCACAGCTCGTTTAATCTTGCCAATAGATTAAGGGCGCGTGGTGTTTTTTTTTTTTTTACAAGGAAACTTATGTTGTCAAGCATATCAAATTCTCGTTCGTTAGAATGTCGTAAAGAAATGTGTGAATGGCTGCTGTGGCAATAAAAAAAACTATACATTCGATATTGGGAAACAAATATCGCAAGATGTGCAAGTGTCATCAGGAACAGCCTGGCTGTGGACATTATTTTCGGATTTTGCCGCTGAGGCTCGCAGGAACTTCCACAAAGGGGAATAAGAGTCGGACCATATGCAGGAAGCTGAATGGAAGTCATAATGAGGGTTGTTTGTGTCGTCACGTGGATCGTTAGATAGTTAACCCAATTATTCATTTATGGGCAAACCATTCGTAGCTTTCGATGAAGCGAAGTAGGCATCTAATTGGGAGCTCATGCAGAGGTTAACGATGATGAGTGCCGGGAGATGGAAGCACAGGCAGAGATGTGCTTCTTTTTGGGCAGACAACTCCTGCAGGAGTCCCAGTTTTGTGAATGCGTCCGCTTTTAGTCACAGATAAGAGTGGCTGACTGCAGGAGGCAGTCACACTTTGGCCAGAGTAGGCCCACTGTGATATCACGCGGATTAACTTCTCCCAACTTCGGAACCAGTTGGTGCTTGTAGTGAAGCGATTTAGCTGGCCTATGCTGGCGCTGTTTAGATCGTTGAGATTATTGAAATAGTAGACCTACTATTAGCCAGAGCGCTTCTCGAGCAGATTAGGTGATCCGTCCTCCTCTTCATCCATGCAGCTTCTGCTGAAAGCATTATATGGGACACCCATCCTGCGAGCATCATTGCCAATTACGCAGTGCCCAGTTATGACTCCAATGGGAGTCCTTTATGGGGGTCTGCTGAGTCTAAGCAGACTGAGTGACCGTTTCAGCTTAAGTGATGGCCATTAGAGTTAACGGTATCGGCTAGCTGGCAGCAGAATGGTCGTTATTCTCCTCAACTCCAGTCGTCAGTGCATTACCGACAGGTAGAGCTATTGAGGTGGAGGGCGGCTGTTTCCTCTCCGTACCTTTAGGGTAATCGACCCATAATGGATGACACTCCCCGATTTGGCGAGAGGGTCCAGTGATTCCATACTTCTTATTATCACTGCGGCCCTGGTTTCTTCCGTCAATTCTTCTAACTTTGCGACGTTCCAATTGTGGGTAGGAAGATCCGAATTACAAAGTTGGATGAATTTTAAAATCGTGGCGGGATTCGAGGGGTTCCGCTGAAGTTAGGTGCGGGCCTAGGTCCACTGGGTATTTGATCCCTCGTTACGACTTCGAGCTGGGCACCCTTCCACACATCTCCCATCAGCTTTAGTTACACCATTCTGGAGGTGGGGCGTAACTTGCAACAGTGTCCAGGTAGCCGCGTGGACTCTCACACTCACGTACCTAACTGAAAGAACATAGGTGGCTGCGTCGAGTGCCAACGACGTAATCTTTACAACTTTAGTAAAAAAGTAAACTTGGCCTCAGATTGCATCGAGGTTTATTTTTTGTGACACAAGGCACTGGGCAGAGACAATCCAATAAATCTGTCAAACACTGATCTAGCCCAATTTTGATACAACGCGGATTGACTATTCCTGAACTTGGAACCATTTACTGACACTAGGCCCCTAGATGTGAGTTATGAGCGCCTACGGTTGGCCACAGGCGCTGCACGAGCAGAGGAGACGATTTGGGGTTTCTACCTCCTCTTCACCCATGCTTCTGCATGTATGTCAATTGGACAGTGTCCGGTTATGACGACGATGAGCATCCTGAGTGCAGGGCTGCTTAGCCGAAGCAGAAAGAGTGCCTTCTAGCTACTTGTGGTTGGTTGTTCTGTTTATCTTGAGACGATAGTAGACCGCAGCGATCAGCATGGAAAGTAGATCACCTCCTCTTGCTAGGGAAGAGGTTGTACCACACCTTGCGAGTGTTTATTTTTGTTTCGTGTTACTAGTGCATGTCAATATCGGCACATAGAACACTGTTCTAGATTTCTTCTTACCAATCTCGTCGATATGTTAACCTTTTCATGCCCATTTAAGGTTCGCTAATTTCGGCATGAAAGTGCAATTCCGAGCCTAACCGCCAAGGTGTGGTCCCAGTAGGCAGAGTCTAGTCATCAAAGTTGAGTCTAAATTTTCGCTGTTTTCGTGCCAGGGAGACAACGAGTTGGTCGAAGTACGGGGAATACTGCTGCCGTTCAAGCGATCGTCGCAAAACGAATCAAAACAGCCAATTCCACTGGGTTCCCAAGAATTGGGCATCTTGTCCTGCTTCTTTATAAGATGAAAGTTACTCAACAACGAAAGCCACTTAATCATGTGAAGCGACGTGCTTTCTCTGATTGTCCTTTTGAAATGTTGGAAAATGTTCAATTTCATCGGAAAATCATATTCAATGATGAAGCGGCTTCGTGACCAAGCAGAATGTGCTTCAAGGAACACCACTTATCTACAAAAAAAACAACTGTAGACTGCTGTGATTTTCATGTGGGTGGTGTCATGGGTAGTCATCATCATCATCTTGTGACCCGCATGATCCACTACAGCGGTCGCGGGGGTAATGCACGCACGAAAGATCTCCATGCCACTAGATCCTCGGCCATCAACTAGGCAAGCCTTGAATGTCGTGATGATGGGGCATTCCTGCCACGTGACCAAACCATCGAAGCATAGCTCTTTTGGTTCCAAGAACCATCTGCTCAACGTTGAGGTTCTCGCGCACTGCCGTGGATCTCACCCTATCACGGCGGGTAACTTCCACAACATCACGAAGAAGTCTCAGCTCGGCAGCTTGCATTCGCGATCTTATTCCTTCTGTCATTACCTAACTTTCATGACCACAGGTGAACCTTGGGACAAACAATGAGTTCCACATCCACAAGCTCGGCTTTGACATCAAGCTCGGCATTCCCCCTGATTACAGATCTTCGAAGTTATTTTAGAGGAAGGAAATTCAACATCATTCAAGGAGTCAAGCCCAAAGATGGTGTGTTGCTTTCCAATGAGGCGGACATTTTGCGCAGATGGAGCGAGCACTTTTCGGAGCTGTTCAATCGCGAAGATGACAGACCCGTAGACTCGAGTGGGGCGAAGAATAAGCGAACGATGGAGGAAAGTGCACAAGAGAGATCTCCATTCCCCTCGACACCGCCATCGACTCATCAGGAGCTATACCAAGACAATTGTCGGAGTCGGTCCAACCACGTCGTCCTGGGTCTGCCAAGCGGTCGCCTACCTGGTGGAATCGCTTTCAAGGCACACTTCGGAAGTCGTGATGATGAGGGGATCATTGGGTTCGTGTTCTTTGAAAATTACCGTAAGATGACGATGGAGATCGCTACAGGGACATGTAGCAACGTTATTTCTTTGGCCAATTGCAGGGACTAGACGTTAATGATATGTGGCTTCGACAAGACGGTGCCACACAACAAAGATCGATCGATTCAAGATTCAATTCGATGAAAGGTCGTGTCGATTAGCCGCCTAGATTGTGCGATATAACACATCTAGACTTTTTTTTATGGGGCTACGTTAAATCAAGGCCTATGCCAACAAACCGGCGTCGTTAGAGGAGCTCAGTCAATAATGAATGAGATGTAGCGGTCGTTTCCGTCGAACATTGGGTTCAACGAATCGACCGCTACAAACGTGGCCATGGTGGACATGTGAACGACGTCGAGTTTCACGCACAAATGTTTCGGTTGTACTTCAAACCAATATGCTGCAGTGTTCGGCACCTCAAGTGGTTTGTGTTTTAGTGAAAAAAGAAAGAAGCTGTCAAGAAACCTGATACTTTCTTGAAATTTCTATGACAACATAAAATGTCTCACCCTTCCTCTGGTAGTGTCCTGCCCAAAGATGGAGATTTAACCGAAGACAAGAAAGATGATACTCCTGCCGAGTCAACCTTCTGGCTGTTGCATATTTTTTGGACACAAAAAGACTAAATAATCAGAGGCAACGTGCACAAGTCACATCACAAGATTAAGTAATAAACCACACACACACACGTCGTTCATGGCAAGTTATTAGCTTCCAGGACGTTGGGCTAATGGAAGCGATTATGCGGATGATGGCCTGTTTAATCATGCAATGCAGGACAAATATTGACTAATTCACTGTCGGAGACGGAGAAAGTGACACACGAGCTTATGTGAATAAATTGCCAGAAGAGACATTCCTGTGTCCAGGCGATGGCTTTCGGAAAATGGGGTTAAGTGAAATCAGAATTCATCATCTGCACAATGTGATGTGGTAATTTTTTTTTTTTGTGGAACTAAGTAAGAGTTTGCTGCGAGCCACGTTGGTAAGTGAGTTAAGGAATACTTGACGACATAAAATTGCAATTGCATGTCCGTCAATCGGACGGAAACTAATGGCTGTGCGACAGTTGTCCTGAATCAGACCAGGACGGCTTGGACATATGAAAATGAAGGTAAAAACGAGAGACCAGCCGGAGCATGTGATCCCATTGACTGGGTAGAAGCAAATATAGATTTTTTTTGTTTTCGGAATTAGCTCACATTTTGGCCGCCACGTTATCAGCTTGTTTTCGGGGCAAGAACGCTAACAATGGACAAGTTATTCACACTATGGCAGATCCTGGGAAATTTTCCAGGAGTTCAGCACTCACTACCTTATCGACGATACTGGACATGAACTACACACGGTATCGAATAATGTCATGTCTATTTTCGCCACTCCTGTCAAACTCAGGACGTGCAGGTTGACGATGGAGAATGTTCTCGTCGCGCCTTTGAGGTTTTGGTAATGAACTCAAATAGCGATTTGCACATTCTGTAGTTGGGCAAGTGAGCCACGGCTTATAGGGTTTAAGGCTATACTTTGATCACTATTCTTGATGGTACATAAGTCACAGCTGCTAGCATGGGCGTGATTGCGAGAATATAGCGAGTCGTCCTTGAGGCGGTTGCTGGCATTGAAACGAAAGCAGCTTAAATGGGCCTGGCTAGCAAGTGGTCGTGTGAGCTGGAAAGCCGGATTTGTAAAGGCCCACGGTCGGCTAGAAGCGCCATATAAAGAAGGGCAGGAAGACGACGTCGGACATGGCAAACGCATTGCCTTACGTCTGCGCGCACACACAAATACAAGGCAATTCTAAGAAATTACAACTTTCACGCGCTCGTTACTCGTCGTAAGGTCTAATTTAAGTTTCTTTGATCGAGCGCCATTTGATGCAGTCTAGAACTTGTTTTCAATTCGACGCGAAAGTACTGACAGGTAGCTTATAGCGAATTCCATGACGAGTTATTTCCCAATTGTATCTCAACCGATGTGGAGGAAGACTGTCAAGGGAACTTCCGATTAGACTTTCCGATTTTTTGAACTTAAGCAGTTGATGGCGCCCATATTGTTCAAGCTCATTCTGTCAAGATGACTGTCACTTATTCAGTCTGCGTTCAGCAGCACGTGGAAATGGTAAAAATGTCTCATAAAACTGGGTGATCTGTTCGGGCATTTTATGGTCGCCTTAAGATGATTTCGCCGTAAGATGATTTCGCCGTAAGATGATTTCTGTATGAACAAACAAAATTGTCGAAGTTCGGACGATGCCAGTCCACATAATGTCACTGATCCAGTACAAAATGTTCACCCAGACGTACGAGATGGACTCGGCGAGACATGCACTGGGTGTATAGGTTTGAACGCCAACATGAACAACACGGCTTCACCTCTGGCTGATCACACGGTCACTAAATATGCTCAGTGGGTATACTAGTCCCACCCTATTCGTGCTTTAACACAGTATGTTAGCTGTTGTCTGGTGATGCTATTCACTACAAAGCCCTCAGGAATGTTCAACGACAAGACTGTTTTTGTCATGGCTAGCCCTTCAGATAGGTTTCAAGTTATCTTCCATCTTACTCTCCTTGACCTTCTTAAACCCTAAATGGCCACTAGGCTGCGACTTTGGTGTCTCGTTGCTTCTCCTTGAAATGCATTCGTCTTTAATAGGCGCAAGAAAATTTTTGAACGAATTTGTAGAGCTTTCACACCCGATATCAGGAGTAGGGCTCTCTGCTATAACAACCATACTTCGTTGAAGAATATTGGTTATGAATTATTTGAAAGCAGACACAGAAGTTGGAAGAGGCGTTTTCTCCAAATAGCTCGAGGTTCGCCTTTTCGAAAGACTTCCTGAACATTGTAGGGGAAATAATGGATATTTGCGAAGCACTGTCATGGCTAAGGCCGGGTTAGGTATGTGGGCTGCCAGCGAAATCGCCAGCGCACTTAGACTCATGTTGGTCCAATGTAATACCCACAGTCAGACTACTACCACTGATCGACAACTCCAGTGATAGTGATTGAACCAGATTTCAAAACCGGATAAAGCGAATTAACTTTGATTTCACTGGGATTCGAATCGGGGGCCTTTCTAACCAGGGGCAGGCCACTCAACCAACTGCGCCATCCAGCTGTTTTGTCTGTCTTGGCTTAAATAGATTACCCGCTCACAACCGCGAAACTCTATAGAGATTTGGATGTGGTCCGGATTGCAAAAATCCGCCGACAACAATGGCTGGCCCACGTCGAGCACCACATCCGAGCATCTTGGTTCGAGAAAGAGAAGAAGACCGAATCTCCGGTATAAATATCAAGTCATCGCGGTTGAGTCCTAGTTGAGTCTTAGTTTCAATGCCTGGAACCAGCGCGTGCCCAAGACCGATCTGCCTTTTATCGTGGCAGCTGTCGCTCAGGCTGGCCCAGACTGGCCAGTCACGGGTCTAATCCGAAATTGCGTTAACAGAAGGGGCTTGCTGGCCCAGGTCCACCTCTGAATGTAGCGTCATACAAAAAATAGACTGAATATACGGTCGAGCTTTGCAACATCTGCCATTTTCCCGCAACTCAAAGTTTGAATTAAACTGCCGTTCCTCTGGCAAAGAGATCAGCTCAATATTCACTTGTGCTAGGTGCCATGACACATAAGCACTTCCGACAACAAGTCTCCCAATTATTTTGACTGTACCGCCAACTTTTGGGCATCCCCAACGGAAAGGTGATTAAGGTAAGGACTTCGTTACATTTCAGTTGGTTCAGCCATTACCTGCGAGAGGAAAATCAATTTAAAAATGAAAGGCAGCTCATGAAAGGATAATTGCTTCCTATCAGCAGCGGCCATGACTTTGATTATCCGCCGTTTTAAACAAACCTCTCCGGTATGATTGACCAGATACGAGGGTTGTACCTACTCGAAGAGTAATTTAATAAATTTTCCCTATTAAGTGCAGTTCACGTGAAAAAAGTTCCCTTTTTCAGGCGAATTTTGTTCCACACAAGAGAACAATAATTTTAGTTTTTTTTTTTTTTTGCTAAAAAATCCGTGGGTTTTTTTTTGCACGTTGTAAATGGTTATTTCAGTTTGACGGGTTTGGCTTGAATAATTGATAGAATAATTAATATCCCAATCTGGCAGACCAAAAAATAAAAATTTCGAGTTGATACTCGTATGGTGCCGGCAAGTGGTTTATTCACAAAATGTTTGATTTGGCGTCTAGTGTGAGTCACACTTTACAGTTGTTGCCTTAAATTATAGATTCTTTATGCTTTCGAATGTTTGGGGAATTGCGGTCGAAATATAGTGGACGGCATCCGCTTTAGAGGTTTAAACAGAGCAGGCCATCTAGTGGTTTTTTTTTTTTAAGTCATACGTTATTTTGACACTGACAGCTGTTTCTCGCTCGAAATCTTGACAAAAATTTAATAGCATACCTTCGCGGAACGAAATGAGTCGATTTACGCTTGAACAACTTTGGGAAATATTGAACACCTATTTCCAAAGTGAGTGTTGTGTAGCCCAAACAGTACGCTTTTTTGAAAATAAAAAGTTTTGGCCGAAATGAGGAACCCACCGTGACTGCTGTACAAGTATATGAAAAAGTTCCTGCGACTGTTATGCTAAAGGACAGCACTCAAGGTCCCCGTCGAATGTGGCCAACGTTTCGGTCAACGATGGGCATCACAGAGCCATGTAACCGACTTTTTTTCTTACTGAAATTGAAGACATTCATTTGAACGACCGCTGGTTCATGCAAGATGGCTCGCCATGCGGCACAGCCCATGCCACAATCGATCTTTTGCGCACCAAATTCCAAAATCGTGTTATCAGCCGTCTTGGCGATGTCAACTGGCCGCGTCGGAACCAGGAAGGACCGATGTTCTGCCAAAAATCGGGATACACGGATAGGATATTGTTGACTGCTACAACTCAACTATAATTACTGACTTTTAAAAAACCAAAGTTAAATGAGTCGCATCGTTGAATTGACAAAAAAATTGGGACCAAACTGAAACGACAAATGTCAGTGTCGTGAATGAGAGCATACCTGAACAATTACAGCAAAAACGGACCTGTCCTTTGCACCAGAATTTAGTCCACGTTATGTATGTCATACACTATGTTTATGAGAGGCACCCGTTCTATTATCCTGGCTGACGAAGGATTAGCAACTGGGAATGAGTTTTTGACAGCTTCGGATTTGGGCTAAACAAATGCTAAACCAATGCTGAATTTATCTTCTACGGGTGGTAGCTTTGGTCCGCCAGATTCGATGTTAATAATCCCAATTTGTGCTGCCCCGATTCTGGGGGGTTTCGGCTGCCCCGAAGTTTCAAGGTTTAGTCTAAGTTGTGTAGTTAGAAATTTGATATGCTTCCTTTTTTATTCATACACACGAAGGAGATTGTCCTTTCATTTCTGGTCACATAGCCGAGAGGGTGAACACTCTAGTTGCGTCACGTTTTCGCGGTTCTAATTAACGATGGTTATCTGGATACTAGTGCATTTATGTTGTTCGATTTTATAGTTTACTGAGACATGGGAACGGAGGATAAGTAAGCGACTATTTAAATCTAGGACTTAATTAAATATCAACACTATTCCCATCAACTGTTATCTATTCGCGGCACACATTCTAAAAAAACCAACGTTTATCGGTGAGTTGTACTCAAATGAGCCCAATAAAAGTAAAGTGGAATGCTTTCAATATCTGTCAAATACAAGGTTAATGACAGAGATCTGTTAAAAATTGACAGATGCCACAGTTGGCGAGGATAGTGTTGGTTTTTGTCAAACTACGATGGATGTTCTTAAAGTCGAAAAATGATTGGCTCGCCAGATTAGTTACTTTTTCATATTTATTCAGTGTCCAGATTCAGAATTGCAATTGGAATTAAAATTTACAATATTATTTATAATTTATAACATACGTGCAGTGAATGTCAAAAAAAAGTTTACACTTATGTTTTTTATATTTAAAATTCGATTACAATTTTGATTAAAGGTTTTACGTACTTCTAGTTTAACATGTCCGTTTTATACAGGGACAGTCCCTGAGGCGAATTCCCTCTAATTCGAACTAATTTTGATATTCCGTGAGAATACGAAATTAAACGGAGTCCAGTGTATTTTAATTCTTAATCGAACGACAATAAAAGTTAACAAAAAAATGAATAACAACTTTATAAATAAAACAACTTTAATTTCGAACTTGCTAGTCGAGATACTCATAAAAATTCGATGGTTTAAGATCTGGAGATTGTAGTGTGGATGATCGAATATCTTCGGCGTCCGGTACAATTTTGACCGTGTGCTTAGGGTCATGTCCTGTTGTCATAATCCACCAAAGTTTGATCCAAAATTCAGATTGCAACGCTAGGTTGTAAGTTTCTCCTCAAAATATTTTAGTACATAATCAATTTTTCATAGTGGGAGTCAAAAAGCACAGCGTTGCCGGAAGTGCCACAATCGGAAATATGCCAAAATGTACGTTTCGTTTTTGTGTATTTTAGTCCACTTTATGAATTGTATTTACTTAGAAAATGTTATAGAAACAGACACAAATCCATTAAATAATTAGGTAAATTAATTAAATAAATAGATAAAACACCATTTACACATTTCATCGAGCACATAACGAGCGTTCAACTCTTTTGGAAGGCAGATGTAAGAGATGTTTTATGAACGTTGATGTAAATTGTATGTTAACTGCCACATTCATGCCACATGGTGACACAGTGCCATTTCAATTAAAAAGTGAGACAATGGCGCGATCTTGCCACATCGGAAACGCTGAACAAACATCAGTTTTCCCACACCACTTGCCGCCATGCATTTCCCTTATCTCTGAATAAAAGATTTTTTCAAACGAAATATCCTTTTTTACATACTTTTTTGAAAACTGAAGTCGCCATTTTTTATTCACTGCTGACATGCGTGGGTTTTTTTTTGCGGTACTCGGCCATTATCATGTATTTAGTAGTCTTCGACTCCCTTTCCGTTAAAATTTCTTCTGAAATTTTAACAGCACTAGCAGATGGATTTGTCTTCGTTTTCCGCACAATGAATCTTACTTCAGATGTAGAAAATCGCTTCAGTCACCCAGAGCGCGAACGATCTTCAACTTGTTCAACATTTTTATATTTGTTATTCATTTTCTGAACAACTTAATGGGTTCTGCCAATTTATTTAAAAGATTGGCCTTCTTTAAACTTAGAAACAAGTTTTCTGGTTTCAACAGGCGTTTGCTTACCCATTTCCATAACACTTTTCCGTAAAATGTTGACGCTGCTTCTTTTACAAACAAAGAAAATCAAATGATATCGAAAGACAGCCTGTCATTAGGACCAACAAAATAAATAAAACGGCAATTTCCGCATTCCACACATTACAAAAGACACTTTCTTTTGACGCCAAAAATATGAAGTATTTTTTGTTTATTATTTTGTTATTGATTTTTGTCTGTTAACCTTTGTCCTTCGATTAAGATAAACGAACATATTAAACTAGATGTAAGTCTAAACTTTTGTAAGAATTGTAATTGAATTCTACACATAAAAGACAGATGAATGTTTTTTTTACAATCACAGTATAATTTTTGTCCAGACTGTGATTTTGTATCAATATGTAGATGCAATTACTCGGCTGCATTTCACTTAAAATATTATGAAAATGCTTACTATTTCATAAAATGCGCCAATTTTATATTTTGCTGATAGCTTAACAGACCGTATTTCTTCGTATTCTCTTGTGTACATTAAATAGTGCATAAATGAATCGGCGAGGTATGTATTAATGGGTGTATGTACAGCACAAGAACGTGTGGAGTGTGACTTATTTACTTACACTTGCTATCTATAAAATTTTTACAAACAATAAAAATAAATTCAAAACAGTGCTTCACATTATTTGCCTTTCAGGTGTATCTTTTTTGTTTTGTTTTGTATTTATGAAAATAATCTTTTTTTCTGTCTTGCGATAAAGAATCTCAATGGTTCTGATATGTGAATGGACGAGCTTTTTTGATTACCTCTGCCACCCACGCTTGATAATGATATGATGTGATATGATTAAATGATTAAAATAATGATGCTTTACCCGAATAGATTTTAGTACATACTCGTGTGAATATCTGCACCAAACAAAGGCGATGCATCTTCCATACATAAATAAGTGCTGCCCATTTTTGTCGTACGCTTAAACACGGTTCTACTCAACCGAATGGCATGATACTTACACCAATGGAAAGGTAATTTCGCGTAGATGTGCACAATATGGTTGGGTAGAACCTTGGTGAACACATGTACAAAATTATGTTATTTGATTACGAGAAAATGTCATAGCACGTATTTAAATACATAATCGTCGAATTACGACGACGGGCGAGCCTAGTTAATTTTATTTATTATTCGATCGATTTTCCTTTGAACAGCGACACGGTTCTGACTCAGAAAGGATGACGTTAATGTTTACTTGCCACTAAAGCATCACGTAAAGTTAAAGGTTCACGCGCATATATTATTTGTTATCATTTAAGGTAGAGATTTCACACAAGCATTACACTAAACTGAAGCCATGTCTATTTTGAATCACTTTGGAATGGTGGGCCCCTGCAAATGTGACTACCTCCGGAGTAATGAGCCACGTTTTTATGGCTTCTTTAATGTTAGCTTTTTAATTTTTGGTTACAGTTGGAACAAGTTGGAGGTATATATACTCACTAACTACATAAAAAAAAAAATTCAAATAAATTCACACTTAAAATTCGGTACATAATCATGCATTTAGTGCAGTCACAACGGTCAAAAAAAATCAAAGGGGCGGCTTCAAATGCATGCGTTTTTCTTATAATTTTTGCTTAAATACATTCCTTAAATATAAATGAAAATAGAATCGGAACAATTTTGTAGTCCTGTGCAATGTACATAATTTAGTTTCAAAAAATTTATTCAACCTAAAATTGATGACCCTACGCTACTGGCATAAAAAAATATGATTTATGAATGTGTAAGTGCATCCAGAGTGTGTATGGGGTGGTGATTCGAGATACTCCAGCGTAGTAATTATTTTACAAAATATGCATATTCTTCAATGTAAATGAAATGGGTGTGTTATTGAAATAAAATCGAATGGTGCTTTACTATCTTAGTTTAAAAAATACAGAAGAAAAAAAAAAAAGAGATTAAATCAAATTCCTTTGGTTACTTATTATTTAAATTTTGAACACAAAAAAAAAAAAAAGAGAATCAAAATAAAAATAGAAGAAAAAATAATAGAATTGCGTTTGAAGCTTAGCATTTTATGTTTTGGTTTGATAACGTGATAATCACCTCACTAATTAGCGGTTCCAGCAAATGATTATCAGTGACCCGGGTCATAACGGTTTCCGTGAATGTCGACTTAGTTATGGTTTCTGTAACGAGACCTAATTCAGTTGGTGCCGGTGGCAACATCGGTAGATCCGGTACGGCCTTATTAACGGTGACTGTTACTGAGGGTCCAACACCATCGTGCTTGGCCACATGTACTTGATGTTGGCTACCGCCACTCAAGAAGTGCGCTGGAATCATTGCTTGAAAATCATCACTTGTCAGTGGCCTTGGTGGAGGTTGTGCCATCTTAAAATTGATTTTGTTTTTTTTTTTTTTTATTTGATTTAATATATTTTTGGTTTTTTGTTTTTTTCATTAACATCAAGGGGGAGTGTGTTTTAATGATTGTTTTAGCAACGCACCAAAATTTGGTAGTACAACAAAATGTGTTTATATATATAAAAAAAGAAAGAGAAGAAAAAGTAAAAGAGATGATAATAATGGATTCATATTCTATTGAAAAAATTTGATCTTAAATTAGTTTTTGTTTTTTAATCTCCTAACTTAAGCGAGTACACATGTAATTTTGAAGAGAAAAAAATAAAATACAAGCAAGCTGACAATTACTTTACGAAAATTCTTACCATCACCAAGAACATGACGATGTGTCCTGGCAACAGATAAGAGCCTAAACTCTGAGAAACGAACTAGTTAACGTTAAAGTTTAGTGCCTTGTTATCTACGTTTGATGGAAACAAAAGATAAATAAAAAATAATGCATTCATGAATTCCTAAGAACATCAATCATCAATTCCGATCACACATAAATAATCAATAGTTGTAAAGGAAGAATAAAAAATCGAATTATGTTTGCCGCTAACAACCACAAATGCTATGATTAATACGATACATTAATTGTTTTTATTTTGTAAGTTTACATGAACATGCATTTTATTAGAACATTCGCATCTGCTTGCAATGCTTATACATTCACAAACATCATCAGAAACTAATAAGAAATCATCTCCAGCATGCACTCTAAGGTGGGATATGGATCTAACGAATACACTCCCTCCTGCAAGTACGAGTAGTTGTAGTGTTTTAGTTCTCTAGGGCTCAATTACAGTGATTGAAGGACGACGCAAGCATGGGAGAGGATTCACCGAGGGAGGCTACATTCAAAGGAAACCCGGTCCATTAGAAGTAAGGAAAATCACTTATTCTCGAAGTACCACCCCCTAGAGGTAAATGTGTTATTTTGTGTCCTTTTGAACACAAGCTTCATGTTGTTTTTTCCTGAAATCAAATTAAGTCCAGGGATATCTAACGAGATTTGTTTACAAAAAGAAAGCAAAAAGTTGAAAACATGCTTTTTTTTTGTTTTGAATATAAGGGTGTTTTATTTGACAATGGACAATAATTCCCCGAGAGAGCTTGGACATTGCTTGCGTTTCAGTGACAACTCTCATTCATCTTGCCCATGTGAAGTGTGCGAATGAACAGCTCTCTGTCTGCGTTCGTGGATAACCAAAAACTTACTCAATTTTTAATTCACTTGTGGCAGTATTTTGTTTAAATGATGAGTAACACATCGCCTGAAAAGACCACGGTTCGGCACACAATTGGCGCAACAGAGCACAAGAGTCAGCTGGGAATAAACGAACTAATGGTCGAGTTAACGACGGCAACCATACCTACAGTGGGGAGCACAAATGAGTACATGTTTGTGCTAAATGCAAAAGTGAAGGATTGGCTTAACGATGCAGTGGCCAGACAACCAAGTCTCAATCTCAATCCAAATGATAATTTGTGTTCGAAGTCGGTTGGGACAATACCAATCAACGCCAACCAACCTGGAAGAGCCTCGACAGCAAGCACAGCGCGAATAATCGCAGGAAAGTATGACAAAACGTGTAGAAAATGTAATAAGGGGCTATGGACGTAAAGGGCCACTCATATGAGCAGCGAACTTTCAGAACCAACCATTTCGCAGCAAATATATACCAAAAGTTATACTTCTTGGTATGCAAACAGATGAACATTGAATTATAGAGTTTTTTTTATCGACAAAAATCTCAACAAAAGATAGTTTAACTATCCTGACTACCGATTTTAAATTGTTTCTACGCGAATAAATCATTCTCTTTGCGTACTGTCGAGCTGAGAACGCAATACACAATGGAGGCAAACGCGACCCACAAATGCACGACCAACAAATTCGCCATGAAGTGTCAGTTTTCATACATTCTTCTCTCCGAATGAGAAAACTTCGTATGATTGAAGTGTCAGTATTTGCGAAGATCGCAATTCGCAGTGAGTTCATATGAATGACACTTAAGGTGTTTTGGACCAAGAACTAAAAATAGGCTATATCCCTGAAGTTGCTGTCAAGTGCACAATTGAGTACTTTAGAGTTTTTTTTTTGCTTTGTTTGCTTTTTTTCTTAGGATTTTTAGTTTTCCGTTTTGTATTTTCTACCTTTTCTACAAAATCATATTTCAATACATTTGTGCTCCCCACTGTATATCGTTTAAAGGTGGGTAATATCTGAAAATTGAATGGGTTTTGTGGCACTGTCCCTCTTTGCCGAACTGAAGACATTTCGGGCAACATGGCGGCTTTTTCGACTTGTCGATTTTGTACTTCCGTCATTTCGGTTCAATGGGCATTTGTTGGTTTACAATTTGCACTCGTATAGTGTGGTGAACGACATTGTGAGTCGGCAGGACCCATCGAAAGTTCTGCAAACGCGAAGCAACATTCATAGTTCGAGTTAACCACAGTCGAACAATTTTTTTGAAACTATTCAAATCCTTTTTTTTTTATGTATAATCGTTCAATGAAATGCGCGCAGAAAAATTATGTGATTTTTGTGGTAAAATCATGTGGCAAGCCTCAGCTTGTAAACAATGAATTGAAATTAATGAATAAAGACAAATCCAGTTCAAACACAAACACAGTCCATCACTGGGATCAGATTTCGTTTGACATGCAATATTGCGAAAAGCACTTGTACTGGTGCTGGGACATATTGTTTTTTTTCCTAGACCACGTAAAACCAATTGAGCCTACATACACTAAGCTGATGTCACGTCGTACACAGCGCATGCAACTTTTGCGAGAATTTTATGCCACCCCACGATATCCAGCTTTCTTCTTCTTAAGGATATGTAGAAAGGATGGCTAATGTTTTCACTTTCATTTTCATTTATCTAACTGCAAATTTGAGGATTAAACTTCCTAAACTCGCGTCAACAAAAATTACAGACCGATAGCTAGTAGGCTATCAACAGATTACTTGCAAAATGGCTTAGATCACAATCAATTGAGCCGAATCAAGAAAACAGATTTTAAAATACTATTTAGGATTAAAAAAAATCAGTTTTAGTTCTGACAAACAAATACTCGAAGGTACATATATGACATGATTAATGACATGATTCGAAACAAAATGACTGAAGTAATCCGGAAGGCTGCCAAATTGCACTGGAAATGCTTGTCAAAAGCCAATGCTAGCTATTGGCTAACTTGCGTCCACCTGAGTAACATCATATTTAGTACTAAACGCGAAAGACCATACACTCGACGTGAAACAGAGGCGTTCACATTGAACGATTTGTCTGTACGACTTGGTTGCCGACGTTCCTAACGCTCATACAACGTTAGTTGCTATACTGCATGCTTGGAGGATTCATTTGTGACTGAAATATTTAACCCCGAAGATGGAAGTGCGTTGCATTTTTTTTAATGTAATATTGGGTCATCCAAATCGTGGTTCGATTTTGGCATTCCTGTTTTAATCCCATACGTAAAACTGAGCTGTTATTCGAGACTGTATGTATTTAGTTTAAGTTTTGACATTTTACACCGGGGTTCGTTTAACAATCGCTGAAGTGCCATCCATATGAGCTCACTACGAATTGCGAACACCCCGAACTCTGACAATTCACTCATTTCACATCATTTAGTCTCATTTGCAGAGAACTACTATATTTCATAGCGAATTTTTTGGTCGTGCATTTGTGGACCGCGTTCTCAGCTTGACAGTTCGCTAAATTCGTTAATTAGGATAGTTTAACAATCTTTTGTTGAGATTTTTGTCGATAAAAAAAACTGGATAATTCAATGCTCGTCTGTTTGCATACCAAGGAGTATAACTTTTGGTTTGTAATTGCTGAGAATTGGTTGTTTCTGCGAGTTCGCGTTCGCAGTTCGCTGCTCATATGAATGACAACTAAATGTGTCGAAATTGTGAAAACTTACGACAAAAATAGTGCATGGTCGACACAATCTATAGGCAGAACTGTATCAAGATCTTCGAAAAGACTGACTCTGTTACAGATGTCTATCCATCATCGAAATGCACACTCTAGAGAAAATATGGCTGCTGTTAGAGAAAGTGTGGAAGAAGATCCAAATCTTGATTGTTTTCACGGCAAACACAGCATTTGAGCTTGTCTTACACCGCATTATGGAGCATTTTGCTCTTCAGATTTCCATGAACACCATTTGTCAGTCAATAATGGAAGCCAG
Organism: Eristalis pertinax; assembly: GCA_907269125.1. Classification (NCBI taxonomy): domain Eukaryota; kingdom Metazoa; phylum Arthropoda; class Insecta; order Diptera; family Syrphidae; genus Eristalis; species Eristalis pertinax. The sequence goes on along the minus strand of OU026145.1, from coordinate 43,870,282 downwards.
CTGGCGACGGAATGCGCCGATTGCATGCTTGAACATCCTCCTTTGCATGACCAATTGTCAACACATTTTCTTCAGCGATGTAGGTACCTCATGTTTCACTCGATGGATACGTTAACTAACAAGACTGTTGCATATGCAGGAATGATCATCCACGTGCGAACTTCTTCTGGTGATCAATGAAAATGACAGACCAATACTTCTTTGAAAACGATGAAGATGTAACCCAGTCACCGTCCCTTATCACCTCTTTGCTAAATTTTAACCGAATTTGTTTGGCCTCAAATTGAATTAATGAATTGTGAATGACATGTGGTTTCAACAAGGTTGGCTTTTTCGCTACAAAAAACATCATTAACGAGTTATTTCGCGATTTGAAGACGCCACCAAGATCGAGTGATTTATCGCAGTTTTCTGGGACATGGGACTGTGGAAGAGATCACAGTGTTTATACACATGATTATTCGTCAGGTTATGACCGAGTTATTACCCGAAATGTGTCGAAAAGTCATCGAGAATTAGCTTGACAGATTCGATTCCAGCAGGAGCTCTAGTGATGGACATTTGAATGACGCATTTATTGAACTGAATTGAAGATATTGGGGTGTGACTATAGAGTCACACAGCACTGCGACCACATTTGATCTATTGTGGCCCCCTTTCTTTGTCTAGGACTTCAGAGCTACCTTGAGAAAGGTAGCATGGAAAGATACATAATCGAGCAACGCGTTAAAGTTATTCAGGCTTATTATGAAAATGGGCGTTCAAATCAAAATGCATATCGTGCACTTTTGTGATTTTTTCCGTCAATTTAATCGTTCAAATGTGCAAAAATTTGAGCAAACCTGGTCTGTAGGAGATGTGAAAACACCAGTGCATGCTCGTACTGCAGAAAATATTGCTGCTGTTCGCGATAGTGTGTCTGAAGAGCCGTCCACCTCAACTCGTCGTCGTGCCCAACAATAGCACCTCTCACGCTCGTCCTTGATGAACATTATGCATAAAGACTTGCATTTACACGCTTACAAGGTGCAATTGACTCAAGAACTAAAGCCTCTTGACCATTTCAAGCGTCGTCAATGGTCAGAATGGTGGCAAGAAATGGCAACAGTGGATGATCAATTTTCGAAGAAAATCATCTTCAGTGATGAGGCACATTGTCACCTCAGTGGATTCGTCAATAAGCAGAATTGCCGCATTTGACCAAATGATAATCCAAGAGTGTTTGTCGAAACACCAATTCACCCACAAAGAGTGACTGTTTGGTGCGGTTTATGGGCTGGCGGCATCATCGGGTCGTATTTTTTTCCAAAATGAGGCCGGCCAGGCAGTTATTGTGAATGGTGTTCGCTATCGTGAAATGATAACGAACTTTTGGAAGATATGATATGTGGACGACATGTGGTTTCAACAGGACGGTGACGCTTGCCACACAGCTAACGAAACAATGGCTCTTTTGGGCGACAAATTCAATGGCCGTGTTATCTCACGTGGTGGCGATGTCAATTGGCCGCCAAGATCATGTGATTTGACACCGTTGGATTTTTTTCTTTGGGGTTATTTGAAAGAAAAGGTGTACGTCGATAAGCCAGCAACAATTCAAGAGCTTAAAGATGAGATAATTCGGCACATTAACGGCATAGAACCTCAATTATGCTTCAGCGTCATCGAAAATTTGGACAATCGGATGGAGGTGTGCCGCCGAGGTCTCGGCGGCCATTTGGCCGATATTTTGTTCCATACATAATTGAACCATACCAATATTATCATAATAAAAAGAAATGACAATAATTTCCTAAAGAATTTGTGTTTTATTCAAAATCAACATCGGCCCTTTAAATTTAACCACCCTTTAGTTTGTTTCTTTTAATGCGATTCTATTGGCTTGGTGTCAGATTTGGACAATCGACGGAGGCATTAATTAACTTAGATCCGTACTGTGGCACACCTCTGTCTAGTGTCACAAGTCGTAACTGTCTCACAAGAGTAACAAATTGTGAGGTTTTAGTATTCTGAGCAAAACGAAACAGCTAAAGCCTCATAAGAGACCCATCACAACGATCGCATCACAGACATTTGGGAGCTGTCCGATTGAAGATCCGAGGAATATATCGAAATATAAATGTTATCAAAATCTGAAGCTGTTTTATTTAAATAAATTTACAAAAAATTAGCTCACGTCAAGGTACACTAGTATGAGCGTTGCACTATTGATCGATCGGAATTTTATTTTCATTAAATCAACATTTATCTTTCGAATCATTTACAAAAAAAACATCATAGCTTCACCTGCACACTAAATGACTACAGTTCCATGACAGGAGATGACAGCCTTCCAGCTTCTTACCACATCCTGGTCGAAAATGTCCTCACTTTAAATGCATGCAAAGAGACAAAGTTGCTGACTCCATTTCAACTCAAAATGAAACCAAAATAACTCAATTATCTCTTCTAATCTACAAAGAAACTTCTGAATGAATGCAGTCCATGCAGCTCATCTCAATTAAGCAAATTCAAGATCCCTGCTTCTTGATTTCAATGCAAATACACTTGGGCGAAGGGAAGCTATCAAAATAATGAAGCTAAGGTAAGGCTAAGGGGTGGTGGTGGTGTTATGCTCGTATTTACTCTACCATAACCCAGATCGGGAGTTACCGTCAATTTCCCTCCAGGCACACACTTCAAGATGCTAGACAAGGGAGTTACGAGAAAGTAAACAATCCGATTTAAGTAAATTAAACTGTTAATGCTGCACTGGACTCATGATTTCTTATTAGTTCTGTGAATGTTTATGTTTAACAAAAAAAAAATAAAAATAAAAATAAATAAATGAGCAAGACGACAAGAACAAAAATAACATAATAATTTATCTTTTATGTAGAATGGCACGCACAAACGCTGACAAAGTGAAAAAAAAAATAAAAAATGGAAGAAATAGAAATGGGACAGCATAAGACAACATAAATTTAAAGAAAAACATAAAATAAGAGTAAACACAATAATTTCATTTCCTGACTAGATATTATTTTGAATGCAAAATGAAATAAAACAAGAAAAAATGTGAAGAGTAAACATTCAGCAGTGAAGCATTGGCATGGCATAGCTCACCTGAGACTCCACGTCGCCGCCGGGGGTGGTGGCACTTGGGCCGTTTTGTGAAAGCGTCTGTTGCTGTTGCTGCTGCTGCTGCTGCGATTGTTGATCCAGTGGAATGGAATTTGAATGCGCTGCACGAACTCGTGGCGCTGGAATTGGCTGGCCAGTGCTCAAATCGACAATTGTCTCCTGCGACGATGCCCCTGTTCCTTGGTTGGCCCGGTTTAGGCTGCCAGAATCGAAGCCGTTTGTCTTTGTGGTCGTCATCGCAGGCATAGCTGTCGGGGACAAATTCTTATTCGTATCGTAGGCAAATGGTTGAGTGATGTATTTCTGTGATTGTGGCGACTCCTCGGCAATGTCGTCTGTGAAGGGCGAAAAAAAAAACAGAAAATAGCAACCGATTGAGCGACCAACACCGAGGACAACTCACTCTCACGGTTGGGCATGTACCCAGAGGGGCTGGTCGCACTCAAAACCGAAGGACTGTGTGGACTCAGTGGTGGTTCCAGTGGTCCCCTGATCTCGCGCTGTAGCACCAGTCGGACGAACCTCTGGTGATCCGTCAACAGTTGGACGGCTGCATCGTGATAGGCGTGTGTCATATTATTTCCGTTTATCTGCAATTGTAACCACAAAAATGTAACCAATGATCTCGGCTGGAAATCAAAAAAAAACACAACTCACCGCTAGGACGCGATCGCCAACCATTATTTTTCCGTCGCGATGGGCCAAGCCTCCCTCGGTTATGCGGGATATGAAAATGCCATCACAGTTGTCTTTAAACGGCGGCGAACCCTTACCGCCGGCAATGCTGAACCCAAGCCCCTGGTTAATTTGATCCCTTATCAAAGTTGTGTGCAGCGTCACCTTATGTACAGGAGCATCCTATACACATGTATGTACAAATAAATCAATGTTGCATATTAGAGGCGCTGCTCTGCAGGTATACACGTACCTTGCCATTTTCCAAAATTCCATTTGTGGTCGCCGGGACTATGGTTGTGGCAGGAATAACATGCTGTACAGTCTGCGGTTGTTGCTGCGATGCAGCGGTGGTGGTTATGATATTCTGTTGTTGATAATTATATTCATTTGGGAGAATTTCTATGGGCGGTGGAATCGGTCTGTCCTGTCGTAGTTTTTGCGGTCGGGTTTCAACTGAAATCTAAATTATCGTTTTGTTGAAGAATGCTCTCACACATGAGTCGAGTTGAATGAGGATAACAAACAAACACGCTTTGGCTTTGGAGCCACAATGACGCCTCCAGGCGTTCGCTAGAGAGGAGTTTTTTGGAAATCGTGTGTTTTTGACAAATGTGGAAGGTGATGCGAATTTAACGCTTAATCTCGAAATTTAAATAACCTCCGAGTGTGGTGCTGGGGAAGGTGAGATCAACAAGGAGGTTGAACTGCGAAAAACGGCTGCCAAGCATGTCAACTCGTGAAATAAGTGAAAAATGAAACAAAATTGAACCAACTTCTCACGCTTACGCCAGAATATTACGTTGTTCCACATGGAGTGTCAAATTTTAGCTGAATTTTGGAGTTCTGTTGTACTCTTTCGATGTTGTCAATGTCACCGCCATAATATGAGAGCAATTGCACAGACTTGCGTGCATCGAGAGCGTAGTGCACAGACTTGCGGAAGATCGTGATAGTGTCGACGTCTCAGTAACGAACGAGCTTCTCGAGAACGATTTCAAAAACTCTCTTCAATCCTTAATGCAGATATTTCTACGAGTGTAATAATTAAAGAAAATGCATTTTTTTCTAAAGTGTGGCCATATAGAGAAACGGTCGTTTTTCAAATTGTTATGTTTCAGCAGGTCTGACAGTGGCAAAGTGGCCTTGACTTGCTGTTCCATATACAACGGCATGAATGTAGCTTCAAAATAATGCCACAACTAATTTTCTACCTCCTACCGTTGTTGTTTTCCATAAATTTATTTTTCTATCATTATTATCTGGTCACTTTAAATAAGTAGCCCTGAAACAGTGCTGCTTGCAAATCATTTCAAAATGGGGGCAGCTTAGTGGTGTATGACAAAGCATCTGTTGCATCGAAAGGGATTCATGATGCAGCGGTAATCGAACGCGAATTTCGACGTCGATTTGACGGGGAAATCTAGCCTCTTGAGGCACAATTAGTAGCTGCAACCACCACGGAAAACTAAGTTGAGCTTAATAAACTGTTGAGAGTGTGCTCACTTTTACCTACTTTTTACGTAGATGCGAGTTTTTCTGATTCTCATTAAAGAGAGATTTGCATCATTGGAAGCGTTGAAATCGGCATGAAATGGAGTTTCGTACCATTTACTACAACGAAGTAGAGTTTCAAAAGTCAATTCAAGTACCATTAATTTTGGAAAAATGTATAGTTTCCCAAAAAAATATTTATTTCAGAATATTCGTACGTACTCGTATCATATCTCATCGAAAGGAGTTCAAAAGCAGATACAATTTGATGATTTACTTAATATTGTGTACACACACTTGATGGGGATATTTGGAGCTTTTGTTTCCTTCCGTTTACTCGTTGGATGTTAGAGAACTGTTATTCTAGGAATCAAATGACGCCTTTTCAAAGCGGCTGCCGAATATGGCCAAGTTTAAAGCTCCGAAATGACGATTAAAGAAAAGTACATTATGCATAGAGACGTAGAAGACCTGGAGAGTGATTGGATGCAAATGAGAATTCATTTCTACTTGATCTTCAGGAAAAGTCAAATCCATTTTTCCTTGCTTCACAATCAATTGAGTGGATAAGTGCACACAAATAATGTGACGAAATCGAAAAACAAAACAAGAAAATTAGTCATTTTGGCCTCGTAGTCAATTTTGAGTTGCGTCGAGTCATGAATCATTCGGCAGAAGGGATTTAGAAATCAAGAAGAAGTCACAAAGATTTTTAAGACGTTCTCACATATTTCGCATGTCAACTGTCCACTCATATTTCTAGTCGTAGAAGCATCTTTTTTTTGCTAGTCCATAGTTTACATCAAAATGTCAGTCAATTTCAACGCAAATTATCGCATGTTTTCAACTCGCATCGGAGGATCTTGAAGCAATCAATTCGAAATACAGAATTTTTCTTTATGACTTTGAGTCCTGAATTCTTCAGCGTCATCGTTGATTAATTGATCAAAAAGGAAATTCAACTAGGAATGTTGGAATAAAGCTCAGAATACATTCCGATTTACCGAACCAAAGTTAAGTTAGCATGTGGATTCTATAATTTTAAAACATTTATGTGAGTTAATAAGAAGAACACCACTTCTCTCTGTCAACATTTCCACTGAAACCAAACGTTCTAACGATAGCCCTAAGCGATCGCGCACTGCTCAAAACCAGTTTCGGCATTTCTTGTTCGAGCGATACTTCAGAACAATCACCCATTGGACTACATGATTTTGTCAGTGTTGAGGTGGTTTAGGTTAAGTTCAATTATTATGAAAATAAAGATCAATCGATGGTAGACTACAAAAGAAGACGCAAGTCTTTTAACTTGTACAACATTGAACACTAGGCTTTATATCATGTCTTGAATAAAAAAATTGACTCGAAAGAGGTGGAGCGGTAAATAAGGAAAGACGATCGTACCAAGAATTAACCTTAGAACTCTCAGTGTTACCAACCAACTACGTCACGGCGTGGTTTTTAAATATTCATCGTAAAATTGGACATTTCATGTGGTAGTTGCTCATAGAAAAAAGCCTCCGTCTGCCGAAAGAAGGAAACAAATGTGAGAGGAAGACAGCTCCAGATTTGAATCGTTAAACAACTGTGTGAACAAAAAACCTATCACATTTTTGAGGAACCGGATGCGAATACAGTGAAATTCGGCTATAGCGACCTCGGTTAAGACAATCATGACGTTTTACATTTCACATGACATTCTAAGTCCCATGATTTTTCTGATGGTAGGTGCCATTTGTGCATTCAATGATTCATTTATTATTGGCACATTTTTTGTTAGTTATCGAACGTTCTGATGAAATTTAGTTAATTGTTGACCAATCATCTGTTGGACGCCGAGATGATGGCCCTTGGCACAACTCGTCAAAAATTTGGTCGAATGAAGAAAATTACTGATATATACAGAGTGGGCCATCTAGTGGTTCTTTTTTTTTGAATCATAGTCTATTTTGACTCTGACAGCTGTTTTCCCCTTCAAATCTTGACAGAAAGATAATTCCATACCTCCGTGGAAATGAGAAATGAGTCGCTTTACGCTTGAACGTTGGGAAATATTTGAAAACTTATTTCCAAAGTGAGTGGTGTGTAGCCTAAACTGTGCGTTTTTTTGAAGAGAAAAAGTTTTGGCCGATATGAAGCACCCACTGCGACGGCTGCAGGCAAATTTGTGCAAAAAGTGCGTGAGACTTGTGGTCCCCGTCGTCGCACGGTGCGCTCATATGAGAATGTGGCCCTGTGGCCGAGAGTGTGAGCCTCAATTCACGACCATGAACTCGCCGTCTATCTCAATAGCTCAACGTTTCACGCACTAGTCTGAAGAGAATTCTGCATACAGATCTCGGATTATTCGCTTACAAGTTCCAATTGACTCAGCAATTGAAGGCGCGCGACCCTCCGCTTCGGTATCTTCGCAGTTTGGGCCTTAGAGCAGCATTGGACAACGATTTTGGGCGAAAAATCATCTTTTCCGACGAGGCGCATTTTCATCTTGGCAGCTATGTTGACAAAGAAAATTGCGGCATCTGGCTCGGAAAACCCGCACGCCATTGTCGAGAAGCCAATGCATACACAGAGAGTAACAATTCTGTGCGGATTATGGAGTGGTGGCATCATTGGACCACTTTTCTTCGAAAATGTGGCTGGGAACAACGTTTTGGTCAACGGTGAGCGTTACAGAGCCTTGTTAACCGACTTTTTTTTGTACTGAAATTGAAGACGTGGATTTGGACGACTTCGGGTTAATGTAGTATGGCGCGCCGTGCCGCACAGACCATGCCACAATCGATCTTTTGCGCACCAAATTCCCAAATCGTGTTATCAGCCGTTTTGGCGATGTCAATTGGATGCCTCGGAGCTGCGATTTAGCCCGATTTTTGTGGGGACCCGTGAAAGACCGATCTTATGCAAACAATGCGGAACCGATTCAAGCACTTAAGGCCAACATCATCCATGCAATACGTGAGCTACAGCCCGAAACTATAAAAAAAGACATTGAGTGGAAGCATGCGCTACTGCGAACTGAAGCTGCCACTTGAACGACGTTGTACTTCATAGTTAATGGGAATGTTTGTTCGTACTAATGAAGCCATAATACATGGAATAAAATTTAATTTTTATCATTTTATTGCATTTTTAAAAATAAACTTTTATTTGGCCCACCCTGCATATTCTTACTTTTTATCCCTGCTGTACTATTACGAATTTAAATACATGTGCTCGATACAAGGATTTCACTGCATATGCATTTATGAATAGTCGTACGAATGTTGGTTCATTCAACTGTTGTCGTGGCGTTTGTATTAGAAATTGAGTACAGATAGCCGACTTCACAGCTGAATGACGACTTCACAAGCTGATTGAGCAGCTTTTTGGCAGTTATTCACGAATTTTATAAAATTTACGACATCATGGAAGTGGCTTTCTCCAATTGGTTAGTTCGGTCCGAGAAAACCACTCAAAGCAACGCTGTCAAGTCATTTTGAGGAACATGAGAGATGGAAGTTGACTCCTCAATAGCTCTTGATTTCTGGTTTGACTTTGTAATCAAACATAAATCTCTTCTTCAGGAACTTTTGGAAAAACACGTATAACAAGCAGCTAAAACTAAATCAGTAAAAATCCTATACGCTACTGTTGACACTCGAACTTTTGTTCCGTTCGGAAGATCGATGAATTGGACAAAGACGATTCCAATTGTAAAATAAGTCGCATGGATCATCAAGTCGAATCGAACATCAAAAGCCAAGTGAATTATCTGCAATCTGAATGGCCAACTAATCGTCGTACGGATCCAAAATTGTACGTGAACGCCTTTAAAAACATACCACTTCCAGGACCTAGACAAACTGCCGACAGTTCAAAAAATGGCAGGAAACCAGATGCAAACTGTGACTAGTTTGTCATTTTTCTTTTAACTTGACAGTCCAAGATCTGACAGCGATTGCATTCCTCTCGAGTACATACTTTACCTTCTCTAGTACGCTACATCTTCTTTAATACACCACACACATAGCACATTTCAGTCTGAGATCCGATCTGAGTGCACATCTTATCTGAAAAGTCTCTAAACAACAGAAGGTTCTACAAGGACAAAGTGACAAGAGAAAAAGTGTACAAAGTTTATCTAAAAGACAAGAGGAGTACGATCTAAGTAACGTTTATCGACAAACAAAAGCGAATTCATCATGAAGTTGTGAGAGAACTACGAGTGCAAGTACACATTTAATAGGAACCGCCATCTGCGTTCCTCGTCAAAGCCAAAGCAGAAGATTATTGCTTTCAAATATATTCCAAATTTCATACACACACACTCACAGGACACGCAAAACTAACCTGTGACAATGAGCCATCCTCGCTGAACACTGGATGACCAATTAGACGCGTCAACTCCCGTTGCACCACCAACACGAGGACAAGGCCGCATGCCTTTAGGACCTGCACCGCTTGATAGTGATCGGCATACTCCACAGACTGTCCGTTGACTTTGACGACTTTATCGCCGACTTTAAGACCAGCCAAATCCGCTGGACCCCCCTCGGTGACACGAGAAATGAATATACCCTCGTCGTTGCCTTTGAACGGAGTCGATCCTTTGCCACCGGCAATGCTCAGCCCTAATCCGGCCGATGTCCTCTCAATGTGGATCTCATACTGCTCCGTACGTAGCTCCGTAACGCCATCTAGAGCATCTGAAAGGGAGAACAAACAATGAACACAATTAATGTATGTACGTGTTTTGCATGTCCAAGCAAGGACTAAATATGTCTTATATGATCTATGCGTGGGGTTGATGTTGCAACAGCCACCACAGTATCCCGATTCAAGTCACGAAATGCAATTACAGGTATATAACGACTTATGGCTGACCACGGACGTCTCCTCCTCGCCCACATGCCAGGGCAAGGGATGCATCAAAAATTAATCAAAACCGGAAACCCCCATGCGACATGGTCGGTGTCCTTTTTCCGATGGTTCTCTCACCGTAATATGCATCCCTGTCTGGGCCAGCGTACGTTGTGATTATTTGCACCCTTTTATCCTTTCGCTTAAGTGAACCGGAGCCACTGCGCCTCGACGAGAGCGAGCTGCGTAGACTTCCGGTCGCTAACGAAGGACTGTTGCGGCCATCGTAGTATGTCGGTCTCTGATTACTACGTGAGAGCGACGATTGGCCACTTGAACGCGGAAGCGAATTACTGCCTTCTTTGACTTTTAATTTAACACTAAACATGGTTCAGTTATCTCGGTGCCCGGTGATTCAGTTGGTCTCAATTAACGTCCGTCTCTCTCGATGGTTATATCCTTTGGCTGCCGTACGTGTAAACTGACGTTCACATTATCTTCTCCTGGAAACCTGAGCGAATAAAAAAGAAATAGAAGCCATTTTGAGCATGTACCGTACTCGAGGAATTTAAAGTGCAACTGGTTGACACGTTTGGAAGGAGACTCTGCCCAGATGTGATAAAATACAAGACAATCGATTCGATACGACGCCGATAGAGATTAACATTCAACCCGAGATGTTCGAGGTCCCTCATGAAATTGCAATTTAGATGCTTTCTCGAAATGAATGTGTCTCTGTGAGATTTGTGAGAATGAAGACTAGACTACCCCCGACATTGGTTATGTATAGAAAATGTTTCACCTCCATTTGCGGGATAATAGCTCAGAAGGAGCTCAGTCAGTACACCCAATCTGTGGGTAGAGGAGCAACCGGATTGAAGCAGACAATGCACTCCACTCCGTTGGTGAAGATTTGCCAGAGCGATGAGCAGACTCCTTCATGAGGAATTTAATGCACACGTCTGGTGCAGGAACTGTTGCGGCAGGAGCATCTGTATGACACTCGGAATAAGGGATATTTGATTGCATGCTCAGGCTCCATCACTTTTCCGCAAAACAACAGGCGTACATAGGTAGGGGACTAACTTTGCCGTGGCATGAGAGGTGTTCCCTTGACGTGTTTGCTTTCGAAGTTAGGATGGGATAAGCTACAGTGCTCCGACAGTTCTAATAGAAGCGTCGTTTAATTGCAATTTGTGTTTTATTTGATGCGTCGCTGGCTAGAGGTGGGTAGATGAAGGAAATGCTTGGTTTTGAAACTATATTCAGAGTGAATCTGGTTCTGGTGCCAAAGGAGATGTTGTTGCTGACGTTGATGATGTTTTATTGCTTAACTAAATAATTGATCAACACCCCGTGAATGGTTAAACCATGCCATCAGTTGAGCCATGAATTCGAAAAAAAATCAATTGCAGCAGGAAAACGATCACAAACCACGCCATGTGCTCACTGACTGGATTCTAGAGGACTAGAAGTGGACCCCGATTTTAGCAAAGACATCATCCTCAGTGACGAGGTTGATTTGATTTGTGGTGGACAAGCAAAGTGGACGGATTTGGGATGCCAATGCTCAGGAAGTACACCGGTGCCAATGCACAAGCAAAAAACCACGGAATTTGGTGCGGACTGTGGGCCGGCGGTGAGTACTTCTTCGAAAACGACGATGACACTGCTATCACCATCAACAGAGATAAGCAATTGTTTTGGTCCATACTTGAATGATGTGGATGTTGAAAGACGTTGACACTCACAAAGCAGATGGACACTCTGCATGAGCCATATTTGGTGACCCTCTGCTGGGTACCTGGGCATGCTGGGATCCAAGCTAATGAAAAGGCAGACAGCCCTGCGAAAATGGGCTCGGAGCTGGGGGAATCTTTAGCAACCCCGTATGCGCACACACCGCTCAGTTCCATAAGGGGAAAACTGGAAGACGAGGCCCTGGATAGAGCCAGAGCTCGCTGGTTTGGTCTGAGTATTGGAGCTACAGCAAGGGTTCTATGGACGATGCTGAGCAAGAAGAGATCAACATCATTGATCGCCTTCAATCGCAAGGATGTACGCCCGCTAATAGGAGTCCTTACCGAGCACTGTGCCATAGTTACACATGCAATGCGACTGAACATACCGCATAACGACTTTTGGTGAAGCTGCTGCGATGAGGAAGAATCGCAAACTATCCAACATCTGCAGAGCCCTAGCAACTAAAAGAAGACAGCTTCTAGGAAAGAACTTCTTCAGAGAACTGGTGGACTGGCGGTGCTGAACTGAAGAACGAATCTGGCTGGTTTTAGGACTACAGTTGGTGTCACTACTTAGCACGGGCACAGTAGACCGAAAACGTTCATCTAAGTGAGAACTAATTACCTCCCTACCTACCTGCACGAGCTATTTGAAGACATGACTGTGTCACGCTGAGGTGACGTGAAGAGGGCACGTTTTCTTTCAGCTGATTTTGAAAATGCTTCAATACTCAAGTTTTTTGTTCAAAATCAACGCACATCTGTGCTCTGTACTTAAATTCGACTGTTGACTAGTTACGATATTCAACTTGACCTTATGATCAGCTGTTGACTTGTGAAAATACTGTCTAAGACCTAATGGGGCAAGTGTTCGTGTTCAAGTGAACATACGCTGAATTTTGTAATAAATGAATAAAAATTTTGTAAATAAATGACATTTGCCCAACTCTCGTCGTAGTCACACTGCCTAAGATCAGATTCTGAGCGTTCATCTAATTACACGTGATCACGTGACACGTAGATATGTCAAATAAACGTTATCAGGTTTGCGTGATTTCAAAAGTACAGTGGACTCCCTCTAAGTCGAATTTTCACGGGATATCAAAATTAGTTCCAGTTAGAGGAAGTACGGCTTAGGCAGAGTCCACTGTATGTGAAAACGGCACGAGATCACGTACATTCCGGTGCATTATACTAGAGACGAACGCGTTTGATTCCAAACAAATTGCGTCTACTTATGTCAAATACTGTTCAGAAGTGGCATAAGGACATTATGAAGATTTTTGAAATGTGGTATAAAATGGTGAATTTACGTGAAATTAAGTCATGAAGTACGTGACACGTATTATTTTAAGCTAATTAATAAAATTCCGGTCCGGAATATCGACTAATGAAAATCCTGGAGAAGACAGGCTAGTTTCAAATCGATACCCACCACATTTTCATCGATTTTAAAACTGCATACGACTACATTAATCGCCAGGAGCTATTCGATGCGATAGCCATGCACCGTGCAGTTCGGTTCAAGGACCTGTGAGCCGTTCGAAACCTGCACCAGATGCACCAGGCAAGGAGATGCGCTGTCGTGTGACTTCTTCAATCTGGTACTGTAGACGATAGTGCGGGTTGGCAGCTTTAAACACGAAAGGCGCTATCTACTACAAGACAGTCCAGACTGTTCGGTTGGACAGATCACATCGACATAGACTACAAGCTGGTCTTAAGGTCCAGTTGGAGCCAGAATCACACACCACCTGGGACAAAATCTCACGATCGACTGGTACAATTTCGAGGTAGAAAATGGGCGTGTATTACCTCGGGCAAACGTGAACTCTACGAATGACAACTTACTGCAGATCCGCGGGCAACTGATTATAAATTCGAATTTCTACAAGGACCGTGGGGTCCTTTAGCGATCCAAAGACGATTGCCATGACATGTTCTCTCTGATTCACACGTTTTTGGTCCCGTCTGCATGGGAGGTGAAAACAACCGCGAATTCTACAAGATGCACCAAGATGTGTGAAAATTCGTCAACTGCACTGGCTTGGCCTTGATGACTGGAGGCAGCTTGTGCTCAAGACTGCCCAACGAGGAAAGGCTGGTATTTCTTAGTCTCAGAGAAGTAAGTAAGACCCTCCACGGGTCGTAAGCCTGAGACGTAAGTAAGTTCGCCTGAATATCAGAAATGTACGTGAAAAGATACGTGATCCCGTACATTCGTTTACGTTATATGTACTAGAAATGAGCGCGTGTAGTAGCAACGAAATTCGGTCTACTTATGTTAAATAGTGCTCTGAAATGGCTTGTGGACATTATGATGAATTTTAAAACTGACAGGATATGGTGAATTCAGGTGTAATTTGATTCACGTGAAATTAAGGTATGAAGTACGTAGATTCACGCAAAATTAAATCACGGAGTACGTGACACGCAACGTTTTAAGCTAATTAATTAAATCAAAGACAATTTTTCGAACATCACGTAATTGCATATGCACGGGAAATACTAGAATCTAATTGGCAGAGTCCACTGTATGTGATAGGTACGAGATCACGTACATTCCGGTGCATTATACTAGGGATGAGTGCGTTTGATTGCAACGAAATTGAGTCTATGTATCTTATGTCAAATACTTTTCAGAAGTGGCTTATGGACAATTTGAAGAAATTTAAATCTGATACAAAAGGGTGAATTCACGTGTAATTTATTTCGCGTGAAATTAAATCATAATTAAACCATAATTAAATCATAATTAAATAATCAAATAAAGGAGTACGTAGATTCTCGCGAAAATAAATCATGGAGTACGTGACACGTACTATTTAAGCTAATTAATTATTTCAAAGACAGTTTCACGAACATTATGTGATCACACACGCACGTGAAATCACAGCATCTAATAGATTATGATCAGTTTCAAGCTGGAGGATGACAGTAATTTAATCATATTTCACGAGATGGGGCTACTCACAAGACGTACGAAAAACAGGGTGTCCCAAATTCAAACTTTGCGTTAATTTTGTGACACCCTATAGAATCATTATCTTATTTATGGAGACATACGACACTTCATAAAAAAAACCATAAAACTCGTCAACAGAGAGGGAGTTGTGTGGATGAAAGACTTAAGATCTGTCCATGCGATGAACTCAATTCGTCCCAATTTCACCAATATTTCATCAATCATCAGCTATTCCGTATCCCCCTTTTGCACGAATGAACAAAGTCGAGTGCAAAGTATCAATTTTAAACCGCCACGTGGACAGACGGAATCAGATGTCGTCATTTTGGCCGCTCCAGCAATAGAGTTTCCATTTCATTTGCGTTCGTATGAGCAATGAATAGATTATTCTGCCTAAAGGATATCAACGTTCCTCATAATTTCTTTTTGATTATGCCAACGTGCCGGAACAGTTTTCAGCCCACACACACACACTCCATGAATGCGAAAATTGAAATCCCACTCTGCGTAGGTGGGCGCGACGCGATTGTGCTGGAATGCCATAAAAGTTCCATTAACGGCATAGATTCATAGCACCGATTGCTAGAGAGTCGAATTGATGATACCACAAACCCATCGCATGCCGTCTGCCCAATTTTATTGGCCCCAAAGGACACGGAGAATATGCCATTATTTGAATGGGTGAAAAATAAATTATTATTTTTTTTCAATTAAAAAAAAGAAGTATTTTTTTATACGTTCCATGTGACGTTTTTTTATGAGAATTTGAATGTGATGCCGGCGCCGATCGTCAGAGGGAACGTGCACGTTGTGGTGCAACTGTATTTGACGAGTTTAAAGCCCGAAGTGCTTAGCGATGTGAGCACTGCGCGCCAGACTACATTAAAGAGTCGTAAACGCTAATCGGATTAAACGGTGGTTTATCGATCGATTGCGACGACAAGAGAACGGCAAGAGAAAGAATAAAAGGTGAAAAAGTAAATGTATCTATGGAATGATCATGCGAAGTGTGTGTATCGTTGATTACACGCCACTTAACGGCGAGGGAATTACAATGGCAATTCGGGTAATATGCCTCGGCCGCACAAGAGCCCGGCCCGTGGGTGTTCGTTCAAGACGGGGGAAAAGAAAATTTATTTTTTAAATAAAGTTACAGAATAAATGCCAGTAAATGTGAAGCAACAGCGGAAAAGATACACTCTCCTCCCACCACTCGGTGCGGCGCGGGTGTGGGGTGTAAACAGCGGAATCTATGCTTCCTGTGAATATCGCCTGCGTTTGTGCGCTCCCACGAGGGGGTGGAAATACGTATAAATCGGAAATGGAAAAACATAAAATATATTGGAACAAATTTTATGACTAGATATAAAAAATAGAAATGAAAGACATTTACCACTAGATAGGTACCTTCTGGTTTGGTATATCTGCAGTCTTCACACCTCGCACCGAGCGGGAGGTGGGGGTGTTCGCGAGAGCCATCCATTGATGGAGGAAAACGAGGACTGTGCTTCGTCCCAGAAGAAGGCGATAAAATTCTCAAACGATTGATGAATGATACATTAAAAGGTGTTGTCTTCAACATTCTCAAATCGATATCATCGATACAAGACGCACGGTGGGGGGGGGGGAGGATACACATATGCTCAAGGACTCAGACCGACAAACAGATTCGTTAGATGTGATATACGTTCAAGGGCGTAATCACACGCCCCAGTAGTCGATGCGGTGGGGGGGAGGAGTAGGTTTCACCACCAGTTGTCTGGGGTATCGAGAGGTAATGCAATTCTCCAATGATTACATGAAAGCGAAATGTCGGTGTGTTCCTCTGCTGGCCGGAACATTTCGGTTGAATGAGTGGTCACTGATTTTGCTACGTCCCACACGAGAACAGATGTAATTTGACGTCAATTTCGATTTCAGTCACCAGACGGTTTCTCGTTAAAATCTGAACGAATTCAAGAGAGGGAGCGAGACAAGGTGCACTGGCCAGGACTTGATTTTGAAAGACTTCATTAAAAGCTATTTCTGGCAGGGAGAGACTCACGTTGTGGGTCGCATGGTCCTTGGGAATAATCTGCTGGAAATAGAGATAATATTTATCCCCCCTTGAACCGAGAGGTGCTCTTTTGCATTTGAAAAGCAAGAAATTATGGTTTCATAATTCATTCAGTGTCGAACCCTGTGGTTCTACCCTTCTGGTCTTCTCGCTGGATGGAAACTCGCGGTCCTCCTCATACCGCACTAACGTCTTATCTGTCCAAGGCCTTGCAAGGAAATTTTCTTGAACAGTCTACTGTTTCACAGAAGAAGGGAAGAATCCATGCCATAGACACGCATCTTAGAGAAAGGTTGAGTTCATAATGATGCTTGCGTGGTGTATTGCGCCAGTGTTGGTCAATGATGATTTATTTAAGGTTCTCGCAGTTTGATTAAGAAATGCCATTTCATTGAAAACATGACATTTTCCAGGGATTCTATAGCGGCCTGACTGTCCAAACAGATGGTGATATCCCTTTTTCATATCACGTTATTTTTAAGCTATGACAACGCCTCTTTAATCGCGATGGTTTCTGCCTGAAAGACGCTACAGTGATCAGGGAGCTTCAAAGAGATAGCAATTTTGAGGTCTTTGGAATAGACACCTTCACCCACCTCTTCATTCGCCTGTGATGATACGCAGAGGATCATCCAACGTCTGCCTATCAGACATCCAGTCCGAGCTGGAATCGGAATTTTTTGATCGAGAATTTCTTCTCGAAGATAGCCTGGGGTATTAGGCGGTCAGTGTCGCTAAGTTGAATTCCTTGAGAAGGGTTGAGTGGCCACAGTCGGAGTGTTTTGAGTCTCAAGGCTGTGCTGGCTGCTATTTGTTTTCCGAATGATTCCAGTGGTGGAAGATGGAGGAGTGCATCTGACGGAGTACTTCTCAGTGCTCCGCTGATGCACATGCAGGCCAGTCTCTGTACTCGATTGAGTGCCTTGCAGTTGATAGTTTTGTTTAGTGCTATCAGAAGTGTCGGTCTGACAATCCAGTGCGTGGTTGTAAGCCCCATTTGCATCCAATGGCTTTTTTGCAGCTAAAAAGGGCAGAAGAGGCTTTCTTGACCCTATCTTGGATGTTGAGTTTCCACTTTAGCTTGTTATCAATCGTGAAACCCAGAAATTTCGTACTGTCAGTTAGTTGTGAGATAACGGCGCACAGCAATGGGGGATCAAACTGAGGGATTTTGTATCTTCTCGTGAAAAGTACAATCCCACAACCTTGGACGCAACAAAAAAAAAAGCAAAATCAACTTCTGACAGTGTTCAGAGTTTTACGCTTCATTCCCGTCAATCAGACATCTGCTTCAGTTGACATCCACAGGGAATGACAGGACAAGTAATGATGGGCAATACTTTGAGGGGTACTTCTACAAAGACCCAATAAAAATGAGCATACCATCGGTAATCATTTACTTAAAATTGTTTTGCGCTGACTGTGCACCTCAGCAGTAAACTGCCATTTGCCCTAATCTAAGCTGGGTCAAAAACAGAATTGATAGGTAGGTAGGTAGTAAGTTGTATTAATGCACTTAGGCGAAAGTAGGTCCTATGTACACTACCACGCCGCATAAGACGATGAGTCAGATATGAATAGCCACTGTGTCATGTAAGGTTAGAGACCCCAGTTGTGACCAATTGCCTTCCTTGATCTTTCTTTTGCATTGAGCTTCCAGTTTATTCTGCTGTCTAATATATGGCCAAAGCATTACGGAATACTGGTGCCATCTAGAATGAGGGGATCGAGAAGAGGAGTCTTCTAGTAAAAAGAACAGATTCGGTCTTCTGAGCATTAACACCCAGTTAAGTAGATTGAGACCATGTTGCAGTATATCCTTACGGCCTGACTGTCCAAACAGATGGTGGTACCCCTTATAGATGTTACGTTGTTTTTGAGCTATGACAACGTCTCAGCCGCTACAGAGATCAGGGAGCTTAAGAGAGATTGCAATACTGAGGTGTTCGGAATAGACAGTCGGCAGTCGGTGTCTTTGGAGAGAAAGTTGAATTCGTTCAGAATAGTAGAGTGGCCGATGTTGTGTTCGGACCACAGTCTGAATGTTCTGAGTCTCAAGGCTGTGCTGGCTGCTATTTGTTGCACCTGCACTGCACAAAATATTTTCTCGATTGTAGTAAGCTGTGGCGAATTTATTGAATTCAACCTCCTCGCGCGATGTGCTGCCATAACGAAGTATGCAGTAGAAGGCATTGCAATTTCTTGTGCATTTTTTTTATTTTTGGAAAAAAGTGCGCAACACGATGCATTTATGAATACAAATCCTGCCACAAGTTTGCAACAGGTCCGCTTTGTTGAAAAAGTTGTCATAAATGCAGCATGCAACGTGTTTGAGTGACGATAAAGAAAAAAGTGTGCACGAAAGACGAAGGAAAAGAGCGATGCTTTAAAATTAAACGAATTGGAAGTCAAGACGTGTTCCAAAAAAAGAGAAATTTCCTTACAGGATCAGGAGAACAGCGGGATGATGTTTTAGGAACCATTTTCAGATGAAGCAGCCTACTTTTCGGTTTTCCTCCAACACAACAAAAACCACTGCCAACTTGATCGCAGTGTGACTGTGGCTTAGCTTTTATGAACGCGTTACCAAGAGCTGTCATGGGTAGTCAATGCAGTTTATTTACATTTTTGAACGCCAAATCTTGCCACAGTTGGACGTTTATGAACTGGCCCATGCCAGCCTCCAAACAAGACTTATGTACGCAACTTGAATCGCGGAAGCTTCTCAATAATTAGATAGAATCACTGATGACTTGAGGAAGCCTGGTTAATCTTTGCACAATTGTTGTGCATGATATTTCTAAAGCAGTCGACAGAGTTTGCAATCAGGCGCTTTTGACAAAAACCACATGTCTTCTTCTACGGATTTCAGTCAGATTTCACGTCCGTCACCTCAGACGAATTCACGTGCATACGTGTAGCCAAATTGAAGCGGGCGGATCTGATTCAGGGAAAGCCTCAGTTTTTTGGTGTTGGTTTCCAAAAAATGATTTTATTACGGACCAACAACCACTCGGCTCCGGCCAAGAGTCTTCTACTTCGAGGAAGAGGACGAAGTCCGTCTTTAAGGAGACACAGACGAGTGGAGAGAGGCAACCTTCTGCGCGGTATAGGAGACAGCTACACAGATAAGACGGAGAAGATTTACATAACCAGTAGTGGATGGAGTAGAGTGGATTCTCTGACATAACCACTCGCAATTTCTTGCTGTAGCTTGTAGTCCTGCTTGCTTATAGTAGTAGTAGCAGTAGTACTTAAGGGAAAACCAGATAAAACCAAGCAACCACCGAGTGTTCTTCAGAAGTATTATGGTATTCATGGTCCTCTTTTGAGAACCATTCGGTCTCTATACACAAACTGTGACAGCTGTGTTCATGTTGACGGTGCTAAATGAAAACATTTCATCGTGGGCTTTGCCAAGGGTGCGTCTTATCACCTCTTCTTTTCCTTAGATGTATGGATTGAAGGTTCCAACGCAGACAAGGCGAGGAATGTTCCCATCTGGGCTGGACTTCTGGTAGCATTGGCATCGATTTCCTCGAGTACTTTTATTTAAACACCGGCAACACCTTTACCAGCAGACCAGATAATCGCACTAGCACGACCCTGCGAGAAGCTCTGGGTCCGGGTGGAGGCTCCCTTTTATGCAATGGGATCCAATCCATTGCTCTGGTACACCAACAATTTGTCCAAAGGGAACAATTCAGTGGCTTTTGGGATCGTTAATGAAGAATTTCAGGCAATCAATGGAATCGGTGCCATTGAAGGGATCACCTCCAACTCCGACGCATAGAGCACAGTGAGCCGCAAAACTGTGGGTACAGCATAAATGTGTCTGCGTTCTCAACAAACTTAAATTCAAATGGGATTCCAAAGCCAACATCGAAAGAGATTAGTAATGCACTTAAAACAAAAAAAAAAAATGATAATATCTCAAAAATTGAAGGTGCAGGGGGACGTAAAGCTAAAACTGAAGCGAAGTTTACATCACCAATAAGTGACCCTTCTAAACTTAGCTTGTGAATGGTCTTGACGTAGGTTGCTGCTTCTGAGATTGTTCCAGCAGTGAATTGACCAAACTACATTCAAAGTATTTTTTCTTCGAGTCTAGTATGCGTCTGTATCCTCACTTTTGCTGCTCACTGTATGTACGTAACCCAGTCGCGTTAGCTGAAGAATCTTGGTAGTTGGTTCACCCCGGACTGTAGCGCGACTCAGGACTCGACAAGTAGACTCATTTGAGTTCATCGATTTATCCCTATGACTGCTTTCGGACACAGAGCTATTTTTTTAGGTATTTTTAGCACTGCACTGGAGCACTCAGACTCTAAGCATTTACTCCAAGCACTCTATTGTACTACCAGGCAGCATCCTAGGTAGGCAAGTGGGCTGCGAGCGAAATCGCCAGCACACTTGTGATACCCATGCTACCACTGATCGAAAACTCCAGAGATAGTGTCGTTAATTTGATCCCAATGACAAATTGTAACTGGACCAGATTTGAAAACTGGATAAAGCGTATTAACTTAGCTTTCACTGGGATTCGATCCGGAAACTCCTCTAACCAAGTGGCAGGCACTCAACCAACTGCGCCATCTAGCTGTCACGCAGAGCTGTTAAGTTCAGTCTCGTTTTTTTTTTCGGCATTACACACGAATGCGGAACGTTCTCGACCCATAGTCATTCAAAGTCAATGTGAACTGGTTCCAATTCGTCCCTTGCTCCATCTACTCCTGAGATGTGTCTTCAGTTTGGACACTGACTTCGCACAGTAGGGGGAAATAACGCCACGGCAGCCACAATAACGAATGTATATTTAAGTATTTCTGCATCATAAATGGAATACCGAACAATTAATGGACGTTAATGTGCCTTCAATTCCACCCACCACCTGAAAGCTGAACGGAATGTCTTCGCCTTCTATTCACAATTTCGTCTCGGTGATCTGCTTTCCTCGTCTCAACGCGGTGCTTACTCTGTGCAGACGTTTGTAAACACTTTGCTCTGCAACCCCAACTATTGAAATCGAATGAATAAATCATCATCTTTTCATCGACGACGACGACGACAACAAACCGAACCAACCATCGGCGACACAAAAGAAACCCCCTTGTGGTATTCCACAAAACACTCTGATTCTTCTCAAAACTAAACTGAAAAGAAAATGAGAAAAAAAAACGCACCACGTAACAGTCATTGAATAAATAATAATCCACCATCAGAAGCTATAGAATTTGCCAGCAACAATGGTGGTCGCGGGGAGGCAGCAATCGTCCGATAATTGATTGTGGATAATTTATTTGATCGGTACCGCAAAATTAAGGCACTCTCCAAGTCACATCGATGTCAAGTCTAAATGTCGGTTAGACAATGCACCAGTCATCCGTCGCCAAAGAGCATCTAATTCAAACGCGCGGAGACGTCTCTCTCCAAGTCAAAGTTTCACTTTTCATTCAAACACAACTTTAAATGAATGAGTTCAAAGTTTGTCCCCCCCCCCCCTCCATCTGCTGTTGCCGTCGCCGCTGGTGGTCATCATCGTTTTAAATGAAATCCAACTCTTATCTCGTGCACTTGTGCGGTGATGAGCTCTCCCAAGTTCGTTGCCACAGTCAATCAGGGCGCACACAATAGATATGTTTGTGGCTTTATATCCGGCGACTGCATCCGAAATTGTTTATCCCAACCTCTGTGTCTGTGCGGTGATGAAAGCTGCTGATTGGTCGTCTGGTTTTATTAAAAACATGCTCTTTGCATTTCGCACAAAGATGAGCACAAACGGACCAGAATGTCATCTGCGGTTGAGGGGTTGTGAACCAACTTGTTCTCCAGCAGTCCCCCAGATGGCGAAACGAAAACGGAGACGAATCAAAATGGAAATGAAAACCAGATCAGCAGAATCAATTTTAATAATCATGAGCTCTGCGCTGCTCTGTGGCATGGGAGGGAGACTTTTTTCGGTTGTCTATTGAAACTTTGTTTACACATTATCTATTCAAGGAGGATCCCTCAAATTGGCACCCATTCATCAGCAGCGGCACCAGCACCTGGGGTGACCGAAAAAAGAGAAGTAGCAACTTCTCCAGAGAACAAGAAAGAACATTAGGGTGGCAGGCATCGGCATTGATTCATCTGTATATCCGTATCAATCAAGACTTTGACTTCGTTCTCCCATCCTCTTCGTTCCTTCTTTCGCCGCCACTTTGGAAGCTGCACAGCAGAGGTAGGTGCTCTCGAGTTGAAGTTCATTGAAGTGGCTCATGATGATTAATTGACTTGACAATATTATTTTATTTGGGATGAACCGATTGATAAATCGTCGTGCAAATGGCAACGGCTAGATTTTATCGGAAAACTTTTATTTAAACTTCGGGGAATCCCTCCCCCCACCGCCCACCCCCCATATCAGAGAAGATATCATCATCAATGTTAAATAAGGGCATTAGGTGCAGGACGAGCCCGCCATGTGTACCAGGCAATAACTCAAACGGATTGGTCACATTTTCAATCGAATCGGCCAGCCATTAGGGGAGCCCCAGAGAGGGGGGGAATATTAAATCCGATCCGAGTACCATTGTGATCAATGTTCGTTTTGAGGAAAAAGGGCAAATGGGAACGTTTCTTTCAATAAATGTGTCACACATCGCAACATATCGCAGGGCAGAGTCACGAATGTCACGAAAATGGAAAATAAGAATGATGGCACTCAATCAGATGTGTTCAACAAGAGGAGGACGGGTCATTTGAGATCAAGATTGAGGGAAGATTTGCGGAATGTATTTGCCCGTGTCAGAAATGTTAGACGAACGGCCCCCTCTGCCATTTTTTTTCCCCCCGGGCCGTCACTGACTTTGACATTGACTTTGGAATTGAAAAGGGTGACAAATCGTTCAATAAGCCAGTGTCATTGCGTTTTACGCCGGAATTGGTTTCGACTGGCGAAATTGGAAGCTGGCGTGGAGTTGTGGAACTTTGTTGTTAGGTGTACAGTGACACTCCGCTTAGCTGGAATCGCAATTAGTCACATTTTTTCACTTTAGCGGCATTTTTTTTTTTAGAGAACTTCACATTCAGTTAACCAAACAAATATAATGAGTGAAACATTTTGCGATTCAGGCCGAAATTAACTACAAGGCGGAGTGGAACACAAATGAACCCATTAACAATTCGACCATCCAAGTTAATACATGTTAGAGTGCAAGCCAGTGCAAGTCTCAATCGACTGCCATCAGATCTGCGAGTGTTTTTGCAGTCGTCAGAAGTGAGCGCCGGACGCTTCGACGATTAATTCTAGCATACAGATGGATCGAAGATAACAAAGATGGCACAGGCGAGGGCATTTTCTACTAATTGCTAGCCCTTCCCTCCATCAGAATCCTTGACTGTGACAGCATTTTTCAAGCGGATATCCTGGCAGCCAAGGAAGTGACCAGAATAATATCTAAGTTGGGAATATCACCGACTGATGGTTAAAACAACAATAAGGATGGCTATGATTGACAGTCTAGCGACCATTAATCCAGTCCGAGCTGGTCGCATGCTTCCGCGAAGAGCTTAAGGTTCTCAGCACACAGCACTCGATTATTCTGTGCTGGGTCACAGGCCATAGGGACATAGCCGACAATGAGGCAAAGGATGAACATGTCAGGAAAGGGCCGAAAGGACCACTTCTTGTGGATGTCAAGAAGGAAGTGGATGACAAAGTCAGACAAAGGTGGAACCCTCCTGTGACCACTCGTATAATATGGTCCAAGTTCAGTAAGGCAAAAACCGACAAGCACATTCAATGAGACAAAAAGTTGCTAGCTATGGTAGTTGGAGCAATAACTGGCCATAATCATCTGACGTACGTTCAATTTTCACCATCATCGTCTCAGTTGCCATTATGATTATGTTTAACTAGAGATAAAACCCGTAATTAATAATCACATTTATATGAAATTTTACATGAATGCACTAAAATAATAGTATTACTTGATAAATAAGTCAATTTATATATACAACCACAGCTTCACCCCGATACCGAGAATATATTGAACGCCCCCCGTATCATAAAATGAAAGTGCGATTAACCCATGAGGACGAAGAGGAAAAAGAGGATACTCCTAACTGCCTTTTCCACAGCCCCAGTCTCTGCTAATTGTGAGAACACTTCCTACAAGACCTTCAGGATCTAACAAGAATTTCTCTGTCTCTCTAACCCCCTATGTGCAGGCTTATTTTAGGATTTAAGGGTGACTGTACAACACACTGACATGGCGGGTACGAGGAACGATGCAACAATGGGCATCACATCCATCAGGAACTATGTGAGACGCGGATCAAAAAAAATTCTGCATGAATGAATGAATAAATGCTGCCAATGCAGTACCAATTCTTACATTTCCATCAAGCGAAATAATCTCTCTGGAATATTCTGCTATATTGGTAGGAATGCGCTAATTTTCAACTGAATTTCACTGTCCCGTATTGATTTCATTTAATTTTCTTAGCAAAATATCTCGTCCATCGTCTGCCACTGTACTTGTTAGTTCACGAACGAACTAGTTAAAAAAAGAGCATCTTTGCGTTACCGGTGGTTTATTTGAAGGCGACTTGAAAAATGTATGTTATTTATAACGATAATATGACGACCAACCGGCGAAAATCGCACAAGACCCAATCTCCTGAGCAGTGAACTAAGTAATGAACCAAGTGAACTAAAAGAGATTGAACAGAGCGATCTCCGGACTGAACTAAAATGCACAAGCCCGTTGTTCACCGTTTGAAGTGTTGAGGAATGATAAAACAAGAGCTGTGGCATGTTAAACTATTGCTTTATTTACATATATCAAAGCATGTTCCATATCCATATAACAAACTGTGAGCAATGCTTTTGAGACACTTAGTATCAAAATTAATCACCAGGATTTAGCTTCATATCGTCAATACATACGACTGTCCATGTGGCAGTCCTAATAGGTAATCAAGAGATCAGACTATCCGACATTTTTGGGTCGATAGACGGCCGATTTGACATGTAGTGCCTGTCTTCCACCTAGAATTGACTTTTTTGTTTATTGAGAAGATTTAGCTGTAACTTGAAGGTGGCTAAGGGAGTGTCTATGTTACAAGAGGTTTCATCATCTGGCAGTTTTGGGGCGGTTTTTAGAGGAGGTGGCTGTTGTTGCATTCCTGGGCCATAACAAGAGCAACGACACAGTCGATCACGAGGATTGTACAAGGACAGTGGACTTCAACATTTCGTGAATATAATTGTAGTATTGTAATGAGTGATATCAAATGAGGAGCTCTAGTAAATGAAATTGAGAGTACCGTGTTCAGTATTGGCCTTCCACACTCTACTCGTATATTTTTTTTTAAGAATTGTAAGAAGAAATTTAAGAAAATATATTTTTTTTTCGAACAACAGCGAAACATTGCCTATTCGGCTACTGTTGGTTATGTCTCCCGCAAATTAAGACATACGAGCGACGAATTTCGAGCTGTCCATGACATTTTCAGAGACACTCAAGATGCAGTGACATTATAAAGAGAAGTTCATCCCTTGGCCCGTCAAATTCGAATTGAAATCGTATCATTTCGACCTTTTACTAAGGGTGAAATAAAACAGAAAACAAACAAAAATGGTGTCGGATTTCTCAGCATTTTGATGTTTGTCTCGTTCGATATGTACTGAGAAGAGCCATTCCTCCGATGGTCAAAATCTGAATGCCGCTAGAGAGTGCCTTTGTGATGTGGAAAGGATGACGAGGTAGTTGGTGAGTCTTTCGTAGTTCTCTGTTTTTAAACGTAACATCTTGCAGTGGAGCAGTGGCCCGTGGCGTTGTGGGTATGTGCGTCGACTCCTACGCACTTGGACCTTGGACATGTTTAGGTTCGATTCCTGGTGCGACAAGAAATACTTTGCATGGCCCCACCTCTTTCGTGTCACTGACTGCTCAGACCTGGCCGTTCGGAGTCGGCATAAAACTGTAGGACCCTTCAAATCGCACGCACAACACGAGTGGTTGCTGGGAAGCTAGGCCCTGGCCCTCTACGGGCTGTGGAAAACTAGATAGCAAAAAAATTAGCCCAAGCGAGTGAAAAAATACCTCATCAACGACATTTTGTCTTTCAAAGACGATTTTTGACTGGATTTTGCTCCGTCGAACCCTTATCCTGCTAGTCTTGAAATGTAGGGTCAAGATAGCTGAGGGAAAGAGTTGATTCGTGCAACTGATATAACAGCATTCTGATGCCGACTCCGCCACTCCGTGACGAACAAGCTGGTTTCCGTAGTGAATCTTTCCGCGTCCACCATATATGTATACACAATTCGAACTATTTTTGAACAGTTTGTTGTGTGACAGTGACGACATACATATGCACATTACGAAAGGAGGACAACTGCATACCTAAATACACAACAATGCAATGGGATACTCTAATGCGAGACCCTAGACGACCTCGGCGGTACAAAAAGTATTCAGGTACGTGGAGAATCTGAGAACACTGGGAATGAAGGACAGCTGTTGAAAAGTGAATCACATTGCCATGAATTAAACAGGATGGCGCGTTGGAAAGGGAGGCCCTATCTAAGTCCCACAATTGGACACATGACATAAAAAAAGAAAGGAATGAAGCCAACGACAACAAGGATGGAAGGCAGACAGACAGTATCAGGCGCTTTAGTAGGAAGGAATAGTCATTCAAAGAAAGAAAGGGATCTTGGTTGGAAACCCTAAAGCACTGTACAAATGAGCCGCGAACTGCGAACGAATGCCACTGCCAATGAAATTTAGTTTGTAATATAATTAAGGTAACAAGCCCTGTAGGCCATGTACAGCGCACAGCAACACTGCTTCAGCTCGAAGAGTCTTCGACCTTGAACCAGTGGGAGAACGCTATAGAGGACACCCACGGAACCGATGGTGCACACACGTGGAGAAGGACATCAACCAACTTGGCGTGCGAAATTTCTCACGCCACTTTTGTGCGCCATCGGTTCCGTGGGAGTCCTCCATTGCGTTGTCCCACTGGTACAGAGTCGAAGGAGAAGCTTGAGGACCAGGTCCATCCCGAACTGTAGCGCCATTAGAAGAAGAACAAGCCCTTAATGACTGCTGTGAGAGTTCAACGCCATCTGTCAGAGAATTGACGATAAAATAATAAAGAGTTGTCCAATAGAGACTGCCGAACTTTGACAGTTGATAGCGGCCATATTGTTGAAGCTACATCTGTCAAATTGGCTGTCATTTATTCAGTCTGTTTTGCCAAATCACCAAGGACGGACATAGCGGCGTTCAACAACACGTACACATACTGAAAGTGTTTTATTAAAATGGAGGTTCTGTTCGCCCGCTTCACCAATTTTACGGTCGCCATAGGATTAGGCACATTTTTTGATGAATGAATACGTAAACTGACAAAATTGTCGAATTAGGAACGATACCAATCCACATGAGATCCAATAGCGTCCAATTCATCTCGAAAAAGTCAGTGTTTGGTGTTGATATTGGGCTGGCGGCGAGATTGGTTCATATTTCGACGTTGGCCAGGCCAGCATTGTCAACGGCGGTGGTTTAGATCGATGATTACCAACATCTTTTTGCTGGAATTGGATGATATGGACAAGAACGACATGTGGTTTCAACAGGACGGTGCTGCGTGCCACACAGCTGACGCCACATTGGAAATTCTGCATGAGCGACTCGAGGGCATAGTCATCTCACGTGGGGATGCCGCGAACTGACCACCGAGATCGTTCGATTTGACTGAAGTCTGAAGTCGTATGCTCCTTCGCCAGACAAGACTATTCATAGCCCGTGGTATGCAGTGGGCCGAGAGACTCAAGAACATCCATACGCCAGGATTCTCTCGAATATGCCACAAACCACAGCGGCCTTCAAAGCCAACAGAAAACATTCAGATTCAGTCTGATTTGTTCGCCAGGCTCATGGCAAATTTAACATTTCGGATGCGCGCCACGCAGAGAAGCCGCGGCGGACAAAAGAACGATGTATGAAAAATGTCGATGACAGATCGCACACACTTTGTTTTTGTGTGGAAGAGACAGAATGACGATGGATGGATGATACCTCTGATCAGACTGCTGACTGAACTCCAGTGAGAGTGCCGCTAATTTGATCCCAACGGCAAACGGTGCATGGACCAGATTTGAAAACCGGATAAAGCGTATTATCTTAGCTTTCACTGGGATTCGAACCGGGGACCCTTCTATCCAAGGGCAGGCACTCAACTAACTGCGTCATCCAGCTAAAAAAAAAGAAAGTGAATAAAGGTGCGTCTCAAAGCTAGAAGACCAGATTTCCACAGTTTAAGGAGGACGCCATATTTTCGTATCCCTTCTTGGACCTTCCTTTACAGCAGTCGTTGCGCAAAATTATCGTGAACTGAAGGCCGGAACGACGGTCAACGACACATTATCGACTGTCACGAGAGTACCTACTTCAACCACGTTTTCCGGAAGGAGATTATCGGATATCAAAATTGTGACGTTGGTCAGAAAGTGGCAAATGAAGGAAGTCTTTTTTCTTGTCGCTGCCAGCTAAATGCTAGATAATCAAAGTCTTTGATTTGTTTAGAAAATAATAATCTCTGCCAGCTAATATCAGCTGAGATAGCTATCAGAAGCCAAACAGATGTAGCCGCTTGTGGATTCTTTAAAAAAAGTACCTCAGTTTGAACACAACTCAGGAGTACACCATCTCCCTGCTGCTCCAGAATGCTCGTGTTTCTCAATTGAATGCAAACAGCGTAGAATCACACAATGCAAGACCTACATTAAACCTCCGCGTTGAGCAATTAAAATGGAATGTCTCCCCGCCCAGTCGT
The DNA here is from genome assembly GCA_907269125.1 of Eristalis pertinax. Taxonomy (NCBI): domain Eukaryota; kingdom Metazoa; phylum Arthropoda; class Insecta; order Diptera; family Syrphidae; genus Eristalis; species Eristalis pertinax. Next base: position 43,840,548 of record OU026145.1, on the reverse strand, counting down.
ATCAGTCGCATTACAAAAATTTCCCCGATAAGAAACATATCTGATAACTGAAATCATCAACCGAAATAACAACAAAGCATGACAATGAATTTCACAAGGGAGGGGGACGCAGAGATGTACGCCGGTGTACAAACACAACAGGTTTATCGCGGCCCCTGATAAAAATATGAATTACTTCCCCTTTCTTGAGATAATTGGTAAAAAGCTTTCACTAACATTTCGAGGTGGTGCGGGTTCGTTTTCTTACAAAAACCAAACACCTTCAGGTGTCTGAGGGCTTTAACTAACCTTGGCCGTTCAATACTGAAATGTGATAGTAACACTGACCTTATGATTGATATATAGAAGCGATTTACGTAAGCGTAAGCAAATATGTGCTCATCTGTGTGCGTGAGTTTGATTGGAAAGCTTCTGCGGAGTGTATGACAAATATTTTGAATCTGATATGGACGCACGGTGGGTAGGGTTATTTGACTGCGGTGAGTGACTAGTGAAGCTATGGAAAATGCTGAGCTGTCAGCAAAAATAATGGACGCCTTCACTGGATATGCTATCGCATACAGTAACGACATTTGTTGAACTACTAAAACTGGGTGCGAAGGCGTGATAATCATCTCCAAAGCGCCAATAGAAAGTGAGGAAGTTCACGATCAAAAGCATAGTAGGCGTAAGTTGCCCTATTTCTTCCTGTAACGCAAGTCATTTGGTGGATTACAGTGTGATCGGTGATAATGTGGTCACATAGACGGCTGTCAAATTCAAACAGCTCTGTTTTTCAATGCCCACGTGAAGCTGTCTTCAAATACGTGAGAAAACGTCAAATAAGTGGTGAAACAAGCTCAAAAATAAGTCTAAGAGAATAGGCGACGGAAGCATGTCTCGTACCCTGTGCCTGCAAGCAGTTGAACGGGGCACCGGGCTGATATGGTTCGCACTAGGGATGAGTCAACTCCAGTTGATAAACCGGGCCAAACCGAGTTGAACCGAGTTAAATGTGTGTCAAACCGAGTTGGCGAAACTAAAACGAATCGAATGTAATTGAACAGGTGACGTGAACACACAAAAGGGAGCACATTGCACATTCGCGTAAACAACTCAGTGGAGCACCAGTTGTGCGAGAGTTGCACAAGCGTCAAAACTGCGACCGATGCTCATCTACTCGGGCGATTAACCGCCTCCAAGCAACGCAGTGAACTGTTGTCTATTCGCAGATGACTAGCTGACTTATGCCAGCTCGATGTTGATATGTCTTTACATTATTGGATGTAATCTTCTTCTGAACAAATATACTGAGAACTAGATTTGGTACAATACAGTGGAGTGTTTCACGTACTAGCTGTTTAATACACAACAGAAGTCACCACTGATCGCCACGCGAAGGTTCGAAATGCAGACAGCGAACAAAATTCGTATCAATGCTTGAAAATCGATACTTATGTGGTTAAAGAGACCACCCCGAGGTGGATCAGCAGATCTGCAGCCAAATGTCGGAGCATAAGCAGCTCTACAAGCAGCTAATACGGCCGATGCTAACGCATGGCCTCCGAATATGGCGCACCATTTCCAAGACAAGCATGGAGCAGCTCCCCATATTCGAAAGGAAAATACCGCGAATAGAACCCGGTCTCATCTTCGGCAGGAACCGTCAAATGCACCACAGAAACAAGAAGCTTTACGATGAACCAGCATCATCCCCTTACAACAGTACACACTGACACTGTTCAGAAAGCAGCTTCTCGACATCGAAAACCATCCTAACGAGGCAATCACGAAACGAGCAGAACTTTCCAACGACATCTAACAACCAGCTGGATGGCTAAATCGAGGCTAAATCGGCTACCACCCCACCACCGCATGCCAAAAAGGGGTTTGAACAACCCGATGTAAGCACTGAGCGTTGTAGGATATACAAAATAAACACAAAAACGATACCAAATGTTTAACAATGTACATCAGTTGGACCCATATTGTTGAGCCAACACCCTAACCCTTAGTTTTAAGCCTAGTTGTAAGTCTCTAGGCTTTACTTTGTTCACAGTAAAAATTTTGAGTCGCTTTTAAATCGTGAACATTGTTTTTGGATTCCGATAGTGAGATTCTGTTTATCATGAGACGGCCTGAAGGTACGGGGTCTTCTTGCTCTTCTCGTTTCTTCTTTTTGTACATATAGAGGACCCGCGGTAGACCGGCTCCTGTCTTAATCGGCATCCCCTTCAATCCGGCAAGACTTAAGCTCATAACGTCTCTCGAGTGTACGTACTATTTATTTCGGATAATCTTAGTTAATGCGTGTTTAACCCTTAAGCCCACTGGTCCATTTCGAGCACACGCTCTCTTTGAACAAAAAGTTTGTCCAACAAAAAATATTGCGTTCAGCTATAGAAGCTAAACAGTATGCACTGGTTGCTGTGTGAATCCAACTGGATTTGAAAGCTTGGAATGCAGTTGAGTATGTGCCGGACGACGATACGCATTTTTTTGTAAATTTGCGATTTCTGATAAACCGGTCGAATCCGACTCCGAACAAATTATTTCCGTATTCGTCATTGTGTCTAGAAAGTGATGCAAGTGTTCAGTGGGATTTTTTGTTCGTGACCAATATGGCACGCTGGGCACTTACGCCATAAAATATATTTTTTTCTCATAGAAAACATAAGGACAGCGTATCTATGGCTAGATCATCAATGACCAATAAAACGTCGACAATCGGAATCGGGACCGGAAGCATTGTGCAATAAACAAACGAAGCGTCGTTATTTGTAACGCTGCACTCTTCACACAGATGTAGCGTAGGCGAACACGAGGGCCTTAAGGAACGACAATAATGGGTGTAGGTAGACTTCAGATTATGTCACAACTCACAACCGAACCAAAAGCAGACAGAAACATTGTCAAATTTCAAAGTTCTACGTGATTCTGAGACTTTAAGTAAGCAAAAGTGATCGAAACTTAACGAAACTGAGGAAAGGTCGATTGCTCTTCGCAGAAAAGAGTTAAAAATCCATTTTGGAGTTGTCCGTCGCCGATGATAAATCTATAAGACATTTTTGTTTTGAGTTTTGAGTTTTTTGATTGAGTTTTTAAAATAATATCATGCACGTGTGTGTAAGTTTATACAAATTTATTTAGTTATTTAGAATGCCGGGTAAAATTGATATTCTCAACGAAGAAGAGTGGGCATCACACGTGAATCAACAAGCAAAGCCGGCGATTTTTTTCGGAGACGATAGTGACATAGATCCGAACATTAAAACTGTTCTACGAATGAATCGCGATGATGACGATGACGACTTTGCTGTGCCCTCAAGACAATGGACACGCAAATCTTGCAACTTCCGCTGACGAAGCAGATGTTGAAGTGACTGCTTAAGAAAGTGCCACTGTAACTAATGAATAGGTTGAAATTCCATCATGTTCAGTTGATGATGTGCTGGGCCCAATATGCGGCAATGTTCAATGAAAATGTGGTCGCCCGTTGAATTTTGGAATTGGAGATCCAAGCCAAGCGGGGTCGAATGAATGTTGCTCATTTGCCACGGAAGGATGTACGGCTAGACACAAGTTCATCTGTGCATCACCAGTGAGAGGAACTGTTTTATGGAATTTCACACAACCTGAGATGCGACGCCCATGCTTTGATACCAATTGTTTCGATTATTTTCAATAAAAAAATGCCCCATACAAATATGTACGTCTTTTCAATCCTTTTGTCAGAAATGCCCAGCGTGCCCAAAATTGCACGCACGTCCTGAAGTCAGTTGTCACATACCTAGGTGAATTACCATGCCATTTTCTACATAGAAACATAGCCATTTTGACTATCATTTCTTACTTAAAAAATGTGACCCGGTAAGTGCAACAACCTCGATTATTGCAACTGCATTAATTTCTATTAGTTGGGTAAATCGAGATTTGTACGTAAATTTATTCAAGACAAGCCATAAAAATCTACCACAGTATAGCGACATCGGAGAGGTGTCATTTTAGATCTCGCGCTAATCTTGACGAAGAAGTTATTTAATGCACCGCGATACACATGCGTACAGTGCGTGGAAATTGTACAAAATGTTGGTAGGTAGCAACCAACAACATTTTAGATCACCACCATCAAGATCCAACGTCCGAAAGCCTACAATTTCACGTGATTTGTGTTACCCGGCGTTATTTAAAATACGTTGTACTCGCTGTCAGTGCACGTATATACTTATAGGAAGTACAAGTGTACCCATCTATCCATTTTCGACTAATTACATGCGTATTTGTGGTGACAGGGTAGGTACGTACATGGGTGCATTCGCAGAGCAGATGGTGCACTGATTCTATTGGGGCGACAAAGTACAGCATGTAGTACACAGGCCCCGTGCACAAATTCCAGTTTTAACGTGGAGGCTCAAATTCCAGTTTCTCTCCCATTTTTCATTCAATTCCCACACTCCTCGATATACATACTTTCCTCAATCGAATTTAATGAGGGGCACTGCATTAAAGCGATCAGTTGTAAGCTTCTCGAAATCGAAACAATCAAGACCATCAAAACATGACCGATTTGACTGCCATCTGTAGTAAACAAAGTCCCCCCACAAGAACTTTATCAAAACAAAATTAAAAAAAATCAATCAGTTTCCACAAGCGAATTAGCATTTCATTTCACATTTCGTCGATTGTTCTCATCAAAGGCGCTAAATACGTGTACACATCTGCATCTGATGAGGTCTCAAGGCGATAACCAAGAGCAATTAGCACCGTTTCGTTCATTAACCAGCAGCGGCTAGGCAATCAAAACACCGCGAGGGAGTGGAATTTTCTTCCAATCAAAACAGAACAAAAGGAATGTTCACTCCATTCCGTATGTAGACCATAAAGCAGTCAAGTCACTCGCTCGGCTCGTTGTATCATTAATCCTATAAAGTGAAACCAAAACGAAACCGATAGCACAGAGGTGCAATAAATGAACTTATGACGGCAGCGAAGAATTAGAGCCTCTTGGCCCAGACGAGTGCATTTATCGATTCGATATTTCGATGTGCTCGCCAGGGGTAATCGATACCCATCGACTGCGACATCCGAGACTCGAGTGTGTCTCTCTCGTTGAACACGACGCAATACAAACATTATGAGTTATCCTAGAAATAAATTGATTTTTGCTTCTCCACTGAACGAACATGTCATGCAAAGTGCAAACGCATATCTAAATCGAATCTTGCAATCACTCATTCGACACTTCTATTCGATTCAAAATGGGACAAAAATATGCACAGAAAGATGGCACACGGAAGCAGAAGCAGGAGCTGGGATAAATAAATTCACTCACGTCCTGCAAACAATCAGTCAGTGAGTCAGAAATCAATTACGTTCCGGTGCTCCTCTGTCATTGCATGCAGATGACCAGAATCACTCATGCGATCGCACGAAACGAAATCTCCGCACACACAGATCCACCGAATTGCTTTGTATCTCATTTGTCAACATAATACAAATGTAAACAGGACGGACGAATAGAAGGCGGGGAAAAAAACACACAACGAAACCGAAGGTTAAAAGCAAAGCATGACAAATATCAAAACAGTGACGTGTGGGGTGTGGGCCACCCACTCGTCGCAGTCGATGGCCATCGTAACTGGCGCGGCGGCTCCCAACGACTACCGACTGTGCAAATATCATATAACACACAACTGGACAATCCCCCTGTGCACTGGTATCCTTTGCAGGACATTGTTGCCCTTCGATAAGTGTGTTGCACACAGTTTTCTGTCTACATGGGCAAATACGAGTATTTCCATTCCCCCATTCCGGCACATTCCTCGTTCTGCTGTTTTTCGGACGTCTTTTGCGCAAAAAACGTTCCCCATTTGCTGTGCGGGGGCTTTCAACATCCCCGCCGTCCTTGTCCGTCGCAAATGCACATTCGAATTCGAAGTCATAACGTCTGCCCAGTGGCCACCCAGCCAACCAAAGCGAAATTGAAAATACCTCGAACTAATGATCGAGCGCGGTGCGTTTTAAAAAAAAAAAAACTTTTGCGTTTACGTAAGTGGAACACACACAAGTGTGGAGGAACTTTCCTCCGGACACAATCATCGAACGAACGAGCGGTCTATCCTTCCAATTGAACACATCCCAGCTTGCACTTTTGCGCCAGTTCAATTATTTACAAACCAAACTTTTAACTGCCACCCAACCGGAGGGGAAACCCGTCTCCCTAATCGACCGCCAAACTCGGGTACTTTGCAACAAATTCGACGAAAAATAAGAAAATTTTAAAAACAAATTGACTGACGTCAAGTGGTTCCGAAAAAAAATGTCCCGAAAAAAGAACGAAAACAAACAGAAGCACTGTACAATTGAAGCGAAAACGTTTCCACCGAACAAAGGGTAGACTATGACTAACTAAGTCAGCCCGTGATAAGTAACGCGAAACACCTTCGATACTCAAGATAAAATTCTACCAACGGACGGAGCGCGTGGTGGTGGTGGGCACTTGTGCCTGTGTGACGGTCTCGAATGGAACTGATATAATTTTAGTACTAGACATGTCAAGTGCTTGCGGTCGCGGCTCTCTTCGGCTTATTGTTGTATCGTCTCGTCTCGTCTCGTCTCGTCGGTCGTCGGACGCGTCGGATACGTTACTCTTTTGTTGAGGCTCTCAATTCTTTGGAAATTCCACTGAACGACCCGCTCTCCAATTAGTGCTAGGGGGTGCTTCGCTATGCGTTCGTGATTGACGATGTCTTAATTAAGAATAGCATAACAGTAGCTGGGGAAAGTATTCCGCCAAATTGAACATTAACGGTGCCGGACATTGGAATTCACTGAAAGTGATGGCGGTTCAAGGGATAGACGCTGTGGTGTCTTGTAACGCGATTATAATTGCATTAGTTGGCAAAACAGTGAGAATAAGTAAAATTGAAATTTTTTTTACTAAAATATGGCATATATTCGTCGTCAACGATATGTGCTAACAAATCGAATTTAACAACAAACAGACTTCAAAGCTGTCAAGCTATAGAGCTGTAACTCAAGTTCGTTTGAAAAGAGCTCCAATGTCTGAAGAGTGCTTGACGCAAGAAGTAGCTTTGTCAGAAAACAATTCTTTGAGGCGAACTTGTACACTTTTTTGGATGGTTTCTATACTAGTCGACTATACTCGTGTCGTAAGCACTCGTGTTTATCAACGAATGACAGATGGACGCCATCAGTTTTAAAGATGGCGTCCATCTGTCATTGGTTGCTAAACACGTAGCTGTCAGACAGTGAGGAAGATTTTGAGTAATTTTGTGTTGGCAGCTGTTGACAGCCGTCAAAAAATCATGTTTGCTTTCAACCATGAAGAAACAGTGATTGGATCAATTTTAAGACGTGTGAGGAGATCAAATTGAAATTGCATGCCATTTATAAGGTTAAATGCATTCAAGTGTGGCGAGCGCCCGATCCGTGAAGTGACCACTGAGGATAGGATATGGTTAACAAAGTCCACGATCATGACATTCTAGACATGTCAATTGAACACATAAAGGGTCTTCCAGTAGGAAATTCGGCACTTGACAGTTGTTAGCGGCCACATTGTTGCAGCTACATCTGTCAAATTGGCTGTCATTTATTCAGACTGTTTTGCCAAATCAACGGGGGTGGACATAGCCGCGTTCAACAGCGCTTGTAAATAATAAAATTGTTTTGTTAAAATGGGTGTTCTGTTATGACGCTTCGCCCATTTTACAGTCGCCATAAGATGGGGCCCATTTCTGGATAAATGTGTACGTCAACCAACAAAACTGTCGCATTTGGGACGATGCCAACCCACATGAGATCCAAGAGTGCCCAATTCATCTCGAAAAAAACAGTGTTTGGTGTTGATATTGGACTGGCGGCGTCATCGGTTCATATTTCTACGTTGGCCAGGCCATCACCGTCAACGGCGAGTGCGATGGTTAACGTCGATGATTACCAACATCTTGTGGCCCGAATTGGATGATATGGACACCATCGGCATGTGGTTTCAACAGGCGCATGGTCATCTCACGTGGAGGCCACCGCCATCGTTCGATTTGACTGAAGTCTGAAGTCGTACGCTCGTTCGTGGGACTGGTCTATGCATAACCCGCAGAGCTCTCCAACTCCTACCCGAGCACCTAACCCCAACTCCTGCGGACTACATCACATCCACCATAGTCTTTGGTAACGCGGCACAGTGCCGATTTCCATCTAGAGAGGACTGAAAAATCCAATCACTCGTCTCAGAATACCAATTTCTGATCTACACAGACGGATCTAACCTAGACCACGGTGTAGGCTCAGTGGTCTTCTCGGCGGACTTTAATATCTCGAACTCTTACCGCCTCCCAGATCACTCGAGTATCTTCCCGGCTGAAGTACTAGCGATCAGAGAAGCATGTAAACTCCTCAGATGTAGCTGCCCTTATGGTCATGCATCGACAGCTAAGCACCCTAAGAGCCATCTTCTCAGTATACACTTCCTCTAAATTGGTGCGTCAGTGTAAGGAGAAGCTCAAGGAAACCAGTAGATGTACTATTACTCTCCTCTCAGTTCCAGGCCACAGCAACATAGAGGGAAATGAGATTTCCGACGAACTGGCCAAGCAAGGAGCTTCCGGCAACGCCCCACTGAGTTGGTAGGCCCTCCAATCAACCAACTAAAACACGCCATCTATCAACACTTCCTGTCCTAAGGTGGACTAGGTCATCCAAGTACAAAGTCTCTAGGAAAACCTGGCACTCATACACTAAAAGAAGGACGGATGACATCCTCAAAAGAAATCGCTAGAGTCGTGGCTGTAAGCACGGGACACTGGCCTATAGGCATCCACGCTGCTAGACTCGGAATACGGCTCAACCCACACTGTCGCAGTTGCCTCGACACCCACTCAGAGGAAAGTTTGTCTCACTTTTTCTATGACTGTCCGGCACTATCTAAACAAAGATATATCGCGTTCGCGAAGCCCTTCCTAAGTGACATCTGCGAGATCGCCAGCCAACCTCAAAGCCAACAAAACTCATGGCATCGGCCAAATTCAGCCGGATTTAAGTGCCAGAGTCATGGAAAATTTGACGTTTCGAATGCGCGCCACCCAGAGAAGCCGCGGCAGACATTTGAACGATGTTATATTCCATACCATAATGGCATCGATAGGCCTTTCAAACAAATAAAAAATGTCGATGACAGCTCACACACACTTTGTTTTGTTTAAATCTAAAGATAGGAAGCGTTTAATGGAAGCTATTGGGTGTCAGATGAACAAAAAACGACATCGCAAGACAACGTGAAAACACCCTTTGGACGAAACATGGATCCATCATTACATGCGAGATAATCAAAGAGGACTCCAAACATTGCACTCATCCGGCAAACATGTCCCAAAGATGGCGAGGACGAACCACTTTGCGGAGTTCGCTTGGACCAAACACATTGAGGTGTTTGACGAAGGTGTAGTGGTCTATTAGTACGCCTGCGGTCTTTTCTGTCAAGAGATGACAATAATGTCGTGGAGCATGCACTTGGCTTGTCTACTTCCTGTACAGTCATGCCGCCTCCGATTGTGCTCTCGAGAGGCCTAACCATCGATGGAAGCCCTAACCAAGAACGAAGGTAGTCCCAACGCAGGTTCGGGTCGTAAGTGTACCTCCTCTGATCATTTCTCTCTTGCAAGTTCATCGGCGATCTCATTTCCCGTGAGTATTAACCAATTTAGACTACCGATCAAATTCAGAGAAGACTCGCAATCCTGAAGTTGTTAAAGGGTTGACCTTAGATGGAAGAATGGGGGTTTTTTGTTCGATAAACTTACTTAAGGTGGCGCTACAGTCCGGGGTGGACCTGGGCCTCAACCAACAAGCGTCTCCAGCCAGCTCGATCTTTAGCTAGCTGTCTCCAGTTTCGCACGCATAGTTGGTTGAGGTCCCTTTCCACTTGCGTGCGCCACCTGAGTCGCGGTCTTCCTCTACTGCGCCGTCCCTCGGGGGTGGATTCGAAGACTTTTCGGGCCGGAGTATTGGTTTCCATCCGCTCTACATGACCTAGCCATCTCAGTCTTTGGATCTTCACTCTTCTGGCTAAGTCGATGTCGCTGAACAGCCCGTATAGTTCGTCATTATATCTCCTCCTCCACTCACCGTCTATGCAGACGGGACCGAAAATCACACGAAGAATTTTCCTCTCGAAGCAACCAAGGGCAGCTTCATCCGCTTTTGACAAAGTCCATGCCTCCGCGCCATATAGCAGGACTGGGACGATTAAGGTCTTGTAGAGCGTTATCTTGGTTGTTCGAGAGAGGGCTTTGTTTACCAGTTGCTTTCTTAGCCCAAAGAAGCAGGTACTGGTTGTAGTTCACCAGAGATCAACTTGCCAAACTTATAAGTGCGACCTCTTGTCCTAGGGGTTACAAAAAAGGAACTGGCCCTCCAGGTTGGGGGTTGTGCCGTCGACGCACATACCCACAACGCCCCACACTCCCCCACGATAAAACTATAATTTTAAAAAAAAAACGTTGTCCACGACAACGTCAACCGTACTCTCCTAAGTCTTTATTGTACTAAAGTAGAAACATTTTGGAAAATAATGAGCACATTTATCGAAAGCGATTGCCACTTTTGTTGCTGATGTCAAAAATCAGGTGGTGTGTGTGCTCAGGTTTATCAGCTTACACATTTTTCAAATCCACTTTTCCATTCTTCGGGCCATCACGTTCTTGTGATCTTGTTCATATTCAAGTGCATTTTCAAGCAATCCCTGCAATGGACTGTCACATGTCATACTCTTGTCATAGCGGCGCGTCCAGTATTTTCTTATGAATGATGGAGGGCAACAAACATGACTTTGTTTTCCTTTGCCATTCGTTAGGTAATCAAAAAAATTCTCGCACGAAATTCAATCACATTTGTCGGCACTTATGACGAAACATTTAACATAAGCACGTATTACACTGCGCTGTGGGGTAGAAGTACCAGCGAACTGAAACTAGTACAAAGGTCCGGATAGCCCTATGCCGCTTTAATTGTATCAAATTGGGTCGTATGTAAGAACCCATCAATTCAGTAAGCAATCTCAGTTTTAGTAGCTTCTGTCTCTCGTTTGCAAAAATAAAATGTGACTAAGATTGTACTAGCTGGCGCAAAATGAATCATCCTATCGGAAGATGTTATAATTTTTGCAAATGGCGTCGTACATCAATCATATTTGACATTTGCAAACCGACAAGCGAATGGAGCGCTATAATCCGCAAGAGTATCAACAATCATCTCAACAACGAAGAGGACGAATCTCCAAAGACTCATATGTGTATCCCGGGTGTCTCTGCCTGGTCTGGCGTCAGCTGAATCGGATAAGCAAGTATTCCAAGACCTTTTTATACAAATGCGAGGCAGAGCGGTTGCGAAGTGAAACAAATCCTTTGATTGTCTCGAAATGTAGACACTGGCTTCCCTCGCACGCCCAGAATATTGACACATACTTGGAGTGATGACTCAAGGTCTCTAAATATGTTCAAATTATGTACAGTGCCATCTAGTGGCATTTTTTTCAAATCATAGGTTATTTGACAGAATGTCAGTATCATACTTCCACGGAACGAAATAAGTCGTTTTACGCTTAAACAACGGTTAAGAAATATTGAAAACTTATTTCCAAAGTGAGTGCTGTCCAAACAGAGCGTTTTTTTAAAAGATGAAATTTTGGCCGAAATGGAACACCCACCGCGACTGCTGTACGCAAGTTTGTGAACAAAGTTCGTGAGGCTGGTATGCTAGTGGACAACACTCGTGGTCCCCGTAATCGATGAGAATGTTGTTGCTGCGGCCTGCTTCGGAAATGAGGCTGGGAACAACAGAGCCATGCAACAGGCACACAGCGTATGCGACAATCCATCTTTTGCACACCAAACTCCCAAATTGTATTATCAGCCGTCTTGGCGATGTCAATTGGCCACCTCGGAGCTGCCATTTGACGTCTTTTTTTGTGGGGAACCGTAAAGGACCAACAAATCCACGCACCTTAAAGAAAAATTTCACAGCTCTTGGAAAACTTTTCGCAGCCAGTGTCTTTCGCACACTCGCACCACTAATTATGAAGTCTATAATTAATCCACTGGCACAACAGGTGAGTTTCGGTTTTCAGCCACAATACTGCTTATCACCCCCCAAGTGGATGCCATTTATGTGCACAGTGATAAACATTATACCCTTTTATCAAGCGCCTCATAACAGGTGGTTCGCCAGAAGTATACGTGAGCCAACGTACACGCAAAGGTGTCAGCCGCATTAAGCGACAAGGAATGCTCGGGAATGGGTGGTTGGTTGGTTGGTTCGTTGGTTGGGTGAGTGTGTGTGTATATCCATTCAGCGCGAGCGAAAATTGTGCAATGATAAGCAAATATTGATAAACCGATTATTCTCCAACACAGCCGGAGCTCCCACTAGCGCGCACACACACACTTCAACCATCATTCAATCGCAACAATGAATCGGTAAAGGGGTTGATGATTTCCCAAGAGTAATTATGTGTGCACAACAGGTAGAGAGTAGAGGCTCTGCTTCAGGCAGCAGCAGCAACGGCGGCGTGTGACCTATTTTTATGCCTTCTCTTTGCCAGGGTATCTGGTTGCCGCAAAAAAAAACCTCATCTTTGGTTACAGAGATATTTATTCCATCCATCAATCGAAGGCATCTGACAAATGGTTCATAGACTTTCCTTCAACGCGTGAATTCGATACGGGAAAAGTGCGTTCGATTGATTCGCCATGAAAGGACGCCGCGCCGCACTTTGATTCGGTCACGGGAAATGAGCACTCGACGAAACTATGCCACAATGATGCTCAGAAATTCTGGACAACGGGTCGGTTTCTTCCACGCAGGTTGGGATTGATTTCCATCGACATTTCCGCTCCGATCGCAAAGCGAACGGCGAGCTGATGCACGACTGATCACTGAGGTCCGGCCACGGAGATATTCTCTCTTTAAATAAAAAAAGTGACACCCACACACCACCATCGGAACTGAATCAATATTTTGTTTGCATTTATTTTCGTGCGAGCGACGGCAAAAGCTCCGCATCGATTTGTGTACTCGACTGACATCACACGTCGATGATATCATAGCCGCTGCCAGATTGTGCCCGCGCTGGACTGAGCAATGGCCTTAAAAAGTGATTAATCGTTGACAAATTTCGTGTAAAAAGACCTACTAAATGGAGACTTAGTGTCCACAGCCTTTTAAATTTATTGCTCTCGTTATCGCTGGGCAACATGAGCTCGAGATGTTCGCTGTCGATGATAAGCTCTGCGAATGGGTTTGTAGATCACGCGGAACGGATGAAATGACACAATCTTTCGCGTGCACTACAGAACAGAACATGAAAAGTTAAACAGAAAATCTTTTGCTTGAAGAACGCAGCGAGGAATGGAACGACAATGAAGCGACTCACAGAAGGCCGAGTGACTGGAAATGCTTAGGAAGAAATATCAGTTTTGTCGCAGACCTTAAGAAAATCACACGCGTGGGATAATTTCCGTTGCAACGAGAATCGCTTCATCGTCGTCGGGTGAAGATTGCATTCCCAGGCAGACCGGGTATCACTCGAATTGAGCGTGCTACTACTCTCAGCCAACGTAGACAGTTTATGTCAAAATCGTATGAAAAGTAGACCAATTTTCAAGGTGCTCCCGATTGCTTCGGGGGTCTTAAACTACGTAGAAAGCGATTCATTTCGCTTCCGCTTAAGCCAGTGGCAGAGAACAAAACTTATCGAAACTGAACGAAGCGGGTATTATAGTCACAACGTATCAACATCCGCTGAATTGCTTAGGTTGACTGAAGTTTAGATGCGTCCAGCATGGTTGACCCTTTACATTTTTATGTCACCTCCGGATGGCAACATTTAATGACTAGGTACACACAGTTGTACTCTGTGACCATCGGAAGCAACTCGAGAATGTTGGTGCACTGAATTTCAACTGAATTCTGTCCGGAATCGAACCCCCACCCGTCAGTGCAACTCTTTTACACCCCGAGGGCCACACTCAGAGAACACTTGCCGTGGACTAGCGTATAGGATGATAATGAATCGTGCTCTGATCTTTGAATCGTCCGAATAGAAGGGAATGGTTCAAACAGTTTCTGTATATAACATGCTATTTCGGGATATACTATGTAGATTCGATTACGGTGGTACAAGTTGTTTGTTTTCGACAATTTGCTGCTAATTACCGGCTTGGGGGGCATGGACATGACGCTTAAGATGGCTAGGTCAAGTAGAGTGTAGGGACACAACTCCGACCTGAAGAGCCTTCGAATTCGAGCCAGTGGGGCAACCCAACAGAGGGCGTCCTCAACCAATTTGGTGTGCGCAACTGGAGGCAGCTGGCGAAAGGTCGTGCTGGCTGGAGAGACTTGTCGGTTGAGGCCCTGGCTTGTAGCGCCAAACATAGAAGAAGAAGATTACCCGCTTATGAAGCCCAGCTGGAATCACAACATAGAGCCGCCCGGGCGAGAAGATAAAACTGTAGGCAAACCATTGGCCACAAATAAGATTTGATATCCTCAGCCTCACATTACTGACTTCCTCTACATATATAATCGTCATTCGATCATCAAAAGTGTGACGTAGTTGTCTACAGATCTGAACGCAGCTATTAACTACAATAGCTTAAGGAAGTTCCAAGGAGAAGCATGCATAAGCACGCTTCGTACATGCTTAGAACAACTCACTGAGATGGACTTGATATTATAATTTCTGATATCGCTTAATCGATAAATAGCAACGAACGCTCGCAATCGTACTCATGTCTGTCTTCACTGACACAGCAGATTTGCGCACATCTTCCTTATAGATAACACTACTTGTTGCTATTGTCGATGGAGTGGAAGGATTTACAAATCTACAGACGTTGCTACAGCGAAGCAGAGAGTTGCTAATCGTTTCTCTTTTTTATCTCCCTGACCACTATAGTCAGGCGTCTACAGATCCAACACCAAAGGGAGCTGGGCCACGTAGAAGCATAGACAACTTAGCTCCGGCCCGAGGAGTCTTCGAACTTATTAGACAACGCAACAGAGAACGCGCGCGTCTAAGGTGGCGTATCCAAGTGGAGAAGAGCCTCAACCAACATGGTGTGTGAATCTGAAGGCAGCTAGCCAGATATCGCTCTAACTGGAAAGGATTGTTGGTCGAGGACCGAATTATAGCGCTACACGAAGAATAAAACCACTATAGTGTCTTTCCAGCAGAGAATGGGTGCCTTCGTTAATGTCAGACTCAGCGTTGCCGATGTGGCACGATCGTGACATTATGGAACTTTGAGCATGACACTCTGGTAAGAAATTTAAAAATGAACATATTCACATCAACGTTCATAAAACAAGCGCTACATCGCTTACATCTTCCTTCCGAAAGAGTTGAACGCTCGTTAAGTTTCAATGAATATGTGTAAATGGTGTTTTTTTTTCGATGATTAATTTAATTTGTTAATTGATATATGTTTCTATAACATTTTCTAATTAAGTGCAAGTCATGAAGTCGATTAAAATGCACAAAAACGTAACGTACATTTTGGTATATTCCTGCACTTTGAAAAATATGTGTTCAAATCGGACTAACGTAGGCCGTAAACGCTATAGATCTAATGCGCCCCCCTTTTGACGCCCTTGTGCTCTCTTACGACTTCTCCTCACATACAATTCTTATTTGCAGAGTTGTATTGAGGATTATGTACTCCTCATAGGTGGGAGAGATTTATTCTAGAGTATTCTTCCTAAGCCAGTTTCCTTTAGGAATCTGAGAATAAGATATGATTCTAGTAACCTACTTTCTTCCTCTGATAGTAGGTGCCCAGATTTCTTTGTTTTTTTGTGGCAAGAGCCTCGCAGAATCCCAATATGTGTTCTGGAATTTCATTATATTCTCCACAGAATTTGCAGAACCCTTCTTCTGATACCCTTAGTTCCCTGAAGTGCTCCCTGAGTCTGCAGTGCCCTGTTAGGAAATCAGTTAGGATATGAAGATTGTTCTTGCTCATTTTGATACATGTCTCAAACCTCTTTCGGTGATACTGACCTAAGAGTTTCTTGGTCTGCTTCATGTTTCGGCTCGGTTCCTTATTGTGCAATGCAAGTAACCACGCAGCCAAAATAAAGAAACTGCAAGAAAGCAGCGAGATTTCGTTTAAGAGACCACTTGAGACATTGGTTGTGAATTCAATAAAGAATTGAAGAGCACCCGATTGGGTAAGAACTCCTAATTTGATACAGCAATAAAAAATCGGTCTGATACATGAAATGTAATGTCGAGACATACAGCCGTTGACAACTAATTAGAAACGATATTTTTAACTAAAGAGGTCATTTTAATTTTTATTCTTAAATTATCATTGGAACTTAAAAAGACAAAAAAACACAATTCATTCAGTTTCTTTTTGGAAAATATGGTTTTGGAGATGTTTTTGCTCTAAAACTCCATATCGAACTATGACAACTAATTAGAAACGCTGGAAAAATGATAACAAAAATGTAAGATAATCTTTACAAATAATGTCGAAACTTACTATAGTGTCTTATTATGACTAGTACTTAGTCGGAAAGCCCCTTTGCTTCAACACAGCTCCGCAACGATTCTGCATCGACCTGATTAAGCCTCGGCATCTCTACACTGGAATCGCGTACCACGCTTCCTTCACCTTTTCGTACAAAACATCCAAATTGGAAATGTTTTGAGTACTGACGGCATTCTTAACATCACTCCAAAGGTGTTCTATAGGACTTAGGTCTGGACTTTGTGATGGCCAGTCAAGTAGACGCATGGAGTTTTGGTCAAAAAATGCTTTTGTGAGCTTTGCGGTATGTTTAGGGTCATTATCTTGCTGGAATGACCAAATAACCGGCATATTTTCCACCGCCCATGGTAGCATTACAATTGTCAATATGTCAACGTACTGCTCTCTATTCATTGTTCCTACAATACGATGAATTGGTCCAACGCCGTTCTACGAAAATCATCCCCAAATAAAAATTTAACCGCCGCCATGCTGGAGAGGTGTACCTGGGATCGAGTTCTTTGCCTTTTGGTCGTCGGACGTACCTTCTACCATCCGGACCAAACTTATTTATCTTTGTCTCATCAGTCCATAGTACAGATTTCCATTCATTTGCGTCCAAGCAGCATGGGTTTTGGCAGAGTCAATACAACGTTTTCTTTGTGCCAATTTGAACATCGGTTTCATTCGCGCTAGTCTTCCGTGAAGTCCGGCTTCCGTCAAACGACGAGCAACAGTCCTCTTAGACACATTGATACCCGTTTCATCCATTACTTCACGCTGGATTGCTTTGGCACTTTTTTTTGGATCCGCTTTTGATAGCCGGGCAATTTTTCTGTCAATGTACTGTGTAGTTTTGCGGGGTCTTTTTTTGCGAGGAACATTTTCCGTGGTGCCATATTTACGAAAATGGGAAATTGCACCAAATACCATCTTCTTGGAACAGTTTAACTGCGTTGCAATGCGTTCATATGACTGACCCGCTTTGTTTAGCTCAACAACAGCCTTCCGCGTTTCAGGTGTACAGCTCTTTCCTTTACCCATTTCTATCTTCTTCTTTTTTAATTTAAATATATTAATTTTTTTTATTTTTGTAATGTAAGCCAGTGCTATCTTACCAAAATATTTGAGAAAAACTTTTAAATATTTATGTATTTTAGGTAATACAGAGTCGTTTCTAATTAGTTGTCAACTCAAGAACTCCAATTGATCAACTAAAACATGACTGTTATGCAAACCGTACAATCTGGCAAAATGGGAATGCATATTTTTTAAAGGGGCATAAAAACAGAAGTAACCCTTGCAAAAAGTTTACCGTTATGTTATTAACAGTAATCGGAATATGAGTAAACGCTACAATGCTGGTATCGTTTCTAATTAGTTGTCAACGGCTGTATATGCGTTGAACATTGCAATTTATGGGAATTGTCAAATGGTTATCTAGTTTGGGTTGTCCTTATTTGTTTCCAAAACAAAAAAACTGCATGACGATTACAAATACAATTGCATCAAAGTACTTCACAACCGAACAACGTCCAACGTCCAGAAAAATGGTAGGCACGCAATGCAAAACTCTGCTGTTGCAATACGTGGGACACTGTCCTGGCTTATGTGAAATAAGTTGAGTATCAACTCGTAATATATGCAACTTCACCGATAGCGAGATAGACGTAAAGTCGCTGGTACGCGTGATCATTAACTTTGATGTGGTAACAAGCTGTTTAATTTTGAGATGACGCCTGTGCTTATTGAAAAGAGACATCACACCTAATTGTAGAGCAAAAGAACATGACAGCCAGAGCTTGGATATCCCTTTAGTCCCCTAGGTAATGTTATTTTTCAAGACCTCTGTGACGACAAGGTGGTATCCTTTTTATGCCAAGCATGGGGAAGGGGTGACGTGGGTTGGGAATATTTCTCTGGATGTTCTATTGGTCTGATCCATCAAATAGATGGACTGATGCGTAAGCATGAATAGGGCTATGTTCTCTCATGCTGAGGAAATTACACTGAAATGGATATTTCAACAAGACAGTGGACACGGAGCAAACTTGTAACGTGGCTTGGAGCTCGGAATACGTAGAGACTTTACTTTTCACCAATCAACTAATTTTGGCCACGGAGAGGCCGAGTTGATTTGGTTTAAAACGTTGTATATTTTATGCACAGTCAGTTGCAGCATCTTACTCACATAAACCGGGAAACATGGGGCGTCAAATTGTGCCAGAAGACTGGCACTAAGTGCTGTGATGGTTAGCTTTAAACAGTATGGCCCTAAAACAATCAATCCTCATTTACGATTAACTTCGAAAGGAACACACCTAACTTAGCTTTACTACTGAAAATACTCTTTATCATGTTTGTTAGAGTGTAACCATGTTTAAGTCTAAGTCAACTGCCATCAGATCCGCGAGTGTTTTTAGAGTCAATCAAATCAATCAGTCGAAACCTAGAAACCAGACGTGAGAATGCACCGCAGAACTGATTTTCTAGTTATTTCGACGATTCATTTCTAGAATGCACAAGGTGGGCCATCTAGTGGTTTTCTTGTCAGAATGTCAGCATCATATCTCCGCGGAACGAAGGGAGTCAGTTTGCGCTCGAACAACGTTGGGAATTATTGAAAACTTAATTCCGACGTGAGTGCTGTGTAGCCCAAACAGCGTGTTTTTTGAAAAGAAAAGAAATGGAGCCCCCACTGCGACTGCTGTAGCCAAGTTTGTGTAAAAAGTTCGTGAGGCTGACATGCTAGTGGACAACACTCATGATCCCCGTCGTCGTACGACCCTCACAGATGAGAATGTGGCTGCTGTAGCCGAGAGTGTGAGACTCAATTCACGAACATCAACTAGCCATCCGTCTCAACAGCTCACCATTTCACGCACTAGCCTGAGGAGAATTCTGCACAAATATCTCGGATTATTCGCTTACAAGGTCCTATTGACTCAGCAATTGAAGGCGCGCCACCGTCCGCTTTGGGATAGCTTCGCAGTTTGAGCCTTAGAGCAGCTTGAATTGGACAATGATTTTGGGCGAAAAATCATCTTTTACGACGAGGTGCATTTTCATCTCGGCAGCTTTGTTGTCAAAGAAAATTGCCGCATCTGGCTCGGAAGAACCCTTTAGCTTAACCATTAACCAGTCAACTATGCCCGATTAGATAGACATCTCACGCAATTACCCCAAACCACGCAGTCGCTGTAACGAATGCGTTCGCATATGAGCGCACGTTTCGTGCAGAGCGTCGAGAAGCCAACGCATCCACAGTGAGTGACAGTTTGGAGCGGATTGTAGAGTGGTGGCATCATTTGACCATTTTTCTTCGAAAATGTGGCTGTGAACAATGTTTCGGGCAACGGTGAGCGTTACAGAGCCATCATAACAGACACTTTTTTTTCTGAAATTGAAGACATGTACTTGTACGACCTCTGGTTCATGGATGATGGCATGCCATGCCACACAGCCCATGCCACAATCGATCTTTTGCGCACCACATTCCCAAATCGTGTTATCAGCCGTCTTGGCGATGTCAATTGGCCGCCTCGTAGCTGCGATTTGACCCCCTTTGGACTTGTTTTTTGTGGGAACCGTGAGAGAGCTATGTTTTGCCAACATACCGGAAACGATTCAAGCACTTAAGGCCAACATCGTCCAAGCAATCCGTGAGCTACAGCCCGAAACCATCAATGAGGTCTTGGTGACAGAATGTGTCCCAGTCGAGGCAGCTCAAAAAGATCTTGGAACATTGGGTTCCAGGGGGTAGCCACTTAAACGACGTTGTACTTCATAATAAATGGGAATGTTTGTTCTTACTAATAAAGCCATAGCGCTTGGAAAAAATGTAAATTTTGTTCATTTTACTGCATTTTTAAAAAGAAACTTGTATTTGGCCCACCCCGTATGTGCACACCAGTCTATCAAAATGAGAGAATAGTGTAGCCCACAACTCTGGCGGTAAAGGATCCTCCAGCTAAAAATGTATGTAGATCAACAAACAATAAATAAACAAATGAAAGACCACAACCGATGAACACCTCCAGTGAGCGCTGTGAACCAATGAACCAAAAAATGCCATCACCAAACCAAAGAAAATGAAATGAAAACAAGGAAAAACAAACAGAAGAATGGAAATGAAATAAAAAAAAAAAAAAAACAAACGAAACAAGGAAATTAAATGCAAAAAGAGAAAGTTTATTTAACGAAATTATAAATAAAAAAAAAAAAGGAAATCAAAAGGAATAAATCAAAAATGAAACAAAAGTATGGTGGTAGAGTAAAAAAAAAAGAAAACACAACGTTTAAAAGATAGAATACATCTTCGTGACTTGAATCTTTTGAGGCTTAAAAGGGTATTTTTTTTGTTTTGTGTGACTGTGTGTGTGTGTGTTGGTAAGAGTTAAAATCACTCACCCTCATGCGGTTGCACGGGTAGCGGTGTTGAGGCGTTCGATGCCGGCGGTATCGGTGAGATGGGTGCTTCAAAGGGTGCCCCCAGTGAGCTGTCGGAGCCCTGTTCGGGCACCTCTTCAATTGGCGACTTAACACTGGTCGACAGCAGTGTGATCGGCTGCTGCTGTTGCTGTTGCATTTCCAATTCTTGATTGCGCAATGCATTCGCTAGAATCTCGCTGGCCTCCTTGTCGAGGACACCGTGTTGAACGCGTTTGTTCTTCAAGTGATGCGGGGTGTCCCTGTAAAAGAAATTCGGATTACATTTAACTGTTATTTGAGTGAAACAGTTCACACAACCTTCTGTGCAATTTCATTGGCCGCTTGTAGAAATCATCATCGTCTTTGTCGTCCACATTGAAGCCAACCTTTCGTTCAGCGTAGTCCTAGGAAATGATGGCGCATTATTAACCGATTCGAAATGGGTTCCGGTCTGTACTTACGTAGTCGTCGTCATCGGCGGTGTCGTCATTCGATGAATGAGTGCCGGTTGCACCGGTTGGTGAAACCAGTGGTTCTTGCTCGGGATTTCGTTGAACTTGAGCTTGAGGGGCGGCCACCACTGCTGGCGCCGTTGTCGGTGATGTCGGGAGCAATGCTTCGGTTTGTGAGTCCGCTAAGTTGTCCATTGTTGTTGAATTCATTTCAGCCTTAGCAGACGATGATGGTTTCGATGAACTCTGAAAGGTGGGATAATTTTTTGTGAGTGGTGAGTATGCGAACTGGCATAATGGGGGATTTTATGGGAAAATCTATAATTTTAGCCGATGAGCCTGGACATTAACCACCAGCGGGTGGTTCGGTGATTCGAGAAATAAGGTTTGTGAAGAGTTTTCGTTAAGAATTCAGGGGATGTGCTTGATGCTATTTTTCCCTTGTTGTAACTCAAGTTTCCGCATCTTAATGGGTTGGTCTAGTCTTAGTGTAACCGGATGTGGTCAGTAACGTGGCCAACAGAAAATAAATACGCTCATTAAAGGAGACGTGACGACACGACCTCGAAATGTCAAAATGTCTTGACCATTTGCGATTAAACACAGATACACTCCATGCGATGGCTGCGGCTTAGATAAGTAAGTAAATCCGACTGTCACGACAAACGCGGGAACAGTTCGGGCCCGCTTTATGTCCCGTCTTGAAGGAACAGCTATTGTACTGCTCAAGACGGCAAGCGGGACAAGCCAAATGAAGAATATGAACAATTTGAAATTTAGTGAGAAATGGTGAATTCACGTGCAATTCAATTCACGTGAAATTAAATCACGGAGTACGTCCCACATACTATTTCACGGAGATGTTGTTTTCACCGACATTTCGTGATCATCACGTACACACGCATGTGGAATCGTAGAATCCAGTCTGTATGGCCTAAGATACGACATGAAAAACTGAGGTACAGTAGTTCTGTAGATTTAAGACACAAGTTGAGGTGTCTGATGGAATGCCCTTAAAACCGACTGGTCCACTGTATTGCCACTTGGATCACTGGCGGAGAAAACATTCGGAGCAGCTAGGACGAATGGAATGGAAATGATGGATATCACTTGAGTTATTGAAAAAGTAAACTTATGTTTGCTCGATATCAAAACAGGTCATGAACAGAGAAGGTGTTTCACGCATGCTACGTATCTCTTCTTCATCCATACAGCTTCTGCAGCTGTCGTTTGCGATGATGTCTAATCGCCTGGCGTGATTTTCCAAAAGGCACTGTCTTGTAGTTCGTCCAAAATGAACTGCTGTTTGGGGCGATTCGAATTTAGTCTGGGCCACATCAATTTGGTGATTTGTCGTGTAATGCTTGCCAGTCTTTTCGGTGTCTTCTTTACATCTTTGGATAGCTGAACACCGTAGACCAGAAAAAAAAGAGGGAGGATCTATCCAACTTCGGCCAGAATTAGTACTTGTCCATGACCACGAGAAAATGAGAGAGTAGTTCATTTCCCTTGTATTTCCACACAGTCACGGAACGAAAAATGGTATAAAAACCGCTGTCAGATGAAATCAAGGGCCAAGGGAGGTAGAAGTTAAATATTTCCTTGTTCATTTATTTCTGATGCAGACCCTATGGAGCTCTGACTGAAAGAACCTGCGTACTTTCGTGAACCACTTATGCCAAGAGTGTTGATCTAAAGGAAGCTAGCTGGAAAGAAATTGTCTAGAGGGACACCTAGGCTTACACGGGCACTGGTAAACGGAATGAAACGATTGAAAATCCACATGATTCCATGTAAACTCCGACTGATACGAGACAGAATTCAACAGAACAGCAGCTCGAACTTGGTGTTGCAATGCCTCGGTTCACAACGGAAATATCTACGCTGCTAAACGTAGACCATAACTGGGGCGGTTACACAACTCTCCCAACCGGACAATTACTTTATTTACGAGTCTAGACACAAGAATAGCTTAATAATGTGCCTTTAGTCCTGCTGCCTCCAACGATCTACACTAGAGATGTGCCAAACCGAAACTTTCCACAACCGAGGTGCAACTGAAGCGAACCGAGTTGACTAACTCGATTTCGAACTGAATGTAAAGGGCGATTTTTTAGCTATTATCTTTTTGGCAACACTGGTTTAAACACCTGACGCACGTTTCGTGTTTTGTTTCACTGTCAAGCATCTTCAGTTTGGTCTATAATTTAACCATGAATCGTCTTACAAACGAACAACGCTTGCAAATTATTGAATTTTATTATCAAAATGCGTGCTCTGTTAAGAAAGTTCATAGCGCGCTTCTTCCTTTTTATGGTCAGTTTAATCGACCCACTGAAGCGGCTATAATAAGCAGAATTGTCGATTTTGGAGTGAATATCAGCCAGAAGCATTGCAAGAGCTACCAATGCATCCAGAAAAAGTCACAGTTTGGTGCAGTTTATGGGCTGGTGGCATAATTGGACTTCTTCAAAGATGATGCGAATCGTAACGTAACTGTGACTGGTGAGCGCTACCGTGAGATGATATCCAAGTTTTTGTTGCCCAAAATGCAAGAGCTTGACTTGCATGACATGTGGTTTCAACAAGACGGTGCCACATGCCACACAGCACGCGCAACAATGAACTTATTGAGGGGCGAGTTCGGTGAACAT
This sequence comes from Eristalis pertinax, assembly GCA_907269125.1. Classification (NCBI taxonomy): domain Eukaryota; kingdom Metazoa; phylum Arthropoda; class Insecta; order Diptera; family Syrphidae; genus Eristalis; species Eristalis pertinax. The sequence goes on along the minus strand of OU026145.1, from coordinate 43,816,479 downwards.
TTTATTTCACGTTCGGGACCGGTCAATTGACCCCCTAGATCGTGCGATTTAACGCCTTTAGACTATTTTTTGTGTTTGCTATGTTAAAGCTCATGTCTATACAGACAAGCCTGCTTCAATTGACGCATTGGAAGACAACATTGAAGCATTTATTCGTGAGATACCGGCCGAAATATTGGAAAGAGTATGCCAAAATTGGACTAAGCGGATGGACCATTTGGGGCGCAGTCAAGGTCAACATTTGCTTGAAATAATCTTCAAACATTAAATTATATGGACCGTACTATCGATTCAAATAAAGATTCCATGCATTTTTCTGAATTTCACGTGTTTTTTTTTTTGAAAAACTTTCCTATAGCTTTTAAGAAATCACCCTTTTTTGTGGTATCGTACAATACACTTGGTTAGAGACACCATAGAAAAAAGTAGCCCAAAGACAAAACACACTAATAGAAGGCGGCGCACAATTAATCATCCTATGGGAAGATGTTATAATTTTTATAAATGGCGTCGTACGTCAGTCATATTTGACATTTGTGAACTAGACAGTTGCAGTAAACAAACGGAGACTAGCAATGGAGCGCTATACTCGGCAAGAGCGTGGAAATCGTTGTCCTTGTCATTGAGCAGTGAGAATTTCGATTTCCTAAACGTGACACGCTAAACTGGGCAAACATTCCGGCACTTAGCTACTCAACTCGAACAAACTGGAACGACAGGAAACCAAGCAGAGCGTGGTCGCCACCGGACAGGTCTTTCGGCCGAGAATATCGGGGCTGTGACTGTCGATGTCGCTGAGAACGAAGAAACATGAACCAGACGACAGGCCAGGCAATTGGGCATCACCAGACGGACCCTACAGCGAATTTTGTGAAAAACTTCCCGTCAAATTACGAAGCCAAGCCATCATCAATCTCAACATCGAAGGAGGATTTTGTGAGCGACGAGGAACATTTCCACTGAAAGCCATGCGGCAAAAGTGATTGGGCCGTAGTTACTTGGCGAATATCATCATTTTCACTTAACTTCAGACCTTCAGACCAACTTCAGACAATTCGATCATCCCAGCACATTGCACACAGCATTTGCCGAACTTCACAAAAGCAACAGGCGGTAGACTGCCCCCGGTCCTGGAACCAACGAAGACGCCCAGAAGTTCCTTCAGCTGTGAAGATTCGTTAACCCGAACATCAACGATAAGTTGGTGCTTACTTCCTCAAAAACAAAACGCTGGCAACTGCTGTCACGAGGTGCTGAAGGCGTGTATCCAGTTCTTGTACTACGACGCTAGAGAGTGCTTACCGGAGGAGAACATCTCCGAAGAATATTCCCAATTGGCTTAAGTTACGATGCACAGATCGCCATATTCTTACAAAAGAAACTCGTCGATGTTAAGTACTTCATCATTCGTTAGGCAGAAAAGCGCCAGCACACTTGTTGGTCCATTGTGATGCCCATAGTCAGACTACTACCACCGATCGACAAAACCAGCGATAAGGCCGTTAATTTGATCCCAACGGCAAATGGTGACTGGAACAAATTTGAAAACTGGATAAAAGCGTATTAACTTTTTGCTTTCACTGGGATTCGAACCAGGGACCCGCCTAACCAGGGGCAAGCACTCAACCAACTGCGCCATCCAGCTGTTTTCATTTCATCGTTGGTCCCGAAGAACTTTCCCATGGTCGGCGTAGGGTCTGGCAAGGGATAACATCGAAAAGGCGATTGAGGGTGGTGCGGTGTGTACTGCTTCTACCTTCGTTGCTGAGGGCCTAATGCTCAACCAGCCTAGTTTGAAACCTAGAAAAGTTTCATTCCGAAACAGCATTTGTCCCTTCTGAGTCGTAGACCCGTCTAATTAGATGACTAGCTAGTTCGGCTTTCGATTTTGCCGTACATTCATTTCGTCTTAGTTTCGGCAACTCGATTTGACATAAATTTAACCCGGTTCAACTCGGTTTATAAACTCTAGTTAACCCATCAGTAATATACACACGTTCAAAGCTCACAGAGACTGACTTTTATGGGAAACGCTGCACGCCAACGGAGGACTGGCTTTCTTTCCAACTAGAACCTAGCAGCAAGGACGCAAACTAGACAGCGGACATAGTTTCCGGCCCGTAAAGACGACTCCATCTTGAGTATCTGCCCACAAATCAATTTTAAACAAAAAAAAAAGTCCACCTACCTCTTCTGAGAGTGTATCCAAATTGAGTCCCTCCTCCGTTTTACTCCGCTCCTTAGCGAACAGTTTGTGCGCTTTCGCTTTGAGCTCCTTCGGATGTGGCGTATTTTGCCGTACAAACGGTGTGTCCTTTTCGGTTGTAGAATCTTCTGAAAATTTCACGGAATGTGTTCTAGATGCTTCACGTTCTTCCCAGCCCTCGGAGTCGGATTCCTCTTTGCTGGTACCTTTAAATTCACAAAAAAACAAAAAAAAAAAGACGAATTACTATCGACACTCAATCAAGCTCAGTTTCATCGCGAGTCATGCGCTATGAAATATGCAATTTTTTAATTTTAATAATTAGCGGATCGGTTAGACAATAAAAACAAGCAACGGATGCCAAACGATGGTAATTATTTATTGGTTCAATTGGATACTTTCTGTGACATGCTCGAATAGACTGGCCAACAATATACACTCAAATGGCGGAATACATTACTTATAGGTTATGGATTAATTTAGTTTAAATGAAAATATGAAACTCATTCTCAGGAGCAGGCGGGAGGCGGATTAAATGTTTACTTTTGCAACGTTAACGTAGTTTATTTAGGCTATGCAAATACAGTTATTTAAGGATTTAGTAGGTGTTTAGTGATTTACTCAAAAAAGACGATGACTCAACTCTTAATTCTAATGAATAGCCTTCCAAAGGCCTACAGAAGCTGAATGAATCAATAATTACTCAAAGCGCACAAGTAATCTACCAAATCAATGGGAAATGATGTAGCCCGAGACGAAGGCTTTCTTTGGAAAACTGAAAGAAGCTCAAAGGCCGCAGGGCCTCTTTGCAACATTCAACCACCTCCACCAAGGCACTGCTGGATTGTGATAGCATCTTGCCACCAGGTCAAGGCCACAAATAGTTGCAACACAGAATAGTGTGCAAGCCACTTGGGTTTGAATGAAGGGGAAGGAAGAAACATGGTTTAAATGAAGACGAAGGACATTGAAATTGAATCCAGTTTGGCATTGGTTGGGCATGGGTTGCCAGCAGGTGGTACTGCAGCATCAGAGAAGATGAAATTCGGTATTCATAGAAAGTATTTCCTTTCATAAAGACCGAAGAAGAAATGCTGCTGTTGTTGACGACGGAGCACAGATCAATCGACTGAATATCTACCCAAGTAAGGAAATTGCGGAATTCATCTCTAAGACCCTCTTTACATGATGCAACATTGTCTCAAAAGGCAACGAAAATGTGATGGTAATGGAGAGACGTGCTCGTATCGTATTGCTTATCCTCTCCACAAGTAGCAACAAGTACGCCACACACGCCATATACCATGCAGACAGAGATGGTACCCTGCAAGTGCCTGTTGCTGGGATAAAAGGACACTCGAACTAAAAATCAATAGTAAATCGAAACTTACTTATATCCCTCCGAAGAGCTACAGCAGACATACGCGGAGACAGGAGAAGGACGTTGGTCACAAATTTCAACAGCTCTTTATGAAGCAACACGCCAATTACACGCCGAAAATCAAAAAAAGCCTAGAACTTCACGACAATACGTGAATTTGTGTTACACGACATCAGTCGCCGGAATATGTATGTATAATCAATCAGGAGCTGCGTACATATGCACCCGCTTGGAGTGACGTGAAATACAGGTTCGCGTGAAATCTGAGGCTCTGCAAGAAATCACGTCGATACCAATCTCAAACGGGCGATTTTTGCCCCACCTTCGGCACCGCCCACCACCGCTCCGAGGAAGGATTGGTCGTAGTCAGAAGCCAAAGCTGCTTATTTGGAAGGACTTCAGGTTAGGTTAGGTGGAAGTGGCTGACTGCTGTAAGGGAAGACAGTAGCCACACATAGGCCAGCATAGCCCCAGTGTGCATGTACTTCCACACGGAGTTCTCTGAATGCGAAGAAGATAGTGGACTCTTTTGTTACTCAGTTCAGCCAGGTTGTCAAAGTAGTAGGCTTCCAGAAGTCGATGTACCCGGGATGAGAGAGCACTGCAGTTGCATAGCAAGTGTACAATGGTTCCTTCCTCAACTTCGTCTCTGCAGCTTCTGCAGAAGTCGTTGTAGGGAAGGCCTAGTCTAGTGAGTTCCAATGGAGCAATTTGGAACGCCAATGAGAGTTCTAAAATTGAAAGGGGCTGAGTTCAGAGATTCAGAGAGCTGCCTGGCAATCAGAATAGACGACGATATCTGTGCTTCATACTACATTGATTTTTAACGAGGTTCCTTGTTCGCTATAGACGCCCCAGCACCCACACCTGCTTCCATCTTCGATCAATCTGTAAGGATTTGCAGCGTTTTGTGTGAACGCCTGAAACCACTTGTCAATAATCTGATCCTTATCAGTGCGGTTACAGGCCGGGAAAGGCCACCATCGACAAAATCTTCACACTACGGCAGATGCTGGAAAAGACTCAAGAGACGCAGATCGACAACCACCACCTATTCATCGATTTGAAGACCACATATGACAGCGTGCAGAGAGACGAGCTATACCGCGCCATATCTAGTTTTGACATTTGTGCCAAACTCGTCAGGTTGTGCAGGATGACGATGTCTTCATCTTCTCGCTACTTCATCAAGCGGGGTAACGAACTCAGCGAGTCCTGCAATGTCAAGACAAGCGAAGCGCTATCATGTGATTTTTTCAAGCTCATCCGGGAGAAGATCGTGCGAAACTCAAACGTCAACACCAGAGGCACGAATTTCCAAAAGTCCGCTTGCTTACGCGGACGACGTTGGCGTTATTGGACGAACACAGCGAGCCGTCAATGAGGCGTTTTGCTGGCATTGAAGCCGAAGCGGCTAAAATGGGTCTGGCAGTAAATTAGGGCAAAACAAAGTACATGTTGTCATCACGGAAGGACGCACAACATCGACGTCTCGGAGAGAGCGGCATAATAGGCAGCAAAAACTTTGAGGTAGTCAAGGACTTCGTCTACCTCGGAACTGCAGTAAACAGGGACAATGACACCAGTACCGAGATCAAGCGCAGAATTATTCTTACAAATCGCTGTTCCCTTGGGCTCAAGAGGCAATTGAGGCAGTTGAATACCAGAGCCATCTCTCGAAACACCAAGCTAGCTGTATACAACACTCTGATCATCCCCGTCCTGTTCTATAACGCAGAGACATGGACGGTATTGAAAACGGATGAAGAAGCTCTTGGTCGTTTTGAGAGAAAGAGCTGTTTGCGTTTGGAGGAAAAGATTCGACCACAATCTGTACAGGGGCATGCACCTAGTTGAGCGTCTTCGGATCCAACGCTTAATATAGCTAGGTCATGTAGAGCGGATGGACATCACAGCAGAGGACGTCCTCGAACGAGATGACGCACACAAGTGGAGAAGGACCACAACCAACTTGGTGTCCGCAAATGGAGGCAGCTGGCGAAAGATCGTGCTGGCTGGAGAGGCTTGTTGGTTGAGGCCCAGGTCCACCCTGAGCTGTAGCGCCGAACAAAGAAGAATCCAGCGTCTGGTATTCAGAATCCCAGTAAGATGTGGTTGAGAAATTCTTCTCGAAGAGGAGTTTAGGTATCCGGAGGTCAGTCTCTGCTGAGGATCGTTAAGTGTTCAGAAAGGAGTTCTGTCCAAATATGCAAATATGATCGCTGTATTAGCTGCGAGGTCTATCGGTGTTAGGTTGATTGACATGCCACCCTCTGCACTCTGTTGAGGGGTTTGAGCTTGATGTTCTTATCGAGCGCAGTCCATCAAGGAACACAAAAGATCGGTCATTAGATGCGGGTGCCCAATCCGATACCTAATCAAACCAACAGCGATAAGTCGAAGTCCGTTTGTTCGAACGGAATGTTCATCGATCTTAAACACTGAAATTCACCTCAACCAAGAGGAAAGACTTGAAGCAACGAAGATTTTACCAAAAGACCGGTATATTCTGGAACTAGCCAGCAAGCTGTTGGCAATATCAACAGTCAACCGAAGGAGCGACAACTACATTTCATACAGTGTAACCACCAAGATCGTCACAACAGTTCAATCGCCGACGTGAAAGATGATGAAACGTTCAACAAATTGCGTTGCGTGAATATTAAAAGAAAGAACTGTCGAGGCTAGTCCTTCAACCATTCGGCGAATACTGTTCCTGTTGGCGAAAGTGTGCACTTAAATCCTAGACCCCCAATGCACCAGAGACCTCAGCAAATGAACGTCAGTCCTACTAGCCTGTTCTGCTAGAATGTGTTAGCTTCACAATGCCCAATGCTAAGGACAAGTTGCTAATTAAATTGGATTCTCTCTATGATTAGTCAATTGGTTAGTTGGCGATGCAAATATGCCTAGTTTCCGTTCATAACCTACTAACTGAATGGCACGTCGACTGAATGCTTCCAAGTCGATGAGAATTTCCTATGAATCCACATAATCACGTCGCTTGAATTTAGGTTAATTGTTTGTGTTTATTGACAATTAACTCGGAGATTACTTGAATCACAATAGACATGGTGACGTGGGGGTTTTTCAACATATTTGCCACACACAATCTAATACGAAGTCGGTGGATGTACACGCAATTGGAAATGGTCATCGGAACTTTGAAGCGCATAGTCGACTCGTTGATGCGTTGCCAGTCCTGTCATAGGGCATCCAAAAGCTAGACGATAACCAAAGGAGGGAGAGGTGATCCTTAGCACCTTTGAAAGAAAAATTCTGCGTCGGATATTAGGTCATGCCTACGAGGAAGGTGAATGGGGGAGAAGACGGTTGTGGTTGGGCATGTAGTCCGGCAGGGAAAAATCCATCGACTATACTGGTTCGGCATATGCTTCAACTAAGAGGCTCTTCGGATATGGTTCTCCTGGTTTGGAAGTAGAAGATGACCGGTATAAAACCCAAATGATCCCTGACCAGAGGTAACTTGGTATTAATGACTAAAAGCAGAGTGTCTAGACCGTCGAGGGTGGAAGGCAGTTTTCGATCAGATTCCGACCCTCCATGGATAGGTCTGAGAAATAAGGAGTAAGCAACACTGATTGAAGAGATCATTTGCAACTTGGATCTGAGAATCTACAAAAACCAAAAAATAGCACACTTCCGCATACTGGTTGAAATCATCATGAGGTACTGTCACGTGAGGCACAATACACGGTTCTTAGCTTGGTCGCCACTTGGTATGTAGAACCGAAAACACTCAATCACCGATTCTTCAAAACTGTAAATGATGCCCATTTACAGGGTGGGCCATCTAGTGGGTTTTTTTTTAAATCATAGGTTATTTTGACACTGACAGCTGTTTCCCGCTCGAAATCTTAACAGAAAGTCAGTACCATACCTCCGCGGAACGAAATGAGTCGCTTTACTCTTGAAAAACGTTGGGAAATGTTAAAAACTTATTTCGAAAGTGAGCGCTGTGCGTAGCCCAAACAGTGCGATTTTTATAAAGAAGAAGTTTTGGCCAAAATGAAGCACCTATCGCGACGCAAGTTTGTGCAAAAAGTTCGTGCGACAGGTTTGCTAGTCGACAGCACTCATGGTCCACCGTCGTCGTACGGTGCGCACAGATGAGAATGTGGCCGCTGTGGCCGAGAGTGTGAGCTTCAATTCACGAACAACAATTCGCCGTCAATCTCAGCTTAACATTTCTGCACAAATATCGCAGATTATTCGATTACAAGATCCATATATAGCTTCGCAGTTAGGGCCTTAGGGCAGCTTGAATTGGACAACGATTTTGGCCGAAAAATCTTTTCCGATGAGGCGCATTTTCATCTCGACGGCCATGTTAACAAAGAAACCCGTACGTTATTGTCGAGAAGCCAATGGAGCCACAGAGAGTGACAGTCTGGCGCGGATTGTGGAGTGGAGGCATCATTGGACCATTTTTCTTCGAAAATTATGCTGGAAAAACGTTTCGGTCAACGGTGGGCGTTACAGAGCCATGTTAAGCGACTTTTTTTTTTACTGCAATCGAAGACGTGGATTTGGACGATCTCCGGTGAATGCAGGATGGCGCGCCATGCACAGCTCATGTCACAATCGATCTCTTGTGGACCAAATTCCCAAATCGTGTTATCAGCCGTCTTGGCGTTGTCAATTGGCCGCCTCGGAGCTGCAATCTGACCACTTTGGAGTTTTTTTAAGCACACATTTGGCCTCTCATTTTGTGATTTCTGAGGATCTCCGCCGATGCAACATTATGGATTGCACATCAGTAGACGCAACTCCAACACAAAGTGGATCGAGTAAATAATTTGGTACTCGTGGTGATGCAGGTCGCTGTCGTATTTGTCGCGATAGAATTCGAAAGAGTGGTTTCCAGACTATGGTCCGGCTACATGGACTATCTCAAGAGCAAATGAAGCAGTTGATCTTTTCGGGAAAGAAGTTCTGAGCTGATGGGATTTGGAGAAGATTAAACCTAGAACTGTATGAACTACACAGCGACAGATGATGTCAACGCAGGCATTTACGCATTCAGCGCCTAGGTTAGGTTAAGTAAGTGAGTAGACGCAAGAGAAACGTCATAGTGAGGAGTATCCTATCTTTCTTCTTCGTCACCACTGGCTCTGCAAATGAAATCATGGGAAAGTCCCATTTTGTTTTCATGGTACTTCAGATGATTATGACCGGTTAGCGCTGCAACTACCGCCCGTTGCAGCTTTTGTTGCATTGTATGAGTTTTTTCGGTTTTTGTACTATTGAACTTGGGCCATATCATACCAGTGGACACAGGAGTTCCACCTTTAATTAGATAGCTCTATTTTGATATCCACTTTATTCTTCATATCAGCAAAAGGTGGTTTAATACATAGGATTGCCTGGGATGTGTAGGTTTCGGCCTCGTATCTGGCAAGTTCACCCGCCCAGATCATTGCTGGCTATGGCCTGGCACCCAGCATAGAACTACCGAGTTCTGCGCACTAAGAACTTTAAGATCTTCGCGGCAGCATGTGACCAGCTTGATTCAACTTGGCGTGCATTATTTGAGGCAGCAGTCCAAAGATTGACACTTGCTGGTTGAGTCCCAGGTTTTATCAGACTGTAGCGCAATCAGAAGTAGAAGGTTTCCAGACCCTCGTTTCGTGATGTTAAGAAATCAGTCCGTACTCCATGACAATCAATGAATTTGAAATGACGCCATCATGCTGCCGCAAGAAAGAATTAAGTGCTGAACACTCTACGGGAATAGAGCTCATAAAGTGGTGGTCAGTGTAGTCCCACGAATTAGATGTAGCCGGGACATATTATTAGCGGAGCAGTTAGCAGTTAGGTTCAACAAGAAAGTCGCTACAGCTATTCGTGGTGCTACCGATTTGCCTAGATTGATGGTAGTTCGACGTGGTGACTAGCTATAAGCAAGATTAGCAATATTTATTCTTCATGGCACCACCTTCCTCGCGTTACTAACAATGCAAAGGGAGTCCACTGTCAAGGAAGTCGATATGAAGCCATATGTCCCTTCCACTCAATACTAGACCCCGGAATAACTCGGACTGTAGCTCCATCTAACGAGAGAATAGTGGAACAAGTATCCGTGTTTCGTGATCTGTTTTTGATGAGGAGCGACCAGTGTACTAGAACAGACCACCAATTAAAAACGATCCAATGATTGAATCCATCTGAAATGATTGACAAATCGCAGTACGATAAAGTAAAGCGACGTGTTTTCAAACACGGGTACTTATTGGAAAACACGGCTACTATATGCGACTCCCAGACTTAAGTTAGCAGACTACGAACCTAACAAACCATGCGTGAAGTCTGTTAAGGCACAATTGATAGAAGAACTGCATGGTTTGTTGACATCCACTTCGCGCATACTGGGAAGGCGAATCCCAGACAGATGGGAATAAAGTGAGCGACTGGACAAGGTCGAAACTGTGAATACTGATAATCCACCAAGATTCAGCTCCAGTCACACACTCTCTTGGAAGTAAGGTGAAAATCGCTGGATAATCCAAATGTTGATGGTGAACCCACTCATACCCAAATATGAGCTTGATCTGCCTATGAGGTGGCAAGTTGTCAACCCGTTCGATGCCTCCCTGCCAGTAAAGCCACACTAAACGGGAATTCAGACAAGGGTTATGTGTGGGCATAGTTAGGATGGACATAGATTACCGACAAGATGGGTTGTCTAAAGGGTCTTCTAATAGGCACTTCCGAACTTTGACAATTGATAGCGGCCATATTGTTGAAGCTACATTGACAGATGGCTGTTATTTTTTCAGTCTGTTTTGCCAAATCTCAATGGACAGGCATGGCGTTCAACAAAACAAAATTAGTGTTCGGTTCAAGCAACGTTCTGCTCCATTTACGGTCGCCATAAGATGAGTGCCATTTCTGGATGACAAACTAATTTGTCGAATTAGGGACGATGCCAATCCACATGAGATACAATAGCGTCCAATTCATCTCGAAAAAGTCAGTGTTTGGTGTTGATATTGGGCTGGCGGCGAGATTGGTTCATATTTCGACGTTGGCCAAGCCATCACTGTCAACGGCGGTGGTTTATGTCGATGATTACCAACATCTATTGGCTGGAATTGGTTGATATGGACACCAACGACTTGTGGTTTCAACAGGACGGCGCTGCGTGCCACACAGTTCACGTCACATTGGGAATTCTGCACGAGCCATTCGAGAGCATGGTCATCTCACGTGGAGGCCACCGAGATCGTGCGATTTGACTGAAGTCTGAAGTCGGACGCTCGTTCTTCAGACTGGACGGGATTCCACACGATAATGCATAGCCCGAGGTGTGCAGTAGGCCGAGAGACTCAAGAACATCCATGCAGCAAGAGTCTCGCGAATATGCTACAAACCACAGCGCCCTCAAAGCCAACAGAACACATTCAAGGGCTTTGAGAAAATTGGACATTTCGGATGCGCGAAACCCAGAGAAGCCGCCGCAGACTTTTGAACGATGTTATATTCCATAATGGCATAGATAGTCCTTTCAAACAAATACAAAATGTAAAGGCGTTGAATGCGATTAAATCAGGTAGGCGGACGAGGTGGTTGCACCAAGTCCAAAAACTCGACGGGTTACGCTTGGGCTGATGAATTAGAGTCGATGGCGGAGGATCGAGTTGCCTGGAGATCTCTCGTTCGTGGTTTACGCTCCCCTTTAGTGGATCATGCGGGTCAGAAGATGTTGTTTTGTTTTATTTCAGTTCAAAGATAAAAAGCGCTTAATGAAATTCCGTTTATAATGTGAATTAATGTGGGTGCGCTTCCAAGTACAGAACAGGCTAAGTACAGGGGAGACTCGATCGAAAAAAGGAAAACGGCAGCATGCTCCGGTACGCGAAGGGAGCTGGGTCTTTTTCGGGAAAAAGATGACCACGTCGGTCCATAGATAGGAGTCAAAATCGTTGACCACTTAACCACTTCTTCGTCCCTCCTTCGATGGAATATGAATGTGAGTTCAAGGTAGAAACATTGTAATCGATCGGTTGGCTTTCGCTTATAAATTCTGGCTTTGCCGTTTGCAGAGCAAAAGTTAAGATCAAGATGAACGGCAGTTCTGCGACAGCTAAAAGAAACCATTACGCACCGATTGACGTTTCTATGCCAAATCAAATACACGCCCAATCAAACAGTCATCAGCTGCAAAAATGTGTTCAACCACTCATATATTCCCAACGGATCACGAGAACGTCATCTGCTCATCTGCCTCATCAAGTACTAATCCGAGCACATTTTATACGATCTCAAAACGATTGCAAACTTTTGGTGGTTTTATGTGTTTACTTTTCGGCCAAAGTGTTAAACAAAAAAACAAACCGAAATGAACACAAGGCCCACCAAAAAAAAAAAAAAAAATTGTTCCATACACACAAATGTGGTAATTTTAATGAGCTCATAAAATTGCCTATGAATCACTGGCTCAAGTACTCTCGGTAATGCCTTTGATGCGCGATGATATAAGAAATGTCGGACGGACAAATGTGACGTATCCGACTGATGGCGATGGATGGATTAGTGTTTGCTTTTGATTGAATTTGCTTTGATTTGCTCGGCTGTGTGGAGTGTGTTAGACAACGAGTTAGTCATTGCTTGGATTCAACGATCAATGTTGGAAAGCAATAGAGACATGTGATGAGAGTTATGATCCAGCCAGATGGTAGCTTAACTTTTGTATTTGCTTCTGTGTGTTAAATTCATTAGTATTTGACTAAAGAAAGGAGACTATCCAAACACGGTTCATTGCAAAGGGATAAGTCTCCTGAATATAGTCGGAATATCGAGAATATTCGAGCAGAGGGCAGGCTAAGCGAGTCGTCGCCTCCGCGTCTTCCGTACGAGTGCAGTTGTGGAATAAAGCCCTCTCTCGAAGAATCATGGTATACCTATCTAAGACCTGAACAGTCCCTACACTAACCAAGGGAGATTATTGGTCGCTTCGAGAGCAAAGTCTTTCGAATAATTTTTCATATACGTGTTGATGGTGTTTGGAGGAGGAGACTGAACGACGAACTGTACCGGCTGTACGGCGACGTCGATCCGGGCAAATGAGTTCGAAGCTCTATCGCCTGGCCGCAGTCGCATGACCGCCTGCCAAAGAAATGCGTACCTTTACAGCGATGTGATTCAACGGATCAAGGCGCAGCAGACGCAGACTTAGTCCCAGGACCCGTCCGCGAAGGAGGCTCTGGAAGGGGGTCTCTGTCAGGCGGAGGCCTGCCCGGCGAAGGATGGCTGTCAGACCTCGCGACCGTCATGAGGCAGCTTTGCTTGCGAGACTTCGACGGGAACTTCTTAGGAAGCCGGTCAATTCGAGAAGACGTCGCATGATACGACGAAATTAGTTCAGTTGCAATGGTCTCTAATAAATAAATAATCAATAATCAAAGTCTCTCGTCTCAGGCGGCTAGGTCATGTAGAGAATGGACACCAATGCTCCGGCCCGGAAAATCTTCGACTCCAAGCCCGAGGGACAACGCGCTAAAGGAAGACAAGGCCTCCGGTGGCGAATGCGTAGCTAGCACAATGGAGAGGCATGTTGGCTGAGGCCAGCCAAAGAAGCAAGATATTTGCGCGAAGCAAATGACATCTAAAAATAGTTCAAGCTACAGTTCAACAATCTGAAATCAGCCAACAGACTCGTGCACTATGCCCCACGGTCGATAATCTCAGTCGAAAAAGTCGGCGCAGCCGATAGCTTTGTTGACAGAGAAGGATGAGTGCCATAGCTCGACGAGGTTCCGAAAAGAATCTCAGTATCGTTTGCACAAGAAAATCTCTGTGACTGCACCAACCACCGACAGACAAGTCTCCTACACAAAGAACCAGATCTTCACAGTGAGGCAGGATCATAGGAAAAGACCCAAGAAATGCAGAACGATACTCCTCACCTAGTTATCGATTGCAGGGCTTTAAAGGATTTAGTATAGACCACCATGCCGGGCCAAACTAGTCAACTTGTGCAGGAGGTTGAAGAAGACTCTATGGTTCATAAAAGTCGGTAACGAACTCTCCGAGACCTTGAGACTCTGCATTAGCATGAGCATGAGCTGCGACACCTTGAGACTCTGCTCCACTAAGGTCGGTAACAAGCAAGATTGTCGTGGCCTTCAGTGCCGAAAAAAAGTTATCGAAAAGGCGACGGGTGGTCATGTAACTTCTTCAACATCGTTCTGGAGAAGATCAAGTAAATCAAATCTAGTCAGAGTGGCGGGCGCCCTTCCAGGAAGTTTGTTCAGCTGTTAGTCTGGCTGAACTCGCTAAACTCTCCAAGTGACTGCTAGTTAATGAAGTCGCTCGTAACATAGGTGCCCCCAACAGCTCAAGTTACAGTCCAACAACTTCTACACACACAAAATCAATGCCAAATGGCTGACTTGCCGAACCTCAAATCACAAATCTGGCCTCATCTCGATCCCAAAAAAGTCAAGTAGCCTGATTCCAGCCCCAACGGGATCTAAAATTAATACTGCAGTGGAAACAATCACCGGACACTGCCTACTAGGCCTTCGCCTGTTCGCCAACGACTTCTGTAGAAGCTGCCTAAACGAAGATGATGAAGGAAGCATCTCACACCTCATTTGCAACTGACCTGCACTTGCCAGAACTAGGAAAGTCACTACAGACTCCTGCTTCTATGATAGTCTAAACGACCTCAGTCAACAACTACCGGCCAACGTACTAGTCAAATTTATCGACAAAACTGGCTGGTTGTCTTAATCATGGCAATTCTTGGTATAAATTGAAGCACCCACGAGGCGGGCGCATGAGCTGTCAAGGCAATGATTAGACATTGTACAGCTCAGTGTTGTCGACACCTAAACGCCAGAAGAAGTCTTGTCTTGTACTGTTCGACAGTTGAGAGTATCTGGAGGAGAAGATTCATACACGAACTGTACGGGAAGACATGAGTCTAACCAGGTCATGCAGAGTACGTGGACACCTCGGTTCCGGCCGTGGAGTATTTTTATCCCCAAGCCCATGAGACAACGCAACAGAGTAACCCCACGGCAAAGGTGGCGTGCACAAGTGAGCCAGTCATTAACCACCTCGATGTGCGAGTTACGTTCCCCCACATCACCTTAGCAACACCTTAGTTTTCGTACGCGGTTGCTTAATCTGTTCTTCTATCCGTCATTTGTTGTGCTTGCTTGTGATAGCGTCCTTTCGCTTTCGTCTGATGGTATTTTTATAGTTGTCGTTGCCAAGAGTGATGTTAGTTTAGTCGATGTTAGACCACTGAGGAAGTCTGGGGAACCGACTTATAATTGTTGACTGATAAAATGCTTGTCATCGTCTCGGCACTTACGAGGGGCGTTCGTATTAATAATCACATTTATATGAAATATTACACGAATGCACTAAAATAATAGTATTACTTGATAAATAAGTCAATTTATATATACAACCACAGCTTCACCCCGATACCGAGAATATATTGAACGCCCCTCGTAATATAACTTGTGCAATTGGAAGTACATAGCTAGCCACAGAAGGTGAATAGAAACGGACTGGCCCATAAGACACACGCAGCTGTTGAAAAGGTTTTTGTGATTTTGCGTGAGAAATTTTATAGACATTCGATTCTTCAAACTAATGAGTTCGATTGGCCGCCGCGCCGTGACGACTTCCCTAGATCGTATGAAATAACGTAATCAGATTTCTAGCTTTGAGTTGTGTTTACGATAAAATTGATGCTCAATGAACGATGTAGGCCACAGCTGTTATTCAAGACATTCCACTTCTATCTGCAGACTTTGTGCATTCTACTGGCATTCATGCACACCTCTGTGACATCTCACAGGATACTAGTCACAACGACTTCACAAGAGCTTGATGAGGCAACAAATCGCGAGGTGTACGTGTTCCAATCAAATGCGTATAAGTTGCACGACGACGCTACGGTAGAGCGTGGAAGGTTGCTCTTTGATATGTGGTCTCATGACACGCATCTTAACTCTTATCTTTGTTGTCCTGTGTCCAATCGGGGGATCTGTGATCGGACTACTGACAACAGCGGATGTACTAGCTAGCAGACACTACAGTAACCATGACAGAGCCTTTTAAACTGATGCTCGACGGGTCACAAGGGAAACAATTTTAATAAATGAACAGAAAACGAAAAGCTAACGAATTTCCCATCGTCACGACCAGACAATGCACAAACGGATGGTCGGATTATTTATCAGACTTCCGAATAACTGATCGCTCACAAGAAACAACAACAAGAGAGACGTCAAACGTTTGCCATCACTGACCTCTCATCAGAAGCAGTGTTGTCCACTACGAAGATCGGACAACAATTAGAGTAGGCCTGGTTTATTTATTCGTGCTCCACTTAGACCCCAGTTGCTTTGTGATGCCACTACCCAGAGTCAACCCTTTCGTTGCACCTCTACAGACTTTCCTGCAGCACAAGGTGTTAATTTACGTTTTTGATATAACAAGACTAATTTGACCGGGAATTCCAGTTTGTAGGTGATACATTGTGTGCATTGTTTCATAAAAGTGACCCTTAAAGAGAACAGCAAACCCAGTCGAAACATCGGGAAACATGAAAGAATAACACTTGGTTTCATTGCACACAACACAAAATTGACAAAAAAAAAGTCGACGAAGAATCATAGGCACGACGAAATCAATGCACGAGACAATTGGTAGTTCGCAAAGAGGAGAAGATTGAACGACGAACTCTACGAGCTGTACAAAGCCATTGGGCTAGTCAAACGAATTCGATTGTTTCGACTCAGATGGCTGGGTCATGTAGAGAGAATGGACACCAACTCGGAATGTCTTCGAATCCAACGTGATAGAGGAAGACCTCGCATTTAATGGCGTGACAAGGGAACTTAATCAGCTGGGTGGAACGAAACTGGAGACGCCTAGCCTCAGACCGTGCTAGTTCGAGAGGCATGTTGACTGAGGCCTAGGTACTGAAGCACCAGCCAAAGAAGAAGGATTTGAATATTTGAGTATATCCCTTGCTTGTCACCTCATTTCGAGGTCGTTAAATGAATAGCTGATTAGTGGTGCTTGCTTTCTCGGTTTCTACTAGGGCGGGACAAGTGCCGTGAGAGTGGAGTGCTGTCTCATCCTCCTCCTCATTTCTGCAGCTTCTACAAAAGACATTATAGGCTGTTCCTAGCTTGTCTAACTGTCCATCAAGCAGAGGTAGGTGGTCCAAATAAGGCGCAGAACCTAATGAGGCCCAGTGTGCAAAGAGTATCATAACCGACAAGCAACCGGAATGGAGAGAGTTGCCAAATTAACTTGCACCATTGACAAACTGTCTTAGAACGAAAGGGAAAGAAGAAGAGAAAAAGAGCGACAAGACCAGAGCATGATACTGTTACGCATGTAAAGAAGATCGAATGGAAGATATGCGACAGTGCCAAAACTGTGGTGTTTTTTATCACGAACTTTGCGTCGGACTTGCAGAAGATGACGAAGTATTCGATTGCCCTGGTGGATGTACTTGTTTCGTGACAAAAAGCACCTTATTTAAGCAGGCTAACCAAATTAATTGATCAAAATTATGTATGGGCTTTATTCGGAATAGGTGTTCGTAATAAGGCTCAACGCAGGGTTTTTAAAAATGTTAAAAATTTATTTCAAATGTGTTTTAACAAATAAATGTTGTGTTTTTGTATAGATAACTGAACTAAGGCTTATGCTAATGTGACTTGACGTTTCCAAGGTATTAACGAAAAACTGTAAGGTGGGCCTTATTTGGGTCACCTACCGTCCAGTAATTACGCCTTCCAGTTTGCTACGAGGTTCGGTTGACATGTTAGTGACTTTTTTTGAAATAATTCGCACAGTAATTTTGAATGCAACACTGCTCCCCTCAACTGCCAATTATTAATAGATAGTCATTTTTTAGGCAGATTGCGCCTTTTTTTTTGGTTTGACAACAGTTGAAAGCAGACCACACCTCGAGAATTTAGGAAAAAATTCATGTACATTATTGTTTGCTTAAAGAAAATATCACCGAAATCAAGGAAAAGCTTGAAAATACAAAAGGGCCTCTGCACCATCAATTTCAATGGTTAAGAATTGGTTTACTGACTTCCGCTGTGGTCGTACCAGCACAAGTGACGTTGAACGTTGCCCAAAAGCGATCGTCACTCCAGAAATTGAAGAGCCTGAAATGGCTGAGGCTACGAAGAGCTAGCCACCCTATCACATTGGCTGCCAAGGCGTTTTAGCGATTTCGGTCCCAGGAGGCCAAGGGATTTTTTTGTGGATCGTCCTTATTTGTAAGAAGGCTATTCTTCATGTTCTCCAGATGTAGCCTCTACGAGTCGTTCCTGTTTCCAAACTTGAATGAGTGGGCGGCAAGAGATAGATTTGCGTCGATTGAGGCATGGCAAGTGAGGGTTCCAGACATTCCACTACATATGAAGCGTCGACACAATTATGGCATTTTTCTGTTGCTTTAAAACCCACAAACCTCCTTTTGGATGTCTCTCTACCTCCTTGGCTGCATGTTCCTCAAAATGGACAATAAACCTCGCTTCACGCTTCCATCTTCAATTAAACATGTAAACACAGCACACAGAGCTCTGATAAATTACACGACAATCAGGGAAACTCCCGACACAGCCCTCCTCTCTCTGCCGAGAAGTATAAATCAATGCCCACAAAAAGTGGATCCCTCCCCTCCACAGCCCCTACACATTGAGCAAACTTTAGAATCCACAATTCAACAGATAGCCGAGTTCTGCCCGCACGTGAATCACTTTCAAACGAAGCGTCTGTGTGCAGAACCGCATGAAGTAATAGACAGCAAGTTGTCAAGTTACGTTGGAAAAACATTTAACTAATCCTCCCCCTCTCTCTCTAACCGTCACCGTCGAACAACAGCATAGAAGATACAAAACACTATCTTATCTCGGGCTCTAGCCGCCGTACGTGGAATGCGCGTGTTGCATAAGTTCGGACAGAAAATTCCGGCTGCCAAAGGCAATACTCGGTGCTCTTGTTGTTGTTGGATCTTAAATTTAGCATAACTCAGAAATCAGAAATTGCTGAACTACGGCACGCTGGCGAATCGAAATCCGAAATCCGAAATGAATATGTTCGAGCTGTGAAATTGTTTGATTTTATACCGGGCATGTTTATTTGTTCAAGTCGGACGAGCGCTGGAGGGTGGATGGGTGGATGGGTGGATGGGTGGATAGGGAGAGGCAAAGTCTCTCTGACTCTGCAGCCGAGCATGTTAACTAGGCCCCCACTGTTTACATTGTGCGGGGCAAACGTGCACGTAGTTTGCGCATTTGAGTGTAATCAGACGTGTGAAAATCGTATTCGCCGAAGTATCTGACGAAAACATCGTCAATATCCCTCTTGCACGAAAGTGGCTAATTAATTTTTATCTCGAGAGCATTCGGCGGTGTACCGAGACGGATGTACGGACGTAGCGTGCATAAATAAATTGGAGATAATTTTCTAACGAACTGGGTCAAGATTGCAAAGTAATTAGTACAAGTTTGAGATGTGTCTGTCTTGTTAGCGGTAAGTTGGGCGAATGTGATGGATGTAAATAGCCGAGCAATGGGCACTACAAGTGTTCGTTCATTTCGATTATGCTGCAGCGGATGGAGAATAGCATTTATTCAACAATTTAATTACACAAATGTGTGCAGTCGAGTCGGGAATGGATTTGCTGCTGGCACGTTGCCTCAAATTCTGTCCGAGACATTGAAGAGAGACAGACACCGCAAGTAATTGTTTGAATTGGCGATTTTGTTCGTCGTTCACACTAGCCAGGGTTGAGGAGACTATTCAGCTACGTTGGTCTGTCAAAAGAAACAGACTTCTAAGAGTTTCCTGCGAAAGGGCACTCTGAACGGCGAGAACCTCTGGAAATCCTTTTTGTATGCACTGGAGGACTGTGGATGTGGATAGAGATTAGAAATCTATGGAGGCCTCCCTTATTTGGAAGGAATCAAACTCAGTACTCGATCCATTTAGAGGTCTCCGTCTTCTTATTACGGCGCTACAGTCCGAGGTGGCCCTGGACCTCACCCAACATGCGTCTCCAGCCAGCTGTCTCCAGTTACACACACCAAGCAGCGGACTTCCTCGGTTGCGTTGCCACACAGTCTCAGAGTCCCACAGGCTCAGAGTCGAAGATTCTTCGAGTCATATTTGGTGTTGGATTCGTAGACGCCTGGCTAGAATCCTGTCGCTGTACAGCTCATACAGTACGTGGTTGAAGGGTCTGGATATTGACACTATAGCGACGGTGATCAAGAAGATATCATCACAAATGGTCACCTTGAGTCGCTGGGAGGTTGTTAGGGGGAGTGCCTACTGGTTACGTTGCGATTTAACGACACAGAGGTTGTGGAGACGACGACTAATCTGTTCGAAATCTGCTCTGCAAATGCTTAGGCCGAGCATAAAAATGAGTGTGTTTGCAGGCAAACACTTCTTTCTAGAGCTGGGAGATTGTGGCAGGAGGCCTCTTGTGATTCAAATTTGCGTCTAACAGGTTTTATGAATAACGAAGGTCTCACGGCGGAAACATATCACCGAATGATAGCACCAGGAAATTAGAACATTGTACAAGCGTGCCGCGACAGCCTAGTAACATTAGCACTTAGTTTTGTGAAACAAAATATTCCTTCTTACAAATAAGGACGATCCATTGGAGTGTTTTTCGCCCTCTTGTCGCAAGATCTGGGGTACCAGCGGTGCTTCATAAGCTCCTGTCGTGCAACATCTGGATGTTTGTCCTTGAACGCTCTCACAGCGGTGGATAATGCGGAATCCTTGAGAAGAGAACCAGCCTTACAGTCGTGAGTGCACCCAAATACCTAAGTCGAGATACAGAAAAATATGTTTGCCAGTTTTGCCACATGAACTTGAACACATCTAGGTTAAAACGATCCCAGAACTGATTGGGATTGTTCGAATTGAGGAATTTTACAAACTGATCCGGTTCATTTAATTAAAGCAAAATCCCCGGAACTCTGAAGGCTTGAATGCAGCCATTATTCCCCGGACTCTTAATCACAATTGTGCAGCGGACTGCACTGAATAAAACCTAATAGACGATAGACATGTCGCTCGCTAAGTGCAAACTGTGTTTACGAATAAAAGTAATCGTACAAATCAACACAGCACATGTGTGGCAAGCAGTAGATCGCCGAATTGATCTGGTCGACTGTCATGTCTAAATCGCTCTTAGCAACTGATCTCTCTGAATTGAGCACATACGCGGCATATTGTTGGTGCGCCAAAGGAGACACAGAAATGATGCAACACCGTGTATGGTCCTGTGCAACTCCAATGTCTCGCAGACACAAATTCATTCCCTAGTCTCTGATACAACTCGCACTGGAGGTGCGATGACTTTGTGCACGACTTTTCCTTTGGCCCTCAGTCTCATGGATATGCCGTCTGACGCACGGACGCCAGTAATCCAGATGCGACGTACATATGTATAAAGTCGTTTTCTGCACTCAAGACTGGCTCTGAATCTGAGCCAGGAAAGGGATGTAGTCGCTCCAAGACCAACGAAGGCTCTGTCACTGGCACCTTCGAGGAGGGCAACAACATTAGACTGCACACCTCGTTTGGTAAATTTACGTCTGTTTTCCAAGCGAAAACCTATACGATCTTAATGGCCACGCACCAAGTTGTGAAGAAAAGGTGCAAGAGGCTGAGTATTTGTGTCTGTACCGACAGCCAAGCTGTGCTTAAGACCTCTCTCAGCACTTTAACCACTTCCAGTATTCCAGAAGGAATACAAGTCTCCTCTGAATTGGATCGGCAGGTTCAATTCGCTAAGGCTTGCCTGGGCCCGGGCCACCACGAGATCTCGGCAAATGAGATCGCCGATGTACTTGCTAGACAAGTATCAGAGGAGATACGCCTAGGACCCGAACCTGCGTTGGGACTACCATCGCCCTTGGTTAGGGCTTCCATCGATAGCTGGGCCTCTCGAGACCACAACCGGAGGTGGCATGACCCTTCAGGATGTAGGCAAACCAAGCGCAGGTTCCCTAATGTCTGTAATCAATCCGCGGCATTCCTGTCATCTCTTAACAGAGACTTGCCGGCGTTCTAACAGGTCACTACCAATTCGCCAAACACCTAAATGAGCTTGGCCGAGGCGATGAAACCTTCTGTGACGCCTGTGGAGAAGATGACGACACTGCAGAGCACTTCCTCTTCCACTGTCCCGCCTTTGCTCGCATCAGGTGGCACTTATTGGGTGCTGATGAGGTGAGAGCTGATGATGTAGGCTCCTCATCGCAGAAGCGCCTGCTCATACTCCTTCAGAAGACCAAGACATTACACCAAATGTTTGTTGCTGCCTGATAGTAAAGGGTGGTTAAATTTTAAGGGGCGATGTTGAATGTAAACCACACCTAAACGTCAAGTTTTTTTCTGCATTTCATTTGACATTTCTCAATTTCAGACTAACTCAATTTGAACCATGGAAAGATACATAATCGAGCAACGCGTTAAAGTTTTTCAGGCTTATTATGAAAATGGGCGTTCAAATCAAAATGCATATCGTGCACTTCGTGATTTTTTCGGTCAATTTAATCGTCTAAATGTGCGTACAATCGGGAGCAGACCGGGTCTGTAGGAGATGTGAAAACACCAGTGCATGCTCGTACAGCTCGTAGTGCAGAAAATATTGCTGCTGTCCGCTATAGTGTGACTGAAGAGCCATCCACCTCAACTCGTCGCCGTGCCCAACGATTGCACCTCTCACGCTCGTCGTTGATGAACATTATGCACAAAGACTTGCATTTACACGCTTACAAGGTGCAATTGACTCAAGAACTAAAGAAAGAACTAAAGCCTCTTGACCATTTCAAGCGTCGTCAATGGTCAGAATGGTGGCAAGAAATGGCAGCAGTGGATGATCAATTATCGAAGAAAATCATCTTCAGTGATGAGGCACATTTTCACCTCAGTGGATTCGTCAATAATTGTTTGGGCGAATGATAATCCAAGAGTGATTGTCGAAAAACCAATGCACCCACAAAGAGTGACTGTTTGGTGCGGTTTATGGGCTGGCGGCATCATCGGGCCGTATTTGTTCCAAAATGGTGTTCGCTATCGTGAAATGATAACGAACTTCTTATGGCCCGAATTGGAAGATATGCATGTGGACGATATGTGGTTTCAACAGGACGGTGCCACTTGCCACACAGCTAACGAAACAATGGCTCTTTTGCGCGACAAATTCAATGGCCGTGTTATCTCACGTGGTGGCGATGCCAATTGGCCGTCAAGATCATGTGATTTGACACCGTTGGATTTTTTTCTTTGGGGTTGAAGGAAAAGGTGTACGTCGATAAGTGTACGTCGATAAGTGTACGTCGATAAGCCAGCAGCAATTCAAGAGCTAAAGGATGAGATAATTCGGCACTATTCTATATTCTGAAGGAATATGTTTGACAAGAGCCTTTTCTGTCCCTTTATCTCCTTTTTTTTGTGCAACAGAGACAATCGTTACATCGAGACTGTCAACCCTTGTCTTTCGTACGTTATATAGAGACGCAAATGGTTTTGAAGAGGTGAACGTTATACCATGCGACCATACTTGACGACCACAGTACTTCGGTGTCCATTAGCTATAAGTTGTTTTACATTTAGACTGATGAACTATTTTGGTTACAACACATTATGTTTAACGAAGTCCTACAAATGTTGCCACTTAACGTTACAGCCTATTCAAGGCCAGTCTATTTAAAACGACATGCTCCCTTCACGCAGTTGAACGCAGCACCAGCGCGTCCGCGTAGACGTACAGTCTAACGAAGCAAAGCTAATTAAAAAGTACAATATATTATTCCGACAATTAAATAAAGAATAAACGGATGGATGACAGATCAGGAATTCTGCTTAATAGTTTCGGCGATTAAAGTGTTTGATCTAAATTTGTTCTGAGTCTCAATTAAAATAGCAATTCCGTTAAGAATAGCCACACACAATGTGACAAAATAACATGCAATCCATTTTAGATGTTTTCAAGGTAGAGACGACGTCAATGAATTCCATCGCAATCGCATCACCGGATCTCAAGTTGGATGGTTGGGACTCTTGCTGAAGCTACTTCCTCGACTTCATTTGGCGCAATTTTCTTCTAAGTAACAGATCTACATTGTTGGACTAGGCTTGCTGATCAACGTCAAACCGCGCAGGTTGGTTGAGATGAAAGAAAACCAAAGTAAAAGGATATCAAAGGTCTTCAAAGAGCTGGCCGCGATCAGATGAAAGCAGAGCAGGTTGAACGTATTCACTTTTATGATAGACACGAGGAAATCTGGGGAAAACAAAAAGTGCGTTCATAAATCATGATGCTTCAGGCGACTCTGTGACGAATCGGTTCACTCGCAACTGGGGGTCAATCGAAATAGATCATAAGGCGATCTTTGAAGATCTCACATGAGACACATGAGAGAATGATATGAATAGCCTTACTGACTGACGGACATTGAATACAAATAGAATGCGATTCGTCATGTGATTTGCATCGTTAACGACATAAGGTCAATGATTTGGTTTTTTTTTCTTTGCGGACTTGCTGTCGTCTTTTAGATGCTTCTTAAGCGCTTCCGCAGCTATAATGAAATTACTTGTAATCTGATATGATATGAATGCGATTCGACCGCTTAACAAACACTGGACTGGGTGGTTGGACCGAGTCAAAATGCTCTTGGGCATATCGCCTGATGATTTCGAGTGAATGGCAGAGGATCGAGTGGCACCCGTGATCCCTTTTGTGGATCATGTGAGCCACAGAGACATGAGATGGGAGATGATATGACATGAATGTGTACAGCCTCCGTGAGGAAGTGCGTTGATAGCAAAGCACATAGGTTCTGGTTCCAAACACTAACCTTCATTGCATACTACGTCTGCGTCCTCACTGTTAAAGGCAGCCAGTCAGTGTTGGAATGAGGATGTGGGTACCTTAAATAGGTTCTCAACGATATTTGTCAGATATTCGAGATAAAATATATTGACAACGCGGATTTCAAAGCGTTGATACAGCGTCTCATGCAGGCACCAGCGTTTGCACCTGTTTGCACGTTTGTGTAGAGATCTGGGAGCTGATCACCTTCGACATTGTTGGCGGATGCGATGGAGAGTAGGGACAATGTGAGTATGTTACACCGCCCGCCACACTTTACAGATGCCCGCGGAACTGATCTATCGATGACAGATTGACATACTGAGTAGAATCAATAGTGCAAAAAACCGACGAACTCCTACAATGCGACAAAATGGGTAGGAGGAATTTGAAAAGGAATTTCTTCCCCTTTGGGCATCACAATGGCTCTGGCCAGTGACTGGAGTCATCCCCGCAAACAAAAAACTGCCTTGAAATCGTAAGATAATCAAAATCGCGGGATGCAGCCGCCAGTTCACCTGTCAAAAAGGAGATCCCCAGCTCGTTCCTACTCCTGTGCTTGTTAATATGAAGACCAGGAAAGCCCCTGAGACCCGCATAGGTTTCAGCCTGATCACTTAAGGTTGGCCCCAAAGTAGGAGTATCGTGGTGGCTGTGGTTTAATATCCAGTGTTGCAGGGAGTAGTGGAGATTATCCCTCTGAGAGTCAATCATCGTCTATTACGGGTAGCGGACGCGACTCCGAGACGTGAAAGATCCAAATATGTGGGAAGTTGCAAAATGATCACGTTAATCAATTAATCTGTCCAGAAGGAGAAATAAATTGCTCACCGAGCTTCTTTCTCAACTCGTTCATTAATTCTTGCTGTGTGCAATGCAGGACCGTCTTTCTGGAACCACAAGCTGACCATGTTCAGATCGTGCACTTTACGCTTTTGTCAAATCGTTGAATGATAAATTGCGCCAATAAGAGGTCGTCTTTAAAAAAGGACCGGCCACCGATTCCGTCGGAACAGTGCATTTTTCGGTGTGCATTGGCAGCTCTGGTGCCCGCGAAGTTGTGGGTATGTTCGTCGATTCCTTCGCATTGAACCTTCGAGGTCCAAGTTCGAATCCCATTAAATCGAGTCGAAATCCCACCTCTTTCGTGTCACTGACAACGAGTATAACTGTCTAGAAAGAGCTTCTCAAACTTGGCCGTTTGGAGTCGGCATAAAATTGTAAGTCTCATCCACTGGTGATAGAACAATAACACGCACAACAATAGTGGTTTCTGTAGAAGTTAGGCCCTGGGCCTCTACGGGCTGTAACAGCTCTTGAATTGTTTCCGGTTGATTATCGGACCAAATGCTTTATTAAATTAAGAAAAGAAATGAGCTTCGTCACTGAAGGCAGTTCTCACATAACAGGAATTGTGATAATAAAATTGAATTATGTACAGGGTGGGCCATCTAGTGTTTTTTTTTACAACATAGTTTATTTTGACACTAACAGCTGTTTTCCGCGTCGAAATCTCGACAGAAAGTCGGTATCATACCTCCGCAGATCGAAATGAGACGCTTTACGTTGGCAACTATTGAAAACCTATTTCCAAAGTGCGAGCTGTGTAGCCCAGTGCCCACAGTGTGTTTTTTTGGTAAAGTTTTGGCCGAAATGAAGCACCCACCGCGACTGCTGCACGCAGGTTTGTGCAAAAAGTTCGATAGACTGGTATGCTAGTGGACAACACTCGTGGTCCCCGTCGCCGGGACGTGTGATAGATGAGAATGTGGCTGCTGTGGCCGAGTGAGAGATTCAATTCACGAACATGAACCCGCCATCGATCTCAACAGCTCAGCATTTCACGCACTTCCCTAAGGACTGAGGGGAATTCTGCACAAAGATCTCGGATTATTCGCTTAGAAGGTCCAATTGACTCAGCAATTGAACGAGCGCGACCATCCACTTAGTAGACCTTCGCAATTTGGGCCTTTGAGCAGCTTGAATTGGATAACGATTTTGGGCGAAAAATCATCTTTTCCGACGAGGCGCATTTTCATCTCGACGCGTACGACAACAAACAAATTTGCCGCATCTGGGGGTCGGAAAAGCGGCACGTTATTGTCGAGAAGTCAATGGATCCAAAGAGAGTGGCAGTCTGGCGCTTTGTGGAGTGGTGGCATCAATGGACCATTTTTCTTCGAAAATGTGGCTGAGCACAACGTTTCGGCATCGCGCAGCCATGTTAACCGACTTTCTTTCTTACAGAAATTGAGGACATGGCTTTGCGTGACCTCTGGTTCATACAGGATGGCGCGCCAAGCCACACAGCCCATGCCACAATCGATCTTTTGCGCACCACATTCCCAAATCGTGTTATCAGCCGTCTTGGCGATGTCAATTAACCGCCTCGGAGTTGCGATTTGACGACTTTGGACTTTTTTTTTTTGTGAAACCGTAAGGAACCTAACGATTCAAGCACTTAAGGCCAACATCATCCAAGCAATCCGTGAGATACTGGCCGAAACCATCAACAAGGTCTTGAAAAATCGAGGTGAAAGCAGGCGCTATTGCCAACCCAGTCGAGACAGTCACTTGGACGACGTTGTATTTCATAATTAATGGGAATGTTTATTATTACTAATGAAGCCATAATACATGGAAACAATTCAATTTTGTTCATTTTATTGCATTTTTAAAAAGAAACCTGTATTTGGTCCCTCCTTTATTTGCTCGGGTCTCTTTTTTGATAAAATGACAATGCGAACTGAGCACGGATCTGTCAAAGGCAGACATACTGAAAAACCGAAACAGCACACAAACGCTCATCCTTTCTCCCAAAGTAACGAAATCACGACATTTCTGTTGCATTTGAGGCACGGCAGAGTGATTTCCTCCTGGAAGAAGCTACAACACTCAGGAAAGCATAAAGGGATTCTGAGAAATAATCCGACTCATGCTTCGCATATTTTACCACGAATGAAACAAAATACTGCGCTCAACAATGCACATTGTAAGTATTTCCCTTAATTGAAAGCGCATCAAACAATGATACATTACCCATCTATTAACAGCACTCAGAGTCCGCAAAAGTTTCTCGCAACTTTCAGTGCGGCTGGGGCAGCAGTCTCGAAGGTGTGAAGGGGATTACAACAAACTTCCGCAAATAAAAGGTGCTACATTAAAACTACTTACTCTCCTCTCTGGCTCTCAATGCTCGAAACTTTCGTTTTTAAATACTCCTCTCACAATTATTACACCTCGCAACACTAAATGATTCATCGTCTTTTTTCTCCCATTCCCGGTCGGAGAAGTATTTAAACTCTCACGGGATTTTTACCATTCACAGGACTCTGCTGTGCAGCACTTGAGAATATGCCTTTTGACTTTAAGTTAATTACCAGACCACGATCATTCAAAGTTTCCGCCTCAAAACTAATCCCCCCCCCCTCTCCCTCAATGAACCGTAAACCTTATCAAAAGCCAATTAAGGGGAAACTTTTCTCGGTCAGATTTAAAGTGTGCCCAACTTTTGCTTTCGTTTCGCTCCTGCAACAATTTTCTGAACTACAATATTAGCGCGTTAATTAACTCGCCCATTAACAAGTGCTATTTTTAAAGTCAGCAGCAGACAGTTCGGTTAACAAATGCAAAAAAAAAAAATGGGAACTTTTTCAAACAAGCGCGGAAGTTACGTCACGCATTCATATGGTTGCTGTATCTATGTACAAACGAATGCGTTTCAAATGGCAGTACACTAGTATTTATGCAGCCACAGCGCAGCCTGCAAGGGCGCGTAGCATTTCAACTGATATCGAATGGATGGTTAATTAGTAATTGTCACACACGCAAACACACACACACACTTATTCACATTCGGGAACAACATTATTTAAACGGCAACGGCGAGATGGAATGCACATACAGGCAACTAGAACGTTTAATCATATGTAATATAATATTATCAATAATTGCGTGCATATTGTACTGATTAGGGAATGTAATGAGAGAGAACACTGCAAACCTTGGTAACCACCGAAGATGAACTCGGACGAGCTGAATTTTTCGCTAGATCTGTAAAGCTGACCCGGTGGGTAATCTTTCGGGAGATTTATATTTAAAATGTTATTTATTTATTTTTTTTTTTACTTAAATTAAACAAATATGGATGTATTTTACTTAAAATTATGAGTATGCATTTTTTTTTCTTTCTTTTTGTGAACGCAGCAGCAGATTAACACTTGCACCGATTTTTACGACCCATTCTGAGAATATTTTTTTTTTAAATTTAACATTTTGTAGCTTGCATTTTTTACATTGGGGGGCAGGGACTTTGCAGACAGGGCAATGTTGTTGATCACTCCCAACTAGACGGGACGCAAGCAACGATCCGTGTTCACATACATGTGAAGTTGACATACAGACACTCGCGGCGCCCCCTGGAAAGCCTTCACAACGCCCGTTGTGAGGTGAAGCAATGTACACAGCGAACACCCTAGTCAGGAGGGTGTACAGTAAAGGCGAATTAACGAGCTTTTACTGTATATCTAACCGGTCCAGATTGGCTGTTGCGTGGAGGGCCAACGTAGAACGATTATGAGAGAGCAAGCTGCCTTTGATAGACGGACGGAATCACATTGACGACACGGCGCGAAAGAAGACATCGATGCAAGAATGCAAGAACACTCTACACTCCGAAGGCCGCTCACCAACTGGAAAGGATCCTCACGCAGTTTAAAGCGGAAATTGTTCACGCATCGCTTTGTTTACGGCCATTGCAAATGCGTGCGTTGAAAGACAACGCAGCGCATTATTGTGTTTCAGGCATTACTGCGATCCATATATCCGAAATACGATGGATAGGTCAAGGTCCTGAGAAGCAAGCAAGTAAATACATCATTTACTGCTTAACATTATTAAGAACTATGCTAACAAATCCGTTGAATGGAACAGAACACAAAGGAGCACGAACAATGGAGTCATGCACATCGGGAACGATTTAATTTAAGGGGATGAATTTTACGTCGGAACTATATATTGGATAGTTAACTTAATTCGTGCGGTTTGCTAAGAGATGGCGTAACTTGTATTATTCCATTGGAACATGCGTTGGAAAGCTACTGTCATTTCAGTACATGTCATTAATTTGAAGCGAACTTTGTGCCTGAAAAAGTGTTTTTGCGGGGAGTTCTTCTTCATTACTTTAATATCAAGAAAACTGCTGCCGAAAGTCATCGTATTTCGGTGGAAGTATTTTATGGTGAACATGCGCTAGCTGACCGAACGTGCCAAAAGTGGTTTGCACGATTTAAAAGTGGTGATTTTGGCTTGGAAAACGATGAACGTCCTGAGCAGCCAAGTTTGAAGCTGAAAAACTGAAAGCATTATTCTATGAAGATTGTTGCCAAACACAAGAAGAGCACGCAGAATCTTTGGGTGTCACTCAAGCAGCGATTTCAAAACGTTTAAAAGCAAACTGGCTGCTGGAGCAGTTGCACATGCCGGTTTTGTTGCTGTTTAATTAAACTTAATAATGCTGTCCATATACTCTTGTACACAAGCAGATAGGCCACATGCTGAATTTTAGGTCATTAACAATACACGACTCACTTAATGTACGTCTCCATGATTAAGAATAATAATAATAATACAATAATACTGTGGGAGGCTCGAACTGAACCTGGGACTAGCATCTACAACAACCACACCGGATATAAACGTCACAATAATTAGGTCCATTTACGGTATGGGCATCTGGTAGTGACTCATATTGAAGAAAGTTGTGCACCTAAGGGCCGTGAAAAAGACACGCTTGTACCTGTATCAGTGGCTGGCAAGCGCGCCTCCACTCTACCCGATATTGTCTAAAGTTGCATGGACGATGAATTGTCTAACACTTTCTATGCCCTGTCCAGCTCTGTCGACACTCAGGAACAGCTAAATTTTTTCAATGATCTGTATGACTGAATTCATATCCCTATGTACAAAGTAAACCGCTGGTTCGCTATCGGCG
Organism: Eristalis pertinax; assembly: GCA_907269125.1. NCBI lineage: Eukaryota > Metazoa > Arthropoda > Insecta > Diptera > Syrphidae > Eristalis > Eristalis pertinax. The sequence goes on along the minus strand of OU026145.1, from coordinate 43,785,974 downwards.
TGGCGACCCACAGGTCTACGCGTATTCTTTAATCCATCGCTACCCACCTGCCGACCCTATTTGACAACCTTTTTTACAATAACAATCAACTTCTCGGACTTAATATTTATTTTGTAACCCGCGGTCAGTACTGCGCTAAAGATAACATTGTGTAAAGGGGAAAATAAATCATCACACACCTTGTGTAAATATCAAATGTAGATACTTGAAGTCGTAACTTATCAATGCGTTCATAAAACTATCAAGACGACAGCTTATCGATGAAGAAACTTCAATACTGCCGGTGTCGTCATTTATTTGGAGATTATATCTTTTGATGGTAAGTCTTGAATGTGTGCGGGTGTGAATGCGAAGTGGGAGTTGGAAAGTGCTTGAAGAGGTCTTGCAGAACTCTCTGACTGTGGCTTATGCAGTTGAAGTCATTGGCATCAAAAAAGAAGCTGAAATCTTATGGGTAATGCTGATAGCTTGCAGTTGCCTTTATACGTAGCCAAGCAGCTAGAAGGCTCTGCAAGCCACAAAACGATTCTAAATTGCTATACTTATTTGGAAGGACTTTTACGAGTATTCAGGAGATGTGCAGGCTGACAAAACTAGACTGTAGACTTACAGGGCCTATACACGACACGCTGCTGCAAACCAATATATTTTGTTGTGCACATGTTTGCGCAGAACGTCTGTGACGTGTGTATTCATGTCGCATGTTTGCCGTGCTCGTCTGCGTGAATTGTTTGAATTCTGCATGGTCTGCAGCGACGTGTCTGTGTCGTGTATGGCCCCATAAGTAATATTTCCCTGAAATCGGTTCACAAGTGTGTATGGTAGCTAACAGAAGAAGGGACCGGAATCTTCGTGACAATAACCAAGCCATTCTGGCTCCACTATCATAGCTAGAAACGACATCTTTCCCTATCAAGGGTTTAATGTAATCTAAATGCACAAGTGGATGTTGCCCCACGGCAGATCAGGGCTTGTCTCGTCTAGCACATGCAGGAACTACAGGGCATCGGAAGAGTTCGAAACACTGGAGGTTCTTCTTTGCATCTGGCCAGCGCTGGCTAACACAAGAAAGAAGGCACTTGGTTAATACTTCGTCGACGCTCCCAGGGATGTGATAAATGTCAACCTACGTAATCTGGCCCAATTGTGAGTACCAGTGGTAGTCAGTCACTCTAACCTACGTGAACTCATCAGCTTCGAACCCACTTCAAGGTCAAAGTCTGTATACAGGAGCCATCTAATTATCTCTAGTTGATATTTTTCTGTTTTCAGAGACTACTTTATGGCGGCACTATGGGACACATCTGATCTATGAGAGCCAATGTGATCTTGTTAGACGTTTTCTTTCCATTCGCACGACTGTCCCACACAACTCGTGACATCGCTCAAATTCGCCCGATCTGTGCGCTAGTGTCATCGAAACCTTGCACCACTCTGATTCGCTCGACTTAGTAGAGAGACGCGGCTAGATTGTCTTCGACAAATAATACAAAAAATCCATTCACATCTTTCGCGCAACTAGTTGAGGTTGAGGACTGCTGACTGCTGCCAGAGTAGGCTCGTTGAATTGCCACGCGGATCTGATTATTCCTACTCCGCAAACCAATTAATAATTATAATCGGGTGGCGCTACAGCCCGTAGAGGGCCAGGGCCTAGCTTCTCAGCAACCACTCGTGTTGTGCGTGCTATTGTTCTATCACGAGTGGAAGGGACCTACAGTTTTATGCCGATGTAGGTCCGAATGCGTAGGAGTCGACGCACATACCCACAACGCCACGGGCCAATTAGCGCTTTTAATAAAGCACAGAAGTCGACTGATACGATGCTACTTCGTTCCGCCAGGTTGTTGAAATGACGTGAGGGACGTTTTTTACAGAAGAAGAGAGCCCTGCAGTTACATAGAAAATGTGCAAGTGTCTACCTCCTCTGCAACATCTTCAGAAGTCGTAGTAAGGGAGGCCTAATCTGGAGGCATGTGTTCCTATGTCACAGTGCCCGGATATGACGCCGATACTGTTTCCAAGGTCATGTCTACTCATTCTGATCAGGCTACGTGAGCTTTTTGGATCAAACGCAGATCATAGCTGTTTTTTAATGGGCACCCAGCGCCGGTAGACAATCTACGAGTTGAGTAAGTAAACTTTTTAAGATTAAGTAGATGTTTTCCAGATCTCCGTTCGTAAAGAATACGGAACTAGTACCCTTTCAAGCGAGTTCAGCTTAACGCATTGGTACCCCTTCTAGCGAGTTCGCACAATTTTCTGGGATGTCACAGTCTCCCGGCACCCACATAAGTTGAATGCTAAAATACTTGGCCATCTCGTTGAGAGATAGGCAGCAATTCAGATTTCAGCGAAGTTTTTGAGTTAAAAATGATTGCGCTCAGAGATTTGATTGTTGCTGAAAATACTTTGTTTTTAAACCAAGACAAAGCTTCCTCAATCGCTGTAGTTTCTGCTTGAAAAACTCTACAGTGATTTGGTAGACGGTATGACAACCGCTCTCACACCTTTGCCCGTCTTCGATCAGTCTGTGAAAACTCGCCGAGTACCCTCCAGCGTCTGATGATAACACCAACCATGTACCAGCCCCGCCGCCTCTGTTGGAGAACACTTCATTGGTTTAATACTGACTACCTAAATCGGTTAGTTGTCGGAGTGAATGCTTTTTCAGATAGACTTGTAAATTAAAAGAAACTAGGCCCCCTCTCGTCGTCGAAATTCGACGATTATGCGTTTAAATGCGTGCTACGATATTTTCTCGTAATAATATAACATAATTTCGTACATGTGTTTACCAAAGTCATACTTTGTGCACATCTACGAGAAATTACCTTTCCAATGGTGTAAGTATCATGCCATTCGGTTGAGTAGAATGGAGTGTAAATGTACCACAAAAATTGGCAGCACGTATTTATATATATGTGGATTAACAAGAAATAATGTAGCAAGTTGCTCATCTGCTGCTTGTCCACTTTCATCCCTTGTATTAAATTTATTTAAATAAGTCACGGAAGTTCCAAGGATAAGCTCTCAACAAATGCATACTCATAGTTTTGAATAAGCTAACAATTAAATATGATATCTACGTAAATCAATGCTTACCGGGAGCAGTTGGTTGATATTCCAATTGTGGCAAAAGGAAACATGTGAGCACCTAAAAAGGAAGAGAAGAGAGAGAAATTATTTAGAATAAACGATGCCTCTGTCAATTGTTTGAAAATAAAGTGAAATTGTTTATAACATGGAAACGGCGGCAGTTATTGCAAAGATCCCGATGTTTGATTCGTTTGGGAAGACTTCCAGCTCAGTCAAGTTTGTGACCGAGTCAGTTGTGTCCAGTCATTCCATCCCTGGATTATAATATAATATGGATGGCGCTACAGTCCGTAGAGGGTCAGGGCCTAGCTTCTCAGCAACCACTCGTGTTGTGCTTGTTATTGTTCTATCACGAGTGGAAGGGACCTACAGTCTTATGCCGACTCCGAACGGCCAAGTTTGAGAAGCTCTTTTCTAGGCTGTTATACTCTTTGAGCATTGTCAGTGACTCGAAGAGGTGGGGCCGTGAAAAGTATTTCTTGTTGTACCAGGAATCGAACCCAGACAGGTAGGTCCAAGTGCGTAGGAGTCGACGCACATAGCCACAACGCCACATCTGGATGCTGTAGTTAATTTGACATCCTCAATATTCGTGTTATAGGCTGTCCGCTTCGCGACTTTTGTGTAGTGGAGTATTCCAGTATGACCCTTTTTGTACGTTGTATGGCCCAGCGGTAGCACTCTCTGTGGCCATTAACTTCCCAACAATGTCTTGTGGTTTCGAGATCAACAGAGGGCGTAAATCATAGTGTTCCCGTGGTTCTAATGTACTGTATTTTACTAATCTTCTTGACAGTTTCTTTAATATTGAATGCTGGCCAGCAAAATAGGACCTTATACGCCAAAATTGACCCGACCGCGGCGACGTACAGCCAGTCTACTACCATAGGTTAGATTCCAATCCCCATTTGGGACGCGTGCATTGCAAGCGATGCATTATCGACACGATCTAGTCGAACCCAGTGTTAGTCGATATTACTTGAGACCATATTCAGTTGGTAAAGGCCAATAATTCCGCCAAGAAACGATTTGACCATGGCGCCCAACAGACAAGTAGATGTTACAGCACCCTCTCCGACTTTAAAAAAAAGTTGGTTCAGTCAACATTGACTTTATTCTTCGTCTTCTTCTAGTGGCACTACAGTCCGAGGTGGACCTCGGTCTCAGTCAACAAGCTTCTCCAGCTGGCACGATCTTTAGCCAGCTGTCTCCAAATATTCTTCTAATTCTCTTTTATTCGATTAAAAGCACTACCCATCTTCTAATCCAATGAGCAGTTGTTTAAGTCGATTTCAGGGCCTCCAAAGAGCGAAGCGAATTAGTTTGAATCTTCTCAGCCGTGTTGGAACATTGTCCGTGGAACGGCCGGACATAAGGGATCATCAAAAGTAGCATGCCAGCTAAATCAGGCGAACACTGTGCTTTTTGAACGATATGAGTTGCAGTGCGAGCTGGTGCTTTGATGCAAATACCAAGAATTTTCTGACCAAAATTGTAGCCGCTTTGTAGACGAAACATTTCTCAAAATTATCTGGACTTGTCTGAATGAAATGTTAACAACATCAGCGGGATCTCCAATTGCCAATCGACGATTATTGAGCGGGACCACATTTTTGATTTCCTTGACGTATCATGCATCAGTTGATTTTTATGGCCATCCACAGCGAACTTTGTCTTTAATCCTTTTCCATCTCGTTTCTTCTGATGACGAGATGGATGCGGGCTTCAATCAAGGCGTCTAGCCAACTCACACGATCTTTCTACAATCACGCACTCCAAATTGGCTGAGATTCTACACTACATGTGCGCGCCGTCAGTTTCGTGGACATCCTCTGCTGCGTTGTCGAGAATAAAAGACCCTTCGTCCAGGAGCAGAGTTATCCATGTACTCTTAAGTTCGTTGCCGCCTTTCTGTGACTTGTGTCACTGTGAAGCCAATACAGCTCGTGGTTGAAACTTCTTCTCCAAAATTCAAACCTCCAATTCTGCGGCGCAAACATGACCAGAAATTGAACGACGAACTTTGCTCTTGGAAGGACCAATGGTTTCTTCATCAGACCTTGACATTTTCGATGTCTTCGCGTCATATAGCAGAAAATGGATGATCAAGGTATTATATTACATAAAGTCAGCTTGGTCCTTCGAAGAAGGCTTTCATATTCAGCTTCACCTTCTTATTCTTCTTTGTTTGGCGCTGCAGTCCGGGGTGGCCCTGGGCCTCAACCAACAAGTCTCTCCAGCTAGCACGATCTTTCGCCAGCTGCCTCCCATTGCGCACACCAAGTTGGTTGGGGTCCTTCTCGACTTGTGTGCGCCATCTCGTTCTAGGACGCCCTCTGTTGCGTTATCCCAATGGCTCGGAATCGAAGACTGGAGCTGTGGTGTCTGTCCGCTTTAGATGGCCTAGCCTAGCCTTAACTAGGTGCATGCCGCTGTACAGCCCCTACAGTTCGTGATTGAATCTCCTCCTCCAGACGCCATCAACGCAAACAGGACCAAAGATCGCACTCAGAACTTTCAAAACGATCAAGAGCTTCTTCATAAGTTTTCAATAGCCAATGCCCATGTCTCTGCGCCATAGAGCAGGACAGCGGTGATTAGAGTGTTATATAAAGTCAGCTTGGTGCTTCGAGAGACGTCTGTGTTACTCAATTGCCTCTTGAGCCCAAAGAAAGCTTCACCTTGAGTCCAAAGAAATACCGATTAGCTACAGCTACTTGATCTCGGTACTGATGGTTTATTTGGAAAAAGTCCTTGAGTACCTCAAACGTAAATCTGCTTACGGTGACGTTTTGGCCAAGTGGTGTCATTCCTTGAAGACAGTTTGCTTTGCCCTCCGTTGTGCTGATTTGAACATTCTACCTGACAGCAGCATTGACGTCTTCATAGCTGTTTAACAGCCAATTGAAGTGATCTTTTCAGAGTCCAAATATCAACTTCATATTTACACACGTGTACAGGCATTCTGCAACATTCTCAACAAGTTAGTACACAAAAAGCAATCATATTTCACATCTAAGTAGTCTCTATTGTCTAGTCACGAAATATGTTCATCCGGGTGATTCTGCCATAAGAGATGAGGAGAGTTTCGTCGATAGTCCGCCGATAGTAGGATAATGCGACGAAAACCCATTTCACTGAATTTTTGATATTTGAGTCGAACTGTAATACGAATATGTCGTTTGACAGGCTATCGGAGAGACGATTATGCGGTTGACGAGCGACGTTAACGCTTAAATTCACTGCGTTCGTTAAATTTGAAGCGTTTTCCTCCCCGTTGCACCGTCTGCGCATTCTGCGAATGCGAGTCAATCACGCACAATGCTGTTTATTTTGGATCATTAACAATGCATGTCATATCGGAGATTGAAACACACTCCCATCACCCAGGGGGAAATGTACAGTAAACAAAAGAGAATTAAAATTTCAAATTTACCTGTTCTCCGGTGGTCTCATCAATGTCCGGTTGAAATGTCAGCAACGGTTGAGCCTGATTCTCCGACAGCCAAACAGCTTTCAATTGCAAATTAACAAGTGAATACGGCAAATACTGCAGCTGATTGCCGGACACATCCAAGACATGCAACAGCGTACAATTGCCCAGCTCCGGTGGCAGCTTCTTTAATTTATTATCCCTTAAGCTAAGTACGCCCAATTTTGTGCACATACCAATGTCTAGTGGTATATAATCGAGGGCGTTTCGATCGACATTTAAATTACTTAATTTATTCATCCGACCAATGGATGTGGGTAGCTCCGTGAGGAAGTTCTCCGTTAATATTAATTCTTGCATATTCTCACATCTGAAAGTAGAGGCAAAAGAAAAACAATGACGATGATGAAAAAGTGCGTCCATAAGGAATGTGTGTACGAGTGAGTGTGTGCGAATTTATTGGCCTTCGCCAAGCCAAAAGCAATATTTTGATTGGTGGTTGTTTTTTCACTCTTTTATTTCAGCGTGAATCTATCGATTACAGAGTTTTTTTTTGATGACATCATTTTGCAATGGATCTTGTTTATTTTCTTCGCACCATTACAAAAAATTAATGCTGTCTGGGGTGCGCGCTGGCAGCGTGTGGGTGGTGTATGAAGTGTGTATTTACTCGGCAGCAATCAATCAATCTTCTTTGATAGTTGTTTCCGAATGAAAACCCTTTTTCGGGCGCGTCAAGGTCGGTCATTTTGCTAATGATTAACAGCGCCAAAGTGTTATCAGTTGAAAGCTATTTGCTCACGTAATTCACTGAATGTACGCGTACGTAACGTCAGTCGATTTCAGTCGTGACTCGTGCGAACACAATCGAACTTTGTGCAAAAGCAGTGTTTTACTGGAGTGTCACCACTTTGGGTGGGTTTTTTTTTTGCAATAAAATACAGTGGACTCTCCCTAAGTCGAATTTCATTTCCTTCAATTTTCCATACAAAAAACCATTGTTTAAGTCGAACTCGAACTAATATTGAGATCCCGTAAGGATTCCACTACGGGGGAGTCCACTTTATTCGCCATCAGTCATGGTAGGACCGCTGTTGGGATGTTTGGCAGCACTAATCGTGGCCACACCCAACCAGTGCTGCCAGACTATGGTAATTTTTGTTTGGTAAGTAGCCTGTTTTGTCCCTCGCAAGAATTATTCCGTGAGAATATACACACATTTTAAGAGACATTGTACATTTTCTTCTGCCACATGCCAAACGTCACTGTCAATTTGACAGAGAGTCCACTGTATTCACCGTCCGGTGATGAATGGGCTGCACTATGCGGGGACTGCATTGTGGAGGTTTAACAGCTCTTTTCGTGTCAATATCCAATCAGTGCTGCCAGATCATGGTAAATTCAACTTTTCGTGGTAAAATTTGGAGTCTAGCCTTGTCGGCAGGCTGTAGGAACAAGATACAACAAAATGTCCCTGGCAAGAATTATTCCGTGAGAAGATACCCACATTTTTAGAGACATTGTTCATTTTCTTCCGCCACGTGCCAAACGTCACTGTCAATTTGACAGTTGAGAATTGACTAATTGTCTTTACGTCCTGCCGTTGCGTCATGAATTTATTCAGGCTGGATGAACGTGTCCAAAAAGGTGAGTTTTTACTTCGAAAATCAACCTTATATGACACAATGGATTTCTATAGCTGTCATCCCCTTATACGACGTGGTAGTGTGGTGGGCAGTGGCGCATACTCAACGTCGGCACCCGCCTCAATAAATTAAGAAAGGTACAAAGACAGCAGTTGAGCCCTTTGAACTACTCCCACTGATGCGGTAGAAATTCTCCTGAATCCTAGAAATCCCTAGATCCCTTTGGTAAGCAAATAGCAACCAACTGCGCAGTTTGGAGTTTTTATTGTTTTGAGTTTTTATTGGAGTTTGTTTAGATTTCGTGAAAGACTGAGGATTATTTCATCGAACAATTCAATTCAATTTCATGGTCTTGTGAACTTGGGTTAAATAGATTGCTTGTGTGTCAGAAAAGTCGTAGACTACACGTCCGATATCGATGCTATTCCATGCATCAGCTTAAACTGCACGCTTTCAGAAGCCGAATGAGCTACCTACCACCAATGACAGAAGAAAACAAGGATACAACAAGCGCTTCAACGCAGAATCAAGCGCAGCTCAGGAAGATTATCGAAGACGGGGAGAAATGAAGCTCTTGCTTGTCGGGTCTGTGACCCATGGAGGGTCTGAGTTTGTCGCCCTTTACCACGCGCCCGCGATATACCGGAGATACGGTCTTCCCTTTCTTCTCGACCCAGGAAGGTTGGATTCGAAGACCCTTTTAGCCGCAGCATTGATGTCCATGCTGTCGACCATTTCCATCCATTCACCTTCCTGGTAGAAAGGACTGTACATACATTTGACGCGGAATCTTCCTTTCGAAGGCATCGAGAATCAACTCGGCTGCTTTGTTTATCCTTCAGCTTTCCAAGACTGGCAAAATATGAATTTTGTAGACCAGGATTCTTTTAACCTCCCAACTCGCCTCATAAATGAGCAAGAAAGCCACTGGCAAGACCCATCCTCTTATACGGCGTGGTAGTGTGGTGGCCCATACTCAAGGTCGGTAACCACTTCAAGAAATTAAGGAAGATATATAGACAAGCCAGTATCTGCATCAGTGGAGCACTCAGAACTACTTCCACCATTGCACTGGAAACTCTCCGCCATCGACGTAAGGAGTAAGGATCGGACTCAGAACATATTCTTTGGCAAACACGTTTTTATCCGCTTTTGAATTGTGCTCTCTCTCTCCCTCTGCAACGTGGAACAGGACTGGAATGGTCTATGTATGTTTTCTACACAATTAGTCTAATCTTCGAGAGAGTGCTATGTTACTCAATAGTCACGCTTTGTTCGAGGTGTACTTTTTTAAAGACAGCCCTTGTTCTTCCACGTCCACACCCCATTCTAACTACCTTCTCAATGCGAGCAAACGATTCACTGATAGCTCATTCAATGTCATCCTCGAATGCCAACAGATGGACGAACTTTTAGAGGACCGAATTCTCAAGACTGAATGAATGAATCTGTTGACATAGAAGGGGTGAGTGAGTTCGCGATCGGCAACATACCGCTCGTGATAGAGCAGCGAAAATTCTTCATCGTAATCCAATAGAGTTTGGCAGCAATGTCAAAACTAGACATGGCAAAAAAGACTGCAATGGACAAGGAAACAGAAATTCAACTACAGAGGATTGGAAAAAACTTTGATCCGAAACTGCGTGAATCCTGGAAAGACAAGTGGCGATCTTCGGAGGGACTTGGCGTCGGCTTGTATACTGGCGAATTCGTCTACAGTTCGACGGCGCACAGTGGTCCCGAAGTGGAAAAAAGTACCCAAGGTGACATATTTTTCTCGGCCAAATGGTTTAGATTTTTCGATTCTACAAATATGAGAACCTAGAAAGCCAACATTTTGGTGACTTTCGATGACCCGTTTCGTTGTACCGTAAGCTCAAAGTTGGGACTTTGAAATTTACCAAAAACGTTCGTATTTTTTAAGCAAATTTGATGTTACATACTCCTTAAAATTAGGTACTTTCGAACCAAATGTTATATTTGATTTAATGGACATACATTTGGCCTTCAAACTGCATCAATAGTTTTTTCACGTTGCCTCCGAATTTTTTAGACCAGGCTTTTAATTAAGGCACCGCTTTGGTGTAGGTATTTCAATGTTTGATGGGCTGTGACTTAAATGCACCAAGAGGCTCCAACGGGAGCGTATGTTTTTTGAAAGCTATCTGTATCTTTTATCGACGGTGCAAAAACTATCGCCGGGTTGAGTCCGAATCTCCAGAACGAGGCGTTTAAGTGCAGCAAAGTCATGCGTTGTCATGCATTTTCAAACGATTTCTCTTGCAATGCATGTCTTGTACAAATGCAATGTGAGAGGCCGAGAAAGGCTTTGTTAGTGTGAATTTGATTACTTTAGGTAATAAAATTGTTATCAAAAGGAAAGTAATTGCTTTTGAAAAGTAAATGACCATCAAAATGGGAAATTAGGGTATTATTGGCGATAAAATTGATTTCTGACTTCGAACTTGGGTTTATAATTACTAATATTTTAAAGATTTGAACGGGGAAGATGAAATTTTGTTTAAGTACATAACGAAAGTCCTTTAAATATTGAAGTTGAATTTCAGCTTTTGTTGTGAAAATTTAAAGTTTTTCGCGATGGCAAGTATTAATTATATTTGAATATAAATTCCTCTTTCATTACTTTTTTGGTGGAAATATTTCCAACTTCGGAAGCCTTTTATCAAAGAGTCACGGAATCTGAACATCGTGCTAAATCAATCCAATGGTTTTTGAAGTGAGAAATAGGTTTTTATGCAATTTTAAGCAACGCCAAAGTTTAGGAAAGTCGCTAAAAAGATGATCGGTATTATCGAATTCTTAATAGTAGAACATTTTCTCGCTAGGCAACAAATTGTTGGTATCATCTGATCCTCGGTTTGCGTATTTAAGGCCTAGATCGAAAACAAAAGATTCGCTTCCACTTAGCAATGAAGCGCAACCACGATAAGATCTTTTAGCAGTTGCAATATGCCCAAAATTTCATTAAGATCAGTCAACGGGTTTAAAAGTTACAGATTTATTTCCACCGCTCCCATACATCGGGACCCGTGTGCGGCGTCTTCTTGAAGTTGGTCGTAATGCAAGAAGACCACTAAAGAAGCAACTTCTGACTGACCGTATACGGAAAAAAAAGACTCCAGTGGGCGAGGAAACACAGAAATTGGACTACAGAGGATTGGAAAAAAGTTATTTATTCGGACAAGAGGCAGTTCGAGGTCCAGGGATGCAGAGTAAGTGTCGCGAGAAGAAGTGACAATGAAAAACTCCGAAGTGGTCATATTGTGCAAGACCCTAAGCACTCAACCAAAGTTCTGTTTTGGGGTTTTTTCATCTCTAGAGGTCCTGGAAGTTTGAAGCCCATCGAAGGTAGAAATAAATGAGTAGAGATATTCAACTTCTTCCTCTCTTGATCCTTGATTTCATCTGACAGCGTTTTTTATACCCTTTTTTGTCCCCTGTCTGTGAATAAGTGTGAGCTCTTCCCCAACCGTAGTCGTGGGGTGAATTAGAGTTCTTATTTTGAAAATTCGATCGTTACTTGAACTTTTTTAAAATTGCGGTGTTAAATTTTCAACATAGTAAGGAGGGGTAAGCAAACGAACAAAGCGTATGTTCATGAAGTAGCTTTCTGAGAGTTACAGTCTGAGGTACTAGGACTAAATAATTTTGTCATCATATACATTAATTATTAATGAATACACATGAAGTAGTATGTATGTATGTATTTTTGCAAAAATAAATAGCTTATTTGCTCATTTTAATTGTTTTACAGAAATACGGATGAAAGTTAATTGCAAATTTGTTTGAGTTTGAGTTAGGTATAGTTGTATCCATTGCTCTTAACAAATTATGTTTTTTAATTGCAGAAGTTTTCATAATTCATGAATGAAGGATACAAAACTAAGTTCAATTGCCAGTCATGGCATCTAAATCAGCTATATTTTGCTCTGAAGAATTAAATTGTTGCACAGTACTCCTGTAAATAGAGCGTAGCATTACATTTTTATTCACCCAGGCCCCTATTACAAATATATGTCCTCTTAAAAATATGAGTCATCTTCTGAACACCCTCCGAATAATTCTATATGGTCGTGGGCAAATTCACGAATCGGCGGCCATGTTGCTAAAAAATCCGTGAATTTTCCGCCATTATCGTGGTCAATCCGGGAATCTTGTAAAAGTATGTGTGAAATACAAGGCAATTCAACTACACACGAATCATTCACGGACTACACTTCAAAATTTCCGCCATGGACTAGGGGTAAAAATGGCCGAAGTTGAATATCTCTTTACTCATTTATTTCTGATCGAAGTTATGATGAATAGCACCAAATATGCAGACGTTTCGACCCACAAGGAGACTTCTAACCAAAAATGCAATTTCCAATAAGATCTTACTCCATGTCAAAATTAAGCAATTCTTCACGGAGAATAATATAAATGTTCTGGAATGGCCTGACAAACCCTCCTCCGATTGAGAATCTGTGGGCCATTATTGAAGCCAGGCTCAGCAAAATGGATTTGCACAGCACTGCAGATCAAGTGTCGCTTTTGGTTGTAGTCCCCACTTCGATCCGAATATTCGTTTGCATTCGGGCACAGTGCAGTATCTGTCGTTCTTCGATGTTGGCTTTCCAACTAAGCCGCCACCCTGTGCAAGATTATGCCAGCAGCTTAGCCTAATTTAAGAAGAAGAGTAGAAGCGGTGTTCTGCTTTTGTTTCTATCTCATCTTCACCCATGCTGGTTATTGCGAAACCACCGATGAGGGTATTGAGTGAAAGTCAGCTTAGTCTGAGCAGGCATAGTGACCGTTTAAGATCTATTGCTGGCTAGATCTCCTTTGTTTTAAGGCAGGTGGTGCCTTCTAGCCACTTGGGAGTGGTTGTTTTTAGTTGTGTGTATCTTAAGACGATGGATGCAGCGATCGGCATAGAATATGGATCTCCTCCCGGTGCGAGAGAGGAGTTTGTACCACACCTAGCGAATTCAACGGCCTTGCAATTGCCTGGTATGTCACTGTGTCCTAGCCATCTCGATAAGAGGACAGCTAGCATTTTAGGGATGTTTTTGAGTTGAAGATGACATGAGGACTTTATTGCGGCTTGACTAACTGCACAGATGGTGATAACCCTTTTATAAAGGGTGAATTTTTAGCTATTATCCTTTTGGCAACACTGGTTTAAACAGCTGACGCACGTTTCGTGTTTTGTTTCACTGTCAAACATCTTCAGTTTGGTCTATAATTTAACCATGAATCGTCTTACAAACGAACAACGCTTGCAAATTATTGAATTTTATTATCAAAATGCGTGCTCTGTTAAGAAAGTTCATTGCGCGATTCTTCCATTTTATGGTCAGCTCATTTTTGGGTCAATGGATACGTAAATAAGCAGAATTGTCGATTTTGGAGTGAATATCAGACAGAAGCATTGCAAGAGCTACCAATGCATCCAGAAAAAGTCACCGTTTGGTGTGGTCTATGGACTGGTGGCATAATTGGACTTCTTCAAAGATGATGCGAATCGTAACGTAACTGTGAATGGTGAGCGCTACCGTGAGATGATATCCAACTTTTTTTTGCCCAAAATGCAAGAGCTCGACTTGCATGACATGTGGTTTCAACAAGACGGTGCCACATGCCACACAGCACGCGCAACAATGGACTTATTGAGGGGCGAGTTCGGTGAACATTTTATTTCACGTTCGGGACCGGTCAATTGGCCGCCTAGATCGTGCGATTTAACGCCTTTAGACTATTTTTTGTGTTTGCTATGTTAAAGCTCATGTCTATACAGACAAACCCGCTTCAATTGACGCATTGGAAGACTACATTGAAGCATTTATTCGTGAGATACCGGCCGAAATGTTGGAAAGAGTATGCCAAAATTGGACTAAGCGGATGGACCATTTGAGGCGCAGTCAAGGTTAACATTTGCATCAAATAATCTTCAAACATTAAATTATATGGACCGTTTCATCGATTCAAATAAAGATTTCATGCATTTTTCTGAATTTTATGTTTTTTTTTTTTGAAAAACTTTCCTATAGCTTTTAAAAAATCACCCTTTATATCGTTACATCGTTATTGGGCTAGGACAGTGGCCTGAAATACGCTACAGTGGTCAGGGAGCTTCACACAACCACCCGTTCGTCCGTCGTCTATCCGTCCGTGTAGGCAGATAGTGGATCATCCAGCCTCTGACTGTCAGACATTCAGTCCGATCTGGAAGGGATGCTGGTAGAAAAGTTTTTCTCGAAGACAGCCAGGGGTAGTAATCCGGTCGGTGTCGTTGGGAAGAAAGTTGAATTCGTTCAGAATGGTACAGTGGCCGATGTTGAGTTTGGACCACAGTCGGAGTGTTTTGAGTCTCGAAGCTGTGCTGGCTGCTATTTATTGCCCCTGTCCAAAATATTTTCTCGATGCATTTATGACTACAAATACTGCGGCACGTTTGCAGCGGACGAGCTTTGTCAAAAAGGTTATCTTAAATGCAGCATGCAACGTGTTTGAGTGACGCTAAAATAGCATTGTGTACAAAATACGAAGGAAAAGGACGATGCTTGGAAATTAAACGAATTGGAAGTCAAGACGCGTTCCAAAAAATGAGAAATTTCCTTAAAGGAACAGGAGAAAGTCCAGATGATGTTTTTAGGAACCATATTATTACCATAGTCCATCTAGTGGTTTCCCTGCTTGATCGCAGTTTGACTGTCGCTTAGCTTTTTGGAACGCTTTACCGAGAGCTGCCATGCATAGCGAATGCAGTTCTTGGGTATTAGGCGATCGGTGTCATTGGGCAGTCAACTTGAATTCACTGAGAATGGTTGAATGACCGATCGAGAGTTCTGAGGACGGTCTTGAGTCTTAAGCTTATCCTGGTCTAGATTTCTGTCTTGCCCAGTATTTATAGATATTTATAGATATTAAAGGGAAACCAAAAAAAATACTTACGCTCCTATAGTTGTGTTTAATCTGTGTAAACGATTTTGGTCCAATTTTAAAATAGTTAAACGACTTAGTTTAGCAATTCCGTCTGGCAATGATTCTAGTAAGTTTTGTGATAAATGTAAATCAGTTAAATTCTCCAGGCCTCCAATTTCGTCGGGCAGTTCTTCTAGTCTGTAAAAAAAAAGCAAGAAATAAACAAAAGTGTTATTCCCATTTGATGGACACTTTCCAAGTGCATAAGCAATGGCATCGCATCAACTCACCTATTTTCAGATACATCAAGGCAAATTAAATTTGTTAGTAATCCAATTTCGGGCGGCAGCCTCTGCAATTGATTGTGGTCCAACCAAAGTTCCTGCAGTGCCGGCAAATATCCCAAGTGCCGTGGTAGGTCCTCTATTTCATTGTCACCCAAATCGAGTCGTTCCAGCTTCGTCAACTGACTAATTGATTCGGGAAGAAGTTTAATGAGGTTCTCTCTCAGTTCCAGAGACTCCAGTTGTGTTAAACTGAAAATGGCAAAAAAAAAAAGAAGAGAAAAATTAAATGTTGTATGCATCGCCATTGTCTGTGGTATCTGCTGTTGAAGTTAGGAAATTACAGGGGTTACGTGGGTGCTCTGATCGGATGTCGAACAAGAGGTGGCGGAGTAATGGAATTTGTAAGTGCACCCGAGAGGCAGTCTGTTGAACGAAAGTTAGTCCATTCAAGTGAAGCGAGCAGTCTCATCGAAGAGGAGATTTAATGCAATTAATTCGACATTTCGACATTTGTGGACATTGTGTTGGCCGAATAATAAAGGGTGGGCCAATTGCAAGTTTCTTTTTAAAAATGCAATAAAATCAACAAAATTTAATTTGTCCCATGTAGTAATGCTTTATTAGTAAGAACAAACATTCCCATTAATTTCGAAACACAACTTCGTTCAAGTGGCTACCTCGGCTGGCATCGCAGACGCGGATTCTGTCACACTTATTTTCCCAGACCTTGTTGATGGTTTCGGCCTGGAGCTCACGGATTACTTGGATGTTATTGGCCATAAGTAATTGAATCGTTCGGTCCTTCACGGTTCCCCACAAAATAAAATGCCAAAGGGGTCAAATCGCAGCTCCGAGACGGCCAACTGACATCGTCAAGACGACTGATAACACGATTTTGGGAATTTGGTGCGCAAAAGATCGATTGCATGGCATGGGTTGTGTGTCATGTCGCGCCATCCTGCATGAACCGCAGTTCGTCCAAATCCATGTATTCAATATCCGTAAAAAAAAGTCGGTTAACATGGCTCTGAAACGCCCACCGTTGACGGAAAACGTTGTTCCCAAACCCTGCTGCCACCACTCCACAATCCGCACTAAACTGTCACTCTCTGTGTAGGCATTGGCGTGCGGGTTTTCCGACCCCCAGATGCGGCAATTTTGCTTGTTAACGTAGCCGCCGTATCGTATCGTCAGAAAAGATGATGTTTCGCCCAAAGGCTGCTCTAAGATCCAAACTGCGAAGCGATAAGGAAGCACGCCTTCGATTGCTGAATCAATTGGACCTTCTAAGCGAATAATTCGAGATCTTTGTGCAGAATTATCCTCAGTCCTCAGGCTATTGCGTGAAATGTTGAGCTGTTCAGATCGATGGTGAGTTGATGTTCGTGAATTGATTCTCACAACCTCGGCCCAGCAGCCACATTCTCGTCACACTCTCACCACACGACGACGGGGACCACGTGTGCTGTCCACTAGCATACCAGTCTCAAGAACTTGTTGCACAAGCTTGCGTACAGCAGTCGCGGCGGTGAGTGCTTCGGCCAAAACTTCTTCTTTTCAAAAAACGCACTGTTTGGGTAACTAACAGCACACACGTTGGAAATAAGTTTTCAATATTTCCCAACCGTTGTTCAAGCGTAAAGCAAATCATCTCGTTCCGCGGAGGTATGATACTGACTTTCTGTCAAGATTTCGAGCGGGAAACAGCTGCCAGTGTCAAAATAAACTATGATGTAAAAAAAAACCACTAGATGGCCCACTCTGTATGTTGTACAACGTCGGACCTACCTCCGATCCTTGAGGAACTCCTTCTTTGATGTTCTGCTCCGGCTGTCTAGATGGGAAAAAAAAACCCTGAAACTAAGTGTCATCTGATTCATTCTTATAGACGAGTCCCTCTATGCAGACTCCTGTGGACCATTTTCAAGGATAAGCGATCTTCTGTGTCACAGAGTATTACTGGCTTTGATCACGTGAACATGGGCTATTGTCCTCCCCAACAGGGCATACTTGGTTTTAAACAGTCGCGTGAATCTTAAAAGTCCTCTTCGTCCCTTCTCTCATTCAGTCATTGTCGCGAACAATCAAAATCCACGAACATAAAGAAGGGGCCCAATCGCTCATTCATCGCATTTGACCTTTTTAGTGGCACTTATCCCTCTGGATTTACGTACAATAATTTTGCGAGCTGAATCTCAATTACGCACACAATTCTGGCTTTACAGGTGTACAGCTCCTCTACCATTTTATGCCGGCTCCAAATGAACACTTTTGAGGATTCTCGTGACGGTTTGTTGGTCCCCTGCGAGAGGTAGTGACACGAAAGACATAGAAAACTGAATTGTAAACCTCCTGAGGCACTAGTCCAGTCGTAAATATTCGCGCACACGGAATGAAAAAAAAAACATATGTGACTTTAGAACGAGTTAATTCGTGTTGTTTTATTTATTGAGTCATTAAATGGATGCAAATCGTTGAACAAAGTATTTAAATTGCCGCAATTTGACGAACTATGCCTTGGCGAATCATTTATCCCCCTCCCACCATAATCACGACGATAATTGACAAGAATTTAAAGAAGCTTGTTGAAAAAAAAAAAAAAAAAATGCAACGAGCTTCAGTAATTGTGGACTAAGCACTCGGCGAGTCACAGAGTCAATGGAATTGCAAATGGCTATAATAACCCATTCAAACATCTGACGTCGGTACTGCCATTACTTCGTCGTCCCTCTAAGTTGCTGCTGTGGGTGCTGAGAGATGCGCATTGAATGGGAATGCATTTTAATTCCCTTATACACACCTACCTCCTCCTGTCGAAAGGGGTTCGAATAGAGAACTTCCCGTAAACAAGTCAATCCGCTTTTTTCAGGATTTATTTTGAAGCACTAACTGGTAGCAGTCATGGTCGCCGTGGCGTCGTGGTAGTAGTTGACAACAGCGACTCCTACGCTGGAGGTGCTGGGCTCAATCCTCGGCAGCCCAGCATCTTTCATCATTCACAGTTTCATCCCTTTCGGGTCACTGACAACACTGAGAATACTCAGATAGTGAACCCGTCCTCTCAAACTGAGGCGTTCGGAGTCCTAAGTCGGATCATAAACATTGAGGCCACACTCGTGAAAGGACTAAGGTACAGACAACACGAGTGGTTGTTATAGAAGCTGGTCTAGGTTGGCTTAGAGTGTTGTTCTGAGACAAGCTGTTACAAGGATCGAAGTTGAGACCGTACACGGCAAATAGCTGACACACTAATGCAACACCCTTCACCGTGAGCGTTGGACTGCGTTAAGGGCGTCTTGTGAGATGCTCGGCGTGACAGGGTGAGAAACACGGCAGTACGCGAAGAACTCAGCATCTGTTTCTAGCTGAAAAGGGCTATTCATCGATTGTTTGGTTACGTGACACGAATCTTCGCCTCATCTACTGCCAAGATGTGCCTTGAATGCGACTCCATCAGGTTGGCGACCGACAACGATGTGATTGGACCAAGTTCAAAAAAGTTTAGGCTTAGCTCCTGATGAGTTCGAGTCGGTGGCGGATTATCAAGTGGCCTGGAGATCTCTTGTGCGTGCTTTGCCCCCGCGATCCTTTTTGACGTTCATGCGGGTCACTTGCAGATGACGATGCTGAGGATGTTCAGTGCGCTCAGGCTATTGCAAAAAGGAGCCCGGCTAGGTGGGAGTTCCTACAATTGAAATTGAGTATTGGCAGTATTTGCAGCGAGAGGCATATATGGAGGATCTCATCCCGGTGTGAGAGGAGTCTGGGTAACCAGTTCATCGGCTTGTAATTGGCCGGTAATGTCGCAGTGCCTACACTCAAATAATCTGTATGTTAAAATTCTCAGCCATCTCAAAGTTAAGGGATATTTTTGAGTGGAAAGTGCTGAGTGCCTGATTGTCCGAACAGATAGTGATGCCCCTTACGTTGTACTTGAGCCACTACAGTGCCTCGCAATGGTTTCTCACTGATCTGGGGTCCGGGGGCAATATTGACATCTTTTGAGTAGACACCAAAACCCACCCATTCAACCGTCTTCGAGCCGACCGTGTGAGATTGCAGAGAATCGTGCAGCATCTGATTGTGCCTGACTTCTAATACAATCGGGAAGGAATGCTGGTTGAGCTGGTAAAGATTGATGATGGCATGAATGAGTGAAAAATTTGAGTGCCCCAGTTCGAACCACAGTCGAAGTGTCTTGAGTCTGACAGTCTTGTGCAAATTAATGTGAAGGTAGAATTTGTTAAATGGAAATAGGTAATGGATGAATAATAAATTATTAATTAACATAACGGATGGTTAAATTTTAAGGGCCGATGTTGAATGTGAACCACACCTAAACGTCAAGTTTTTTTCTGCATTTCATTTGACATTTCTCAATTTCAGACTAACTCAATTTGAACCATGGAAAGATACACAATCGAGCAACGCGTTAAATTTATTCAGGCTTATTATGAAAATGGGCGTTCAAATCAAAATGCATATCGTGCACTTCGTGATTTTGTTCGGTCAATTTAATCGTCCAAATGTGCGTACAATCGGAAAAATCGTGCAAAAATTTGAGCAAACCGGGTCTGTAGGAGATGTGAAAACTCCAGTGCATGCTCGTACTGCAGAAAATATTGCTGCTGTTCGCGATAGTGTGGCTGAAGAGCCATCCATCTCAACTCGTCGCCGTGCCCAACAATTGCACCTCTCACGCTCGTCGTTGATGAACATTATGCACAAAGACTTGCATTTACACGCTTACAAGGTGCAATTGACTCAAGAACTAAAGCCTCTTGACCATTTCAAGCGTCGTCAATGGTCAGAATGGTGGCAAGAAATGGCAACAGTGGATGATCAATTTTCGAAGAAAATCATCTTCAGTGATGAGGCACATTGTCACCTCAGTGGATTCGTCAATCAGCAGAATTGCCGCATTTGGGCGAATGATAATCCAAGAGTGATTGTCGAAAAACCAATGCACCCACAAAGAGTGACTGTTTGGTGCGGTTTATGGGCTGGCGGCATCATCGGGCCGTATTTTTTCCAAAATGAGGCCGGTCAGGCAGTTACTGTGAATGGTGTTCGCTATCGTGAAATGATAACGAACTTCTTATGGCCCGAATTGGAAGATATGAATGTGGACGATATGTGGTTTCAACAGGACGGTGCCACTTGCCACACAGCTAACGAAACAATGGCTCTTTTGCGCGACAAATTCAATGGCCGTGTTATCTCACGTGGTGGCGATGTCAATTGGCCGCCAAGATCATGTAATTTGAAAGAAAAGGTGTACGTCGATAAGCCAGCAACAATTCAAGAGCTAACGGATGAGATAATTCGGCACATTAACGACATAGAACCTCAATTATGCTTCAGCGTCATCGAAAATTTGGACCATCGGATGGAAGTGTGCCGCCGAGGTCGCGGCGGCCATTTTGCCGATATTTTGTTCCATACATAATTGAACCATACCAATATTATCATAATGAAAAGAAATGACAATAATTTCCTAAAGAATTTGTGTTTAATTTAAAATCAACATCGGCCCTTATAATTTAACCACCCTTTATAATGTGTCCACTCTTGGCTTTTGGCACCACTTTGATTCGCTTTGGCATGAAATCCTTAAGTTTTTGGGTAGTTTTCAATCATTTTTGAATCCCAGTACCTCACTTGAATGACTGACTCAATCAGCTTCGTTTTTGTTGTCCAGTCCATTTGTTTCAGCCTATTTTTGAATATAGTCCACACATTTTCTATAGCATTGAGGTCTGGGCGAGTTGCCACTCCATTTTTTTTCTACTTTCATCAACGCGTGGCACGGCCTAAGTCTTGTTGAAAAATTGATCAGACGTTTTTCCAATGATTCAGGTGACTGTAGAGATTTATTTGCACAAGAGTGTAATACTGGCTGCCATCTGTCTGCCAAGTAAGGCCAGCGGTTGGGAGGTGGAGTAGTTTGTTAAGTGCAGCAGCAAATGGAGTACTTCCTACTACTCC
This sequence comes from Eristalis pertinax, assembly GCA_907269125.1. Classification (NCBI taxonomy): domain Eukaryota; kingdom Metazoa; phylum Arthropoda; class Insecta; order Diptera; family Syrphidae; genus Eristalis; species Eristalis pertinax. The sequence goes on along the minus strand of OU026145.1, from coordinate 43,764,594 downwards.
GCTGGTACGCGTGCAGGCCAGTCGTTGCACTCGGTTAAGTGTTCTTAAAATTGACTGCATTATTAAGGGCTATCCATTAAACTGGGACTTTACTTTACGACTCCATACGTTCATGTTGGTGTGACTATAGAGGCGAGTTTCCACTTGCTGAAATCCCACCAAGGCCCTCAATGTAGTCCATCTGACATCAACTAATCACCACGCAATGGCACCTGGCTATGCCATCAATTGCACGAACCTCTCAAAGATCGTAAAACAACATCTCCGCAAGTACGATGTTAAAATAATCACACACAGCATGCCAGGCTTTCCCTAATAATCCAAGTTAGTTCCCGGCTCTGATCAAGCAGCCATCACTCTTCATGATCGCCGAAAAGTCATTGACCAAGTTTTCACACACAGCGAGGCTAACAGCAATTCCCACAGGCCCACAAGCCAGAAGTTTACTCCAACCACTCACGGAAAAATAGAAGGTTTTACAACCGACGATTAAGAACGAAATGAACAGAGCAGCATGGACGTCAGCACAGCGAAAGAATAATTAGGAGGCCATGGCGGGACCATAAATTTAATGAAAAATTACAAATGAATACGTACCATCCAAAATCCGCTGGCAACGAAGTCAATGACATGTCGTTTAGGCCTAGGACTGTAAGATTTTTCAACTGTGAGAAGCCAGCCGGCAACCTTGGAATTGGATTTGAACTAAAATCAGCCACTTGAAGGCTTTGAAGATGCTTAATGTCATCGGGAATGTCTGGAATATCTGGAAGAAAAAGATGTGAAAAAAGATTATCATTAGTTGACCGTGTGACCGTGTGAAAGTAGTTTAAATGTGATCGAAGCTGTAGGTGATGCAATGACGGAGGAGGCATCAAAGGAAGGTGACTTCTTGCGTATATTCAAATTCTTGGGATTTTTTTTTTTCTGTCTGTCCTGTCCCGCAACAGCATTAGCCAATTACCAGCAACACAGTCGGTGTGTGCCACTGTAATAGGGTCAAACATTAATCATTCACAGTTGACAAAGGCGACAGAAACCTTTCCACTTGTCCACAGCCGCTGAGTGTTCCAATTGCCGGCCAAATGGCAAAATGGCAAATGTATTGTTTCCACCCGACTGTTGGCACTTTTTTTTTTTGTCTAATGCAAACATCTCAGGTTGTTGACCAAGTACACGTCAACGTTGGGTTCAGCAGCTCTGGTGCGGTGAGAGGAGCAGAACAAAACAACAACAAAAAAAAAAATGAACCCAAACTAGAACGAAGGCGAGCGAATAAAGTGAAGCAAAGAAAATGTCACTAATACTTCCTAGTCGATTGTGTAATGTACAGCACAGATACGCAGGCATAAACACAATTTTTTTTCTCTTCTTTTTTTGTGGGACACACCTTTCGCTCGCCTTTCATTTATGTAGCATGACACATTTGAGCCGGGCGCGCGATGCATGTGAGCATGTACGTACACCACACATGAGCCCAATGACCCATTTTCATTTGATATGACTTTTTATGATTATCACCGCGATTGAGATCACATAGTTTTTGACAGTTTTGCTCTGTGCGCTGGATACGGGCGCGCTCCGCCGCAGCGATGAGTGCAGGAAATGCTTAGAAAAGAACATGTCAACTCGTTCGATCGGAAGGGGCTCAGGGAAATGAATTGATTTTCGATACACTGATTTGAGTTGGGGCGTCGTCGCACAGTACCCTCGCTTCACCGACGTCTGTCAGTGAAGTGGCGTGGGTATGAGAAGTTGGTGGATGACAGCAACAGTTAGCCTTGTCTGAATAATGAACTACCTTAGAACAGTCAAGAGGGCCTTCGAATCAAAGAGTTCTGTTTTGAAAGTTTGTCTCTGACGCACCTTACGTTGTCAGCTTATGAGGTGCATTCGCTGGCTGCAGAACTACGCAAAGATCATTTCAATTATGATGCGCTTTGATGCAACAAAAGTCACTCTGATTAACAAGTCAAATAGTCGCATCAAATCATCAACCAATGGCACTTATCGATTGTTTTGAGGTTAATTTCGGTTTGGCAATTCATTGTTACGTACATTTAATATTGTAAGTACTTAAGAACGAGTTTACAAAAGATAAATATATATATAATACTGTCTGAAAATCAGAAAGCTGCTGATGGCATCCGGATGGGTCCACGGCTCGATCCAAAGAGAAATAAATAAAAGGCGCGTGAAGTCAACTGACACTGACTTTGACATAAGTCAGGAGTGTGGTGAATTCCCGCAGCTTGACGGATATGTTCGTGAATGGTGTTTGTTGTGGGTCACCACATCATCATGAATAGACTCACGCCGGAGCAACGTTCACAAATTGTCACATTTACTTTGAAAAGCACATGTCTTTACATAACCATCGACGGCTTCAGTTTTGCGGCAGTAGACAACGCCTTGGGCCAATTTTGGCTCGCCAAAGTGAACCTTTTTTAAGGAGCCGGCGAAGCCATAAATCACATCGACAAGTACTAATTCGGTTTGCCGAGACAACAGATGTCGAACAAGGTTTAAATTTAACGAATGTTGATTGTCGGCTGGTCTAAGCCTAGATCCAAAAATGATTCGCCTAAGCTTGACGTTAAATACAGTTCAAGCATCCTAAGATGGATGTATACAGCTATTGTTAGACCAAAAATGATCTACTGTGCAAGAGGGAGACTAAATGAGAATAAAGTTGCCATGCTTCTGTATTACAAGGGCCATGAGAACTTGCCCAACTGCGGCCATGAAGGTACTGTTGGTGCTGACTCCCTTTCTTCCAACGGTTGCAGAATGTGCAAATAGAACAATCAAAAGACAAGTGCAATCGAAAACACATCGAGACAATTCGATGCACTAGTCAATTATTTACCAGTCTTGGCCATTCCGAAGGATGACGCGATTAGGAGATTCAATTTCCAAAAGAAGCTCACCATTAAGCTCAACAAAATCCACCGTAAAATGGTATACAGACGGATCAAGAATTGATGATGCAACTGGAGCAGAGGTATTTGAAGCCAGGACAAAATACTTCGAACCCATAGGCAAACGCACCAGTATCTTTCGAGCGCTAAGCCATAGACAGATGCGCTCAAATCAATCTTGACAGGAACTATACCAAATTCGACGTATATCGACAGTAATGTCAGACAGTGGCGCTGCTATCATGCGCTCTACATGAATGCATACAGAAGCTTACATAGCTGAGTAGGAGAAACAAAGTAAAACTTTTCTGGAGAACTGGCCATATGGGGATAGAAGACAACGAAATGGCGGACTCCCTGGGAAGGAAAGGAGCATCAGAACGCTTCACAGGCCCTGAACAATTGTCCTCATAGAAGAATTCGGGGAACCAGAAAAAATGAACTGGACAGAAACCTGGAACAGAGAGGCCACAATAGACCTATAGGTCGCGGTGCAATATACCCTCAACAAGGATAATAAGCTCCTAACAAAAAATACTCCTAAAACAAAGACTCACTCTCTGATTCTGGGTTCCATCGATATGAATGCCTGTCTGGGGGACCACAAGCAAATGAGACACCATCCTCGAGTTCTACGAGCTGCACATGGTAGATACAGTCTCGAGGATATTCATTCTTATCACGTGGATGGCATGGACAGGAGGATGTTTGGATTATCGTCACCTCCTACCGTTGAGGCTTAGTCCTTGCACTCAGGGGTCCAGAGATGACGGACCAACGCGTTGAGTTTGCCTCAGGTATCAGAGGACACGCTGCTTAATGGACCTCCATCTGTCGCACAGATCACGATCGAGAGCTTCAATTTTGAGTCGGTAAAGGATTTGTGTTCGCCGTTGCCTAGTGGGTAGGTGCGTAGGGTAGGTGGGTTCTAGGTTCAAATCCCCGAAACGAGCAACTTCCATAATTCACGAGTCCACTACTTTCGAGTCACTGACAGGGCTCAAAGACGATTCCTGTCTAGAAAAGCTTCTCAATGTTCGCTGTTGGAAGTCGGCATTGAAGTCTAGGTCGCCTCCAATCGTGGCAGAACGACACGATTGAAAAAACAATGGACCCAACATGTTGTTCTAAGTGAGCCGCGGCCATAAGACCGTAAGAGCACCCATCTACCTACCTAGTACCTAGAACAACAGCACGCACAAACCGAGTGGTTGCTGTAGAAACTAGGCCCAGGTCAGCTTCGATCTGTCGCGCCACCTATATTATTGTCTTGAAGAGTTTGGCCACCTCGATGCTTGAATTCAACAAACAATTTCCTAGTGGAGAGCCAACGTAAAATCGCCCTGTTAACTGCTGCTACTTCGGTTTGTCGAAACAACTTCTGACCAGAAGCGCCAATATCATGCTCTACAATGTTCTTATTTGCCAGTCCAGCTGTATGGAGCGGTTCCCTGAACGAAGAGCAGAACGGCAGCGCTGATTAACAGCACGTTTGAAAGATTCTGCGTCGGGTAGATAGACCTGTCCGCGAAGGCAGCCAATGGTGGAGAAGCCATAACTCTATGAACTGGGCCAAGATTTCCCTTCATCGACTAGACCCACGACGGACACAACGAGCGCCTGAGGAGCAATGATCCAGCTTAGATGGAATGGTCTTCAAATTGAAACCTCCTAGATGGAAAAGAAGACAAAGACCGAGTCTGCCATACAAAGACCAAGTCATCGTGGAAGTAAGACAGCTTGGTCTCGATGACTGGAAGCAGCGTGCACGAAACGAGAAGTAATGTAGTAAAGAGGTATGCAACTGCCTCGTCTCTTCCTCCTTGGTCTCATTTGAAAGCGTTTTTGTAACATTATCAAAGACAGGGGCTTGTGTATGCCAGAAGAGCAACATGACGCTGCTCTAAAGCCTTCACAAGCGTGCGTGGAAATAAAGTAGTATGCATGACTTTAGCGCAAAACTGAGATGGGAAAGGGTTTTTTTTTTGAAGATCTCTGTGTATACGATTTCTGCAAGAAACGTGCCATAGATAGAACCCAGCTCTCGCCAGGCTCACACCCAATCCTTGACCATAAACCATGACTTTCTGCCAATTTCTTGTGATATAATAATAATATAATATGGGTGGCGCTACAGCCCGCAGAAGGTCAGGGCCTAGATTCTCAGCAACCACTCGTGTTGCGCTCGTAGTTCCTTACCGAAGGAAAATAAAATATTACAGAAATCCTTGGAGGCTGGAAATCGAGAAGGCTCTACAACAGCAACAAAATCGCTTAGAGCAGAAACTTAAGGAAGCGAATAGTTTACCAACAGCGTTCGGACAGTTTAGTAGACGCTTCGGAAAGTTCAGTGAAATCGTTGATCGAGATCGCCTAAGAGGCAACAGTTGAGTTTTCTAAACAAGGCTATTGTAAGGGTAAGCCGTAAACGTGGAGTGGAATGGAGGAATGGAGAGTGTAGTGCAGTGGACATTAAAGTTGTGGCAAACGCACATGGAACGTTTCTTTTCGCAGTGTATGACATATAAAAGAGCACCGCCCACGTTCTACCGTATTGTTGTCAATTCACTAAACTTAGGCTTGCTCGGCAGCTATAAGAGGATATTGCTCTAGACGTCCGCCATGTCGTATTCTCCTCTCAGACACTGGCGTCATAGAAATCTAACCATGGACATGTCACCGTTCTGAAATCCCCTACACATCGCCCACGCAAAGCCATTCTTCGTCACAAACTTGCATGGTTCTCAGTCAACAGCAGAACAAGGACTAATTGCACCTGCCACCAGCTGTAAAATGTCCTCTCTGTGATTCCACGGGCAAGTAAACTAATCAATTGAACGCAAGTCGATGATTGGATCGATGTCAAGGCCTTTGATCCGCCGTCCCATGCAATGCCACGGCACGCCACGGCGTGGCGCATGAAACATTAACCATACCTGTGGCCTGCCAATCGATGCAAATTGCAATCAAATGCGTCAAAGTGAGTGGTAATTTTCTGAACGCATTCTTCATCCCTCCCCCCCCCCCCCCCCCCCCCCCCACACTTTGGAGGTTGCCGTTAAATCATAAAGGGTTGCATTGAAACGCCACGCCGCCCTCAAAGTGCTTAGCTTTCCCGCAAGCAAATTTCTTCCATTAACTACAAACAATGAGGAAACGCTTCACTTGCTGCGCCGCTCCACCACTCATGCCGCACTACACATTCCATCCATGCAACGTGTACAGCTTTACGAGTGTGTGTGCAGCAGCACTGGTTAAAGTTCCCATTGACGTTGAATGATTTGTCAGCCAATGTACGGGTGTCTTTGAGCGCTTTGATTAATGTTGCGATTTGCATGTGTTGCTCGGGCTCGATGGCGTCGTTTCTCCGTAGCTGGGTCGATGACGCTTGATGTTGACACGATACCATGGCGGCGGTGGTGATGGTGGTGGAGGTGGTGTGAGAAGGTGATCGTTGTAAGCGTACCTGTTACAAATGTGTGCCATAGACTCTAACTGCACTTTATCCCAATATCAAATCGAGTTAAGAAGTATTAACCTCATTTTGGCGCACGTTCGCCCTCCTCCCACTCACACACCTGCACGCTGCTGCCTGGTGGCACTGCTTGATGGAACATTAATTGCTGTCTACTTGAGGGGTGGAGTATGCTGTATGCCGAGTACAGTTAACTCTCGTGAATCCGTTGGAATCAACGAAACTAGATCCGCCGCCGCCGCCGCCACTGGTGGATGTGGTGGGCTGTGGGAAGACGCCACGACCAAGCTGTCGACGACGACGACGACGACGACGACGTCAGGCACGACGCTGGTAAAGTCGTTACGATGCAAATCCGTGACATTGGCTAACTAGAGCCGCCGTGTGTGCTGTATGCAAGCTGCGACGAGATGCTCCTCACAATCTCTGGCAACAAAGTCCACGACAATGACTCGGTTGAGAAATATTGAAAAGAAAGTCAAACGTAAGTCGTACAAGTGGGTGGCTTGCACTTCTTCTCTCTCTCTCTCTCTCTTTCTCTCGCCCTCCCCCTTTCTGATTCATGGACGTTCCAATTCTAGACAATTATTGATTTTCGTTGTCAAGTTTTCAAAGGAAGATATTTACCATTTGGAGTTCACTTCACATGAATGGCCCCATCTCCCCCCCGCTTAGCCTGATTCCTGGGCTCTCTTTTGTTTGACGACGAGAGAGCTCGGTGGTTATGTGCGTGTGTGTGTGTCGCCCCTCCTCGCTGTGTGTTCGGGTTCGCTGGCTCGGAGGTGTATGTGTATTTATAGAATAGAAAGGCTGCAAGCTTACCATTCTGTAGACAAATAAATGGCTTGCTTTTGAAGTACCCACTTGATGGAATCTGGATTGTATTTCCGTAAAGGTTTATCGCTTTTTTTTTCTCTCTCTGTTTTTTGTTCTCTCCTCTTGTTTTGCTTTCGATTGCTTTTTGGTGTGCATTAAGATGAGAAGAGTGCTTTTGATGGTTATATGCAAACACGGCTGGTGAAGACTGGTATTGTCGTGTCGGTTAGACTGGAAGTGATCTACGGCATGTGCAACACGGGGTGGTTAAAGAGTATTTCACTTAGGGACTGAGTTTGTGTGGGGAGGGGAACTGTGTTCCGGTTGCGATCAATTGTACCTTCAAATGGAGAGTTAGGAGTAATTAATGTTTCAACTCAGTCAAGCACTGTGAAGCACGGAATTGTAGAAGCAAGGAAAGGGCTTTTTTCTTTTGTAGACTGTGTTGCATTCGCAGCAGATGTTTTACTTAATCGCCTCACGGAGGGTAGTGAACCTTAGCTTTATGTGTCAGTTCAGACGTTTCGCCTACATATAGACTGGAACTAAAGGGTGATTTTTTTGCTATTATCTTTGTGGCAACACTGGTTTAAACAGCTGACGCACGTTTCGTGTTTTGTTTCACTGTCAAACATCTTCAGTTTGGTCTATAGTTTAAACATGAATCGTCTTACAAACGAACAACGCTTGCAAATTATTGAATTTGGAAAGTCGGCCGAAGATCCACTTTTTTACCGAAAAATTGTGTTCAGCGACGAAGCTCATTTTTGGCTCAATGGGTACGTAAATAAGCAGAATTGTCGATTTTGGAGTGAATATCAGACAGAAGCATTGCAAGAGCTACCAATGCATCCAGAAAAAGTCACAGTTTGGTGCGGTTTATGGGCAGGTGGCATCATTGGACCGTACTTCTTCAAAGATGATGCGAATCGTAACGTAACTGTGACTGGTGAGCGCTACCGTGAGATGATATCCAACTTTTTTTTTTGCCCAAAATGCAAGAGCTTGACTTGCATGACATGTGGTTTCAACAAGACGGTGCCACATGCCACACAGCACGCGCAACAATGGACTTATTGAGGGGCGAGTTCGGTGAACATTTTATTTCACGTTCGGGACCGGTCAATTGGCCGCCTACATCGTGCGATTTAACGCCTTTAGACTATTTTTTGTGGGGCTGTGTTAAGGCACATGTCTATACAGTCAAGCCCGCTTCAATTGACGCATTGGAAGACAACATTGAAGCATTTATTCGTGAGATACCGGCCGAAATGTTGGAAAGAGTATGCCAAAATTGGACTAAGCGGATGGACCATTTGAGGCGCAGTCAAGGTCAACATTTGCAAGAAATAATCTTCAAACATTAAATTATATGGACCGTACTATCGATTCAAATAAAGATTTCATGCATTTTTCTGAATTTTATGTTTTTTTTTTTTGAAAAACTTTCTTATAGCTTTTAATAAATCACCCTTTACTTCCTTGGTCTGCACACATTTCTCAATCACCCATCAAGATGGGCCATCTAGTGGTTTTTTTTTTTTTTCAAATCATAGGTTATTGTGACACTGACAGCTCTTTCCCGCTCGAAATCTTGACAGCAAGTCAGTATCATACCTCCGCGGAATGAAATGAGTCACTTTACGCTTGAGCAACATTCGGAAATATTGAAAACTTATTTCAAAAGTCAGTGCTGCTGTTTGGGTAACAAAACAGTGCATTTTTTGAAAAGAAGACGTTTTGGCCGAAGTTGAGCACCCTCGTGGCTGCTGTACGCAAGTTTTTAAGGAAAAAAATCGTGAGACTGGTGTGCACTCACGTGCCCCGTCATCGTACTATGAGCACAGATGAGAATGTGGCTGCTGTGGCCGAGAGTGTGAGACTCCAACCCGCCATCGATCTCAACAGATCAGCATTTCACGCACTACCCTGAGGACTGAGGAGAATTCTGCACAAAGATCTCGTCTTTTTCGCTTAGAAGGTCCAATTGACTCAGCTATTAAAGGCACGCGACCATCCGCTTCGTTATTGCGTCGCAGTTTGGGTCTTAGAGCAGCTTGAATTGGGCAACGATTTTGGGCGAAAAATCATCTCTTCTGACGAGGCGCATTTCCATCTGGGCGGCCACGATACCAAACAAATTTGCCGCATCTGGGGATCGGACAACACGCACGTTATTCTCGAGAAGGCAATGCATCCACAGAGAGTGACAGTTTGGTGAGGATTGTGTTTGGATTGATTGTGGAGTGGCGGCATCATTGGACCATTTTTCTTTGAAAATTAAGCTGGAACAACGTTTCGGTCAACGGTGGTCGTTACAGAGCCATGTTAACCGACTCTTTTTCTTACACAAATTGAACACTTGGACTTGGACGACCTCTAGTTCATTCAGGATGGCGCGCCATACCACACAGCCCATGCCACAATCGATCTTTTGCGCACCAAATTCCTAAATCGAGTTATCAGCCGTCTTGGTGATTTCAACTGGCCGCCTTAGAGCTGCAATTTGACTCCTTTGGCCTTTTTTTTTGTGGGAAACCGTAAAGGACCGAACGATTCAATCACTTAAGGCCAATATCATCCAAGTACTCCGAAAGCCCGAAACCATCAACAAGGTCTTGGAAAATTGGGGTGACAGAAGACGCTACTGCGAAGCCAGCTAAGGGCAGACACTTGAACGAGGTTGTATTTCATAATTAATGGGAATATTTGTTCTTATTAATAAAGCCATAATGCATAGAAGAAAATTTAATTTGGTTCATTTTATTGCATTTTTAAAAAGAAACCTGTTCTTGGTCCACCCTGTACAGGCGTGGGGTTAGTGCTGTTTGCCACAAGTTGAGTGGCACATGCGAGTGTTTCTCAATTTGAACGCATGTCATTCAAAGGAGATAATCTGAAGAAGGCCGGCTTGACATAGTTTATATGTGCGTCGACTCCTACGCTGGTTATCTAAGTTACATTTACGACACAAGCATTTTTTGTTTAATTTACGCCTCTAATGAGAGTCACTCTTTTTCGAGTCGCTGACAACGTTCAATGAAGAAGAAGTTTGTCAAACGTCTCCGTTCGGAGTCGGCATGAAATAGTAAGTCAATAAGTACACACAGCACGAAAAGTTGATGCAGAAGCTAGACCCGGGTGCACCTCGGACAGCACGTTGTTAATTCGGGAGGAGGCTTGAGGACTTCGGATCCGTTTGAACCTTGCACAGAATTTCGACACGATGTGCTGTCGAGTGATTTCTTTAATCTGGAACTGGACAATATTATGCGGAGCGCATCTGTAAACATGGAAGGCATTATCTTCTACAAATCAGTACAACGGTTGGGTTACGTAGATGACACCGACAACCATTCATTGCGATTGAAGAGCAGCCGAAACGAATGAGGAAAATAATTGCTTCGTCGCACTCCACATGGGCCTAAGCAACACGATCGACAGTCACAATTCTGAGGTGGTGGAGGAGTTTGTCTACCTCGGGGCAATAATGCACTCCACACATGACAACTGGAGTGGAGATCGGACGTAGAATCGCCCTTGGCAACGGATGCTACTTCGGTTTGTCGAAACTATTGGGCTTAAAACTCAAGACCCGAAGAAGAGATGAAAGCTGTACGATCAGCAAAACAGCGATTCTTAGTTCCTTCGAAAGGAGACGACGTAATCGCGAACTCCACGAGCTGTACCAAGATGTGCATGAAGTCCGGAAGACAGACTGCACTTGCTTGGCCACAAAATGCTTCAATTAAGAGAGATATCGCATCCGAGTCACCTGGTGTTAGAAGGAGAGGAAGATCGAATCTCCGATATAAAGACCAAGCCATCACGAGCGCATGCCAGGTTTTTCTTGACAACTGGAAATAGCGTCCCTGGGACCGTCAATGATGGAACGCAGCTATTGCTCAGGCTCAGACCCTGATAAGTAAGTAAGGAGCTTCGATATGCTAAAACGCTGCTGTGGCTGATGCCAGCCATGGACTCACTTTTAAATCAGATGAGGCTCGAAAGGACAATATGAATATCGGTGCATTTTCAGAGCCCAGACAACAACTAATTTGTTGGTCATGTAAATTTCGTCCCTGTATTAGGATATCCTCATATTTTTCCTTTTATTTTAACTACATTACTTATTAATATAGAAAACTGCTTTCAGGATAATTTTCTTTGGAGTCTCCTTTGAACTGAATTTCTGTTGAGAACACAACACCAGTGGCGTGGCGTCCATATAAGCCGGGTTACCATTTAAAATTCTACTTTTCAACAATGTCGAGACCGTCGAGACCGTTATAAACATAATATTTGTGTGTTTCCTACATCTGCCCACACAAGCGCCAGGCTGTAACAACGCACAAGCTTACACAGTAGCACATACACAACACACAGCAGTACAGTGTGCACTTACTTTTGAGACTGACACTGTATGTACTCACATGGGAGGAACCCAAAGGGAGCACTTGGCGAACCCATTTTTAACCCATTTGGTCCAAGCGTCTTCTCATGGGGCAAGTGCAACTTCCAAGATACGGAATACACACCAAATAAAGAACGACAGTCGAATGCGATATGATTCACTTTCGAGAACTGCAGAGTGTTGCAAAACAACTCACTCTTTTTGCACCATTTGACTAAATTATTGACGTTTTTATTGGCTGTAGAATGAGAATGAATAATTGGTACGACATCGACAACATCGTCTTCTGTGGTTATCTGAAGCCTCATCCTCGCTACTGAGTTCATCTTCAGATGCGCCTTCAGAAACATCTTCATTCCATTCATCGATTACCTCTATACAGATGGAATTTTTGGGATCAATTTCTGCTGACGACACCGCCATTTTGGTAACAGCCAAAACGGTAGAGGAGTCTACATTAAAATTGCAACGCGCACTAGATCAGATACACGAATGGATGAACTTCTGGCGAATTCTGGCGAGAAAAAAATTGTCCCTAAGGCAAATCCGTTCATATCAATTTTACTTATAGGCACGTTGATAACTTGCCAGTCTTTCTAAAGCGTGTCCAAATACCTTTCGGTAATGAAGCGAAATACCTCGGGATGACTCTTGCAAAGAACACGTTAAAAACAAACGTGCAGATCTTGACAAAAAAAAAAGAAATACAAAATACAAATACAAACAAGGTGCTTAGGTTGTAAATGCACCTTGCCACAGAGGTCTTGAAGTTTTACCAGTCCTCGATGAAATCAAAAAAAAAATCGCTTACAAACACAAGCACCGCCTGGAAGAGCATACAAACTCTGCAGTTTATTCGATCCTTGAGGAAACTAACGTCTTGCGCCGACCTCAAAGGACTAAACCCCTCGATCTCGTGCGATAGCCTACAACCGCCCATGGTTGCGGTGTTAGCAGGGACATTCATTGGAGAGTTAACTGTCAAACTTATCTAAATCAAGAAATACAAACTACTGTACTGTGCTTCACTTAGTTGTAGTCGAACATAACATTTAAAGGGAGGTGGTTTTAGTGAGTAAAAATCTCACACTTCTATTGTCGAACGTTCGCCATAGAGTATTGTTGAAGATTTCAATCCATCCAACGAAAAAAAAAAATGTCTGCTAAGAGATTTTGATTTATTAGAAGAACTTCATTGCAGTCCTGATTGGGCACCAATTGTGCTAGTGGCAAATCAGAGAGAGAACCTCAAGTTCTGATTTTAGAGCATTCAATCCATTAAAGGCTCAGGTTCGAATTTCCGAAAGTTCTAATTTGTGAGGGTTATGGTATATGGTCCTGTCTGCGAGGAAGGCGAATGGAGAAGAAGACATAACCGCGAACTCTACGAGATGTACCAGGATGTGGATGTAGTCCGACAGCACTGGCTCGGCCACATCGAGCGCATGGACAACAAAGATGAACCAGCAAAGAGGGTCTTTGAATCCGAGCCTACCGGTTCGAGAAGGAGAGGAAGACCGAATCTCCAGTATAAAGACCAAGTAATCGCGGATGCAAGACAGCTTGGTCTTGATGACTTGAAGCAGCGTGCCCAGGACCGTCAACGATGGACGGCAGCAATTGCTCATGCTCGGACCCTCCATGAGTCGCCGGATTGATAAGTAAGTAAGTAATTTTTGAATGTCCACTGTAATAGCAACTCCAATGCAGAGTATATCGACATGACGAAAGGAAAGAATTTGCTACGCGCCTCTATCACAAATGTATGTGCATGTCATTAACGATTTTCTACTACTTGTTCAACATTAGTGTTGACACTGAAAGAAGTGCAAGGCAGTTCCTTCAAACCTCATTAACAAAATGAACCCTTACCGCTGATTTTGTTCATAGAAGCAAAGAGAAAAGCATAGCATGACGAGAAAGTAAAACAGTATTTATTAATGGTTTACTTTCATCAAATCTGTGGTTATTCTATCGACTGTTGCGTGGTGTGATGAAACGATGCCCAAGGAAGTGGTTACCTCCTTCAAAAAAAAAGAAGGCATAACATTGCAATCTTATGAACAAAATCGGAAGAAAAGTTGCTAATCTCTTGGATTACGCTTTCAAAAATTTTGAAGATGCATGCAAATTTAACGATGGGTTTGATAATTAATTATTAGGGCTTTCTAAACATTTCCTGTAAGACGGAATAATAAACGAGATGCTCCCCGCCGGCGACGGTGGCGGAAGATGAGATCATAATGACGTGGAGTAATGCCGTAAGTTCTTGGTTAAGAAGACGAGGGCAAATTTATGCCATGGACACGGTAATCGTGTTAATTGAATGGGGTTGTGTGGCTGTTTATCGATGGCTGAGAGATTGGTTGGGATTTGTGTGATTGGAGTATACAAGTTTGTCTCATTTACCATTTGATGCAGACATTTCAAATGGCGATGTAACCGACGGGGCACTGAAGTGTCTAGTGTTCGCTACCATCTAAGGGGACTCGAATGGGTATGAGTTGAACTGGCTAGTCCGAGAAGGTGATTCCCGAAGCAAGCCGTTTCACTTTGGAAGCGAACTCCAGGCGCAAGGCATTTCATCAGCGTCTTAGTGAAACAATAGATTCACTGATAGACAACCGGAACTAGGAGTCTATAGAAGGAGGCATGCAATTTTGAAATGGAATTCCCTTGAAAAGAAACTGAGGATCAGGGATGTCGAATAAGTAAAAATGGAGACCCTCCTATCACTGTCGAACTTGAGATGTTGCTGACAACAAATCCCATCGGGGACATAGCTAGTCTCATGAATTAAAGCTGACATCGGATCATTCTTCTTTGTGCGACGCTAAAATCTACAGAGATGGTCTTGGGCTACAACAAACAGGCCCGTCCCACACCAAGTTGTTCGGGGTCTCTCATCAGATTCAGAGAGAAAGAAGAATTATCAAACTGATTGGGTTCGGAAGTGGATTTGAACCATTTGCTTCTGATGCTCACTTACCAGGCCTGCGACCCATCGGCGGTCTGCAGTCTGAACCTGAGCTACGGCTTCTTTCAATCATTGACGGAGGAAAGCACACAACAAAGCGCACTAATCAGTCAGATCAAGTCAGAGAATGGAGTAACACAGACCCTTCTATCATCAATCCATATGATCAATCGATATATCAATATCTATCAATCCATGTAGGACCATTCTAGTACCCTTCTCAAGGAGGACACGAGTCAACTTTGGACAAATAATACCCAACAACACAACACTAGTATGCATATTCCAGCGGGGTCAAATATCTTGGAGTAATCCTGGATAAACGACTCAACTGGAACTCACATGCTAAGTCCGCCATAGAGCGTGCTACCACAGCACTGTGGGCCAGTAGACGTCTATACGGCAGGACTTGGGGTCCCAAAAATCATTCATTGGTTGTAATGATGTAGAGACCGTTTTCACATATGCGGCCATTGTTTGGTGGCCCAAAACACTTTTTTTGGCACCTGCTCCACAACAGCTCTAGAAGCCGTAGTCGGGCTAACTCTCTTACCAATCTTCAGTTCAATCCCTAAAAAAGAGACATGTCTTGTGCAACGCCGGATATTATGGTCAGGCAACACTGTTTCGGTAGGCTTGTCAAAGTTGGAACTATTGGACCGCACAATCTGGTCTAATAGTGTCCCAACACAAGACCCTAGACACCTGGTATGGTACACAGTAGTGATGGGTCAACTCGAGTTGATAAACCGGTTCAAAACCGAGTTACATCCAAACCAAATTGAATCGAGTTGGCGAAACTAAAAAGCACACAATTCGCTTTCAGTTAGTCAAGACAAAGTGACCACACTACACATACACGTGATCATTGTTTTTTGTTCAAACCGAGCTGTAATACCCGGTTGCCTAGTTTGAGTTCGATATTGGTTCTGGTTCGCATGACATGTGGTCTACTTGCTCTTCTCGTTGTTTCTTTTTGCACACATAGTGGAGCCGCGGTAGGCCGTCCCTTGTCTTAACCGCCACCCCCTGTAATCCAACATGCTATGACGCGAGTAGACTGTACGTAGAATTTATTTCATCTTAAAATCTTCGTTAATGTCGATTTCAGTTGTAACTAGTTTACGTTACAACGAATTTCACTCGTAACCTATTTCACTTTGATTTGTAAAGCGCCGGATTATAAGGAACTCCCTTTCAAAAAATTTCCAACTACAGGAGGTAGAGGCAGTACTCACTCACTCACAGTACAGTCCGACAAATTCGACAAACTGACACATGTCCGATTACAGCGGGTAATATTGTTTGAAACAGAGCGGACTCGAGTTACAACTCGGTTTAGAAATTTTGCGGTTTAGCACATCACAAGTACAGGCGGGTTAAAGATGGTATCTGTGGACCCAACACAAGGAATTCCGTGTCAATGGGGTCGACTCCCACAGTGTTCCAAGACGAAATCCACGCCATCGGGATCTGCGCCAGACAGCCCGTAGAGGGCCAGGGCCTAGCTTCTCGGCAACCACTAGTGTTGTGCGTGCTATTGTCCTATCACGAGTGGAAGAGACCTACAGTTTTTTTATGCCGACTCCGAACGGCCAGTTATACTCTTTAAGCATTTCGACGCACATACCCACAACGCCACGGACCACCACACACAAAGGCATTAAGGGCGCTAATATTCAGATATTCTCGGAAAGTCAAGCAGCACTAAAGGCACTCTCGTCTAACCTGAGAGTCAAGCAGCACTAAAGGCACTCTCGTCTAACCTAGTGGACTCCAAGTCCCTTCCCTTACCAAATGAAGCTTGTCTGGGTCTCTGGACACAGACAATGAATCCGCAGATGAGCTCGCGATGGCGAGCTCGAAATCTGCACTAATCGGTCCTGAACCGTACTGTAATGTCATTTGGACAGCAGCCACAACTCTGATTAACGACTGGGAAAACAAACTTCGCCTAGACCAGTGGACACATGGTCATGGTCTTAGATGTATAAAGAAACATAAGATTGCTAAACAAACTTTCTTACCGGCCATTGTGGCCTCAACTACCATCTTAACAAATTAAACCTGTGTCAAGACAAGGTCTGTCGGCTCTGTCTCGAAGAGGATGAAACTTCTGAGCATATATTCTGCGAATGTCCGACACTAATGTGGTTAGGGAAACGTTTCTTCCATAAGAAGTACTCACTTCAGCGGTTTTAGAAAAGACTTACTATCTTTCTTGAGGGAAGTGCTTCGTCTTCTGATTTAACTCCAACCCTACGATACATTAGATCTATCCTGGTCAATGTCGTTGTCTTCACGGCATGCGTTGAAAGAGGAAAACAAGAATCATTTTCAGTCCTGGACACGCAGCCTCCAGTCGTCAATACCTTTTCATGTGTCTGCGATTGGTGTTTATACCGGAGATTCGGTGTTCCTCTCCTTCTAGAACCAGAACACACTCGGATTCGAAAACCCTCTTAGTTGAAGCACTGATGTCCATGCGCTCGATGTGGCCGAGCCAGTGACGGCGACGCCTTCCGGACTACATCCGTATCCACATGAATTTTCTGTGAACAGGCGATTTGCGGGGCTGGAAGCCGCATTTGTACGATAAGCCGATAGGTGCGGTGCAAAACGGCTTAAGACGTTGGCACGGTATGCTGGACGACGCTAAGCAGTGTGCAAACATAGTTCCTGCAAAGGATCGCCTTTTTTGTGGCACTACGACTGCCACACAGCTCACGCCACATTGAAAAATCTACACGAGCGATTCGATGACATGATCATCTCACGTGAATGTGAGGACCTTTGAACACCTTTTGGACCTTTGAACATTTTGAACACCTTTCCGCGATCGAAAAGAGGCTACACAAAAGGAATCAGATCAGATTTCTATTGTTTTAATACACGTAGGAACACATAACCACAGGTGAACAGAGCTCATAGGTAGGTCTAGTTAGGCTGCTATGGCAGTTGTAGGATGAACCAGGAAAAAGCTGCAAAATGTTCAGAATATCCTAGTTGGGTCGTTAGCTGCTTTGCGGGGTACAGTCGATCATTCCTCAGCTATATTCGGCTGTCTTTCATAAATGAAGTCTGTCGCCAACTACACGAGTAATGCGAATGTATTCCTCTAGACACCCAAGCTGCCATCAAGACTTTAGCCTCGATCTCCTCAGCCTCAGTCAAGGAACACCGTAATGGGCTAGTAACTATCAATTGTGTGCCAGCAATAGCCCTAGCTTTTTTTGCTCCAAGGTTATACAGGAGCTCGTTGAGCAGATTCAACTTTTTTTGTGGAGTCCTTTTTGACAACACAGTCGACGACAGGTGAACAGGTGCTGGTTTGCTGGTGCGTGGATTAAGGAGGAGCAAATTTGTCGATTGAGCGTGGATATGTCACGCCGGTAGATAAATGGAATGCACTTTAATTCCACATAGCCTACGTGGAAGCAGTCGGTTTGAGGCAAAATGCGGTCGAAATCGAGGAAGTCTGTCGCCAACCACACGACTAAGGCGAAGCTGCCATCAAGACTTTAGCCTCGATCTCCTCAGGGGCTTTGGTCCTATTCACATAGCCATTGTTAGCCGCGTATGCTAACAATTTCGCCCCCAAGTGTTGGCCAGTCAGTTATGTTCTGATCTCCTCAAGAATGATGTTCAAGAACTCACCCTGCATTGCGACACCGTCGTATTTATTTACAATTAAAGAGAAATGAAGAGGCTGGCTTTCGATCCGAAATACCAACAGCCAAGCCACTGCCTCGACATGAAACGATTCCTAGCTAAATGCCAGTCAACCTTTCAACCATACGCTAGACCTGCACAACATATGCTCTCACTTCATTTCGTTGCACATTGTCTGCACCCAACACAGCCGATATAAACATAAATTTTCAATTAATTAGCATAATCCATTACCGCGAGGGGGCATAAACAAATAGCGAATTAATTTATTGCAACATGTTCACACCTGTGCAACATTAAATATGCGAGGTACACACTTTCAAAATATAATTCTAAAATCTAAACTGTTCTCGCACCAACCACACACCCATCGCTAGTGCACATCACCTTGAATACGTAAAGAGAACCGCTCTTCTCTGTCGCACTCTCACTGTGCGGCAGAACATTGTGTCTAATGGAAAAATCCCCAGAATGGGGACAGAATTCAGTTCTTTTTGTTTTTTACTCGCATATTTATTTATTTATTTATTTATTTTGAATTCATTGAATGTCGCTTCGGTGGCACATTCTGCGTGCGGTGAAGTCGCCAACCCCGCATCAAATTTATACACTCTTACTCTTGATTCGCTTTAAATATTCAAAATAATCTATTTTTATCTGCAGGTGGATGTGGGGGATAAATTGCTTTCATCTTGATACAATCTGGTTGCTGCTACTCTGCTGCTTTTTTTTCTGTTGCTCCCTGTGTTCACATCGAAAGACATTAAAGCTACAACAATGAATTTTTTTTTTTTTTTGTTCTCAAGTTTACTTGCGAGTCCACACAATCTGGCAGCAATTTTAAAGTCAGCTGTGCGAGGCGACCTGGGGCAGGTTTGATACTGAATGTCTACAAGTGCGCTTGTTTTGTTGAACAGAACATTGGACGACAAAGATTGCATATTGTTTGCAATGCTTGTTGACTTTCTGTTTCTCCAACTGGGATTCTCAGGCGTAAAAGTGAATCGATTCCGTTGACGTTCGTCCATTCCCTGTGCAATCGAATGCAACTTGAATCAATCAGAAGCCCTAGGAGGGTCTTGGGAATCGGTCTCAGAAGTGGACGTTCGGAATCTGCAGAGTTTTATTCAAAATCAACATCGGCCCCTACAAATTTAACCACCCTTTATATGCCCGTCTGTCAATTCTACAAGGGAGCAGCTAATGTTATCAGCTTAAGCTTGCACTACATACTGCCAAGAACTATTTCACATTAAATAATAAAATTATACATCACGCGACCACATGAGGCCGTGAAAAGGGGGAAGGATCTACACAAATATTCGCAACGCATTGCAGTTCCTAATAGACGTTCATTCGTAATTGGTGGTTGCGGTCACTCAAAATATTTACGAGTATTCAAATCAAACAAATTTGACCATAACCAGGGTCCGTATGGGTTTCCTGTGCCACTTCTGATTCATCTACGCCTCCATCAACTGACACACGCACGCGTTTGCGGTTTCTAACTTGACACAATTATCTGATGTTCATTAAGAATCAATTTAACGGCGGAAGGGAATCTCAATTAATTGACTTATGAAATCGATTTGGTTCGGTGTTTGGTCCAAGCATTTAATCGGTGTCGATTGGACACAGTGGAGTGACCACTGCACTCAGTAGAGTTAATCAAACACCACAACCGCACCGACTTGGTCAGAGGTTAAATGACATGATTTTCGGCATGCATTCGCCCATGAATTGGGTGGAATTCAGAAAAATAGGGGTATTTTTTTTTTGCTATTATCACTGCGAGTCTCGATTTAGGTTGTAGTTGGCTGCAGTTGACTGAAGTCTAGCCAAATGTGCATCAATTCAAGCGTACTTCTTATGTTTAATGACTCAGTGGTTAGCAGGAAGGAGGGAGTCACCAGCTTTGTGAATTCCCCTACGTTCCGCGCAAAGTTTGTAAGTCAGAGTGTGTATTTAAGTCACGAAGAAGCACACACTTGGGAGGTTTCATTTAATGAGAATTAAGCTGTATACAGGGAGGAAGCATGTTTGCTATTCGCGCAAGAAGTTCTTTGAAGTTTCACGGCGGCAATGGAATGTGGACTGACTTAAGCTTATGCCAAAACCGAACGAAAAGTTCAAAGTGCACATAATTGCTTGTGGAAACTTACGCAAAATTCGAAACAACCAACTATACTATCATTTATGTACGTACGTATAGGCAGTCACAGTCATTTCATTCCCACTTCAGGGTAGTCAAAGTTAACGAAATTGAACGAAACCAAACAAAACTGTGTTTATGGTGACGGTGTATCCTCTCGACCGCTCGATGACTTATGCCTGGACTTTACATACAAAATGGAGTAATTTTCTCCCAAATTGAGAGTCCACTGACATTTGAGAACTGAAAACAGCTGATTAAAATCAATTCAAATCAGTGGGCAACTGCCGACAATTTAAAAATAATGAAAACAGCTGATGACTGATTTGACATTCCGAATCTAAACGCACTGCGTTTTCTATCACAACGTCGAACGCACAACGCAATATTGTGTTTCAGCCATTAAATGGCCTTCAGTCAGCCTACGTTCGTTGCGCCTGGGCCATAAAGCAGTCTTCGAAGACCTTTTCACCGCGTTGTACCAAATAACTCTTAAAATGTGTACAACCAGCAATTCACTACAATTCCTGATCGAAATTAGCAATTTTTCCATTTTTTGACAATCGAATGAAGGAAGTTTTTAACGAAACAAGCAACCTGATGACGGGCGACACGTAAACGGTAACCAGAAACCAATAATAATTATGTTTCAGCAGCTGTCGAAGTTACCATTGACAGTCAGTAGTTTGCTATTTCATCAGGTGTCAAGCGCGAGCTTGGCGAACATGCGTCAATTATAAAAAAAAATATCATGGATATTCCGGCTCAGTTTCAAATACGCATCGCCAAACTGGACACAAAATGGTGCTTATACAAATTAGTGCTGAACATTAAGCAATGGCTTCACATAAACATGCATGTCTAAAGGATAAGTCACACACTACGAAAGGGTAACCGCTGTATAGCTAACCAAGCTTTCCAATGGAACCCTTTAACACAGGACGACAGAAGACCTGGCGGTCGGAAGAAAACTTGGCGCACAACAGTGGAGAGTGAGGCGCGGCAGCTGCGGAAACGTTGAGGCACATTACCAGAAATAGAACGCGAAGGCGCTTAGGTGTAGTTGAGGCCCTATGCCCCACAGTGGGGTACTGAAACAAAAGTAGATGTCAATCCCCCGTTCCACAATACTATAAGTCTACGCGAGTTTTTGGCCAAAAATAGCATAACAGCGCTCGACCAGCCACCGTACTTGATTGATTGAGACCAAAGCGCTGTCATTTTTCTGGCGGTGTAAGGAATTTTTCAGCAAATCTTGCCCATGCATCGGTCGTTGAGTGGAATAAGCTTTAGCGTAATTATGTAGGTAACTGCTGCTTTGTCTAAGCTTCAAATAACGGTCTGTCTCTGCAACATTAGGGCCTTCCCTAGCTAGTGCGGCAGGCTCTGATCTTGATGCACCTCGGAATCTGTGAAACTGGAGTGCACTCTCAAGGCCATCTTCCGCTTAAAAAGAAGTGATCTTTGGTACAACTCGCACTGGAGCTGCGATGACCTTGCACACCGCATTTCCTGTGACTCTAGCCTCATGGATATGCCGTCTGACGCACGAACACCAGTAATATTGCGACTTATATACAAAGTCGACTCTGCACTTCCCTGCACTCAGAGGACTGGCTCCGGCCAGGAAATGACCACAGTCGAGTCTTCAGGGATGGCTCCAAGACCAAAGAAGGGTATGGCGCTATCGCCTTCGTGAAGGACGACAACATTAGACTGCACACCTCATTAGGTAAATTTGCGTCGATCTTCCAAGCGGAAACTTATGCGATCCTTGGCCACGAACTGTACTGTTGAAGGGGCGGAGTATGTGTGTCTGCAGCTCCAGCGAAGCTGTGCTTAAGGCCCTACTCAACCCTTTAACCACTTCCAGGACACTCCACGAATACAAGTCTTCTCTGAATTTGATCACCAGTCTAAATTCGCTAAGCCTTGTCTGGCTCTCCACGCCACCACGGTATCACGGGCAATGATGACGCTGATGAACTAGGTCGACAAGGATCAGGAGGCACTCTTAGGACCCGAACCTGCGCTGAGACTATCTGCGTCGTCGGTTAGGACTTCCGTCGATGGTTGGGCTTCTCGAGAGTACAACCGGAGCTGGCCTGACTCGCCAGGATGTAGACAAAACCAAGCGCATGCTCCGAAACGTCTATAAGAAATCTGCGGCATTCTTGTTGTCTCTTGACAGAAAATAGCGCAGGCGACTTACCAGCGTTCTAACAGGCCACAACACCTTTGTCAAACACCTAAATGTGCTTGCCCTAAGCGATGAAAGCCTCTGCAAAGCCTGCCGAGAAGACGACGACACTGCAAGGCACTTGCTTTGCTACTGTCCCGCCTATGATCGGATCAGGTGCCGGATTTTTGATACTGATGATGTAGCGCCTGCCTGTCTTCCTCCGGGAAGCCCAAGACATTTCAGCCAGATGTCGGCTGCTGCCTGGTAGTACAATGAACCAGATTTTGAGTCGGAGCACTGCAGTGTAACGGCCAAAAACCTCCGAAACACAAAACAAACAAAAATACACCCAATTGACGACAAAACCACAAGTGGCTAGAAGGCGGCAACCACATGGCTTATAACAAGGGAAGTTTGGTCACCACTAACAACAAGGGCAGTGTATATTAACAACAGCTGGATGGCACCGTTGGTTGAGTGCCTGCCTTGGTTAGAGGGATTCCCGGCTAGATACCCAGTGAAAGCGAAGTTAATACGCTTTTATCCAGTTTTCAAATCTGGTTCAGTTACCATTTGCAGCTGGAATCAAATTAAGAGCACTGTCACTGGAGTTTTCGATCAGTGGTAGTAGTCTGACGATGGGTATCACAATGGACTAACTTGGTCTAAGTGTGCTGGCGCATTCGCTTGCAGCCCCGGTCACCTAACCTAACTTAACTAAATCTTAAGCGATCACATAGAGTTTACGCAGACCTTCACTTAGGACGCTTGCCGCGCGTCATAGCCGGACACTAGTTACGCAATTGGCAAGCACGCCGGCAGAATGGGTGGCCCATACACCGATTTCTGTAGAAGCTGCATGGATGAAGGAGGTAGAGTCCACGAATCACCTCCTCTGCTCATGTGGCAAGTTGCAGGTACTCACACCTAGGACCCCAGTATTTCAATAATCTCAACGAACTAAATAGCGTCAGCATAAGCCAACTAAGCTGCTTGTCATAAGCACCAACCGGTTCCAAGTTTAGCAGTAGCCAATCCGGGTGGTATCAAAATGGCCCTACACTGCCTTCTGCAGTCAGCCACTCCAACTTAACCTGTGCCGCAAGTTAAAGAAGAGGTGCACAGGGTACGTACGAACGAATTTCTGGGAAAACTTCCGAGTTGCCTTGGTTACGTGGGGGTGCCGTATTCCGTTCTAGAGCGAATTGTGAATTCGCCGAAAACAGAACGTAATATTTTGATATTGGATTCCATTTTGTTGTGCATTTTCACTAGAAGTTGTAGGATCAATAATTAATCACACAACTTCCGGGAACGAGAACGTTTGGTTGATACCTTCTGGGAAGTGCATTTCTGACAAAGTTCAAGTTCAGAGCATGCTTTAATGCACTGCATTCATTGGCTTGAAAGCATCCCTTTGAGGAAATGACAACGGTTCAGATTTGATCTGAAGGGGAATCTCGTATGCATCTGAGAACTCCTCAATTCGATGAACCCTTTTGATCTCAAGGGGAATCGTATGCATCTGAGAGCTCCTTAAATCGATGAACCCTGGATGCTTTGTCGCCTAGCTTCGTCTTGATGTAACTTGCATGTGCATAGGTAGGGAGAATAATTCCCTCCCAAGTCCCATCCAACCGCCAATGAACCGAGTGAAGAATCGAGAGTTGAATAGCCTGTGTGGATGGTCAACGCAAACCACTGCCACATTCTGTGTGGTGCAGCCATTGTAACTCTGCCAAAGTGGACGAGGAAGCGAACAAAAAAAATCGTTGTCATTCGAGGGTCACTGACACGTGGAGGTAGCAGTGTTACATAAAAGCCCTCCCTCAACCACACAAAGCCCGCCACCCGGAGCCATTATTTCGTAATTACTTGTCTGCTCTGGCGCGCAGTGTGGTCTAGCTGAGCGCGAGCGCGAGAGAGAGAGAGAGTGAGAAGAACGGCCACCCAAAATGATAAACATAATCCTTGGCCATACATTTCATTGAAATTCACTTGGCAACCGTTCAGCAGGCAGCGCCCAGCGGACTTGCTTTGATTGTGTTCTTTTCTTGGCACCGAAATGCTGGGGATGAAAATTCATCTAGTTTTGCATTTCGCCATACCGCTGTGCGCTTTGTTATTAGTTGTTGTGTCTGCTCAAAGGACATGAAAGCTTCACCTGGGATGACGGGCAACATGCAGTTGAATGTGAAAGGTGTGTGTTGACGCCAGAGGGGGGGTGGGACGGCTGCCTGCAGAGGCACGTGGATGCTGTGTGTTCGGATGGAATGTGTTTAATTAAATATGAAGTATGCGTTTATGAAATGTCAAGAGAATGGAATTTCCCAAGTGAATCGGATGTCTCTTGAAACCGTGTGATGATGAACGTTTCACCATGTCAAAGGGGGAGAGGGGGTCACAAACAAATGATAGAGAATATGTCAGAAATGTGATTTGAGCTTGCTGTTGATTCATACAAAAGAGGGGGTGTTTGTCGACATTTGATCCTTTGTTCTCAAGGGGTTTTCATAAATGATTGCTGTGAATTGGAGTGCCTTGCAATTGGCACAACTGTCCACTTGGACAATGCTGATCAAGTGGCTGCTGGGTTTGAAGAGAGCACTACATTGTAGTCGGTAATGTGAGTGTGCATTCCTTTTTGACCATTTCCTGCAGACTTTGGTGACTCGACTGGAGAAGAGGTGGAAGTGATTGCAGAGATTAACAAGAAGTCCCCAGTTACCGACGAAACGTATATAATTGCCGCGTGTCCACCCGTTCGTCTGTCAGTCTGCCAGTTCCTAGCTTTCACATTCATTCCTCGAATGCTTCATCTGTTTGAGAAGAAGTCAACAACTTCACACAAGCTGCAGTGGCGTCTCGCATATTTCTTTAAAATTAATTGAACTGAAATACGCCGTCTGTCTCCTTTCTGATGCAAGGCCAACGCTATTAAAGTTTCGGGACACAACAACTCACATCTATCTTCGCACTGTAGCATTTACTGACGTTCCCATGCATCTTCGAACGGAAAGGGCTATGCTTCGAAGGTCTGGTCACGCGGCACGAATCTCTGCCTCATCTAAAGGGTGGTTACATTTTAAGGGGCGATGTTGAATGTGAACCACACCTAAACGTCAAATTTTTTTCTGCATTTCATTTGACATTTCTCAATTTCAGACTAACTCAATTTCAACAATGGAAAGACACACAATCCAGCAAAGCGTTGAAGTTATTCAGGCTTATAATGAAAATTGGCGTTCAAATCAAAATGCATATTGTGCACTTCGTGATTTTTTCGGTCAATTTAATCGTCCAAATGTGCGTACAATCGGAAAAATCGTGCAAAAATTTGAGCAAACCGGGTCTGTAGGAGATGTGAAAACACCAGTGCATGCTCGTACAGCTCGTACTGCAGAAAATATTGCTGCTGTCCGCTATAGTGTGACTGAAGAGCCATCCACCTCAACTCGTCGTCGTGTCCAACGATTGCACCTCTCACGCTCGTCGTTGATGAACATTATGCACAAAGACTTGCATTTACACGCTTACAAGGTGCAATTGACTCAAGAACTAAAGCCTCTTGACCATTTCAAGCGTCGTCAAGGGTCAGAATGGTGGCAAGAAATGGCAACAGTGGATGATCAATTTTCGAAGAAAATCATCTTCAGTGATGAGGCACATTGTCACCTCAATGGATTCGTCAATAAGCAGAATTGCCGCATTTGGGCGAATGACAATCAAAGAGTGATTGTCGAAAAACCAATGCACCCACAAAGAGTGACTGTTTGGTGCGGTTTATGGGCTGGCGGCACCATCGGGCCGTATTTTTTCCAAAATGAGGCCGGTCAGGCAGTTACTGTGAATGGTGTTCGCTTTCGTGAAATGATAACGAACTTCTTATGGCCCGAATTGGAAGATATGAATGTGGACGATATGTGGTTTCAACAGGACGGTGCCACTTGCCACACAGCTAACGAAACAATGGCTCTTTTGCGCGACAAATTCAATGGCCGTGTTATCTCACGTGGTGGCGATGCCAATTGGCCGTCAAGATCATGTGATTTGACACCGTTGGATTTTTTTCTTTGGGGTTATTTGAAAGAAATGGTGTACGTCGATAAGGCAGCAACAATTCAAGAGCTAAAGGATGAGATAATTCGGCACATTAACGGCATAGAACCTCAATTATGCTTCAGCGTCCTCGAACATTTGGACAATCGGATGGAGGTGTGCCGCCGAGGTCTCGGCGGCCATTTGGCCGATATTTTGTTCCATACATAATTGAACCATACCAATATTATCATAATAAAAAGAAATGACAATAATTTCCTAAATAGTTTTTGTTTTATTCAAAATCAACATCGGCCCTTAAAATGTAACCATCCTTTAGAAGGAACAAGGCTCATGGCATGAAGTAGGCCAAGAAACTCTTTGGTCGGTATAACCGAAAGAGGGTTGATGCATGTATCAAAATGAGCAAGAATAACCTCCGTATCCTCAAAAGGTCTCCCTCGCAGGTCTCCTGTGGCAGCTGCGACAACGTGTATAATCTCCTCTCGGTAAGTGTCTCGTACAAACCGCCAACAAACTGACAGATCAGTTGTGATCAGGCCATATTTCACTTAATGTTACAAGCTTGTCAGTCTTGCCCATTTGAAGTTTGCTATTTCAAGAAAGTGCGTAGAGATGCTAGCCTTGACTGCTAGTAGTGGGATGTGCACCTCCTCTGCAAGCGATCACTGAATGACTAATGCTTAGCCTGTTCACCAGCCTTCGCATTTCCTCGAACGTAATTGTGACCTAGAGCTGAACTTCGAACGTAGGCTAGCTCAGCCTGCACTAGTTTAGAATACAGACCATGGTCAAGTGGTTGAATCTTCTCAGCCTCTCCGTCTTCTTCTGCTAGCCGGGGTGGTCCTCGACCTCAGTCAACACAGGCCTCAGCCGCCGACGGTATATTTATCAACATCAGTGCTCATAGTTAACTTACTATGCAACGACCGTCCATAAAACCAAAAACTACAAGCAATAAATAACAACGTATACTCAGCAGTCATTACCCCCTCATCAACCAACAGCGATTCTCACACGCTGTGTCCCCCGCCCCGTCCCCTCCACAAAATAGAGACAATAATTTTCTGACAATTCTGAAGCTTCATTCGACAGACGAAATCCCGAAATCCTCCTCGAACTGGCACATCTTGTGCACACAGCACAGCGGTACAAATTAAAACCAAATAAATCAACAAAAGCCCCGAAATTTCCATTCATAACTATTGTGCTGGTGGAGGTCTTTGTTTTTATTTCTTTCACCTACTTTCTGTGTTTTCACTTTGCTTTCGTTATGCTAATTATCCCAAGCCGCTGCCGCCGCCGCCACCAGCTGGGCCAAGAAAAGGGGTTCTTTGGCGGGGTTGACAGGGTGTATCCGTACGCCTTTCGTATCCTTTTTCTGCTGAATGGTGTGTTGGTTGGTGTTCTGCGTTATTTTCTACGTAGTAATCCATTCTCTGTTTGGCTTTTGTTCCCATTTTGCGTTTGTATTGTGCGAATGAAATTGAATTTCCTCGCAGTTCCTTCACAGCATCCGTGGAAGAGAGTATGTCGGAAATTATAGGCCGTTGCCGAAAAGAATGAGCTACACGTGAGAGGATGTGTTGTGTAAGGATCATAGAATATATGTGTGTACACATTTAGTTGTCCTTATCGTCGCTGGATACGCGTTTTACGAAACAGCGCGAGTGAATTAGTGCAAAGCATGGAATGAAGATAAGATATGCCGCAGTGGGGCTAAGAAGACCCAAGAGTTGGAAAGGTCTTTTAGAAAACACGCAGACAGTAGGACTTCACTTTAGCAGACACCTGTGGGACCATCACGATTGTCCGTTAAGTAGGTGTCCGTTGTAGAGGGGTTAGGTATGTTAATCATGGACGTTGACAGATACGCTTCAACTTTTTGTTTTAAAGTGAACTCTCAATTCATGAATTAACTGAACAGAGGGTAACACTACAAAACACAAACGTATTCGCATTCACAGCGGTTTAGGCCGTTTGTAATGTAGAACCACAATACGTTTGCACGAATAGAGCGCGTTCGTTCCTAAAAACTGCATATAGAGCAAGATAATGTTAGTTTTTGCTTTGTGTGTCCGTTATTAGGGGTGCAACTGCTCATTAGGCGTTGAAATTCATGTTCGTGTCCGCTATAGAGGGGGTTCGTTGTAAAGGTGATGAAATACCCGAATAGCCATATTTTAATGCCGGGACTGTGGCAAACTGTCCGTAAAGGAAGGTGTCATTTATAGAGGCGTATCCTTAAAGATAAAAGTTTGAATGTATTTATTTCCAAATCAATTCAAAAAACAGCAAAGCAAATCATTCAGTTAATAAGAAACCTAAGACGCTTAGGTATTGCTTGGGCCGTTTACCAGCATTAACTGCTGCACATGACATGAATTTACATTTATCTTCTATCAACATGCATGGTTTACATGACGATGTTTGTACCGAAAGACGCAAAGACGCTAGTAAAGCATGATCAGGGGATGTTTCAGCTGCTGAAGTTACCAATGAGCTGCAATAAAAATATTCAGTGTGCAGGCAATTCGTCGCTTCGTGAAAAAAGTTCGAGTGTAAGATCATTCTTTTGGACCTTAAGCCAGAGATTGGTGCGAAACGAAGAATAAAGAGCCGCCATAGGGGCCATAATCGATGACGACCTAGAAATCTCGATTCGAAGCCGATCAGTTGAATTGAACATCGCCAACGAGTCAACCCGGCATCGTTATATTGAATTGAAGCCGGATGACCATAGACAACGCTCTGAGTTCGTTAATAAGGCGCCGGAAATGTTGGCCAAAACATCATCTCTTCGAACGAGGTCCATTTTTAGCGCAGCGGATATGTGAACAAATGAAAACAAAATTTGCAAGCCCTCCACCAAGCATCAAGGTTTCCACAACGTTTAACTGTTTGGTGCAGTTTATGGTATGGCGGCATCATCGAAACTGATTTATTTCAAAATAAGGAAGGAGACATCAGGTATAGAACGGTGTTAACCGATTGAATGTGGCCAGAGATCGATAAAATTGATATATTCGAGCTGTGGTCTCAACAAGACGGCGCAACCGATGCAACGTTCGAAGTTGTGAAGCCGACTTGACACCACTCGATTATTTTCTTTTAGACTACATCAAGCCCTTAGTCTACGCTAACAACTCAATCACTCTGTACGAGACCGAAGAAAACATTCAAGACGCTCTCAAAACACTGCTAACGAATCCGGGGCGACTATTGGAATGGTGCCTCATTTTATAAATAAAAACTTGAATCTAGCTTAAAAATAAAGCCAAATTTAAAGCAATGCCAGAATGATGTTTTTTTTTTCATTTAATTTCGTCAGCGTCAAAACCTAGTTTTACAGCAATTATATTCCGACTCGGTTGTAACGTGAATTTCGTCGCGAGGTGGGTCATCACTCCTCATTATGGTTCAATTATGGCACATCGTAGATTGAGCGTGAGTACACCGACCGTTATCATCTTCCCAGACAGGGATTGGGACGAAATGATAAAAAATACATAGCCGCCGTGGTGGGCAGTATCAATGAAGACCCAGAAGTGTCTGATTTGGAACCGACCAGATGACCTGGGCAACGCCAGAGAGTAAACCCGATTTATATTGCGGTTGGATATGGGCCTACAAGCAGCCATAGACAACGCCTTGAGTTCACGTCTTGAGAGGCCGTTGAAAATATTGACCGGAAATCCGGATTATCTTCTCGGACGAGGCCTATTTTTAGCGCAGCAGCTATGGCAACAGTCTAAATGCTCACCACGACCATTCATCAATTGGGCAACGTGATCATGCGACTTGACACAATCCGATTATTTTTCTCCTGGGGCAACGTTAAGTTCTTAGTTCACTAAAAAGTTAACCGCTTTGGACGGGCTCGAGGCGTCAAAGTCGGAATAACGCCGCACGTGTTGGATCGATTCATTAAAAATTGAACCGACACTGCCAGCAATACAGAGGCATCAATTTGAATGATGTGCTATTCCATATATAATGGAATGAATGTGGCTTCAAAATAAAGCCAGAATCGGTTTTATACGGGTCACCGTTGATGTTTTCTTATCCTATCGTTCTTATCTGGTCGCCCCGTCTATTCTGTCTTAGGAAGATTACGCACAACATCGATGATTTGATCTGAATGGCACTATAGGCAGGTATAGCTCCGAGGCAGTCAGGCACTGCCACTTCATCGCCTCTAATCAAGATCAAAATCCGGGTTAACCAAGGGCTGTAGCCACGCAAAAAAGAAGAAGAATTCCAACGAATGTCAGCGAAAATCTTGGAAATTTCAACAAAATGAGTGCGAATGCACGCGGAAAGACACGCGTAAAGACAATGGCATCGTCATTTATTTTCAAAACATCACTTCTTCTTCTGTGTTTGCCGCTACACACCGGGATGGACCTGGTCCTCAACCAATAAGCCGTTCGAACAAACGGACTTCGACTTATCGCTGCTCGGTTGATTAGGTATCAGATGGGGCTTGAGTTCCTTGGTGGACTGCGCGCGATAAGAGTATCAAGCTCAAACCCCTCGACTGAGTGCAGAGGATGGTATGTCAATCAACCTAACACCGATAGACCTCGCAGCTAATACAGCGATCTGGTTGAGATCGCTGCATATCTGGATAGAACTCCTTTTTGGACACTCAACGATCCTCAGCAGACACTGACCTCAGGTTATCTAAACTCCTCTTCTAGAAGAACTTCTCAACCAGATCTTACTGGGAATCTGAATTTCAGACGCTGGATTGTTCTTCTTCTTTGTTTTGCGCTACAGGCCAGGGTGGACCTGGGCCTCTCCAGCCAGCATGATCTTTCGCCAGCGGCCTCCAGTTGCGCTCACCAAGTTGGTTGAGTGCCTTCTCCACTTGTTTGCGCGATCTCGATCGACGACGTCCTCTGTTGCGTTGTCCCAATGGCTGGGATTCGAAGGAAAAACATCGCCCTTTCCCTTATTAATTAACAAAAATGGAGTCCACAAGGGGAAGTTCAAAAACGCAGCTAGCTGTAAGTTGTGAGTAACTGTTCCAATAAAATCAATAATGCAATTCTTTATTGCCGCGCAACTAAAAGGGCGAATGGAAGTGGGTGCTTGGATATATATGATCTCAGA
Organism: Eristalis pertinax; assembly: GCA_907269125.1. Taxonomy (NCBI): domain Eukaryota; kingdom Metazoa; phylum Arthropoda; class Insecta; order Diptera; family Syrphidae; genus Eristalis; species Eristalis pertinax. The sequence goes on along the minus strand of OU026145.1, from coordinate 43,732,808 downwards.
ACGAGAAGGATTCTTACCACGAGGTTCTTTCACCTAGACGTCCAGAAGCACTGCACCAACGTCTTGAGTTCGGCACTCGAGCACCAATTAATTCTGTTCTTTTGGACAGTTCCTCCAATTGGGTGAAGTACATTTTAAAACCTCTTACTGATCTTGGTTGGATCATGGTTGTAGTGCAACTCCACACACCGATTTGAATCATATCCCATTCACGTCTCAAAGAAGACTATATTCTCATTAATTGTAATGAACTCCAAGATACGTTGGGACACTCTCAATTTCTTCTCGCAACTTTGGGTTTAAGCCGTGATCACACAAGGGGTGTAACCGCAACTTGTTAGGCTGAAGCCCCACTAAATTTTAGAGGCTCCTAACCACACGTGGTCGTAAAATAAAGCCCTAATGAAGCTTTCGAAGCCTAATGGTCACCCAGGACTAGTGGGCGTTTAATGTTATTTCCTTTCAATGACCTTTCAATGACCACAATGTATGCTAAGATTGGGAATAGTCAGTTGAGCCCTAGGGACATAGAAGGTTGGCTTAGGAGTAGGGCCGGCCAAGGCCTCCAGCTCGAGCATGGATGAAGGACAAGAGTGCATCGGTCGAGTTCCGTGCTTGATACACTTTTCTGCGATGTTTTTTTGCCGAATTTTGAATGCCAACATAACGAAACACGAGCAAAACCCCAAAACCCTACCACTCCTCAAAGCAGGATAATTTGCCCAAAATCTCAGCGCTACAAGCCAATTTCGATTAGATACAGAAACAAACCCGTATCCCAGTCCACGGCCGTCACACGATCGATAAGGCGAACAATAAAAGGAATACAACTGCCATCGCATATAGCCTCAAGCCTGGCCAACTACTTTATGGCGGATTGCTTCCTTTACGGTTTCTAACATAATAGCCGACTATTTTCGAAGCCAAGACCTCCCCGATGGCACGCACATTTTCACGCTTCGCCAATGTAAACCCAGCCCGATTCGTGATGGTTGATAAATAATCAGATAAACCGTACATTTTTTACGAGGACATCAAATTACCACATACTGTCAGCACAAAGCGCCCGCCCGGCCATGGTAATTAACAGGCCCCGCAAAACGTACGTAAGTACGCAGGCGTATGCCGTGAATGTGTCAGCACGGGGAGACTTCCTGATTCTCCTTTAAGCAGCGCCAGCATTAAAACAGCAAACTACTTCGTTTATCTTGTAACCGTTCCAATTGCTGAACAGCCAATTGAATGTCTTCGAAGTGTGGGAACTACAAGTGCCGTGGCCGCCCCGAGACGAACGACATTCCCCCCCTCTTTGAAATGTATGTACATAAATCTTGCAATTTCCTAAAACAATTTCCAATTTCGTTCTTGTCACAAGCGTGCACTCCACTCCACTCCACCTCCCTCCCTCCCCCTCTCGACGGCAGTCAACAAGATTCCATTTACGAAATTACACACGCAGTTATCTGGCCGATTTAAATGTCCGTAAACCCAATTTACTCAAATTGCATCTGAAAACAAAATTTTCAATTCAAGGCTAATTAAGTGAATTACATCTCATCCCAGACGACTGTAGTGCCCCAACCGGGGAAAGACACTACAGATAGAAGACAGAAACAATTATCTCACCCAGAAGCCCAGCCCCATATGCTAAGCTAGATGCTATCTCTCAGCAGCTCCATCCTGAGAAAAGTATTTACATGCTTGAGATACGAATTCAAATGCGACGGGGGTATGGGGAAGAACAAAAATATGAATTGCAGTTCATTAGAGAGGGTCCCCCGCCATTGAACACCACCGCACGGCACTACACACACCCTTCGGCTGGTGCGCTGGTATTTGTAGGGAAAATAAAAAAAAATGAAACGCATTTTGTAGCATTCATTAGATTATCGCGCTCGAGAGTAACTCTCAGCTCGCCGAGAAAGAGGAGACGTTAGAATTTAATTAAAATTTATATCTGACTAACAATGGGACAGTTGTAGTTCCATTGAGCGATGACGGCCACTTGTACGTGTACCCGAAGGAATTTATCTTGTTAATGAACAACTAGGGTGAATGCATGTGGAGCGGATGTTTGTCGAGGAGAGAGAGAGACCCACATCCCCACACACACACACAGCGCAATTCTAATTTTATTTTATTTCTCTATGAGTGCTCTGCGCATCAAGATTCTTCGTTCTCTCAATCCGTCGCCGGCTGTCCTTGGGTGGGTCTTGTCACTTGTGCGGGACTGTTACATTGTTTGCATCGCTCAAAGGGTGTGAACATTCTATTTGGGTCAGAGGTGGCGGTGGATCTTGTCATTGTTGCGCTCAAGTGTGTACATGAATTAATTTATCGAACATGATTCAAAGGAAAATTAATTGAAATAAATTGCAGTCGATAAATTTTAGAGCGGGCTTGAGGTAATCTTTTCGTGTTTTAAGGCGAAAAACATATGTTTCACCGTGAGTTTGATATGAATATTAATTTCGTGTTTTAGAGGCGGGATGCTGTAGGTAATGATGGTGTTCTAGGTAGTAGAAGATGTCACGACTAAATGGCGATGAATCGGAGGGGTTTTGAGGGAGTTCTTTTGCAAGGCTTTGTTGATTCCGCAAGCAATACTAGCCGACGAAGGAACCAAAGTCAAACTTTTTGAAATCAGACAAAGCCATCACATTGTCACATCTTCAGTTGGTATAGGGATCAAGCGAGCTGGTCCTCAAGAATGTACTGCGATTAGAAAAAAATATCAGTAAGTAATATACAGTAAGAAATGTCCTGTGTAGAGTGCCTACGGTTACACGTGGGTACGTGATCACGTGATGTACGTATATGTATTTAGCATGTTGGTGACTTGATTAAATTTCACGTGATTCGAACTTCACGCGAATTCACCACATTTCTAATTATTGTGCGCGTGAAATAATACATAAGTCGTACCCGGTGACTTTCCTTAATTTCACGTGAATCGAACTATACGTGAATTTACAAGATGTATAATTATTCTGCGCGTGAAATAGTACGTAATTCGTACCCGGTGACTTGACTTAATTTCACGTGCATCGAACTACAAGTGAATTTACTAGATTTAAAATTAATCTGCTCGTGAAATTATACGTACTTCACAACCCCGTGACTTGAATTAATTTCACGTGAATTTGCCAGATTCCTAAATTTTCTCCACGTGAAATAATGTATAGTATATAGTATATATAATATATAGACTTAATTTCACGTGAATCGAACTATACGTGAATTTACCAGATGTATAATTATTCTGCGCGTGAAATAGTACGTAATTCGTACCCGGTGACTTGACTTAATTTCACGTGCATCGAACTACAAGTGAATTTACTAGATTTAAAATCAATCTGCTCGTGAAATTGTACGTACTTCGCAACCCCGTGACTTGAATTAATTTCACGTGAATTTACTAGATTTCTAAATTTTCTCCATGCAACGACGTAGCTGTACTGCAATTATGAGTGCAAACTCGACGAGAGTCTCAACTCCCCAATCCTCATCCGTCGTATACGCCTGAGGGTAACTTTGCACAAAGATTTTAGATTGTTTGTTGACAAGGACCATTTGTCTCAGGAATTTATGCAAAAAAAGCGGTCCAAAATTGGCAATTCCCTGTCACTGCCAATGCCATCGGTAGATCCGGTAGACCACCATCAACTCGTGTAGGTTCTCTCACAAATGGAGGAGACATACAGTTTAATACCGAGAAGCTTTGTCAGTGAGTCCGCTTTCGACTAGCCGTGAATTATGGAAGTTGCTCGTATCGGGCATTGTGACTTCAAACCCCTGCGAAGGACTCGATGGACTCTAATCCGCTACGGAAGTCTGTTAACGAAGGCCAAGTGTAGGTTAAAAGAAAGGCGCTTCTCGAGTAGTTTACCTCCTATCGTCCTACACTAAGTGGTGTTAGAAGGACGTACCAGTTTGCTGTCAATTTAGTTTGAGCCCGCGTCGAAAAAAGACACCATCGTCATCATCAACATCGGCGAGACAACAGTATTGGACCGTCTGAAAGGAGTAAGTGCTCATGTTCCGTCAGCTTTGGCCAATAGGGAAGTAAATTGTGTTCCATGAAAACAAGCCGGACCATAATGACGAGCCAGAAGCTTCGGGAAGTTGGTTGGGAAAGCACACGACGCTTGTGAAAAACGACTGTCCCAATTCGTTGCATAATGGAAATACCTCCAAAATGTCAACAAAACGACGCATATGTGACCAAAGTCGGATCAACGAGCAGACTATTGCAAACGTGCTCTTTGACAGCAACTCATGTTCCGACTAAAAATAAGCGAAAAATACTTAATCTCCCACGCGACTACGACCCAAACGGATAGTCGAGCCATACACCGCGTTGTTCTTTCTCCTCGAAACCATTTGAAAGCCATTTTCCGCCATGGCTGACGTTAAAAGTCCATTTCCGGAATGCATTTCCCACTCTTGCTCTGGCACACTTCCCTTGCACCAAAATCCACTGCACAGTATGCACATGCCGACACAGTTAAGGAGCGTAAACTCGTTCACAGCAGCAACAGCAATCACTTCGTGTCCTCTTTCGGTGTGGGAATCGTGCAGAAATCGTGCTTCCCTCACCTCGGGGAGCAGAGGTGAAGAAACACAAACAAAAAGCTTCGCAACACATGTAAACGTATTTTGTAATTTCTGTTAAGCCATGACATGTGTGATAAACGACTGAGTAGTGAGTACCTGTTTTGAGGTGGCCTGCTATACCAGTCGCACCGCTGCAGGCGACGAATGGGTTCGAAATGGGGCCAGCGCACATGTCAAATTCTATGCCACTGCATGTAGGTTGTGTCAAGGTTTTGATATCGTTTTTTTGTGTGTGCTTCTTTATGAATTCGATGTGAATGTTCAGGAAAACAAAGACCATTTTTTTTCCATGGGATTCAGGATGTAAGTCGATCCCACAAGACAAATCGGAAAGGAACACCCCCACACACTGGAGTATGCTTCAGACGATGTTCAACACCAACTTGACGCTGGATCTACTCATAATTACAGATATCTTCACTTCAAATGCCACGCACCGGCTTTCCTGCGGCTAATCACTTTACGCCACTTCCATCGTCCTCTCTTCACAACACACTTCGCCATCAAAACAACAATGAAACACAAACACATTTGCATGATTATTTATAAAAACAAAATCCAATTTCTTTAACTCAATAAGCTGTTGCTTGCCCACAGGAAGACACTGAAATCCACGCACTCAGCGCACGAGGGGCCCCGCATCCGTCTTAAAAAAAAAAAAAAAAAAAAGACTCCCCATATCCACGGCGACTCAAGGCCCTCGCTCACTTAAGGTTCACTCATCTAATTATGAAAACACATTATCCTCCCTAATGAATGTCCTTGTGCATATGTATATAATAAAAACGCCGCAGACAAAAACAACACACCGCCGAGCGGAATAAAATCATTACACATGGCATTGGATACCTATGGCGATGTAAAACACTATGCGGGCGTGGGGAGTGGGCCGCCGTGGAAATAGGTCAACGTGCGGCGACGGACCGCACAAAGGATACGACAAAAAGTCCACACCCAGCCGCACATATGGCGGATGGATGGATTTCAGTATTTCTTGCCGATGCTTTATGTGTATGCCTGTAACACATGCTGCTTCTATGTACACCCCCCCGGGTGTGCGAGCAACAAGTTGAAAGGTTGACTCCCCGAAATCCTGTTCCTATACACCGCCCGCTTGACAGTTCTTTATTTCTCTTCTCTCTCTCTCTCTCTCTCTGACTCCGTCCCTCCCTCTGTCTCTCTGCATCGGCGTCATCGCCGTTGTCGTTGTCGTCATCGTCATCCGGCCGTTTGAAGGGCTGCCAGAAAAGTTCTGTCATCTTGTCGGGTGGGGGGCTTGTTAGCGGCCCCGTCACAAAATCAATACAATTCTCGTGAAACCCCTTTCCGAGGTTATTTGCGATACGATTTCAGTAAATTAAATTGACAACATGGATTTCATTCCGTTTACATTGTGCATGCATCCGGATGCCCGGTGGGTGGGCGAGATGCCCGAGATGGGACACACACTCGTCACTGTGACGACAAACAAAAAACTTTTTTAACGAAACAAAATTCGATAAGGTTACCGATAAATAAATTAATAATGTCACAGGGTTGACATTTGCAAAAAAAAAAAAAAAAAAAAAATGAAAAGTTGATGTACATGCAAAACCTACGTGTGTGCCTATCGTGTATCCACATCAGTGCTGACTTGCGTCTTTGTGTGGTTTTTTATGTAAAGGGTGTTTCATTAAGCGCTTCCTAACGTTAAATTCGAATTCGACAAAGTGTGTGTGAGATATCATCGCCATTTTTGAATCGAATACGCGAGAATTCAAATGTTACGAAAACCGACACTATTTTATTTCCCTTCGTTTCGAGAAGTTCTTCGTTGCATACTTTTAGTAGGTGGAGAATTCGTTTGGAATTATGGTTTGAGTTTTAAAGAAACTAGTTGACTGGTTGTTGGAAGTGGATCCTTTGAAGCTAAGCTAAGTTACCAGGAGTTACTGAGAAAATGAACACCATCGACGGTCACTTTGCAAGAGGAGCCACAGAGACGCAATTTAAACCGATTAATAACAATAAACAGAGATCGAAAGTGAACTGGTGACTGGTCGTAAGAATCTCACAGAAAAAAAGCAGCTTGGGAAAAAAGAATCTGATTTCTGAAATGGAAAGAAGCAGAGAGCTAGGACCGCAACATGACGCAGGGAAATCTGATCGCCGATCCCGAAGGAGTCGAGGGAAGTGCACTTTCATGAACTGCTAACCGAAGAATTGCTGCCACACTCACGTATTGAAGAAGTACAGAGAGCCATAAGTCGGCTTAAAGACAATAAGGCCCCTGGAGCCGACGGTATACCAGTGGAGTTGATCAAGTATGGAGGGCCTAACTACACCAAGCAGTGCATGAGCTGATAGTGCACACATGGGAGCACGAAGAGATGCCAGAAGACTGGCGAGGAGGCAATATATATGCCATACGTGCAAACTGACACGACTATGTAGGTTGACCATGACCAACACAATAAGTCAAGCTAAAATAGCCGGATTGCTATCCGCCTCTTGAACATGGCGTTGGAGAAAGCAAGAGACTCTGCAACAAATACAAGAGGAACTCTCATCACCGAGTTTAGCCAGATCTTGGCTTACGCAGACGACGTAGACATCGGAAGATCCGATCAAGATGTAAGAGAATTCTTCACCCAAATCGATCGGGCGACGCAGAAAATGAAGGAAAAACGAAGTACATGGTGCCGTCGTCTGTGAGGAGAACACCTAGAATTGGTCAAACAATCAGGAGATAGAGGTGTGCAATCATTCAACCACCTTAGGACGATAACAACATTAAGGAGGAAATAAGCGGGCGGCTGCTCAAAGCTGTCAAGGCTCTTTAAATCCAGAAACAAGACCATGGTCCTGCCAGTACTCATGTATGGATCCGAGACTTGGGTGCTCAGTAAAAGGCACTCTCAACTCTTAGACGCGATCGAGAGGTAAGTCCTACGGAGAATTGTTTGTGTGAGGAAGAGTGATTCCGGATAAGCTACAACTATGAGTTGAACGCTATCTACCTAGAAGCAGATGTGATAAAGAAGATAAAGCTCGGCAGACTCCGGTGTGCTGGACTCTTAGCTCGCATGAGCGAAGAGGAGCCTACTCGGAAAACCCTTAGTGGTAGATTTTATGGAGGTGGACAGCTTGCGCTGGAAGGTTGGCGTAGACCAGGAAGCACAGAACTTCGTCACACTGGGTCCATCAGGCCCTAAGTGTCTACCTAAATATTGTAACTTAGCTTCTTGTTACACAGAACGTATCTGTTAGCGTTAGCAGTGTCTTTCCAAGGTACACCCTCTAGACAAAGCAGTCAAGGGATGCCACTTCTGTTATTCCCTGCATAACCCCACAACTCCTCTTCATCAAATCATTTGTAGAATATTTTGTATTTCTTTCTTGTGATCGCAAAATTGTCGTTCGAGCGTGTAAACCATAATTTGTGAGGGAAGACATAAAATTCAGTATTCTCTGCATGGCTGGTTGCGTCATGGCTGTCTGTTTTTATTTTCGTATTTATCTTCCACTAAAAACATCAAAGAGTGCATTGCATAAAGTTGGAATGGAAATTAAGCGAATATTTAAGAGTCATAGATAAACAATCGACCTGTTCGAAATTCATCGCGAATTCTCCAAAGAACATGATGTATTCGTGGTAAGTTATTGGCTACTTTTTTTCCGTTCGTCAGAATTACTTTTTATTGTGAGTGGGTTGAATGAGAGGGGATACAGGTGGGAGAAGAAATGTTTAATGACGTGCCTTGTGCCAAGAGAATCAGTGCATAGACGCAGTCATGAGTTTGCTGAAGATTTGATTGAAAAGTGGTGTACATTTGATCGTCCCTTTCTGATGGAAAATAGTTCATATCCAAGAAGATCTGCCTGTTAAGTCTGTTGATTCACACTTGACACATGATCTGCGGCACTCTTTCGTTACGATGCCAATTCCTGCAGTCGGCAGTGTTTCCCACAGTTCCGTCTAAAATTTCCCTATTTGATGATACGTGAAAATCCTGACAACGATTTTTGTCGGACGTTTTTTAAGACTACACTGGAGCGCTCAGACTCAAGAACTGGTCCATTGCACTTCATCAGACAGCTTCCCACATTTAATAAAATTTAATGGTCTTTCGGCAGAATACCAGCAGGCGCTTCTGCGATGATTAGCCCACATCATCAGCTCTCACCTCATCAGCACCTAATAACTGCCACCTGATCCGAGCAAAGGCGGGACATTGGCAGAGGAAGTGCTCTTCAGTGTCGTCGTCTTCTCCACAGGCGTCACAGAGAGTTTCGTCACTGAGGCCAAGTACACTAAGGAGTAGGCGAAGATGTAGTGGCCCGTTAGTCCGCCAGTAAGTCGTCTGCGCTATTTTCTGTCAAGAGATGAACAAGAATGCCGCGGATTTCTTACAGACGCTTTGGACCATGCGCTTGGTTTTCTCTACATCCTGGAGAGTCATGCCACCTCCATCGATGGAAGCCCTAACCGAGGACGCAGATAGTTCCAGCCCAGGTGCGGGTCCTAAGACTTCCTCCTCTGATCCTTGTCGAGCTAGTTTATCGGCGACATCATTTCCAGTGTTCCCGTGGTTGCCCAAGAGCCAGGCAAGTCTTAGCGAAATTAGACTGCCGATCAAATTCAGAGAAGACTTGCATTCCTTGACTATCCTGGAAGTGGTCAAAGAGTTGAGCAAGGGTTAAGCACAGCTTGGCTGACACAAATTCTCCGCCCCTTCCACAGTACAGTTCGTGGCCAAGGATCGCATAAGTTTCCGCTTGGAAGATCGCCGCAAATCTACGTAATGAGGTGTGTAGTCTAATGTTGTCGCCCTCTACGAAGGCGCAAGCGCCAAACCCTTGATCTTGGAGATTCAAATACAGTCCTTTCCGGACGCAGATTCTGGCCAGATCCAGTTCTGTGTGCAGGGAAAGCGACTTTATATGTGCGCCGCAGCTGGAATACTGGTGTCCGTAATCATAAGACTAGAGTCAAATGGAATGCTGTGCGCGAAGTCATCAAAGCTCCAGTGCGAGTTGTACCAAAGATCACTTCTTTTTAAGCGGAAGATGGCCTTGAGAGTGCACTCCATGATCAGGGTGGGGGAAGATTCACAGATTCCGAGGTGCATCAAGATCAGAGCCTGGCGTACTATATAGGGAAGGTATGCAGCCGAGGTTCAGAACGTTCTTCTTGACTTCTCACATTGCGCAATGCTCCAAGAATAGTAAGAGGTCAACACATACCGGAGTTGTTGCCAGCATTCACAAGAAGCACTGAAATTCCCCTTAAGACGTACAGCCCTCTCCCTCTCTTCCCATGTCGCCAAAAATACATTTCAACAAAAAAAAAGAAAAGTCCCAAGCCTGCCCACACTCTTATGTGTATGCAAATGTTTGCGACAGGAAGCTCGCCAATTTGAAAACTGGTCAGAAACTCATGCGAACGGATTCGGTACATAATTTTATTCTTCCCCTTGACTCATTGGCGGCCAAAGAATATATTCAATACACGTCATCGGAGCCATCTATGGGAACGACATTCTGCCAGCAACTTTTGTTGCCCCTTAAGGCTGCTCATTAACACACATTCTTGATATGGAAGCCATTTGATTTTCGCAGACCTTTGGATTTCAATGCGCGACTGTCGTTGCACAGGTGATCACATGGTTGGAGAACAGTGACGTGGTGTTTTTGAGATATGAGACGTAATTCAAATTAAAACTAGGTATAGTTGGCCACTCAGCACATGTCCTGGACGTACTTCGTGCTTGGGCCCCCTCCGTACCTCTTCCAATCTCCGCCTAACTGCTCTAAAGAAGGTTGTCGTCCTTGAGTACTTCATTGCTTCACGGCGTTTTGATACTATGGGCAGTGACACCACTTAACTTGAGTATCTCCGGCTCAGTCGGTGTGGCTTGTTTGGAGACACTGTCCTTGATAACGGCGTTCCATGTTATTTTTGCGTATATTATTAAAATTCAAAAATTGTTTGGTCCTTGTTGGGCCAAATCCAAATCTTGTCTAGTTCCGTTTGGCGGCAACTCCTGATGAGTTAGAGTCCATGCCGGACGATCGAGTGGCCTGGAGATCTCTCGTACGTGCTTTGCCCCGCGACCACTTTAGCATATCATGCTGTTTAGACGATGATGATGATGAAAAGTGTTTCTCTAAGTCACTATGTTGGTCGCGAGTGTTAGGCACCTGTTGGGCGCCAGCTGCATCTGCGAACGAAAGTCACTGCTTTGTAAAGAACAAAACGTCTATTGTTTCTCAAAAGAAAAAAAGTACACTCTCTTAGTGAAGAAAGAAAAAAAAATCGTCAAATTGTCTGCTCTAGGAAGGCACAGCTAGCTCAGACTGGTTGTTATTTTACTACGGTGAAAATTTCATTATTGGTTGGTTCCAAATTAACATCCACGAGAATGAGTGTACTGTGCATTCGGGACAGTGAGTTAAGTTTCAGACCTACTCTTGCTAAATCCGGCTCCTGAAGTCAACTGAATAAACCAACTGAAGGCAATGGTGTTCATGTATATCCAAACAGCCATGCTCTATTGAAGGACTACGTCCGATTAAGTGTTGTTTCAATACACAGACCAAACAAAAGGGCTTATTGTGGTGACAATGTATCATTTATCTGTATTCCAGCGGCTATTGACGAGCAGTTGATTTCGCACCCACTAAACCAAATTGAACGAAACTTAACGAAAGTGAGAAAAGTCGTTATAGTGGTCGCAGAGTATCATTTATTTGTATTCCCTCGACTACTTAAGTTGACTTAGCTTGATGAGATTGATTTATATACGAACGTGGGTGGTTTTATTAAAATAGAGACCTAACAGTGGGAATTGAGCACCAATCAGACCACAGCGCCCATTGTGGACTCGTTAGTTGAAATGATCAGCGGTCTTATGCTGTGAGGGCAGTCGTAAACCCAAGTGAACTTAAGGGAGACTTTTTACGTCCAATGCGTTTAGGCATATGTACTTTCTGAGCATTGTCAGTGATTAAAGAGAGGTGTGGCCGTGAATGCGAGCGTCGCAATGTCCGCGCGTTGTTAGTAACTCGATGAAGTTAGTGGCGTTAAAAATTAAAAATATGTTCCACGAACTGGTTGTGCAGCTAAAGACGCCCGCTACGGTGGGACGGTGTCGTTAAAAAGTTGTTCAAAAATTGTTCATCATCGATCTATGTCGGTCGCCAATTATCATGGTCGATTCTGACCATCAATTTCTGGATGATTGTCAAGCAAATGGATGCGATACATATTTGTTTGTTGTATAGTGCAACAAAACAGTGTTTTCAAGAGTTTTCTAAATTATGATAGTTAGCCAGTTAATCGGACACAGCCTACCGAAGCCGCATTGTTGAGCAAACAAAGTGTCTAGTCCTTTCATTCGGAGTGTTGAGCTTTTCTTCGCTAATTGACTGCATTCCCTAACATACTTGCCAAAGAAAACTGAACTCTGAGAAAGAATGTTCCTCCTACGTTTGCGGATCCACTCCGTACCAGTCACTGACAGAGCTCCCACGTGTCTGTGAAACTTGACAACACATTCAAACTCATTTACTCGCCCCATTCGCTGTGCAGGAATAGTGCCTGAAGTCATGTCGATTGTTCTTAGCGAAGCTAGCAATGGAACAGGGGTTAGAATGTGCTCCAAGGAGGAGTCTAACGTGTCGTCGAGTTATCGATTTTCAACAAATATTTGTGGTTAAGTTTATTTTGGCATCTCCACAAACAGTTCCCGACTGAGCAGCATCTGTCGGACTTGACTTGAATAACAGAACCCATGCCCTTTGCGCATAATATTGTTACCACACTGACGTCACCTCAAGACAATCCAGCCATGTGAAGTGCTGTCAGAGCCAATGACGCGTACCCCAAAGCGAAGACAACATTACGTAAGCCTGTTGTGTTTGACTGCCGATAGTTTTTCAAATTTATTTCCATTCAAACTCAGGCACACACGAGGTTTTTTGTTAGGTGCACAACCGTCAAGCCAATCGATAAAAGAAAATCCAAAACAGATCGCCGTTCAAGCCGCAGGTGTGGTCAGTGGCAGTCGAAAGAGAGAGAGAGAGAGAGAGAGGGGAGAAAAAAATCACTCAAAAATATTGTTGGCTATGGATTCACTTAGCCGGAATTAATATTCATTCGATGTAGCCCCGCTCAACTTGTCCGCACTGCATCCATGAAATCGGCGTGGACGGGTTTCGCCGAGTCTGTATGCTAATCGCCGTCGAACGTGAGCGCGTTATAAATACTGAAAAGCCTCGTAAACAAAATTCTATGCGCTTCATTTCGTACAGTCGCCGGGGCTCCGCGAGCGCATCGAACATCATGGGAAATCGAAAATTAATCAGATGCCAATGAATTAATCCGACGATTAAATCATATTTCAAACAATGTTGATGCCGGGCAACACGAGTAGTATTGTGTGCGCATTTCGACAAATTATTGTTTAGAGGGAAACCTAAAAATACCTCCAAAGCGTTACATTGGCAAATAATCAATCAAAATGCGCCCGATGCTGCATCGGATCGGGCGGTGCGGTGCGACCCCCCCGATTGATGTAAATTTTCGGAAGTTTATCCCCGGCTATATACCGACTGATGGAGTGAAGAGAAATTGAATTTCAGTCAATTTCCAGTGATTTGCAGATGACTTGCCATTCTCGCCCGAAATCAATTAAAGTTCCATTTTCAGGACCGCCACCGACGACGGAGAATGGCGGGGAAGGTGGAGGGGGAGGGGGAGGCAGTCAGAATGGCTGGAGGTTGCAATTGTGACGGTGGGCACAAAGGCAATATTTACAATGAGGCAGACTGTGGCTATCAAAATCTGATTAAGGAGGAGAGAGAGAAAAAAAAAAAGACCAGCACTGAATTCAATGTCGATCCATGTTCGATTGCGACTTCTGTTTATTTTCGTAACCAGGTCGTACTTTGAGTACAGACTCTGTGGCACACATCTGGTGCCACTATGCGCTGCGTCGCTCATGTGGAAGTGGGATATAATTAAGGTCGATCCGTGCCGAAGTGTATCGAAAATCCGAATGGCAAGTGTGTGTAAGTTTTAAATAGGTTTCATGCAAACACCCATCGACATCCTTTGACGGCGGATGGTCGTCCTTTGAGTTTCACTTTCGGCCAGTGTGAGCACATTAATTGGGGATATTTTATTCTGTCATCCCACGTGGCATTTTGCTAATTATACTCGATCGAAATAATTGATGGCAGTGCTGGGCTATTGATCGAATTGAAGTAAAGGGTGTTTTAAAGTGTTTGTTGTAAAAGTTGCATACTAGCATGAATACAACAGCTGTAACAGAAAATAATTCCACCAATTTAAAGTCACCACTCTAATAAAAAAAAAAAACATCCTTTTTCTCCGATTGAAACAGGTACCCGCCTGAGTTTGAGCGGAGTTTCAAGGTGGTGCTTCCAGGAATCTATACCAATTAAAACCATGTCATTTCCCTGAAGACTGCGTTCCCATTCTCTTCTTGAACAAGGAGGGTTGACATTCAAAAATTACTCTTCAAGCGCTCGACGTGGTCGACACTGGGTATTTGCCTTCCGGACTTACATCCTGTTCGCCAATTTCCCTTCCCCTCCTCCGCATGACGACGATAAATAATCATTCTTCTTCTAAGCGCAACTCCTGTCGAGTAATGTGTTTGTCTCTCTGTTCCTGGAATTGTTGCAACCATCCACAGTCTGAGCGGTTGGCGAGGGTCACTACAAAAGTGTTTTGTTAAATTCAATTTCGCCCCGAGATAGATGAGAACTCCTTAACTACATCACAATTGTACGATGTTTAGGCGCATTGTTGTTGACCACGACGCTTTAGTTCTTCTCTGATGTTTTTCACTCATGTTCACAACAAGCTGTTTGTGGAACAGCAATCGATTTTGGGAACAGATGCTGGCTAAGTTAGCAACTGGTTCTTTTGCCTTCAAAGAAAACTATCAAATAAAGTATATCGACTTAACTCATTGTATCCGCAAATTCCATCATTCAATCTCGTTTTTGATTTGGAAACAATGATGGGATGCTATGTCGGACGTTTGATCAGCAACGATTAAGACATCGACTTTGAACTGCTTTATATGAAGTCAAATGCAGGGTGGGCCAAATACAAGTTTCTTTTTAAAAATGCAATAAAATTAACAAAATTAAATGATTTTTCTCAGGATTATGGCTTTATTAGAAAGAACAAACATTCCCATTAATTAAGAAATACAACGTCGTTCCAGTGGCTGCCTTGGCTGGCTTCGCAGTAGCGCATTCTGTCAGGCCAATTTTCTAACACTTTTTTGATAGTTTCGGGCTGTAGCTCGCGGACAGCTTGCATGATATGGCTTTAAGTGCTTGAATCGTTGCCGGATTGGTGGCATAACATAGGTCCTTCACGGTTCCCCACAAAAAAAAAAGGCCAAAGGAGTCAAATTGCAGCTCTAATGCGGCCAGTTGAAATCGCCAAGACGGCTGATAACACGATTTGGGAATTTGGTGCCCAAAATATCGATTGTGTCATGGACTGTGTGGCATGACGCGCCATCCTGCATGATCCAGAGGTTTTTCCAAATGCATGTCTTCAATTTCAGCAAAAAGAAAAGTCGGTTAACGTGGCTCTGTAACGCCCAACGTTGACCGAAACATAGTTCCCAGACTCATTTTCGAAGAAGGCCACAGCAGCCACATTCTCATCTGTGCGCACTGTACGACGACGGGGACCACGAGTGTTGTCCACTAGCACACCAGTCTCAAGACATTCTTGCACAAACATGCGAACAGCAGTCGTGGTGGGTGCGTCATTTCGGCCAAAACTTCTTCTTTTCAAAAAAAATTCACTGTTTGGGCACAGCACTCACTTTGGAAACACGTTTTCAATATTTCCCAACGTTTTTCACTAGTAAAGCGACTCATTTTGTTTCGCGGAGGTATGATACTGATTTTCTGTCAAGATTTCGGGCGGGAAACAGCTGTCAGTGTCAAAATAACCATGATTTAGAAAAAAAACCACTAGATGGCCCACCCTGTAGAGCAAAGTAGTATGACAAGATACTACTACGAGAGGAGCTCCAATGAATTTGGTCGACAATGATGCAAGCAAGCACCACCTAATTAACAATAACCTCTCAGAGGATGAAGATTAGGGATACATCGGAATGTCTCCTCTTTAACAGCGCCATTCCGCAAGACACAACTTAAGATCGATAATCCCTTTTTGGATGGCTTTTTGCAAGACTTAATTAAAAGAAAACAACTTCCTGTGAGACTCAGTGGAATTGCAAACAGTACGACAAACGAAACAAAGACTGCCTGACAGCCGGCTACTAAATAATTCTGTAATTGACACGCTCAAACACAAATTACGAGAGGTCTGCGCCCTTCCACTTTGTTGATGTTAAATTTATTGAAAATTCCATAATTTCTTAGCATGCAAGGGTCATAAAACAGGAATCACAATGGAGTTCTGTGAATTTCTGTGCCAAGCTAAGCAGCCAACCAGCCAAGCATTCAACCCTCCTCCTCTCCCGCGTACGAACACGAAACAAAGCCAAACTAATTTGAATTTCATAAAAGCATAATCGAAACCTGCCAAAGAAGTGTGCGTCAATAAAGAAGCAGAAGCACAATGACAGGCACAGGCACAGGGGCCAAATCTACGTGAATCTGGAAATAATCCGAAACGTCAAAATCTTTGTGATCTGTTGTGAGTTTGAGTGGAATCAATAAAGATGCACTAAAAATAGACCGCGGATTTTGAATAACACTAATAACCTGCCCCCTCCCACCCCTCGGCACATCTCCCCTAAGCAGCATTATTTCATTCCATTTCTATGTTTCGGTTGTCTTCATCTGTTTCATCTGTTCTGCGTCTGTTTTCATCCGGAGTGATGAGATATTTAAGAAACTGATTGCCGCTCGCCTGTGTTCGACTTGTGCGCGAGTACGCAGTGTGTAAGGGCAAGCAATGCCTCATGTCTGCTGGCCTTTTCAGTCTCAGTTTCACAAACAGTACAGGCGCACAAGAGCACACCACGAGTGGTACAAGAACAACAAAGGATGGGGGGGGGGAAATAAAGAACTCATCACATCTGCTGGTGAAATGGCCATCGACGGGCACACTCCCATCTGGCGGTGACGTGAAATTAATGAAATCGAAATGATATCTGTTAATGTGTCATTGCTACCGTCAGTACTGAGCGATTTTCCATTTTAATTGCCATTTGAGAGCTGTCAATGGGGCTGGCGGGGCCGCGGTACTGGAACTGTTATCGGATACAAATCGGGGCTTGTCCAGCGTCATTCGGCGCGGTTGAAATGTCAAAATGTGGCATATCCCTCCCCTCCCCCCGGGAGACACTGTATTTATTTATTTACACTCGCGGCTTCCACTTAGCCGATGGTAGCAGTCAAATACAGAGGCAACGACTGACGGCGCAGGCGAATCGAAACTAATAACTATTCGACAGTCTGTTTATTTTCCATTAAATCAATCGGTTTGTGTTGTATCTCACTTGAGCGGCTAACCGAAGGATTTCTTCTGTTTCTCTTGGAATGCTCGGCGGAGAATCACTTAGAGGATGCGATGATTATGTTTGCCAACACCCGAGTGCGCGTATGCCATTCCAACAAGGACGCTACGATGCGACCCTGACTGAACTGTGGACGGTTTAATGGGCTTGGTATCGCAACTGATTCATGGCGGATTTTACATGCTTTTCCTTGATTTTTATACAGATCACTAGAAGCAGCAATATGTGCGTTAAGGAATCGATCAAAACTTCCTTTCCAGCGGCTTGGTATGCAAAGGGCGAATCACTAAGGTCAAAGTAGGCCCATTGTACCGCCACTTCTGAGCCATATTCCACTTAAGTAAAAGAACAATTTCATTGCAATGAAACCCGCTTATTTTTAGAATACCTACTGTACATCAGTACGTGTTCACATACCCTTAATATTGATATTTGAATTGATTTTCCGTATATTTCGTACACAAATGTGAATTTTCTGTTGTTTTATTACACGTGTAACTAGATTCACGCACAGCATCAGAGGTGGCCAGAACATTAAAGTGTTCCAGAAAGCTTGTACAAAATGCTAGGAAGGTGATAAAAGATCGTCGGAAAAACCTAGAAGAGGAAGGACACGGGATCAGCTGTAGTGATCCGTTCTTAATATCCGGGTAAATAAAAGAACAATTAGCAGACTACCTTCTTCTTGTGACGTTACACTTCGGCATGGACTTGGGCCTTAACCAACAAGCCTCTCCATCCAGCGGGATCTGTGGCTAGCTGTCTCATATTTTGCACACTTAGTTGGTTGTTGTCCTTCTCCCCTTCGGTGAGCCAGCTTAGACGCGTCGTCTGTTACGTCGTCTGTCGGTGTCGAAGACTCTTCGGGACAGAGCTAATTTGTCCATGTACTCGACATGGTCCAGCCACCTTAGGCCTTGTGGTCGTAAACGCCTGACTAGGCTTATGTCGGTGTACAGCCCAGAACAGTTCGTGGTTATCTTCTCCTCCAGAAGCCATTTACCGCAAACACGACCAAAGATTGAACGCAGAACTTTTCTCTCGAAAATACCGAGGACTCCTTCATCTGCTCTTGAGATTGTCCAGGCCTCCGAGCAGGAGGGGGATGATCAAGGTCTTATAAAAATCAGGTCATTCGAGAGACGGCTCGAGGTTGGCAAGAGTTTTTCTGCGTTTGATATCGGTTCTGACGATGTTTCTACTCTTTACTGCGGAGCCGAGCTAGATGAAGTCTTTAGCCACCTCGAAGTTGAAGCTCCATTGTGACGATCTGCCGAAGACGTCGATGGTGTATGTCCTTTCTGATGAGAGCATGTACTTCAGTTTGTTGTTGTCGACTGGCACAAATATTGCAAATTCAATCGATTAGTATTGATTAGAGCGGGTGCTCTTTGAGTGTAAATTATGAAGCTTCCGTATCGTGTCTAGAAAAGATGCAAGTGTTCAAAATAAAAATGTTATCTGAGATAACATAAGGACAACGTATCTATGATCAGATCATCAATAGCCAATAAAACGTCGAAGCACGGCATCGGGACCGGAAGCAGTGTGCAATAAACAAACGCACCATCGGTATTTGCAATGATGCACTCTTCACATCGATGTTTCCATAGTCGCATGGAACGACAACAAAGTTGTGAATATGGCTTCCACGATGGCTGGAATGAAACCATATTTATCGACCAATGAAACGACAGCGACAACAGCTCCAGCTGTTCAGCGTGTCCACAGAAAAACTAAATCGGTGGAATCAGTTGGGCGGCGTCGATCTAAGAGACGAGTGCTTGGGTCGGTGTCGCATCCGCATAAAATCACGCAAATTGCACAACACCTTTTCTACCACACATGCGATATGGCCATCATCAGCGCTTGGATGTTATATCGACGCCACTTCGATTGTACGGTACAAACTACGAAGCCACTTGTCGAAAATCTGCTCGTCCATCGAATTTGGAATCCGAGATCGCAGCCAAGCGGAGTCGAATGAATGTTGCTCATTTGCCACAGAAGGATGTACGACTAGACGCAATCGGGCACTTGCCGGAGCATGATACAAATCGACGTCGATGCAAGAAATGCGACTCACGAACTCGATTTCTTTGCCGGAAATGACCAGTTCATCTGTGCCTTGCCCGTGAAAGTACCTGTTTCATGGCATTTCACACAATCAGAGATGCTTTGATTTCTTTCTTTTATTTTAATCATTCAAAAAAATTTCGGTACAAATACATCTTTTCAATTCCTACCTAAAGTCAACTGTCACATACCCAGGTGTGTTATATGCAAAGTCGTGGAACAAAAATTGTTCAGAATTTTCTCCCATACAACATCTAATTTTTGTTTTAGGGTTAAACCGGTTCAACTCGGCTTATAAATTCGAGTTAACCCATCCCCAAGGTTCTACAGGACCATTTTTCGCTCATTGGTTGCTAGGAGAACAGTGTGTGTGGCACGCTCTCAAACAATCAGTGAGTACAAGCAAAGTACAGCAAGCATCGATCTTCCCTTCTTTCGCATGATTTCATATGATTACTCGAAAACACCATCAAACACTTTGCTGAACGCCTCCAAACAAACGACTGCCGCTGTCACGTACCAAAAGATAATCGGCCGCAACGATCTCCACACAAGCGAAGCCAGCCAGTGCGCCAAACTCACAAACGTCGACGAGGTCGTCGTCGTCGTCGTACAGGGCTCGCTAGTCGCGGCCGCTTTGTCTTGGTGCTCTCCGCTCAGTGATACCGATTCGATAAGAGACCCCGAAATACTTCGCATTTCAGTACAAACACCATAAGACCGGCAAAATTCCAATCAAAAAAACATACATGTGCCCGAGCGCCCCAACGGTTGGGGGTGTAACGCACTCAACAAGTGAGTCATTTATTATGGCGCGCCGTTCACATCACCAAACCAGTGGCAAAAGCCGGCCGACCGCAACAGCAAGCAAAGACAACGCCAAAGTGAATAAACGCGAGGCAAAAGCAACAACAGAGAGAGGAAGAGAAAAAAAAGAAGCACACATATTCAACCAACAACATTCCGTCATCGAACCCCTCCCTCTTTCTGCAAATGATTACGCATAGATACGTATCTGGAGCGGAGTTAAACTGCCATTTCCAGAGCACTGGCCGAACTGGGCTGAGCCGCGCGTCTCACACAGTCAGACCGGCCTGAACCAGTTCTCCCCGCGGACCGTTTTGCGGCAGATTCATCACATTCATTCATTAGGCGAAGTTCCTTTCCCATAGTGAATAAATGTCAACCGTTGTTTTCATGTTGCTGTGAACTCAAATACAATCTGATAAACATACGAGCACTCCATTCCAGATGCACTGCACCACCGCATCACCGCACCGCAGTGACAACAGTGGCAGTAACAAAAGATTCTCACTCGCCACTCGACTTCGTGTGCCACAGAGAGGATGTTTCATTCAAACTTTATTTTCTCTCTTATCGTGCATCTTTTTTACTTCTGTCGTTTTTTTTTTTTTTTTTTGTACAATTTCATTATAAATACAGTGGTGATGGCAACTGATTCTCTCGGAGATAGACACACACTGGCGCATATGCGGACTCTGACTGCATGCGAAAGGGCTGCGTCCACTTACATCGTGCATGTGACGGGCCGACGGTGTAAGTGGGAACTGCCTGCGGTGAGCTGGTGTGTCTTTGTCACAGTTTCATGTTGCATTTATGGTAAACGAGATTGCATTAGATATGACAGGTTATTTCAGATACAATAAATTTCCATTTGGAATGCTGTTCCCATTCCGTTTGGCATTACCGGAGGACAATGCACACGGCGTGTGCATGAATGCTGGGCTATTTCGCAAGAAAATGTACGAACAGATATTGGGTTTCCATAGAATACAGATGGGAACTGAGAGAGAGTTCTAAAGTGGAGCAAACACACATCCACTTAACGTAAGTTGACACCGCGTCACGACCAGATCCACTCTGTCTGCTCTGAGCAACAAATTAACTTAATGCTACTTTCACATCCGATGTTTAAGGATGTGTGCTGACAATTCGTTGACACTTACCATTACGGGATACATCTAATTCAACTAAGTTCTCGAAATTTTGAATATCGGGTGGCAGTCTGTTGATTTCATTGTCGCTTAGGCCCAATTTTCTCAATCGATGTAACCTGAAGAAGTTCTGAAAGGAAAAAGGAAACGCAATTGTTAGCAAATGTAAATTGGATGGGCTTATGAAAATTAAAAGGTGTTCTGCTGGCGAATCTGACAACTTTGTATGGGCGCCATTTTGGAGAGCATGCTTTTTGACAGAGGATACATGACAATTTTTGGCAGAAGACCGACGACACATTTTGACAAATGACATATTTTGACAGACGATAAATTTTGACAGAAGACACAAACGACACATTTTGATAGATGAGAAATGTTGACAGAAGACAAATGACGTATGGGCGCCCTTTTTGAAAAGCATGCATTTTGACAAATGATAGATGACTAATTTTGACACACAACACATTCTGACAGTTGCCACATTTAAACAGATGACAGATTTAGATATATTTATATTGACACATGTCACATTTTGACAATTGACACCTTTCGACAAATGACCCATTTTAACAAATGACACATTTCGACAGATGACACATTTCGACAGATGACCCATTTTGACAAATTACACATTTTGTTAGACGACACATTTTAACAGATGACACATTTTGGCAGATGACACATTTTCACAAATGGTATGTTTTGACAGAAAAATTTTGATTATGACACATTTTGACAAATTTGTCAGATGATCCATTTTGACAAACGACACATTTTGATAGATGACAAATTTGAAGAGAAGCCAGATGACGTATGGGCGCCATTTTGGAAAGCAAGCGTTTTGACAAATCAAGGATGACTAATTTTGACAGAAGACAGATGACAAATTTTGACAGATGAATCATTTAGACAGACGACACATTTTGACAGACGACACATTTTAACAGATAACACATTTAGACAGACGACAGTCTGACAGATGACAAATTTTGCCAAATGACAAATTTTGACATATGACAAATTTCGGCAAATAACACATTCTGACAGATGACACAGTTTGGCAGGCGACAGTTAACACATTTGGCAAATGGCCCATTTTAACAGATGAGACATTTTGACAGATGAGACTTTGACGGACGACATATTTCGACAGACCACACATTTAGACAGACGACACATTTTAACAGATGACACATTTAGACAGACGAGTCTGACAGATGACAAATTTTGACAGATGACAAATTTTGCCAAATGACAAATTTTGACAAATGACAAATTTTGACAAATGACAAATTTTGACAAATGACAAATTTTGACAAATGACACATTCTGTCAGATGACACATTTTGGCAGATGACCCATTTTAACAGACGAGACGTTGATAGGCGACAAATTGACAGATGTCAAATTTCAGTTTATTCTGCTCGTCAGTGTCGTCAAGCACTGTGCCGATAAGGTAGCGCAATGATGGTAAGGTTTGAGCTCGGAGTTGTGAAGGAGAAGCTTGGCGACTGGGTCACCGATCCTCAATTGGCCGCCATCATCCAGATCGTGCGACTCGATTATTTTCTCTGTGGCTACGTCAAGTTCTTACAAGCCAACCAATTGGCTTGCTATTGCAGGAATAACGTCGCAAATATGTAACCCAGTCATCAGTGATCGGAATACTGCCATCGAAGCCGAGGCGGCCATGTTATTAATGTGCTCTCCAAAACATAATGGCACGAATGTAGCTTCAAACTAAGGCCAGAATCAATTTTAAATCTCACACCGTTGTTGATTTATTCACATTTCTTTTCCTGTCGTTCTTATCTGGTCACCCTGTATGCACACCCAAATTATCACAAATTCACTGACAGAAGCTGGAACAAACTGATCAAGAAGAAGGCAAATATGGCATTTGCTGTGATTGAAAATAGGAGCAAGGGATGCCCCGACTTCGTGTCTCCTAGTCCCTGTTAACCAAAGAAGTTCGGATATGAGAAGCAACCATCCAACGAACACAATCCACATCGCTGCTTAAACTGATCCAGACTCCAAACCAACCGCACAGCTCATCGCCTCAAATGGCAAAATAATTTGTTAGCCATCCAAATAAGAACGGTTGCGTATTAGTCAACTTCACCCCCAACTATGTCAACACACACCCACGTCCACGTCCACGTCCACGTCTAAATGCCAAATTCGTTGAACTGAGAAATGCACATCGTGCAGCGGAAAGAAATGCCACAGCCGATGATCGCGAACAAATAGATTACGTGCATCACGACTCGACTCCATAAATCCATTTTTGGCCCTAAATGAATTGCATGCGACAGACAAGTCCCAAGAAAGATATCTTGCCTCGGGTGATCGCACGAGTGACCTAACCGTTGGCAGCGGACTAGACTAGTGGAGCCGTCTTCTTCGGCCGGCAAAGGAGCATCTATTGTGCATACACCTTCTTTGCCGTCGCAGTCGTGCCGTAACTGGAACATATAATAGAAGCCAGCCAGCACAACGGTAAACCGAAACGAACAACAACCATTAATATCTGCAGAATGGCATTTACCAGGAGGATTATTCGATCGGAAGACAAAAGGCCAAATGAAGCATCAATTGAGCAGAGGCTCACCCGGAGTGAGGGTGAGGGTGAGTGTGGGTGTGCGGTGGTTGGCACAGACAAAGGAGTCAAAGGAAAGGTCAGATTTCAGGTTCAGCATATTATATTATTCCTATTCCGCCTCTCGGATGTTCGGATGTCAGTGTTGAATGCTGTTGCGCTCCGGCATACCGCTCTAACGGCACACGGTGATGGGGCACAACTCTTGTGAGTGAGATTCCTCAAAAGTCGTGATGAAAGTTGAGGTTTCTTTTGTTCACAATTCACAGAGAGAACGTGAATAAATCTTTGACTGCTTTATGTTCGTCCGTCCTCATTAACACCGATCCCTGGTGGCAGGCTGAATTCGAGGAAAGAAAGTGAATCAAAAAGGGTTTCTTCGGAGTTTTGAAACCAATCTAACTGGCTTGGCTCAACCGCAGTCTGTGATGGTAGTCGGCGGGGGGTTAACATTGGAGGCTAAGGTTTGTGCACCGCGCAGACCTCAGTGATTTCTCTGAAAAGGGGAAACACTGTTGTAGGCTGTTCGCTCGCGCTGCGATGTTTCGTTTGATTGCAACCCATTGCATTTGCAACTTGCTTCAAAAATGTATTTAAATTGATGTCAAAACGATTTCCGGCGGGAGCGCACTGTAAACTGCCAGACTGGCAAGTTTTCGGACTATTTCTTTTGCCTAGTCCTCCCTATCTGGGATTCGTATTTTGTACCCAGATTCGAACTCTAAAAATTGTGCGATATTGGCTGTATGCTTCGGAATTCTCGCATTCTTGATTATTTCCATATGACCTGGACCAGGTGTTCTGTTCTAGGCGGTTACACTCTCTTAACCCAATCATTGCCTTGGTAGCTGTCAGCTTTAAGTATATGTCCATGGGAAGCAGCTGCAGCATTGTGCACCGGTGATGCAGATACACGCATATCTTTTGCATGTCTTTGATTCTCAGTGCTGGCCACCATACGAGGATGCCGTTTTTTAGGAATACGAAGTATATACAGTCCTCAAGAAAGACCATACAAGATGGACGTCTTGGAAAGTGCGTCAATTCTGTGTGCGTTGACGGCATCTGGAGGAGAAGAGTCAACCACGAAATGTTTGGGGCTGTACAGCGTCATGAGCACAGTCAGGCGTCTACAGATCCAACGACTAAAGTTGCTGGGCCATTTACAGTTCATGGACAACTCAGGTCCGTTCCGAAGAGCGACACTGAACCTGTTGAACAGCGCAATAGACGACGTCTGCGCCTAAGGAGGCGCACCGAGGTGGAGAAGGACCTCAACCAACTTGCCGTGCGAAACTAGTGCAACTATCCAGAGGTGGTGCTTATTGAAGAGGCTTGCTGGTTAAGGCTCAGGTCCAACCCAGACTGTAGCGCCAAATAGAGGAGCTTAAAGAAATCAATTATGTTTGCATGCAATTAAAGGCTTTGTTGGAGCCATCCGTTCCAGGTGAAATATGCGCCATTTTGTTACCATTTCGGAGGTTATTCCATTATGCTTCTGTTATAGAAGCTCTACTGAAACAGTTGATTTTCGCAATCCTCCCTTGAGGCGATAAGGAAGAGGTGTTTCAAGAGGTAGTCACTTGGTGCCACGAAGCTTCTGGCGAATAACAATCGATGTGTGGCCGGTCCTTATGGAACACAAATTAATCTAAAATTCGATTTGTTACCACTTTTAGTGAACGTGTTTTAATTGCATTGTTTTTAATGTAAAAGGTTATTCATTAAAATCAACGACGAGTTGTGCGAGTATCTTAGAATATTTTGTGCATGCCGAGCATCTATTTGGGACACGTTAGATTTTCTTTCAAAACGCTTATGCGTATATTGTGCATGCCAAAGGCTTTACGTAAGAAAAACAGTGACCTGAAATTCATCAATTGAACGCAATGAATATCGCGTGAACCTTTGAACAAAAGTTCTTAGACAAATATCACCCCAATGGTCTAGACCACACGCCTTTGAGTTAAAAATTGATTAAAAAGCAGAAGGGCTTTGTTTTTTCCGGAGCTGAATAGCTCAGCAATACGTCAGATAATTATACGCATGTTTACACCATATGTCTGTATCTGCAGTGCGCATTCCCAGAGTGATTCAGCAATGTCTGTGCAGATAGATGAATCACGTTCTCTGTATCTGATCCAGCTCAAGAGGCATTACACTCGTCGGTTGCGGTAGAGTCCGATGCGTCGTTGGACATTAAACAGCTAGCATCACATTATTTCTTGCGGTCGCCTGCAATGTTTTGTGGCTGTTCTCTTTGTTGCTTTCTCAAGATGATTGGAAAAATTCATCGTCACAGACCTCAACTGTCGTCATACATATTCTAACTATTGTACCGGGTTTTTTTTAAAATAAGGACTTGACTATTTCTTCTGTTGAGTAAAACCTTCTGTTAGGCTAGGATTACAATTAAAACATTTACTTATGGAATTCGATGTCGTTCATATGTCCAACAAGGGGGGGCGCGTTTGCAGCGGTCGATTCGTAGAACCTAATTTTCGATGGCTGCCCGACCACACTTTTCGACGGAAACGGCCGCTATGTCTCGTCCAATAGTGGCTCTGAGCTTCACTTACTACGTCGACGTCCATTAAAAAAAGTCTAGATGTCTTAAATGGCACGATCTAAACGGCCAATCGACATCGACCATTCCCCGATGTAACACGATCATCGAATTGAGGTTTCGTCGATTGTTACAGGTCCTAGGGATCATCACAGGTCACTGTATCCTGGGCTCACATGCAAGATGAATGGGAGCTCGTTACAACGACTTCTGTAGGAGTTGCAGAGATGAGGAAGAAGTAGAAACCACGCTACACCGCCTCGGCACCTGTCTAGCCCTTGCAAGAACAAGGAACAGTACACTGGCGACTATCTATTCAGCAGCCGAGAAGAAATGTGAAATAGAAAAATTCAGAACATAGCTAAATTCATCAGGAAATCAAACTGGCTAAAACCCAGTAATGAAGTGGACACTCCCTGAAGAGACCACTTGGATACCAGCAGGTATTTCTGAGGAATCGGTGCATCAATCACCGGTTAGTGATAGCACAATGGATCCAAACAGGATCTAAATGGATCCCGACTGCTTCTGCTGTGAGAATCACTCTTACCGTTCACCGCCAGACCCATATTTTAAACCACTTCCGCCTCAATGTCAGCAAGCCTCTCATTGATGACTCGCAGTGTTCTGCCTTTTACGTCAATTTCACCCGCTTATGCTAAGAATTGTGAGGACTTCTAGAAGATTTGGTTGCCGATTGGCTATCGGGAAATATGATGATCGATTTGTCGGCTATATTGTGTGATATCAGCGCAAGTGCTGCGTCGTGTATGGCAGCCATTTCGGATTGAAATAGGATTTTTCGAAAAATCGTAGATGACCCCGAAGTCATTGCTAGAGTATGGGGCACTCTATCCTTCGACTAAGTTTACTTGTTCCTGCCCGTGTTGGCTAGGATTTGTTCATTCAAGTGTTAAGCAGATTTCACAAAGAGTTTCTGAGTAACTCGGCACTGTGACCGTCCTCGTGAATAATTCGATCGAGAGTGATCTCAAACGCCGATCCACCATCCACCACCGAGCTCCCCTTGAATCCTTTATTTACTCAAGCAGGAAATGATGCTGACACAGAGACGGTTTTATCTCATTTCCTACTATCTCTCCGTTGATCATAGATCAGAAACAACGGAAGAGAAGAGTGAATGCAAATAATAACCATGTTTCTTTTTTGGGTAGGAAATCCGTTAAACACAAGTGGCTTTCTCGTCATACGGTCAAACCGATTTTTTTCGCAGCATTCCACGAGTAGATCGACCAATGCTGTTCTCGAGGACCTGAGTCATCCCTGGGTTGGTCATTAGCCACAACAAGCATTCAAATAACGTCTATTAGCTGCTGCATATCATCAAAGCATCATCACCAGAATCCACAATTCACAAAGGAACTTGAAGATGGTCCACCCTCACTGACTGAATTGTCATCTTCATAGAAGCGAACGTAAATTCTGGGAAGAGTCCTTTGTGACTAGTTTCAACGAAAACGAGTTAAAATAGAAAAATATTCAATTTTGCTTTTGCGTTGTTTTTCTTGCGAACTCACTCTTCAACGTCACTCTCGATAGTCTAAAAAATTTCGCGGAAACAAAAGTTCGGGCGTCACTGCATCCATGGCTCCGTGGTGGAAAAAATTTGTTGCCGTAAAAATGGCCACCTCTCAGGAGGTCAAGATCACGCTCCGTTGAACGGAATATGTTTAAAGACTTAAATCAAATGTTGAATGCTGTCAGACGAAGGATTAGCTGTCAAAGTGCTGTCACACTCGACACCCTCGGCAACTTTAATCGGTTTAGCTCTCAAGAGGTTTTTCCTTAAACACAGCCGCCCCGAAGATTAAGCAATCAAAACTAACGCAGGGACACGTCCCCATCCTCCATATATCCTCCACACTTCAAGTCTCCCCCCATAGACCGCAATTAATTTTAATTGAAGCCAAAC
This sequence comes from Eristalis pertinax, assembly GCA_907269125.1. NCBI lineage: Eukaryota > Metazoa > Arthropoda > Insecta > Diptera > Syrphidae > Eristalis > Eristalis pertinax. Next base: position 43,704,523 of record OU026145.1, on the reverse strand, counting down.
TGATTTTCGCTCTACATCAACTGCAATTACCCACAATTCGCTAATCTGTTGTGTGTGACGATTGACGGCGATTACGGGAAGAAAAGCAAGCAGAAGCAGAAGAAAGCAACACAAAAAAAATACGTGTTTATATCGCGAGTAAACGTATAACGACAACAATTGTATAATCTGAACTTGAGAATCGACTGGCCCGCTGGCAGTAGTGTGAAGTCAACTGATGCAGAGCCAGACGAAGCCGGTTGCTGTAATTAAATTAACAAATTCACTGTCAAGGCGTGCCTTTGACGATAGCACCGAACAACAAATTGAAATGTGTAAACAAATTGTAATCTATGGGCGGCTAGATCATCGCATCGAACACTGTTCAAAGATCGAGGGTCTCGGAGTGATTAAGGCGCCGGACCAAGTGGCTAATGGGCTCGACTAACTAAAATCATGGACAAATTGTAAACTATCAAATGAGCGGTGTGATTAAATGGCGTGGCGACGTCGTTAAGCGGGCCTTTCCCACGAAGTGTGTCACTAGTTGGGTTGATAAATACAGAAGAAGTAAGAAACATGTTGGAAACCGCAGAAAAATGAAGACCAAATGGCGAGTATTAGGTGCAGTTGGCCGCATCGCACCAAGTCAGCTGTGCGATGGGTTGGAGGATGGACGGAGAAATCTCAGCATCGTTTGCCCGATCCACAAGAAAGGAGAGCCCATTGTATTACAAGCGTACAAGATCTTCTCGTTCGTTTTGTGTACTCGCCTGAAGCCGTTTATAAACAATCTGAGAGGTCCGCAGATCATCTTCACATTACCGCAGTTCCTGGCAAAGGACCAAGAAATGCAAATCGACACCCACTACCTATTCGCTGATTTCAGGGCCGCGTATGCCAGCGTCCATGGAGACGAGCTATACAACGTCAGGTCTAGTTTTGACACACCTGCCAACCACGTCAGACTAAGCAATGGGAACTCTCGCTGGGCCATCAAGGTCTGGATCGAACTCACCGAGATTTTCACTATCATGAGGGATTTATACAAAGGGACTCGCTGCCATGTGACTTCTTCAACATCATCTTGGAGAAGAACGGTGCAACACTCACACGCCAACTTCCAATCCACCAGAAGTCCGTCCAACATGCCAGCAGTCTATGAAATTGACGTGATTGGCAGAACACAGCGAGCCTTCATTGGGACCTTTGTTGACATTGACACAGTAATTAAGCGGTCTGACGGTTAACGAGAGAAAACGACGTCTTGGACAGAGCGACACAATAGTCGTCAGGGCATCCATCAATCCACCTAACCTACCTACTTACAGTTGTGTTCCAAATAATATTAGTGCCTCTTGTCAAATTGTTGCAGAACATACTGTAGCATGCCGGATCGGCCAATATTTACGACAGTTGAAACAGAAATGTATTCTGAGCTTAACCTTACAAATTTGGAAGGAGCTCTTGTGGAACTTCGCTAGGATGGAAAAACTAAAGAAGTTGAGAGCATTATTGGCTGCACAAAAAAAAATCACTTGCCAGAAACTAAAGGAATCAAAACACCGGCAATAGACGACCCTCGATAGGCGTCGTAATTGACCTTCTGCGTCTTAAATTTGAAAATACAAAAAGCCATTAGTCTGTCTGCGAGTGCAGGGACTTTTTGTGGATGTCTTATGGAGCAGAACTTGGCAAGGTGCTGCTTCTAACCAAAAAACATGCTGCAGCTTGAATACAATTGGGCCAGTTGTCTGTGGAGAAGTGGCGGAACGTATTGTGGACGGATGAAAGCGAAATAATACTGTTCGGTGGTACTGGTGCTCTTAACAACATCTTCCCCGTCCGCCTAATACTGAATATCACCCCAAAATATAGCACAGACACGTTAAAACATAATGGTTTGGGTATGCTTTAGCCGATCGACGTCATAAACAGTACAGTGTGGACCATCTAGTGGTTTTTCTTTTTTTTGTGGTAGTAGTTATTTTGACACTGACAGGTGTTTCTCGCTCGAAATCTTGACAGAAAGTCAGTATCATACCTCCGCGGAACGAAATGAGTCGCTTTACGCTGGAACAACGTTGGAAAATATTGAAAACTTATTTCCAAAGTGAGTGCTGTGCCCAAACAGTGTGTTTTTTTGAAAAGAAGAAGTTTTGGCCGAAATGAAGCACCCACTGCGATTGTTGTGCGCAAAAAACTCGTGAGACTGGTGTGATAGTGGACAGCACCCATGGTCCCCGTCGTCGCACAGATCTGAATGTGGCTCCTGTGGCCGAGAGTGTGAGCTTCAATTCACGAACAGCAACTCGCCATCGAGGAGAATTTTGCACAAAGATCTCGGATTATTCGCTTGGAAGGTCGACTTGACTAAGCAATTGAAGGCGCGCGACCATTCGCTTTGTTATCGCTTCGCAGTTTGGGACTCGAATGCGCGCGACCATCCGCATCAATGTGGGCCTTAGAGCAGCTTGAATTGGACAACGAATTTGGGCGAAAAATCAACTTTTCTGACGAGGCGCCGATACTGCGGCGGTTAAGATAACAAACAAAATTGCCGCATATGAGGGTCGGAAAACCCGCACGTTGTTGTCGAGAAGTCAATGCATCCACAGAGAATGACAGTTTGGTGAGGATTGTGGAGTGGTGGCATCAGAGGTTGGGAACAACGTTTCGGTCAACGATGGAACTTACAGAACCTTGCTAATCGACCTTTTTTTTTTTACTAAAATTGAAGAAAAGGATTTGAACGACTTCTGGTTCATACAAGATGGCGCGTTATGCCACACAGCCCGTGCCACAATCGATCTTTTGCACAGCAAATTCCCAAATCGTGTTATCAGCCGTCTTGGCGAAGTCAATTGGTCACCTCGGAGCTGCGATTGGACCCTTTTGGACTGTATTTTAGGAAGGAGGAACCGTGAATGACCGAACGATTCAAGCACTTAAGGCCAACATCATCCAAGCAATTCGCTACAGCTGGAAACCATCGGCAAGGTCTTGGAAAATTGGGCTGACAGAAGGCACCACTGCGAAGCCAGCCGAAGCAGCCACTTGAACGACGCTGTATTTCATAATTAATGGGAATGTTTGTTCTTACTAATAAAAGCACAAACCACGGAAAAGAATTTAATTTTGCTCATTTTATTGCATTTTTAAAAAGAAACTTGAATTTGGGCAAGACTGTTCATAGTCAGGGTGTACAGTATATGAAATCTCGATAAATCCGCTACTCCGACAGGACAGCAGTGCCACGACGCACAGCGTGCAATTTTGCGATCACAGACTGCGATTGCGATTTTTCAATCACTGTGAAAAAATCGCAGTCGACGAATTCGAGGGACGTTGTGAATTTTTTTAAGTTAACCACGAAATGACATTCCCTTATTGGTCCGTTTGGCCAAAGAAAACGTCTTGACAAATTACTATGACTCAGCACAAATATGTTGAGATTTGGGGAAAATGTTATGCTTTCGTATGCCGAATACGAAATGTCACTCAAATGGGACACCAGAAGCAGCCAAAGAGTTTTTTTCGAGCGATGACATGGCCCGCACAGCGGTCGACCTTAAATCCTATCGAGAGCCTTTGGGGTAACATTAAAATGAAGAGATCGCAGGTAGTCCTGCTATATGAACGTTTAAGCAAAGCAGCAGAGCTGATTCTTGGTGCCTTCGAAAGAAAATTTCCACGTCGGATATATGGTCCCGTGCCTCAACTAAGAGGATCTTCGATTCCGTGCCGCCTGGTTAGAGAAGAAGAGGACGACCGAACATCCGGTATAAAGACCAAGTCATCGTGGACGCAATACAGCTTGGTCTTAATGACTGGAAGCAGCATGCCCAGGCAGCTATTGCTGAGGCTCAAACCCTCCATGGGGCGACGGCCTGAGATGTATGTCAGCGAATGCTAGGCCATTCAACAATCTGGAGCATGGGCGAGTGGTACGGGATGAGTGATTGGGGTTCACTGTACCTACCAACGGTTGATTGTCCATCAAAATCACATGAAGCCACTGAATGGACGCGGAGTCAAGGAGTCGCGCAATCAACCAAAGGACCACTTGACGGCAACAAGTGTGAAGCATAGCACAGTGAAGTGATGAGCGCTTATTTTTTATCCAAAAATAAACGTGCTTCAAGCCACCTACTCACTCACTTCACGCCCACCTAAGAAGACATTCGCAATTGACTGTACTCCTCCTGTTGCCATAGTCCATCTCTTCAGCGCTAAGGACCTGGCTAAGATTACCGTCACTAGTCAGTGTTAATGAACGTAATTGCGTGGTTGGCTGGCAGTCACTTCTTCAACAAACACGTATTAATTAATTTTTTTAATTAGGTAATCAAGGGGCTGGACCATGGAAGCCACTTCCGATGACCAGATGACGACTGTGTTCGGCAAGTTTGCACTTGTGTCAGCGACAATGGATTGAACAGCAACTAGTAACTACTCACCGGAACGTGTGCAATCTAAAATCGGCGTCCAAACACAGTGAATAACAATCTCTCATCATAAACTGCGTTTTATTGCAGTCGATGCGCAATCGACTCTCAAATCAAATCCAATCGGGGCGGCGCGGCGCCAGAATGTTATTCACTCCCAAGCTCGGCTGCACTTCCCGAGATTACAGTGAAAACTGGATGTTTACGGGACGGCGCGACGGTGGGTATCAATTTTGTTTACCACCTAACGCTTACCACCCGAACTCACCTCAGAACTGTGCACATGTCCTTGTTCTCAAATATGATGACCTCAGACACTGTTTACGACTCCGAGCAGCAGTTCAACATTCCTCAGCGCGACCGAGGTGTGCACACCCAAGCACACCAGGCGACTCGAGGTGGTTACGAAACTGTCGACTGGTATTTTGTGTGTGCTTCACACCAGCGTATTAATTTGAAACACAATCAAATTCGGAAAACAAACAAAACGATACATATCGTGTGAGATACAGATACAGAAAATAAAACAGATTTCACATTTGAAGGAGCCCCCAGCTGCTGGGTGGGAGTGTGTGTGTGCGCACGATGGTGGGTGGAAATGGGGGCAGTTGATAATTGCAACGTGCGATGAACGTCGAGAGCCGGGAGGGGGGCGCGCGCTCGTAAACAACTGGAGAACTAATTGCTCGGCTGGGTTGCAAAATAGTTGAACTGAATTTAAATGGCGCGCTCTTTCGATTTGTTTTGACAGGTCGAACAGTTAACCAGCGCGAGCGGCGGTAAAGTTCGATAAACCGCACACTTTCCTACTTTGAATGGCATCCCCTCTCTTCTGCTTTCTTCTGCGAGAGGGATTCTACACGGAATTTCGATTCGTGGTCGCCATCGTGTGTTCACCAGTTGCGATTACGAGTGGAACACATGTGCACTCAAAGAATGGCGTGGGAGGAGGTGGTGTTTTCCTGAATTGGAGGCTTTTTCGGCCATGTTTTCAGCCAACAACGACCAACTGTTGATGATTAACGATGCACCGTGTTGAGCATCCTGACCGCTTGAGCGGAATGATGTCATCACAGACTTGTCACGCGATAAAGTCAACAGTTGTTCAACTTTTACGAGCACAATAGCGACTGTTCCAGCAATTAGAAGTAACGAGAACATTATGGAATCAAGCTGCTAACTTTTAATGAGCAGTGCACCCTTGGGAGGTTGTCTGAATCGCTAGAGGATTACAGCTCTACACGATGGCGGTTGCAAGTCATCGATTGGAGGGTAGACCTACCAGCAACAGACGCACTTTATGACTGTAACTGATCGATACTGAAACTCTCTGTAGGACGTCTTTTTACTTTTTTTTTTGCTTGTCCTATGCATGGACGTGACTAACATTGGTGCTCCCAGAGAATCGTTGCCCCCGGAATCGAACCATGGACCTTCAGTGAGTAACTCGAAGTTCTAACACCTCGTCTAAGGCAGCCAATAGATCTTATGAATAAAGAAAATAAGCTACAGTGAAATCTCCCACTGCTGACGCCTAAATTCTGCACCATTGCTGTCAGGTTAAGGGTTAAGTTACTCGAGGCAGCTCGGCGTTGAGTCGACGTTGAGTCGCAATAAAGTTGTTAGAACCCAAGTTTTGGTGCTCAAATTTTGTTCGTTTAGATTTATTATGAAACCATTGACACTAGAAGTGAAGCAACTGATGGTTAACGCCCGTTGACATTCCAAGAACTTGCCGAAAATTATAGCCCATCAATTTGGATTAAGACAAATCTGCCTAAACTTCCTTCAAAGAGATCAGCAATTTCTAGCATACGCGAACGACATTGTCGTGATTGTTCGAATGCAGCTAGCCGTCAATTAAGGGTTTGTTGGCATTGAAACGGAAGCGGGTAAAATGGGTCTGGCCGCTAAGTGCATGCTGTCACCGAAAAAGGATGCACAACATCGACGACTTGGCCAGAAATTCATCGTGGGCAGCAATAACTTTGTGTTAATGCAGGATTTCGTCAATCTCGGCTCCGCGGTAAACCGCAGTATAAACAACATCAGCACCGCGATCAAAAGCAGAATAACGCTTGCTAACCGCTGTTTCTTTGGGCTCAAGAGGCAATTGATTAACAGAGCCCTCTCTTGGAAGAGACCCAGTTGACTAACCGCTGTTTCTTTGGGCTCAAGAGGCAATTGATTAACAGAGCCCTCTCTTGGAAGAGACCCAGTTGACCCTGTATAACACCTTGATCATCCGGGTCTTGCTCTATGGGGCAGAGGCATGCATTTCATCCAAAGCGGATGAAGAGGTTCTTGGTCATTTCGAGAGGAAAGTTCTGCGCACGATCTTTGGTCCTGTCTGCGTTGATGGCATTTGAAGAAGAAAGTTCAACCACGAACTGTTTGGGCTGTACAGCGACATGAGTTTAGCCAGGCGCCTACGGATCAAACACCTAAGATGGCTAGGCCATGTTGAGCGTAATGACAACTTAGCTCCGGCCCTAAGAATCTTTGACTTTTAGCCTGTGGGACAACGCAAAACAGACGAAGTCCACGCGCAAGTCGAGGAGGCCTTAGCCGGCTGGAGACAGTTGGTGAGACACCGTGCTGGCTGCAGAGGCATGTTGAGTGAGGCCCAAGTCCACCTCGGACTGCAGCGTCCTAAGCAGAAAATGATGTATCCCTTGCCCTGTAAATAACAAAAAATGGCCAGGCTGCAACTATTTCGGCCGAATGTAATTTCGTGCGACGAGTGCTCGAGTTCGAGGTAATAAACTGCAACAAAAGGAAGTGAGTGTGTTGCAGACCCTTTGAAAGGCTCAGCCAAAGGTGCATTAAAAAAAAAGAAAAACCTTAAAGCACAGACTGGTCTGGGAATGTTTCTTCCTCAGCGGAGTGGGAAATCTAGTCAAAATTGACTCCAAAATGACACGTCCAGTTTACGTCAAGTTCGGGTTTACGTTAGGGGAAAATGTAGCTTCTTCTGCTTCGAAAATGTCTCGGGGAAGTTTTGTCTTCCAACAAGATAACGACCCGGAGCACATGAGCAAAGAAGGCTTGAACTATTTTCGCCCATACAATGGTGATGTGTTGGAGTGGCCGCGTCTGTGTCGAGGACCTTAATCCAATTGCGAACCTTTGGACAATCTTGGTTGAAAGAATTGCAATAGAGGAGCGCAATAGCCCACCGTTTTGGGAAGGTTTAAAACGTGAAAGGGAGAAAATTCCAAACGACATTTAAATAAACAACTGATTTCAAGCATTCCCAAGCGAATTGCGACGGTATTTAATAAGAAGGGATGGTCCACTTTTTTTTAAATAAATAAACCGAATACTGAAGTTTCTCCTTAAAATGTGCATACCCTGATTTTCTTGCATTCGTTCAATAATTTGCGTATAGGCAAACAGAGTCATTAAGAAACTCCCTTATTTTGTGTCCACTTCAATTAAAGTTTTGTAATCGAAGTAACTGAACATTATTTAGTGCTGAAATGTTGTCTAATAATGTGGTCTATAATCATGGGACACTTCTAATGGAATCTACAAACAGTTGTATGAAATGTATGATCTGAGAAATCTGAGACCCGGGCTATACAACACGGATCAACACAGCTCTGAGCTGATGAAACCGTGTAAAAACTAAACAGATGACCACAACTGTTATCGTGACGAAAGCACTTTTAGCCGAATTGAATGAATTTCACAACTATCAACTGATCCATCTTCATCTCCATGCCATTAAACCCACAGACATTACCTCCATTTTGATGTGGTTTATGGACTGACATCGATCGACTGCGCCTAATGGAGAGCGCTAAAAGTCAGATGAGAAGGACTTCAACTAACTTGATGTGGGCGACTGGAGGCGGGTAAATAGATAGAGATCGCGTTAATTGGTCGTGTTGTAGCGCCCCATCCTGTGATCCAGATGAATCCAAAGTCCAAAATCAAAAGACTCAAATGTGAGCATATCCATTTGGCCTCCTCGTCATTGTATCACATTTCAGGCGGGGACCATTAAAAATAGTCTTCGCTTCCGACACACATGTCACACAGCGGAATAATTCAAAAAGTTCCCGAAATTGTTTTGAATTGTCTGTTTTTGGCAAAGTAACCGACTCTTTTAACATTCGCCTTATTTGAGCGGCAAAAGTCATCCGACACCACATCCAACATCGACTAAGGCGTGACTTTTAACATTCGCCTTATTTGAGCGGCACAGCGGTACAGATCCATCACTCATCCGAGGACACCACGTGACGCGATAAAAATCACTAATCGAAGATGGTCCAAAGCCATCACATACTCCATTACCACCCAAATCTGATCCACAAACAATTTTGAACGGGCACTCTGTTTAATCTAAATGAACAGTCAACACAACGAAGATACAGAGCCGAGGATACCGCCACTGATGGACATCTTAGAAGCTCAGAAATGTAAGCTTCAGCCAACCTAGTCTAGTCAGACCAATACGCAGTCGCGATTTGGTTAAATGCGCTCGACAAGGACATCAACTACAAACCGGTAGATAGAGTCCTATGGTTGGCATGCGTGTGTAGTATCAGCGGAGCGTTGAGGACCCCCGAACAACCTCCTTAATCGTCCACCAATAGATAATTGGCAGACAGCCAAGCACGGCGATCATGTGAAATGTGAAAACAACTCCGTTCTGGACACTCTACTCTCCTTGGCAGATATAGATCCGTAGCCGGAGACAGGGATCTCATGACACCTCCATACATGGCCTCCTTAAATTGCCGCCTACCTGGGCGCCGGGAGACTGTGACATTTCTGATTCCGTAGTCTTTCCGAATGGAGATCTGGAAAGCATCGAATGCAGATTGAAATGCTTGTCGTAGATGGTCTACTGGCACAGGATGCATCATGTCCTCATCAGAAAACAAGTATGGCGTACTCCCAAACCAAAATACTGACTTATTCTGATCACAATGTGTAGGCCGCATATCGACGTCATATCCGGCCTCTCTAGATCCTCTAGATTAGGCCTTTCCTTCAATAACTTCTGCTGAAGCTGCAAAGATGAGGAAGACGCAGGAACCATTGTGGATCTTCGGTGCAACTGCAGTTCTCCCTTCTCCCGTAGAAGGCACTTACAAGCCTACAGCATGACAGAATGGTCGAATTGTGTGCCATTCATTGCCAAGGCTCTATAAAAAGCAGAATTATTATATATTTAACGACTCTTGGAGGTTATGAGTCTGAGCAATAGCTGCCTAGGCTTAAATGTGACTGTGTTCCCTGATGTCAGCCGCCCTAACTTTTCCAATCTCCTCAGTAGCCCCTTGGCAACCAACATTCACCGCAGACGTTGAACACTATTGGAGCTTTCAAGAATTCAGACGGATGCTCTGCACTAGAGATCCATTTGGCCAACCACTTGTCCATCTGCAAGAACAAATTGTTGACGTTTGCAGTCAATCTGAACTGGTCCTGCGTGAAATTGATAGAAGCTTCTATTGCGTTTGTGGTATAAGCAGCGCTTCTCTATACGTTTGAATAGTTGAGCGCAAGTCTGTAAGCAGGGGTCTTTGGATCTTTGGGTCTCTGCACAACGCTTGCAGAGTCTGTGTAGCCGATTGTATTCTTAAAGGGACCTCGTGTCTAGATGTGTTTAGCAAGAAATTAACTTCTCAGCTGACAGTCCCCCCTGTCCACCGACGAATTTCATGGACTTTTTGACAGTTAATCACGTAATCATGGAAATTGTCTCCCTGTCACGCTATCACAAAAATGCTACGACATAAGAGAGATAAAAGTTGAATATCTCTTAATTTCTGATGTTCATGTTTGCAAAATATGTGGCAAGCCATTTCAAAGAGAACTGAATTGCAGAATAATCAAATGACGCTATTCCAATTTTATGACTGTTGCCGTTGATAGGCGTTATCTTATCAAAAGTCTGCAGCGATTTGGGGTTTGAGCCCCCTCGGCAAAGGTGTACATTATGTGTGATTACCTATGTTGGTTGCTAGATGTTAGTGCGATAATCGAATGACTCTGATTACGATTAAAGTGGAGGTTATTCTAGGGGGAAGGCGCTGGACATAACGATCTGCTTGAACACCTAGTCTGAAAGTTGGAAAACTTACAAGAAAGATACTCGAGAAGGCTTGGGAGTATGCCAAACCAGTCCACAATTTGTTGTAGAAAAAGGCGTACGACCGAGTTCCTCGATATAAGCAGGAGTGTGGTATTGGTGGTCTTCTTTTGAGCAGCTCTAGCAGCTGAGTTCGGGTTACTTACTAGGTAGCGCTACAGTCCGACGTGGATATGGGCCATATAAACAACAAGTAGCTCGATCTTTAGCTAACTACCTGCAATTTCGAACGCAGTTGGTTGGTGGTGTTTTTGCCACTTGCGTTCGCCACCTGAGTCGCGGTCTTCCTCTACTGCGCTGTGGATTCGAAGCATTGATTTCTATTCGCTCTACATGACCAAGCCGTCTCAATCGTTGCACCTTCACTCGTCTGCTTGAGCCTTAGAGCAGCTTGAAATGAACAACGATTTTGGGCGAAAAACTTTTCTGACAAGGCGCATTTTCATCTCGGCGGCTACGTTAACAAACAACATTGCCGCATCTGGGGTTCGGGAAACCCGCACGTCATTGTCCAGAAGCCAATGCCTCCGCAGAGAGTGACAGTTTGGTGCGTGTTGTGGAGTGGTGGCATCAGAATCAGAGGCTAGCTATAACGCTTCGGTCAATGGTGGGCGTCACAGAGCCATATTAACCGACTTTTTTTTATTTAAGTTGAAGACACGGATTTGGACGGACTCTGGTTCAAGCAGGATGGCACGCCATGCCACACAGCCCGTGCCACAATCGATCTTTTGCACAACCAAATTCCCAAATCGTGTTATCAGCCGTCTTGACGATGTCAATTGGTCATCTCGGAGCTGCGATTTGACGCCATTGGACTGTTTTTTTTGGGGAAAACGTGAAGGACAGAACGATTCAAGCACTTAAGTCAAATATCATCCAATGTTGAATAGGCATGGAAAATTCAAATCATTTTTTTTTTGCAAATGTTGATTTGGTTAGGCGAATCCTATGGTTGGTACATCGACGCGCTTGCTGTGTTGCAAGTAGTCATGGAACCACTTGTCGACCAGGTTCAGGCAAAGAAAGGGTATTTTTAGACAGTACCCCACGAGTACTCGATGTCACAGTGTCTTCTTTCGAATCATGTCACAGTCACGCGAAAAAGAAAAGACAAATAATTCGAGTTCCGTCAAAGCGATGCGTACTTCTTCTTGCAGCCAATTCACGGAATTGCTCGAATTAAAAGAATGAAAGCAATTAATTATTTTCGCTGTCGTCTTTCACAACATTTCTGTTACACTTTCAGCATTCTGCGGACCTTTCGGATTCTCTAGAAGAGCCGAGAAACAAGATACAAGCCGGATACAATTATGCGAATAGAGGGCACTGCGGATGGGATTTCCTGGATAAGACGACGTTGGACACATGGCGTGATATTAATGAGTTCTTGCAACTCTTCGTGACAGTTCGGGAAAAACAAGGTCGTTAGCAGGAATGCGCAATTGTACTTGTAGAATGTACATATTTTTAGCCAAAAATTAAGTACTACACACATGATCAACGGTTCTGTAAGGGCAGACACATGCTTTGGCTGAAGGGAACTATGCTGGGATTGTTGAGGAGACTGCTCGTTGCTGTAGAACTGGGTTTAGCTTGCACACCACCGATTGTGGGACCTACAGTTTTACACGAAGATGAGCGACGCGGTATGTGAACCGTGTTAGGGTTAAAATTTGCCATCAAAACAGAAGACTTGTCGGTATAGAGTACATCGAGTCGACGAGGAGCATTCACTTTGAGGTTCTTCGCCCCAATTTTCATCGACAAATCATCTTCAGCGTTGAGGCTTATTTTTGAATAAGTGGGTACGTCCAAATGAAATTGTCGAATATGGGACATTACCGAACCACATTAGATCCAAGAGCGTCCAATACATCCCGAAAAATTCACAGTTTGGTGTGAATTTTGGGCTGGCGGCGTCGTCGGTCCATATTTCTTTGAGAACGACGTTGGCCAGGCCATCACTGTCATAAGCGAGAGCTATAGGCCGATTATTGCAACTAGAGTTGCGATTTTGTACTCGCAAGCCCAACTGTGATTGCGACTTTCTAATCACAGTGATTTTAAACTGCGATTTGGAGTTGCTTTTTCCACTACTCATTCTATGAATGCGTAAATTCACAGGAGAAAAGGTCAATAACTCTCACTAAATATCGCTCTTTAATATTATAAAGGGTATTTTTTTTTTAGAGGTATAGAACTTTAAAATGGAATAAAACAAAGATGTTTTTTTTAAATTGACATTAAATTAACTTCATTCGAAAGATAATATTCTGGCATTATAATTTAAATATGATTTGTGGCATATGACCGTCACGGCTGGCTCGGGAGTAGTCTAATCTGGAAGTCCAGTTTTCGATCACTTTTTCCAACATTTGTGGTCGTATATCGGCAATAACGCGGCGAATGTTGTCCTCGAAGTGGTCAGTCGTTTCGGGCTTATCGACGTAGACTAGCGACTTCACATGTCTCCACAGACCCAAATAGTCAAGCGACATAAAATCGCACGATCTTGGATGGAAATTCACGGATCCGTAACGTGAATCTATGCGGTTACCAAACGTTTTCTCCAATAAATCAATTGTGGCACGAGCTGTGTGACATGTTGCGTTGTCTTGTTGAAACATCAACTAATGCACATCATGGTTGTTCAATTGATGAACGAAAAACTCAGTAATCATGGCTTTAAAGCGGTTACCAGTCACTGTAACGTTCTGGCCAGCATCGCTTTTAAAGAAGTACGGACCTATTATTCCACCAACCCATAAAGCCCATCAAAAAGTCAGCTTTTGTGCATGTTACGGTGTCTCAACACACACTTGAGGATTGTCATCACTCCAAATACGGCAGTTTTGTTTATTGACGTATCCATTGAACCAAATGTGAGCATGGTGCATATGGACGTAGTCCCCGATGCGTATTTCGAACAGAACCATGATTTTCAAAATAAATCTGCACAATTTGGAAGCGTTGTTCAAGCGTCAGTCTAAAAATAAATCACTCGACAGCTGACAAAATCGGCACCAATTGAAATAGTTGTTGAAAATGTAGTCCCAACCGCATAAGCTCTCCAAATAGGTGTCAGTTTCAGCGATGGCATTTCCGGGCAGAAATAACAGCTATTCGTGAGTTGCTGAGTGTCCGCTGATGAGAACGATATCGAACGAGAGCATCGTCATCTACACCGACAGTCGAGCAGCAATTATGGCTCTCGAATCAGCATTTTTCAAGATCAAAATCGATACGGCTCCACCGTATGTCTCTTAGCGAGATATCAAGACATTGCAGCCTAAATGTGGGTTCCTAGAGATATTCCAGGCAACTGTGAAGCAGACGCGCTAGCCAGAAACGGAACAATACTCATTTGACTGAAGATTGAAAACATCTGGGTGCAAACAGAGACTGACAAATTTCAACAGGGTCCGTGAAAGATGGAATAACCTTAGCACGTACCTATATGCGGAACAAATATGGCTAAAAATGGACACACAAAGAACCACAGAGATCCTCAGTATAACCTAGTTGGAGTCCTCGCAGGACACTGCGCAATGCTTAGACACACCGCAAGACTAGGACTGCCATCTACTGACTTCTGCAGCAGATGCATGGATGAAGAAAAAGAGGAAAACCCCTCACATCTAGTCTGGCCTCCAGTAGGAAACAAATCATGGGAGTCTAATACTAACTAAACGAACTTACATATCCGAAAAGGATGTCAAATCAATCTGGTCATTGGTCATCAACTGTGGTTGCGATTGTGAAAAAGTAACAATTCAGTTGCACTGGCATTTTCCATCGCAATCGGAGTTTAAATCACAGTCGTTAGCAGATTGCGATTTTTCAATCACTGTGAAAAAATCGCAGAAAATTTGACGGATGCGCGCTACTCACAGAAGCCGTGGTGGATATTTGAACGATGTTATATTCCGCACATGGCGTCAATAGGCCTGTCAAGCGAATACAATACAATACGAGCTTGCTCGATGAGCGATTGAGCGAGGGGTGATCTTGGTAGTCGCGATACTCACGAGGTCTTCCAGCGATTTGAGTTTAAAGCACTGGCGACAGGACACTAGGGGTAACCAATCGCAGGGTTAGGCTGAAACTAGAATTCAGTCGGCGCTGGCATCCAGTGGTGCCAGAAGATACATAGGTCCGACCGCGCTTCGCAACTGTGAAGTTACAACAACAGTCGCCTCCCTCAAAGTCGAATTTTCATGGGATATCAAAATTAGATCGAGTTGGAGGGAGTGCCTAACAACCTACTCATAATCTTGAGCTGACGCAAGAGTAGAAGCCGGACGACCATAGACAACGCAGCGAGTTCGCTTGGGCGATAGAATTGTTAGTCGGAGATGCGGATTGGTTACCTCTTTTCGGAGGAAGTTCATTTCTGGCTCAGCGGCTATGTCAACAAGCAATTATGATTGGAGTGAACACAATCCACAAATATATCGGACCATATTTCTATCGAAAGAGAAAAAGAGATGGCGTCACCGAGAAATGATCTCAGGTATAGAGCGATGTTAACCGACTTTCTGTGGCCAGCGCTCGACAGCATCAACATGCGGTGGTTACAACAAGACGGCGCTACATGAAGTGCAAGCGACGGAAAGCTCAAAATTGTGAAGGAGAACGTGACGCGTTCATCAAATGACAGCCGCTATCATGCGATTTAACACTACCCTGGGCCTACAGTAAATCCTTAGTCTAATCTAACAAGCCAACCACTTTGGAGGCCAACATTCGAGACGCTATTGCCGGGAGATGAGCTCACATATTGCACAAGGTCATCAAAACATGGACCGATCTCTTGAAGCATCGCCACCGAAGCCAAGGCGCTCCTTGGAATGATGCTCCTCTCCACACATAATGGCATGAATGTAGCTTCAAAATAAAGCCAGAATCAGTTGTATATCTCACACCATTGTTGTTTTATTTTAATTTCGTTTCCTGTCGTTCTTATGTGGTCACCCTGCTGTGGCGTATCATTTTATGTCACACAATAGTGGGGGCACATCCAAGTCGTCGCTGTCTAATTTCTCGGAGCTAAAGCCACAGGATTCTGCAACGCTTGCAGGTGAAGGACCCAGATCTCTGTCAAAAGGCAGCTAAGAAACATGCTGACTAAAAAGCAGAGCCCCTATCTTCTGCGTATTCGGCCCATCTCGTGTTCTTCCTGCCTCGCTCGTCTCTCCATGTCATTGGAGAAGTTACCTTACGCCTGGCAAGTTTATCTTACGCTCGGCGTTGCCCCCCTCAGCAATGTCTTACGTTCGACCAGACCCCAGTGCCTCCAAGGGCACTCCAAAAGCTAAGAGAGACGACACAATCCGAGCTGTTGCCTAACGCGACTCCGAATCAATGTCTATTCATCGCGGCTTCCAATGAATCGCCGTATCGCCCTCCAATCACTCAGTCAGTCCATCAGCTCACGGTAGCTTGTAAAGCCTCTTTTTTTGGTCACAAAGCGTATAGAAGTGAGATTTGCTTACAAGCAAACACGACCCATTGTCGGCGAATTGATAAAGCCCACGCACTGCTTCCAGTGTTGTGTGCTTGAGCACAGAGCACAGTGCCCACCAAATGGAGCCAAATTTAAAGTTCAAACGGCCAAGGACAAGGTTTCCCTTTGTGCTGTCTCTTAAGACGAATTAACGATACAAGAAAAAAAAACGAAGGCAAATGGATACGTATTCATTGAAAATGCCAAATTCCTAATAGAACATCACCACTGGAACGTTCCCAGCGGATGTCCAGATAAATACCTGACGACAATTTGTGTCATCAGTGTTCCGGTGCCGCACACTCCTTCAGTGGCGAAGTCCGCACCGCTGTTGCCTATCCGAACAGTAGCCTACTGCTTTGCACTTGACATCGCTGAGCTCCCATAAATCGTACTGCACTCGTCTCCCCTTTACAACGTTCCACGTTCGCGAAGAACCACTCAATCCGAAGAGGATGCGAACAAGGCAACAAAAAGAAAAAATACACGGACAACAAATTAATTGCATGTGATTCTTCAATTAATTGACGTGAAGGAAGCGAAAAAAAGGGAAAAAAAAAAAGAAGAAAAAGCCGACAGCCGGCGCTAACTGGGTTCAGACCTAGATAAAGGCCTTAATCAAATCGTTTTCAATTGCTACTTTATTTTGCCTCCTTCGATTGCAGTTCGGCCCGTAATTTATAGGTGCAAGTCAGCAGAGTGCACCCCCAGGCCCCCTCCCTCTATTCATCCGGCACACATGCATGGCAAGAAAGTCGCCCAGCCGCTCGACCGACAATACCTAGCATTCTAGCGTGGTTCCTGTGTGTGTTCACATTCTAGTCGCTCTGCACCAGCGCTCGCGACATGCACCAAGGAAGACGGAAACAAAGGGGAGATGGGTATCTCTCTGGTGAGAGAGATATATCTTCTTTTTTTTTCATTTTTCTTGGCGAAGAAGGTGCTCTGCCTAAGCTCGAGGACCACCACTCAGGGGAGCCCAGTTTCTGTGTCTAATGCTCTTGCATCGATAAGTGCCACTTTGCTTAGGACGAGAAATTAATTTTCGATATCATTTGATTCGCTTGCAGCCCCCAGAGAGTGTTGCCTCCAAAACGACATGGATTAGAAGTTACCAGGCGCCCATCGGACGATGCAACCTGTCCGTGCATCCTCTGCTAGTTGTACCCCGGCTGCGTGTGTGTGGATAGATACATTCTTGTGAAAATAGTTTCAGGAAGCCTTTCAAGTGCTTCGCGTTTCCCCTCCATAGACACACACACTGCAGCTCCAGCCATGGTTACCCAGCGACAGCAACAACAACACGGATGAAGTCGATCCCAACGTAAACGACGCCTGATGTGCAGTAGCGCACCACACATCCGCTCCTCCGGTCCGAGAAGAATCTCCTGGCGAGCAGAGAAAACAAAACCATCACCATGTCGTCGTCGTCGTCGTCGTTCATTGTGTACCTTACTGTGCGGCAGCTGGTTACCCAGCCAAGAGGTAACTCTTGGCAACGATTCGATTCGGCCAAGTGCACATGCACATGGTGAGTGTGTGTTCGTGCGATTATCCACCATGCCCCTGCACTGGCCGACGACGATCTGAAGTTGCGCACTCGCATTCTGCAGCCAACACAACGTGCTAGGAGACAAGTAGCCTCCTCCTCGCTGAGCTGGTCGTTCCTGAGCGCCGGTTACAAATAGTTAAGATAGAAAAATTGCTGTTGCTGGCGCACACCACCAACTGCTGGATGTGGTGGTCGTGGGGTGGGGGTGTGTTGCTTTTGCCACTCTGCCGGTGCCGGTTGAGCCAGTTTTTGGTTGAGTAAATATTTAACTCACGGATACTTGGATTTCGATTGTGGAGTGCATAACCAGCGTGACTTAGTCACTGATGCGATTGGGAGCGTAGGCAAATGAGACGGAGCCTCCATTGGGGCGTTGAATGAGTGAGTTTCAGTTTCAAGCGCATTGCCTTGACTTTCTTGGTAGTTATATCGCCGAGTTTATGTGGTCACTTGAATGCCAACAATAAAGCGACGTTAGATGAGCAGTTATTGACCTTGATCTTGGACGTAAAAACAAGCACAAAAAAAAAACAGATTCGACATGAAATTCCAAGCGAAGGCAGCTTTCCCGGCATTCGGTCTTGTTTCCAAGCCTGAATGAAGCATTGCCAACGGAGGCGATCTTCACGAGTTAGAAGAAAGAAGACGGATCGATTTTGGATGCAAAGCGACACGGAATTTATCGCAAGACGCGATGAATAAACATTTCGATTCGGAGTCGCGTTAGCCAACCGTTTGACCGTTTCTTTTGTGTCGTCTCATTATTCAAGTCTAAAGCCCTTGGAAGATTTGATCAGAGATATTTTGTTCACGCCCATGGATGATGGCTGCGTTTTATTATTCTAACGGTCGACGAACAGTGGGAAGTTGGATGGCGAGTTGAGAGGACCAATTCGCGAGCATGTTCGTGGCAAGTTTAATGATTACAACTGGCATTGGCTCGAAAAAAATGTGTTCAGCGATGAGGTTCGCTTTTGGTTGAAGTCAAAGAATGCCCTTTAAACACGCCTGCCCATGCCACCATTCGATAAGACATTCTGACGCGGAAAATGCCAGAATCGCTGCCCTCGAAAATACCACAATTAGACCACTTCCACTGTGCAATGCCCTCCCCTTAGAATTGACCACGAATCATGCGGTGTTGCTTCTTCCACGATCATCAGCAACTGATGGCTTTGCCGCCGACTTCCACCATTTGCTGATGATCGTGGAAGGAGCTCTAAAATGAGATGACTTGGAATGGAACTGAGGTGCTTCATCCAAGAATCTACTTCGATTTGGACGTTCAGAGGATTTTTTTTGGCGTGTCGCACCCATCTCCCTGCGATTTAGGCGAAATCATACGCTCTTGCTTCAATACTCTTAGCTGGGCAGACGTGTGTAAACGTGGTCCATGTCGAAAGGCGATATTTTCGCAATTCAAGGCAATTGAAAACTGACTTGAGTTCACCAAAACGCATCCCGAAAAATGC
The DNA here is from genome assembly GCA_907269125.1 of Eristalis pertinax. NCBI lineage: Eukaryota > Metazoa > Arthropoda > Insecta > Diptera > Syrphidae > Eristalis > Eristalis pertinax. The sequence goes on along the minus strand of OU026145.1, from coordinate 43,685,451 downwards.
GCACGTTGATGATCATATAGGAAAAGGAAAATGCTTGCCCCGATTCAAGGCCATGAATGTGCATTAGACGTGGTTCTAGAATAATGACGCTACATGCTACAAAGTAAGCCAAACTAACAACCTATTGAAGGAAGTATTCAATGAACGCATAATTAACGAAATGGACGTGATAGAGTGGCGACCAAAATCTACGCGATTCAACGTCTCTTAGTTATTCTCTTTGGGGCTGCGTAAAGTCACTAGTCTGCGCTGACAAACCAACAACGATCCATGCATTGGCAGCGAAAATTGTTTGAGTTATTATGTGAAGAAGTAGACGATAACGTTGTCTATCGGATGGGGTTTGCAGTCATCAGATCCAGGAGTGGCATCGGTTAAAACGATAGCTGATCGTCGCAATTTTGATAGTCAAATTTCAGTGTTTTCTTTTATAGAAGCGGAGAACTTTAAATGAAGTCAAACCTAGATTATGATTTCAATGTTCATGCAATTGAATTCATTTGACAGATGACAGATTTGGGCATAACGCCGATAGTCGATGGCGGAGGATCGAGTGGACTGGAGATCTCTTGTGCGTGCATTACCTCCGCGTGGTGGATGATGACGAGATAAATTTACGGCATTAATGTTTGAATATGATTTCGGACAATTGACCACGTATATGACTGTAATATCCAACAGTCATCAGACTATATAGAAAAAAAAAACTGAACGAAACTCAACGAAACTTAACGAAACTGAACGAAACGGTTTTTATGGTCACAGTGTATCATTTCTGTCCATTAAGATGACTTATGTTCTCATACCACCATTATGGTTGAGCCCCAGGGCCTTGGGTCGCTCAATTGGTCGCCATTCAAGTAGCTCACCACTCACTGCATTGCTTTAAATTATGCCTGTCTCACGTCACGTCTGTGTCGATGACTGAGAAATATTAGAAAAACGTGCTGACGAAAGTGTGGTCGGCAATGTTTCCCTGTTCTTCTGTTTATACAGTCTAACCTGCTTCAAAACAAAGTCATTGGCAGAGGCAGAAAATAGCCCGAATTCGTCATCTTCGACTTTGCAGAGTTATTGCACATCGCATTTGCCGCACTTCACAAATTCATTGAACCAGACGGAAGACTGCCCCTGGCCCTGGAACAACGAAGACGCCCAGAAATTCCCTCAGCTGTGTTAATTCGTCCCGAACATGAACGAAAAGTGTGTGCTTAGTTTCTCTAAAACATGCGCTGGCTATCAAAATGCAACTTGGCTATATCAAGTACTTCATCGTTGGTCGGAGAACTTGCCCATGATCGGAGTAGGGTCTGGAAAGAGAGAACTCGTCATCACCGATATGGATCTCATGGAAAAGTCGGTTGGGGCTGGTGCGGTGTGTACTGCTTCTACCTTCGTTGCTGACACAGCCTAATGCCCAACAAGTTCAGTTTGAAACCAGAAAATGCATGACCTTCATGTCGAAACAGCATTTATCCCTTCTGAGTAGTATGTCCGCCATAATGAAGCGGCTTTTGATTTTACTGTACCTACATTAATTTCGTCTTACTTTCAGCAACTCGATTTGACATACACTTAGCCTGGTTTAACTCAGTTTGACTCGGTCTATAAACTCGAGTTAACCCATCGCTAATATAGACCAACCGGCCCCTAAGGCGCACCAAACAATGACAATCCAATTTCTGGATTTTCGACAATGGCTTTGGCTTGGGTTTCTCGAAGTGAACCATGTTTTGTTTTTTAATATAGATTTGAACTACAATGGACTAATCTTCAGTCGAATTCTCACGGGGTATCAGAATCAGTTCGAGTTAGAGAGAGTGCACTGTATTTGTAAACGTTTCTCCGGCGAATTACCAAACCAAACTAACCTCAAAACAACTGAGAGCTGTCAAATCAGTTGCCACATCAGGAAATTCTCGACTCGAAAATGTCTTGACAACACATTCCATTCGGTGCTTGCATTTGCTACTATTTACAACGCTTTTCGATGCGTTTTGCTATGATTTGTAGAAGACCTTTAGTGCAGTCCTTTGGAAGGTCTTTAGTGCGAAGTCTTTGCTATTAGTTTCTCTCTTTAGATTTCATGGGTTCGTCTTCTTTCTTCGCTCTACCCGATTCCACCGCACTTTTGATGATCGAAGTTCTGCTTAGAAACGAAGGACCGAGTGTACTCTCCCGACTTAACATAAAAAAATGGATTTTTATTTGAATTTGCTGTGTTTTCTTCAAAATCGAAGCTAGAACAGACTTAAAAGACACCCGTTTTGCTTATTTGGTGGCATTATATTCCGTGGTGAACGTCAGTTCAGTCAACCATTCGAGTTAAGAGCTTCCACAACGATTACGAACAACGAAACTAAAGAAGTTTTGTGTGCCAATTATACACTCAAATGGATCTGGTTCCGTCAAATACTAATGACGTTGTGTCTCGAATAGAGTCTCCCGCATTCACCACTAGAGCTTATTATGGCATGTTGGCTGCTATAGGCTATGTCTATGTTTAACAGATAATGTTCTATCTTTCTGTGTCCACACAATGATCTGGGCATGTCATTTGTTCCACGTAATGAAAACAGACAATCTCTGATACCATCACTTTTCTTCTCGTATCAACGTTTCTAAAGAATTCACTTTCTTCAGCGATATTCTCCCCCTTTATGGTTGCCTTCTGTGTTCCATCGACGATGCTTTTCAGTTTAATTGATCAACAAACAAGTAATTAGTGCACTTAGTTTATCTAGTGTGTTCATTTTTCGTACAATAAACATTCGCGATCTGCTGCCGGGGAACCAAGAGCTCAAGTACCCACACGGAGCAGATTAATATGCTTTGCGGTCGAACATTGTACAATTTTGAAGTGCATTTGGGATTCATCAACTGAACAAGTTTAGAAAGAACAAATGAAGGGGTTCATATAGCCTCTTGGTGAATAAAAATGAATGAAGTGGCGAGAATCCATTAATTGGGGCACGAACTGCTAACCCAGTTTGCATATGCTCCACATTTGGTCGCCAACGACTATTTCTTGCTTGGAAACCTGAAAGAATGGCTGCGCGGTAATTGAGTTGGATCGAATGAAGAGTTCATCATCTTGAAACAAACACCTATTTTGAGGGCATTGAAGCAATAAAAAAAATAAGAAAATATTGCTTATTCAAGAAGACACTGACTTATCAAACGATCTTCGTACCAACGATTTCAAAGAGATTTTGTAAGCGAAAGAAGCGACAACACCAATTTGTGCCACCTTCTGAAATTAAAGCCTCACCAGGCTCTACGTTATTGTTCTAACGTATGATGCATCAAATGTGGGAATTTTCGGTTCCCCAATAGCATCTGTTCTGTTTACTTCCAAACCGAACTAAGTCGGAATGTGCCACGTTTGATAAAACGTCAAGCACCGAACTGCTCCTGGGAGCAGAAGTGTGGGCAGCGAAAGAGCTTACGCACCAAGAAGAATAGTGGGACGAATCTTTCATTGCCAAAGGCGAACGAGACAGCTAAAGTCTAGTCTGAGATTCGACGAGCGACAACATCATGTTTAAGGTGCAGCTGCAAACACATGAGCATCAATGGAGCAAAGGATCAGTAATCAGCGCAATAGCAAAGCTGTACGACCCAAACGGATACCTCGATCCTGTAGCTATAACCGCGAAGGTCCTCATACAGAACCTGTGGCGTTCTGGGGTTAAATATTGCGGCTGCCATCATGCCAGTGTCGAAGACCTTCCATCACTAACTACTGCATCTGAGGGCGGTTCCCGAGGAACAAAGGAGCTTCAATTATATCAAATTGCCGTGAGTATAATGTTCATAGATCTACAGTAAGCAGAGTAAAATGAAAAGAGGATGCAATAAGAAAGTTTGTTTCTAATACTGAATGTGGATCCGGAAAGGGGATTACATTGAAGGGGTGCAAAATGCGAACATCCTAAGATGGAAAAAGCTTTGTACAAGTGGTTCCTAAACCAAAGAAAGCTAGCGAGGTCCTAAAAACAAAGGCGTGCTAATTGCATGAACAATTTAAGGAGAGGCCAGCATCTTTTAATGTGAGCAACAGTTGGGTGACAGATTTAAAAAAGAAAAACAGAATTACGAGGGGCGTTCAATATATTCTCGGTATCGGGGTGAAGCTGTGGTTGTATATATAAATTGACTTATTTATCAAGTAATACTATGATTTTAGTGCATTCATGTAAAATTTCATATAAATGTGATTATTAGTTCGCGTTTTATCTCTAGTTAAACAGAATCATAATGGTAACTGAGGCGATGATGGTGAAAATTGAGCATGGCGCTGTAATTAAGTTTCTCACTAAGCAAGGAAAAGTCAAAAAACTATTCATGAAGAGATGGTGACTGTTTAAAAGGGTTTCGCACCTTCATTATCAACTGTGCAAAAGTGGTCAAGTGAGTTCAAGAGAGGCAGAGAGAGCATTGAAGACGACCCCCGCTCCGGCGCCCCGGCTACGGGAGAAAGCATCAAAGAAGTCGAAAAAATTGTTCTTGAGAACGCCCGAATAAAGGTGAAAATGATGGCAGAGATCACCAAGCTTTCAATTGGTACCATTCACACCACTCTTCATGACCATTTTAACCGTTCAAAGGTCAGTGCAAGGTGGGTGCCACGAATGCACACAGCGCCTCAGAAAAATGTGATAATCACATGCTGTAGAGAGCTTTTGGAGATGTGTAGTGAGAACGCGGACGGTGCTATGGATCGAATTGTTACTGGTGACGAAACATGGGTCCACCACTACGACCCTGAAAGCAAACAAGGGTCCATGCAGTGGCATAAAAAAGGGACAGACAACCCGCAGAAGTTCAAAGTCACTCCGTCTGCCGGGAAGCTCATGGCCACTGTTTTTTGGGACTCAAAGGGAATCTTGCTCATTGAGTACAAAAGAAAAGATGAAACCATCAACGCCACATCCTACGCTTCCACTTTGCATAATTTGCGGGAGGAAATTAAGAAGAAAAGATGGGGTAAACTCGCAGCGTGTGTGTTGCTTCTTCATGACAACTAGAGATAAAACACGAATTAATAATGACATTTATATGAAATTTTACATGAATGCACTAAAATAATAGTATTACTTGATAAATAAGTCAATTTATATATACAACCACAGCTTCACCCCGATACCGAGAATATAGTGAACGCCCCTCGTAGCTTGTTTAAAATTTGTGGAGAAAAACTTTCAAACAAACCGCAGCTTCTAGATCATTTCTTCATTAAATTGAAGGAAAATTCATATAGCTCGGTAATTCTACCAAGGAATCATCAGCTCCTGGCCGAAAGACAAGCAAATAAAGAATCACGTCGCTCTCCTGCACTAACGCTTCTTTCTGATCTCCGTCTTCCTTCTCGAATTGAGTCTAAAAAAGAAGGCTATGGCAACAACCTCGGTCATTGCAACTACACTCGTTTGAATCAGTTGCATAATCGAGAACTCACCGTACAAGGCACTGAAATGAAACCATAACGATCCCGTTGATACTATTCTGGTGCGGTAATCAGAAAAGGTTGATGAACATTTTTATTGCAATCAATTGCACTAGTTAAAATTTTCTTTTGTTGACTAGCAATCATTAAATTTATATTTTCCAAAAGTATTTCCTTACAAGTCACTGCTTTGCATTTCATAAACTCCACAAAAATAATGCGAAACGCGCTATCTCCATTAGATCAACTTCCATTATGGCTCCGTGGACATTTCCTCTTCATCTCATATTTAATTTCACTATCTAATAAGCTTCATTTATATCACAAACCATTACAATTCAGATTTCAGAGCCGAATGTTGGTCAATCAGTCCATTATTTACCCATTTTCAAAGTTTGCTGTGTCCAATAAACATTTTTAACAACAAGTCCACTCCTTGCCGCAATGCAGATTTTAGAAACAATAACAAATTACTTTTAGAGTCCCAACTAAAGTATTAACGATTGCTCCTTGAGATTACCTGAAAATCTGACGGAAATGATAAACCATCAACATTTACTGCGGTAGTATTGTTGTAATGAAACAAATCGGAGCAGAAGTTGAGGAAATTACATAGTTCTTCAGCTGCAGTTGATTTGATGTGACTGTGAAATGTGAAGGATGTGAAGGGTCTGTCAATGAGAAGGGAATGAATGAAGAGCAGGACGAATAGGGAAAAGTCGCAAGGAGCCATGTCAAGAGGACACGAAGCCTTTTGTTTTTGGTAAAATATTCGAGTTCAAGATGAGCTGCAAATGCCACGGCTTTGATGTCACATACGCCCTCATTTGCTGACATTTTGAATGACCATTCTGCTTATATCTGGCTGAATTTCGTTGATTCAGCGTTTGATTTCCTCTTGTAGCGTGCGGGTGGTTGTGGGGCCTTTGATTCTGAGTAACCCCAGAAAAAGAATTCGAATGACTTTAAATCACACGATCTCAGAATGTGCTCAATCGCTTAGGATTATTTTGCTGCAAAAATCAGCATCCACTTGTTGATGTTCAATGATACATTCAACGAACCCTCTTCGCTGGGCATGGTCGCAAGGCTTCAGTTGTTGTGTTAATTGAACTTTCTAAGCATGGCGCAACCGATCTTTTGTGACCACACAACCGTGTAGAGAGCTTCGTGAAATTCGCTATCCTTGTCCACGACGCAGAGTTCATGTTCTGGGAGTTTCACCACCACTCTCACGCAATGCTTCGATATTGGCACTTGAACGGCATGTGTTTTGGACGACCAGTGTCCTAGTCGACTCCAACTGATTCAGTTTCCCTTCATCCCTCAGTTGATGAAGTTGAAGGACTTTATCGACCAATTTTCGAACTGTTTCCAAAATTTTCATTATTTTTGAGATATTCCTCAATAACGAAAAACAAATCGTTGCATTGTGTGACGCTTCCCTTTTCTCTGGAACCTGGCAGTGAATAAACTGCTACTACAGCTAGAGATGGCGGGTTGCATAACTATTGCCTATGCGGACGATGTTGCCATAGCCTTCTCAGGAAAATATACCCAAGTCCTAAAGGGTCTGAATCTTCTTAGACAACTTATAATGAGCTGAGTGTTAATGCTCAGAAGACCGAAGACTAGGAAATATAAGATTCCCATTATCGATCCCTCACTCTAAATAGCACCAGTATTCCGTTCTCGAATAAGACGGAGTACCTCGGCCTTATATTAGACAGCAGACTAAACTGGAAGCTCAATACAGAAGAAAGATCAAGGAAGGCCATCACAGCCTTATACATAAGCAAGAAAGCCAATTGTCACAACTGTGGTCCTCAACCTTACATGACACAGTGGCTTTTCTCATGTCATAAAACACATTCCCTCATAGGGAGTGGTCGGCATCAGTGCAGCCCTCAGCACTACTACCACTGATGCGCTGCAAATCCTCTTCTGAACTTTACCCTAGATATTTTTTCTACGTAAACAGCTACCAACCATGCTCTCAATGGTGCGACTTCACCTAAGGACACGCAAAAAACCTAAGCGAACAAAACTTTGCCTCAATTCATCTCGACTACAATTTACCACGACACGAGTTACGATTTAATAATCTTTGAAACGTTGAAGATCGTATCTCAATTCACTTTGACTACACCTGACCACGGCACTTCCCAAAAGAACATCTTCGAAACCCTGATTCCGGGCAGAGACCTGTGTTATGATGGCACCATTCCCTGTGGTAAAGCCTTACACTTGTACACAGATGAATCCAAGACGGATGATGGAGCAGGAAGCGGCGTTGTCTCGGATAAACCTGAAAAAATCAGTTCGTCTACCCAATCACTGCAGCGTCTTCCAAGCGGAAGTAATGGCGATTAGCGAAGCCCTGTCCTGGCTAAGGTGGAACGTAACATTCGCCCGCGATATTTGTTTATTTACTGATATCCAAGCAGCAATTAAATCACTGGCATCGTTCTCTATGAACTCCAATAAAGTAATCGACTGCCGCGCATCTCTTAACCAGATATGTGAACAGTTCAACATTCGCCTGTGCAGGGGGCAAGGCCATGGGGACAACCCGGGAAACTGAAAAGCTGATGAACTCGCTAAATGCGTCACTAGACTGCCAGTTGATGGTTTCTCTTGTAACATAGGTGCTCTTATAACTACCTTCAAGTTACAGCTCATTAATCTCTACGCAAAGAAAATGGTCGATGGTCGACAGGCATCACATGTCAAATCTTAATCCAAGATCAAGTAGACTGATCTCCATAAAGAGATCCAAAATGAGCACTGCAGTGGGAATAATTAATTACCGGACATTGTCTACTACGCCTTCACGAAAAAAAAAAAAACTAGGCTTATTCTCCAACGACTTCTGTAGAAACTGCCTTGACGAAGAGGAGGAGGAAAGCACCAAGCACCTCCTCCGTAAGTGCCTTGCACAGGCTCCTACTTCTTCGAATAAAAGACTTCAGCAAGACACAGGTCAGCGCGTTGGTAAGTTTGTTGAGAAAACCCTCTGTTGTCATAAACCACCCACAACGCCACGGGCAACCACCATAAACCGCGGCAACCCTCTTTAATTTTGGAACACTCACGTGACAGTGCTTTGGCCTAAGTGCATTAATGCCTACCTCTACCATCTGTCAAAGTGCTGCCAACATCTCATTCCTTGCACAAATAGCGACAAACTCAAATCTGGCGTTCATTTTGGGACACCCTTTATAGACAGCCGCGAAGAACAAGTCTCTGGATGCATATCGTATTTCCTTTTGAAAGAAATTTCCAAGGAGCGTAAGCTTGCGTGCACTTTGAACACATCCGTTTTTAGCTATATCTTGCGGACTGTTTAGGGCAGCCATTTTGAATGTTCAACGTAGTTCTCCTCGGCCCATTTAATACACACATTTAAGTCCTTTCCGCTATGGTGCCTCACATTCTGAAACTATCAGCTGTGAAATCTTGTTTGTTCAGTGCTGCCAAGTTAGTACACAAATGGAACCAAATTCAAAATTTGCTTTAATTTCCGAACACCCTTTATAACGATGTGAATAATTTTCATATTGATGTTCGAGAATACTCCCAAATTATATTTCATCCCTCACCCTTGACATGCTGCTCATTAGCGAGTGTACAACAAGTGGAATATACTCGCCCTTACATCGCCATAATTAATTTTAACCGACATCTGCTACATTTTTAACGTGAAACAATTTTTGTAAATAAACGAGTGTGCACACAATAGTTTTTTTTTCCCATTGTCAACATCGTTCCGTGAAGGGTAAAGTTTTAAATCAATCGCAAAAATGCGTGGCTTTTATCATTTAGTCTTCATTAATTTTTCACTGAGGACAAACAAATTAATTTTAATCATATTGAAAAAATTCCCCGTGACCGCTGTGCCTCGACTGTGTGCGGAAATAATGCACAAAAGAGAGGAATGCGATGTGGTTGATGCATATTTTTGCGAAAAACACGAAACTCAGAGGACGGCGCTGTTTTATTTTGCAGTCAATAAAATACTTCCGATGTCGTAGGGAGGGCGAAATAAGGTTCATCCTCAGCATGTGCCACAGATAAGGAAAAACTTATGCACTCGTTGTGGGTTGCAAGTGCGCTTCGCTTAAGATTCTACTATAATCTGACAGTAATCCCCGAAGAAGGTAGTCTCTTGACTATGCACCGGCTGTCTGGAATATCGACAGATTAAGATCTCAAAGTTGCTCGAGAGGTCGGAGGAAACAAAATCGATTATGTGCTTGTAGGTGAACCAGTAATGCGAGTTTTATAATATCTTGACTGATCCGCTGTTCGTGCCGTATCGGGAAGATGATGTACATTTGGGAGCAAATATTTGGCTGCACTTGGTAAGTGTTTGTGTCATGTCGTGTCTCTGCTCAATTATCCCGTCTTCGGTTAGCCTTGAAGCAGAATTTGTTGACAGTGCGTTGAAGAAAATGTAGACGCTCAGCGCAGTGATAAAAGGATGAAATGAAACTGACTCATGAGCGCGGCTTGTCAGTTATTCGGTACTGTTGCCACGCGAATGGAATGACCAATGGTATTCCCCTGAAGTCCCAATGACGCCCCTTCTTTCTAAGGTCATGGAAACGCCGATAAATCGGCAGCTTATGAAATGTCTTGAATCGCACGTAATGAACGGCTGTACGGTTTCCCCAGCAACAGGTCCGCTGGTGAGTGGATAACTCAACGAAAAGTGGCACCAATCTTTGCACAATGGAGGCGAATGCATGATCGTTGAGCTTGATATTTCTTGGCATCCAGCTCTTTGCCGAAGATGCACGCATTGTTTTCTTCTATGAACTAGAAACTACCTTTCGGACCGTTCAATTCAAACCATTTTGTAAGGGGTTCATGTCTGGCATCCACCAAATAAATGCTGGTGTTCCACAAGGTTGCGTTCTGTCTCCGGCACTCTTCATAATTTTTTTATAAAAGATCTCCTTTTTGCTACTTCCAATTCAATTCACTCCTCCGTTGATGACAGCACCCTCAGTGTTTCATATTCGTTCCAAGACTCGCGCTTGGGCTGTAGAATTGGAAAGGCAACGTATGTGAATTCCGATCTTGACAGCATAATTAACTAGAGTAAGGACAAGAGAGTGGAATACAATGCTTCAAGTCAATGCTTAAGCCCCGAACAGTTAGCCATTATCCACATGAATGGCGCTTATGTCGATGATGCTGGGAAACTTGCCATCCTTGGTATGGGTGTCAACACAACACGGAACAACTTGGAATGGTCGCCAAAAATGCTACGAAATGCCTACGCTTCCTTAATCGATGCAAGAAATTATTTCACTCTTTCTGATTTGACTTTAATTTATAAGACGTATATCCGCCCTAAGCTTGAGTACACCGCTCATACCTTGTCTGGTGCCCCCCTACTCGATAGAATCCAAAAGCGAGCGATTGACTTTATAGAAGACAACAAAATCGCTGTCATTAGCCTCGCTCGAACACCGACGCACCGTGTCTATTTTGTCTCTGTTGTCGAGTGAGCTAGCCAATTGCATTCCTCCTCTCCATGAATTCACCTGAAATACCCGTCTCGCCAGGAATGCCCGTCAATCGGCGTTCGTAGGTTGCATGGTAGTACAATGGACCAGTTTTTGAGTGCTCCAGTGCAGTGTTCAAAAACCTCCGACAAAAAAAAGCTGCTTTCGGACGCACTGTTCAATTTTGAGACTAGTTTTTCAGCAGCCCTACACGAATGTGGAATGTTCTTCCAGACCCAATATTTCCCACAGACTATAAACCACCTCAGGAAAACTTAAGAGCAATGCTCACAGGCACCTATACGATCTACAAGACCGAGAGGCATAGATTTATCTTGTCAAATCGAACTTGAGACCTTCGTGGAGGTACTTCTACAATTGCATTGAATTGCGTTTCCACAATTTATTGGTTGTGGTCAAATCGACGGGAAGTGCACACAGAAAAATACCTAAATTTAGCATAAAATTCGAAGTCCCTTCAAAATTGTACACAGTCATGTAATTTTTCTTCTGCCAAAAATTCTAAATGGAATGAGCCTTGAACTCAAGAAGTTGCATGATTCAGGCATGAGTCAAGGGAGCGTTTATGCCAGACACATAGGTCACGGAGCGAATATCCCCACCCAATTTAATTGAATGCCTTCACTTCAACAACAGTGCACCGAGGTGGCAATTGCTGACTTTGCAAAAGAAAAAAACTCTCAGAAAAATGGTTCAACACATAAAGGGTGTATGTTTGAATTTGACAGGGAATAGAATATTCTACAATTCATGGGAATTTGGATGACGTACATATGTAAGTGGGCCATCTAGTGGTTTTTTTCTTTTAAATCATAGGTTTTTTTTGACACTGACTGCTGTTTCACGTTCGAAATCTTGACAGAAAGTCAGTAACATGCTTTCGCGAAATGAAATGAGTCGCTTTACGCTTGAGTAACGCTGGCAAATATTGAAAACTTATTTCTAAAGTGAGTGCGTGCCCAAACAGGCGTCACAGAGCCATATTAACCGACTATTTTTTACTGGACTTGAACACGTGGATTTGGACGAACTCGGTTCATGCAGGATGGCTCGCCATGCGACACAGCCCATGACACAATCGATCTTTCTCAGCCGTCTTGGCGAAGTCAATTCGACGCCTCGGAGATACGATTTGACCCCTTTGGACTTTTTTTGTGGGGATGATAACAATCCGGCAACGATTCAAGCAGTTACCAGGCCATATCATGCAAGCACTCCGCAATCTACAGGCCGAAACCATCAAAAAGGTTGGGCTGACAGGATGCGCTACTGCGAAGCTAGCCGACGACGTTGTAAAGGGTGATTTTTTAAAAGCTATAGAAAAGTTTTTCAAAAGAAAACACATAAAATTCAGAAAAATGCATGAAATCTTTATTTGAATCGATAGTACGGTCCATATAATTTAATGTTTGAAGATTATTTCATGCAAATGTTGACCTTGACTGTGCCTCAAATGGTCCATCCGCTTAGTCCAATTTTGGCATACTCTTTCCAACATTTCGGCCGGTATCTCACGAATAAATGCTTCAATGTTGTCTTCCAATACGTCAATTGAAGCGGGCTTGTCTGTATAGACATGAGCTTTAACATAGCCCACAAAAAATAGTCAAAAGGCGTTAAATCGCACGATCTAGGCGGCCAATTGACCGGTCCCGAACGTGAAATAAAATGTTCACCGAACTCGCCCCTCAAGCCCATTGTTGCGGGTGCTGTGTGGCATGTGGCACCGTCTTGTTGAGACCACATGTCATGCAAGTCAAGCTCTTGCATTTTGGGCAAAAAAAAGTTGCATATCATCTCACGGTAGCGCTCATCAGCCACAGTTACGTTACGATTCGCATCATCTTTGAAGAAGTACGGTCCAATGATGCCACCTGCCCATAAACCGCACCAAACTGTGACTTTTTCTGGATGCATTGGCAGCTCTTGCAATGCAATGCAAAATTAGTTGTCATGCAAGTCAAGCTCTTGCATTTTGGGCATTTGAAACAAAACACGAAACGTGCGTCAGCTGTTTAAACCAGTGTTGCCAAAAAGATAATAGCTAAAAAATCACCCTTTATTTCATAATTAATGGGAATGTTTCTTCTTACTAAAGAAGCCATAATTCATAGGAAAAAGTTTAATTTTGTTAAATTCATAGTATTTTTAAAAAGAAACTTGTATTTGGCCCCCACCCTGTATTTCGATGTGTATGCATTTTTATACTTGTTCATGATGTCATTACAGCCAGAAGTTAGCAAATGAGATATGACCTTTGAAAATAAAACATTCTCCCATCGTAGCACGATCTTCTTTGTGTTGCGCTACATTCCGTGCATGAGCATCAACCAACAAGCCTCTTCAGCTAGCGGTATCTGTATAGACTTGTGTAGTCGACGAACCAACTAGTTCAAAAAAGGACTCAACAAGTGAACTAGTTCAGTCTGGTAAGGTATGGTAAGGTTCAACAAACTCAGGTCTACCTCCTTACTCTGTATACATTTAACTCAGTAAGAATAACTGAACTAAATCGAACTAAATTGAGTTTATATGGGCTTTGTGTGTGTATGGACACTGCACATCGAGCTGAAATTATATGCAAGCCTTTACTACTTTATTTCTGACATCGAGCATCGTTGTGGTGCCGGTGGTGTGGCGAAAATCGCACAAGACTCAATTTCCTGAGCTTCATTGAACTAAATGCACTAGAAGAAGGAACTAGTTCAACTAAGAGATTTTAACTAAAATGCACAAGCCTATGTGGCAAGCCTCTGCGGCAACTTTCTGCTATACAGAAGGAGTCTGTAGGTTTGAAAAAAGTTACAAGCCACAGCATTCGAGTAGTCACGCAGGTGATTAGAGAGTTCCACCTTCGATTTGCTGACTCTATGATTGAATCTATGCACGACGGGCTACCATATCGTTGCCAGCAGTTTGGATCAGCAATGGAACTGCGTCAGCAATTGCTTTTGAACATCGCCTTGGTATAGAAATAGTCAATGCCACACCGTCAGGTGCACATAATGTTCGTCCATTATTGTCCACCTTCTTAGGTGCAGCATGAAGGTTTTGGTCTCCAAATGTGATTTACCACTATTCTGAGGATAGCCTGGATTCAGCAATGTCTCTGTCCCAACTTTGTATCGACATAGCAATACCATATACGCATATGCCGGAAAAAAAACTAGAAGACGAAGCCTTGTATTGGAGCCAGAACTCGCTGGCTGACTATTGGAGATACAGCAAGGGCTCTATGGCCAAAGAGAGTCAACATCATTGATCGGTTTTAGTCGCAAAGATGCACGCACGCTTAGCCTTACCAGGCTCTGTGCACATGCAATGCGACTGAACATAGCGCATATGAACTTTTGCAGAAGCTACAGAGAAGGGGAAAGAAACATAATCTATGCAACAACTGCTCTGCGATTGAAAGGAGACAGGTCCTAAGAAAGCACTTCTCTGCAGAGCTGGTTGACTGAAGCAGTGGCGAACTGAAGAACGTCCTTTGATTCATATTCTGGCTCGTTTTTGGAACAACAGTAGACGTCGCGCGATAGTTTAACACAGCCTAGCATGGACACAATGGACTCAACACGTTTGTCTAAGTGAACCACGGCTGTTAGGGCACCCAATGGACTGCATTGAGTGAAGGTAATTCGTCTCTCATTTGAATAGACCTCTCAGATATCCCTCAATGCAGTCCAGTGCTGACTGTCGTCTTAACCAATCTCTAATGAGTCGCAAGAGATTATATGAAGGAAAACGCGATTTGTCCGCTTGCTTTATTTCAAGTCCACTCTCTGCTGTGATTTCGTGGCTTAAAAGTGACTTCGTCGCTCTGTAACTCAACAGCTGTCATGGAGGCGCCTCTATACGCATTCAATGTGTGTAACGTCAGTCGTCGACTCTGGAAAGCCGAAATTTTGTGAAGCGATGACGTTATATCTACATTTTACATAAATTTTGCGATCGACGTTTCAAGAGCTTCATATAAGACTAATTCATAAGGCGCTCCACTCGCGTAACTTGAACTTTCAGCCACGACTGTAATCCGGAAACGCACACACGCAAAAAAACACCCTCAAAGGTGAACTGCTCACACGTCAATAGAGCATTTTCAACGACTTTATTGATGGCTTACGTCAGGGTTCGATAAGATCAAGTGAATTGCTTCGCTGCCCGCCCACTGTGCCACACTCATGTCCCGATGTGTGATGTCAACTCCCTATCGGAGCTTTTCCCAGCTTTCCCAACTTTTTGTTATCGTGCACAATGCGCGATTGTGTGTGAAACTCACACAGTGCCAGCAGCCTTGGGAACAATGCGGTTTGAAATTTGTTTTGAAAGTCGCAACGATATCCAGCATGCAAGCGCACATGAGAACAAGTTCATTGCACATTGTTCCAACTGCCAAGGCATACGCGTTTAAGCCGCTTCAACGCTCCGAACTCTCTCAGGATGTTGTATAACAACAGAGAAACCCCCCCCCCCCCCCCCTCCCCGCACTTTAGCTATGAGTAGCGCAATACTCACAATGGATCCTTGTGCGGCATTGTGTTCGCATGAATGTGTGGCTCGCCGTCGCCCCAACAGCAGCAGCAGCAGCAGTTCAGTGCAACTGAAAGTTCACCTCTCTCAATGCACTGTCAAAGGGAAAGCAGACACTTCTTTTCGTCTAACAACTACACGAGGTGCCCTCTGATCTAATGAGAGCCGGGTTCACATTTGCATCGTGCTGCGCATCGCCAACACGGTAAATGGCAGATGGAAAATTATGTTGCCATTCCAGTCGACGGCAAGCCTCCCACCGCCCGCTGAAATCCGACGACGACTTGTTTTTTATTGTTATCAAAATACTGACGGGCGCCACAAGCGAATAAAAGAGACTTTCATATTCGCGCTCGGCTCGGTGCGCGCCCCTCTCAACTTTGTCGCTTACCTTAATGGGCGACGATTTAGAAGAGAAAATTTCCCGCTGAAAAATGAGGTCAACTGAAGATTATGACCGGATAACGGCGCACATCGTCGTCCTGTATATCGCAGCAAGCGGAGTGCAAACATAGAAAGCCAGGCGAGTGTTAAATTGGCGACGACGAGGCTTCACCGGGCAGGCACACTGCACAAGCACTTGTTGAACGTAGTTTTAATAATTCACACAAAATCAACTCTGAATTATTGCTTAGATTGGCTATTGCATTATGCTCTCTCAGAATATCGTCTTATTCTGTGGCACTTTCACAGCGCGCCAGGTGGCCCAGGTGGCGAATGGGGCAATTTGAATTTCAAACAGCATCCTTTAACGAGGTGCTCTCGGCTGCTTGTTGCTATTTTTGCCATCCCCTCCCGGAACACAGCTCGACGAACGATGAAAGGTGTCAGGCAAATTGAGTAAATTCGATCGCAAATATGAGCGCTGAGTGAAACCGGTTTCAAATTAAATAGACAGAGACCCGATCAAGCGTTGTGTCGCGCTTGCATACACTTCACAGATGTGCTCGTTTAGTGCGTTTTAACTTCCATCTAATTACGAATTGTTGCCAGTCGTTACTTTGGTTACATAAGTGTACACATGCACAGGCGTTTACATCAAACGGAACGAGAGGCAATCGGACACGAAATGAGACATTTTCGAAAAATTACCGTGATATACGGGCGATGGATGGATTTTTGTTGTCTTGTCTTTTAATTGGGGGAAGCAAACATAAAAGAGACTTCTGTTTCTTGTTGTGTTTAAAGTGTGTTCGAAGTTAACAGGTGGAGGGGGGCGAGAGCACCTCACGTTTTGTGGATTTTCTGCTCACTTGCAGCCACTGTACTGGGGCAGAGTATGCCTCCGAGATCAGTCTGGCGGATTTGAAGGCACTTCTACAAGACTTGAGAGGATAATAACTAAGGGGTGGTTAAATTTTAAGGGCCGATGTTGAATGTGAACCACACCTAAACGTCAAGTTTTTTTCTGCATTTCATTTGACATTTCTCAATTTCAGACTAACTCAATTTCAACAATGGAAAGACACACAATCCAGCAAAGCGTTAAAGTTATTCAGGCTTATTATGAAAATGGGCGTTCAAATCAAAATGCATATCGTGCACTTCGTGATTTTTTCGGTCAATTTAATCGTTCAAATGTGCGTACAATCGGAAAAATCGTCCAAACCGGGTCTGTAGGAGATGTGAAAACACCAGTGCATGCTCGTACAGCTCGTACAGCTCGTACTGCAGAAAATATTGCTGCTGTTCGCGATAGTGTGGCTGAAGAACCGTCCACCTCAACTCATCGTCGTGCCCAGCAATTGCACCTCTCACGCTCGTCGTTGACGAACATTATGCACAAAGACTTGCATTTACACGCTTACAAGGTGCAATTGACTCAAGAACTAAAGCCTCTTGACCATTTCAAGCGTCGTCAATGATCAGAATGGTGGCAAGAAATGGCAACAGTGGATGATCAATTTTCGAAGAAAATCATCTTCAGTGATGAGGCACATTGTCACCTCAGTGGATTCGTGAATAAGCAGAATTGCCGCATTTGGGCGAATGACAATCAAAGAGTGATTATCGAAAAACCAATGCACCCACAAAGAGTGACTGTTTGGTGCGGTTTATGGGCTGGCGGCATCATCGGGCCGTATTTTTTCCAAATTGTGGCCGGTCAGGCAGTTACTGTGAATGCTGTTCGCCATCGTGAAATGATAACGAACTTTTTATGGCCCGAATTGGAAGATATGAATGTGGACGATATCTGGTTTCAACAGGACGGTGCCACTTGCCACACAGCTAACAAAACAATGGCTCTTTTGCGCGACAAATTCAATGGCCGTGTTATCTCACGTGGTGGCGATGTCAATTGGCCGCCAAGATCATGTGATTTGACACCGTTTGAAAGAAAAGGTGTACATCGATAAGCCAGCAACAATTCAAGAGCTAAAGGATGAGATAATTCGGCACATTAACGGCATAGAACATCAATTATGCTTCAGCGTCATCGAAAATTTGGACCATCGGATGGAGGTGTGCCGCCGAGGTCGTGGCGGCCATTTGGCCGATATTTTGTTCCATACATAATTGAACCATACCAATATTATCATAATAAAAAGAAATGACAATAATTTCCTAAATAATTTGTGTTTTATTCAAAATCAACATCGGCCCTTAAAATTTAACCATCCTTTAGATCACTAAAGAATGAATTCACTATCGCTTACAAATCGGACTTGTAGTCTTGGTTCGCGCTTGTCGGTGGTCAGATCGCAACTTACCCGATTCAAGAGATTGGACATGCTCCCATGGACATGAGAGAACAAAGATAAGAGCTAGTTAAGGAAGGGGGTGTGATGGTTGGCCATCACTTCCACTCGGAGGTCAAAGGGCCTGTTCCGAATTCCTTCATTTGTGGACTAGACAATTCTTTCTAACCAGTCGTGACATGTGGTGTCTGAAAACACTCCGTGCTCTTTACGAATCTTGAAAGATCCGATATATCGGCCTTCGCTACGTCCGCAGTCTCTGTGAAGAATCTTTGGCTCAGCGAAGCTAGGCGCCGATTCTGGAGAGCTGGGCAGTGGCAGAGCAGATGTTGGATCGTCTCGGTCTATTCCTCGACGTCGCAGCTACGGCAGAGATCGCTGGATTCCGCGTTTCATTTCCGGAGCATTGCTTCTGTGATCACTCCGACAAGCACACGAATCGAGTTGCGGTCTAACGCCAGCAGCTTATTTTTTCTTGTCGTTACTAACCTCTGGCCGCGTTGATCTTGTCGTGTGACAGTCGTTCCTTGCAAGCCAAGACAAGTTGGCTTCTCTTATTATTCAGTCGTATATGATCCGGTATAATGCACTGATCGGTGGTCGCAGTGATCTGTCCGCTTCGCTTCCATTTCAGACCCCTGTCTGACCCCTTCGTCCGCTCTTTCGTTCCCTGTTACTGAGCTGCGGCCCGGGACCCAGCAGAGTTCGACCTTGTGATGACTGATGGACCGTTGATTTCGTTGTGAGGATCCCATTGACTTCAGTGCCGCCTGGCTGTCTACAAAGATGGTGATATCCGATGGTGGGATTTCTGTTTCTTCGAGCTTTCTCTGTTGCCAGGATCGCTGCGCATATCAGGTAGTCTAAAAGATTCCTGTTTGTCCAGAGTGTCCGAGTAGAAGCCGGCCCCAATACATGTGTCCAATTTTGATCTTTCGGTGTAGTCGGCAATTTCGTTCGATAGTCACTCGTCAGTTTTGGGGAATAGAATAGGAACTACCACATTTGGCGAAAAAGTGATAATCCATCAAGCCAATGGAACAGTTCTACACACGGACGGATGCACACGTGTTCAGTCACCATCGCAGAAAGCCATAATTTGGGCTACGAACTGCTACCTCATCATGCTGACTCTTCAGATTTACGACTGTACGACTATTTCCTTTGGTTAGAAGAAGTAGGTCATCACTGAAACGAACGCCTATTTTGAGAGCTGATGCGGGTGGGACTGCGTTTTTTTAGATGCCACTCTCATCACAAAAGAACAAGTCCACTCTCAATTCGAAAATCGACTGTCACTACAAACAGTGCTGCCAAGTTGACGATGAAATACTATTGAATTCAGACACAATTATGCGCTTCGCCGATACCACCAAGTTGCCCAAACTGAATACAAATTAGCACCACATTCCTCCGGATGAGTCATTTGCTGCCAAGGTTTGGCAAATGATTAAGCACGCGTCTTAATAGATTCATCAATAACGAGCTGCTGCCACTGTATACGGCGTACGGCACGTCGTCAGCGTAAAGTTACGCCTTAAAGAGCTTTAAAGCATTTCATTTATGATTCTCAAGTGCGGCTCAATTAATAAACCAATGGAAACTGGGGCGAATACTTCCGAGGATCATGAAAACTTCGAAAGACGAGAACAGCCAACAAGCATACTTCCCTCCCGATAGTAAACCCGATGTTTATACTGCACTGACCTCAACCATCATCGTGATTTCCCTCCTTTTCTTTGTTTTGATTACTTTTTCTTGAAGTACGCTCGACTCATTAATAAAATTACGAAGCAATACCTACTTACGAAAGTACACTTCATAACTTTAGCTCATGGGGGGGGGGGGGGGGGGGGGGAGAGGGTGGCTTAGGATGATGAAACCAATAAACTTTTCGCAACTTCTTCTAATCCACTATACAGCCAAAGTGCCAAACAATATTGTGTCCCAAGTGCTGCTACAACAGATTTTACGGTTAAGAGGAAAATTCAATTAAACCGTCTCTCAATGCTCTGCACAGTTTGTGAGGAACTTATCAAAAGAATTTAATCATCCTTCGTAAATTGCATCCTGTTGCGAATGGCGGGCGACCCCTCAGTTGGGGGGGGGGGGGGGGGGGGTTCGATGTCATCAAAAGTGGCAAAAACCAACCAACAGACCACCGAGCGGCACCACTCAACTTTCGATTACGACTTTCGTGTCGTTTAATTCCCGGCCATCGTGTCTGCACACGTCGCCCGAGCACACACTCTCTGTCGGGCATCATCGTTAAGAGCGGATTACCGACCGAGAACCAGTGATCACTTCATATGTCAGAGAGCAACGGCATGACATCATGAGGCTGTCAAAAAATGTGTCGCTTCAAAAAATGCCGAGAGAGAGAGAGAGAGAGATGCCTAGCGTCATACCAACAATAGAACACGATTCTCATCGACTCATTTTTGTTGTGCTATTAGCGTTTCGCCGCGTCACTCACTCTTCAAATCCAGCTGAACCGGTTTGTCTCCTTCCATATCGTCTTCGTGCTAAGCCGGGAAAAAATGTCCAAGGCAGGTATGGTGGTTAATTAGTGTTGTGTTCAACGGTGTGACATATGCGATAAACTCGAACGGATATCGTGTGTGTGTGAGTGTGTGTGCTCGAGCGGTGCACTCGAGCGCTTCTGCGTTTGACCGTGCTGGACGCTCGAGTTAGATAACCAGAAAGTTTACCACTAGACACCAGAAACGAACAAAAAATCCGAATGAAATAGTTCTGGATGTAGGTGTCGCCTTAATTCTCGACCATCGTGGCTACGCACGTCGCCCAAGCAAACTGTCGCTCTCTCTCTCTCTCTGGGAATCATCATTAAGAGCGCATCGACGGTTGCCTGTACGATCAACGATCGACGATCGACGATCGATTTCGTGCACACATTTTGGACTTCGCACGAAGCCGCGCCGTCGGCCGGATCGTCGTGAATACATTAACAGTAATTAAATGAAGGTTCTAAAATGTTTATCACCTTCCTTGCGAGACCAGTGAAAGGTGAGGTAATCGTTAAAAAGATTTTGTTTCTTTGATTCGAAAGGAAATTGGTCTGTGCTGACTTTTTTTTTCTTTTTTTTTTTTTTTTTTATAACAAATCAAGCGCCTGAGATGGGGTTTCATTCGGCAATCAAAGTTGATGGCGAGCACAGTCAGTTAAAAGGGTCGCCCCATGAATACCAAGCGAGTTGGGTAACATACATGGACTGTGTTTCGGGACATGAGGAACGACGCGACTTGGAGAGCATACATGGACTGTCTACCGGGACGCGAGCAACGACACGACGGCCAGAAAATCGAAAAGGTGTATAAAGTTTGAAAATTAAAGAAATAGATGGAACGCGTCTACGCCCAGCAGAGAGTAGGAAAGCAGTGTTTTATTGCCGCTCGTTGACGGAGTATTTCGGAGACTATTTAGATGCGAGGTCAGATTTTTCGTTCAGTTTGAAGGGCAGTAATAACGATTGCGGGCAGCACAGGTCGTGATGTGTCATTGCCCTCATAGGAGTCATGTGAGTTGTGATCTCTCAACTTAAGCCAGCTGCCATGACGTAGTGGCGTCGTAATTACGTACATCGACTGTTTCGCTGGCAGTTTGAACATACAACTAAATCCTCGAATCCAGCAACTTTGGTCGTTGGTTTACTCATGGTAAAAATTCGCCTTAATACGAGCGTTCAACTCTTTCGAGTTTTTGCCAATAGTTGCGGACAAAATCAAACACAGCACATTAAGAAGATTAGACAGCGATGACCGACATATTTTTCCATGCCGTGCAGGCAACGACACCGCGACCAGGATAGATCTATTGTATCGGAGGGTTGGAGCTGAATCAGAAGACGTACCACTTCCCTCATGAAAGAAGTAAGTCTTTTCTAAAACCACCACATTAGTGCCGGACATTCGCAGAAAATGTGCTCAGAAGTGTCATCCTCTTCGAGGCAGAGTCCACAGACCTTGTCTTGACACAGGTTTCATTCGTTAAGGTGATAGTTGAGGCCACAATGGCCGGTAAGGAAGCTTGTTAGCAATCTTGTGTTTTCTTTATACGCCTAATATACCATGATCAAGTGTCCACTGGTCTAGGCAACGTTTGTTTTCCCATTCGTTAATCAGAGTTGTGGCTGCTGTCCAATTCCGAGCCAGCCCTCTCGCGAGCTCATCTGCGGATTCGTTGCCTGTAAACCCCTTGTGTCCAGGGACCCAGCCAAGCTTCATTTGGGAAGGCAAGGGATTTGGAGTCCACTAGGTTCGACGAAAGTGCCTTTAATGCTGCTTGTTTCTCCGAGAATATGTGAATATTAGCGCCCTTAATGCCTTTGTGGTGGCCCGTGGTGTTGTCGGTATGGGCGTCGAAATGCTCAAAGAGTATAAGTGTCTAGAAAAACCTTCTCAAACTTCGCCGTTCGGAGTCGGAATAAAACTGTAGGTTCCATCCAGTTCTGGTAGAACAATAGCACGCACAACCAGCTTTGCCACGATCGTGCGTTTATGACACTTTTTGACTGGCATGGCACTGTGGCACTTTAGCATTGAATATGGCGATCCAAAGACGATTGCCAAGGCAAAGGTCCTCTCTGATTCACCCCTTCGTTGAACACTCTCTCTCTTTTGCTGAAGAGGGTTTGAAGACGATTCATGAAAAGGGATCATTTTTCGTGCAATATCGCTCAACATTCGTTAAGTTTCGATGAATATGTGTAAATGGTGCCTTTTTTATTTTTTAACTTCGTTTCTATAGCTTTTTTTGATTAAATGCAATTCATAAAGTTGATTAGAATACACAAAAACGTATATTTCTGGCACCCATGGCCTTAAAATGGCACTTTTTGGTAGCATTGGTGGCACTTTGAAAAATATGTTCCCGACACCGCTGCGCACAACAGAAGCTAGGTCCAGGTTCAACTCGGACTGTCGTGCCAACCATGTTCTTTTATAAAATGAAGGTGGTGTCAGAACTGAACGAAAGGTAACCAGAACCATCGTTCAATTTCAAAGTCTCCATAATTCCAGCTGGGAACTTATGCAAAATTACAACACTCACTGTCGTTTACGTATGTACGGCTTTACAAGGAATTATACGACCACTGCTAAAGCTGAATGCAAGCTAGAAAGTATTCTATAAAATATTTGCCTTCTAATCCTCTGTGTGTGGAAAGTTCCTAAAGTTGGATGCCGGCGCTCGATACCTAATTAAGCTTGAAAACCAGCATCTAGTAGCAAGGGTTCCACGGTCTTCGACATCAGCCTCGCATAATGGGCAGGCTTTTAGGCTGGCCGCGTACTTTATACTCTGTGGAGTGTGCATGTTCAAGAAACGACAACGAAATTATAGCATCCACCTTGTAGTACAGCGCTTGAAAAGGCTACCCCCTCAACCGTGCGCATCGGCTGGCCTGAGTATATATGAGCGAAGCGCTAAGGACAACGCTTTTGAGCAGCTATTCCTTAACCATACACCTCGTTAAATATTAGGTGTATCTGGTAGAAACGAATTTCATAGGAAAACGGTACGCATTTGAGCGATTGCCTCCTTCTGACAGTCCAATTGCTGATAATACAGGTCTGAATTATGAGTTTTGCCGTAGCCAATAACACCAAGCGCTCGGCATGACTTTTCTGGCCGTCAATAGTGGCATGCCCACCGTTTGCGTCGACTCACCGCGATTCGATCACGACCGTCGTTGTCGTACGTGATCCACCACCAGTCACCATCCGTTTTAAAACTGGGTCGATGTTGTTGCTATTCAGCAGTGATTCGCTGATGGAAATTCGGTGCATGAGGTTCTATGGCATCAACTCGTGCGGTACCCATACATCGAGCTTGGTTTTTGTGTCCAGCCTTGTTTAAATGAATGCAAAAGGTTTTTTGTGCAATGTTTAGCTCCACGAAACGATGACGATTTCTGATTTCGAAAACTGAGCCAATCAATCACAAAGAGTCTTCGACAACCACTGGGACAACGCAATAGAGGACGCCCACGGAAACGATGGCGCAAACAACCGGAGAAGGACTTCAATCAACTGGAGGCAGCTGGCTAAAGATCGCGCCAGCCAGTGAGGCTTGTTGGTCACCCCGGACGGTAGTGCCATTAGAAGAAGAATAAGAAGGTGCAGCGCCAGCACATCAGTGAGGTTGAATTCACTGCAAAAGTGAGGAAGGAACTCCATTCTCGACAGATATAGACTCCTCCGTCAAGACACCGACATTGGGGTAGTTCTACGTTCCTCTTCGAGAAGAGTTTATCGTTCAGTATCCCCCTGATTTTAACAGAGGTCTGATTATCATCTGCGACTCTTCACAGACGGATCAATGAGGGACGGAGGAATCGGAGCTGGAGTCTACTCCAAGGGTCTAAATCTTGAACTACTGGAGCGCCTTTCAGGGGAACACAGCTTTATCTTGGCTCAGTGCGATATCGAAGGCAGATACCTCTTGGTATACGTGAGTTATGAAATTTGCTAAATTTGTGGATTGAATTTCTTTCTCAGTCTCTGGGTACATATATACTTCTCAGATCTGCGATCCACGGAGGATCTTAGATAGCTGCCTTGGATCGATGACGGTCCAGGGCACGCTGCCTCCAGTCGTCAAGACCCAGCTGACTTGCGTCCGCGATGAGTTGGTCTTTTTCGGTCCTTCTCTCCTTGTCTAACCAGAAGGCTCGGATTCGAAGACCCTCTTTGCCAGAGCTTTGTTGTCCATGTGATCGTTGTGGCCGAGCGAGAACAGTCGACAAATTTGTACCTTCTTGGTACAGCTCGTAGTGGTCGCGGTTGTGCCTTCTGCTCCATTCACCTTCTTCGCAGGCGGGACGATATTATTTCTTTCGAAGACACCAAGAATAAGCTCCACTGTTTTGCTCAACGTCCACCTTTCAGCTCCATATATCAGGACTTGCAAAATAAGAGTTGTGTAGAGCATGACTTTGGTCTTTCGAGTCAGAAGTTTTGAGCCATGCTGCTTCGACAAACCGAAGTAGCATCGGTTGCTTCACTACATCAAGGTTGTAGCTGTCGACTGCGAAGTTTCTGTATAATGTTTAAATTCGAAGACGTTCCTGAACTGTTGCCTAGTCCTTACTAGTACTCTCGGTCGATTATCCTTGACTGTTGAAAGAGATCTGGTGGTTGGAATCGAACCATTGACATTCTCTGTAGAAGCTCACTATTCGAACCTACCTATTCACCTACACCACACGCCTTTATCCCTCGTCGAAACTTTATTCGCAGAGGATCGTCCAGCGACTTACCGAAACTGATCAGCAAGGAATGCTAGTAGAGTAATTTTTCTCCAAGGATCTTGATGTAGCAAGCGATCGATGTGTGAAGTGATAAGTGGCCGATACAGAGCTCGGTCCACAATCGAAGTGTCTTGAGTCTCATAGCTGCACTAGCTCCCTGTGCTATCTTCAACATATCCCTATTTACATCTTCTGGCTTTTTAGTATAAGGCCTTCCTGACCCTTTTCTGGAAGCTTACTTTCCAGCTCAGCCTGTTACGCATCAATAATGAGACCCCCCGAAATGTTGCACTGGCGGAAAATTGTAGTAAGCCTGGCGATTCAAAGACGATCATGAATAAAAAAGAGTTAATTTCCATCAAAGAACCAACGATCAAGTAAACTAGTCATGGTTGCTGTAACCTAACACAACCGAAGGTAAGTCACAAACGCGTTGTTAAAAAAAAACTTGACGGAACAAGACAAGTTCATAAATGTGTATATTCACATGCAGAGGCCGTCGGAAATGTCAAGGTTTCGTGGCTCGTGAGAGACAAATTATTAAAACAACAACACAATGATAAACTGATAAATTGACACCCACGAAATTGTTGATCACGACGATAAATGGCTGTTATTTAGCACAATAGCCGGAAGGTTGGTTGGGGGTTTGCGGAGGAAGCCACTAGGAATTTGGATGTCATTTATTTATTGCAATAAATCAATACGCACTTATAATAAATTATTAAGGAATGTATGAGTCAATAGCAAGAATGACTTTCAATCCTATGGACGACTGTTTTCTGTGAACGCGTAAGTAACGAATGATGAATGGCAAGGGCCACCTGATGCATTAACTTAGCTGCCTAGTCGTGTTGTAAAGAAAACGAGGTGAGCTGAAATGCTTTGCCAACGGCGATGTGTGATGTCATGGTGGGAGTTTTCATGTCAACAGGTAAAGGCGGAAACAAATTATCATCGTTTAAGGGCAAATTCACATGAACCGCGAACTGCGAACGCGAACTTTCAAAAGTGACCATTTTCCAGCAAATATTAAGCAAAAGTCATACTTCTTGGTTTGCATAAAGATGGAAATTGAATTATGGACAAGAATCCCGGCAAAAGTTAGTTTAAGTCGATCATTCTCTTTGCGAACTGTTAAGCTGAGGTGACAATACACAAAGAGGCATACATAAATTCGCGACAAAAAAATTCGTGTGTACAAATTCTACCCGTTCTCTCTGTCAATCTCTGTCAATGAGAATACTCCATATAAATGAAGTGTCGGTGATTGCGAAGTTCGCATATATAAATGCCCATCTCTCTACACACTTAAAAACATAAACGGACTTTTTTTTCAAAACGTCGACGCTCCTTACCTTCCTGTTTTCACCGACGGATCCAAAACCAAAGACAGTACATCGTTTTGTATGCATATTCGAAAACGACGACTTACTGGCCAAAGGAATTCTCCCGGAACAGGCTTACAGCCGAATCGATAGCAATATTAAAAGCCTCAGATATCGCTGCAAGTATAGTAAAGGCAAGTTTATTATAGCGACGGATAGCTTCTCAGTTGTAACTGCTATCTGTAACCCAAATTATAATGCCACAATTATCAACAAAATCCATATAAAGTAAAACTAAATAAAGTAAAACTTATGTGGGTACCAAGCCACGTGGGTATAATAGGGAATGAAAGAGCGGATTTAGCTGCCAACCTTGCACACCGGTCCCCAGTCTTTAAAACGATTGTTTACACAAAAGAAGACTTTACTCAGAAGACCATCCGGAGGTAGATGCAGATCAGTAACGGCATGCCGGAGCATTAAAATCGTGCTTCCGAATGGCGCGACAATAACGCCAAATAACGCCAGTAGACAAGGTGAAGTATCTCGGCGTCAATTTCACCGAGAAACTGAAATTCAACAACCACTAGAAGCTGACCCTTAAAAAGGCCAGTTTTGGATTCCATCGCATCTACCCGCTTATGCAAAAACAAAACGGACTAAGTCAGAAGACGAAGTTGCTACTCTACAAGCAACTCATTCGGCCGATCATAGCGTATGGGTTTCCTATATGGCATACCATCTCCAAGACCAGCATGGAAAAGCTTTCGATCTTCGAGAGGAAGATACTCGGAATATGCACCGGTCTCTCATATGACAGAGACCGCCAGCAGTACCCCAACAACAGGAGACTTTACGAAGAAGCTCGCATCATCCCCTTGCAACAATACTTGGTGACACTGTTCCAGAGACAACTACACGACATCGGAAATCACCCAAACCTGGCTATCAGGGACCTGAGAAGTTCGACTCCCGGACAACAATTCCTCAACGCATTGAATCTGCTAAATGAGCAGACATTCCCAAGGACATCAAGCAACGGACCGTATGACTTCTACCAAAGTAGTGATAGCAGTCAACATCGCAGCTAAATAGGCCGCCACACCACCACCCCCCATCCCGAGAGGACCAACAAGGACACACGGAATTGAACACCCCGATGTAAAAGATCTCCATTATGTAAAATTCTCAAACCATTAACTTAAATAACATTGTAAATCTTGTAAACATTGTACATTCGTTGGGCCCCTATTGTTGAGCCAACACCTTTTCCGCTAGCTTAAGCTTTTAGCATGTAAGACCAATTGTGTAGTTTTGTTCAAATAAAATTGAATTGAATTGAATTGAAAAAGAAGACTTTACCAGGATCATCAAGAACAGCTTAAAAATGAACCAACTTCAGTCTTGGGCCAACTATTCCCATCATTATTTAACAATTAACAACAACAGACTGCATCCTGTATACCCCACTTCAACGCCCAAATCTATGATAACTACCTATGTGAGATTGCGATTAGGGCACACAGCAGTAACACACAAACATCTTCTTAAAAAGGAAGATCCGCCCACATGCAGTGGCTGCAGATCTATATTTGACATAAAACACATTCTAGGCATTGGCACATGCCCCTCTGCAACCCAGCATAATCAGTTTCTATCGCTGCAACATCAATCTATCCGGCAAATTTTAAACGAACCAACACAGGACTTACTTACTTAAGGTGGCGCTACAGTCCGGGGTGGACCTGGGCCTCAACCAACAATCGTCTCCAGCCAGCTCGATCTTTAGCTAGCTGTCTCCAGTTTCGCACGCATAGTTGGTTGAGGTCCCTTTCCACTTGCGTGCGCCACCTGAGTCGCGGTCTTCCTCTACTGCGCCGTCCCTCGGGGGTGGATTCGAAGACTTTTCGGGCCGGAGTATTGGTTTCCATCCGCTCTACATGACCTAGCCATCTCAGTCTTTGGATCTTCACTCTTCTGGCTAAGTCGATGTCGCTGAACAGCCCGTATAGTTTTTTGATTATATCTCCTCCTCCACTCACCGTCTATGCAGACGGGACCGAAAATCACACGAAGAATTTTCCTCTCGAAGCAACCAAGGGCAGCTTCATCCGCTTTTGACAAAGTCCATGCCTCCGCGCCATATAGCAGGACTGGGACGATTAAGGTCTTGTAGAGCGTTATCTTGGTTGTTCGAGAGAGGGCTTTGTTTACCAGTTGCTTTCTTAGCCCAAAGAAGCAGCGATTGGCAAGGGTTATTCTTCGTTTGATTTCAGCGCTGGTGTCATTGTCTGAGTTTATAGCGGTGCCTAGGTAGACAAAGTTTTTGACTACCTCAAAGTTATATCTGTCTGCTGTGACGTTCTGACCGAGACATCGGTGTTGGGTGTCCTTTCTCGTTGACAGCATATACTTGGTCTTACCCTCGTTTACCGCTAAACCCATCTTCGCGGCCTCCGTTGCAATACCCACAAAAGCGCCATTGACATCACGCTGCGTTCTTCCGATAATGTCAATATCGTCGGCATATGCGAGTAGTTGGACGGACTTCTGAAAGATTGTTCCTCTGGTGTTGGCGTTCGAGTTTTGAACAATTCGTTCAAGAACGATGTTGAAAAAGTCGCATGACAGCGCGTCGCCTTGTCTGAATCCTTTTTTGACATCAAAGGTCTCGGTTAGGTCTTTACCGACCTTGATGGAGCAGCATGCATTCTCCATCGTCATCCTACACAAACGGACGAGTTTGGTAGGGATGCCAAAACTAGACATTGCTCTGTATAGCTCGTCTCTATAGATGCTATCATACGCGGCCTTAAAGTCGATGAAAAGGTGGTGGGTATCGATTTGTTGCTCCTGGGTTTTCTCCAAAATCTGCCGTAGTGTGAATATTTGGTCGATGGTGGATTTTCCTGTCCTAAAGCCACACTGGTATGGACCGACCAGGTTGTTGACGAATGGCTTTAGGCGTTCACACAGTATGGCAGATAAGATTTTATATGCGATACTTAGGAGACTGATGCCTCTGTAGTTGGCGCAGTTCAAAGGGTCTCCTTTTTTATGGATCGGGCAAACAATGCTGAGGTTCCATTCATCGGGCATGTTTTCTTCCGACCATATTTTACAGATGAGTTGGTGCATGCTCCTTACCAAATCATCGCCTGCGGCTTTAAAAAGCTCGGCGGGTAGGCCGTCAGCTCCCGCAGCCTTGTTGGATTTCAGTTTAGATATGGCAATCCTCACTTAATCCGGGTCGGGTGGACGGAATTGTTGATCTTCGTCGTCCCTTTCATTGGGGTTGAATGGTTCGTTCTGCCTGACAGCGGGATTTGGTTCTTCGTCGCCGTTATACAGTCTGCAGAAATGGTTTTTCCATATCCTCAGCATCGACTGTGACTCTACTACGATGTTCCCTTGATCATCCTTACAGGCTTCGGTTCGGACTTTATAACCTTGACTGGTTAACTTTACCCTTTGGTAAAACTTCCTCACCTCATTCCTGCAGTAATATCCCTCTATTCTATACCAACACAGGATAATGTTTTTAAAATATATAACTTCATCGAAAAATGTAATTTCGATATTCAACATTGTAATTAGTACTATTGAGCCGAAAGTCTCGCAACTTGCGCTCTTTTCTTGCTGTTAACACTTTAATTATATTATATGTTAATAAATTATAATAATAATAATAATACCTTCCAGTTTTTCAATTTTACACCAATTTTAATCCGATTCTCCTATTTTTCATTTTTCACTTTCTTATAAACGAAATTGAATTGTGATGTCAGCTTAAGAATCTTCCAATAATTGAAGGCACAAACCTCAAATTAGCGGAATTGTGAGACAAGAAACTGAACTGGAAACTCAATCGAAAAGAAAGCAGCCTGGCAACCTGTGGACGTAGACAGCGATTTTAAGGACAATCTTGACATACAACAGCGTGGTACGGTTTCAGGCCGGCCTGAAATCCACCAACATCAAGCTGCTTACCAGAATACAGAGACTAGCTTCGGTGGGACTAGCTTTGGTGTTACGGGTGCAATTTCCACTAGCCCGACCACGGGTCTAGAGATACTACTAAAACGACTCCCACTTGTCCTCTACATGCAAGCTAACGCTGCAAAGAGTGCCATTAGAAGCAGTCATTCAAAATGCTGGCTCTCAAAATGCAGTCTACAAATCGAACAGTCCGAAAGTGACTGTATACTTCCTTTCCTCGACTTTGAAATACCCTTCGGCGAGGGAGGAATGGACCACAAAAGAACCCATCAATAATCCGCGCATACAAGTATACACTGATGGATCGACGATGGAAACAGGCACAGGTGCGGGCATTTTCTCCGCGATGTTAAACATGCACTGCTCTATCAGGATTCCTGAGTATGGCAATGTTTTTCAAGTGGAGGTCGCGGCAGTCAAAGAAGCGGCCAGAATGATAACAATGTTGGAAAAGAAAACCATCGGCTGATATTACCGTTCTAATTGACAGTCAAGCGGCCATAAAAGCAATTTCGGCGATAGAAACCAAGTCCAAGCTGGTCGCGAGCTGCCGCGAACTGCTTAAAGTTCAACTCATACCCACTCGATAACTCTATGCTGGCCCAGGACACAGGAACATAGCCGGCAATGAGGCCGCCGATGAACTGGTCAGAAAGGGAGCCATAATCGATCAATCGCAGGCAATCGAATGGTTTCAACCTCCTCTGGCAGATGTCGGGAAGAAGATGGATGATAAAATTCTAGAATTAGCGAGCAAAAGGTGGAGGACTACTCGGCTGCTATAGCCAAATATAAATAGAACTAAAACCGACAAGCCCCTTCAGTGAGACAAAAGCCTACTAAGGACATCTGAAATATCTCTAAACAAAAATGGGATTATCCCATGACCACATACGGCAGACGATCGGATGCGGCGATGTGGAA
This sequence comes from Eristalis pertinax, assembly GCA_907269125.1. Taxonomy (NCBI): domain Eukaryota; kingdom Metazoa; phylum Arthropoda; class Insecta; order Diptera; family Syrphidae; genus Eristalis; species Eristalis pertinax. The sequence continues at coordinate 43,653,714 of OU026145.1, read as the reverse complement.
GAAAGAGGGCACACGCCTCACTATCTCTACTACTGCCCCAGCCTCAGCCAACTAAGATACAGGACCATGGGAGAATTCTTCTTGCAGGACCTGCAAGAACTTAATAACAGCCGATTATCTAACTTTTTCGGGTTCATAAGGATGTCGGACTAGAGGTCTTCACAAACAACGAATACTTCTCGATGAGTACAATTAGGGTACAAGGAGGAACACTTCCCCCTCTGGGCACCACAATGGGTCCACACGGACCTAAGTGAGACATGATTCCGCATATATACCCGCATTCCTGTCCTATCCTATCCTAAGCTTTAGAATCACTTCTGTACAGAGTCAAAAACTGCCCGTGAGAATGAGGTCACAAAACAATAAAACGTAGGTTTTGACACGCTGTCCGGTAAACCTTGATTTGCTTAAGCTACGGCCGAGTTGATTAACGTCAATCTGCGGCAGCCCTGCAAGATTCGCGGTCATAAATGCAAATAAACTGCATGGACTATGTATCGCAGCAATCGGCAACAGCGTTCGTAAAAGAAAAGCGACAGTCAATCTGCCATCAAGTTGGCAGTGATTTTTGTTCTCTTACAGGATTGCAGGTAAAACTAAAGATGGACGTCTCCACGCCTAAATCGTTCCTAAAAACCTCATCCGGAAATGCTCTTTTATTAATTTCAGAAAATTTCTGTTTTTTTTGGAAAATGTCTTGACTTCCAATTCTTTTAGTTTAAAAGCGTTGCCCTTTTCCTTCGTTTTTGTATTATTGTTGCTTTTTTTTAATTATTTTCAAAAGCTAATTATATCAAAAATGGAAGCACTTGTTTGACATTGTACGCAATATTTTGCTTGGCGATTCAATTAAACACTTTTTGTATCGCCTTCTCATGTATGTTGCATTTATGAACACATTTTTGACAGTCCTGACCTGGTGCAAAAATGGGACAGTACCTGTGTTCATAAATGCAGCAGGGCAACAATGAAGTCAATCTAGTACATTAAGGGGCGTTCACATGGACAAACATTCCGGACAGACAGAGATTTGATTGTGTGAACGGAAGAAACGACGCATAGTTGAAAGGCCATGTCGGATGGTTTTCAAATAATTTTGATATTTTGGTGGTTAAACAGACAAATTCGATCGTGTGTCCGACCTGAAAAAAATTGAATTTCTGAAAAATGTTCAAGCTTTAAAGTTGTCCGCGGAAGAATTAAGGTATTGTTAAAAATTGCTGTTTTGGCTGTATACGAACACACCGGCGACGTGGAATATAAAATTATAAAAAATTCTTCGATTTCTTCTTTTTCTAAAATCTTTTCTATAAAATGCACTCCAACGAGTACGTCCACCAAATTTCATTTAAAATTCATTTGAAAAAAGATGTCTGACGACGAGTTTGACCGTGTGAACGCTAACGACATCAGTTAGTCAGACAACCATCCGTGTGAACTCCCCTTTATCGACAGACTGTTAAAGTGTCAGATTGACGGCATTTACAATTTATTTTCTGTTGTCACAAAAGGGAAATTCTTAGTCGAATTAAAATCAGTCAACATCACCCCTTTTCCTTCCGCAAACTCAGTAACATCACAAATAAACGACCACACATTGGTTGGCCGCTAGTGTAATTTCGAAATCAGCGCCCATATCATCCTCATTTGTTGATTTACCTTTATCAGGGCACCTTTACTTTTGATAGGCTAATGATAATGATATTGATAAACTGGTTGGCCAACACACGCGTTTACTGGGTCAACATAGTTCGTGTTCCACGGGCTTAGCGTAGGCTCGAAAGTCAAAGTCGACTCGGCGGAGAGTGAACTTGAAAAACGATTGATCACTTGAGGTAATCGGCGGCTAAAGAACCGACAAAGAAAACCGATGTTTGACATTCAGTTCGAACAGTGAGTAAACACACTTGCGATTGAATTTCGTGTTAACCTTCAGATTCGATAGAATGCTTTTTTTGTGTGTCAAATAATGACAGGTCCTTGAGAAAAGGAGGGAACGTGTAGTTTGATGGCATTGCGAGACAAGGTGTGTATGCGTAATCATCAGACTTACTTAGATCTGTGTTATTTGGTGTCATAAATTCAAATTCAAATCAGACAGGTCAGCTGTCAATCTGTCATCTAATTTGTTTGCAATCATCAAAAATGTGGAGAAATGGAGTCGGCGGAGTGGGTAGCGGTAGGGCTTTTACAACAGCGATCTAGAAGACGGCCAATATTCTAAAATGTGACGAAAGCGAGTGGAAAATGTTGGATCAAAAATTAAAAAGAACTCATCTGGTTATGGTTTCTGCGGTTCACTCGGTACATAAGTTGCGCCACAATGCATCTTTGAATCTAAAGAATTTAGCATAAGCGCGCCCCCAGTAGAAGGTACTCAAGAAAATGGTCGATCTGATGAGCAGTTTGACTGGATGGGAAGGCACGTTCCAAGAATCGGATATTTTAGGAGTCACAAGATTGTTGAAAATTGAGCTTGATCCTCTTACTTACAGACCTCTGAGGCAGACGATCGGAGCTTGAGCTAATGTTGGCATTAGTACTCCTGCAGCAGCTAGACTACACAAAGCGCTAGCGAAAACAGGAGAGATTCAGATGTCTCTAAAGGAACCTGGTGGCAGCTGCACTGAAAGTGAAACAATTTACCAAGACCAGGGGTTATGGACTGTGGGCTGGTTTCAGTCATTCCAATCTCCAGGGGTAGACGTAATTATACCAGCCTAACTCTAAAAAGGTAAAATAAACAAACTACTTCCATACCTGGGATATATACCAAACCAGTGGAGAGGGGAAAAGTTGGTGTTTATTCCAAAGATGGGGAAGAAAGACACAAGCCTACCTAAGTCATACACATCATTTCTTTGTATAGCCCCTCTTCAGTGCTGTCAACATTCGCACAGAGCATGCAGATCCACAGGGACTGCGCTATACCAACTGACAGAAACTATCGAGCCCTTGAAGCGAAAGAAAAAGGTATACATGCGTTCTTGGATATTGAAGGAGCATTTGACAACACATCCCATGACGCGATTATCAAAGCTCTGGACAAGAAGGAAGTAAACCGAACAGTATCGAAATGGATGTATGAACTTCTGTGCACGGGAACAGCTGAGACTCATAACAAGAGAACGTCCCTAAGGAGGAGTCTTATCTCCCCTTATGTGGAGTCTAGTTGTAGACGAACTTCAACAGATACTAACTAACCACGGCATCAAATGTGATCATAGCCAGAGGCAGGATAGAGGAGACCCTATGCGACATCATGTCGGCTGGGCTAAATCTAATCTTTTCACAAGAAAACGTAAAGTCTGTCAGGCACAATACTGGCTCCAGTTAATGAGGTGAAATATCTAGGCGTCATCTTAGACAGCAAACTCATCTGGAAAAGACACATAGAAGAGATCACCAGGAAGGCGACGCGTGCTTTAATGATTTGTTGAAGCTTAGCGGGCAAATCCTGGGGTTGGATGTACATAGCTATTGTTAGAGCAACAATCACATACGGTGCAATAGCATGTACCAAGAGAACCAACCTGATCAGCGCAAGGGAGACATTCAACAAAGTTCCACGAGAACTTGCCCAACTGCCGCCATGGAGGCGCTACTGGAGCGGACTCCACTGCATCTGGTGGTCACAGAATGTGCAAATAAAACAATCACGCGACTGGCAAAAGAAGAGCTAGGAAAGGACAGGTGCATTACATCGAAACAATTCGATGCACTAGTCAAAAACCTACCACTCCCTGCCATTCCGAAGGATGACGTGATTAGGAGTCAAGTTCAGCACCAAAAGGGACTGCAGCAATGAATCCATAGTCCACAAACTGAGAAGCAATACGTAGTAAAATGGTATACGGATGGATCAACAACTGATGAAGGATCAGTGACAGGAGTATTTGGACCCCGGAAAGCTTTAGGAAAGTTTTTCAAAAGAAAACACATACAATTCAGAAAAATGCATGAAATCTCTCTCTTTGAATCGATAGTACGGTCCATATAATTTAATGTTTGAAGATTATTTCATGCAAATGTTGACCTTGACTGCGCCTCAAATGGTCCATCCGCTTAGTCCAATTTTGGCATACTCTTTCCAACATTTCGGCCGGTATCTCACGAATAAATGCTTCAATGTTGTCTGTCAATGCGTCAATTGAAGCGGGCTTGTCTGTATAGACACATAGCTCCACAAAAAATAGTCTAAAGGCGTTAAATCGCACGATCTAGGCGGCCAATTGACCGGTCCCGAACGTGAAATAAAATGTTCCGTCCATTGTTGCGCGTGCTGTGTGGCATGTGGCACCGTCTTGTTGAGACCACATGTCAAGCAAGTCAAGCTCTTGCATTTTGGGCAAAAAAAAAGCTGGATATCATCTCACGGTAGCGCTCACCATTCACAGTTACGTTGCGATTCGCATCATCTTTGAAGAAGTACGGTCCAATGATGTCACCAGCCCATAAACCGCACCAAACTGTGACTTTTTCTGGATGCATTGGTAGCTCTTGCAATGCTCACTCCAAAATCGACAATTCTGCTTATTTACGTACCCATTGAGCCAAAAATGAGCTTCGTCGCTGAACACAATTTTCCGGTAAAAAAGTGGATCTTCGGCCGACTTTCCAAGAGCCCGCATTTCGATAATAAAATTCAATAATTTGCAAGCGTTGCTCGTTTGTAAGACGATTCATGGTTAAATTATAGACCAAACTGAAGATGTTTGACAGTGAAACAAAACACGAAACGTGCGTCAGCTGTTTAAACCAGTGTTGCCAAAAAGATAATAGCTAAAAAATCACCCTTTACTACGAACCCATGGGGTACCAGTATCTTTCAAGCAGAAGTCCATGCCATAGACAGATGCGCTCAGATCAATCTTGACAGGAACTATACCAACTGCGACATGTTTTCTTATTTTTGTTTGGTTTTATGGCGTTTATTCGACGATGGTCAACGAGATGACAACATAGAGGATGGACGAGCAGATCCTGTAGGCGGCGTCGCCGCGGATCTGACTGGCAACGAAGTCCGGGTAGCGCGTCAGATCGGTGTGGATGTACGGCGGTCTGTTGGCCGCTGAGCTGACGTCCAGCTTGAAGGAGGGGACGCCGATTGGCTGGCCATTGACGATAGTCATGCTGCCATCTTGGCACTAGACTCCTAGATCCCTCAGGCGAGGGATTGCCTACAGAAGCTCAAAGAATTGAGCAGGAGGAATAGAGTAAAACTCTGCTGGATGCCTGGCCATACGGGGATAGAAGGCAATGAAATGATCGACGCCCTAGCCAGGAAAACCTTTTATAGGCTCTGAACTATTCTGTGCTGTAGGAGATCACGTCCTCAGAGAAGAATTCGGGGAACTAGAAGGAACCGATTGGAAACCTGGAGCAAGGCTCATGGCATGAAGCAGGCCAAGAAACTCTTTGGTCAGTATAACCGAAAGAGGGTTGAGACATGTATAAAAATGAGCAAAAATAAGCTGCGCATCCTACCAGGCCATGGCAGACTCAGAGAGCAGCTAAGGAAACTAAGCATTTCAGAGGAAGGTCTCAGTCTCAGCAGATTCAGTGGCGAATCTAGACAAATCCCAGAGAATGTACCAATGCAACACAGACACCCAGTGTGACAAGAGATCACTAGAACCTAGAAAACTGGATTAGAGAGAGTACTCTAGAACAAAGCTGGTTCACCGATTGGACAACAGGTGTTCAAAGACATCAATATAAATCTGGAATGATGCATATATGAGGGAACTCGAGTGAGAGCAAGGTAGTAAGGATGCACAATAGATCTTGACGTCACGGTGCAGCATACTCTCAACAGTAATAATAATGTTGCGTTTTTGATGGTCCCGTGCACGTTGCTTCTGGTTATCAAAGCCGTGCAAGCTCTTCAGCTTTGAGCAGAGGAACAATCGCTATCGAAATAACATTCATATGTACCTCCTCTTCCCTGTCATGTGGCACTACAACAGTCGAAGGCCGACCTGGTCTCCAACCAACAAGCTTCCTCCGGTACAGTGATGTCTGCTTAGTCGGTTTCAGTTCCACTCACCGAGTTTGTGAACCTTCTTCTACACTAGTTTGCATCAATTCAGACGCGTGCTGTGTTGTCCCACAGGCTCGGAGCCGAAGCTCTTCAAAGGAGCGTGTACGGTAAGTCGCGGCCATAAAAATTCATTAAAAAGGAACAACAATCTACCTCTCTGCTCCTCTTGAATGCAACTGATGCAATGAGTGTGCAAAAATATGCATACACACAACGTTGTCGATCTGCATGCATTACGTGCAAAAATCGATCTAATTTCGACCTCAATTCGATTCGAAACGCTCTAAATCTCCAATTCTCGCTGCATATGCATATCCAAGTGGAATCACGAACCTTAACTGCTGCTGCAGTCTGTGTGATGAGAGACCGGCAAGTTGTGGTTCGAGCTGGGTGCTGTGGATTGTACAGCGTTCGTAGTCAGTGCCTCTGTTTAACTTGACTTCTTCAGTCACCTTGACATCCCTGTCATCTGAAACGGAGAACTCTCGACATTGGAACGAATCTAGAAAGAGACAAATTGGACGTCCCCATGCTGAAAAAGGCACAATGATGTGCTTCAACAATTCGTTGAGCAGAGCCTGAGAAGTCGGATGAAATTGCAAAAAAAAAAAAGCCGCCTCAAATCGTTCCTCATGCACTTAGTGCGCGGCTAAAACAAAATGTCTGCTGCCACAACCGCCAATTGCCCAGCAACGAGTGCCATAAATCAGAAAACGACGCCAGCATTGACATGTCACGCAACAAGTCGGCCCACACGGACATCATCAAAGCGGTTCACGGTCAATATCAGTCGCAAAAGTTGCGTGTGCCTGGAAATGTCATCGGCAAACGTTGATAAATGATAACCAGAGCAGAGCACGGCTTTTGTAAATCAATTATAAACGAATTAGAGAATCAGTAGAGGCGATTAAAAACCAGTTAACACAAGGATGGCAGGATCTATCGAGGGATGTGGATAAGTCCCAGTGTGTCCACATTACAACCTCCCCCATGAACTTGGCGCTGTGGCCAAGGACCGGTGTTGGCTTTTAAAAAAGGTTGCATTAGAAAACAAAAGGTCTCTTCGAGCGAATGTTCGTCAAATGTATGCCCATTCATGAAAGTGCAGCCCTCTCATCGCAAGACATTTGCCAACTGTCAGGCCCGCAGTACACGAAGTACATCTGGATACATATGTATTCGCACACTCGACGGGGAGTACATGAAAATGCTTTCAGAACACTCATCATACATGTGCATTCCATTCCCTGCCACCACACTCTCTCTCGCTCTTTCACGGACACCACGACCGCACGAGAAAGGGACGCTCGCACACATAGAAGAACAAAAACACACATCCGTCGAAATAAACAAAACAAGTCGCACACACAATATCGAATACCCGAACCGCAGCAGCATTGTGCAAGGCCATTCGACCATATCACCCCATCATCATCCATAATTTAAATCACAATTGAGAGACTTTTGTGTGCGAGGAGCGTACACATGTATGCGGTATGCGGTGTGTGATGTAAGTAAGTAAGTACATACCTTCGGCAAATCCCGGATGTGATTTGCGTCCAAGAGTAGCTCCTCGAGACTGCGAGAGTAGCGAAGAATTTCTTCGGGCACCGTTGGCAGCGAACAATGCCGCTTGTCCACAAACTCCACCTGGCGATTGCAGCCCTTGAATATTGGAATGCACTTAAACATGATCCTGTTGCTGTTGGTCCGCCCGCAGCTATCCTCTTAATTAATGCACTTGTGACTTATGCACTCACGACTGGAGTAGTAACGCGCTCGAAAACAATAATCTTCTGCTTGTCGTATTCGACGAACATTGAAGCAGGAACTCGCGACTCACTCACTCACTCACTCGCCGATTTTACGCGGTCACCACTGAGATAAACCACTATTCCACACTTATTGCACAACGAGACGCTTTTCCTTTCCTTTCTTTGTTGCTCTGCCTGATTTGTGTAGCTTTTCCAATTCGCAACTGATAAATAAAGAACCCAAAATTAACAATTAGAACAGAAACCGGATTACATATGTGGTCTGGTCACTGGTGAGAATTTGACAGCAGTCTGAAGAGTACTTATATCTCGCTCTACGAATTCTAATCCGATTAGAAGTCTGCACGCGTTGGAATGGAACAGATGGATACACACAGCGCTCACGAAGCCCAGCGTACACACCACTGAGGCGACAGCAAGAAAAAAAAAAAAATGTAAAAAAAGAACGAACAAAAATGACAAACACCGAGCGAGCGACAACAAACCGACAAAACTAGTCACTTCTGCTCTTTTCCTTGTTTCTTCGTATTTCTTTTCCTTTTTGTCTCTTCCTCGGGAGATTAGTTCACTCCAGTGACGGGGGTCTGTTCGTCTATCGCCGAGATCGTACACTAGACACTGGAAGGGCTGTTTAGCAATGCAACGAGTATCGAGTATGAAAGCATATTTCGCATACACTAAGTCATTTTACAAGGTGAGCTAACAGGTGCAAAATGAAAAACCAAAATGGACTCTCTTATCCGTGGAATTGATTTTTCTTGTGTGTGGCCTATGTGCCCGCTATGTGGATGGATTTTCTTTGAAGCTGAGCTGGCACTGGGGGTTTGTGTACATTTTTCTCTAGTCGCGGCGCGTACTACCAAGTATCAACCGTTGCTGATGGTGGCGGTGACGGCGGCGGAGGCGGCGGTGGACAACCCGACACGACGACTATGAGTATAGCAGCGACGGCGAACGACAACGACGGACAGTAAGCGACCACGACAGCGACGTACGTACGATGGTGACGATGACACGCCCAAGTCAGATGGAATTTTTTTTCCTTCTTCTTCTTTTTTTCTCTCTTTACACGGCTTTAAGTTTTGCTTGCTTTGATGGATGGATAAGCGGGAGCGGTAAGAATGTGTTTTCTTTTTGTTTTTTGTCTGGTTTTTATGTGGGATATTAGAATATTCTTAGTTTTTTTTTTCTAAGTTGAAGGGGCGCAGCAAACTGAAGGACGAAACGCGCTGAGTTTGAAGGAATGAACCGAAACGCGGCAATGATTTTCTAAATGTACACATACGCTTATATATACTCAAGTATATAAAGAACTACTACATTAAAAAAGAAAACATAAAAAAGCGACGACGGAATTTCAACTTCAACTACGTGCAACTACACGAAACGACACGGTCAACTCAACTGAACGTACAACGGCGACGATTGTGGAATTGGACCGTTTGACATTCAGTTCCAACTTCCACACACAGTGCGGAGTGAGCGAAAGAGAGCGCCCCTTGATCGAAGAGAGTGCGTTCATGCGCGTTGCCCGGTTGTTGTCATTTTTCGAAATGATGCCGTCTCTGTCTGACGGGGTACTTTAGGATGTAAACAATTTGTCAGTGGAATGCAAATTCAATTAATTCGCTCCTTACATAAGTTTATCGACGGATGGATCAATTAATTATCGATCGGCTGCGAAGAGGCGTACGATATTTGTGCAATTTGCGTGAATTGAGGCGAATTTGTGCGGCTTTTGACATCTCAGCGGTTCGTGTCTGAGCTCTGTGGTGATTCAGTGATGCCAAGTCTACATTGAGAACAAAAATTTATAAGTGTTCTAAAATGCATAAAATGCAGTTCAGTTGGGCCCCTTTTACACACTCTAAATTCGTCGCCGATTTTTGCATGAAGTGACCAAGGGAGGTGAAACAGAAGGGATCGCACAAAGGAAATAACACACGCAGTGAAAAACTCGGCGACGTTTTGGTTATCCGTGAGTCTCGCTTAAAACAGTGTAGCGACCATCAGAAATCAAGGCAAAGACTGCCAAAAGTTTAATTGATGTAGAGTTTGCTGCAGAAATAATGTAGTAATGAGATGTTCATGTTCTACCTGCCTTGTCTATTGATTTCATTTAACAGCGTTTTTACAGACAGGGCTTGTGAGCTTTAAGAGCAACAAGGCGGTACTCTGAAGCCATGATAAGTGTGTGAAAATTAAATAGACTGACCTAAACCTGCGTTAGTCAAGGGCTTTACCTCGGTGCATTTGATTTCTGCTTAAAACTATATACCCAGCATCAGAAAACAACACGGTCATCTACTCCCACACAGCATTCATTCTACATAGCGAGAGACTCATCAACAGGTTCCTGTCGACATTCACCACCGATCTCGACAAGACCCAATGAGCGGACGGCCCAAGAACTGGTGATTAAAGGCCCCAACAACGACTGCACACGGGACTCCTGAAGCATCACAAGAGTCCAGATAAAACTAAACAACGAGTCTGTACTGCCAGACAAGGAGATGAAGTACCTAAGAGTTATTTCTCCCAGAAATTAATCCATTGGAAAGAACATCGCCAACCGCGTCTAGAAGGGCAAGATACACAGAATACACAAGAACCCAACATTCTGTAGAAACAGACATCACTGCCATAGGTAGGAAGGTAAGTATATGGTTGCCCTTACGGCCTTGCGGCCGTGGCTCACTTAGACCAACGAGATGGGTCCGTTGTGCCCTTAATAGGTGAATCTTTAAATTTTACAAAGACCACTCTGCGTCATTTGAGAACTTCAGAAGGCTCAACTCTACGCAGCACAGGTCTGCCAGCTCTGCGAAGAAGTGCCTACCCAGGTACTGATTTCTTTTCCTTGCTAGGGCTGGGTATTCGCAGTGTAGATTTTGGATAGATTCTACTTGATCCTCATCTCTGCAGCTCATGCAAAAGTCGTTGTGTTGTACATTCAGACGCGAATGTGCGGTAGGATTTCTATTCAGAGATGGCAGATATGTCAATCTTTTTTCGAATACCTACATTTGGTACGTCTGCTACGTTATTGGGTAGGTAATGTAGTAATGTAGGTAATGTAGTATACGTTGTGCGTGCTATTGTTCTATTACGAGTGGAAGGGACCTACGGTTTTATGCCGACTCCGAACGGCCAAATCTGAGAAGCTCTTTCTAAACAGTTATATTCTTTGAGCATTGTCAGTGACTCGAAAGAGGTGGGGGGCCGTGAAACGTATTTCTTGTCGTACCAGGAATCGAACCTAGACAGTTAGGTCCAAATGCGTAGGAGTCGACGCACGACGCACCCACAACGCCACGGGCCACCACAGTTTTCGTATCAATAAAGCATATTTCGTTTCACTTGACCTTGAATAATGACCACTGCTTAGTTGCTATACACATGACACATAAGCCGCGTCTTGTGAACAATGCCAACAGCGATCTTCGCAAACTCCGACACACCATTCACATGGAATTTTCTGTTTATAAATGACTGCGGGTAGAATTCGTGAATTTTTGGTCGTTAATTTGTGGACCGGGTCTGTCACTCTTCTACGGATAGCGTTCTCGGTTTGACAAGCCTGAGGACAGTGCTTGTGAAAGTGGAGGTATGTTGCCAAGGACCGTTTCCACTAGTTGGAAATTACAGTTGAAGCTCAACGTTTACTGTGTATGTACTCGTATTTGCACACGTAACAAATGTAGGTAGTAAATGAAACAAATCGGGCGTGTAGTTTATTCGACTAACTACGCGTAGTTAATGGAGTAGATTAAGTCATGTAGTCTACTCTGTCATCTGTGCTCCTATGAGCTTTTTTTCGACTAAAACTGATCAGCTTTTTATTCAACGTCGGAAACAGGGCCCTTAGCTATTGCTCCAGTATCGAGACTGTGCCATCTAGTTTTTACTCTATCGAGGGCTTCGTCTTCCAGTTTTCTTCGTGCAGAGCTAAGCGGCGTGATTGCGTAAGGGATGGCATGGGTTTCTCCCAGCTCAGATCCGTTCTTCGCGAGACTGTCCCCTTTTTCGTTTCCATGGATGCCAGTATGTCTTGGTGCCCAACATAGGGTCACCGTGTTGATGTCAAGATGTCCTATAGCTCATACTGCCGCTGGGATGTCAGAGAAAATAGAGATAGTTTTGTTTTAGTTATGTTGCGTTTTATCAGCGCGAGTATATCGCAGCCACTTCTGACTGGAAAACGCTGCAGTGGTCTCTTAGTTTCTGGGATTTTTCAAATTGGTCACAGAAGACTCGTGCGCGGTGTACAGGGCGGATTTCCCTTCTGCGGCTTCTAGTTGCATCACAGACATAAGCTTATCCGGTGTGGTTTCATATTACACCATACAAAAGGGAAAAACTACTACTCTTCGAGCGAAGGTGCCTCAGGACCACCACCAATCTCAACCATCAACAAGACTCCTTCAAATACATAAGAACATCCACTCTTCAACGGCGCCGAGGTTGATAAAATCGACAAGCGCATCTTCCTGCTCACCATCAACTTCAGCAACAATCTCCAGAACATCCCTAATAGCCAAAAAAAAAAAAAATCCAGAAATCAAGTCATGGACTGCCGAGCATTTAGTTAATTCATGTAAAGTTTGTTGATTGCTTCTTAATTATCCAGATGCACATTCAGAATCGGAATCATCCGCTAAACGCTGGAAGGACAAGTTATTTTGCCAAATCCACCATTTAACTTGCGATCAGTAATTCTGAGTGCTCGTCGCCATTAAAAAGACATTTTCGAAAATCAATTATCAATCCAATGCAGGTATTCTTTCCTCTTAAATAGAACCCTAAGAGTTAAAATTGGAAACTCCTTATCAAAGCCAATTTCATGTAGCTTGGGGTTACCGCAAGCCAGTCACCTAGGTCCTCTATTATTTGTTATATTCATCAATGATATTACTTTATCAATCAAACACAGTCAATCTTTGCTATATGCTGATGAAATGAAAATATTCAAAAGTGCTCAGGATGTTAATGATTGTCTTCTGTTACAGTCGGATATTTTTTTTTCCATCACAGAGTACACAAAACACTACGTTCTCTAAGTGTTAACTCTCAGTATCGCTTTACACAGCAGATTTTGCTGCGCGACTAAGGATCATCTACCGATTTTGCATCTCACAGATTACATCAAATAAACAGTATTAATTATAGCCTAGTGCATGGATCAATTTTTTAAACTCCAATCGAGACAAGCTAAAATCAATTTCGTTGCAAAGTTTATTAAAAGTGTTTATACACCTTGTAATAGGTTCATTACAACCATAGTTGGTTCTATGCCTCTTATCATATAGTAAATTTCTCATCCGAAGAGATCTTTGGGGAGCATATATATTCATGAGAAAAAGTAATTCTGGTGAATTTACACGGCAATTAATAATATCGCGGATGAACATGGCTGACGCTGCCTTACGCCTGAAACTTAAGGTTTGCAAGCCTATTATTTTACATCTATCGTCATATTTAGGGAGTTCTTCGAAGGAATACAATTTACGGACAGCATATCTCGTGAAATTTGTTTGTACTCTTTCGAATCTGAGTTCAAATGATGGAAGAATATTCTAAATACGGTCTGACTAACGAACAATAGATGGACTTAAGACTAGTTATATCCCGAAAATCTCTACTATTTCTTTTCAGAAAACCTAACATAGCATTAGACTTCGCAATTGTATAATCATAATGTGATGCAAAATTTAAGTTAGTATCAAAAATTACACCCAGATCTTTAACCTCTTCTAGGCGACTAAGTCTATGATCATTTATGAAATAATCATAGACAATCGGGGATGTAATTCGATATGCCGTAAAGATATTACATTTTCGAATATTCAGCTCTAGTCCATTGTGCTTGCACCATTCCACTAGTGCATGGATATCCAATTGGAAATTATTACAATCAGTTAAACTATTTATAGATAAATACAATTTAAAGTCGTCTGCGAATGTTAGGATTTTACAATATTTGAAAATTTCGTGAACATCGTTTATAAACAATAGAAAGAGTAATGGCCCCATATGGCTACCTTGTTGAACGCCCGATGTAACTTTTATTACTCGAGATCTAAAACTATCGATCATTACCAATTGCTTCCTGTCCTTTAAGTAATTGGAAAACCACTCTAACATTGACGAATGGAATCCCAAAGACTTTAGTTTGTTTAAAAGCAAAGTGTGATGTACTTTATCGAAGGCTTTCGAGAAATCGGTGTAAAGTACATCAACTTGTAATTGATTTTCTAAATTTGTATAAATGTAATTTGAAAATAATGATAAATTAGTTGTACAAGACCTGCCTTGCATAAAGCCATGCTGGTTATTAGAAATAATTTCATATATTAGCAACATCCTGGAGTGGTGCGAAAATAATAAACTTAAGCTTAATTTAAATAAATGCCATTCAATTTCTTTCACGAAACTGGCTTCTCCAATCCAATTTAATTATTCAATTGGAAATTCAAAGACTTGGGTATTATGTTGAACTCCACATTTACATTGCATACTCATATTGGCCATATATTAGCAAAAGCAATCTCAGCAATTTGCTTCATTAAGCGTAATACAAAAGGATTCACTGATCCATTCGCCCTACTAACACTCTAACTCTCTATAATACCTTTGTTCGACCTTTCCTCGAATATGCTGTCGTAGTTTGGAACCCGGCGTTCATAACATTTTCCGATCGTATCGAAAAAGTACAGCTTTTTTAAAAATCATTGGGATTTTTGTCTATCCTATAAAGCAAGGTGCCAACAGCTTGGCTTAAAATCCCTATCAACTAGACGCACCATCTATGATGTTATGTTTGTTAGGGATATACTTTGCAGTCATATAAAATGTTCTTATCTCTTATCCATGATTCAATTTCATGCGCCATCTAGGTCACTCCGCACTTGGAATAATTTAAGTTCCACAATACGGACTATGGCAGAAACGAACCACTAACGAGAATTATTCGTGCTTTCAATGAATATTCACATCATTTAGATTTGTGTCATACTAGGTCGGCCTTTAAAATTACCTTATTCATTTTTTAACAATTTATTAAATTGTGAAACTAAGTTTTATAGCATATAATTAATTATAATAAGAATAATGCGCTTCAAAAAATCTGTTAAAATTCTCACATAGGAAAAACCTAAGGAACATTTAAAAAACTTGTGACAGTTTAAAAACTTTTATATTTTTTTATTCATAAAATATTACTCTTTCATTTACAGTTACTCACTTAACGTTAAATCTTACATAATTTTTTATATATTAAAATAATTAAAAATTCATTGAAAAATAAGTGGACAAAACTAAAGCACATTTCCGAAATTTATGCCTTCAGTCAGCAAATTTTACCGTTTACTTGTAATATGCGTCAAAGTTTACTGTTAATCTTTTCAAAAACATTCTGAACAATGGAAAAAAAAATTATTTGTGTCATCTGCGGCGTTTTAAATCGGAAGCTTAAATTGTGATTAATTGTGAGAAAAAGGTGAGAAAATGGCTCGCAATACGTATTCCGATGAAATAAAAGAAAAAATATTTTCTGATTCTAAAAGCGGTAACATTTATTGCAAAAAAATTTGGAATAAGCCATTCGGTGATTTCGCAAATAATAGCTGGATTTCGTGCTCGGGGAAATGTTCAAAGGCCACTATGTAGTGGTAGACCCCGAAAAACCTCCACTCGGGAGGATAAAAGAATTATAAGGCTTGTTAAAAAGGACACTTTTATATCCTCAGAATGTATACAAAAAGAGCTGGGCCTTGAGATCTCAAGTAGGACGATCCGGCGAAGAGCTCTTTATAGCGGGCTAAAATCATATCGTCCATTTATTTCTCTAAAAAATCGACGCGCCCGAATGGAGTTTGCAAAGGCATACCTTAACTGGACCGCTGCAAAATGGAAAACTGTACTTTTTTCTGACGAATCCAAATTTAATGTAAAGGGATCTGATGGATTTCATACGGTACGGAGGCCGAAAGGCGAATGCCAAAATCCACGATTTACCAAGGGTTACCAAGGGTTACCAAGGGTTACCAAGGGTTACCAAGATTTACCAAGCAGTGAAACACGGTGGTGGTAGTATTATTGTGTGGGGATGTTTTTTCCGGTCATGGAGTCGGGCCAATTCAAAGGATTAGTGGTATAATGGATCGTTTCGTTTACCCGGATCTCCTTCAAAACGTTATGCTTCCTTATACTGAGGAGAATATGCCTTTACGAGGGATCTTCCAACATGACAACGATCCTAAACATACAGCTAAACTTGTGAAGGATTTTCTTAATGAAGCCGAAGTAACTTCAATGAAGTGGCCAGCGCAATCCCCTGATCTCAACCCCATAGAGGATTTATGGGAAATTGTAGATCAAAGGATTAATCGCACGAAAAGCAATAACTTGGACTCACTCCTAAGACAAGCACAAATTACCTGGAAAAACATCCCAATGAATATTATTGACAATCTAATTGCTTCAATACCTTGTCGATGTGCTGCGGTAATCAAAAATAATGGATATGCCACCAAATATTATATTAGTCTAAAAAACTTTTTTTTTTTTATTTGTTTTTAAATTCGAAAATGAGCTTTAGTTTTGTCCACTTATTTTTCAATGAATTTTTAATTATTTTAATATATAAAAAATTATGTAAGATTTAACGTTAAGTAAGTAACTGTAAATGAAAGAGTAATATTTTATGAATAAAAAAATATAAAAGTTTTTAAGCTGTCACAAGTTTTTTAAATGTTCCTTAGTTTTTTCCTATGTGAGAATTTTTTGTGCTATAGTTTTGGCCAACACTGTATGTAGTTTGTAGAATAAATAAATAAATTAATAAATAAATAAATATTCCTCGAATTTGAAAGCATTTTTAAAGAAATTAACTACTTAGCAATCAATGCTCCACAAAGGTCACGATCTCCATAAATGGGAGACGCTTTAAAATGTTGACAATAAAGTAGGTAGAATCAAAATGTGTAGCGTCCTCAGATTCTAATTGACACACCTCTTGCTCATAGCACCTCGACCTTTTACCGAGAGACCTCGTAACATCCTCCATAGACTATACGGTCCCAAAATTGAATCTATCAAACGGCTTTGACACTCTAACGCCCGAAAGAACTGAATGGCAAAAAGTGAAGCTGTGCAGGCATTTAACTGGCCACTGTACAGAGACGGCTCTAAGCTGGGCGGCGGAATCGGAGCGTGTTCTCGGAATTCCTGAGCATTTCGAAAGCTTATAGACTGCCTGAGAATTCCAGTGCAATCCGGGAAGAATGTCATGAAGTCAAAATACAGTCAATTATCTTGCCAAGGCAGAAGGTTGCCATATGCATTGATAGCCAAGCAGCCATGTACAGACCACGCAGCTAGCGACACTTGTTTTTTTATTTGATTTTCGATACAGGGACTCCTTGCATGATCGTTACACCCATCGTTCTTAACCAGTGCAATTCGTTGCTAAACAATTTTTTGGATACTGCCTCCCCACTAGCATCCTGGCATCATTAGAAGGCCAGCTCAAAATCTCCCTTATCTGGGTTCCAGGACACAGTCACGTCCCAGGTTAGTCAGGGATCTGCCCGCCAGTGTTCGCTGGCAGGGCAAGTGTACACTGCCCTCAATGCAAGTAGTCAAGGACAATACCTCTATTCTCTACACACTTCCTTGAAATAGCTAACCTCAGGTGGGCCAGGTTGACAAACTGTGCTACATCAAGTAAAATATGGCCTAAGTAAAGGGTGGTTAAATTTGAAGGGCCGATGTTGAATGTGAACCACACCCAAACGTCAAGTTTTTTTTCTGCATTTCATTTGACATTTCTCAATTTCAGACTAACTCAATTTGAATCATGGAAAGATACACAATCCAGCAAAGCGTTTAAGTTATCCAGGCTTATTATGAAAATGGGCGTTCAAATCAAAATGCATATCGTGCACTTCGTGATTTTTTCGGTCACTTTAATCGTCCAAATGTGCGTACAATCGGCAAAATCGTGCAAAAATTTGAGCAAACCGGGTCTGCAGGAGATGTGAAAACACCAGTGCATGCTCGTACAGCTCGTACCGCAGAAAATATTGCTGCTGTTCGCGATAGTGTGGCTGAAGAGCCGTCCATCTCAACTCGTCGTCGTGCCCAGCAATTGCACCTCTCACGCTCGTCGTTGATGAACATTATGCACAAAGACTTGCATTTACACGCTTACAAGGTGCAATTGACTCAAGAACTAAAGCCTCTTGACCATTTCAAGCGTCGTCAATGGTCAGAATGGTGGCAAGAAATGGCAGCAGTGGATGATCAATTTTCGAAGAAAATCATCTTCAGTGATGAGGCACATTGTCACCTCAGTGGATTCGTCAATAAGCAGAATTGTCGCATTTGGGCGAATGACAATCAAAGAGTGATTGTCGAATAACGAATGCGCCCAAATGCACCCACAAAATGAGGCCGGTTAGGCAGTTACTGTGAATGCTGTTCGCTATCGTGAAATGATAACGAACTTTTTATGGCCCGAATTGGAAGATATGCATGTGGACGATATGTGGTTTCAACAGGACGGTGCCACTTGCCACACAGCTAATGAAACAATGGCTCTTTTGCGCGACAAATTCAATGGCCGTGTTATCTCACGTGGTGGCGATGTCAATTGGCCGCTAAGATCATGTAATTTGAAAGAAAATGTGTACGTCGATAAGCCAGCAACAATTCAAGAGCTAAGGGATGAGATAATTCGGCACATTGACGGCATAGAACCTCAATTATGCTTCAGCGTCATCGAAAATTTGGACCATCGGATGGAGGTGTGCCGCCGAGGTCGCGGCTGTCATTTGGCCGATATTTTGTTCCATACATAATT
Source organism: Eristalis pertinax (assembly GCA_907269125.1). NCBI lineage: Eukaryota > Metazoa > Arthropoda > Insecta > Diptera > Syrphidae > Eristalis > Eristalis pertinax. The sequence continues at coordinate 43,635,029 of OU026145.1, read as the reverse complement.
GAACCATACCAATATTATCATAATAAAAAGAAATGACAATAATTTCCTAAATAATTTGTGTTTTATTCAAAATCAACATCGGCCCTTAAAATTTAACCACCCTTTATAACCGATCTCCTTCGGTGAACTCGACGTGATATCGCCTGGATTGTGGCCGTCTGGACGATAGAAGATCATGCCGCAAAACTATGTATCCCATACAACGCAGTTCCAACTGTTTATTTTGAATTCATTGAATGTCGCTTCGGTGGCACATTCTGCGTGCGGTGAAGTCGCCAACCCCGCATCAAATTTATACACTCTTAATCTTGATTCGCTTTAAATATTCAAAATAATCTATTTTTATCTGCAGGTGGATGTGGGGGATAAATTGCATTCATCTTGATACAATCTGGTTGTGCTGCTACTCTGCTGCTTTTTTTCTGTTGCTCCCTGTGTTCACATCGAAAGACATTAAAGCTACAACAATGAATTATTATTTTTTTCGTTCTCAAGTTTACTTGCGAGTTCACAATCTGGCAGCAAGTTTAAAGTCAGCTGTGAGAGGCGACCTGGGGGATGTTTGATGAATTGAATGTCTACAAGTGCGCTTATTTTGTTGAACAGAACATTGGCCGACAAAGATTGCATTATGTTTGCAATGCTTGTTGACTTTATATTTCTCCAACTGCGATTCTCAGGCGTGAATCGATTCCGTTGACGTTCGTCCATTCCCTGTGCAATCGAATCCAACTCGAATCAATCAGAAGCCAGGAGCGTCTTGGGAATCGGTCTCAGAAGTGGACGTTCGGAATCTGCAGAGGGCCACTTCCTTGTTAGCCATCAACCAGCCAATCAGAGACTGAAGGTCTGTTCGTGGACTCTGCTTCCGATGTTGAATTACAAAATTCAATGACGTGCACGTCATAATATTGTAAAAATGCGCATACCTTAGCTCTGACTAAACCTATAAATTCTGAACGCGCATCTAATAACACGTGATCATGTGCCACGGGTAAACACATAATTAGCGTGAAAGCGTGAAAGCGTGCACGCGTAATTCAAGTGATCAGCATCCTAAATGCTCCAAAGTAGCAATTGGACATTATGAAGTTTTAAGGACTTGAAATCTGGTCAAAACGTATGAATTCACGTGTAATTAATAAAAATAACCTAAATACGGGCTGGAGGGCCATGGTCTAGCTTCTTAGCAGCCAATCGTGTTGTCCGTACTATTGTTCTCTCACGAGTGGGAGGGACCTACCGTATTAAGCCGACTCGACGGCCAAGTTTGAGAAGCTTTTTCTTGGCAGTGATACTCTTTGAGCATTGTCAGCGACTCGAAAGAGGTGGGGCCGTGAAAATTATTTTTGTCGTACTGGGATTCGAACCTAGACGCCGAAGTTCAAGTGCGTAGGAGTCAATGCACAGACCTACAACCGTCACGTGTAATCAGATTCAGACCTTAACACATCTCATTTGCACGAGTCCGGCTCTTGCTAGAGCCAGACAGCGAGGGTTTGGTTGATGAAATTTCTTCAAAGGGTATTAAAGAACTAATGTCGTTCTTTAACTTCAGATTGTGCTTATAGATATCTCAATAATACACTTTACACACAAGACACCAGATCTGTGGCATTAAATCGGCACATAGTGCTATTTAGGTTCTCACCGAACCATCACTTCTGCCTACCTACCTAACATTGAACTTCTGGAGAAAATGGTAGTTCCTCGACAATCGGCAAATGCAAGTTTAACGGCATCCAGACGGACACTGTGTTGGCCATCATGTCATGCATACAGGGATCTGAGGAACGAAAGATTAGCTTCAGAGTTGGGAAGTCATTCCAAGAGCATTGCTCCAAGTGATATCTGGATCTTAAAAATTACTGACATTCACCCCGATTACGACTTGTGTCGAAACGCCTCTGTGATGTCGGTATTACGATTGTCGATAAAGTAGTCGTTTAAAGACTTCTGGCGATGCGCTTATGTGGAACGTATTTTTTCCTGTGACACTTGTCGTGTATCGGCATTCCGAAAGTCGATTTACTACACCAAAACGACGAGTAACACAACAAAAGAAGGCGGTTTGAATTTTGTGATCGACTCTAATGGAAAAACGTGAGTTTTCTTTGCGTTTTAACTGGAATGGTGTAAAATGTATTTAGTGTTAATTATTTATATCTTAAGGATGAACTGATGGAGAAAAACAGCAACAAATTTCAAGAGGTTTTTCTCAAACGGATGCAAACAAAACTGGATGGAAGGAAGTCGCAGCAAATCTTTAATTTATTCACAATTATACAATGCATATCTCTAACTTTGCATTTGGAGTTGGTGGTGAGCTGTGTACTGCTTTTTGTAGCTGTACAGACTTCTGAGTTGTAGGCCCGCATTATCAACGCGGAAAATGACTTCTTGTAGATGGCTGGAGAGTTTCTCCTTTGACTTAACTGTTTTCGACTTCGTATCGGTAACTCGATTTGACATAATTGCTTACCCTGTTCAACTCGGTTTGATCCACCACTACACTAGTCGGAACGCCATTACATCCAGAAATGGGTACGCTTTGGTCATATGTCTTCAAAAATGATGATGACACGACGGTCAAAACCTTGCGCAACACTAGGACTTGGAAGCCAACATTCGACGTGTGACGTCGGTTACATGCCCGAAAGCGTATTCAAACATTAAAGCCATAAAACTATATGTCAAATAACTTCAATTTCATTTTCATTTGTATCAATTGCTTCTGTTTTATTTGAATTTAAAGTTCCCCGCCTCTAAAAAAAAAACATACACATTACGAAGTGGAGCAAGGAACCGCATTTCCTGACGAAGGCTTGCAACACAAGAATCCTTCGTGGTAAGAATGCATATACTCTGAATTCAAATCAATTAAATTGGAGTACCGCAAGGATGTGTTCTGGGGCCCCCTCCTTTAAGAGCTTCATAATTGTGATACACCACTGGACGAGGGACTGGACTAGGCACGTTTTGGTAACAGCTAAAATGGTGGAAGAGTCAAATATGAAATTACCCGACAAATATTTCGTAAATAGGGATTAATGAGGTTTGGTACGTTCGCTTAACAATCGCATCCAGAACGATGGATAGACTACTCATTTTTATAAATTTTATTCAAACGTCATTCGAAAGAAAGAGTACCACGGGATGATGCTCAAGTCAAACCTCAAGCGGATCAAGCTAGAAATGTGTAAGATGACGACGGAAGACCGGGCAATACGAAGTCATTAAGCAAATTCCGGGGAATGTGCAAACAAAGGACGATTCAATGGAAAACAAAATGACAGGGAAAAGTTAAAAACTTAAGATTAGTCGCCACCAGAAATAAGAGAGCAAGGTGATATCCAACTTCGGCCAGAATTACCCCTTGTCGACGAACATGAAAAATGAGAGATTTGGTTCACAAAATCCACGAATCCACCTTCCCCTGATGAAGTAGGGGTTCAGCTGTACCCCCACAGCTCGTACTCATTCGCACACATCGTATAAAAAAAGCTGTCACATGAAATCAAGAGGCAAAAGAGTTAGAAGTTGGATATCTCCTTGCTCTTATGCTAGGCACGAAGCTGCTCTTCAGCAAATGATGCGTACGGCTGAACTATTGTAACGACGTCTATTTTTTGTTCGTTCAAAGTACGCTTGCATTTATTTCTAATTTGACAAATGCAACATCAATCTTCACAAAGTCACAGTTTGCTGTGAACTGGCCGCCTCATCGGTTAAATGAGCCACAAATGACCGGTGTGCCTATTTGCAAGTCCCTTCTGAGCTCTTCAGCACTGAATTCCACTAAGAGGCGCTTAGCAAATTCATTTCCGGCCCCCTAAGACTGTTCATGAAGTTGGCGACGATAATGTGTTTGTTTGTTAGACACCGCGAATCATGTCGCTGGTAAATCAAATGGATTGCATGTTAATCTAATACTTCTTCTGATATTAATTAATTCCCTTTTCTGCAATTCTTGATCGTCGTTCTCTTCACTAATCCAATAAATAACCACAGCAATGTTGTCCATATTTACTTTAAATTCCACGAACACCTCAAAACAACAATTAAAAATGTGTATTCCGGTAGAATTTATGAAAACTGCCCCGTTTAACGAATTGATCTGTCAAATTGGCAGTAAGCTGGAGTTTGGAATGTGTGCGCAACAGAAGTTCGAGTCGATTAAGGTTCGTAGTACCGATGCTTAAACGCCTGTAAAGTGACTCGACTCTCAAAACGCCTTGTGTCGTTCAAGTGACACGACTTTCGTAGTCCGGGTGAATTCCTTCGTAATTCGAAAGGACGAACAATGTCATTAAGTGAAATATATCAGTCTTCCTACACAGGAGCAGATGTTATGGTGAAAGCCACAAGTTTGTTTCAATCACAAGATCTCCGGCTTGAGGCAGAAGTCAACAACTTATCCGTCTGTCCATTTACTAGACGGAACTGATTATAATAGCTTATGTAGCTACAACTGACCCAATCAGTATGTTAGAGGTAAGCACGTTTGTTAAGATAAATAAGCTAGTTTTAAGTATTTTTGTCTTGTAAGGAAATGGAAAAAAAAGGAAAACATGAAAAAAAAGCAAAAGTGGAACTGACGGAATAGGGTTAAAACAAAATGGCTTACTTGCGCGCAAATCGTTGACGTGTTTTTTTCTGTTGGAAAACGAGTTTTCTTCACTTTTGTAGAATGATTGAAGCTAGCCGAGGAATGAATAGCCATTGCGTCCACCGCATCTTCGATAAAACTGCATCTAATGTGGACCCATTAAGAATACATAGGTTTTCTGTAGAAATTGCTCTTATGAATATTTTTTGTTACTACGAAAATGAGTTTAATTTAGCAAACGCTTGCTTTGAGTTTGAATACTTTAAGTGCCTAGATCTGAACATTCTTCAACGCCAGTAGAGTACACAGTACTTTTTGAGAAATTGAGCTCAAGTTTCAGCTGACTTTTGCGTTAGTCCAGAATTTGGTCAGATCTGAGTTCTACCGTAACCTTGATTGTCCTGTTTTACGTATTTTCTAAGCTTTCCGGATATTGCTAAAGCCGGGCCAGATGGCCTTATGTGTTGACTCTTTCTTTCTGTCGAACTCTTTCGATAGCTCCAGATTCGGTATTTGCTGTTTTCTAGTGAATAGCATGATCTTTGTTTTGGCGGTGTTTATGCTTAATCATATACATGATCCACTTAAGGGGTCGCGGGGGTAAAACACCACTCGTCCACCACACCTCCGCCATCGACTCTAACTCATCGGGACGAGGTTTTGGACTTGATCCACCCACCTCGTCCTGAATCTGCCAAGCGTCGTCTACCTGATGGAATAGCATTTCATCGCCCGCCTCGGAAAGCTTGATGATCTGCTTTACGGCACAAAGTCATGGTCAACGAAGACGATGTCACTGGTGACAAACAAGATCGGTGTAGATTATGGTCCTTGGTAACGAATGGAGAACAAAATGTAGCAAAATATGTGCGTTGTCTAGGTCTACAAGCCAGTGGATGATGTAAGGACACCACAGTTGGTGTAGACGACAGAAGATCGTGTACCTCACGTTCCAAGGCGGCAAGTTAACAACATACAGTAGCCGTATTTACTGCAGAAGCTGTGTATATGTCTGTGGCATCGGCAAGAGCGTTCCAAAAGCACCTACGGTTTAAGCAAAATTGACTTGAAGTGGGCCAGAACGATGCAGTACCCATCTCCAGCGGCAGCTGGTTGCTGAAATCCTAAGACAACAAATATGGATATATTGTGGCATTTTCTCAAAGAATAAATGTGAAAAGAGCGAACTATGTTCGTTCCACGTGCCTAAACCATCGAAGCGTAGTCCTTTCCGTTCCCAGCTGTTCAACGTTGAGTACCTCACGTGCTGCCGTGATATAATACTGAATTGTAAACCGCTAACTTGCCTTTGCCACTAAGATCGGCCCTCCTGACTACAGATCTTCGAAGCTGTTTCAAAATTGTCTCAGCTTGGCCAATCCTACAGGAAAAGCATTACTCCTCCAATCAATCGTGAACCCGACCCTGAGACACTTGAACTTCTCGACCTGCTTCAATGGGACTCCACTAACATGGAGAGTACACTGAGCAGACGGCGTCGTTAACCTTCATCTCAGCATCAGCACAAACGGCCACAAACATATCGAGTGCACTGGAGTTCCGTCTGGGAGGATGTGATGATACCTAAGTCATCTGCAAAAACAAGAGGACTTACTCTCAACCCTCCCAATGTGAAACATTCCTCGCCTCGGCTGTGCTGCAATATCCATTAGAATGGAAATGAGAGGTGACAATACACACCCTTGACAAAGTCCTACGTCCACTGTGGAAGGTGTTGATTTAGCACCGTTTACTCGAACACAGCTGCTATAGTTTGTGTATAGAGACTGAATAGCATGGGATTCAGGCCATTCAGTCTCTATACACAAACTCATGCAGTACACTCCAGAGTTGTACCTCGAGGAACTCGGTCGTATACCTTTTCCAAATCTACAAAATAGCTGTTGATCGGCTTGGCATACTTCACGAGTACTATTCTTAGAGTAAAAAGCTGATCGGTTGTACTTCTACCGGAATGAAAGCCGCACTGTTGATCCCCCATCCTTGACTCGACCATAGCTCTAGAATGCGCCTCCAACACCTTAGCGTAGACTTTCCGGAGGAGACTTAAAAGACATACATCCCTGGAAAAGGAGCAATCTCTTTTGTGCCCCTTTTTGAAAAGAGGGACAATCGCGCCAGTTTGCCAATCGGCAGGTGTTTCCCAGGCCACTTTAATGACACGAGGGAGCCGTAAAACACCCTATTTACCCATGGCCTTAAGCATTTCCGGCCGGATTTGCCAACTTTTAGCGATTCAATCGCCAAAATGACTTTCTCCACCATTGGACTATTCTCCGTGGCACTCAAGACTACGCGTCTGCCATCATCAGTGCCCTGTTCGGCATTGAGCAGCTCTGAAAATTGGATTTGACTCCTTCAAGGATGTTCAATTTTCTTCCTCTGAGTCGGCGAATAGCTTGCTAGAACACGCAGTTCTATGCTCGTATTCCAACTTCTCGCCGAACGCCTATCAGGGCTGCTCTTTAGGCCGCTTTTATACACGCTAAATTTGTCTGCAACTTTCCAATCTTGTAGGCAAGGGAGATGAAACGTGCAAGGGGTAGCCCGAGTTGATTGTGCTCGAGAATTGCGACTGATCCTTCGTATTCCCTTTTATCTCTTTTCGTTTTTTCGAATTGCTTTATTCTCGCCTTCTCAGTGTTGGGTATTGGAAGCATGCTATGCATATGTAAGAAAGAGATGACATATGTGTGTGAAGCGGACAAATTGAGCAGGAATTGCAACTGGGTTATTTCTACGCGCAAAAGTGGCTTGCGATCACAAAAGGGAATTGCAGAAAATCGTGAGTAAAAAGTTTCGTGTGTAAAAGCGGCCTATCTTGGTGAACTCCGGACGGTTCGATAGCCAAACAAATCGACGCATGGACTCATCTAGGCAAGACTTGAGTAAAATATTGTGGATGTGCTTACATTCAGAAGAGCAAACGTTGACTTTAATCACTTCATCGTAGCAGCATGACTGAGCTCCACTGTCCAGTGGCAGAAAGCTTCACCACCCAGCAAAGAGGACTCCTGACCACACTCGAGATTGCTGAAGCAATCAGTAAAAAGTTGCGTGTGTAAAAGCGGCCTTAACTGCGTACATCGCGCTTCAGTATACCGGTCACGAGAAGCAGATTCCCCCAAGAAAATCCAGTCTCTGTAGGTCCTCTTCTTCTCTTTGATGGCTTCTTGAACTCCGGGTGTTTGAAACCACGAAGGTCTTTTCTCACCACCAGCCGGCACTCCAAGACGCTTCCCTCCTACAAAGAGCCAACGACAGCTGTTGAAAACGGTTTCCATTCTTCCTCTACATGCGATGCAACAGTTGGAATTCGTTCTACATCCACATTCTGGTACAGCTTGAATTCGCCTTCCTCGCAGACAAGACCATATACCCGACGTAGAACTTTTCTTTCGAAGGCACCAATAATCAGCTCTGCAGTTTTGCTTAGCGTCCAGCTTTCGGCTCCATAGAGCAGGACTGGCAAAATCAGAGTTTTGTAACACATGATTTTGGTCCTTCGAGTCAGCAGTTTTGAGCCCAGTTGTTTTGACAAACCGAAGTAGCACCGGTTGCCAAGGGCGATTCTACGACGCATCTCCACGGTGATGTCGTTTGTGGAGTTCACGTTTGCCCCGAGGTGGACAAACTCCTTCACTACCTCGAGATTGTAGCTGTCGATCGTGAAATTTTGTCCAAGGTGGTGTGTGACGGAACGTTTTTTCGTCGACAGCATATATTTCGTTTTGTCCTCATTGACCTTGAGACCAGTTCGTTTCGCCTGTTCTTCAATCGCCGTAAAAGCCTCCACTACGGCACGATGTCATCTGCGTACCCCAACAGTTGGACCGACTTGTAGAAGATAGTGCCTTCCGTGTTTAGAGTTGCCCTCCGTACTATCCTCTCCAGTACCAGATTGAAGAAGTCACACGACAGCGCATCTCCTTGCCGAAATCCAGTGAAAGTTTCAAACGGCTCAGAAATCCTTGAGCCGAACTGCACGGTGCATCGAGTATGTGTTAGCGTGGTGCGACACAACCGGATCAGTTTTCCCGGGATCCTGAATTCGGTTCGACCATTGCATCGAATCGGCTTTGAAATCGATGGAAAGGTGGTGCGTATCGATTTGAAACTCACTGGTCTTCTCCAGGATTTGTCTTAGTGTGAAGATTTGGTCTATAGTCGATTTGCCGGGCCGGAAGCCGCCTGGGTGCCTTTCCTAAAAGCCCGAAGCCGGGCTTTTGGCTTTTTTTTATAAAAGGCCCGTATTTTTTGTCTATCCCTGGACTGTTCGATGTCCTGGAGCTGGGAGGTTGCGGGAGACCTTTTCTTCAGGCGTAGAAGCTTCTTCTCCTCCCGTCTTCTAGCCCGGTACTCCTCTTGCGCTGCTCTCGTTTTCCGTTGCAACGCTTTTTGGTATGCCTCGTCGGTTGCATGTTTCTTCTGCTCACACACGTACATCGGAGTACTTTTTGAAAAGAATTGGGGTCTCACTCCTCCACGATTCCCTAAAGACGCTCACCGATTTCGTCCAACATTTCAACAAAATTTATATTCCAACGAACACCTATTAATAAACAAAAAACAAAAGGAGAACACCCTGTGGGGGTACACACGTACAAACATGTTGATTCACCCATCTGATGGAAATAAACGTACATTTCCACAATCTTCAATAATAGGCTAGGTCAGTGACATCACTTTTTGGGAATCTAAAATTGGTGCTCAAATCAAAACAGCGAGGGAGATACCCACAGAACTAGTTTCTCTTATCAGCATTTGTCTATGTGACCTATGGAAAGTGTTCCAGCCTCAATGCGTCTAGGTTCCGTCCGAAAGTGATGGCTTTTTTGTCAGATTTCCCGATACTGTCGGTCATGGGCCGAGGACCAAAGGACACATTTATAAGGCTTCTGGAACACAAGTCTCCCTCCTTAACGAAGGCCACGAGGTGCGCGAGGTTGAGGCGGAATAAAACCCCGTGTGAGGGGCGCAATAAAAACCCAGTTTTACTTAAAGTTTGTTTTAAACAAATGCATTTAATGTCTTATTTCTTAGATGAGTTGCAAAGAGCTACACCAATGCCAATGCGGTGGCTCTTCAATGATTGCTTTTTGAATATTCCAGTCGAACAATTGAAGACATTAGAAACTGTTGTACTTGGCAATGTATCCGACGAAATCGTCCTCGTTGTGCATTCCCACGATGGACATGAGCTCGCCCACATTGCCGGGAATGAATACAATCGAACCTCGTTTCACTGGCAGCCCTTCGCCGTCGGCGAACTGAAGTTGACGTTCGCCACGTAGGACGAGCAAGATGGCTCCATACTTCTCCATCTTCAGCTTGTACTCCTTCATGGACTTCGGAATCGAGAGCTTCTCCACGGCGAAGTCTTTCACCGGGGGTGCGAATCGTTCGAGACAGCTGTCCACTTGCTCAGGTCGGAATAGTTTGCTTTCGGCGGGCAGGCCTTCGTAGTTCAACATTCGAATGAGGCAAGAGACATCTTTGTACTTTGGCGTGAGACCTGCACGGACAACGTTATCGGAACAGGCCATGCATTCGATGCAATCGCCATCGAGATAGGCATGAATCTCGTTCGCCCCGAGGAAAATAGCCTCACCCGGTTGCAAGCGAATCAGGTTAAGGAAGAACAGCGACAGAAGGCCGACGTCACGGGGAAAGTCTTCGTTGATCTTGTTGAATGTCTCCAGAAGGCCATTCTCCCGAAGAACTGAAATGGCGTGGTTTTTAAAAGCGATTCAAGCAAAAAGGGGCGCCCACATACTTGACGAGTAGTTCTTTGAAATCTCCTCAATGCAGGCAGCTGTTTTCTCCTCCGGAGACGTCATCAGCAACTCGTAACACGTGCGCAAGCCGTCAGCTCCGGAAGGAATTTTCTCCACATTCTCAGCGCCCAAGAGATTCACTAGTGGAGGTAATTTACTGCACAGTTCGTAGATCTCCTGATACGGACGAAAGCCACAAAGTGCTAGGAACGGAGTGAGTGCTATGGCAAGTTCGGGCTTGTGATTGGGATCCTTGTACACATCTGGACGCTCGGCATGCAACCTTTCCGCTTCTTGCTGCAATCAAAAGGAACAATGAAATAGACGAACTCGTGCAACTAGTTCTCTCGTACTCACCTTGTTGGGATGGACCTGAATACTCAGCGCCTTTCTAATACTCAAGACTTTAAACAGAAACGTCAACTTATCCTGTCCGCCCAGCAACTCGCTTCCATTCGCTGTGAGGAACCGCCCCAGATCCTCTTGCGTGGACTTGATCTTCGACGGTCCACTCGTGTGGTCGCCCATCCATAGTTCCGAGTACGGGGTAGAATCGTCGGGAGTGAAATTCGAAGAATGCAAAGCTGCAAGTTTAGCAACTTCAGATTCTCTACCGAGTTTACCCCAATCGTAGGTTTTAACGTTTCCAACTAATTCCATTGTCTTCAATTGTTGCACCCCTTAGTGTCTGGAATCCACGAATACCCGCCAGGTCATCTACTCAAGGTTAATTGTTGTGTGTGTAAAATGGAATGCTTCCCCTCATTTTTGTTTTTATCTGTTCTTTTTCCTCGGTTTTTCACTGCATGATTAGGGGTAAAATGAAAACTCGAAAGAGAAACAAACAAGAAAAACCAAAACAATGTCATGTCAGCTGTCGCCACTGACAACTGAGTCAAACGTTGGCGATATTTAAGGCGACAACACAATGTGATTTGTAAAATCGAATGCTGGTTTAATATAATTTTATTGGTTTTGAATAAATTGTGTCTTTTGATCTGTGTTTTTGTCCCGTTATGATAAATAATAGCGATAAGAGGATTGTCTTACAAGAAAGAGATAATTCGACTAGGTAAATGAAATTTAGGCTCACTCCTGGGTTAGAAGTTAAGAAATCTGGAATTTTTGTATAACCACTTGAATCCTCTTGTAGCTGATAGAACGTGCCGATCTGATTTAAAAGATGTAGTCTCCCATTCGTTCTGCGTGTCACAAAATAGTTTCTAGGCTGCAATTAGTTGTATAGTAAAATTTGTAGCATAACTTCAGGCGTAATGTAGGATGGGTCCGAAACTTAACATTTGGGGGGATTTCCTCTTGTGCTTTCAATTCATCGCTTCTGTGATTGCATGTGCAGATTGCCAAGGGTTGGTTACAGATGATGAAGACTGTTTGAAGTTGTTTCGAAGGGGAACAAAATATTTAATATTTTCCCGTGCAATATTGTGCTATTATGAAGACTTGTGATTCTTGAATGGTCTGAGCGCGATCAAGGGATTCCTTCCACCCATTATCAAACTTCTGCGTCCGACAAAAGTGCCAAATTATATCGTATCAGTGTAGCACAGGTCAAGGAAGGCCACAATGGATCAGATCTTCGCAGATTCTGGAAAAAAGACCCAAGAAATGCAGATGGACACTCAGTAAACATTCGTGGATTTTGAGCTACGTGACAACATCCTGGCTGATTTTGACATTCCTGCAAAATTCGCCCAGGTTGTACAGAATGACCATCAGCGTCGGTAACCAACTCACCGAGACTTTGAATAGATATCAAAAAAGGTTTTGAGACAAGGCGACGCGTTAAAACGAAGTGCGCAATGTTCCAGAAGTTGGTTCAGATGTTAGCATACGCGTATGGCATTAGCGTTATTCGCCGAACGCAATGAGCCTTTGATATCGTTGAAACGAAAACGAGAGATTGAAGAAAAGTATTCATGCAAAGGGATAGGTCTCCTAAGCATAAGATCTTCTCTGCCGTTTTGTGTGAGTGCCTGAAACCAATCGTGAATCATCTGATAGGTCAAGGGGGTTAAAGTTGTTTGACAACAGCCAACTTGATTCCAGGGTGAAGGTAATCTGCTACATGCTCCTCATCCGCCGAATTATGGCCTACGGTTATCCACTGCGGTTCCACGTGAGTGAAAAAGATGAGGTTGTTCGAGAGACAGAGCCTTCGGGACTGTCTCCGGTTGTATCGCACATCCCAGTCTGAGCACAGAACGTGCTATCTCAACTAGGTCTTGAACAACGACGCAAACTTGAACAGGATAGATAATTTGATTATTAAGCTGATCAGAAGGCATATGGCATGAGTTTTGACTTCCTCCAACAGCCTGATCTTTGGCACTTACAACCCCAATGTTATGTACCACAAGAGAGTGTGCCTTTCCGGCTTTATTCTCCCTGAAGTGTTTCTCTATCTCGACGCAATTGGCCTAATACAGGATCCGCAAGGATGTCCTGTCATCTTCCGTGTCATACACCGAACGAATCCAATACGAACGGGATGTCGCTAGCAATCACGAGGATCTCCTCCGGTTCAGGAGAGCGATCTCTGTTCGAGACAGGAGAAAATCTGCCAAGGGACGGCGCTTATATTGGTGGTTACACCGAAACCAGTCTCTGCCGCCGCTGGCTTTTGTACACGAAATTAGCTTGTTTTTAAAAAGGAAAACAGTTATAAAACAAGAAACCAAAAGTAAGGTAGGGTGACTACATGACTGATATATGGAAGTCATGCTCACTTAGACCATCCGGTCCATTGTGCTCTCACGCTCGGCTTTGTGTCCAAAAGCTATTTACCCTTTGACCTTGTATTTCTTCCCTCTTAGGATTTTGTATTCCTCTTGGGATTTGTTGGCCATGTGTGATTTCTTCTGACCTCTTTTATAGCCATTTAGATGCTTTAACGAACTTCCCAGAGAATTTCGCTACCTAACAAAAAATTAAATTAAAAAAAAAAACGTAAAGAAAGCTGCCTTGTTCCCAGAATCTAATCTACTTGTTTTTTTTGTAACGACAATTTTCTTTCTCTTTTTATTGTAAAGGGTGGTTCAATTTTAATGGCCGATGTTGATTTTGAATAAAACACAAATTATTTAGGAAATTATTGTCATTTCTTTTTATTATGATAATATTGGTATGGTTCAATTATGTATGGAACAAAATATCGGCCAAATGGCCTCCGCGACCTCGGCGGCACACCTCCATCCGATGGTCCAAATTTTCGATGACGCTGAAGCATAATTGAGGTTCTATGCCGTTAATGTGCCGAATTATCTCATCCTTTAGCTCTTGAATTGTTGCTGGCTTATCGACGTACACCTTTTCTTTCAAACGGTGTCAAATCACATGATCTTGGCGGCCAATTGACATCGCCACCACGTGAGATAACACGGCCATTGAATTTGTCACGCCAAGAGACGTTTTCGTTAGCTGTGTGGCAAGTGGCACCGTCCTGTCGAAACCACATATCGTCCACATTCATATCTTCCAATTCGGGCCATAAAAAGTTCGTTATCATTTCACGATAGCGAACAGCATTCACAGTAACTGCCTGACCGGCCTCATTTTGGAAAAAATACGGCCCGATGATGCCGCCAGCCCATAAACCGCACCAAACAGTCACTCTTTGTGGGTGCATTCGTTATTCGACAATCACTCTTGGATTATCATTCGCCCAAATGCGGCAATTCTGCTTATTGACGAATCCACTGAGGTGACAATGTGCCTCATCACTGAAGATGATTTTCTTCGAAAATTGATCATCCACTGTTGCCATTTCTTGCCACCATTCTGACCCTTGACGACGCTTGAAATGGTCAAGAGGCTTTAGTTCTTGAGTCAATTGCACCTTGTAAGCGTGTAAAAGCAAGTCTTTATGCATAATGTTCATCAACGACGAGCGTGAGAGGTGCAATTGTTCGGCACGACGACTAGTTGAGGTGGACGGTTCTTCAGCCACACCATCGCGAACAGCAGCAATATTTTCTGCAGTACGAGCTGTACAAGCGTGCACTGGTGTTTTCACATCTCCTACAGACCCGGTCTGCTCCCGATTGTACGCACATTTGGACGATTAAATTGACCGAAAAAATCACGAAGTGCACTATATACATTTTGATTTGAACACCCATTTTCATAATAAGCCTGAATATCTTAAACGCTTTGCTGGATTGTGTATATTTCCATGGTTCCATGGTGAGTTAGTCTGAAATTGAGAAATGTCAAATGAAATGCATTCAACATCGGCCCTTAAAATGTTACCACCCTTTATAATTGTATCACGTATGACCGAAACATACTGTATATAATTGCAACCAGTCTTCTGCAGAAAAGCCCTTCCGGCTTTGCAGATAACAAAACTATGTTAACAAAGGAAATGAGGAATAAAAAATGAATTGAATCGAAAATCAATGATGATCACTCCACAACCAGCTGGCTGCAGTCGCTAAGATGTCTTGTCTCCTGTAGACTACATAGGATTAAGTTGAAGAAATCCTACGACAACTCGTTATCTCACTGAAATCCGGTGCGGCACAAGGAAGTAGAAGGTCCAAACTTGAATCTAAATCAAACCGACCTTCCAATCCTCTGGCATCGTCTGGCAAAGCTGTGAATGAAGCCCCGTTGAAAGAGCTGACCATGTAGGCAAGAGCATCAGTAACAAGAAAATCGTAAGGAGTAGAATATTTGCGTGTATATTTCATTGGTCAAGTCGCATTCTTTAGTATACAAAATTCGATCTAAGTTAATGCACTTATATGATAAATCTACGGCTTTAAATAGGAACTATACAGTCTCGTATCACTTGCGGACTAGTCTAAGCGTTAACACTCACTTAAGCCTAAGAGTATGAATGCGTATGAAGAACAAACAAAAACAAGGAATGTGTGCGCAAAAAAAAAAAAAAAAACTGAAGCTAAAAGGCGGGGATCCGCACAAGTCATAAATATTTATGCATCCATAAAATCGTGGTTTACTCGAAAGTGTTAAGGAATGGTGCAATCGATCCGATGTCTTCGCAGTCGGGAATGGCTTTGCCCTTGAATTTGAGGCATGACTCAGCGCAGGTCTGGCCTTGGAAGTAGTCGCCGAACATCTTCTTGCATTGGGCACAGTTGTTGAGGCACACCTGAATGTAATCTAATCCGGACATGGCATCTGTTGGCGAATGAGATCGAGGAGAAATTGCGATTAGTTTTGTGTTGAGTGACGGCACAGTGAGTCAAGTGGATGGAATAGTTACCAAAGCGCTTTCCATAGCCAATGACTGGGCTGCCGCTGGTGGCTGTGATGATGCATGCTGCAGCAACGATGACAACGATGGCGAAGGTGATGGTCTTTGATGCGAACATTGTTGGGGCTGAAAATGAGACGGATCTTAAGTAACGATGTGTGATGGTTGATTAATCGGAAATGTGATGAGTTAGTGTCCTACAATTGAAATGTGCTCTCTGACTTGGCTTGTAGTTTGATGGCCAAGAGAGATCGTGATTTCTTCGGGTTTAAGGATGTCCGGCTGACGTAAGACTCATTATACACGAATACGAAACATTCTGAACATCAAATGGCACAGAAAGGTTACTCTAGCGTGTTGGAGAACTTTCGCTACTACCTGCATCTAGCCACTGCAAAATGATTCGATTTAGAAAAGAATTGGAAACTAGTTTGGTTCGTGGCGTTGGTAGTAAGGTTGCAGTGGCGTTGGAGAGACGTCTTTAGACTAGGGAGCGCCCACGTGGATCTCCAAAAAGTTTATCTACATAGAGCTCGATCTTTGTGTAAAGGGAATGTCTGTTCCAATAGGCATGCAACGGAAGTCGCAGAAGTTGTTGAAAAGTAGGCGCTTTTGAAAGCAACAATGTAGCGAGCGTGTCCTTCTCCCCGTTCTCGAAACAACTTCTTCATTTCACATTTATAGCACTTTGATATGCAATCCTTTTGGACAGACTCTTACAATGACATCTGCAATGGTTCCCTTTTTGTGTCAAGCCATGCCAATGCCAGCGACCCAACTTTGGTTTTGAATTGCACGTTTTCTAAGTGCCGTGGCTATTGCAGACAATACATATATCCTTGCGACTGCTGCTGGGTGCGGCATTAACATCATTGCATCCCCTCAACGTGCCATAGAAGCGTCACTCAAGGCAATTGAAGAATTGGGATGTAGACTTCTTCTGCATGACGCCACAGTCCGAGGTGTGCCTGTCCAACAAAATAGCCTATCCAACAAATGAATCGAATTCTGCTAGTTCTAGTGTTGCCAACAGGAAAAAAAAAAAACAAAGACAACAAATGACAGCTGACAGATCAGGGCAAAGTGATTGATTACAGGGATGTAGGCTAGTCACTCTCCATTCGTGAGCACGTACGAGTTTTTGTCGCCTCAAAATCGGATCATCAACTGACAGCTACTCAGAAATGTTCTGAAAAACAAAAATCAGCGCTATTCTCATTTGAACTCGTGGCTTGAGGTGCAAAAAAAAATACCAGTTTCCATGCATTTGCATTCACTTTATGATGAAACGACACGTAGCTTGCGAGTGGTATTAATGCTGTCAAAATACGCAACAAATGGAACGACATGGAATGAAACAGCGTGGTTCAATCAAACGATTTCGCCAATCCCTTGAATGCCTGTCTCCAATTAAAGGGAGTCATAGGCTCGGGGATACATGCTAATCAACTATGAACGACCGTTAACATATGTGGAACGATGGAACTGGCACACTAGATGGTCAGATTACGATTTCCGTAAGGCAAAGTACACAATCTCAGATGACTGTACAGTGAACTGTTACGCATTGTCACGAAACACTCACCATAGTTAAGCAAATCAAAGCCAGCAGTCGAATTTGGCAACTGTGGTATTTCCCGAACTAAAAAGACACATTCGCCGAACGCATCCGAATATTATTGTTGGCACAAGTCGTGTGTTTGGCTGCGTATACTATTCTCGTCCTTGGCTCTTTCTACGATCGATAATATTTCACTTTAAATTCACTTTGAATTTTGAAGGATTTCCTTGGTTTTTTTTTATACAGTTTGACATTTGTGTCAAAATGAATCGAATGCACATCATACGAGTAGTGGAATAGAGATCTTTATTCTAAACGATTCCCTATGCGGGAGAAATAGGAGAGTAGTATGCGACTTTCGTATTTTGGTGAATGTCTCATGGGATATGTTCGTAAACTACGTTCCATTGTCAGTGACATGTGTGATAAGTCAGTGACAAACCGCACTTTGGAGCTCCCTCTGTGTTATTCGGGATAAGACAGGACTAAAACGCCACATCAACAAATCACTTTACGATGTGTGCAACATCAAACTACGTCTGCTTACAAATTTCGCCACAGTCATTATGCTTAAACATGTCACTGAAGGTGAACATCTGAGTTTAAATTCAAATTCAAACGGTATCGTTAACAGCATTCTAATGATACGGAGCACGCGTTCTATTTAAGCAACAGCTTCATAATGACATACAAAAGCTGTTCGACAACCGTCGTTGAACAAGCCCCAACTGTCACTCGTAATTTTAAAAACTCCACCTCAGCCTCCGAACTTACATTCACACTTTCTCAGTTTTATTCAATTTAATATCGAGTATTTTTGCGTTAATTAAATTCACAATCGACACAAGTAAAGCGGGCACACAAATTTCGAACCGAGAATCGTAGAAATTTTGGAATCGAACAGCACTAGAAATGCCCAACTGCTTGGATCGCTCGAATGACTGATAATATATCGGCACAAGATGTTGCTGCGAAACTTTATAACAAATATCTACCGGCAGTTCGGCCGGGGCCGCGTCATAAGCATGTGTCCAATGCGGACCGTTCCCAGCACCGACCCAGCATCAGTTAAACAAGACACCATCGCGCAGGCGTATGTGTCAGCGGAGCGTGACAAACTTGTTTTCCGCCCCATCATAGTGGGCAAGCGCGCAAAAACCGATCTCGCCATTGATCTTCGATCGATTAAAACAACCAAAAGAAAAGAAATAAAAATAAAATCCAAGAAATATTTTAATTATGCCACACTAAGACCTGTCACACGACGACAAACTGTTAACAACAAAGAATCCAGTTTGTAGGCAATTCTTTTGTGTTATTATGTCGCACAGACCGAAAGGCGGCAGTGGTGCGGCGGTGGATTCACAGAACATTTGGTGGCCGGCGCGGCGTTGATTTTGAGTCGGAAGAGCACACAACTGCATGCCAGCGCCATGCCACTTAAGAGTCTATTAGCGTACGCAAAAGATTCCTAGATTGCGTGCGTTGATGTGCCTTTTGTCTACAAGACCAGACGACGAAGATAAAACACACACACACACACACCAGCAGGAACCAGTATTCGCAAAGCAATTGTGATTCTGAATCAGCACTTTGTCAGCAAGAATGGTATTCTAGATTGAATTTAACGTTTAAATCGCGGAAGTCTTTTCAGCGTTACTTACGCTCGAAAGCTGAAAGATTATTCATTTATTCAGAATCTGAATGGCTGACGGGTGGGCGGTGCGGTAAGAGAACGAGTATCTCTTCCTTCTTGCAGGCGACGTGATTCCCCTGCTGTGGGATTTTTTTCCACACACTCAGTACCTCGGGGACGAGCCCCCCAGGTGGGTGAACTGTGTCCACTTCTCGATAAAGTTGGATGAACTGAGGGACTTGGCTTGAAGGAGTGAGGAATCAGACCCGAAGGGATTCGAAGTTTTCCAATTGGAGTGGATTGCTAACCTTCATCACGGCGCTTCCATGAGTGCTCCCATGAATGCTTGCATCCCATGAGCCCGCTGCTTGTCATCGCTTGTCGATAGCTAGTAAAATAACTCAGACATCATTATCGTTTCAGTCTAATCAAAGCCCCATACAGGGGATCATAATTGCTAATTTAATCGTTGCATAAATTTACGCTTGGCGTTAGTCTGGGAAAGACTATTTGTCAGCATCTGTCACAAGTGGGTACTTCACACGCGTGCCATGAATATCTGTAGCAATCGAGTTCTGTAACATTACTCATCGCGATTAGCTGCGAGTGTGGGGTATTTGCACTTTTCCAGCGATTGGCGCCACTCTTCTGCTCAGAGTGGTAAACAGGAACACTTTCGTTTGAGGCTAACTAGTGAGTTGTGCGCTTGATTTGTATTTTCACGCCTTGGAGCAATGCTTTTTCAAGAATCTGGGTTTTAGGTTAATTGGGGATATAAACTTGACTTGACAATTCTAAGAATGCTTTTTGCTAAAGGATGACCGATTACCACGGAGTGAACACAGTGATCGGCGATTGCCATCATCCGTCAAGAAGTGTCTGCCCAAGTGGTGCATTAAAGCCTCCAACTCATGATTGTCTGGCTGAAACTATTGACGCTGCTGGTGGGAGGTGGGAGACTGACAATTCAGGTGTTCCCCTTTCGAGACGAATTGGGACTAAGCAGAGCACGAATTGGGACTAAGCAGAACTACTTTCCAACTCAAACGATCTGCGCCTTCATGACTATAAGCACAAGTTGAACCAAGAATTAGGAGCCAGCATTACCTTGGGGTTCAGCTCTATTCGTTTGGTTACGTAAAGAAGGACACGATGCCATAACCACACAACAAAAGTAGTCGAAGATCGTTTCCAATAACAAGCTGTCAGTGTCAGGATGCTGTCAGTTCTAGTTAGGATGCTGTCAGGCGTGGTTGTGCCATTTTGTTGTCGAAACTGATGATGGTGCGACCATGAAACAGTCTCGATTAACTTTATGTTTGTCAGATATTGGTGATACGAAAGCGCGCAACATTTATTTGCCGCCGGATGGACCCGCATTCCACACATCTGGTGAAATATTTGTGAAAATTGCGCGAAAAATTGGCAAATAGTGACATTAATTGACATCTAATGACAAACTGTGTGACAATACATGAGTCGACTCGTTCATTTGAGGCATATTTTGGGCTAATGCTTGCATATTGAAGCTGTTATTTGGAATATGGCGGTGAACAATTGATGAAGACTTGCTAAAGGGTGTCTTTTGGCAACATTATTTCCTGTGACACTTGATTTGACAGTTCTCGACAGATTTGTGAGTAGTTAGGTTGGTGATCGGCCACAAATGTTACCGTCAGACATGATTACTAATTTTTCCGTCCAATATTTGTCTGCATTACATCCAAGAATAGACACCATTTGGTGTGCTCTACGAGCCGCTGGAATCATTCGTCCAAATGTCTTCAAAAATGATGATGGTCAAAACGTTACAGTCAACGACCGGTACAAGGACATGATACCCAACTTTTTCATATAGCACTTGTACTTGGAAGTCAACACTCGACGCGTGATTGCCGAAATACAGTCTGTTGTACTCCGAAGTGCGAAGAGTGTGTGAAAGATGGACTTACAGTTTAGACTCGAAATCGTATTCAATCATAATGATCTGTCAAATAAATTTAATTTCATAGATTTTTAAATCATTTGTCTGTGTTTTGTTTCAATTCATAGTCCTCCGCCTCCGAGGAAAGCACCCTTTTGCTTGTAGGCAGTGACAGTTGACAGGCATTTAGCTCACATGGACTTCGAAGAGTTGCCAACAGTTCAGAGAGCTCTTGCGTTGATTAAAATTGATGCCATTTGTTAGATGACACTCTCATTTTCGTTAAACAAATGCTTCTAAATACATATTCAAAGAAGTAAAAGTGAAAGATCTCCATTCTGATCTATTGATCTACTCGCTTTAGTATGGAAACGATAACCACTCTGATCGTTCGAAAAGCTGATGAAATCCTCAAGAACTGAGTAAGACATTCTCTGTGTCTAATTCCGTCAAACTGTCTCGAAGTATTTAGCCAAATTTGAGCAGCAGAAGAAGCTTAATGCGACATGTTCTAACGACTTGGACGCGAAAAACATACGAGTAGTTAGTAAACAAGGGTCGCCTCTACTAAATTTGGTTTGGAATTCAGTCTATTTTTGAAACGGCTTCCGAATGACATAAAACTTCAGCTTTTCCACTTAATTCAGCTATGGCGGGTACATATTTTAGGATTCAATGATACGAGCAGCTACGTAAAGCAAGAGATTGCACTTTCTGCAGAAAACTAATAAAATGAGAAATCATTAGAAAACAAGAAACAGCCAACTTCTAAAGCCTGAAACACAATAGAGCGTTGCTTCTAGCGTTGTCTTTCAACACAAGCAATTGATATGCTATTCACAAAATACTGCTTCGTGGTTTTTGAAGCGAAATGAGAGGAATGCCATAAAACGCCGAACGCGATCCACAAATTCACGACCAAAAAATTCGCAATGAAGTGTCAGTTTTCATAAATCCTACTCGCAGTTGTCTGCGAATGAGAAAACTCCAATGAATGAAGTGTCAATGACTGGCGAAGTTCGTAATTCGTAGTGAGCTCACATGAATGGCCCTTAAGTAGTCGCTCTCTAGCAGTTTCTCGTAAGGAATTGACGACATGTTCGAAACAAAATCAGTGCGAGATCCGCTTTCTGTTGACAGTTCTCTTACAAATTGAGAGATCTTTGTGTCATCTGACATCTGAGAATAAGCGAAAAAAAAATGATTTGAAGTCTTCAAATAAATCAGCACCAAAAATTAGAAAAAAAAAACAGCTGATAAATTGAGCTGTCATTTCGAAGCTTGTCTGAAGTTCCACACGCGTAATGGGAAAAATGGTAGCAACAACGCCCTATTGTGTTGCTCGATTAACTCTCTTCTCCCTTGACATTGATTGAACATCATTTATGTACATCGAGTGCTGATTTAAGGATCCGGCCCATAGACTCCGTTGCGTGCGTTGCGTTCTGTCAAATTGATAACTCATAAGCCATAACGAGAGGGAGAGAGAGAGATAGCAAATGCGTCACACAGATGGCACGACGGTTGAAATTGGTCAACTTTTAACTTTTGTTGGGTTTGACAAGTGTTTTGTGAGATTTAAACCCCGGAACCTTTATTGTTCACACAAGTGTGCGTAAAAATGAAACAATGTCCGACGGTACGTCATTAACTGTCAAAAAATTGAATAATCGTCAAAAAATGAGTGATTATCTGTGAAATTCATCAGCTGCGAAGTCGGAGGACTAGAGAGATGCTTGATTTACGGAAATGCTGGCGAGTTGTAGAAATCGTAAAGAGCTTGAAATGAATTTACTTTTTCAGCAAATATTGCCAGGAAGTTGGATCAAACTTGTTAACACTGATTTTTGAATAAGAATACTGCTGCCTTTCGTCTGGAATGCGAGTGACGGCATCTTATTTTGTATGAATCTTCAGAAATTGTGGGAGTTTGATTAAGAAGTTTTGATGAACACTACTTCAGACCTGACATCCTCTGCCTAGGTAGGTAGGTAGTGTATTCCTACTTCACTGAGCGGAGGAATTGTCGCTAAAAGACGTTGACCTTCTTCTCATTCTGACATGAAGACGATGAGTCTGTGGCAAGAACTTTGAATATTTGACGTGCGGGGCATTAGTTTAGACTCGAACGTGAGTTGCATATGATAAGAGTTGTAAGTTGTTACCAAAAATAAGAGAACAAGCAGATATCCAACTTCGGAAACACCACGATCATCAAAATGAAAGATTTCTGGATTTCCCTTGTATTTCACGCATACCTTACAAAATCCACGGATCCACTTCCCCTGTTGGAGAAGGCTTTTAGACTTTCAGCTGTTCACAACGGCTCACACGTATTTACAGACAAATCGTATACGAAACGCTGTCAGATGAAATGAAGCGGCAAGGGAGCTTATTTCTGGTTGTGGCTGAGGGCGCTTTAATCTTGCAGCCTTCTTTTGGTCGTGAAGGAGTACCATCGACTATTGATTGACAGAAGATTCACATGGCTGACAGGGAATGTGTTGTAGATTGCCATAAAAAGGCACAAACGTCTCCTGTGACATGGGAGTCAATAAATGGAATAAATATCGCTCCTCTCAATCACTCTTCACAGCCTTCGTAGTTACAATGTTCCAAGCAATTCAATGTCATCTTGAGTGATGAAAAAAATGTCGAACGTACTGCCCATCCACTGCTGGCAACCGAGCTGTGCTTGATTCGCTCAGAATGCAGCTCTCGAAAAAGACTTGCAGACAAGTCCGTGAAAACCACTAATCTACCAATGGCTTCCAGAATCCACTCGAAAATCGAATGAAAATGAATACAGAATGAATACCAAAACAGCCACCGACACAGACACACACAACAGAACATTCTGTATCGCAGACAAATTGAATTTCGGCTTGTGCTGCAATAAATACAATTGGCTGAGTTATTTTTATGTGATTCTGCGCGTTGCTAGCTACGGACATGATCTTGGCACTGTGCACGGTGCCCTGAATACAAACTACTTCATTCACAAAATCACGTTTCGGTAGTCACCGAAAATGTCTGTTGTTTGAATCATAACAAAGCGGTACCTTCAAATGGCGATACCGATTCGACACGCCGGCATGGGCTAAAAATAGAATATTAGACCCGGTTCGGGCCGGAAATTGCAGAGAAGAAATTAGCTTACAAAACACATTCTCAGTGCAGTGGCTACGACGCAATAAAAAGAGTGTTAAATGATACGATCCATGTCGGAGACTAGTGGGTTTAAATAGTTGAATTTTTGACAGCGGGTGGCGCAGTCCGCGTGGGACGCGGATCTGGGCTCTTCTGTGAAACACTTGTCTTGTGCGGACTGTTGTTGAATCGCTCACAAGAGCAGAGGATGTAGAGTTTTATGCTGATCTGGCACGGGGGAGATTGAAAGGACTTTCTGTAGAGAATCAAGGCATGGCGCACGAAAGACAGCCTGGTCTTGATGGCTGGAAGCAGCGTACCGTAAGGAAGTACTCCGTAAGACATCCGACCGCTAATGATAGATGGCAGCTCAGGTCATCCACGGGCCTCAGGCCTGATAAGCCTGTAAGCTTCTTAACTGTTATGCTCGCTGTATAATGCCGTGTAGGGTGGTGGAAGTTGTTGTGCGTGGAATCGAACCACGATATGAATCAACGCAAGTATCCTCTAAACCAGCAGAAGCGTAGAGTGTGGACTCATTCTCTACACAAAGAGAAGGGTCGAGTGTAAACTCCGGGCTTTACTAGTTGTGCATGCTGAGAGCAGTCAACCATACTGACCAAAGAATGGCCACTGTTCTCACTTTAGTTGCGACAAATGGAGAATCGATAAACTGTCGAGTGGGAGCACTGATAAATCGGATTCAAAGGGGATTCCAATAAAAAAGTTGACTTCAAGAGATCCCGAAGAAATGAAACGTCTCTAGGGACATAGGAGACGTCGCTTCATAAGATCATTCCCGTGAATCAGTCAGACTTGAAGACAGTCTGAAGAAATGAACTGATTTGAAGGCAATCTGATCGGATTTTTGCGAAACGGATGGAATTATGCAATCGATTCTTGATTAGATCTAAAGACAGACCTAAACACTCTCCTAACAGCACCAAAAAAATCAAAACAATTGACCAGAAACACCGAACTTTTGTTCACACAAAGAAACCGAAAAACACACTTTTTCTTAAAACTCCTTCACTGCACAACCGCACAACTTACCGAATTGGTTGGATGGTTGTTTTCAAAGTAGATAATACTGCACAGATTAAACTGAAGAGGACAACTGATACCACTTGGACGGACGCAATCCTTTTTATACCAAAAAAATGTCCTAAGACTTCGAATGGCAGAGAGATAGAGATTTCACTTGGTTCCTGATCCAATAAGGAAGTACACCGCAAGACATCCGCCACACAAATTGAAATGCCTAATTGCTTAAGTGCAATCCTTCCCTTGTGTGGGGGGGAGGGGGAGTTTCTGTCAATTGCTGAGATTATTTGATTTAATGCAGTTCTTGGTGGATTTTGTAGCGATGCTCTTCGGTTGTTCGCAATGCGAGTGGGTTTAATGTCAATGCTTTGTGTAAATTGGATACAATCTCGGGTTTTTCGCTTAAAGTAGTAGTTAATCATATCAAGTTAATCAATTCAATGCATGGTGTGCTGTAGCCGTAGACAACTCTGAAACACTTTGATTCCATTGTTCGTCTTCTCAAATTGAATGCGAACGCCCAAGAGGCTTCGGAAAAAGGAAGAACAAAATCACCAATTTGCTCTTTACCTTCCACCCTTCAAAAGAGACAGTTTTAATGAATTGTTGCTTTTGATTTTACACGCGAAAACTGTACGAATACGAAACTCCATTCTCCAGCAGCATAAATGAAAGTCTTTTGCGTTATTTTCGTTGCCTATGCATCTATCTTTCATGACTTTGAATGCTTATTAGCTGCGTTTAAAAGTGTGCTTAAGAGATTGTCGCATAGGCCATATTTTTGTTTTACGAGGACCCTGTCATAAGAAAAGAAAATCAAAGAAATAAGACTTACTTTGGGACAAATGGTTTGTTCCACCTTTAAAAGTTGTCTTGGCATTCCTTATACAACGCTTCGTGATTGTGACCTCAGCACAGTTCTTCTTCTTGTTTGTGTGGCGCTTCAGTGCGGGGTGGACCTAAGCCTTAACTAACAAGCCTCCCCAGCTAACACGATTTCTACTAGCTAGCTATCTCAGGTTATGCGCACCACTTCTATGGTCCACCTTAGACGCGAGTGTCCTCTGTTGCGTTATCGCACAAGTTCGCGGTCGAAGACTATTCTATTCAGTGCAGACAAGCGCTTGTCATTGGTCTCTCCGAGAGAAAAGTTCTGCGTGCGATCTTTTGCGTTGATAGAGTATAAAATTCAACAGCAAAGTGTGCAGCGACATGACCCTAGTCAGTCGTCTACGGATCCAAAGTCTAAGGTCAGTGTAAGGCTCTATACTTTGCGGTTGAATTTTATACTCTATCAACGCAAAAGATCGCACGCAGAACTTTTCTCTCGAGGGGACCAATGACTTCTTAAGCCACATTTGAGGTTGTCCATGTCTCTGTGGCGTACAGCAGGTCTGGGTGATCAGTGTCTTATATAAGGCCCACTTGGTAATACGAGAGAAGGCTCAATGGACTTGTCAGCCCAAACAATTAGCCAATGACGAGCATTAATCTTGATGTTGTTAATACTATTCACCACAGAGCCGAGGTAGCTGAAGTCTAGCCCAAAATGTTGGTGTTGTATTATACAACTCGTATGTCGTTTCTTGAGGACATCATGTTCACCGCCGCTTCCGTCTCAATATCAGCAAAAGCCTTACCTTGCTTGGGATATGTACAGTTGACGAAGACAAGTGCTTGTATACATTGTTGCTAAGGTGGATGGGTGCAGCGACATGTTGCGGTACGTAACTCGTGCGAGTTCCACGCGATCTTCTCCAGAACGACCTTGAAGAAGTCAAAGAAGAGCAGCAATCCAGTCACTCAAGAGAAACAAATTGGTGGTTATTGATGTCATCCGTGCTGAATTATTTCAAGCTGCGCCGAATGTATCAGCAGACTCGCTGCACCCGGTGATATACGATGCAATTCCCGGAGGAGTGAAATTAAGCGGGTGATCATTAAGCTTCCGCAAAAGGGAAACCTGATGGAATGCGGAAACTGGAGAGGTAATTGCGTTCTTCTCGCAGTATCCAAAATAATAGCTCGAATAGTTCTGGAACGGATCAAATTCAACTCTGGACGTCGGACAGCCCGGTTTTCGCGCTGAGTATAGGTCTCCGCTACATCTATTGTGCATCGATTTTCGCTGATAAATCGTCAGCTTATGAAATATCTTGAATCGCGGAAGCTTCTTAATGACCGGCAGTACGGTTTCCGTAGTAACAGGTCCACTGGTGATTTGATAGCTTATGTCACCGAAAAGTGGAACACATCTTTGCATAATGCAGGTGAAAACAAGATCGTTGGACTTGATATTTCTAAGGCATTTGACAGAGTGTGGCATCAAGCTCTTTTGTCGAAAATGCGTGCATATGGTATCGACGAATCTCTTCTTCTATGGATTAGAAATTACCTTTCGAACCGTTCAATTCAAGTTGTTTTGGATGGATTCAAGTCTGATATCCACCAAATAAATGCTGGTGTACCCCAAGGCTCTGTTCTGTCTCCGACACTCTTTCTCATTTTTATTAATGATCTCTTGTCTGCTACTTATAATCCAATCCATTCCTTCGCTGATGACAGCACCCTCAGCTTTTCATATTCGTTCCGAGACTCACGACCCTGCCCTTCGGCCGTAGAATTGGAACGGCAGCGTATGTTAAGCTCCTTGAATTCCGATCTTGACAGCATAATTAACTGGGGAAACAACAACAGAGTGGAATTCAATGCTTCTAAAACTCAATGCTGTCTGCTGTCACTCAAGCGAACCCTTGTTAATCAGCCATTATCCATGAATGGTGCTTGTGTCGATGAAACCGGAAAGCTTTCCATCCTTGGTATGTGTATCAACAGAACACTTAGTTGGAACGATCACATATTTGAGGCCGCCAAAAATGCTGCGAAATGTTTAGGTTTCCTTAATCGATGCAAGAAATATTTCACCCACTCTGATTTGGCTTTCATTTATAAGGCGTATATCCGCCCCAAGCTTGAGTACAACGCTCATATCTGGTCTGGTGCCCCAAAGGCAACCCTGCACCTACTAGATAGAATCCAAAAGCGAGCGATAAAACTTATAGGAGACAACAATGTCGCAAAGTCATTAGACTCGCTCGAACATCGACGTACCGTTTCTTCTTTGTCCGTATTTTATCGCTATTTCAACAAACGCTGCTCAAGTGAGCTAGCCAACTGCATTCCTCCCCTCAATGAATTCACCCGCAATACTCGTCTCGCCAGGAATGCTCATCAGTTTACCATTAAGCCTACTTTCGGACGCACAATTAAATTTAGAGACTCGTTCTTAAGCCGTACTACGCGAATTTGGAATGCTCTTCCCAGCCCTATATTTCCCACAGACTACAACCCGCAGATATTTAAGACCAATGTGCACAGGTATCTCCTCTCCCTTTCTCCCTCTATACCTTCGGCCCGTGCTGTGTCTTGACCCCGGACACTTAAGGGTATTAGCAATCCCTTGATCGCGCGCAAATTATATAAAAAAAAAAAAAAGAGATGGCTTTCTAAAGCTTGAATCGAGATGCAACTGGTCGGTCTTGCGCACGAGAGGCACTCCGGAAAAACTGATAGCTTTATAAAGGCTACATATGAAGGTGGTAAGTCGGCAGAGGAGTTTGATATCCAAAGTGGAGTTCGTCAAGGGTGCATACTGTCACCACTATTGTTTCAGCGATGTACTCCGTTCAGCATTGACGGACGGCAATTATGGCGTTCGATGGACTATCACATCTTACCTTAAACACCTGACGATGTTTGTCTACGTTCGCATCGGATAATGGATCTTCACTTGATGGTCCATAATCTAGAAGTTGAGACAAACAAAGTGGGGCTCAGCACAAATACAGCGAAAACCAAAGCCCTTAGCATTTCGGATAACGGCGCCCAACTGAACCCTGCCGGGCAGGAAGTCGACACAGTTAACATCATTCGGTAGTCAAAAAGTGTGGTCGCGGCTAATCGCGGTGGCACCGAACTGGATGTGAGCAGCAGAATAGGGAAGGCTAAAGCTGCTCTCGGCATACTGTCCACGATCTGGAAACCGACGTTGAAGAAGTCAAAAGACAATGCACCGACTTGTCACAAAACTTGTTTTTTGACATGAAAGTTCTGGGTGAGTTCGTTACGGAGTTTGATGGAGCAACAAGAATTCATATTTGTAATCCTGGACAGTCTGACGGATTTGGCAGAAATGTGAAAAAGAGACGTGACGGTGTAGCTCGTGCATGCTGTCACAAGCGGCGTTGAAATCGAGATCATTTTTTCAAGAGTAGATCTGGTCTATTGTGGACCTCACGGCGAAGATCTCTTTCTCGTTGATATTCGCTGCATATTTACTTCTTGAAATGCATTCTTCCTCTTTAGCTGACACCTCACGTGTAATTCATGACATGTATCATGACTTACGAGTACAACAAAAACACTTACCATGCATGAGAGCGAAGTGGATCTCACTTAAGTGCATCTAGTTCTTATTAAGTGAGAACTAGGTCCCTCAGTAAACTTACCCACCTATTACGGCTGGAGAGTCGAAAGAATTAACGATTTCGTATTACGGTTGGTGAATTGAGGAAATTTGATTCGTCTTTTCGAAATGCTTAATTGAATAGTAAAGTTCGCCAACCGTAGTACATATGTGGAATGCGTTTGTTCCCAAAATAAAAACTTCTCACTTGCCGTTCCCGAGGCATTATTTCGCTGCACCGTCTTTTGTCAGCATTATATTCTAACTTTTATTATGAAACCTTCCAAAAAATATGTACTTTTTGCATGCTTTTTTACCGTCATTCCTGGTGTGCAGTGGTGTATCCACGAGCCACCCATCTTTCCGATAATTTTTTCATTCCAAATGGTCACGTATGATTCGAATATTTTGAAATTGCTACAATCTAGATTATCGACTCGAACTTTGACTAGCGAAGCTTGACCCGGCGATAGTGCAAGACAATATTGTGGATTATGTTGAACATTTTTTTCGCTGTGACACCATCTGGAAGTCCATCTTTTATGCTCGTACAACCGCACCGAAAGTCAGTGAACCACTTGGGCACCCGTCCATGGGTCCACACACATTTACCACAAGACCCATCAGAGCTACTTCCTTTTCGATGTCTTTACAACTGCTCCACTCACAGTCAGCCGCGTCGTTGTCTCTAGACGAAGTCTAGCTCAAAGATATAGCTGCCTACGGCGACGTTCTGGCCGAGTCGTCGATGTTGTCCAGCCTGTCTCGATGACATCATGCATTTTGTTTTGCAGACCCACTTTAGCGGATTCCGTTTCAATGCCAACAAACGCCTCGTTGATGGCTCGCTGCATTCGAACAATCACGTCAATATCGTCCGCATATGCTAGGAATTATAGATTGTGCCTCTGTCCAGTGAGTTTTGCACGATCATCTCAAGAATGATATTAAAGAAGTCACATGACAGTGCCTCACCTTGTCTTGAACCTGCATTGAAGGTCTCGCTGAGTTCATTACCGATGTTGATGGAGCAGCTAGGGTACATTTAGACGAATTCATATGCAACCCAAACCACCCATTACTACTAGCCATTGAAACGCAAAAAACAAACTTTTATATTGACGATAATTTATTGAGAAAAATTTAATATAAATCTTACAAAAGAAATTGGATGACATTTAATATATACAAAAATAATATGACAAACAAAGTACTCTAGACATTCGATGCATTAAATCAAAAAAAAAAAAAAAACAAATCTATAAATCAGTAAATAAAATGGCTGCAAGTCACAGTGTCTCGCGTATGCACTAATTCATTCGTTTCCTTTTTCGCATCCCTTTCAATTTCACTTCATTTGATGTTTGTTTCTACACGAAAAATTAAAACAAAAAAAACGCTGGCTAACAGGATTGCAATGGTCATACAGGACCCTCGGGTGACTTAGATAAAGGTGAATAGAATTAACATTTACAATGAAAATGAAGTTCGCGTAATTCTGTGTGAGTGCTCGAAGGGGTGTGGAGAGATTTTATGCTGATCTTATGTGGAGAAAACCATACCGATAGTGGACAGCGAGAAAATGAAATTGAAGTTCCTTATGAGAGAAGTATTGAACTAAGCTTTGTTTAAATTAATTCTTAAGTACAGTTGAAGTGTGCGTGTGGGCGTGTGAATTGATTGGAATTTCCTTTTTCTTTGTTTTTTTTTTTTTTTGTTTTCAAATGCTTTTACTAAGCCTAAAATGGTTCTTATGACTTCGCGCGATTGGGTTTATGTTGGTGTGTGTGAGTGTGATGTGGGTCTACATAAGTTCTGCTGTTTTAGGTAAGAGAGCAAAATGCCACGTTTTCTTGGTTTCGATTAGATGAGCATCTATTTCTTCTTAAGGCTGATTAGTGTGTCGGGGATTTCGTTGAGGAAGTTCTGAAATGGAAAAGAAGGTTTAATTAATTACGTGTACATTGTGGCTACTTTGAGAGAAGAAATGACAGGAATTTGTGGTACTCGAGACGGCTTGGGAGTATGCCAAAGCGATCAACAGCTTTGGAGAAGGCGTACGACCGAGTTCCTCGAGGTAAACCCTTGAGCGTTTTGCAGGATCGTCCTCTTTTGAGGCTCAATCAGTCTATATACACAAACTGTAACAGTAACAGCGTTGCTAACTCAACACCCTTTCACCGTAGGCGTTGGACTTCGTCAAGGGTGCACCTTGTCACCTCTCCTTTTCATTATATACAGGGTGCGCCATCTAGTGGTGTCTTTTTAAATCATAGATTATTTTGACACTGACAGCTGTTTCCCGCTCGAAATCTTGACAGAAAGTCAGTATCATACATCCGCGGAACGAAATGAGTCGCTTTACGCTTGAGCAACTTTGGAAAATATTGAAAACTTGTTTCCAAAATCATTGCTGTGTAGCCCAAACAGTGCGCTTTTTGAAAAGAAAACGTTTTGGCCGCAATGAAGCAGTCACCGCGACTGCTGCACGCAAATTTGTGCAAAAAGTTCACGAGACTGGCATGCTAGTGGGTAACATTCGTGGTCCCCGTCGTCGTACCGTGACCGAGAGTGTGAGACTCAATTCACGAACGTCAACTCGTCATCGATCTCAACAGCTCAACATTTCACTCAGTAGCATGAGAGGAATGGTGCACACAGATCTCGGATTATTCGCTTACAAGGTCCAATTGACCGACCGCCCGCTTCGCAGTTTGTACCTTAGAGCACCCTGTATTGGACAACGATTTTGAGCGAAAAATCATCGCATTTTCGTCTCGACAGTTACGTTAACGAACCAAATTGCCGCATCTCTCTCTCGGAAAACCCCTCACGTTATTGTCAAGAAGCCAATGCATCCACGGAGAGCGACAGTTTGGAGCGGATTGAGAAGTGGTGGCCTTATTGAACCATTTTTCTTCGAAAATGAGGCTAAGAATAACATTTCGGTCAACGGTGGGCGTTACCGAGTCATGTTAGCCGACTTGTTTTTTTTTTTTGCTGAAATTGAAGACAAGGGGAACAGTGGAGGACCGTTGCCGACAATTCGGAAACGATTCAAGAACTTAAGGCCAATATCATCCAAGCAATCCATGAGCTACAGCCCAAAAACATCAACAAGTGACGAAATGCACTACTGCGAAGCGACCCGAGGCAGCCACTTGAACAACCTTGTATTTTATAATTATTGGTAATGTTTGTTCTTACTAATAAAGCCAAAATACATGGGACAAATCTAGTTTTGTTCATTTTGTTTAATTTTAAAAAATAAACTTGTATTTGGTTTGGTACAAGCAATATCAGCAGCGCTTAGGCAGACTTAGTCAAGATGTTTTATTTACTTTATGGTTAAAGGATCCGAGTTTCTAAGGACCAAGCCCAAGTTATATAAGCCATCAATCATCGCAGTCCTGCTGTACAGCTTTACAAAGCAGATGCATGGACGAGTTTAAAAGCGGATAAAGATGCACTTGGTATTTTCGATTGAAAAGTTCTGCGTCCAGATTGCGTTGATGGCATTTGGAGAAGACGATTCAACCACAAACTCTACGGTCTGTACAGCGCCGAGAGTCTAGATTGGCGTCTACGGGTTCAACGCCTCAAATGGTTATGCCGTGTAGAGCGCATGGACAACACCACTAGCAGCAGTGGAACAAAGTAATAGCGCTGTGTCAATCGTAAATAGCTGTGGGAGAGGCTTGTTTGGCTGAGGCTCAGGTCCACCGCGAACTGTAGCGCCAGTAGAAGAACAATAACACACGCTCCCCTTCCAGTTCTACCGCCGTTCTACGGCAAGTTTGTGAGGCTTGGAACGCATATGAAGAGCTGTGAGTACTGTCGAGTTTTGGAGACAGAACAGAACCTTGTAGAACATCAGGGTTTATTTGGTGGATATCCGACGTGAACCAAAATCCAAAAGAACGTGAAGCGATTCATCGATACCACAAGCACGCATCATCGACAAAAAGCCTTGATTCCAAACTCTGTCCAATGCATGAAACCCTTTGATCTTGTTTTCGCCTACATTGTGCAAAGATTGGTTCGACTTTTCGGTGAGGTTTGCTACCGGACCATGAGTGGATCTTTTGCTGCGGAGTATGGTTTTAAGTTCAGTCATTATGAAGCCAGTGTAGCCAGTGTTTTATTAACGTTTGCGTATCAGCGTGAAGGGACGTGAGTGTTATTGGTCGGTACGAGGTCGTGTAGAAAGAACATACTATTTCACGCACATGCTAATTTCACGTGTACACGGACACACTCACTTCGGGTAGGGGTAAGAATATACCCGAGGTAAGGCTGGCCTGTCGTAAGAGGCGACTAAAATCTTGAGCTGAGAGCGACTAGTTTTAGGATACTCCCCTACTTCAGTGGTCGTTAATATGACGGTTATAGGCTCGCAAACAAAGGAATAAACGGACAGTGCCCTATCTTAATTCTCTATTGAGGTACATAGAATGACGCTAAACACAATGGCAGTCAGTCCTGGGATTTTATAACATCCTATTAGTAGCTTGACCAGGAGTTATAGTCTGGTGCCACGGGAGTTCAGGAAATCCCCTGCGGCCCGCATAGGCTTCGGATTCCTACTAAAAGACGTCTGGTCCAGCGTAGGAAAATGGTCCTAGGTGTGAAAGACCTCGTGAAATAAGCCTATAAGGCAGATGATCACCGTAATCTATTATTCATTGTACACGGACACACGTGACATATATTCAAAAGCATTCACTCATTCTCGAGCTTGTGCAGTAGTGCGAAATTCCAATTAAATTTCATTGCGAACTCCTTCCGAGGGCTCATTTTGGAGCAGCTGCTTCCGGATCACTTTCGTCTTATTTGTCAATTTTAGCGATGCACTTGATCTTGTCTGATTTGGATGCCGAATCGATATGCCACAAGAAACATAAGAAAACATGTATTTTGAGGAAATGCATGGAATTTGCCTTGGATCGGGCGCACGAGGGTGCGTCATTTGATTCGAAATCGAAACATTCTCTTTCTTTACCGCCGGGCTTCATTCAATTTCGAAGCGCTAGACTAGTAACATCGCTTGTACATTTCGAAAGGGTTATCACGTCTGGATGCAATATTCTTAGCCAACGTTGCCGGGGTCTACACCGACACCTCACATCATGTACGCCAGCAAAGAACCACAATTAATTGCAAATCCACTGCACTCACTTGCAAGATGTGTCAACCACTGACGCGTCATTAACTTATAAGCCACCGCCCCCCAGGGCACAGCCAATACTTACGTAAGCAGGTGGAGAGTAATCCGCGCCGCCAAAGTCCGCCCACTTCGAGATGTTAATCGATGGAATCACGCCGCTCTTGCAGGGTACCCTTGGATTGCTGCAAAGAACAAAATCAAACCAAAATCAGTTTCCAACTCAAGACGAACAAAAAAATCAGTTGCCACTTACATTTCATGATCGGGAAGCACCATCGGGTAAATTTGGATAGTATCGATCAAGTCGGTGTTATCGCAAATTAGACGTGAAAGTTTGGCCTTTCTAATTTCCTGCAGCTGCTCGGGCGTGAACGAGGACGGCTGATTCGGCAGCTCGTACCAGAAGCGATCGCCGCGTCGAACGTAGCTCATCTGGGTGGCGATGACACAGGCGAAAGTCGGTCCCAACATGGAGCCGGGCAGCGACTTCTCAGACACGCCGCCAGACCACAGATCGATGTCAGCTGGATGCCTGTGAAATGGAAAATGAAAAGTGCGCAATTTAGTTCGCTGTTCGGCGACGTCAACGCGGCTGCCGGCAGACACTCACTCAAAGATACTCTGGTAGCGAACGATCGTCTCATTCGGCATAGAACCGAACATTTCGTCCCACGTGTTGGAGGTCGGCAGACCGCAGAACTTTCTGAACTCCATGTAACCGGGCAGACCGAACTCACGACCGCGCTGCATGTTGAACGAGACCAAGTCCATGCCGAATCTAGCACCTTCCTTTTTGAATAGATGATTCGTGACTTCTTGGGTGATTGAGTCATCCATGGCTTGGGCAACTTGATTCATCAGTCCCATGAAGTATTCATCCAAGACACCCGCGCGATACAGATCGTATGGGCGGCGGATCAGATCCGACAATCGCTTCGATGCAATGAACTTGTGCGCCTTCGACCAGCGCTCCACGGCCGTCGGCAGCAGTGAGTGCCCGAAACGGAACGCCGCGCCAGAGAATGCATCAATGATGCCCGGATTCACTTTGGCGTCGTATCCGTCCCAGTAGCCGTCCTTCTGCACGACCAAGCCGAACTTCTCCATGATCTCTTTGCCCAGCAGAATGGGCAGGAATTCGTTGAATGTGACGTGTTGCACAATGGCAACGTTGATGCGGCGCGCTTCCTGGAAGAGGGTTTCATCGTCCCAGTGCTTGTTGACAGCGGCTAGTCCGGTGGCCAGGCGATTGTGTTCACGCGCCATCAGGGTGTGCATGCATGTGAGCACAAGCTGCTCGTTCACGCGGATCTCGCCGCCCTCGAAGCAGTACATGCTCTTGTTGGGCCGGGTGCAGCCCTCATCGGGGATGTCCAGCTTTAGGGGAAGCAAGTCCTTCAGTCCGTACTCCTGGAAGACGGGATTCATGCGCAGGAGGCCACCGTACCCGGTGCGAAGCTTGCGGGCGAATTTCTCTGTCGAGCCGTAGACTGTGTTGGCATCGATGACGCCGGTGAGGGTGTTGAATTGCTGACGGGAACCTGTGAAGTGAGAGAAAAGGGTTCGTTATTTTTTGGTTGCTGTGGTGGATGAATAAAGGAAGTGTGCATGGACAGGAGATGGATCTGTCCTTGCTTAAGACTGGCGTTTGTTCCGCAAGGATGTGTGATAACGGCCGCGGCATGGCAAAAAAGATTCAGTGGAAACGTGGAGCTAAGCAAAAGCGCTTCTGCGAGCGGCACAAGCAAGTTGAGTGCCTGAGAAGCACTCTTCGCTCTTAGCCAAGATATCTTCGGTTTCACGTTTCACCATGAGAACGCTAAGCCCTCCGTCACTCCATCACAACCGCCATCACTACAAGAAGTGAAATGTAGTCCGATCGTGAAAGGGCACAGGTTCCGGCGAAGTTCAGATCTCACAAAGCATGGGAGTGAGTCTAAACACGAGACGACTCGTAAAGTCATTCCCACAGCACCTAACTTCCAATTGTAACCTAGCCACAAAACGAACGTACTAGATCAACATCATGTCGTTCATCAGAAATCCGATTCTCCGCATGAGCCTTTGCAAATGCTTGGTAATTGCCGACGGTTTTGCCAAGACACTAAATGTCTAGTCGTAAATTTGCTGGCTTTCCACTTGAACCGCTAGGAAAACAAAGCGTCCAGGTTATGTTCGTAAACGCCTTGATTGATGGCATTGTCTGTACAGCAGGTTAATTAAATCAATTATGACTGCTGGCTGCAATAGATAAGGCACGACGATCATTAAGGTGGTGCCCAGAATTCGAGAGAGACTTCAGTCAAGTGGACGTGTATATCCACCACACAGTGTTTGTGGACACATCCCGAACTGTGGCTACGGAGAATATGGCATTTTCCCTCTAATTGGAAAAGGAAACCTTAAACTTCGAAGATATTAATAAATTAGTGTTTGAAAATGAATGTCTCACAGAGGTCCAAGTGATTTAAGAAACGCCGTTATTTATAAGTGAGGTTATGTGAGGTTAAAAAAGTGGTCGTTATTTATCATTGGCAGCATTGCTTGTTGCCATTGGCGATATGCTCATGATTTGTACACGTTGGACTTCATAGCCGTTCAGTCATTTCAGACATTTTTTGACTTTTATAGGTTTGCCAGCTGGAAGATTAACTGCTTTTTTGTTTCACTTGAGAGGAGAAGGAGCAAGTTTGTCGCGAGCAGAAGAGAATGTTACAGCAACGTGTATACACAAACTCTGTTAAGATCTCGAATGGATCGTATTCTCAAGAGGCAACGAACAGCGGGAAGGGAGCGCTGATGTCTAGCATGTAACAGTCGCACTTAGGTCAGCGTTAGGTCCATTGGTTAACCACGTGGATCTAGTCGATCTCAGCCAGCAAACCCTGCCAGGCTGTCAAAAGAATGAGCCCCTAAGTGCCTTTTTCTTCGGTAAGTGTCCGTAAAGCTAATCTGGCGTAATGATGAGCGGTTTCAAATTTTAATGATGAAGAACAGCTAATACATCAAGTAGAGAGTTCTGAACTTGTTGAAAGCTTAACATCGCCAAGGGCTTGTCACGAGTTAGAAAGCCTTGTGTGGCAGCGTTCTTCTCGTTAGCAGTCTTGACAGTCGTTGATAAGAGCTCCAGGTTGTGTTGGAACACGTTCAGTTGATGTTGTGGTTTCAGTGATCATCGTTTGACTTTGTAGGAGCTTAAGCAGATGGTCGTCATTTATTTTTAACGTTTCGATGTCGTCTTCTTATTGCTCGGCAAAATCTGCTTGCCGCAGTTCTAACGAAGTCGAATGGCGATCTTCTTCTTTGTGATTCATTCCCTGATTAAGAAGTAACGTTTTTTTATGTCGAATGGTCGCCAGCTGGTGGTTGGATTGGCTCAACAGTGATCGTTTCGCTTCAGTCTCATATCTGGGCCTCTTTTTTACAAATGCGCTCATCCCGTCTAAAAGCTTTTCGAGTCCTTGCACATTGCAACAAGATACGATGACCATCTTATCGCCCAACGTAGTCTCACGTAGAATGTACACTGCTTACATGGATGCACCCGAACAGCAACACCCTATTACAGGAAAGGCACCAAGACGCCTCAAAACAGATGGAAATTCCACCAGAATTCTTGGAAACTATGACGAACGTTGAAAACACTTCAGAAATGGATAATAGTTCTGAAGAACCCAAGCAATTACCTGCGCTGTCTACTTCCAATCGTTTCTCATCAAACTATGTATAAATTATATTTTGTTAGGAGGTCTTTTCATTGCGATATGCTTCCAATTACGGAGCAGCAGAATGACGACTTAGCCCACAGTGATCCAGCTGCAGTCGTTAGAGGAACCACCGTTGACGAGTAGTGTCAGACTTTAAAGTGTGAAATGCACTGGCCTGGCAGAATGTAGGAATTGTACATGATTCCGATTTGCTTTGCAATTTCTTGCTCTCAACACGCGTCAATTGTTTTAGTTGCTAGTCAATGACCACCAGGCGCTATGTCAGCAATTATTTGTGGATTAATTTAAATGAAAGATGGCGGCAATAAGTTATACGACTAGTGTGAATTACGAGCTCAGTGAGGTATCACCTTGTTTTTTTTTTGTTCACCTTGTGTTATTGCTATCCCCCCCCCCCCCCCCAACCAGTGTTAAAGTGGTAGGAGAGTGCGTTGAAAGTGCAAAGAATGTTCCCTCCTCTTCGATGTCCGTGCAGTTTCTGTTCAAGTTACTGTGGGGCAGCCCCAGTAGAAATCATGTCGAAGTCGGTCGCTGGCTGCCGCCTTATGGTTCTGTGCGCGCAGCTCTCGACTTCTCTCTGTTGGGTGACAGGGACATTGCCAGCAACGAGACAGCGGATGGACTTTCCAGGAAAAGGGCCGAAATTGGCAAGTCGCGTCTTGCGGATGTCAAGAAAAAAAGTGGTTGACACACTCTGGGTAGAATCTGTAACCATCTGCGAGACAACTCGGATGCTGTGGGCCATGTTGAGCATTGCTGAAACCGACAGACAGCTTCAGTACAACAAAAAGTTGCTGAATTTGGAGCACTAACTGGCCGTAGTCATCTGAATATGCAGGGGTTGCTGCGATGAAAATGAAAAAAAGGATATACCTCGCTACCTTCGACATTGCCTCAGTCTGTGCCTTCTTCTTCCAAGACCTCCAGGATCTAACAAAAATCAGGATGACTGAACAATACATCGACATGACAGGTAAGAAGTAGGAGTAAAGACTTGGGGCATGGGCATCAGAATGGGTCCAACTGGAAAAGTGGCTTACCCCCCGTCTATCCACTCACCGAGCCTAATGTAACCAAACCTAAGGTAGCCCACTCTGAAGGCGTTGGTTGCAATGGCATAAAGTCCGTAATGACGCCGATAAGGGTCATAAAACAGACCGACTCTTATTCGGCGTCATCACTGGACTCTGTGCCATTGCAGTCTGAACAGACTGTGTGATCGTCTTAAATTGAGAGTCAGTCAGATCATCTACGATTGGTGGGATAAATCGTGTCAAGATGTTTTGCAGTCGCGAAAGGCATAAAATGCAAATCTCCACCCAGACGAAGCACTGAACTTTTTTTGTCTTTTCTGTCGAGTTCGTCAACAAACAGTGTCCCGGCATCCGGCACCTTGACTATCAGAACAAATGACGTCCTTAGGTTAGGCTGGAGCGGCTGACTGCAAAAAGGAGTCGCAACTTGGCCAGAGTAGGCCCATTGTGATCTCACGCGGATTGACTACTCTTGCAACCAGCTGGTGCATATGACAAAGCGACTTAGCTGACCACTGCTGACGGTATTTAGTTCGCTGAGATTATTGAAAAAGTAGGCAGGAGTACCTACGACTTTCCAGAGCGCTACATGAGCAGAGGAGGTGATTCGTGGGCTCTACCTCCTCTTCATCGATGCAGCTTCTTCAGAAGTCATTGTATGGGACACTCATCCTGCGGACGTGTATACCAATTGGGCAGTGTCCGGTTATGACGCATGTGAGCGTCCTGAGTGAAGGTCTGCTTAGTCCGAGCAGAAAAAGTGATCGTTTGAGACTAAGTGCTGGTCATACTTCCTTTGTTTTAAGGCAGGGGGTGCCTTCTAGTCATTTGTAATTGTTTAAGAAGACGGTAGGCTGTAGCGATCGGCTCAGAAGGTGGGTCTCCTCCCGGTGTTAGAGAAGATGCTGTACCACACCTTACGAGTCCATTGGCTTTGCAATTGGCCGGTATGTCACAATGTCCCGGCGTTGAAATGCTCAGCCATCTCGTTAGCAACTGCAACTAAGGAATGTTTTTGAGTTGAACATGAGATCACCCAAGGACTTATTTGCGGCCTGGTTGTCCGAACAGATGGGCAAAGGTTTCTGTCTGTAATACGCTACATTGGTTAGGGAGCTTC
This sequence comes from Eristalis pertinax, assembly GCA_907269125.1. Lineage (NCBI taxonomy): Eukaryota > Metazoa > Arthropoda > Insecta > Diptera > Syrphidae > Eristalis > Eristalis pertinax. Next base: position 43,594,551 of record OU026145.1, on the reverse strand, counting down.
AAGGAGATAACCATAAGGTCTTTGGAATAGACACCTACACCCACACCCACACCTTCGATCCGTGTGTGAAAATATGCTGGGGATCAGCCAGTATCTGCATGTCAGAGATCCAATCCGATCAGGAAGGAAGGCCGAGTTCGTAAACGTCACAAAAAATGTGCATCGAGTAAGCATCACTGCCTTTGTGATGCTATGCAATGATTTTTTGATGTTGCGTTGCATCACGATAATCTGTGATGCGCTGGTTGCTTTTGTTTGCGCAGCGGTTGCTCTCATATGGCGTTTTAGAATGCGATGTATTGCATCATTGCCAAATGTTTGCTATTAAGAACGCTTTACTTTGCAGTACTGCGCTCATACTGCGTTTACGAAGTCAGCCGAACTGTTAGACGGAAGTTAAGAATGGTTGAGTGACCGATGATGATTTCGGGCGCCACATTCGGAGTGTTTTTGCTCAGAGGACTGTGCTGGCTGCTACTTGTTTGTCAAATAGCACCAATGGATGAAGGTGGAGGAGAATTTTAAGTGCATCAGGCGGAGTGCTTCTAAACCCCCCGCCAGGTTGAGTTCACAATTGCAGCATTGTTGCCCCTGCACTGCACAAAATATGTTCACAAATAAGTATAAGTAGGCGATACAAAAGATGTTTGAGTGATGTTTAATTGTATCGCTAATCAAAATACGAAGGAAAAGAGCGATGCTTTTAAATAACAAGAATTTGACAAGTCAAGTCATCTTCCAAAAAACAGAAATGTCCTTAAAGGAACAAGTGAATTTCCTGATGATGTTTTTAGGAACCATTTTCGCAAGAAGTTCACCCAGAAACAAAAATCACTGCCAACTTGATCGCAGTTTGACTGTCTCTTTGCTCTTATGAACGCAGTAGCCGACTGCTGTCATGCATTGTCGCAGTTTGACGTTTATGAAGTCGGCCCCAGTCCTCGCGCCCGATTGAGTGCTTTAAAATTAAAAGCTTTGCTTAATGCTGTCCACTAAACTGAGACTCCATACATTAGTGTCGCGGTCTGTTAGTGTTCCAATTGCATCGGATGGCTTTTTTCAGCTGTGTAGGGCAGAGGATTCCTTCCTAACCCTATCCTCGATATTTAGCTTCCAGCTTAGCTTATTATCGATTATGGGACCCAGAACCTTAGCACTGGTGATTGGTCGCTAAGTAGTACCGCACAGTGTGGGAGGTCAAATTTAGGGATTTTGTATCTTCTGGTGAAGAGTCTTGTGGGTTACCGCCAAGTCTTTGAGGTCACATTATTCTTTAGCCTCAGACAAGGTTTCTTCTGATCGATGGTTCGGCAATCGCACCTCGCCATCAGTACTCTGGTTTAAACACCACGGGCTTTATTTCGAATCAATACCCCATCCATTCTCCTGGAAAAAAAATGTCTCCACTAAACAGTTTGACTGTCGCCCTAAAAAGCGTGTCATACTCAACCGACGCCGAAGCCATGCACAGCAAATCTCCCTCGGTTGGACTTCAAATCGAGGCAGTACCCAGCAAAGCGTTAACGTGTGACTAACCAGCCGTCAGGGTACATTTACCTTCAGACCATGCGGTCTGGCGTTCGCCAGAAATCCGACGGCAGGCATAATTTTCTAGACAAGTGCACTTACCCAATCTGCATCCCGGTCTCGGTGAAGGAAATCCGCGCACAAAGTCAATGCACTTGACATTAAACAGCCGATAGAAGTAGTCGTCGTCAGGAACGCGAATCTCGTTGCAGTAGGGGTGCTTCAGATGCAGTGGCCGCTTGCAGCATTCCTCCGGATCGTTCCGGTTGATTGGGTCTAAAAAGCGGCAAAGAATATTTGTTGTTGTTAAAATACACCGCCAGTGTCCAAGATATCGGTCAAACTTACCCAGCGGGGTGCCGGTCAGCGTGAAGTCATGATCCATGAACTGTCCCCATGCGATAACCATCACAGTGCCGGCATGGTCGTGATATCCATCATCTGGGTGCATGGTTCGCGAGACCACACGCGACACGGGCAGGTCTCGACCGGTGACGGAGATTCTTGGCGCATTGATGCCATCGGCGTACAGTGGTCCGATGAGACGTTGGAACGGCGCCATTGTAGCGCCCCATGTCGGATGTTCGATGTTGTTGCACAGGCCATCGAATCGGCGATACTTTCCGGGACGACATTCGACGCCCGAGAAGAACGGTGGACACACCTCGCGGATGAGCGTTTTCGATGTGTCAATGGTTGGTAGGCCTTTCTCGATTTCCTCGTACGACAGTCCGTAGCTGCAATGAGAGAGAAGCAGCGTTAATAATGGTCATTGGAAAATAAATGCGGAATTGAGATTTTTCAGTATTTTTAAATTTATGCAAGAAGGGTGACCAGGTAGCAATGATAGATTTTCCAATAGTTGTGTTTAAGCAGCTGTCAATGTTATCAATGACATGCAGCTGTCAAAATAATCAGTAGGGCTTGACATTCCATCAAGCATTGTTTCATTCTTGCCAAACGTATGCAAATTCTAGAATTTTCGGCTCAGTCGTAAATACCCAACCTGAAGTCCTGACGAAGGTCGATCGTCATCTTGGCTTCAATGTGCAGATAATACGCCGCACCGTGGGAAATTTTGAACGTTCTTTGGACTTTGACTGATCAAACAAACAGAGATTGGAGAAGAGATGAATAGACTATGGCCGTCGAGGTGGCCAGTTTGGAAGGAGACGCAGAAATGTCGATCAGCTGCGGTGGACATCGCCAGAGTGTCAATCTGGCATATTTTGCGGTTTCATCTGGGCCTACATTCATCCAAGATTGTGCGAACGTAAGAATTGAGCCGAAAGACCATAAATAATGCTGTTCAATCCCTAGATCTAAACTGGACATGTTGGCCATAGATCCACATTTTGATCAAAAATCGTTTGGACGAGGCCCATTTGTCGTTATTGGAGCGAATACAATTCATAAGTGCTCGACTAAGCAGCAATGCATCTCCAAACATTGACTATTTGGAGCGGTTTATGGCATGGTAATTGTGTGAACGTCTAGAGCCGTTCTGCATCGCTTCAATTGGCACGTACCAGTGCGGCTTCCGGCACGGCAATTCGACTATAACCATCAAATCCACACTAAGCCAAATCCTGGAGAAGACCAGCGAGATTCAAATCGATACGCACTCAACTTTTCATCGATTTTAAAGCCGCATTCGACAGAGTTTATCACAAGGAACTATTCGAAAACCGGTTGTGTCGCACTCGCACAAGGCATACGCGATGCACCGTGCAGTTCGGTTGAAACCTGCACCGGATATCGGCAAGGAGCTGCGCTGTCGTAGGATTTCCTCAAGCAGGTACTGTAGAAGATAGTGCGGCGTGCAGCTTCAAACACGGAAGGCACAATCTTCCACAAGTCCGTCCAACTATTGGGTTGCGCAGATGACATCGATATCGTCGCACGTAACCACCGTGCCGTAGTTTCGGCTTTTGCGGCGATTGAAGAATAGGCGAAACGAGCTGGTCTTAAGGTTAGTGAGGAAAAGACGAAGAACGTGCTGTCGTGCAAGAATCCGTTCGTCACACACTAGCTGGGACAAAACATCACAATCGATTGGTGCTCTAGTTAAGAGCCTCTTCGAATCCTAGCCTCATGGTTTGAGAAGAAGAGCAAGACCCAAATTCTGGTATAAAGACCAAGTTATGACGAACGCAAGACAGTTTAGTCTGGAAGCATCGTGCTCTGGACCGTCAGCGATGGAAGCCAGATTTTGCTCAGACCATAGCGGCATTAGCAGACCTTAATTCATTCGAAATGAGGAAGGAGACATGAGACAGGAGGTGTGTAGAGGTCTCAGGTGTAGAGGGATATTAACAGAGCTCGACAACATCGATATACCGGAGCTGTGGTTACAACAAGACGGCGCTACTTGCCGGCTGCATTGTTTTTTCCTCTTTTACAACCCATGATGTAAAAGCAACGACACCGCGACCAGGATAGATCTATTGTATCGGAAGCCAGCTGCATTACCAGTGACAGGCCACACAAGCGACGCTCGATGTTGAAGAAGAAATATGGTGACTGGGTCAAGTCACGGCGAGCGTTCATCAATTGACTGCCGCCGGGATCATAAGACGTCAAGTCTATTGTCTAAACTAACAAGCTAACCGCCTTGGACGAGCTTCAGGCCAACATTCGAGACACAATAACGTCGCACATATTAAATCGAGTCATCAACTTTTGGACCGATCACTTGAAGCACTAACAGCGGATCAGAGGTGGTCATTGGAATGATGTGCTATTCCAGTACTCCAGTTGCGACGAACATACGAAGTTGACCTTCTCTGGCAGAAAGACTGTCTCTGGCTAGAATCTGAGCCAGGAAAGAACTGTAGTCGAATATTCACGAATGGGTCCAAGACCAACGAAGGGTCTGGCGCTTGCGCCTTCGTAAAAGGCGACGACATTCCAATGCCCACCTCGTGAGCTAAATGTGCGTCGGTTTTCCAAGCGGAAACCTCTGCTGTCCCAAATGGCGATCCCAGTGGCAAACGATGTATATTGTGAAGAACAGGTGGAAAGGGTGGAGTATTTGTGTCTGTAGCGACAGATAAGCTGTGCTTAAGTCCTTGCTAAACTCTTTGACCACCAGGATAGACAAGGAATGCAAGGCTTCTCTGAATTTGATCGGCAGTCTAAATTTGCTAAGTCTTGTCCGGTTCTCGGGCCTCCACGGCAGCACGGGAAATGAGATAGCCGATGCACTTGCTAGACAAGGATCAGAGGAGGCACTCTTAAGACCTGAACCTGCGTTGGGACTATCTGCGTCCATGGTTAGGGCTTCCATCGATGGCTGAGCTATCTGCGTCCATAGTTAGGGCTTCCGGTTCTACCTCTCGAGTGCACAACGGGAGGTGCAATGACTCTCCAGGATTTAGAGAAACCAAGCGCAAGCTCCCAAACATTTGAAAGAAATCCGCGTCATTCTTGTATCTTGACGGAAAAGAGTGCAGACGACTTATCGCCGGGCTACACATTCGCCAAACATCCAAGTGTGCTCGGCCTAAGCGATGAAACCCTCTGCAACGCTTGTGAAGAAGACGACGACACTGCAGAGCACTTCCTTTGTCACGGATCAGGTGGCAGTTATTCGGTGCTGATGGGGTGAGAGCTGATGATGTAGGCTCCTCATCACAGAAGTGCCTGCTGGGCCCAGACCAAGACCAAGACCAAGACCAAGACCAAGACCAAGACCAAGACCAAGACATTTCAGCAAATGTAGGTTGCTGCCTGGAAGTACAATGGACCAGTTTTTGAGTATAATTGCTCCAGTGTAGTGATTAAGACTCTCCGACGAGGGGGATGAAAATAAGGCTGCAATACATTTTTTATTTGATTTTCCTGTCTTATGGATCTTGTTTGGTCACCCTGTAGAATGTGTATGTTCTATGACTCTGCGCGGGAGTCACCAGTCTTCAGACGCAGCCGAAGGAGACCTCTTGAAACTCCCAACTCCCTTAAACCTCACTCGACTTGTCGCCAATTTAAGCGACTCATCTGAACCCCCTTCCCATACAAGCACATCCTTGCAACAAGTTCAAACTGCAGCAAATCGCATGCGTCGCGCCATCACGAATCGCTGCTACCAAAGCACCAGAGCCCGAGCCCGCACAGGCACAGATCATGGCTCGCCATTCATCACCTTCACGGATTGTATCTCTTTTTGGTTGGCAAACACAACAACAGCTGCTGCAATTTGTTTGCCATTCGCATTCAAACCACTGCCATCTGTGCGCGAATGAGTTGTGTAGCGCACTCCTATAATTACCCGCTCGCAGATTACGTCTCGATTATGAAGTGTAATGGCAGTTGCCATTCCGAACCTTAAGATCTGCGCTGAGCTGCGCAAAACTGAAATACATACACGCGAACCAGCAAGTATCTGCGGCTCGTAATGGTATCGATTTTCCATATTAAATTGTTCGTTAGTTATCTATCTCAAGCGCCTGTCGGTCGGGTGGGTAGGCAGTTGAGTGCTAGGAGGTGGTCTAGGAATGTCATATGCCGCAGCGGCGTGTAATAGGAGATAGGTTGCTGGTGCTCTTGCAAAACCCCATCATCGCTCGGCGACGGCTGACCCACTTTCGAATGCCAGATTTCAATTAACTCTCCGCGGAATGTGCTGTCACTCAGACGACTACTGTGACTACCTTCATTCCATAATGTGGTGCATTTTCTTTTCTCCCCCCTCTCTGGCTTTCAATTTTGCTTATGACGAACTATCGCCGAAATTGTTGTGGCCGTTGCCTCGGCAGCCTTGGCCCACATCGGCTGCATTGTTCAGCGGTGCCATCGTAAATGGATCACTCTGTCCAGATGTAACAGGAGCGTTGTTGTCGCTTTGTTGGATGAAATGTTGCGGCAAGAGTTCGCCGATTGTTCGGCTGCGGTTTTGTCGGGAATTGATCTTCTCGACTGAAGGTTCCCCTGCCTGCAATGCTGCGCAGTTGTTGTGCAACCTTTGCGGTGCCAAGTGCTACTTTTGCAATTGCTTTGGTTCTCGACTGCAAACCTCTCCAGAAGTTGCTTTGTGGTGAAACCTTTTGTGCGCGGTGCAACTGTCTCGATGTGTAGTGGATTGTAGATGGCCAACGTTGATGGTGAAGTAGAATCCCCTTCCTGGGCTCTTTCCCGGCACTCAACAAAGTTATGCTCGGCCAACATGACATGGGCGACCGTCTTAGACAACACTTTTGCTGAACTAAGGGGCCACTTAGTTAGTTTCCCATTCTCAAACTCAATCCCCACCCGGGCGCCAGACCCCTTTGCCAGCAGTCGCCAAAGTCCACCACAGCCGGTGACGCATTATGATTCATTTCCTGTCTTCTCCAATCATTTGTTGTACAACGTGCAACTGCTTGTGTGGCGGCGACGAGGCTGCCCCGAGGCATTGTTGCAACGCTTCTGTCGGGCCATGTGTCTTTTTAATTGATGCAATAAATTCGTGGCGTTTAATGACAGTAAAAGCTCAAAATAAGCCATCAACAGCGAGATGCAGATAAATGGCATAAGTGATGTCGGTGGTTTATGGCTTTTTCGTATCTTGGGCTTATTCTCTGTGGCGTTACACTTTAGTTGACGGAGTAGCGTCAGCAGTGTCGACACGCGTGAAGTCATTTCAAATTCATGTATTTGTTGCGATATGATTGATGTATTTTAATTTCATAATTTGCACCAATTTTTGGAACTAGTCGTTGCTGTGCACAAGGTCTTTACACAGTCGGTTGCTAAGGGGAATGATTGGGTTTTTTTTTGTTGGCAACAGAAGGAGTATGGCATGAGTTCAGAGATGGCTTGTCACCCTTTCGTCCACATTCGGGTAGGAGTTACAATATTCTCGAGGGGGACTTGGCTGTGGTAAAAGGCGACAAGACGAGGCGACGAAAGACAGTCCAGTCCATATATTCGCGAATTAATAATCACATTTATATGAAATTTTACACGAATGCACTAAAATAATAGTATAACTTGATAAATAAGTCAATTTATATATACAACCACAACTTCACCCCGATACCGAGAATATATTGAACGCCCCTCATACCTATAGTCCAGACCTTGCCCCTAGTGATTATTTCCTGTTTCCGGATTTGAAAAAATGTGTCTTCGTGGAAAAAGGTTTTCAGATGATGAAGTACTCAAGTCGGCAATAAATGGGTATTTTGCAGAGAAAGAGAAAATTTATTTTTTTGAGGGTTTAAAAAAGCTTATCTCAAGATGTAACAAATGCATTGATGTTAGGGGAGATTATATTGAAAAATAAAAACAATTTAAATTCAATTCGCATTTTCCTTCATATCGATACCGAGAATATATTGAACGCACCCTTGTATATCTAAATCACTGATAAGCTTATAAAAATGAAGGCGTGAAGTATGAGCGTCGACTACTACTCAGGGCCGACCCACCATATGTGCAGGATGCGCAAATGCACAGGACCTTTCCTCAGCATTTTACTCGATGTCTGAATGGTCCATCTGATGAATGAACCTCCGCACATCTTCACAGATGGATCGAAGACAATTGAGGGAAAGGCTAAACAGGACTCTCCACTGAATTGTCCATTACATGTGTCTTAGAAAGGACACTCATTAAACGGATTATGGCAGCTCGTGGTTGTTATTTTTCATTCAAGTACTCCCACAGAGTACAGTCAGAGGAGGTGCACATCCCAATACAAGCAGTCACGGCTAACATCTCTACGCACTTCCTTGGAATACATAGCTAACCTCAGATGGGCCAGACTGAAAAACGGTGTACGACCGATCCCAAACATAAGATCTTCGGCGAACTAGACATAATATCGCTAGATTAGTGGTGGTATGTACGGGACACTGTCCGATAGGCAAAACGAGATATCCCACACGGCACACACTGCAACCATGTGGCTGAGAGCGATCTCTGTCGAAAACCTTAGCCTGCGGGTTTTGCAATCATCATAGTTTAATTGCTGTAGATGCGGTTGTGCGGCGATTTAAACCCATCATTGTTTAATTGAATCACTGACTTTGCGACAGGACGTAATATGGTCATAAGTAGCACAAGATTCCCTCGCAAAAGAATCCACACAGCAGCCTGGTGATCGCCGGACGGTCGAACCGCCAACCAAATTGACCATGTGCTCATTGACGCAAGACATGCGTCAAATATCCTGGATGTGCGAACATTCAGAGGGGCAAACGGTCGACTCTGACCATTTCCTCGTGGCAGCACGATTCAGACCCCGACTGTCCAATGTCAGAAAGCTGCACCTGCCAACAAAGAGGAGTTTTGACATTGGACGCCTAAGCACAACGGAGATTGCCAGAGCCTACGAAGAGCAATTAGGCGAGAGACTCTCCGGTATGCGTACGTCGAACACCAACGCCAACGAGATGTGGTTGCATTGCTGCTCGGCCATCAAAGAGGTAGCGGAAAACACCTTAGGCTACCTACCACCCCCGACAAGAAACCCGTGGTATGATGGCGAGTGTGAGCAGAAGTGCAACCGACGAGGCATACCAAAAAGCGCTGCAACGGAAAACTAGAGCAGCGCAAGAGGAGTACCGGGCTAGAAGACGGGCGGAAAAGAGGCTTCTACGCCTGAAAAAAATGTCTCTCGCAACCTCCCAGCTCAAGGACATCGAGACTCCTGACTCGAAGATCCAAAATCATGCTCTACAAAACTCTTATTCTGCCAGTCATGCTCTATGGAGTCGAAAGCTGGACGCTAAGCAAAACTGCAGAGCTGATTCTATGTACCTACGAAAGAAAAGTTCTACATCGGATATCGATTGGAGTAGATGACACAACCGCGAACTCTACTAGCTGTACCAGGATGTGGATGTAGTCCGGAAGGCAAAAATCCGTCGACTGCACTGGCTCGGCCCCATCGAGCGCATGGACAACAATGCTCCAGCAAAGAGGGTCTTTGAATCCGAGCCTACTGGTTCGGGAAAGAGAGGAAGACCGAATCTCCGGTATAAAGACGGATGCAATACAGCTTGGTCTTGATGACTGGAAGCAGCGTGACCAGGACCGTCAACTATGGACGGCAGCAATTGCTCAGGCTCGGACCCTTCATGGGTCGCCGGCCTGATAAGTTGGGGTGTACGCTAGGTTCATGAAGAGGATTTTGCAAAAATGTCCAACTTAACCACAAGGGTTGCTGCCAGAAAATCCGAATCGTCCGTAGAAAACCACAGCAAAAATTATATAAAAAAAATGCCTAGAGAATAAACCAGCCACAGGATGAATGTTCGTGTTTCCACAAGATTAAATTTCTCATAGGAGGCACCAATGCTATGGCCGTCTTCGATCCGTCCCCGTAGATTTCTACTGCCCACTAATCGGATGCGATGGGTGTGATCCACCGTTTCAAGCTCCAGAATATGGTAGCGATAGGCATCAAGCACTGAAGAAGCACTGAACTAGTGACATTCCTACCGAGTTCGTCCGCTCCGCAATTTCCTGGAATGTCACAGTGTCAGGCATCCACCCAAAACGAATGACGTCCTTGAGGGCGCATTGTTCTTTAGCCAAGACACACAGACTTCCTTGATCGCTATAGTTTCTGGCTGAAAGACGGTTCGACAATCGAAATCATATTTGGATGTGTAGATACCCGGACAACGCCTGCGACTACGGCCGTTACAATGTCCGCGACAAAGCCCGTGACATCGTCTGCGACAACGTCCACGACAAAGTCCGTGACAACGCCTGCGCCAACGTCCGCACCAAAGCCTGCGCACATGTCTACACCTTGGGCCTGCTCCCGTTACAACTTTCGCGACAAAGACCGTGGCATCGTCTGCGACAACGTCCGCGACAATGTCCGTAACAACGCCTGCGCCAACGTCCGCACCAAAGCCTGCGCACATGCCCACACTTTCGCTCCATCGGTGGAGATTCTCTGAGAATCAGCCAGCATCTGGTAATCAGACTTCTATTAGGATCTGGAGGGAATGCTGGTTCACGAGCTGAGGGTTCTTCTAAAAGGGGAACAGGAAATCGGTGCTTCCAGGTATGGATCTAAATTTGTCAACGATGACAGAGTGTCCAGAACGGAGTTCCCTCAACATTTACACCGATTTCAGTCTAATCGCCGTGTTGGCTGCTATCTGTCGGTCAATTTACTCTATCGGCAGAAGATTAAGGTGTACGTCATCCTTCACGTTCCGCTGATACGTACGCAGTCCATCCGCTGAACACGATTGAGGAGTTTGCAGTTGATGTCCCTTTCAAGCTCAGTCCACCACATCGGAACTTCATGGAGTTTGGGTCTGATTACTGATAGAAATGGCCAGTGCTCCATGCGAGGCTGTAGTCCCTACTGCTTCTTCTTGCAGCAATGGACATCCGTGGAGGTCTTAGTCGTATCATTTTTTTCACGCACCCCTTGGAGTTGCCAATGCGAGTATTTCCCAAGCCCGACAATCCGAAAAAGTGAGAAAAGCCACCGCAAATCACTGACGAGAGATGCTTAAAGGCTGACACCTGAAAAAGTGCGCCCATTACCGGGTCGGCCTTGCGGGACAGTGTTGTCCCACATGAGGTACTGCAGTGCCACATAACTCAAACGTTCCCAGTTACGACATAACTTTTCACTAAAGCGCTTTCGTTTAAACGAAGCGACGATTTGTCATGTTACACAAATGTGTGTCTGTGTGTCTGTTCCGAGATTAAATTACAACGAACGTGCGCTAATCGATCTCTGGCGGCGCGAGGTACCCCGGCATCACGATTTTTCAACACACTTCAACGGGCGCCTGGTACAACAAAACCTTCAAAGTTTCACCGCCGCGTCGCTCCGTGCAGCAAAGCCACCACCAGTGCCGGTAGGAGGTAGGAACACTTTCAGCATCGAATGATTGATGCGGCAGTTTCACAATAGGAAACGATTCTCCCCCAAATGATCGAAGTATCACTCATTATCAGATTGATCCTTCTGGCGGTGCGGCCTCCACGCACGTTGCATCATCGAGGAGCTGGCGCATGGCGATCGCGGTCGTTCCAGTCAATCGCATGCAGCACCGTTCGATGTCATAAGTGAATTGCCACCGATCGCGGTTCTGCAGACGGGCCATAAATAAGGCTGGCTGCTCTATCCCGGGGGGAGGGCGCACTCGTCGATTGCAGCTGAAGCAATTGCAACGGCTCAATAACTGTCACATTAGAGCCCACAAATTGAGAAAAATATGACACCATCCCGACTGTGGTGCTGTGTTGTAATTAGGGTGACAAACGAGATGGCTGCCTTTCAACGTGCACACGGCGCGGTGCTCGTTGAGTCAGGCAGCGCGGATCTGGCAGGAAATCGTTTGCTAAGAAATATACACTTCATCTGCTGATAAAGTGACAATTTGCGACGGCATTGCGGCACACTGGCGAATCCGAGGGGCGGCTTCTTCGGGAACCGATGCGTCAGGAATGTACACTGAGTGCACTTGGCTTCAATTAAGCTTGCTGCCGGGCTTGCCAGCTGATTGCCACATCCAATAATTAGTGGGATGCAGCTGCTTGGGCTTCGGTTGTTGGCTGAGTTATCCGCCTCCTGGATCGCATTAAACACCGCTTAGATGGTCATCTCGAGAGCGTTGCTGGAGCAATTAATTTAAAAGGCGAAATAATCGGTTCCCATGGCTCGAGTGGAATTTGCATCCCACGAGTGGTCGGTTCCCACGAGTGGGTTTGTTTGCCCGGTTAGGACGCAATCTGGTTCCGAGTGAAAGGATTGATTCAGATCAATGTTCGTGGCCCGCTCCGAAGGTGATTAGCTTAATTCGTTGGTGATTAATGAATTGGCTTTCCTTTATGTTGCTTGCTTGCTTGTTGGCTGTAATTGATTGGGTATGTCAAATTTTCAGTTCGAATGGCTTAATCTTTTGCAGTTGTGCTGTTGGCCGGAACGAGGCGTTTCTTCCGTCAAGGCTAATTAGCTGGTTTAGTGTAGTCTAGCGATCGGTGGGAGGGGCGGAAGCAAGGGTTTGGTCACATTTTGCGGCGTTGTTGATGAATCGGCTGCAAAGCAGATCGAATGTTTATTCAGTCGATGTGTGGTTGTTTCCCACGGTTTTTCATGTTGGGTCGTATCTTGATTTTGACGAACTGGATTGATCTCGTCTTCGTGCATTCGAATAAGTCAGTTTGAAGTCGCCGTGGGCAATTCTACTTCACATTGGTCAAGATATGTATCTAGTCTTACTTGTCTGTACAGCATGTCAAACCAAAAATAAATCCTGAGTCCAAAGGACTGCGTGTACATGCATCACAGGGGCATTCATATCCCCATCGATGGAACTGCAGTTGGTTCCCTTAGGCATCTACGGGAAGTTCACGGCTACCAAAGTGGCCTTAAGACACCTAGTTACTCCAGAGGATGATCCTAAAAAAAATTGGACGTATTGCAATCCGATGTAAAAGCTCTCACTGAATGCGATAGACATGAACAATTTAGCATCGTGTTTGTACTAGAAAGCGGTCATAAAAGCTCTGGATCAACGATCAAATCGAGGAACTTTGCCGTCAATCTCTGAGCGAAATAGCGGTCAGAAGCAAACTCAATCTCCGTCTCAATTCCCGGTAACGAACGAGCTGATGAACTGTACAGAATGGTGGTGGGGGGAGGCTTCCTTTTGACATTACTTCAGGAGGTCCCTTATTTCCCACATCAAGTAATTAACTAACAGAAGCCATTATTGCCACAAACCGAAGATATACAGAACCAGACACCTACATTATATCAAAACACAAGTGGCCCAAACTGAACAAATATAGAACTAGTCTATGGAAACATAACTCAGATCGCAGTCTAGCTTTCCGGTCCATGGCTTATGTGAAATCAGGTCCGATCTAAAATTTTATTTTATACGGATTTTTTTAGAAGATGTTGAGATGAGGAAGAAGGGGAGACGACCCTCCATTACCTCGGCACTTGTCCAAGACTTGCAGTAGTTAAGATGGCCTATCTTTGGTAAATTTAACTTCAACCGAAACCGATGGATCACCCATGTAGAGAAGGACGTAAGCCAACTTGGCGTGCGTAACTGGCTAAAGTTCGTGCCAGGTTGTGATGCTAGTTGGTTTGAGTATCAGGTCCATTCCAGCTTGTAGCGCCATCAGGACAAAATGAAACTTATATTTGTTCCGCGACCAACAAAACAGGTCTAACGTCTGGTGACTGATAAGATTCCTAAGAACCACTAAGTGGTAATGACAAGGAACATACATCAAATGGGAACTACAATTAGCCTCACACGAATGACAATCGCAATCGAGTAGTATATGAAGTGACAACACACAGAACACAGATCAGGGGTGAAATACACTAAGGCGATTTGCAATAGTTGATTCTGGCAATCGTGGTTTTTACTCTGCATAATCTGATTGTCAATTTGAGAGTCATACATTCGGTGGGCCGTGGCGTTGTGGGTATGTGCGTCGACTCCTGCGCACTTGGACCTACTTGTCTAGGTTCGATTCCTGGTACGACAAGAAACACTTTTCACGGCCCCACCTCTTTCGAGTCACTGACAATGCTCAAAGAGTATAAAAGAGTCTAGAAGAAGCTTCTCAAACTTGGCCGTTCGTAGTCGGCATAAAACTGTAGGTCCCTTCCACTCGTGATAGAATAATAGCACGCACAACACGAGGGGTTGCTGAGAAGCTAGGCCATGGCCCTCTACGGGCTGTAGTGCCACCCATATTATTATTATATTACAATTGCGAACAATTTCATGTGACAGCTAAATAGGTGTCGTTTTCGTGTATTTCTGTTCAATTTTCGTATTTGGGACGAATGCAATACATTTATCAATACATGCAAAACCAAACAAAGTATTTATTGTAATCAATAGTGTGCAACAACACTTACTTATTATATCTTGAAAAAGCTCAAGACAAAATTATAGCCAAGGCGTGCACCCATATTTTAAAGGTACGCAACAAAAATGCAAGTCTTTAGTAAATCCGTAGTAAATACACCAACAAAGCTGAAGTTATGCCACTTTGAGACATATTTTTTTCAATCGCATTACTCAGAGCTGACACTAGTTTCGTTAGGTTTCGTTAAGTTTCCTTCACTTTTGCTTACTTGAGCAGGAGCGAAATGAATCGCATTCTACTTACGTAAATGACAGTTGGTGTTGAATTACCCAAGTTCCCAGAAGCCAGAACACTTTGAGATTTCGCTATGTTTCCGAATGCACTTCGCTCAGTTTTTGACATAAGCTCAAATCTTCGTACAACCATTATGTTTGGCGGTCTGCACGGAAAGCGGAATCTTAAGAATTCAGGACTATTCTTCCGGGTTATGTGGAGATCGCTACGCACTTCGATATTTCTTATGCATGCTGATGAGAATTTATCTTGACTAAAAAGGTAAGCCCAAGTGCAAGACAAAATAGTCTGAATTGATAGTCAACAATGAAAGGCAGGCACAGCTCAGACTCCGGCTCTTTGTGGGTATTTTATGTTCCATAGATAACCAGGCCAGCGTAATGGGCATGACGAAGCTTTAAGTTGGTAATTAGCTGTCACTGATCCTTCAATGGGACATACTCTTCTGATAGGTACCGTGCCCTTCCCAGTACATTGTGGACTACTGGATACCCCTCACTACTTGTACACTTTTACTGGCTGAAGCAAGAACCCATATGAGCAACAAAAGAGGGTTGGTTGATTTGGCCAGAGCAACGTAACTCCAAGCACTCCACATAGCCACTATCCCCAAATAGGGCCAATATAAGCATCGTAGTTGGTTTCATTACTGGGCAGTGGGCACTGTCTGCCGGGAGCGCCTTCTAGGAGGAGGTGGAGACTTCTGAAGAAGTTGCTTAGATGAAGACGAAGTTAAGAGTGTCTCACATGTTCTGAGCCACTGTCGGGATTCAGATGCAGCTATGAGTCTATTAATGTTTAATGATCTCTGCGACGGAAGAATCCAGATAACATCGCCAACACAAACTGCTTTCCCATCAGTAGTCTGCTGGTTTAACTAATGAATCCTACATGGTGGCATAGTGGGCCCATCGGTCAGAGCATACTCCTAAGACGCCGCTACCTACCTACTTAATGAAACCCGACAAAACATCATGTGCTTTTTTCTTCAATTCACCCTGACTTGACCAGAAACGATTATTCTTTGTAATTCAGACATTCCATGTTTAGACCCACCTCGAACTCCACTTCCTACATCTACCATCTTAAGGAAGTCAGTCTCAAAATGAATCCCAATTTTGACACACAATTGAAAAATGAAAAACAAACCGCAAAGCTATTAGTCACACTTTCAGCGCACGAGGATTCATCCGTTCCCAATCCGCATCCCCATCCGAAGTAAACAACATTATTACATTAACCACTTTGTGCACATTGTGCAACGCGAATATGCAACAAGTAGTATAACTCGATGAAATAGAGAGGAGCTAGATTCATCGTTCAATTAAAGTGCCTGTCTCACGGATATTTCTCACACACAAACCCAGCGACTGGAAGTGGCTTCGGGCACCCAGCAGCCGTCTCCGAATCCAGTTGACTTTCACTTAATGTGAAGTGCATTGCTTCGCTTATGCAAGTGGCCGATACCCGTTTGCTCATCCACTAACCATGTGCCTCAGTGAATTAGCGTGCTTTCATGAGACGCTGCATTGGTTCATGCAAATGCGAGTACGTATCTTGTCCGATATCGATTCAATGTCAAGATTGCCTGGTTTCTTTTTTTTTTTTTTTGGCTGCGTTCGTGTGATTGACTTCGTGGATGTCGGATAATTTTCGCCAGTCGGGGAGTCACTGTGTCCATATTTTAATTCGTGGTTAGTTTTGGGCAAATTTGAGACTGAAATCTTAGTGTTTTGGGGTACCTTAAAGGTGTTGGCTCGTATATTTTGGTTATTAAGTGCGCAAATTTCGGCATACCAAGACTTTCTACGCGATCATAGCTGTCAATCACATGGACTTACAAGACGAGAATGCTGCTGCCTTGTTGAACTATATCAGAGAGAGAGAGGGATCCTGAGGTCTGTGTATGGCCATGTTCCCAAGCCATCCACACTCTGTTTCATTCTCCTACACCTCAAGGAAGCGTCCGCAAAAGCACTTTGAAACTCAAACCAAGAAGAGAAGCTTGGAAACAGCTTTATCCATCACCACATCAAGTTACAGCAAATAAGTGTCTTCCTACAAGCTACCGTGCTGTTGTGGGAGTTACTCGCCGTGATAGGGTGAGAGACACGGCAGTGTGCGAGGAGCTCGATGTTTAGCAGCTGCTCCTTAAAACGGAAAGGGCTATGCTTTGATGGTTTCGTCATGTGGAACGATTTCCAAGTCGGTCCTTGAGTTCGACTCCATCTAACTTAGGCTACCGCTTTGCAGATCCAGGATGAGATGGTTGGACCAAGTCCGACAACTCTTTTGGTGCATTGAGCATTGCTCCTGATGAGTTAGAGTCAATTGCGGAGGATCAGGTGGCATGGTGATCTCTCGTGGGTTCTTTGGTCCCGCGACCCGTTTAGTGGTCATGCCGGCGATTGGAAGTGAAAATGATGACGATGATGAAACTCTTAAGAATCCTTTCATGTTGGCTTCCACGATGTATACCTCATTCAGACTAAAGGATTTTTTTCCGATGGACTTCACAATGTGTGCACTGGCAGCCAACTGATGCGCGTCTTCTGATCGTCGACCCATACCTAGCATACCTAGCTTAACCAGAAAATGAGCAATAAATATACAACCTTTCAACCGAACTGATTGTGGGCGTTTTATTGA
Source organism: Eristalis pertinax (assembly GCA_907269125.1). Lineage (NCBI taxonomy): Eukaryota > Metazoa > Arthropoda > Insecta > Diptera > Syrphidae > Eristalis > Eristalis pertinax. Next base: position 43,577,277 of record OU026145.1, on the reverse strand, counting down.
AAATAATTACTGAGTTGGCTATACACTTGTGAATCGTTTAGGTCAGATTAGGAGATGGCAGCTGAGTTTCATGGAGACAACAGAGTAAACATACTTGCAGTCTTCTGTACACTTATTGCTGCAAAATGTTCCAGAGGCATGTGCAAAGCGGCAACTATTCAGTGACTTAAAAAAGTGGGACTCAAATTTGTCAAGTCTCTTTCTAGACAAGGCCTGGCGAGAGCGTAGAACGTGGTCTAAAGTTGCGCTAAGCTCTGAATCACTGCTGTTTCTGCAGATATAAGTGAAACTGAGGTCACATCAACGACCATTGTGAACCACGAGATAGGGCCAGTGTTGACTAAACTGGTACACTCTGCTTTGGTTTACATAGGGGGTACGTAGCTAGGTAGTTGGCAGTTGGGAGCCCTAACGACTCACTTAGACCAAAGTGTTGAGTCCACTGTGTCCGCGCTAGGTAGTGTTTAAACAACCGAGAGAGAAGGCGGAAAGCTTACGGTTACACGGCTCAGCGCGTCCGACGGGGTGGTTCTTGTCTTGTCCTCACTCCGGAAGAGCACTCATTGAGCCTAGCTACCTATCCTTACAGCTACACCTGACCCAAGCCTAAGCTAACTTAAAACTACCTAGCTGAGCCCTACACCAAAACCAGCCAGATGCGTACATAAATCTGAAGAGATTTCTCAGTTCCGCACCGCTTATGTCCTCCAGTTCTATGAAGAATGGCTTTCGCTAGAAGCTGCCTTCTTTTAGTTGCTAGGGCTGGACATTCGCAGAGCAGATGCTGGATAGATTCGGTTTCTTCCTCATCTCTGCAGCTTCTGCAAAAGTTTTTACGCGGTATATTCAGTCGCGTTGCATTTTCACCTATGGCACAGTGCCCGGTAAGGACTGCCATTAGCATGCGTACTTTCTTGCGACTAAAGCCGATCAACGATGATGTTCTGTTTTTGCTCAGCGTCGGCCATAGGGACCTTGCTGCTGTTCCAATACACAGGCAAAGCCATTCAGTTCTGGCCCTATCCAGAGCTTTGTCTTCTAGTTTTTTTTTTCCATAAGGGATTGCTGCAGATTCCTCCAGCTGCGGTCCCTTTTTTGCCTTGAATTCCAGTGCGCCCCTGCAAGGATATCTCACAGACGTCTGCATAATCTGACCAGTTTCGACGTCAGGGTGTCTGATGCTATGGCCTTTATTGCCGCTAGGCTATCTGAGAAGGTGGTGATCGATTCGCCGGTTATGTTCTAATTCCTCAATGCGAGTGACGCTTCGTGTATTCAAGCCACATCGGCGTGAAAATCGCTGCAGTCGTCTCTTAATGCCGGGGATTTTTCGAAGAGGTCACAGAAGACTCGTGCTCGTCTCTGAGCCATCAGTGTATAGGGCGATGGTCCCCCTCTACTGTTACATGCCATTGTTTCAGGGCAGGAAAACGTTGAAGCTCCTCTTCGGGGCTAGGGTTGGTGGTAAAGTTGGGGACCAGAAGATCTTGGTAAAAATACCAAGACATCGCAGACGTAAGACATCTGCGTCCTGACGATCGAAAGCAGCGACTGCCTACGATGGAAGCCAACTACAATCTAGGCTCAAGCACTCCATTGATCGCATGCCTGACAAGAAAGAAAGCAGGCAGGAAGGAGCTATTCAGTTAACTTGCACCAAATGGACTAGGGTTCCATAATCTCTACAAGATCAAGTCATCAGAAGAGCTGAATAAGTGGCTGTGAAAACCGTGATTGACACTTCTTTCTCCTAGTCATCAATGAAGACTGAATGAACATTCACAAGCTAAACGTTTCTCTTGATTCATTCATACTCCAAGTTGAAGAACAAGGGACATTTCAGTGAATGGTGATCGCCAGAGAAGTGATGTAAGTTCGAAGTGAAATGACCACTCACCAATCATCAATTACGCTCCACCAGCCCATCAGGTTGATTGCCTAAATGAGTGGCATCGTTTTGTTGCCGAACATTATGCCCAAGAGCTGTTCAAGACCGTGTCATCAATATTTTGAGCATCCACAGGCGGTTGACAGCTCATCGACGGCGCCTAAGGAGGATCACTGCAAAACTCCCAAAACACCTCTCCACTTGAACGCCACTTTTTTGGTCCAATTAAATGGAAAAAGAAAAAAGAAAGAGAAACACTCGTAATTACCCGCGCCTATGTCATAAGATCGAAATTCATCGAAACGAACACACCTCGGGCTATTTAAGTAGGACACTGCCGATCCGACTGTGCAATTCTATGTAAACTTGTCCTTAGGCATAATTTGACCGCCTTGCATAACTGCCCAAACTATTGTCTAACTACCTTTCACTTTTTCACTTCGCCTGTACTCCGTGTACCAACATACGTAAGATCAACGAGATGTAAGTGAATGTCTCTACAGAGTGCTGGCTTTTGGCGCAGGCTAGGCGTAATGGAAATGAAGCACATACCTCGTGTACGTCTGGCGTCCAAAGCGCAATCAATTTATTACCCTCGACATTAATGATTTTTGCTGTGTTTTTTTTTTTGGTTTGTTTTTAAATTAAATTCATTAGCATTCCGTGCAACATGACCACCCCCCATGGCCGACTGTGTACCGAAGGAATGCAGTACAACGCGCACAACCGGCGCAGCCGACCCAAAATGGCCTGAAATGTTTCCTCCAATTTAGCGTAGCAGCCCAGATCGTATTTCATCAGTTGCAATCTTCATATTTTCCCACTAGACGACCGGCATTAACACTTGCTGTCAGGTGATGAAACAATGAAGGCAGTCTCGTTACTGCCGTTGCCGGCTATGCGATGCGAGTCCCCAATTAAAACATCTTAAGGCGCCGCCACACCGCATTGCAAGTACTCGCTGAGTACTGGTTTCGAAAAAAAAAAAAAAGAAGGCAAACAATTTGAAGAATTTTTTTCGGAATATGTCAAAACTAGTGGCAGCCGTAACCTTGTCGGTTTTCTTCTGGGAATCCGCGCAGATTGTGACAACTGACGCTGACATCTGTCAGTGGGTCAAATTCAATGACAGCCAGTTCGGAGGAAACCGAAATAGGCAGCTGTCATTGGGCAGATTGCACGATGGAGCGACAGCGTTAATAAATTATGTGGGATTACGTTGGGAGGCTGCAATTACTTTGGAGGCATAAACTTGTTCTTTGACAGGTTGCATGTAATGATGACTCCGAACAGCGGCGTTGGCAACTTTGTTTGGCAGGCAGACAGACTGGCAAACAGGGACTTGTGCAAGTAGTGACAAGTGCTCGTCAAGGAATGGATGTCGCCACATGTTTACCGATCTACTACAATGTTGTGAGTTCTTTGACAGGTGAGCGCTTACGAGGATGTACGGGAAATTGGGTGCCTAAGTTGGTGCGTATTCTTGACTGCAAAGCAAGATATGACAGTATTCTTGGCAGGGAGCTATTCGATGCGATGGCCGAATTCGGTATGCCCGGAAAATTGATCAGATTTTGTAGCACCACGCTAACAATTACTCTGTCTCTGATGCACTGTCCAGTTCGGTCCAAGAACCTCTAAGCCATTCGAAACCTCGCACTGGACTTCGGCAAGGCTAAGCGCCGTCGTGTGGTTACTTCAATCTGGTACTGGAGAGGAAAGTGCAGCACAAGCCAGTCCAACTGTTGGGCTACGCAGATGACATCGACATCGTCGCGTGTTCCAAACGTGCCGTAGTGGAGGCTCTTTCGGCGATTGAAGAAGAGGCGAAACGAACTGGTCTTAAGGTCAATGAGGATCAGACGAAATATATGCCGTCGAGGAAGTAACGATATGCCGCCACCTCTTAGGGCAAAACATCACACGAAGGAATTTGTCTACCTAGAGGCAAACGTGAACTCCACGAATGACGTCTTAGTGGAGACCCGATGTAGCCTTTGGCAACCGATGCCCCTTCGGTCTGTCGAAACAACACTCCTGACTTGAAGGACCATAATTATGCCCTACTCTACGTATGCTCTTATATTCTACGTCGAATATACACACGTGGCGGCCCGTGGCGCTGTGGGTATGTGCGTCGACACCTACGCACTTGGACCTACCTGTCTAGGTTCGATTCCTGGTACGACAAGAAATACTTTTCACGGCCCCACCTCTTTCGAGTCACTGACAATGCTCAAAGAGTATAAAAGAGTCTAGAAGAAGCTTCTCAAACTTGGCCGTTCGGAGTCGGCATAAAACTGTAGGTCCCTTCCACTCTTGATAGAACAAAAGTACGCACAACACGAGTGGTTGCTGAGAAGCTTGGCCCCTGGCCCTCTACGGGCTGTAGCGCCACCCATATTATTATGTATTATATATGTACATCCGCTAGAAATCACTCGTCGGAATAAATAAAATAAATCAGTTCGCCGGCGCTCGCTCACTTTTGACGTCTAGATTCTAGCTTTCGACTCATTCGATTGACTCTAAAAACACTCGCAGATGGCAGTCGACTTAGCCTCAAACTTGTTTGTACGCAAGCACACTTTAACATGCTTACACTCTAACATATTTGGTTGGTCAGCGAGGAAGGTGAATGGGGGAGAAGACACAAGCTCGAACTCTAGTTCGGAAGCCAAAAATTCGACGACTTCACAGGCTCGGCCACATCGAGCGCATGGACAACAATGCTCCAGGCTAAGAGGGTCTTCGAATCCCAGCCTCTTGGTTCAAGAAGGATAGGAAGACCGAATCTCTGGTACATAGACCAAGTCATCGCGGACGTAAGACGGTTTGGTCTTGATGACTGGAAGCAGATATCCCAGGACCGTCATCGATGGAAGGCAGCTATTGCTCAGGCTCAGACCCTTCATGGGTCGTCGGTAAGAGAGGTAAGTATTCTTGCAAAAAGATGTGTAGCTTTGGCACCACCTTGTGGTCCTCCTTTTTTTTAAGTCATGTAGAAAGGTCTTGACTTAAATGGGGGCAAATCTTGTGCTGCCATTGGCCATCTTCGGGAGCGGAACTAGCTCAGAATTACCTCAATCCCATTCTGTACAGTACGGGTTTATGGCGTGTATGGTTTTTGCTTAAGGTTGGTTCAGGCAGTTTAGTATGACATCAGCGTTCAATGAGTCGTATGCCCAGCTTTGACGCAAGGGTTCCATGGTGCAGACCGGCTTCTAATTTAACACTTTTTTGATAATCAATTTTGTCCAGCAGCCAGCCAAGAAAAGCTCAATAATTGTGTGTTCAGCTGGCGCTGCAGTTCGGGTTAGACCTGGGTCCCAGTCAAATTGCCTCCCCAACGCTCGTCCAGTACGACTGATGTCAGTTTCCAGCTGGACACGCCCCTGGTGGCGAAGTCTTCTCCTTTATTGCGGCGCCTCTTGAGGTTGGAGTCGAAGACTTTCCGGGTTCTCCAGTCCGTTGGAGTCCATGCGGTCTAAATAACCCAGTCATCTGAGGTGAGAGACTCGAATTCGTTTGATCAAGTCGATGTCACTGTACAGACCTAAGGTTCGTCGTTCAGTCGCCTACTACCCAAGCACCATCAGCACAGTCGTAACCGAACAATCCGAACAAAACATATTTTCGAAGCGACCAACGATCTCTTCGGCTTCTTTTGAAAATGAAATCATTCTTCTGCTCCACTCAACAGGACTTGAACTATCAAGGTCTTATATAGGGATAGCTTGGTCCCCCGAGGGAAGGCTTTGTTCTTTGTCTTCCAAGGCAATTTCCAGCGATTGGCAAGAGTAATCCTTCGTGAAAGCGAAAGAAAATCAAAACGAAAGAACAGCGACTTGTTGGGTGACGCGACAATCCGAGGTGGGTCTGGGCCTAGCTTCTCTCCCAACCAGGTGGGTTGTGCGTGCTGTTGTTCTATCGTTAGTGGAATAGATTCTTGAGCACTGTGACTTGGATGTGGGAGGCCGTGAATTATGAACGGTGACCGATTCGAGGATTGAACATTGAACTTCCAGTCTAGGAGGCGATGCTCCAATGCACTATACCACGGCGGTGGCAACAATGATTGGTTTCAATGCCTCCATCGATTCGAAATGATGTTGCACCTCGGTGTGGTCCCACTTCGGTGGCTGTCCCCACGTGGCCCTGCGGCGTTGATGTCACATTCGATTAATCTCTGCGTCGCTCGAGCTTTCTCCGGCACACAGCTAGCCTTAAATAATGTCCATATTTCAAGGAAAGAAACTCACGTCATTCCACATATCGAAGGGCTTCTAAATCGAGTTTAACTCCACAAACACTTGAAACCGTGAACGAAATTTGTCAACCCGATCAACACGTAATTGTGTTAAGAGCCATGAGACCGTAGAGCCACAGGAATGCAATTGAAATAGTCCCAACGATACGACATCATTCTGTGTTAATTACGAACGAAAGGAAATAGCTAAAGAGCTACGAAATGGTACGCATCGAACGCATTCCCTCACGAACTGGTTGGCATTTGTATGCGATGTCTGAGGCACTGCAACGTTACCATTACCCACCGCAACATATGTTCGACAGCAGTCACGTAGGCTTTGAAATATTACAAGACCTGAGTCAAACCTGACATTAGCTTCGCAGAGTTTCGTGGTTTCGATGGTGAACATGGTCAGAACTACTTGCGCCTACTTTCTTTCATTCGTGCTTTCCGTGATGTTGTTCTTTCGTGGGAGGGGTGGGAACTTGTAGCAACTCTAAGTGGAACAAAATTAGGAAGCAGGTGTAGCCTCTAAGCGCTGTCAGTGACTTAAAAAGAGATGGTGTCGTTGATATGAATGTTCTGCTGCTCGGAGTCAAACTATGACACATTACGTTCGAGTTCTAATGAAGTGCCTTTTACTCTCGAATGGATAATAAATCGTGCACATTTTCAAAGGATTTTGACTTACAGCTGATCCAAGGGTATGCCGCTCGATGCTTTTGGTGACGACAAGCATCACAATGACAGAATAAAATTGCCAACAGAAGAAGTTCACTTTTGAGTGACAACAATTCGAAAATTGTCTTATTTTCGGACAGCGTTCTACATTTTGTTTGATATTTTTGCAGCGGTTGGCATGAGTAATCGTGAAATCAAGAAGAAAGATGATATGGGTGGCGCTACAGTCCAAGGTGGATCTGGGACTCAACCAACAAGCCTCACCAACTAACGCGATCTCTGGCTAGCCGTCTGCAGACTCATCGGGTCGGAACTGGGATGTTTATGAGTTCTGTAGACATGGAGGTGTTGGATCCGTAGACGGCTGGCTGGGCGTACAATTCTTGGTCTCCAATCGTCTACTCTATCGACGCAAACATTCGCATGCAGATCTGCTCTCTGGAAGACACCAATCAATTCTTCATCCCCTTTTGAGACTCTGCGCCATACAGTAGGACTGCGATGATCAGTGTCTCATATCGAGTCAACATTGTCCTTCGAGAGACGGCTCAATTACTCAATTGCCTCTTGAGCCCGAAGGAGCAGTGGTTGGCAAGAGTTACTCTACGTTTGATCTCGGTACTGATGTCATTTGTACTGTTTACTACTAATTTCTCAACCACCTCTAAGCTATAGTTGCTCGATAGACTTGACTTGTTCCTAGAGAACCCAATTAGCACATGGTGCCGTTTTGCAACCACAGCTCTGAAAGTTGAATGTGGATGTGCCTTTAGAACCATCGTGAGGCATTCGTGAACATTATCAATTCGTCGTTCATTTTGGATATCTCCATGAGAGATTCAAGCGTACGACAAAAATTAACAGCACGTATTTATACGTAGATCTGTGCGAGTCCTATTAGAACATCGATAGTTCGTGATGTTCTCTCGTACTCTGGCCATGTCCTAGATATTGCAAATTTTGTTAACCGAGACCCTCTGAGGTAAGCCATTTTCAAGGATGTGAGTGTATTCACAGACGGTTCACAGATGAAGTGCAGAGTCGTTGCGGGTATTTACAGCCTACAGACTTATAAATTACTACAGCATCTTCCATCTTCCAAGCGAAAATCCTCGCCATTAGGGAGGCGTGCCATTAACTGAACACAACGCAAATGTACAGAATAGCTATTTTCGTTCACAGTCATTTTGGCATCAAGGCAGTATCGTTCAACCTCAAAATTGGTTCTGGAATGCCGCAATGAGCTTGCTGCAGCAAATCAAAATTGGTAAGGATAAAGCCGATGAACTGGCCAAACAAGGAGCCGCCTCGCATGACTCGACTGCTATGAAAGTACACATTCCATTCGACAGACTTAGACCAGTGTTTTTTGCAAAATTTTGTATTCCCTTCAATAATAGGCGTTTATTTCAGTGATGACCTCGATTCAAAGCTCTTACCGACCAGCAATTTATTTAATTTTAGAATCAGACTATATTTGGAGAATACGCAGGTTGGGTAGCAGTTCGAAGCCTGTTTTTTGGATTCTTACCACTGCTTTGAAGAGGTGACACGGCTGCGGTTATGGCCGAGTGTGAGCACACGAGAGCGCCACCAATCGCTTGGATTGTTTTTTAATCGGTAAATATTCATAAAATATGTGATGTATCCCCTTATTTGAGATGTCTATAGCCTCAACTGCCTCATGCAACTTAAGTTTACGATCTTACAACTTCTAGCCTGGACAGTAGTCTAATGATATAGAGGACAGTTGATGTGAACTGTGACAGAAAGTCTCTGACTCATCAAACGAACCTCGTGGCCTCGTGCTCGTTACCACGTCAACAGTTTTCTAGAACTGAACAAGGGGCTGATGCGATTTCACGTGGATTGTCACATGGATAGAGTGCTTTGAAAATAGATTCAACTGCACACAAAGGTGTGTTCAACTTCGATGAAGGGACTTTTCTTATGGTGCGTAACAATCCAGGGCAGACTTGGGTCTCAACAACGGCTATGTGCTTCGGTTTTCTGTACACCTATTAGTTGGAGCTCCTTCTCCACTTGTGTACGCCACTTTCAACAACAGTGACCTCTGTTGCGTCGATCGTCAGCACAGGCTAGGTCTGCGCTGTTTTGACACAACAATTTTAATGATCTCTTGTCGACATTGCTACAGTCACTGTGTGGAATTCAGGCACATACTGTATGTGCATCATCATCTTGGTATCATTTTGGAGAATAGGCTCGTAATAGAAATAGTGCCAGTGTTCCACATTTACAATGAAAGGTTTCTCATTCTGCTGCAGCGCTTCAGGCAGTTATCGTTATGGGTGTTTCACAATTACTACTAGTCCGAGACGGGTATGCACCTTCAACAACCATGGCAGATCATTTCTAAGACCAGCATGGAGAAGCTCACAGTTTTCGAAAGGAAAACACCGCAAATATGTACCGGCATCACCTTCGACATGGGACCGTCGAAAGCACGAAGACCATAAGTACGCATCATCCCCTTGCAACATGTACATGGTGAGACTGTTCAGAAGGCAGCTTCTAGACATCAGCGACCATCCTGACGAGGCAATCAGGAACTTGAGAAACACAATCGCCGGACAACGCTACCTCAACGCGCTTAATCTGCTAAGCGGGCAGAACTTGCCAACGACATGTAACAACGAGCTGCATGGCTTCTACCAGAGCGGCGATAGGTTCGAGGCTAAACACCACCACCCCATCCAAGAAGGACCAACAAGGACATGCGGATTTGAACAAACCGATGTAAGCTCTAGACATGTAAAAACTAAACACTAAACCGATATTGTAATGCCAAATGTTGAATTAAACAACGTATGTCAGCCCCTTCTGTTGAGCCAACACCCTAATCCTCCGTCTTAGGTCTCACAATAATTTTTAAGCCAATGGTGCGTTGGGTCTGCTCTTTGGTTGCTGTATCCCCTTGTGCGCCATAGGACCTCAACTACGCCTACACGTCATCGCGTTCTAGTTCTTGCAATGTACCTCAACTCTCCGCAACTGCCGCGCTGCATTCTCCGCCGTTCTTCACCAAGTTCTCTTCGGATCGACAGGTCTTCTGCCGCCCTGTGTTAAGGGGCTCCACTGCATAGCTTGGTCAGCTACACAGCTGTCACCCTTTCGTAGTATTTGACCAATCTCCTGCCACTTCCGTCGTTGTACAGTGATGCCCACTGATTCCTGACCCATTCCCACGCGTAAAGATCTTCATTAGAGACTAGAAAATCAATCGCAATATGTTACGTAGTCATCTATTGACGAATGTCTGCAGATTCCTCGTCACAGTGGTGGTCACTCACCACGTGTACTGCATCCAGAAAGGAGTACGCTCATAACATTGGCGCGCCACCGTTTCAGCTCGGTGTTGATGCTGATTGCATTGCTACGCTAGATTTTGGACAGCATACCGAATGCGGACTTTGCTTTAGCGATTCTTTTAGCAGTATCCACTTCGGTTCCGCCATCGGTTGACGTGGAGTGGTCCATTATCTTGTGTGAACGTAAGCGTAGTCCAGGTGTTTCAGTTGTGCTGTAAGAGTCCATCGGATTCCTCCTGCTCGATGGTAGTTGGCAATGTGTTGATATGGGCGACACAGTCCAGTTCAGAGACCGGCTTCTTCGGCTTGTTCGAGTGTGTTGTTTAATGAGCTCCAGAACTATTTTTTGTGCTTATTTTCGCACAGCAATGCATCTCCATTTTTAGGAAGCGATCTTTCCCTTCTTCCCCTTGACGATCACTCCCTTCTTCACCGACTTCGAGATTTGCAAGCATCCACATTTTGATGTTCGTTGATAGCCAAAGTTGCATCCATCCGTCGCCACTCATTAGAAGTTCCCAACGATCCACCTGCCTTTTCAAAAGGCCCCCTCCCCCATTTGCCGTGTCATTTCGTGACAATTTCCACCGAAATCGAGTCGCATTTAGCCGTGTTCAGTGCCGAGCATGCACGAGTCTTGTCAGCGATACCGTGCCGTGACAAATCTAATTAAGTAATTGAACTGCTAACGGATAGATCACAGCCAGTAATTGAGCGTGCAGAGACAAAGGCCCAGAACGCCCCACCGGGCGCACATTAATCTCGTACCCGTTCTACTGTTCGGCAGTCTGCGGCGGCAGCTGTCAATCGGCTGAAGTAAACCACAAGAAAACCGTGTCACGGCTGTACGCGTTGACTTGGCTTAGATACATAAATGCAGCGCCAGTGCAGTGCGAACAATTTCACCAATTTTTTCCCCTTTGTCGCCGAAGCAGGTGCGCCTGTTTCACACCATTCGCTGCTTGTCAGTTTGCCCACGCAAAGCACTTGACTCTGAAGTCCAATTGCGCATCTCTCAATTAACTTTCTTACTAGCTACACTCACCTTCGTGCAAGTTGAATGGAAATGTCTAGCAAGAGCTCGCCGACTGTTGCAATGTCCTCGGTCTTCCAGTCGCCCTTGGGCTGCGAGACGTCTGCAAATTCAAACAATGACTAATGAGTGCATTCACTTTTTCGACATCCCCCACTCGGGCATTGTCGCGAGCGTCTACTTACGGATTCGCTTCCTGGCATCAAGGTAGGCTGCATTGATCGAGTCGTACGTTATGCAAGTGTTGTCGCCGTTGTACGGGTGCCTGCAAGTAAATAAAAGAAAAGCGCTTAGTATCGGTTTCATGCAAAATGGAGAGTTTGAGAGGAAACTCGTTGAGTGGGAAAAAAATCAGGCGGCCACAAATCGAATTCGCCTGCTTCACATCACGCTTTGATTGGACGGCCGATTAGGACGCGTGTGCATCGGCGGAGGCCAAACGAGTGATCTGCTTGGGCTACATGACGAGTGCGTAAGTGCCGGGCGACATCAGCTGCGGCACTGCACTCGGAATAATAATAAATTATCGCACACTACCGAGTGAAAGTCGGGTACTACTGTGCCGGCCAGGTGACATATCTGTCGGACATCGCGGCTGCATTTCCAGCTCGTCTCTCTGCGCGGAGTGCGGCAGGCAACTGATATCGGATTCCAGAAGGGAGATAAGGATGAGCTCGAGTGTGTCGAGCAACTTTCTCAAAGCGGATGTGCGCGGAGATTAATTGGCCGAGGCACGTTTTAAATGAGCCCTTTTGTCTCTTCGATCTGCGGATCCGATCCGATGCTCGCATTTGCATGCGACGACACAATGGATTCTCAGTCGTGACGAAGGAAAGCATGTCACTCTTGGAGGCTTTCTTCCACTCGACCATGTCAACACTCGCGTGATGGAAATAATTAAGACGAGGGGAAATTTAATGAATTCGAATCATATGTCATATTGTCAGCGGTGTTTGAAGATGTGATGAGTTTATGGTCGTCGGTCAAGCGGAAATCAGCAGTTAGAGTGATATCCGACTTTACAGCGCAGTATGGTGGCAGACTTACCTAAAGTTGGCAACAAGAATAAAACCAAACCTGCATGCCTAGGTGTTTATTATCGTCCAACCTAATCAATTCCAGGAGAAATTCCAACAGGCGGGCTTAGAGGCCCCACTAGACCTTCATCCAATTGACCTCAATGTATGCAGATGACTGCTTCAGAGATTGCCAATAGGATCATCCAATCCAAGGGCTGGCTGTCAAGCTCTACTGGACATGCTACAATAGACTACAAATTGAACAAGTTGAAAGCGACTATTCTCTCCCACTCCTTGGCTTCGAAATACGTTTCCGGTTGTATTTCCGGACAAGGGAGGAGGGGAACACAAATGACTACACACGACGTCTACACGGATGTATCGAAGATGATTAAAGGCAAGAACGCGGACATTTTCCTCCGAATTGTTAAACATGCACCGGTCCATCATAATCCCTGATTACGGCAGAGGTCCTGGAAGTCAAGGAAGCGGCCAGAATGATATCAATGTTGGTTACCTCGGATGAATTTGGATTCTTATTGAAAGTGAAGCGGCCATTAAAGCAATTTGGGCAAATAGAGAGCAAGTCCAAGCTGGTCGCAAGCTGCGGCGAAGAGCTCAAGGTTCTCATTACCCAGCACTCGATTAGTCTATGTCTATGGGTCCCCGGCCACAGGGACTTAGCCGGCAATGGGGCAGCGGATGAACTTGTCAGGAAAGAGGCTGAAACTGACCCATCCCAGGTAGTCCTATGCATTCTACCACCTCCTCGTGCAGATGTCATGACTTCATATGTTGAGGTGATGAAGAAGAAAAAGAGGATACTCCTCACTATCTCTGCCATTGACCCAGTCTCCGCCAGTTGATGCATAGAACACTTTTTCCAGGACTTGTAGGGACTAATTAAAATCCCCTTACAACGCATGCAGACATGATGGTAAGTGAGACGTGTCTTGCACGTCTACTCTCTGACCTAACCTACCCGAACCTTACAGCTGATTGCCACCATGGCAAATGACGAATTTGAGGGACTTTTTGAAACATTGGTCCGTGAGAATTGGACCAGTGGTGTTCCAAGTCAAAACCTCAGAACTCTGGTATATTTAACAGGCGGATCAAAGAATCCGAGCTGGAGTAAAAATTTCCGTACCAATGGAGTCGAGTCCTATCGTGTTTCAAGCTGAAATCTACGAGATTGAGATCTGTGCCAGACACAATCTCCTCAAAGGTATTAAGGGCGATCGAATTCAAATCTTTTCAGAAAGTGAGGCAGCACTTAATGCATTATCGTCCCACCTAATGGACTCAAAAATGGTCAAATGTTGCCCACGCACTACCTTGCCAGACTAAGCTAAGCTAGGCACAGCGCTATTCTCGGCGGATTTCAATATCTTCAATTCCTACCGTCTCCCAGATCACTCACAAAAAATGTGAGCATGACGACGGAGGCCGCTAAGATGACTTTAACGACAAATGACGGCAAAACCAAGTATATGCCGTCAACGAGATTGGACACCCAAGACTGACATATCGTACAGAACGTCACATTACACACCTTTGAGGTAGTCAAAGACTTTGTCTGCTTAGGAACCACTATCGACTCAGACAACGACAATTGCCCACCTCTACTTTTTTGGACTAAGAAAGCTGTTGATAAACAAGCCTCTCACTCGAACAACGAAAGTGACTGTCTGTAAGACCTTAATCGCCCCAGTCCTGCGATCGCAGTCCCGGGGCATGGACTTTTTCATAAGCGGATCAGGTTGCTCTTGGCTGCTTTGAGGAGAAAATTCTTCGTGAGTGGAGGGGAAGATATAACGAGGAATTCAGCAGCATCGACTTAGCCAGAAGAGTGAAGATCCACCGATGGAGACAGCTAGGTCATGTAGAGCGGATAGAAACCGATACTCCGGCCTGGAAAGTCTTCAAATCTACCCCGGCAGGACGGCGCAGTTGAGGAAGACCGCGACTCAGGCAACCACATTTCCTGAAGTTTTCTTTACATTCGAGAAAGATTGCCACGATGGCTTGCAACACGAGAATCTTCCGTGTTAAGAATGAAAATACTATGTATTCAGATATATAAAATTGGAGTGCCGCCAGAAGGTATTCTTGGGCCTCTCCTTTACCAGCTGCATAATTGTAATAAACAACAAGACGTAGGAACGGACTAGGCACATTTGACGATTGCCATTTTGGTATCAGCTAAAACGGTGGAAGAGTCAAATATGCAATTACAATGTGCTTTAGACTGGCCACTCCACAAATATTTTGCAAATAGGGATAAATGAGGTACGTTCGTTTAACAATCGCATCTAGAATGGAAAATATACTGCCCAGTTTTATAAATTTGCGAATGCCACGGGATGATTCTCGACATTTAAGCTCAAGTGAAACACGCTAAATATGTGTAAGATGGGAACGGAATACAGGACGATACAAATTACGAACGCACCCAAGCCATTAAGCAAGCTATTAAGCCAATTAGACGATTTAGTGGATTTAGTGGATTTAGTGGAAAACCAATGGACAGAGAAAAGAAAAAAAAACCTTAAAACAGTCGCCACCAGAAGTAAGAGAGCAACTTCGGCTAGAATTACCCCTGGTCGACGACCACGAAAAATGAAAGATTTGGTTTCTAAAATTCTAGGATCCACCTTCCCCGGTTGGAGAAGCAGTTCAGCTGTACCCCTACAGCTCGCACGTATTCGCACACATCGTATAGCAAAGCTGTCAGATGAAATTAAGAGGCAAGAGAAGTAAAAGTTGGATATCTCCTTGCTCTTATGCTTCTGCTAGGCACCAAGCTGCTCTTCAGCAAATGAGGAGTACGTAGGACTTTTGTAACGACGTCTATTCTTTGTTCGTGCAAAGTACGCTCGCGTTATTTCTAGTTTGGCAAATGCCACATGAGTCCTCACAAAGTCACAATTTGCTGTGAACTGACAGTCTCGTCTATTCATTGAGCCCCAAATGACCGGTGTGCCTATTTGCAAGTCCCTTCTGAGCTCTTCAGCACTGAATTCCGCTAAGAGGCGCTTAGCAAATTCATTTCCGGCCCCCTAAGACTGTTCATGAAGTTGGCGACGATAATGTGTTTGTTTGTTAGACACCGCGAATCATGTCGCTGGCAATGGCAACCTTAGACTGGCCAGCATTTGCTGGAATTTCAAAACGAAACGTGAGTCAATGTCTACCAGCGATGGTGTACAAATAAGTGCTTTAAAATGTATGTAATCATTCGGCCGTTGTGCCATACACTCGCGGCGAACTATCGGCTTGAATCTGGAACCACAAGCAATCATTTTGGGGTGGTGCAACCCTCGACACCAGGGGCTTTCATTATTCATGGTTTTCGATCATTTAAATCTGGCCTGGGCTGGGCTACACGCATTGTCAGAGAGCAGGAGTCCCGTCACTGAGGCGGCGCAGCTGTCTCTTGTCAAGCCAAACGACCACCCGCGTCGGTAGCTGCGAGCTTCAAGCGCACTTGTGACTGTGCAATTGCAGACGACAACAATCAATTACGAGCAGGCAGCAATTTCCTCACTAGGTTAACAAGAAATCAACTTCCAGCGGTTGTAGTTATTATTTCCTTCATGTTCGCTGTTGCCAACGATGTTCGCCGACGTTCGTCGTCGACATCGCGCACTAAGGAGCTCGTTTTTCGTTTCGGCCAAGCACAGACGACGACCGCGACGATTGCGTTTGTTTCAAATGCCTATGCGTTCATCGACGTTTCCTCATCCGAACGGCATTTGAAAGCGTTTGCGGTGAAATTGCGACGAACCTCAAGCCGTCTGGTTAAACCGGAGCTGTTCCGTTTTTGCTGGCCTGAAACCTGAACTACTTAGCTTCAGAGACGTTTTCGTTTTCCTGCTGGTGGCAGATTCCTTTTGACGATGATGACATGCTCCTACCACTCGCGGCCACGTCGACGTGCCATTGGCAAGTCCCGTTTGGCGGTCTAGACCTTATAGGGGGCAGGCATTAAAGCAGCCAGCCAGCGAACACACCTTGAGACTGAAAGTGAAACTGAAAGCGAACTGTAAGGTTTGCGTGATTGCTGCGAGTGCCATGGGTTTCATGGTCGATTACTTTCAAGCGGAAATCAAGGTATCGCGTTTCAAAACGACCCGCCAACAACAGGCAACTGTCGTGGAATGTGGACGATGTCGTTCGCGGCGGCACTCATGCCGAGTGAGCGCTTACGAGTACGAACGAGTGCATTTTCAGATTCATCCTTGAATTATCCAATTTTCGATTTTGTCCCAAGGGGCTTGTGATCTTGGGTAACGCTTAATTGGATGGGCCTCAAAGGCTGTTGTGTGTAGTGAAGTGCGCGTTGCATTGATCCGCATCGAGTGCGCATCCACTTGAGAGCCTTGAGAGCACTTTTCGGGGCGCGCACTCGAAGACGGCTTATCCGTGATCACGGATTTCACACCTGATTTCTCACGCCTCTGAAGTGCGTCGATCTTCGCGGCTCAAGCTAATTGAAATGCGCATGGAATCGGCAAATGACGTCGTCCAAGGCAATGACGCTTCGGAGTTCATTGCATGCCCGCCATCAGAAGGCGTTGCAGGTAGGAAGTTATCTTCGACGCGCAAATACGAGTTGCGACGCACGGCTTATCTCTGAATGGTGTTGGCTACGAGTGTTTACGGTGTTTCCTTTATTCGAGCAACGAGCAAGACGTGTTCCGGTTTGATTATTAGCTGCGACTTGAGCAGGAAGCCTGACGTGTGAAGTCGATCCTTAAAACTGTTCACATTCACGACGACGAGGAGGTGGTGTAAATGTAATTACCACACAAAGCACTTATGGAAGTGAAACCTCGTTAATGCGGCAAGCGAGAGTGAAGAGTCGCTCTTTTGAAAGTGGCCGTAATCAATTGATGACCTTCGCGGGAGTGGGCATCACTGTAATCGATGCCAATTCAGATCATGGCTGCCACAGCGATGCGCAACGAAATATGCGGACTTTGTCGGTGGTGATAAACCGCGTCAAACCGAGTTGCCGAAACTAAGACGAAAACAGTAAAATCAAAGACACTTCTTCGCTGGCGGTGTTGAACTGAAACATCTGTGAATCTGGATGGTTTTAGGAGTACAATAATGAGACCTGGCAAGACAGGAAATGAGGTAGAAAGACAGCCGCTAGCAAGGGCACAATGTAGTACTGGTAGCAGACGAGGCTATCAAGTACACAGTGGCGTCCTTTGATGGTTTCAAGTCGCCAGGCACCGATGGCATATATCCAGCTTTGCTGCAAAAGGAGCATCGACGCGTTACTACTGCCAGTCTAGCACTGGCCTATATCCCGACCCCCTGGCGCACAGTTGGGGTAGCCTTCATACCAAAAATCGGCAAGGGGGACTACACACTCGCCAAGAACTTCAGATTAACATCCAAAGGCTGAGCTATATGTGCGCAAAACTGCTTTGCAAATCCATCCTCTGTCTCAGCTGCGGAAAATCTTGCGAGACTGCACTTCTAGTGGTAGTGGTAGTGCGGGCAACACCCCCCACTTATTAAGCTTAATACAAGCGAATAACTTAAACAATCGAAACTTAAAAACTAAAGCTTAACCTAGATGGTAGAGAAAGAAAGGGAGGACTAGCGCAGGAAAGAATGGGACTGGAGGTGGTTCCGGCGTTTTGATAAGGCGGAAATCGAGAGAGTATTCCATTGTGTAAGCCAGGCTTAACATTCTTGATACCGGTGAGTTTAAGCCGTAATTAGTCCGATGTGGTCTAATGCGGAAGAGGGCTGCATGCTTAAATTGTAGGGGTTGACGCGAAAAGAGACACAAATTCAAGAAGTGCGGAGCAGTCTGTATTACCAGTAATCAGCTGCCAAATATTTCCTACTCACTGCGATCAACGGACATTTAAGACCAATGGACCAACAGGTCTTGACTTTGGACACTTAAGGGAGGGCGCAGTAGGCTCCACGCCAGCATTTGCTTGACGCTACAAAGCCACCGATGGAGCCTCCTATCTGAACTTTAGAAGTTTTTCTTCAACTTTTCGGATCAAGAAGAACATCGCTCATAAACGGCCACTGCACCCAGTTGTCAGGCCAAAACAAACTACAAATCAGTGGCTTCCTTGACAATTCGCAAAACAAATCCATTAATACTCGTACAGTGACTCTTCGAAGCACTAGCGCTGATCCGCGCAGTGCCCAGACTGCTGCATGTGCAGCAGCGAGCACGTCGATCTACTGATGCAATCTGATTTCTAACGCGTTTGTATTTCAACGGGCCGAGGCTTGCGCATTCGTGTTTTATGACCGAGACAGCAATCTTTGACTTTTATTGTTCATTCGAAGGCCATTACAGTCAGACGATGGCTATTCTCGACGACGACTTGGACGGCCGATGAGAGATGTCCGTGTGCTTGCCTCCACATATGAACGCCGTTAAATATTAGTTAATGACGTTATTTGTCAGACATCATCGAAGCGCGGGCACTGGAATTTGTGAAAGGATCGCCGAGCATCAAGTGCTCGGGCGATCAACAAATCTGATCGGTTACTCAAGTGGCGACCGAAATCAGTGCTGCTCGACAGGGTGGTCAAATCGAAACTCAAATTTGTTATTATACCCACTCGGCGTCGGATCGGCTCAAGTGTGTGCGCAAATGTGCTCCGTTTAGCCCCACTCGGTGGCGATTGAGCAAACAAATCGTCAGCTGTTGACCACACGCTACCTGGCAGCACTCGAGTTCGAAAAACAAGTGCACTACACACAGTGAGGAGATGCAAATCACTTTTCATCTCTCAGGTGCTTTTCATTGTGATCTACGAGGTGATGTAATCTTAATCTGATCTCGACGCGGTGCTGTATAACGAGATGCTGTGCTGGCGGGGTATTACGAGAGAACTTGAACCAACACGCGATATGGAAAAGGAAAGCTGCTCGGATGCATATTAATTCGTGGCAAGACGCCGACTTCGGTTTGCTGCTACGGGTCGGTGATAAGACAGAGCACAGTGTACAGTGAACACTGGGGCAGTGCCGCACTCGGTGGCGTCGGTATTTAGGTCATTCCGTTGCACTTCCACAGCCGATCTGCTGACTTCTGACATCGTGTAGCACAGTGAGACGTGCTGCTGACGCGGAGCTGTTGCTTAGGCGGTGATGAAATCTCGGTCTCTAACGCTGATGCTCTGTCGAAGCTGTCGCCGAAGGTGCGACTACAGTCATCACGGCGATTGAGATCGGACGTTTGATTGATTTGTCAGCCGGCACCGCGGAGTTGCTGTTTGTCACGCCGCTGCTGGTCCACAAACATTGCCAGCTGCGCCGGCTAGTGAAAGGAACTTCCGGTGGTGGCTTCTTCGGCAATTTTGTTGATAGAAAACCGAATACCTCCGATTGGACTTTCATTCTGAATTGACTTTGAATTGGGCTTTCACTGAAATCGGAGCTGGGCCAAAGGTGATGACAGCGACGCGCTGTGGGCAGATCGGAAGCAGATTCACCGGAGAAACTTGACGAGATCAAACGAAAGTGGTTTGTTTTTTTTTTGTGTAACACCCGACTACCCACTGCGTGTTGGGGTGCTGCGGATGTTACCATTTGCGTCGAAATGTGTGGGAGTTCGTTTCAGTCACTTGTGCGCTCTCAAGGAACCTTCACCATTTCTCCCTCGATGAAGAACTCCAAATGCGTCGCACTAGTCCAAAGTAAAAGTGCAAGACTCGTTGTCACGACAGAGAGGTGGTACAAGTGATTGCCTCGACGGCATTGACGTGATTGGATGAAGATGTGAGTTATGAGTCGTCATTCAGGTATTCGAAGGCGGGCCAGGTGACAAGGGAGAGCAGACAAAAAAAAAAGGTATGCAGTCGTCGCGAAAGGACACAACCGGTTTCAGTCAAGGACGTCGTCGTCCACATGGTGAGTAAAGGCTTCGCCGCACCAAGCGAGTGTGCTTAATCGCCTCAAAGGGATTAAGTTGCGCGGTGCTAAGAGTTCATTGAATTATTGCGACAGAGGAAGTGCGCTCTGTCTGGCAGGTGTGTCAAGGTTTCTTGTATTTACGGGATTAAAATCCGAGAAGAAAGTAAACTGCGTCGGTGGGTTTCACTTGTAACCGCACGGAGGAGAAGGCCTTGAAGGCGTGGTAGTGAGAGAGAGGAAGGTCATGCGAAGTTAGTTGATGGTACAGTCGAGCAAAGACCAGCAACGGATGCCAGAAGAATGTGAGGAATGCTTACCGCATTTGATTGTTTCAATGCGAAAACAGAGCCCTATCTATACCACAGCAGAGGCAACAAGAGGAAGGATGCAAGTTGGATTATTCTATCTGCTTTAATGGATCTATCTGCTTGAAGTGGAGTGCTTGAAGTCGAGTTATTATCCTTTGCGTTCGTCTTTCATTCTGGTTATGCTCCTGATTAGTATTTCTCTACGACCATTTGTTACTTGTTCCCACACGCAAATGAGACATTTGTCGGCTTCTCTTGTTGTAGTAGTTAGTAGTCGTTCGAATGATTTTGAGAATCGAGATGTGTTACTACACCACCTTTAAGTAGTTATATCTCGACTGATCATTCGATTATGCATTTCACAAGCATACATGCTTTCGGGATGGGTTCTCCCCACAACGACTTCTGTAGAAGTTGCAGAGAGGATGAGGAGAAAACCATCGCACTTTTCCGCTGATAGTCACTTTGGAACTTTATGACAATTTCGGCGTGTATTCCTTACCGTCAGCCATCTAAATCCTTTAAGATTTTGAAAGTAGGGGACATGCAAGGTGGTATAAAGGGCAAAGCAGACCTATGCTCTTTCATAGCTTCGACACCATTACAACTTTGGACGTATGGGCCAAAGCCGGTCATTGATATTCAAAATAAGAGATTTTCGATGCTGAAATTAATTATGATGTAGAATGTAAGCCGATATCACTACATACAGTCTATCTCAAAAGTAGGTAAACGTCATGAGTCGATGAGCTTGGGCTGTTGTTGGGCTATTTAAATACACATTTGTTGAAAATAGTGCCTACATAGCATTGATGCAATCAAGATCACAATGCAATTCGCTTAACGAAGCTATTTTATAGATAGGAACAAGGCATAAGTCCGAAAGAGCTAAACTTTTCAAATGTTGTTTCACTCATTGCCTTAGCCTTGGAAAATGTAAGAGCGGCTGTGATTCACAAATGGTGGACAAATTATATTAGCTCCAACTCTGGACATGGAGTTAGATGAGGAGAATGATATTCCTCTATTAGTTTTCCGGAGAAGAGAAGGGTAGTTGCCAGAGGTTAGAATCATTTCCAAAGTTTTCAAAATTACTCTATGTACTACTTGAAAGAAAAAAGGTGAAGGCATTTCAAGGGCCTTTTATTAAGAGCTTTCTATCTTTAAATTTAAATAAAACAAAGTGAGTAGGAGTTATCATTGAAATTTTGTATTTGTTTGAAAGGGCTATCGATGGCATTATGTATGAAATATAACATCGTTCAAATGTACGTCGTGGTTTCTAGGGGTGACGCGTATCCGAAAAGTCCATTGCGTCCTGAAGCATAAATCAGGCTGAATTTATCCGATGTCATGGGTTATATTGGCGTTGAGGGACGCTCTGGTTTGTCGGTTATTCGCATAGACTTGCGACTTCAAAAGCCCCAGAAAAAAAAAGGTCTAATGATGTCAAGTCACACGAGCTGGGTGACCAGTTTACATCACCTTCACGTGAGATAACCATGCCATAGAGTTGCTCGTGCAGAATCTCCAATGTGGCGTAAGCTGTGTAGGATCCTGTTGAAACCACATGTCATTGGTATCACTAACATCCAATCCAGGCCAATAAAAGTTGGTAATCGTCGACCTATTGCGCTAGCCGCCGACTGTGATGGTCTGGCCAACGTCATGGATCTCATGTGAATTGGTATCGTCCCGAAGATGGGCCCTAATGGGCTGATGAAAATTAGCTGGAAGCGTGCGGAACGTTGCCCGGACAGAAAACCTATTTTAATGAAACAATTTTATTATTTGCAAGTGCTGTTGAACGCTGTGTTCGTCCACAGTCCAATAGACTCCTTCAGTGCGACAAATTGTTGCCAGCGATGGTAGTTGGAGCACTCACTGGCCACAATCATCTAAAGTACAGCGACGGGACTAACTAACGATTATATAAAATGCAGAGTCTGTGGTGGCAAAGAGGAAAAAGAGGACACACCTCACTGACTCTGTCATTGCTCCAGTCTCTGCAAACTGGGAGAATATTTCTTCCAAAACCTCGAGGATTTAACATAAATCCCTCTAATAAAGGGTGATTTTTTAGCTATTATCTTTTTGGCAACACTGGTTTAAACAGCTGACGCACGTTTCGTGTTTTGTTTCACTGTCAAACATCTTCAGTTTGGTCTATAATTTAACCATGAATCGTCTTACAAACGAACAACGCTTGCAAATTATGGAATTTTATTATCAAAATGCGTGCTCTGTTAAGAAAGTTCATCGCGCACTTCATCGCGTTCAGCGACGAAGCTCTTTTTTGGCTCAATGGGTACGTAAATAAGCAGAATTGTCGATTTTGGATTGAATATCAGCCAGAAGCATTGCAAGAGCTACCAATGCATCCAGAAAAAGTCACAGTTTGGTGCGGTTTATGGGCTGGTGGCATCATTGGACCGTACTTCTTCAAAGATGATGCGAATCGCAACGTAACTGTGAATGGTTAGCGCTACCGTGAGATGATATCCAACTTTTTTTTGCCCAAAATGCAAGAGCTTGACTCGCATGACATGTGGTTTCAACAAGACGGTGCCACATGCAACACAGCACGCGCAACAATGGACTGAACATTTTATATCACGTTCGGGACCTGTCAATTGGCCGCCTAGACCGTGCGATTTAACGCCTTTAGACTATTTTTTGTGGGGCTATGTTAAAGCTCATGTCTATACAGACAAGCCCGCTTCAATTGACGCATTGGAATACAACATTGAAGCATTTATTCGTGAGATACCGGCCGAAATGTTGGAAAGAGTATGCCAAAATTGGACTAAGCGGATGGACCATTTGAGGCGCAGTCAAGGTCAACATTTGCATGAAATAATCTTCAAACATTAAATTATATGGACCGTACTATCGATTCAAATAAAGATTTCATGCATTTTTCTGAATTTGATGTGTTTTTTTTTGAAAAACTTTCCTATAGCTTTTAAAAAATCACCCTTTATAAGCTGACATCACTTCAAAGGATTTGAAGTCCTGGAATGCTTAAACGTTTCTTGCAGAAGAAGAGAAGAAAACTAGTCGTATTACCACATGTCGTGAACAAAACCTGCTCAGAAAGTTGGCTAATCGAACGTTCGGATGTGAGATGTCTTCACTGGCGAACTAAGACTGCGGTTCCGGTGGAAGCGAATTTTACTCGCTGGAACTTAGCGAAGAATATCCCCGCAAATCCTTGTGAACTGAATGATTTCGGTGAAAGAGAGTGTACTCAAGCGAAGTAATCGAATTTATTTATCCTAGATGTCTGCCTAAAAGTTTCTACGGAACTCTAAAATACGGCGTTGAAAACAAGTGTAAAATAATGTATCACTGGCTATACCGGTGTTCTCGGGAGGATAAGTAGATAGTCGTGTGTAGTTGAAAAGAAAGGTTTACCTGCAGGACTTACTGCTAAGTAGTTATGTTTTGAAGTGTTGTGATTTTGAAAAGTTTTTGAAAAGCCCACAAGGTACAGATCCTACTTAAATATGAAACTATCGAACTCAGATGCGCAAAGCTAGCGCGAGTAAATTTTGTTCACTGGAACCACAACATAGGAAATACGTACATAAAAAATTGCTTACATTCGCTGGCATCGGAACCGCAGCCTAAAGCATTCGACATAATACGGTTGGCGATTTAGAAAAATCTGTGATATTTGAGTCGATTCAAATGTGCTCAAATCGCCATCCATAATACCAAGTTCCCATACTCACACGTTCATTCGTGCGACTCGCCAGCCGTAATAGAGGGGATAGCGAACTTTAGGGTCCCAATTCTGAAACAGCTTTCCCGTCTTTCACAGTCCAAAACATACATGCAAGCTTATACCAGAAAAACCACGCAAGCCTTAAAACTAAACAAGCCTGACCTAAGGATGTTATGTGGCACACTTACTGACCGCTTCTCATGCAACTAATATCTGCACAAAATGGGACACATCAACTCAGAAAATGGTAGACATTGCGGACAATCAAAGGAAGGCCGAGTGTCCAAATCTGACATTAAGCAGATATTTATAAGGAACAGACCAACCTGAACATGTTTTGAGTAAGATCAGGACATTGCATCTAGAGAGGTTATACAAATTTCTCAAGACAACTCTAGAGTCCTAGATCGAGATTGCAGTCCGATGTGATCATACTCACTCCCCATTATGTGCAATTCAATTCAAAATATAGTTCATTATTACACAATATCGCAAAAATAATGAAAATTATGTGGCCACAGTTCGAAAATTTCATCCAAAAATATAGCCGGAATAGTGGCTTAACTCTCTCCACATAGCGACATGAGAATAATATGGTCAATATGTGGTTTCAACAAGACGCTGACACTTGCCAGACAGCCCGTAAAAAAAGTCAATTATTGCCTGAGACATTTCGTGGTCGTGTACTGTCTCGTTTCGGTGATCAGAATTGGCCCTTTGTGTTGAGTTAGAGACATCAATTCCCGTCCAGTCAAATTCAAGTGCTCTCGTACGCCAAGTCGCAGTCCCAAAATTCTTGCTGAATATAATCTTATAGCGTCTTCCAATAAAGAGACTTCCAAACTATGACAGTTGATAGTGGCTGTCATGTGGCAGTCTGTTTTGCCAAGTCAACATGGACGGATATAGCGTATACGATAATACACGCTCGTCGACGAAACGCGAGATCTGCCGAATACATCGCCGTTGTCCGTGGGAGTGTGAAGAGAATCCGAGGCAGTCGATTTCGCGTCGCTCGGAAGAACGCAAGCCTTTCGCAGACCACAACTTGGCAAACGTTTGCCTCGTGACATGGGCCTGTACAAACAAACTGACCCAGGAGCTAAAGGTAAACGACCATAGACAACAACGTGTGCTCGGTGAATGGGCTCCGGCTCAGTTGGAAACTGACCACAATCCACAGCGGACATCAAAGCAAACATAACCCATGCCATCGGCCAAATTCAGCCTGATTTATGCGTTAGAGTCATAGACAATTGGACATTTCGGATGCGCGCCACTCAGAGAAGCCGCAGCGGAAATTTGAACCACAAATAATGGCATCGACAGGCCTTTCAAACGAATAAAAAATGTCGACGATATCTCACACACACCTTGTTTTATTTAAATTTAAAGATAAGAGGCGCTTAACGAAATTGCCTTCAGAATGAAAAAAAAAATTAACTCAAACTTACAGTGCTCCTCGGAAGAGATTCACGTTGTAATCGTAAACGGATGATCGTCCCGGTCCAGACAGCACGAGAGCACAATCCGATCCGAATTCTGTGTTGATATTCTGTCCGAAAGGATGGAACTGTCCCCGTACGCTCTGCAGGCTGCATAACGCCACGGCAATTGCGAATATTCTGAAATTAGAAAAAAAAAATACATACAAAAATTATTGACAGCGCCACAATGAGAATGAAAACTAATGTGAATCTTATAAGCTCCAGCTCCAGATGTCGGATTAGTTCGCGGTTCGAGGTGAAAGTGACGCCGGGTCATTAAAGCCATACCAGCCCGCAGCGAGTGAAATAAATCAAACAAATTTCGACGATTGATTAATGACATGACAAATTGAAACGCTACCTGGTGCTCTAAGGTTTTTGTTTTTTTTTTTTCGGTTCATAATGCTTGACTTGTTAGCAATCATGGTCGAAAATAATGACCGCACGGAGTGGCGGCCGTGGCGAATTCATTTTGAAAGCGATGAGGCGCTTGAGCTTTGAGGAAGTGGGATAATTGTCATGTTTGCATGGGGTTTTGGGTGAGAGTCAAATGGGTGTGGAGAAGCCGGATATTGTTTTTTTTTTCCGTTCATTAAGTGAATTTGTGCAACATTATCTATTAACCTCTGGGGCAGTGTAGCAAATGGTACTTTTGTAGTTCGATTATGAATAAAAGTGACCTTTGGTCGAAGGTTTGGTGGAGTTTTATGAACCGAAGTCGATGGAGTGTGCTCAGAGCCCACCCGAGGCAAAGAATCTGATGTCTCTGAGGTGGGGTAGCAACTCCTGGATTGTATGAATGGAGATCGAAGACTCTTGCTAATCTAAATTCATAGGAAACTGTCTAAAGGGTGACCAAAAGAACCACCTTCTTCAGACCCATTCTCGAATATACCAGCCAACTATGGACCACACTCGTCGTATTGAAGATGTCCAATTTTTCTACGACGGATTTGCCTCCCGTCCATTTATGGAATGTCATGCACACTGTTGTTATCCTGCCATTGCACTGAATAGGCCTCGATCTTTTTGTTTTCGTTTCATTTAAGTTGAAAATGAGAAAAATACCAGTAGGCAGGTTCACTGCTGTAACGTAAAGGGTGGTTAAATTTTAAGGGCCGGTGTTGAATGTAAACCACACCTAAACGTCAAGTTTTTTTCTGCATTTCGTTTGACATTTCTCAACTCCAGACTAACTCAATTTGAACCATGGAAAGATCAATGGTCAGAATGGTGGCAAGAAATGGCAACAGTGGATGATCAATTTTCGAAGAAAATCATCTTCATTGATAAGGGACATTCTCACCTCAGTGGATTCGTTAATAAGCAGATTTGCCGCATTTGGGTGAATCATAATCCAAGAGTGATTGTCGAAAAACCAATGCACCCACAAAGAGTGACTGTTTGGTGCGGTTTATGGGCTGGCGGCATCATCGGGCCGTATTTTTTCCAAAATGAGGCCGGTCAGGCTGTTACTGTGAATGGTGTTCGCTATCGTGAAATGATAACGAACTTTTTATGGCCCGAATTGGAAGATATGAATGTGGACGATATGTGGTTTCAACAGGACGGTGTCACTAGCCACACAGCTAACGAAACAATGGCTATTTTGCCCGACAAATTCAATGGCTGTGTTATCTCACGTGGTGGCGATGTCAATTGGCCGCCAAGATCATGTGATTTGACACCGTTGGAAAGAAAAGGTGTAAGTCGATAAGCCAGCAACAATTCAAGAGCTAAAGGTGAGATAATTCGGCACATTAACGGCATAGAGCCCAATTATGCTTCAGCGTCATCGAAAATTTGGACCATCGGATGGAGGTGTGCCGACGAGGTCGCGGCTGCCATTTGGCCGATATTTTGTTCCATACATAATTAAACCATACCAATATTATCATAATAAAAAGAAATGACAGTAATTTCCTTTCTGTTTTATTCAAAATCAACATCGGCCCTTAAAATTTAACCACCCTTTACTTTTCGGTGGACCTGTTGCTGAAACTTCCGCGATTCAAGAGATTTCATAAGCTGACCATATATCAGCGTTTCCATGACTTTAGAAAGAAGGAACGTGAGTGCTATGGGCCGGTACAAGGTGGGCGACGTCGTTTCGCGGACAAACGCTGTTGTCTGATAAAAAAACTTACGCAGAGGTTATGCGAGGAAAGAAGAAAACCTCTTCAGAAGTTGCCTTTTCGCTTCCAGTCCCTAGCAAAACCGTCTAGGTTACCAGTAATTAGTTGGTGGAGGAAGAGCATACCTCCACCAACTAATTACTGGTAAAAAAGACGGCCCGGCTCTTCTCGAATTGTTGTCTCTTAGCGTCAATTCCTACAATCGATTCCCAGCTCTCTTCCGCATTAGACCACACACATCGTACTAATTACAGCTTAGTCGCTTGTGTTTAGCTTGATAGATTGCAGGTCATGCCCGCGCTATAACTTAAAAGTGAATGAGTGAAGGAGACCACTCATCAGTTGACAATAAAGATAGACTTCAAACCATCGAGGACCATGTTCCACTCGAATTGCCACAAAGACTGCACCACTCACGATCCTTGGCCACATTCAAGAATGGCCCGATTCAGCTGGAATTCTTGTCGAAATCTAGTGCATCCCAACCGAAATGGTTCTACCTCCCCCTGCCCCCCCATGCGACGCACAAATGTCAATCAATCCAAAAAGCAATAATTCAGCCACAATTCCAAGTGCGGTTCATGTGACTCTTCAGACGGCATTCTTGTCCATTTTGCGGTATGTCTTTCAATTTACATCGTTTTGCTGAAAATCACGAACTGCACAGTGACATAAATCGGCCACCGTAAGTGGAAAATCAATTTCTTCATCGCCTCATAATTGAAGTTTTTTTTTTGTATGCCTCTTTGCTTGATGACTGTGTGCCAATTGTGGTTAATTTGACATTGAATGCCTTTAAAGAAGAAAAAATGATACGAGAAACCCACAATGGGCACAGTCGATGGGTGGGGGAAAGGTATTTATTCGCCTCAAGATCAGCAGAAGGATCTGAATGGCGAGCGGCAGTCTGCACAGCAATGAGTCACCGACTGACCCAGTCTGCCCTCGGGGGGTTGTTCCTGGTTGCGAACGCAGCTTCAATCTTGACACAAACCCCACCCACGGCGGGTGAGTAATGTGCCTGTGCAACAGTCAGTCTGACATTTGATACTGAACAATTGCCACCATCGAATGTGTGTCGAGCCATGGTAAGTATGCGCCTTATTTGGGACCTCGGCCAGCTCCAGAGGTGCAACCCAAATGTGGTGCTTGATTGAAAGTGGCCGCTGCCCGAAGGCGTCGCAGAACAGTTCTTATGAGCCGCCCCAAATGTGATCACCTTCGAGAGATAAATATTTGCCGGTGTCAAGCTAGTTATTTATTGACCTCCGGCTTGTTCGACGCTCGATACAATTCAAATAACGTCTTTCCATCACGTCGGCTGGCCGGCGCGGCGCGGTGCGGTGGCAATTTGTGATACATCTGAACCCTTGGCGTTGCCACAGCCGCTAGATATGGAGCACAGCAGCAGACCCACTTCGATGCGAACGTAGACGTAGGTTTCTTCTAATGCCGACGACCAGTTTGCTGGGAGTGGTGATCATAGCCGTGGTGGTGGTGGTGGCGGTGACATTTGTGGCTGCGATTGACAAATAGGTCCAATTCTAATCGAATTTTATGCGTCTGCACTCGAGTGGGCCTCTGTAGTTGGCCTCACGCAAACATCCGATCCGGGTGCGTTTCGCAATTTACATAACCGACTGCCTCGAGGTAGCCGCTCAAACAAAACCAAACAGAATGAAAAAAAAAAAAAGAATGCTGTATGTGTGTTAAGTGGACACTGTTTTCTCGGATCCAGTTGTGTGCCATTAAGTCTGTGCAATTTCCGCTAACTACTGCCGATCGCCAGTGCCGCGCTGCCAGGTGAGTACAAAAACGTGGGTAAACAATAATTCTCGGTTAGAGTTATAAAACGTCAACAGTGCACGGAGGCGCACGGAACTGCCGCAGTCCACTGAAGCTCCGATACGGTTGATTGCTGAGATATTTTCTTCTCGTTCGTTTTTTTTCTCTTCCTCTCTTCTTTTAAGGTCGCCATCGGACTAGGAAAACAAGGTGACTACTTCGCAATTGACACTGTTTTGTGTTTAATGACGAACACAGTTAACTTGCGAAATTTGTTTAGTTTTTGCGAGTTTGTCTCGGCTGTCGATCGATTTGGGAGACTCGTTTTTTGAGTGGTCTTCCGCTCCTCTTTAGGGGCTGTCCCAATTGTGTGGATGCTTCCTGTGTTTTTCTTTGTGTCGCGTTACAACAAGCCACTTGGTCTTCTTTCCTGTTTTTCTTTGTGTAGCCTTACAAGTCATCTTTTAGCCAATTCGTCAAGAGTCCAACAGCGACGTCCGCAAATTCCATTTAAGCCACGATGTGAATTCTGTGGACCTCATCAAGTGCAGATGATCACCAGAAACGTCCCACAAATCTGCAAGCCCTTGCGATAACCATTCTCCGCCTTCTCCACTCCTCAGTGTCACCGCCATCCGCTTGTGCAAACATTTCAGCATTCAAGTCCCCCAACATGCCGAAATATGTTTTTTTCTCCTTCTTCTCAAATTCAGATTGACTACGAACGTCGTTGTATAAACATTTGCCCACATTTTTTGCGGGGTTAGCGAAATATTAAAC
This sequence comes from Eristalis pertinax, assembly GCA_907269125.1. Lineage (NCBI taxonomy): Eukaryota > Metazoa > Arthropoda > Insecta > Diptera > Syrphidae > Eristalis > Eristalis pertinax. The sequence continues at coordinate 43,546,935 of OU026145.1, read as the reverse complement.
AATTTCCGACGCTCTGCGCAGCCCACTGTCATTATTTCGCGCACGCGTTGGCCCCCCCGTCTGAGCAAACATTGCGAAACGAAATCATATCGAATTCTGTAGTCATTTGGCATAGGAACGTTGACGAAATTCATCACAGCACTCGGTGCGTACCGAAAAGAAGTATGTTAACTCCCACGCACAGCGTTGCCTAATTGACGTTGATTTGCATCGAAAATTTTGTGGGTGTTGTATAACTCAGCTCTGAGCGGATGTGTTTCATTTAGAAGATATTTTGGACGAAATACGTGTCGGTGGGAGTTGGGGACACCTGAAGTGGCTTGGAAAGGCTAGTCCCCCTTGTGGTATTGTCATTACAGATGATAGGAGTGACTTTTATTAATTTGTAAGAAATGAGCTGTGTGGAGTGCTGTTCTTCTCACGCGAACAGATAACAGTTTAGGACCTACAGTTTGAAGCCGCCTCTGGGTGGAGACATTTTGAGAAGACTAGAAACGCAGAATAACACTTGCCAACCGCTGTTGCTTAGGATTCAAGAGGCAACGAAATAATAAAGGCCGTCTCTAGAAGGATCAAGCTGACTTTATATCAGAAAGCAGGACTTCAACCTCTATTGTCCCTTAAATTTTGGACAGCTTTTTTCATAACGTTTTCTTTTGTCAAACGGGCCAATGAGGGACTGTCATTTCGTGATTAACTTTAAAAAATTCAAAAGGTCCCTCAAATTCGTCGGACGACAGCGAGATAGAGTTGATCTTTCACTAACTGCGAATTTTTCGCAGTGATTGAAAAATCGCAATCGCAGACTGTGATCGACAATTTGGACACTGTGCATCGTAGGGTAGCAACAAAACGAAAAATGAGCAGTCTGAGTAGTGGATCTATTGAAATTTCATATACTGTAGACTCTGACGTATAGGGTGGGCCAAATACAAGTTTGCAATAAAATTAACAACACTTAATTCTTTTCCAATTATTATCGCTTCATTAGTAAGAACAAACATTCCCATTAATTATGAAATACAATGTCGTCCAAGTGGCTGCCTCGGCTGGCTTCGCAGGAGCGCATTCTGTCAGCCCAATTGTCCATGACCTTATAGATGGTTTCAGACTGTAGCTCACGGACTGCCTGGCCTTAAGTACTTGAATCGTTTCGGGATTGTTGGCATAACATGGGTTCTTCACGGTTCCTCACAAAAAATGTTCAACATGTTGACATCGCCAAGATTGCTGATAGCACCCAAAAATTGTTCGCCCTAAATCGAATTCAAGCTCCTCTATGGCCCAAACTGTGAACGATAATGAAGCGAATAGTCGCATGCATTCAATTGCTGAGTCAATTGGACCTAGTAAGCGAACAAGCCGAGTTAGTTCTTAGTGTCGAATTCTCCTCAGGCTAGTCATGAAATCATGAGCTGTTGAGATAGACGGCGAGTTGATGTTCGTGAATTGAGCCTCACACTCTCGGCCATAGCAGCCACAATCGCATCTGTGCGCACCATACGCCGACGGGGAACATGAGTGTTGTTCACTAGCACACCAGTCTCACGAACTTATGGCAGAAACTTGGGGTTGGTGCTTCATTTCGGCCAAAACTTCTTCTTTTCAAAAAACGTACGTTTGAGCTTTTAGCTACACAGCACTCGCTTTGGAAATAAGTTTTCAATATTTCCCAACGTTGTTCAAGCCGAAAGCGACTCATTTCGTTCCGCGGAGGTATAAATCTGATTTTCTGTCAAGATTTCGACCGGGAAACAGCTGTCAGCGTCAAAATAAGCTATGATTTAAAAAACAAACCACTAGATGGACCACCCTGTATGTTAACACAATTCAGCATATTTGGATCGAGGAGTATCACACAACAATATGAAAAGCTTGCAGCCACGACATTTAGTCGCAGTTTAAGATCACTGTGATTAGAAATCGCAATCACAGTTGTACCTTTGAATATAAAATCGCAACTTATCCCAGCTCCACAAGGAGACAATCAGCTGTTAGGCCGGATATTTGTCGAATAGTTGATTTCTGCTTATCTGCGACATTGATCGCCCAAGTCTTGATGTACGGCTGGGGTATGCACAATTTCAAAATTGGATGGAGAAGTTGGTTTGAAGAGACGTGCCTTCTTCGGTTTGCGTAAAGAATATTCAACCACGACCCCTACAGCGAGATGAGTCTAACTAGGCGGCTACGGATCCAATGCCTAAGTTGACTGAGTCATGTAGACCGTATGGACAACGTATGACGGCAGCAAGCTGAAGAGGCTCGTTGGTCGGTCTCCGGACTGTTTTGCTGAGACGGGAACAACAGAAAATGTTTCAAATGTACGCTATATAAAAAAGAAGAAGTTTCTTTCGAAGTCCTGTTGATGAGTTGCTATAGCTAGTGACGAGTATTGAAAAAATTGGCCTCTCCGACGTACTCAGCCAATATGGAGCGGCGCACACATTTAAAACCTATTTAGCTTCCTTTTGTTGTTTTGCAATCCAGTGGTCAATGGCCTCAATTCTGTAGAGTGCCTCTCTGTTCGGAGCGGAGCAATGACCACAAACAACAAAAATATTGACGATCTACGTGAGTTGAGCTAACCGTCTATGGAGATGTATGCACTCTGTGTTAAACACTCTAATTCGTATTTCATCGTATGTGTCAAACAGCCTAATTCGTAAAGAATGTACACATTTTGCAAAAATACGAGACTGCTTTGTGGTTTATTTGCTTTTTTTTTGATTCGACAAATGCTTCAGCAATCGCTTTACAAAATCAAGCCGGTTTTGTTAACAATGCTACCAACTATAAATCCGATCTCTCTTTCACTGTTCACAGTTAGACATCTTGCGATAGGTGGACGCTTAAGGGCATTTGCTGACAACAAACCCAAGAAAATGTACAAGTGCTTGTCAGCAGATAGAAAAAATATTCATATGAGAGTCGTTCTTTGCCTACGTGCATGAAGCAGCACAGACCGAAACTCTTGAGTTTACGAACATTCAACATCGTCAAAAGGCAGGAGAGACAAAGGAAAAATACAGGCATGAGGACCAAGGTGACTGACATTGAATCAATTTGGATGTGGGTATCTGAATGTGAAAAGGAGTCTTAGAGGTCCATTTTTCAGCATGGGATTCAGCTAAGCACTGTTCATAGTGATAGGGAATTTGACAAAATTGAGAGTTGAATGTTGTTGTCAGAGTGTTTTGGCATTTTTTCCAGTAACTAATAAAATGTCTAGACACCACCTGCCTTAAAACAAAAGAAATCTGGCCATCACTTAACCTAAAACGGTCACTCAGGCTACTCAGACTCAGCAAACATTCATTAAGGACTCTTATAGGAGTCATAACCGGGCACAGTGCAATTGGCACGCATGCTCGCAAGACGGGTGCCCCATATAATGAGATCTGCAAAAGCTGCATGGATGAAGAGGAGGCAGAAAGCACTCATCACCTACTCTGCTTGTGCAGCGCTCTGGCTAGTCGTAGGTTCCTACACCTTTCGATAACCTCAATGAGCTAAACAGCGCTAGCATAGAACTAAATCGCTGCACTACAAGCATCCAACTGGTTCCGATGTTAGGAGAAGTCAATCCGCGTGGTATCACAATTGGCCTACTTTGGCCTAAGTGTGACTGCCCTTAGCAGTCAGCCACTACAACCTAACATAACCTAATAAAATGTCTACTGAGCACGAGGTGGGAAGAGTCTGAGATCAATTCATGTTAGAGTGTATCTAAGTATGCTTGCGACTGACATCAGATCTGCGAGTGTTTTTAGAGTCAATCGAAGGAGTCGTAGAGTCGAAGCCTAGAAACCAGACGTCAGAAGGGAACGTCACATCTCAAAAGGGTGGTCGACTTGAAGTAAAATGTGGTCGATTTTGTTTACTCAATACAATCTAAAGGGACAACCATATAAAGGGTGGTTACATTTTAAGGGCCGATGTTGAATGTGAACCACACCTTAACGTCAAGCTTTTTTCTGCATTTCGTTTGACATTTCTCAATTTCAGACTAACTCAATTTGAACCATGGAAAGATACACAATCGAGCAATGCGTTAAAGTTATTCAGGCTTATTATGAAAAGGGGCGTTCAAATCAAAATGCACTTTATGATTTTTTCGGTCAATTTAATCGTCCAAATGTGCGTACAATCGGAAAAATCGTGCAAAAATTTGAGCAAACCGGGTCTGTAGGAGATGTGAAAACACCAGTGCATGCTCGTCCAGCTCGTACTGCAGAAAATATTGCTGCTGTTCGCGATAGTGTGCCTGAAGAGCCGTCCACCTCAACTCGTCGTCGTGCTCAACAACTGCACCTCTCACGCTCGTCGTTGATGAACATTATGCATAAAGACTTGAATTTACACGCTTACAATGTGCAATTGACTCAAGAACTAAAGCCTCTTGAAAATTTTAAGCGTCGTCAATGGTCAGAATGGTGGCAAGAAATGGCAACAGGGGATGAACAATTTTCGAAGAAAATCATCTTCATTGATGAGGCACATTCTCACCTCAGTGGATTCGTTAATAAGCAGAATTGCCGCATTTGGGCGAATGACAATCCAAGAGTGATTGTCGAAAAACCAATGCAACCACAAAGAGTGACTGTTTGGTGCGGTTTATCGGGCCGTATTTTTTCCAAAATGACGCCGGTCAGGCAGTTACTGTGAATGGTGTTCGCTATCGTGAAATGATAACGAACTTCTTATGGCCCGAATTGGAAGATATGAATGTGGATGACATGTGGGTTCAACAGGACGGTGCCCTCTTTTGCGCGACAAATTCAATGGCCGTGTTATCTCACGTGGTGGCGATGTCAATTGGCCGCCAAGATCATGTGATTTGACACCTTTGGAGTTTTTTCTTTGGGGTCATTTGAAAGAACGAAAGAACGTACGTCGTTCGTCACATTAACAGCATAGAACCTCAATTATGCTTCAGTTGTGTCATCGAAAGTTTGGACCATTGGATGGAGGTGTGCCGCCGAGGTCACGGCGGCCATTTGGCCGATATTCTGTTCCATACATAATTGAACCATACCAATATTATCATAATAAGAAGAAATGACAATAATTTCCTAAATAATTTGTGTTTTATTCAAAATCAACATCGGCCCTTAAAATTTAACCACCCTTTATACGCAACAGCCCGTAGAGGGCCAGGGTCTCATTTCGCAGCACAGCAACCTCCGGTGTTGTGCGTGCTATTGTTCTCTCACCAATGGAAAATGGACATACGTAACCTTTTATTATTATTATGGTTGACTTGAAATTCAATTTCTAAAAGAAGTTTAACCACTAAGCTCAGCATATTTAGCCTAAGGCTTCATCGGTCTGGCTTAACAGCTAATTTCTATTTTTTATAATTATTTCATAGCCTTTTTAAGTAAATAAATAAATAAATAAGCTCAGCATATGAAAGAACTAGAGGCCGTTGGTAGTCGCAGTCGCAGATGGTATAGTTTCTATCAAGACTGCTTTGAACGGATTTGTCCATGGCATATGTATATGTTTGTATTTTTGCTTGAAAGGTGCTGGTGCGTTTGCCTATGGATCAGCAGCAAAATGGTTTGCAGACGGATTAAGAACCGACGAAGGAACTCTGGAGCAGTGGCATTGGGACCCAGGCCAAAATACTTCGAATCCATCCACCCAGACAGATGCGTTCAGTGATGGTCCGTAGCGTTGGGGGTATGTGCGTCGACTTGGACCTACCTGTCTAGGTTCGATTCCTGGTACGACAAGAAGTACTTTTCACAGCCCCACCTCTTTCGAGTCACTGACAATGCTCGGAGAGTAATAACAGTCTGTCTAGAAAAAGCTTCTCAAACTTGGCCGTTCGGAGTCGCAGGGTCCCTTCCACTCGTGATAGAACAATAGCACGCACAACACGAGTGGTTGCTGAGAAGATAGGCCCTCTACGGGCTGTAGCGCCACCCATATTATTATTATTATTATTATTAGATGCGTTCAGATCAATCTTGATTGAAACTATACCAACTGCTGCCATCTTGGCACTAGACTTCTACATCATCAAGTCGAAGCTCGTGTGAGAATGCCTACAGAAGCTTACAGAGCTGAGTGGGAGAAACGTAAGGATACCTGGCCATGAAGGGATAGGAGGCAATGAAATGGCTGCCTTCCACGGTAGGAAAGGAGCATCTCAATCCTTCACAGGCCGCGAACCATTCTGTGCTGTAGGAGACCATGTCCTCAGAGAAGAATTCAGGAATCTAGAAAGAAGGCACCGATTAGAAACCTGGAACAACGCTGATGGCATGAGGCAGGCCAAGAAAGTCTTGGGCCATCGGCCAGTATAACCGAAAGATGTTTGAGGCATGTATCAGAAAGAAACAGGCTTCCTAACAGGGCACTGTAAACGCAGGGAGCACCTAAGGAAACTAGGATTATCAGAAGAAGGTTTCTGCAGATTCTGTGAAGAATCTAATGAAATTCAAGAACATATACTGGGATTCTGTGATGTTTTAGTCCATGACAAAGATTTCTGGGCAAGCTCTTACTATCAGAGGAAGAATAGAAGTCAATGCAACCATCACTCATTCTCAGATTCCTAAAGGCAACTGCATTGGAAAGAATACTCTCGAACAAATCTCATCCACCGCTGCGCACCAGAAGCCTATAACCGTCAACGTGTGAGGGTAACTCGCACCAAAACAACAAGGGCATCAAAAGGAGGTACAATAGATCTATAGGTCGCTGTGCAGTATATTAACAAGAGGGGAATGTGGGTGACCATGCTTGCACAGAGGGGATGAAGACGTCGCACAGTGTGTTATTTTGCGAATCTAGCGGAACTTAAATCAAAGTAGTCCGAATGACAAAAGTTTGGTATCAAGCGACATGTATAAACTAAACCGGTATTTACCGTTGTGTGACATCGCAAACAGCAAACACTTTTTAGCAAGAGAAATGTAAAACATTAGTTGCATTATGTGACTCAAATTCATCGTGTTCGTGTGAAGTAAGTACCAACGTTATTCTTCTAATTTTTTTTCAATTTCTTGCCTTTTATCTAAGGAATCTTTTTGCTAAGTTTGAACCTTGTACGGCCTCAGCAAATGATAGTAATTACCAATTTGCTTGAAGGCCTTAGAATTATCCGTTTTTTTGTGCATTGTAACTTTGTGCAGAGTTTTCAAAATGTATCCGCATGTAGCCACCTCGATGTGTTATTTATTACCTTCTCTCACTTTTAGAAGCTGTTGAGACATTTTGCGCTCAGCTGCGCACCGCATACAATTTTTTTGGTTTTTGTAAGTTAACATCGCTCATATAATTAACGATTATTTTTTCTATATACCAATACAACTCTGCTGCTCTAAAGAAGATTACTCACTTTCAGTTTTTTAATTACTTTGCTGGAATATTATTTCTTATCACTTCATAATTACTTTGCTGGAATATTATTTCTTATCACTTCAATCGCACTCATGTTCGCGCTATGTTACCATTTTTCCATCATTCCCGGATTCATTTGAGAATGGTGGTAACGCAGCGCGAACATTTGTTTTAGAAACGTTGAGATGAGTGCGGATATAACAGGCATCAGCATTGATCTGATCTAACATTTCCGAATTTTACTCGAAGTAATATCGAGTGAATATGAAATTGATGCAGACAAGTTTGCAAAACTATGCCAATGAAACAAAAAACATATATCTAGCGCCCTGCGCGTGGTACCACAGGCCTGCAAGCATACATAAACTTCTGTTACACTCAAAAGAGATAATTCAAGCCTGCATACTGCCACTTGGTCAACTGTCCGAGGAAGCCCAAGAAGCTAGCAATAAGGAATACAAACGATTTCGAGAGCATTTTAGCCGGAAATCTTTCAGAAAAAATACGAATAGATTAACGATTTAAGCAGGTTTTTAATATCATCAGCAACCTATCTTTCGAGTCGTAGTACAGAGCCCCATAAAAAAAGGAACCCACTACCTCAAGAATATATTGCCCTGTTAAAGGCTCCCTAGTAGCAGTTCCGATGAAGACGATGATGAGACCGACTAACTTCAAGTCAAACAAAAATTGACTATAAAGTGTTAGTTTCATCAAAATATCTTGGAACTTATTTGAGATAATGGGTTAGAGTAAAAGAAGTGATTTTTCTACTGTCTTTTCTAAACACATTGGTGGAAAGTTGAATAAAATCGGTTCAGTGGTCTTTTAGTTATGTGTGTCTTTGTCTACCTAGGCACCGCTATAAACTCAGACAATGACACCAGCGCTGAAATCAAACGAAGAATAACCCTTGCCAATCGCTGCTTCTTTGTGCTAAGAAAGCAATTGGTAAACAAAGCCCTCTCTCGAACAACCAAGACCTTAATCGTCCCAGTCCTGCTATATGGCGCGGAGGCATGGACTTTGTCAAAAGCGGATGAAGCTGCCATTGGTTGCTTCGAGAGGAAAATTCTTCGTGTGATTTTCGGTCCCGTCTGCATAGACGGTGAGTGGAGGAGGAGATATAATGACGAACTATACGGGCTGTTCAGCGACATCGACTTAGCCAGAAGAGTGAAGATCCAAAGACTGAGACGGCTAGGTCATGTAGAGCGGATGGAAACCAATACTCCGGCCCGAAAAGTCTTCGAATCCAACCCCGAGGGACGGCGCAGTAGAGGAAGACCGCGACTCAGGTGACCTCAACCAACTATGCGTGCGAAACTGGAGACAGCTAGCTAAAGATCGAGCTGGCTGGAGACGCTTGTTGGTTGAGGTCCAGGTCCACCCCGGACTGTAGCGCCACCTTAAGTAAGTCAGTAAGTAAGTAAGTAAGTAAGTGTCCATGAGGTTTATGGAGGATGGATGGCGTGGATGACGCCCCCTATCGGAGTTTGTTTTAAAAACTTGATAGAATTACTTTTTGTCCTTTTTATAGTTTAGCTATACCAAGCGCAACAGGAATAAAGTGCCGCTAGATGTCGAAAATAACGTACTGTGCGTCGTGTGGCAAATAAATTTTAAATCGTCGATATCTCGTAAAGGTGTCAACAATTCTTAGTAATTTGATACTTATGGTTTTTAAATGCACTCATCGAGATGTAAGACTGCGCGTATAGAGTTCCTGAAGATGCCTCCAAATGCTAGTCGTCCCAGACTCACAGAGCACATCACGTAAATTAGCTGAGTTTAAATTCACAGCCTAACACTCCCCGAGCAGCCAGCATGCCTTGTAAATCCCCATTTCCCTCTCAGACTAGCTGTCACTTAGTCGCGAGAATTTTCTGCTATAATTGCTCACATTTCCCGTGTCAGTGTTTTTTTTTATTCCGTTTCAAAACCTGCCTCAGACAGCTTCATATTTCACGAGTGCGTGCACCACGATTGCGGCCACAATTACGGACGACTTCTTTGTCGTTCAACTTAATCGGTGGACTTTTTCACGATAAAACTGCAATCAAATGCCGTCTTTGCGGGGCGGTATCTTTCAAAATCAACTAAAGACCGCATTCACAGCCATGACTGAGCACGAATCTAAATTTAACTCGCTTTTCCGCCGTTTTGCTCGAATAACTTCACCCGAAAATATCCTACAAGTTTGTTCCCATTTTGCTCGAAACGAATGTAGACCAACTGGCCGGCTCTCATGCTCAGTCAGAGTGCCGGGAGCTGGTGAGCAGCGGTCAAACTGGCGAGGTGTGTAAGAAAGGCTGGAAAGGTTGCGCAACTTCCTTGCGCCTGCGTACACGTAAAGACATGTTTTACTTAAATACATTATCATCTCATCGATACATGCAATGCACTGCACTGGCAATTGAACGCACCTAACGAGCGCCAACACCACGGACGCCATGTGAGCGTGAATTAAATGCACAATTCACTTGCAAGGACGCAGCGTTGCGTTGAATTCTCCTCGCACCGTTCAGTCTGAAGACTTTCCATTTTTTTTGTTCGCTCGCCGCGACAGGTGCCGAGAATGCGATAAACTATTTGCGAATCATAGAGAATTTCGATGTCAGAAATCGAGTCAAGGCGGCTCGGTCTCGACGGAGACATTTTGATTGAGAGGCTTTGCAGCAGCGACCAGCGGCAGCGAATTCTTAAAATCCCACTCACATTGGACATTCTCCGCGTCCATCTGGCCAGCCTGGCAGATTACTTAATTAGTAACCGTGTTTATCAGGCCGGAGTGCTCGATAAAATCGAATCTGTGGCAATTTGCCAATTTGCATGTGGATCAATTGGAATTGCCTCAAGCGCGTGGGCCGTGTTCTAACCACGGGGGGGACAATATTTTGTTCTAATGGGCTCTTGTGGGGTGCTGAACTCTAATGCTTATCCATTAATCTGCGTAACATTGAACAGACACACGTTCTCCGCGTAGAATGACTGAATTATAATTGCTCACTGGACGGTGGCAGCGCCGGTGGGTTGTGCTGCCAGGGAGGCTGGAAGTGAAAGGCATTCATCGGCGGGGTAAACATTTGCAACAGACGGTCGACTTTCTTTCGATCAACGAGCATAATCTTGCGGTGATTTATGCTGATACGCATAGGCTCATGAATACGAAATGTCACATTTGGATTCCCCCGTGAAAGTAATCGTCGCGCCACTACCTCATCTCGCCAACTGGCCCGGCTGTCACTTAACGCTCCATTCATCTTGTGGCATTATCATTTGAAATGAAAGCAAAATGTAACCAGAAACTAGACGCCCTTTTTAGCCACTGGCCGGCCATCTGGCTTCGCATCGGCATCGGGTCACCACGGTCGTACTTTTTACAAGGAAGTGATAAGCATGCATTCGTTCAGATTTACTCGCTCGTACATTGTTACCGCAAGCGTGGCGGAGTCGAACGCCCGCAATAGAAACGCTCTATGAAATGTTCGATTGCGTAATGGTGTAGCATTCCGCGATGGTAATCAGTATGTTCGTTGTACGCCCATTGCTCACTAGAAATGGGTGTGGACAGTTATTGTGCTCAATATTTTTGGCGTTTCAATTTTGGAATTTGAAAGGGGGCAAATTTTATTTCGCTGGCGACTCGTGCGGTGACTTCGGCAAATTGAGCGTACATGCTTGTCTGATTACCGTTGCTTACATAATTTTGGTAAACGCAAATAAATCGAGTCAAATTAGTGAGTGACCCGCTCGTTGTTTATGAATGTGAAACGGCGTGTGTCGCTGTGGAGCATGTTAAGTGGTTGCTTTCGAGCGAGAGAAGTGTTGCTGGTGGAAAAACCATCGAGCTTATGCAAGTCGATCGATTTGATGGGGGTCTCAAGGACAGCTACTGCTCAAGTTCGCTAACCAACTCTTTTGTTTTACCACTTTGTCACAGCGGCAGTTGGCTGGCGGGCAACCTGCATGCACACGACTCACTTCCTTTGCCTGACGTGTCGCGAGCGCGAATCTGTGCCGCTCGCCAGATGGCAATTGAATGGTCGATGTGCACACGGAAAGGTTAAACCAATGTCACTCTCGCTGGTGCGCGCATTTGTAACTCCGTCAACACGTGCAGCCTTTTGGCTTCTGTTGTGTTCTATTAGCCGCAACGAATCAATGACAAATGCCTAAGAGCACATCCATGTACACTGCCATCGTTTCTCAATCGAGTCGCTTGTGAAATCGAATCAAATACCAAAACCAGACGCGAGCACACTCGCACATGTTTGCTGTTTTGCTGCGGGATGCCCTCAAGAATATCGACACATATCAATCCTGACACTTTGACATATAAACTCCATTACCGAGCATGCGAAACAGAACACAGTACAGTATACATTTCACGGCTCACGAAATCACGATAGCGACCGTCGACACATTCGAATGGCAAACGAAAACGACTCACCGTTGCCGTCATCATCGTGCTGCCAGGCAGGCTTTGACTCAGTCCGACGCATTTCGTCTTGCAAATATCGAACGTGTAATTATTGGAAACACACGAAAGCTGGCCCCATTGCGGCTGGTCACTCTGCCATCCGAAAGATTCCACTCCATATCTGAATGAGTAAATTTCCCTTTCACTACTCGACAATCACTTTTATGTTTACAATCTAATTGTGGTTACGTAATCGTGGGCATGTACACGCGGCAGAGAGAGGGTGAGTGTGTTTACAAAACAATCCCGTTGCAAGATGTTCCCACACGGGTACACACTCACCCACGCCCGCGGCGATGCTATTTGGACTCCAAACAATGCACTGATTAGGCTTGGATCAAGATTCACACACAGAGCCAGATGTGGGCCACAGCATGGGATGATGATGATTTATTTTCCTCCGGTGCAGCTCTCTATCGCTCGCGTGAGTTGCATAAGTCCCTCGTACGGTGACCTATCAGGAAAGTGTTGCTGCAACAGAGGTGCCCATCCCCCTGCATCGGTCCGAGCCACCCAAAAGGGGCTTAATTAGATTCTGAGCCCATATTTGATTGCACTCGAATTGCAGCCATTCACTTCAATGCTCCATCCCTGACCTAGACCTGTGGCATGGCATGCTTGAGAAAGCCCAATGTGCTCAGTCGTGCTGCAGTCAGTGGAAAGGTAAAGTTCGTCATGCGCGACCTTGATCAGTGTTGTTCTGAGAAGAAATAACGCATGTAATAAGGAAGGAATGACTACGTTGACAAGAACACATGTGAATTCAAATTCGATCTGGTTCGAGTCATTTCTGATTTCGGCGATCGGCCTTGATCGGTTTGAGAGAGCACCATGTTTGCAAATTGAGCAAAAGAATTCTCGGTGATCTTAATCAGTGCTGTCATTGACACACATACCGAAAATGGAAAGTCTCTTGGAACCATTCATTCATTACGATTCAATGAATACATTCTTGCTCAATGATCGCAGCTGAACGCTGCACCGAATGGAGGCTCCGAGGTGTGGACTGGGGTGGTGTGGTTTGATACAAGCTAATGATGGAGCAGACTTGAGGGACTCCGACGCTCCGACTTCGGAAATTGTGCTGTTCAAGTAAGATTCTAATAAAGGGTGATCACTGACCAGATAGCACTGATCTGATGGCGTTTCCAATTGTTAGGTTTCAGCGGCTGTCAAAGTTGCAAATGATGGCCAGCTGTCAGAATATTCTGTAAATGTTGGCATTTTAACAGGCTTCACGCTTGACGAACGTGCGGACATTAAGTATTGATATCGGGGTACAAATAAGTTTGAAAGGATTTTCGAGAGATGGAGTTGCTGTGTTAAGCGGAGCCGACTTCATTTTAAAGCCCCATCATTTGGCTTCGTCTTCCAGTTTGTGCCATTTGTGTGATGTACATAGTTCTTGTGTGCTCCGAATTTGTCGACTTCAGTGCCAACAAAACACAATTTTCGGCAAAGTTCAGCTGCAGCTGAAGGCCATTGAATGCTGCTCATTGAGCGGTGGCAGTGACCTTTCAGAGACAATGCATGATTGCCACATGTGAGTTTTGGTATAGACATCATAAGCCAGGCCATAAGCCAAAGCCGAACCTTCACGGTGGCAAGGACATTCTGTGTATTTGATGGGACCAAATGGACTTGGCCTACAATGAACTGCTTAAACCGGGTTGATCCCTCACAGGACAGGACAACTCCACCGAACTCAAGGGATGCAATTGAACGAAGTACTCCGGAAAAAACGGCAACAATACGAGCAAAGACATGGCAAGTGATTTTGCAACATGACAACTCTCGGCCACACGTTGCGCAGCTGGTCAAAATATACATTGACACGCAAAAATGAGACCTACCATATAGCCCAGTCATCACACCTTCCGACTTCCATTTGATTTCATCGATGACACATGCCCTGGAGGATCAGCACTTCCGCTCATTTGAAGAGGTCCAGAATTGGCTGCCTTCGGGGGTAGCATCAAAACAGCGTTAACTTCACGGAAAGGTTGAAGTCCAACAGTCACAGCCAACAACTTAACCGTTAAGAATGCTTAAATCGCTTTTCTTTAAATCAAAAGAGCCGTCGTTTATCTGGAAATTGCCAGAAAGATGGGCTAAAAGATAGTGGCCAGCGATTGATAATTCTTTCAAAAGTGAATTTGCACCTAAAGACAATTTTTTTTTGAAACTTTTTTGTACACCAAATATGGGGTGATTTTTTAAAACCAGTAGGAAAGTTTTTCAAACAAAAACACATAAAATTCAGAAAAATGCATGAAATCTTTATTTGAATCGATAGTACGGTCCATATAATTTAATGTTTGAAGATTATTTCATGCAAATGTTGACCTTGACTGCTCCTCAAATGGTCCATCCGCTTAGTCCAATTTTGGCATACTCTTTCGAACATTTCGGCCGGTATCTCACGAATAAATGCTTCAATGTTGTCTTCCAATGCGTCAATTGAAGCGGGCTTGTCTGTATAGACATGAGCTTTAACATAGCCCCACAAAAAATAGTCTAAAGGCGTTAAATTGCACGATCTAGGCGGCCAATTGACCGGTCCCGAACGTGAAATAAAATGTTCACCGAACTCGCCCCTCAATAAGTCCATTGTTGCGCGTGCTGTGTGGCATGTGACACCGTTTTGTTGAGACCACATGTCATGCAAGTCAAGCTCTTGCATTTTGGGCAAAAAAAAGTTGGATATCATCTCACGGTAGCGCTCACCATTCACACTTACGTTACGATTCGCATCATCTTTGAAGAAGTACGGTCCAATGATGCCACCAGCCCATAAACCGCACCAAACTGTGACTTTTTCTGGATGCATTGGTAGCTCTTGCAATGCTTCTGGCTGATATTCACTCCAAAATCGACAATTCTGCTTATTTACGACCCATTGAGCCATTGAGCCAAAAAGATAATAGCTAAAAAATCACCTTTTATTTACCGGCTCAGTTGTAAGAACGTATCGTGAACTTCGTCGCACCTTGGAGAAGTTTGAGCGTGAGTACACTCTTTTAGACCATAAACTACTAATCAGACAGAGAGTGGTGCGAACTGAAAACAAAACATAGCCGCCGTAGTGGGCCAGTATCGATGAAGACCCACAAATGTCGATTCGGTGCCGATCAGCTGAATTGGACATCGCCAGAGAGTAAACCGTTTTTAGTTTGCGGTTAGATTAGGTTTAACATTGGTATAAAATTTACCTGACGCAAGAATTGGAGCCGGACGATCATAGACAACGCCGTGAATTCAGTCAATTGGCCAGAGATCCGGATATTTACCGAAAGATTATCTATTTTTAGCTCAGCAGCTATGGCTTTGCATACAAACATAAGCGCCACCTGAAAGGGCTCTGCTGTTTACCTCATCATTCGCGAAACAAACGTCTTGCGCTGACTGCAAAGGACTGAGCCCCTTGATCTCGTGCGATAGTCTTGACCCGCGTATGGTTGCGGTGTTAGCAGGAACTTTCAATGGAGACGTGCCTGGTATCTTAATCAAGAAATACAAGCTACTGGATAAGTGTCTGTTTTTGGTGCGGTTTGTGGTATGACCTCTTCGTCGAACCTTATTCCTTTCGAAATGCGGAAGGAGACACAGTAACCTTCAATGGACACAGGTATAGAGCAATGCTAACCGACTTTCTGTGGCCACAGATTGACAGCATCTATATATCCGATCTGTGATGCCACAACAGCGACGCAATGCTATAAAAGTGATAAAGGAGCGCGCGGCGGCAAGCGTTCATCGATCATGATACTTGACTGTTACAACGTAAAGTCCTTACTCTACAGCAACAAGCCAGCTACTTTGGACGAGCTCGAGGCCATCATTCGAAACGTTATTACCGGAATACCGCAGCCTTTAAGTAATCGAGTCATCAACGATTAGATCGACAGATTGAAACACTGCCATAGAGGCGTCGATTTGAATGATATGCTATTCCATATATAATGGCATGAATGTAGCTTCAAAATAAAGCCAGAATCTATTTTATATCATACACCGTTTATACTTTATTTTGACTCCTTTTAATATCGTTCTTGTCTGGTCACCCTGTTTGCTTAGAAATCTGGCCCTGGAAATCATTTATAAAAATGAGAAAAAGTGTCGGACATAGAACAGAGAATTGAGTTTATCAGACATGATGCGATCCAAGATGTCCAACTTAGTGAGCCCTCAATAATGTGTGTGCTGGTATTGAATGGGAGGAGCACCAAAATGAAGGAAGGACACCCACCATCGACGACTTGGCCAGAACGTCGCCATAGGCAGATATGCTACAGAGGCTGTTAAAGACATGGTCCACCTCGGCTCTCAAGTAAGCAGTACGAATACCGCCAGTACCGAGATTAAACCTTCGTTTATAACTCTAGACAATCGCTCCATTTATTGTCCTCAAGAGACAATTGACTAGTAGAGACCTCTCGAGAAGGACCAAGTTGAAATTATGTGACACCTAGAACATCCTAGTTCTGCTCTATGGCATGGAATCATGGACAATCTCAAAAGTAGATGCAGAAGCCCTGAGAAGAGAAGAAGATACAACCACGAACTGTACGAGCTTTACGGTGACATGAGCCAGGCGTCTACGGACTTAACGCATATGATGGCTAGGACTAGGACATCATTGCTCCGTTCCGAAGAGTTTTTCACTTCACCCCAGTGGGAGGCTCAAGAAGCCGACGGCGCACTCAAGTGGAGATGAACGTCAGCCAACTTGGCGTGCAAAATTGGAGGCAGCCAACCAAAGATCGTGCCAGCTGGAGAGGCTTGTTAGTTGAGGCCCAGGTCGACCCTGGAATGTAGCGCGAGTAGAAAAAGAGGAAGAACCGATCGAAGACGTCTTCTTGTGTGGAATCCATAGCACCAGACATTCATGGAACGTTAGAGGCGTAATTTTGACAAAAGAGCTTCCATGGCATCTTTATCAGTAAAAATTGTGTCCAAGAAAAATGTCCTAGATGAGATCGGCGAAAAGCCTTTCACTCCTTTCCATCCACATTGACACCGAATTACGACAAAGGATGGCTCTCTTTCCAAGGGACCTTGATTAGATTAGTTGTAGTGACTGATTGGCGGCTGTCAGGATCAGAGTGACAGAGTTCAAAGATTCTGTCTATTCATTCAGATCAGGCTGAGTGAGCGTTGAGAGCAGGCCATCATTGTTTAGTGGTGATGCATCCTGTGCCAGTAGACCATCTACGATTCAGTAGAATGGCAAATTTCCATCCAGAGTCTGTGCCCTTTCAAGCGAGTTCATCCGCTCCACAGCACCCACCCCAAATTTGATGATAAAATACTTGGCCATCTCGTTGGGAGGCTGCAATTCAGGGCTTGTTGAGTTTGATTTATGCTTAAAATCTCGCCAGCCTGCTTCAAGGAAACCTCGTACGTAATCCCCAAACGATGTAATCACCCGCCATTCATTCCACGCAACGTTTCGTGTGGAAGCTGAAACTCAGCCAGTCTCTTAATCACCGCCTGCATGACATCAAAGAATTAACTTTCAAAAGTTCCGGCTTAGAAGAGCCTAAGCATGGCGTCACGCCTCATCCAAAAGCAGCAGACAAACAAGAAGTGAGCCACGAACACTTTCACTACGTCTGCTCCGTGCTCTGCAATAAATGAAGACACCATGCCAAGCGAGCAGTGATCTTGTGGTCGGCCATAACCATCGAACGAGGAAGACACTCGTAATGGAAGTGCCCCATGGTGTGCTATTTAATCGATGAGTGACAGGAACTGGAAAGTCGAATGGAAAGGAACACATATTTGAATGAACGCTGATTAGACCGAATAGAAGGGAATACAGCCAGGGTCACGTGCATTATCCGTCGGCGCCAGTCTCTGCCACTCCCACAGTCGCACAGATCTCACAAGATCAAAAGGCAGGCAGGACACAAAGCACAAGGGGACATAATACTCCAATCATACAGCCGCACACCGCTCCATCATAGCCTTGACACCAATTCCACTTTTACTGAAACTGCAAAAGCCGCTCACCACGTTAACGACCGGGATAATTGCACGTAGTCTCCCAGATTCAACGCTCGAGAGAAACCGGATTCGGATTTGCACACTCGTCTGCGGCTCCATTTCGTGGTTCCGCAACGGGAAAAGCATTCAGTGTGTTCTGGCAACAGGTTTCATCCAGCCTTTCGACGGGAGAAAGTGAACTGAAACGCGGCGCCTTCGGACGGCAAGTGAACGTCTTCACTCGGCTTGGCGTGGCTGTGGCTGTGACAGTGAGAGAGTGTGTGTCTCAATCAAACTCGGTACCGCACCTGATGCAATCCCTAACGTATCAAATGATCAATCCCAACGGAGTATCCGCAAAGAGATACGGTTCCATCTTGCGCGACAGCTGGATGCGTTCTGCGCAATCTGTGTGCGGTGCGGTGCGGTTAATTTGCGTGTATTATTTCGGTGTGTCCGTGTTGTAAGCAGGTGCTGCTCCGCGCCGCGCCGCGCCGCACCGTTGCCAACACCACCAGTGCTGGCCCGCCATGTGGACTTTAGACCTGGGGATTGCTCTTATTTAGCGCGAGTACGTATAATGCGTGTATTTCGCGTTTCCCTTGTGAAACGCTGCGCGCATGTGCAAAGTCTAGAGTTTCGAGACACTTGCAAACGACTTTCTTTTGGATCGCGACACCGACTGTGGGCTCCAAGTGATCCCCTTTTATTGTGGGGATCAATGACATCGCGGCTTTTCACTTAAACCACGCTATTTTTTTTCGCGAGTGAAACCACCTATTGTTGGACCCCACCGACTGACAAATCTTCATAAACTGCCGAGTGGCGCTGAAGTTATGGCGAATTTGTTCTGGTCAAGGTTGAGCAAATCTCTTTATTTTCTCTTCGCCGTCTTTCTGCCTTTCTGCGGTCATTGCTTAAGGGTGTGGAACCTAGAACGACACGTCGCCGTGTGTGTACAATGGGTCTTGTGAAATGTGATGAAATACCTGGCGAATGTCTGGTGTGTGCGGTTCGGGACTGTGACAATGTCGACGTGCTTGTAAACATTTCGTCGACAAAACAAAACACAAGTATACGAGGATGTTGACATGCTCTGTTGTGCCCCTGTTCTGCTGCCTTTGGCTATGTCAATCACTGTCATGCTGGTGGGACGTTGGGTTTAATTTACTAGAAAAATGTGTTTGATGTCTGGAGAACGGTGAAGTTAATGAGCTTGGCAGGGAGTTAAGGTTGGGATGATGTGTCTTTTCTCATGCTTGCAAAACTTTCAGTAGGACTTAGGATAGTGAACATGTGCTGACAACAGCGAAGGTATACACGAAAATAATTCAGGAAGAGGCAACGAACATCCATGTTGACTTCATTATTCTAAAGGTGCAACTATAATGGACGTAAGTAGTCCTACGTACCTAAGTCATCTTAAGGAATTTAGGCAATACACAGAAATGATACATTGCGAACATATTGACTACTTCGTTCAGTTCCGTTAAGTTTCGTTAAGTTTCGTTAAATTTTTCTTAATTAAGTAGGAGTGAAGTGAATCGCTCTGCAACACATTTCATGGTGATTCGGGCTACTTTTCGTTCGAATTTGACTTAAACTTAGGTTTACGTACTTTCAAAAGAAATCACACGCACTGGCGGCCATGGTATAGTGGGAAACTATGTCGCTTCTTTACAATTACAATGCGGCCGCTGACCACCTATCTGCTGGACATTAACCAGAGAATCACGTTCAAGTGACAGCAACCTTATGAACCGTCTCAAAAGGATGACAGGTACCCTATGCAAATCGGCGACAATATCACACGAATAATAGAGAAGACCATTTGGAAGGCAGTCGATGACAATGATGTCTCTCGGAAATCTACTAACTATGCGCTCAATGTTCACAAAAGTAAACTGACTGTCTTGTATAAATTCAAGGAAGGTCAGGGCACTAAGATGAGCGATCAGAAATCTCCAACCGGCATAGATTTCAACGTGGGCTTGCAGAAGCTGTGGCGATGAAGAAGAAAAACTAACTAACTAAAGTCCCCTCAGAAAAGAAGTGTACACAGTTAACGCAGTAAGTTGGAACCACGGCTTGGAGGACAGGCAATGAATTTGGATTCAAGCTGGCACGCGTCCCAAATTCAGCGGAATAAAGACAAGAAACACTGTAGAGGTGCTTGCTTCATTGACTTGGCGAAGTAGTTCAACACCGTCCTGTTAGAGAAGCTCTCCCTCCAGTTGGTCGGGCTTGGTATGACCAAACATGCAAAGAGTTCATCGTTAAAATGGCCAGGCTACGATCTGACATCAGGTAGAGGCCGTTAACCTGCCGATCTTTGCAATATTCAGATCATGTAGAATTCATGCCGCATTCAACAGCCTACAAATCAGGTACGAAAGTTGAGGTATGAATAGCCGGTTGCAGGATGACTTCGATATAATTCAACCATTTTTAGACTACTGGAAGTGAAATTGCCATCTGCGCGACCTCGGATACGATCAGAAACTAACGGAAGTTCGCCAACTGTTCGATAAGTCAGTGACTTTGAAATGAAATCCTTTTTTTTTCTCTAAATTGAATTAAGAATTGACTCTGATTCTGGGGGCGAACAGGTCCTCATTCCATCCTCATTCTAGGAATATAGAAGTCCTACGTGATCGTTGACTATACGGGTGGGCCATCTAGTGGGTCGTACCATACCTCCGCGGAACGAAAGTTGCTTTACACTTGAACAAAGTTGAAAAATATTGAAAACATATTTCCAAAGTGAGTGCTGTGCAGCCCAAGCAATGTGTTTTTGTGAAAATAAGAAGTCTTGGCCGAAATGAAGCTCCCTGAGTACGCAAGATCGTGAGACTGGTGTGCTCGAGGACACCGCTCATGGTCCCAGGAATGTGGCTGCTGTGGCCGCGAGTGTGGGTCTCAATTCACGATCATCAACTTTCACGTACTAGCCTGAGGAGAATTCTGCACAAAGACCTCGGATTACAAGGTCCAATTAACTCAGCAATTGAAGGCGAGCGACCATACGTTTTATTATCGCTTCGCAGTTAGGGCCTTAAAGCAGCTTGCATTGGACAACGAATTTGGGCGAACACTCGAGAAGCCAATGCTGAGTGAAAATTTGGTACAGATTATGGAGTGGTGGCATCATTGAACAATTTTTCTTGGACAATGAAGCTGGGAACAACATTTCGGTCAACGGTGGGCGTTACAGAGCCGTGTTGACCGACTTTTTTTTTTTACTGAAATTGAAGACATGGATTTGGACGACCTCTGGTTTATGGAGGATGGCGCGCCATGCCACACGGCCGATGCCACAGCCCACAATCGATCTTTTGCGCAAATGCCCAAATCGTGTTGTCAGTCTTGGCGAAGTCAATTGGCCGCCTCGGAGCTGCGATTTGACCCCTTTGTACTTCTTTTTTTGTGGCGCATCGTGAGGGACCGATGTGATGGCAACAATTCGGAAACGATTCAAGCCCTTAAGGCCAATATCATCCAATCACTCCGTGAGCTACAGCTCGAAACCATCAATATCTTGGAAAACTGGGGTGGCAGAGTGCGCTACTGCAAAGCCACCCGAGGCTTTTGTTCAACGTAGTGTCCTATCAATGCGATCTGCGTTTTTTTTTCTCAACGATATTCAAGCTTTGTAAACCTTCCAAGGAATATGATTCCTTCAATTTCACTGAAATAAAGCTCCTACTAGTTCCACTCAGTACATGTTTATTTACCGAGATGTTCAACAAAATTCAGTGTCAACACTTAATGAACTAATATAAATTGAAAGCATATTCATTAACTTTGTTTATACACCTTCGCATCGTTTATTTTCTCCTTTTATGCAGATTCTTGTCAATCATTCAGATAATTGTATAATTCATTATTTAACGGTCGTAATCGACTAACTATATTTTAATGGCGTTTGTTCAGTGTCATGACTTATGGCATACAATTTGTTTTGAAAGGTGTGAAATGGAATCCAATAAAATTACAAATTGTACATCTGCCAGCATGAGTTATGTCCATCGGCACATTGCTAAGACGCGGCGCGACGGTCCACCCGCTGTTTTATTGCTGCATACGAATTAAAAAAAAATAATAAAAACCTGAAGTAGCTTGTGGAAAAATTGTTTATTTTCTCTGAATGTATTAGAAGTCGAAATAATTTGTCATTTCATGCTTGTGAGCAGTCGGTTCTATTTGCAATTCAATTTTTGGTGAGTCTTCGAGTCTAGATCCCTGACTTGCTTGATGCAGGGTGGCTTGACTTTCTGATGACTCAAGAAGGCCTTAATATTCGGGTCCTTTAGAACTTTATTTCACTAAAATATGCAAGAATCCATCCGTCGCACAGATCACGATCGAGAGCTTCAATTTTGAGTCGGTAAAGGGATTTGTGTTCGCCGTTGCCTAGTGAGTAGGTGCGTTGATGGTTCTAGGTTCAAATCCCCGAAACGAGCAACTTCCATAATTCACGAGTCCACTACTTTCGAGTCACTGACAGAGCACAAAGAGGGCTCAAAGAGGATTCCTTTCTGAAAAGCTTCTCAATGTTCGCTGTTGGAAGTCGGCATTGAAGTCTAGGTCGCCTCCAATCGTGGCAGAACGACACGATTGAAAAAACAATGGACCCAACATGTTGTTCTAAGTGAGCCGCGGCCATAAGACCGTAAGAGCACCCATCTGCCTACCTAGTACCTAGAACAACAGCACGCACAAACCGAGTGGTTGCTGTAGAAACTAGGCCCAGGTCAGCTTCGATCTGTCGCACCACCTATATTATTGTCTTGAAGAGTTTGGCCACCTCGAGACTTGAATTCAACAAACAATTTCCTAGTGGAGAGCCAACGTAAAATCGCCCTGGTAACTGGTGCTACTTCGGTTTGTCGAAACAACTTCTGACCAGAAGCGCCAATATCATGCTCTACAATGTTCTTATTTGCCAGTCCAGTTGTATGGAGCGGTTCCCTGAACGAAGAGCAGAACGGCAGCGCTGAGTAAAAGCACGTTTGAAAGATTCTGCGTCGGGTAAATAGACCTGTCCGCCAAGGCAGCCAATGGTGGAGAAGCCATAACTCTATGAACTGGGCCAAGATTTCCCTTCATTGACTAGACCCACTCGGACACAACGAGCGCCTGAGGAGCAATGATCCAGCTTAGATGGAATGGTCTTAAAATTGGAACCTCCTAGATGGAAAAGAAGACAAAGACCGAGTCTACCATACAAAGACCAAGTCATCGTGGAAGTAAGACAGCTTGATCTCGATGACTATTTTTTTTTTTTTTTTTTTTCAATTAATTTTTTATTTTCAATTTCAAATCAACATTGGTTATAAATTTCCGCGAAGCCTTACTGGCTTTTCTGCAGAATGTTGTGCTTCTAACATTGATAACTGAGATTAAGTAAGCTTAGTTTAATAAACATTCAATAAAAGTTTACTGGAAGCAGCGTGCACGAAACCAGACATAATGTAGTAAAGAGATATGCAACTTCCCCGTCTCTTCCTCCTTGGTTTCATTTGATATCGTTTTTCATAACATCTTCAAAGACAAGGGCTTGACGCTGCCCTTAAGCCTTCACAAGCGTGAGTGGAAATAAAGTAGTATGCATGACTTTAGCGCAAAAACTGAGATGGGAAAGGGTTTTTCTTTGAAGATCTCTGTGTATACGATTTCTGCAAGAAACGTGCCATAGATAGAACCCAGCTCTCGCCAGGCTCACACCCAATCCTTGACCATAAACCATGACTTTCTGCCAATTTCTTGTGATATAATAATAATATAATATGGGTGGCGCTACAAACCGTAAAGGGCCAGGCCTAGCTTCTCAGCAACCACTCGCGTTGTGCGTGCTATTGTTCTACCACGAGTGGAAGGGACCTGCTGTTTTATGCCGACGCCTAACAGCCATGTTTGAGAAGCTTTTTCTAGACAGACTGTTATTACTCTTTGAGCATTGTCAGTGACTCAAAACAGGTGGGGCCGTGAAAAGTACTTCTTGTCGTTCCAGGAATCGAACCTAGACAGATAGGTCCAAATGCGTAGGAGTCGACGCACATACCCACAACGCCACAGGCCACCACCAGCAATTTCTTGTGATGCTCTTCCTTAACTCATCAACACTGCCTGAAAACAAGGTCAAGTTAGAGAAAAATTCGGCTAACTCTCTGAATGGGCGTTCGGTTGCGAATTTATCCATTCATCCATGGAACACAATAGTTTCAGTAGTAACGAGTATCGTCCCTTTCAACTCGATTGTCAGACCGACACTTCTACATGGAGTCTCAGTTTGGTGGACAGCACTGCAACGCACTCAATCGGGTACAGAGACTGGAATGCATGTGCAGCTGCGATCTATTTGGCAAACAAGTAGCAGCCTGCACAGGCTTTTCACAATTTAGTTCGAACTTACCCTTGGTCACTCAACAATTCTTAACGAATATAACCTCCACGCTAGCGACACTGACCGCCTACCAGCATTCCTTCCAGATCAGATGGAATGTCTGACGACCAGACGTTGGCTGATCCGACGACGGGCAACGGATTGGCTGTAAGTCTACTCCAAAGACCTGAATATTGCTCTCCCTCCTGGAAGCTCCCAGACCACTGTAGGATATTTCAGAAGAAACCATTGCGAAAAGGAGGTTCAAGTACAATGCAATATCCAAAATGGATATCTCCACCTGTTCGGACAGTCAGGCTGCGATTAAGTCTCTGGACAATGTCATGTCCTATTCAAAATGCATCCCTTAACAGCAGGCTGTCTCTCAACGAGACGTAAGTGCCGGCACATTGTGACATACTGGGCAATTGCAAAGCCGATGAACTCGTACACCCTCATCCCTACCACCAGGAGCAGTTCCACCGTCTATGTCGATCGCTACAGCCTACCATCTTCTCAGAATTCTCAACAAGATTCACAAACAGAGGCAATATTGCCATCACTTGTCATAGCAGACCCTCACTCAGGACTCTCAACGGAGTCATAACCGGACACTGCGCAATTGGCATACATGCTCGCAGGATTGGTATCGAGGGGAGGTAGAAACCATAAATCAAGTCATAGGTACGTACACCTAGGAGCTTCACTGGTTCCAATGTTAGGAGAAGTCAATCCGCGTGCTATCACAATGGGCCTACTTTGGCCTAGTCAACCACTCTAGCCACTAACCTGAAGACCCCTAGTTGTCTCCACAATGGTTGGGACCCATGGTCATCCCCAACAGCAGCGCAGCGAAAGAAGAAGAACAGGTTTGGTGTTTGCTTCTTTTTTCGACGCTTTCCTTCGACGATTCGAGGAGATGACACAACCCCGACTAGCTGTAACATGTAGTGAATGTACTCCGGCAGGAAAAAATTCGTCGTCGACTCGGCCATATCAACCAGAGGGACACCACTAGTCCAGGCTAGAGGGGAGCTTTGATGGTATTTTGAACCAAAAAATCCTAGAAAGATCTCCACGGTAACGAAGACCAAGTGGTCGAGGACGCGAGACAACTTGATGTTGACAATTGGACCGCCAATGATGGACATTGAATTCGGTCTCCATTGCCAGCTGGCCTGAGAGGTAACTAAGTAAGCCACCATTCTTATGATGCTCTTCCTTAAATGACACTCCTAACAAATGTGTTCTCTAAACGTTTAACCATTTTCATGCTCAAATAAATCAAAAATATGACAGCAACCGTTTTGGGAATTGCCCGATTAATTTCCGCTAAACGTTCGATTCACTCCATAAAGCGTCCATTAACACACACTCCAGTTACTTATTTTCAATCAATTAATCATTCAGTTTGTGCCTCGTTAACATGCTCAACATAATTTGCATTTGTTTCATGAGCCGTAAATCATATAAGTTCAGCGTTGTTGATGGGAAATATGCCATTTTACAGACAGCCGATATTTAGTTTTGTTGAACATAAAGTTATGCTTGTTGAAGCATTCGTTTTGTTGAAGCGCGCCATCTTGTCAGGAAGCAGCAACCATTGGAAAATGCATGCATTGTTAGCACAATGTTCACGGGAAAGGGGGCACCATGATCTGTATTAATGAGTCTATCCCGGAAATGTTGCGATTAAGTCATGATCATGTGGCGTGTCAGGGACATACCGCACAAATTGCAAAATATCATGGACTCTTGCTAAAGCCACTGCAAGGAAAAAGTGATATGGTGTGGTTGGTTAGCTTGAGGTCTGTTTCATAAGGTGGCAGGCAAAGCATGTGGATGCCCCTGCCTGACTCCAAGGTGTTCCGGAAGGCGATGATAACTGTGGTCAAAGAGAATATCCAATTTTCTTGTCAGCTTCAGCAGAAGAAAACGGAGGTCCTGAGCCGAAACTAATGCTTTCTTCCATCCTTGGCTGCCTGGGGAAGCTGCTTTTAATCATCAACACCAAGTTGACTTGCTTCCGTGACTACTTGAGCTTTATACCAACGACGTGGGCCTTATAAATGGTGGTTATTATTAAGGGCCGATGTTGAATGTGAACCACACCTGAACGTCAAGTTTTTTTCTGCATTTCGTTTGACATTTCTCAACTCCAGACTAACTCAATTTGAACCAATTGCGGTTTATGGGCTGGCGGCATCATCGGGCCGTATTTTATCCAAAATGACGCCGGTCAGGCAGTTACTGTGAATGGTGTTCGCTATCGTGAAATCATAGCGAACTTTTTATGGCCCGAATGGGAAGATATGAATGTGGACGATATGTAGTTTCAACAGGACGGTGCCACTTGGCACACAGCTAACGAAACAATGGCTCTTTTGCGCGACAAATTCAATGGCCGTGTTATCTCACGTGGTGGCGATGTCAATTGGCCGCCAAGATCATGTGATTTGACACCGTTGGAAAGAAAAGGTGTACATCGATAAGCCAGCAACAATTCAAGAGCTAAAGAATGAGATAATTCGGCACATTAACGGCATAGAACCTCAATTATGCTTCAGCGTCATCGAAAATTTTTACCATCGGATGGAGGTGTGCCGCCGAGATCGCGGCGGCCATTTGGCTGATATTTTGTTCCATACATAATTGAACCATACCAATATTATCATAATAAAAAGAAATGACAATAATTTCTTAAATAATTTGTGTTTTATTCAAAATCAACATCGGCCCTTAAAATTTAACCGCAGTAGGGACTTGTGCTTCTGGGGGCAACTGATTCAAAGGACCGAGATCTTGTAATTGTGCTTGACACTTCTTATAGGCAACTGAAAAGCCTCTTTTTTTCAAGAATTGGGCAGGTACCGAGGTAGTGTAGCACGGTTTCTACTTCTTTCTAATCCCACCCGTTTATGAAGAAGTCGTTGTAGGGGGTTAGGTTTAACTTTTGCCTGGCATACACTGCAGTGGTTAGGCAGTCGAAGGGACAGTGAGAAAGTCCGGAGCCTTTCTGAAACAGCTATGACTTGTGACTATGAGACGATGACTACCTTCAGTTTCATATCACGCACAAGATATGTCCAGGCCACTCGATGGCGCAGCATCGACTCTAACTCATCAAGCGCAACCACCCGAGTTTTTGCACTTGGTCCAGCCAGTTTTGGTTCCGCCAAGCGATCGCCTACCTGATGGAGTCGCATTGAACGCTGCATCAAATATCGGATGCAGTGATGATTAGAAAAATCGTGTCACATGACCAAATTATCGAAGCATGGCCCTTTTTGTTCGACTTGAGTGCTTGCCTGCAGCGACAATCATTCCTATTTATTGTACGGCAAGACTTATCTAGCTCGTCGCAGCAAAATGTTTCTCAGAGAAGACCACTTCATGATAGTCGTCATAGATAACTTGGCGCTGTGGTATGCATGAATTGCCAATAATCCTCGTGATTTTGGCTAAACGACTAAAACTCTGTCCAATTCATACACCTCGACATTTGACCATGACAGTCCTGGCATCAATTGAAAATTGGAAATATAAACAACAATTTGTATGGACATCATGAATGAATAAGTGTCTGCGTGGCGTAGGTCTTCAGGTAATACTCGATCGACAGAAGGTGTTCTGTTTAAATTTAACGTTCATAGGGAGAATATATTTGCGGATTGACAAGCCCCTGATGGATACATACTCACTCAGTCCACGTCAGTTCACTATTGCACATTATCCGAAGGTCGTCTCTGAACCAGTAGGACAACGCAAAACGATGACGATGAAGGACCTCAACCAACTGGACGTGCGAAATTGGAGGCAACTGGCAAAAGATCGTCCCAGCAGGAGATACTTGTTGGCTGAGACCCAGGTCCACCCCAGACTGTAACGCCATTAGAAGGCTTTGGTTTTGTCAGGATTGAGCGTTATTATTACAAATCCTCGTTTATTTTAGCAAACCGAGTCTTCAACCATGCCACGGGGGAAACTTAAGCAGTTTTGAACATCGTCTGGATAGATATGAAATTTGAAATAGGACAACACCATTGGAAGGTCGTTTAAAAACATTAAAAATAATGACAGACCGAGAAAAGAACCTTGAGGTACACCACAGCGTACATCAGAAAAAGACCACTGCTTGGATTCGCTTAGTAATTTACGAGTGGAATTACAAAAGTTGAATTGGGTGGACAGTTTGCAGACAGCGTAGCGTTGGGCCAACGCAGTCAAGTCAGGTTAGCATGATTTAGGCCATGCGCAAGTTTGTCGCCGTCACTTCCTTGGTATAAAATAAAACGCCATTGTCTCTTTGGAGGCATTTGGTAGCCCAAGTTGCATAGGAGTGGCTGACTACAAGCGGCTGGGTGACGCGATTGGAGAGAGCATTGCAATTGCACAGAAGGTCTGCAATAGTTATCATCCACCTCCCAGTCTCTGCAGCTTCTGCAGAAGGGAAAGCCTAATCTGGAGGCATGGGTATCGACGGCACAATGCCCGGTTACTTCTCTGCTGCCATACTGCCTCTGAGGTTATGTCTACTCGATCTGATCAGGCTGTGCGAGCGTTTTGGATCAATGGTAGGCCATAGCTGTTTTGTAATGAGGCACCGTCTACAATTCCTGTGATTAAGCAATTCAAACTTTAGTAGATGCTATACAGTAGCGATAGGCATCCAAATAGAGTACGGAACTGGTACCCCTTCTACCAAGTTCATCCGCTTAACAATTTTCTGTAATGTCGCAGTGCCCCGGTACCTACATCAGTTGCATGTTAAAATGCTAAATTACTTGGCCATCTCGTTGAGAGATAGGCGGCAGTTTAGGGTAGTCTTAGAGTTGAAAGCGACTGAGCTCAGAGATTTGATCGCTGCCTGACTGTCGGAACAGATGGACGATATCTGTGCTTGATATTACTTTGCTTTTTATTTTCCAGGACAGAGCTGCCTTAATCTCTAAGGTTCTTCTTCTTCTAGTGGCACTACAGTCCGGGGTGGACCTGGGCCTGTTTTGTACTGTTTACCTGGGAGCCGAGGTAGACGAAGTCCTTAACTACCTCGAAGCTAAAGCTGCCTACGGTGACGTTAGGCCGAGACGTCGATGTTGTGCGTCCTTTCTCGATGACGATCTCTAAGGTTACTGCCTGAAAACGATGAAAATTGAAATGCTATACACCTGCTCTCGCACCATCGCCCATCTTCGATCTGATGTTCACACTCCCAGGATGATCTGGGGGGAATGCTGGTTGAGAAGTTCTGCTCGAAGAGCAGCACAAGTTGCAAGCTTGTGATCAAAAAACACATTCTTCGTACTAACTTCTCGCCCCGACAACCCATGGAGAGTCTAATTCTAAGCTAATGCTCGACTGTTGAGACCAAGCTGTCTTACGTCCGCGATTATCATTATAACGGAGATTCTTTTCTGCTCGAAGCAGGAGCCTCAGATTGGAAGAGGATTGGTGTCCATGCACTCGATGTGTGTTATAATGGGTGACCAGACAGCAATGATGCAACTATTAGTTAATATATTTCATCATCTGTCAAAGTTATGAATAACATTCAGCTGTTAAAAAATTCTGTAAAGCTTGCCATTTTATGATAGATCATCCCGCGCTTGCTGAACGTTCAGAAATTATGGAAATTTCGGCTAAGTTATAGATACGCTAAGTGAATTTCATCGTGACGTTGGTCGTTCTCATGGCCTCAGTGTGCAAGCTTTTCGACACATTATGGAAATGGTTGAGCCTGAGTACAAGTTAACACGCTATCACAGTTGTAACGTGTGCGAATAGCCAGACGCTAGCTCAGCGTTTTAAGCCGATCATGCCAGACACGGCGATTGAATCCGACACCACCGTGGGAGCGTCGCCGACCATCCACCGTGGGACAAAACAATATCAATGCCATCTCTCAACGACAACGAGCGGTTAGAATAAGTAGTGTAAGTTTTGTTTTAAGGCAACTTCGGGCCTCTATAGGGGGCAAATAAGAAGATAAAGCCTTTAATTTACACTCTTTTGGACTAGACAGAAATTGGCGTGGAATATGACGCTAGATAGTCAATCCGGCTTATTTTGCCAACGGGCAATTGACTGACGTACAATGGCATGACTGTAGCTCCAAAATAAAGTCAGAATAAATTTTATATCTCACACCGGTGTTCTTTTACTTAAATTTCATTTCCTATCGTTCTTATCTGGTCACCCGGTATTCAATTCGCCGCGGTACCATTTTAGCCAAAAAGATCCACCTCCGCAATCCACTCTTTTGACTCAAATCACCGAGATGATGTAAGACTGAATCAGAACAGATTTCAGACCTACGCCCGTACAAGACTGGAATTTATTCAGGTCAATGAACTGCGCAAAAGACAAACGTTTCCACATGTCAGCATGCCCAACAAAGGACACTTGAGTAATCGACTGGCACATTTGCAATGACTTCCACTCATGACAATTGCAGCTGCAAATTTGAACCACAGCCACCTTTGATCGGCGCCTGTGCACCGCCTCTGACTGCATTCCCCCACACAATGGCCACTGCACTCGGAGAGCATTAGACATTGTAACGGCATGAGCATGGCACAATATCCTTGTCAGATTGCATCACTTTCAGGTCAGAAACTTGATTCACTAGAATCGACTCGAATGCCAGTGATTTTTCATTTTTCCCTGTTCCCCAAGAAGAACCCAAATTGTTGTCTCAGCTTGCAGCTCACTCCCATTCTCGTCTCGTGCTCGTCTTTATCGTCGCCCAGAATCTGGAGCAAGTCCCTTCGGAAATTTCAATGAAACGACCTACTTTCCGCCGGGGTGCGCTGTGACTAAGTTCACTTTACATGCGACAGCGTTCCGCGCGTTCGTCACAGGCCCCATTCGTAACCAGTTAACCGGCGGAGATGTTAGAGAAACCGAAAGAAAGAGGCCACCTCAAAACGATCGGATATGATGTTTCGTTTGTATCTGGGTACGCGGAGAGTGCGATTAAAAGGCCTTTAATGTGTTAATTTTATTATGCTCTCGTACCTGACAATCGGCCCGTCGGAGAGGTGGCCTCGATTGGAGAAGCTACTGCTTGGAGGAAACGAAATGACGTCGCGTGGTTTGCATGGATTCGAGGAAATTATCGCTCGTTGAGTCGAATAAATCAGGTTCGCAAGGTCATGGATGACAGACGTGAACGGGTATCGGTTTCGTTTAAAAGCAGGTTGGTCCATTGAGCGGTGTTGTATGAGTACTCGTTGCCAATGATCAGTTTAGATGGAAATTTGGCGCAGATTTGACAGGAAAGGTATTCAAGGGAACGGTCTGATTGACTTTCCTGTATCCACTGCACCTGCCACTGCCACTTTTCGTTCTCCAAGTCTCTGCGACTTATATGCTCTTTCGCTTGTCTTGTCAGTTCAGGTTCGCACGTCAAATTAGCTGCGTACGTCCTTGTGAGCCGCGCCTCAATCAAAGTCGTTATGTTGTCTCACAGGTTTGCAGTCGAAGATTTATTATGCCACAGCCGGGCAAAATGGTTCAGTAGACACCTCACTGCAGACATTCGCTGTACAGTGAGCAAAATTCGTGTTTTTTCTTTCCACGCAGACAGGGCCAAAGATGGAGATCTGAGTACTACTTGACCTATTCTCTGTCACAGACTAACCTACTACACTGCTTTCCTGGCTCCGGAAAAGCATTTCTTTGTCCGATTCCCGGACCGAAACAAGTGACATAAGCAGATGGTACTAGACGAGGGACAAATTGGTCTATAAACTGACTGGATGCAGGGTTTTTCTGTCGCTTATTCAAGAGATCTCTGGCTGTCAAGGCTAGGGTACTGGGTTTCCTTGTGGCTTGTTTGAAAGTTCCCTGCCACTACTAGACAACCGTGGCATTTTTCAGGCCGAAGTGGTTACAATAAACGAGACAAGCACAAGTGTTGAAAGACTAGACCACTGACCGATGGATTCCTGGATATGCCGACAGACTGACAGAAAATAGAGCCGGAGCGGCGAATATTCCAATTTCGGAACTTGTGGTTATCCAGTGGAAGGTCAGCAGAATGATCTTGGTAAACACGGTGATCCTCTGCTGGGTAGCAGGACATACTGCGGATGGTCTTGTGAATGCAGGTTCTGCACTGTTGGAAGAATATGGGTGAGTCTAAGCCTAGCTTCCCCATAACCCACTCGTGTTGTACGTGCTGCTGTTCTCTTATGAACCGAGGTAACCTACAGTCTGTGTTCCGACTCCAAATGGGGAAGTCGAAGAGGACTCGTCTAGACAGGTAGTACTTAAAAAACGAAGACTTAGGCAGAGTCAGTAAACAATGGCTGGTGTTGATGGATTCTGGAGTAAGCGCTGGAGTCTTTGAACCCAACACAAGGCTCTGTGTAACAATCGAGTCAGGTCCTACAGTGTTTTAAGCCAATATCCACGCCATTCAGATCTGCGCCAGACACAGTCTCCTCACAGATATCAGGGGCGCTAGAATACAAATCTTTTCGGACAGTCAGGCAGCACTAAGTGCACTACCGTCCAAACTAAAGGACTCCACAACAGTCAACTACAATCCCTTACCAGACACAACAAAGTGAACCTCAGCTTCGTCAATGGACACAGCGGCATTGCAGGCAACGAATCTACAGATGTGCTCGCTTGGACTGTCTCGGAATCTGCATTTATCGGTCCTGAAACGTACTGTAATGTCAACTGGACAGCAGTTACAACACTGATTAACGAATGAAAGCAAACTTCGCCTAGACCAATGAATCAACGGGGTCGGTTTTATGCAATCCAAACAATTAATCAGGGCTTATTCCAATCCTCTGCCACAAGAAAGAAAGTCTTATAATGCTAACGAGCTTCCTTATTGGCCACTGCGGCCTGAATTACCACTTCAACCAACTGAATCTGTGCCAGGAAAAGGAATGTCGGCTTTGCCTGAAAGAGGATGAGACATTTTATGTGTTACGCCACTACTTCGGTTAAGGAAACGTATTTATCGTAGAGAGATATTCACTTCAGTGGCACTAAAAATGTCCACTACAAAGGACATACTATCATTCACAAGGGAAGTAGTAAGTCTTTTGGATTGGATTTGGACCTACATGTGATGCAGGAATTGAAGTCGGGCGACTATAGACAAAGGCGTGTGTTCCCCAATTGAGCGCTGGAAATTTTGACGGGACATCCGGCTATTTTTGCAAGGAGACGCAAGCAAATTAGACAAACTCATTGGTGCAAAAATCTAGTAGTCACAATAGGTTTTTTTTACATTTGATAGCGTTAACGTCGAAGTTTTTAGGGATTTTTCTAGACTCTCTGAGTCGTGAACTAGAAAAATTGGGAATAATGAAAATTCGTGTCCCCACTACGCCATGGGGGCTATTTGTATTCCTACAGTCAGTCACAAACTTAAGTATGCAAAATATATTGGTTGCGACAATTGGAACGACAAATATGAAGATTCAAACGAGACTCAAAAAAAAAAGACTTGGATCTGTTTTAATTTATTAGCAATTAGTAATGTACTTAAAACAGGCAAATATATGCAACAACTAAACGGACATTCATTAGCGCTTCCTTTAAATTTAAATAAAACAAAGTGTGTGTGAAATAATCGATTTCTCTTATTCGTTTGAAAGGCCTCTCGATGCCATTATGTATGGGATATAACATCGTTAAAATGTCCGCCGCGGCTTCTATGGTTGGCGTGCATCGGAAAAATTAAATTCTCCATGATACGGGCGCATAAATCAGGCAAAATTTGTCCGATGGCATCGATTATGTTGGAGTGCGGAGATGGCCTGGCCAACGGCATTCTCAAAGAAATATGAACCGATGACACCGCCGCGGCAGCCCAAAATTGACTTTTCCGGGATGCATTTGACGCCCTTGGATCTCATGTGCATTGGTATCGGAACAAATTCGAATTCATCCAGAATTGGGCCTCATATTATGGCCACCGTAAAATGGGCGAAGTGCGCGGAACGTTGCCCGAACAGAACACCAATGTTGATTTTGATTTTTGTCTTATATTTGTCTGTATTTAAAATACATTGCTAATTGCTATTAAAGAAAATACTGCATTTACGAAGTCGAAAACACACGCACACTTTTGTGACTAACTGTTATAATGTCAAATACATATAATATCTATCAAAAACAAAATTAATTTTAATGAATTCTGTAAATGTCTCCAAAATATCAAGAATACAAATAAATCTCTATCAATATAAAGCGCGGATAACCTGTCTGAAATCCAGAAGAGATTGAAGAAATGTTTATTCTCATTTAGATATACTTTACTTAAATTCATTCACGTCATATATGTATCTACATTTAAATCTGGATAGACACAAACAAGTTTTTCTCTATGATATCTAGTTGTTTGGGGATGACAGACAGAACTATACATCCTTCCTAACAGGATGGCAAAGTAATCTTAAAAACAAATAAACGATCGCCGAAGTACCTGATGACTGTTGTGGATCGAAAGCGTACTACAATATATCCAATTTTTTGGTATCCGATATAATAATGAAATCAACACCATCACATACATCATCAGTGTCAACTTCCCAGTGATAATCCTTGCTGAGCACCAATCTACGTTAGACATTGTTTCTGCACTCCTCAGCTAGAAGGAATAACTTTTCCTACCGCAATCCGCAATCAGACTACGGACGGCACTGAGTAAGAAGATAATGGCCAGTTTTAGTGGCGTGGACGTAGAGAATGTTTAGAGGCATACACGTTTATACACATTGCGCATTGTCAGTGGGAGATGTGGAGCCGTATATTATGAAAGTTGGTCGCACCAGGTATTCCACCTAGACTCTCAGCGGAGAAATTGACGCACTTATACATCACGCCACCGTTGGAAGATTTAAACAGGCTCGAACTTAAAAGTCTCCTGAGATTCCAAAATGGAGCTAGTTGCGTTTAGAGAAGGAAGAACTCACCGTGGAACACGGTCACCTCTGTCGCCCTTCAAGAACTCAATGAACAAGATATCTGTCAATTCAAATTCAACGAACGAATCATGATCAATGATCATTCCATTCGTCAATCTTCGTTCGTTCAAAGAGACCAGAGGTGGAATTATTGCTTTAGTGATCTATTCGGAGAGTTTTAGCCTTTTGCCTGATATCTCACTAATAATACCGCTCTAAACGTGTCAGGATGGAACTTGAGAGATCAGCAATTATTGTAGAAAACTAGCTGTAACCGCATATTAAAAAATAAGCTCTTGCATGAAATAAAAAAAAAAGAAAAAAATATTGTTATCAAAACCTTTTTAACAGAATTCTGAACAAAGTTGCCAAAGATCAGCGCTCTATCTCTCATTTACCATTTAAGAGTCTATGAAGGACAAGCAAACAAACATTGATTTTTATATTTATAGATGATACCCGAATTCAGATATACGGCTTAATCCTCATGAACGTACCTGGAGAGGAAGACACAAAGATAGTTTTTACCTCAGCATACTTCCTTGGGCAGGACATCATTGCCTCGCAGAACGTAATCAAAGGGCTGGCACAATACTGTCGGAAGAGGAACAGAAACCTCATGTGATGTGTTGCAAACGCACACAGCGATCCTTGCGACAATAGTGTACACAACGCATGAGCTGAGTCCCTGGTAGAATATATAGTTGGTACTATCATTGGTGGTTAATAAGTGGTTAGTAAAGGCAAATAACTAACCTTCCAAAACTCACTTCATTCAACACTGGCAAGTAATAAGAGAAGCAACTCTCACAGACCACAGTAACAGCAGCTTTGAGCTGAACCTAAGTACACTAACTGAAAGAGCAATGCGTTACCGATCTCCAAAAGCTACTGACTGTGAGGGTACAATACCTTGCTCAACTTTGAAGTAGCTAACTTAAACTTAAACAAAAGCACTTCAGAGGTATAGGACAATTCTGCTGAATATTTAAGAAATAAGATGCTATCCTTCTTTTATATTAGCTGTCCAATAAAAGAAAGGATAACCAACAAATTGGTACCCTGGTGGAATTCTGAACTGGAGAAGCTGACGTAATTCAATTCACCAACCAACTAGACCATGGCCACGGACAAAAATGCCAGGCAGGGACTGTTCAGGGGTAAACCTGGCAAGTTCGTCAAATTTACTGGAAAGCCTATATAACCCAGTACATCTTCGACAGCCTATAAGCGCATTCGAGTTCATAGCAAGTTTCAGTGCATCAAGTAGAAATTTGAATGCAGAATATACAACGAAAGAATATACGTCACAACGAAGGAATAATGAACCTTCAACAAAATAAGTTAACCAATAAAAAATAACTTTAAGAATAAAGATTCATTGAATTGTATACCATTTGTCGCATATAAAACCAGAAAGCTGTCAATAAAGACTCTCTTCTTGTTCCATCGCTTGGTGGAATCAGTCTTGTTATCTCGTCGTTCTTTTTCGACTATTTCTTCGTTATTGCGCTATTCCGTCGTCATCACTTCGCCGTAATTGAATCTGGCTTATCGGCACAGACAAGTAATTTAGCGTATTTCCATAAAAATAGCCTGAATGCCTCAAATTGCACGATCTGGCTGACTAATTCTCGGGAAGTCGCTCTCAGTTGGTCCATCGATTTGCATGTTTTGTGCTATATGCCACAAAACGCCGTCTTGTTGGAACCACAAGTTGACCAGGTTCAGCTCGTGCATTTTTGGCAAGAAAATGTGCGAAATCAATTATCGATGGTGGAGGCGTTTTTGTCAGGATCATCTATCAAAAAATATCATTCCGTAGCAAAAAGCGCATCAAATAGTGAATTTTCCCACTTCTCTACGCACTCTACGCAAAGATTTGATGCACAAAGGCGTGAAATTGATGCAAAATTTGGTCACAGTGACGTGAATTGTTTGCTCAGTAGGTTGACGAATGACGACCGTAAGTTGATCGAAGTGCGTGAAAAAACATTTTTCACAGAGCACGCGTGTTGATTGCGTTGTAAGCGTTGCAAGTCTGTTCATGATGAAATGGCATGCTTAACTTTGACAAGTGTCATGAATCACGCTTGAGCTGTCGAAAATAGATCACTGAACAACCAAAGAGCAAGTTTAATCATTCATTAGGTACAGTGAGTTCAAACGGTCAGACTCAAGTCTCATTTAAGCCACAGAAGAACTGAAGTTGAACTGAAATCAATCGCTGCTATATTTCGTATTGTGCAATGATTCCCATCGTCTTGACCATTAATCACGGAATGTGTTCGTAATAAAATTGCTATGGCCAGTTGAATATTTTGATGCTGAGGCAACTTCATTAGTCGCCTTTCAACCGCACCCCCGTCGTTATTCGCTTTATAGATCCAATAGCAGATATGGATCTCGCTTGAAAATCACAACACGACGAATGATCGATCTCTGATCAAAAATCGCAGAGCAGAGAACCTCAATCAGTCTCAAGTTTATTAAAACACACCGATCACCCACACGACTCCACACAGCAGCTTCCGGAATTAACTCTCCCCGGGAAGGCGATTAGCGAGGAGTGAAATCCATTCATCAGACCCGCATCCGTCTTATTTGATATGACGTGTATTTTGGGTGAGCATAAAACGAAAACCACCGATGTTTTGACTTAGCGTAGACGAACATCGCCGTAGCTCGTGTCTGACTTTCAGCACCGGAATGACCTTAATTACTTGTGGTTAAAGATGTTGACCGAACAATTAACATCTTTTGGTGTATTTCCTTTATGTCCAATTTCACAAGTCGCGCTAAGCAATAAAATAATTTGGAGAAAGGGTTTTCTTCGCGTTCTGAACATACACTCAGCTACTGATTATGCACATTTTAATAGAAAGCTTCTAAGATTCCCGCAATATTTGAATTTTACGACGTTGGTACGGTAAATCTTTTGTCAAAATGTGACAGCTGACAGTGCCGCTACACGAAAGAACAACGAATTTGATGAATATTTTAATGTAGCGTCCATCAGACAGGCTGTGTATTAGGCCTAATTTCATCTGTCAATCGTGAAGACTGTAAAATTTTGAGTTTGCAGAGTTCACCATTGATTGCTGAGAAACAAAATTCCACAACCTGTACAGTGTCCTACAAAACAAAATATTGCTGGTCTAGCTTTGAGAAATTTAAAGTAAACGATTAGCCAAGCAGTCTTGTACATTATTAGACTATTCATATTCGGTGGTAAATCGGTGTCCTCTGCCTTACGTTGCCACTTTGTTTGTATAGTCAGGCGCATAACCGACAGTTTCTGGGATAACTTTGGAGAGATTTAAAGGAGAGTCCAAAATCCCTGCCATTGAAATACATCGCTTGTCTGCTTAACCCGCAGTGCTAGTCAAAAATGTCAGTTAGGTAAATTTCCGTTGGTTTTCCAAGCGGAAACTTATGCTATCCTATGGCAGCGACCTATATTGTGAAGACAAGGTGGAAGAGGCCGAGTATTTGTGTCTGTAGCAAAAGCCAAACTCTGCTTAAGGCCCTCCTCAATCCTTTAACCAGGATAGTTCAGGAATTCAAGTCTTCTCTAAATTTGATCGGTCCCGAGCCCCCACGAGAGATCACGGGAAATGAGATCGCCGATAAACTAGCTAGACAAGGATCAGAGGAGGCACTCTTAGGACCCCAACTGCGCTGGGACTACCTGTGTCCTTGGTTAGGTCTTCCATCGATGGTTGACCCTTTCGAAAGCACAACCGCAGGTAGCAAACTACTTCCTACTACTTTAATATCACATTGCTACTTAAGTATATCACATTGCTTGATCCTCCGCCATCGACTCTAACTGATCAGGAGTTATGCCCAAGCGCAACCAGGCGAGTTTTTGGACTTGGTCCAATCATCTCGTCCTGGGTCTGCCAAGTGGTCGGCTACCTGATGGAATCGCATTCAAGGCACCCCTCGGAAGTCGTGATGATGGGGCGATTCGTTGTCCAATCCATCGAATCATAACCCTTTCCATTCGAAGAAGCAGCTGCTCAACAGTGAGTTGCTCGCTTACTGAATTGTTTATCACCCTAACTCCCACGACAGCACGAAGAAATCTCATTTCGGCAGCTTGTATTCTTTCGGTCCAAATTACCCAAATTTCATGACCATAGGTGCGAGTTGGTGCAAGTACTGAGCTTTGACACCAAACCGGTGTCTTCCTGATTACAGATCTTCCAAAATATTCAAAATTAAGCCTGCTTGACCAATTATATAGGAAAACTTAGAATTACTCCTCCAATCTGTAGTGTCCAGACTAGTCTTAAGCTACTCCACCTGGTTCAATGGGACTCCGCTGTAACCTATCGACTGCGTGCTAGAGTTCCGTCTGGGAGGATGTGAGGATAGCTAAGTGATCTGCAAAAAGAAGAAGGCTTGCCCTCAACTCTCCCCATGTGAAACATTCCTCGCCTCGGCCACGCTGCAGCAACCAGTCCATATATCCGTGTATAATGAAAAGGAGAAAGAAGTCACGAGGAGCACCCTTTGCAAAGTCCAATGTCCACCATGATATGTGTTGACTAAGCATCGTTAACTGAACAACAGCTGCCACAGTTTGCGTATACAGACTGAATGGCCATCAAAGGAGGACCACCACTCCCATTTTGTTCACAATGGACCAACATCTAAGTAGCGATTTTGCTGGGAGCCCACTCTTCCTAACCTAACCTAACCATCAGTGTCATAGTCCTGCAGAACAATCCAGAGATTACCTCGAGGCACTCGGTTGTATGCCTTTTCCAAATTTACAAGCCAGCTGCAAATCGGTTTGGGGTGTATTTGGTGGCAGTATGCCCAAGTCTTCTCCATCCATTCTTAGACTGAATAGACAAATGGTCTAGACTCTAGACTTTAATGATCGAGAGGACGTGGTCCACTTTATGCCTACTATTTGCATTTCTTCAAGGAATTTCATCACAGTTTTTGTTGGACCGGAAACGTTTAGGGTTGAAGAATCGATCAACATCCAAAAATCCAACCGAGGCTGGAGGACATTGTGCAATCATGTGCTAAGTGTAGACGTAGAGAAAAAATACACAATATAGTTTGGTTTGAGTGGCTTAGGAATACACTGGGCCTAGTTGTTGACTTGTCTTCTAAACCAAACTCTTGTAGTTTCGGTTTGTTCGTCCGCCACGTGTGTCAGACTACCTTCATAGATCATCTATAGAGCGATGTACGTGAAATTTGGTTTCGTTTAAAATCGCTTTACTCTGCATGCCAGACTTCAGTTAAGAAGCATTCCAACACATTTTCGTCGAAATTCGAGCTAGAGCTATCAATGTAGCAAAGAAGATAATCTGTAAGGATCGCTTAGGTAATCACAGAAAGGACCACGAACATATAGCAGTCACAGCCGAACAGGTCCATACGAGGTGTTGAACGTTTTCAGCCGAACAGCCGAACAGGTCCATACGAGGTGTTGAACGTTTTCAGTTTCCTTCTCGTGGCTGTAGCTCCCCTGGCAAACGCTTTGTGCATTTTGGTGTGCCCTGGACATGTCTTTTGATGAAGCTATGTGTCTTTTAGCATGCTCACCGATGGGGGAATATCCAGTAAAGACACACTTTACATTTACTGAACTGAGATCTGCAGAGAGACAGGAGATGGGGATCTAGATTTGGTTAGATCAGGAAAATAACCAAAAGAAATTGTAAAACAGACAGCAAAGTGGTCCTTAAGGCGCTAAAGAAGTACACATTCAAGTCGTAGGCTGTCTGGGAGTGTCACAAAACACACTGCAGAAAATACCAGACTAAAGCTGATTTAGGTGACAGGACATGAAATGTAAGGTAATGAAAAGCTTGACAGACAAGCCAAGGAAGGTGCTCACATACCCTTCATTGACACAAACATTCATCTGCACAAATGGATGATTAAGCAAAGGAACCAGTTTTGGAACAACCAGGACGGTAGCAAACACTCAAAAATGTTCATGGAACAAAACTATAATCCCAAGCGTGCCACAGTCGATAGGTAGCTAGGTAGTGACATTAATGCACTTAGGCCAAAGTGGGCCCATTGTACCGCCACGTGGGTGTTCAGACAGAAAGAAGGAAAAATAAAGGGGGTTTATGACAGCCAGTTGGTTTTCTCAGCAAATTTGACCGGCTGAGGTCGTTTGGACTGTCGAAGAAGTAGGACTTTCTTTCTTTCAGGCAAGATTAGGACAGTTGCAGAGGCGGTGTTGGATGTTTTCCTCCGCCTCTTCGTCTAGGCAGCTTCTGTTGAAGTTGTTGGAAAATAGGCATAGTCTTTTTTTACGCGAAGGACTAGTAGACAGTGTCCGGTAATTATACCCAAAGAAGCTCTAGATCTTCAAAAGACCTGACTTTAGAGTGTAGCACCACTTCCATAATTTGGGTACAGAAATCTGTAGACAACGTAACCAGGCTAAGGAAACTATAGACTGTCCAATCCTAGCCCGAGAAAGATGCAAAGCAATAAGCAGAACATCCGCAACAGGGAAAGACTTTCAAGATATGGTACGTCGAGAAGTTGTCAACTTTTTTCCGAAGGCAGCACTCAAATCCTTGACCAATAGAAGGGGGTACAATAGATCTTTCGGGTCACAGTATTAGAGCCATTTGTGAGACAACTTGTTCAATTTCAATTCAATTCAATACAATTCTATTCAAATGTGTACGAGTTTATGTCAGCGTTAGCTTCAACGGATCAAAGCAGGATCTAAGTGGGTGACAGGCACTCCAATCTAACCTATTATGTCTAGCTGATAGACATCCTTTTGTCAAAGCTATTATTAATGATGACTAAAGCAATGACTAAGGACGTTAAATCCTTAAAAAAAGTGAACTAGTCCAAGGTGGAGCTGGGTCTAGATTTTACAGGAAATGGTTGAGAAGTAAAATTTGTGAGCAATAAACTACTGACTGACTAACTAAACTAAATCAGATTCCAGTGCTTTAAGGAGCAATTGCAGTCTTTTCAGAGTTCCGAGACAAAACGAAGTCGAAATCACAAGTAAAACCAGTGTCGAAAGACCTATTTTCGTCAAGAAGAGCTCTGTCTGTAGGAAAGCAATGAAAATGACGAAAGGAATGTCTGTCAAAAAATAACGCGACCACCCTAGCCCACCGAAATTATAAAAATTCCGTTTTCCATGACAGAATCCACGTGTATTCCCACAAATCCGTGTAAATCGTGCGAGGCCACTGACCTACTAATTAAACTGATTAAACCTAACTGAATTCAATTAGATCCCAATTCAGCCGAGCTGAATAAAGCACAAAAATTCAGATGTGTTAATCTGCGAACAAACCATTGTTCGAAAATGAACGAAACGCAACTCAACGTGTAGGCCGCTCACATTATTCACTCAGTCGCGCTTGACTAAAGCGCGTCAAGAGTGCCTAATCATGCCCATTATCGTTCAATTAGCAGCGCAAAAATTGAATACAATTGATATGCAGAGCCCGGCCGACATCATGACCTAGTGGACGACATTCAAGGTATTGCATGCGAATTATGAGCTCACATGCTTACACAGCAAGTCGATGAGCACCCTACAAACGGTGGAGATTATTATTTTTTTTTTTTTTTTTACTTTTAACTTTAACACACAAACGCACACAATCGGGCGAAGATGGGACGAAAGAGAAGATGTTTACGAACCCATTGACCCCGTTCGTATCGAGAACAGATCATCTTAAAGCAAAGCGGCTCTAAGTCAACGTATCAGCGCACGTATTGTGTGTTCTCTCTCGACTGCCTGTTTACATTGATGACTCTTCGGGTTACACAACTTCGGTTGATCAGTCAACGACAGCCGCGACTATCCATGTGGCACCTGTATGTTAATTAAATAACGGTACCTTATGTATAGACAAGCATTTCGATAAGAAAACTAAGGCACAGACATGTAGTAGATATGTTCCCCACGTACCGTAGCGCACCGATCGGCGCAGCTGTGTGCAGCAGCTTGCACAGGACAAATATAGAAATTAAACCTAATTAAACGAGTAAATTGGTTACTAAGCGCGACTCACCTGATGATCATTGCGGCGGCTTGGCTCTTAATTAATCCAATTATGGCAAAACGGAGAAAATTAACTAATACGCTGGTTGGCAACGACAATGTATCAACTATTCACTGCGCGAATTCGCTTTCTATGCGATGCTGATTTTTTTGATTTTTTTTGGGAGACAATTGTATGTTTCAGTTGACTTCAGAGACGAAACCGAAGCAAAAAAAAAAAACACACTCTTTTCTTATTCTGATCACAAGCAACGGAAATGTGTTAAAAAATCATGGATCGATGGCATGAACCCGGTTCGGCATTCATTGAAATTCTACACGAGCACACTTTACTTTCCCTTCGTTTTGTTGGTCGGTTAGTCTTTTCTTTTCCTCCTCAACTGGATGCAATTGTATTCATTTATTTTGTATTTTATTTAATTTTTTTGGTTACACTTTCCTTATTCAATTAGCCTCTAACAACACAGACAGACGACAAGAAGAAACAAAATTCATAAGAAGCATTTTTCTGCTATTTTTTTTTTTTTTTTTTTTGTTTTTAAATAAAATCTATATATTTTCTTTTTCAAACGAGAGAGTGCGAGCGGACGCGCGCGTTCTTCACAAAAGCAAACTCGTTCGTTTCTCGTTCGTATCAGAGGCGTACACTGGTGCAGAGAGTGTGAAAAGTTATTCACTTTCCAACCATACCAGCGAGTGTCCAACAATTAACTGACTTCTTGGCTGGCAAGTCAATGAAGAAAATCCTCAAAAGTTACCGTCGAAGATTGTCAGCCAGCCAACCACTGACACCGACATCGACACACACTACAGTGCTATCGCAAAAGTGATCTCAGCCAAAAAAAAAAAAAACAGAAAAAAAAACAACAAAAGCAACAACCGTTGGTGCTGGAAGCAAAACCGAAGACAGGTAAGCGACTCCACTGCGAGATACCTGCACACTCTGCCGCCCCACCATCGAACTCCAACACAGACGTGCGTCCGCTTTGTGAGCTTTCTGGTGGCACTCTTGGTCTCGGTCGGACACAGTCGTGGTGGTCTGCGTTGCGTTGCGCTGCGTATCGTTCAGCTTTTGAACCCCGTTGCTATCGCCACGACCACCATGCCGTCGTCGTATTGTGGCCGAAATTGATCTCGTAAATACTTATCTATTGTTATCTGACGGATTACGTTCAGCGCTCGGATGCAATGCAGCACCGACGCAGAAAAGCTCGCACTTGTGTGTGCCTACTTGCAGTTGTTGCTGATTTTTCGAAAGTGAAGTGAAGCGGG
Organism: Eristalis pertinax; assembly: GCA_907269125.1. Lineage (NCBI taxonomy): Eukaryota > Metazoa > Arthropoda > Insecta > Diptera > Syrphidae > Eristalis > Eristalis pertinax. Next base: position 43,502,482 of record OU026145.1, on the reverse strand, counting down.
TTTCGGATTTTCCTCGGCTTCGCTGTTGTTGCCCTGTTCGCCGCCAACAAACGTGAATGTGTCTTGTGTCTACTGGAAGTGAATGGAACTGGAAGTCGCCATATTACCACACTTTGCAGTTTCCCCTCAAAAGCGAATGGAATCGATCTTGCAGCGAGTACACTGCGAAAAAAACTCTTGTGGATATCCTGTCGATGCGGTGAGAATTTCGTGTGGCCACTTGTGAGAAAGTCAACGTTTTGGCAGATAAATGCTGTTGAGGCTTACTGACTCAACACCAACCGACAGCACATAATTCATGTTGAATGGATAAATTAGAGCAAGTGGACCTCGATTTAATGGGTTTAATGGGATAGGCTTGACTGGCATAATCCATAATGTATGGAGACAAGATAAACAAGTTTCTGGCAGATCAATTGAGATTTATATGCTTTTGTTCTGTGGTGCGGTCGTGTTGTAGCCATTTCCACGAGAGACAGCCAGCTCGAGAACATAGAAGGTGAAAGTGCACGTGTATGCGTCAGTCGATGGCCTTACAGATGTTTGTTCATGCTAATTTTCCTCGTTCCGCTGAGTAGGGGTAGCTTGGCCAAGAATGCGAGGGTTTCTTGGAATTGTTGATGTTTTTTTTCTCTCTCTCTTGTCGCAGAAAGTGAGCTGACTAGCGTGCTGTGCTGAAAAACGAGGCAACACGAGAAGAAGATGGGCAGCATCTGCGGAATTGTGTGCAGTATGATCAAGAAAACGCGCTTTGCAGCAATTTGTGAAGGCGGAAGAGCCGGGAATGTAGCATTTGGTAACGTTAGTCCCTAGTCCCAGAGCCAGGGGCTGCTCTTGATGCACTTCTGAATTTCTCCCCTCTCGAGAGTACAACCAGAGGTGGCCTGACTCTCCAGGATGTAGACAAACCAAGCGTATGTTCCCTAACATCTGTATGAAATCCGCACCATTCTTGTTATCTCCTGACAGGAAAAACGACTTACCGGCGTACTACACCTAAATGGGCTTGGCTTAAGCGATGAAACCCTCTGCGACGCCTGTGGAGAAGACGACGACAATGCAGAGCACTTCCTCTATCAATGTCCCGCCTTTGCTCGGATCAGGTGGCAATTATTTGGTGCTCATGAGGTGAGAGATGAAGATGTAGGTCGCTTATCACAGTAGCGCCCGCTGGTATTCCTCTGAGTGTCCAGTGTAGTGTTCAAAAACATCCGACAAAAAAATGCGTCGCCTCTTTCTGGAACCAATGAGAGGTGTCATTTTGAGAATAGCGTAATTTTTGAACTGGCAATTAGGAGTGCATTGACCGGTATACACTCAAACAAAATGCTCATGCAGGTTGGGCCAAGTACAAGTTTCTTTTTAAAAATGCAATAAAATTAACAACATTATATTTTTTCCATGTATTACGGCTTTATTAGTAAAAACAAACATTCCCATTAATAATGAAATACAGCGTCGTTCAAGTGACTGTCTCGGCTGGCTTCGCAGTAGCGCATTCTGTCATCCCAATTTTCCAAGACCTTGTCGATGGTTTCGGGCTGTAGCTCACGGAGTGCTTGGATGATATTTGCCTTAAATGCTTGAATCGTTTCCGGATTGTTGGCATAACATCGGTCTTTCACGGTTCTCCACAAACAAAGTTCAAAGGGGTCAAATCGCAGCTCCGAGGCGGCCAATTGACATCGCCAAGACGGCTGATAACACGATTTGGGAATTTTGTGGGCAAAAAATTGATTGTGGCATGGGCTGTGTGGCATGGCGTGCTATCCTGCATGAACCAGAGTTTGTCCAAATTCATGTTTGCAATTTCAGTAAAAATAAAAGTCGGTTGACATGGCTCTGTAAGGCCCACCGTTGACCGAAATGTTGTTCCCAGCCTCATTTTCAAAGATAGCCACATTCTAATCTGGTCCATGAGTGTTTTCCACTAACATAGCAGTCTCACGAACATTCTGCACAAGCGAGTACAGCGTAGAGCAGTCGTGGTGGGTGCTTCATTTCGGCCAAAACTTCTTCTTATCAACAAACACACTGTTTGGGCTACACAGCACTTTCTTTGGAAGGAAGTTTTCAATATTTCCCGGCGTTGTTCAAGCGAATAGCGTCTCATTTCGTTCCGCGGACATATGACACTGTCTTTCTGTCAGAATTTCGAGCGGGAAAATGTTATCAGTGTCAAAGTAAACTATGATTTAAAAAAAATCCACTAAATGGTCCACGCTGTAGAAGGTTGTTGTTTGAGTGTATATATATTCAATTGTTATGTTTCAACAGCTGTCAAAGTTGTGAGGTTTTGTAAGGTTTGCTATTCCAACGTGCATCGTTTTGACCCATGCAGAGCGTGCAGAAATTATCTGAATTCCGACTCAGTTATGATCGTCATCATGGCTTCAACGTGGAGTTTGTCGCATCAGTTTGAGTAAACTCCCCAACCCCTGATCTTAAGCCACCAACCAAACAGAGATTGATGCAAAATGAGAAGAATGTAAGACCCAGAAATGTCGATACGATGCCGAGCTGCTGAATTGAGCATAGCCAGAGAGGCAACCCGGCTTATTACGTGGTTGGATCGGGGCCTACATCCGTAGCAGATTGTGGTTCAAGCCGCATGACTATAGACAACCCATTAAGCTCGTGAGATGGAAATGTTGGTTGAAGATCCAGATTTTGGGTATAAAATCAACAAGCAATTATGCGACTTGACATCACTCGATTATTTTCTCTGGGGCTATCTCAAGTCCGTAGTCTACGCTAAGAGCTAACAAGCCAACGACCTTCACAGGACCAGAATAGATTTTAAGTCTTTATCTCGGTCTCCGTCCATTAACATGTCTTTTCTTATCGTTCTATTTGGTCAGCATGTTTATATCGATCCAAGACTTTTTGATGTTTGCCTAGTGCAAGTCTACATTAAGGCTATATCGACTATAGCGTTCCGACTTTGACATTTTAAGTTACATGTAAATCATTAGTATCAGCCGAAATGAGGCTGTCGCGTGCTGAAGCTTCACAGACCGTAATATCGTAAGCCAGAGCACGAAGTTCTAGTCTCTACTCAGTCTGGCTTTTTAAAGTTTGAATTTTTGGCAAACTGAGGCGCCTATCTGTGCAAGTGATTCATATTTGATAGGATTTGATTTGTTTATATTAATTTATATTTTTCCTTGAACATTTGACTTGTCAAACGCAATCGTTCTATTTCGATATGGAAAACTGAGGTTGCCGGGTTCTGACAGAAAATTCTCGTAAACTCGAGAACCAACGCTTGCCAAAGGCAGATCACTTGAACGCGCCGTTGCGATGTAGCCTTTAATCGATTATGATCGTACACAATTCTGAGACAATCGAAAATTGGTCCTTCAAGCCGAATCTATAGTAAATTAATTGCACACAAGGCTAAGTCTGTGACTTCGAAAAGACAAAGTGATGAATTGCAAAATCATACAGATGAAGAATGAACAGGTTTTAACTAAAACTATTAAGAAGAAAAAGGCGATGTTTAAATTAAAGATCGTTACTTACTTGCTTACTTCTCAGGTTGACAACCCATGGACTGCCTGAGCCTGCCGATGACGGTGCTGGACACGCTGCTTCCAGTCTCCCAGACCAAACTGTCTTACGTTCGCGATGACTTGGTACCGAAGATCCTATCCCTCTCGAACCAGGAGGCTCGGATTCGAAGACCCTCTTTGTTGGAGTGCTGTTATATTTGTAGTCTACGAATTTTTGGCATCCGAACTACATCCATATTTTGGTAAAGCTCGTAGAATTCGTGGTTGTGCTCTCCTTCTCCATTCGCCTCATTCCATATCTCCGACGTAGAATTTTTCTTTCAAATGCACCAAGAATCAGCTCTGCAATTTTGATTAACGTCCAACTTGCGAGTCCATAAGCACAAAAGTGTTGTAGAGCATGATTTTGGTCCATCGAATCAGAAGCTGTTACGACAGATCGAAGTAGCATCGGTTGCCAAGGACGATTCTACGTCGGATCTTCACCCGGCTGTCGTTTGGGGAGTTTACGTTTGGTCCGAGAAACTTCTTCACCACCTCAAAAATGTGGATTGTTATGTTTCGCCCCAGGTAATGCATGGCGGAACGTTTCTTGATCGACAGCATGTACTTCCTTTTTTTGCTCATAAGCCTTTATTCAATCGCCGTAAAAGCCTAAAGTAAGGCACGCTGGGAACGCGCGACGATGTCGATGTCATCTGCGTACCCGTACAGTTGGACTGACTTCTTGAAAATTTCGTGTTTAAAGCTGCCCGTCGCACTATCTTCTCCAGTACCAGGTTGAGGAACTTCCACGACAACGCATCTCTTTGCCGAAATCCGGTGCAGGTTTCGAATGGCTCGGAAATCTTTGCCCGAATCCCGAATTCGTCCATCGCATCGAATAGCTCCCTGCGATGAATGCTGTCGTGTGCGGCTTCAAAATCGATGAAAAGGTGGTCCGTATCGATTCTTCAGGATTCGCTTTAGTGTGAAGATTTGGACTATAGTCGGTTTGACGGGCTGGAAGCCGCACTGGTGCATTTTTGCCGATTAGTGCGGAGCAAAACGGCTTCTGACGTTCACACAGTACGCTGGACAGGATCTTGTAGGCGACGTTGAGCAGGGAAATACCTCTAAAGTTGTTGCAAGGTAGGTAGGATCGGCTTTTTTGTGGATGGGCCATATGGAGCTGAAATTCCAGTTGTCGAGACGAACGCATGCCCGTCTTCCCAAATTCTACAGATGATCTAATGCATGCTCCCTACCAGAACACGCCACTGATAGGAAGAGGCTTTGTTCTTCTTCAGCCTTTTAATGGCTGTGTCGACTTCTTCAAAACTAGGTAGGAGGACTAATTCATCGACTGGAGTCGTATCTCTCTAGCCTGGTCAGGCGCGTTAAGCAGCTGCTGGAAGTGCTTATTAAATATACTCCTATTCCCTGCGAGCCAGTGATAAGATTATCCTCACAATCGAAGAGCCTGGGTGCCGTTATTTTGCTTTTTTTTATAAAATTCCCATATTGTTTGCTTGCGATAGACTCTTCGATATCATTGAGCTGGGACGTTGCGAGAGACAACAAGTTTAAGATCATTTTCGGAGATAATAATGAAGTCTATCAAGACATCGAAAGGCTATGATTTTAATCGGAATTTTTAGAAAAATGTCAACAAATTCAATCAACAAAATTCTGTCAACAACACGAATCGATAGTAAGATAAACAACTTCTCCAACAAGAGTACTTCCACGTGACCTAATTTGTCCTCTAAGTAGTTACTTACCCATTTACCATCGTCGGTCTTCCAAGCGGAAACCTATGCGATCCTAATGGCCACGAACTATATTGTGAAGAAAAGGTTGAAAGGGCCGAGTACTTCTGTCTGTAGCGACAGCCAAGCTGTACTTAAGGGCCTACTCAACCCTTTAACCACTTCCAGAATGCAAGTCTTCTCTAAATTGGATCGGCAGGTTCAATTCGTTAAGACTTGTCTGGGTCCCGGGCCACCACGGGATCACGGGCAATGAGCCGATGAACTTGCTAGACAAGGATCAGAGGATAACCCTTAGGACCCGAATCTGCGTTGGGACTACTCGCGTTAGGACTTCCATCGAAGGCTGGGTTTCTCGAGAGCACAATCTGAGGTGGCATGACTCTCCAGGATGTAGTCTATAAGAAATCCGCGGCATTCTTGTTATCTCTTAACAGAAAAGACTGGAGACTACTACACCTTCGCCAAACAGCTAAATATGCTTGGCCTAAGCGATGAAAACCTCTGCAACGTAGAGAATACGACGACACTGCAGAGCACTTCCTCTGCCACTGTCCCGCCTTTGCTCGGATCGTGCTCATGAGGTGAGAGTTTATGATGTCGGTTCCTTATCACAGTAGCGCCCGCTGGTATTCCTCCGAGTGTCTGAGTGTTCCAGACATTTCATACTCAGTTGTTGAGTCTCTGTTGAAATTCATTATAAGCCGAAGGACTTGCACTTTAGAAAAGAAGACAAATTGCTCTTAGTTCTGATAAAAATATTTCTCTACTATTGTGCTCAAAATGACACCTCTTGTTGGTCGTATTGAAATGGAAGCCACGAATGTTGCTAATCCCCACATTCAGCGTAAATTATATCAAAACCTCAAGATAATTGTCACAATGCATAGCCCCTTTGCAAATCAATCAAATTATTGAATGTTCCCCTTTGTTCCCCCTCACACGCAATGACCCAGATTAAGTTCCTCAATGCGAGCTTATGTAATAACAATAAAAATGACTTGTAAATCGGTTTAATCCGCTGTAACAGTCCCCATTTTGCTTTCCACGATACTGTTCGCGATACTTTCACGACATCAATAATGCATAAGATATTTGTGTTACTGGTCGGTGTAAGTTACTCCAGTTGAATCAAGGGGAACGAATCAAGTCATCAACGGCTGGCTAATAAATCTCCTCTGCAACATTAAAATGCAATGGCGAACTAATTAAATCAGAAAGTATCGTTTGTAAATTTTAGCACACCGGCGCGAGCATACAAAAACGCCAGGCTTCCGTAAGAAATTGCTAAAAAATGCAGCTATTTTAAATTCAGCGGTTTCGGAGGTTTTGCTGTCGATACTCTTCATGCTCTGTGACTTCTGCGGAAGGAAGCTTGGAGCGGGAAGCTTGGAGTGGGGATGTGTCTCGCGATGTCTACTTCCTGTCGTCCTATCAGTTGTGCTTGTGCGTGCATCAAAGATAGGCATCAGCAAAATTCGATAACACACTCCAGGCGGCTTAACATGAACAATGGGTGCATTTCCGGTCGGGTTCTGTATTCCATTCCGGTAAGTTGAATGCCAAAGATGGACCAACCTCTGGAAGGACAATTGTCTATAAAGTTATGGAAATTGCAGAGCCTGACTACGAACGGTCATTTGAATAAGACTGGATACAAAAAGAAGGGTGGATGCTGCGTAGTGGGCATGTGCGTCGACTCGTGCGCTGGGAGTTCTGAGTTTAATGCCCCAATGGAAAAACATTCATAATCCACGGTGCCACCTCCTTCGAGTCACTGGCAAACCTCAAAGAGTGCTCCTGTCTAGAAAAATCGTCTCAAACTTCGCCGTTTGGAGTCGGCATTGAACTGCAGGTCCCTTCCACTCGTGAGAGAGCAACACAACACGAGTGGGTGCTGTAGAAACTAGGCCATGGCCCTCCATGGACACGTTGGATTGTTGCCACACAATTTGACACAAAAAGTGATGAACCGAACTTTTATCTGCGAATCGCAGCAAAATTGACACCTTTTTGGGTTCCGTTTTCGCTCCCTTTTGGCGTCGTTTACATTTCCCCCAAACTTCTGGTGGATTTTATAGCCGTTTCGAGTTAGGTACGGTTCCGGTCGTCTTTTTGCCTCCGCCAGTATTGGCTTTAGCCACGGTGATGCCTGCGAGGCATTGTACTTCCGTATTAACTCCTTCGCACCGACGTCGTGCATCTAGTTAGCATCAAAGGGCGCCTTTCCGCCCATCTGGCGATCTCTGCACCTTCGAGCTCTTTTGGAACGTGGCCGTTATGATCCCCGCTTCAAATCCTCCGGTTTTTAAGTTTTTTGTTGTTTGTGTTCGTTTCTATTTGGACCCCACTCAAAGCCGTTATCAATGTTCGAATGTGTAGTCGCCCAGGATCCCATGGTTGTCTATGCAGGCAGGGAAGCCATGCGAGGGTTGCCACACGCCCTCATGAGGTCGTGCGCCAGAGCCGGATCGGTGTTAACCAGGAGTGATACATCTGGACCTACACCACCAACTTAGTGGCGACGTAACATTGAGCGTTCTTTGAGTCCTGCCAAGGTAGCCTAAAAGCCGTTTCAACCGGATTTCACTCCGGCTTACTCAGGTAATAGAATACTACACACGCCAGCCCTCATAGCTTCCAAAATTCAAAAAAGTTGTTTCCAGTATGCCCTAATTAAGACCTTACTGGGCTCGGTCTCAATGCCTAAGGCGGGATCACATATTTGAGCCGCTAACCATCAAGGTTACGGCTTCTGACTCCGGGCTTGTTTAGTCCGGAAGTGATGGGGTTTATACCGCCCCTACTCGGTCACCAGAGTCTCGTGCAGTCTGAAAAAGGGTACACCACGTATGACCTGATGGTAGATTGTAAGTTGTTTTATAGCCTTATACCCGTCTTTAGGCTTGGAGCGACGTCTCTGTGTCGTATATGGACACTATTAGATAGGTAGGCAGGTAGTAGAGGGCCTTTCGGCCGACCAACTGGTTCTGTCCTTTGTGCCCTTGTTTAGGAGTGGTTGACCACCGTTAGAAGTACTTTAGTTCTAAGACCACCCGGATGCATAAATGAATTTTAGGAGGTTTTTCAGTCCAACACCGCTAAGGTCCTCTAACGAAGAGGTGAGCCGGTGCAGTCGGGAGTTGAGCTTCAGAGAAACCTACCGCAGCAGCACTTGCTTGGTTGGATCAGCAAAGTGCAAACGTTTCCAAGCGAGTAGTTAACGTGGCAAGTGTTTGTCTACACGAGACAAGACTTTAGTTTGTTCACATCCATCTTCGCACAACTTGCTGCGGACAGGGCCGTGGTAGTAGAATTTGTTGACATTTTAGCCGGGAAGATGTATTTTAGTGGAATTGACAGGCGATCATCTATGTATCATCGTCTGAATGATCGATTCATGACATCAGGAAGTGCCAGCTTTTGAGAGAAATTGTGTTTCATGAGGATAACGATCGGAGATTTATGTGTACTTCGTGAGGAGATCAGAAGCGAAGATGCAATCGTCTTCTCCTACGTCCCTCAAGATTGAATCACACCATCTCTCCGTTGGGTCCGATCGAGGTCTTCTACAACCCCGTTGAGGATCGATCTGCCTGAGCCTTGATTCGCAATAAGTAACTCTCTTAGGAACGGATTATCCGAAATAACTAGTAAATTTCGGGATTGCACAGCCTTAGGTGCGTACTGCGTACATTTGCGCCTGAAAGGATTATGCATCGGTTTATCAATGGGACATGTACTTGTACTCCCAAAATATTATCAGCGCTCCTAAGTGAAGTACTGGGGTCTCAGAATCACAAGCTCCACACCTATTACTTCCAAATGCTGTGTGAATAGATTTCCTATAATACATCCTCAAAAAATTCACCTCCGACGTGTCGAAGTTCTGGCACTGGTTGATCTGGGACTCAGTCAAAATGCCCCTCCGACTAGCACGGTCACACACGATGTACCTTGAGGTTCGAGTCGAAAGGCTTTCCGAGCCGCAGCATTGGTGTCCAATCGCTGTACATGACCTAACCTAGCCACCTGAGAGTGAATTAGGTCCAGTTTGGTTAGATTTTTGATCCTGCGGGATGACTAGCCGGCATTTTTTCAAAGTCGACCGTGAGAACAACGTTATCGTCAATGGCGCCCGCTATCGTTCAACGATCGTGATCTGCCTTGGTTCCTGCAAGACGACGCTACATGCCACATTCTTCATTCTTCCGAAGAAGCTGTCGCGGACCAAGAAATTGTCGATAGGTTGGGCCACGAAGGTCGAGAAGGATGTAAATGATGGGGTCGCCACATTGGGCTCCACCACATAGAAGTTCTTCGCGACTTGCCCAAAATAAGCTCCACCTCGTCGACTGCCTTTAAGACACATGGTCAGGTGCTCAAAAGCGCCTGCATTCGAACAACGTTGAAACACTTAATAACGCATTAATGGCACACCAACCAACGTACGCCTTTTAAGCTTCTCTCATCAACCGTAAGCTTCACAGCTTCGAACTAACGCCGCCGGAAGTCATTCATTCCGCTCGAAGATGGCCTTGATATTGTTGTGGTGCACCCTAACCATTAATTGGCCAAACCAGTGATCAGAGACAGGTTTCAAGAGAATAGCCATCGCTAATGCTGCATTCTCGCGCGGCAAGTTAACCCCTCACACGAGACCATTAGATGGCTAGAATGTTTGCAATTAAGATCGTTAACGGCGCCTGAAACGGCAAGCTTAGAGCTACACCGCACCTTGAACGCTGCTGCCCTCCCCCCGGTCTTTGTGTGCAGACGAGGTATCATGCCCGCTGGATCTGAACTGACTTGCATTTGACATTTGCTACGCGAGCTCAGTGCCGACTTCGGCTCGTTCGAATGACGTACCCTTTCCCATGCTGGATTTATTTACTAACTAATTTTAATCTCTTCATTGAATAAAGCTGAGTAAATATTTTCCTTTCAGCTGAGCTGTGGCAGCGGCATTGATGTGGCTTTTGATTGCATCCACAGAACTCAACAATGACTTAATGATCTCACTTGACGGGTAATTGATTGGCGACGTCGTGGAAACCTGTTCTCAATGTCAGAACGATGTCTACTGGTCGACGAGTGCTGCGCGTCCTTCGGTGCAATGAACTCGACTGCATTAAACGGGCGAAATTCATGTGATCGTTGTTTAGATCACATCGCACCGTCGTGTGAGTCTTTAAAGTCAGTCCGATTGATTGCCGGCCATTATTCGTCAGAAGTCCACTTGCAGCTTTGCGTACATGCTTTGATCGCACTCGGCTTGAGGTGGTATCTTGACAAGCAAATCTTCGTTGATTTAATGGCGCGGTACACGCACGCAGATGGCGGCTAGGAATATCGAGAGCGAAGCTTTTTGCTTTTACGTGCCGATCTGGGATTGCGCCAGCTGGAGTGGTGGCTTGATTTGGGCCCTGGATGATGGGGACACAGGATTCTAGCGCCACCTTAGGCCAGAGAACGTGTCGGTGGTGCATTTTTGGGGACTCCGCGGCATCCCTAGAGAGTTGAAGGCTTACTCGCTAATTCAGGCCTAACCAACACGATCCATTCGGTCTCTATGAATGGTTAGCATTGCCTTCATTTGAAGTTGGATGAAGAAGCTCGAGGTGAACGCTTCATGGTGGACATGGACTGGCTGTATCAATGCTCATTAGGGTGTGGACGTAACGACCTGAGGGAGTGTGATTGGGAGGAACGGTGATCCTCATCAGAACGCGAACGGAGAGAAGTTGTTGGACTTTTGCAAATGGCATGTGCATAATAAACACCTTCTTTCCACACAAAGGCATCCATAAATACACGTGGTCTTCAACAGAAATCGTTGATAGATCTCTTTGTGGTACCAAAGTGTGTGAAACGGATGGGCTGAACTGTCAACTGATCATCACCTGCTGTTGTGTACGCTGTACCTCACTGATAAAGTACCTTTTTTTGCCAAGGCGGAAACCAAGAGTACGGTGGGAGAAACTACAGAACAGTGAGTTGCAGCTAAATTTTGCATGGCACATATCTGAAAGGTTTGAGCGACTTCCAACTGTTCCATCGCATGTAGAGGAAGAATGGCGACTGTTTTCAACAGCAGTCATTGCCTCTGCACGCGATGTTTGTGTAGTGATGCGGCTTGGAGTGGCGGCTGGTGGTGAGAAAAGAACTGCGTGGTTTAAAACACCCGGAGTTCAAGAAGCCATCAGTGAGAAAAAGAAGACCTACAGAGACTGGATTCTCTTGGGGGACTCTGCTTCTCGTGACCGGTACACTGAGGCGCGAAGAACTTGCAAATTAGCTGTGCGAGCAGCTAAAGAGCAGTCATGGAAGGAGTTCGGAGAGAAGCTGGAAAACAACCATAGATCTGCGAAAAAGGTGTTCTGGCAAAGCATTCGCCGACTCAGAGGAAGGAAATTCAACATCATCCAAGGAGTCAAATCCGAAGATGGGGTGTTGCTTTCGAATGAGGCGGACATCGGAGCGAGCACTTTTCGGAGCTGCTCAATCCCGAACAGGGCACTGAGAATGACAAACCCGTAGTCTTGAGTGGGGCGAAGAATAGTTCAACGGTGGAGGAAGTCATTTTGGCGATCGAATCGCCAAAAATTGGCAAATCCGCCGGTGTGGATGAAATCCGGCCAGAAATGCTTAAGGTAATGGGTAAAGAGAGAGTTTTATGGCTCTCTCGTGTCATTAAAGTGGCCTGGAAACGCGGTGAGACACCTGGCGATTGGCAAACTGGGGTGATAGTCCCACTTTTCAATAAGGGGAACAAAAGAGATCCCGGCTGGCTCAATTTTAAAACAGCTTGAAGATCTGTAATCAGTAATGCCAAAAACTGTTCAAAAACTCGCGCTTGGGCATAACTCCTGATGAGTTAGAGTCGATGGCTGAGGATCGAGTGGCCTGGAGATATCGCGTACGTGCATTACACCCTCGACTCCTTAGTGGAACAAGCGGATCAGAAGATGATGCACCGTCCGGGGTAGACCTGGGGCTCTTCAGCCAGCACGGTCATTCGGCAGCTGCCTCCAATTGCGCACACCAAGTTGGTTGAGGTCCTTCTCCAGTTGTGTGCGTTTGATAACCTCCTCTGTTGCATTGTCCCAATGGCTCGGAATCGCACCGAAGACTGATTGATATTACTAACCATTATTTTGGGCACATCTACTGACTTATATATGACTGATTCAACGTTGCACTGAATAGTATGGTCTAAGATCGTAGACATCGTTATTTTTGCGGTCACATGCGTGTGCTGATCGAGATGAGTAGACCAAAACACTTGCGTTCCTCTAAGGAATGTTGTAACTAAACTTTTAGAGATATGCGGACGTTTACAAACCATATATCTTAATTTACCTATAGTAACGAACCTACTTGTTGCCCGTCAGTTCCAGTTGGTTCCCCCATTAATCGGAGTGGCAGTACAATGGTAAGTGCATTTCATTGAGTCCATCCTCTTCAACATTTTCGGCTTCTTCACCTCAACTTTCAACAGCCTACGTGCGTTAGATAAGCCATTCATCATAAGCTGAAAGAACAATCAAAACAGAAGCAATCAACAAGCAACCTTGTCCCGACATCTCCAGTTGTCTCTTCTCGGACGCTTAGCCTCCGTGGATGATGTTTTGTTAAGCAGCTACAAGGTGTACGTTGACAAATGACTTCTCTAATCTAACACTTGGTAATTGTACAGAAAAGTTGTTTATCTGATCAAATTATCGCTTGTACAAACTTATCATGGCTTCTGGCGGTTGTGACATTGCCACCCGGCAGCCAGTGACGGACAAGAGTGTTGACCTTCAAGGAAATACAGAGGAAGAGGGTTAGAAAAACATGCCTTCATTAGAAAGATCATAGAGTGTTACCACAGCTCAACAAATGAGGAACGACATCCAAGTGGAAGCATACCATCGTTCCGACGATTATACAAATTATGCAAACATTGGACAGCTACTTGATTGTTGTTTAATTCCACGAAACGAGTGAACATTGTAGTGTTAGTCAGTTAAGTTTATCAATTGCATAATTTGCTTGCTCGCAACATTGTTCAACGACCAGGAAATCGTTTTGTTTGGTTTGGAATTAGAGAATTTTTATTGCAATAAGTGATAAGCGCCTCAGCGATTGAATGGCGGCAATTTGAGCAACGCAAAGCCATACGGATCAATCATAATACAAATGTGACTACTTACATCATCTTAAAGGCTCAACTATAATGCGCATGAGGGAGCATTAGCTAGTGTCAAATGCGCATGAGTGAGTGAGCGAATACACTCACCCCTATGAGGCAACCCATAATGTCGTCCATGAAAGATTGCGAACATTTCGTTAAGCATGTGCAAAACACAAATGTTTCGTTAAGCATGAGCTAGTGCGAAATGAAGCGCACCGCGCACATGCGAATGTGACAGATAAAACACAGACAAGAAAACAAATTTTAAAAATGAGCAAATCAGCTGATATTCTCTTGGTATTCGTACATACATACACATATTATCGAACTGGAAACATGAGGAATTCATAATAAATCAAAATTAAATAGAAAAATAAAGCAAGCAAAGGAAGAATTTCTGACAGGAGGCTATGCGCGCATGTGTTTATTATAGTTATTCATGTTTTTTCAGCAAACATGACGAAGCAGTTCGTCAAAACTTGACACTAGCTCATGCTCGCCCATGCGCATTATAGTTGAGCCTTAATGCACAAAAATGATATACTCTGATCTGATAATAACCGCTTCGTTTAGTTTCGTTAAGTTTCGTTGAGTTCCGTTAAGTTCCTCTTTCTTATGTGGCAGTGAAAACGAAATCATTTGCAGTTGTTTACAGAGTCAGTTTTGACTACTCTACTTTGTCATAAGCAATAACGAAGTCGGCGGCTCATTCGCAAGCCATGCGACACCCTTTATCTACCGAATCGATCTCAAAACATGCAAACAAATCATGAATCACATCAAATTGTTGCCCAGATTTCCGCACCTTCGATCCGCAAGCGCATACCAGGAGAAAGCCCGACTGCCACACAAAGTAAAAGTGATGTCTTCTTTCTCGAATTCAAGCGCGTTTAATTAGGCAAATGAAGCAATTAAGGGAACGACGAATAAAGCCATTTGCATCCATTTATCACGTCTCTCTGTTATGCCGCATGTTGGGCCAGCCCATTCGAATTAATGCCATGCGCGATATTCCGTCCAAAAGTGAACCCTTCCTGTGAGTGGTGATTCAAAACGTAGCGGCTGCTTGTAATCAAATTAAAGGCAGTAAGGCTTCGCGGAAATTTATAACCAATGTTGATTTGAAATTGAAAATAAAAAAAATTAATTGAATTGAATTGAATTGAAAAAATTCCATTATGAACTGTTAAATCGATTATTGCGCCCGCTCTAACACCGGCCCTAACACTTTATATATCTGATTGCACATTCACAGCTCAAGAGTGGCAGATCGCCGAGGAGCGGCGCGCTCGGACAGAGCGAAAGCGAAAGTGCCCGCCACAATTTAACAATTCGACAATAAATGTCTTTTGTTTATTCAACAGTCCGTGGAAGGTCTTCTCTCGCAAAGAATTGCGAACGAAATTTTTCCATTCAAACGCCAATAAACCGATTCGAACGCATTCGACATGTTGAATGAATCTTAAACGCTTTGATTGACATCGCCCTCCTTTGGCAGTCCCACCGCTCCGTCCGACACACACATTGTCTGGTCACGTTCGGCTGTTTCGAGTGTGTTGCGGATCAATTCGATCAAAAGGACGAATTTCTCATTTCTAATTGTGGATAGATTACACACACACACACACGCACTCAAGTCGCAGCGTTTGGCGTGAAGTGTGCTCAAACCAATTAAGGCAAGCAAATACATTTTTTTGTTCGTTTCTGTTACAAATTATTCTGGCGTAGCTGGTTATGACCAGTCTATAAGCGAACACAAACAGAAAATAAATAAAATAGAAAGTGAATAGGTTAACACGCAGTCATGTGATCCCCGATGTGTACCGCGGTTGTAGGGGGCGACTTGCTGCCTCTGAGGTATGCGAGAAGTGCCTACTTGCCGATTGGGTAACCACCACAACCACGCCGCGCCGCGCCGCCTGACTGAAGTGGGCTGTGGCCTTTGAATTGATTTCATTCGGCTGAATTGTTATCTGGTTATGCAGTAAAAATCTTTTTGATCTCTTTTGACCCATATTTGGGTGATTTTATTTTTTCGCCAGGGGAACACGTCACGCGTACGATTTAGATTGTAAAACGTTCTCTGTTGCTGGATACGGTGTGGGTGGGGAACGGATAGTCAAAAGAAATTTATCCCGAGCACGATTTTGCTCGCGTCTCATGGTTTGCCGGAGAAAATTGGGCGACTTGGAGCAACTATCTGCAATTTCTGAGAGTTCGTTTAAAATAGAATCGGTTGCTCTTTGAACCCAGAAAAATGTAACGAATTCTGATGGTCAGTAAAGAGCGACTATGTTGTGGAGTTTTAATTGAAACAATTCAGTTTTTTACGATGTATCCATCTCAAAAATAGGAGATCTCCTCCTTGATAGAAAGCAGGAAAGATGTGCTGTTTTTCAGCGGTGTTTTCGCTTTAATGGACGGTCCAGTCAACCATGGGGACAATTTTGAAGTTTCGGGCATTGGAGAAGCTGTCCGCCTTCAATCTTCATCTTGGATAAACAGATGCGAGCCCTGGGTTCCCTTGGGACATCCTTAGCGACTTAGATGACTTTAAGCTTAAAGCCCTCTCAATCGTTGCTGATCTCAGCTACGCACGAGCTAAGGAAATCTTTAGAGAACGGGTGAACGCATGTAAACGCCATGTAAATCTACGAGGGATCACAACCATTTGATTTCAGATAATGTGGCTGCAATTCCATTCCCCTCATCTGGCCGTTCCTGATGACTTCTTTTCGTGATCTAGCAACCTCTGTAAAGGTCGGTTTAATGGGGTGTTTGGAGGCTGAAGCAGTGGCCTGGGACTGGGACCTGTTCGCTTTTTGTGAGTGGACTGGGGCTGTTTCTGGAGCTCTTCGAAATGATTCTCATATTCCGCAATAACATCTTGATAAAGGCTGACTTTTTAGCTATTATCTTTTTGGCAACACTGGTTTAAACAGCTGACGCACGTTTCGTGTTTTGTTTCACTGTCAAACATCTTCAGTTTGGTCCAGTTTTAACCATGAATCGTCTTACAAACGAACAACGCTTGCAAATTATTGAATTTTATGCGTGCTCTGTTAAGAAAGTTCATCGCGCGCTTCTTCCATTTTATGGTCAGTTTAATCGAAACTCATTTTTGGCTCAATGGGTACGTAAATAAGCAGAATTGTCGTTTTTGGAGTGAATATCAGCCAGAAGCATTGCAAGTCACGGTTTGGTGCGGTTTATGGGCTGGTGGCATCATTGGACCGTACTTCTTCAAAGATGATGCGAATCGTAACGTAACTGTGAATGGTGAGCGCTACCGTGAGATGATATCCAACTTTTTTTTGCCCAAAATGCAAGAGCTTGACTTGCATGACATGTGGTTTCAACAAGACGGTGCGACATGCCACACAGCACGCGCAACAATGGACTTATTGAGGGGTGAGTTCGGTGAACATTTTATTTCACGTTCGGGACCGGTCAATTGGCCGCCTAGATCGTGCGATTTAACGCCTTTAGACTATTTTTTGTGGGGCTGTGTTAAAGCGCATGTCTATACATTCAATTGACGCATTGTCGACAACATTGAAGCATTTATTCGTGAGGTACCGGCCGAAATGTTGGAAAGAGTATGCCAAAATTGGACTAAGCGGATGGACCATTTGAGGCGCAGTCAAGGTCAACAGTTTCATGAAATAATCTTCAAACATTAAATTATATGGACCGTACTATCGATTCAAATAAAAATTTCATGCATTTTTCTGAATATTATGTGTTTTTTTTTGAAAAACTTTCCTACTGCTTTTAAAAAATCACCCTTTATTTTACCTTGTCCTCGAGGTCTCTCTCGTGGAAAGTGCCAGTCGCTTCGTTCTTCGCAATCTTGCTTAGAATGAATTTGGCCTTACTGTACATGCCCTTGAGGATGGCGCTCTCGGTTTTGTGTTTTCTTGGCTGTTCGTCACTATGACTGCTGACCTTAGCCGTGGGACTGGAGGTTGAGAGAGAGGAGGTTAATTGTTGAACAGCAGTGCTATGTCTGGCACGCTGCGATGTGAACGCAGTTTCCTGACTGGAAGCTAACAGTTCATCCTCGAATGTACATAGTTCCCACGTCCGAGGGTGGCCTATGGTCCATTTTTTTTTTTTTTTTTGTTTTTTTGGTTATTTTAAATTTAGGTCCCACGAGTATGTCGGGAGGGAGTGTCCGTCTCTGCAGAGTCCACATACCGAGATAAGGCATTTATACAACCGACCTCGCCTGTGCATCGGAGGGAACCAATCACGACCAGGCCTGTTTAACCACCAGCTGGCCATGCAGACATCAGCACGTATGCCTTGACACCTATCTTTAGTAGAATTCTGGTCCGCAATCTGGTTTTGGCCCACAACGAGGCTCACACTCGACGGGCCTCAGATAGAGACTAAGGCCTCCAGCCATCCGCCACCTATGGATGCGCATGGTGGGGGTTTCTTCTCTCCGCACAGACCATAGAAGATCTTGTACGCCAAGATAAGCAAAATGTTTTCCCTCGATAGTTTGCCTAGTTAAGGCCTCTCCTTTTCGTCAACACTCGCAGCAGTGTCACATTGAAGTCAGTTGAGATACAGAACGCTGGGAAAATACTTCTTCCATGGCCTGTCTGAAGAATACTTTGTAGTGGCCATTCTTGCCTTCACTGGGATTCCATCCGGGTACCCATCTAACCAAGGGCAGGCACTCCACCATCTGCGCCATCCAGCTGTACTAACATCTTGTACTAAGACTCGGGTGTATAATACAAACCGGATGAGGGTCATATAGCAGGTTACCTTCACCCTGGAGTGAAATTAGCTGCTGTAAAACCTAGAATCTACAGTTGTCGTACTTCGATGTAGAGTAGCTCTGTAGGTTCCTCGTTGTCAAACCTGTCGTAAAACCCTACTTATTTGATGTTCTTGTGACAACGTTTCCAATCTTCTTCCATTGGTGGTGCGGTTGCGTCGAACTACAGAGTTTTTCTGGGAGACTCGATCGTCAAAAGTTCTACGAGCCCGTTGCCACTGCAACTTTCTGACGTCAAACCAAGGTGTTCTTACTTGACTCCATTATTCTCCCGATACACTAGGCTACTACCGAGATCCAGAATACTGGACAAGTGCCTGCGGTCGATCGCAATCTGGTTGACGATTGATTGATACGGGGATCTCCAAGTTCCTTTATGGATGTTGAGATGTGGATGGATGTAATAAGTCATCCTCGCTGTTGATACACGCCACTGTGCACTTCACTCCTCTCAGGATCGCATCATAAAGGGTCACTGAGAAAAGCGTGCTTTTAAAAATGCATCTGCCTGTCCGGGGATTCTACAGTCGTGGTACAGACGCAGACTTGCTTTCAAGTGTCAGACAGCTCTGCTCATTTTCTGCAGACTTACTTTATTGAGGCGGAAAAAGTTCTTCTATTCCAATCGCTTCTTGTTACGTTTGCCTTAACCGAGTGTATGGTTGCAGACGAACGGATTTAGGAAGTGCAGGGTCGGCTCGCCAGTGCAACCGCTCATGTCTGTGTGTGAGATCACAACCATTCTGAACAAGAATGGACATGAACACAGAACAAATGATTAGTCCTGAGTATTTTGACACATCGAAAAGCATCTCCCACGCTCTAACGTAGTGTTGCACTACAGGAAGCAAGCGCCAACACTTTACGTACTGAATGCTTGAAGGCACCCTTAGCGTATTTTCTAAGACACAAACGCCTCGTGAAAATTCTTCTTGTGACGTCAAGGATCCAACTCCGACATTGAATGCCCCGAGATACGAAGGCATTCGCCCTCTAAATGACCAAAGATCATCGGCAAGTTGGCATCTTGACGAGAATCAAGTTGAACACTCGTCCGTCCATTCACAACGACTCGAAAGCAGCCGAAGGCCAATTTCGAATTCAGTTGTGTATTCGTTCCCGTTGACGAACTGCTTAAATAATGTCATGTCATGGACCGTAACTGTCTCGCGAGACAGTACAGAGAGTCAGACGGTAGTCAGAGGCTGACAATAGAGTAACACTCGAGGTAGGCCCGAAGGCATTTATCACTTATCGTCAAATCGCCGTGATCCGAAGCACATTCAAATGGTTTCTGAAACACACTCCACGACAGCGGGAGGGTTTCATTTTGCAAAAAAACAAAGCCATGCTTTGATTGGCTTCTGCTAATTCTACACTCATTGCCTTCAATCACTGACGCTCAGTGCTGCGCAAGTGGGACTTCGTCGTGTCTTCCATTAACACCTATCTGTTGCTCTGGAATTGAGTGAATTGGAGGAGTCTATTTGCCGATTGTCAAAGGATGATTGAATAGGGTCGCATTTCAATTGAGTCTCACGCCGGGAGACGCGCAATGTCAAGGGTTTTCTTGAAACTGATGGGTTGTAGATCAATATTTGAGGAATGAAGGTTGTCGCAGGTGTGGAGAGGGAAGGTGGGGGAGAGCTTATGTTTACTAATTCAGATTCTGTTTGCAGCTAATAGGTCACGTTCGTTGTGCCGTTTGAGAAATCTGCTTGAGGAATTCTTCATCCGTTCTTAAGGGAGCAGCGCTCATGGTTTGTATTTCATGGTTTGTATTTCATGGTTTGTAACTTCATGTTGGATAAGCACTTTCGTGGACATTTGATAGTTACTAGATCTTCTACTTGCACGATACACAAAAAAGAGACCCTCTGAATTGCGCCAACTATACAGGGACCAGCTTGAACCCCTAAGGCCGCGCGTCAGCAACCTGGTCAGTTCGTACCAGTACGGCTATAAGCCAGGAAAATCCACCATCGACCAAATATTCACACATAATTGAAGAAAACATAGGAGCACCACCACCTCTTCATCGATTTTAAGGGCGCGTATGACAGCATCTATAGGCACGAGCTATACAGAGCAATGTCTACATTTGGCATCTCTACCAATTTCGTCCGTTTGTATAGGATGACGATGGATAATGCGCGTTGCTCCATCAAGGTCAGTAAATACCGAACCGATACCATGGGTTTAACGGTAAATGAGGACAAGACCAAGTATATGCTGTCAACGAGAAAGAACACCCAAGGCCGACGTCTCATACAGAACGTCACATACACAGCTTTGAGATAGTCGAAGACATTGTCTACTAGGAACCGATATCGACTCAGACAACGACACCAGGGCTGAAATCGAACGAAGAATAAGTAGTATTCTTCGATAATGGAGGAGAAGATATAACAACGAACTGTTCAGAGACATCGACTTAGAGTGAAGGAGAGTGAAGGTCCAACAATTGAGATGGCCAGGTCACGTAGACCGAATGGAAACCAATGCTCCAATGTCTTCGAATCGACCCCCGAAGGATGGCGTTGTAGAGGATTACCGCGACTCAGGTGGCGCTCGCAAGCGGAAAGAGACCTCAAGCAACTATTTACGTGAAATTGGAGAGCGAAGTCCACACTAGACCAAATCTTCAAATACCGAGAGATTGCTCTAGCTGGAGAGGCATGTGGTCCGACCCGGATTGTGGCGCCACACACAGAAAAGCAGGGAAGAATTTAATTCAGTCACCGGAAGAATTTTCCATATAGCAATAGCTGCCTTCCATCGCTGACGGTCCTGGTCCATCGATGCTTCGAGTCATCAAGGCCAAGCTGTCCACGATGAGTTGACGTCTTATTATACTATACGGGAGGTTCGGTCTCGAACCAGGATTCTCGGATTCGAAGACCCCTTAAGCTGGATCATTGTTTTACGCGCATGCTCGATGTGGCGGAGCAGGTGCAGTCGACGAATTTTTGCCCTCCGGACTACATCCACATCTTGGTACGCCTCCTAGAGTTGTCTTCTCCTCAAGTCACTTTCCTCGCAGACGGGACCAAATATCCGACGTAGCATTTTTATTGTGAATGCACCAAGCAGCTAGCTCTGCTGTTTTGCTTAATGTCCAACTTTTGGCTCCAGTTAGATGATCTGGCAATATAATGGTTTTGTAGAGCATGATTTTTGCACCCAGTTGTTTCGACAAACCGAAGTAGCATCGGTTGCCAAGAGTGATTCTTCGTCGGATCTACTCTAGAATGGCGTTTATTGAGTTCACATTTGCCCTGATGTAGACAAACTCCTTCACTACCTCGAAGTTGTTGCTGGGACTGGGATGTTTTGTTGTTGTTTTCCAGGTTGTTCGCGGAAAGTTTCTTGGTCGACATCATACTCATCATTGACCAGGTCTTTTCGCTTGTTCTTCAATCGGCATGAAATCCCCAACAACGACACACAACAACGACGACCTCGATGTCATTTGCATACCCCAACAACTGGACTGATGGAGAGGATATTATAGGCGATGTTGAGCAGGGATATACCTCGGTAGCTGTGGCACGAGGCAGAATACCTTTTTTGTGGGTAAGTCGATCTAAAAGGATTACCGGCAAATGTTATTCATAGCTTTTGCGCGGATTGTATATTAATTTGAAGCAGAAATGATCAACGAAAAGGTGCGGTTCCATCAAGACAATGCATGGGTGTACACGTGTTTAGTCGGCATGGCAAAAATTCATAAATCTACTTTACCACAATTGTAGTAGATCTACAAAAATTTAAAAATTTCTTTATTTCTTGTGTCTAAACGCCTTCTCACAAAACAATCTCAAGCAAAATATGTTCACAAAAATACAAAGAAGGTGTACAAATATGTAAACACAGAGGAAAGTGAGAAGCTGTTTCTTTTCGTTAATGGGAGCGTTAACGTGGTGTGTGGAATTTCTTGGGACTTATATAGGTAAAGCAGATCTACCACGTTTTTTTTTTTTTCAAATCGATCACTGTTTTTCTTCGGGATCTACCACACTTTGAACATTTTAAGTCCCAACACTGCCCGTAAGACTATGTCCCATTTCCAAACTGTGGTCGTCACTGACACAAATGTCTATTTTGAGGATCTTGAAATAACATATGCCAATGTGAACAACTTGGATAAATGCTGGAATAAAACTAGCGAACAAGAAGGAGACTATTTTGAGTTTTTTATTTGACTTATCAAACGACCCTCGTTCAACATCGTCGTCTTGGACAACGCATCGCAATGCGGAGCTATAACTTAGAGGTAGTCGGGGACTTCGTCGACAAGACTGCACCAATCATTACATTCGCCAAGAACCTGAAAACCAGCGGAGTGTTAGAATACTTCTAGACGCGGCTTATTCTCCGGTTATTGCTTTGGAGTGGAAGTTTGCCTTTTTTTGTGGCAAGCAATAGAAACGTAAAGACATCAAGTTTAACAAGCTAATTTGTGGTGACAAGGTTTCCCGTGCCTACTTCCAATCTTCCTTCTAGAACCGGACTTCGACGCGGAAGTCATTCGAAGACATCTGGCATTAGTGGAAGAAGTGCAAAAATCAGGCAGTTTCCCATATTTCCAACCCATTAATGAGGCCCTCCGTTACATCTGCAGAAAGTGCTCTGCGGCCTATCGGAATTCTAGATCCGCATTTCTTCAAAACCGACTTTCTGTGCCACGGTCACCCAGAGTCACTTGTTCCACGACACACTACCCATCAAAATAGTTTCAGTCGCCACCACCAAAGAACTTTCTCTTCGCCGCGGCACGAAGGCCACGCACACCCATTCGTTCGATTGATCTGCAATCAATTGCAGTATTGCCCGTACTTAGACCCGAATACTGATCGATCACGAAGGTAACTTGGTCAAGGACCACAACAACAAAAAAAAAAAACACGAGTAATAATTGTGCTCCAGTTACATGCATTCCAAATGTCAGACGCAAAACGTCACAATCAAGATGACCATATTGCTCCACAAGCGCCGCGTCTTCTTGTGCATACAGAAAACGTCTCACAACGGACCGTGCTGACTTTGCAATGCTACATGCGTGGCACATTACCCGCCAACTGTCCGATGTTCACTTAACACAGTTTCTTAACAGCCCTCCACGGGCACTGCGGATGTGACTGGTGGCGTGTCACAAGCGGTGGCGGCGACGACGCTACGATCAAGAAGAGCGAACGCCAATAAAAAACCATCAAATCCATCAAAAAAGAAAGGCCCCATCGGATGGCATGTAAATCAGCGTGCGGATGCCATTGTCCAGCCACCCGAGCCCAAGTTATGACACTTGTCCATTCAGCCCCACACTCGAGCGCGGCACTCCAGGCCGGTTATGGCAACTATTAGTTATAAAATCATATTAGACGCATGCAATCGATCTACATTTTGTGAACATTCAGACTATTTCCACCGGAAATTTATGTGCTCGCCGATTGCATGCTCTATCGGATGAGCGGCTCCATGAATAGTCAACCAGCGCTTTTGTATTTCACCAGGAGAAATGTTGTTGCATAGCGCTAGCGAGTCGCTCTGAAGATGAATATGTATGCACACACACCTGGTGGACGGATATCTTCACACTTGCCGCGTGCTGTTGGTTCAGGTGGTGCTAGTTTCGCTCGATCACATCGCACATGCCGATGAAGATCGGTGGACAATTGCGCGCTTGTTTTCGCTAGAAAATGCTAATCTTAGTCGATGTCGTCAATTTGATGAGCGACTAAGTGATTTGCACGCTTGCGAGACGAGCAAGAGTTCATAAACCTAGTCAATGTCAAAGGAAACGTTGTCGTTTGGTATTTTGTTGGGTGAGCGGTTAGCCAAGCGATTTTTGGCGTTTAACGCGATGATGGGCAATATCTCGGGATTTCGACAGCGTATGGGATATCCTATCGCCCCGCTAACCGCTCACGCATCTAGTTTGCGTGGAAGGTTTCGTGGAAGGGCACTGCTGCGGCTTTGGTTTCGGCTGCGAGTTGGCTGTCAGTGAAGCTGGCGTTTCTGAGTAGATTTAGGAGCATTAAGGAGCAGCTTCTTGGCAAGTGGAGTGTTTCTGTGCGGTGACTTGATGGCCAGTTGTTCGAATAGACTGCGAAATAAGATCATTCTCTTAGGGTTCCGCCACCGAAAACACGACTTTCAAGGAATGTGTGTCCTATCGTCTTTCTAGATGCATCACATTTAAATTTTTACTATTCGATCAAAAAATGCTTTAATATTCTCTCTGGCAGAAGTGTAGATCAACTCGTATGAACGTGTGGAGTGAAGTTGCGATTTCTGCCAACTTCGATAGTTGGTCTTCTTATTTTTGTTACAAATGCTGTCTAGAGCGCATTTGCAAGCTGAAACTTTCTAGCGGCGGTAAATTGCCTCTCGTGAATGTTATGTTCCACGTCAATTTTACAAGAACGCCCTTTGGACTTGGATGACATTTGTCGGTGACAGTGACAGCTGTAGAATGTGTTTGATTGCAATTTATTATGACACAACATCTTCTTCTGTGTTTTCGGTGTTACAGTCCGAGGTGGGCATCAATCAACAAGTCTCTCTAGCTAGTATGATTTTCCCTTTAAGACCGTTCTAGAGCCCCTCTGAAAGAGGACACGACACAACACTAACATATTCCAGCGAGGTCCAGCGTAAAATACTGGAACGCACATATTAAGTCCGCCATAGAGCGTGGCAGGACTTGGGGTCTCTCTGGTACACAGATGGAATCAAAGATGGAATCCGGAAGTGGGAGCATGAGTCTTTAGACCGAACACAAGGATCTCCGTACCAATGGGGTCGCATCCTACTGTGTTTCGGAAATCCACGCCATCGAGATCTGCGCCAGAAAAAACCTCCACAAGGGCATTAATGATATTCTCAGACAGTCAAGCAGCACTAAAGGCACTCACGTCTAACCTTTCAGGCTGCAAAACAGCCAAATGTTGCTATAACGCTCTACAATCCCTTGCCAGACACAACAAAGTTAAACTTGTCTTGGTCCCAACGAATCCGCAGATGCGTTCGCGATTGCATTCATCGGTCCTGAAACGTACTGTAATGTCAATTGGACAGCAGTCACACCTCTGAGTAACGAATGGGAAAACAAACTAAGCTTTCATGAGGGAAGTAGTACGTCTTTTGGGATAACTCCAACCCTCCGATACAATAGATTTATCCTGGTCGTGGTGTAGTGCCTTCACGGCATGGGTTGTAGAAGAGGAAAAAAAATGATTTTCGGAGACGAAATTAGTTGAGATCCTTGTACAATTGTGTGCGCCAGCATAGACGTTATCAAACTGTCCATACGACTCTAATGCCTAGTCACATTACACAGTCAATCCGTAGACCCCTTCCTAGACTCAATTTGCTGTACAGTCTATATGCCGCCCAGATGCGGTCAACGCAAATAAAGGGTGATTTTTTAGCTATTATCTTTTTGGCAACACTGGTTTAAACAGCTGACGCACGTTTCGTGTTTTGTTTCACTGTCAAACATCTTCAGTTTGGTCCAGTTTTAACCATGAATCGTCTTACAAACGAACAACGCTTGCAAATTATTGAATTTTATGCGTGCTCTGTTAAGAAAGTTCATCGCGCGCTTCTTCCATTTTAGGGTAAGCTTATTTTTGGCTCAATGGGTACGTAAATAAGCAGAATTGTCGTTTTTGAGTGAATATCAGCCAGAAGCATTGCAAGAGCTACCAATGCATCCAGAAAAAGTCACAGTTTGGTGCGGTTTATGGGCTGGTGGCATCATTGGACCGTACTTCTTCAAAGATGATGCGAATCGTAACGTAAGTGTGAATGGTGAGCGCTACCGTGAGATGATATACAACTTTTTTTTGCCCAAAATGCAAGAGCTTAACTTGCATGACATGTAGTTTCAACAAGACGGTGACACCTGCCACACAGCTCTCGCAACAATGGACTTATTGAGGGGCGAGTTCGGTGAACGTTTTATTTCACGTTCGGGACCAGTCAATTGGCCGCCTAGATCGTGCGATTTAACGCCTTTAGACTATTTTTTGTGGGGCTATGTTAAAGCTCGTGTCTATACATTCAATTGACGCATTGGAATACAACATTGAAGCATTTATTCGTGAGGTACCGGCCGAAATGTTGGAAAGAGTATGCCAAAATTGGACTAAGCGGATGGACCATTTGAGACGCAGTCAAGGCCAACATTTGCATGAAATAATCTTCAAACATTAAATTATATGGACCGTACTATCGATTCAAATAAAGATTTCAGGCATTTTTCTGAATTTTATGTGTTTTTATTTGAAAAACTTTCCTATAGCTTTTAAAAAATCACCAAAGATCGGACGCAGAAATTGCCTCACGAAGAGACCACAGACTTCATCATTCGCCTTTGAACTTGATCATGCCTTTGCCTCTGCCGTATAGCAGTGATGGGATGATCAATGTCTTGTCTAAAGTCGCATTAGTTCTTCGTGAAAAGTTGCCTCTTTGGTCCCAAAGAAACATCGATTAACAAGATTCATTCCGTGTTTGATCTTGGGACTGATGTTGTTCAATTCACCACGAAGCCGAGGTTGACAAACTTAAACTGATCTGAAGCTATCGACTACCCATTTACACCGTAATGAGGGTCCTGGATGTGGCAGGTGTCTTAAATGAAAGTAGTGCAGTATGGCTCTACACTGCAATGCAACATTCAGACGTGCAACATTCTACTGAACTAAGATTGAGGCATAAGTAGCTCCTTAGGGTACCAACAACTTAATTTGCCAAAGATATAAGAATACCTCATTTATTGACAATGATATCTCAGCTGTTTTGATTGCTGCTCATTTGTACAATGCTGACCCGCATGGTACTCCTCAATACTTCTGAATAGGTGTTCTTCTTCGCTGGCAACTGGCAAAATCACTGAATCTTGACGTTTCTCAAGATCTGACCGACAGAATGGTTCTCGCAGCACCAGGTCCACTGCTGATGTGATGGCATATCTGACCGAAAATCGGAACCAATTAAGGCGACAGAAAGATTGCTCAGCTAGATATTTTGAAGGCATTGGACAGAATTTGGCATTAAGCTCATTATCATCATCATCTGACCCACTAAAGGACACTATGTGCTCGACATCGACTTTAACTCATCAAGAGTTAAGCCCAAACGAAACCAGGCGAGTTCTTGGACTTGGTCCCACCACCGTATCGTCCTGGATCTGACAAGCGGTCGGTTTCCCGATGGAATCGCATTAAAGGCTCGCCACGGAAGTCGTGATGATGGGGACAGTCGTGCCAAGTGACCAGATCATGGAATCATAGAGCTTTCCGTTCAAAGAAGCAGCAGCCTCGCGTACTGTCGTGCTAAACGCGCTGGGCATCTTCATCGAGATAGAGGGTACTTTTGACAATGCTGCCGAGATGGCGTGTGTACTCGTAAGTCGGCCAGACAACTCGACGTAGATGAATCATTAGTGTTTTGGATCGAAGCAATGCTAATGAATAGAACTATAAGTGCGGATGCGGATTGTGGTCAGTATGTAATGTCGGGGATAAAAAGGGACTGCCAACAGGGAGGCGGGCTTCGTATTATGATTTCTATTCTATAATCTTTGTGTGTACTTTCCTGGACTGCCTCTGATAGTTACCGCACGGGCAAATTTCAACGAGCATCTTTTGAATGTGTTCAGAAACCAAATATCTTGGTGATTAGAAACTAAAATCCAAGAACAACAACGATAGCCACCCAGAGTATTGGCGATTGCTACCTACTTCAATCAGACTTGAGTAATATCTCCGAATGGTGCAACTCTAACGCTCTAAAGTTAAATATAAACAAATGCTTTTTTTATTTCCTTTACTGAAAGGACTTCCTTAATTGACTTCAATTACTCGGTTGATTCCGCCCCTCTATCCCGGATTAATGAAGTTAAAGATCGGGGTGTTGTGCTTGCCACCAAATTTTGTTTTAAAACTCGCATAAATCGCGCATTGGCAAATTCTTATTCAGCGATTGGTTTCCTCACGAGGAACTGTAAAGGGTTCTCGGATCCGTTCGCTTTCTTGTCACTGCATTCCTCCCTAGTTAGACCCCATATTGAGTATACTGTTATTATTTGGAATCCTCATTTGATAACCGACTCGTTTCACCAGATACATTTTTTTATAAAATGCCTTGGAACTTTATCCCCAATTATAGAGCTAGATGCTTACTTCTTGGCTTGAAATCTTTAAAATCCAGACGAAGTGTACGTGATATAATGTTTGTTAGAGTTTTGCTGTATTACCACATGGGATGCTCTACTCTCCTGTCTAAAATTGGACTTTGGACTTTGTCCTTGGAAGACCAATGAGAATACGGCATCTGTTAGCGGTTGAATTTCATAGAACTAATTACGGTGTGAACGAACCCTTAACGCGCACCGTCAAAGTCTTCAACGTAGCCAGTTATCTCTTGTACATCTACTTAGATAGACATAGTTTTAAGATTGCACACTTTTTGAATTCTTAAGTATCTTCTATGGTTCAAAATATCAGTTAGTTCATAAGCCACTTTGTAGATAAATAAATTAAATAAAATAAAAAAAAGTTCCCAGAAGATTCCAGCTTTCAGATGAACTAGGTTCTGAGTTGAAGATATCTTTATAAAGTCCAACAAACATGCACCCCCGCAAAGGTGCGCTTAATTAAGATCCTAGTTTTAGAAATTTAATATCTCAGAGCTTCGTCAATGCATTCATTTCATTTTTTATTTAAAAAAAAGATTTATATTTCTTCTAAAAATAGTCCTTGTCCTTGTTGAATTCTTTCCAAGCATTATTGGCGAAGAAATTACAACATTTGTAACATCAAAGTCACCATATTTTTTAAATCTTGAACATTTTGAAACAGCTTGGCAGATCTGTAATCAGGAAGGCTAAGCTTGATATCAAAGCCAAGTTAGCGGTTTTTAACTCATTCATGAAGTTTGGGTAATGACCGAAAGAATAAGATAGCGAATACAAGCTACCGAGATGAGATTTCAGTGTAGGAGGAACTCAGTGTCGAGCAACTGCTTCTTCGAAGGAAAAGTTGTATGCTTTGGTAGCTTGGTAACGTGGCACGAACGTGGTGAGGCGCGCCTTATATGCGATTCCATCAGGTAGGCGATCGCTTGGCAGACCCAGGACGAGGCGGTTGAACTAAGTCCAAAAACTTGTCTAGTTGCGCTTGAGCATAACTCCTGATGAGTTAGAGTCCATGGCGGAGGATCGAGTGGCCGGGAGATATCTCGTGCGCGCATTACCCCCGCGACCCCTGTAATACATCATAAGAGTCAGAAGATGCTGACACGTCACAACGAAGCAAAGTGAATAGACTCACGTTAACACAGACTTGCCGTGTCTTCTTTGTCTCTGTTTAATTGTTATTTTAGCAGACGAACCAGCCAATTACATTTCTCTCATCATCTCCTCATTCACCCGCAACACTTGTCTCGCCACAAATCCCGATCAGTTTACCAAGCCACCCTTTCGGACGGACTGGTGAGTTTAGAGACTAGTATTCCTAATCCCTTTTGCGTGCGCAAATTATAAAGAAAACATTTTTATTTTCATGTCACCACCTCTCTTGAGTGCTTGACAACAGAGAGTAATTCATAGGGCCTGCAGAAAATTGGCTGAACAACCTCATGCACAACTGCTACTGACTTAAGTCCACTCCGCGATTGATGAATCGCCACACGCTGACGAAGAATTTAAGCCATTTTTCGGTCATTTAATTAATTGAGCGGTTTTCCCACCAAAGTTGGCTAAACTCAGAGAAACTAACAATTTTGCTGACTTCAGCGGGTAATGTTTTCCGTGCTCCAGTTCCCTGCGAAATACATCTCATGGCGCGCCGTTAAATGGCGAAACTTATTTTTCACACGTTGGGCATGAGTTGCAAAATGCTTTAAATGCACCCCAGGTGGACAAGCATACATAAGCTATTCAAATGAAAAAAAAAACTTGTGACACTAACCTCAAGCGGGCAACGAGCTCCTATGGTAGTCAACCTCAAGGCTCTTACCGATCATTTGTCTACCGTCAGTGGATCTATTGCGTGTCAGCAAACGTCTGCAGGCATTTAATTGGATTAGCATACGCGGCAATCAACTTGTTACCGCCGCTGACGTTGTTTCTAAGTATCACTTGGCACTACATGCCAAAAGGAGTGACTGGTGTCCAGTCGTGAAGCATGCTAAGTTCTGAATTGCAAAGCAGGCGGATGTTCCCCGAAGTTAAGGGTCGCAGTGCTGGATGTCCTTCTAGCTATGCAGCAGAATTCTACATTTATGTGAATGCTTTCGTTAACTTCTTCATTTTCAATCGATTTCGAGTTGCTTAAAGTTGTTTAAGCGCTCGATCACTTGTCACAACATCTGCATTGGATGAGCCATGGAATGCACTCAGACCTGTCTTGAGTCTGTCGGCGGATAAAGCAGATGACAAACTTGTAACAGATTCTTAATTCAAAGCTCGGGCACACAGATTAAGTCAATTAAACGCAGCGCACGAGTGCAGTGATGATGTGCTGTTAACAGACATCAGCAACCAGGTGCACGCGCAGAAACTAGAAATCATAGAGATCCCCAGAGCCGGTGGGGCTTTCTCAGCCACCCGGCGATTAAACGAAAGCAGTAATGGCATAATTGCATAAGTCCAGCGCCGCCGGAGTGAATGCCAAAGGCACTGCGACGGTATCACGGCAAAATAATTGAGCAATTCTGCGCGCCTCGCCCGGCCGCTACCAGTTCCAATTCAGTGAAATGTGGAGCAGTTATCCGTGCAATTTTCGAGATAGCCCCGGGTCTGGCGAAGGGTATCATTAATTGTGTGCAGCAGCCACGAACAGACAATAACTGCACCCATGCCGAGAAGATGCTGAGTCACTGGGCGGTAAGCCGGAATGCGTTCACGCCAAACTTTGGCGGCTGTGTGGGCTCAAAGGAACACAAAGGCATTTGCTTTGCACCCCGAATTTTTATGTAAATCAGTGCGTCGAGTGAGCTCATTCAACAGAAAATCGCAAGCCGCTCTGGAATGCCTTGAGTAGGCCTTCAGCGTGCGTAGCTGCAGCAAAGAGCGGCAGATAGCCGACTCTGTGAAATATTAATTAAGTGCGCAGTATTTTGTGGGGCTGCCGCATGAAATTACAAGAGCCGATAAATTATTCATCGCTTTTTAACGGCGTCATAAATAATGCATTTTAAGGAGGCCCCGCAAGTTGGGTTAAGCCTCCGCGAATCGGGGCTGTTTTAGCTTCAACTGCAGCAGGTGCAGAGCGGCTTTCCTTGAGACGCAATGAAGTATGCGTTGTCTCGCCGGGTGTGATAGAAGATAGACTTCCTACTGAAAGTTGACACAGTCTATCGCGGAGATTACTGAAGATACCAGTAAATCGAGTCGGCTGAGCTACCGCATCAGAAAGCGAGCGCTTCCTTGATGAACAGCTGCAAGAGGACCTCCCGAGACGGAAGTTCCCTGAGAAATGGATTGAGCGACGATACGACTTGAAGGCATCTTTCTTTGTTGAATCAATCAATATTCGGGCTTCTGTGTGAATTTGGCAACTCGTCTTATTTTAACTCATGTTAGTTTTTTTTCTCTTTTTGTGTGTTCGCCTGAAACCGTTCGTAAATAGACGTTACCAACGTGGCTTCAGTGCAGCGACGTCCACAATAGACCCAATCTTCACATACTGCGGCTGATCCTTGAAAACACCACCTATTGAAGGACGCGTGTGACAGCAGAGACGACCTATAAACTATCAAGTTGTACAGGATGACGATGACGAACAGTCATTACTCCATCAATGTCAGTAGAAGATCGTACAGAATTCACACTCCAACAGTACAGCCACGATCTTGCAGAAGTTCAGTTATTAGCATACGCGGATGACATTGATGTGCTTGACAGAACAATGGATCTGGCGGGGAACGAGGGGAGAACGAAGTATATGCTGTCATCAAGAGCGAAAGACCAGCGTTTCGGACCAATCGTCACAATGGGAAGCTTTCACTTACGAGGGGTGTTCAATATATTCTCGGTATCGGTTGTATATATAAATTTACTTATTTATCAAGTAATACTATTATTTTAGTGAATCCATGAAAAATTTCATATAAATGTGTTTATTAATTCGCGTTTTATCTCTAGTTAAACAGAATCATAATGGCAACTGAGACGATGATGGTGAAAATTGAGCATCGCGCTGTAATTAAATTTCTCACTAAGCAAGGAAAAAGTCAAAAAACTATTCATGAAGAAATGGTGGCTGTTTACCAGGGTTCCGCACCTTCATTGTCAACTGTGCAAAAGTGGTCAAGTGAGTTCAAGAGAGGCAGATAGAGCATTGAAGACGACCCCTGCTCCGGCGACCCGACTACTGCTTGTACGGGAGAAAGCATCAAAGAAGTGGAAAAATTTGTTCTTGAGGATGCCCGAATAAAGGTGAAAATGATGGCAGAGATGACCAAGCTTTCAATTGGTACCATAAATTTATATATACAACCACAGCTTCACCCCGATACCGAGAATATATTGAACGCCCCTCGTAGATGTAGTATAACTCTTGCCAAACACTGTTTATTTGGAATCTCTCTCTATCTCTCTCTCTCTCTCTCTATCTCTCTCTCTCTCTCTCTCTATCTCTCTCTCTCTCTCCTTCTCTCTCTCTCCTTCTCTCTCTCCTTCTCCCTCTCCCTCTCTACCTATCTAACTCTCACCCTCTCTCTCTTCCAGAACCAAGCTGTCTTCGTGTTCGTATAAGACATTGAGTATCGAAATTCTACAGACCTATGGACTAAATGTGGTGTAGGCTTTAAGATGTGGAGATGGCTTGGTGTCACGTCGCTCCAAAAGGTATTATGCAGAACAAATCTCCCCGAACCTATTGATGATACCTCGTATCCAATTAGTGGAATGAAATTTCAGCAACATGGTGGCAAGAATTGTAAAGAATAGCTTTAAGGACCAGCAGGATAAGACAATGCAATGGCCGGCCTAACCCCCTGACTTGTTGACGATGATACACCGAGCAGTCTTGTCCAACTATTGTCTAGGGTACAGACTGAGTGCCAACATATTCCACATTGTCAGAAAGCATGGCCAGAAGCATTATAAAAAAATAAGTCCATACGACTGCAACAGCGTACATGCTATAACTCGTGTCATAAGTCAATGTAGTGACTGCGTTCATTTGTGTCGATGCTTGATGTTGAACACGTGCTTACAAAACAGGAATTCTAGATAAACGTCAGCCGTTTAATAAGGTTTAATTAGAGAATAAACGCTGAAACAAACGATTTTATGTTTGCCAGCGAGAAAGAAATGTCGACATGAACAAAAGAGCAGACATTAACAACGTTTAAGCTGAACTGAAAAACACTTCAACACGTGTCCCAGAACTTGTTATTTTTCACTATACATCACACAAATTGGTTTTAATTGCTTCAAGTACCCGATAATCCAGTACGAGTGGCAAGGAACAGCGGAAGAAAACATTTATTGGATCGGAATTTGGTGAAAGGGTTGTTCAGGCTGTCACTTGTTTTGACCAAAACTGGCAGTTTGATGGATTTGGATTGATATCATGGATAAAGAGCTCTATTTGAAAATCATTCTTTGTCAACAGCATCATAAGAGTCTAAATAAAAGCCTAACATGTGAAACAGTCCACAGGACATACCTTAAAGGTAGGGTTCACTAGGAACTGCAACTTCCAACTTGAGTTAATCTGGCAAGATCATTAGAAAACACCGCTGTTGAAGAAAATGAGAGCCTGGCTAAAGGTTGAAGTGCCAACACTTCCAGGCGTTTCGCGCTACATTTTGAATCAATATCTGCTGACACAAGGAATGAAGCCAGCTAGTCACCAGCCAGCTAGTCGGTGCTTTCTTCTTCACCTTCTTCTTAAGGGGCAACAGTCCGAGGTGAACCTGGGCCTCACCCAAAATGCCTCTCCAGGCAGCACGATATCTCGCCACCTACCTCCAATTTCGCAAATCAAGCCGGCTGGGGTCCCCTTCGACTTGTTGTGAGTGGACGTCCTCTGTTACGTTGTTCCACCGACTCACAAACGAAGATTCTTCGAGTCGGAACTAAGTTGTCCATACGCTCTACAAGGCCTAGCCACCTTAGACGTTGAATCCATAGACTCCTGGCTAGACTCACGACGCTGTACAGTCCATACAGTTAGTGGTTGAACCTTCTTCTCAAAATGCTATCAACACACACAGGACCAACGATCGCGCGCTGAACTTTTCTCTCGAGAATACCAAAAACCTCTTCATCCGCTTTGGATATAGGCATGTAGCCTCTGCACCGTAGAGCAACACGGACATGATCAAAGTCCCATACAGAGTCAACTTGGGCTGCCGAGAGAGGGCTCTGTTACTCAATAGCCTTTGACCCCAAAAAACAGCGGTTGACAAGAGTTATTGTGCTGTGTTGCGACAGGTGTGCCGTGTTTTTCAAGCAGCCGAAACCGACTTGTATCATTTCCTTGTTGTGGCCAAGGTTGGAACACGGATATCAGAAAAGAACACGTGAACGAGGAGAGACACCATGTTTTGACGTTGACTACATTCGCAAAAGCAATGTTCCTTGCAACACGTTGATCGTGCATACAAACGGAAATGACTGAAAATGTCTGCAAAAGCTATGAAAGTGGCTGCCATTGCAGTTGAAATCGAGAATTCACTCATTTTGGTAGCAATTTTAATTTATTAGCCAGTGACCAAGTGACACATTAATAGGTCTAGAAAAAAGAAGGACGGATTGGGGCAACTCATTTTTCCCCTCGCAAGTACTGATGAACTAAGGAATAAAACCCAACAAAAATTGTATCAAGGCTAACAGTTAGATCTATTTTTAAACATAAAGCAAGTCATTCCAGAAATATTTTTTTATTTCTCAATGGATTGATTGAACATGTCGGAATTAGATTTTTTTAGAAAGTAGAATTTATTACAATTGCAGTTATAAAGAATGAAAATGTTAAAAAGTAACTTCCCAAAACTGTTAAACCAACAAAATTTCATTTGCAGTGCTGAAGCATATTTTTTTTGGTATAACGTTTGAGTACTTACTTACTTAAGGTGGCGCTACAGTCCGGAGTGGACCTGGGCCTCAACCAACAAGCGTTTCCAGCCAGCTCGATCTTTAGCTAGCTATGCGTCCAGTTTCGCACGCATAGTTGGTTGAGGTCCCTTTCGACTTGCAAGCTTTTTCCAAACGACAAATAATGTTTCAACGTTGTCATTGACTCGAAAGAAGGGGAGCCGTGTGAATTATGAAAGTTGTTCGTTTCGAGGATCAAGCACAGGACTCCCAGAGTAAGAGTCGACGCACCAACCTACTACACCGCGGCAGCCATGTACCAGCTTATCACACCATTCTTTACCCCATTCACAAGGAAGAACCATTGATTACGTCAACTACCACGTACACCATCATCTCTGCCATTTTGTGTGCCCACCTAAAACCAGTGATTAGCCACTGCGGCAGATCCTGGAAAAAAACCCAAGAGGTGCAGATTGACACCCACAACCTATTCAAAGACGCATGTCACATGGCCCATGGAGAGGAGCTATACACAGTCAGTTTTGTTGCGCAGGATAACGATGTGGAACTCTTGCGATATAGTCGTTAACGAAAGACATCAACTCACAAAGCGATGAGCTGTTATGTGACTTCTTCAACATCGTTCTAAAGAATATCGTCCAAAATTCACACGGAAACACTAGAGGTACGATCTTTCAGAAGTTCAGTTCTTAACATACACGGAAGGCGTGGACGTGATTCAGAGGTCGCATAGAGCCATCAATAAAGAGTTTGTTTGCATGAACATAGAAGTAGATAAAACTGATTGGCGGTGAACTAGGGGAAACGCAGTAAATGCTGACCTCAAAAGAGTTCATACAACACAGACGTCTTGGACGGGGCGTCACAATGGACAACTATAACTTCTAATTAGTTAGGAACTTCGTCTACCACTGCTACGCAGGAAGGACTAACAACATGAGAATAACTCTTGTCAACCGCTGTTTCTTTGAAGTCAAGAGGCAACTGAGTAGTAGAGCCGTATTTACAAGGATCAAGCTGACATACAAGACCTTGATCATTGTACTGGATTGAGAAGTCCATTATCGGCTCTAGAGATCGGAAAACGTAGAAGATGAAGGAGTTCAACTTCGGAACACTGGCCATGTCGACCACCAGAGTCCGATGACGGCGACAAAGGAAAGGCACAACCATAGCCGTATAGTGGTACATTCACTCACGATGATGCTGCCGATATCATGAAGCCCATATTCCCATATTCCACGATAACCATCTCGGAATCGACTTCATCGAGCCTGGTCATGTTGACCGACTCAGCAATAACATAGCTCATCGTCGACGTTCGACGTTTATTCACCTCTCTACGTACATTTTTCTCTTCATTAACTCTTTCTCAGATCCTACTTACATCCTCCCACGCCTTCTGTTACCGGTTAGAGAGTTAGAGAGACACACAACTTTAAACGGACGCACCAACTCAATCAAATCGACTTGTCTGGACGTCCTCCCAATTCGGGAACGAGAAATACAACAACTCACCGATGACCTCGATGATAGCAAGATTTTTCCGAAACGATACCACGGGCGACACTTAGTTTTAAATTAATTATCACATGCCGAGGCGTACTCGATCGCTTTAACTGCGTCATTGGTCTTTCCCAACTGCAAATTAAAACGCACCATAGTTCAGCTAACCTGTGGATTAGTCTTGCAAGGAGGCGGCGGCGGCGGCGTGCAATAAACAAAAACAAGCAAAAAAACCTGCGTCGGTTGTGCGCAAAAAACTAGAAGTGTACCAGACGCAAGAGACCACATTTTTCAATATTGATCTGCCCATTTATGGACACCACTAATGAAGACATTGGAACATTTTACGGTTGCACATGCCTTTGACATGTACAACAGTTCGAAATATTGGCTGGCTATGTACATGGGTGGGAATGTTATGTTATGTATTATTTTAGGTCCACGGCACTGCAAGATGTATCTTATCAATAAAACATCGATTTATGAGAAACTAGTAAAACTTGTAAGAATTTGTCTGAAATTCCGAAGCTCAAAATTGTGATTTTGCAATTTTTAAGATTTCTTTAATTCAAACAAAAAATTAATTATGAAGTAAATTTTGTGTGTTTTTAAATCAGATCATATAAAAGAAGCTTTTCTTTAGAGGCGGAGAGCACTACATTGGCTCTCGGTTGTTTTCAGGTTAAGGCTCAACTATAATGTGCATGATGTAGTGTCAACATTTAACGAACTATGAATAACTGTGCTCATAGCCGATTTGTCAGCATTTTTGGGAGGATTTTAATGGACAATAACATGATTGTCGAGATGGAGTTCAGACGACATCGGTCGCACCTTCTCCAAATATTCACTAATACGGTGATATCACATCGCAAGTGATAAGAAACCGCATTCGTGATTATTTGTGATTTTTGTTCATGTATTATGGCTTTATAAGTAAGAACAAATATTCCCATTAATTATGAAATAAAGGGTGGTTAAATTTTAAGGGCCGATGTCGATGTTGAATAAATTTTAGAAAATATTTAGGAAATTACTGTCATTTCTTTTTATTATGATAATATTGGTATGGTTCAATTATGTACGGAACAAAATATCGGCCAAATGGCCGCAGCGACCTCAGCGGCACACCTCCAACCGATGGTCCAAATTTTCGATGACGCTGAAGCATAATTGAGGTTCTATGCCGTTAATGTGCCGAATTATCTCATCCTTTAGCTCTTGAACTGTTGCTGGCTTATCGATGTACACCTTTTCTTTCCAACGGTGTCAAATCACATGATCTTGGCGGCCAATTGATATCGCCACCACGTGAGATAACACGGCCATTGAATTTGTCGCGCAAAAGAGCCATTGTTTCGTTAGCTGTGTGGCTTGTGGCACCGTCCTGTTGAAACCACATATCGTCCACATTCATATTCGGGCCATAAAAAGTTCGTTATCATTTCACGATAGCAAACACCATTCACAGTAACTGC
The DNA here is from genome assembly GCA_907269125.1 of Eristalis pertinax. NCBI lineage: Eukaryota > Metazoa > Arthropoda > Insecta > Diptera > Syrphidae > Eristalis > Eristalis pertinax. The sequence continues at coordinate 43,464,172 of OU026145.1, read as the reverse complement.
CTGACAGGCCTCATTTTGGAAAAAATACGGCCCGATGATGCCGCCAGCCCATAAACCTCACCAAACAGTCACTCTTTGTGGGTGCATTGGTTTTTCGACAATCACTCTTGGATTGTCATTCGTCCAAATGCGGCAATTCTGCTTATTGACGAATCCACTGAGGTGAAAATGTGCCTCATCACTGAAGATGATTTTCTTCGAAAATTGATCATCCACTGTTGCCATTTCTTGCCACCATTCTGACCATTGACGACGCTTGAAATGGTCAAGAGGCTTTAGTTCTTGAGTCAATTGCACCTTGTAAGCGTGTATTACGCACAAGTCTTTATGCATAATGTTCATCAACGACGAGCGTGAGAGGTGCAATTGTTGGGCACGACGACGAATTGAGGTGGACGGCTCTTAAGCCACACTATCGCGAACAGCAGCAATATTTTCTGCAGTACGAGCTGGACGAGCATGCACTGGTGTTTTCACATCTCCCACAGACCCGTTTGGCTTAAATTTTTGCAGGATTTTTCCGATTGTACGCACATTTGGACGATTAAATTGACCGAAAAAATCACGAAGTGCACGATATGCATTTTGATTTGAACGCCCCTTTTCATAATAAGCCTGAATATCGCATTGCTCGATTGTGTATCTTGCCATGGTTCAAATTGAGTTAGTCTGAAATTGAGAAATGTCAAATGAAATGCAAAAAAAAGCTTGACGTTTAGGTGTGGTTCACATTCAACATCGGCCCTTTAAATTTAGCCACCCTGTACAACGTAGTTCAAGTGGCTGCTTCAGCTGGCTTCGCAGTAGCACCTTCTGCCACCCCAATTTTCCAAGACCTTGTCGATGGTTTCGGGCTGTAGCTTGGATGATATTGGTCATAAGTGCTTGAATACTTTCCGGATTGTTGGCATAGCATCGGTGTTTCACGGTTCTCCACAAAAACAGTCCGAATCGCAGCTCCGAGGCGGCCAATTGACATCGCCATGACGACTGATAACACAATTTGGCAATTTGGTGCGCAAGAGATCGACGCGCCATCCGCCATCCGTCATCCTGCATGAGCCAGAGATCGTCCTAATCCATGTCAGCTCAATTTCAGTAAAAAAAAAGTGTCGGTTAACATGGCTCCGTTGACCAAAACGTTGTTCCCAGCCTTATTTTCACCGACCAACGGGGATCATAAATGTTGTCCACTAGCAGTCTCCCGATCATTTTGCACAAACTTGCGTAAAGCAATCACGATGTGTGCTTTAATTCGGCCAAAACTTGTTCTTTTCAAAAAAACGCACTGTTTGGTATACACTTTGGAAATAAGTTTTCAATATTTCACTCATTTCGTTCCGCAGAGGTATGACACTGACTGCGGGAAACAGCTGTCAGTGTCAAAATAACCTGTTAATAGGCTTTTTTTGACAGATCACGCGTGACTTCTATCAAACTACTTTCTCATTTTTGTTCAGTATCGTTTGGCAAGTCATCATGGAAAGACTCACACCACAACAGCGTCTCCAAATTGTTCAGCTGTATTACGAAATGTTCTTCGTGCGATTAGAGGAACTTACTATTGCCAATACCATTCGCAAATTGGAGACCCAGTTTAATTAGTGGTTGATACTCGACTGGTGAGAACACATCCAGCACGTAGTGAAGAGACTGTAGCAGCTGTAGCTGAGATTGTACGCGAAGACCGTGACGAAACGATTCGTCGTCGTTCTCAGCATCTTGGCTTGGCGTATTTTACGTGAGAATCTCGACCTAAAAGCGTACAAAATTCAACAAGACGGCACTACGAAGTATACAGCGCGTGAAACAATGGACTTGTTGATCATTTTGGTGAGCACTTAATTTCACGTTTTGTTACGGCCGCCTAGATCGTGCGATAACACATCTTTGGACCATTTCCTCTAGAGATATTTAAAGTCTCAGATCTTCAGGAATAAGCCAGCTACGATTGATGCTTTGGAAGCCAACTATACTCGAACGAGTCGCCCAAAAGTGGACCTTCTGAACAGACAGGTCATCGTCAGACTCCGTGGTTGTTGTTGCATATGCTTAACGAAATGTTCCAAATCTTTCGTGGACTCCAATATAAACGCTCTTATGGGGATATGTGCATTCACTTGCTCACCCACCCGCGTTTGACACTTGGTCATGCTTGCTAACGAGCTCGCTCGAGCCTTTAATCATCTACACCGATATATTCAACACATTAAAATCCCCCTAGCTTATCTCAGATTTTGCTCTAAAGTCACGCATAGTAAATTTTTCGCAGACACTTTTTAAGGCTTTAGAGAAGCAGCGCCATGTTGCTCTTAGATCATTCCAAAATGTCTGTGCCGAGAGATCGTGCAAGGCAAGGTCGCAAGGGCGCGGACCAGATCCACCTCGGACTGTAGCACCCTAAGAAGAAGAACAAAAAGAAGACGATACCCGCCATCAAGAATTCAGGTCTTCGAATCGTCACCACATCCTTTGGCGTAACAAGAAAGAAAAGATGATTATGGACTATAGAGGTATACATATCCCTCTTAAGCGTCGCCTATACGATCATGGCTAGCGTCATGTGTAGACGTCTGAAGGCGTTGTTCCCAATCACTGGGTGGGCTTTCAACCCACCAAATCGACTAGAGACCAAATATTCACACTAAGGCAAATCCTAGAGAAGACTAGCCAGTTTCAGGTCGATACGCACCACATCTGCGTTGGGATGTCTAAATTCGGAATCGCTGCAAAATTGACCCGGCTGTGGCGCACTACGCTAACACCTACGCGATGCACAGTTTGCAGTTCGATTCAAATACTTTAGAACCGTTTGCAACATGCATCGGATTCGTGTGAGTTTGAGAAGTGCGACGGGCAGCTGTATGCACAGGAGCCAAGATCATAGTTATGGTGTTTGAGGCAACTACACAAAATAATTTCAATTTTAAATCAAGTGGAACAACAGAGCAATGTTAAGAGACAAAATTAACTGCACAAATAAGACAACATTGTTCACCTTTTTTTCATAAATTAAGCACCAATGAAGTGTCAGTCGGCGGATTATATAAGCATTTGATGTTGCTTCTCATTTGTTGACTTCTGGTATCTTACATATTAATCAGAGCATGGAGAGGTAGATTGCATGATTTTTCCACACATTTTTTACGCCCATCAAGGTCGCCACTCTTGTCCATCACCGGCAGCCGGGTGGCAATGTTACCACAGCAAGAAGCCATGCGCCGTTTATACAAGCGATAATTTGGTCAGATAAACAACTTCTCTGTACATTCCCAAGTGTTAGAGAAGAGAAGTCATTTGTCAATGTACACCCTGTAGCTGCTTAACAAAACATCATCCACGGAGACCAAGCCGCCGAGAAGGGACACACAGTTTTGTGCTGATGTCGGACAAGGTTGCCTGTTGACACTGTTTCTGTTTTAAATGTTCATACGAACAATTAACCAAGCAGTGTTTGAAAATGTAAGCCGACAAGCTGAGGCGAGAATGGCGAGAGTGATTATCTGGTGAAATGAAGAAATTATATGAGTTTGTTATAAACAAAGAGAATGCAATTTCATTTCAAAATAAACACGTCCCAAAATGTACGGGAAAACTGCTGCTGGCGGAAAGAAAACAACAATCCGTCCTCTGTTCAGGGTTGTCAAAAATGAGTGCTCGATTTATACGAACGCGTATCTAACCCATTTTCACATTGTTAAGCAATGTTTGTTAAGAGTAATGAGGCTCATGTTTCTTGATAGCTTTGCCTATGTTGTTTAAATTGTGTAGTGCTCGTTTTCGCGACATCAGCGACGTTTGAGAAGTCAGTGACTTTTTGGATAAAAAATATTTATTCGGCAAATAAGCGTAATATTGCTCTTTCTTCTTTTCCAGCGTTCTCCAACCTCTTTTGTTTTCTCTCAAGTCTCAGGCAAGATAACGTCTTCTTCTCATCTCATCTTCAGTGGCTCGCATATCCACTAGAGGGGTCACTACGCCACTCGATTCTAACTCATCAGGAGTTATCCCCAAGAGCCACCAGAGGGGTTTTTTGACTTAATCCAACCACCTCGTTCTGGGTCTGCCAAGCGGTCACCTACCTGTTGGAATAGCCTGCAAGGCATATCTTGGAAGTCCCGATCATGGGGACATTCGTGCCACATCGAAACACAACTCTTTGCGTTCGTGGAAGCAGCGGCAACACTGAGATCCTCTCGGACTGCCGGGTTTCTCATCAAATCCCGGGGAGTAACTCCTACAACAGCAAGAGGAAGACACATCTCCGCAGCTCTTATTCGCGATCTTATTCTTTCAATCAGTATCCAAATTGCATGATCATAGGTGAGAGTTCGAATAAAAATTGAGTTGAAAGCCGCAAACATGGCTTTGACACCAAGCTCCGACTTCCTCTTCAGTCGACGCAAATCTCGCTGTTGTTAGCTGTTCGTAGCCCAATTTACGGGGTCTTTCCACTTCCATCAGTGTGCTTTTATGAATCTGCCAAAATACATATAAAGGGTGATTTTTTAAAAGCTATAGGAAAGTTTTTCAAAAAAAAAAAACACATAAAATTCAGAAAAATGCATGAAATCTTTATTTGAATCGATAGTACGGTCCATATAATTTAATGTTTGAAGATTATTTCATGCAAATGTTGACCTTGACTGCGCCTCAAATGGTCCATCCGCTTAGTCCAATTTTGGCGTACTCTTTCGAACATTTCGGCCGGTATCTCACGAATAAATGCTTCAATGTTGTCTTCCAATGCGTCAATTGAATGTATAGACATGAGCTTTAACATAGCCCCACAAAAAATAGTCTAAAGGCGTTAAATCGCACGATCTAGGCGGCCAATTGACCGGTCCCGAACGTGAAATAAAATGTTCACCGAACTCGCCCCGCAATAAGTCCATTGTTGCGCGTGCTGTGTGGCATGTCTTGTTGAAACCACATGTCATGCAAGTCAAGCTCTTGCATTTTGGGCAAAAAAAAGTTGGATATCATCTCACGGTAGCGCTCACCATTCACAGTTACGATGCGATTCGCATCATCTTTGAAGAAGTACGGTCCAATGATGTCACCAGCCCACAAACCGCACCAAACTGTGACTTTTTCTGGATGCATTGGTAGCTCTTGCAATGCTTCTGGCTGATATTCAATCCAAAATCGACAATTCTGCTTATTTACGTACCCATTGAGCCAAAAATGAGCTTCGTCGCTGAACACAATTTTACGGTAAAAAAGTGGATCTTCGCCCAACTTTCCAAGAGCCCATTCACCACAAAATTTTACGTTGCAGTAGGTAGCGTTGTTCGTTTGTAAGACGATTCATGGTTAAATTATAGACCAAACTGAAGATGTTTGATAGTGAAACAAAACACGAAACGTGCGTCAGCTATTTAAACCAGTGTTGCCAAAAAGATAATAGCTAAAAAATCACCCTTTATTAGAGGGATTTATGTTAAATCCTGGAGGTATTGGAAGAAATATTCTCCCAGTTTGCAGAGACTGGAGCAATGACAGAGTCAGTGAGGTGTGTCCTCTTTTTCCTCTTTGCCACCACAGACTCTGCATTTTATATAATCGTTAGTTAGTCCCGTCGCTGTACTTTAGATGATTGTGGCCAGTGAGTGCTCCAACTACCATCGCTAGCAACAATTTGTCGCACTGAAGGAGTCTATTGGACTGTGAACGAACACAGCGTTCAACAGCACCTGCAAATGATAAAATTGTTTCATTAAAATGGGTTTTCTGTCCGGGCAACGTTCCGCACGCTTCCAGCTAATTTTCATCAGCCCGTTAGGGCCCATCCTCGGGACGATACCAATTCACACGAGATCCATGACGTTGGCCAGACCATCACAGTCGGCGGCTAGCGCAATAGCTCGACGATTACCAACTTCTATTGGCCAGGATTGGATGTTAGTGATACCAATGACATGTGGTTTCAACAGGATCCTGCACAGCTTACGCCACATTGGAAATTCTGCACGAGCAACTCTATGGCATGGTTATCTCACGTGAAGGTGATGTAAACTGGTCACCGAGCTCGTGTGACTTGACAGAATTAGACCTTTTTTTCTGGGGCTTTTGAAGTCGCAAGTCTGTGCGAATAACCGACAAACCAGAGCGTCCCTCAACGCCAATATAACCCATGAGATCGGCTAAATTCAGCCTGATTTATGCTTCAGGACGCCATGGACTTTTCGGATACGCGTCACCCCTTGGAACCACGACGTACATTTGAACGATGTTATATTTCGTACATAATGCCATCGATAGCCCTTTTGAAACAAATACAAAATTTCAATGATAACTCATACTCACTTTGTTTTATTTAAATTTAAAGATAGAAAGCTCTTAATAAAAGGCCCTTGAAATGCATTCACCTTTTTTCTTTCAAGTCTTCATCTTGAGCTAGTGGCGCTTGTTTAGAATAACTCTATAGTACTTTTTTAAATTAAAAAAGGTAGTCGATCTAATTGTTTCCGTTTGAGCAAGTCTTACCATCGTTTGTGGTTCTTTCAGCGGAAATCATACCTAGTCCTAGGTGTTCAGAAGCTCAACTAGTACTATTTGGTTACGAAGCTTGACTAGAGGCCATATTTTAGTATAACGGGGGATCAGCCTAGTTTCTGCCAAGCCTTTGTTGGAAACGTCGTAGTGGCTGTGTTTTAAACCCAAATCGTGAGGAGTGTTTGATATCCAATCACGTCTTCGGCTCGTGGTAGTTATGTGCGATGGTGAGGAGTTCAGGGTATTTTGACCCATAGAGCAGGGATGTTGGGTAGGCTTCGCCCCACACCAAGAGGCGAGGGATTGTCCCTTAAGACATGAACTCAATCAGTAACTTGGGCAACGGTTGAGGAGTTAGCTCGACGTTTTCCGGACTCTGGGTGCAAGGACCCCGTGGAATCAAACCACAAGTCGCAAACACACATGAATTTAGATCGAAAACAGAGTCCGCTCTTAAAATCCACTTCGTTTTCAATTAAATCACCTACATTCACGCGGAAGTTGCTCTTGCTCACAGCTCAGAATTCCACTCAGTTTTGCTCAGCCATCTCCGCATCATGTCTCATTAAATTCATCACAATTATTGTAATTTACTTTGCGATCCGTGTTCCTACCGTGTTTCGCTGGAACTGGCGGCATCTCGAAGTCATCTTTCACTTTCACCTGCCGTGCCGCCGTATGCGATGATCTCGTCTGGCAACATTCCCAAATGTCTGGTTTCTAATGAATAATGGGGCCCCAGTGCACCCGTTACACACATAAAATCAAATCCAGCGGATAAATGGGTGAATGTTTGGGCTCTTGCACGGCAGATGCCTGAAGGCGATCTTTTTTTTTTTTTGTTGGCGTCGCGTCGTCGCACACAATCGCACGCCACTCGGCCAGGGATCGGGTTAGACATAAACGTGTGCCCGCAACGTATGGCGAACCCCCAAGGGGATCAATCACACGTCGACTTGCGACTCCCCATTTGAGGCAAAAACAAAGTTCACCGCGGACGCGAAGAGTGCCATCGCCTGAGGTGCGCATGCGGCTGGATGGATGCGGTTCGCATTGGGATCCCACAAAACTAGTTGGCAATTAATGTCGCTCATTACTTTGGCTACGAGGTGAGCTTCCGCATCTTGAGTGTGTGTGTGAGTCTGAGTGCGGCGGAGGGATTACCTGGGTTAGTCATCGAGGAGAATCCTTCTTCGCTTGAAAGTGAAAGCGTGAAGCGCATAATTTGTTGGAATTTCTGAAAGTTCGAGCATCGAGTATTGACTGCAAAATAAATCTCAGTGACATTTACGCAGACGCTGAGCGAATGGATGCGGCTGTTCAATTCATCAGGGGGATTGAGTCGTTCGCATGCACTGCTTATTATCACAATAAATCAAGTTACACATGCATTTAGCTGCTAAACTGCGAAATCAAGATTTGCACATGAGAAGGCCTTGCGATCGGCGGAGAGGCGATTGATGTCTTTCGAAAGATTACCGATGTTCAACTGGTTTTCGCTGATTGAGCAGCCATCGATGGAGACAAAGGGGACTAAGCCACGGTGGAAGCGTTTAGCAGTGAGTGTCTTCCGCTTTGGGAAAAGGCGCTTCACCTACCCAGTCGAATAGTTGGAAGACGGGACGGATGGAAGGTGTATGCAAAGCGGTGGGCGAACTGGTAAGAAAACGGATGTGAGTGCAACTTCAAATGGGCGCTGAATGTCGATAGAAAAATGGAGAAGTCTGCCGCTGAGCTTGTTCATTTGACTGCAGCCGAAGTGCAGTGCATGTTGATGCCCGTTGTTCAGGAAGAGCTTGGCAAAGTCTTATTTGTGACACACCCTGAAACTTTGTGAAAATCTTGAAGAAACTAATAGACCAATATATCAGGCAAATTATTCCAATGTGCAGACTATATCCTGCCTAAAATAAAAGCAAATCTGCAGAAACAGTCCTCCACTCTCCACATGGATGGAACGCCTTTTGGCATTTCTGAACATCGAAGGTGCGTTCAACAACATTGAAGCAAACTTGCGCTTAACAACCTCGGGATCGGAAAGTCCTCGGTGGCTCTCATTCATCAGCTACTCATTAGCCGTATTATCCACTCCTACCTGGGAGATTCTACGATCTAAAGAGAAGTTAATAGAGGCACCCCGCAAGGAGGTGTACTCTCACCCCTTCTTTATAACGTAGCAGTAAATGAGTTGCTATTAATACTGAATGAGGGAGGATGAAAGCAGCATGCCTTCGATAAGCTTGGACACAAACACGCGGACTCGGCGTTATCCGGCGTTATCCAGAAAATACAAAATCGCTTAGGATATATGTATGGCCAATCATTAACCTAAAACGCTCACTCTGTCTGCTCAAACTCAGCAGATCCTCACAAAGGAGTGTCATCGGAGTCTTAACCTGCATTCATCGCTCAGCTCGCAGGTTGAGTGTCCCATATAATGATTTCTGCAGAAGCTGAGTGGTTGAGGAAGAGTTAGAAACCACAAATCACCTACTCTGCTCGTGTAGCGCTCTGGCAAGTCGTAGGTACTTACACCGTGGGGCCTACTATTTCGAGCTAAACAGCGCCAGCATAGGCCAGCTAAATCGCTTCATTACAAGCACCACCTGGTTCCAATGTGAGGAGAAGTCAATCCGCGTGGTATCACAATGGGCCTACTTTGGCCTAATCTTCTGCAGTCAGCCACTCTTCCCTAAGCTGACCTAACACATCGCGACAGTTTGGACATAAAATCTGCCATCGCCCAAGCGACAAAATCAAACCCGAACCACGGTTCATTCTGCAAATGTAAATCCCCCAACGAAGCTCTTAATTTTCGTAGCAAAACAACATTCACCCCGCTTCTCTAACACCACAGCAGGCACCCAACGAGTCAGGCAACCAACCCAAATGTAGTTCAGATTAAAAAGTTGTTTGCAATGAAATGGCAATTCTTCCTCAAACCGCGAGAACCTTAAATAAATCATCATTGACCAACACCGGAGCCACACAACACGCAAGCGCACACACAACTTGGCGGCCGCTGGCTGCGCAGACAGACAGCACACAACCCCAGTGACTTGCATCAAGACGAAATTGAGGTTAAAATGCTCAAAAACAAGAACCAATTGTGTCACACATTCCAGTCAGAAGCTCGAGTTGCCGCCAGGGTCAGAAGTCGACGCTGCAAATGACTGCAAATTTGTTTTTAATCGATATTTTTGCTGAAAAGCCATAACCTGAAATTATGCCTTCCAAAGAGTGCCGCCTCCGAGTGCAAGAGGTGTGCTTGGCTTACACCCATTCGCCACTCATTGTGTGCGAATTGCAATCGTTTTCTTCTGCGTAGCTGTACGGCTTTTAGCACGCGCCACAAAAAGCGTTGTCAACTTTATTTAAATGATGATTTGAATATGATTAAACAGTGGATGCGGTAAGTGTGCCGACAGCTTCGATTAGTTGCTAGATTTATGGTAACACCGACCTTCTGGAAGGAATGTGAACTCAGCCCTCTGTTCAGGACGACGAGCCGTTGTATAAGGCTTCGACGGATACGAAAAAGTATTGGCGGACATTCTCAGTTTTTGGGCGACACGGACAATCAGTGGTGCACTGGACTAAATAGACAGGCGATGAAAGCAATACTCAATCACAGCGTGCCATATCGGCTTCAGTAATGAAAAGAAAAGGACGAAAAAAAACCGTGCCAATCCATGTTTCAATTCGATTTCCGAAAATCTACTCTCAGCACTCAGCCTGAGAGATGAGAGCAAATGGAAATATCCACTCGTCACAGAAGGAGGAGTGACGTCTGCGAGACGGATCATAGGCGGACGGCAGAAAGGAATGCGTCCCTGGGCCATGCACACGAATGTCCCAGATAGAGGCGGATGTGTCCGAGAGCAATTGGATTTGCTATGCATTCATATCACAGCACAGTCATCGGCCGAGTGTGCGACAATTTCACAAAACCCACTAAGACTGAGCACTTCGTCGATGGCACCACGATACGTTTGACTATCGCACACTCGTTGCAGTTGCGACATATCGATAACGTCGAACGGTCTAAACAAACCTACATCTGTAGCCACAAGGGTATGAGATATGTGTGTCCTCCCGCTGACTGGAAGGAGCATAGATTTCTGGATAGGGGAAAAAAAAACACTTTCTGCCGCGTGCAATGGTGCACCGTACAACTGTCTGGGATTATGCAGATTATGTGTCCTCTGGCCGGCGGGCAAAAAGGACGGGTGCATGCGGTCGCATCTGCACGCAGTTAACCCTTGCGGTGATCGATCATCGAATATTCAACAAATTTTCGACCTAACCTTTAAACACTGCATATGACTCCGGGGCGAATTACTCGTGTCTATGCCGTCGGTTTTAGCAGACGGGAATCGAGGACAAATTTGGAAGACAATCATGCACACGAGCGGGTGGGAAATGCTGAGGTCTAAACCCAATCACTGACGGCATATATTAGTGGCTGTGAAGTTTGTCACGTTGGCCGGTTAGTCGCAACAAAACTCATTTGTTTGATTTGAAATTTAATAGAAAGCCACATTCATCCAACAAGAGATGTCGTTTTAATTGGCTTAAGCTTAGTTTGGCAACAGAGTTCTTCAAGATCGGCTATGCTATGCATGACTATGCTCTGGTATGGAGCACTCGCTAGACTTTAGACAGACCTCCGATGGCACCACAAGTGGAATATCGTTGCACCGGTCATCTGCATGCAGTAGCTTAAAAGAAATGTCAGATATTAGAATTTTGGATTTGGCAAAATTTATAAAAAAAAACGCTCCAGGATATGCCAATAACATACCGGTTAATCTAACCTAACATACTCTACTCCGGTATGTTTGTTAAGATAATTTACTCGGTTAATAAATCCGGGCCTGCACTCCTCTAAATCCTGCCCTGACAGTTCGGAGTCGGCACAAAGCTGTAGGTCCCTTCCACTCGTGAGAGAACAATAGCACACTCAACCGGAGTGGTATATGGGCTGTAGCGCCATTGTACTTAAAGAAGGACACACATCATCGACGATTTGGGCACAGTATCACCATAAGCACATATAATAGGGTTGTTAAACTTTAAGGGCTGATGTTGAATATGAACCACACCTGAACATTTCTTAATTTCAGACTAACTCAATTTGAACCATGGGAAGATACACAATCCAGCAACGCGTTAAAGTTATTCTGGCTTATTATGAAAATGGGCGTTCAAATCAAGATGCATATCGTGCAAAAAATTGAGCAAACCGGGTCTGTAGGAGATGTGAAAACACCAGTGCATTCTCGTACAGCTCGTACTGCAGAAAACATTGCTGCTGTTCGCTATAGTGTGGCTGAAGAGCCGTCCACCTCAACTCGTCGTCGTGCCCAACAATTGCACCTCTCACGCTCGTCGTTGATGAACATTATGCATAAAGACTTGTGCGTAATACACGCTTACAAGGTGCAATTGACTCAAGAACTATAGCCTCTTGACCATTTCAAGCGTCGTCAAGGGTCAGAATGGTGGCAAGAAATGGCAACAGTGGATGATCAATTTTCGAAGAAAATCATCTTCAGTGATGAGGCACATTTCCACCTCAGTGGATTCGTCAATAAGCAGAATTGCCGCATTTGGACGAATGACAATCCAAGAGTGATTGTCGAAAAACCAATGCACCCACAAAGAGTGACTGTTTGGCGCGGTTTATGGGGTGGCGGCATCATCGGGCCGTATTTTTTCCAAAATGAGGCCGGTCAGGCAGTTACTGTGAATGGTGTTTGCTATCGTGAAATGATAACGAACTTTTTATGGCCCGAATTGGAAGATATGAATGTGGACGATATGTGGTTTCAACAGGACGGTGCCACTTGCCACACAGCTAACGAAACAATGGCTCTTTTGCGCGACAAATTCAATGGCCGTGTTATCTCACGTGGTGGCGATGTCAATTGGCCGCCAAGATCATGTGATTTGACACCGTTTGAAAGAAAAGGTGTACGTCGATAAGCCAGCAACAATTCAAGAGCTAAAGGATGAGATAATTCGGCACATTAACGGCATAGAACCTCAATTATGCTTCAGCGTCATCGAAAATTTGGACCACCGGATGAAGGTGTGCCGCCGATGTCGCGGCGGCCATTTGGCCGATATTTTGTTCCGTACATAATTGAACCATATCAATATATACATAATAAAAAGAAATGACAATAATTTCCTAAATAATTTGTGTTTTATTCAAAATCAACATCGGCCCTTAAAATGTAACCATCCCTTACTTTTAGGATAGTCATGGACTTCGTCTAAATTGTCTCCACAGTGAAGAGCAAATATTTCTCTTGCCAACCGCTGTGTCTTTAGGCTCAAGAGACAATCCAATAGTTGAGTCGTCTATGAAAGAATCTTGCTGTTTTTAAATAATACATTGATCATCCCTGTCCTGCTCTTTGGCGTGGAGACGTGAACAGTTTCAAGATCAGAAAGAGAAGCACTTGATCTTTTCGAGACAAAAGTTCCGCGTTATATTCTGATCCTCTTTGCGTTCATGGTAGAAAATTCAACCACGAATTATACGGGCTCTACAGCGACATGAGTCTAGCTAGGCGCCTACCGATCCAAAGCCTAATAGCCACCCAGCCATGTACTCCAGCGACATGTGACACTCCAAATCCTGCAGCTGCCATCAAGTTTAATGCCCCACATCAACAATCACAGAGAAACAAAAATCTTCCACCGCCGGCTATTGACAAGTGACGTCTACCTGTCAAGTGATACTGTACTGTCTCCACGGTAAAAAAAAAAGTCAATTGCAATTAGAGGGAGGGCGTGGACACTCGTTAAATTCATATAACCGTAAAATTTCCTACACCCCGCGTCGTACGCGTGCGTAATCCTCTCAAGCGTTTGTGAAGTCCGTTTATTATACTTTAACGGCTGACCACCACACACCGTGTCGGCGACAACTTTCGCTGGGGCGCGTGAAATTGACCACGACTAATACAGTGTCTAAATGAAATTGTTATCGATTATGAGTCTGATATTATATAAATCGAACTAGTCTTGGGGACTTCAAGCTCCGCATCAGCTGTGTACCAGGCGCCAAGTGGCCGTGTTATTGTTGTCTGTCGCGTCAAATCTAACAAGCGTATGTAAATGCCGGAATAAAAGCGCTTGATTTCGAGATAAAGTGCTCGCACTGTTCACATTTTTATTCGTTGCAGTTGAATCTTGCATACAACATTGCGGCTAGAAGTTAAATGGGGGCAATTATAGCTCGGTGGCCGGTTGTCTGGGGTTGAACGGTTTAGTCTCTGGTCAGAGCATGGACAGCCTTGGGGAGAAGTAAAAGTGAAATTTGAAAGAACTCAAGGTGACGGTGTTGTTTGAAGAGTACAAGAATCTCTTGGGTTTACATCACACTTAGAATTGGCCATAATTGGATGAGTTCAATAGTTTGTGTCTTCATACAGAAAAAAAAAAACTAGGGACACCCTGTAGAAACCATAGCATTCTTATCGATAATCGCCCGGTCTACAGTCTACGGATGGACAGGGGCTAGTGTGCAGAAACTAGATGCGGATTGGGTCTGCGAAACCGCACGGGGTTTCTGGACTGCGGCTAGTGTCCAGAAACTAGATGCGGATTGGGTCTGCGAAACCGCATGGTGTTCCTGGGCAGCGGCTATTGTCGATTCGCGTACTATGCGACATGCAGTCGCAGTCTTGCTGAAAGCACATGTCCAGGTTCACCTCGTGTAGTTCTGCAGAAAAATAGTGATAGCAGGCGCCTTTGACGCTAACGTTGTTCTCACGCTCGTCATTAAGAAAGTACGTTCCAACGATTCCGCCGGACTATAAACCGCACCAGAGAGTTCATTTGTCCGGTCGCGTTGGCAGTACGCCCACGCAATTAGGTTGCTTGATGTCCAATAGCGTGAAATTGGTGACTATGGCTTGAATTAGCTGCTCAGTAGAACGGTTTGACGACCGTAAAATGGTCGAAGTGTACGAAAAAGTGTGTATGAATTTTAATATTAAAATTCAATAACTTGTAGGCGATTTTTCGGATATAAGACATTGCATTGTGAAATGGCAATGTTAACTGATGAAACTTGATTTTGACGCCAGTTCTAAATCCCGCGTGATTTGTCTAAAAGAAAACATTTAAAAACCAAACAGCAACAAAGTCACACTGTATTTGATTGTCATTTAGCAACTAAGAGTATGCAATGTGTTTGTATGTGTTTCCCCATCAAACTTATTTCTAGAGTGAATTTGCTTCTGCTTAGCTCCCCGAAGTATGCAACATAAGTTTAAAATTCCATCAAAAACTGGGCCTTTGATCATTTCGGTGTCCGGCCGCCTGCCTTGTGAGAGTTTGACTCAACGAATGTGGATAGAGATGCAGACAGTAAGTCCTTCAAAAATCATTTGCGCCACAGAACCTTTGAAACGTGGACAAAACTAGCACTTTACACCAAATTGAAACTCAAACTTGAAGCCTCCAAATCTGATCAAATCAAACAAAAAACACGAACCCGTCAAGTCAAAAAATAAAGCCTTTTACTTTACATATTCTGTATAACATCGTCGTGCAATATCCGCTAGTCCCAGGAGCACGGTGAGTTCCTGTACAACTCATAAGCTGCAAAAAGTGAGCATAATTAAACACATTCAAATAGTCACCAATACAGCAGCAACCTACCGGTTCCAGATTCACAAGAATACTTGTCCATTTCACAGCTGTTGGCAAAGGTACGCCTTTTATTGTCGGTGTATCCACAGACTGGGCTGTCATCGTCCGGGCAACTGTCGGGACAGTAACTCTGGCATTCGTCTCGAGAAATTAGATGCAATGCTGCAAGGAACTCAAAGTCAGCGGATCACAAAGGAAACTTAACAACCACGAATGCTCACTTTCTTGATATCTATTCTGTCTGTCACAGTTGGCTCTGGCTAGGTAGCAGGGATTCCGGAAGTCCAAGCAGAGATTTCCATCAGCCACCCACACCGGATCCGAATCGTCAGAGCACCGATATTGGATTTCACAAGGCTGCTTAGCCTGAGACGTTTGCAGGCAGCTCACAGCCGCGAGTGTGAGCAAAGTAACCGCTGACAATCTCATGATGCAGGTCCGTTCGTCTTGAATGCCTTTTCGCCACTAAGCGCACGTAAATTTGTGTCGCTCCAGTGAAGGGTTTCGACGAGGCGACTTTAATTAAAACATGTCACGAATTGTTGTTCGTAAAATTTGTCTAATAAAAAGTCACTAAATGTTTGACTCATCCAACTGGTTGCACAATTGCAAATCTATTAAAGGTCATCGAACTTTTAACGAATTGAACTTGATCACGCGAACTGGTCGAAAAATCGACTGACATTCCTTTTCCGGTTCAATGCCGATTTGTTCACGTTGAAGTCTGAAGTTTGTGGCTCTCGTTCGGCTGACAGGCTCATCTGAGAGTCTGTCTGTTCATCCCTTCGAAGGAAGACCAGATTTCTGCTTATTCTTTTTGCCAGATGGTTCCATTTTCCTGAGAATAAGATTACAGATGCAAAATCTGTCCGCATTCCAGTCAACGCATTCGGTACCAATTCACCAAATTGGCTGCTGTCACAGTCTTTTCCAAATTCTGAGCGCCACCTAGAGCTGATTTTGCTGGGCACACGACTCGATCTTATCCCAATTCCACAAGGGCGTGGATGTGTTTGCCCATGAAGATGGTTTCTCGGCTGTGCAAGAACTGTGGTCAATTGAAATACTCACACTTGCAGAATCCGGGCTCTGTCTGTTTTCTGTTGCGTTACGTCTCCGACTCCTTTTTTCCTCTTATTTTTTGTTTGTATTTTAGCTTCAATGGACCAACACTCCTCAAGCGCTGAATTCAAAATAGCTGCCTCGACTCATATCAAAAGAACAAAGCGTTAACTAGTCACACATACTCACGTGCCAGGTATTTTTTTTTTCGAACTGGCACTTCCATGTGTGGAAACCTAGCAAGCGAGTCATATTCGCGCATGATTGGGCCAATTAATATGGAATGCTGCCGGCCGATTCAAACGTCGGAGAAGTCGATTAGAGTTCGCGTCGCACTCATCTCTCTTAGAAGTTCTATCACATATTCACGATTGGAATTTCTAAGACTGAATGACCTTGACTTTTTTCACTATCGAACTTACAATCGTCCAGCATCGACAAATTCATAAAAACGGAAAAATAACTGATACACTGTACAACCGACGAATTTCAATCCAAACTGCTGCCGACAGATATTTGGAAGTATTTTTGGCAAGGAGATGAATTCATGGAAAACTAACTAAAAACCCATTTGCCTCCGTAAAGACAAATGTAAGTAAACTCCTTTGCAAATAAAATGTACCAAAGTTTGGACAAAAACCATTTTTCAGTAGTTCTATTCATCGACCTCAAGCAGTCCTTAGACGCTTCGATGAGTTCCTGAGGCAGTTTTATAAGATTGCAGCCTTTTTTTTTTTTTATACTTCTTTTGTTTTATTTCATTTTAAATTTTGGATACAAATTTTTATCTGCAAAGCGGGAAGGGCTTGTCTGCAGAAGACTATTCACATAATATTATTTCATTGTAACAATGTTGAAATTCAGGTATTCAAAAATTCATAATATACAAGTAAACAAAAGTGTTAAACGAACGACAATAATTAACATTTTCTGTACAAAATGTTTACAAATTACATTTAGTTATTACTTTACTTTTATGATAGATATATTTCTTTTACTTTTTTTAACATTTCTTTTCTCGGTAAGTTTCGGAGCTCCGTTGGGAGTTCATTGAGTACCGTCGGAACTGCAACCTTAAAAGTTCGTCTTCCATACTCGTTCCAGTATCTTGGTATTTCATAGAGCTGCTTCAGTCGTCTTCTGGTGTTTCTTGTCTCCTGCGTCTGCACTCTATAGATGTTGTTCTAAATTGTATATCTGGTAGATACTCAGTAGACGTATTGTTTGGTTTGGTTCTTGATGTACATCGAGGCTGCGTCCTGCTTTTTGTACCAGTTTTTGAAGTCTAGTATGCACTAGTTGTAGCCTCTGCATTTGCGACGCTCTTCCCCATGCAAGTATGCCGTATCTTAGGTGCGATTCCACCAATTCGAAATAGCATTGTCTGATTACCTCTGGTCTGCTGAGGTTGTTTAGGTGGAAAAGTGCGTACGCAGATTGACAAAGTTTTTTCTTCAAATTGTCGATATGGTAGCTGTCAGTCCAAGGTATTTGTACGTTGATACGTTCTCTATAACTCTGGTGCAGTTGTCTTCTTCTCGTTTACCATCACATCTATTTCTGTGCAAGCAATCTACGTCGTGCATCTTAATTTTTAGTTTTGTTCTGGGAATATGCGGCGGACGAATGTGCATTACCTTTGTCTTAAGTGCGTTGATAATTAATCCATGGTCGTGACACCAAGCAGCGACTCTTTTGAAATCAATTTGCATAAGTCTTTCTGCTTCGTCAACGCTCCTATGGCCAACTACGATCGCTGTGTCGTCCGCATACGCATAACCCGTACTATACTTCAGCACCGACAGTAAATCGTTGATGTATATGATGAAAAGCAGTGGACCTAACATAGACCCCTGCGGCACACCATACTCGACCTTTTCCTCATCACTGATATCCTCACCAATTTTTACCCGAAACGATCTGTTACATAGGTAGCTACCAAACCATGCTAATATTTGACCACGTATTCCAATATTATTCAGCTGTCTAAGGATTTGCTTATGACTCAAAGTATCGAAGGCTTTTTTGAAATCGATAAATACAACTACTGAGCTATGGTTTTTGTCCAGGCTTTGGTATATTTTGTTTGCGAAGTCTCCTATCAGTCTGTTTATGCTTTTGCCTTTACGGAATCCAAATTGATTTTCATTGAGAAGGTTGTATTTTCCAACGAATTCGTAAAGCTTTCTTGCTAGCACTTCTTCCAAAACGTTGTCTATCGCTGGTAAGATTGCAATAGGCCTGTAGTTCAGGATATCACTTTTCTTGCCGTTTTTGTGAATTGGACGAACTATTGAAGTTTTAAGCATGTCTGGCATTGATGCCTGATCCAAGCTCATATTGATCATTCTTGTTATCACTGGAGATAGTATTTGTGAGTTGTTCTTCCCGCAGATTTATTGCATTTCAATGATTTTAGGATATTACATAGCCACGTTGCTAACTAAGCAAGAGATCGGTAAAAATTGGTGGGGATGACAGCGGTGAAAAAAGTTGACTACGATGTTCCACAGGGATCAAAGTTAGGTCCTCATTTCTGTAGGTGAAAAGCTCTAGATGGATATGGGCCTAGCTTCAACGGCAAACACTTGTGTTGCACGTCACGGGATGGAATCCACAGTTGTATGCCGACTCCGAAAGGCGAAGTTTGATAACCTTTTTCTAGACAAGTATGTATACTCTTTGAGTATTGTCAGTGAGTCGAAAGATGAATAGAGGTAGGCATATGGGTGCCTTGTGACCTTGCGAACGTGGCTCACTTAGGCCAACATGTTGCCCGTACAGGCCTAGGACTCATATAAAGCTTCTCCTTCATTTACCAAGAATAAGCTCCGCTGTTTTGGTTATTGTCCAAAACGTTGACTCCACTGTGCTCTCAATAGGAGAATAATTCATGAATCTTTTTTCAGTTCTAGTTCTGCTTATCCGTATCCCGCGTATCTTTGCAACCGGAGCATTTAGAATGACGCCGACGGCAGATAAGCAATACTTAACGTGCCACAACTGCACACTGCCATACAGACCGAAGCTGCAAAACAAGCCTTAATCTTACAGAGAACATATAACTACAAAGAAGGACAACTAAAAATTCTTAAAAGAGTTGGCAACAGAGTAAGTGACCTTATGTCTCATTCTCATTCCAAGTAGAGATGAATGGAACAGCAACCCCACTTGGATGAAAGATGGAGCCCAAAAATGGTATACTGATGCGTCGCAGTAGGAGCTGGAGTGATAGGACCAAGATGTAGCCTACATCTTCCTCTCTGCAAGGAAACAACAATATTTCAAGCAATATTTCAACTGTTTGCAAACAACAAAGCCGCCCATCATTAGTGACAGAAAACCTACTAACATCAGAATATATATATTCTTAGATAGCCAAGCGGTTCTTACTAGCGCTTAAGAGGTACAGACTCAACTCTAAGGCTGTCTGGGAATGTCAAGTAACAGACTAAAACTGATTTGAGTGCTAAAACATGAAACGTGAAGGTAATAAAAGGGCTGATATAAAGGGTGATTTTTTAAAAGGAAACTTTTTCAAAAAAAAAACACCTAAAATTCAGAAAAATGCATGAAATCTTTATTTGAATCGATAGTACGGTCCATATAATTTAATGTTTGAAGATTATTTCATGCAATGTTGGCCTTGACTGCGCCTCAAATGGTCCATCCGCTTAGTCCAATTTTGGCATACTCTTTCCAACATTTCGGCCGGTACCTCACGAATAAATGCTTCAATGTTGTATTCCAATGCGTCAATTGAAGCGGGCTTGTCTGTATAGACATGAGCTTTAACATAGCAAACACAAAAAATAGTCTAAAAGCGTTAAATCGCACGATCTAGGCGGCCAATTGACCGGTCCCGAACGTGAAATAAAATGTTCACCGAACTCGCCCCTCAATAAGTCCATTGTTGCACGTGCTGTGTGGCATGTGTTACCGTCTTGCTGAAACTACATGTCATGCAAGTCAAGTTGTTGCATTTTGGGCAAAAAAAAAGTTGGATATCATCTCACGGTAGCGCTCACCATTCACAGTTACGTTGCGATTCGCATCATCTTTGAAGAAGTACGGTCCAATGATGCCACCAGCCCATAAACCGCACCAAACTGTGACTTTTTCTGGATGCATTGGTAGCTCTTGCAATGCTTCTGGCTGATATTCACTCCAAAATCGACAATTCTGCTTATTTACGACACATTGAACCAAAAATGAGCTTCGTCGCTGAACACAATTTTACGGTAAAAAAGTGGATCTTCACCCAACTTTCCAAGAGCCCATTCACCAAAAATTTGATATTAAAAATTCAATAATTTGAAAGCGTTGTTCGTTTGTAAGACGATTCATGGTTAAAACTGGACCAAACTGAAGATGTTTGACAGTGAAACAAAACACGAAACGTGCGTCAGCTGTTTAAACCAATGTTGCCAAAAAGATAATAGCTAAAAAATCACCCTTTATAAATCTTTATTTTCGCACTACTAGTGTCTTGCTATGACACACTCCAAGTTCTTCAATTCAAGTCCACCAACTCTACAAAGAAGTGGCTTCCCAGGATCTGCTTTCTTTTCTTTGCTAGGGCTGGGCATTAGCAGGACAGAGTAGATGTTGGACAAATTCTATTTCTTCCTCATCTCTGCAGCTTCTGCAAAAGTCGTTATTCTGTGTGTTCAATCGTATCCTTGCCTATGGCAGAGTTTTTTCAAAAAGGACTCCTCTTAACATTCGCACTTCCTTGCGACTAAAACTGATCAGTGATGTTGATATCTTTTTGCTCGGCCCTTAGATTAGGTTAGGTGCGTAGGTAGACATGGGTAAGCCACGTCGCGCTTAGGTCCTGTTTGGCCCATTGTGATGCCCGCTTGCTGTTGCTGCAATTTCCAGACCAACGAGTTCTGGGTCCATCCAAGACTTCATCTTCCAGTTCTTGCCGAAAGCGATTCAAATTGCCCGATATTCTCCCAGCTCAGATCTATTTTTCGCAGAACTGTCTGCATTTTTGTTTCCTTTGAATCCAGTATGGCCCTGTACACAACAGAGGGTCACCGTGTTCACCAACGATATCTCACTGATGCCTGCTTAGCTGCAGGAGAGCTATAGTCCTCTTTTGATTTAGCGCAGGCCACACTTATTTCGATGGTCTCAATGTATCCATTAGCATTCGTCATTAGTAGCCATTTTATTGCCTTCAATGGGGGGTGAGGTGTCCCCTCCGTCCTTGCTAATTCATCGGCTCATTCATTGCCTGAACTACTTTTGTGCCCAGGGATCCAGTCTATCTTCTTTAAGGATAGACGACAGAGTTTTACCGTCTTGGAGTTGATTGATGGCGTTTCAAGAGCATTTGTCGCCGCCTGAGTATCTTTGTATATAACAATAGATCTACTACGTCTACAGGAGTCATTGATAGCTGGACGGCTGCCTCTTGAACAGCTGTTACTTCTGCCTGAAATCCACTGGCAGTGATTCGATAATTGGAGAGCCCTAGAAATTTCGGGCGACATGGCGTATACACCGGAATCTGTGCCTTCATTCGATTTGGACCCGTCCGTGTAGATTTCCATTGCAGCCTGGTTACGGACTTTGTCTCCATTCCAGTCTTCCAAATATGCTTGTTCCGAAGTCCCGGAAATGCGTCAGATAATCTGTCGCCTTTGGGATCTTTGAGTTTTGCAGTACTTCCATATGCCCTTGTACGTTTTATCCCAGCTATTTCACCCTCTTAGTCTTAACGCTGCATGCATAAACATCTATGAAAAGAAGGTACATTAAAATTTCTAGGGCGGCTGTGTGCGCTAATCTGAGTGCCCTGTAATACAGATGCATGCTGATCTCTGTTTGAGATTATGTTTAACTTTTAGTGCCGTCCATCAGATTACTACGCCAAACATCAGTAGTCGCCGTGTACAGCCAGTGAGTTGTTTTCGGTCTGATTCCCCTCACTTGAGTTCGACGTTTTAAATCAATCTCAAACACTTGCATTTTGGAACTGAAATCAAAAGTGGAACGTCATTTCAAGCACACATCGAGTCGCTTCACACGATATGAACCAATTTCAGGTGGAAAAATAAAACCCCACCCAGGCGCGCTTGTGAAGTTCATGCAACGAAAACGAGTATTTTAGAATTTTCGATCGTAAAAGTGAATATAAAGTACGGCTAATCAGATTGCAGCCAGTCACGATTTCTTTAATGAACCATGTAATTAAGAACAAGTTCACATTTAATTAAAAACAAGTTCAGTGCACGGAAATTAGCGCGGTTTACCACTTGAACCACAGCATATCATATCCAAATCAGTCGAACGCAACACCGGTGTGCAGCGTACGAGTAATTGAGCAATTTAGTTGGCAAATTAGAAAAATTCAATTGTAGTGTTAAAACTGAAACGATGATAAAATGATAACGACAGCGTTGTTGATGTGAAATGGGTTTATTGAAGTTTTTTTTTTGGTTTCTGTTAAAGCTCGCCCTGAATTGTATCCCCTGTAAAAAGCTGTCTACAAAACGAGAACATATCTGGAGAATGTGAAGCAACATAGAATTCTATTCATGGGGTAAACTGACAAGACGCTGCACTAAAAGACTGCAAGTGTATCTTTTCAAAAATGACTCAGGCCAGGGCAGTGGCAGGTGCAATCTAAAAGCTGTCTAATTTCTCTTCGTCAGCTCACAGGATGACGGATGACGGATGAGTGCTTAGCTACCATTGTTAGCAACTTCTTGCTACGCTCACCGATTTGTTGGTCTTTGCATTAACGTACTTAGGGCGCAGGCTTAGAGTAAATTCGGACATGGTTGAGGAACAGTCCCTTTCCTTTGCTAACTCTAGATTCTTGGCATCCACATCCTTCTTCCACTTCGCGACAGCATGTAACTAGCTTAGACTTGATGTCGGTTGCCTGTATAACCGCCTGACTGTCTGTATCTGTAATAAATTCGGTTAAGATTTGCGGGCCCTGCCCTGTTCTACAGAGCGGAAGCCTGGACAATCTCAAGAGCAGATGAAGAAGTCCTTAGTCTTTCCGAGAGAAAAGTTCTGCGGTTTTTGGAGAAGAAGATTCAAGCATGAACTAAAGATCGTGCTAGCTGGAGAAGCGTGTTGACTGAAGCCCAGGTCCACCCCAGACTGTAGCATCACTAGAAGAAAGAAGAAGAAGATTTACGGGCCATATTTCTTTGAAAATAATGCGGGTGCAAGTGTTTCTGTTAATGGGCATCGCTACAGAACAATGATGTAGGACTTCTTTTTATCCACTTATGCAAGCAGACAACAATGTTGAGCTTATGTGGTTTCAGGAAGACGAAGCTACCGCTCTTGAGACAATGAACTCCTTACAGCGTCAGAACTGTTGCCCAGTCGAGATGGAAGACGGAATTGACTGAGGTGACAGAAAGATGTCAGTGAAGTGGTGTACACCAAGTGCCGAGTGTCAAGCAATTTGTGATAGTGTTTCGTGGTGGATTGGTGAAGGAAGGTGCAACTGCTATAACTTGTGCGTCGTTTGAGGTGCCCAAGGACTATGTATGTTGCGTCCGAAATTCATCCAGATGACATCGGAATAAAATTTTAGAAGCTGTCAAAGTATGCAAAAGTGAAAAGTTCGTCTACTTGATCCGGCATGATGGGTGCCACATATGAACTGCATTTGCAATGTCCGTCTCCTTTATGTGAGCTCATGAGCTGTCAAAGTGCTTGACATTACCCAACGCGCGAAACGTATTCTATGTGATTGGCACTGTTTGTTTTGAGGGTATATTGCACCACGACCTATAGATACAGGGCGGGCCAAATAGAAGTATTTTTTTTAAAAATGCAATAAAATTAACAAAATTGAATGTTCTTCCATTTATTATGGCTTTATTAGTAAGAACGAACATTCCTATTAATTATGAAATACAACGTCGTTCAAGTGACTGCCTCGGCTGGCTTTGCAGTAACGCATTCTGTCACCTCAATTTTATAAAACCTTGTCGATGGTTTCGGGCTGTAGCTCACGGAGTGCTTGGATGATATTGGCCTTAAGTGCTTGAATCGTGCCCGGATTATTGGCGTAACATCGGTCCTTCACGGTTCCTCACAAAACCAACACCAAACGGGTCAAATCGCAGCTCCAAGGGGGCTGACATCGCCAAGACGGCTGCTAACACGATTTGGGTGTTTGGTGCGCAAAAGATCGATTGTGGCATGGGCTGTGTGGCATGGCGCGCCATCCTGCATGCACCAGAAGTCGTCCAAAACCATGTCTTCAATTTTAGTAAAAAAAAAAAAAGTTGGTTATCATGGCTCTGTAACGCCCACCGTTGACCGAAACGTTGCTCCCAGCCTCATTTTCGAAGTGAAATGGTCCAATGATGCCACCATTCCCCAATCCGCACCAAAGTGTCGCTCTCTGTGAATGCATTGGCTTCTCGACAATAACGTGCGGGTTTTACGAGCCCCACATGCAGCAATTTTGCTTGTTAACGTAGCCGCCGAGATGAAAATGCGCTTCTTCAGAAAAGATGATTATTCGCCCAAAATCGTTGTGCAATTCAAACTGCGAAGCAATAACGAAGCTGACGGTCGCGTCTTCTATTGCTGAGTCAATTTTACCTTGTAAGCGAATAATCCGCGATTTTTGTGCAGAATTCTCATCAGGTTAGTGCGTGAAGTGTTGAGCTGTTGAGATCGATGTCGAGTTGAAGTTCGATAATTGAGTCTCGGACACAGTAGCCACATCTGTCGACGCACCGTACGACGACGGGGACCATGAGTGTTATCCACTAGCATACCAATCTTACGAACTGTTTGCACAAACTTGCGTACAGCAGTCGCGGTAGGTGCTCAATTTCGGCCAAAACTTCTTCTTTTCCAAAAATGCACCGTTTGGGCTACACAGCACTCAATTTGGAAAGAAGTTTTCAATGTTTCCCAAAGTTGTTCAAGCGTAAAGCGACTCATTTCATTCCTCGGAGGTATGATACTGACATTCTGTCAAGATTTCGAGCGGAAAACAACTGTCAGTTTCAAAACAACCTATGATTTAAAAAATAACCACTAGATGGCACTTCCTGTATTTGTTCGTATCTTCCGTGTAGCCAATATAGACTCGTATCATTGCCCTGTTGTAGTGCACGGATATCGTAATAACATCAGAGTCGCGAAAGAAAACCACGGTTTGACATCACGATGACATCGAGTCCTCTTCCACCAACTTTCAGAAATCGCCAAATGAGCTCATTCATTCATTCCACTTTTCAAACTGTGAGTACAATAGTGAAGTGTACCCAATACATATCGAACGCTTTAAAATTGATTGCAAGCCATTCATGATTTATGTTAGACCTCTTAACCCCGATTGAACAACCTTTTTTCCGGCATTTTCACTAGCCTCATAAATGTGAAAACGTCAGAAGCAATTCATTAAAAATGTAACCCAACTACTGGCAGCTTGTTTTCTGACATTTCTGCATTCTCCTCTCGTTGAAAACCAAGTAAATAAGGACGGTACACCTTGCATGCAGACAGTGTATGATTCTTTCCAAAAAAGACTTGGTGTCTCCTTTCTGCCAAGCTGCATTAAAAATGCGCAAAATAGGTAGTTTCATACGGCCTTAATCACTAGTTTCGAAAATCGAACGGTTCGGAACCTGCACCGGCTTTCGGCAAGGAGATGGGCTGTCGTGAGAGATGACATTGACTTTTCACGGCGCTTGAAGAACAGACGAAACGAGTTGGTTTTAAGGTTGATGAGGGAGAGACGTAGCTAGTGAATATCCAACTTAGTCCTACTATATGGAGCCACAAGTTAGACGATAAGGAAAACAGCACTCCGGAGTGAGTGAATGTGGTAACTCTTGCTCAAAAGTTCGAATCTTAGTCCATTCAACAGGGATCGATATTTTGCTATTCCACAATTTCTTCTTCTTCTTCGTTGTTTGGTGCTACAGTCCTGGGTGGACCTGGGCCAGCACGATCTTTCGCCAGCTGCATCCAGTTGCGCACGCCAAGTTGGTTGAGGTCCTTCTCAACTTGAGTGGGCCATCTCGATCCAGGATGTCCTCTGTTCCATTGTCGATTCGAATTCCACAATTTGTCAAACTCAATAAAACTGTCTCAGCGCTATGAATTTGTCCTTGAGGCGACTTTATTTTTGTGAAAAAAAACATAGATTGTTCTTCTCTAAAACCAAATACAAACGTCAAGTCTTTCAAAATTGACCAGTCTTACATCTCCTATCCAAATCTCTTCCTCACAACCCGTGTGATGTTACCTTCGGACGATTTGAACTCATTTAGCGAACATTGAATTTCGCAAAGAGGAACACACTTCCTCTGTGGCACGATCTCCAATTCTATGAAAATACAAAAATCAAATCCTGACCTCAAAACAAAACATGAAACGTCTCAGTCTCACCAGTTCCATTGTTAGCTTCGCGAAGGCAGTTCTCAATGCGTACAAAGCAATCGTTTCGAAACAAGTAGCATTTCTCATCAGCAACAGCCCACACTCGGTCCTCATCGAGCGAGCAACTTATGGCAGCGCACGAGGTAACTGGTTCATCCTGAGCGTTGCACAGCACCAGCAACAGCAGTGTAATGAGGCAGAAGTTCATGGTGGCCACTCCGGGAATGTCAGAAATCGACTGTATTTTGGCAAAGTCTCGCCGCTTTTTATACGAGGCATTTTTTGAAGAATCTCTTGTGATGAGCCACAAGCAATTTGCCAGCAGGTCGAACCTTTTGTTGTCGGTATTTATTCAAGTGCTAGTATTTCGAATGAGGAGTGCAACATTTTGCGGGTTTTTTTTTTGCTTTATCATCGATCAGGAGGAACTTAAAACCTGGTGACTTCAGAAACAGATGCAAGTCGCCCTCATTTATCGCCTTTGTACTGACTGCCGTCAAGACACTGCGGGGGTGTTAAGCGTGAACGTCGATGCACAAACAAAGGAATTATAAATCATTTAGCATATGGCCCAAGCAGTGCTCCTTCCATTATGCAGTCAAAAATCAACATTTTAAAATAAACAAGAACAGCGTAGAAAGAAACTTCATAGCGAATGAATATCTAGAGATGTTAAGATGTCTGAATCTATTACGTTCTATAATAGTAATAATAATATGGGTGGCGCTACAGTCCGTAGAGGGCCAGGGCCTAGCTTCTCAGCAACCACTCGTGTTGTGCGTGTTATTGTTCTATCACGAGTGGAAGGGACCTACAGTTTTATGCCGACTCCGAACGACCAAGTTTGAGAAGCTTTTTCTAGACAGGAGCACTCTTTGAGCATTGTCAGTGACTCGAAAGAGGTGGGGCCGTGAAAAGTATTTCTTGTCGTACCAGGGATCGAACCTAGACACGTAGGTACAAGTGCTTAGGAACGTTCTATAGTTTAGGAAAGAATAGGACAGGACGGTTGAAGGTTGCTTATTTTGAAATCAGTTTTTGAACAATTCATTTATATCAATGAATAAACGATTTCTATTCTGTTTCCATTTCACCTTTTTCTACAATGTAACAATAACTAAAATACGAAATAAACATTTTGGATTGCAATCGATCTAGAAATCGGGCAAAAACTGCTTTAATAGTGGTTCCAGATTTCGACGTTGCTTCTCCTCGGTCATGCGTCACTCGTAGTTGGAGTTAAGCATGGTGAAAGCCAATTAATGGTTGAGACCCGGCAGATGCTAAATTCGTATTAAAATCTGCACTGAGGATTATTGGTGTTCTCCCAAGTTCGAGATCAATTAGCGGCCCAATTTCCACAGTAAACACCGCTGGGGATCGGTGGATAAATTGAATGATATCTGCTACCGTGTGATTCGGAGATACACATACAGTATCGGACAAAATTGAAGCACCCCCATAAGCAAACTGAGTACGTGTATAGTATTTTTCTTGTATCGGCTGACAGAGAGAAGTAACAAAAATGTCCTCATTTGTATAACATAACTTGATTTTGTACCCGGCTTTGCCCGGGTGTGTTTATTCAGCCGATACGTTAACTGTATTGAAAATATAGTTCTTCAAAATATCCGGGAGAAATGTCTTTAAAATAGTAAAGAAAATTAAACTTTCTAATATTTTTTATTATAAAACTTGTTTGCAAATCACATTTTTTGTTTCTTAAACATCATCAGCAACAATGTATAATTGCCCTGGATCCTTTGCCATCGACATTACAACGTACAATTGGCCGTGTGAGAAGCATATGTTTGTCAAGTCCAGTCCAGCTACCATTAGCGACTTATTAATGGTTATGGTGAACGCCAAGCGAACAGGAAACTGTAAACGTTTGAAAGAAAACGACATATCAGTTGGAATAAGAGGATGTTTTGTGATGAACGCGGTTTCTCCAGCCGAAGGTCCGAAAAATATGGTTGCTTCTATGAGATGAGATTTTAGAGATTTGACAATTAGATCCATTGCAAAGTTTCAGTGGATCTAGGTTTCGCAGCAGCATGTTTGGTGATCCGATTTTGAATGCCAGTTTGTGGCATGTGATCCCATACCAAATTGTTGCATTTGGTCCTGTTTAT
This sequence comes from Eristalis pertinax, assembly GCA_907269125.1. Taxonomy (NCBI): domain Eukaryota; kingdom Metazoa; phylum Arthropoda; class Insecta; order Diptera; family Syrphidae; genus Eristalis; species Eristalis pertinax. Next base: position 43,435,415 of record OU026145.1, on the reverse strand, counting down.
CCGCCTGTCCACTATCTCCCACAAGTTCTCTATGGGCACTCTCATGGTTTAGGTCTGGAGACTGCGCAGGCCATTCTAGAACCTCTTTTTTTTTGGTAGCATCCAGGTTTTGTCTACCTTGCTTGTGTGCTTCGAATCATTCTCCTGTTAAAACCTTTATAAAAATGGCATCTCCCCTTCAACATAGAGCAGCATAACGGATTTAAGTGTCTCTAATTACTTAAACCGATCCACAATACCATTGATTCTAAAGATTGCCCATATCCCCCACCCAGAGAAGCAACCCCAGACGAGTTCATTTCCTCCACCAAATTTGACCATTGGAATGCAGTATCTTGGATCCATTCTTGTACCAGCTGATATCCTTATTCGGGTGAAGCCATCTGTATTTTTTTTTTTTTTTGTTATATCTGGATTCATCAGAAGAAAATAACCGTTTTTCCATTTTTCAACTGTCCAGTTCAGGTGATGCCATATGACTAGCGTTTCCACATAAACACCTGCAGTCAACAGTTGCAGATGGAAAACGGTTATTTTTCTCTGCTGAATCCGCTGCATTGCCACGTCGGTAATATTCGACTTGCATACTCCAAGACTCCAATCTGGAAAGATTACTTCTGCAGACTGTTAAACGGCGAAGAAGACACCAATACCGCTGTCAGGCAGAATATTCCACTCCACACAATGGACGATGATGGAAGAGAATTCCGTCCCCCCCACCTAGACGAAGTCAAGATAGCTATATCGAGACTAAAGTCGAACAAAGCTGCTGGTGCAGAGGGACTGGCTGCAGAACTCCTTAAAGCAGCTGGAGATGAGATGGCAGGGTACATGCACCAACTCATCTGTCAGATATGGTCGGAGGAAAGCGTGCCCGATGAGTGGAACCTCAGTATCGTTTGCCCGATCCACAAAAAAGGAGACTCCTTCAACTGCGCCAACTACCGAGCGATAAGTCTCCTAAACATCGCATACAAGATCTTCTCTGAAGTTTTGTGCGAGCGCCTGAAACCATTCGTGAATAACCTGATAGGTCCTTATCAGTGCGGTTTCAGGCCGGGGAAGTCCACCATCGACCAAATTTTCACACTACGGCAGATCCTGGAAAAAAACCCAAGAGATGCCACCACCTATTCGTCGATTTCAAGGCCGCATATGACAGCGCGCATAGAGACGAGCTATACAACGCCATGTCTAGTTTTGACATTCAGGTTGTGCAGGATGACGATAGAGAACTCTCGCTGATCCATCAAGGTCGGTAACAAACTCACCGAGACCTTCGATGTCAAAAAAGCTTTTAGACAAGGCGACACGCTGTCATGTGATTTCCTCAACATCGTACTTGAGAAGATCGTGCGAAACTCAAACGGCAACACTAGAGGCACGGTCTTCCAGAAGTCCGTACAATTGCTAGCATACGCGGACGATATTGACGTGATTGGTCGAACACAGCGAGCCGTCAATGAAGCGTTTGCTGGTATTGAAACGGAGGCTGCAAAAACGGGTTCAACAGTGAATGAGGGCACGAAGTACATGCTGTCATCGCACAACATCGACGTCTCGTCCATAACGTCACCGTAGGCAGCTTTAACTTCGAGGTAGTTAAGGGCTTCGTCTACCTCGGCTCCCAGGTAAACAGTACAAACAACATCAGTACCGAGATTAAACGCAGAATAACTCTTGCCAATCGCTGTTTCTTTGTGCTCAAGAGGCAATTGAGTAGTAGAGCCCTCTCTCGAAGGACCAAACTAACATTATATAAGAGCCTAATCATCTATGGCGTAGAAGCCTGGACAAACCCAAGAGCAGATGAAGAAGTTTTTGGTCTTTTCAAGCGAAAGGTTCTCCGCTCCATCCTTGGTACTGTTTGCGTTGACGGTTTTTGGAGAAGAAGATACAACCATGAAGTGTACGGGCTGTATAGCGACATGAGCCTAGTCAGGCGTCTACGGATTCAATATGAGCTAGATGGGTAGGTCATGTAGAGCGCATGGACAACACTGCTCCAGCCCGAAGAGTCTTTGACTCCGAACCAGTTGGACAACGCATTAGAGGACGCCCACGGAACCGATGGCGCACACAAGTGGAGAAGGACCCCAACCAACTTGGAGCGCGAAATTGGAGGCAGCTGTTTAAAGATCGTGCCAGGATGAATGGTAATGTTTTGAGTAATGCATTACCTAGCAAAATAACCATCTCAGCATATAGGATTGTCTATTCGTGGAGTAATGAAATCTAAGAGGAGTCTGCCTATCGTCATTAATCGGCTTAAACTGAGTCCCTGTAGCTCCTTTTGCAATATGACAATCAACGTTGTTGGTTTTCGTCCATGATAACTATCGTATTCGCCTCCCCGTAACTCCTGGTAGGTTGGAAGTTCCACTTCCAACAACCAGTCAACCAGCACTTGAACCTCGGCGTCTATTTTTCACGGCCCCATCTCTTGCAAGTCACTGACAATGCTCAAAGAGAATTTCTGTCTAGAAAAAGCTTCTCAAACTTGGCCGTTCGCAATCGGCATAAAACTGTGAGAAACAATAGCACGCACAACACGAGTGGCTGCTGAGACGCTTATCCCTTGGCCTCTACGGGCTGTGGCGCCACCCATATTATATTATTATTTAAAGTATGCAATGAACATCTTCTCAAATCGAAGTGAAATAAAATTGTGTCAATTTTCGTAACACGAATTCTCGTGTATTCGAGTTGCCCCCAGGTGGGCGTATAGTTTCCCTTCAATAAGCTCGATGAATGTGTACCAGACGAGTTAACGTCAAAGAGCCTCAATGACCGGCTTTCGATCTGCGAATCACTGCTGAATCGTAACAACATGGTCCCATTTTTGAAGCGGATTGTGACTAATGACGTAAAGTAGATAATTTACGACAATGTGAAGCGAAAACGAATCCCGATGAGTCGGTGCAGTGCCAGGATGGCCAAGCTAGGATGGCCAAGCCAGGATGGCCAAGTCAGGATGGCCAAGCCAGGATGGCCAAGCCAGGATGGCCAAGCCAGGATGGCCAAGCCAGGATGGCCAAGCCAGGATGGCCAAGCCAGGATGGCCAAGCCAGGATGGCCAAGCCAGGATGGCCAAGCCAGGATTGACAGCAGGAAGGTCTTGCTGTGTGTTTGCTGGGATTGGCAGGAAATCATCTACTATGAGCTGATCCTTTATGGCAAAACTCTTAATTCGGACGCGTATTGTCAACATTCGGACCATTTGAAGAAGGCAATCGCTCAGAAGCGACCAGCTTTTGAGAGGAAAAAATACATCGATAGGGACTGCCAGAAGCTCCGGGAGTTTTGTTAGGAGGTCCTTATGCATTCACCTTATAGTCCGGATCTAATACCAAGTGATTTCTGCTATGTGCAGCTGGTGGTTTGCTGGTTGCTGGTGAAGCAAGACTCTCCCAGTTTTTCCCCAGTAGAGGCGAGGACTTTTACGAGAGAAGAACAATGTCATTACCATCAAAATGTCAACAAACAGTCCTACAAAACGGCGCATATTTGACATAAATCGAGCCATTTTTACGACGATACAGCCGTAAATTTCGTCCAAAAATAATGGATTTCTTTTTACTAACCATAAATGTACCAACATCTTCATCGTACCATATTTCTGTTCTAAATCGATCGCCCGTCGTCCAATCTGTTGTGTGATGTGCTCCCGTCATCAGTGTCTTATCACATAAGCAACCATCTTCTGCTAAACTAGTTCATACAACACGTTGGCGAAGCACTCGCTTATCAGCTCACACTAATCAGCCGTCCGACGCACCAGAATTCAAGTCATCTACCGAAGGCCTTTGAACCCCGTCGCAATAAATTTGTTTACTCCGAATTCTAAATCGAAACAAATTTGCGTCTCTCCCTCTCGACGAAAACAAATGAAATAAATTAAATTCGCAATTTATTGAAGTAAAAAATCAAGTTCTTTCCACATTTCTACACAACTAATTAACACTAGGGAATGAGTGAGTCTTCGAACCGAACAATCGCTTGTTCACTCCTTCAAGGGGTCAGTTTCAATGGTTCTTCACACCGGCCCTGGTTGAAGAGCATGTAAGCTGGAGAGAGAAAAAGAACGATTGTAGATCAAGAAGTAGCGTATCAGTGGTATGATCACTTACTTTCACCAGAGCTGCAGATGTGGTAATCCATCAGGCATTGGTTCGCGAACTGGCGCTTCACGTCTTTGTAGTATCCGCAGACGGGCTTCATGATTCTGGTGCACCGCGGCTTGCACAGGGCCTGGCACTGCTCCTTAGACACAACTTCTAGAACTGTAATGGAAATGTGTGTGCCATTAGGTTAAGTCGACATTCATCAATCACCTACTCTCACTTACCAGTCGTGTAGCTGTTCTGGCGGTGGCAATTTTCATTCGCCAGAAGACATGAGTTCCGGAAAACATAGCACTTCTTCCCGTCCGTTACCCAAACTGGGTCCTCTTGCAGCGAGCACTTGTATGCAACATTGCACGGACGCTCAGCCACCTCTTCTACGGCACTACAGCAAGCGACAAATAGAACAGCGACAATAATTGAGAACTTCATGATTACCTGGGCACACGATACGAGCTCTTGCAAACTACTGAAATCCACACCCGCCGCGAACGGCCTTTATAAAGAATCTTGCGAACAAAAAAAAATGTAAAACACCGGCTGAGATGAGTCATGGTGAATTTTCTGATCTGTTGTGCGATTTTGTTCAACGTGTCGTCACACGACAATCTTAGCTTCACGAAGACACAGTCGGTGTCTGGGTTCGTTTTATCGCAAAAAAGGTCTCATTTAGAGTGTGATTGTTCGTAATGTTGACAGGTAACGAAACAACATAAACAAAACTACGTCACATCAGACTATCGGCGAGACAAAATAACAATTTCGCGTATCGTTACTTCTGGGAAATGAAATCGTAGGGGAACTCCGACATCAGCGCAATGGAAGCGAGCAATTAGCTTCTCGTTGTCAAAACAGATGTGGAGGCAAATTCACTGATAATTGATTGCGTCTGTCTAGAAACCAGGAAATGAAGTTGAAATTGAGGTATTCTGTGTGTCAAAAGTGACCTAGGAAGTGCCATAAACTATCAGAACACACTTTGGATATAGTTGTGGCGACACGACGATGTTGCAAGATTATGTTATTTCGTCACGAATTATCAACACAAAAAATGTGCAATAAATTAACCGCATTTAACGGCAATAGCTAGAGCACCGTTTCCCAAATGGTGTTCCGCGAAACCCTGCGATTCCGTGGAAGGATCAAAGGGATCCCGCCGAATACCTAGTTAATTGCGTAAAATCAAGTCCACTCCAGTCAAGTCTTTTAAAGAAAAAGTGTGTGTAGATGTTGGAAATCAGCATCAATCTCTTCTTCTACACACGGAAGCGAGATGGCTTTCGAGGGGAAACATTTTATCCAGACTATTTGAATTGCGCAACGAGCTCGATTCATTCGATTTCTGGATCCTTAAGTGTGCTTGTTGAACTCTTGCACGATGGACAATGATTTGGCCGATATATTCGATGAACTCAACTTAATTTGGCAGTAGTTTCATGGAAGAACCACAACCAAATTTGCAGTTAAACACAAGATATCTTCAGTTAGGATAGGATAGGATCGCGGCTGGACGCGCAGGATCACCTCTCACTTAGGTTCGTATGGACCCATTGTGATGCCCTCCTTATAACCTTATCGTACTCATCGAGACGTTGAAGTTGGTGAAGTCCTTTATGGGTTCAGCCAGCCCGACATCCTAATGAAACTGAAAAAGTGGGATAATTGGATGTTATTAAGTTCTTGCAAGTCCTGGAAGAAGAAATCTTCCATTGCCCTGTATCTCAGTTGGCAGAGGCAGGGCAGTAGCAGAGATAGTGAGGAGTGTCCTCTATTTTTTCCACATCGCCGCATCCGCTGTCAGTCAATCCCATTTTTGTTTCATGATACTTCAGACGAGCGTTAGAGCTCCGACTACCATCATGTTGCCACATTGAAGGAGTTTGTTGGTTTTAATTCTATTGATATTGCACCATAACGTCCGAGTAGTCTTACAGGTGATTCGTTTCCTATTTCTGATTTTATCATCCACTTTCCTCTTGACATCGGCCAGGAGTGAGTGGATGTATAGCATTGCCTGGGTTGGGTCAGTTTCGGCCCATTTCCTGGCAAGTTCATCTGCTGCCGCATGTCCCTGTGACATGGGATCCAGCATAGAGTTATCGAGTGGTGCGTGCTGAGAACTTTGAGTTCTTCGCGGCAGCTCACGACCAGCTTGGTCTTGATTTCTATCGCCGAAATTGCTTTAATGGCCAATTGACTGTGACTTAGAATGGTAATACCATCCGATGGTTACATTGATATCATTCTGACCTTGACTGAAAACACCGCCATACTTAGGAATCCTGATAGAGCAGTGCATGTTTAACAATTCGGAGACAATGTCCTGTGCCTATTTGCATCTTCGATCCATCGGTATGCACGTAGGTGGTCGAATTCATGCTGGATTCTCTTGTGATCCACTCCTCCCTCGTCGGGAAATAGCATCCGAAGGGTACATCAAAATCGAGGAAAGGGAGTATGCAGTCACTTTCGGACTTTTCATTTTGTAGTCTGTTCAGTAGACTAGCATGCCTGCTAGCGCTTGAGAGCCAGTATTTAAATTGAATGCTTCTAATGGCACTCTGTAGCGGTAGCTTGTGTGTAGACGTCGAATGGAAGAAGATTTAGTAGTACATCTTGGCCCGAATATCCTGTTACTCAGGTATAGAGCACAGGCTGCTTTCTTGACACTTTCTATTAAATTGAGTTTCCAGTTTCATTTCTTATCTAGGATAGCCCCTTATTTCGCGCTAGCCGTTAATTTAAGTGTTGTACCAGTTAAGTCGCGAAATATTTCTCTCCCTGACATGTGTTCCACAATGGCATCAAATCACCATCAACGTTCCCACAAGCGGCAAAACGCTGTCCTAGCGTGTGGCGAACCAGAGACAGTATTGCAACCAGCCACATTCCATCACGTACGGCATCCGGAAACCCGAACGCACCTGTGGGAACGATCCATCAACTCAGTGCATGCGATGTATATTTAAGGTAGTTGTAAGCAAAATTGTAGGGCAGTCTTAAGTTAGCGCGTAAGGGGTAATAATGCCCTAATAAATAGAGAAATAAATTTGTTTTAAAACTATAAAACTATAAAAGTGTTTAATTTACCTTCAATTATTGGAAGATTAAATCGCGGAATGACCCTTTCGTTGGTGAAGAGTACCAACTCAGATTTTTGTGGGTTGATGCGTAGACCACAGGACCAAGCCTTCTACAGCGTTTTCTATCATTTCACTGAGAGTCCGGATAAATATACCGCGAGCTATTATCACCACGTCGTCAGCGTAAGCAATTGCTCCGGTTCCCGATAGTCTGAGCTCATTAAGGATCTCGTTTATTACTAGCATCCACAGAAGAGGAGCTATGACTCTCGAGATCTTCTTAAGTGCATCTATTATGGGTTTGTCCATTCTAGGCTCGAGTATGGTTTGTCTTTCTCAAAGACACATTATTCGCACAATCAAGTCACGTAGAGATTGGAGAAATCCTTGGACACTTACCTAAGAAAACCAAATATGGGGAACTAGAATTATTTCAGGAAATTGTAGCTTTCTAACACAAAACGAATCGACTGAATATGCTTCTAAATATGAGAAATTGATTAATTGGCATTGGTATACGACTATGACTAGTGAGTGCTCCATGTCACACTGAACTAAAGGGTGTTTTTTTCGAGGTATAGAACTTTGAAATTCAATAAAACAAAGATGATTTTTTTTTTTAAATTGACATGAAATGTACTTTATTTGAAAGATAATTTTCTGGCATTATAATTTCAATGTGATTTCCACGCCTGGCTCGGACGTAGTCTAATCTGGCCAAGTGGTCTACAAGTGGTCAATCGTTTCGGCCTTATCAGCGTAGACTAGCGAGCTCACAGAAAATAGTCAAGCGACGTTAAATCGCACGATCTTGGAGGCCAATTCACGGTCCATAACGTGAAACAATGCGGTTACCAAACGTTTCATTCAATAAATCAATTGTGGCACGTCATGGTTGGTCAATTGATGAACGAATAAGTCAGTAATGATGGCTCTGTAGCGGTTACCATTGACTGGCCAGCATCGTTTTTAAAGAAGTACAGACAAATTATTCCACCAACCATAAAGCACACCAAACAGTCAGTTTTTGTGAATGTAACGGTGTCTCAACGTACACTTGAGGATTGTCATCACCCCAGATACGGCAGTTTTGTTTAGTGACGTACCCATTCAACCAAAAGTGAGAATGGTGAAAATGGACGTAGTGCGCGATACGTATTTCGAACAGAACCATGATTTTCAAAATAAATGTGCACAATTTGGAAGCGTTGTTCAGGCGTAAGTCTATTAATTTTTAAATGCCAAACTAAACTTAAAATAAAACACTTAACAGCTGTCAAAATGGCCTTCAGTTAAAATGGTGTTACCAACTTAAAGTTCTATGCCTCTAAAGAAAACACCCTTTATTTTCTTTCTCTCTTAGTGTGAATATCGCAAGTATGCAGTTAAGAAGCGCAACGTTTCTATAAGGTTGGGATATTTTTTTAAAGCTAATTCGGGCCAACATGCACTAGTTTCTGCACGTAAACAGCGGGGTCCGGAAAAGGATAGATTCACACTTCAGCATGTTGACCGGACACTACCAAGGTTTGGTGCTATATCGGGCCCAATTATTGCCCCTTCCATTGTGGACGGTACCGGATGCGATGCTTCCAGTTATCGAGACCAAGCTGTCATGCGTCCGCGATGACGAAGGAGGCTAGAATTCGAAAATTCTCCTAGCTAGAGCATTGGTGTCCATGCGCTCGATGTGACCGAGCCAGCGCATTCGACGGATCATTGCTATCGGGACCACTCGTGAGAAAATAATAACAATAGCACGCACAAGACGAGTGGTTGCTACAAGAGCTTGTTCAAAGTCCGCATCGAGGGTGACAACACTCAAAACTGATGAAAAGTTGTTACACCTCGAAGGTAATTGAATCACATGCCCCCCACGTCTGGTTAATATCGCCTAAGTGCAAATACAAATTCAGAATGAAAACAAAAATATTGTGAAGTATGTAATCTCAAGAAACAAAACAACACGTCGATTTCTGCGTCGAATTCCGTGTGTTTTTGTTGAAAAAACAATGGACTAGTGGAAGAAAATGTGCGCTATTTGTTTAAGAAAGATAATGCGTAAAACATGATTCATCACCTTATCGCGTATGAAACAACTCTGGTGTAAGTATTTGCTCTCAAAATTGGAAATATGATCCAAACTGAGAGTTTATCTGGAATTACTAATTGCTGCTATCAAGGCTACATACGACGGAATCAAGTGTAACGTGCCGCACAGAGAAAAGTTTCCACCGGCTTTGGAAATGTGAACTAAAGCAGATTTGCATTTTATCAGCGATATTGATTGATCTTGGTGTGCCACGGCAGTAAGTTCGTCAGGTCGTCAGGTCGTCAGGGCATCAATATACCTACCTGTGTACCTAACCTGCTGACGGGACCAAACTGGACATTGACAGAAGAATCGACAAGGTTAGGTACGCCACCACCTATATTCTAGAACGAAACCAGGAACCACGACGACGCGAGTGTTAGAGGACTGGTCACACATTATCAGTTGCGTAGCTAATCAGCATTTCATTGGCTGCACTTAACATAAGACGGTGGAAGGAGGCTTGGAGCAGAACAGTAGAGAGTGGAACACGGCAGCTGCTTAACATTGCAACGAATCGAGCACGATGGGTCCGTCGGAGTACCACCAAAAGGTGTTAAAGGGCAGAAAAGAAAGACACATGCTCTTAACCAATCAATACCCTCTTTCTCCCATTAATTAACAACCACAAAGATCGGCTTAAGGGACGAAGGGGGGAGACCAAACACAGTGCGCGCACGCAAAACAACTATTACATCGCTTTGTCAACATTTCAACTTGAGCAAACAACGTCTCTACTTTCCACTGATGACTGTTTCGCTTTTCATACGTCATTTAATTGTTATTCTGCAGCAATAGATATAAATACATGTTTAGGTTAGTTTGAGGCCCTTATCTACGCCGGAGAGATGTCTTCGACATTGTTGTTCAGTCTTCGAGGCCGCAGTCGCCTTGCTTCGATTCCAGCCATTCTGAAAAGTACAAGCAATTACACCAGCACACCGAGTTTCTACAACGCGCACTCACTGTAGTTGGAGAAACAGTTCTCCATTTCGTAGATGCAGTAGTTGCCAAAGACTTCGGTCTGATTTCCATTTGATGCACAGACTGGGTTGTATATAAATGGACACGGTCTCAGGCACTCCTCCAGGACGAGCGAGTCAATGTCATGCAAGCACAGGGTCATGTGCGTCGGGGACCACTCTGGAAATAAAGCACCTTTTGAACGGCTGCCCAATGGCTGGCTGGATCAACTTCACTTACGCTTGCCACTGCGACACCGGTTGTAGCGCATCAAGCACTCGTTGTGGAAATACTTGAACTGAGCGGCGCCATCGAAGGCGCACAACGGATCCATGATCCGAGGGCACACTTGCGGACAATCGCGGTCCAGTTCGCTTTCGGTCTTCAGCCCGTCCGCGCACAGGACAACAACGCAAAGGATCAAACACGAAAGCACTTTCATTCTCACAGACTCTCACTCCGGCTGACTGCTGACTTACTGTCTTCTGAATGAAGATCCAACCGATTGCGATTATTTATACTCGTAGTAACCGAGATTCGGTTTATCTGATCGGAATTATTGGGGCGCCAGCTTAAGTTGCACACTTTGCCTTGATTTAAGAACCGATACGTTGTCGGCGGTTATCGGAATTTATCAGCTTGTCAGGCTTGTCAACATTGCGTTGACTAGATAACTGCCGATTCGATGATCTGTAATGCGATGCTATTAGGGTCATGTTTGATGTGTTTATCGGCGGTTGGCAATGGCTACCGGAAGTAAGATGTTGGTTTTGTGTTTGTGACAGTGCAATCAAGTGCTTGCCTTCCTCGCGATGCAATGGCTGACCTTTTCTCTGGAGTACACCTTACGCTCGGCGATTATGTTGCACTGAGAGTGAGTGTATTTGCTTGACTGCATGGCGTGCCAGTGAAGCTGTGTGATAGAAGTGGAATTCACTGTAAGTAGACAAGCAAGGGAGTGCGGAAAACATCGTTAGTTTCGATAGCAGTTCACATTCAAGTTGTCTGCCTGAAAAGTGCATAAAGTAAACTGATGTAAATGGTTTATTTCGTTGAAGAGCAACCAACAATCTTCAAACCATAGACAGATGCGAACAAATCAATCTTGACAGAAACTATACCAATTGTGGCATAGCAATAATGTCAGACAGTTGAGGTGCTATTGTGGCACTAGACTCCTAGATTATCAAATCGTAGTTCGTGTGGGAATGCCTTAAAGAGTTGAGTAGAAGAAACAGAGTAAAACTCCGCTGGATACCTGGCCATACGGGGATAGAATGGTCGACTCCCTGGCAAGTGAAGGAGCATCGGAACCCTTCACGGGCACAGTCTGTTATGGTAGTAAGTAAGTATACAAAGTAAGTCACTGGACACTGTCTTTTTGAATGCCCAGCCACAAACTAACACTGCTCGCGGAGCTGCAGGACATCGGAGGAGATCTCGGTGTAGGAGTTCCTTCACTCCTCAGTCAAGAGATTGCGATGTTACTCAACCACTCCACCAAACCAAGGAATATTTTCAAGCCCAGTGCAGTTAAACCCTGATGTAGGAGATGGTCGCTAATCATGAGACCTTGATGCTGGAGAAAAGATTCTCGAAAGCGAAAAGCAGTGCAAGTGGTGTGCCCTTTTGAGGTGCTGGTTGGAGTAATAAATTTAGGTCCTTCGTCGAGTTTTGCCCTCTGACAGAATAGCCCCGAATTATGTTCACCGGAGAATAGGCATCCCTACCAAACTCGTCCGTTTATGTAGGATGACGATGGAGAATGCACGCTGCTCCATCAAGGTCGGTAAAGACCTAACCGAGATGTTTGATGTCAAAAAAGGATTCAGACAAGGCGACGCGCTGTCAGCGACTTCTTCTACATCATTCTTGAAAGAATTTTTCAAAACTCGTCAGACACCAACATCAGAGGAACAATCTTTCAGAAGTCCGTCCAACTACTAGCGTATTCCGACGATATTGACATTATCGGAAGAACGCAGCCTGATGTCAATGGCACTTTTGGGAGCATTATGACGAAGGCCGCAAAGATGGGTTTAACGGTAAATGAATGCAAGACCAAATATATGCTTTCAGCAAGAAAGGACACCCAACTCCTACGTCTTGGACAGAACGTCACAGTAGACACATATAAATTTGAGGTAGTCAAAGACTTTGTCTGCTTAGGAACCGCTATTAACTCAGGCAACGACGCCAGCGCTGAAATCAAAAGAAGAATAACTCTTGCCAATCACTGCTTCTTTAGGCTAAGCAAGCAATTGATAAACAAAGCCCTCTCTCAAACAACCAAAGTAATCCTCTATAAGACCTTAATCGTCCCAGTCCTGATATATGGACTTTGTCAAATGCGGATGAAGTTACTCTTGGTTGCTTTGAAAGGCACATTATCCGGGTGATTTTCGGTCCCGTCCGCATAGATGTTGAGTGGAGGAGAAGATACATGTAACAACGAACTGTAAGAGCAGTTCAGCGACATCGTAGAATGAAGATCCAACTATTGAGATGGCTAGAGCATGTAGAGCGGATGGAAATCAATGCTCCGGCCCGGCAAATCTTTGAATCCACCGCCGAGGGACCAGTAGAGGAACATTACATCTCAGGTGGCGCACGCAAGGGACCTCAAACAATTATACATACGTGCTAGACTGGAGGATCGAGCTGGCTGGAGACGCTTGTTGGTTGAGGCTCAGGAGCACCCCGGACGGTAGCGCAACCTTACGTAAGTAAGTGCATTGTTAACTCTGGCCTAGTAGGAGTTCTTCTACCCGGGCTTTGATGTCTTGTCAATGTTAAGGTAAGACCTGAGGAAGTCCCCTCCATGACTGGAATATTTTCCATCAAACTAGCTTCCACATGCTTCAGTCACACCATGTGATTCACACGTCAACATTGGCAAACTATCGTGATCCGCATACCAAGTTGGTTTTACAGTAGTCCCTTCGTATAGGCAAAGGCACCTAGGATTTGTCGACTTCCATAGTTCACCCTCAACGTGTAGTCTATATCAATTCCAAGTCCAATAAGACATTGGTGTGACACATTCCCATGTTTCATCCCTGATTCATCAATATTTCATCAATATTCTTATGTCTCAGCAGCTTTCAAAGCTACCGATGACATCTAGCTGTCAAAATATTCAGAAAGGTTTACAAATAAAGAGGGGTAGGTGCTAAAATTATTTAAAAATATTCATAATGGCTTCCGTCGCCGGCAATACGTCGCAGTGTGTAAACATTTGAGCATGAGTACACACGTATGGCTCTTAAACCACCAAACAAACAGATAGAGATGGGTGCGAAATGAAGAAAACATTGCCATCGTAGCGATCAGTATCGGAGAAGACCCAGTCACTGCTTTTCAATTCGATGCCAATCAGCATAATTGGAAATATTTTGCTGTTGGATTTGGTACAAGATTGTACTGACGCTGGACATGTTGGCCAGAGATCCCGATTTGGTCAAATATCATCTCGGACAAGCTCAGCTCAGATCAAAATTGTCGTTACAATCCACAAATGTTCGACCAAGCATCAATGCATCCACAAAGATTAACTGTTTGGTGCGATTTATGGCATCGTACAAAGTTACCGTCAATGGTCTCAGGAATAAAGTGATGTCAACCGGCTTTCTGTGGCCAGAGCTAAACGACATCGATTAATCCGACATATCTACAAGCAACGCAACGCTCGCAGATGTGAAGGAGAAATTTTGCGACTGGGTCCTCTCAAGGCGAGCATTCATTAATTGGCAGTGGCGACTTAACAACACTCGAGTCTACTTCAAGTCATTAGTCTACACCAGAAAAAAATGAGTAAATAATCCTTCATGGCCTACAGGAAGTTGAATATCTCTTCAAGCGCCTTGGACAAGCTCGAGTACTATATCGCCGGAATAACGTAGCACATATTGAACCAAGTCATCGAACATTGAACCGACCGTTTGAAGAACGCTGGCAGACGGTCCTTTGAATGGTGTGCTATTCCATACAAAATGGATCGAATATAGCTTCAAAATAAAGCCATAATCAATTGTATGCTGTACGCCGTTGTTGTTATATTTAAATGTCTATCCAGTGTTAAGAACTAATTACGCAATTTTTTTTCCGATTGCTAGCCATTCCAATAATACTACTCCAGTGAGCAGTTTCAGCGAATCCATAAATCGCAAATCGAAATAACTTTGTAATCAAGAACTTCTGCGTCGCATCGGTTCTCTAATTGGAGAAAAATTCTTTCCAGTTGCCTTCTCATAGTTCTATTAATCATGGAAATTCATGTGCCCGGGTAGCTCAGTCGGTAGAGCGTTGGACTTTTAATCCAACGGTCCAGGGTTCAAGTCCCTGCTCGGGCGGCCTACTTTTTTTTTTCTCAATTCTCCTTTTTTTTTCCATTCTCCGACGACAGTGAACGTGTAGAATATAAAAGCAGCCCCTATTTGGCTGGCATAAGTATGTATTTACCGAAATATGACTCCACACACACACCGATTCCATCAAATTAGCTCTGTTCGAGGTGTGCTCTCAGCCGTAAGCCACGCACAGTTAGTTCCGTCAGATAGCACAAGCGAACAGAGCGAAATGTGCAAACTTGAGCAATGAGCAGTCGCAGTCACAATCGTTTGCATCCCCCTTCGAAGTCGCCTGGCAAAATCAGAAGTCAACTACCACAAGGAGAAAAAATTAAAACAAATCTGTTGCAATCGCAAATATTGTTAAGTGCAACCGAGAAGTGGAAAGCTTGTTATTAGGTGAGTCTAATTAAATATCTCGACTTTGGATGTAACTCAGTCTGAATGCCATAAGATTGAATTAACTATACTACACTGCCCGAGTACAGCTGCACCCACGCACATATAGGTACATATACGCGATTGTCTCACGTACGTCCGGTTTTAAGGACACCATGCGGTAGGATAGATATTTTCTTTAGCTTTTCTCGAAGGATCTACGCCATCTAAATTATATAACAGAATATTAAGTGAGTGTCTGGACGAAATATTGCGGGTCGAGTTGATGTGAAATTAGGGTTGTGTCCATCCAAATGTGTGTCCTTTAGAGCGTATGAAGCGCACAGGTAGTAAACAAACAACGAGTGCGATTTACAGGCGGTGGGTGGTTACATTTTAATGCAAAAAAAACACGACGAAACAAAGTGAAAAAACATTACGTTTCAATTTGTTTCTGAACAGATTGTAAGGATTCGGCAGAAGCGGGCAGGACAGACGGGCGTTTCGAAGGTATGACGAATACCTGACATCATCCAAACTACTAACGAAACTCTATTTTACAATGGTTGGTCGTTAAATATGTAAGTGGGTCAATGGCATGACATTGAAAAATGTGTAATCAAAATATGTATACATACATATACAGGGTGGGCCAAATACAAGTTTATTCTTAAAAATGCAATAAAATGAACAAAATTACATTTTTTCCATGTATTGTGGCTTCATAAGTAAGAACACATATTCCCATTAATTATGAAATACAACGTCGTTCAAGTGGATGGCTCGGCTGGCTGCATAGTAGTGCATTCTGCCAGACCAATTTTCCAAAAAGATGATTATTCGCCCAAAATCGTTGTACAATTCAAACTGCTCTAAGGCCCAAACTGCGAAGCAATAACGAAGCTGATGGTCGCGCGCCTTCAATTGCTGAGTCAATTGGATCTTAATAAGCGAATAATCCGTGATCTTTGTGCAGAACTCTCCTCAGGCTAGTGCGTGAAATGTTGAGCTGTTGAGATCGATGGCGAGTTGATGTTCGTGAATTGAGTCGCACACTCTCAGCCACAGCAGCCTCATTCTCATCTGTCGACGCACCGTACGATGACGGGAACTATTAGTGTTATCTACTAGCATATCAGTTTCACAAACTTCTGTACAGCAGTCGCGGTGGGTGCTTCATTTCGGCCAACATTTCTTTTTTTAAAAAACGTACTGTTTGGGCTTCACAACACTCACTTTGGAAATAAGTTTTCAATATTTCCCAACGTTGTTCAAGCGTAATGCGGATCATTTCGTTCCGCAAAGGCATGATACTGATTTACTGCCAAAATGTCCAGCTGGAAACAGCTGTCAGTGTCAAAATAACCTATGATTTAAAAAAAAAAATCACTAGGCGGCCCGCTCTGTCTTATGTGTCTTCTTTGGCTGGCGGTACAGTCCGGTGTGAACCTGGCCCCAACCTGTACATATACATGAATATAAACAGTGCGGTTGGCCAAACAGAAATGTAAATTATTTCGCTCTAAATAAGCAAATCCCATATTCTCTTGGTTTTTAATTGTAGCATATTTCAAAAATATGTCTTCATCATTTCTCTATTTCATCTACAACTAAACGGGTAGTTTATAAAAGTAGGATGATGTACGTATGATACGACCGTGCAAGACTCTATTGATGGAACTTTGGCCTTGGAACTGCACAAATAATGAAATAATTAAGTAACTTGGTCAAATTCTAAATGTAAATTGTTGTACGCATGGCTTGCGACTTGCGAACTTCGCGAACTTTGACATTTCATGCACATGGAACTTTCTTCGTTGTCACGGGTAGAATTTGCGAATTTTGTTAGCCATGAATTTGGGGATCGCGTCTTCCTCTTTGTGTACCGTTCTCTCAGTTTAACACTTCGCCAAGAGAAAGAATGATTCGCAGAGAGCGAACTTGAGCTAACATTTCTTGAGATTTTTCTGGATAAAATAAACTCGATAACTTTTTATTAACTTTTGGCACAGACATATATACATATTTGCCAGAAAATGGTGCTCTTTGGAAGATCGCGTCCACAATTTCCGGCATTTTAAGTGCCATTCAAGAGCAATCTACTAATAGCGACCCTCGCAAACATTGACACTTCATTCGTATGGAATTTTCCAATTCGCCGAGGACTACTGGTAGAATTTTGGCAAACTGACACTTCAGGGCCAAATTTGTAGAATCCGTTGTGTGCACTGCGTTTACAATCCACCAAAATTGTATTTGTGAGCTGCAAGGAGGTGCCTAATTAATATGTACGTTTCATTGTTATGGATTCCACTTGTGGGTCGCATTTACTGTCTCTTTCCCCATTTCATTGGGACTTATGCGTTATCAAGTGTTTGTCATTGCGCATAGATACTTCGAAGTCGCAGGGCTGATCCGAAAGAAATTAAATCTAATCAAATCAACTCAAATTTCTCCAAATCAGTAACAGTTGTGTACAGTAAATGACGCTAATAAGAAACTCCAACATGCCACAATTTTTGTTTCTTAGAAGTTTTTTTTTACATTGGTGCTCGTGCACGGTGCTTTTGTTCGTATAAACATGCTTTTTTTTATAAGCGTGTTTCTTATAAGCGTCATTCACTGTATTGTCTTTATTGAAAAATCAGCGGCCAGACACGGGCCATCTACTTCTTTTATAACTAGTCCCTCCCTGATTTTCAAGGCTTATAGTACGCCTCCGTTGGTAGATATAATTTGTCGGGAAACCAATCGAAAAGCCAATGACATGATTCACGTTTGGAATGGATTCCCTCTCAATTCAGTGCCGAAAGTAGAAATCAACTAATAGAGATATCCAACTTCCTCGTCTCTTGCCCCTGAAATTTGTTTGACAGCTTGTTGTACTTGTACCATCTGTGAATACGTGAGAGGCGTTTCGAACAGCTGAAAGTCTTCCCCTTCGAAATAATGAGGTGAAGCAGAGCATTTTGTTTAAAAAGCGCTCGTTATTTGAGCGTTATTTCAAATCCATATGTTTCACCCCAAAAAGGAGGAGGAGCTTAAAAAAGAGATCGTGTTCAGAAGGTACATTCATATACCTGGAAGTATATTGGAATGCGCTGATCATTGACACGTTACATTTGAATTCAAATATTTTGCCTTTGAAATATTAGAAAATAGGTAAAGCAAAGGGTTTTAATATGATTTTGTGGTTGAATGCAATTTGTAAACAATCATTCACAATTCATAATAATGCAATGATAATGAAATAGAAATTCTGCAAATTCACACATGTATGTATGTATGTCCGTTCTTTGGTTTTATAAGTACAAAAATTTACAGAAAAGAACTTAATTTCTTGAATTATTTCGTATTGTCAATTTAACATTGTATATCTATCGATTACTCAAACACTTCATTTTACTAATTAATTCGAATTAATGGTGTTGGAGCAGAAGTCATTACTTGAAGCATTTTAGTTTTGGACTCGTATCATATAAAAACTGTGCAGCAAAATTTCAAAATTTGTCCTACATATCCATTAAACGCAGTTCGTGAAGATTTGCTTTAATTTTAAAATGCAACTTGTGAAATAAACTTCTTTTTCGCATGTTATAATACTATTTAATTTGCTAAACGAACATGGAATTTTTCCAGATCGTGGGCAAGTTAAACACATTGGAAATGTATTTGACACTCCTACGGGCAAAATATGATTTGGAGGGGTAAACAGCTGATCAAAAGACACCACTTGTGAAAGTATGCGTAAAATATAGCTTCCAAATAAAGAAGTATGCGTGTTTTGCGGTAGGTCATGGTATTTTTGGCTGGAAAGTTGAATACCTCTATTAGTTGATTTCTGGCCGAAAGTTTGGGCACTGACAAACGGGAGAGAGATCTACGCGTTCTTTGGCCTTTTGTTGTTTGGTGGTCTTCTCAATGAAAATACCCAGCCAACAACATATATTTATTTATTTATTTCATCAATGCAGTACAATCGGTTGATTACTGAACATTCATGAAGACCAAAAACCTAAATATGAATACAAATTGTAATAAGTAGTTTATGAGGAGTTAAACTTATTGCTACTTGTTTTGGCATGTCAACTAGCAGTCCCATTTCTTCCCGAAATCGTTTTTGAATATGGCTTTTCTTGTTCGCAACTAAACTTTTTTCTTTCTGTGATCTTGCTTGCCATTTCTTAATGTCTAACTTGTAAGAAATGTGTAAAGACATTCAAATGATCGTATCCAAGAATGCAAGGGAGAAATCCCAAAGTTGTACAATCGTTAATAACACGAGCGATGTTAATTCACAAAAAAAAAAAAGGGATGGGGTGCGCAGATGATCGCAAAATGTCTCAATGGATTCTGGAAGTATATAGTCCGGTGAAGGTAATAAAATAATTTTGAAAACTATGCACAAAGTTGCAAATATGAAAAAAAAAAAAACGGATCATTCTAAGGCCTTCAAGCGTATCGGTAATTACTACCATTTGCTGAGGTCGTACAAGGTTCAAACTTTTCAAACATCAATTGGAAAAATATTAGAAAGATAGCATTGCTACTTACTTCACACGAACACGATGAATTTGAGTCACATGCAACTAATTTCTTTTGCTCAAAAATGTTTGCTGTTTGTTATGTCACACAACGGTAAGTACCGTTTCCATGACATTTTTTTGTTCGGTTATACCTGTCGTTTAATACCAAACTTTTGTCATTCGGACGACTTTGATTTTTGATTTAAGTTCAGCTAGATTCGCAAAATAACACACTGTGCGTTCGTTGTCTGCAAACATTAGGCATTCCGAAGTCTTGAGAGTATCTGGGTTATCGTTTTCAAACAAGTTGAATAGCATTGGTCACAAATGACTGCCTTGCGGAAGTCCAGATTGCACTTCAATCGGTCTGAAATGAAAGCCATCAATGTGGATGATTTGCTTCCTGTTTGATAGGTACGATTTTAACCAAATTAACAGATTTGAATCTTGGCATCTTTTTGTTTCAGTAAATCATGGTGAACTCTGTCGGTTTGATAATGCCAACTCGCGAGCACAGCGCTCAGAAATGAGCAAATCTGCGGCCATTGATGACTGACATATGGATTATGCTGAATGTAAATCTTGCCAGATTATATACGCCAGCGCGAATCTGTCGACGAGGTAGGTAGGTAGGTAGAAGTGGTTGTTCATAGAGAACCTAAATAGCACTGTGTTAAAACGGCACACATGCATGGTTGATGAGTATAGTTGAGATTTCACTAAAAGCAACCTGGGGATTTTATGGAGGACATTCGTTCCCAAATATCCTTTGTAGAGTTCTCATCAATTGAGTTAAAGAAGGGACTACCAAGCGCTCTTGCTGTATAGCTCTTGCAAGTGCCGGGCAGTTACAAAGGAATTGTGGTAAGGTCTCGCTCTCATCGGTGTTCTTGCAGCCGCGACAGTGTGAGTTGTGTGGGATATCTAATTTTTCGGCATGATTTCCTATCCTAACCCAGTGACCTGTACAGACCGCCGCCAGTCTTGCGATATCATGTCGATTACGCCCTAGAAGATCGTTTGTTCTGGATCGATTATACGCAGACCAAATTGTTCTTGATGTAGCACAGTTTGTTAGTCTGGCTTAGAGATATTTGCCTTGACTGCTTGTAGTGGTACAGGTACTTCCTCTGTGAGCGAGCAGAACATTGCTTAGCCAGCTCATCAGCCTTCTCATTTACTGGGATGTCACTATGACCAGGAACCCAGGTAAGAGATATGTTGAATTGGTCTTCCAATGATACTAGCTCGGCCAGGCATTCCTCTACAAGTTTGGGGTGTATGGTATTGGAGGCAATAGCTTTCCTGGCACGATATGTGGGCGTTTTTTGGCCTGAAAACTGGCTTCCCGGATAGCGAAATGTTCTGCTTGGAAAAACACTGGAATTATCTGGCAATCTGTAGGCTTTGGAGATGTTGAGGAATTCTGAGAACACACCAGCTCCGACTACCCTGCCCATTTTGGAGCAGTCAGTGTTTAAATCCTTGCACACCTGCCCGCCCTGTCATTCCGTATATTTCGAGGATTTGGGTTTCAAAGCCGTTCGATAACGTACGAGGTCACTAGGAAAGAGGTGTAGGATATTCCTGTGATCATAGGGTTTAGATTCCCAGCACCCAGACTCTCTGAGCCTGATGGCACTGTGTGCTGAAATCTTTTTAATGTGTAGATCGAGGGGAAGTAGACGTAGAATTAAGGTCAGTACGTCTGTTAGTGTCGACCGCAGAGCACCTGTGGTGCTAATACATGCTGTTCTTTGAACCCTGTTCAGATTTGTTCTATTATATTTTTTTTTCCAAGGACAGGCCACCATACTAGTGATCCATATGTTAGAATCGGCCGAACTACCGCCGTGTGTACCCATAGGGTCAACTTTCGTTGGAGGCCCTAGTGCCGATGGTTCTACTGCAGGCATAGAGGGCTATGTGTGCCTTCTTAACACGCTGGTCTAAGTTTATCTTCCAGCTGAGCTTGGAATCTAGGTTTACGCCTAGGTACTTGGCGCTGGTGGATTGAGAGAGTGGTTGGTTGTTCAGACGGGGAAGAAGAAAGCTGAGGAAAGTGTTTTTTTTTTTTTTTTTGGTAAAAGGCATCAGTTCCGTTTTGCTTGAATTGATGCCCAGGCCTAATTTAGAAGCCCAGGTGCAAACTTTGTTCAAAGCGCCCTCCATGATCCCACTGATCACATCCGGAAACTTTCCCGATAATCAACTCATCCGCAATATCCTTGACCCCTTCCCAATCTCATCTTACTAGAATGCTGTTCATGACAGTAAGCTAGAAAAGAGGGGAGATGACGCCGCCCTGCGGTGTACCTCTGCTTACGAATTTGGATGTTTGGCTGTTACCTAGCGTCGCTTGAATACACCGAGTTCTAAGCATGGTAAGAATCCATTGACAAAGGAAGTTTTCTACGCCCAGTTCGGTAAGGGCTTCAATGATCGCTTTCGTGTGAACGTCATTGAAAGCTCCTTCTATATCTAGACAGGAAGCTAGTGTGTACTTTTTGTAATTTAATGCCACTTCAATAGACCCCACTACTTCATGGAGAGCCGCTTCTGTGGATCTCCCTTTGATGCATGCGTGTTGGGATTGGGATAGAGATGACTCTACTGTCGACGAGCAGTTGTTTCCATATCGCGGGCGTACTCGGTTTATCCAGTATATACCATCGAAAGCCGCAAACTATGGCATCAAGGTTTGGCGGGTCTGTAACTCAAAAGCAAACTACACATTAAAAGGTAAAATCTACACAGGCAAACTGGTAAATGACCACTGAACCAAGTGGAACAAGTCGTACTTTATTTGGTTTATATGTACAAAAATTCGGGGCGCACCATTTACAGTGATTTTCGTTTTTCACGTCATTTTTGTTGCCTATCCTCACATTTCCTCACACCTGCGTGCGTCACCACCTATATCTACATCCACAAATCCTCATGCACAATATTTTTAGTTATACAACACTCCCCCAGATCATCTTGCTTGGCCATTCCCGCAATAGTCATAGACCCCTTTTTCCATATATTTATTTACACTGGGCCACGCGAGTCCCAGTACTTAGCGCCTTCGGATCAGTCATCCATCCTAGCCATTATCTTCTTCTTCTAGTGGCACTACAGTCCGGGGTGGACCTGGGCCTCAGTCAACAAGCTTCTCCAGTTGGCACGATCTTTAGCCAGCTGTTTCCAATTACGCGCACCAATTTGGTTGAGGTCTTTCTCCACTTGTTGGCGCCATCGGTTTCGTGGGCGTCCTCTATTGCGTTGTCCCAGTGGTTCGGAGTCGAAGGCTCCTCGGGCTGGAGCAGTGTTGTCCATGCGCTCTACATGGCCTAGCCATCTTAGGCGCTGAATCCGTAGACGCCTGACTAGGCTCATGTCGCCGTACAGCAAGTACAATTCATGGTTGTTTCTTCTTCTCCAGAAACCATGAACGCAAACAGGACCAAAGATGGAACGCAGAACTTTTCTTTCGAAAAGACAAAGGACTTCTTCATCTGCTCTTGAGACTGTCCTGGCTTCTGCGCCATAGAGCAGGACAGTGATGATGAGGGTCTTATATAGTGTTAGCTTAGTCCTTCGAGAGAGGGCTCTACTACTCAATTGCCTCTTGAGTCCAAAGAAACAGCGGTTGGCTAGAGTTATTCTGCGTTTAGTCTCGGTACTGATGTTGTTTGTACTGTTTACCTGGAAGCCGAGTTAGACGAAGTCCTTAACTACCTCGAAGTTAAAGCTGCCTACGGTGACGTTCTGGCCGAGACGTCGATGTTGTGCATCCTTTCTCGATGACAGCATGTACTTCGTTTTGCCCTCATTCACTGTTGAACCCATTTTTGCAGCCCCCGTTTTTTAAATACCAGCAAACGCTTCATTGACGGCTCGCTGTGTTCGACCAATCACGTCAATATCGTCCGCGTTTGCTAGCAATTGTACGGACTTCTGGAAGACCGTGCCTCTAGTGTTGCCGTTTGAGTTTCGCGTTAGCTTAGTATGTTGAAGAAATCACATGACAGCGTGTCGCCTTGTCTAAAAGCTTTTTTGACATTGAAGGTCTCGGTGAGTTCGTTACCGACCTTGGTTGAGCAGCGAAAGTTCTCCATCGTCATCCTGCACAACTTGACGAGTTTGGCAGGAATGTCAAAACTAGACATGGCGTTGTATAGCTCGTCTCTATGCACGCTGTCATATGCGGCCTTGAAATCGACGAATAGGTGGTGGCATTTCTTGGGTTTTTCCAGGATCTGCCGTAGTGTGATAATTTGGTCGATGGTGGACTTCCCCGGCCTGAAACCGCACTGATAAGGACCCACCAGGTTATTCACGAATGGTTTCAGGCGCTCGCACAAAACGACAAAGAAGATCTCTTATCCCTCGGTAGTTGGCGCAGTTGAAGGGGTCTCTGTTTTTTTGTGGAAATAGCATTATGTCTTGAATAATTTACCAACATAGCCGAACCTTAGAAGAACGCATGAAGGAACGTATAATCCACGAATTATTCCCAAATATTTACCTAAAATAATTACCGATTCATGTTGAACCACATTCATTTAATACCTACTACTTTGGTATCAGCGGACCGAAAGAGTACTTCACAACAACCACTCTGTTCGGTCGTACACTTGCACAAAAATCAAACAAACCTCAGCCCAGCAAAAAAAACACAAGAAAATAACAAAGATAGACAGAGAGAGCAGGCTAGCACAACCACCCTTGCTGTACTCTTCATTTGTTAAGGAATTTTCTTCAGAGATAACAGACGCAGCCGTAAAAGAACTCAAAATGCAGACCACACCTACCGTCTCGCCTCATCTACCGTGCCGACATGTCGACACTCTCAATATCCATCACTTTTCCACTCGCACTGTGATAGCCGCAACAAGATATACCAACCGACTGGCAGCAGCCAGCTAACCAAACATCTGCGCCGTTCTGTCGCCTTGTCCTGCAGTCGTGGGGTGCAACATTTTTCAATTGTCTCAGGTTCTGTGCTATCAGTAAATTACTTAAACATTTTTTTTTCTCTCAGTTTAAAAGCAACTTTTCCCAACGATGACATTTAGAAGCGCAAACAATTTCCCAAATAAACAAGTAATTCTTCCCCAGTCAAATGTATTCAATTGTGTTCGATTGATATGAATTATTCGCCTCAGCATAGGTAAGAGTGATGAAAGAAAAAAAAAACGATTTTCAGGGATTTATGTGTACATATGTGATTGAGAAGTTTCCGAGGGTGTTTGTCTTCACGAAATTATGGAACTTTTTCGAACAAGATTCGTGCAATTTTTCGTGTCTGAGGCTAGTTTAAAGTGCGATGCTTTCGGGGATTCTTAAAAACAAACGCTTATTTATCTCTGTGCGAATGGAAATGCCCCACCCACCCCCTAAGCGGTGTGGACCCACGGCTGTATTGTGTTTTACATAAATTATCTTATTTTCTTTTTTTTTTTCTCTTTTCTTTGAGATAAAAATATTTTAAATCATCCGCTGACTCAGAGGTCTGGCCCCAAAAAAGGAACCAAGGAACCATATAAAGTATTCAATTTCATTTATCATACGTATGTACATTGTTTTCGCTATTTGGTGGCTGTGTACTCCAAGACGCTGCCCACTTCAGTGTTGGCGTACGTTGGTGTTTTTTTTCTTCTAATTTTTGCATATTGTCTTTGAACTGAGGTTAGATTTGCTGGATTTGTGTACCTTCACTGGCAGCCGGTGGCTTGAAAAGAGAATTAAAGCTGGTCTCCTCCCTTGCTCCATTGTTGGTGTAGCTACTTTACAATGTATCCTATTTGGTATACATTGTCGAGTAGCTACACCAACAACGGAGCTTAGAGCAAGGGAAACCGAAGAACAAGTTGGTTTCAATATTCAACCTAGTGATGTGCCAAACCGAAACTACCTTCAACCGACTTAATCCGAGTTGGAATTGAAGCGAACCAAGTTGCAACTCAAGTTGATTTATTCGTTTTCAATCAATTTGATTGGTACTCCTCTCGGGTTAGCTTGGTACACTATTAACGAATACATTCGTGGGGTCGTAAAGTTGCCGAAGACAGTGAACTTCAAGTCATCATTTCAGACTTTACATAGTTCGTCCATCCCAGCATATTCTATTCCGCATATACTGCACTTTGCGAAAGTGTTGAACAGGTGGCAGCCTTCAGCTGTGTAAACCCTTCAACCTGGATATCAACGAAAAGTTGGTGCTTACTTTCTCAGAAAACATGCACTGGCAACTGAGGGCCGTACACGCAGCTACCTTCAGGTTTCGTGACCCAACAGGTACTCAGGGCGTGCATCGGGCAAATTCACTCCCGTAATCCAGTTCTTGTACTACAACGCCATCGAGTGCTTACCGGATGCGGAGAACATCTCCGAAGCAGGTGCCCAGCCAACTTGCTCACGTTACAATGCACATATTGCCATTTTCGGACAGGGGTTCCAAGAGAAACTCGGCGATATCAAGTGTCGAGTCACGATAATTCGTATCCCAACGGATCAAGCATTTCCTACGAATTATCGAGAGTACAATTCATAAATCATTCAAAATTTATCAAGTTTAGAATAGAAAATAAGAAAAAGAGCACCCTCGTCTTCTGCTTTTCTCCATTGACAGAGAGGCGCTTGTATTTCATTGAACTCATCTGGCAAACTGTGAGCGATGACAATCGAACAAATAAACTGTAACAAAATGACGCGAAGGATGAAATACGAATTATAGAGAAGCGTGACACAAGACATACGAATAACAGAGAGTTCTACTCTTGTTCAGCGAGAAAGCATACACGAATTATCAAGGGAAGCGAAACGCATGGGTTCTATACGAATTGACGCGATTTTTTCAAAAGACCGAGTCTTTGACACGGATTTCGGCGAGATACGAATTATAGCGATTCCACGGTACTGCGTTGTCATCGCTGGTGCAATCGGTTGAAAACTGCAGCCGAACTTTCCCATGATCGGGCTTGAGCCTGAGAAAGGGAGATCTCTTCATCACCGATGTGGATCCCATTGAAAAGTGGGTTGGGGCTGGTGCGGTCTTTGCTACTGATGGCCTAATCCCAAACGAGTCCAGTTTGAAACCTAGAAAATCTATGACCCGGTTTATAGACTCGAGTTAATCCGTCACAAATTCAACTATCTGTCGTCTCGGCGGAGGTACAATTCATTTAGACGTGTAACACTAACTTGCTTTCGATTTCAATAAATTGCTAGCTTCTCTTCTTCATCACCATTCACAAGGCGTGTGAATTCGTAGGCATGATGTACACGTAATGTCTTTGTAATCAGACATATCTTACTTCCATCAATAGAGTGGCTAAATTTAAAGCAATTTTCTTGCATCACTATGGACGAATATTCTTTGCTTATTGCGACAGCACATTTGAGTCCAATAATTTACAAAGTCCGAGGCGGGCAAAACGAAGTCTATGCTGTCCTCAAGAAGGAACATACAACATCGACGTCTTCAACAGAGCGTCACAATGCGCAGCTGTAGCAGGCACCCCAGTAAGCAGTACGAACAACATCAGTACCGATATTAAACTTAGAATAACTCTTGCCAACCGCTGCTTCTATTGGCTCAAGAGGCAATTAGCTAATAGCGCCATCTCTCGAAGGATCAATCTGACTTTATCTAAGACACTGATCATCCCAGTTCTGCTGTAAGTCGCGGGCGCATGGACAATCTGAAAAGTGGATGAAAAGTCCTTGGTCTTTTCGAGAGAAAAGTTCACATGAGCTTAGCCACGGATCTAACGCCTAAGGTGGCTGTGCGATATAGAGTCCAGTTCGTACGCCCATTTCAAAGTCGGTGACAGCCGCAAATACAAATAGTACGCTTCATTAACCCCAATGATTGCTCACTGGTTAAGATAACTGATAACAGACACTCATTGTGCATATGCTATTCCTATGAAGCCGAGACACAATAATCATGGACGGTTTTTCATATGGTGAGGAAGACAGATGGCAACCTGCTGATGTGGATGGAATTTCAGTCCTGACACCCCACTACAACGACGTCCTATTACCTTAATCTCTCTTCGAGAAAAAAAAAAACCAGCATTGTGTCCGGATTGTACTGGAAGTCTTATCATGGGACACTGAGGATTCATTGGTCCTCTGCGTATCTTCAGCTACGAGTGGAAGACACACGAGGGAGTGGGAAAGTCATCAACTCCAAGAATCTACACATATCCTTTCGATTACCAAATCATTGCATCGTTTTTTTAGGCGGAAATTGTAGGAATAATATAAAATCAATCGTGGCTCAAGAATAGCGTGATATCGAAATATGTTCAAAAGCTCAAACACTTTCGCTCCGATAAAAAAAAAGTCAGACGCGTTACAACCGTTGGTACACACGCCTTTAAAGTAAGTCTCCCCTACGACGAGTTATGCAGGAGTTACAGAGACAGAGTGGATGAAGAAAAAGCTATTTTACTTCTTTGACAATCGAGGGGAGCTAAGCAATGATACATTCTCCAACTAACGTAACTAGTGATGTGAAAATCCGTAACTTTCTTAATCCAAGTTAACCCGAGTTGGAATTGAAGCAAACCGCGTTTCAACTAGAGTCGGCCAACTCGGTTTCCAACAATATGCGTGGTGATCGACGGTAACGGC
This sequence comes from Eristalis pertinax, assembly GCA_907269125.1. Classification (NCBI taxonomy): domain Eukaryota; kingdom Metazoa; phylum Arthropoda; class Insecta; order Diptera; family Syrphidae; genus Eristalis; species Eristalis pertinax. Next base: position 43,407,269 of record OU026145.1, on the reverse strand, counting down.
TTATCGAATTTATCGAAGTGTAGAATACTGCCTCAGACTGCTTGTAGATGAGAACTTTTTGAAACAGAGTTCTTGATAATCCGTCTGTGTACGGCTAAATAGAGACCAATATGCGTCGATCAAAACTCGTAGTGGCGCGTAGTAGTTACAATCTGTTTAAACACACATTAAGGAAGATTATCCGATATAAGATGTAGGTATACTCGAGTCACGTTATGAGTTGTAGGCTTGTCGGATAAAAGGAGGAGTCGCTTAAGACAGTGGCCGAACTACAGCGGGTCCACTGTATGTGCAAAAAGAAGCAACGAGAAGAGCAAGTACACCACGTGCCAACATGTCTCATGAGAAACCAAATACCGAACTCCAACTAGGTATTTAAGCGGGCAGTACAACTCGGTTTGAGCAGAAACAATGTTCACGTGTATGTGCAATGTGCTCACTTTATCTCAACCGAAAGCGAATTGTGTGTTCACTCCACTTACCAATATTTTTCGATTCGTTTCAGTTTCGTCAACTCGGTTTGACATAAGTTTAACTCTGTTCAACTCGGTTTGACTCGGTTTATTAATTCGATTTGGCCCATCACTAATCTTAACTGCTTTATTAAAAGTACGATATGGGTTTCAGTGAGGGAATTACCTATGTAATTTGCGCTACAGGACAAGGGGTCTATGCTAGCCTAAGTGTGACAGCTCTTTGCAGACAGCCACTTCAACCTAACCTACCTACCTACCTAACCTAACACTACCTTTAGAGCATGGTAGTACATTATTGTCTCCATAGCACCGATTTCAAATCTCACTCACAACTAAATCCTCTTCAACTTCCTCGTAATCACTTCGCGTGCACGTAGTCCAACAAAACTGAAATAGAGGTCAAGGGATTTTAGTTTGTCCCTGTAGGTCCTGGAAGAAATGTTCTTGGAGTGTTCCGTGCCGGAACTGACTGAGGCTGGGACAGTGACTAAGATTGTGAGGAGCATCCTCTCTCCTTCTTCATCACCTCAGCCTCTGCATATAATGTCGTTGGTAAGTTCCATTTTGGTTTCATGGTACTTCAGACGATTATGGCTAGTTAGAGCTCCAACTACCATCCGTAGCAACTTTTTGTCCAATTGTTGGAGTTTGTAGGTTTTTGCACTATTGATCGTGGGCCTTAACATCCAAGTGGTCTCACAGGCGTTTAGAGAGTTCAACCTTCTATTAGCTTCCTCGCATCATTCACCTTTTTCTTGACATCCGCAAGAGGTGGTTGAATACATAGGAATGCCTAGGATGGGCCGGCATAAGCCCGTTACCTTGCAAGTTCATCCGCTGTTTTACTGTCTGTAACCTGAGACCCAGCATAGAGTGATCGAGCGCTGTGTGCTGAGAAACTCAAGCTCTTCGAGGCAACATGCGACCAGATTGGACTTGATTTGTCGAAATGGCTTTAGAATGGGAGAATGGTAATATCAGCCAGCATTGCTATCATTTTGTCCGCTTCCTTGACTGCCAGGACCTCCGCTTGAAAAACACTGTCGCAATCAGGAACTCTGGCGAAGCAGTGTATGTGCAAGTTTCCTAAAAGGAATCATTAGCAAATCCATGGTCGCAGCTACTTCGCTTCATTTTAAAATTTGAGTAGGTATTTAGGTTAGTTTAGGTTGAAGTGGCTGACTGCTGTAAGAGAAGACAGCAGCCACACTAAGGCCACCAGAGGCCCATTGTGCTACCACGCGGGTCTGTGAACACCTATTCCGGAAACTAGTGCTTTTAAGGAAATGGCTGACTCTTATTTGGCTTAGTTCAGCCGGGTTATCGAAGTAGTAGGCTTCCAGAAGTATATGTCTACGGAATGAGGGAGCACTGCAGTTGCATAGCAGGTGTACAATGGTTTCTTCCTCGTCCTCGTCTCTGCAGAAGTCAATTGTAGGGGAGGCCCTAGTCTAGCGGCGTGAGTTCCACTGGCGTTTCCACGCCGATAACAGTTCTAAGATTTGACCTGCTCAGATTGATCAGGCTAAGTGGTCGCTTAGGGTCAAGCGGAGTGGGTATTTACTTTCGATAGATCTTCTGGGACCGAATATCCGAGTGGGAGGGTAGTTCCTTCCTCCACTGAAGAATCCACGGCTGACAGTTGAGATGTCGTCTGTCAGTAGCAGACTCTTAATCGCTCGAAGTGAGCTCTTACCGCTCAATCGCTCTTAACCTTACACGCATCCTTTACAATTTGATTACACTTATTTTACGTGTCTTTGCAGATGCTCTTAAGATGCACCACGTAGAGTGCATTCGATGTTAACCACCAATACGACTTGGAAGAACGTCTGCACAACATCCAAACAGCAGGAATAAAATTCAATTAGCGCAAACTCAATTTCGTCTAATTTTGTTTTCATTGTGAAACAGCGACAAACTACGGCACTAACCGCATTACATCAGGAAGAAAAAGTATGAACTTGTGTTCATCGCTCGGAACAAGCACAAGCAGTGGTGGTGGAGGCGCGACCGGAGTATTAGGCATTTGTAGTGGTGGACAGGGTAGCACGAATAGTTGTAACGAAATGCCACCAGAAACCCGGCCAAAGGTAGTCACTGTCAAGCATCCCGAATCGAATAAGCCAAAGCCGACCACCAAGAGGGGCAAACCAATACCGGCCGATCAGGATGTCATTAAGGCACTGCATCGATGCCGTGAAGAGGGTATCAAACGACTGGACTTGAGCAAATCATCGATTGCAGTTATACCGGCTACAGTCAAAGACTGCACACACCTGACTGAGTTATATTTATATAGCAACCGAATCGCAACACTACCACCAGAGTTGGGCACTCTGGTCAACTTGAAGACGCTTGCGCTGAATGAGAACTCACTCACGACGCTACCAGAATCACTACTGAACCTCACCCAATTGAAGGTGCTCGATTTGCGGCACAACAAGTTGGCCGATATTCCTGATGTCATTTACAAACTGAAATCGCTTACAACGCTGTACTTGCGATTCAATCGCATCCCAGCCGTCGGACCTGAGGTCAAGCATTTGACTAACTTGACTATGCTGAGCTTGCGAGAGAATAAGATCCGTGAGCTGAGCTCATCCATTGGATATCTGGTGAATTTGACGACGCTCGATGTGTCGCATAATCATTTGGAGCATTTGCCAGATGAGATTGGCAATTGTGTGAATTTGAATGCTCTGGACTTGCAGCACAACGAGCTTCTGGACGTACCCGAGAGCATTGGGAATTTAAAGAATCTAGTCCGACTGGGCTTGAGGTGAGATTTAGTTGCTATTTGACTCATTTTTGACTCATTCATGATGATGTGTGTTTTCCACCAGGTACAACCGATTGTCAACCATTCCATCCTCGCTGAAGAACTGCAAGTTTATGGACGAATTCAACGTCGAAGGCAACAGTATCTCATATCTACCCGACGGCCTGCTTGCCAGTCTGAATGCTCTAACAACCATCACATTGTCGAGAAACTCATTCCACAGCTATCCCTCCGGAGGGCCGGCACAATTCACCAACGTGACATGCATCAATTTGGAGCACAATCAAATTGACAAAATCCCCTACGGGATCTTCTCGCGTGCCAAGGGCTTAACCAAGCTGAATATGAAGGAAAATGTGCTCACCTCGTTGCCGCTTGACGTCGGCACCTGGGTGAACATGGTCGAACTGAACTTGGCCACCAATTCGCTGTCAAAGTTGCCCGACGACATAATGAATCTGCAAAATTTGGAAATTCTCATTCTGTCGAATAATTTGCTCAAGAAGATCCCCAGCACAATTGGCAATCTGCGCAAGCTTCGCATTCTCGACTTGGAGGAGAACCGCATTGAGGTGCTCCCAAATGAGATCGGCTTGCTTCACGAATTGCAGAAGTTGGTGCTGCAGACTAATCAGATAACCGTGGTCCCGAGGACCATTGGTCATTTGACGAAACTCTGCCATTTGTCAATCAGTGAGAATAATTTGCAATTTGTGCCCGAGGAGATCGGATCGCTTGAGAACCTGGAGAATTTGTATGTCAATCAGAATCCCTGCTTGGATAAGCTCCCCTACGAGCTGGCATTGTGTCAAAACCTGAAGTATTTGAACATCGACAAGTGTCCATTGAGCACAATACCGCAGGAGATTCAAGCCGGCGGGCCATCGCTGGTCTTGCAATGGCTAAAGATGCATTCCCCCTACAGATCAATGTGATTTGCATACTATTACTAAGCAGTGGTATCGGAACTAAGAGAGAAGCAGTAGAAATGCAGAAGAAGTATTTGTTTATTTTCCCAACAAATGAAGAAGAAGAAACAAAAACTACATTAAGTGTGTGTTGATTTAAACAATATATAAAAATAAATATACATAGCTTTAAAATGCTTAAAGAAATATTCAATATCAAATAAGCTTGACTCAAAAGTATATAAGCACAACAGAGATCTATTACTCGAAATCAAAAAAAAACAAAAAAAAAGCGTTTACAAGGAAACAGAAAAATGAAGAAAGAAGATGGTTCTATGCATCGCTGAATGCTTTAATTTATTCTGTTCGAATTAGTTAACTTCTCTTGGACTGCTTAAAAACGACGATCAATCTTCAATCAAAAAAGAAACCAGCCATTTTGAGTGACATCACTACGAAAGAAAGCAGACGTGATACAAAAAATAAGAAACTGATTAAGGGAATTTAAGTATTTTTCATTTAATTTAGACTTACTTGGTTCTGTTCGACGGCGAAGGCGATATACATTTTAGGCGTTGTTTGTTGGCATCGACATAATATGGACTGTGAATTTACTAAATAAGGTAAGAACATTTGCTATTAACCTGCCCTTGCATGTCAAGTTAAGTGAAGTTACGAGGGGCGTTCAATATATTCTCGGTATCGATATGAAGGAAAATGCGAATTCAATTTAAATTGTTTTTATTTTTCAATATAATCTCCTCTTACATCAAAGCATTTGTTACATCTTGAGATAAGCTTTTTTAAACCAGCAAAAAAATAAATTTCCTCACTTATTGCCGACATGAGTTCTTCATCATCCGAAAATCTTTTTCCACGAAGACATTTTTTCAAATCAGGAAACAGGAAATAATCACTAGGGGCAAGGTCTGGACTATAGGGTGGGTGTTGGATTTCTTCGAAGCCACAATCTCGCGCAGCAGCCTTGGAAACTCGCGCCGTGTGAACAGGAGCGTTGTCATGAAGAAGCAACACATCCGCTGCGAGTTTACCCCGTCTTTTCTTTTTAATTTCCTCCGTAGGATGTGGCGTTGATGGTTTCACCTTTTTCTTTTGTCCTCAATGAGCAAGATTCCCTTTGAGTCCCAAAAAAAACTGGCCATGAGCTTCCCGGCAGACGGAGTGATTTTAAACTTCTTCGGGGGGTCTGTTCCTTTTTTATGCCACTGCATAGACTCTTGTTTGCTTTCAGGGTCATAGTGGTGGACCCATGTTTCGTCACCAGTAAAAATTCGATCCATAGCATCGTCCGCGTTCTCACTACACATCTCCAAAAGCTCTCTACAGCATGCGATTCTCACTTTTTTCTGAGGCGCTGTGAGCATTCGTGGCACCCACCTTGCACTGACCTTTGAAAGGTTAAGATGGTCATGAAGAATGGTGTGAATGGTACCAATTGAAAGCTTGGTGATCTCTGCCATCATTTTCACCTTTATTCGGGCATCCTCAAGAACAAGTTTTTCGACTTCTTTGATGCTTTCTCCCGTACAAGCAGTAGCCGGGGCGCCGGAGCGGGGGTCGTCTTCAATGCTCTCTCTGCCTCTCTTGAACTCACCTGACCACTTTTGCACAGTTGATAATGAAGGTGCGGAACCCTGGTATACAGCCACCATCTCTTCATGAATAGTTTTTTGTCTTTTTCCTTGCTTAGTGAGAAATTTTAATTACAGCGCGATGCTCAATTTTCACCATCATCGTCTCAGTTGCCATTATGATTCTGTTTAACTAGAGATAAAAGGCGAATCACATTTATATGAAATTTTGCATGAATGCACTAAAATAATAGTATTACTTGATAAATAAGTCAATTTGTAAATACAATCACAGCTTCACCCCGATACCGAGAATGCCTCGAACGCCCCTCGTATATTGAAATATTGATAAATCCACTATGTGCACTACTGTTGTGTACTAAATTAAAGGCTAAAAAGCTGGATGGCGTCGTTGGTTGAGTGCCTGCCCCTGGTTAGAGGGATCTCCGGTTCGAATCCCAACGCTTTTATCCGGTTTTCAAATTGGGTCCAGTCACCATTTGCCGTTGGGATCGAATTAATGGCATGGCGGCCCGTGGTGTTGTGGGTGTGTGCGTCGACTCCTACGCACTTGAACCTCGGTGTCTAGGTTCGATTCATGGTACGACAAGAAATACTTTTCTCGGCCCCATCTCTTTCGAGTCACTGACAATGCTCTAGAAAAAGCTTCTCAAACTTGGCCGTTCGGAGTCGGCATAAAACTGTAGGTCCCTTCCATGATAGAACAATATCACGCACAACACGAGTGGTTGCCGAGAAGCTAGGCAATGGCCCTCTACGGCCTGTAGCGCCAGCCATATATATATTATATATATTCAAATTAGCGGCACTATCACTGGAATTGTCGATCAGTGGCAGTAGTCCGACAATGGACCAACATGGTCTAAGTGTGCTGGCGATTTCGCTGGCAGCCCAACTACCTAACCTAACTTAATTTAAGGCTAGTTAAGGAATAATGCCGAACTTTGCTGTAGGATTGGACAAGCTGGCTCAATTTTGAAACAACATGGAAGATCTGCAATCAGCGAGGTCAAGTTACCGGTTTTCAATTCAGTATTTGCTCCAACTCTCACCTATGGTCATGAAAATTGAATAATGACCGAAAGAATAAGATCGCGAATACAAGCTGTCGAACTTGAGATTCCTTCGTGCTGTTGTGGGCGTTACGCGACGGGATAGGGTGAGAAACACGGCAACATGCGAGGTACTTAATGTAGAGCAGCTGCTTCTTCGAACGGAGAGGGCTATGCTTCGATGGTTTGGTCACGTGGTACGAATGTCCTCAGCATCACGACTTCCGAGGCGTGCCTTGAATGCGATTCTATCAGGTAGCCGACCGCTTGGCAGACTCAGGCCGAGGTGATTGGACTAAGTCCAAAAACTCGCCTGGTTGCGCTTGGGCACAACGCCTGAAGAGTTAGAGTCGATGGCAGAGGATCGAGGGACCTGGAGATGACTCGCTCGTGCATTATCCCCGCGATCCCTGTAGATGCGGGTCAGACGATGGTGATGATGAAATTTAAGGCTGTATTTACCATAGTAAAAATGGCCCAATTTAGGCTGAGTTGTTGGCTGAGCATGAGTTTTTTCTGCGCAGCGAAAGAAAAATCGGGGTCGCAGAAAAAACAAATGACCATACACGCACTTGTTGTTTTCTGTCTCACGATTATTCAGACGCAAACAAATAGAACACTCTTAATGTCAACACACACATAGACGACCAACTAATCGCAGATCTTAACGAATCGCAGCTTGTTGTCGATTATTTTGCCGCAAAATAAACTGGGCTCTAATCGCGTAAGGTGACAATCGTCTCTGCCTAGCGTGTCGACGATAGATTCTCTTCATGTAAGCATACAAAAACGATAACGCCTGAAAGATATCGCTTTGCCTGCTTCACTTAAACTGAAAACAGTCAGTTACTATCGTCTCGGCGACTGATTAAGAGCACAGATGTCATTTTTACGTGAGAGACATTGTTCTCAAAGTCTTCAAACTGTATACAAAAAAGGTGATAGACGAGATGATAATGATGGCCTTACATGAAGCAATTCAGCGGCGATATGACGGAAGAGAATCGGGTCTACGATAGTCGCTTGAAAAATTACGCGATCAGAGCCCTGGGTTATATGTATGAGCATAAACTCTTGCTCGCACTTGTGACTTATTTGTTCACAACTTATGCAGTTTGTTATGTTTTGTTTTTGAAGTATTAACTAACATTGCTTTACCTCAATGTCACGGATAAATGTTCCTCAGCCGGTATACAATTCCTCCGCAAGTGCTTGCATATCCACATCGTGTTGCGACAAACGATATTTTAGTCGCAAGTGTGTGGATACTCTTGGCAGTGCATATGTTTCATTTTGTCTTGCGACAATTGCATCGCCAAAAAAAATGTGACAAATCGTAGACCTTTAATCGTTGCGATTGTGAGGTGTCATGGGAGCTCGTTCACATCACAAAGTTGGGTTTTCTTCATTTTGGGACTGAATAGTCGTGCGACGTAAAAGTCCTCGTCCCCACTGGCAACAAAGTCTTACTTAACAAGCCTCTCTTGGGTCGAACTTTTCACCAGCAAGGCGAACGACGCCATGAACATGAACAGGTGGTAATCAGTTAGTGGATACATAGGAGAGGTCCTTAACTAAGTTTCCGAAGCTTCTGGCGAGTCGATGTCTGTGGCCTGGCGTTGTAAACACAATTCCTCTCCTATGTGGCAAAGCTGACCGCTTCTGAGCAATTGCTTCCTTCAGACAGTCCAATGGTTGACAATACGCATACGAATTAATAGTTTGCCGCGCTGCAACTCATAGCAGATGATTCTCTGTCAATCCCACCAAACACCCATCAAGACCCTCCTTGCCGTCGATCCTCGCTTGGTCACACTTAGCGCCGACTCACCGCTATTCGACCACGACCATTTTCGCTTGACGTTGTAGCAAGTCATCCACTTCTCGTCAACAGTCACAATCCGCTTCAGTAATGTGTCTATTTTATTGCATTTCAGCAGTGATTCGCTGATGGACATTCGGTCCATGAGGTGCTTTGCGGTTAACTCATGTGGTACACATACATCGAGCTTATTTTTGTATCCAACCTTCTTCAAATGGTTCCAAGAGGCTTTTTGTCCAATGCTCAGCTCCTGGGCAATCGAAACAGTGCTTACTTGACGGTCAGACTCGACGATTTCCATGATTTTATCGACATTTTCGACAACTGGCCTTCCAGAGCGTGGTGCTTCTTTGACATCGAGATTACTGGAACGTAATTGACGGAACCAAAACGGCGCATGATTTACTGTTACAATTTCAGGAGCATAAACATTATTCACATTTTCAGGCGCCTGTTTATAATTTTTTTTTTTTTTATAATTTGCGCGCGCTCAAGGGATTGCTAATACCCTTAAGTGTCCGGGGTCAAGACACAGCACGGCCGAAGGTATAGAGGGAGAAAGGGAGAGGAGGTACCTGTGCACATTGGTCTTAAATATCTGCGGGTTGTAGTCTGTGGGAAAAATAGGGCTGGGAAGAGCATTCCAAATTCGCGTAGTACGGCTGAAGAACGAGTCTCTAAATTTAACTGTGCGTCCGAAAGTAGGCTTAAGGGTATGACTGATGAGCATTCCTGGCGAGACGAGTATTGTGGGTGAATTCATGGAGAGGAGGAATGCAGTTGGCTAGCTCACTTGAGCATCGTTTGTTGAAAAAGCGATCAAATACGGACAAAGAAGAAACGGTACGTCGATGTTCGAGCGAGTCTAATGACTTTGCCACATTGTTGTCTCCTATAAGTTTTATCGCTCGCTTTTGGATTCTATCTAGTAGGTGCAGGGTGGTCTTGGGGGCACCAGACTAGGTATGAGCGTTGTACCCAAGCTTGGGGCGGATATACGCCTTATAAATGAAACCAAATCAGAGGGGGTGAAATATTTCTTGCATCGATTAAAGAAACCTAAACATTTCGCAACATTTTTGGCGACCTCAAATATGTGATCGTTCCAACTAAGTGTTGTGTTGATACACATACCAAGGATGGAAAGCTTTCCGGTTTCATCGACACAAACGCCATTCATGGATAATGGCTGATTAACAAGGGTTCGCTTGAGTGACAGCAGACAGCATTGAGTTTTTGAAGCATTGAATTCCACTCTGTTGTTGTTTCCCCAGTTAATTATGCTGTCAAGATCGGCATTCAATGTGCTTAACATACGCTGCCGTTCCAATTCTACAGTCGAAGGGCAGGGTCGGAACGAATATGAAGAGCTGAGGGTGCTGTCATTAGCAAAGGAATGGATTGGATTAGAAGCCTGTATTGCTTTCATCGGTAGTTAGCGCAGTTGAAGGGGTCTCCTTTTTTGTGAATCTGCAGTGATCACGCAGGCTTTCGAACCTATATCACATGCATAACAATTTCCGTTTATTTTCGTAAGACTTTTTCAATGACTGACAATGTTTATCATTTTCTTTTCCAGATTCGAACTATACAAATAAAACGACATCGCTTTACAGAGAGAAAAAAAAAACCATCTGCTATTCGTCACCATCTAGTCATTTAAGGAGAGATTATTTTTTTATAAAACTTTTGAGCAGTGCAAACACTTTATTTTTGTATTATTTTCATAAACTTTCTTTACATATACATATTTATGCAAACATTTGTTGTTTTTTTACATTCAAAGCACTAGTTATTTTCGCGGTAGAGTTGAACCTTTTTTGGAGAAAAAAAAAACAAACAAATTTGCAAACGGAATTGTTTATAGAAAAAAAAAGTAAATATATATATGTATGTATGTAGTAATAGAAATATATATATATATATGTATGCATTTAGTGTTAAATGTTAAATTTGTATACATGCGGGGTCATATATGCATGTGAAAATAATAACTATACAAAATATATGAAGATCATGTAACTATGTAATGTTCGTATGTGAGCAACTTTACTACACATTGTCTATCGAATGGATTTCGCTAAAATATCGTTTTATCTTTTTATTGGTAGCAATATATGTATATTCATCGAATTTAGTTAAGGAAAGGATGTGTGTACATTGAAGTGGAGTGCGGAAGTTGGGCGTGAAGAGAGTACAGAGATTGCTTGACACTTTTGCTGGTGTGATGTTGTTGTTTGTGTAACTGTTTGTTGTTAAGGTGAATGGGAAAATGTGTGTATGTTGAATTTGATGATGAATTGGACAGATGAAACTTCGACTTAAGCTCACTTTTAAGACACTGGCAAGTAAGGCCGCTTTTACACACGCTAAATTCGTCGCCGATGTATGTTGGCATGAATTGGACAAGGGAGGTGAGACAGAAGGGGTCACACAAAGGAAATAACACGCAATTTAGGGTGTGAAAAAGCGGCCTTACTCGCACACTTTGTTGGTTAGCTTTCAAAAATACAGCTTCTGGGTGCGTGCGACGCAGTCCAGAAATAAGAGATCAAGGAGATACCCAACATCGGCGAGAAATACCCCTAGGCCACAGCAGCGGGGGCAACTGCGAGAGTAGGAAGGAACTCGGCTATTATTGGATGCCTCCTTGCTCTTTTATTTCTGAAGGCAACAGTGCGTTCAAATTTTCAGGCAAATGCCGCAGCGCTGCTTATTTTCTTCAGATTCATTTCGTTTACCAAAACGTCAAATGATAGCGCATCACACTGCAAACGTGTAGTGATGCAAAGTAAGCGATGTTTTTTAAATCACGACATTTGACGATGCTCTGTTTGCTTTTGTCCCCATTCACGCCTTCATTCTTCGTCTGATTGTCAAGTGGTACACCACTACAGCGCATCATGAGATTTGACGATGCCCTGTTTGCTTTTGTCCTCATTCAGGCCCTCATTTTTCGTCTGATCTGACTGGGCAGCACAAAAAACCTCAAGTGGTACACCACTACAGCGCATCATGACATTTGACGATGCTCTGTTTGCTTTTGTCCTCATTCACGCCCTTATTCTTTGTCTGATCCTGGCTGTGGTGTAACGCCCACGGTTCAAATATTCACGTGAACACGAAGTGATATTTGGTGTAAACGTTAACACTTTCTTCAGATCCGCGTGGCAACACAGCGGGTCTTCTCTTCTTAGAGTTCCTCTCCGTTACGGAGGTTGGCAATCATCATTTATTTTTACACCTCTATATATTTCTTTTACCGAAAGATTGAGCCACTTTCGTAGGTTAGACAGTCTTTGTCTTCCTCTACCTCTTCTTCCTTCTATTCTACCCTGCAGGACAACTTGAACTAAGTTGTATCATTCATTCCTTAAAATGTGACCCAAATATTCCAATTTTCTCCTTTTAACGGTAATCAAAAGCTCTTTCTTTATGTTTCGAGCCTACTCCGGCTTAAACCAACAGTCAGACACTCCAATCTAACAATTTCTTGCCTGAATCCTTGAAAGCATCCTCAATTGAAAGGAAAACTGAAATAATTGTACATATGGAGGCATTGTAGAATCGTTAAAATTCTTCAAATTGTCTATATAAGTGCGTTGACATGTACAAGTACATTTCATTGTTCTAGGGTCTATGACAGCGGCGATAACTTGGCTCTCACCAAGTCATCGATCTCTAAGTAGATCCGAAATCAGACATCTCCTAGATTCAATCATAATCACTTGAAAATGAATAAATGAATAACTTTAGCAAAGGCATTGGCCATTTGAATTGATTTTTTAGTACACGTTGCCATTAAATTTAGAGCCACAATGCATGTTGCGGCAACATAAACACACAACACACCATCACTGAAACACGATATACACACGAAACACACATAAATATAAACAATTTATAAGATTGAATTGGATTAATCGTTAATTTATCACATAAGGAAATATTCCGATACCGATGGTGAATCGGAAAATTCTGCATTGTGTGATAACCTCATATTGAAATGGTTTTCATTACTAAAAAAAAAAAAAAACAAACTAAAACTTATGCGAGTTGTGTAAAATAATTGATATGTGTGTCTGTTAAACATGAGAAACAAAAAAGAATAATTTAATGGAAAGATTAGCAATGTTATGTGAGTGAATTCTATGTTTATTATTTGACTGCGTTCTGTCGCCATTCGCACGTGACTGAATTTTGTGGTTGGACAAGTGTTCAATTGATTGCCCACCTTTGGCATCATTGATCTGAATTGTGTTTTAGGCTTTCGCAAATTGTAAGCGTAATTTAAAATGTTGTTGTTTATGTTAAATTGAAAAAAAATACTGCTGGAAAGTCAACTACACTAAAGAGAAAATAAATTCATAGAAATTTGAAAGGGTCACGGATTGCACACACAGACTGTAGACACCTAGATAGGCCTTCTGTGTTTCAAAAAAAAGGACAGCTTTTGTAGTTCTTGAAGTCATAAGGTGTACACGAATGCAGTGCATATTTTGTTTCGGTTCTCCTTCTTCACTGCACATGCTTAGCAGTGCCATCGTACTATCTAATCAACACTATGTATATTATATATCGGCTTGCTGTGACAATGAAAACATATTGATTTATATTTAGCAAACATTATGACATATAGGTCAAGTGACTCAGCAAAGAAATAATTGAGCCAGACTAGCTACACACACCGCATACAACAGAAACAAAAATATCAACAAATACAGTCTGAAAGAAAGAAAAAAAACTTATATTTTTATGATCTTGATTGAAACCGAGTGCACAAAGGCATTTTTTATTTACTTTGCAGCCCAATAAGTTATGAAAATATAATTACTCTACAAGTAACGCACACTACCCTAATCAATGTTTTTTTTTCTATACTATATTCATTAGAAACTTAAGAAGCAAATAAATGCATGCGCATGCATCTCTTCGCTGTTCTTTTTTCTTTTTTTTTTTGACTTGACGATATTTTTCTACAAAGGAGATGAAAACTAAGGATTTTCTAAAACTATTCTGAAACAAAACTTTGTGACAAAACAAAACAAAACAAAATGATGTCTTAATTGTACTACGTATATTTTTTCTACTGCAAAACTTTCTCTATTCATTACTGGATAAATGATAATAAAATACAAAAAAAAATGTTTAACAAAATCCATGTTAATCTTAAACAAAATGAATTTAAACACAAATAATGAGAAACAGACAAATTAAAAAAAAAAATTAAAAGCATAAACTTGATCTTGTTATATTTTTATATTTGTACAAATAACCAAAAGGAAAATAATTACAAAATGTTTAAACAAAAAAAAAAAAAAGGAATTTGAATAAAAAATCAACGAAATTTCAAAATGAAATAAAAAAATAAAAAATCCAAAACAAATTAAAAGTTATTTTTGTGTGAAGAAAAAACAGAAAGATATAATAAAGTAAAATGCATAAACATATATTATTCATATATATCAAAAAAATAATGTAATGTGGTACCTTAATTCGGAAACATGAAAAATACAAATACAAACCAAAATAAAAAGTATAAAACTATCCCATATATACATATACATATATATATATAAAGATAAATAAAAACAAAATGATGAATATAAACATAAATAAGTAAATTAACATTGTTGATGTATATGAGTGTCTACACTTATTATATTCAAGTTTGTAGCATTGCAACAGGCGATGGAAATATGATTGTTATGAGGATGAGAGAGAGTGAGAGAGAAAGCGCGCTAGAGAGAGAGAGAGTGTGAAAACGAATGGAATGGAATATAAAGATAATAAATTATTATAAATGTCTACATGTAATCCGTTGTTTCAATTAATCACCTTTGTTACCCGAAATAAGAGAGCCACATCTCAAGCAATCATCATGCTCTCTAATTTCTGTTTGTTACGAAAGTCTGTTACGTCGAAGCCATGTCATTTTCCGCCTTACTTCATCGGCTGTCGTTTGTCCCGGTCATAATAGGTATGTTCCAATTGCTGCGAAATTCACCGAAAATCACCTAAAAACTGTCCAAAGCCGTTCCATTTGGTGATTTTTTCGTAGTTTTTTCACAGAAGAGCGTGGTCCTGAGAGAGTAAAAAGTTTTCCCATCCTGCGAATTTCTGTGGGCAGAAAATTGAAGACTCAAATTCAAAGTAAAAAAAACGACATTCAATTTTCATATATTTTTTTTTGACGAAAGTCGAAAAGTCGTTCCACAAATTTGTGCACAGTTTCCCTCTCAAAGAGAGATTTTTACCCCCACTCCTGAAAATTTGCTCAACTACGAATTTCTGTGCACAAATCAATTGGAACAGACCTAATGATTGTAAGAAGACTGAAGTCAATATTCTCTTAGACGTCAAACATCTTTTTTGTCACCTCCCAAAATGTGTATCCTTGATTACAAGTGTGGTGATAAGAATCCTAACTATGTATGTAAATCTCACCTCAAGAAAATTCAATTACAGTACAAACTCGATTTACGCAAAAACACTTCGTCTTCACACTTCTTGATTTTATAAGCGCAACTTTGAAAAAAAAATGTACGTCTATTAACTGTGCAACTTCTTGAGTTTATTCAAAAAAATTGCATAGCATTTCTTCAGCCTATGGATCAGATTGTCATTCACCCCGATTACGAAAGTCGTTTAACGACTTGTGTCGAAAGGCCTCTGTGATGTCGGTATTACGTTTGTCGATAAAGTAGTAGTTTTACGCCACAAAACTACTTCTGGCGATAAGCTTATGTGGGACGTATATTTTGTGCGACACTTGTCGTGTGTCGGTATTCTGAAAGTCGATTTACTACACCAAAAAGACGAGTAACACGACAAAAGAAGGCGGTTTGAATTTTGTGAACGACTCTAGTGGAAAAACAAGTAAAAACTGGAATGGTGTAAAATGTATTTAGTGTTAATTATTTATATCTTAAGGATGAACATTTCCAGCCCAAAATAAATAAAGCGGCTGGTTGAACTGATGGAGGAAGTCGCACAACAATCGGCACTGAAGACGAATGTTTTATGTCCCAAACTTTATTTTTGATTTCGTCCAGCAAATAAGCGAACGCCACCTTCTTTAGTCTAAAATACTTGTTAAATCTTTAAGAAACTTATTAATTTATTCACAATTGTACATGTATATCTCTTACTTAGCATCTGGTAAAACAAATGGATTGCATTTTAATCGAATACTTCTTCTTCTGTTGGTTAATTCCCTTTTCTACAATTCTTGATCGTCGTTCTCTTCACTAATCCAATAAATAACCATAGCAATGCTGCTCATATTTACTTTAAATTCCACGAATAATTTAATTAAGCAAACCCCTCAAAACAACAATTAAAAATGTTTATTCCGGTAGAATTTATGAAAACTATCCCAGTTAACAAATTGAGCTTTCAAATTGACTGAAAGCTTTTGAATGGCAACTTTAGAAATGAAGCTCGAGTCGATTAAGGTTCGTAATACAGCTGCATAAACGCCTGTTAAGTGACTCGACTCTCAAAACGCCTTGTGTCGTTCAAGTGACACGACTTTCGTAATCGGGGTGTCCATAATAACCACTTCTCTCAATTTCTCAGCCGATGAACTTGCTAGACAAGGATCAGATGGGGTACTTTCAGGACCTGAACCTGCGCTGGGACTTTATTTTTCCTCTTTTACCTCGTTTACAACCCATGCCATGAAGGCAACGACACCCCGACCAGGGTAGATCTATTGTATCGGAGGGTTGGAGTTATCCCAAAAGACTTCCCTCATGAAAGATAGTAAGTCTTTAGTAGAAGGGGTTTTTTAAGCCCACTGAAGTGAGTATCTCTTTATGGAAAATACGTTTCCTAACCAAATTAGTGCCGGACATTCGCATAAAATGTGCTCAGAAGTTTCATCCTCTTCAA
Source organism: Eristalis pertinax (assembly GCA_907269125.1). Lineage (NCBI taxonomy): Eukaryota > Metazoa > Arthropoda > Insecta > Diptera > Syrphidae > Eristalis > Eristalis pertinax. The sequence goes on along the minus strand of OU026145.1, from coordinate 43,390,720 downwards.
GGCAGAGCGGACAGATTTTGTCTTGGCACAGGTTTAAATTGTTATGGCGGTAGTTCAGGCCACAATGGCCTGTAAGAAAGCTTGATAGCAATCTTAAGTCTTCCTTGTTAAGATTGAATATTTCCTTATTTGAATAAGGCCTGATTAAACGTTTAGATTGCCTAAGACCATGACCATGTGTCCGCTGGCCTAAGCGAAGTGCGATGGGACTACTTGCGTCCCTTGTTAGGGCTTCCATCCATAGTTACATGGAAGCAATCGTTGCAATGACTCTCCAGGAAGTTACATGGAAGCAATCGTTGCAATGACTCTCCAGGAAGTGGACCAACGAAGCGTATGCTCCCAAAAGTTTGTAAGATATCCGCGGCATTCTTGTTATCTCTCGACAGAAAAGACTGCAGACGACACCTTCAACAAACACCTAAAAGTGATGAAACCCACTGCGACGCTTGTGGAAAGGACGACGACACTGCCAAGCACTTCCTCTGCAATTGTCGTGTCTTTGCTCGGATCATGTGGCAGTTATTTGGTCCTGATGAGGTGAGAGTTAGCGACGTAGGCTTCTCATCACAGAGGTGCCTGCTGGCATTCCTCCGGAAGTAAAGGGTGATTTTTTTAGGCATAGAACTTTGAAATGGAATAAAATTTACTTTATTCGAAAGACAATCTTCTGGCATTATATTTAAGTATGATTTCTGGCATATCACGGCTGGCTCGGACGGAGTCTAATTTGGAGTTTTCGATGACTTTTTCCATATCACTCTTCTCTGGGTTCCAGACCACAGCAACATAGAGATTGCCGACGAATTGGCCAAGCAAGGAGCTTCCGGCAACGCGTTTCCACTGAGTTGGTAGGCCCCCCAATCAACCACCTCAAATACACCATCTATCAAAACTTCCTGTCCCTAGCTAGTTAAAGGTGGACTAGCTCCTCAAAGTACAAATTCTCAAGAAAAACTGGCCCTCCTACACGAAAAGAAGGTCTGATGACCTTTTCAACAGAAAGGAGGAGCTCCGAAATAGCTAGAGTCGTGACTGTAAGCACGGGACACTGGCCCATAGGCATCCATGCTGCTAGACTCGGAATACCGTTCAAACCACACTGTTGCAGTTGCCTCGACACCCACTTAGAGGAAAGTCTGCCTCACTTTCTCTGCCACTGTCCGGCACTAGTCAAAGATGGATATATCGCGTTCGGCAAACCCTTCCTTAGTGAACTCTCCGAGATAGCTAACCAAAGCATATCGAACATAATCAAATTCCTAAACTCCACAGGCTGGATTCAACTAACTGAAACAACCCAGATCTACTAGGTGTGGTATCAAAATGGCGCGCAACTGCACTACTTGTACCCGATTTGAGCCAAATCGGATAGCCACTTAAACCAACCAACATTGCGAAGTTCGTGGCTTATATGAATGGCCCTTTATATAGCAAAAATCGCACAAGACTCAATTTCCTGAGCAGTGAACTTCAATGAACTAAATTAACTAGACGAATGAACTAGTTCAATAAACTGATTTGAACTATACTGAGGGCTCTCTGAACTGAACTAAAGTGCGCAAGGCTAGTGTCCACATTCGACAGAAGCGTTACGACCAGAGATGGCAGGAAATGTCACTTTTTTCCGAACAACTACATTTGTTACGTCTGCTACGTCATTGGGTAGTTAATGTAGTATGCGTAACAAAATGTAGTAGACGTAGCGCTAAGTGTCAAAATCTAGTTGAGATGTCAATTTAACGTCACTTCAGTTGTGTTTGTGAAATTCCTACATTACTTGGTGACAAGCGTGAGGACGGTGCTTGGGAAAGTGGAGGTATGTTGCCAACGGCCGTTTCCACTAGTTGGAAATAACATTTGAAGCTCAACGTTTTCTGTGTATGTACTCGTATTTGCACACGTAACAAATGTAGGCAGTAAGTTAAACAAATCGGGCGTGTAGTTTATTCAAATAAGTACGCATAGTTAATGGAGTAGATTACCTCTTGTAGTCTACTTTCTAGTCACGACTCTTGTTACGACAAGGGAACCGACTTAACATTCGAGTTTCGACATCTAAGGGGTGGTTATTTTAAGGCCCGATTTTGAATGTGAACCACACCTAAACGTCAAGTTTTTTTTTTTTTTCATTTGACATTTCTCAATTTTAGACTAACTCAATTTGAACCATGGAAAGATACACAATCGAGCAAAGCGTTAAAGTTATTCAGGCAAATGGCAACAGTGGATGATCTTTTTTCGAAGAAAATCACATCACACCTCAGTGGATTCGTCAATAAGCAGAATTGTCGCATTTGGGCGAATGATAATCCAAGAGTGATTGTCGAAAAACCAATGTACCCACAAAGAGTGACTGTTTGGTGCGGTTTATGGGCTGGCGGCATCAACGGGCCGTATTTTTTTTCCAAAATGAGGCCGGTCAGGCAGTTACTGTGAATGGTGTTCGCTATCGTGAAATGATAACGAACTTTTTATGGCCCGAATTGGAAGATATGAATGTGGACGATATGTGGTTTCAACAGGACGGTGCCACTTGCCACACAGCTAACGAAACAATGGCTCTTTTGAGCGACAAATTCAATGGTCGTGTTATCTAACGTCGTGGCGATGTCAATTGGCCGCCAAGGTCATGTGATTTGACACCGTTGGATTTTTTTCTTTGGGGTTATTTGAAAGAAAATGTGTACGTCGATAAGCCAGCAACATTTCAAGAGCTGAAGGATGAGATAATTCGGCACATTAACGGCATAGAACCTCAATTATGCTTCAACGTCATCGAAAATTTCGACCATCGGATGGAGGGGTGTGCCGCCGAGGTCGCGGCGGCCATTTAGCCGATATTTTGTTCCATACATAATTGAACCATACCAATATTATCATAATAAAAAGAAATGACAATAATTTCCTAAATAATTTGTGTTTTATTCAAAATCAACATCGGCCCTTAAAATTTAACCACCCTTTAGTAGGAGTATAGTTGAGTTCTCAACAAAAAAGTCACCGTTGGTGCGCACGTCTATTAGTCGAAACCAAAACAGTCTCGACACAATACACATTTCATGTGAAATTAGGTATCATTCCGAAAAAGTTCAACGGCAACATTGCCGTGTAGAAATAACCTGCAAGAGTGCAGCCTCAAGCATGTTATCTGTATGTACACTGGCGGCGATAAACAAAACTCATGTGGTAAATGTATACAAGTGTAAATACACATCTTCGCTAAAGTTAGTACGCATTTGTGTTTACCAACAGCTAGTGTGCCTCTATCTCTTTCTAAATACATACATGTGCATGTACTTATATAGGTGTTAATCAGCTGTTGTTGAAATGCCTTCTGCTGAGTGGGTTCAACTTCATTCCGTGTTCGGCTGCTTTGTTGTGAACATAAACCGATCGATCTGCATTGTCGCTTGGTCGTCCCTCCTCAGTTCAGTGTAGTTTATTTGTTTATAAATATATTTGATTTATTTAATCGCAGCAGTGATCGTCTTGCACCTTGTGTCGGCTGAGTTTCGCATTTCAGGTGAGCTCTGATAAAAGTAATCAGAAAATTGACTTATGACATTTGCCCATCAATTAACGTTTCTTTGTCTCTGCCTTAAAGTATTCACTTGTTTGTTCCGTGCCAACGACTGAAATGATAATGCTCACGCGGTAAAAACAAATGCGATAAATATGAAAGAAAGTTCGTGAGGTGATTCGCATGAAACATTTTTTTTGCGGCGTATAAGATCGCACAATTTGCGACTGTTCTTTGTACTCTCGATGGCAAATATAAATATGTACATATGTATTACGTGTGTCTGTAAGCAAAATCAGTGACTGAACAAAGAATCATTCACTCTTATAATTTTAAAAATAAACAGAATCGACTTCATTTACTCATAATGTTTGAAAATCGCATTGGAATTGTTACTCATTGCTTTGTTCGCACCTGAAACGATGTCGTTTCTGGAGTCATTCGAAGGGTTTAATACGTGCAAAGGGGGCAGTGTTGAAATTCAAATTATCGCATGCATTTTCAGCCGATAAACGTGAATATTTATATTTATTCTTTATTATCAATGGGCTGTTTGGTAGGCAGATGTTGATTTACTAGTCGGAAGAAAGGCGATTATAGAGATCGGAGGCCATCCAGTTTCGTTTTCTATTCTTGTCGCTTTTGTTTGATGACCTTGGTCATGTCGGTCTGGTATATAGGGTTCTTTGACATGGTCCACAAGGGAGAGAGGTACCTCTTGTGCGGTGTGCACCCTTGCTGTGTTCTCTTTTCTCTCGTATTTCGGCCTATTCATCGAATTTATGTATTATTTGTAATGCATCTGCCGGATTACCGGCAGTCGAACCCTCTCAAATAAATATAACACCGTGGTGGCAACTGCCGAAAATCCCTACCTGTAGGTATTCTTTAATTAAAAATGGTTCACGCCGGAAAAGAAAACATTGTCGAAAAATGTATGTACTTTTTCATTTTATGTATTTATTAGAATTCAATATACAGTGAGAGTCAAAAATGTGTATACATTCAATATCCTTTAAAACAGCAGCGAAGAAAAATAATATATACACAGAAATAAAGCTCATAACTCCCTCGTTCATTAGTCGCTTTAAAATAGTTTAACAGAAAACTAAAACTCCAAAAGTACTCAGTTGGCTTATGGGAGTGCTTTAGTTTTTTCCGATACTATACATCCATCTTAGGATGCTCGGACTGCATCTCCAGGATTTGCCTACCAATCTTCGACTCTAACCATAATAGCAGCTCAGTTTCGTTGAGTTTCGTTGAATTTGGCTTTCTTAAGCGGTAGCGAAATAAATCGTGAATTCATCTATGTATGTACATACGTAAATGTCAGTTTGTAGTGCAAATTTGTTTAAGAAACAATAATGGGCACTGTGAGACTTGTTCATGCTTCAAGCAAAAATTTACCAGTCACCGTGCGAATCATGTCTTGATAACTTTGGTTAAACTACAGTTTATTGAATTTATAACTGAAATCAAATTAACATCAAAAATCGAGTATTGATATTACGTAAATGCTTCTTTTTTAATCATTTCGATGAATATTAAGCAGAATATAAACCAGTGCTCGTGTGGTTGAACTTGTTAACAGCACCTGTAATCTCACATTATTGCTTAATCGTGTCAACCAACCCAAGAATTTGAACAAGTCTTGAACCTGGCATTTATTCTTTCCGGTCTTAAATTACGTGCCGGATCTTGTTTGCGCAGATTTATACATCATTTATATATTGTTGTATGATGTTACAAAAGATGGCGCATTTTATTTACCTGCATTATCATTCCCTCGATCTTTCTGCACAGAGATGCAACCGCGTAGGAGGAGTAACCTCTTGCTATATTCCTTTTGTTGTATTCCGCTTTAGCTGATAATTGAATTTGTGTTGATTTTTATAAAAATACTACGCAGCCTAGAACTTCCTACGTACTTAGATGTCGTCATCTCTTTGTTGATTCAACAAAAATATCGCTCTGTCGCTCAAATGATTGAAACAAATTTGTCAATACCTGTTTTCGTTGTAGACGTTATCTATTTGAGCGAATTTCATTTACTTTTAGAAATTATATTAAGTGACTACATATGTGTGTATCACTCTGATCATCCCTGTCCTGCTCTATGGTGCTATTGAAAGCGGATGAAGAGGCCCTTGGTCGTTTTGGGAGAAAAGTTCTACGTGCGATCTTTAGTCCTGTTTGGGTGTGATGGTGTCTGGAGAAGGAGATTTAACCACGAACTGTACAGCGGCTTGCACCTAGTTAAGCGTCATCGGATCCAACGCCAAAGATAGCTAGGTCGTGTAGAGCGGATGGACACCACAGCTCCGGCCCGAAGAGTCTTCGATTCCGAGCCATTCGGACAACGCAATAGAGGACGTCCTCGAACGAGATGCCGCACACAAGTGGAGAAGGACCTCAACCAACTTGGTGTGCGCAATTGGAGGCAGCTGGCGAAAGATCGTGCCGGCTGGAGAGTCTTGTTGGTTGAGGCCCAGGTCCGCCCGGACTGTAGCGCCAAACAAAGAAGAAGACTATGTGTGTAGATGCATGATGAAGACAAAGGAAATCAGTACGGACATCAAATGTGGGCGATCAGCGAGAAAATCTGTTTGCACCGGGGTTCTTCAGTAACCGCAATCTCTGAAAATGGCTTTGGATCCAGCTCATAAGGTGGCTATGCCAAGAAGATCGTGTGGGGATCTAATCTATTTAAATAAAAATAGTTCCCTATTATCTTAGGCGACGTAAGTTAGAACTTACTTACTTACTTATGCATACGACCATGTAGGATCCTAGCCTGAGATGCCGCTGCCTTCCATTAATTCTTTAAGAGCAAGCTATCTTGCGTCTGCGATACCTTGGTCTTTGTACCGGTCTTCTTCTCCGTCTCTAATCAGGAGGTTGAGATTCGAAGGACTTCTTAGCTAGAGCATTGGTGTCCATGCACTCGATGTGACCAAGTGAGTGCAGTCGACGGAGTTTTGCCTTCCGGACTACATCCAGCTCGTAGAGTTCGTTTCCAGTTGGGTCTTCTTTTCCATTCACCTTCCTCGCAGACGGAACCATATACCCGACTTACAAATTTTCTCTCGAAGGCACCAAGAATCAGCTCCTCCCGGCTAGCTTAGCGTCCAGCTTTCAGCTCCATAGAGCCGGACTGGCAAAATAGATGGCATAATTTTGGTCCTTCGAGTCAGGAGTCTTAATCCCAGTTGTTTCGATAAACCCTGGTAGCGCCAGTTGCAAGGGCGATTCTACGACAGAACTCCACTATGATGTCGTTTGTGGAGTTTATGTTTGCCCCGAGGTAGACAAACCTCTCCACATCCTCAAAACTGTGGAACTGGTGTTTGGATAGGATAACGTTAGGCTTACAATTGACAAACTTAACAACTTCTGAACAAGCTTGCTTTCAGTTTAATTGAAACCTAAAAGGGGTGCCAACTTTCATATTCAACCATTGCCTTTTCTTATAATCTCCTTTCAGATGGGCATTCCTAAGAAACTGTTCTACCTAGCCACGGTAGTGGTAGTCTTTGCTATCTACTCCGCTGATGGTGGCTATTCTTCAAGTGAGGATCAACTGATAATATCCGCATTCCGTCAACGATTTATGCGACCGCGAGACCATGCGAAGGTCGTACGAAACTTAGTTCACTCAGTTAATTGGGCATCAATTGGCAGTCTGTCAAGGGATAAGAAACTTGAAGGTTTTCCCTTTGTTAATGTCATATCCATAGCTGATAGCGCTGAGGGTGAACCATCGACAGGGAAGATCTTCTTCCTTTTGACTGATTTGGACTTCACCGGCAAGGATTGGAGGCACGAGAACAAAGTGACGCTTCTCTTCACAAGTGAACAAATTGGAAATTGTTCGAGAATCGATGTGGATCCCATGGAGCCCATATGTGCCAGGGCTATCCTAAATGGTAAAATAAGAGAGGTATGATTGTTATTCACAAGGATCTTTGAACAGCAACGTAAATAATTAAACACAATTCTCTTCCAGATCCAAAAAGGAGACGCTGAATATGAATTTGGTTGGAACGCGTTCACCAGTCGTCACCCAGCGACTGCCAATTGGATTTTGCGTAAGTCTTTGCTATCAAGTGTGTGGAAGGTAAACAAAACTAATTTGTCTATTTAGGACATAACTTTTACCTCTGTCTGTTTGATATTGAACATATCTACGCCCTGGACTGGTATGGCGGTGCCAAGGAGGTCACTGTCAAGGACTACTACAAAGCGAAGCTAGAAAATGACGATACAAACTGAGTCGTGCTGTTGCTGTTATTTTGTGATACCAAAATATGTTTAAGCTGATGTTAATTAAGTCGAAATAAAATGTTTGCATAAAACTGTATTGAAAGTGTCTGGTATTCTGTATACATGGTGGCCCGTGGCGTTGTGGATATTTGCGTCGACTCTTACGCACTTGGACCTATGTATCTCTCTAGATACGGCAAGAAATACTTTTGACGGCCCCCTCTTTCGAGTCACTGACAATGCTCTAGAAAAAGATTCTCAAAAATGTCCGTTCGGAGTCGTTCCTGTAGGTCCTTTCCACTCGTGAAAGAAGAATAGCATGCACAACACGAGTAGTTGCTGAGAAGCTATTTCCTGGCTCTCTACGGGCTGTAGCGCAAACCAAATTATTATTTTTGTATGCCCTTTGATGTAATCTATGCTCTACCACCCCTTCTGGCTTATTCTGATGTTAATGCGGACGATTCAGGAAGAATATTTTTCAAACAGTGCTTATCTCTGCAACAGGAATCGATCAAGCAAAAACCAATTAACTGGCGAGTGACTCGGTATTTTTTCACGTCTGTACACATATACGCATGATTTTCCACTTGCGTAGCTTTGTATACGACATCAATTACTTTACTAATCCTCCTGTCACATCAAGCTTTTTACCGCCTACAACAGCGGTAACTCATTCTAGGTGCGAGAACGATCAACTTATTCAAACGGCTGGCCATCAATTTTAATGTTTAAGGCTTTACATTGATTGTACAGCTGGATGGCGCCGTTGGTTGAGTGCCTGCCCCTGGTTAGAGGGGTTGCCCGGTTCGAATCCCAGTGAAAGCAAAGTAAATACGATTTATTCGGTTTCGAAATCCGGTCCAGTCACCCTTTGGCGTTGGGATCAAATTAACGGCACTAGCACTGGACTTGTCGATCAGTGTTAGTAGTCGGGTATCACTATGGAACAACATGTCTAAGTGAGCTGGCGATTTCGCTGGCAGTCCAACCACCTAACATAACCTAACCTACATTGCTTGTAAAGTCTCTAGTCTACGCCGATAAGCCCGAAACGATTGATCACTTGGAGGACAACATTCGTCGCGTTATTGCAGCGAATTATACGACCACAAATGTTTCGAAAAAGTCATTGAAAATTGGACATCCAGATTAGACTACGTCCGAACCAGCCGTGGCTGGTCATATGCCAGAAATCATATTTAAAGTAAAGGGTGGTTAAATTACAAGGGCCGAATTGATTTTGAATAAAACACAAATTATTTAGCGAACACCATTCACAGTAACTGCCTGATCGGCCTCATTTTGGAAAAAATACGGCCCGATGACGCCGCCAGCCCATAAACCGCACCAAACAGGGTGCATTGCTTTTTCGACAATCAGTCTTGGATTATCATTCGCCCAAAATTCTGCTTATTGATGAATCCACTGAGGTGAAAATGTGCCTCATCACTGAAGATGATTTTCTTCGAAAATTGATCATCCACTGTTTGATTTGAACGCCCATTTTCATAATAAGCCTGAATAACTTTAACGCGTTCAAATTGTTAGAAATGTCAAATGAAATGCAGAAACAAACTTGACGTTTAGGTGTGGTTCACATTCAACATCGGCCCTTAAAATTTAACCACCCTTTATAATGCCGAAGATTATCTTCCGAATAAAGTAAATTTCATGTCAATTTAAACAAATCATCTATGTTTTATTCCATTTCAAAGTTCTATACCTCTAAAAAAACACCCTTTATTTATTTAGTAACTCATTGTTCTTGCAGAGATTGCACTCCGTAATCTTTCGACATTCTCGTCTATTATAATCCAATGTGAGCATCCAATGCAATGATGCGTGCTTTGTCGTATGCGTGCTTCCTGTTGCTGTCGCGCTTTCCTCTGTTCATGTCGAAGGTGAAACCTGTGCATTTTTGCATTATTTTCCTTTCGAAAATTGCGAGCTTCTCTGTAGCTGGTCTTGGAAATGGTGTGCCATATTGGGAAGCCTTACTTTAAGATTGGCCGTATTAGCTGCTTCTACAGCAGCAGCTTTGTCCTTTGCCTTAATCCATTTTGCTTACGCATCAAAGGATAGATGCGATGGCAGCCTGCATCCACCTCGGGGTGGTCTCCTTAGACACATAAGTACCGAATAACCACATAAGACACATAATTCTAGCATTGATTTGGTATAGTATCCAAATTTGTTCGCTGCCTGGATTTCCACTCTTCGCCTGGCGATCAGTGGTGACTTCGAGCTGGCATAAGGCAGTGAGTCGTCGTCGAATTGACAACAGCTCACTGTGTTGGTTGGAGGCGGTTAATCTGCCGTGTAGATGTTGAAGAGCATCGGTCCCAGCTTCGACCCTTGCGCAACTCCCGCCCTGGTGCTCCGATCAGTTGAATGGCTTCCACACGTAGAATCTTCTGGAATGCAGAAAGCTATAGACTATTTTGATGAAGTTGGTGGGCAATCCCGTCTGATTCAGCTTGCACTTAGATGAGTGCCTCTATCCAGACCGTGTTGAAGGCCTTTTCCACGTCCAGGAAGCAGACAACGGTGACTTCATGTTTGGTCAGGGCAGCTACAATATCGTGGTGAAACTTTATTAGAGGATGTTACGTCGCATGTTTTTTCCCCGAAATCCTTACTGTGTTTTCAAAAATGGCTTACCGAAAATTAAGACAAGTTTTTGTACCAGTTTTCTTGGTCAAACAACCTGCCAACATACCTGAAAATTAATTCTTACACAGGGTGGGCCAAATACAAGATTCTTTTTAAAAATACTGTAAAATGAACACAATTAATTTGTTTCCATGTATTATGGCTTTGTTAGTAAGAAAAAACATTTCCATTAATTACGAAATACAACGTCGTTAAAGTAGCCGCCACTGCTGGCTTCGCAGTAGCGCATTCTGTTAGCCCAACTTGCCAAGACCTTGTTGATGATTTCGGGCTGAAGCTCACGCATTGCTTGGATGGTATTTGCCTTAAGTGCTTGAATCGTTTCCGGATTGTTGCCATAACATCGATTCTTCACGGTTTCGCATAAAAAAAGAGCAAAATCGCAGGTTCGAGGCGGCCAATTGAGACGACTGATAACACGAATTGGCAATTTTATGCGCAACACATCGATTGTGGCATGGGCTGTGTGGCATGGCGCGCCATCTTGCGTGAACCACAAGTTGTCCAAGTCCATGTCTTTAATATCAGTAAAAAAAAACAAGTCGGTTAGCAAGGCTCTGTAACGCCCACAGTTGACCGAAACGTTTTTGCCAGCCTCATTTTCGAAGAAGGCCACAGCAGCCACATTTTCATCTGTTCGTAACGTCTGGCGACTGGGATCATGAGTGTTGTTCACTAGCATACCAGTCTCATGACCATTTTGCACAAACTTGCGTACAGAAGTAACCGAGGGCCAAAACTTTGTATTTTCAAAAAACACACTGTTTGGGCTGCATAGCACTCACTTTGAAAATTTGTTTGCAATGTTTTCGAATTTTGTCAGTGTCAAAATAATCAATGATTTAAGAAAGAACCACTACATGATCCACCCTGTACTATATGCAGCACTTTGTGTAGATTTTATAATTTATAATTTTTTCTTGCACGGCCCCCTTAAGGATAACTAATTGCCAAACTTATCACAGACACCACTCACCAGGGGTGTTGTTGAAGAACAATCTGTCATTTCTCATGTTTCCCTTCGAGGGGCATTAATTGCACATCTGACATTTAGAATTGTGTATTATTGGTGACAGCTAGTGAGTTTTTTTTTAAGTTAAATTTCGGTCGGATGCTTTTACTGCTTGTGAAGTTTTCAACACGAATTTTCTATTTCGTATGCATATACGAAGACCAATGCGCCTTTTCGAATAATCGCTCGCTATTTTAACAACACCATCAATTGTTTGATAATAATTGCCACAATGTCGGGGGTGAAGTGTAAAAATTGTGGTTCAACCGATATTGAAGTTGACAATGCTCGCGGAGATGCTGTTTGCACCAACTGTGGATCAGTTCTGGAAGACAACTTAATCGTATCCGAGGTACAATTCGAAGAAGTTGGCCATGGTTCGGCTGCCATGGTTGGGCAGTTTGTCTCTGCCGATTCCTCAGGTGGTGCCACAAACTATGGTTATGGCAAATTTCAAGTCGGCTCGGGCAATGAATCTCGCGAAGTTACCATTAAGAAGGCGAAAAAGGAAATCACTCATCTGTGTCATCAGTTGCAATTGAATCAGCATTACATTGATACGTCTTTGAATTTCTTTCGAATGGCTTTGATGCGGCATCTGACGCGTGGACGCAAGAGTACTCACATATATGCAGCATGTGTCTACATTACTTGCCGTACTGAAGGAACTTCACGTAAGAAAATGTTATTCATCAAATGCGGATGAGAAAATACATGATTTTTTTGTTTTTGTTTAGATCTACTCGTCGACATAAGTGATGTCCAACAGATTTGCTCGTATGAGCTTGGAAGAACCTACTTAAAATTATCGAACGCATTGTGCATTAACATTCCTTCCGTCGGTGAGTACTGAATATGTTTTGTTCCTTGGTGCTAAGAACGTAAAGCATTCCATTATTGCTTGTGGAAGGCGGTTTGTTATCAGCTCGGCCATAGAATGGGTAATGTGTCAGTTAAATAAGAACTTACAGGTTACGTTGTTGGTGCGAGTGAAGAGTGTGCGGCTGTCGCAACGAGGGCGTTGTGTTCAAGTACCACGGGCACGCGATGGGTTTTATTTTTTTTTATTTTCATTTTTTTTTTGCTTGGAATAGGTTTGAGTGCTGTTTCTTTGAATTGTTGCATAAGTAAGTGCAATAGCCTAAGTGTTCATATTTGTTGAACGCCGATAATGAGGCATTGCTTTTCTTTGTACGCAAATCAATGACAAGTGACTCGAAGGCACCATCTCTCTAAACCTGGCTAGCAGCTAAATCTTTAGCGATCACTCTGTCTAGTCAGACTAAGAAGACCGCTAATTGGCGTCATAACCGGACACTGATCAATCGGCATACACGCCCGCTGGTTGCTTGTCCCATACAATGATTTCTGCACAATCTCTGTTGAAGAGGAGATAGTGCTCTGGATGAAGAGAAGGTAGAGACCACAAATCCCACCTTATCTACACACGTAGCGCTCTAGCAAGTCGTAGGTACTCACATCCAGGAGCACATTACGTCAGCATTAGCATCGATCTGCACTTCTATCGTCTTGTCCCGCGGACTTGAAATATAGTAAACACTCGGTTCGCTGTGAACTTTTCTGACTTGTATTCACACTCGATAGTTGACACAGTGAATGTGGCATCCTTTCCTGTGGATCGGATAAACAGTACTGAGATGTCACACGTCGTCGGTCATACCTTCCTGCGATCATATCTTACAGGTGAGCTGGTCCTTGCGACCAACGACATCATCTTCAGCTGCTTTGAGGATTACAACGGACAGCAGCTTTGTTAGACTTCAGTTCCGATGTTGCTATCCTAGGTTGGTGGATGGAATTCTCGTATGTTGTCGTCCAGATTGAGTGGAGCATTCTGTTTGATTTGTGTCATCGTCCTTCAAAAGTCTGCAGAAGTGATTGCTGTGAATTGGGTGTAAAGCGAACGTAAAAAATGACCATGGCAAATCGATCACCGACTCCACGTTCACCGTTACTATGTACCCGCTGACGCTGAAACACAATTTTTTAATTTGTATGAGAATAAAATACAGAAAGTTCCTCTTCAATCACCGCGATCCAAGCACTTTTTCGCACAACCTGATCGGAAATAGTGAAAAGAAAATCATAACACTGCACCTATCGCATCCCTGACTCAATTGAAGGTTGAAACATTAGTTAAGCCAACAAAGCAAAATATAATCATACGCCTTACGTCAGCCCGATTTTCTATGACTCGTTCGACGTGTTCTTTATCTGCTCACTGGGTGGCTTATGTGCTTTATCGTGAACATGCAGTTCAATATGACTTTCCTTTGCGTCGAAAAGCAGCCTTATCGTTTATTGTTTCTAAACAAAATGCCTTTTTACATTTATATTAATTCTATTATGCAACACCATACTACTGCGAAGCTCGTCATTGCCAAATGCAGTCGATTTATTTGGTGTTGATCGGATATAGACAACTGTAACGTTTGATGTACTTAAACAAATGCTAATTGAATCCAAAACGGGTTGTTAAAACCTTTTTTTTGTGTGCGTCCGAGTATGTGGCAATCTTCTAAATATACTAACAGCCCGTGCCATGCACGAATCACAGACCCAAGTACTCGATTTCGGGAGAATGCGCGTACGTACTAACCCACACCCTGCACTCATCTAGCACTCTCCCCGCTGGTATGGTCGGGGGGCTGGTTAGCAGTTATGTTCTGCCGCCAGAAGTTGCGTCCTGTGCTCTAAGTCTTTCTGCACTTCGGAGTCCTCCGATTTACGGTCTGCCTTGATGTCCAATGTTGGTCCACCGGTCTTGCCACAGCTCTTTTGATCTAGCCCTCTCCTGGGCGGTTCGCCGAAGCATCTCGATTGCAAGCTGCTTCGTCTGAGATAGTTCTGATGCTGCTGATTGTCTTGATCGGGCATAACACAGACGCCTCTCTTTTTGTTGTTCCACTGCAAGTGCTCTCGCCCAAACAGGGGCAGCGTTGAGGAGGACCGAAGTAACCGCTCTGGATATCAGAATCCAACGGGCATGTCCTACAGCATCCGGGGGGAGAGCTGTTTACATCAGCGAAGCCTTCCTTCGATCATTGAGGAAGTCCTGCAGTGACGTTGTACTGCTTGATTCCTTCGTTGGTGTGGTACATCAGCTTCCTGTTGTTGAAATAGTCCATGACAAGTACTTTGGTGCATTCATTCTGGACGAACATCTCATTATGTGCGTCCAGTTTGCCGAGTTAAACGCGTTCTTGACGTCCAGAGTAACTACGATGCAGTATTCTTTGGTTCCCCATCTCCGCCTTTTTTCATTTATTGCTTCCTTCGCGATATCTACCACTGTCTGTTATGGGATCGAACAAAATACTCCGAGGATCTAGCGTAAACCATCAAATCATCACGAAGACTGTTCTTTTTGTGTGTTTGAATGTAACCGGAATAAAGCGCAAAAATCATTCCGAGTTCATTTATCCTCGTTTCTGATCAGCTTGTTGACCTGTTCTGAGTTCTAGTGATGAATCGATGCCACAGTCTCAACCCAGTACATCCAATCTAACATCCCAATAACCTTCAGAAGACAGTGAGAATGGCAACGATAGCTGGGGGGGTTGCAGGGACACGGCAAGCCTCCCCATACCTATCCCATTGTTTATTGTAGAACATTTTTGCGGTAAGGCTCATAAGAATAATTGTGCACTTATGACTCACGTAGTTTTTTTTAAATTTATCTAAAAATTAAAAGTGAAATAAGGACGAATCGGCTTCTCTCGGAGATTCTGAGAGGATCTTGTTAATACCGCGGCTAAGCGTGGGTTGAATTCACGGTGCTAGGTCAAGGGGTTTAGTCCTTTGAAGACGAAGGACTTTCGTCAAGAGAAGAACAGCGCTCTTCGAGTCGACGCTTACGCTTACGAGCAAAATTCTCAATTTCATCTTGGATTGATGAAATTCCATGATCTCTGTGGATATCATTGGCATGGTTGACGATGATCCATCATTGTCTGGAGAGCATCCGACGTATTTTACACCTACAAAAATCCACAGTGTATAGTAAGGATTTGTCAGCCTTTCCTGACTCATCTTCCAACTGCCACAGGCCCAACTAGGGGTACCTACGACCTCTGTGCACCTGTGGTGATGTGTTTCGACCTCTACTATCGGAATCCAAAGGCTGGAGAGCATCCGACGACATCGAATTTTGCACGATGGTCTTTAGTACTTTACTCGTTTTGAAAAGATTGTAGTATATTTTTATAAATTTCTTTGGTACAACCCCATAGTTGTATACCATACGTCCAATTTGTTGTCAATGCTTAGCTTGGAATATTTTCCAATAAGCCAGTACATGTCTTTATATCTTAATTGAAGCTCTTCACGTTTCTTCTTCACGTGCTCCTTCCATTTAAGTTTTACAACGAGAGTCATTCCGGAGTATTTCTCATCATTACCGAAGGGTTTTTAACACTATTTATAAGAACAGGCAAGTTATTCACATTCTTATACGTAAAATTAATATGAACGGATTTAGCTTCGTTAAGCTCAATTCGCTGAGTGTTCGTCCAGTCTTCGATCTTTTTGGCAGTTACCAAAATGGCGGTGTCGTCAGCAAATGTACCTAGCATGGTGCCTACGTGCTGCGGTATATTGCTGCTATACAGTAGGTAAAGGGTGTTTTCATAAACGTCGGAAATCTGCGCTAGTACAATCTCGTTCCTTTTCTCATGCGTTTTTGAACACACGCACACGGTGCAGAATGTCTGCAGTTTTTGCCTTAGTACAAAATACTTTTCTTCCATTCGACCCTGTTTGCAGTCAAAAAATAATTACTGCAATCTGCAGGACATCGATGAGCTATTGACGTTTATGAACAGTAGGTACTGCAGTTCACCTAAGTTAGTATGATCGTATTTCTGCATTAATGAACATGGATTACGCTGTCCTTTGTTAGTCTGATGTTTATGAAGACACCCAAAGCCCACTCGGGAGGAATTGTCGAAGTTTGCGTTTCAAGTCTTCGTGCCAAACCATGTCAAATGATTGCGAAACATGAGACTTGCTTTTTTTCAAACGAAATTGTAAAATTCAATCATCATCATCACCACCCGCATGATCCACTATACAGGTCGCGAGGGCAATGCATGCACGAGATCTCCAGGCCACTCGATCCTCCACCATCGACTCTAACTCCTCGTCCTTGGTCTGCCAAGCGGTCGCCTACCTGATGGAAGCGCATTCAAGGCACGCCTCGGGGGTCATGATGATGAGGACATTCGTGCCACATAACCAAACCAACGAAGTATAGGACTTTCCGTTCGAAGAAGCAGCTGTTCTACATTGAGTTCCTCGCGTACTGCAGTTTTTCATCGTATCCCGCCGAGTAACTCTCACAACAGCACGAAGAAATTTTATTTCGGCAGCTTGTATTCGCGATCTTATTCTTTCGGTCAATACCCAAATTTCATGATCATAAATGAGAGTTGGATCGAATACTGAATTGAAAACCCACTAACTTGGCTTTGACACCAAGCACGGCATTCCTGATTACAGATCTTCCAATAATAATACAGCCCGTAGAGGTCCAGGGCCTAGCTTCTCAGCAACCACTCGTGTTGTGCGTGCTATTGTTCCTATCACAAGTGGAAGGGGCGTACAGTTTTATGCCGACTCCGAACGGCCAATTTTGAGAAGCTAGGTTAAGTTCATAATTGCAACATTGTTGCCCCTGCACTGCACAGAATATGTTCTCGATGCATTCATGAATACAAATACTGCCGCAAGTTTGCAGCAGGTCAGCATTGTCGAAAAAATATTCATAAACGCAACATCAGTAGGCAAAACAAAAGTGAGTAATGTTTAATTGTATTGTCGAACAAAAAACACGAAGCAAAAGGGCGATGATTTCAAATAAAAAGAATTAGAAGTCAAGACGTTTTCCAAAAAGGACCAAAATGTCTTTAAAATAATAAGAGAATTTCCGGATAATGGTTTTAAGAACCACTTTCGAATGAAGAAGTCCAACTTTCGGTTTCCCTGCAATCCTGCAACAAAACAAAAATCACTGCCATCTTGATCGCAGTTTGACTGTCGCTTTGCTTTTATGAACGCAGTTGACGGCTGCAGTGTATTTACATTTATGAACGCAAATTTTGCAGGTGTGCCGCAGTTCGACGTTTATGAACTCGGCCCTTTTTCCAGACAGTTATACTCTCGAGCACTGTAAGTGACTCGAAAGAGGTGGGGCCGTGAAATGTATTGCTTGTCGTACCAGGAATCGAACCTAGACAGGTAGGTCCAAGTGCGTAGGAGTCGATGCACCCACAACGCCACCGGCCACCAAATTCATGAGTTTCTTAAAGATTTAACAAGTATGACTAAATAAGGTGGCGTTTGAAATTGCTGCGACTTCCTTCCATCCAGTTTTGTTTGCATCCGTTTGAGAAAAACCTCTTGAAATTTGCTGCTAAATTTCTGTTTTCCTCCATCAGTTCAACCAGCCGCTTTATTTGTTTTGGCCTGGAAATGTTCATCCTTAAGATATAAATAATTAGTACTAAATACATTTTCCACCATTCCAGTTAAAACACAAACAAAACTCACGTTTTTACTTGTTTTTCCACTAGAGTCGTTCACAAAATTCAAACCGCCTTCTTTTGTCATGTCACTCGTCGTTTTAGTGTAGTAAATCGACTTTCGGACTACCGATAGACGACAAGTGTCACACAAAAAATACGTTCCACATAAGCTTATCGCCAGAAGTCGTTTTGTTGCGTTTCGACACAAGTCGTTAAACGACTTTCGTAATCGGGGTGAGTGCCTTCCGTGTTTACAGCAGCCCGCGGCACTATCTTCTCCAGTACCAGATTGAAGAAGTCACACGACAGCGTATCTCCTTGCCGAAATCCAGTGCAAGTTTCAAACGGTTTAGAAATCCTTGAGCCGAACTGCCCGGTGCATCGCGTATGTGTTAGCGTCGCGATCAGTTTTCCCGGGATCCCGAATTCGGCCATCGCATCGAATAGCTCCTTGCGATGAATGCTGTCGTATGCGGCTTTGAAATCGATGAAAAGGTGGTGCGTATCGATTTGAAACTCATTGGTCTTCTCCAGTATTTGTCTTAGTGTGAAGATTTGGTCTATAGTCGATTTTCCGGGCCGGAAGCCCTTTCCAAAACGGCTTTAGACGTTCACACAGATTTCACGACAAGTTTCACACAAAAAATACGTTCCACATAAGCTTATCGCCAGAAGTCGTTAAAATACTACTTTATCGTAATACCGACAGAGGCGTTTCGACATGAATCGTTAGACGACTACCTTATCGACAATCGTCATACCGACAGAGGCGTTTCGACACGAGTCGTTAAACGACTTTCGTAATCGGGGTGACTTACGCCACCTGCTTGAATGAGACTTCAGTAACATGTAGAGTGCATAGAACAGGCGTTCTGGAAATGACCTCTGATTTGTCCACCTTCATCCCAGCATCTGCACATACGGCAACAAATCTATCTAGCGCGCGCTGGATAATGGACCTCAAATTTGAAATGAGCACGGCGTAGAGCAACAAAATCACTGTTGATCAGTGTAACTGATACATTTTCGAACTCGTGCCATTTAGAAAAACAAAACTTTTAACTAGATAAATGTTTTAATGATTACAGAATATTATAAAAGTAAAATACTTAATCAAACTAAAACAAGAGCTTTTCTTTATTATCTCGCAGTTATTTCTTTCAATAACCGTTACCGTATAATCGAAACATTCGCGACGAAACTCAATCAAACTTCGACTCAGCACAAATTTTTTGTATAAAAATGCAAATACAAATCGTAAATTATTTACGTATACTAGGTATTATAAGATGTGTTGTTTTGTGATAAAGTGGTCTACAAAAATTGTGCAATTTGAATAAGTTACTGTATAATGGCATATATTTTGTTTGGGCAATCCGTTTTCATATTTTTTTCTGCGATTTCTCAAACGATGCGTGTTGTGGCGCAGTGGTGCCAATCGAGAGATTGCCCAAACAGAGTACGTACAATGTTGTGTATGACGGAAAAGAGCTAAACAACTTTGATTAATTGAAGAACTGTTTTGTGATTTGCTGTGAGTGTTTTGGTTAAACTTTAACATTTTTTGTTTCTTGGAGTAAATATGATTTCCTTCTATATTTGGGACTTATGCGCTAATGTTGAAATATTGAATATAATGCAAATATGTTTTCTTTAAATACAATAATTATTTGTTTGTTTTTGTTAACACTTCAGTATTATAATTTGTAATTGTAGATAGATATATGTGTACCTTGTCTTTTTAAAACATGCTTACTGTTCTCGTTCGTTTATTCATTTTGTATATATATATATTTTAAATTTTTAGAATTTGTATTTGATTGCCTTCTCTTCAAGATTTGTTTTTCTTTTTTTTTCTGTTTTCGAAAAATAGTGATGCTCATTTTGTAAAGGAAAACACAAATTGCTTTATACTTAGGTATTTGTTAGTAGCTTAACAAAAATTTAGATCACAGAATTCAATAGCATTTCTAATTTTCACAAAAAAAAAATACATAAATTCCCTCAACGGGGTGTTTTTTTTTCTTCTCTCAGTTCTCTGAGTCCGAGTTAATGCAGAGAATCTCGCGGACAAAGAAAAACCAGGGGGTCGCGGATAGCTTGGCAATCGATCAGAGCATGGCTTAGCATTGTCTCCGCATCACGTAGCCTTCCGAATTGTTCCTAAAACTTGAGCACAGTACAAAAAAAAAACAACAGAAGCAGATATTCTTTAGGCTGTAAACAAAAATGCGAGTTACTTGACTGTTTTGAATCTTACAAAGAATCTTACATAAATACGTGTATAAAAAAAAAAATTAGATTTAAAAAAGGAAAATCAAACTTATTTAAGTCTTATTTTGTTTTATTGATGAATCGAGTGAAATTCACGCATTATTTAGGCAAATTTCCACCCAAATTTGCGCTCGCTCACTCAGTTCGCAGCTAAGACACCGTCGTCGCCGTTGCCCGACGGCGTTGTGCAGTGCGAATTGGTTGGACTGTTTAGGGGCGAATTGGTTGTTGGTCCATAGAATATCAATTCAGGTATTTGTCCGCCCTGTACGCCAGTGCCATTTGTACTTTCCGACGAGCATTGAAACTGGAATGTCACATTGCCACCCATGCACACCTCGGACATGCCCTCCTGTCCGAAGAAACTCAACTCATTGCCATCGAGGATGACCGATGCTGTGTAATAGCATTCGGGTTCGATTTGTATTGGATTCTCAAAGAACACATGGAACGTGTTACTCGAACCGTCCGAAAAGAATTTCGTATCGTTCTCGGCGAGCGTCCGGCCCAGGCGCTTCAGTTCAATCTTGACACTATAATTGGCCGCACCAGTTGATGATCCATACAATCCAAAGCCGACAATAAATATCCTCCGATCAACTGAGAACTGAATCGAGTCACACCGTCCGCGGTAGCGCCACTGATTTGAACGGTACGCACACGATTGGAAGCGATGACACACTTGAGTCTTCAGTCCAGCACGATTTTTCGTAGGATAATTGAGTGTCGGCTTTGCTTTGGCTGTAAAATGTAAAAATATATCGATCGTTTCTTGCGACGTGAGAATGCCCGTCTGTGCTACGCCATTCGCGAACTCCTCCAAGGTCATTGTGGGGATTCGAATTAGATGCAGAGCAGGCCCTAGGACACTTCTCTTGTTCTGCGCAGTCGTGTCGATTTCCATCTTCTGACAGGCGTTCAGTGCCCAGTTGAGGGCTGCCTCAAAGAGATGGATCTCCTTGCAGTTCAGCGTTTCTCGCGACAATATCGACTCGAATGTCTTCAGATCGATATCAACGAAGCCTTCGGATTTAATAGCCATTTCCGCCTGAAAAAAGCAACGAAAAGGAAACAGATGAGAGGACGTCCATTTGGGGGAGGAGGGGTTGCCCTTTGACGAGAGACTCTGTCTTACCTGAGCGTCTATAACTTCCCAGCATCTCTGCATCAGTTCTGGCTCCTCGAATAGACGGGATTGACTGAGAAGTAGACAGGCGTTTTTTGCCGTCAAACTAACTTCCAAATAATTTACACAAGCTCTTGCTAAGTGTGGCACAATGTATTTCTTGGCCGCGTATAGCGTTGCCAATATGTTATCAGGTTCCAATTGAATTTCATCACAATACAAATATCTGAAATATCCGAGTTTAGTTGGTTGTTCAGAAACGATGCACGCAGCACAGCACACTCACCTTAACAATGTAAGAAAAGCAGATGGTTCAACATCGGGCACTTTAATTTCCTGCTTATTCTCGGCCAGTCCTCCATAAAACATGGCATAGAAGACGGAGCTTCCAGTTGCGAGTATATATTTATGCGCGGGGATTGTTTGGATGTTATCTGGAAAAAATTTGAAAATGCAAAAATTATGGCAAAAAAGAAGAGAAGTGCTCGCTCGCGCTCGCTTACCATCAGATCCCACAACAAATTTAACATCAGACATTAGCTCATTATTGAACATGGCAGCATTACGCTCCAGCACGGTGGCTTTGGTAGCCTGCCAATTCGGATCGGCTGTATCGACTGCATTCGATGAGCCACCACTTGAGGGAAGGCAGAACGATGGTGAGCTACTAACAGCACCGGGCGATGCCAATGGCGATGATGGGGCGCTCATTGGCTGTGTGATTTGAATATTATCTCGCTGATGTTGCTGCTGCTGTGATGTTTGCTGCTGTTGTTGTTGCTGATGTGTTGCAGAATTGTGTGGAGGCGATAAAAGTATCCCTCCATTGTTGATGGCTTCCACTGCAAAGCAAATAAAAAAAAAAAAGGGTGAACATAAATGAAACTACTTGCGTATGAGTCTCCCTTTGCGAACTTTGGTTTTATCAAGTGAATAATGACTGTAGTCTGTCGCCCCTATGAGTGTTCATTCAACAAACACAACATCTTCTGGTGATGCTACAAATTTACACGCACTGATATGCTCTGCACATAAAGTGCAAGTGTATGATTCATTACTGATTTCAAGTTGCAACTGAGATGTACTTTTTTTTAAACATATCATACATATGTACGTCTTAATAGAATAATGAGAGAAGATATTGTGTGTATATGCTTTCCCCCACCTGATAAGGCAGAACTCATTATCAATTGCCAAGGTTATCATTTGTTTTGTGTGTGTTTTGTGATTGGGAGCCAATAAAAACGCAGCAAAAACGAGACAGTTGAACTCCTGACCGCACGGCGTCATTTCAGCGAATGGAAAAATCGATATCGTTTATTTTTCGTGCATAAAGTCGCACGCTACCTCTTGCAAACTATGCATTTTTCAATCAATCTTTGCAGATCCTGATGAACCTTCATCCAACTCTTGTTATTATTTTAAAGCAAAACTTACCATTCATCCAGGCTTGAATTTGTGAATGGGGCATGCTTTCCTGATTTCTCTTAATTGAAAATTTTAATGCAAGTCTTGCACTAGAATTTGGTGTTGCCATTCTAATTTGCCGTCAAATCTGTCGTAACCGATACTTTTCACTTAACACTTTCATAATTCTCAATGCAGAAATGTGAAAAATAAAATATTTTCTCAATAATCAGTCTCCCCGATAGCACTAGAAGCCATTTTACGGAAGACGACACGGCAGAAATGGAAAATGTTTTGACAGTTTACAATTTCTGCTGGGTGCATCGATGATTCCTAGCTGTCACAAAATGAAAGAGAAGAAAAAAAAAAATGCACACACAATGGGGGCATTGTTGATGACGAGAATGTAAACAGTGAGAAAATTGTACTAGATTGGAATGAAAATTCATTTTGAAGGTCGTTATAACATGTATTTGCATACGAATTGGTGGGTGTTTGGAAATGCAAATCAAATATGTAAATTGTCCATTTCATCCGCCCATGCCCAATAGATAAATAAATAAATAAAATAATAAACTGGTTTAATCGATAGATGATTGTGCGAAACGAAAAATGTATACGAAATGCAAAACACGATTAGCTTCTATAAAACACACCGCCTTGACCCTCTGCGAGTCTTAACGCCAAGTATTTCTCGTTTTTGTTTGTTAGCTGCTTCTTCTACGTTCATATGAAAATCAAAACCAGCTGATTGAATGAATTACAATACAAAGCCTTGCGTTATTTACAAAAAAAAAAAAAGACAGCTGAACACTGAATACATTATTTGCTTGCTTTACGGTATTATTTGGACGTTTTTAAGACATATTTTCTTCAATGACAAAAGCGTTTCCTAACCAATAAGTGACAAAGCATGCATATGCCTTAACGTACGTCACACCGTCATATCCGGACCGCGTACAGTAATCGCGAATAATATCTTTCTGATTGAAACCAATTAGTAACTCATAACTCAGCTGATCTTGACCTTTTTTTTTTCCCCGCTCGCTTTGTCGAAAAATGTAAGCTCGGTATGGTTATTTAATTTGTATCCTAACAAGATCACAGGTTGTTGTCTGTGCTGATAATCCCCAGTTATGCACGTACTTACATTCTTGATAAGAATTTTGTTTCTTACTGCAAAGGGCATGAGTTAATTCGGCTCACGTAATTTTATTACCTTATGAATATTAAAGCACGTGCTTCGACTGTTTAATGCGAGCGTGTGTTACACTGTTTATGACTTCATAAAATATAAATACCATATTTAAGCGGGGAATTTTTAATTTACTTTCTTTGGTTAATTGTATCGGCGACGAGGTCAGTGAGCTGCACAAAATTGATATCACTTAAATGTTAACCGGCAGTAGTAACACGGCTAATCAGATGCACATTTATGCGCATGCATAAGCATGGCGTGGTTGTGGGGAAAAGCTTATTGAGTCGGCTGCCCTTTGGTTGCTTTCGAGTTTGGGAACAAATTCATAACTTTACCCTTCTAAGCAACAACTGTCAATCTATCTCTTTGGCGGCCATTCCAGTTCATGAAGGGCCATGGGGTAGCATTTAAAGTAGCCACACGTGTTTTGCGTACACGTGTTGTCCCGCACGAATGTAAGGTCCATTAAACTAAGCCGAATTCGAATTTAATGACGGTTTAATTCAAGGAGCATTGTCAGTGAATCGCGAGCGGTGGTGCTATAAAACGAAAGCTTTGTGTTTGGTAGATCGAAACGATTGGAATCTGGGGGTTTCTGCCTGTGTCGACGCCACTACACATTACGCTTTCGTCTTCATTGGATGGAGCATCAGTACGGGCAGAAGCTGGGCTTCAAGCATCAAGCCTCTGTATGTTGAGCAATCCTTGACTATCTGCACTCACATCGAGTTGATCGAGGCACTAAAGTAACTAAATGAACGTACACACATTTAAGTTAAGTATAGGCGCAGGGATATTTTGTTATCCTGGCACTAAGAGGCCTTCAATCTGAAGTGGCTGCGGTACACGAAGCAATTCAATATAATCGACTTCCATCTTTTCCGACAGTCAAGCGACAACTGAAGTCATAGCGTGGGACATATTGACGTCGAAACTAGTCCGATTATGCAGACAGAGGGTCAGTAAAATATCCTTGACAAACATGGTGACTATGCTGGGTACCAGGGTACATTGGCATCCAAGGAAACGAAAAAGCGTACAACCTTGCGAAACATGGATCTGAGCTGGAAATCTTTCTCTCTCTCACACACCGCTTAGCTCCATAAGAAGAAAACTGACAGGTGAAGCCATGGGTAGAGTTAGAGCACGTTGGCAAGGGCCATGTGGCCGACGCTGAACAAAAAGACGTCACAGATCAGCCTTAGTCGCAAGTGCGAATGCTAATAAGAGCCCTTATCGGGGGCACTCTGTCATGGGCACCCACGCATTACGACTGACCATACCACACAACGATAACGAGCGTAGCCCTAGCAAAGAAAAAAAGGGAGTTCCTAGGAAAACACAACACTCCTTCCTAGAGATGGATGAATTTTGCGGTGTAGAACTGAAAAACCTGCTAAAGTTTGTTAATGAATCCGGACGGTTTCAGCAGCAAAAGAAGGTTTCGTGGTAGAAATTACAACATCCATCGGGGGTACAATGGATCCAACGGCCCATATGTGTTGACCTACCTACCTACCTACACTTAAGACTGCTTAAGCAATCAAGGAAATACACAAGAACATACCACTTTCTTGAATTTCGTTAAGTTTCGTTAACTTTTGCTTACTTAAAGGTTCCGACCAATAAATTCGTTTTCTTCATATCCCACAGAAACTTAGTTCATGTGACGCAATGGTGTGAGGGAATGAGTGTTTTGCGTTAATTTTTTTCACAGAACATAAAGGACGCAACGAATTTGGACGGATTGGAGTTTCAAGTTGTGTTAAAATTCTGCCTAAGTTCCCAAAAACATGGATCAGTAGAAAGTACATATAATAGCCAGTGTATGTCAGCTTAAACAATCGAGCCAATGCACAAGAAGGATAGAGTAATAACCCTCAGTTTCGTTAAGTTTCGTTCACTTTCGCTTACTTAAAGGCTCCCAGCCATAGAATCCGTTGTAGTTTCTGCTACGCAAGTGTGTCAGGGAATGTGTGAGTTGAGTTAAAATTCGTCGTAGACCATGAAGTACGCAACGAATTTTATGGGTTGCAGGTTATAAGTGGTAAATATTAAAGTTGTTCTAAAGTTCACAGAAACAATTGTGGATCTGTAGAAAGTAGCATAAGTCAGCTTAAGCAATCGAATTTTCCTCAGTTTCGTTGAGTTTCGATCACTTTTGCTTGCTTAAAGTCTCAGAATCCCATAGAATACTAGAAACAATTGTGGGAACTTTGAAATTTGACAATGATTCCGTCTGCTTTTTGGTTCAGTTGTGACATAATCTGAAGACTACTGCGCTCAGTATTCTTGTTCCTTAAGGTCCACGTGTTCGCCTCTTCAATAGTGGACGTTCTCCGATGCTCTGTTAGGGTCGGAGTCAAGTTGTTCCCGTGCCTGCCCACTTTAGGTGCTGGATCTGTAGACTCATGACCCCGCAGAGATTCTATCTATCTATCCCCCTTAACCGCCATCAACAAAAAGCATTTTGTTTTCGTGTACGATCATTATTTTCTTGGTTAGCTTTTGGTATTGTCCATTGCGTTGGACTGAAAATTGAAAATTTGATCTCTCGGGAAGGGGCTAAGTTATTCAACTAAACAGATGGGGCAAACGATGTTCCATTCGCTTACAGCAGAGACTGTGCTCTGCCCTCGACAAGATCATCTCTTCAAACAGACAAACAGCATCAGCAGCTGTGGTCGGCTTCACTCTCCATATAGCCACCTTGACCTCGTCTAGATCAGCGGGGCGCCTATCGTCATCCAATATCTATGCCTATACCAAATTGAGGTTGCAATCGCTTCAAAAAAGGTGACTCCAAGCGTATTTTGTAACGCTAAAAGCATGCTGCAAACCAACAAATTTAGCTAGCATGTGTGAGCTCAGAAAATCACCGCAGTCTGGCTTGAGTCCCACACACAGACGCGCTTCATTTGCTAACTTTACATAAGCCAAACAAACCCAAATGGAGTCTTAAAGTGTTTTGCTCTTCAAGCGGGCTTATGAGTCAGAATATTTCACTGGTTGTTTACTTCCAGCCAAACGGTGATTCTTTGGGGGAGAACAAATTATGTGCCCAGAATACTAATTGGTGTGTACATAAGCACAGGCGACTCTGTAACTTCTGGTTGCCCGAAAGTGGCAGCACGCATGCGTTCGTCACATCTCCCTCAGAAATAAAATTCAAATAAGACAAGTAAAGTCTGGACGAACAACCGGCAACCATTTAAGTTGCGTGATTTTGAAGAAAAAAATATATACACTTCTCGTACACACCTTGTGGGGATAACGAACATCATGACGCAGCGAATAAGTTTTGTTCGATGAGTTTTGAAACGCTCAACGATGATTGATGGATGGGCAACGGATCACAAACAGATACGAAATTGCACCCAGTTTGGTTGTGATTAAGTCAAGTCCACGGCAAGATAATTAATATATCACCGCGTTTGGAGGCGCACGGAAGACGCCGCCGCCGCCGCCGCCGCCGCCGCCGCCGCCGCCGCCGCCGTGCCGGTGATTTGGAAATACCTACCTTGAGAATAACATTATCGCTGCTCTTCGCTTCCTACGGCTTTGGCTGGAATATTGTTTCTCAATGAAATCGAAAACAGTAATTATTCGATATTTTGTTGATTTGGCATTGGACTTGCTCTTTGCTTCCTCGTGAGACGTGCGGAAACAC
Source organism: Eristalis pertinax (assembly GCA_907269125.1). NCBI lineage: Eukaryota > Metazoa > Arthropoda > Insecta > Diptera > Syrphidae > Eristalis > Eristalis pertinax. The sequence continues at coordinate 43,363,023 of OU026145.1, read as the reverse complement.
TCGATCCATGGCGAACATGTGGGCTGCGGTGTGCAGACTAGCCTCTGCTGCATATCGGACTTGAACTTCCACTCCCTTCCAATCTTTGTGATCGCAGAAACCGGATGTCGAGCCGTGAGGATCGTAGTTATTAGAGCCTAATCAACTTGGAAATGGAATGTTGCTTACATTCAGAGGGAGGTGTGACGTTGGTAACGATTGACTATAGGCAAGTGTGCGTCAGTCTGTCAGCTATCAAGTATTCACGATATTGATCACGATCAACTCGGCAAACCGCAAATGTGTAGACGGTAGGTGAACAAGACAGGGTTTCATCAGGAATCGAGCTGTTGTCTATCACTGTATTGAGTTTCGATTGTTGATTCGGGGGATTTTCTTGCCAATGGATTGGAGAATATTAATGGATGCACTTGATGTTGTTTTGTTAATTATTCCCTTCGAAAGCAAGTTATAATTGAGATGAAGTATCATGGGCACGAGTCAAAGAGCCAGACAGACTAGGTAGTCTTCACATGATCTGATGTCTGCATCTGACATCTTCTTCATGAGTTAGAGAGAGAGTTCGATCAGTCTTCATTGTCGCATAAGCAAGGTCTTTGAGAAGATAGTCATTCGAGTTCTGAAATAATGGGATGAGGGAAATAATCTCATACCGGACAACCATTTCAGCTTCAGAGGGGGGCTTATATCCAAACTGGTGTTCGACATTCAGTGGAACAAAGACAAAAAGCAAAGCACGGGCGCTTGCCTGATTGACTTCGAGAACGCATTCGACAGGGCTTGCTTGGCGGCTTCTCTTGTACAACCCATGCCGTGAAGGCAACGACACCACGACCAGGATAAATCTATTGTATTGGAGGGTTGGAGTTATATCAAAAGAAGTACTACTTCCCTCATGAAAGATAGTCCTTTCCTTTGTAGTGGTCATTTTTAAAACATTCACACGAAATGTGGTCAGAAGTTTGATCCTCTTCGAGGCAAAGCCGATAGACATTGTCTTGACACAGGTTTAAGGTGACAATTCACGCCACACTGGCCTTAAGTTAGCAATCTTATGCTTTCTTTATGAAGATGAAGTATTTCCTTATATGAATAAGGTCTGATTAGACGTTTGGATTGCCATGACCACTGGTCTAAGCGAAGTTTGTTTTCCCAATCGTTTATGAGCGTTGCAATTGACATTACAATACGGTTCAAGGCGTATGAACGCAGATTCCGAGCCAGCCCTCGCCAGCTCATCTGCGGATTCGTTGCCAGTAATACCCCTGGGTCCAGAGACCCAGCCGAGCTTCACTTTGTTGTCTCTGGCAAGGGATTGTAGAGCGTCATAGCAACATTTGACTGTTTTGGAGTCCACTAGGTTAGACGTGAGTGCCCTTAGTGCAGCTTATAATAATAAGCGCTACAGCCCGTAGAGGGCCAGGACCTAGCTTATCACGAGTGGAAGGACCTACAGTTGTATGCCGACTCCGAACGGCCAAGTTTGAGAAGCTTTTTCTAGACAGTTATACTCTTTGAGCATTGTCAGTGACTCGAAAGAGGTGGGGCCGTGAAAAGCATTTCTTGCCGTACCAGGAACAGCAGCTTGACTGTCTAAAAATTTGAATATATTACCGCCCTTAATCCCTTTGTGGAGGTTTTGTCTGGCGCAGATCTCGATTTCGCCTTGGAACACTGTAGGACTCGACTTCTTTGGTACAGAAATTAAATTGAAAATAGCGGAAGCAAAATTGGATAAATTCGGTCCACTATTGCGCGCTTGTGAGGATTGGTTAAAAGTTCAACACATCCAATAGCACCCGGAAATCTATCATGCCGATTATAGAAAACGGCGGATTGACTGCGATGGGAATATTTTCGCATCCGTTTGTTTTCCTACGTAACTCATCCGCACTCAATACATTTTGTAACGTTTTCAATTCGACTAGAATTGGTTGCGGGTTTCAAAGAAAAGATATAAGTTGGTACAACAGAAATGAAGTTATAGATTTGAAATGAACAAAAAGAAATTACTTTTATTTTTTAGCAAACAAACAAGACGGTTCTTTAGTAATTTCCAAGAATACTTGGCATTGAAAGTACCAATGTACCATGATAGAAAAGTAAGAGCAATTAACGTATTTTCCATGAAGTCTTAAAATTGATTCATACAAAATTTTGTAGCAATCCTTTTAGGATTTGATTTGCTTCTGATATGTAGAACTGGGGAAATTCCGAAAAACTCTGTTTAGATTGATTTATTTCCTCTGGTATTTGTAACTCCTCACTCACATCATAAAACCATAATGAATGCGTATGTTAAGCAGTGCAGAGGCAACACCGGCACCAACTTTTCCAAACACCGTTAGTTCCTTCTACGATTGTACGACCTTTGCTATTGTCCCAGTTCTTACTCTCCAACGCATTTCTCGGGAATCATCTTCTTCTTCTTCTAATTCCATAGAAAAGCCAATTACATCCATAATATATGTATATACGTAAAATGTACAAATTGCACAATTTCAAAAAAATTCTTCAGAACAATTGAAACATGAAAATTCAAAATTGACAGAAGTCAGCTAATTAAAAAAGTATCGGTAAAGAGGTTTTGCGGACCGATAATGTGGTTCATCCGACGGTTTCTATAATAGGGGGGAAGTGCGGATGCGGATTCGATGAATCCGATCCGCAGTCATTCTGCCGTCTTCTATAAATTTTTTGCTTTGCATTTTTATCAATTATTTGACAGAACAACCAGCATGCGTTGCCAACTGGTTGAATTTTTTGGGGGTGATAATTTGTATGTTTTTTGTTCTTTTTTTTTTAAATGAGTGTGGGTTTTCAATTTTGTATGTACAAATTTAATTAGCAAAAATTAAATAACGCAATGATTGAACACGTATGGGTAGAAAATAGATATCAAATATGTAAAAGTCGGAACAAATAAGTTAAACGAAAATTTTTTTATATTTTTAAGTTTTAAGTTTTTAAGTGAAAAAATACATCAATAGGATCGCGTTTTAGTGCATAAAAAAATCTCATTAATTCGGAAAGTTCGTTTATTCGGAATGAACCAACCAACTATTCCGAATTAACGAGCTTTTACTGTACAAGATGTTTCAGCCTTTCATGGCTCATCTTCCAAACTTCCACAGCGGCCCAACTAGGCGTACCTACGACCTCTGTGCACCTGCGGTTATGTGTTTAGACATTTATTATCGCAATGCAAAGGCTGGAGTGAACGATGACGACATCAAGATGTGTGGTGACAATATTTGTCACTTCGTCTAAAGGCTCAACTATGATGCGCATAAGCGAGCATGAGCTAGTGTCAAGTTTGAACGAACTGTTTCGTCATGTTTGCTAAAGAAACATGAGTAACTATAATAAACACATGCGCGCATAGCCTACTGTTAGAAGTTCTTCCGTTGCTTGCTTTATTTTTTTATTTAATTATGATTTATTATGAATTCCTCAAGTTTCGCACTAGTTCATGCTTAACGAAACATTTGTGTTTTGCATATGCTTAACGAAATGTTCGCAATCTTTCATGGACGACATTATTGGTTCCCTCATAGGCGTGGGTGTATTCACTCACTCAAACATGCGCGTTTGACACTAGCTAATGCTCGCTCATGTGCATTATAGTTGAGCCTTAAGAGAATATGTGTGATTAGCGATTTCCTTTCCCAGTGTGCTGGTCATTTCCTCGTCGCCATTTTTGCCTTTCATAGATAAAGCCGGCAAAACGTTTTCTTCTGACATTGATTTGAAAACCGTGTCTCACTCTAATACCCTCCAAGAGTCCCTATCCTGACAAGTAGTTAGATTTAAAATCCCAGCAGAGTTTCCTCTGCAGAACTGCCTTCTTCGAAATCTACCACCCTGTAGCCGCACCGCCTCTCCCCGAATGGTTTGTCAGTTACTACAACGCATAATGTATATTTATTTTGTTTTGCACAATCGGATGTAACTAAGCCTTAATCAGGCGCATTAAATGCGTATGAAATGTCAGCTCGGTACGTACATAGATTTCAAGGTTACATTCATTATTGCACTTCCCCGGCCTTATATAATAAAACGAATACGAACTACCTCTACCTCCACCAGTGACTATCGACAATTAGTACTTACTATTATTGTAACTGTTTGGTATGCCTCTGGTGTCGTTGTTGTTGTTGCTGTTTCTATTGCTCCCACTGGCGTTGGGCCTTTGGCCACCGTGTGTGTTATTATTGCTAGCACGTATCATTTCTAGATTTTCATGATTCCCATCACTGTTAGTGTCATTTGATACATAATTATGGGCATATGCACTGCCCCAATGCACATTGAAGTCCTCCTCCTCCAGCGTTAAGAAATGATCGAATACTTGAACTCCACGTTCAAGTGGCCCATGGAATTTATTCAACAAGTCTGCACACTGTCTGCCAAATTGTGAGATATCCGATTGACCGGTGGCCCAGTAAAATAGATGTCGTCCCAAATGACTGCCAAGGTGATTTGCGAATGCCTCAATCATTTTGTTAAGTCCACCATCATCTTGGATGACCGACACAGGGGAATGTGCTCTCGTTCAAAAATGCCACCGAAATATACCACCTTTGCACTGGACCTGGACCTCTGCAAGGAAGAGAGAAACGAGAAAATTGAATGCCTGCATGTGCTGTACGCGTATTCATAAGAATATCTTTTCTTTTTTCCTACAATTCATCAGCCGGCAACTTTCACTTTTGTTTTTAGGTAAAAGAAGACAAAAAAAAAAAAGAAAAAAAAGATAACAAATAAGGAAACAGAAAAGTAAGGAAACGAAACCCATCAAGCCACTGCCACACCACGAACACCCAGCTCTTAGAGTGTGCCTTCTGTGATATATTGCGCAAGACTTGAGATGCACTTGGAAGCATTTGGGCTCCCACCGTGGCGTCGCGTCGCTTCTCGACCGCTCTTTCTCACTCAAGTCCGCCAGTCGAACGGTCCCGTGACTCGTTATTGGTTTTTTTTTTTCTCTTCTGTCGGATGTGTGTTTCTTTTATTTTTTGTGGTTGTTGAAGATTGTATGATTGTTCGGTCCTATGGCATGGTTAGAGATTAGTTTTGGTAGTATAATCACGTTTTCCGTTGTGTAACGCCATTGTAGACGAATTGGGTAAAATTAGCGCGTATTTCGCTTGGGTTTAGACAAAAATTTTCTCATATAATTAACCGAGGTCAAGATAATTTTTTTTTTTTTTTTTTTCGTTTTCGGGCATGACGAAATTTCGAAGGGAGTTGCCTCGCGGAGATGGTCTATTGTCATTGTTCGCATGGGACACCGATTGACGTGTGATTTTGTAATTCAAAGTCGATTAGCGATTCATGTAACTGCCGCACAAGAAACGCATTATACATGTGTCAAAGCAAGCGTTGTCGCCGTGTGAAAGTCGAAACAAATGACCGCTAATCAACACTCACTGGGACTGCAAAAGACTGTGTAATGCGGTGTCGACTGGCTGTCGGTTGGAATAGTTTAGATTTTTTTTTTTAATCAAATGCACAAGTCCTCGCGTAAAGGTCTTTCGACTTTTTAAGTGAAGATTAACATTGTATAATCCATATGGATTAAGTTTGCTTCCTGGAACAAGCCCGATCGCCGGCGATAGACTCTGTCTGTGTGCTGTGCACATTGCGTTGAGGAGGTGAATCATTTGTTACGTTGCCGGCGAGAGAAATAAAACCTCTATCTGTCGCTTTATTTTGATGGACAACAGTAATCGTTGGATGAACGTGTCCGAACACAGATTTTATTAGTGAGCTATGATGTTTTACGTTTAAGCGGTTTAAAGAGAATTTATTTATTTTTCTTCGAGGGTTTTTCACGTGGCCTACTGTATGTTTACTTGCTTTTTACTACTTTGACTCGTAATCAATAAAATTAATTGAAAGCTGTACTGTGTATTAGAGCAGCTGCTTCTTCGAACGAAAAGGGCCACGCTTCGATGGTTTGGTCACATAGCACGAATGTCCTCATCATCACGATTTCCGAGGCGTGCCTTGAATGCGATTCCATCAGGTAGGCGACCGCTTGGCAAACCCAGGACGAGGTGGTTGGACCAAGTTCAAAAGCTCGCCTGGTTGCACTTGGGCATAGCTCCTGATGAGTTATAGTCGATGGCGGAGGATCGACTAGCCTGGAAATCTCTCGTGCGTCCATTTGCCCCGCTACCCCTTTAGTAAATCATAAGGTCCAGAAGATGATGATGATGAACAAACGTGGCAACCGAACAAAGATATATTTAATAATATTACAAAAACAGCTGTCTTGTCAGCCACTTTAAATTGACATTAGAAAATAATTCAGCTCTCAGCTCGGTGGAAAAGGCCCATTGAGGTTTCAGTAAAAGTTCATCAAAACCACGTAATATAGCATAAATATGAGGTAGGGCCGGACAATTATTTTTGTCGTACTGGGATTCGAAACTAGACTCCACGGCCTCCACAAGTGTACATGTGCATTATTTGTACCGGAGACTGTATGGATTTGGTTCTCAAACAGAAGGAAATGCAGAAATATCAAAAAACAAGCTGCCAGCGGCGGAAAAATGTTGGGTTAAATTTGTTCACATTTATAAGGCTAGTTCGTAGTTTCACTTAATGGCAATTTGAGTAGTGAATGGATAAAAATGCGAGGAAAAGATGTAGTGTACCCGCTTGATGTACGCGTATTTGTACTCAATTGCATTTTACGGTTTTAAGGTTTGCGTTACTAGACTTGTTTTATTCACGAGTGCCTACCATGGCCCGTGATCTTTTACACACAAAACTAAAAATGTTGCCAAAGCTGTCAGGTAACGGCGATGAGGGTAGGCTGCTTTCAAGAATTCAGTCTACAACGGAGGCAGCAGCCCGCTCTCAACAGATGTTTAAGGCTCACACTTGATTTCTGCAATATGAACTGTACCGTACCAGAGATTGTGCAAACAATTGAAATTTAAAATGACTGTTTCTAAAGCTGTAGGAAAAGCGCACACATCAATGTCGCATATATCTCAATATTTGAAAGCAGGTCTCCAAGCAGTTGTCTCTAAGTCAAATCTTTAAACTGACGAGAGTGTTTAAAATGTCCATACGTTGCTGAAGACGTGGGAATTACTGTCTGAAGTACTAGGATGAAATGAATGAATACTTTACTTAATGTACATATTTATTTTTATACATGTATGACTAATACCTATAAAATGCATTCACGCGAAACTTGTGTACATATACAATAATAATATTGAAAAGTTTCCATAAATCATTAAAAAAAAAAAAACAGCTTCTTTGGTCATTTTACTTTTTTAAAGAAATATGATGGAAGTTAATTCCAAATTTTGACAACCATTTTTATGAGTTAATTTTAGTTGCATTATTTAGACATTTTTCTGAATAATTATGAAATTTGAATTCATGAGTTTTCACAATTCATGAATGATATGAATCTGATGAATGACTATATAACTGAGCGAATATCTATTACTTCGAAGAATTAAATTCATGCAAAATATTCGTGTAAATAGATGGTAGCATTAGATTTTTCTGGCGGCATCATCGGGCCGTATTTTTTCCAAAATGAGGCCAGTCAGGCAGTTACTGTGAATGGTGTTCGCTCTCGTGAAATGATAACGAACTTTTTATGGCCCGAATTGGAAGATATGAGTGTGGACGATATGTGGTTTCAACAGGACGATGCCACTTGCCACAAAGCTAACTAAACAATGGCTCATTTGCGCGACAAATTCAATGGCCGTGTTATTTCACGTGGTGGCGATGTCAATTGGCCGCCAAGATCATGTGATTTGACACCGTTGGATTTTTTTCTTTGGGGTTATTTAAAAGAAAAGTTGTGCGTCGATAAGCCAGCAACAATTCAAGAGCTAAAGGATGAGATAATTGGGCACATTAACGACATAGAACCTCAATTATTCTTCAGCGTCATCGAAAATTTGGACCATCGGATGGAGGTGTGCCGCCGAGGTCGCGGCGACCATTTGGCCGATATTTTGTTCCATACATAATTGAACCATACCAATATTATCATAATAAAAAGAAATGACAATAATTTCCTGAATAATTTATGTTTTATTCAAAATCAAGATCGGCCCTTAAAATTTAACCGGTATGGACAAGGGGTAATTCCCGCCGAAGTTGGATATCTCCTCTCGCTCTCTTATTTCTGATCAAGACGCTAATGATTGCTTCAAAACATGTATCAAATGGGTGGAAGAAAACCAACAAGATTGCTTGCAAATATTGATTCTACGGCAGTTGCAGGAGGGAGGAAGCTGTCCACAGGTGGTAACAAAAACCTTCAGATAAACTCAAATAATTGACTCTTTTCTGATTGCGATATAACGAATCATTCGATATAACGAGTTGGCTGACGATTATCTTTCGTTAAACTGGACGTCCACTCCAGTGTATGTACATATTTTATTTTGGCGCTTCTACTGATTGGTGGGAATTTAAAAAAAACCTAGGCTACGAGATCTTCCCAAATAGCATTCCAGGGTGAATACTGTTTGTTGATAAAATTTCATTATTGTATGGTTAGTGAAATGGAAGTCGAACCAATATATTTTCAAAGGGAAATGGTGGCTTAATTGCGTTAAATAGTTTTGCTTCATCTGGCAAATGGAACTGATTCTGTCGAATAAGACAAATATGCATTGACGTGATTGATCGAACGCCGAGAGCCGTCAAATGAGAGTCAAATGCAACGAAAGCGTCTAAAATAAATTTAACGGAAAACGAGGGCAGAGCCGTCTTCAATAAAAAAACAACCACAACACGTGTATTTCCAGCTATAACTTCGAGCTTGTCACGAACGAGGTCTACTACGTGTCCGAGGTGACCAATGCAACTAGTACTACGACCAATTAGAGAATAACTAACTCGGTCGCTAAGACAGCTGGATGGCGCAGTTGATTGAGTGCATGCCCTTGGTTAGAGGGGTCCTCGGTTCGAATAACAGTCAAAGCAAAGTTAATACGAATCGATCACTGGAGTTGTCGATCAGTGGTGGTAGTTTGACTATGGGTATATCACAATGGACCAACTTGGTCTAAGTGTGCTGGCGATTTCGCTGGCAGCTCATCTACCTAACCTAACTCGGCCGCTATTTGTGGAGTCTAGAATCAATTTTCATTTCTTGAGAAACCAGACATTGTACAAGGCACTGATCATCTCAGGACCACCCTATGCAGCAGAGGCACGGACTGTATCAACAGTCGGTCAAGAAATCCCTGCTCTTTTCGAGAGAAACGTTCTACGCACATTTATTGCTGCTGGCGAACAGAAGAATAGATTGAACAGCGAAATGTACGGGTTCTACAGCGACATCAGACTGGTCAGGCGGCGTCTACGTATTCGACGACTAAACTGACGTTGTAATTGATGGCTCCAGAACCCATTCACCTCAAAATACTGCCAGCACTGATTCTGAATCGCCGTGTAGTCTCTCAAGAATGCGAACACAAAAGCATGCAATTTTACAGAAGCTAGTCCCCGCACAAAACTAAGTCCATCCTCTTCTTAAACCGAACTATAGGCACCACGAATGACAGTCCAATCATCAAAAGCCCATTGAACACGCGTTAAATCTTCTTGCACACGGCTTACATGCCTCCAGTGAACCACAGACAGTCAGGCAGACATGCCCTCACTGGAATTTAAATCTCCACAAGTCCTCCAAAAATATCGACGAAGGCCAGTGTCACCGGGCGAGTGTGAAACCTTTGGACACGCACATTTGAAAGACCGCTATTCCAATTGATTGTACGTGAATAAGTGGTCGATTAATCTGAAGGTGGGTATCAATCGGTTTTTTGTTTTGTTTACATAAACTTGTCTGCGTAACAATCTCTAACGCTGGCCTTGGAACGTTAAGAATCCATGGGTAAAGGCCGGTGGAATAATCACTTGTCAAGAACACATGCACAGAAAGTCAGTTGTTACGTGTGGTTGCGAAACCACTGGTTGTTCTTATGTGAACAAGATTGTCCAACAATTGCGAACATCGATCGTAATGAACTTGTTAATTGCGAGGGTTTTTTGTCGCAGGGCTCCTATTAACAAAACCGCACTAAGTTTAGACGCGTGTTAATTTTGTTATTTGTGCGAAAATTCATATCTGCTTCACAACATGTAGGAGAGCGCGCGCGCGCGTGTGTGTGTGTGCGCGCGCGTATTAATTGATTAACACGAATCGATCTTGTCACATGTAAACAATTCTGCTGACCGGTTTTTTTTGGTAATCTTACAGAGATTCATCGTGGAATTCAAATGCCTCACGGAAGTCAGAATGCTGCTAGAAATATCGATAATACATTATTCACTGCACTGTCGATTATATAAGGAGTGGCTGAATCGAGCTTTTAAGAAAATCCACACAACGGTCGCTTTCACTTTCACACTCGGTTTTATTTTTATAAGATCTGGTCGAGCGCAACAGAAAAACCGCACTCACAGCACTCAATCACGTCGTCGATTAAGTTACCTTTTTTTTTTGTTGTGTTTGTATTTAAAAGACGCTGCTCAAACTAGCGCAGCACACAAATCACAATAATCGCTATTCTAAGTTCAATATTCAGTTGAAGTCGCGCAACTGAACCGAACGCGAGACACTCGTCGGGCGGAGCAGCAAGATCGCGTTGTTGTTTACACGCCGGACGGCAGTTTGGAAATGAGCCAGAGCCCCTCGGCACACACAGTCGATCGCAGTGTATCGCAGCGGTTTTCTACCACTCCACACACCGCACACCAGTGTGTCGTTAGTCGTGTCCGCGGTTTTGGTAGTTGCGCGGCCGCGGCACCGTGGTGAATAATGGAAATACCTGTTGCGAAAAAAAGGTGACATCCCCCCAAAACCCATCAACCCTACGCCGCCGCCTCGCCGCGCTGCGCTGCGCAGCGCAGTCCGAAGCCGATCGACAGCAATTTTCGTTGATTGTTTCGTCGTGTCGTGCGGCTGTGGTATGCTCGCCGTCGACTGTGTATGCGTGTGAAGTGAATGCTTGGGTCGGCAAAGTTCTGGAAGACTTAGATCAATGACAGCGCGGTGAAATGGCATTGAGATACTTTTTTTTCCCTTCATTTCGTATGCGAAGAAACAACAAACGTAACGAATTGATATGAGTTCGTCAGCTTAATGACCAATGAATCGAGTGTAAGAATACCTGATTAGCTAGCAGGCCTGTCGAGTTGACATTCTTATTCGTCTGACAGCGCGCTCGAGTGTGTGTTCATTCAAACGCACACACATGCACGGGGTTTACTATATGAATGGAATAGATGGCAACTGGCGAGCTGCACTATGCGAAGCAGATCTGCTGATCGACCGGGCAGTTTATGGTTAAAGGCTTGCATGTGAACTTTGGACACACGTTGACTGTGGTTTTGAACACTGGTATGCAGTTGTGACGCGATCGTGAAGTGAACTCAGGCGACCCAATAGCCGAAAATGTGTGCCGGACGTTGGTATTGTTGGTATTTCAACGCCTAAGAGGTAAGTCCTGCGTTCAATCGTTGGTGCAGCGACATGAGTCTCGCCAGGCGACTACGGATTCAACGCCTAAGAGGCAAGTCCTGCGTTCAATTTTTGGTGCAGCGACATGAGTCTCGCCATGCGAGTACGGATTCAACGCCTAAGAGGCGAGTTCTGCGTTCAATCGTTGCTGCAGCGACATGAGTCTCGCAAGGCGATTACGGATTCAACGCCTAAGAGCCAAGCTCGGCGTTCAATCGTTGCTGCAGCGACATGAGTCTCGCCAGGCGACTACGGATTCAACGCCTAAGGCGCATGGATTGCTGCTCCAGCCGAAGAATCTTCGAAACCGTTTCAGTGATTTGAAGTGTGATCCTGTTTATGCTCATAATCCACAAGCTCTTCACGCCTTTACCCCGAATACTCACCAAGTGGTTGCCGAGTTATTGCTCGTTACGTGCCGAAAAGTCTTCGAAAACTACCAGTCCTGCAAGAACATTTGAATGCTGCTGTATTCCATTCAGAATGGCAAGATCCAAAGAACATATTGACATCCAAATCTGCTCGAAATCTAAATCAGAATAGTGTCTCAATTAAGCGTGCTTTCGAAACCACAAAATGGCTGACCGTGTCATTTTCATCGCAGGCAACTTCGACACACTATCGACCAGCTTCCTGTTTCAATATGCAGCGAAAGCGAGGGCAAAAGAGACCTTGTTCTTTTATTTTTCTTTAATTGCTACTCTTCGGTGTAACCGAATGGTTGCAAAAAATTGAATGAGTTCACAGTTTCGCTGTCTCAAGTGAAATGAAAGTCGCTTGGCCAATTAATTATCTGGGTGAGAAGTTCCCAAATAGCTTGCCAAAGTCTCGCAATTCTTGAACTCAACCAAATGTGACTAAATCACAATTGTTCATCTGTGATCTGTGTGTGATAGTCGCTGCGGATTGAGAAATACTCGTAACTCAGCCACAATGAAGTGTGCTCAGCGTACGCCGCATGCACTTGAGTGTGGACACGAAGTCGCTGTCCGCTGTCAACCTATGATCTTTGGAGAGTTGAATTCGTTTCGATCACAGCCGTCATTACAGTTCGCGGCACCGCGATCGCACTCAAGGTACACGCTCGTGCCGAGTAAGAGTAAGTCTTCACATGATATATTGAATCCGCAGTTTCGCCACGTAACACTTCAAATTTGAGTTATATCACCGAAATTGGTCAAGAAGTTGCGCGCGCTTGCAACATCATGTCAGAGTTGAAGTGACGGACGGATTTTTATGGTGTTCATTCGAAATCCGATGGCTTTGGTGTGGTGTGGGCCATGTTTGAAGTTCGGTTGGGTGGGCATGCGTGTGCGCTCGCAGATTAAGTGACTCCGAATGCTAGTCGAAGATGTGGTTTTTCGAAAAGACACAAATTGCCTTGCAATTGATTTCACAATTAGGGTAGCCAGTGGTGAACCCTTCGTGGGTTTTACAAACCTAATTAATTTAAAAATCATTAAAACTAAATTACCACATTCGGGGTCTCGAATAGCTGGTCACGGAGATCTGCTTCATAAATTATTGTCGGCGAAGATTATTAATTCGCTGATTGTCCAGCCAAGTGTTATTATTATCGTCTTCGATGCTGTTGATTTCGATGTAATGAGCGTCTCACATATTTCGTAAAAGCATTTGTGTGCTGCAAAGAATGATTGTGAAGTTGAAGTGTAATGACTAATGACCCTTAATTCGAAATCTCGATTTTAATTGTCTTCAAATTGACACTTTATTGTAAGAAGTAGACAGTTTAAGAGAACAAAGCTCTTGTCTGGATTAAAGGACATTGATGCCGTTCGTTCTTGACTTGGTCGTGCAAAGCTCAGTGGCCAATCCTAAAAGCACTATCTGGCAGAGGTTTATTCCGCTGTCGGTATACTCGGGTGACATTGACGTGAATGGTCGAATGCAGGGAGCCAGGCATTTTCTGGGACTAAACAGCGCCTAAAATAGGTCTGTCTGTGAAGTTCAGCGTGACCAGGTAACAATAAACAACAGTTACATTGGTACTGGCTTTATTTTGAAAACACAACACAACACAACAAAATCCAAGTGGTTGGCGTGTTACCGTAGATTAAGAACTTGAAGTAGCCGCAGAGAAAATAATTGAGTTGTGTCAAGTAAAAAATCGAAAATCCAATCCCAACATTTCCAGCGACCAATTAGTGAACTCAACGCCGTGAGTCTTTGGGAAAAACAACGCCGTGTCTATGGTCGTCCGGTTTCAATACTTGCGTCAGCACAATCTTATACGGGTGTAGGCCTAAATCCAACTGCAAAATAAGCCGAGTTGACTTTGGTGATGCCGAATTCACCTGATTGGCGTCGAGTTGACATTTCTGGGTCTCTGTCTGGTTGGTGGCTTCCAAGAGTTGGTTGGTTAAGGTCGAAGAGACTGTACTGCAAACTGAAGCCATGATGGCGATCAGCCTCACACGAGTAACTCGAGTTGCGTACATACATATGTAATTATGTAGAAGTGAGTTGAAATGTGAAACGATGCATGATTAAATAGCTAATTTCACTGAATATTTTGCCAGCTGGAAGAACTATCATTGCTAGTGCTTCCCTAGTACGCCTAGCACAGCTATTTTTGGTACACCTCGCACTGGAGCTTTGATGACTTAGTGCACCGCAATCCTTTTAAACCTATTCTCATGGATATGCCATCTGACGCCAGTAATTCAGCTGCGACGCGCATACAAAGTCGATTTTCCCGGCACTCAGGGCTGGCTCTGGCTAGAATCTAAGGAATTAAAGGACAATAGTCGAATCTTCACGGATGGCTCTAAGTCCAATGATGGATCTGGCTATGGCGCCTTCGCGACAACGTCATAAGTTAAATTTTCGTTGGTTTTTTCCAGCGGAAACCTATGCGTTCCTAATGACTACGAACTATATCATGAAGAACAGGTGGAAGGGTGCAGAGACAAGCTGTACTTAAGGCCTTGCTTAACCCATTAACCACTTCGAGGATAGTTTAGGAATGCAAGTCTCTGAATTTGATCGGCCACGGTATCACGGAAAAGGAGATCGCCGATGACCTTGCTTGACGAAGATCGGAGGAGGTTTTTTGACGCATGAAATATTCCAAATCGGATGAAGAAGTTCCTGGTCTCTTCGAAAGAAAAATTCTACGTGCGGTCTTTGGTCGTGTTTTCGTTGAAGGTATCTTAAGGAAAATATACAAGGACGAACTGTATGGAATGTACAGCGATATGAGTCTAGCCAGGCGTCCCATGGCTGAGATGACTAGGCAATTTGCAACATGGCTACAGTTCGAAGAGGTCTCGATTTCGAGTCTGTTGAATAAAGCCGCATATAAGGGGATGATGGTGGTGGCCCGTGGCGTTGTGGGTATGTGCGTCGACTCCTACGCACTTGGACCTGCCTGTCTGGGTTCGATTCCTGGTACGACAAGAAATACTTTTCACTGCCCCATCTCTTTCGAGTCACTGACAATGCTCAAAGAGTATAACTGTCTAGAAAAAGCTTCTCAAACTTGGCCGTTCGGAGTCGGCATAAAACAGTAGGTCCCTTCCACTCGTGATAGAACAATAGCACGCACTACACGAGTGGTTGCTAAGAAGCTAGGCCCTGGCCCTATAAGGGCTGTAGCGCCACCCATATTATTACAAAATTGGAAGCAACTAGTTAGAGTGTCTTGTCGACTGGTGCCAAATCCACTCCAGGCTGTATTGCCACATAAAGAAAGAGAACTGAAACTGCATCGACTGGCTTTATTTTTCCACTGTTCAAATTTATGCCCAGTTAAAGCAAAGCACATAAATTAATCAATAAAATGAAATGAAACAACAAATGGACACCAGTTCCTGCTTAATTAATAACAATTTGTGTTCATAAAGTTTCTAATCAGAAATATAAAGGATAAACAACGTATGTGTATGTGCAACGAAACAAGTTAGAAGTCGTTCCTTTGTGTCAAAAATTGCTCTGCTTCATAACAAGAAAACCAGAACTTTGTACATATATCCAACAATGTGATTATCGTTAAAAAAATGCCTTCGTACTGAGCCGACAACTAACAAATTAAACATTGACGACAGACTGGAATATTTTCGTTTAAAAAAAAAACGAGGTTGATTGTCTTATTCAATAAAAGCCGGAGTCATTAATTCACAAAATCAAATCGGGCTTACAGTAAACTTGAAAACGAAACAATATTCATCATTCTAAATGATGTGCCAGCTTATGAATTATTGTTTGTGTACTGCAATTTGTTTCGTGTTGTTTATTTCGTTTAGAAGCCATTGACTTGATGTGATGACATCGACTATTTTTTAGCTAATTTATAAATCAAAGTACTTGGCTGACCCGACCGAAGTTGTCCGGTTTTAGCGATGAATATTCAATTCCAACTGGAATCAATAATAAAAAAGAATTATTTCACAAACATACACTTCCCCGCATAAGGCTGCGTACAGCACATGCACAAACTGATATTTTAACCTTAAACGCATATATTTCAGTCGTCCTAGTATGTATCGAGCTAATTCACAGACAGGTAGCTTGAAGAAAGGCATACATGTCGGGTGTTAATAAGCAGAAACGTATGGAAGTTGCAAATGAATATGTTTCCTGTTTCCGCGAAGAGTTCACCAGAGCTGAGAATTGGCTTTTTCGATGAATGAATGAATGAATGAATGAACAACTGGGAGCCTTTCCCACTGAAGTAGCATCCTTACAGAAGAATGGAAGAGTGCATTCGTGGAGCTCCATCCTTAGTTTGTCGCCATTTCTCGATAATGAGGGAACGCATAGAATGAGCTCACGTGCCCAAAAGGCGAAGCTTTCCTATGCGGCTCTTAACCCTGCTATCCTGCCAAAAGGTCATCCACTAGTCGATGTGCTCATACAACATGGGGACTCCACATGGGGACTGCCACCGTTATCTCGGATATCCGTGGAAACGCTTGGATAATCAGCATAAGGGGACTAGTTAATAGTGTGAGGTCCAAACCATGCCGCTGGTCAGATAGCTCCCCGAATCACGTTCGGCTTTTGAGTCGAGACCCTTCACTCACGTAGGTGTGGATTGTTTTGGACCCCTTTTGGTGAAGTTTGGACGCGGCACAGCCAAGCATTACGTGTCTGACATTCCGAGCAGTGCAAATTGAGCCGCTAGACGATCTCAGTCTAGGGTGGTTAAATTTTAAGGGCCGATGTTGATTTTGAATAAAACAATTTATTTAGGAAATTATTGTCATTTCTTTTTATTATGATAATATTGGTATGGTTCAATTATGTATGGAACAAAATATCGGCCAAATGGCTGCCTCGACCTCGCCGGCACACCTCCATCCGATGGTCCAAATTTTCGATGACGCTGAAGGATAATTGAGGTTCTATGCCGTTAATGTGCCGATTATCTCATCCTTTAGCTCTTGAATTGTTGCTGGCTTATCGACGTACACCTTTTCTTTCAAATAACCCCAAAGAAAAAAATCCAACGGTGTCAAATCACATGACATGACCTTGGCCAATTGACATCGCCACGACGTGAGATAACACGGCCATTGAATTTGTCGCGCAAAAGAGCCATTGTTTCGTTAGCTGTGTGGCAAGTGGCACCGTCCTGTTGAAACCACATATCGTCCACATTCATATCTTCCAATTCGGGCCATAAAAAGTTCGTTATCATTTCACGAGAGCGAACACCATTCACAGTAACTGCCTGACCGGCCTCATTTTGGAAAAAATACGTCCCGATGATGCCGCCAGCCCATAAACCGCACCAAACAGTCACTCTTCATCCACTCATCCACTGTTGCCATTTCTTGCCACCATTCTGACCATTGACGACGCTTGAAATGGTCAAGAGGCTTTAGTTCTTGAGTCAATTGCACCTGGTAAGCGTGTAAATGCAAGACTATGCATAATGTTCATGAACGACGAGCGTGAGAGGTGCAATTGTTGGGCACGACGACGAGTTGAGGTGGACGGCTCTTCAGCCACACTATCGCGAACAGCAGCAATATTTTCTGCTGTACGAGCATGCACTGGTGTTTTCACATCTCCTACAGTCCCGGTTTGATCAAATTTTTGCACGATTTTTCCGATTGTACGCACATTTGGACGATTAAATTGACCGAAAAAATCACGAAGTGCACGACTTGAACGCCCATTTTCATAATAAGCCTGAATAACTTTAACGCGTTGGTCGATTGTGTATCTTTCCATGGTTTAAATTGAGTTAGTCTGAAATTGAGAAATGTCAAATGAAATGCAGAAAAAGACTTGACGTTTAGGTGTGGTTCACATTCAACATCGGCCCTTTAAATTTAACCACCCTTTACAATGGCTGTTCGACGTTTTGTCATCAACCGAGTCGTCACACCAATCCTCGACCTGAACTTCATCGGCACTAAGAACCTAATGGACAAGGTTGTAAAGGAAATGGAGAGCCACCTGCAAGAATACGCTGCCAAATATGAAGGTATACTTTGGCGCAAATTGGAAGGTAAATAGCGCAAATTTTGTTTTGAAAGGTTCAATTCCCAGGGAAGACGTACTGCGTTCTGCTCTTTTAGAGGCGCAAGGCCAAATAAATCGGCGTCATCTCATACATCTTCCAGTAGATCCTGAGGACCCAAAACCTCTCCCACCAAATGTGGAATGGTCTTTGGCGAGGCAAATAATCGCATAACAGCACCTGGAGTTTTTTTTTCAGAAAGAGATTCCTGTAGTAAACTCCACAGCAGGCACTTGATGTCTCAGCTAATAAGGCAGTGGTACACCGAATATTGGCCGATATCACTGGACAGTGGCACAAGACCACAAATCAAATGGAGCTCGACGACGTGATTGTTCTCATCGAGCCTAATGAGATTCGTTCCGTTTGGCAGTTGGGGCGTATTACAACGGTCTATCCGGGCCTACCCAGATGGAGTTGTGGGCATAGCCGAAGTCAAACTACTCAGTGGTTTAATTAAGGCTTGCTGTTCTGGAATTGCTCACCTTAGTCTTCAGGCGGCCCGCGGAATGTCATCAAGCCTTTCGATGCAAAACAAATGTATTATTTAACTTTAAACTTTAAATTTACTATAAAGTGGCAACTTCGTAAATTACACGCCGTTTCGTCTCTTTTGTTTAAACAGTAGATTCGTTAAGTATTCTGCACTGTTTTCTAACCGAACTATCGGCCCGTTTGGCTTTGCCTTTTGTTTCTAATTTTGAGAACTTAAAGTTAGTTCAATATTTGTCGCTTGGCTTGTGATACAACTGGGGTTAGAACCAGATTTATGGATTGAATAGGATAAACCCTCCTACCGCTAAAGAGAACACGTCCCCATTGCTAAGTCCCCGGACCTAAACCCTCTAGACTATAGAGCATTTATAGGACTTATAGGACCCATACACGACACAGACATGTCGCTGCAAACCTTAAGTCTGTGAAAACACTCGTTCGCCACACACGCTGGTCTGTGCGAAATTCACTACACACAACACAGGCACGTCGCTAAAGACGGCGATTCTTCTATTACATTTTTCAAAATTTTTTGACTGCAAGTTGTTTGCTATTTCAGATTTTTGGCTGATTAATATTCTTTCTTCTATGTACAGCGCTACAGTCCGGGGTGAACATGGGCCTCAACCAACGAGCCTGTCCAACTAGCGTGATCTCTGGCTAGCTATCTCCAATTTCGCACGCCAAGTTGGTTGAGGTGCTTTTTCACTTGGGAGCGCCACCTAAGACCAGGGCGTCCTCTGTTGCGTTGACCCACAGGTCGGAGGCTCTTCGAGCCGGCTGAGTTGTCTATTCGCTCTACCCCCTTAGGCGTTGGATCCGTACACGGCTGACTAGACTCATGTCGCTGTTCATGGTTGAATGTTCTCCTCTCCATACCGTCAACGCAAACAAGACCAGAGGTCGCACGCAGAACTTTTCTCTCGACGAGACCAATGTCTTATCCATCCGCTTTTGAGATTGCCCATGCCTCCACGCCGTACATCAGGTCTGGGATGGTCAGTGTCTTATATAAAGTCAGCTTGGTCCTTCGAGAGATGACTCTATTACTATTATTGCTACTTCAGCCCACAGAAACAGCGTTTGGCAAGAGTTATTCTGCGTTTGATCCTGGTTATACGTACTGTTTACTGCGGATCCGAGGTAGATGAATAATGGGCACACCGAAACCTCCGGGAAATGCATTAAATTCAAAAATTCTGTTTGATATTTGACGCTTTCATCTGCTCCATCGCTCATTTACTGGATGTGTCTTCATTCTAAAAGCTTTCTTATTCACCAGGAGCTGCATTTGAATACCGCCTGCTACATCAAATATATGTACAAGCTATTTTCTCTAAATTTCCAATGAAAAATGACGTCGTGAGCAAAACCACGAACAAACTCTCTTGCCTTCACATTACCAATGCCTTCTGTCGTCTCCATTGAAATGTCATTGTTTTCAACAGAAAGGTCAAGTGACAAAGGTGAGGTGACAATGTTAGGTTTTCTTTGAATATTTTGATTTCCCAGAATTATTTCGAAAATCACACCATATTCAATTCAATTGGGTCAGAAGCAATTTACTGTGATCACAAGAAGAGAGGGAGAGAGAGAAGGTTTTCCACACGAGTATACAGTGGTGAGTAAAAGTGGCAGTTGAGTTGTTTTCCGATACAGCTGAGTACTTACAGGCGCTTGTTACGTGAGCGGATAGAGTTCAATTCGTTGAGAAGATAACAAGATTTCTTTTTCTGTATCCATGCTACCAAGTCTGCTATTAGTGGCAAAGTACAAAAGACAATCATACCAAGTACTAAGTTTTTCTTTTCTTTCTAAGTCTACACCAACTTTAGTCTCAAGCGTGTTATTTTCCTGTAAATAGAATTAATTGTCTTCACGCTCGTGTTAAATGAAAAAAAAAAAAAAAAAAAAAAAGAAACTAGTAAAGGGCGTCCGCAAAGTGGTCGATTATTATTTGAGTTTTTTTTATTAATTATTAATATTTTTTTTATTATGAAAGCGTCTTATTTACGTTTCGAGAAACATTTTCAGGTGGTTGAACGTTGTCATCTCGTTTAGGGTCCGCCTGACTCAGCATGGGATTCGTGCAAATAAAATTCTTGTGGATGTTTAAATTTTGAAACAAATAGGAACCATCCTGTATCGAGACAGTAAGGGCGGTTCTTACTTGTATCAATTTTTAGGGCGGATGACACAACCACAGCTTCACCCCGATACCAAGAATATATTGAACGCCCCTCGTCAACGCTCAAACGAAGAATTGATTTTTTGTGCAATGTTAAGTTTCTGGGCAATCGAAATTGTGCTTACATGATGGTCCGACTCGACGATTTTCATGATTTTATCGACATTTTCGACAATTGGCCATAATTCACGGCGCCACCTCTTGCCAGTTTTGTCAGGGACAATGCTCAGAGACCATACCTGTCCTGATTAAGCTTCTCAAACTTCGCCGTTCAGAGTCAGCATTTTCTGTAAGTGCGTCAGAAATGGCACGCATAACACGGTTACTGTATAAGCTCGTCTCAGGTCCACCTCGAACTACAGGGTTGGCCATCTAGTGGTTTTTTCTTAAATCATAGGTTATTTTGACACTGACAGCTGTTTTCCCCTCGAAGTCTTGACAGAAAATCAGTATCATACCTCCGAATAAGCTGCTTTACGCTCCAATAACATTGGGAGATATTGAAAACTTATTTCCAAAGTGAGTGCTGCCCAAAGAGTGCGTTTTTTGAGAAGAAGAATTTTTGCCCGAAATGAAGCACCCACAGCGACTGCTGTACTCAAGGTTGTGCAAAAAGCTTGTGAGACTAGTGGACAACACTCGTGGTCCCCGTCGTTGTAAATATGAGAGTGAGGCTGCTTTGGCCGAGAGTGTGAGACTCAATTCACGAACGTCAACTCGCCATCGATCTCAACAGCTCAACATCAACCTGAGGAGAATTCTGCACAAAGATCTCGGATTATATGCTTAAAAGGTCCAATTGACTCAACAATGGAAGGCGCGCGACCTTTCGCTTCGCAGTTTGGGCCTTAGAGCAGCTTGAAGTGGGCAATGATTTTGGGCGAATAATCATCTTTTCTGACGAGACGCATTTTAATCTCGGAGGCTCGGCAGACCCGCACGTTATTGTCGAGAAGCCAATGCATCGACAGAGAGTGACAGTTTGCTGCGGATTGTGGAGTGGTAGCATCTTTGGGCCATTTTCCCTCGAAAATGAGGCTGGGAATCACTTTTTGGTCAACGGTGGGCGTTACTGAGCCATTTTTACTGAAATTAAAGACATCGACTTGGACGACCTCTGGTTCAGGTAGGATGGGGCGCCATGCTACACAGCCCATGCCACAATCGATCTTTTGCTCACCAAATTCCCAAATCGTGTTATCAGCCATCTTGGCGATGTCAATTGGCCGTCTCGGAGCTGCGTTTTGACCCGTTTGGCTTTATTTTTGTGGGAAACCGTGTAGGGTCGTTGTATGCCAACGAGCTTAAGGCCAATATCATCCAAGCAATCCATGAGCTACATTCCGAAACCATCAACAAGGTCTTGGAAAATTGAGTCGACAGAATGCGCTACTGCGAAGCAATCCGAGGCGGCCACTAGAACGAAGTTTTATTTCATAATTAACGGGAATATTTTTTCTTACTAATAAAGCCATAATACGTGGAAAACAAATTAATTTTGTTCATTTTATTGCGTTTTTAAAAAGAAACTTGTATTTGGCCCATCCTGTGTAGCGCCACTCATAGTAAAGGGTGTTTTTTTTTTTTTTTTTTAGAGGTATAGACCTTTGAAATGGAATAGAACAGAGTTGATTCTTTTAAATTGGCATGAAATTTACTTTATTCGAGAGATAATCTTCTGGCATTTTAATTTAAATATGATTTCTGGCGTATGACTGCCACGGCTGGGTCGGATGGAGTCTAATCTGGAGATCCTAATCTGGAGGTCCAATTTTCGATGACTTTTTCCAACATTTGTGGTCGTATATCGGCAATAACGCGGCGAATGTTGTCCTCCAAGTGGTCAATCGTTTCGGGCTTATCGGCATTACACACGAATAGCCAAGTGGTGTTAAATCGCACGATCTTGGAGGCCAATTCACGGGTCCGTGACGTGAAACTATGCGGTTACCAAACGTTTCCTTCAATAAATCAAATGCGGTACGAGCTGTGTGACATGTTGCGCCATTTTGTTGAAACCACAGCTCCATCACATCATGGTTGTTCAATTGATGAACGAAAAAGTCAATAATCATGGCTCTATAGCGGCTGCTGCCATTGACTGTAACGTTCTGGCCGGCATCGTTTTTAAAGAAGTACGGACCAATTATTCCACCAACCCATAAAGCACACCAAACAGTCAGTTTTTTTGTGGATGTAACGGTGTCTCAACAAGCACTTGAGGATGATCATCACTCTAAATACGGCAGTTTTGTTTATTGACGTATCCATTCAACCAAAAGTGAGCATGGTGAAAATGGACGTGGTGCGCGATACGTATTTCGAACAGAGCTATTGTCCAGACGTCAGCCTTTTCATGTTGAAATGCCAAACCAAACCAAAAATAAATCACTTGACAGCTGACAAAATGGCCTCCAGTTAAAATAGTGTTGCCAACTTAAAGTTGTATACCTCAAAAAAAGGGCTTTTATGATTATTCAATCTAGAAGCAGCTCGAAAAAATCCGTTTCACACCCTGACACACACAAATGCTAGGCGACACGTTCTTTCACACAAGAGAATCGTTGAGAACAGATTGTGGTTAATCGCTGCAGCCATGGCATCTTTACCTTGTTCTTAGCAACAAAAAGGCAACAAAAAAGTACAAAACAATTACAAAATACTGGTCACCCAGCACCATTCGACAGCAAACTCGCGTGAAAGACATAAAATGAATGTCGCTTACAATTTACATCTCGGCACGTACGAAAAGACGACGACTTAAAGGTGAATAACCCTCGGCCAAATTGAAGAATAAACATTTAATTTCACACCTAATAACTTCTGTGCTGGACAAACGAGCATTTTACAGCTAACCCCGTGCTGACAACCCATGAACACCACCAAAGTCACACGGATTACACAAGAATGAATAAAACAGAACCTAGTTCGTTTGAGCGCAGCACCTTTGGACCACCACCACTTGCAGATCCAGCAAGTGGCTGTGTGTGTGTTTCTGCATCTGTCTGCACTTTAAGCTCACAAGTCACAGCCGACCAGTTCGAGGTGATGCGGGTTTTCTTAGGCGCTCGCCACTAATGCCTCTCTATTGATCTTTCATTGCTCGCCACAAATCTATGTCAAGTGCTACATGTACGCCTTTTCAATTCGGATTCTCTCGGTAATTATTATGTCACGCTCTCTTTGAGAAGCCAATAGACTTTTGCGTCGCAGCATCATCTCAATGTCAGAGAGTTTGAATTTTAAAGCCGGTTAGCAGCACAGCGCCTCTAGTCGCCGCAGTCAGATGCCATTCACGATCACAGCGATGGAGCGTCTAAGAAAAAAAAAAAGAAAAACACATCCAAGGTTATTCATCTCCGACGTTTGCTCCGTTCGCATGTAGTCGAGTCGTTCGCGACCAGGTGGCGGCTAGTTGCGCTGCCGTTCGCATCTATGTGCCGTTGACTTTGGTCCATTAACCAAGTTCCTTTGCAGAGTTCAATATCGCTGGTGCCATAATTATTTAACCATTTCGGCGACGATCCGTAAAGGTGGTGCTCGCCAAAGTGTGCTTGAACCTTTGCAGCGAATTCTTGCTGAAATTTTGCGGCCGCTCGTTAGAGTGGTGAACAAAAAAAAAAAAGAAGAGAAACTGGTTACACTGGAACCAGAGTTGGCTTGCCCTATGGAATATGCACTGCTCAAGTTCAATGTCACCGCTCTGAGGGTATGGTTGTTGGGTTTTTTTTTTTTTTATTTCCGGAGAGACTCTTTCTTCTTTTTCGACCGAATCAACGGACAACTCAGTTGCGAGTGTGGTAGGTCGGAATCGGATACTTCTCTCGTATAATAAAGCCCTTTACTCGGTGGTGATGGACATATTAACTGTAAATGAAGGAGATTGAATGACAACCCGTTTATGAGTTACAGCGCACAAGTTGGTTTTGGACCAAAGTGTATGCTGTCCCGGCTTGTGATCAGTGAACATGTGTCTGCTGGCATCAAATCGACCTTACTCACTGCTGGACTGTGAAACAGCATTGAGGAAGTAACTGTATGTTGATGTTTATCGGTTTCGAAGGTTGGAAGTGAGTTCGATCAAGGGTGCAATGATTTGCGTTCGATCTTGTAAATTAAGCGGGGTTTTAGTGGGTGGGGGAATAACTCGAATTCCGGATGCTTAAATCCTTGGCCATTTTGTTGGGAGATAGATGGCATTTCAGGAAAGTTCTTGAGTTGAATGTGATCGCTGACTGGCTGTCAGAACAGATGACGTTTTTGTTTAGCCAGGACAGAGCTTCCTTTCTGCCTGATTTGACTGATCTGATTTAGATCCTTTGCGGAGACAGGCCACGTATTCAGCCATCTTCCACTCCCAAAGGATCATGCAGCTGGTGTTCAGACTTCCAGTCTCTGATCAGGAGGAACTATGGTTGAGAAATCCTTCTCGACAAGGAGGTTTAGGTGTCATGAGATCGGTGTCTTCGGGATCTCCCTAGGATAAGAGAACGTCCAGAACGGAATTCTTTCTACATATGGAGCGATTTCAATCTGATCGACGTACTGGCCGCTATCTGTCTGCCGATTAAGTCTGTTGGCGAAATATTGAGGAGGATGCTCAGAGCTGCGGAGAGGTTGTTCTTAACGCTGTTCTTATCGAGCGCAGTCTCTCAAATCTCGACACCACTAAGCAGTATGACTCTGACTACTGATATGAATAGCCAGTGGACAATGCGAGGCTGTTGTCCTCATTTGCATCCTATAGCTTTTATAGAGCTACATACAGCCGTGGAGGTCTATTGAAACGTTCCTGGATGTGACAGTTTCAAATGACATATTTTTTCGGTATACAAGGAGTCATCCGAGAGAAGGGGGAAACTTGCATAGACTGGATTCTCTTGGGCGCCACTGCTTCCCAGTGGACCGAGTCGCGAAGAACTTTAAATTGGCTGTGAGAGCAGCTAAAGAAGAGTCCTGGAAGGACTCAGAGGAATGAAATTCAACCTCATTGGAGGACTCAAATCCAAATGATGTTGCCATTCAATGAGGGCAGGGATCCCGAACAGGACACTGAAGATGCCACACCTGTAGGCTTTAGGGGAGAGCGAGACTGACAGCGGTGAAGGAGGACGTGGCGTGGATGAAATCCGGCCAGAAATGCTTAAGGCAATCGGTTAAGAGGTAGTTTTTTCTTGGCTCTCTCGTGTCGTTAAGATGGCCTAGGAACGCGGTGAGGCACCTGGCAATTGATGATGCAGCACTGACGCGGCCATTGGAGGCGCATCGCCCGACAGGGGCTACCCGTTCAAGGAGCCACTGGGAGCCGGCGGAGGGGGCAAAACTCTTTCAAATAAAACTATAAATATGCAAAAGTCCTGCGGAATTGTTCTGATGGCAAGTACCTGGAATTGTTATCGCCCATCAACCGTTTCAAGCTTATATCGTGCAACAGAGCAGCCCCCCGGACTCACTCCACTGGCCACCAATGTAAATTGATTGTAAATAAATTTCGAAAAAGCAAACCGAGCGACGACAGGGAGAGGGAACGGGAAGATTTATGCAAATTTGCAATTAGTGGTGAAACTGATGATTTTCTACACAATGGCCCTTAGTAATAAAGGAATTTAAACTCGAGTTTTACGTAAACTAGAGTTTAACACGAAATCCGTAGTAATAAACGAGCAACCCACTTCTAAAATCGACAAATATTTAGATGTGGCCGAATCGTATCTAAGTCGAAAAAAGACAGTTTAATGTTTCAAAATGAGTGTCAAAATCAGCTGTGCTAGCTCACAATAGCGAATATGACAGGTTTATTCACAATGATTACGTTAAATTCGAGTTTTGTTAAAACTGATTTATTACTACGGAAACTTAAAAGTACCTTAGCTACACCTAACAAAATTCGACTTCAGAAGCGACTTTATGATTTTCTATTACTAAGGGCCAATGAGTGCGGACTTAGCGGCGGCGGATGGAGAGTGGATTTTGTTTAAGGAGCTGAGTGCCGTTTCAAGCTTTCAAAAAGGTCCAACTACAAAGGCGCATCCCTTTTAAAGCCTCCTCGGGCAAGTCTTTCCTCTTTTCAAAGTTTAAGTGTCTCCGGGAAAGTCTACTCTAAGGTGTTGGAGTCGCGTAGTAGAGCTAGTCCAGGATGGGGGAAGAACACTGCGACTTTCGTCCCGGAAGAAGTACAACCGACCTGCTCTTCGCTCTAAGAATAACGCTCCTGGCGAGTTAGAGTCAATGTCGGAGGATCGAGTGGACTGGAGATCTCTCGTGCGTACTTTGTCCAAACGATCATGCAGGCCGCTGGAGATTATGACTCACAGAATCTCAAAAACCATTCCTCAAAGCATAAAGTAATGTGTCGCATTTGTATTTCATTTGCAATCTCCATCTTTAGAAATCATAATGAGAATCAAAATAGAAAAATAGCTTGACCAGCTGTTTGAAATGCAGTGCTGTTCGGTCAGTGGTTTATCGATTTGACGAAAGTGCACCAAAAAAGGTAAATTTCCTCCGGGGAAATGCTCATCGTGATGTTTGTACTTTTCTTATATTTCGCAACCATTTATCAACCAAAAAACTAAATGGCAAAATGTGTATGCCCGTAATTTTGTTTGTTAAATGTAGATGAATGTGTTGTGGACCCGATAGGTGGCGCTATTATTTTTTTTTTCTCCATGTGATTTATCTCGATTTTTCTGCACCCTACACAAACAGATCTAAATTGCCTGTGGAAGGGACAAGGTTCTATAAAAAGCAAATGTCCTCAATGACGAGTATCAGGCAACATCGCCGTATCCTTTCGTATCCTTTCACGAAAACGGTTATTCAGTCGAAAGTTCAATATATAATCTTCGCTGATTGAGTTGTTGCTCTACTACTTGCGTTGGATTTTCGGAATCCCAAATGTGGTAGTTTAGCTCATCCTCCCAAAGAGTCACTCTTGAAGTAAGATCGATGCTGGACTTGATACATTCTCCAACCCAGCCAAGGATAAAATGGGGGTAACCTCCAGACGATACCCTCTTCGAGAACGATCAGTGACTCTTTGATCTGTCTTTAACGATTGTTTTTGAAAATGTGTCCACCTTCGACTGTAAGTCTGTGTGATGACGCAACCAAGGACTTCCGCATTGAACCCTGTTGCCGTCTTTAAACTCCACGCTCTTGCTCACCATCACCACTCCCAGTGCACATAATCGATGTGATTACGAGTTCTATTGCTCCTCGTCCACATACGAAGGATACAACTTCCTCGTTCCTCGAACGTATTCGAAGGACCAGCTTCGCATGCTCCGCAAGAGGATGAGTGGATGAACTCGAAGTGAAGTGGAAAAGTTCGACTTTCTCACGGAGCTGGTATTTCTTTGAAACCGTTGCAAGAGCAGTTCAAAGGACCCACCACTCTTTAATCGAATTATCTGCTTCGATTCCCAACGCGCGTCCATATGATGGTCCAGATGCCATTGATGGCGTTGAATGTGTGCTTAATTGAGGTGAGTGAATTCCTCTTAGTTGCGACACTTACTTGAGTCCACATTTGGCCCTGAACTCTGGCACTGCCAAGAGCACGAAGCCAGTCGTCGAGTTTGTGA
The DNA here is from genome assembly GCA_907269125.1 of Eristalis pertinax. NCBI lineage: Eukaryota > Metazoa > Arthropoda > Insecta > Diptera > Syrphidae > Eristalis > Eristalis pertinax. The sequence continues at coordinate 43,334,737 of OU026145.1, read as the reverse complement.
CTGCCAAAGTCACTATCCGTTAGCGACAATGCACTGCTAAGACTCCATCGATGTGAAGTTCACTCGACGAACTACAGCCAAGCCATCGCTGTCAAGTGAATCTCCCTCTCGCTCAAGCTCAAGGACACCCGGGGAGACACAGTAAGCCTCCCTCGACAGCGAACCCAATTAGTTTAAACGTTCTAAGCCCGACTGACTAAAGCCGAAACTAAAGGATAATGCGATTATCTCCCGTCTCTCGGAGACTACACACTAAGTATTAGGTTATTTTGTGTATTTGTTAGTGGGTGGCCACGTCTCATTTAGGTCCTGCTGGACCCATTGTGATGCCCATGGGGAGTATAACGCCTTAGCTCCTACTTCGTACTTGTCATATTATAGTTGCTGTTTTGTTCAGCCATTCTGATATCCTTATAAACCTGAAAAGGGTTAGATCCTGGAGGTCTTGGAAATGAAATGTTCTCCCAGTGTTCTATGGTTCGACTGGTAGAGACTTGAGCATTTTCAGAGATAGTGATGAGTGTCCTTTTTTTCTCTGTGCGAGCAATTAAAGAGCAGTGCTGGAAGGAGTTCGGGCAGAGTTCGAAGTTTAACAGCGACCATAGATCTGCAAAATAGGTGTTCTGGCAAACCATTCGCCGAATTTCACATTGGAAGAGTTCATCTTCATTGTGCGACTGTGAGTGACAAGTGTCCTCGTTTTCCTCTAGGTCGCCGCAGCCTCTGCATATATAGTCATTGGCTAGTCCCATTTTCATTTGATGATACATCGGATTATGACCAGTTAGTGCTCCAACTGCCATCTCTAGCAATTTTTTGTCGAATTGAATGAGTTTGTCGGTTCTTCCACTGTTCAACTTGGGACTTGGAACATCCGAGTGGTCTCCACTATGATCATCTCATCCACCTTCTTTCTTGACATCCCCAAGCGGTGGTTTGGTGCATGGATTGCCTAGGATGGGTCGGTTTGGGCCCCTTTATTGGCAAGTTCATTCGCTGCTTCATTGCCTGTGACCTGGGACCCATTATAGAGTAATTGAGTGCTGCGTTCTGAGAACCTTGAACCAGCTTGGACGAAATTGCTTTAGTGGCCGCTTGACTATCAGTCGGTGGTATTTCCAGCATTGATATCATTCCGGCGGCCTCCTTGATTGCCAGGACCTCCGCTTGAAAAACACTCACATAATCAGACAATTACGTTGCACCTTGTTTGCAAGATCTTCTATTTATCGACAGAATGTTAGTTTCCAACAAACGATCTTTATTCTTATCCCACCGTTTTCTTTTTGTTCATAGATCCCTGCATATACATCATGCGCTTCGCGAATAGGTTACAATTCGGCAATAAAACGCACGAAGTTTCCAACACTGCCCTACGTATAGTACAAAGAATGAAGAAAGACTCAATACACTCAGGTCGCAGGCCCACGGGTCTGTGTGGAGCAGGTACGTGCAGACACTTATGCGCAAATCAATAGACAATAACCTATTCCTCATCCTCTTCTAGCGCTTCTCATAGCAGCACGAATGCACGAGTTCGGTCGTACCATCGTCGACATCGTGCGAATAGTGAAGATCCATGAGTCGACGTTGCGCAAAAGACTGGTCGAATTCGCGGACACGCCCAGTTCGGCGCTCACCCTCGACGAATTTATGTCGGTCGACCTGGAGGCAGAACAAGACCCGCCCGCGTTCAAAGCAGCCCGCAAAAAGGACCGCGAACGAATAAAAGACGTAAGTATTCGTATTCCCTGCAATTTGGGCCACTAACTAACCTCTTTCTTCGACACTGACAGATCGGAGAGAACGAACTGACGCAACTGCAGAAGGAAATCGACATGCAACTGGAGAAGGACATGAAGAAAATCGGAACGAAAGGTCGCTTGAAAAACGTATGCGGGGACGAAATCGAAAACCTCGAGACCACAAAATTCATAAGCGAAGCGAACATGGAGGCCCTGAGCGAGTACCTGGCCGATGATCCGGACGTGGTGGTGAACGTGAAGGCGCGACATTCGAACAAAACCGTGGTGATAGAGGGCCTGAAGCCGGACATTATGTCAATGTGCACACCCTCCAGCAGTGAGCTGCAAGAACAAGACCCCGAGGCCAACGATGGCGAGAGTGGTGAGCTCGACCTGGAGGGGCTGGACGATGAGGAGATAAACAGATACATTCTGACGCATGACGAGGCGAAGTACAAAAACGATATGTGGATCAAATTGAACGCGGAGTATCTGGAGGAGATGAAGGTGAAGGAAGAGCGACTCGCCAAGGAGCGCGAAGAAGGGAAACCGGAAAAGAAGCGACGCGCCCCGCGAAAGAAACACATTGGACCGTCCAGCACTCCGGGCGAGGCTATCAAGAAGATGCTACAGGAGAAAAAGATATCCACCAAGATCAACTACGACATCTTGAGGACCCTAACCTCGGGTGGGGCGAAGGAAGACGAGGTTGTGGATACCAAAAAGGGAATCGAAATGACCGCGGTCACATCGGATCCAGTTGTTCAAACAGTCAGGTATGTCATCTACACTTGTCCATCGTTAACTTCGATATTTGAAGTCTGGGTTGTGCACACGTGTTGAATTTTGTGGCTGCAGTGACGCCTACGCCCAGGGTTCATAATTGAGGCTCCCACTATAGTGAATGATGCGATGCGTTCGCGAACTGTCCTGAACTCCATCTGCGTTCAAGAGAGCTCTGCTTCGTCCAGGGTGGGCGTCGAACTTGTGCTTCTTTGAATTCGAAGAGCTTTTTGCGCAATGTGGTACGATTCCTGACCGAACACATAAACTTCTGCTTTAAACGCACCTCCTCTCACGAGCCACTGACATCGAGAGGTTGGAGTGACTGTCACAGCTGAATGAGTTCTGACTTGTGACCCATTTAGATCCTGATTGGATCCATTGCGCTGTCCGGTAATTGATACATCGAGTCCTCATTAGCTAACTAACACCTACCACGAACTGTATTGTGGAGAACAGGTGGAAGGGGCGGAGTATTCGTGTCTTTAGCGACAGCGAAGCTGTGCTTAAGGCCTTCCTCAACCCATTAACCACTTCCAGGACAGTCCAAGAATGCAAGTCTTCTCTGAATTTGATCGGCACGGTCCCGGGTCACCGCGAGATTGCCGATGGACTTGCTCGACAAGGATCAGAGGAGGTTCTCTTAGAACCCGAACTACCCGGACTACCCGCGTCCTTGGTTAGGGTTTCCATCGATGACTGGTCTGCTTTAGAGCACAACCTGAGCTCACATGACTCTCCAGGATGTAGACAAACCAAGCGTATGCTCCCTAACGTCTGCAAGAAATCTGCGGCATTCTTGTTATCTCTTGACAGAAAAGACTGCAGACGACTTACCGATGTACTTAAGGGCCACTACACCTTCGCCAAAACACCTAAATGAGCTTGGCCTAAACGATGAAACTCTCTGCGACGCCTGTGGAGAAGACGATGACATTGCATAGCACTTGCTCTGCTACAGTTGCGCCTTTGCTCAGATCAGGTGGCAGTTATACGGTGCTTATGAGGTGAGAGCTGATGCTGTAGGCTCCTCATCAAAAATGCGCCTGTCGGCATTCTTCCGGAAGACCACGAAATTCCAGTAAATTGAAGTTGCTGCCTGTTAGTACAATGGACCAGTTTTTCAGTCCAGTGCTCCAGTGTAGAGTACCTAAGAAGTAACTGCTGGTATCCGAGTGGTCTATTATACTCCTTTACTGGCTTATAACCAGTTCGTTTTCTTGATCAATTTTGCCATGTCCAGAATTTTGGCTCCCATTTTTCTTGCGTGTGTGCTCAACAGGCAGTGACCAGCAATAATGCCTACGACCTTACTGACTTCCTTTCTGTTTAATTTTAGGAGTGTACCTTTTTTTTTGATTTATTGAATTCCATATTTGCCTCGAAGTCTTGCAAGAGTCTAATTCCATCCATCTCCGATTGGTGATATCGATGGCATCTGTGAGGGATAGGGGGTCTCCTAACTATTTGCCACTGGCAGACGATCCCTGTTCTAGCTAGCTCTTCGGCTCTTTCGTTGTTTGGAATACCACGATGCCCAGGGATCCATCTGATCGCTATTCCTCTGAGAGATAAACGACAAAGTGTTCCGATTTGATCGATGTTGTGTCCAGAGCCTTGATGGCCGCCTAAGTGTAACTGTCTAGTAGCTACTCAAACTTTGAGCTCGACAGTGTGTTGTAGGTTCTTCCATTCATGAGAGAACAAATGCACACACCATGAGTAAAGTACTTTGTATCCACGAGTAGCCGTGGTGATCCAATAGCCAACTTGGATCACCACTGTTCAGGGTTATGCTGCTGAATATTTCTCACAATGGTCTTCAGAGAGGTGGCAGTAACCAAGCGTCTGTTGATTAAACAATTAAGGTCGCATGGAAGCACGGCTACGTTTAAGGTATACCGGCCTCAAGATACTTTTGCAAAACTGAACATTGTCTTCGGAAGGTGTGATAAATGAATGCACTTAGATTGGGCCATTGTATTCCCACACAATTCAAGTTGCAAACGGAGGCCACACAGAGAATGACAGACACTACCAAAGGTGTTACATCCAAACGAGGCAGATCACTGGAAGCGTCATTTTTGGAATCCAAATGACCCAAACCGAGTGGTGGAATCACTAATATTGCCAGTAAGCTTAACAACAACACTGAAGTGAAGAAAAGCGACATCACTTACGCCGTACTAGATAGAGGCGACACTGACTGCAGCATCTCTCCATTAAATTGGAAGAAGTTAGCATGCGATCAACGACATCTCACCTGGTGCACCAGTTGGGCTCGACGGAGGATGGCACCAGAGACATAGTAAGCTTCTGTTCTTCACAAGGCAAAGGTCGACTGACATTTGCCAAACAACCATTCGTAGATTGGGAGAGCAATCGCGCGGCTTGAGGTCGTAACGAGGGTTTAAATCCTCAGTAGAACCAGAAAAGGGGTTTACAAGAAGCATGGGAACCTCACATGATCTAGGTTAGGTAAGTTGCTGATGTGGCTGCCATCTTAAGCAATGGATTCACTTAGACTCAATGGTCCATTGCGTTGCCACTGTGCAGGTTTCCGTCCGTTACTCCTGGAACCATTTTTGTTTTTTAGACGAACGCCCAGATTGATTTGACATCCTTTTCGGATATGTCCGTTAATTCGTTTAAATAGGGTCTGTTTCATACTGAAGGCCAGTGCAGGGCATTTGCTGAGTAGATGTGAGGGGTTTTCATCTTCTTCTTCAGCTGATCTAACTGTCGGTTATACAGTGACGACTATAGCTGTGGAGGACAGATACCGTCCTGGTGCCAATGAGCCACCTCGTCTTCCACAGCAGGGGAAATTCCTACCGCCAGCTTGGTACCGATAGAGGTGGAGGAGGAGGATATTAGCCTCCGGGACATAAACACCCATCCGAGGGTGCTGTGGTCATGATTCTGATTCCATCGCACCTTGGTCTAACCATCAGCTTGGAGGACTCATTATTTGAGTCCGACCTGGAAGACGAGGCCAACACAACTGTGGTGGAGAGAGTGTCTGCGAAAGTGACGGACAGCTCTTTTCTCCGTCTTAACACACTCAGAGATGATATCGTCCTGATCGAGGAACCCTGGGCCTGTGCCAAGTTTTCTAGGAATGAATGAGGGTTTGATACTGTTTTATGTTGTGAGAAACTGATTCAAAAGTCCTGACTGTCCGAGCAGATGCTAGCATCGTGAGTGGATATAACAGAGTTCTTAAGCGGAAATTGTTTCAGTTGGAGGAACATTGTGACTCAGTTCCCCTGATTTAGCGCCTCTTTAAGAAGAAGAATCAGTAGAACTCTTTAGACCACCACGTTGTTTTTTCATAGTCCCCGTTCATAATTGACATCGATAATTCCTTTATTCATAAACCCTTTATTTGTCATTTCAGAAGTAAACCATCTTATACCATTGGCCAGCCACAAAGTAAGAAAATCAAACTAGAAATGGGTCTTCCAGTGGCAACCGAAACTAAGGCTGAACCTCTAGACCCGATTGTGGTAGAAAATGGTAAAAGCAAAGCAATCCTTTCTTTCAACAATTTTCCATATAATTCCATTTATTTGCCCACTAGACGACCTGGATGACGAGGAGGACATCGAACCGGAGCCAGAACCTGAGAAGGAGTACTCGTCTCTGAAGGATATGCTGAACAACGGAGAAGATGACGATGACTACGGCTACGATGAGGATCACTACTAGGAATTAAGTTTTTTTTTTTCTTTTTTAAGTTTAAATTATCACCATTCGTTCACGTATCTTTGAATGGGTATTGGATTAGTGTTTCCGTGGATTATTTGCAGAAGTTAGGTTTATCAAAATGTTTGCATACCATTTTGTTATGCAATGTGATTCGTTAATAAAAGCAATTCAAAACATTTTATATTTATTTGCTTACCTTTGTGAAGACTATGTTTGGTATTACTCTCATCGCAAGACGTGCTGTTGGACTTCCAACCGTTGCAGGTCAAGATAATCAGAAACTGGTGCTGTTTTCGGTTAGTTTTGAGTTTTGTTTAGCACCATCTGTCGATAAGCACCTTAAGCTTAAAAGCAGTTGTTTGTCAGATATCTCAAAAGAAAACAAATTCCGGGGCAAAAACAGGCGAATTCGAAAGATAGCAGGCACCTGGAAGTATGTGAGTATTTCGTACCTGGAGAGTATTTCGCACCTGGAAGTATGTGAGAGTATTTCGTAATTTCGAATCATCATTGTGGTTGATAGCTCGGCTATGGTTGAAAGACGTGTAGATGCTAAGCACTTTCTTGCAGTCGCAGATGACTTCGAATGGTTTTTCGCCTCAAATAATCCATACAGCGGTTGAGGCATCAATCATGTTTCATTTCCACTTCATTCCATGGAAATGGTTGTGTTCTTGGTATTTGTGTCTGTTCATCGCCATCTATTGTGTAGCACTGTGAACTAAAGCAATGTGGTGATGACATGATACAGGATTTGATTGCAGGGGAAATTCTGTTTAGAATCGCATAAAATTCAAACCTCTCAATTGATTTGACGCACATGAAGGAGCTGTAACTCTGTAAGACCTCAACTCTGACTTTCTCAGGCAGACTCTCGACACAAAAATTCTTTCGGCATTCTGTCATTCCAGTCACAAGGGAGATACTTATCAATTGAATACAGACGGCATTGAGTGTCGTGGTCACGTCTTGGAATATTCAAAGAAGAACCGACGACCTTTCACTCAACTGCCTTAAAACGACTACAATTGTGGTTCTGATAGATTCGTCTAAAAGTGCCGTCCAACTTCGTCGAGGGCTCAGAATGTTGTGCTGGTGGGTCAGTTTTATGCATTTCTCAATTTTGATGTAACATGTGCCTCTGTCATCAAAGGGACTGCCAGAAATGGGCGGACTTTTGCCAGATCACGAGAAGGAAGCAGGACACGATGCCAAACAAAGGGAAGCCGCACTGGTAGCTGTGACTTAGGGAACTGTTCTCTTTTAAATAAATCCAGTTCAATCCTTTCAAACTACATACTCCAATCTGTGATAGGAAAATATGGGGAAATTGTTGATACAGTCTTGTGCAAATAAATGTGAACAGAAACATTTTATTTTCAAGAACTGATCTAATTTATTAAAAAAAGCGAAGAAATTAATTAATATTTAATGTGCCCACCCTTGGCTTTTAGTCCATTTTGATTCGCTTTGGCATGGATTCTAAAGTTAGGTCGTTCCGGACCTGTATAGTTCCTGCAACTGTGTCCACTCTCGGAACTGGTTCCAATAGTTCCCCATACTTCTCTTAAACATGTCCCATAGTTCAGACATGTTCAACGAGATGTAGAGCACAAACGCGTGTCAAGTCAAGCAACCGACATGTTCAACGCAGAAATATGAATGAAACTACACCTTATACCTCGCTTTGGGCGCGTGTTAGAGGAATGAAAAGTTTCTTGCAAAGCGAAACCGCGCAAAACGAAGTAAGAACGTCATGCAAAATGATGCGTTGCCTTTGAATCGTTTGAACCGTCGAATCTTCCAATATTTGCTGAAGAGAATATCCTCCAGTTTCGATTTGTGCTTTAAGAATCCCCGAAAAACGAGTTACTGCCTCTTCATCGGCACTAGCTGCTTCTCCTCTAAGCTTCAGTTTGTGAAGCTTTTTCTTCTTTTTCAAAAACTTGTCAAACCAGCCTCTGATTGCCGAAAACTGTTCCTCTGAAGACGAACATCCTTCCTCTATACGCTCACACAATTGCAACGGCTTTTCCCGAGCTGTGCTCAGAGGCATTCGGTTGGATGTCTGCCGTTGTATCCATGCAGCTGGGTACAACTCTGGGTGTTGATTTAGTCGACAACTCACTTGACACTCACACTGTTTCCAGATTACAGTAGAGACTCGAAAAAGTTAAGCAGTCTGTTTTTGGGGTGCTTAACTTTTGCGAATTCTTAACTTTTCTAAGACATGTGTATGTATGCATGTAAGAAGCAACGTAGGTTATATCAGAAAGGCTTCGGAAAAAGGAAGGTTATTAATCAGGGTTGCACAGTTGATGCCTAAATTTGGTGACTGTTGATGTGTCTGCTAGATAAAACTTCACCACATCATACCGGCACTTGAAATGCCATAAAATCACCTCGATTTTCATTTGGATACTTTTGTACAAAAAGATCCTTCGCCTTAGCTTTCAGAATAAGACCACTTATTGGATAGTTTCTTTCGTCTAAGAAGCATTGGTACAGTTGCATCTTCATACCCACGTTTTCTGGCTTATGTTCTTCCACGCAATTGCAACTCCAGAAGCATGCAAATCCATGGCCAATCGATTATTATATAACCTTTTTAACTTATGTCCTTTCTCCTGGCATTGTTGCAGTCACATCCAATCAGAAATTCAACCGTTGTCGGATACTAAGAACAGTGAACCGATATGTGTATGTAAAATATAAGCTACAAACAAAAATGGCTTCGAAAAGTTAAGACAAAACTTTAGAGACACCCATGGAGACTGAAACCTACTTAACTTTTTCGTATGCTTAACTTTTGCGCATCTTAACATTTTCGAGTCTTTACTGTACCTCTATTTTCTTAGTTAAATTCAAAGTTTTTTTTGGTTTGAATTTAGCTGTCTTCTACAAACGATTTCACTCCACTATTGCCGGATTCCGTCGTTCACAAAACGCAGCTGAGTAAATTATGTATGCATATCTTGACCGGAAATACCTTGGCGCGCCATGATGGTTCTTTGAAGAAAAATCGACTCTGCGTAAATATATGAAAATCGCGCAAAGCTAGGTATGATTGTTATAGTTCCGCGGACGGAGATATGGGAATTAGTTCCGATTACGAAGAGAAACGTTCCATGTCCGTTCCATCATCGAAGATATTCAGCACAACTCGAGTGGATTCTACGAGTTTTTTGCAGTTTTCAGTGATTTTTGGATCCCGGTAACACACTTGAATAACTGACTCAATCAGCTTCGTTGTTTGTTGTACAGTCAGTCCATTTTCCATTTTTTTGCATATAGCCCGCACCTTTTCTTTTATAGAATTGACTTCTAGCGAGTTACCAGGGAAATCAAAGCAAGTTTTAGACTTGCCAGCTTGTCTTTGAAGCGTGGTACGAGGCTAAGGCTTGTTGCAGACGTCTTTCCAATAATTCGATGTATTTGTCACTCCTCATCATTCCTGTTATTGAAATTAACGATCCTCTTCCAAAATAAGAAAAGCAGACCCCAAAACATTTGCAACAATACAAATTTGCTTAATTAGCCGTTCCAATATAGACAAAATAATATGTTCAGCTTAATTTACACAAGACTGTATCTATGTTCTTCTATTTCAATGCCCTTCTCCCCGAGATATTGCGTTTTTCCATTTATTTTGTCTTTATTTCTAAGAATGTCGCCACAATCCAAGCTTCCATTACTGAACACTCGAAGGATTCTGTTCGCCACCTAGTGATCCTTTTTCAACGCCAGTCCTAACCGAATCTCGCCTTGGTTTTTTTCTATTCTCGAAACAATTGATTAAGTCGATTTCGGGAATGGCATTCAAAGCGTGCAGCGATTCTGTTTTTATCTCGCCATGGAAAGTCGTGAACAATGTTAAGAAGCCCTAAATCCAATCAGCACTTATCAGGAAAGCCACATCCAACGGTGAAGATGGACCCAATAAGAACAAAACACTCTTAAATTGCCCAGATATAGAATCACGTACAAAATAAGGGAAAGGTTTGCTCTTGCTCCTTGCTTGACGTCTCCCAAGCCGTCGACAAAGTCTGGCACGGCCTTAACAACAAGCTAAGCCGACTTCTTCTTGACAACTTTTATAAAATATTAGAATCTTAGGAGATCACTGCTGGAGTCCCGCCAGGGACTGGATGTTGCCTATCTCTTAACGAGGTGGTCGTGCATTTTGGCATCCAACTTATGTGCTCCTATATCATACTGGAAGTATGAACATCGGACGCTGGACGGTATTCTGCGAAGTTTCACAAATGGATCGACGATGGACATAGGTGTGGCATCGGGAGTTTATTCTAAGGAATTGAACATTCAACTTTTGAGTCCGACTACAAAACCACTGTAGCGTCTTTCAGGCCGACTAGAGCTATAAAAGAAGCTCTGTACTGGCTAAAAAGTATTACATTGCATACAGTCATCTGGTCTGACAGCCAGGCAGCGATCACCGCCGTCGCTTACTATAAATACATGCCCATCGCTTGAAAATAGTAGATGGTCTACCGGCACTATTGACCCAAATCGCTGATGCACCCTACTCAGAATGAATAGCCATAACCTCAGAATCGTTATCGGCGTAATAACTAATAACCACATGCCTCCATATTAGGTCTAATCTGCAAAGAGGAAGAGGAGAAACTGCAGTGCTCTCTCCTCCTGTAGAAAACGTCACATGCACGCTTACTATTTTAACAACCTGGTGAAACTAAGTAGCATTTGTATCAGTCAACTCCTTGGCTTTATCAAAAGCGCTAATTGGTTTGCGGAACAGGAATAATTATATCCGCATGGTAACACAACGGGCCTACTCTGGCCTGCTGCCAACCAGCAGTCTGCCACTCCAACCTAACCTAACCTATGTTGGCGCTGGGACACTGTGAAATTCCAGAAAAAGCGAACTCGCTGGAAAGGGCACTAGTGCAATACTCTTTCCGGATAGGGATCTGCCATCAGTGCCTACTGTAGAACATCTACTGAAGCTTGAAACGGTTGTTCACAAAAATCGAAGATGGTTCACTGGCGGCACAGGATGCTTCTCTACGCAACGATTCTGGCCTAGTCTTGATCCAAAATAGTCGCACAGCTGGAACAGCTGGAGTAGGCCGAATCTCAGAACTCATATCGGCGTCATCACTGATAACTGTGACATTGGAAGTCGTGCCTCAATATTGGCCCAAAATGTATTGTTTTGACACAGATTTCGAGCACACTGATCGGCTATAATATATAATTACCAGCCAACGAAATATTTCTGGGTCTCATCGTAAACAGCAAGTTAAGTTGGAAGCCCATTATCCAGAAAAAGGTCAGAAAGGCCTCGTTCGTCCTATATGGAAAGGAAAAAAGCCATATGACGTAAATGGGGATAACAGCCATGCATTGTTCAATGGATATTCACCTCGATAGTAAGACCGACACTAATGTTTCATGGACACCCATAAATAAGGCTGTAAACTTTAATACACTCAACCGAGTGCAACGAACAAGATGAAGACGTACTCTATCTACTGCAGTTAACATACTTCTCCATATCCTTCCGCTGGACTAGCTGGACAGACATGCAGCAGCCAGAGCAGCTTGTGGTCCACACTTAGCATCGGCCACTCAAGTATTCTCAACGAATACAATTTCTTCCCCAATGACACCAATCGCCTGATAAACCCGAGCCATCTTCCAGAAAAATGTCTCTCCCAACATTCCTTGCAGATTGAATTGGAATTCTGACAATCAGACGCCGGGCTCTCTTCTGCGAATATACACAGAGGGATCGAAGATTTATAAACAAGCGGGTGTACATTGCTCTTTCCTTGCAACTCCCCAATTACTGCAGCGTCTTCCAGGTAGGAATCATGAGGCAGTGTCCTCAGGCAGTGGCTCAAGAACAAATTGAGGCGCTAAAGTCCGAGGTGAACCTGAGCCTCACCCGATATGCCTCTCCAGCCAGTATGATCTCTCGCCAGCTGTTTTCAGTGTCGCACACAAAGGTGGCTAAGTTCCATACACTACACATAACTTAGCCGTCGTAGGTGTTGGATCCGTAGATACCTGGCAACACGCCGTCACGCTACATGCTTGCCGTCAACGCAAACATTTTCATTTTCTCTTGAAACGACCAATAACCTCATCCGCTTTGGATATAGTCCATGCCACTGCGTGGATGATCGAGATCTTAAACAGAGTCAAATTGGTCTTCCGAGAGAGGGCTTGTACATCTTATGTGGGACCAATTTCAAAGTCGATGTGGCACAAGCTCTCCTCTCACATTAGGATAAGGCCCACACTTCACTGAGTCACTCGCTACCGCTTGCCATCTTCTAAGGTTTCATACAATTAAGACAATCAACCGCAAATGGCTAGAAGGTGTTCCTTAAAACGAAGGAAATATGGCCAACACTCAATCTCAAACGGCCACTCTTTCTGCTCAGACCCAGGACTCTTATCGGCATCATAGCTGGAGACTGCCCGCTGAATGGGGGTTTATAAATGAAGGGAAGGAGGATACCAAACATCACCTCTGCCCGTGCAGTGCTCTGGCTCACCTTCTTAATAACCTGAGCTAACGTAAGCCACATAAACGTAAGCCAGCTTTGTTACAAGCGCCAATTGGTTCCAGGCATCACAATGGGCCTACATTCTACTGTTATCTGTACTCAACCAATTGAGTCTAACCTAAACCAGCTTAAGGCCCGCACGCAGCAAATTCCCTCTCGAAGAGACATATCACTTCTCATTCGATTTTAATTTGCAAGAACATGACATCCGACCAAGTAACGAGAATCCCAAAACAGGCCAAGGAGCACTTTCAAAATGGTCTGTCGTGTTAGCAAACTCTGGTCCAGTTAACAAGCGAAAAGAATTCACTGAATGAAGACGTACCGAAATGGAATTTCTAAGTATTTTGCAATTGCAGTCAAACACAAACCCCGATGAGGCACACTGGAGCTGTACGTGCTCTATTTTCACGACAACGGAACGACATACGGTTTTATGTCGATTCCGTACCACGTGTTAAAATGTCATACTCCTGCAGCATTGTTAATCGCTGACTGCCTAGGCGTGATGCCGTAAAAAAAAAACAACTCGATTGGTATTCAGTGCGGGAATCGAACCAGGACTTTACACATTACAGTCTACTTTAGGCATTAAATAGACACACACTATTCAAAGGGCTACTGCTACTGGATGGATTAGGAATAATGGGCAGAACCATATATCAATTTGGTGGTGGATGAAATACTTGCAAGTAGTGTAACGAGATCTGTGTTAGGCATGCTCTGGTGGAAAGGCTTGAGAATTGTGTCATTAAGGGTCATCGGCGACTAGTCAGACTTGACTGGAACACGTCTCACTTTTTACAGATTTACTTGTGATGCTCAAAAATTGTTTCATTTTTAAGCCGATCCTAGCCACTTTCGAACCAGATCCAAGCCAGATGGAGAGATTTGCCAGCACCATCGCCAATTGGTGCTGCCAAATCTATCGTTACGAAGCGTGGGGTGTGGATGCAGGCACAAACTGGATTAGGACTTGTGTAGATTTCATATTACGGTTGGTAGCTTAGCTTGGATTAGTTAAGGAAGGTCAATTCCGACCAACTGATGCCTGATCACCCTGACAAGCTCTGTTTGGCTCTGTTACACCAAGTAAAGGGTGCTTTTACAGGCGGAGAACTTTAAATAGAAATAAGACAGACAAATTGTTACGTTATCTTGTGTTGAAGGACAACGCTAGAATCAACGCTCTATTGTGTTTCAGGCATAATATTTGATTACCATTTCGAGCAAGTGACCGCCGAGGCGTACATGGTGTAATCTGCATCGTGTATCTGAACATGTCTCTGTCAAAGTGTTACAGTCAATGCTGGCTTTTGAGGGCATAAAGATTCCACCACCAAACGGTGAATATTTCTAGATGTAATGGTGTCTCAAGAATGGTTTTAGTTTGAGCTTTTCGAATTGAACCACGTTTTTTAAGATCAATTTAAATAGGTTGTAGTCTAGTAATGATGAATGACCAATGGGGAGAGTCATCGCCAATGCAGTAATTGGAAAAACATCGTGTTAACTTTTTGTAAAGTGACTACAGGCCTGGCATCAAGCATCAAACGCCTTCTTGTATTCTTGAATTTCATCATCATCATCATTTTCAGTGACCCCCCATGTTCCACTAAAGAGATTGCGGGGATAAGGCACCCACGGAGGTGTCCGCCTGGATATCTCCAGTTCACTCGATTCTCTGCCATCGACTCTAACTCATCAGGAGTTATGCCAATGCGCAACTGGCCCAGTTTTTGAACTTAGTCCAACCCCCTCGTCCTGGGTCTGCCAAGCGGTCGTCTACCTTATGGAGTCTAAGTCACGCCTCGAGAGTCGAGATGATGGGACATTCGTACCACGTCACCACACCATCTAAGCATAGCCCTTTCCGTTCGAAGAATCACCTGCTCAGCACTTGCCTAACCCTGCGAGTAACTCCCACAACAGCAGGAAGAAATCCCATCTCGGTAGCTTGTATTCGCGTTCTTATTACTTCGGTCATTACACAAATGCCATGACCAGAGGTGAGAGTTGGAAAAAATAATAATAATAATATGGGTGGCGCCACAGCCCGTAGAGGGCCAGGGCCTAGCTTTTCAGCAACCACTCGTGTTGTGCGTGCTATTGTTCTATCACGAGTTGGAATAAATACTGAGTTGAAAACTGCTAACTTGGCTTTGACACAAAGCTCGTCCTTCCTGTCTACGGATCTTTAAAGTTGTTTTAAAATTGACCCAGCTTGGCCAATCCTAAAGGAAAGTTTATCATTACTCCTCCCTTCACAGCGACATAAAGTCTTTCTCCAGCATTTCTAGCTGGCGCAATCTCTGTATAGGTGCTTTCAACTGTCCACACAAAGTTGTTGTCGCCCTTCTCGACTTATATACGCCATCTTAAGCCCGGGCATCAGTTTCGGAGTCGTAAAAAAAGGCAGGTATTCTTACAAACGAAAAACAAAGAAATCAAAAGCAAAATTTGGACGATTTCTGTAAGAAGGGATACACCACGAGCTTGACTTCAATCTAAAAAAAGAACGTGATAAATAAAAGACGGTGTCAAAAATTTTAACGCCCATGAGAGGCAGACGTCGGCCATTTCTTTCAGCTCTCTTTAAAATTTAAGAATTGAACAATCATAGATACCGTCGTGCGCCATGCATTCTGTCAAAAAACTGACGGCCAACACTTTAGCCGAAGGGATCACAAATGCGAGTGGATCACGACGTAATCTATAGGTCGCGTATTATAGTATTAAATGGCAATCCGAATTTATCAGCTGTTATTTTTTTCATTTCCCATTTTTCTCTCCCAGTTGTCACACAAAAGGCTTTCAATTCGAGAAGTGAACTCTCCCACGTCGAACAGGATCACCTTTTTTGGTGGATGATGCATATGGAGCCGATATTCCAGTTTGTCAGTTATGCCCGAACTCACCCGACTTACCCGAGAAAGATTGAAAATGATAAACAGAACATCTATGACAGGGAAAGACTTCCAAGACATCCCATCTAGAAGAGTTGCCAAATTTATAAAGGCAGCACTTTAATCGTAGATCAAAAGGTGTACAAGGTGTACAATAGATCTTCATGGTCGCGGTACTAGTTTCTTGCTACGACACACCCTAAGTTCTTCAATTCAATTCATGCTTCCCATTCCCCCAATCTCTGCAGTTGGTGTTGTACACGTTTTCAGTCCGAACAGCTCCGAAGTCTTGAATTGCTCAGTCGAATCCTCATCTACGGTGATGACATCAGCTGACGAGTTGGTGCTTCCACATCATAAACTTGCCCAAAGTCGCCGTGGCTTAGTGTGTTGGTTCATCGACTTTTGTGCTTGGGTATCTAGGTTCAACACATCAATGAGTGTCAACAGATTCTGTCTACACCAAAGATTTTCAAACTTTGACGTTAGAACTTGGCATAAGACTGTAGGTGCCTTCCACTTGTGAGAGTACAATCACAACAGAAGCACCCTTGCCACCAAAGCTACCAAAAAGTGTAATTTTAAGGCCATGCGTGCCACAAACGGAAGTACACGAAAATATATGTTTTTGTTTATTTTAATCAACTTTATGAATTGCACTTAATTCGAACATTTTATAGAAACAAACATAAATGTATGAAATAATTAAGTTAGTAAATAAATAAAGCACCGTTTATACATATTCATCGAAACTTAACGACTGTTGAGCGATATTGCACGACAAATGATCCCTTCCATCAATCGTCTCTCTTGAGCAAAAGAGAGACTGGCCAACGATCGGGTGAATCAGAGAGGACATGTCTTGGCAATCGTCTGTGGATCGCTAAAGTGTACGGTCGTTGGTTTGCTCATGGTAGAAATTCACCTAAATGCGAGTGTTCAACTCTTTCGCAACACAGATGTAAGCGACTGGTTTATAAACGTTGGTGTGAATATGTTAATTTTTCGAAGTGCCATATTTAATCCTAAAGTGACATTTCTATCAAAAAGTGTCATAACATCGGCAACGTACAGTACAGGAGTGATTCCTTGTGGAAGCTAGACTCAGTCTCACTACGGGCTATGATCAATGAATTGTAAAATACGTCGTTCGTACAGTTTCTTCATATGTAAGCTTGGATTGAATGGCATTCTCGTTCTTTTTTTTCTTATCTGCTGGCGGATTCAGTTTGTTGCTGCCAGGAGCCTAATATGCATTTCGTTTCGGCGGCTATCCGGCCGGTGAATACTCGCCCATCTGCCCTTGATTACCCGTCTAACCTGCCTTGCATCGAGCTGAATATTCCACATCATCATATACGCACCAGAATAGAACCTCAGAATTTGTCACATGTCGAAATTCGTCACCATTAAACCAGCACTTACCATAGCCATAAACCTCATCCCCATCATTGACAGTAACCTGACGTTGTCGCCTTAAAACCGAACCAAAAAAAAGAAAAAGGTTAAGGCCCAACTAAGCCGCGAATCGACAAGCTCGCAGCAAACGATGATTTTCACAAATCTGCAGCTGAATTGCGATCCGCAACGGTTTCTTTAAATGTATCCAATTAAACTACATATAAATAAAACAATCGCTTAGCTCATTATGTAGATCATAAATTGCTGGCAACACACGAAACGTCTGGCGACCGGTACCGAACGGAATTTTGATAGTAAATTCGGGTGATTTGTATGCGCCGCTGGGACGACCATTTCGATTTGAATTTCTCGACCACAACCGGGCACAGCTGTAAAATCTTGACTTTGATCTCACTATTAGTGTTTCCGTGGTGCGACATTTCAACGTTTTGACGAATGCCCCAAACCTCGCGCGAATGACAAATAGACAAATGCCAGAGAGCATCGATGTGCGTCGGAAAAGGATGTCCACGGCAACGCTTTGGCCACAATGACGCTCTTTTACTGTCACACACAGTCTCACACAGTTCGACCTTGAGTCGAAGACGGACAAAGGTCTGCCTAAAATTAAGACGTGTCCCCTTAATCGGTTCTCGTTTCATCAATCAGCAGAACTTTATGTTTCTCCATCCGTCACTTACACATATTTATGGTTAACACTACTATTTAACTATCATATATTCCACAAATTTACGAACTAATGAAGACCAGTAGCAGCGGTAGGACACTCCAGGAATGCTAATACAAAACCTGAAGAGAGGCGAAGAGGGAAAATGGAAAACCATTTCGTTTCGAAAACACACCGAGAAGGTGGCCATAAACGCACAGGTACCGAGAAGGGACCCAAATCAAAAAAAAAAAACGGCACCCACACCATGAGTTCGAAAAGATCCTAAAATTTATTCGATTACCAGATACTTGGCCCAGAGGTTGCATACGAATTACACGATCGGCTGGACTCATAACTCATGTAGCCAGTAGCATGCGGCCATATCCACACACGAGTGCGTATTAATATTCCAGAATGAGGATGTGCTGCTTAATTAAGCACCCGTAAGCAGGACGTAAATCACCTTTAATAAATACTTTGAAATTCATGTAGTGTGAATTGGTTACTGCGGCAGGAATTTCCAATGCTGCCCTCAAACTGGATTCGTTTGCGTTTGCGTTTGTGTCGACGCGGTAGGTAAAGGTTTACAACCACATTACCAATCTGATCGTTTCGAGATGATATCGTAAAATTGTCGCCCACTCGTCGCGGAGACATTTCACGACGAAAAGAAAAGGAATAAAATACCACACAATGCTGGGATTTTATGCATCTTATCATAGAGTTCTGATATGCACGCTGAAGGTGACTAAACCGCTGCGCTTACCGGCGTGATTTCCATTCCAAGTATGCGCAGTCAGATTGGGCGTAAAAGGATTTTGGAGCTCTGCGGGCTGCAGCCGTTTTGTTGAGGATA
Source organism: Eristalis pertinax (assembly GCA_907269125.1). Taxonomy (NCBI): domain Eukaryota; kingdom Metazoa; phylum Arthropoda; class Insecta; order Diptera; family Syrphidae; genus Eristalis; species Eristalis pertinax. Next base: position 43,316,105 of record OU026145.1, on the reverse strand, counting down.
AGCTGTGCCAGGAAGAGGGTCCTTTGGGCGAAAATATATGTGATTTGTGCCAGGATGTGGATGGAATCTAAGACACCATGAGCAAGGCCACAAGCCTGACCTTCAAATTGGATAACGTTTGAGTCCAGTCGTCAAAGAAGATTTGATTGGAAAGGTCAGTGACACTGGCCTCGACGAGCTGGAAACAAGTGGTACAGGAATACAATCAGTTATGTAGTTTAATGGGTGACCAAATAGCAATGATAGTTTTACCAATTGTTATGTTGTAGCAGCTGTCAAAGTTACCAACGGAATCCAGCTCTCAAAATATTTAGAAAATATTTAGAAAAGCTTCCCATTTCGTCATACATCATTTTACCCTGGCCGAAAGTGCGGCAATCATTGAGAAATAGTATCGAAATGGAATCATGGACGCCGTAAAAAATTAGTTAAGTCTAGTATCTAAGCTGTCAGAAAGACAGCTTTAACGCTCTCTAACTCGGCTCTACAATTAACAGAATGAAGCATATGTGTACAATGGTGGAATAACTCCTTAAGGTCGCTGATTGCTTGGGCTAAAGAGGCAGTTGAATAATAGAGATCCATCTCGAAAGACAAGCTAACTTTGTACAAGACCCCATCGGTTGCTCTTCACAGGGGCAAGAGTCTTCGACTTCAATGAAGTACGACAATGAAACTGCTGTTTTTTTTTTATTCATAAGTTATTTATACACTGACAGCTGTTTCCCGCTCGAAATCTTGACAGTAAGTCAGTATCATCAAAAAAAAAATAAAAAAAAGAATTTAATAGTCCCAGCGATTGCCTATTTCCTTTGGAGACGTGGCAGGGTGTGGGAAGACTGCTGGTGACAGGACTTATCTTGTATCACACTAAAGCTCAGACAAACAGGAAAATGGGAACGTTCAGACGAACAGGACAAGCTACAGGATGGACCACCATTTTTTTTTAAGTCATAGGTTATTTTGACACTGACAGCTATTTCCCGCTCGAAATCTTGACAGAAAGTCAGTATCATACCTCCGCCGAACGAAATGAGTCGCTTTATGCTTGAACAACGTTAAGAAATATTGAAAAATTATTTTCAAAGTGCGTGCTGTGTAGTCCAAGCAATGCGTTTTTTTTAATAGAAGAAGTTTTGCCCGAAATGAAGCACCCACGGAGGCTGCTGTACCCAAGTTTGTGCAAAAAGTTCGGTAAGCTAGATGGTCCCCGTCAGATGACAGTGTCGCTGCTGTGGCCTTCTTCGAATATGAAGCTGGCAACGTTTCGGTCAACATGGACGCTACATAGTCATGCTAACCGACTTTTTTTTTTACTGAAATTGAAGACATCGACTTGGATGACCTCTGGTTCAAGCAGGACAGCGCGCCAGACCGCACAGCCCATGCCACAAACAATCTCTTGCGCACCATATTCCCAAATCGTGTTATCAGCCGTCTTGGCGATGTCATTTGGCCGCCTCGAAGATGCGATTTGGCCACTTTAGCCCCTTTGTGGGGAACTGCGAAGGACCGATGTTATGCCAGCAATCCGGAAACGATTTAAGCACTTAAGCCTAATATCATCTAAGCAACCCCTGATCTACAACCTGAAACCATCAACAAGGTCTTGGAAAATTGGGTTGACAGAATGCACTCACTGCGAAGTCAGCCGACGCAGCCACTTGATCAACGTTCTAATTCATAATTAATGGGAATGTTTGTTCTTATTAATAAAGCCATTATACGTGCAAACAAATTAACTTTTGTCATTTTATTGCATTTTTAAAAAGAAACTTGTATTTGGCCCGCCCAGTATATTTAAGAATAGGTTATGCCGACGGGTCGCGCATTGGTAGGCTTGAGCATATTTCCTAAAGCTTCAAACATGCACATTTAAATCAGACTCTCAGGTGGTGGTAATCTTTCTATAACGGAGGTCCTGAAATGCTACCAATATTTGGGTGGATACTGTCACTCTAAAACACAGTCAGGCGGCACGGAAATGCAAGCAGTGGGTGATATTCTTGTAAGTTCAGTGTTCTATATTTGACAGAAAACATGATGTGTTAGCTCTGTCATGTCATCATGAAAAGACTTTTCACCCGAACAATGCTGACAAACCATTCATTTTTATTCTCAAAATGTATCCCAAATGTACATTTTTTTTTATTAAAAAACTGTCTACGGCGACGAAGCTCATTTCTGGTTCAATTGGCTTGTCAATAAACAAAATCATCATATTTGGTCCTATTGGTGGGATGAGCAACCTCAGGTAATACAAGATCTGTCAGTGCACCCGGGAAAATGGAAGCATTGGTAGAATTTTTTTCAACTGCCCGTATTTTTTCAAAGATCACCGTGTGAACTATATTAACGTCAAAGGCACCCGCTATCGGTCGATCATGCCTATCAAGACGGCATTCCATCCAACGTAGCACTCGAATAGATGGACCAATTCAGAAATGAGTTCGGTGAGCAATTTATCTCTCGTTTAAACCCGCGAACTGCGAACGCGATTTTGACAAGCTGTCCAGCACACATTATATTCCTCCCACCATGCGTATGAACTGTCAGTGTCTGCGAAGTTTGCAATTCGTAGTGAGCTCATATGAATGGCACGTTACATACATATTTTGTATGGGAACTCTTGTACAGCGACACCGCGACCAGGATAGATCTACGATTGGCGTTCAATATATTCTCGGTATCGGGGTGAAGTTGTGGTGGTAGGGTTCCGCACCTTCATTATCAACTGTGCAAAAGTGGTCAAGTGAGTTCAAGAGAGGCAGAGAGAGCATTGAAGACGACCCCCGCTCCGGCGCCCCGGCTACTGCTTGTACGGGAGAAAGCGTCAAAGAAGTCGAAAAACTTGAAAGAAAGACGGGGTAAACTCGCAGCGGGTGTGTTGCTTCTTCATGACAGCGCTCCTGTTCACACGGCGCGAGTTTCCAAGGTTGCTGCTCGAGATTGTGGTTTCGAAGAAATCCAACACCCACCCTATAGTCCAGACCTTGCCCCTAGTGATTATTTCCTGTTTCCTGATTTGAAAAAATGTCTTCGTGGAAAAAGATTTTCGGATGATGAAGAACTCAAGTCGGCATTAAATGGGTATTCTGTTTAACTAGAGGTAAAACACGAATTAATAATGACATTTATATGAAATTTTACATGAATGAACTAAAATAATAGTATTACTTGATAAATAAGTCAATTAATATATACAACCAAAGCTTCACCCCGATACCGAGAATATATTGAACGCGCCTCGTATTGTATCGGAGGGTTGGAGTTACCCCAAAACACGTACTACTTCCCTCATGAAAGCTAGTAAGTCTTTAGTAGTGCAGTGTTTTAAGAACACTGAAGTGAGTATCTCCCTATGGACGGTACGTTTCCTTAACCAAATTAGTACCGGACATTCGCACAAAATGTGCTCAGAATTTCATCCTCTTCGAGACAGACCTTGTCTTGACATAGGTTTAAATTGTTAAGTTGGTAGTTCAGGCCACAATGGCCGGTAAGAAAGCTTGTTAGCAGTCGTCTTAAGTTCTCTTTGTTTAGATTGAGTATTTCCTTAGATGAATAAGGCCTGATTAGACGTTTGGATTGCCTAAGACCATGACCATGTGTCCACTGGTCTAGGCGTTAATCAGAGTCTTGGCTGTTATCCAATTGACAGTACGGTTCAGGACCGACCAATGCAGATTCCGAGCCAGCCCTCGGCAGCTCATCTGCGGATTCGTTGCCTGTGTTCAGGTTTCACTTTGTTGTGTCTGGCAAGGGATTGTAGAGCGTCATAGCAACATTTGAATGTTTTGGAGTCCAAAAGGTTAGACAAGAGTGCCTTTAGTGCGGCTTGACTGTCTGAGAATATCAGTATATTAGCGCCCTTATGCCTGAAACACAATAGGGCTTTGCTGCTGGCGTTACGAGTCTAGAGTTTCAAACGCGCTTTGAAATGTCAACTCAGTTTATCAGCGGTTTTCAATTCACAAATCGCACATGTCCTTACTACTCCACTAATTTCACCCGATAAATTAACCTCAGATAGCTGTTGCCATTTCTCAAATGTCAGTTGACTCTCAATTTTTAAGGGAGTGTGAGTGAAAGCGCCTCTCGCATTTCGAAAAATCCTTACGTGAAACTGCCCTCTTACGTTTTATGACATTGCTCTCATTTCGCTCCAGAAAGCACGAAGTCGTATTTTGTGCATAGCATATGATTTGCGTGTGTTGAATGAAAACGCCAGCAGCAAAGCCCTATTGTGTTTCGCGCATTAATGCCTTTGTGGAGGTTTGGTCTGGAGCTGATCTCTATGGCGTGGATCTCCGTCCTTGTGTTGGGTCCAAAGACTCCTGCTCCCACTCCAGATCCCATCTTTGATCCGTCTGTGTACCATCCCAGACTTCTAGGGTCTTGTGCTGGGACACCATTAGACCAGCTTGTGCCCTCCAATATTTCAACTTCGAAAAGCCTTCCGAAACAGTGTTGCCTGACCATAATATCCGGCATTGTACAAAACATGTCTCTATTGGGGATCGAGTTGAGTATCCCGAGGCGTCCTGTTAAGTTAATAATAATATTATGGGTGGCGCTACAGCCCGTAGAGGACCTAGCTTCTCAGCAACCACTCGTGCGTGCTATTGTTCTATCACGAGTGGAAGGGACCTACAGTTTTATGCCGACTCCGAATGGCCAATTTTGAGAAGCCTTTTCTAGACAGTAATACTCTTTGAGCATTGTCAGTGACTCGAAAGAGGTGGGGCCGTGAAAAGTATTTCTTGGCGTGCCAGGAATCGAACCTAGACAGGTAGGTCCAAGTGCGTAGGAGTCGACGCACATACCCACAACGACACGGGCCACCGCGTTCTGTTAAGTTACCCGGATTATAATTATACTCAAGCTGCGGTTTGATGGCATATCTAGTAGCTATCTTCCTAGTGAACATTGGTAAAGGAGTTAGCCCGACTATAGCTTCTAGAGCTATTGTGGGGCAGGCGCATTGCACCTATTATTCCAAGACACGCAATACGTTGTAGTTTGTGTGATTGGAAGTATTCCATACATTCCGTATTAATCACTTAAAACGTAGTCACTGTCAAAATAAACTGTAAGAATTGGTTTATGAATTCCAATGAAATTTGTGTACACTTTTGCAATTTTGCTTGAGAATTCTGAACCATGTTCTTGAAAAACTACCCCTTCCAAGTGCTGTTACTAACAGGTCAATGTTTGTGGATCATCGTACAAGATAAGCCTCTGTTATGTACATGTTCACAATGAGAACAAGATACGAGGTTCATTCGAGAACGAGACACGATGCACTCGGTAACTTTAAAATGAAATACATATGTATGTGACGTTTTTTCTCAAATTTGTGTCTGTTTTAGGTCGCTACTTAAAACGTTTGTAAATCTTCCAAATAATTTGATGTCTCGAACTCTGCTAAATGGAACCGTATTCGCTTTTTTTTTGGAGCAAGTTCACTTTCCGAAGTTCCATATTTTGATTGTTAATTCATTTCTGGAGTGTGGTGGTTTATTCGGGATCCATCAACTGATACGAAACGCTGTAAATTAATGGCGATTCTGTGTGTGTTTAGTTCACCGGCAGTGTACTCGGCATCCATCTTGTTTTCATGACCAAATTATCATGCCAAATTCGAGTGACGGATCATCGATCGGACGATCGTCCAACAGAATACTGTGAATTTGTTTGACCATTTCTATTCCCGCTGTAATGTCAGTTGGACGTCAGCATCTTTTGTGCTCCATTCCATGCGAGGGAGCACATGATTCACCATAATCGCTTACAATTCTGTCTTCAGCCTCTTGAATGGTCATGTCTTGGAGGAAAATTAATGCAGGAGAGGATCCATCGATGAACACCACGAAGTGTACCAAGATGTAGATGTAGAATCCATCGACCAGACTGGCTCGGCCACATCGATCGCATGGACACTATGGATCAGCTAAGACGCTCTTCGAAGCCGAGCGTCAATCGATCGAAGACACAGCAATCACACACTGTGACCAAAATAACCACTTAGCTCAGTTTCGGTAAGTTTCGTTCAATTTTGTTTATTAAAGGCACAGGATGAGCGAACATGTGCTAATGTCAAATACGAACGAAATGTTTCGTCATGTTTAAGATAAAACACATGAATAGCCATAATGAACTTTTCCGTGCACAGCCATCAGAATCTGTTCTCGTATTTGCCTTTTTTTTGAGAGAAATTCGCACGTTTTCAGTTCGATTGTATGGGTGTATGGATGCACGAATTGCAATTCAATATGAGCTGATGTGTCCATCCTGTTTCATCTGTCATATTCGCGTTTCAAATCGCAATAGCTCCTGCTTAACGAATTGTTCCGAATCGTTCGTCAACTCCAACATAGTCTGTCTTATGAATGCGTGTGGATTCGGTCACTCCCCCATGGGCGTCTAGCTTGTGCACGCTCATGCCTATTATAGTTGACCCTTAAGTGGGATCGAAATCAATCGCTTAGTACGTTCTATTTACACAAATGACAGATCATGTTCGAGTTCAGTGTAAGTTCCCCAAAGCACTTCGAAATTTTGCTGATGCCTATCGCCACTTTTCGTTCAGTTCTGACATAAGCTTAAGCCAAATATGATTGGGCCCTAAGAACTGTGCCGTCACAAGGGTTAAGCAATTGCGTTTCCTATCAGATGTTCCTCCTGATCAAAAGGACACGTTCCTCAATTGCTCCCCAAGATAAGCCTACATGCACATGTCATGTGTAATTCAACGTAATCACGCGGGCCAACCAAACAAAGGTAGTTACAATACGAATCAGTTTGAACATGAAAAACCGCTAAAAATGCAGGTATACCCCCGCAAACGGTCAAAGCAAACGCTCAACGCACGACCTCAGACAAGAAGATAGCCTACCTGCGTTCAAACAAGTTCCGCCCTAGGAATTCTTACCCAACTGTTATTGTAGCTAATTTAGCAGCTTTTAAAGACAACGACCATTACTATGACAAATAATAAAAAGTGACATCGCACATGCCAAGAAATTAATGTTCCTGCTTCTTTTGGGCAGCCAGCGCAGCGCAGAGTTCTCGGGTCAAACGATGCGGTCCAAGAGAATGGTTTGGCATGTATCTATGCATGTACATATGTAGATATGTGCGAGAGAGCGTGTGCGCGCGCGCGCTTGCTCGCGTACTCCTCGAACTCAAGCCCTCAAAAGTGCCGCAAATTTACGACTTTACCTCAATTTGGACATGGCTCAACGGGCAGATGACACAAGGACCGGCATTAAATTTTAATTATTTGTGTTGTTCGCTTTTGCCAGAAATGTGTGTTCTACATCTAGAGAGCTTTTCTTCGTCTTCTTCTTCTCGTTTTTGTTTAATGTTTAATTCTCGTTTCCTTTGTTTTTGGCTTTTCGTTTATTTGAATACGGTGCCGAGTAGTAATTTTAAAATAAATTCTTTACGTGCACCGAATATGAAGTGGACGACTTGTGGTTATGGTATGGCATGGTATGGTTACCGTGCTATGGTTTTCGGCCCATAAACTTGTGCTGTCGCGGATTTGCTGAGGCGGTAGTGGCAGACCGGCAGAGCGGCAGCTACACCGACAGCGGCAACCGCGGCGGCGGCGGCGGCGCGGGATAAGGCTGTGCGGCGCGGACGAGAGGATTATCCAGATGTGCCGCCGAGATGTTAAGGGGAAGTTGACTGTTGACTGGCATTAGTGATCGCGGTGTACGCGCTTCGACGAAAACATGTTTATTATGCTCTTTTTTTTTTTGGCTTTTTTCTTCAGTTTTGTCAGTTTTTTTTTTTGTTTGTTTTTGTTGCTCGTACCTGTGGGTTTTTGTTGCTATTGTTGTGTGCGCCGTGTGTAGTGTTCAACTAGCATTATGGCATCTCTACATCTCAGATTTCTATCGCAGAATGTTTATGTCAAATTTGATTCGTTTTTTTTTTTCTACTTTTTTTCTTCTGTTGTCCAAAAGCAAATACCTGAAGCTGACGGCTACACTTTCGATTTGGCCGAGAGGTTTGCCGTCGGACTGGTGATTGATACACATAAGTTGGTTATGTGCACAGCAAAAATTGTCCGTATCCCGATGGTGGCATTCGAATGCATAGCCGAGTGCCACGAGTGAGGAAAACCATTAAATCAATGTCCTGTCCTATTCGGCCTGAGAGCCACCCAGGAGCAGCCACCACTGGATGGGTTTTCTATGCATTCCTGTGCGCGAGTGACAGTAGGCATGTTAACACTAATAAATTCACTTGGGTTGAGTAATGTGTTCGATCACACGGCAGTTTTGTGGCTGCAGCCTTATTATTAATTCAAGTCGAATGCAACCTTCCTGGATGAAGGGGGTTGCCTAGAATATCTATTCGTTCTGTGTCGACGGGGCGGGTGCATCCAATTTGTTAGATTGAGAAATTTTACAAAACAAATTTTTTATACTTCGACAGCGGTGCTTGGGCATGAAGTGTGCATGCTTTTCTGTACTTGCTGTGGACACAGAGGTCGACTCCGTATTAGACGGACAGCGACGATGACAATATTTTTGTTGCCTCAAGGAGTTGTCCGTCCGGGGGATTAAATAAAATGTATGCAAACGGAAACGTGCGACGGTCGGTTAAATGGAGCTGTCCTGCGGGGAAAGCTGTCCTTTTTAGGGAACTGCCCGCAATTGAAGCATGCACAGTACCGCCTCTAAACTCAAAAAATAATCAAATTAGAAGTTCCAGTTCCTAACACACGTTAGAAGACACAACGAAGGGTGTAGAGATGTAATGAAGAAGGTCTTGAGAGATTCAAGGACAACCAAAACGAGGTTAAGTCGATGGATCACAATTATACTTGGGTCTACACAAATGACGAGCGGGATGGGTTTCACATTTGGAACCAGTTCCTTGTGTGGTTTTGAGAATGTTTTAAGAAACTGAAAAATTGCGGAAATAGGATTCAACTAAAGCAGCACAATGACACAAGCACTACACCAGCTTATTGAAAGAATTTAACTTCAAAACTAGTTGAATGCTGAATGAAACCATGTGAAAGAGAACACTTGAGATCATTGAACATTGATGTTTGAAGCTTTATGAACTTTTGGCTAAAGATACGACTACTTGATTTGGCAACAGCCTTTTGAAAGTTAAATTTGAATTATAAATTGGCGTAAAACAACTTGGTTTGGATGACTGAAAGCAGTGTGCCTCAGGACCGTCGGCGATGGAAGGCAGCTATTGCGCAGACCTCATACCCTCCAAGAGTCGTTGGCCTGATAAGTAATTAAAGTAAATTGGTATCTTAGCCCTAGAGTCTGCGCTTCACTGTTGTGATCTAAAAATTAGGTACAATTGCTTACTTACCTATCAGCCCTGTGAGCATAGAGCGTCTGCGCCTGAGCTGTAGTTGCCGTCGTCGACGTTTCATCCAATCATTAGGACAAAGCTGCCTTGCATCCGCAATGGCTACTCTTTATACCGGGGATTTCGTATTCCTCTCCTTCCAGGAGGAACCAGGAGGCTTTGATCGAAAGAGCCGATTTGGCGATGTGTAGATTCTTTACAACTTTTAAAATCTTTATTTGTTCTTCTATGTTATCTTTTTTGGGGGCCAAAGTACTCAACTCCCGATACAATTTACTTGTGCCAACGGCTGCGCCGGCCCCAGACAAATGCGCGCCAGATCTACGTTTAGACCCCCATTCTGCTATTTTGGCAGCATAAGTCGAATCCACATTACGCAAGAGGTAGACTTTAAATGCGCTTTATTTTATTGAGGTATCCCCGGTAGGACAAATCCTCGGTTGCATACGATTCGATTAGGGATGAGAATGCTGACCATAGAATGTGAAGCAAATTACAAATTAAGAAAAAAAACGAGTAGATTTGCAAAATGTGAAGCAGATTTTAAAAATACAGTGGACTCCCCCTCTGTCGAGCTCTCCCTAAGTCGAGCTCTCCCTAAGTCGAGCTCTCCCTAAGTCGAATTTCTCTCTAACTCGACGTTTTTGTTCACCATATTTTGGCATTTCCCTCAATTTTCCATACAAAAACCATCCTCTAAGTCGAACTGATTTTGATATCCCGTGAGAAATCGACTTAAGAGGAGTCCACGATTTTATTTCTGCACGTTTCACTCAACGACATGGTGCATACTTAGAGCATGTTTATTTAGTCTTCACAATGCGCCCCGTGCGCTGTGCATTTACACATCCTGCACATTTGTCGGGGCCGTCCATGCCTGAACCTTAAACCGAGTTTTTTTATTTAATTCGTCCGACTTCACAGTGAAATCTGAACTTCAGCTCAGTTGAACTTAGTTTGTGTAATGCGGTCGATCAAAATATGCCAAGACTTTCTATTTGGTGCGTGAATTGCCTAAAATTTGTAAGGGCTTGCAATTAATTGGTTATGAATGCTTTTGGTGCATTCCTCTTGAACTTTTGTTGCACATCTTTTCTGTTATCGCAAAACAAAGATTTTGATAATCAACCAAGGTAGGAAAAAAACTGCGGTACGGGGATCCATAGCCAATTGAATGAATGGAGCCTATTACTGAAAATCATGTGACAGAGTGAACAAAATACGAAAGCTTGAAAAAAAGAGCGAAACAAAATGGCTGAAGTGCAGAATTCAGGGTTTAAAAGGCAGCATGGTCTCGTTTAATTTAACCTCCAAATTGAACTCAGTTCAAGACATATAGTAGTATAAAGACAGCCGACTTCTACCTCTCTTTCCCCTTAAACTTTTTCGACATGGTTATTTATATCGTTTTATCAAACCAAACTGTCCAATCAGAGAATGCCAGTTACATTATTTCATGAATGAACAGTCAAAAATGCATGAATAACTGTCAAAAACTCTCTCAAATTCGTCGATGGGTCAATTAGCTGTGCAATCAGCCTTCTCACTAAATTGCCTGTCTCTATAGCACCGTAATTAAAACGAATGGATCCGCGAACATGATCGTTCAGAGTCGGCATACAAATTTAGGATCTCCCTCCACACGTTAGACTACAGCAATGAGTAATTACAGGACATTTATCCTACTAATCTTGCTCCACATTGGCCCATGTAAAGGGTGATTTTTTAGCTATTATCTTTTTGGCAGCACTGGTTTAAACAGCTGACGCACGTTTCGTCTTTTGTTTCACTGTCAAACATCTTCAGTTTGGTCTATAATTTAACCATGAATCGTCTTACAAACGAACAACGCTTGCAAATTATTGAATTTTATTATCAAAATGCGTGCTCTATTAAGAAAGTTCATCGCGCGCTTCATCGCGTTCAGCGACGAAGCTCATTTTTGGTCCAAGGGTACGTAAATAAGCAGAATTGTCGATTTTGGAGTGAATATCAGCCAGAAGCATTGCAAGAGCTACCAATGCATCCAGAAAAAGTCACAGTTTGGTGCGGTTTATGGGCTGGTGGCATCATTGGACCGTACTTCTTCAAAGATGATGCGAATCGTAACGTAACTGTGAATGGTGAGCGCTACCGTGAGATGATATCCAACTTTTTTTTGCCCAAAATGCAAGAGCTTGACTTGCATGACATGTGGTTTCAACAAGACGGTGCCACATGCCACACAGCACGCGCAACAATGGACTTATTGCGGGGCGAGTTTGGTGAACATTTTATTTCACGTTCGGGACCGATCAATTGGCCGCCTAGATCGTGCGATTTAACGCCTTTAGACTACTTTTTGTGGGGCTATGTTAAAGCTCATGCCTATACAGACAAGCCCGCTTCAATTGACGCATTGGAAGACAACATTGAAGCATTTATTCGTGAGATACCGGCCGAAATGTTGGAAAGAGTATGCCAAAATTGGACTAAGCGGATGGACCATTTGAGGCGCAGTCAAGGTCAACATTTGCATGAAATAATCTTCAAACATTAAATTATATGGACCGTACTATCGATTCAAATAAAGATTTCATGGATTTTTCTGAATTTTATGTGTTTTTTTTGTGAAAAACTTTCCTACAGCTTTTAAAAAATCACCTTTTACAATATTAAAAGGATGAGGAAGCCATTACATTTTTCGAGTACGTGTGGATCGTTTATTTGGTATTTGGAAGCGGAGATACAACGAAATTCATCCTACCCAAGCATCTGCTGCATGGGGACTGAGAATTGACTACTGAGAATTGACTACTCAGCCCGAACCATTTCCTGTTGCTGTTCATGTTGTTGAGCCCGGCCGGATCCAACGGCAAGGCAGTGGCACCCGAGGCAGTAAAGCAAGCCTACACTTTTTAAACATTTGAAAAAAGAACAGCAGTAATAATTATAGAGCGCACTGAATGTTTCGATTAAATCGTTAAAATCTAAATTTTTTGTGTGCTCCTTTTCGATTGAAAGTATCGCCAGATTAGTCAACCTATTTTGGCTCACTGTTGATCTTAGACAAGTCTTAATTAATTTCAATTTTGATAAGGCTTCTTCCACGTGATGCAGCTGAGACGCAGATTGTTAAATAAATTCTCTGCGCCAATGACGGACTCGGTAGCGAGTCTGAAAAGTCCCACTTAACAATGAAGCTTAAAAATCAAAGGCTGTCAAAATGTCTGCATCTTTTAAATCTTTTTTTGCAGCTACTATGTGGCGCCTTATTCGCCTGATTTCCAATATGTTACTGTTGTCCTTTAGTTCTTCAAATGTCGAGGTAATCATTGAAACAACAGCCGGCAGTTCTTCTACCATTCCATACGGCAATATTTTCGGTTGAGTAGCTGAGAAAACCGACGCAACGTCTTCCATCGCACTAGACCGATGAATAAAATCAGTATACAATGTATCCTGACATTCTAACATGGATCCTCGTGTTTCATCTTCCAACGTCAAAACAGCATCTTGAGCCTTTTCGCTTGGTATAATTTTCTACTTTTTTGTTCTTCCCCGCCTTTCAATTGAAATTTCTACCTCAGTACATTGTTCTCTTGCGTGTAATATGGCCTATTTCATGGTTTCATCACGATGTTCATGAAGAAAACTCGCGACTGTCTTAAGTTTCATTAGACGTTTCTGTGTTGCATCATCTTCTTCCATAATATCACACCAGAATGAAAGATAACCCGAAAACTTAAAGCCGCATACAGCAGATAAGTGTGTGGTTGCAGCACCTCTTGTATCCAAAATGTTCCATTTGAGGAGTTTAAACTATTTTTACGAAATTTTCCTTCAATTGCTTAACAGCTACGTGATGAGCGCTCCATCTAGTGTCTACAAGTCTCATGACTGACACGCCTACATTTTCTTATGAAAATATCCCAACGATGCGTAGATGCTGAGAAAAATGTGTAAACTCTTTCCACTGTTCCAAAAAAACTTTGTACTTGAACGAATGCTTCCCCAAGAGTGAACTCCACAAAGGTTTAAAGAATGGTTAGTTGGCCGAATTAATTGTTAGACTCCTCCATTGAAACCCGCCATAGTCGCAGCATTATCGTAGCCCTGAGCCCGGCAAAAGGAGAATGTCAAGACTTTGAGTTGCTTTAAAATATCGTCGATAAATTCTTTTTTGCAGTCTAGAAGCCTGGACAGTCTCAAGAGCAGATGAAGAAGTCCTTGGTATTTTTGAGAGAAAAGTTCTGCATTCCATCTTTGGTCCTGTTTGCGTTGATGGTTTCTGGAGAAGAAGATACAACCATGAACTGTACGGGCGGTACAGCGACATGAGCCTAGTCAGGCGTCTACGGATTCAGCGCCCAAGATGGCTAGGCCATCTAGAGCGCATGGACAACGCTGCTCCAGCCCGAAGAGTCTTCGACTCCGAACCAGTGGGACAACGCAATGGAGGACGCCCACGAAACCGATGGCGCCAACAATTGGAGAAGGACCTCCACCAAATTGGTGCGCGTAATTGGAGACAGCTGGCTAAAGATCGTGCCAGCTGGAGAAGCTTGTTGACTGAGGCCCAGGTCCACCCCGGACTGTAGTGCCACTAGAAGAAGAGGAAGTATTTCCAGATGTAGTAAAAAAACTTAGAAGGGATTCCCTCACTTCAACTTTGCTCAAAATATTCATAACATTAAGGGAAAAAGAACATGGCGCAGGACTGCACGGATTGCTTGAATGTTTTGTTGTTGCTCTTGGGCATTAATAGTTTTCTTATTTCCATATTACCTATCTTAAGGGAATACGTCAGAACAGAAATTCATCAAATTTTTAAATTCATCAAATTCTGCGAAACAAATTCATTGTTTTATTTGTGGTTTTGTTTCGCGTTATGTGGAAAGTTGTTATTTCGTTGTTACTGATGGCACCACCTTTTAGTCTGCCACCCGGTGAGGACCGCCCTTTTAGTCCGCCATTGGGGGGATGTAGAGGGAGTGGAAAATTTGGCAATGGCCGATCTTGTTGAACAACGCAACAGAAAACGCCAACACGAAAACTGGGACTCACAAATGGAGACCCGAAGAGGGTTGTTGGTTGAGGTCCAGCTCCATCCGGGTTATAGCCTCGCGAAGAGAATTTATTTAGACATTGTAAAGATTATTATTTAGATGTTTAAAATACTTACAAAAAAACGCCTCGTCCTGGGTCTGCCAAGCGGTCACCTACCTGTTGGGGTCGCATGCAATTTACGCCTCGGAAGTCGTGCTGGTATTGTCCCCATGCCACGTAACCAACACGTCGAGGCATAGCCCTTTCTCGTTTGAAGAAGCAACTCTTTTTCCCTAACCCGAGTGACTCCCACAATAGCACAAAAAAATCACCTCCCGGCAGCTTGTATTGGCGATTTTATTCATTCTGTCGTTACCCAGTTGCAATTATTAATTAAATTTAAGCTTTCATCAACTTTTACTTTGTCCAAAACAAACAACAATTAGTTCGTCAATCTCGAACCCTTTTCAATTCTTTAAAATAAATCCAAACAATTCGTAAATGTTGCTCATTCGTGAGTATATTGATGATGAATTGCCAAGCAAAAATTAACCTCAAAACAACCGAGAACTGTCAAACTAGCTGTCAGAAAAAAACAGTGACGGCAATTGAAAGTTGTCCTCCTCTAAAAAGAAACACCCTTTAGTAAGAAATTGAAAGTCAACTGCCGCATTGGTGAAGGAGGACCGGAATCGATGGTACTGAGACTGATTCATCACAACTGCAAGAATTCGGTGGCTAGACTACTAATGACAGCTAATTTAGGCCCCAACCCTCAATTGGACGTTCAAGTCTTCGCCTCTTCACTATGCGGGTTAGGCGTCTCTTGTGTCGTGAACTGAATTGTGAGTCTGTACATAATCGCTGGCCTGTGAAAGAAACTGCCATTTTTTCAGATTCCCCAGAAACCGTTCCCCGTCCGTCCTCTTACAATGATTCACTAACTTATGTGTAACTCAACGAACTAGAAAAAATTTAAGCACATTGACGTTGTGGACAGAACAGTAATCGAATACTACTTGGTCACATCCATTTGTGGTGATAAACATCCGAGGACGACTTGCATTGAACACGTTTCAACGGCTTCAAACGTTCAAACGTTCACACGTGCCTACACAAATTGAATAATGTCACAAGTGCGTAATCCGTGTTCACTTATCCCACGGATCTGGTATCCGCACAGCAAAACCAATACAAGACGTCGCCAGTCAATAATCATAATTTGTTTGCTACACTTGTTAAAAATAACAAATTCGAATATAAATCAAAACGATTATGCCGTGGCGGCGCTGAGCGGATGGGGCGTCGGCTATAATCCACGGTGTGGATATCCGCACATCGTATTGGAGTAACAATTACGGCCAAACGCAGAGCTGTCTAATTTGTTGTCTTAAATAAGTTTAACAGCGATGCAACATAAGCCCAAACACGATAGCCTGCCTACCTACTGAACGGTGCGATGATGCGGCCGTCGTCGACGTCGCCGCCACACACTTCTTCGCCGCACAGTGCCACCGACAACGACGAAGACCGCCGCGCGACGACGTCCGAGTGCGACGATGAGGCTGCAGATGACGATGATGTTCTCTACTGTTCCCCCGATCTGGATCTGCGGCTGGAACGTTGCGTGTGCACTTGGTGCAACCGTTTATATAAAATGAATTCAAAAATCATAAATTAACCCTTCTCCGTTGTCGTTTTATCTGTTCCATATCTCCAGGTGAGATCTCTCTCCTGGTGCTGTATCACCACCACCTCGTTGCGGCTGGAACTAACAGCAACAAACATCTGAAGAGGGGCCACAACAAAACGAATGACGAGGACGACTCTTCTTCTTAAGGAGAAAAACATTTGATCCAACTGCTGTCATCACTTCTGTTGGTCAATGTTGAACAAGCCTTTGAACAGAAGATTTTCTGTGGAAAATCGCGCTGCTCCTGCTGATGCTGCTGCTGCTGCGGCTGCATCGCACGCACACAGAAACCCCCGTGTATCTGGATGATATAGGTTATGAACACTTTCGCGTGGACGTGTAGGTAGACGGTTCGGTTTGGTTTGGTTTGGTTTGGTAGGCAGCCAGGCAGGTGAGGAGTCCCATTGAGCCCCTCGTTCCGTGAGTATTTAAGAGGAACTTGATTACAAGCAGACTCCGGAGTCCGGAGACCGGAGGGCCGGGTTCGACTCCCGTCCGCACGACAGTGCGAGAGAGAGGCTGGCTCAGTTGTCCGTACACAATCATACATTGGCTACTTAAAAATAAATAACCAAACGCAATCACAGGAATTGGTGGTGTAGTGTTTCTTCCGATTTCCTTGCGAAAATCCAATAGGAAGGGACTGGTGCTGTTTGGGGCTGCTGGTCATCGTGTCCCATGCTGAATCGTGATTCCCCGAGTTACCGGCCCATCCAGGAGGGCCGGTGACTGTTGCTGCTGCTGGTGCTGGTGCTGCTGCGCCACCGCTGCCGCGGCCAACAACAAGTGGTGGGTACCCTCACATTTGTAAGTCGACATTCACATAATTCAAATGGCGAGGGCGCATACAAATTAGTCGTATGCAAAAATATTTTATTATTTGTTCCGCAGGTTAAGTTTAGGTTTTATGCCTTCGGGTCTACGTGTGCAGCGCGATCTGTGTGCTGTGCCGTGTAACCTGAGAGCCGTGCTCTTTGTGGCGATGTTTCACTGTTTTGTCGTTGTTTTTGTTTCTTCATTTCTTTTTTTTTTTTTATATGAATTCCGCCCTTTTTGCTTGATTCCAAACTCACATCATACGCTGCGTCCGATGGCGGCGTTTTGGCTTTTCTCAAAGCTTCAAAGCGAGAGCCGCCCGAAGACGGGCCTGAATACTAAAGGCTGGCCAACGAAATTTCTGTGAATTTTGGTCATTTAACTTTTTGGCAAGTGCAAATTGCCTTCTCTGATTCAGTTTGGCTTGTGAATTAACAATTAGGTGGTCACTGGGGAAGGGCATTTGGCCGACGGAAGCGGCTCTTCGCTGACCTTGACGGTCTCACACGAGCTGTGCGCTTCGCATCACTGGTTGTGCTTGGATCTTGGGTCGAACTTAGCGGCATTAATTGTCTATTCAATGTTGCACTGATTGATGGCAATCTGTGCTCAAAATGGCGCGCAACTGAGAATTTCTCGAATTTTGTGCTCGAAGCGGCTTTAAAGACGTTTCTGGGGCGGTTTGGTTTTTGTACAAGTCACGCCCATGACTGAAGGTTGTTCCTATGTCATGATAAAACAGGAACATTCTGTTCATCTTCTTCATCTTTTGGTGAATCTGGGCCTTACCTTAACTGAGCTGGCTGCCTGCAGTTGCGAGACTGATTAGGAACTCTGTAGAGTTGGTGGCGCACACCTCATTAATCGTTCTTGTTGTCCCACAGGCTTTGAGTTGATGATTCGTTTGCTACATACATCTTAGGCAAATGATAAGGCAACTGATGAAGCGACGAGCGACGACGGCGCGTCGCGGAAATTCAATTGAGTGAGGACAAAAATCACAAGAAATCTCAGGATTGTCGCGTCCGTGAGCAATGATGACATCACTCCGTATTCATTTCTTTTTGTTCATCGCTGCATTTTTCTATTTGTTTTGCAACTGACACGTCGAAAGGGTCTTGATTAAATTTGGTTCTGAAAATGGCACAAACGCAATGACAGCCAATAAAAGATTAACGGTCGCACAGACTCATTCGTTAAGTGATCGTCATTCGTTAAGAATCGTCAATTGCTCCATTGCTTGTGGCTTACTGTGTGTCCTTACCAAAAGCTAGAGCTCCCATAATCCCCTAAACGTAACAAATTTAATGGGTGGCGCGACAATCACAGATGGACCAGCGTAACTTCTACAGCAATCACTCGTGTAGTGCGTGCTACTGTACAATCACGAGTGGGGATGGGCCCTTCAGTTTTATGCCGACTCTGAATGCCCAAGTTTGAGAACCTTTTTCTGAACAGAAATATTCTTTGAACATCGTCTTGTGCCGTGAAAGAGCTGGAGTAGTGAATTATGAACGTTGGTAAACTTGGGAATTAAATCGGGCGCCGCGCGTCAACGCCACGAGGCTGCGGTCACTCGTTCATATTGCATTTGTTGTATATCGTCTCCTCGAATAACTAACAAGGTAAGCTGCACCAAATATCGTAAGTATGACTTTTCTCTTGCAGTCGTGTTTCTTAACCTTTTTCACGGTACACCACTTGATTAGGGTCTTATGCAGGTTACGAGCTAATAATCGGAAAAGAAATGTCCCGGTGTGAGATAGCAAATTGATTCTGACTTTATTTTAAAGCTACATTTATACCATCAAGTGGTAGCCTCGGTAATGCTTCAAGTGGTGGGTCAATATTTTGATGATATGTTTCAATTTGTGCGGCGATATTCCGGCAATAGCGTCTCCAATGTTGGCCTCGACCTCGTTTAAGGTCTTTGGCCTACAGGCGTAGACTTGGCGTAGACTGGTGTCAATTTGCATGATGAACGCTCGCCGTGAGATGACCCATTCGGCACAATTCCTCCTTCACAACTTCGAGCGTTGCGTCGTTTGTGTAGCATATAGCACCGTCTTGTTGGAACCACCGCTCGGATTTATAGATGTTGTCGAGGTCTGGCCACTGAACGTCGCTATACCTGAGTCAGTTGACGTTCAATTGAAGTTCTGATGATGCAGTCATGCCATACCTCACATACATTAACGCTTGGTCGAACACTTGTGGACTGTGTTTGCTCCAATAATGGCAATTCCGCTTGAAGTAAACATAGCCGCTGATCCAAAAATGGACCTCGTCCGAGAATATGTTTGTTTTTTTTTTGAAATCCGGATCTTCGGCCAACATTTCCAACGCCGAATTCGCGAACTCACTGCGTTGTATAGTCGGCTTCGATTCTTGCGTCACGACAACATTAGACGGATGCATACGCAAAGATACTTTGGGCATTCCCAATTTAGCCGTTCGGCGTTAAAGGGTTTGGTTTAACTGAGTCGTGGGGTCCATTGGAACCAACTGTTTTAAAATATGATTAAAATAAAAGTACTAATTTTTTTAAAAGTTATTTTTTAAACTTTAAGCTTAATGACTACAAATGTAATTTTTAAAAACTAGCCGCAAATTTGCACTTTTGTTAATAACTCTCAATACAATTATCGTAAAAGCATGTTTAAAAAAAATGCATCTAAAATACAGAACAAAACAATATAAATTAAAGCAGTACATGAGGATATGATTGCAAGCTTGTTGCAAGAAACTGCAGCCCCTCTAATAGTTCCTGAGTCGCTCGACTCGACAATTTTGTTCTTTTTAGATCAATGAAAATGTTGTTGTGAAGTAACTGATGCAGATAAGGTGGTGGTGTTGATGAATAACTCATCGAAGTCGTAGATTATAGTTTGGATCGTTGTAGGGAATTAGTTACTGAAGAAGCTAATGTAGGCAGTCTTCTGAGTTTTCTTTTTGGTGTCCTCTGATTCTTGAGCAACAAAGCACCAAAATGCTGTGAACGAATATACCTGTGCGAGCATTGAAAGCACGGTTTCGTCGATATATTCTTCAATTACCAAACAAAATATTTAACATGACAGAATTCATCAAATTGAAGATTTAAAACAGGAGATGTAAGTTACTTAGGATTATCAAAGCCAACAGAATCAAGTGCAACACCATGAAGATATTTTTGAAAGAGGCAATGGGGACAATTTGCTCGTCTCCAATGATTTTTAAAAAAAAAAAATGCAATGAAAAATGTATCCCTTATTCATCACTTGTATTCAATGCATTCTGATAAATAACACATTACACATTTAATAACACTTTAGAAAATACAAATGGAATATTAAAATATTATTTTACTTTAAAGTAACCCCTTGTGTTGATCTGTATGAATGCTTCTTACTAAAGGGTGATTTTTTAAAAGCTATAGGAAAGTTTTTCCAAAAAAAGACACATAAAATTCAGAAAAATGCATGAAATATTTATTTGAATCGATAGTACGGTCCATATAATTTAATGTTTGAAGATTATTTCATGCAAATATTGACCTTGACTGCGTCTCAAATGGTCCATCCGCTTAGTCAAATTTTGGCATACTCTTTCCAACATTTCGGCCGGTATCTCACGAATAAATGCTTCAATAATGTCTTCCAATGCGTCAATTGAAGCGGGCTTGTCTGTATAGACATGAGCTTTAACAAAGACTCGCAAAAAATAACCTAAAGGCGTTAAATCGCACGATCTAGGCGGCCAACGGTCCCGAACGTGAAATAAAATGTTCACCGAACTCGCCCCGCAATAAGTCCATTGTTGCGCGTGGTGTGCGGCATGTGGCACCGTCTTGTTGAAACCACATGTCATGCAAGTCAAGCTCTTGCATTTTGGGCAAAAAAAAGTTGGATATCATCTCACGTTAGCGCTCACCATTCACAGTTACGTTACGATTCGCATCATCTTTGAAGAAGTACGTTCCAATGATGCCACCAGCCCATAAACCGCACCAAACTGTGACCTCTTCTGGATGCATTGGTAGCTCTTGCAATGTTTCTGGCTGATATTCACTCCAAAATCGACAATTCTGCTTATTTACGTACCCATTGAGCCAAAAATGAACTTCGTCGCTGAACACAAGAAGCGCGCGATGAACTTTCTTAACAGAGCACGCATTTTGATAATAAAATTCCATAATTTGCAAGCGTTGTTCGTTTGTAAGACGATTCATGGTTAAATTATAGACCAAACTGAAGATGTTTGACAGTGAAACAAAACACGAAACGTGCGTCAGCTGTTTAAACCAGTGTTGCCAAAAAGATAATAGCTAAAAAATCACCCTTTACTTGTTCAAAATAATAATTAATTAAATAGCAACTCCAATCATGCAACAAATTGTTAGTAATTCAATTAAGAATATATTAAACAACTTTTTCTTCCTGACACAATTTTAAAACACTATTATTCTTAACAAAAGTACAAATATTAGTTTAATTTCTTGCAATTCGTATGGAAATTACATAGAGCTGTCAAATCGGGTGTCGCCTGTGACATAGGCTGCGCAGAACGAACAAAATTTTAACTCCTTATTGCGTAATCTTCTATCTCTCATTCCTGGGTCCACTGGACCCCCGACATCAGTTAAGTGTTTTAACTAAAACTGTGCGACGAATTGCCGGCACACGGAAGCCACGTTGTGTATTTACAACAGAGTCGGAAGTTGAATAATATTTTTATAATAAGTTCTCCACGTTTGCCATGAAGCATGAAGCGATGCACGATGCACGATGCAATGGTATGTCTTACTGAATGATTTGACAGATAGACGTCGTTGGTAAATTTGACAACTGCTGATGACATAACAATGGGAAATGCTATCATTCATATCTGGTCACTTGTTGCTTCAAAATTACATATGTGTATGAAAAAAATCTGACTGACTAACTGACGCCTATTGGAGGATTGTCAATCAGCAAATTTGAACCCACTGGCAATGTTGTATGAAAACTAGAAAAAGTTCTTTCTTCTGTGGTGGCCCGTGGCGTTGTGGGTATGTGCGTCGACTCCTACCTCCTACGCACACCTCCTACACACTTAGATCTACCTGTCTGGGTTCGATTCCTGGTACGACAAGAAATACTTTTCACGGCCCCACCTCTTTCGAGTCACTGACAATGCTCAATGTCTAGAAATAGCTTATCAAACTTGGCCGTTCGGAGACGGCATAAAACTGTTGGTCCCTTCCACTCGTGATAGAACAATAGCACGCACAACACGAGTGATTGCTGAGAAGCTAGGCCCTGGCCCTCTACGGGCTGAAGCGCCACCCATATAAAAGTTCTTTTTCATTGTTTCTGGCAACGAGCTTGCGGTACGAAATAGGGAAATAGGCCTCTTGGATTGCTATCCATATATCGTACATAGATGTACATACGTCCACAAATTTCCACAGATTCTCAATTTGATTGAGTTCCGGACTTTGTGGATACTAACTTAAGACATTAATTTGATTTTCATGACGTCGCTGTTGTACTGATCTAGCCATGTGCTTCCGGGCATTGTCGTGGACTTTCGAAGGCGAATATTCTTTATTTGGCCTGGGCCTCAACCAACAAGCCTCTCCAACTAGTACGATCTCTGGCTAGCTGCTTCCAGTGTCGCACGCCAAGTTGGTTGAGGTCATTCTTCACCTGGGTGCGCCACCTAACGTCCTCTTTTGCGTTGTCGCACAGGTTCGGAGTCAAAGATTCTTCGGGCCGGAGCTGAGTTTTCCATACACTCTACAAGGCCCAGCCACCTTAGGCGTTAGATCCGTAGACGTCTGAACTAGGCTCATGTCGCTGTAAAGCCCTTACAGTTCGTGGTTGAATCTTCTCCTCCAAAAACCGTCAACGCAAACACGACCATGGATCGCAGGCAGAACTTTTCGCTCGAAGAGGACAAGGACTTCCTCATCGCGCCGTACAGCAGGACTGGGATGATCAATGATGGCTCTATTACTCAATTTACTCAATTGCCTCTTGAGCCCATAGAAACAGCGGTTGGTGTTTGATCTCGGTACTGATATTGTTCGTACTATTTACTGCTGAGCCTAGGTAGACGAAGTCCTTGACTACCTCGAAGTATAGCTGCCCATTGTAACGCTCTGTCCAAGACGTCGGTGTTGTATGCCATTTTTTGCTTCACCGCTATACCCATCTTAGCTGATTCCGTCTCAATGCCAGCAAACGCCTCATTGACGGCTCGCTGTGTTCTGCGAAGGCGAATATATTGACAATATATTGATGTTGACCCAACCAACCTCTTCAGTTTTGTAAAAATGTCTTTTGGAGCGATGGGAGTATTGATTTTCCGCCTATGGTTTCAGTTATAGACATTATGTGCCCGGAGCTCGTTAGTTAGTTAGTGCTGACGTTGTCGAGCTCTGGGCACAAAATGCCTTACAAGCGACGCATCGCTCGAAGTTGTGAAGGGGAAACTTGGCGACTAGGACATCTCACGGCGAGCGTTTATAAATTGACCGCCGTGATCATGGAACTTGACAACACTATTTTTCCTGGGACTGCGTCAAGTCCTTACGCTACTCCAACAGGTCCACCACTTTGGACGAACCCGAATTCGGCCAAAAATCTCGACGCTGTTGTCAACAACAACGCACATATGCGACAGTGTCATTAAAAATTTGATCGACCGCTTGAAGCGATACCGGGGTGGTCATTTGATGGCATGAATGTAGCCTCAAAATACGTAAAACCAGAACAAATTTGAAATCTCACATCTGTTCCTACCATTATCTCGTCACCCCTTACAAGGCCCTAATCGTGGTGGACCGTGATGGAGGATACCGAAAACGGTTATGAAACACGAAACACAATTAGATGAGTCGAAGTTTAAATAGACTCCGATCGGAATGCAAACAGAATGTTCTTCAGAAGCGTTCTTCTTTTAGATTTGTGGTTAAAAGGAGTGGCTTTTTTTCGGGCCATCGAAACATGTAGTTCAGCCTCTGTTAAGCGGTAAGGGACACGCCCTGTGGAGATATTAACACCACAATAGTCGTCAACTTCTTTCCTGATTTCTGTTTAAGTCTTAAATGCGCGATCGATGGCTTTTGTTCGTTTTTCGAACTCGATAATATAAATCATTGTAAATCAACAATTTAAGTCTCTCGTAATTTCTTTACTTACATTTTCAAATCCTCGCTGATTCGATGGTATCGCAGAGTAAATAAACTGGCGTCAAAAAATATCCCTTCGACCTGACTTTAAGCTTTGCCACGTAATTTGCCTAGAATCCGCCAGTATCGACTAAACCTGAATGTGAGCAATTTCACACTGAACTCTAGACCATCCGAGGGCGTTCAGTTGCGTCACTTGCATCAGTTCTCAGCCGCATCCAAGCCCAACAAAGCCGAATCGTAACATCAGCTCTACGTGGTTATGGCCAACCAACATGACAAGCACTAGCCACTTGTCTTCCACTCCACATATGCGAGCCGCACACTCATCATTTGCCAAAATCGAAAAAGAAAGCAAAGGTGCACAAAACATTCAGCCACCGAGTTGGTTTGAGGTCAAAGACTCCAGCTTCAGCATCTACCAAGGCAAACTAACCCAATTCACCCAAGTTTCTTAAGAAACAAATTTCATCGGCTGCCATGCATCGGAGCAACGCCATAACAACAATAGCCGTCCGATGGCAGAAACAACAAAAAAACAAACAACGCGCGTACCTACGTTCACCACAAGGCAGAGAGGGAAGAATGAGAAACGATTCCCAGTTCCGCTTAAAGGATGTTTAAATGGTGTCCAGTTAATTGGCTTTAAAAGAGTCTTGAATTAAAATTAAACTCGACCGAGGAGCGACACACAGACACGAGGATGCGTGGATATGGAGGCCGTATCGATTGACCATGCTCCAGGCGAAGTGAGCGAATGGATATCCGAACCGAACCGAACCGAACCTGCCTATAATGCATACGAGTATACACCGTTTTGTCGCCAAATGCAAATGAATGCGCTTAAAGGGTACATTGAACATTTATACCAAACATCGATATGTTATGCCGGGATTGGTGCATCAGCGTCCTCGCAAATGGGCAAATAGCACGTTCGTTGATCGCACATCGACTTGTGGTGGAGAGCACGTGATTTATCGGAACCGAAACTAAGAGATGCTATACTCGTCGAGAGATCTTAAATTATCTGTCGATCGCGGCTCAGAGGGACTCGGGCTCGACGTCGATGGCGACGTGGAACGCTGGCGGATTCCGTTGAATTGCATGCTAACGAAATATGTGCGGCAAACGTACACACATGCATGTCCGTTGCCCGTATAATGGTCAGGAAGAGATTCGCCTTCCGCGCGATCGAATCCATGCTTTCTAGGCAAAACTAATTCCCAGGCAACACCAGCAACAGGTCTCCCCTCCCCCTTGATCCGCCTTCTGCGGGCAAGAACAGCCGCACCACCACCACCACCACCAGCAGCAGCAGCAGCAGCAGCAGCATGGGTCGCGTCCATGACTCTGGAACTGGAATCGCGGAGCGTGCTCGTGGACAAGTTGCAGAGATGATGTCTTGAACTGATCTTGTTGCAGTGCTGTTCGCCCCATCGCATCGTGCCTGGTTTTATTAGTTTGTTCGCTATTGATTTCTCGCACCTCGTACACATGCTCGCCGCAGTGTACGGCTCCCATCAGAGCCAAAACTCAATCTCGTTGCGTACCTCCTCAATCCAATGGACGCGCGGCATAGATTGCTGACCGACTCCGGCTACGGCTATGGCTCCGACTGCAGCTCCTCCACCATCGTTGCGTCGTCGTCGTCGGGGGCTGAACCACGGCCAGTGTTACGAATCAACTTCTCTGTCTGTTGCCACTAATAAAGATCTCAGGTGTGAACATTTTATTTCGCGTTTAATTGATGACATTGGCGAGGAATTTTCGGTGGTATTTTTCGCATTTACGTATTTTTCGGTTTTCACTTAACAACGAACGAAACGGTCGGTGGTGCGGCTGCGACACTCTTTTTTCCCTTTTTTTTTTTTTTTGCTTGGATGTCGTTTGCATTTCGTCCGCCTGCATTGCGAGTCGGACGACGATTTAAATCGCCTACCCCGTGTTTCTGGTTTCGCCCGACTCTTATGGATCGTTTTGTTTTTGCTCCGCGGACTAATAAGTTCCAGGCCATCTGGTGTTTTAACGAAGATGCAGTGAATATCGGTTGCAGTGTGTATTTTGTATTACAAAACGATAACAGGGATTTGGAGCGCAGATTTATGGCCCCAAACCCGATGGGAAGTGGAATTTCGTGGTTGGACATGTTCCAAGAGGTCCCCCCTCACCCCACCACCCCTCACTGGGCACTGCCGTGCAAAATGGGTGGGCCTGCGAAGCGATTCACTGAGTATGTGCTCTTAATTTGAACATATGGAGTGGAATGCTTGGTTGGTCGTTACTACCTTTGTAGATAACTGAAGAGGTGCTGAAAGCAAGAGAAAGAGGGATAATCGATGAAAGCGTCTTCTCCTCTCAACCGCCGAGCAATTGCGCATAAGTCACTTCTTTCGATGGTAATGGAGGCATTGGTAAACCATCGCTTTCTCGAAGTCACAAGGAGCCGTGTCAGGTGAACCTTGCTTTTGCGGGCCACCTCTCGAGCATTTTATAAGACACTGAGCACCCCAGCCCTGCTGTACGCGCGCAGAGGCATGAACAATCATGGAAACGGATGAAGAAGTCCCTGGTCTCATCGAGAGAAAAGTTCTGCCTGCGTTCGTTGAATAGATCTGGAGGAGAAGACTCAACCAGGAACTGCATTGGACCGCGGCATGAGCCAAATGAGCAGGCGTCTACGGATCCAACGCCTAATGTTGCTGGGACAAGATCTAAGCTCCGTCCTGAAGAGTCTTCCACTCTAAACCTGTGGGACACAACAACAGAGAACGCCTGCGTCTAAAGTGGCGCACCGAAGTGAAGAAGGACCTCAACCAACTTGACGTGCGAAACTGGAAGTAAGTAGCCAGTGATCAGGCTAGCTGTCGAGGCTTATTGGTTGCGGTCCCGGTCCACCTCGGACTGCAGTGCCACACGAAGAAGAAGAATCGCGTGCAAGATGAGAGTTGTCGTGGTGCAGAAACCACTAGTTTTCACCGCAAAACTTCGTCGCTCTACACCGGTCCGAACAAGGCACTGATCCAAAACAAGAGCCAGACGATCTGCGAAGACAGTATCCTTAACTTCTCCTCTGGTTTCATCAGTAATTATACTGGTTGATGAATGGACGACCAGAATGAAGCAAATCATCAACCACCGTCCAGTTTCCGTTAAAACCCCCTCGACCGCTTGTCTTTTCGACTACCAACCTGTTCATTAAGCTATCACGAAAAAACTTTCGACCGACGATGCGCCAGACAAAATTCAAGCAAGACGACCGTGCAGTTTGTTGACTTTTTAGTAAATAAAGGGTGTCCCAAAATGAACTCAAGTTTTGAATTAGCTGTCATTTGTGCAGTAAATTGTTGTCAAAACTAAAGAAACAGTTCGACAGCTGATAGTAAAAATGACTCGTCACACGATACAACCACGTATTCTCATTATTGAACCAAAAATAATGGACGTTTGCCGCAGCAGTTCGATTTCATACAAAATCATGTTGGAATAGATTTATTGAAAAACTCAGGAAGAGTAGATCAGTTGGAGACGCTAAATGTACTCTTCGTCCAAAACAAATGCATCCACAATCTGTCACCTGTTTAGTGCGAATTTTGTGCAGGAGCCATAATTGGATCCACGCTTTTTTAAAATGACGCTGGTCAAGCAGAGATTGCAATTGATGCTCGATATCGCAACATGATAACACAGTTCAGTCTGCCGAAATTGTCTGCTACTGATGTGGTCAATATGTGGTTTCAACAGGACGGTGCCACATGGCATACAGCCCGTGAAACAATTCAACAACTGCATGAGACATTTCCTGGTCATCGACTCTCTCATTTCAGTGATCACAAGAAGTGGAAACCAATCTCCAGGAAACTAAAGCAAGGCCCGTCTTAACGTGTGACAGGTTAGACTTAAATGATTGGAATGGATGAGATCGGCACTATTTGCAACAGCTGGCATGAGTGAAGCGTACGTACAACTATAAAATCTATAAACTATAAATCGCTTGCAAGTCCCGAAGCGCTGAAGCCTTTTGGATCTTAGCACTTAAAAAAGTTGAGTGTGAAACGCACCCGTTTTAAGCTGTTCATAGAAAAACCACGGCTATCTGATATAAAGAAATGGATGGATATCAAAATTCTAGAGTTAATCATCGGAGTAGTTTTCCACCGTCCTAGACGTGATTTTTTTTTCCGTGTGTAGATAGAAATCTTCTCCGACATGGACGTGATTGGTGGAACACAGCGAGCCGTCAATGAAGCGTTTGCTCGTTTTGAAACGGAGGCGGCGAAAATGGGTTTAGCAGTGAACGAGGACAATACGAAGTACATGCTGTCATCGAGAAGACGAGACGACTCGGCCAGAACGTCACCGTAGGCAGCTTCAACTTCGAGGTAGTTAAGGACTTCGTCTACCTCGGCTCCCAAGTCAACAGTACGAACAACATCAATTTCGAGATTAAACGCAGAATAACTCTTGCCAATCACTGTTTCTTTGGGCTCATGAGGCAACTGAGTAGTAGACTCCTCTCTCGATGGACCAAGCTAACATTATATAAGACCCTAATCATCCCTGTCCAGAAACCTGGACAATCTCAAGAGCAGATGAAGAAGTCCTTGGTCTTTTCGAGAGAAAAGTTCTGCGTTCCATCTTTGGTCCTGCTTGCGTTGATGGTTTTTGGAGAAGAAGATTCAACCATGAACAACTATACGAACTGTACAGCGACATGACCCTTTTCAGGCGTCTACGGATTCAACGCCTAAGATGGCTAGGTTATGTAGAGCGCATGGACAACACTGCTCCAGCCCGAAGAGTTTTCGACTCCGAACCAGTGGGATAACGTAATAGAGGACGCCCACGGAACCAATGGCGCACACAAGTGGAGCAGGACCTCAACCAACTTGGCGCGCGAAATTGGAGGCAGCTGGCTAAAAATCGTGCCAGCTGGAGAAGCTTGTTGACTGAAACCCAAGTCCACCCCGGACTGTAGCGCATATAGTATTGTTCCACTGCAGGTGGGGTTACTGATGCGCAGAGAGAATATAAATTCATTCAGTTTCTTCGACATAATCATCACATAGTGGCAACGGGGGAAGCAGATTATTCTTTACGGACAATACACGCAAGCTTTCAATTATACAGGGCTTATGATTCCCCATTGAACGATGGTGTCGACGTCAGAATATAACTTAATTATTTTGTATAGCTAGTCTATGTGAAAATCGGCATGAGACACTATGAAAAACCGTGATTTTTACTCACTGAAAACACCACCCATCTAAGTAAGGTACTTATCGAACAGTTTCCGTCTCTCTTGCCGACTCTCCACTGAAAGTTTCTACTAACACCATATTTAGACGCAGCTTGGTTTCACTTTCAAGTACTTTCAACTAGTTTTACTGCTAGGTCAAGGAGTTTAGTCCTTTAAAGGCGACGTATGTTACATTCGTCATTAATAAAGGGTGGTTACATTTTAAGGGCCGATGTTGAATGTAAACCACACCTAAACGTCAAGTTTTTTTCTGCATTTCATTTGACATTTCTCAATTTCAGGTTAACTCAATTTGAACCATGGAAAGATACACAATCGAGCAACGCGTTAAAGTTATTAAGGCTTATTATGAAAATGGGCGTTCTAATCAAAATGCATATCGTGTACTTCGTGATTTTTTCGGTCAATTTAATCGTCCAAATGTGCGTACAATCGGAAAAATCGGGCAAAATTTTGACCAAACCGAGTCTGTAGGAGATGTGAAAACACCAGTGCATGCTCGTACAGCTCGTACTGCAGAAAATATTGCTGCTGTTCGCGATAGTGTGGCTGAAGAGCCGTCCACCTCAACTCGTCGTCGTGCCCAACAATTGCGTCTCTCACGCTCGTCTTTGATGAAGATTATGCATAAAGACTTGCATTTACACGCTTACAAGGTGCAATTGGCTCAAGAACTAAAGCCTCTTGACCATTTCAAGCGTCGTCAATGGTCAGAATGGTGGCAAGCAATGGCAACAGTGGATGATCAATTTTCGAAGAAAATCATCTTCAGTGGATTCGTCAGTAAGCAGAATTGCCGCATTTGGGCGAATGATAGTCCAAGAGTGATTGTCGAAAAACCAATGCACCCACAAAGAGTGACTGTTTGGCTGGCGGCATCATCGGGCCGTATTTTTTCCAAAATGAGGCCGGTCAGGCAGTTACTGTGAATGGTGTTCGCTGTCGTGAAAAAAAACACTTAGTTTTTAATTTAACGGACAGGCTAGATAAGTTTTTGTAAGAAAACTTTATGTGCGTGGATTTAGCTTTATTCAACGTTTGTTCATTCATGTACCTGATTTAAAGCTCGTTGTAATTTCATACTTGACTCTTCACGCGTTTTAGCTGCTATTGCAGCATCACCAGCAAATCAGCCAATTACGGTTCGTTCGCCTTGCAATATATCACAATTGTAAACAGAAGAGGATAAAGAATACTCCTTTGTGGTACTCCAGCTTGTATAGCCTTGAATTCCGTGCTTAGCATGAAAGATTCTGTCTAACAGATCATTCGCTAACCGGCTAACATGCATTTCTTGGAAAAGAATGTATACAATTTATGTTGCAGGCTTTCGTGGCAAACGTTGTCAAAGACTTCGGAAACGTCAACAAATGCAGACTAACAAACTAATTTTTGCACGAAGGCTCCCACCACTTGAATGCTTACTTCTAAACTGAAAGTGGGGGCTAAAAATAAAATCCTTTGAATATCTTAGACATTTTGATGGTTTTTGGTCGGTTGGTGGATTCCCGAGCTTCTATCAGAACTTAATGAGTATATCATATGATTTCGTTGAAGTTCCACATCCACACCTGTGAAGAAGATTGTTAAGGACCATGTTTGAGTAATCTGATAGAAGAGATATTTTAGAGAGATATTCAAGAAATTCCAAAAATATATGAATACTTGGATGCGCATGGTACACAGTCTAGGGGACTAATTCTGGAGAATAAGCAGAATGAGTTAGCAGTTCGTAGCTGAATTTATGGAGGTCACATAGTCGCGCATTCCTAACGTGCCGCAGTTTTCGCGGTAATTGAAGAACCCGCGAAACGGCTGGTCTTAGTGTCAATGAACAAAACAAAATAAATGCTGTCGAGCAAGAATCGTTCGTCATACACCACATGGGAGGAAACATCATAATCGACAGCAACGATTTTGAGATAGTGAAGTTGTTTGTCTACTTTGGGGCAAACGTGAACTCTACGAATGACATCTTAATGTAGATCCGACGTAGAATTGCATTTGGCAACCGTTACTACTTCGGTTTGTTGAAACTACTGCGTTCAGAAGGACCTGACGTTAAGGACCCAAATTATGCTCTACACTTATTTTGCTAGTCCTGTCTTATGGAGCGAATGCTCCTTCGTAGGATATGTGATCCTGTCTGCGAGGAAGGTGAATGGAGGAGAAGCAAAACACAAAAGAGCTATGCCAAGATGTGGATGTCGTCGGAAGAAGAAATCCGTCGAGTGTATGGCTCCATCGAGCACATGGACACCAATGCTCAGCTAAGGGGGGTTAGAATTCGAGCCACCTGCTTCGAGAAGAAGAGCCGAATCTCCCGTATAAAGACAAAGTCATAACGGACTCAGGGCAGCTTTGTCTTTACCTATGATTGGATGCAGCGTCCCCAGAAGGGTGAACGATGGAAGGCAACACTCAAGCTTAGACCTAACATGGTTAGCAGGCCTGGAAAGTAAATAAGTTGAAGAGGTTACACTGTTTCACTTATTGTCGAGTGCGAGCAATCGAGGCACCCATCGGGTGGATAGCTTTTTCACGTTCACAGCAGTGATGTACTTGCTCAGTTGAGCGGCCTGAGCTTCATCCACTTCACGGACTGTAATTCTGCGACAATTTTTAGCGTGACGATACGGTTTAGGCGACCTGAACTATCGGCCTTACTTGTGCTAGTACGACGGAACTCAGTGAAACCACTTCTTAACTAAAACTGTTGTGTTTATCGAGTTCACCTTGGTTTCGGTGATGGTTTTTTTTACGGATAAAGCAATACTTAATCAGCATCCTCTTTGAAATCCCCGAAGTTGTTTGCTTCCAATGACTGTCAATCCCAAACTAAATGGCACAGCTTGCCCGAAGCTTGAGAGTTGCCTGTTCAGAGATAACAGTTGATGGGATCAGTGTTACAGTCTAAGTCGCTGGACGGAAAATTCAAAAAGTCTCTGACTTATCAAACGACCAACAATTGCATAACTCGAAGTCTATGCGAAGCAGAGCAACTCTGCTCTGAGGTTGATGTATACGACGGGAAGTGACAAAAACTGTCGAAAGTCATATTTGCGATATGAATGCCCTCAAAATTGTATTTCCTCTTCTCTCAGATCTAGGACAGGTTCCACATCGAATTCCAATTCAATTTTCGGCGATATCCTCATTCCCGCAAGACTTCCCGTAGCAGCCGCAACACTGGGTGGCACTCTCATTCATGCGCCCCTCCATGCATTAATCAATTGTCGCATTCACTCCCATCCCCCATCAGCATCGACAAGGATCGTTTCTCCTTTGAGAAATTCTCGGAACTACAAGCTCCAACTAATTGCGCACCGCACTCAATAATGAGCAATGTGCATTAAGGCTATTTATACGCGGACCCCCTCCCAGCGGCTTTAAATGCAATTTAATTACTCGTCCAAATGCCTTCATCCCCCTTGCTGATGAAATTAAAAATTAGCAGCAAGCCAAAAACAGAAAAAACAGAAAAAAAAATGATTAGAAAAAGTGCATCCATCGGATGGAATATATCGAATTATCCACAAGCGAGGTAGTGCATGCACAGCGCGTATCTTTAGAATTATCACTTTCAACTGATTCCCCGACTGTCAAGATCACTTATCACTTTGATTGACGACTCACCGCAACAAGTACTGGTGTGGCGACGGTGGCGGTGGCGGTGGCGGTGACGATGGTGGTGCTGTTGCTGTTGCTGTTGCTGATGCCAAAGCGAGGTAGTTGTCAGCCAGTCAGCCTCGCTGCTGAGTACGAATTCCTCGGCCCATTAATGGAGGACTACATTACGATTTTCCCAACGACCACGCTGACGAGCGCGACGTTTCCACCCATCAATGTCGTCGTCGTCATCAGTGCACGTATTGTACATGTGTATGTACACCGTGGACACACAGTTTTGATTTATTCATAGAGCACGCACATCAGAAGAAGAACAGAAGCCAATAAGTAGGTGTTCGCGTTCCACTCCCGGTCGCCGTGCCACGCCATGCCATCGCATCGGTCGTGTATTGCGTGAGAACCCATGTGCGGTGCGGATGAAGCCGCCTCCGGTGCCCCCATCACATCAAGTATCGCTCAGGTAGTAGGCCCAGCCCGGCCGGACGACAACGACGATGCGACGACGGGTCCCCAACAGTGAAGTAATAAAATGCAATTTCCTTCAAATTTATATAAATTGACAACAATGAATGGACGCGACGGACGGTTACCTACTGGTCCACAATTTAAATACAGAAAATTGGATAATTTCCCGTGACAATCAGAATTCTCGTTCCCTGGGATTGACTACGATTGATATATGCTTACGCGCTGGACTGCAGGGCCACCGTGTTGCCGGCCACTCGATCGGACGGTCGGTCGGTTGGCTGGTTGGCTGGTTTTGGCCGGCCGTTTAGCCGATCTGGTACGTCGCTTCTGATCACATTTCGGGCGAAAATCGTGTGTAGTGCACTGTATGCTGCAGCAAACTTACATCCATCGCGATACTCTCATTCTCCGCCGTGGATACAAAGTGGATACAAAAAACTGTTTCACTTCGAAGCTGTTGGCTCGACTGCTCCTCCGGCATGTTTTACATATGTCTGCACCTCTGGGCCAAGAGGACAATAACTTAAATAATTCCAACAGCATATCTGCTTGTCTCCTCGGTCGTCCGCGTCTTCGTCGTTGTCGTTGTCGTAGTCATCGTCGTCGTCCGCGTCGTCGTCCTCGCCTTCGTCTTCGATGTCGTTGAGCGTCGTCGAACGACGATGAAGGAAGGCTACTACTACTGTAGTTGTCGTGTTGTAGAGCCTCCGGGGGCCCGCTGGACCAAGGATTCGATGATCGCCATGATCGCCGAAAACGTGATAGGACCACACTGGTTCAATTACGAAAACAAAAGAAGTGTCGCCCTGATCGCTGTCAGCTTTTGTCTTTTGTTCGCGATCGAAAAACTATTCGAGATTCGTATTATTATTGTCATTTGCATACTCCCCGGCTTCACAATATACCGGGGGGCTTAGACCCGCCGCCATGATTGTGACTCCTCCTCCTCCTCCTCCTCCTCCTCTTCATCCTTCAACACCGTCACCGCAGCAACCGCCGGCCAGTGCCAACTGTGAGGCACATTTCGTATAAAATTGGATCCTCGCGCAAGGCTTTTCGATTTCGCATTTTTCTGAAACCTAAAACGAAACCGAAACCGAGTAGGAGTGTGTTTACGTCGTTTATAGAGCCGTCTGCTGATTGTGCCGCTGCGCACCTAGAGTAGTATTGTAGAACGCAGAAGCAGCAACAGAAATATCCGGGCGCCTACCGCGCAGCTTCCCAGCGACCAGCACGGGAGCAGAGAAACAATCATTTCGGGAGTGCGGCTAACAAATGACGCCGAACGACGAATGCAGAGTCTCCTTAGTTAGGCGCGGAGGTTCGTGATTCCTGGTAATTGTATAGCGAGGGAAAAAAAGGTTTCCTTAATTGATTGCGATTGGGGTATGGGGCATTCGGTCTGGCATTGGGTCCCCTTTTTCTCCCAGGCGAACATTGGACTTTGATTTGCATAAATTTTGTGTGCTTTTTTTTTTTGTTTAAATTTTAATTAGTTCACGTTTACTTGCCGTTGTTGTTGTTGTTGGCTGGACAGAGTGGGGCTGGGGTCTAATAACCGCCCCTAAGGCGGCGATACTGTGACGGTGAACAGGTGTTTACTTTGGCAACTAGCAATTAACTAGTTTGTTGCTGCGCCCGATCGGAGGAGGAGAGGATATTTTGCGAAGAAAATATTGATGGATGGGTTTCTGATAGTTGCGCCGGCAGCATGTTGTCCTGGTTCAAATGAAGGTTAATGGCTGGGTTGTGTTTTACGAATGTTGAAGTATGCGAGTGCCGCAGGCGTCGCAGTTCACTGGCTTGGAGTGAATGCAGTTTGTGGCAGTCTTGTGGGTTCCATTAGAAGTTAAAGGTACTTAACCATTCGAGATCGTCTTTATGGCATTGAGAGCACACGGAGGCTCAGGATCGGCACGAATTGAGAAGGGAAAGGATTCAGAGAAGATCGGGTCTTTGAATAAGGACCTCCTAATAACGTTTGCAGAGCCCAATCCGCGCAAATGATTATGGAGCTTTAATTCGTGTCCAAGACGCAGATGTGACTGAACAATGTAGGCAACGATATACCCAGCTCCAGATTTGCCAACACGAACTGAAGCTCTAGTGGATGCAATGTTTTCGGACCATCGACAAGTGCGTTGTTCCACTGGCACTTCTTCTTCTTTGACAGACGCTACAGTCCGTGGTGGACCTGGGCCTCAGCCAACATGTCTCTCCACCTAGTACGGTCTTGTGCTAGTTGCTTCCAGTTTCGCACGTTCAGCTGATTGAGGTCCCTTTCCACCGGAGGCGTGGTCTTCCTTTATCGCGTTGTCCTTCGGGGTTTGAGTCGAAGACTTTCAGGGCCGGAGCATGACTCGAACCCGTTTGATCGACGTCGTCGTAAAGCCTGTCGTACAGTTCGTTGTTCAGTCTCCTCCTCCAAACACCTTCAGTACATACGGGACCAATGACCATACGAAGGACTTTCCTCCTTGCCCGCTTTGATTAGTGTCCATGCTTCTGTGCCATACATCAGGACTGGAACTATCAAGGTCCTACACATGCAGGGACATCGTGGTTCTTCGAAAGAGGGCTTACTCCTCCAAGCCCAAAGACACAGCGATTGGGGAGGGTAATCCTTATTTTTATCTCCGCGATGGTGTCATTGCTTGCGTTAACTTCGGAGCCTAGGTAGACACTTCTTCGAAGTTACAGCTGTCTATAGCGACGTTTTGCCCAAGACGTCGGTGTTGGTGAACCTTTTTCGCAGACAGCGTATACTTTGTTTTCCCTCCCGCAAGACCCATCTTAGACGCTTCCTTCTCAATGCTCACAAACGCCCAACTGACAGACCGTTGTGTCCTTCCGATGATATCAATGTCATCGGCATATGCGAGCAGTTGAACAGATTTGTGGAAGATCGTGCCTCTGGCGTTGAGGTTCGAGTGCGACAGACAGACAGACAGTGCGTCGCCTTGGGCGAGTGTTCCAGGGATGCCAGAACTAGACAATGTGTTGCATGGCTCGTCTCTATAATCGTCTCTATAATATAATACGCAGCCTTAAAATCGATAAATAGATGGTCTGTACCGACTTGAAACTCCTGGGCCTTTTCCACAATCTGCCATAATGTGAATATTTTGTCAATGGTGGATTTTGCTGTTACGACTGTAATTCCACTACTAGGTTCCCAATTCCCATCATTATCCCTGCAGGTTTCCGTTCGGTTTTTACGAACTTAACATGTTCTTCTTATCTGTTGGTAGCGTTTCCGAACGTCGTTCCTGAAGATCGCCCAGTTCTCATGCTCCATGCTCTTCCCTTCCAGGCCTCGTCCTTCTTTGCAGCGCCGTTTTGTGCGCTTCCTGTGTAACGGCGTGTGCTCGCTGTCATTCATGATCGAACCAAGGGTTTCTTCTTTGTGGCGTAGTAAAACCTAGCACATCAGTTGCGGCTTTTCTGAATGCTTCTTGGCAATGTTGCCTTTAGTATTTGATGTCGGCGGCATAAGACTTTGAGAGATGTGAAGCGAGACTCGATTCTTTGCCGAGCTCATGCGATCGTAGCCGTACGACATGAAATTTTGCGGTGTCCGGGAAATCATAGATAGTGATCGGAATCAATGTTGGCGTCTCAGAAACGTCCAAAACTCTGCTGGAATATCTCGCGTCAATCGCAATATGATCAATTTGGTTAACGGTGTATTGATCTGGAGACCGCCATGTTCCTTTGCGTATATTAAGGTGTGGGAACCGTGTGCTTGCTACATTGAGGTTGCCCCCGCTGCAAAGCCGATTAGCCTAAGTCCGTTGTCGGAGGTTTTGTCGTGGAGGCTATATGATCCAACTGTGCGCTCCTTGTCCAGCTTTGCGTTAAAGTCTCCAAGTACGATCTTATCGTCAAAGCTAGGACATTGCTAGTAGGTTTTTTCAAGGAGCTCCTATAAGCAGTCTCTGGTAGCACCATCTTTCTCCTTTGTGGGGGCGTGCGCACATATGAGGCTTATGTTGGCGAATTTGGCTTTGATTCGGATTGCCACCAAGCGTTCGCTTCTACATCTGAAGCTCAAGACTGTTTGCTTGAGACTGCTGCTGATGACAAACCCGCATCTACATGTGCGGTGACCGCGTTCTCTGTACCAGTCACCGTAGTAAGGCTGCACGTGGTCTATTAAGAGACTGAACGTTCCACGTACAGATTCGAAGATCGATGTCCTTATTTCGTCGGCAAGGGTCGTCAGCGGCTCGTTGCTGCTTCGTAACAATGCAATTTTTCCATGATGGGGAGGATAAACTCATGCGAAACCCTCGAACCTGGAGGAACGGGTCCAAGTTTAAACTCCTGGATAAGTAGTCGCTGCATAAATTGGTTCACCTTGAAGCGATTGCTTCAGATGCTAACCAAGGGCTCCACGAAGAGGCCGTATGCCAAGTTGACTGGTGTATTTACAGGGATCGTGCTGGCATCTCATCAGAGCAATTAACAACTTTGCCTTGAAATCACAGGTCCATGCCATTAAATCCATAAATAGGCACCGTTTGGTGCGCTTCGCCCATACGTTACAGTCAACAATGAGCGCCTCTAAAAACGCATCCTATATGGAGGACGTTTCTGGAGGGACATTTCTTTTGGAGTACCAACTTAGCCAGATGGACACATTTCTGAAGACTTGCTGTTATGTGGGTATATGCCGAGACACATAATGTATATAAATAATTATAAAAGTAACAGCCCGTACTGAACTTGAGGCCAGCTTCTACAGCAACCCCTCGTGTCGTGTCTGCTCTCACGAGTGGAGAATTTTATGCCGACTATGAACAGCGGAGTTTGAGAACCTTTTTCTAGCCAGTTGCTGAGTGAGTTGAGAAAAGTGGAGCTGTGAATTACTACTGTAGTGTCTATTGGGAATCAAACAAAGACACTTGGCATAGGACGTGGCATTATGGCCACGGGATGCTTAATTTTTTACATTTTCTTTTGCCTCCTGACTTGAGTGACCAAAATGCTCTACAACACGCTTATTCTGGCAGAGTTCCTATATGCCTACGAAAACAATGTAAATAGAAGGACGAATTAGCTTTTTCTATATCGCATTTTTTGTTCGGTTAGTAGGTAAGCTGAAAGAGGTATGCACGAACGCGTGAGCTCTATGAAGGATGTCAGCAAAATGTAATTTTGATAGAAAATACAGATTTTTAATTAGAAAGCTTAAATTTTGCATAAATTCATTGATTATACAGATTCGGGTTTTGTGTGGAATAGCACATCGGATAAATGGCCGTCACGGTTTTGCTGGAAACTACGTACTCTTTTATTAAAAGCTTCTTTGACCGTTTCTCATAAATGTGGCTGAATTTCATTAATTCTCCTCCCAATGTCCTCCTTAAAGGTGTTGGTGGTCGAGGGCTTTGTTAGCCATTGAAAAATATCCAATGGCGTTAGATCGCAAGATCTGGATGGCGAATTCTGATCGCAAAAACGGTCGATTATACGATTAGGAAATGACTCATGCGGTAGTTGAATTGTTTCTCTGCCTGCATGGCACGTGGCACCGTCTTGTTGAAACCTCATGTTGGCCACATCCACATCCGGGAATTTAGGCACTGAAAAACTGGGTTATCATGTCATGATAATGACCACCATTAATTGTTACCGCCTGACCAGACACATTTTCGAAGAAGAATGGTCCAATAATGCCTCCAGCACAGAATCCGCATCAAACAGTCACGCGTTATGTATGCATTTGTTTCTCAACAATTACTCGTGGGTTTTCTGAACCTCAAATGCGACAATTTTGACGATTAACTAAGCTAAGCTTGTGGTGGCCCGTGGCGTTGTGGGTATGTGCGTCGACTCCTACTCACTTGGACCTACCTGTCTAGGTTCGATTCGTGGTACGACAAGAAATACTTTTCACGGCCCCACCTCTTTCGAGTCACTGACAATGCTCGGTGTCTAGAAATAGCTTATCAAACTTGGCCGTTCGGAGTCGGCATAAAACTGTGGGTCCTTTCCACTCGTGGTAGAACAATAGCACGCACAACACGAGTGGTTGCTGAGAAGCTAGGCCATGGCCCTCTACGGGCTGTAGCGCCACCAATATTATATAAAGGGTGGCTTTTTAAAAGCTGTAGGAAAGTTTTTCAAAAAAAAACACATAAAATTCAGAAAAATGCATGAAATCTTTATTTGAATCGATAGTACGGTGCATATTATTTAATGTTTGAAGATTATTTCATGCAAATGTTGACATTAACTGCGCCTCAAATGGTCCATCCACTTAGTCCAATTTTGGCATACTCTTTCCAACATTTCGGCCGGTATCTCACGAATAAATGCTTCAATGTTGTCTTCCAATGCGTCTTCAAAAGCGGGCTTGTCTGTATAGACATGAGCTTTAACAAATACCCACAAAAAGTAGTCTAAAGGCGTTAAATCGCACGATCTAGGCGGCCAATTGACCGGTCCCGAACGTGAAATAAAATGTTCACCGAACTCGCCCCGCAATAAGTCCATTGTTGAGCGTGGTGTGCGGCATGTGGCACCGTCTTGTTGAAACCACATGTCATGCAAGTCAAGCTCTTGCATTTTGGGCAAAAAAAAGTTGGATATCATCTCACGGTAGCGCTCACCATTCAATTCACAGTTACGTTACGATTCGCATCATCTTTGTAGAAGTACGGTCCAATGATGCCACCAGCCCATTAACCGCACCAAACTGTGACTTTTTCTGGATGCATTGGCAGCTCTTGCAATGCTTCTGGCTGATATTCACTCCAAAATCGACAATTCTGCTTATTTACGTACCCATTGAGCCAAAAATGAACTTCGTCGCTGAACACAAGAAGCGCGCGATGAACTTTCTTAACAGAGCACGCATTTTGATAATAAAATTCAATAATTTGATTCATGATTAAATTATAGACCAAACTGAAGATGTTTGACAGTGAAACAAAACACGAAACGTGCGTCAGCTGTTTAAACCAGTGTTGCCAAAAAGATAATAGCTAAAAAATCACCCTTGATTATAACTAAGCCATCAAGATGAAAATGATTAATCAATGAAGATGATTTTGTATGAAAATTACGGACTGTAGCTGACAAACCTTCATTATTATTAAAATATTGCTCTACACTGAAAATGCGTTGTTCTTTCGTATAGCGCTCCATTTTCACTAACCCCGAAATGTCAGCTGTCACATTGTTAACCATTTTTTGGCGTTGTCATCACTGTACAATCAAATAGGTCAAAATTCAAATTTGGCGTGAATTATGGGACACCCTTTATGGAGTTAGTTGTGTTAGGTCTGCCCTTAAGGAAACAATGCGGGTGCGTGAAAATTTCTGGCTTACATTGGAAGTACAATGAGTCGTAGGCAATAGGTTGAAAGAGTTTGAGAATAGAAGATAGTTTAGCTATCGGAAATATCATTCTTTGCGCGTGGGGAAGATGAAAGCATTTTTCCCTGATGAGGGGACTGTGGGCTGACGGAGCGAAAGGCGAAAGAGCAGAAAAGAGAGTCAGTGCATTTTTTAATGAATATGGCTGGTATGCCATCAGAACCCCGAGAGAAGTCTTCTTTGAGATGATTGATCATGGATGCAAGACAATTGGATCTTGATGGCAGGCAGGAATGTGCCCTGGGGTCGTTCGGAATGGAGGGTAGTAGTAAATCACAGGCAATTTCAGTTAAGCCTCTTCTGTGGCATATTTGTAAGCTGGTCAACTTTAAGGCAATTATTTCGTTTCAAAACACAGAGCCCAACAAGCACATGGATGTGGACTGCGGACATCAAGCCAAACTGTGACTTACTTACTTACGTACTTAAGGTGGCGCTACAGTCCGAGGTGGACCTGGGCCTCAACAAACAAGCGTCTCCACCCAGCTCGATCTTTAGCTAGCTGTCTCCAGATTCGCACGCATAGTTGGTTGAGGTCCCTTTCCACTGGCGTGCGCCACCTGAGTTGCGGTCTTCCTCTACTTCGCCGTCCCTCAGGAGTGGATTCGAAGACTTTTCGGGCCGGAGCATTGGTTTCCATCCGCTCTACATGACCTAGCCATCTCAATCGTTGGCTCTTCACTCTTCTGGCTAAGTCGATGTCGCTAAACAGCTCGTAGATCGTTGTTATATCTTCTCCTTCATTCACAGACGGGACCGAAAATCACTCGAAGAATTTTCCTCTCGAAGCAACCAAGAGCTGCTTCATCCGCTTTTGACAAAGTCCATGCCTCCGCGCCATATAGCAGGACTGGGACGATTAAGGTCTTGGTTGTTCGAGAGAGGGCTTAGTTTATCATTTGCTTTGTTAGCACAAAGAAGCAGCGATTGGCAAGAGTTATTCTTCGTTTGATTTCAGCGCTGGTGTCATTGTCTGAATTCATAGCGGTGGCTAGGTAGACAAAGTTTTTGACTACCTCAAAGTTATATCTGTCTGCTGTGACGTTCTGACCGAGACATCGGTGTTGGGTGTCCTTTCTCGTTGACAGCATATACTTGGTTTACCGCTAAACCCATCTTCACGGCCTCCGTTGCAATACCCACAAAAGCGCCATTGACATCACGCTGTCATCACGAAAATGTCAATATCGTCGGCATGTGCGAGTAGTTGGACGGACTTCTGAAAGATTACTCCTCTGGTGTTGGCGTTCGAATTTTTCAATTTGAACAATTCTTTCAAGAACGATGTTGAAAAAGTCGCATGACAGCGCGTCGCCTCGTCTGAATCCTTTTTT
Organism: Eristalis pertinax; assembly: GCA_907269125.1. Classification (NCBI taxonomy): domain Eukaryota; kingdom Metazoa; phylum Arthropoda; class Insecta; order Diptera; family Syrphidae; genus Eristalis; species Eristalis pertinax. The sequence continues at coordinate 43,273,983 of OU026145.1, read as the reverse complement.
GACATCAAAGGTCTCGGTAAGGTCTTTACCGACCTTGATGGAGCAGCGTGCACTCTCCATCGTCATCCTACACAAACGGACGAGTTTGGTAGGGATGCCAAAACTAGACATTGCTCTGTATAGCTCGTCTCTACAGACGCTGTCATACTCGGCCTCAAAATCGATGAAAAGTTGGTGGGTATCGATTTGTTGCTCCCGGCTTTTCTCCAAAATCTGCCGCAGTGTGAATATTTGGTTGATGGTGGATTTTCCTGGCCTAAAGCCACACTGGTATGGACCGATCAGGTTGTTGACGAATGGCTTTAGGCGTTCACACAGTACGGCAGATAGGATTTTGTAAGCGATACTTAGGAGACTGATGCCTCTGCAGTTGGCGCAGTTCAAAGGGTCTCCTTTTTTATGGATCGGGCAAACAATGCTGAGGTTCCATTCATCGGGCATGTTTTCCTCCGACCATATTTTACAGATGAGTTGGTGCATGCTCCTTACCAAATCATCGCCTGCGGCTTTAAAAAGCTCGGCGGGTAGGCCGTCAGCTCCCGCAGCCTTGTTGGATTTCAGTTTAGATATGGCAATCCTCACTTCATCCGGGTCGGGTGGGCGGAATTGTTGATCTTCGTCGTCCCTTTCATTGGGATTGAATGGTTCGTTCTGCCTGACAGCGGGATTTGGTTCTTCGTCGCCGTTATACAGTCTGCAGAAATGGTTTTTCCATATCCTCAGCATCGACTGTGACTCTACTACGATGTTCCCTTGATCATCCTTACAGGCTTCGGTTCGGACTTTATAACCTTGACTGGTTAACTTTACCCTTTGGTAAAACTTCCTCACCTCATTCCTACAGTAATATCCCTCTATTCTGCCGATCGCGCGCTTCTCATGCTCCTTCTTTTTTCTCCTGAGAAGCCGGTGTTCGTCTCTCCTCTTCTGCTCGTAGAGCTCCCGAGCAGCTCTTGTCCTTCTTTGCAGTGCCGCTTTGTATGCTTCTTGCTTGGCTGCATTCGCCTGTCGACACTCGTTGTCAAACCAGGGGTTTCGTTGTGGTGGCGGATTGAAACCCAGCACATCAGAGGCGGCATCTCTGATGGCTCTGATGGCCTTAAGGACCAGCATTTATTAGTTGAATATCAGACTTGAACCCATCCAAAACTTGAATTGATCGATGCCAAACTCTGTCAAATGCCTTAGAAATATCAAGTGCAACGATCTTGTTTTCGCCTGCATTACGCAAAGATGTGTTCCACTTTTCGGTGAGATAAGCTATTAGATCACCAGTGGACCTGTTGCTACGGAAACCGTACTGCCGATCATTAAGAAGCTTCCGCGATTCAAGATATTTCATAAGCTGACGATTTATCAGCGTTTTCATGACCTTAGAAAGAAGGGACGTAAGTGCTATGGGTCGGTACGAGGGTGACGAAGATTCGCCCTTTTTAGGCATGGGCTGGACAAATGCTGTTTTCCATCTGCTCGGAAAGAGACCTAAAGAGTAGGATAGATGAAAAAGCTTACGCAATGGTTTTGCCAGCGCAGAAGAACACCTCTTCAGAAGTATAGGGGGAATACCATCCGGGCCAGCGGATTTGTGCACGTCGAGATCTTTAAGTACTCTTGCAACTGTACGAGTGCGAAAGTGGATTTGTCCCATGGTGACGACATATTGGAATCTGGCAGTGTTGAGCTGGCTGCAAAATGCGCCGCAAGCAGATTGGCTTTGTCTAAAGAGCTGACAGCTGGAATGTCATTGTAAATGAGCGTGGGAATTGAAGACGAGGTGGAATTCTTTATGTTTTTTACAAATGACCAAAAGTTTTTACTACCTTTGGGACATTGCAGCACTTTTTGCCTCAACTTTTGATCATAGGAGACTTGCATTGCAGTCATTTCTGGCCCCTTTAAACTTATTCCGGTTTTCCTCAGTAGGGTTGGCTTTGTATGCCCGGAAATTCAACTCTCTCAACCTGATAGCCTCTTTACAGCTCGAGTCATACCATGCATTTTCTTTGGGCTTGATACGCTTCACTCTATGCGGAATGAAGGATCTCATGCCCAGCAGAAGAATGTTTGTGATCATATCAGCAGCGGCATTCACGTCACTATCGAGGAAGCATAGTGACCAGTTAAAATTCCTAAAGAAATTGTTGAGACCGCTCCAATCTCTGTTCTCTAACTGTGTGTGGTGATAACGAGAAATTAGCTGATATGATACAATGGTCAGACCAGCCTAGAGGCGTCAGTATGTCAATAGAATATTTATCAGGGTGAGAGGTGAGAAACAGGTCCAGGGTGTTGGCGGAATGATCTGCGATGTCAGGTATTCGTGTGGGCTCATTTACCAGCTGAGTCAGATTGTTTAGCTCAGCAAAGATTTTGACATACCTTCCTTCGGGTGTTGTCTGGCCTGAATGTCGAATCCAATGGCAATTTCAGTGCGAGGATACAGGGATACAATTCTTGAGATGGAATCGGATAGCGCATCAAATTCGTTAAAAGTTGAATTGCTATCCATGTTTGGACTTCTGTAAATAGCAACAGTAGTGGATTAAATGCTTACGGACATGGATTTTTAACCACAGAAAATTAAATTCCGGATTCGATAACGAGATAACGAGACCAACTGCTTATGTGGCAAAAATGTCAACAGAGTACAACCCAATATTGTAAATAATCGAATGTAAATGATGACATTGCCGATTAAGTCAGCTTCCAATGGCTCTGATAGGAGTCCTGCTCGACTTTCCGCTGCCTACGCTTCACAGCGCCTATGTCGAAATCCACGCACATCAAGTATGTGCACGATTTTGTTCCGAAATATTAAGCAAACCCTTTTTTGTTGTTTTCTGCCTCATTAGGTGTCAAAACAATTTGGGCAGGATCACTGGAGTTCACAATTCGATTCCCCGGCAAAGATAAGAACTAAACCTTCACTGCACCACATACGATCCCGGTCAACACACGCAGTCTCGTCTCGATCGGCAACCCATCCCAGTTTTGCGTCGATATTTGCCTTTAAGTAAATTTGCTCGCACATTACAAAAGATTACCCCCAAAAAGAAGGGCATTTTTTCTTATCTCAGACCAGATTTAATCAGATATACGCTGAAAAATTAGCAGTGAATGTGCCGCTGCTGCTGCTGCTGCTGCAATCGTTGTAGCGTAGACCCTTCCTACATTCAGCCATGCACCGCAAATCGCTTCTGGAGATCACAGTTTTCCATTCGATTTTGCTCGATTGCTCCTTCCTGTGGCATAAGACGAACTAAAAACGAAAAGAATCGCTGATCTCAAAGTTGTTTGTCCTCTTACGCTGCCACAGTCTGGCCTGATAATAAGCCATAGCCAAGCGGAGCGGCACTCGTGCACACGGTGGTGTACGTGAACTTTGAAGAAAGGGAGAAAAATTAACGAAACTTAACGGCTGATCGCCCAAAAATTTAATCAGCCTGACCTCAGGGAATGCTGCTCCACATTCATGTGGTCTCGCTTCGGTAATGAATCGCAAGGGCAATAATTAACTTTGCTGGTGGAGAAGAGCTGGCTGGCGCGCTTCACCAGGCGGCCACTTGAGCATTCCACTCGTGCATTGCATTGACGGAGTATAGCATTTTTTTTCAGCGAGATTTTCTGCACGAGTCATATCCGCTTTAGAGGCTTCAGAAATTGTGACAGCTAGTTATTATTAGCATTTTATCATTAATTTATAAGCATTCGGGTTTTAGTCGTATCTTCATGCTTTTCTTTGGCAGGTGCAAGCAAATCGGTCAGAGTTCTTCAAATACGAAGTCGGTTAACAAAGGCGGCGTCCCGCCATTAAGATTTATTGCGTGGTCAGAGACAAAACCGTACGTCAGGCAGTGTCTTGCACTCTTAGGTGTCGGCAATTCAGAAACTAGTTGAATTGCAATAGAATTTGGCGATCGTATCTCTGATTTAACATTTGTAAGTGACCCTTTGAACTGCGCCAACTGCAGAGGCATCAGTCTCCTAAGTATCGCTTACAAAATCCTATCTGCCGTACTGTGTGAACGCCTAAAGCCACTCGCCAACATCTCGTGAAATTTTTTTGTACTCTTTCGAATCTGAGTTCTTGTGTATCATATGGGGAATCCCAAATGATGGAAGAATATTCTACATACGGTCTGACTAACGAGCAATAGATGGACTTAAGACTAGTTATATCCTGAAAATCTCTACTATTTCTTTTCAGAAAACCTAACATAGCATTAGACAGATCTTTAACCTCTTCTAGGCGACTAAGTCTATGATCATTTATGAAATAATCATAGACAATCGGGGATGTAATTCGATATGCCGTAAAGATATTACATTTTTGAATATTCAGCTCTAGTCCATTGTGCTTGCACCATTCCACTAGTGCATGGATATCCAATTGGAAATTATTACAATCAGTTAAACTATTTATAGATAAATACAATTTAAAGTCGTCTGCGAATGTTAGAATTTTACAATATTTGAAAATTTCGTGAACATCGTTTATAAACAATAGAAAGAGTAATGGCCCCATATGGCTACCTTGTGGAACGCCCGATGTAACTTTTATTACAAGTGTTGCCAAAAAATAGCTAAAAAATCACCCTTAAATTTAAAACATCAGCAACCATCCTAATGTGGCAATCAAACCGAAGAAACACAATCCCCAGACAACGCCACCTCAAAGCGCAAAATCTACTAAGCGAGCAGAACTTCTCAACGACATCTAACAACGAGCTGCATGGCTTCTACCAGAGCGGCGATAGTAGTTACCATCGATGCTAAATCGGGTACCACGCTACGGTGCGTTTCGTAGTTTAAGAAATACCCACGATAGTTTATTTTACGCATCGCTCTGGACCCAGAGAAGGATGGTTACCAAGGACCGTTTAGCAGATATTTGGTCATATATTCCAGGATATGCTGCGATGTCGAATATTTTCCTACAGCACCTAATACTTCCCCTGCGGACACATCGTACATTTTTGTGTGACGATGTATGAGATTCTATAGCCGTTTCAGTTTCTTTCGTGTATCGGGAGTGAAGGGGAACTACTTTTTGGGTACTAAGACACACGAAAATGAAAAAGAATACCTTGGCCTTCTGGGACATAAATCGCTAAATCGCCGTGACAGCCAATGTGCCAAGAAATATGCGATGTCCAATTAGGCGTCTATAGGCGTTCTGTGCAAAATGCAAAGCAAGAGGATATTGACTGAAACTACTAAAACAGATAAGAATGTAATTTCTTTTACCACATGGAGCCTCAAAAGTGATCACTCTCCGTCGAATAGATGTACTCTACACCGTTAATTCGACCGAATTCGTCGGAAATTTAAAACTCAACGGAGAGACCATCACTTTCAGCCCGACAGCATATTTATGCTGGACCAACATCCCACAGAATCTCTACTGTTCTCAGGTTATTTACCAATTGAAACTGATCCAACATCTTCTGAACGTCTACGTCTAATTATGTATAGTTTAAGAAAATCCACACTTCCCGTCGTTGCTGCACAGAAGAAAAACGATGCTTTCCCACAGGCTTTCGATAAGAGGTGCATTAGGTGGCACAACATGATACGTCGGTAGTAGGATTTAGATTATTCATCATTTTATGTGGCATTTGGTGGAGTGAAGTTTGTCGCATGCCATTAGCTCACATAAGGAAGACGAATGGAGGAGACGAGACCACAAATCAAGCCAAGAATTGGATGTAGTCCGACTTGCAACAAAGCGGTCCACGATAGCTTCCTTGGTTTTTGCCCATTGCCTTCGAGTTCAAGACTCGTTCTCGTTCTCGTTCTCGTCCTCCAGGAGACGATCGAGCTTGTGAAAGAAGCAGTCCTCTTTGCCGGGGCATTGGAAGTTCTTTTGGATCACACTCAACTGACTTCTCTATTAGCATAACCCTCAGTCGTAAACTGTCAACTGTTCCCTCACAGATGCTCAGCCGCGGGCAACGATTTCCTACAAGTTCTCCTGTCCCCGTCAAGCTCCTCAAACAACTTCACTGTGAAACAAATCAAATAAAATCGAACCAACGAATTTGGCAGCCAATGAACCGCTCTAGCCACCTGACTCGTCCCTTTTAAGCCAGCTGGCCAACGCTGAGTCGAATCCTTCCGCTGTTGACTTAAGACTAACCTGAGAACAGAAAGCAAACGAAAAAAAAACGAGCGAAAACAAAAAAAAAACACGACAATTTCACACCCGACCGAGCACAACACACAGCACACAGCATACAGCCGCATCTTATCTTAATTCGTCAACAATAGCTCGCCGCGATTCAGATAGTTAAACATGGGAGTGATGCACGTAATAAAATTAATTCTCATAACTCTCGCGCAACAAGATCCCGGCAGATCCGACTGGGCGCTGCGCTCTGGCAGCGAACGGCATCGCTCCACACACCAGTCTCGTGTGTAGGTGTGCACGCCGGCTATCATCGTTGAAGGTTGGCGGAGCGCGAGCGCCCTGATTGGTCAAGGCGGAGCATCTCACTGTATTTCATCTCAGAAATAAATTATAATTTCTACCTGTCTGGTATTGGCTTGGCGCGAAGTGCAGCGCTATCGTTGCCGTCGTTGATTTCCTCCATCCGTTCACGCTGATCCATGTTGGATTGAGTCGGGCGGCGCGGCGATGCTGAGAGCGCCTCTCGCTGTGGTATAGCCGTGCATACATTCACGTTGGGGCCCAGCCGACTCACACACACACACACACTTCGCGACACACTGGCAGAAACAAAATGAGGCTTTTCTTCCGCCTATGCCTGATCTCAGCAGCTGTGCCGATGCATCGGGCAGCAGCAGCAGCATCGTTGGGTGCCAGCCCCCCTCGCTGCCCCCTCCCCCCCCACCGCTCGACGAGATGTAAGGGTGTTCAGTGGTCCTAAAGCAGCAAGAAGATTCCAAAGTTCATGTCGCTGGCATTGTAAAGTGGTGGTTACGATTGGCCCCCCTTTTTCTTGTGCACGGCGCGGCTACGCGAGGGAAGGCGTGTAAAGAAGTTGTGCGCCAAGTTGAATTCCTTCGCTGTCGTCGTTGTCGTCGTCGTATTCGTCTTCTCCTCAGCAGCTATCGCCTGGACTGGGCAACGTTTCGCCTCTCGAGTAAGATGTGGAAAATGGAATTATGCGATTTCGAGTGCCGATACGAGGAGGGTCCAAATGCTGGCTGAGACTGAGGCTGCTCCGACTGGAGCTGGGGCTGGGGCAATAGTTCTACTTGTTCACATGGCTGCTCGCGATATTATAATGTAACTGTGTACCAAGTCGTCGCATGTGGAGGCAACAGAGCCAGAGCCAGAGCTTTTCCACATCCCAGATGCAATTGCCAACGAATACATGAGCAAGCGAGGCAAAGGCAAAAAGTACACACAGTGCAGCATGCAATACAACAGCTGCAAACCGACACTGCTGGCCCGTGGTGGTGTCCGTGTCGATGTCGGTGTGCCGCTCCTGCTGTTGATGATGGCAATGACGGCGATGACGATGATGAAGTTTTGCCTCGAAAACAAGAGGGAACATCGCGTACGTACGTCCCCGCTTGACGACGACAAGCGGCCGCAATTTTACAAGTACAGTCCTTGTCAGCCATAGATGAAGCTGGAGAGATCACAATAATTTCACTGGAAATCAAAGATCGTGCACAATTACTCTGTGGTCTTTGGGGCCGTAATAAAATGCCATCATACTCGGCATCATGTGCAACTGGCTGGGGGCCCCCAAGTGAAAAGGCAATGCCTTCGGGTTTTCGTCAGTTCGGGCCAAGGGACATGTTTATTGGTCGTTCGGGAAATAAACACATCAGAAATTCAATTAAAATTGACAGCTGGCCGGGATTGATGTTTTCGCGGTTTTGAATAAATTCTGCGGCGACATTTGCTAATGCATCACGGATCAATACTGGCCATGGTGTGGCGTGTGTGCATGCGATGATGGCTGCTGCAGCTCTGGGATGCGTGTGACCCGTAATGAGCTTTGGCTCTGTTGCTGACCAGATTTGTTTGTCGTGTAATTCGTCAGATCGAGCGTTTGCATGTGCTTATGATTCGACGGGCTCTCCGAGTTAGAATGGCAACTCGAGGACGTCGCTTCGCCGCCTTTATCTGGGGACGCATGTGAACATCTTCGGCGCTGGCGTTGCGAGTGTAAGTCCCTTTTTGAACAGAATGGTTGAAGTCTGGGTGCAGATTTGTCAATTCGAATTCCAAGATCGATGAGACTCGATGCCGGTCGAGAGTACTTGGCCTAATTTGCGGCGACATGTGGTTGGTACAAGTTCTTCCAAGAATCAGGGACCATTCTTGCTGTTTGAAAAGTATTTGTTGACTTTTTAGTTGTTTGAGGTTTATTTAGAAGAAAAAACGTGTGTACTTGTGAGTAGTGCTGGTGACCAGATAAAAATGATAGTTTTTCCAATTGCTACGTTTCAGCAGGTGTCAAAGTTACCAATGACAGCTGTCAAAATATTCAATATATGAGCATACCCAGTTGCAAATACGCATCGTAAATTTCGGCATGAGGTCCGCCTGCATCATGGCTTCACTCCGTCGCACCGTGGCAAAACTTGAACGTGAGTGCTCTCTTTTAGACCTTAAGCCTCAAACCAAAGACAGAGGCTGGTGCAAAGTCGCCGTAGCTGCAAAAAAGGCCCAGAAATGTCGATTTGTTCCCGATCAGCTGAATTGAGCATCGCCAGAGAGTGTCCACTTATTTTGCGATTGCATCCATCTGAGATTATGCTGTCGCAAGATTTGAAGCCGGACCACCAAAGAAAAGCGTTGGTAATGTTGGCCGGAAATCCGGATTCTGACCAAAAACCATCTTCTCGGAAAACGCTCAGTTTTGGATCTGCGGCTATGTCAACAAAGAAAAATGGCCGTTATTGGAGCGAACACAATCCACAAGCGTTTGACCAAGCTTCGATGCATCCACAAAGATTGAATGCTTGCTGCGGCTTGTGGCTCATCGGACCTTAAGTATTTCGAGATGAGAAAGGTGACAGGATATCTTTACCGTAAATGGTATCAGATGTTGAGCGATATTAATCGACTTTCTGTGGCCAGAGCTCAAGAAAATCGATGTTTCCGATCTATGGTTCCAACAAGACGTGCCACACCAACATCGCAACACTTGCAGCTGTGAAGTTTCTCCCTTCTGGACCCAGAGTAAGCGCTTATCATTTGGCCATCGTGATTATCCGGCCTGACGTCATTAAATTTTTTTTTTCTCGAGCTACGTCAAGGTCTGCCCTAACAAGCTAACGACTGTGGGCGAGCTCAAGATCAACATTCGAGACACTATTGCTAGAATAACGCGGCGCATATTGGACAGATTAACCAAACGTTAAACCAGCCGTTTGCAGCACTGCCACGGGCATTTGAATGACGTCTTGGGATCCCAGAGCTGTCTCAGATCGTTGTTGTTTTATTTAAATTACTTTTCTAGTCACCCTGTACAAGTGACTCACTGACCCACATATGGCAGATATGATTCACGGATCTTACACTGGATGTGACCACCGGGTCTATGCCACACTGTGATGGAGAGTCGATGGGATTCTCTTCGGTTTTCTTGAATTAATCCCAAAGGCCTCAGGTTTTATTCAACGCTCCTCCGTTGTCTACCTCTGTGAAAAGAAATAGTGAATCGGCCTCGGCGACTGACGCTGCAAACAACTTGCATCAAGACTCCTCACTCGATGCTCACGGTCTACAAAACTTTCATTTTGGCAGACCTACTTTATCAGCAGGGCTAGTTCTTGGTGCCTTCAATAGGAAAATTCTGTGCCAGATATACGCCCTGTCCTGTCTGCGAGAAAAGTGAATGGAGGAGGCGACACAACGGAAAACTCTAGGAGCCCTACAATGTGCGTTGACTATACTGACTCGGCAGCAACAGAGCCAATGCCCGAGCTAAAGTAGCCTCTTTCTTTTATTCGAAAACAGAACGTCTTCTTCTTCTTTGTTTGGCGCTACAGTCCGGGGTGGACCTGGGCCTTAACCAACAAGCCTCTCCAGGCAGCACGATCTATCGCCAGCTGCCTCCAGTTGTGCACACCAAGTTGGTTGAGGTCCTTCTCCACTTGTGTGCGCCATCTCGTTCTAGGACGCCCTCTGTTGCGTTGACCCAATGGCTGCGGAATTGAAGACTCTTCGGGACGGAGCCTTGGTGTCAATGCGCTCTACGTGACCTAGCCATCTTAAGCGTTGGATCCGAAGACGCTTAACTAGGTGCATGCCGCTGTACAGCCCGTACAGTTCGTCGACGCAAACAGGACCAAAGATCGCACGCAAAACTTTTCTCTCAAAACGACCAAGAGCTCCTTCATCCGCTTTCAACAGCGTCCATGTCTCTGCGCCATAGAGCAGCACAGGGATGATCAGGGTGCTATATAAAGTCAGCTTAGTGCTTCGAGAGATGGCTCTGTTACTCAACTGCCTCTTGAGCCCAAAGAAACAGCGATTGGCAAGAGTCATTCTGCGCTTGATCTCGGTACTGGTGTTATTGTCCCTGTTTACTGCAGAGCCGAGGTAGACGAAGTCCTTGACTACCTCAAAGTTTCTGCTGCCCATTATGACGCTCTGTCCGAGACGTCGATGTTGTGCGTCCTTTCGTGAGGACAGCATGTTCTTGGTTTTGCCCTGATTCACTGCCAAACCCATTTTAGCCGTTTCCGCTTCAATGCCAGCAAAAGCCTCATTGACAGCTCGCTGTGTTCGTCTAATCACGTCAATGTCGTCCGCGTAGGCAAGCAGTTGAACGGACTTTTGGAAGATCGTGCCTCTGGTGTTGACATTTGAGTTTCGCATGATCTTCTCAAGTATGATGTTGAAGAAATCACATGACGTGGCGTGTCGCCTTGTCTAAAACCTTTTTTGACATTGAAGGTTTCGGTGAGTTCGTTACCGACCTTGATGGAGCAGCGAGAGTTCTCCATCGTCATCCTGCACAATCTGACGATTTTGGCAGGAATGTGTGTGAAAATTTGGTCGATGGTGGACTTTTCCGGCCTGAAACCGCACTATCAGGTTATTGACGAATGGTTTCAGGCGTTCACACAAGACGGCAGAGAGGATCTTTTACGCTAAGGCTTAAGGAAACTGATCCCTCGATAGTTGGCGCAGTCAACAGGGTCTCCTTTCTTGTGGACCGGACAAAACATCCTCTCTAAAGACCAAGTGCCCGGAAACAATGATGACGGCAAGGATTAGAAACTCCAAGAGTCTTTTTTTAAATTGAATTAGTGACATTCGACGATCTAGGCGTCAATTAGCTAATCATTCAAGACAAAACATCGAAGTAGCTTGTGAGAGTCTATGAACAGCCTTGAATTCGCTAGCCTGGTCATGAATTGTGGCACCTCCTGAAGACCTTTCCATCAAATTCCCACAAATGATATCCATCTTCATGCATACAACGTGCAATTGGCTCAAAAATAGACACAAATTCAACAAAAAATATGCACGAACCGTTGACTGTAGCACAAACCTCGCGCACACACCTTGTCCCGCAGAGCGTAACAAAAGTGTAAACGTCGATGTCAAACCATACTCGAAATGAAATAATCACACCCGACCAATCTGGTCGGGTTCACTCCCTCCTGCGGCCTGCGGCATTGTTCGCAACCGATACACCAAAATCCAATTACATCCACGAATCCATTACAAATTGAAATATAATAAACGTAATTACCTTAATCGCATACGCGTAAAATAGACCAGCGGTAGCCAGCCCGCGCAAATGTTGCATTAAATACGCTTTTACTCATTTGACTACCCGCCCTAAATACATAATTACCACCGAAAAAGAAACAAAAAGAAGTTCGGAGCTCAACGCGCAATCACAGTGCCTGAAAAAAAAAACATTTAACGGTTGAGACTATCCGCTTAGTAGAACAAATAGACACGTATTTATCCACGAGTACGAGCGCTGAGCTTCGAGTGTTATGCAACGCAGAAGATACAACAGAAAAGGGGGGAAAAAATCCCAAAAACACAATAGAGAGATGAATGCCCCCGAAATTAGCTTCAATGCTTACTCAAGTATGCCCCTGCCGCTGAGTCTGGGCAGCCACTTTGCATACAGCCATAATTCAAGTCGGACCGGTCCACCCCCGCCGCATTTAGTCAGCCGCGAGAGCGAGCATCGGCACCGTGCGCACTCGCTGTGCGTCTCTCGTATTTTGAGTAATTATGTCTGATAATTTCGCGCAATGATCCTCTAGTGCCTATAAATAGCTGGCCAAGTCTTGCGATGAACCCACCGCCGCGCTGCCGCCACCACCACCGGCATCGCCACATCCGAGCGAACAGAACCAACGACAGCTCCAACAAAGGGGCACAGACGGAGGCACAAAACGATTATTAACGAAGCGAACAAAATACCTGAGATAAGCATCATAGTTTTGTAGCATATTCATAAAATTAACATTATTTAGTCTCACGGGGCAAGGTACCCGTGGTCGCGACCATACGCAGGAAAGCACAGTTCCACTGTTCCACAGTTCCAGATCGGGAGCGATACTGCCAGCCAGCCAGCCAGCCAACAAGCAATCCCGATTTGAAAATGAAAAAAAAAAAAAAATTTAAACATTTTGGTAGAAACCGGTGGAAAATCATTTACCGTGCAGCGGATTAGTTTACATTTCTGTGACGACAATTAGGGTGCAAGCAGCTGAACTTGACTCACGGATGCTAATGGGAATCCATTCATATGGATGCAACCTTTTCCACTCATTGTACGCGGCCGGGGCGAGGAGGGGGACATCATATAGCCGGCGCTGGAGCTGAATGGGGCGCAGTTAGCTTGAGTGATGTATTCGATGTGGCTGTCGTCTTGAGTTACAGAAATATGACGCACCATCAGTGGCATTGGCCCAATATTTCTTAGGCAAGGTTCAGACCGATGTTCTGGCATGTGACTTCTTCAACGTCGTTCTGGAGAAGATCGAGCAAATCTTGCACATTAGAGGCTGTGTGTTCCAGAAGTCCGTACAAGAGGAGCTGTATTACTCAGCGTATTGTCGTACCCAGATGACATTGACTTGATTACAAGGAACGCAGCGAAGCGTCAAAGAGTTGCTTGCTAATGGAGGCGGCCAAATGGGTTCAGTGGTGAAATGGGCAGTTATACCATCCATGGAGCTCAAGAAAAACGCGTGGACAGCTAGACTGTCAGGCAATCTCCGAATACAGTCATTATTCACTCAAAGACTTCTCTGGCGACTTCCCTAGTTCCACTCGAGTTTATAAACCTCGCCAAACCGAATTACATCCAAACTGAGGTGAACCTGATTAAATTTATGTCAAATTGAGTTGACGAAGCTGAGACGAAAGGAATGTCAAGCCGTCTACAAGAGGTACCTTCCTACGACTCAGAAGAGAGTTTCGGGATGAAGGCCATAGATTTTCTAGGTTTCAACCCGGATTCGTTGGGCATTAGGCCATCAGCAACGAAGCAGTACACACCGCACCAGCCCCCAACCGACTTTTCAATGAGATCCATATCGGCGATGATGAGTTCTCCCCTTTCCAGACCCTACTCCGACCATGAGAAAGTTCTTCAGCAGCTCACAACCGATTGCACCAGCGCCAACGATTTAGTACTTGATATCGCCAAGTTGCTTTTGGAACCCCTGCCAGGGATGGAAAAGTCGGTACAGTTGTACAGTTCTCGATAATAATAATAATAATATGGGTGGCGCTACAGCCCGTAGAGGGCCAGGGCCTAGCTTCTCAGCAACCACTCGTGTTGTGCGTGATATTGGTCTACCACGAGTGGAAAGGACCTACAATTTTACTTTGCCGACTCCGAACGGCCACATTTGAGAAGCGTTTTCTAGAGAGTTATACTTTTGACCATAGTGACATCAGTGACTCGAAAGAGGTTGGGCCGTGAAAAGTATTTCTTGTCGTACCAGGAATCGAACCCAGACAGGTAGGTCCAAGAGCGTAGGAGTCGATGCACATAGCCTCAACGCCACGGGCCACCACTGTTCTCGAAACAATCGCCTATACTATTGTACTCAAGTACACTTCCATCAAATTGGGTTTCATACATGATATACAGAACAGGAGGTAACCGAATCCCGCCCCTCATTCCACATATCCCGCGTCTTTTAGAAGCGTTTGAACAAATTTGTGCGTGATTTAATTGACCAATATGCGGGCAATTTGAAACAGGAATTGCATAATTGTTGTCCTAAAAATTTAAGAACCTTGATGGAAAGAAGAGCCGCTTTTGAACTGGAAGCCGATGTCCATTGCAGGATATTAGAGGATATGCAAAGCATTGTGTAATGATTGTGGTTTGTCAGAAAAACTAACCTGCTTCCATTTCAGAGATGCATTTTGATAAGCGTCACTGACTTTGCTCTTCGAATGCCTAAAAGTAAACTTTGGACCTGAAAATATCCTTACCTACCGACCTAATCAGGATATTTTAGAGTTTTTTTTATGGTGTAATATGTGCCAAATTATGATGCTCCGAGCTCCGTTTACGTTCCTATTTAGTTGGTAGAAATGAAGGATTAACATCTGATGGTGCACGCGTCGAATCGGTTATTGAAAGAGAAGCCGAAATGGGTGTGCAGGCCGGTCAGTATGGTAAGTCAGTCTTCAGATTTTCTTCCCCATGATTACGACAACATACCATGCGAAGATGAGTACACAGCTGTTGCAGTAGACTAGATGGACCAAATAAAATACGACGCCCTAAAGTACTATTATCAGTTCAGTGCAATAAAAAAAAAACCGATGTCAAGTGTGATCAATTTTTGTTTTGTAAAGGGCGGTTAAATTTTAAGGGCCGATGTTGATTTTGAATAAAACACAAATTATTGAGGAAATGATTGTCATTTCTTTTTATTATGATAATATTGGTATGGTTCAATTATGTATGGAACAAAATATCGGCGGCACACCTCCATCCGATGGTCCAAATTTTCGATGACGCTGAAGCATAATTGAGGTTCTATGCCGTTAATGTGCCGAATTATCTCATCCTTTAGCTCTTGAATTGTTGCTGGCTTATCGACGTACACCTTTTCTTTCAAATAACCCCAAAGAAAAAAATCCAACGGTGTCAAATCACATGACATGACCTTGGCCAATTGACATCGCCACGACGTGAGATAACACGGCCATTGAATTTGTCGCGCAAAAGAGCCATTGTTTCGTTAGCTGTGTGGCAAGTGGCACCGTCCTGTTGAAACCACATATCGTCCACAATCATATCTTCCAATTCGGGCCATAAAAAGTTCGTTATCATGTCACGATAGCGAACACCATTCACAGTAACTGCCTGACCGGCCTCATTTTGGAAAAAATACGGCCCGATGATGCCGCCAGCCAAACAGTCACTCTTTGTGGGTGCATTGGTTTTTCGACAATCACTCTTGGACTATCATTCGCCCAAATGCGGCAATTCTGCTTACTGACGAATCCACTGAAGATGATTTTCTTCGAAAATTGATCATCCACTGTTGCCATTTCTTGCCACCATTCTGACCATTGACGACGCTTGAAATGGTCAAGAGGCTTTAGTTCTTGAGTCAATTGCACCTTGTAAGCGTGTAAATGCAAGTCTTTATGCATAATGTTCATCAACGACGAGCGTGAGAGGTGCAATTGTTGGGCACGACGACGAGTTGAGGTGGACGGCTCTTCAGCCACACTATCGCGAACAGCAGCAATATTTTCTGCAGTACGAACTGTACGAGCATGCACTGGTGTTTTCACATCTCCTACAGACCCGGTTTGCTCAAATTTTTGCACGATTTTTCCGAATTTACGCACATTTGGACGATTAAATTGACCGAAAAAATCACGAAGTGAACGATATGCATTTTGATTTGAACGCCCATTTTCATTATAAGCCTGAATAACTTTAACGCGTTGCTCGATTGTGTATCTATCCATGGTTCAAATTGAATTAGCCTGAAATTGAGAAATGTCAAATGAAATGCAGAAAAATACTTGACGTTTAGGTGTGGTTCGCATTCAACATCGGCCCTTAAAACCTTTAACCACCCTTTAGTTTATATTGGGTAAATATATATTCAGAACAATTTATTTTTGAATTTCGATACATTTTCAACAGTCTCCTTTTCATCCCTGCCCGCATTTTCTTTTGATATGTCCACCTCCGGCAAGCACTCGATAGCGTCGTAGTACAAGAACTGGAGTGAATTTGCCGCCGCACGATTTGCGCACCTCTTGACAGCAGTTGTATTAACTTTTAGTTGAGGTCATGGTTGACAGATTTACTCTTGGGCGTTTTCACTGTTCCAGGGCTGGGGGCCAGTCTCGCGCTTGTTCAGTGGATTTGTCAATTGTGGCAAATGCGGTGTTAAATGCGCTGCGATGGTTGAACATTGCAATGACTGAGATGAATTCGGGCTCCTTTTGTGCCTCCGCCAATAGCTTGAAGTTCACAGTCTTCGCTATCTGAACTTGTGCCACGAATGCCCCCTCGAATGTATTCGTTGTTCGCGGTCGTGTCTCCAATTCTCAAGGTGTAAGGTCGCAGGACGGGTCTGTGGGGGTAGGGTCTGTGCACACAGGGCAAAGTTGCTGATCGCTCCCAACTTGGCGGAATGCCAGCAAGGAGCTGTACCAGGATGTGGACGTAGTCCGGCATCAAAACATCGAGCGCATGGACAACAATGCTCCAGCAAAGAGGGTCTTTGAATCCAAGCCGACTGGTTCGAAAAGGAGAGGAAGACCGAATCTCCGGTATAAAGACCAAGTAATCGCGGATGCAAGACAGCTTGGTCTTGATGACTGGAAGCAGCGTGCCCAGGACCGTCAACGATGGAAGGCAGCAATTGCTCAGGCTCGGACCCTCCAAGGGTCGCCGGCCTGATAAGCAAGTAAGTCAGAGTTTCAAAAATATTCCTCTTTTTCATATGTTATAAATTGTTATATAATTTTTGTCCAGATACTGTAGTCGTAGCCATATCAAACTGTTGAAGTAGTAGAATAACACCCTGAAGTACATTGTAATCTTCAGCACGCAACGCCGGAGGTGACTTTTCGCGTTCGTTTACTGCTAATGTTAGTTCATTTATAGTTTCAACAATTTAAAATAGAAAGGAAATTTTATTATTTTTAGCAGTAACCATTAGTTGCCACTTAACTTGTCTCGTCCAGCGTATCAGACTGGTCTTAGAAGTAAAAGAACTCGGTATATAAGCCTATCGGTGGAAGGTAGGTTAGGTAAGGTAGAGTGGGCTGCCACTTAGAGACATTATGTTGGTCCATGGTGATACCCATAGTCCGACTACTACCACTGATCGACAACTCCAGTGATAGTGCCGTAAATTTGATCCCAACGGCAAATGGTGACTGGACTAGATATGAAAACCAGATATAAGCGTATTAACTTAGCTTTCAGCGAACCACAGACCTCTCTAACAAGGGGCAGGCACTCAACCAACAGCGCCACCAGCTGTTTTATGGGTTTATCGGAGCTACTTCACCGATACGTTGCTCCTTCACGACTCCGACGACGGGACGAAATTGTATAAAATTACAGGGCGCGTGCCCCAAGGATCAGTGTTGGGTCCTTTACTGTGGAACGAGATGTAAGACGACATTCTACGGCTCCCAATTCCCAGAGAAACCACAATTGCAGGTTTCGCGGACGATATTACTGTTGTTGCCGTGGCAAAACGGCTTGAAGAAATCGAGCTGTATTGCAACGAAGCAATAGCATTGATAAAGAACTGGCTACGTGGCTCATAAAACGGAATCCGTGCTCATTACGAGTAGAAGGGTGCTAGACACGATAACGATAAAAATCGGAGAACACGACATTATTTCCATCCCATTTATAAAACTCCAGGAAGTGATAATTAATGTACAGCTTAATTTCAAGCATCACCTAGCGTATGATTGCAACAAATCGTCGAAAGTGATAGGCGCTCTTTCCAGACTCATGTCGAATATCGGCGGTCCGAGGCAAGATAAACGATTAATGCTTGCCAGAGTTGTAGCCTCCATACGGGGTACAAATATGGTCTGATGTCGCGAATAAAACATCGCACACAAAAGGATTCAAATCTGTGTATAGATTAGGTGCACTGAGAGTTAGCAGTGCATATCGAACGGGATCCCACGACGTGTTATTTGTACTATCCTCTATGGTGCCAATTGATATCCTAGCCTTAGAAGCTAGGCGACTCTATGACAATCGCGTGCAAATTGCTCCAACCGTAAATCTAGTGAAGAGAAACTCGAGAGAAGCCGCAGTGTAGACGATGATGTCAACGATGGAACGAGTCCCAAAAAGGCAGATGGACTTACCGACTAATCCCAAGGATTGAAAATTGGATAAATCGAGAACATGGCGAACTAAATTACTGTCTTACACAGTTATTGACTGGTCACGGTTGCTTCCGGGAATATTTTTACAAGCGAAACCATGATTCGAGTGGAGCACGTTTTTCTTCGAATATTGCGCGAAGAATTCGGTGTACGGCCAACCCCAGAAAACATAGTTAAATATATGCTGAAATCCGAAAAACTTTGGGCTGTTGTGAACGATGCAGCAGTACTAAGTGATCTAAGAAATTTAGAACGGCAGCTGAACGCACATTCGCCAAACACCCTGTGACGAAGCAAAAAGCTTGAGTCCGTCCCTCCCTCGAAGTAATACTTAGCGGTAGTTCCGCGGGGGAATAAACGGAAGTATTCGGTAGGTGGTTTTAGTCAGTAGGAATCTGACACTAGCAATGGACGTCGGACCATTGATGCCTATGCAAGGTTTCCACCTACACACGCCAAAAAAAAAAAGCTGTTTTATCGGTAGAGGCTCACGTTAATCAATTATTCACTTGTTCAAGTGGGCCGCCAGAGATTGGCTGATTTAATAATCATCTTGTTTCGACTCAACCGCAGTTTCAGAATCAAGAAATAAACAGAAACAGGGTACAAGGACTATTGGATGAATATGTCGGCCCTTTGAGGACTCCTGTGCCTCATGAGAATCAAAAAATTGAATGAAATGGAATCGAAGCATCATCCATAGAGAACCACACACCCTCTCAACAATCGCCAAATGGGAACCCCCGTGCCGCCGTAGCCACGAGTGATTAGTGCGCCCCTTCGGAAGTCGTTTTTAATCAATTTGAACGACTGTTTTAATCATGAGTAGCAAGTAATTATTTCCATCATGCATCGAGTCATTTTTTTTCTAATTTTTGTCGCTTGAAACGAAAATCCAAACGCAATACTGCCCAATAATTGGTTGGGAAGACCCACACAGTGGCAGGAAGTGAGAGAATTGCATTTACCTCAAAAACACGAAATGAGTCGAAAAAAAAAGACAGTTAAACGTAGCGTTGTTGCATGCACAGCTACTCCCCGCAATACTTCGATTGCCAGCTGAATGCACTCTCTCTCCTTCTCTCTCTAGCTCTCTCTGTGTGTGTCTGTCTGTCCCCATCGCGGTGAAGTTCCTCGGAGCACGTAGCATGTCCACAGCCACGGCGGCGGGGTACACGACTTATTATTTATTTGCGCCCTTTACAGTGTTCTGTTCGAATTTTTGAAAATGTCTGTATTTAACACATGCAACGACAACCAGAGCGACAGACAACAGAGCGCGCGTTCTATCGGGAGGCTTATCTAAATCTTCATACTTGGCTACTCGCGGTGTTTTAATTGCTGAGCCTTCGTCGTCGTCATCGTCGTCGTATTGGTGGTTGTATTCCGTTTCGAAGGTGGACAAAAGTAAAGTTGCCCGCCGACTAAAATGCGGTGTTCTTGTGTATTTTGTTGTCACTTAAGTGCACAGCAAAGGTAGAAACTTCCCAAAAGAACGACGCGTCACATACGTCGCCCCTAATCGTGGGCCGCAGCGCTGGCCGATTGGGGTTGAAGCGATGACTTTCGAACAGACCCGCGGCCGGGCAACGACAGGCACACCAACCGACCAAATTACCAGCCTCTCCTCGTCCGTTGCATTCATCAATTATGTCGCGGAATATAATATGTGTAATTATGCTCAGACAATGAGCGTATATGAGTGTCCACACTCGGTGTTCGGTGTTCGGTGTTCGGTGCTCGGTAGCCGGCACAATTAGAAGCTGCTTTCGTTGCTGTGCGAGGTTGCGGGAGATGCAATTATCTGTCGTTGGCCTCCGCTAAGAAAATCTCTTTGAGCTGATTGCTGCTACACGCTGGTACACAATATGCATGCGTTTGAATGAACAGTTGAATGTGCCTTGTTCACGAATGAGGTGAGATTCAAGAGGTTTCCTGAGAGGACGTGACAATCCAGAGTGTCGCTGTGGACAGTGGTGATCTTTCGACTGCCGATAGAGCGACTTTAAGCAAAGAACTGTAAGTAGACGCCACATTTTGGATGGACGTATGTCAACGGCAACATTTTTGGTCCCAGTGATTGGTGAGTACCTGGGTGCCAAGTGACTTTTTTGTCTTAAAGTGTGTGTTTTTGTTTTATGTTTATCACCTATTTTTGGGTTAAAGTGCTGTTTTCTAGAAGAACGTCTACCAGTGGGTCATGTGGCTGTCAACGTGAACAGGTTTTGGCAACACAGACACTGGATCGCACGCAGATCTGGCAACAATAAGGTTATGTTACAATCGCTGGTTAATCTTCATTTAAGGCGGAGGAACCCAGATTAATTGAGTGCTACTGCTATCACTGATGCCGAAGGAGCTTCTTCTTCTTAAGGCGAGGTGGACGTGGGCCTCACCCAACATGTCTCTCCAGCCAGCCCGATCACTCCCAAAGCGACTAAGTTCCCCCTCGACTTGAGAGCCCCACAATGTGCGTGTACGTCTTCTGTTGCATTGTTTCGCAGGCTCAGAGTCGAAGATTCTTAGGGCCGGAGCTAAGTTGTTCATACGCTCTCCATGACATAGCGTTGCATCAGTAGATGTCTGGCTAGACACATGTCGCTGCACAGCGCACAACCTTCTTCTCCAAATGTCGTCAACGCTAGCAGGACTAAAGATTGCGCGCAGAACTTTTCTTTGGTGATTGAATTCTGCCAGCGACAAAGGTGAATGCAGCAGAAGACTTAAACGCGATCTCTATGAATCTGAATGGCAAAGGATCCATCGACTGAGGACACCATACCTACGGCCAAGAGGGTCCGAGAGGAAGCCAATTCCTCTAGTTCAAGAAGCAGATAAAGATCGATGGTCCAGTGTGAGGACCAAGTCTGCGGACGCAAGACTACTCAGTTTTGATGACTGGAACCATCGCCACCGAGACAATCAAGGCTGAAGGATTATGCACAGACACTCCATTTGTCGCTGGCCTGAGAAGTAGACGAAGCAACCATCAGTTGTACAAATTTGCATTGGTCACATTCCTTGGCCAGTTGAGGTAGTGTACAAAAGTATATTTCCCCTTGATTTGGCCAGGAATAAGCTCGAGTACTACGACCTGTGTTATTTGCATGTTTCAGGCGAGGCAAGTTTGGTGGCGGGTAGGTTGGGTTAGGCTTGAGTGGCTGACTGTAGACGGCAGTCCCACTGTGGTGAAAGTAGTGATCACGCCGATTGACTACTTCTAAGCTTGGAACCAGTTGGTGCTTCTAATAAAGCGGTTTAACTCAGCTATTTAGTTCGCTGAGATTATTGAAATAAACGGCTTGCCAGAGTGCTACATGAGCAGAGGAGGTGATTTTCGGTCTCTACTTCCTCTTCAGCAAGGCAGCTTCTGCAAAAAATCACTGAAAGTGACACCCATCCTACGGGCGTGTATGCCAATTGCGCAGTGTCTGGCTATAACGCTAATGAGCGTCCTAAGTGAAGCTGTCGTTAGTCTGAGTGATGGCTTAAGACTTAGTGCTGACCATATTTCCTTCGTTTTAGGGCAGTCTAGCCACTTGTGGTTCTTCTTCGTCTTTGGCTGGCGCTACATTCCGAGGTGGACATGGGCCTCAGCCAACATGTCTCTCCATCTAGTACGGTCTTGAACTAGTTGGTTCCACCGACGCGCGTTCAACTGATTGAAGTCCCTTTCAGCTGTATTTGTGAGAGTACCCAGAAGGCGGTAGGCTGCAGCGATCGGCATAGAACGTGGATTTCCCCCTGGTCCTAGGGTAGAGGTTGTACCACACCTTGCAATTCTATCGGCTTTGCTATTGTCCGGTATGTCACAATGTACCGGCATCCACATGTTGTGTATGGGTATTCTGAAATACTCTTGTTGAACATGACCTTGTCCATGGACTTAATTGCGGCCTGGCTGTCCAATGGATACCCCTTTTGGACATTACATTATGCCTGAGTCAGGACAGTGCCTCGCAATGGTTTCTGCCTGAAAAACGCTCCAGTCGTTACAGGGAGCTTCTGTCTACGGGCTTCGATCCGTCTGTGTGGATACTCAGGGGATCATCCAGAGTCTGATTGTCAGGGATCCAATCCGGAACGCTGGTGGAGAATTTCTTCTCGAAGATAGCTTGGAGTAGTAGTCCGTTTGTTTGAAGTTGAATTCGATAAGAATGATTGAGTGACCGATGGTGAGTGCTGACCACACTCGGAGTGTTTTTAGTCTCAGGGCTGAGCTGACTGCCACTTGTTTGCCAAATAGTTCTAGTGGATTGGTGGCCGGGTAAATCTGGTCCAGCGACAAGCCTTCGTGAAAAGATGGACAGCATGGCCATCGAGTAGTTAGGCACTTCGACTAGCTTGGCTCCGCGGTATAACAGTATAAACAAATTTAGGCACCGTGATCACAAAAGCAAAATAATTCTTATCAAACTCTGTTTATTCGGGGCCGAGAGGGAATTAAGTTTTGGAGCTCCCTCTCGAAACTGCAAGCTGACTCGTGCATTCTTTGGTTCTTCTTGAATTGAAAACGATTGAGGGATGATATCGATCAACGAATGGTAGAAATGGCTGTACAGCGGCATGAAGATAGGCCAGCGTTCATGGATCCATCGCTCTAGGCACAGTGCCCGGTAGTAACTCCTATTAGCATGCGTACATTCTTGCGACTAAAACCGATCAATGATGTTGATCTCTTTTTACTTCATCAAACTTGCTGAACTGAGGAAAGCTAGCAAGAAATTGTGCTTTTGTCCAGACGCTTTCCCGAGCAAGGCAACGGACTCTAGGCAATCCTTAAGTGGACCTCTCAACAAGATATCCAGATTGAACATTGAACAAAAAATTCATAATGTTCCTAAATGCCGCACGATTGTTCTAAATGCAGATCAACATTCAACGCTCCGAGCTGTTATTTCTAAAAAGGCACTCATTGCTAGTTGGGCTTTTAAAGAACCACCGCCTCACACCCACACATGACTCCTGTTCGGGAACACACAACATGTACCGCGAGTATTGTAATTTGACAGTCGGCGTGGCGATGCCCTCACACAATGCTGCCGTGAAATGGGTGCAAATCAACAAGGTTAAGGCTGTCCCTGCACGCAGCGAGGTGCACATCAAACAATCAAGTTCCCACTTGTGCAATAGGGCAATAGGAAACGGTGCTCATTCAGGAAGACAAGGACGCACTTGTTGTGAATGTACCACAATGGAGCTTGTTGTCTTATAAGACCGATTACTTGTAAACTAAAGCAATCCAGAGTTTTGAAGCCACTTTCCACGATAAATGACTTTTCTTGTTTTTCTCAAAATTTGAATATCTGCCCTCGTGGCAAATATGATGCAAAATAGGACAATATCATGGTCTATCATTTCCCCTTAAAAATGCAAGTCGCTCTATCCCCCAAACAGTCCTCCCCAGCAAGTACCAAGTATACGAGTACTTTTTCAACAAATCTGTGAACTTCCAACAAACGGATTGCTCTCGATCGCATTGGATATTTATTCTCCCAACAAAGCTACACATGTACACGGCTTGTGTAACCATGTTCAGCGGTCAACATTCCAGCGCTTTGCACAAGTTTTCGCCCGGCCTCAGGGCTTTATGCAAATAGTCCCAGTCGAGAGCGAACGAATGTATGCAATTTTGCTGGCTCCGTATCGTTTGTCCGCACCGCCGAAGAGAAGGTCTTTGAAGTCTGAACTAATCATTTGCTATGTGAAAGGAGTCATGCAACAGAAACTCACTCGGAATCAGTCCCCAGTGGATATCGTTCAATAACTGATGTTAAATGCTAAACCAAGGTGGTTTCTTAGGAATCGCCGGCATTAGCAACAGCTTTAGAAGACTGACTCAATCGATGATGACAGAGCTGATGATTGCTGTAATTGTTCAGTGACTAGGCAGTTGATTCCAGAGCTGATTTACGGTGTCTTTGAAAGAAATATTCAGCGTTGAATATATGCTCCTGTCTGCGAGGGAGGTGACTGGAGGAGAACATGATGTGGCTATTGTTCGAAAGGCAAACATCCGGCGGCCATATCGACTGCATGGACATCAATGCTCTAGCTGAGGTAGTCTTCGAATCCGAGCCAGAGCTAGGTTCTCTGATGTATAATCTCACTGGGCCGCAGGCCTAATAAGTTTTTCGTGAGCCAAGAATCATAGGTTCCTTGATTCGTTTCTGCTAGGACACATCTTAAAACCCAACGCCTTCCCTCACTCGATCGTCGTACTTCCAGTAGAATCTGAAAGCGAAGCTGGCTGAGGAGTTCATTCTGAAGAAATGTGGAAGTAACAGGAAGCTGCTCTCTCAAGGAAAGACTCCAAATTTATAGAGAATACGTCCTTAAGGTAGTGTCTTCCAAGTACATCCAACAGAGAGCATGTTTACAGCAGCGGAACCTGTGTCACCTCACACACTCTTATGCAAGCCCTTATATTCACCTGATTTAGAAGGTTGCAGGTACATCTGAGATCGGATTGGTTTTCGAAATATTTCTGAATCAATTTCAAATGCGTTACCCTTCAAGTTCGTTCCTAAGTCTTTCAGTATTAAGGTCTGTACATAGTTAGTTTTCACAGACTGACTCACAAAAATCCAGAAGGTTCACAACTCGAATTGGTGTTTGTTTGCAACGACAAGATAAAACCCTGCGGAAATCACAACTGCAGGATGATGTTAGGGATGGCAGTTACCATTCGTCGATACGTGGTGAACCTTCTCCTTCTTTGTGTGACTAGCAAGTGTGATCTCTTTGCTACATTAGACACGGGCATCCTCCTTTGCGTTGTTTAACAGGTTCAGAGTAGTATTGTGCAGTTCACGAACGAAGTAGTTCCAAAAAATAGCTCAAATAAGTGAACTAGTTCACAATGTCATTTAATTTTAGTTCATTTAGTTCAGTAGATAAAAAACAACCTCTGGTATAGTTTATTCTGCATACATGTAATTCAGTAAGAATAACTGAACTAAATCGAACTAAACTGAACTAAATTGAGTGCTTTGCTTTGTGTGTTGACTGTCTGTGAAAGTGTCATCCCAAGCGGATGATCGCTAATCGCCATAATTTCCGGTTGAAACACGCTACAGTGATGATGGATGGTTTGATAGAGCGACCGAATTAGTTAAAGACTCCGCTACCCATCTCCTTCTGTTTTTTAAACCCTTCCGTCTCTTCGAGTTTCTCTAGGGTGTCCTGTGCTAGATGTCCTTGGATAGAAAGTCACTTGCAAGAGGATTGAAGCCCTTTAGCAGCATTTGTTATTCGCCGATGAAATTGGTCAAACAGAGTTAGCTTCCACATCTCATCAACTTTCTGAGTGATCCGCCATTGGTGCTGAACTGTCCTCGTCCGTAGGCGTCTGCGTTCGCGATGACTTGGTCTGGAGATTCGGTCTTCCTTGAACTAGAAGGCGCCGCAGATTCGAAGACCGTCTTGAAGTATTGGTGTCCATGAGCCCAATGTGGCCGAGCCAATGAGGAAGACGGATTTTTGCTGCCGAGCTACGTCCACGTCTTTGCACAGCTCTTAGAGTTCCTCTCAAATGGGACCATACAGCTGATGCAGAGTTTTTCTATTGAAGGTACCAAGAATCAGCTCTGCCATCCTGTTTATTGCTCAGCAAAAGATATAATTTTATAGAACTTAATGTTGCTCCCTTAAGTGAGGAGTTTTTTGTAGTTGAAATATTGGTAAATACTGGACCAATAGTGTTCCAGCACTAGACCCTAGAAGTTTGGTATGGTGCACAGATGGGTCAATGGTGAACTCTGGAGTGGAGGCAGGAGTCTTTGGAACCAACACAAGGATCTCCATATCTATGGGGTCGAGTCCTGCCGTGTTCCATGCCGGAATTGACGCCATCGAGATCTCCGACTTCATATCCTCAAAAGTTTTAAGGGCGCCAGAATTTCAACCTTTTCAGACAGTCAGGCAGCACTCAAGGCATTATCGTCCAACCTAATCCACTCTAAAACCGTCAAATGCTACTTCAACGCACCACAATCCCTTGCCAGACACGACAAAGTGGAGCCCGGCTGAATCCCTGGACACAAGAGGATTGCAGGCAACAAATCCGCAGATGAACTCGCTAGGGCTGGTTCGGAATCTGCGTTCATAAGTGTTGAACCGTACTGTAATGTGAACTAGACAGCAAAAAAAGAAAGGCGAGGAGGTTCGGACAAACCGAAGTTAAAAAGCCGATTCCGGCCGGCTCTCCACTAGGATGACATTTGTGGAGTTCACGTTTCCCTCGAAATAGAGAAGCTCCATTATTACCTCAAAATTGCAGCTTCTGATCGTGATCGTTATCGTGATCGTGACCGTGTTCTGGGTGATGAGCGGAGGGTTTTGTCTTGCTCCACAGCATACCTTTATTTAGTTATCAACGAGTTTTATGCTTATTTCGCTTAAATCTAACTTCTAACCGCCTGAACTTCAATCGCTGTGAAAGCCTTCACCACGGTATGTTGGGTAAGGGGGACGATGCCATCTGCGTAATCCAACATTTGGCCTGTCAGCACCAACTGCTGCCCTCTGTACAATCTTATCCAGTACGAGATTGAAATGACACGAGAGTACATCTCCTTGCCGAAATCTGGGAGAAAGCTTGCATCGCGTATCTATGTGTCAGCGTGGTGCGACACAACTGGATAAATGTTCCCGCGATGAATCCGGCCATCGCTTCGAATAGTTCCTTGCGATGATTGCTGTCGTATACGGCTTTGAAATCGATTCAAAGATCGTACGCATCGATCTGAAATACGCTAGTCTTCTCCAGGATTTTTGTTAGTTTGAATATTTGGTCTATTGGATGGCATGACGGGCCGGAAGCCGCACTGGATCGCGGTGCGAAAGGGCTGTACGGGATCTTATTGGCGACGTGGAGCAGGGATATACGTCTATAGCTCTTGCAAGGGGTAGCGTCGCCCTTATCTGTGGATGAGACATATGGAGCTGATATTTCAGTCGTCGGGCATGCTTCGTCTTCCCAAATTCTGAAGATGATCTGGTGCTAGGTTCCTACCAGTTCTTGAGGAGCTTCGATGGTAAGCCAATTGAGCCTGCGTCTATGTTGTTCTTCAGCTTTTTAGTGGCTGTGCTGACTCGTTGGGGGACTACTTCATCAACTGGAGTTGGGATTTCTCGCTTCCCTATCCCCATTAACCAGCTGTTTCAAGTGCAACAACTTGAATTATTTGCACATTTTTCGCCTCATTTTAGAGCACATGCCACCAAATTAAATCATCGTTCAGATATTTCTCTGAGTATTGTACTGCCGCTAAATTCCTTTAAAAAAAAACCCTTGACATCGCATCGCTGGCAAACACAGCTCAGTGCAATGAAGCGCGATGTCAGTCTCTGGGTGAAATTAAACAAGAAGAAAAAAAAAACCAATCCAAATCCAAATCCACATCTATCGCAAATAAAAGAGGGAATTAAAGTAAACGAATAAATACGACTGCGACTGCGACTACGAATACGAAAAGATTATTCAGGTAGACTGCGATACTTCCGCTCTCCCGGAATGAATCCGACATGAGGCAATCGCCCAAATGCCACACACAACAAAAGGCAATAACTCAAGCGACCGCAATCGTCGTCGCATTGATTGTGCGCCAGTTTGCCAATATATCATGGTCAGGCTTAGATCGAAACGCAATTCATTAATCCGGCTAATCTGGTTACCTTCGGATTATACTGGGGCGACGAATACATATATTCTTGCAATAGACAGAAGAGCAGAACAGAAAAAAAAAAAACAACAGAGTCCCCAGAGTCAAAAACCAATTGAGTGCATTGCGTTCTCGGCTTAAGGGAGAATTTGTGCAATTTTTCGAATAGTTGCACTTCAAAATTGGAAGCGAATTAATGCCGAGGGGTGCCAAACGAATAATCCTTGAATGGATCACATGGTTGTGTGTCACGGAGTCCTTGTCAGTCATACCTGAAGTGGGCCATATCTAAGCGCTGCTGCCTAAGACGGTAATTCGAGTGGTTTTCAAAAAAGAGTCATGAGTTAGGCTTGGAAGTCGAAGTGAGAAAAGTTCTTGCCTTGAAGTCAGCTTCTCTCTCTCTCTCTCTTCTTTTCACACATTCTGTAATTTTAAAAGAAAACTTTCAAAACAACGCGAATCAGCAGTGTCTGAGATTTACCTTCCTTTGATTATACTGTCACCCAGTATCTTTTGAAGAACACTTCCGGTGGAATCGATAGTAATCGCAGCTGGTTATCAGACAAGTAGTTTGACAAATAATGTGACAGAGTCGCAATAAACAGTGTTTAACCAACCTCTGCGAATGGACATCAATTGACGGTGTTCAAAATCACAATATTCACAAATACAGGATGATGGGTGGTAGGGTCTATGCACACAGGGCAAAGTTGCTGATCGCTCGCAACTTGGCGGGATACCAGCCTCGATCCTTGTTGATGCATAGATCAAGTTGACATACAGCCTCCTAGCGGCGCTCCCTGGATGGGCAATCTGCCTCGAATCAACGGACGGAATCGAATCAACGACGACACTGCGCGAAAACGGACAACGATTTGCGCGTGTGCTCCTGGAACGTAACACTCTACACTCCAGGGACCGCTCATAAACTGGAGAAGATGCATCAGATCATCTGTAGAATTTGGGCAGACGAAAGCATGCCCGACGACTGGAAAATCAGCTACATATGCCCCATCCACAAAAAATGCGATCTTTCCTCTTACAACAACCATAGAAGTGTATCCCTGCACAACGTGGCCTACAAAATCCTGTTCGTCCTTCCCTCGTTGACGGTCCTGGGCACGCTGCTTCCAGTCATCAAGACCAAGCTGTCAGCATCCGCGATTACTTGGTCTTTATACCGCGGATTCGGTCTTCCTCTCCTTCTCGAACCAGTGGACTCGGATTCAAAGACCCTCTTTGCTGGAGCATTGTTGTCCATGCGCTCGATGTGGCCGAGACGGTCAAGTTGGCCACCATTGTCAACTATCGCGTCATTTTGAAAAACCAGCGGCGGCGAAGACTGCTTTTGGTGTAACTACCAGACAAATTGCCCCTCTTTGGCAGACTCCTTCCTGTCTCGAACAGAGATCGCTCTACTGAACCAAAGGAGATCCTCGTGACTGCGAGCGGCATTCCTTTCCTATTGGAGTCATCCGTCCACTGTTCAACGTACGACGTGGGAGATGACAGGCCATCCTTGTGGTTCCTGTATTAGGCCAATTGTGGCGAGATTGAGGAACGCTTCAGGGGGAATGAAGCCGGTATTCTCATGGTACGTAGCATTGTAAGTCCCAAGGATCCATCCATGATCAGCTTAGAAAAATGAGATCACTCCTGTTCAAGTTTGCCTCGTTGTAAAGGACCTCGTTGTGGTAGAACTTCTTGTAGTCAGATTCGGGTGTACGATACAACCGAAGACAGATGCGAAGACACTGTCTCACGAACAACCTCATCTTTTCCATCTGAGACTGCTGAACTGTCTCGACACAGCTGTGAGGTGTTCGTCGTTCGCAGAGTTCAGTGCACTCCGGGTGCTTGTTGCCTTTCGCAAAGTTGCACGCAGTCTGGTTCCTGCCTCGGGAGTCGGGATTGTATTCCCAATTTGTCTCAGCAGCCTTTCCTGTGTCATACCCCTCTTGAGCGGAACACCATATCCTTTACAACAGCCGGCCAATCACAAGCGAACGCATTCCGATCTGCGACATTCCCAAAACGAGATCGACAATCAAGCGCCTTAATTAAACGCATGAGAAATTGAGAACAGGCCGACTCAACTGATTTAAAATGCGTCTCCCCGAGCTTCCACATCTGAAGTTCACCCCAAATAGAATTTGTTTTCGATTAGGAAACGTTTAGACTAATTAAAACGCCATTAGACACAGTTCTGCCGATAAGGTCGTTGCTTTTAAATGCACATGTATCCCCTACACACGCACCCACATACGCTGGCTCACTCTCTCTCTCTCTCTCTCTGTTGAACTGGAATTTTTCACCAAAATGAATTATTTCCCCCTTGGTGCGCACCACATTTATGTGGGAGACACGTGAAAGCAGGTGCGAATGGTTCCACGACTGACCACCAACCGGACAATGGTTTGTGGGTCCTTCGACCTCAATAAAGAAACGAAAAAAAAAAACGCGAAATAGGGTCCCATTCACACACAAAATGCCAAAGGGAATGCTACACCGCTACACCGCTTCACCGCTACACAGCGGTATTCTTTTTTTTTTTTGTTGTTGGGGGTGTTCTGGATTGCATTTACATTTTCAGAACCTCGTGTTCATGTGGCATGGCTACTGTTCGGCTGGACGTGCGTGCGTGTGTTTGCCACTCGGTCTAGGGTAACACACAAAAACCGCGACTGACCTCTGCAGACGGAGCCGCGTACAGTTTCGAATTACACCGTTGAAGGTGAGATGAGAGCTCCCCCAACAAAAGCAGATGCATTCGGTGGCTTCCAAGGGCCACCGAATGACTTGCGAATCGCCTTCGAACTCGCCTCTACCGCAGACAGGCTTGGGGAAGGTGTACGAATGCACATTCGTAGCCTTGTTTTATGATCTCGTGGACGGACATTAATTCAGTGGGTCAATGAGACTCAGACCGCATGCCGAATGCAATGGAAGGTGTAGCCCTTTAGCGGGACTCTCTCTCGGCGGGGATTACTCAAGTTGTTTCGCATTGTTACAGGTCATCCAATAAGAGGTGGCATTTTGAGGAGATTGAAACATGTGTGCACTTTTCCGAAAAAGCGATGATGTCTTTGATGAAAACTAGAGTAGAAGCTCTGGGATTTGTCATGATCCACATAAAATCAAGTTGGGCTGGCTGGGCTCTGTCAATCTATAGCCGCAGAGCGTTGATACACTTGACAGTGCTGGCCTTCCGAATGTATCTACCGGAGGAGGGTAGATAATAATGTTCGGACTCCAGATCTAGTACGTTTTATCACTGCAGGCCAGTTGCTGCTCTCGATTCCATACATGTACAGTACCACAGACTTATTACCGAAGTGGCCTACAGCTTCTTTTGACATCATTTTTTCAGCACTTACGACGACAAAACTGTCCGGCGACATCTGCTCACTAAATTGGTCTTTATACCGAAGTCATCCTCTTCTCCTCGAACCAAGAGGCTCGGAGTCGAGGCAATGGAGTGTGTCGGTGTCCTGCACAAAAGCCAAATCTCTGAACAATAAAGAAATAATACGAGTTCTATTAAAAATCGCTGCTTTTGTTCATCTGTCCAGCATTTGTGGCTCCGTTGCTTGTTAAAGATCACAACTCCTAAACTGAAAGTGATACTTTCTGTCGACAGTTAGACAGCCGCAAATTAAGTAACAACCCGAGGTTACCACACATAACAACGTAAGCTGTACGTCAATTTTGGTCTTTCACGCAATCGATGTGAAAACCTTTTATTTTTTTTTAACACAACGGTGGAGCACCCGGGGTAAAAAATACTGGTGCATTGTACAACCAAGCAGCAACCTACTTGTCCTGGAATTTCTTGGTCTTCGGGAGGAATACCAGCAGGAGCAGCCTACATCATCAGTCCTCACCTAGTCAGCACCAAATAACAGCCACCTGATCCGAGCAAAGGCGGGACATTGGCAGAGGAAGTGCTCTGCAGTGTCGTCGTTTTCTCCACAGTCGTCGCAGAGGGTTCCATGAGTTGCACAAGTACATTTAGGTGTTTGGCGAAGGTGTAGTGGCTCGTTAGTATGCCGGAAAGTCGTCTGCAGTCTTTTCTGTCAAGAAATAACAGGAATGCCGTGGATTTTTTACAGTCATTTGGGAGCATGCGCTTGCTTTATCTACATCCAGGCGAGTCATGTCACTTCTGGTTGTGCTCTGGAGAAGCGCATCGACGGAAGCTCGGATGCTAAAACTACCTCCTCTGATCCTTGTCTAGCAAGTTTATCGGCGATCTCATTTCCCGTGATGGCCCACGACCCAGAACTTAGATTCTTGATCGAATGCAGAGAAGATTATCTGGATTATCCTGGTAGTGGTTAAAGGGTTGAGGCCTTAAGCACAGCTTGGCTGTCGCTACAGACACAAATACTCCGCGCCTTCCACATGAGTGGTTACTGTAGATGCTAGGGCCAGGTCCATCGCGAGCTCTAGTTGGGTTCATAAGCTATGAGTACGGATGGCTGTGCGTATGCAGCAGCGGAGTGTAGAGGATAACTTCCTCTGTAGGTTTGAACACATTCCTTAGCCTTCCGGTTACAGACATAATCGGCAGGCAGATTGCAGCCAGCTCGGCGCGGCGGTTAGCCCGATATCACTACATTACTTGTGGTTGAGGGAGTATTGCACCGCGACCTGTAGGCCTATTGTGCCCCCTTTTGATGCCTTTGTCATTTTAGGAGTTCTTTTCGGAGATGTATTGCACAAAGGTGAAAGAAAAAAACGAGTTTCTTTTAGAAATCTGAGAATTAGAGATGGTTCTAGTGACTTTAGTTTTTCCACTGATAGTAGGTGCTTGCCCAGGTATCTGTTTTTTTTTTTTTCTTGTTGCTAGTGCCTCACAAAACCCAGATCGTGTTCTCGAATTTTATTATAGATTCGACACAGAATCTCCGGATACCTCCTTCGGATGGCCCTTCCTTAGGTGCTTCCTCAGTCTGCAATGACCTGTTATTTAGATAAGAAGGCTGTTCTTGCTCATTTTGATACAAGCCTCAAACCTCTTCTTGACCTAAGAGTTTCTTGGCCTGCTTCGTGCCATGAGCTTTGTTCAAGTTTTCTAATCAGTTTCTTCTTTCTAGTTCTTAGAATTTGCCTCTGATGCCATGGTCTCCTACAGCGCAGAATAGCTTTTTGACTAGTGCGTCGAATTGTCTTGATGCAATGCACTTGTCCTTCTTTTGCTATTTTCATAGCCCTTGTTTGCACATCCTGCAACCACAAGATGCAAAGTAGTCGGCACCAACATTGCATCCAAATATGGGGAAGGAATTCCGTTCTGTCATTTTTGACAGATTTAGATCCATATCCAGAGACAACGAAAGAGGAGGCTCTTTCCAAAGAACTTCTTCGAGAAGAACTTCGCAGCGAGTATCTCCCTTAAACTTTACTGGAATTCTGACAACCACACGCTGGATGATCCTCCGCGAATCTTCAACAACGGATCGGAGTTGCGCGAAGGCATGAATGCGGGTGTCTACTCTAAGGATCTGTTACGCAGCGTCTTTCAAGCTGAAACTATATACCCTGTCTGGGCAAGGAAACAATGTGATGTCGAAGACTGAAAAACGACCGACAGGACTCGAACGGGCCACGATGCAAATTTTGCGAGTCTTGATATCGACTGACCTCCACGACCTAGGGTGCAAAGCGTGTCAGAATATCAGCCGTGCCATTGTGGGTCTGTGCATCCATTGCTACGCACTTGAACCTACGGTGTATGTTGCTGTTCGATTCCCGTACAGCAAAAGTAATTTTCACGGCCACACCTTTTTTCGAGTCACAATGCTTCTCCAACTTGGTCGTTCGGTGTCGGTATAAAATTGTAGGTCTCTTCCACTTGTGCGAAAACGTTGTCGCGGGAAACTAGGCTCTGGCCCGCTACGGTCAGTAATGCCAAGACACCAAATGTCAAAATCCGGCAATACGAACGACATCATTACCGAGATTAAACTCAGAATAACTCTTGCCAATCTTTGTTTCTTTGGACTCAAGAGGCAATTGAGTAGCAAAGCCCTCTCTCGAAGGACGAAACTATCCTTATATAAGACCCTGAACATCACTGTCCTGCTCTATGGCGCAGAAGCCTGGATAATCTCAAGAGCAGATGAAGAAGCCCTTACGTTCTGGGTTCCATCTTTGGTCCTGTTTGCGATGATGGCACGCGAAATTGGAGGCAGCTGGCTAAAGATCGTGCCAGCTAGAGAAGCTTGCCGACTGAGACCCAGGTCCAACCCCGACTGTAGCGCCATTAGAAGAAGAAGAAGAATCCGATCGAGACGAGGAGGAGGAAGAAACCATTGTACATTTTCTTTGCAACTTCAGGGCTCTCTCCGCCCAAAGATGAAGTCACCTAGAAGCCCACCATATTAACAACCTGGCCGAGCTAAGTAGCATTCCTTTGGATCATCTCCAACTGGTTTGAGGAACAGGACTGACTAGATGCGCGTGTGCTTAAATGTGACTGCTGCAAACCAGCCCTCAACAAATTGATTGTCTCCAGCTTAATACAACAAGTTGGTTGAGGACCAACGTAAATGAGAGCATCGAACGTTGTGTTGTCTCATCGGGTCATAGTCAAAGGCACTTGTCCATTCGCTGTACATGGCATATTCATCTGGAGCGCTGCTCTGCTGACAGTCTCATCAATGTTGCACGGTAACTTAGGCAATGTCTAACTTTCTTTATGTGCTTCTCGTGGATCGTGGTCATCGTTTTCTCCTGGCTTCGAGCTGAGCTAGAAGTCGAACCTTAACAAGCTCTAAGTAGCTTCTCTAGAGGCCATCCTGTACCCTGGCCAAGAGACAGCCTTCCCTCATTCACAGATCCAAATCGTTGCGAATAAAACGCGCCGAGACTTTGTGTCACTGGAAGAGAATCGCCGCAACCAAACAGCAAAGCCTTATCAATTTGAGTAAGAGCCACACAGAGGACACATTAAATCCCAGTCTGCCGGGGAAGGAGATCAAGTCAATTGAAGCGCGTTGTATCACGAGAATTGTGTGTGTTTGCCGTAGATAAGCCCGCCTGGTCGTCCCCATCAATTCAGTGAGTTATGGCCCGGCATCAAATTCAATTTCACGACATAATGTCCAAATTGGTCACCTTCACTGGTTGCCTTGGCCGGCGATCTCTGGACCAAGTGACGCACGGTGTATGCGTCCAACACTAATGTGTTCGATTTATTTTTATTTCGCCTTTAAACTCCGCAAATCCACTGGATTCGATTTCGTGAGTCCACTCATTTCACAGTAGATTTGACAATTATGATCTGAGACTGGGACGCCTCCACCTTATCCCGAGGAGATGGCACTTCGTTCTGTTGCCCCGTGTTCATAAGCAAATCTTTATTGGCCGATACAGAGGCGGCAATAAAAAGAAAGAAACTACCCCCCTTCGGTCGCCCACAGTACACTCGTCCATCGTCCATCGTCCATCGTCCATCGACAGAAGCAGAAGCAGGAGCAGAGCAGCTCAAGCGAACGAATTGTCACTCTAAACTTCACACTATCTCCACATGGTAGCTGCAGTGGATTTATGCCCCACTCTGATCCGCAGAAGGGTTGAAGGAGCATTTGCCAGCAGAACGGGTTTATGGTCGAGTGCCCTCCAGTCGCCAGTGGCCATCCTGAAGGTGGACGATATTTTATTGAACTGGATTAAGGAGATTTATAAAATGGAATGTCCACTTTTCCCGTGCGAAGATATCGCCGGAAGATGAAGGGTTGCCAATAAATTCACCCCCACACGGGGTCCATTCGGGTGGCGAATTTATAAAAGTGTATCCTTAATTGAATTCGTCCCCCAGCCCGAACGGGCAAAAACCGTTTACTGCCTCTAAGTGTGTGCCTACTCGTGCAAGTGACATTGCACTGGACTGATAGTGATGTGGTGATTACCCGTCGATCGTCGTCAGCAAATCGAATGACTTCCCTCTCGCAGGCACGCGGTCATCGTGATGTGTGGGATTACCGTCCGGTTGCCCCTGACATGTCAGAGCAAAGGTGCATCCCCGAGGAAGAGGATAATGATGGTTTTTATTATGACATTCGATTCGTCTGCCTAATTTCGTCTCTCTTTTGGGCGCTGCTCTCTGGCGTTTGTATTTGTTGCTGTTTTCTTGTTGTTGGGGAACTTCACGCAATATATTCGTAACTGACACGTTGTGTGGGGTGCCAGCGGAGTTTCACCTGCCGACGACCGTGCGCCATGAATGCCATCGGCACCTAATGCAAGGTGCTAACTTCGAATCGGGAATACCTGCTCCTTGGCCGGGGAATGTGCCGGAGTGCCGAAGGAAAGGAAAAAAAAAAGATCAACTTGTTCGCCGATCGCTAAGCGGAGGCATTTTCGTGTTGGATTAAGGTTTTCCATTGTGATTCGTTTCGTTGCTTGTTGGATTGACAGAAAGTGTATTACAGGCCATTTGCAGGTGGTACAGTGAACCTTAATGAGGGGACGCGTGCATCGAAACGATCTCTAAGTTGTACACACAGACGAGTTCATAATTCTGAGGAAGTGCCTCAGACGGCGGAGGTTATAGTTTATTTGATGGAGAAGTAGGAAACACTGTTTTGCTTTGGAGGTCCTTTTTCATTGTAAGAAATGGTATATCCTGAAGATGACACTATCAAGTCAGGAACGCAAGTAATTTCAGTCACCCATCACTAAACAACATGATCTGTAGTCTCGCTTGATCCACTCAGCTGCTGGATGATGGAAGTCTCCCGTCGTTTGCTTCAATGATAAAGCAGAAGAAGAAATAGTTCCTCTTAAAGGCCATCTTCTTTTTCTCATCCTTAAGGCTCTGCAGTCCGGGATGAACCTGGGCCGCAACCAACAAGTCTCTCAAGCTTGTACGATCTGTAGCCATCTTGTCCCTCCAATTACACTCGTTGAATCGGCTGATGTCCTTCCAAATTTGTGATCGCAATAGGTTTAGTTGTCGTTCTCTATTGGGTTGTCCCACTGGCGTCGAGCTGAGCATGCTTTGGGCTGCAGCAGTTTTTCCCATACGCTCCACATGGCCCGGACATCTGAGGCGTAGAAGTCTGAAAATGATCATGTCGCTGATCAGCTCGTACAGTTCGTGGTTCAATCTTGTCCTCCAGATGCCACAAAACTGAAAACGGGCCAAAGATAGAACGATACTAAGGCTTTTTTCATCAGCTCTTGAGAGTGTCCATGTCCCCGCGTCGCATAGCACGACAGCGTTATACAAAGTCAGCTTTGTCCTTCTAGAAAATGCCCTATTACTTAATTGCCCGTTGAGGCTAAAGAAGGGATTTGCATGACTTATTCTGCTTTTCATTTCGGTACTGATGTTGGCCAAGGCAGATGAAGTTCTTGACTACGGCCAAAGAGAAGAATAACTGCTTTTGGTGACGTCGTGGGCTTTATGGCAGCGAGGGTGTGCGTCCTTCCTTGAAGACAGCACATTCTCCGATTTTCCTTCATTCACCACTGAGCCCATTTTGATCGCCTACTATTCAATTCCAGCAAACGCTTCATTGATGGCTCGCTGTGTTCGATATCATCCGCGTATGCAATCACACGCACTTTTGGATGACCGTGCCTCTAGTGTTGGCGAGTGAGTTCTGTACGAACTTCTCGAGCCAAAGATATAGCTGCTTTCCACCGTTGACGGTCCTGGGCACGCTGTTTCCAGTCATCAAGATCAAGCTGTCACTCGCGGACGCAATGACTTGGTCTTTATACCGACGGTTCGATCTTCCTCTCCTTCTCGAACCAGGAGGGTCAGATTCAGCGAGCGTTGTTGTCCATGCGCTCGATGTGGCCGAGCCAGTGCTTTCTAGACTACATCCACATTCTGGTACGCGGTTGTATCCTCTTCACCATTCATCTTCCTCGCGGACGGGCTGAATTCTTCTTTGGAAGGTACCAAGAATCAGCTCTGTTATTTTGCTTATCGTCCAGCTCCCTGCCAGCTCTATAGGAAGACCTGCAAAATTAGTGTTTTCTAAAGCATGATTTTGATACTTCGAGTGAGAAGCTTTGACCCAAATTATTCCGACAAACCCAAGTAGCTCCAGTTTGCCAAGATCGATTCTAAGTCCGATCTCCACTAAGATGTCATTCGTGAAGTTCACGTTTTGCCCTAGGTGGTGTGCGGCCCCATTGACTCATTGACCAGCGCGTTACGCATGTTCTTCGATCGCCGTGATCGGTCTGCAGAGTTTTTGCCAGGATCTGTCGTACTGCGTCTCCGTAGTCTGTCTCCGAGGACGGACTAGTATGGACTTATTAGATTCTTCACTACACAACGGCAGATGAAGATCTTATAAGCGATGCTCAGGAGACTTATCTCTCGATAATTGGCGTAGTCAAACTGATATTCTTTCTTACAAATCGAGCAAAAAATCTTCATGCTCAATATGAGTTGATGCCTGAGCCTTACCAGCTCATTTCCAGCTACTTTAAAGCGTTTCGTGGGCAGTCCGCCTGAACCAGCACCTGTATTCGACATTAGTCTCGATACCGGTTTCTTAACCTCGTCTAGGTTGGGGAGACGACATTCACTGCTGTCATCGCCAGATGTGTTGAGTGGAACATTTCGGCTGTTACCACTAATGGTGACTTCCTCGCCGTTTAACATACTACAGAGATAGTCTTTCCAGATTTCCATGATCCACATCGACTGTTCCTCTTCGTGCCGGCAGGCTTCTATTCGAAGTTTATACCCACTGACTAAATGTTTTATTATTTGGTAGAACCTTCAGCAAATACTCCTGCGGTACCAACTCCCCATTTGAGCCCTTTCAAGCTTTCAATTTCTGTCTGACCGATTGCGAGAGAGTGAATGGAAAGGGCGGCGGTTCAGAGATAACCCGTGTCGCATGGGTATCCGAAATCATGTGTTTTTTTCGATCCGAAATTTCCGTTGATCTGCTTTTCCCTTCTCAGCATTAGGCATTAGGAAGCACATGTTGAAAGTGAAAGGAACAGAATAAATCGTCGACTAACGAATTTGGACGCGTGAAAGCATGGTACGATTACTAAACAGAAATGGCGATAGTTGGTTCGATGGAGATTGAACATTAAACACTTCTCCGGAATTCGGACGCAACTAATTAAGCGGAAGAAAGATCTGACCTTATTGAGACTAAGAGGGCTCTTCCCTCTATCGGGCGGTCCTCGTATTCTATCCTTTTCCTTCTAAGAACCTGGTGCTCGTCGCTTCTTTTATGTTCATAGTGCTCACGAACGGCTCCCGTCCTTGTATGCAGCGTCTCCTTACATATGTATATGCTGCTTGCTACGATGAATGTTGCTGCCTCGACTCGTTCACAAACCAGGGATTTATTCTTGTTGGCGTTTTAAATCCCAGCACAATCGAGGTAGCTTCCCTGATTGCGTTTTCATTGTTCGCTTAGCAGAGTTGGACAGGACTCGGGGAGCGTCAGGAAGTCTCGATGCAAAGTTCCAAGCGATTGTAGTTGCTTTCCAACGACAAACTGTTGCTCTTTCTCTACTCCGTTGTCCTATCAATATCCGTGTTCTTACCACGGTTACAACAAGAAAATGACCCAAGTCAATGTTCGTTCGTCGGAAGGTTCGAACTCTAAGACTACTGGTGGGGAGTACGTGACTTCGATCGCAATGTGATCAATCTGGTTGACGGTTGATTGATCAGGCGACCACCAGGTTCCTTCGTAAATGTTGAGGTGACCGTACTCTCAGTCTACTCTATTTGATAAATTTAAGCCTCAGTTATCATAAATCAGCTTAAGAACTTCCCCCCATTTCGTTCAACTGAGTAGGCGGATGCCAGATCGGTCCTTATTTGACCTAAAAATTGATATTTGACTACAACCTGCCATCAACAAAGTTGAAAGAGTAGACAAGCTGAGCGTGGAACGGTAATCCAAGAACAAAACCTTCATTTTTGCAAACAAGTGGATGGGTGGCTTGGTCAACTCTTTGGTGTTCACAGAACCTACAGAAATTACTTGTATCCAAGCAAGGCTTGTGTATAGGCTGGTCAACACGGAAACAGGATTGGCTGGCCCCTCGAATGGGATCTCCAATCTGCACAAAGGGATTCATACCGAATGCCTCTACATCGCCAAGGCCGCAGTTAAAGAATGAGAAAGTTGCCTGCGAACGCGCTGGAATTAATCATGTAAAAGTTGTTTCAGTTAAAACTACAAAACATAAACCACCCACGCGATAGTGGCAAAACTGCAAATTACCCAAACCAGGGCTGGGCTTAAGTGGACTAGTTTAATTTTGGCAACGAACAAGTTAGTGTCGGATGCTAATTAGCCCGTCGTTAGGCGAGATAAATCTCCGAAATCAAAGTGAGGACATACACATGCACACATGGAGATATATATGGAAATGCGAGAGAATATAAAAATTCCATTTGGCAGCTGAAACACCATTTGAACTGCGAATAGGGGAGGTGTTCAACGTTTGTCAATTTGGGCGAAAAGAAGCAGAGTTGCCAAGACGGATGGTGGTGTGCCCAGCTGATGTGGAAGGGATTTGAAAGAGAAAAATTGCAGATCAAGCTAAATGGCATTTCTAGAGGAAGCGTTGTCGAGGAAGTATGACTCGAGCTTCATCTACCTCGTAAGACAGGAAGAATTTAAATTGGCAATTTTTTTTCCATCATTTCTACTGATGCCGTCACCGTGGATGTACTAGGTTGGGTTAGGTTATAAGTGGAATTACATAGCGGGGTCCCAAAAATAGGCCTATTGTACTACCACGTGGGTGCACAAGGGAGGTTAGGGGCGACATGATTAGGATAGCTAGCCAGACTTGTCAGTGAAGTCCTTACTTACTTATCAGGCCGGCGACCCATGGAGGGTCCGAGCCTTAGCAATTGCTGCCTTCCATCGTTGACGGTCCTGGGCACGCTGCTTCCAGTCATCAAGACCAAGCTGTCTTGCATCCGCGATTACTTGGTCTTTATACCGGAGATTCGGTCTTCCTCTCCTTCTCGAACCTGTAGGCTCGGATTCAAAGACCCTCTTTGCTGGAGCATTATTGTCCATGCGCTCGATGTGGCCGAGCCAGTGTAGTCGGCGGTTTTCCTCCTTCCGGACTACATCCACATCCTGGTACAGCTCGTAGAGTTCGCGGTTATGTCTTCTCCTCCATTCGCCTTCCTCGCAGACGGGACCATATATCCGACGTAGAACTTTTCTTTCGAAGGTACCCAGAATCAGCTCTGCAGTTTTGCTTAACGTCCACCTTTCGGCTCTATAGAGCAGGACTGGCAAAATAAACGCTTTATAGAGCATGATTTTGGTCCTTCGAGTCAGGAGTTTTGAGCCCAGTTGTTTTGACAAACCGAAGTAGCAGCGGTTGCCAAGGGCGATTCTACGACGGATCTCCACTGTGATGTCGTAAGTTTTTTTCTGCATTTCATTTGACATTTCTCAATTTCAGGCTAACTCAATTTGATCCATGGAACGATACACAATCGAGCAACGCGTTAAAGTTATTCAGGCTTATTATAAAAATGGGCGTTCAAATCAAAATGCATATCGTGCACTTCGTCATTTTTTCGGTCAATTTAATCGTCCAAATGTGCGTACAATCGGAAAAATCGTGCAAAAATTTGGGCAAAGCGGGTCTGTAGGAGATGTGAAAACACCAGTGCACGTACTGCAGAAAATATTGCTGCTGTTCGCGATAGTGTGGCTGAAGAGCCGTCCACCTCAACTCGTCGTCGTGCCCAACAATTGCGTCTCTCACGCTCGTCGTTGATGAAGATTATGCACAAAGACTTGCATTTACACGCTTACAAGGTGCAATTGACTCAAGAACTAAAGCCGTCGTCAATGGTCAGAATGGTGGCAAGAAATGGCAACAGTGGATGATCAATTTTCGAAGAAAATCATCTTCAGTGATGAGGCACATTTTCACCTCAGTGGATTCGTCAATAAGCAGAATTGCCGCATTTGGGCAAATAATAATCCAAGAGTGATTGTCGAAAAACCAATGCACCCACAAAGAGTGACTGTTTGGTGCGGTTTATGGGCTGGCGGCATCATCGGGCCGTATTTTTTCCAAAAATGAGGCAGGTCAGGCAGTTACTGTGAATGGTGTTCGCTATCGTGACATGATAACGAACTTTTTATGGCCCGAATTGGAAGATATGAATGTGGACGATATGTGGTTTCAACAGGACGGTGCCACTTGCCACACAGCTAACGAAACAATGGCTCTTTTGCGCGACAAATTCAATGGCCGTGTTATCTCACGTGGTGGCGATGTCAATTCGCCGCCAAGATCATGTGATTTGACACCGTTGCATTTTTTTCTTTGGGGTTATTTGAAAGAGAAGGTGTACGTCGATAAGCCAGCAACAATTCAAGAGCTAAAGGATGAGATAATTCGGCACATTAACGGCATAGAACATCAATTATGCTTCAGCGTCATCGAAAATTTGGACCATCGGATGGAGGTGTGCCGCCGAGGTCGCGGCGACCATTTGGCCGATATTTTGTTCCATACATCATTGAACCATACCAATATTATCATAAAAAAAAGAAATGACAATAATTTTCTAAACAATTTGTGTTTTATTCAAAATCAACATCGGCCCTTAAAATTTAACCACCCTTTACAATGGACCAGTTTTTGAGTGCTCAAGAGTCGAGCAAAAATCCTAAGACAAAAAAAAATTCCACTCCTGTTGTCCGCGACATCATTCTCTTCCGAGTGGAGGGGACCTACAGTTTGATGACAACTTCGAACGGCAAAAAAGTTTGAGAAGGTTTTCTTTGGCAAGTGGACTCTGTGCGCAATGTCAGTGCCTCAC
The DNA here is from genome assembly GCA_907269125.1 of Eristalis pertinax. Classification (NCBI taxonomy): domain Eukaryota; kingdom Metazoa; phylum Arthropoda; class Insecta; order Diptera; family Syrphidae; genus Eristalis; species Eristalis pertinax. The sequence continues at coordinate 43,231,175 of OU026145.1, read as the reverse complement.
GGCAGCTTGAGGCATGAGTGTCGGCAAATGAGTGTAGGAGTGTGTAGGAGTCAACGCACCTGTCCAGAGTACGATCCACCACACCACGTCCTGACTGTTGAATAATTGTTAAATAATCGCACACTGGTCAAAACCGCTCGAAATTCGCTTCAATCCCATTTCGAGACACGCAGCTGCCAGCTCGTCATTTCATCCAAAAAGCCAATCTCTCCCTTCAACGATTAATTTTCAGGAAATGACACACCAGTCAGCGTTCCCAACACCCACTGAATCAAACCGACCGCCAATAAATCAGAATACGTACACAAAGTGATGTGCGCCTCGGGGTATTCCCCAGCGTCGGCAGACCTCCTCGCTCATAAATTCTCACACCTCGAGACGACCGACCGACCGTTCGTCCATGCGAAACACCCAACGCCGCGTACCGTGCCAAAGTCTCGGAAAGTCTGAAAACAAAGAAACTCTCCCGACCTGCTAACCCGGTGTCCTGAATAGGAACTCTATGAGTTATGCCAACCCTTAGCTCAATAAATTTTCACTCGTCCAAACTTGTTTACAAGTCGCGAGCGAAAAAATCCGAAAACATGTGCCCGGAACGCGATAAACTTCAAGTGCCATTCCAAAGTCGCTGCCAAAGGGGCCACGCTCAAATAAAGTTTGCATACCTACAGTCTTCGGCCAAGTCACACTGCGGGATTATGAATCTATCCGTGGCATACCACCGCCGAAGGAGCAGACCAGACGGACGACCGACGATCGACGACGACGGACGCAATGCCGTGCCGCGACCCGAGACAAAATCTCCCACCACCACCGAACTGGCGAACGGGCAGACGGACATGGGGCCGAGGAGTGTACCCCGGGGAGAGAGGCGATCGCACCAGCAGACTGCTTGGGGTCCGCGAGCACTTAAATCCCGAGAACTGCAGAAGGATCGCAAGAGGAAATTTCACAAGAAAACGAAGAAAACTGCAAGAGAAATCAACAAGCTATCACAGATTAGCTGCGCAGATCCTCGCAGTCCATATGCAACTCCTATTATGCCAAACGATCTCGCCAAATAGTCATTCTGCGGAGCAATCGATGGGCGCTGTGCAGATAAACGGCTCTCTACGGAGGGTAACCCTCCGAATTGCACGTGCACTGGTTGGGCTGCCAGCTATGTGGCCGTGGCCTATTCTATTCTATTCTGGCATCGGCCACAGCACCACCACCACGATCGGTCTCATCGAGGATCGCAGCTAGCGAGGAACTGCACACAGTCTCAGGCAGCAATTCATTTGAAATTCGCGATTAACACGACAGATAGTGTTCAACAGTCATTTGTTCTTTGTCGAGCATTATGTGTGCTGTGTGCTGTGCGCTGTGCGCTGTGCGGTGCTGTGTACTGCGAGCCGGAATCTCATGCTATGAGAGTTTTATGACAACTCCAGCGCGGTGGAGGCGCGGCATGGGTGCAACAATGGACCACGACGCTTACACACCAGCGAGCCGCAGTGTGGAACCTGAATTTGGAATTGTCACAGGACAACCTGTGTCCCAGCTCACTGTGCCCGGCCAGAGAATGAAAATCATTAAAATTCTATTAATCGGAATTGCAGGGCTTCGCTGCGGTCCTAAATTGGGGAAGCACAACACATTATGAGCGCACCGCGCGCATACCTTTCGCGAAAAGTCGTGACTCCGCGTCAGCCTAAAAAATGTTTTGCGCCCCAACCGGACAGGGTGCACTTGGCTGACCCATTGGCGCGCCAATGCGCACAGCTGTTGTGCGTCCCGCAATGCAACACCCTGTGGCGACTGGCGAGTAGCAGCACTCGGCGAGGGAGTCACCCATAAAGTTCGCGCGCGCTCACCGCCGCCGATTCACGGGAATCGCCGAAACGCATGTGAAAAAATGAAATATGACAAAAGACAAAAGCTAAAAAACCGAATTATTGACTTTGCGTGGTCATTGGACAGGCGTTACAGTGAACACGAACCATGCAACGGATACCTATGCCATATTTTGAGTAACTCCGTTCCGTGTGTGGATCGCTGGCGCGAAGGAATTCCGCCACAACGAGAGGACCTTGCTCATCCTCATCGTTGTCGTTGTCGTTGTCGTCGTCGTCGCTGGTGTTGTCGTCATCTTTGGGTGGATCGCGCGATGTGCTCTTGACCGTATGGCTGAAGGAACGGTGCGGACGGTTTCAGCCAGATGGACATTGCATCCACATCAGGTATGCACAGAACGCCAACCCGTGTTTGTGTGTGCGTCTGTGTGTTGGTTTGTTGTTTTTTTTTCTCTTTTTCTCGTCGCGCTTGCAGTAGTCTCCGCGATGTCTTGCAGAATTTTGCGCGATCATCGCAGTCAAGGCGGTTGGAGGTTGTTTCTGTTGTTTTTGTTGTTTTTGTTTCTCGTTTTCTTTTTCGTTGAATATCAGTCGTTGCATTTTGTCATTTCCTACGCGATGAAACGGGAAGGAGAGGAAGGAAAAAAAATGAAAAGACCAAGTGTAGAAACACCTTCCTTTGGACGGCTTCGAGTTTTCGACAGAACCGCATTCAGGGGGTGCCGCCGGCGGATGTGTATGCGATGTCGATACTTTATGTGCACTTGTTGATTTGCAATTACAGTCGATGTTCGGTTAGGAAGCTCTTGTCAAACCGATCGTCTAAGATTGAGGAAATTCGTGAGTTTTTTAAGGATTCTGCAACATTTTTGACGATGAATTCCGATTTTTTGGCCCATCGACGAAGACTTAAATACTTAACGCTTCTGACCAGAATCGTTCATTCAGCCTGGACGATGTCTAGAATATCTAGTCGATGTAAAAATGGCCAGAATGTCGAAACTAAGGTCAACGCTGAGGGAGTTGTTTAAAGCAGATACTTTTAGCCTCCGTTGGACGAATGTGCAAGTTCCTTGTTGCAAAACTTTTAGATCTTCTTTTTGTGTGAGCGTTTGTAGGCATTCGTAAACACTCTGATATGCCTTTATGAGTGTGGCTTCAAGCCTGCCATCCATACACAATAGACCGGATAAGTCGCCTACAAACTCACCGTCAATGTCAAAAAAGGTCTTGGGCAAGGCACACGCACAATGCCGGAACACTGATTATTCTCTCGTCACACTTTCGGTTCGATCGTTGAACTTCTCACCGCCGAATCAAATGCGTACGACACTTTACACCACAAGGACACTTGCGAGGAAGTCAGCGTCAAAGACAAACCCCAGCTCCATCTCGGTAAACAACAATGACATCTGGACGGTGATCATTCGCAGAGTAGGTAGTTATTGCCAATACCTTTTTTTTTTTTTTGACAAGCAAGACATTTGAATAGTTGGACCGTAGGAGGACTGTGGGCCAAAGCCACAGGGACGTCGGCGTATAAATTGGCATGCACAAGTGGAGAAGGACCTCAACCAACATGGAAAACCAAGCTCAAGAGAATTACTGATTGAAACACTGCTGCATTCAGGATTGCAGAGCCACACAGAAATGGAGAAGGGCCCACAAATGTGTACCTTCTGAACTAAACGCTCCGCCATGGAGACCGACATTTATTCTGCATTTGGTTGGTGTCGCTCTTCTAAGATCATATTTTCTTCTTTTCCCCATTTCGAGGACAATGGCAATTTGTCATTTCATTCAAAAGGATATTTCCCTAAACGCGATCGTCGCAAACGTGTTCAATTTCTGGAAATGATGCACAAGTCAGCATTTTTCAGTCGAAAATACAAACCAAACACGTACAGAATCAATCAATTCAGTTTATCAATAATTGGGGTACAATCTTCAACCGAACGGATAGCGCGAAATACCTTGATTCAGTCCCAGACAGAAAACGTTATTGAAGACTAAATTTGAATGAAAGAGTGAAGAAAGCGACCTGTGCCGTACTACTTCTGCCACTGGCCCAGTTTCCAGTTGAGACATATGTAGAGCACGGGGAGAATATTTTTTCTAAGACCTCCAGGTCCCTCTAATCTCTATTTTCAGATTTATTAGGATTTTGGGATGGCTGGTCAAGACACTGACTTGGTGCGTACGAGGAAGGTGTTAAGAGGGATATTCACCATACGGGCGTCACAATACGTTCATCTGGATCTATGTGAGACGTGACTTCCCAATAATCTAACCTAGCCCACCAAATGAAACTTAACTTCGAGACAACCGACCGACCATCCGAAAAAAGAAACGAAGTAGTAGCCTGATGTTGACCTGGAGCATCGTCAGTGACTCGAAGGAGGTGGCCAGTGGGGCCGTGAAAAATATTTTTGTCATATCAGGAATCGAATCTAGACACGATAAATTGAAGTGCGTAGGAGTCGACTCACATGCCCACAACCCCGCGGCCACCACATGTCAACAAATATATATGTAAAGGGTGATTTTTTAAAAGCTATAGGAAAGTTTTTCAAAAAAAAAAAACATAAAATTCAGAAAAATGCATGAAATATTTATTTGAATCGATAGTAGGGTCCATATAATTTAATGTTTGAAGATTATTTCATGCAAATGTTGACCTTGACTGCGCCTCAAATGGTCCCTCCGCTTAGTCCAATTTTGGCATACTCTTTCCAACATTTCGGCCGGTATCTCACGAATAAATGCTTCAATGTTGTCTTCCAATGCGTCAATTGAAGCGGGCTTGTCTGTATAGACATGAGCTTTAACAAAGCCTCACAAAAAATAGTCTAAAGGCGTTAAATCGCACGATCTAGGCGGCCAATTGACCGGTCCCGAACATGAAATAAAATGTTCACCGAACTCGCCCCTCAAAAAGTCCATTGTTGAGCGTGCTGTGTGGCATGTGACACCGTCTTGTTGAAACCACATGTCATGCATGTCTCTAGGAAGGGCACAACACGTTGGTCTAAGTGAGCCACGATCATAAGGCCATCAGGGCACCCAATTACGTACCTACCTATGTCTGGTAAGATATAAACATTTTATAGAACGTTTGGAATGTAGCTGGAGTCGACTCATTCTTAAATGATGATGCAGATTGTGCCTGGTGCTCAACTAATGGGCATGGCTGCTACTAGCCTGGTCCAAGTTTATCCGCTTCTACGTTAGCCTAAGTTGGGTCACAAATTCAGTACGAATGGCTGTCTATTCCCGAGGCCTAGACATTCAACCTTTTTTTTTTCGTTCCTGGCTGTTGCAGCGTCTTGAGAGCTGTCATTGTCGTGTCCTTTTCTGAGCAAACAGTCAACCACTTTAACATACTTCTCTTATGGGTGGCTAGACTTCTGCAGGTCCAGCAACGCCAACTGCTGACAGAAGCCAAGTGTACAAGGAGCGAGTCTGTTCAAGTGAAAGCACCAGAAACTCTCGCATCACTTGATAATTCAATAAAGCGCGGCAGACCATATTCGAAAAAGAATGCACGCCGAACAGCATTGGCAAGACGAGCTTCTACTTTGTTACTACCAACGACTCCATCTGCTGAAGAATCTACCTCAGTGCTTGCAGCAGTTGAGCGAGACACTGAACTAGTGGGCGAAAGCATTACCATTGAAACTAATGAAATCGCAGCAACTTCACAACCTAGTGTCCGAATCAATGAATCAGCGTCTCCGTCAGCACTGCAAACTACCGTTCAAACCAACGAAACAGCATCTTCCGCCGCAGGAAAACCAAATCTTTAGCAACTCCACGGCACTGCGTCTTCGGCGACTGCTCATGTTTACAACTTTCCGTTCCAGCCATTTAAACTACACCTTCAGCAACCTCTCAACCACACGATGGTCCCCGCCTTACCAATATCAACGTAGTCCAATCAAAAACGGAAATTGATGATCCTGCTAATCCGAACAATATGTGGACTACACTTTTGATGGTTTATTGGTTTGCAAGACCATACAGTTGGAGAACAAGCTGCGGAGAATACAGCCAGGACCTGACACATTCCGACAAATTCCCCAGATCGGGAGTTGCGTAAGGGTCGAAGATGGCGCCGATGCTCTTCAATGTCTACACCGCAGATCAAATCACCACTGATAGCCAGGCGAAGGGTCGAACTGCAGAGAGCGAAAAAATGTTCGTATCAATGCTGGAAAATCGTTACTTAGGAGCATGAAGGTGTGCTCCTTCATGGTACGGAAATAACAACAGACAAAGAGGTCAAGTATCTTGGCGTTAACTTCACAGAAAGGCTGAAGTTCAATAGCCACTCGAAACTGACACTTAAGAAGGATAACCTAGGCTTCCATCGCATCTATCCCTTGATGCGTAAGCAAAAAAGGATTAAGCCAGAGGACACAGCTGCTGCTCTACAAGCTGCTAATACGATCGATCTTAAAGTAAGGCTTCCCAATATGACAAACCATATCTAAGAACACCATGGAGAAGCTCGCAATTATCGAAAGGAAGATTCTGCGAATATGTACATGTCTCACCTTGGACAGGGCCCGACGACAGTCATACAGAAACGCTTTACGACGCGACGAAGCACGCATCATTCTCTCAGAAAGCAACATTTATACATCATCAACCATCCTAACGAGGTAATCAGGAACAGAAGAAATACTATCCCCGGACAACGCTGCCTTAACACGCTGCCCTTCTAAGCGAGCAGAACTTCCCAGCGACATCTAACAATGAGCTGCGTGGCTTCTACCAGAGCAGCGATAGCAGTCATCATCGAGGCTGAATCGGCTACCACACCACCACCCCATCCCAAAAGGACCAGCATGGCCACACGGATTTGTACAACCCGATGTAAGCACTGGACATTGTAGGACATACAAACTAAACACTACACCGATATTTGAATACTAAATGTTGAATGAAATAATGTACATCAGTTGGGCACCTATTGTTGAGCCAACACCCTAACCCATGGTAAGCATGGTTGGTTGTTTTTTTTGTTGTTTGTTTGCAAGACCAACATGAGCAGACGTCCTCATCAACTTGTTCCACTCAACGCCCTCTTGCTGGCAGCAGTCGGCTCAAATGCTTCATCGGTAGACCAAACCACTTAAATGAGTAGGAGTTAGCATGCCCACGTGTCGTAACATAACCGACCTGGACTCCTTTCCAGTGCCCCCAAAGTTCAACACCGCCACCAGTTTTTGTCTGCAAAACCGAGACGTAACGCCGATCCATCCATTTGCATGCGCATGAAGAAGAACATTCATTTGACTTTGAATAGAAATAATGTACATAAATGCGCAAATTGCACTCAGTAGTAACAATATTAGTTAACGTAACGAAACCATGACAGATCGATGGGGGGACCAGATATGCTCGGAAATATTAGAAGAATATCATTATTCCGTAAAGGAACACGCTCGCCTGAGCCGATCGCTTCCTCTTTTCAATTTAAATGAGCCCCATTTGTACCGGCTCATAGATACGCGGCCCATTCGGGGCCCGCTGGGCCGCATTCGCCATGTTGATTGGGTTTCCTTGCTTCGTTCTGCGCAACGAAATATTGATTGCGGCTTTTAATTTGCTGCAGGCCACGTAAGTGCACACATTTGTACATGATTTGAGCATTGTTCTGACAGGATCACGCTGGGAAAAGGATCCATTTTTTTGCCATCGATAAGGGCAGCCTCATTCATGTTCTGTAATTGGTTAATGGTCGGTCTGTGGGTAGAATTGATCATGTACTGTTTAGCTAAGGAGCCGGTGGTGCGACATGCGAAGAGGTGTGGCATTCATAATTCCGGGAAAATGGGCGACTCAACTGTGAGGAGCAGTGGATCGATTTTGTCCTCTGATACTGTCTGGGGGGGGACATGGCCACTTTTTCAATGATTCGTTTTCCGGTTCCACATTGAATGGCTCCTTCTGCTGGCGAACTGCAGTGAGATGGAATTTTGATAGGAAACACCGGATTTTCAGAGGAGATTGTGAATTGTGCATCGATTCTTAAAGTAGCGAGTGTGGGCGGATATGTGGCACATCGGGTGAATGGCTCCCGAGTCTGTGCAGCCAAATAGGATGTTCGTCAACCGTCAACCAGATTTGAGCTCATCGCAAAGGACGTCAGACCCTATTTCAGTTTTCTTCGTGTCCGAATCTTCCCCGAAGTGAACATAGATTCGGATCACTTACTTGTTGTAGGCAGTGTATGCTCACGGAGATCAACAGACTCGACGAAGAACAGTACTGGATGACGTCGGAACGCTACAATCGCCGATCGAGACTCCCAGAAACGCTCTTACGGTTTGACGCTACAAAAAAATCGAGGAAGATTTGAAGCTAAGAAGCCACCGAGGAAGCTACCACTCACTAACGATGAAACCCACTTAGTTGTAAAACAAGTGCAGGCTGCGAAGCTTAAAGTTCACAATCCGGTGCTGCTTCGAACTACGGAAGCTTGGTGAGATCTAAGACGAGACCCAGGTCTCAGAAATAAGAGAAGCGCTATCGAGGAAGTTGAGAAGACACATTCAAGTCCAATGGATATAAAGTTCAAACAGAAGGCCAAGAATTAAGAGCAATCAGTTCTGTAGACCAAGTTGATCGCTGCGACGCGATCTGACGGATGAGGTACGGGACTAACTGCTCCCCAATCAGTGGTCAGAATATGGAAACTGAAAGCAGCTCATTTGAAAGACATGATCGGAGAATGGATGGATGCCCAAACGAATGGAGTCTTTTTTCCCGATCCCCAAGAAAGGCGGCGCAGTCAAGCCAACGACATACCGAACTACACAAGTTTTGTGTCGGAAGCATAAAGCCGCTTAGCAAACATCTGATTTAGTCCAAATCAGGAGGGAAGGGTTCACAGTAGCCGCATACGCGGACGATGTGGCCATATTCATTTCAGGGAAGTTTTCTTCAACACTCAGCGTCTCAGTTCTGGACCAATGTTAGTTAACAACTTGATGGAGACCCGAGGACTCATCACTGAACGTCAATCCGGGCAAAACAGAACTAATACTCTTCACCAGAAAGAGGAACATTGCTGACTATACACTGTACATTTTTTTAGGTGAAAAATTCGATGTCGTCGGATCCACTCCAGTCTTTGGATTGGAGAAGAAGTAGTATGGACCATTAGTGGTATTTTTTTAAATCATAGGTTATTTTGACACTGACAGTTGTTTCCCGCTAGAAATCTTGACAGTAAGTCAGTATCATACCTCCGCGGAACGTAATGAGTAGCTTTCCGCCTGAACAACCTTGGGAAATATTGAAAACGTATCTCCAAAGTGAGTCCAATGTGTAGCCCAAGCAGCGAGTTTTTTTGAAAAGAAGAACTTTAGGCCGAAATGAAGCATCCACCGCGACGACTGTACGCAAGTTTGTGCAAAAAGTTCGTGCGACTGGTATGCTAGTGGACAACACTCATGGCTCCCGTCGTCGTACGGTGCACACAGATGAGAATGTGGCTGCTGTGGCCGAGAGTGTAAGACTCAATTCACGAACATGAAGTCGCCATCGATCTCCAAAGCTCAACATTTCACGCACAAGCCTGAAGGGAATTCTGCACAGAGATCTTGGACTATTCGCTTACAAGGTCCAATTGACTCAGCAATTGAAGGCACGCGACCATCTGCTTCGTTATCTCTTCGCAGTTTGGCCCTTATGGCTTAGAGCAGCTTGAGCGAAAAATCATCGTTGCTAACGAAGCGCATTTTCGTCTGGGGGTTTACGTTAACAAACAAAATTGGCGCATATGGTGCTCGGAAAACCCCCACGTTATTGTCGTGAAGCGAATTCATCCAAAGAGAGTGACAGTTTGCTGCGGATTGTGGAGTGGTGGCATCATTGGGCCATTTTTCCTCGAAAATGATGCTGGGAACTACGTTTCGGTCAACGGCGGGCGTTAAAGAGCCATGTTAACCGACTTTTTTTTACTGAAATTGAACACATGGATTTGGACGACCTCTGGTTCATACAGGATGATGCGCCATGCCACACAGCCTACGCCACAATCGATCATTTGAGCACCAAATTCCCAAATCGTGTTATCAACCGCCTTGGCGATGTCAATTGGCCGCCTCGGTGCTGCGATTTGAACCATTTGGACTTCATTTTTTGAGGGGAACCGTGAAGGGCAGATGTTTTGACAACAATCCGTAATCGATGCAAGCAATCCGTGAACTAAGGCCCGAAGCAAATCAAGAAGGTCGTGGAAAAGAGGGATGACAGAATATGCTACGGCGAAGCCTGCCAAGGCAGTCACTTGACCGGCGTTGTAATTCATAATTAATGGGAATATTTGACCTTACTAATAAAGCCATAATAAATCAAAAACAATTTTATTTTGTTCATTTTATTGGATTTTTAAAAAGAAAGTTATAATTGGCCCAACCATTATATTCTCACACAGCTAACCAGAATCCAAAGATCGGTCTGCCTACATATTGCAGGATTTCCTTAGAACAACATTGACGGCAGCACTTGAGGCTCGCTTTCTCCTCCTCCCTCATCGCGATCTATTCTGTAGCAAAAGTGCAGCCTCATCGGACCTGAGGCTTAGAGAAGCGGGTTCCTGGAGGACAACTGCCACACTAATGAAGTGGAAACAGACTATCTATCGCCAACCCTAGCAGCCCCGGAGACGAGCTTCAATCACTGCTTTCCCGGCCGGATATAATGACAGAAACAATTGGTAATGGACAGGTTCAAGGACGAGCGTAGACAAGCTCCTGGGGTATTCGGTGACCGCTTCGAGGAATCTCTTATATTAAGAGACGACTGCAGCCTTTCCCAGAAGGCAGAACTCGCGTTGAGAGACCATAACATAGCCGACAAATGAGATCACCACTTTTTTCTGATAGCCAAGCGACAATAAAGGACATTTTGACATCGAAGCTGGTCAGGTTCAGGGGGTACTGGAATCCAAGAAAACGAAAAAGCGAACAGTCACGCCAGAATGGGTTCGGAGCTGGGAAATATTTAGCAATCCCATGTGCACACACACCGCTGAACTCCATAAGGAGAAAACTAGAAGACGACGCCTTGGATGGAGCCAGAACTTTGAGCATTGCAGCTACGGCAAGGGTTCTATGATTGACGCTGAGCAGGAAGAGATCATCATCATTGATCGAATTTAGTAGCGAGGAGGTGCGAATGCTAATGTGTGTCCATACCGGCTGTGCCATGGGCTTGAACAAACTGAAGAGACGAGGAAGAAACGGATTCTTTCCAACATCTGATCTGCGAATGCCCAAAGGAAAATGAAGGAGTTGCTCGTAGAGCGGGATGGCTTGGGAACTGAAAAACCTCCTAGGCTTCATATGTTAATCTGGATGATTTTAGGACTAAATGTAGATCTCACAGTACTAAACCAAACCTAGTAACGCCACCATCAACCAGCCACCAGTTGGCACAACATTTTAACCCTTAACTTGTTCAATTTGACTCATCCCGTGTCGCATCAAGACTCAATGACATCAACTGAGATTCCGTGAGAGGCTGAGTCAACAGCGCCTGAATTCTGACCCGCCCGGTTGCTCCCAGACAGATCCCGTCACACACGTCCCACACACAGTCGCGGGCATAAATAACGTCTCGTTGACTCAATTTGAATGTCAGACGCATTCCTGGGCGTCTCTGGCATAAGGTCCCCGAATTTTTCGTCCAATAAATTACATTATCAGGCAAACATATTACAGATATTAGTTTCTCCCCAAACCGCACTCATAACCAGTATTCGGGCCGAATTCCGACGAAAAGTTATTTTCATTCCCCGTAAGGGCCCTCCATTCAAAATCAGTGGAAATTCCAATTAAACGTCCACCGATACAGCTCGCATTCAACATTAACTAATTAGGAAGAAACATACGCACTATCAGATGTCAGAGGGAGATTCTCATCGATCCTCACGCATAAACTATTATTTTTGTTGCGACCTTAATTTACTAGCTGCGCCGCGCATCTGTCTGTCCGGCTACCTGATGTCACCGGGCCCAGGCCCACTGGCCATTCGGTCTCGGATGTGACCTTTGCCACATCGTGTAATACTGTCGCCGTAGGGCAGGGGTTGGCGAGCGCTGTCTGGGGAAGTCTAGGGACGAGTCTGGGGCACTCCAAGGAAGAACTCCATCAATATTAATTCCTCATTCGGTCAACCGTAAGTTCCATAAATTGCATTAATTAAATCAAATATTGATGTGGCGCCTTATCTTTCCATCGCATTGGCTACTGCTTTAATTGAAAATAATATTTTATCCTTAGTACGGGGCGACGTGGATTATTAACGACACATGTACGACTACTGGTGGCGGGGCTCGGTGAACGGTGTGTACACTCATGTACATACATGTGACGTCGAAAACAATCCTTGGACACACTGTCTGCCATTTATGGTTCCGCACACAACGATGACGACGCCTCGCCTCGCCTCGTCGCCCGGTGGCTACGACTCTGACTCCGACTCCGACTCCGACTCCGACTCTGATTACGACTACAACGGCAGCTAACAGCTTTGGCAGTGCTCCCCACATTTCGGGTGCCGCTCAGTGTGCCTGTAAATTAGTTTACGTGGTATGATGGGGCGATTTATTTAATCGAATTATGCTAATCTAATTAATGATCGGTATCGGCGGCCGGGCTATGCGTTATGAACGAATTAATTGCGACACTATGTTTACATTTGTGCGTCTTTTTTTTTTGCGCCGGGGGTCAATACGCATGGAGTTCGATGGGGATGGTGAGTGGGATCCGCAGTCGCTCCACCTACAACTATAACTGACAGCAGAACGACGTGTAGAAACAGAAAACAGGAATTCTTAGCTGACTGTTTGCCTGTCTCACTGGCTCACCGTCGGACTGTCTCGGCATCAGCCACTCTCAGCTAATTCATTTTCTATTAATCGAAGTGATTGAAATGGCAGCAGAAAGTTATATTGGGCCACTTCCAGGAGATGCTGCGCACTTACAATGAAGTACCGCCGCCGTTGCCGCTGCCGCGTCACACCTTCTCCATCGTCACACCATTGCCACAGCACCATCGACCACCACACCACGCCAACCATGATCAGACGTCGCAGTCATAACAAGGCAGGTATTGCCTTGAGGGGCACCCGCCACACCACAATGGATCTCGGATTTGGATGGATTTCGAAGAATCGACATGGTTCATGAAAATGGAATGAAGAGTGAAGACAAAAACAAAAAAAAAACGGAAAAAAAGAAAACCCATCCAACGAACCAAGTGTTTAGTGTGACTCTCGGGCTTGGGGTCGCGCTCGCTCGGGCTCCGGCTCGGGCTCAGGAGACGAGATTGCCTTTTGGGTAATGTATTTGAAGAAAAAAAGAGTCCAATTTGATGATTAATTGATGGAGCGTGATTTGACAGAAATGTGCTGCATTGTTCCATTTTCGGTGCCCCTTAGTGGTCCCATTAGGTGTTTAGACGAATACAAAAGGTGTAAAGAAACAGTTGTTCTTTGGCTTGTAAGTTGACTCAATATCAACGCTATTTGACGAAAGAAAAAAAAAAAACAAAAAAATTCAACAAAACACCACGTGAACTGACGCGCACCACGGACGCTGTGGTGTGTAGGAGTTTCTTTCGAATTCCCCATTGATTGGCCTTTGGTTTTCGTTGGAATGTGTATCTGGTTCAGATGGCATTTAGTGATGCAGTTGAACTTAGACATTGATGCTTGCTGCGCTCGAGACTTGACATACACATCTCGGTGACCTTGATCGACTTTTGAATTTGACAAGAACTTCTCAGTTGAGTCATTCGTCCGAGTGGAAGACGTCTACATCTCCTGAGTTCCAGGGTTAATTATGTTCCTGTTAAGTATAGAGTGGCTTCCTATCCTTACCTGACCTCTCCCTGTGGCTGATTTGTATCCTGTATTCGGTACTCCTATTTGCAGTCCTTCTCTACTTGTGTACGTCACATTAAGTATATTTTTTTTTGCATTTTCCTACTGGTTCAGCGACTTTTAGAACTGAAGTCACGACGGGCCTGTGCTCTACAGTGCCTAGCCACTTTAGGCGCGTATGCAAACCGATGTAGGGACTGCTGGAAGATAGTCTCTCTAGTGTTGGAGTCTTGCACGATCATCTCAAGAAAGATGTTGACGAAGTCAGTCTCATGACTGCACGTCGCCTTATCCAAAAAGTCTTCCGTCATTGAAGTCTCTGCGAGTTCATTACAGAGTTTGATGAAACAGCGACACTGCCACATCGTCATGCACAATATGTGCGAGTTTCGTTAGAATGTCAAAACTAGACATGGTGTTGTTCTACGCTCGCTTGTTTCTAAGGACGCTCTCATATGCCGCCTTGAAGATCTGCCGCGTTGCAAAATATGCTTTATTGTGGCCACCCCTAGCATGAATCTCAGTGTGGCTTAGAGGACCGGATCAGATAGCTTCAAAACGACTTCAGGTTTCAGACGCAAAAGAGTGCAGAGAAGATTGTGCGTGATGTGAAAGAGCCCCAGACCTGTCGTTAGCGTAGTAAAAGAGATCGTCGTTCTTGTGGAACGTTCTCATGTTCGAGCTCGCATTCTTCTGATCATGTCTTATTGCTGCCAATCTGGATGGTAGTTCCTTTAAGGATTTCTGCGGTCAACTTGTCGGCATCAACAGCTTCATCCCGTGATCTCGTATAAATCAAGGAGAATATTTCTTTAGTGAAATATTCCACCAAAATTATGAAAGGCAAGTACACGATATAAGACTCGAGTTGAACCGTATATCAAATTGCATCGGAGACTGGAGTATCTGACATCAAATGGCCACTGGTTCTCTGATCACACATTTGTACATACATACGTTCTCTTCTCTATAACTTGTACTCGTCCTGTTCGGGGCAGATTTGAGAAACTAGAGGAACACTAACTGCGTGAGATATTACGAAAATGCCTTATCCCTAACTGGTGCTGACCAGTATCTTCAGAAACTATCAGTGAATGAGCCCAACAACATCAGCAGCCAAGGGTCAGGCTACGTACAAATTGCAGAAACCCCTTAAACTGTTGCCGACAGGGACTTCCTTAAAGGAGCTCTCGACACCTTCAAGACCGAACGTAGGAAAGCCAAGTAGTCTTTTTGGTGGCTTTTCTATGAAAAAAATAACTGCATTGCGACTGAAGTGGGAGTTGGTGATGCAAACGAAATGGCTGGAATTTTTAACGCAGCTGGAGATGATTTGGTGGATTGGGGGAAAGTACACCAAATGAAAGGAGCGATAGTCTCTGCCGATGGGTGCGGCCGATGCCGAAAACAATTAGTTCAAAATCCTTGTCAGACGTACACCCGTCAGGATGGTATTTTTTGTTTCTTATTAACTCCTGGAATGCGATTCCATCATGTACGCGACCGCTTTGCAAACCCAGCACAATGCGGTTGTGCCAAGTCCAAAAGCTAGCCTGGTTGCGCTTGGGCATAACTCCTGTTGAGTTAGAGTTTATGGCGGAGGATCATGTGGGCTGGAGACCTCTCATGAGTGCATTACCTCAGCGACCTATGTAGTGGATCATGAGGGTCAGAAGGTGATGATGACGATGATTAACTTCCGCTGTTTGATCTAAATTTAAAATGTTACTAACCCATGACTTCAAGTGCAGAGGCTGTGGTGACGAAAACGAAAAAGAGGATACTCCTCACTATCTCTGCCACTGCCCTGAGCCTCTGTCAGTTGAGGCACAGCGCACTGGGAGAACATTTCATCCAGGACCTGTAGGAACTAACGAAAATCCCCTTGCCCCTATTTTCAGGATCGTTGGAGAACGTGCAGATATGATGGGTACGAGGAAGGTGAGAAGACCCATCAGCCGATGGCACACTTTTTTTGCTATCCCAGAAGGACTTATTTTACAGAATCTCAAGAATGGAACGTCCGCTCTTTGTGCCTCAAATTAGGTCCATAAGGACCCAAGTGAGACGTGGCTTTCGCATCTTCCCCACGGACGCACGAACCTAAAATTGATCTAAATTTCACACGAACTTACAGCCATTACAGAGGAGTCGTTAATTTTTGGTGTGTATTCGTATAGCCGATCCAAGGTCAAATAACCACATTTTTAAGGACTTTAGAAATAAACCGGGTATTAGTTGTGTTTTAATCGATTCCGGGAGTTTATTATTAAATGAGCGAATACACAGGACAGATTGTAAGCAGTGGTACGAAACTTAGCCATAGTTAATATGTTTGAAGAGTTTTCACCCAAATTATGACTTGAAATTATACGAACCTTATGATTACCAGATCTCATAAAGAACGCTTTTAGCACTTTAAAACAATACAAATCACCAGCATCCAGTTTCTGAGCATGAGACAAGTCCAAAGGACTGTTTGAGCCATAAGAAAACCAAATATCATCGGCAAAAGCAGTTGGTGTGCCTTTGAAATCAAGTCCAAATAGTGAGTTGATGTAAACTAAGAATAAGATTGGCCCCAAGACGGAGCCCTGAGGTACCCCAAGATTCAGGAATTTACGTCCCATATTTTTAAGATAAGACTCAAACCAATTTAGCATGAATCCTCGAATGCCTGCCTTTTCTAGTTTTCTCAGTAAATAATTGTGGTCGACCATGTCAAAAGCTTTTGTGATATCAATAAATAGACCAGCAGTACGTTTTTTTCTCATCAAGGTTAGACATAATTTTAGAACGGAACAGTAAAAGTGCATCTTCTGTAGACTTTCCTTTTTGAAAACCAAACTAAACCGGACTGAAGAACTTATTTTTATTAAGAAAATTTACTATTCTGCTCTCGATCAGTTTTTCAAAAACCTTACTAATTACTGGAAGCAATGAGACAATTTCCATTGTAGGGCCTTTTTTTGGATTAGAGTTATGACATCAGCACATTTAAGATCATTTGGAAAAACACCAGTAAACACACTACGGTTAAAGATTTCTGGCAGTTACTCAGACAATAAAACGAATTAGGAAAGCTCCTCCAGCAACATGTGTTGCTTTTTAAGAATCACAAAAGTGATGCTACACTTCCCTTCAATACTGCCTCTTTATATTGTATAAAGCTGTCGCCTACTCATACTGAATAATTTCTAGGTCTCATTTTAGATAATAAACTAAGCTGGCAATTCAACATTCAGGAGCGAGTTAAGAAAGCCTTCGCGATGCCTCACGGGATTACAGCCTAACACTTCGAACTGGTTATACAACTCGATAGACCAATACTAACGTATGGAGTAACAGAAAAGTCCTCGATAAAGGTGCCAACTCTAAAATCATAAGCCAAGTGCAGACACTGCCCTGCATGTGAATCGGCGAGGAGTTAATAAGTACTCCATGCGCAGCACTGAACTTGGGTATGGGTGACTACCATGCTTAAACTAAAACCCTTGTACTACTCCCTTGTGCTCCTCGTAGGCCTTTCTTCTATTTTCATGCTTTGAAAAGCTTTTTTTCAGACGTCTTTTTGGCCATGATAGTAAAACCCATCCTGGCATCATCACTGATAGCTATAGTCGCAAGGAAGTGCGACCGCTAATAGGGATCATTACCATAGGCACGCATGTATGTATGACTTTTGCAGGAGCTGCAGAGATGAGGAAGAGGTAAAATCTATCCAACACCTGCTATACGAATGTCCAGCCCTAGCAAAGGAAAGAAAGCAGTTCCTGGGAAAGCATTTCTTCGCAGAACTGGAGGGCATGGACGGTGTAGAAATGCAAATCCTTCCTAAGGTATATTAACGATTCCGGATGGTTTTAGGGGCAAAATAAGGTCTCACGGTATTTAATCAGCACCCATTTAGGGCACAATGGACCCAACATGTTGGTTTAAGTGACCGACGGCCTCAAGTCCGTAAGGGCACCCGTAATTTCAATTCAATTAAAGGATCCTAATTAAGCATAGCCATTGAATCTCCCGAATCATCTTAGCGCCGTCCAGACAGACATTCTCTTAGAAAACAACGTGATAAGCAAAAGAGATTTCGCCTCATGTTCAGATTGTCAGGCTGCCATTAAATCCCTGGATAATGTCAACTTGTCATCACTTTTTAATGCCAAAAGCGATGGATAAACATTTAACAAATTTAACAAATCAGTTGTTCAGAGGACACTACGGTGCCGCATTACAATTCATTTGGTCTACACAGTCTGTTCAGACCAAGTAGACACGCACTTAGGACTACTCACTTACTGTGCCATATGTACACATGCCTCCAGGATGGATTTCCGAAATAACGACTTCTGCATGGAGTTGGAGAGATGATGAGTGGGAGGGGAGGGAATCAAAGAGACCATCATCGGCTCATGCAATTGACATCACAAACCGTAGGCAAGCCCATCCAGGAGCTTACTCCTTCGACCGTCCAAGCGAGCTGAGCTATATCGGCACTAGCCATAGTGCATCGCTTCATTGCAAGCACTAAATGGTTTCGGCCGTAGTGATGGGTTAACTCGAGTTTATAAACTCTGTCAAACCGAGTTTCGGAAACTAGGACGAAATGAATGTCTAGCCGTCTACCTTCCGGTTATGATAAGGCGGGTCTACGACTCAGAAGGCACAACTGCTGTTACGGGATGAGGTTCATAGATTGTCTACGTTTCAAACTAGACAAGCTGGTAGAAGGTAGAAGCAGTACACATTGCACCAGCCCCAGCTGACTTTTCAACGAAATCAATATCGGTGATGACGAGTTATCCCTTTACAGCGCCATGGCAACCGATTGTACCCTCGCGAACGATGAAGTTCTTGATATCGCTGAGTTTCTTTTGCAGCCCTTGCCCGAATGTGGCGATCTTTGAGCCAATTGGCTGGGCATCTTCTTCGGGGATGTCCTCCTCGATAGCGTCGTAGTACAAGAAATGGAATACGAGAGAGAATTAAGCACTGCACGCCTTGAAGACCTTTTGAGTCACGATACCGCCGGTGGCTGCATCTACTGGCAGCAGTTACCAGCGCATGCATTTGAGAAAGAAAGCGCCAACTTTTCGTCAAGGACAACTGAAGTCTCCCGTCAGTTCGATGAATGAGGTGTGCAATATGTTGGGATGGTAGAACGTTGCAATGTCTGAGATGACTCTGAATTTGGGATCATTTTCTACCTCCGCCAATGGCTTGAAGCTCACAGTCGTCGGCAACTTCACCTGGGCCACGATGCAGTCAATTCGAGGTGGCTGCTCGCTTCGCTTCAATTCCGTTTCGGTTGAAGAAAGTTTCGGTTTGGCACATCATTAGTTTCGGGATGAGGAGTTCTTCAATCCACGTGGTACCCCAACGGGCCTACATCTGGGCCAACTACGAACACTCATCTTCACTCGAACTTTGCGGTCGTTTCTGCTCCCCCACCGCGTCCTTGTAAGCCTCTTCAAAGCAACTAGGAGCATACAAAATAGCTGTACGTGAATAACCACTCCCACGCCCACTTCCGATCTTATGTCTCCACCGCTTAAGCGCCATGCCACCGGCAGACCGCACAGAGCCTTGAATAGGAAAAAAAAAAAATAAAAATAATAATCAGTCTCTATGCAAAAATGCTTTTAATTACACACGACGAAAGTATGCCCCGACTGGCGGCTGGCTACACTCAGCTTAACCGGCCATCGGCGCGGCGGCTTTTGTGTTAGCTGCTCGTGCAACAATCTAACAGACCTTGTCGACGTGTTTGACTAGTTTTTGCCTTCCAGCAAAGTGACATATTTTCGGCACGTAAGTACCCCCGATGCGTGCCACAGTGACATCCAATTTCATGGCACTGTACATTGAGCCCGCGCTCTGAGCCGGTATCTGAGTCGCAGCAGGCTCTTCATCTTTGTGTGGTTTTTTTTTTTTTTTTTTTGTTTTATTTCACGGCTAATTAATCTCGGAAGCGTGTTTTTTGTAATTAATATATTATTGGTTAATTATCAGAACGACAGTGCGGTGCATTTTTTTGTTTGTTTTTGTTCGCTTTTGTTTCGCTTTTCACTGACTTTAGCTAAACACAATGGGGTGGATAGACAAGGCTCATATCCGTTTCCGTTAAGCGCTCATGCCGCATGTAAAGTCCGATTAATTGACGTCCATCAGTGGACGACACGGTGGACCATTAGCGGCGGTCGCGGGGCAAGCGTCATTGAGCTTGAATGGCCCATAATTTCCAGGCGGCGCGGGGGTGCACGCACAGCGATTGTGTGCCAAAAGGTGACGGCACATCGAATAGGTGTTTGCTTTTAATAATGATCCGTCCAATTAATTGCACGACACTAACTGCATTGCAACTGGAAAACAATGCAAAAAATTAACCGAAATCCTTTAAGACCGTTACTATCCGTTGCTGATCTCAATTCGATGACACGACGTCCTGACATCGGCGCGGTAACCGACAATCACAGCCGCAGAGGGATTACTCAAAAGGACCCGTGTGAATACATTACGGATTGATTCTTAATTAATGGAATCAACAAATGAAACAAATTATTTCTAAAATATTCAATCTCGGTGCCGATAAGATCGCCTATCGGACGTTTGTATCTGCAGATTATTACGCAACAAGATAAATTAATTTATTATTAGTGGCACGGCTTAAATTAAACACGCTCGGCAGCCGTGTGTGTGTGTGTGACTGAATTGATTATAAACCGGTATAGCTAGCCATTTGATTTTGTTGTCAACGCTTTGCATAGTGCACTCGCGCGTGATGAATCATTGCGAGTTTATTTAAAGATATTTATGCAAAACGCAAATTGGGCCTTCCAGCGACGCTGACTGACATCGGATTGATCTTGTCGGACAGCCGATGACAGATGGCGGTAGTAATTGTTGGCAAAATGACATTTCCTGAAGTTTTGTATACATTTTTAATTTTTTTTTTTGTTTGATTTGATTTATTCGATGTCTATGCAGTCGCTTAAGGGATGAATGGGGAAACTTAGAATGTGTGTTACAAGATGATCTTCTTCTTTGTGGACCTGGGCTTTAACCAGCAAGTTCCTCCAGTTGGCCCGGTCTCTGGCTGACGCACACCAAGCTCAGTGAGGTCCTTCTCCAATTGTGTGTGGCACTTAAGACGCGGACGTCCTCACTGCTCGGAATCGAAGACTCCTCGGGCGGAAGCCAAGTTGTCAATGCGTCGCAGCCACCTTCGACGTTGGATCCGTACACCCCTGAATTGAAAAACTTGTGGTGTGTCATGCAAAGACTAGTACTGCGACCATAGAGATCTACTGTACCCCCTCCTGTTGGTTTAGGATTCATCAGAAATTTGTCAACTTTCCTAGATGGGATTTCTTGAAAGTCTCTCCCTGCTTCGGATGTTTTATTTATTATTTTGAATCTTTCTCTAGCAAGACATGGGCAGTGGGTGTTTCACGGTTTCCTTCGCCTGGCCTACAGATTTCTGTACCCATTTTGTGGAGGTGGTAAATGCATGCTCCGTGTCCTGTTAGTGCTGCACAAAGCAACCTTAGCTCAGCTTTATTGAGCTCTAGAGCTTCTTGGCTCGTTTGGGATAAACGTTGGAGAGAGTACTTAATGCCCCTTCTTCTTCTTCTTCTTCTTTGTTTCGCGGTACAGTCCGGGGTGGACCTGGGCCTCAACCAACAAGCCTCACCAGCCAGCATGATATTTCGCCAGCTGCCTCCAGTTGTGCACACCAAGTTGGTTGAGGTCCTTCTCCACTTGTGTGCGCCATCTCGTTCTAGGACGCGCTCTGTTGCGTTGACCCAATGGCTCGGAATCGAAGACTCTTCGGGCCGAAGCTAAGTTGTTCATGCGCTACATGGTATCGGCACCTAGGCATAACCACCTAGGTTGTCTCAGAACAACACCGACGGCAGCACTCGAGGCAGCAAAAAAAGGCCATCGCATCAGATATCCTGACATCGAAGACAGAGCGTCAGTGAGATATCCATGGTGATCCTCGCTGAGGCTAAATTGGGTATCGGGGCATACTGGAATCCAAGAAAACGAACAAGCGGATCTCGCGAAAATGGCTTCAGATCTGGGGAAATCTTTAGCAATCCCGTCTGCGCACACACCGCTCAGCTCTATAAGGAGAAAACTAGAAGACAAAGCCCTTTCTAGAGCCAGAACTCGCTAGTTTGGTCTGAGTACGAGTATCGACGTCCTTGAATGTTACGAGAGGGGTCCCACTGGGCTCAATTCTCAGGCCTTTACTTTTCTCACTGTATGTCAATGAAATTCCTACAATACTCGAGCACTGTTCTTGTCACATGTACGCCGATGACATTCAGCTTCACCTTAGCTGTCCAGTCTCCAATAAAGAAATTGCTGTTACTGTCTTAAATGATGGACATACGAGGGACGTTCAATATATTCTCGGTATCGGGGTGAAGCTGTGGTTGTATATATAAATTGACTTATTTATCGAGTAATACTATTATTTTAGTGCATTCTTGTAAAATTTCATATAAATGTGATTACTAATTCGCGTTTTATCTCTAGATAAACAGAATACCCATTTATTGCCGACTTGAGTTCTTCATCATCCGAAAAATTTTCAGGGTGGACCCATGTTTCGTCACCAGTAACAACACCGTCCGCGTTCTCACTACACATCTCCAAAAGCTCTCTACAGCATGCGATTCCCACTTTTTTCTGAGGCGCTGTGAGCATTCGTGGCACCCACCTTGCACTGACCTTTGAAAGGTTAAGATGGTCATGAAGAATGGTGTGAATGGTACCAATTGAAAGCTTGGTGATCTCTGCCATCATTTTCACCTTTATTCGAGCATCCTCAAGAACAAATTTTTCGACTTCTTTGATGCTTTCTCCCGTACAAGCAGTAGCCGGGGCGCCGGAGCGGGTGTCGTCCTCAATGCTCTCTCTGCCACTATTGAACTCACTTGACCACTTTTGCACAGTTGATAATGAAGGTGCGCAACCCTAGTAAACAGCCACAATCTCTTCATGAATAGTTTTTTGACTTTTTCCTTGCTTAGTGAGAAATTTAATTACAGCGCGATGCTCAATTTTCACCATCATCGTTTCAGTTGCCATTATGATTCTGTTTAACTAGAGACAAAACGCGAATTAGTAATCACATTTATATGAAATTTTACAAGAATGCACTAAAATAATAGTATTACTTGATAAATAAGTCAATTTATATATACAACCACAGCTTCACCCCGATACCGAGAATATATTGAACGCCCCTCGTACATCCGGATAAATCAGAAACCCTCGTCACTTCCATAATACTACTTGATACAGATGATTTCCCGTGTGTAAGACTTCGAGATGTAGTCTTACATTATGTAAGAACAACAAGAAATCTGAGACTCTACTCTGTCGTGGCCGACCACCTGAACGGTATCATTGGCAAAGTGTATAGCGCCCTTCGAATTCTTTGGTAATCACAGCGGTTCCTACTAATTAATACGAAAGTATTCGCCTACGCATTTATCGATCCTATCCTAATATACGGATGCAAAATGTTGATTACATCACGAGAACATACATACATAGAATCACTAGATTTGTTTATAACTTGCGTAGTTTTGACAATGTCTCCCAATTCTCAGGCTTTTCATTCGTTCTTATATGAAATCACCCAAAAAAGGGAGCCTGACTATCTCTATAACAGACTTCAGTTCGCCATATCCGCTAGGCCTTTCATTCCAATTCATCCGCGATACGCCTGCCTTGTCTCCGAGCGAACCTTTTTCGCCCATATCACCTGTCTTTGGAACTCATCAAAAACACAAAATTCTTTAAAAGCGATCTGTGACTGTAGCTTTACCAAATAATTTTGTATCTATGAGTACCAACACCTATCTTACTGTGTCAGCATAAATAAATAAATACAATACAAAGTACACATATTGAAGCTATAGCAAGGGCCATCCATGGCCAATGCTGAGCAAGACGAGATCATTGCAAGAAGTGTATGAAATAAGAGTCCTTACCGGGCCATAAGTCCGCATGCAATGCGATTGAACACACGGCACAACGACTTTTGCAGAAGCTACAGAGATGAGGAAGAAACTCAATATATCCAACATTTGATCTGCGAATGCCCAGCAATAGTAGAAAAAAGGATGCAGTTCCTAGGAAAGCACTTGTTTGCAGAACTAGAGGGATTGAAAACCGAAAAACCTCCTAAGATTGATAAAGAATTACAGCAGGTCTCAGCAGAAACCACGGCCACAAGTTTGTAACACCTAGACGTTGGATCCGTACTTCTCCGTACTCCGTACACTTCGCCGGATGCCATCAACACAAGCTGAACTTTTTAATCGAAGAGACCATCAGCGATTGCCCATGCCTCTGCGCCGTGCAGGACTGGGACGACCGTCGAAAACAGCACAGCAACAAGAAGCTTCTCGACGAAGCACGTATCATCCCCCGGCAACAGTAAATAGTGACACTTTTCAGAGAGCAGCTTCCAGACATCAGCAATCATCCTAACGAGGCAATCAGGAACCTGAGAAAAACCGACAAATCTGCTAAGCGATTAGAACTGCCTGGCGACATCGAACAACGAGATGCATGGCATCTACCAGAGCAGCGATAGCAGCTTTTCAAAAAAAAAAAATCAGAAAAATGCATGAAATCTTTATTTGAATCGATAGTACGGCCCATATAATTTAATGTTTGAAGATTATTTCATGCAAATGTTGACCTTGACTGCGCCTCAAATGGTCCATCCGCTTAGTCCAATTTTGGCATACTCTTTCCAACATTTCGGCCGGTATCTCACGAATAAATGCTTCAATGTTGTCTTCCAATGCGTCAATTGAAGCGGCCTTGTCTGTATAGACATGAGCTTTAACAAAGCCCCACAAAAAATAACCTAAAGGCGTTAAATCGCACGACCTAGGCGGCCAATTGACCGGTCCCGAACGTGAAATAAAATGTTCACCGAACTCGCCCCTCAATAAGTCCATTGTTGCGCGTGGTGTGCGGCATGTGGCACCGTCTTGTTGAAACCACATGTCATGCAAGTCAAGCTCTTGCATTTTGGGCAAAAAAAAGTTGGATATCATCTCACGGTAGCGCTCACCATTCACAGTTACGTTACGATTCGCATTATCTTTGAAGAAGTACGGTCCAATGATGCCACCAGCCCATAAACCGCACCAAACTGTGACTTTTTCTGGATGCATTGGTAGCTCTTGCCATGCTTCTGGCTGATATTCACTCCAAAATCGACAATTCTGCTTATTTACGTACCCTTGGACCAAAAATGAGCTTCGTCGCTAAACGCGATGAAGGGCGCGATGAACTTTCTTAACAGAGCACGCATTTTGATAATAAAATTCAATAATTTGCAAGCGTTCGTTTGTTCGTTTGTAAGACGATTCATGGCTTTTGAATGAAGGCGGTTTGGTTCTAGAAGATTGGTCTCTATTATTATCGAGCTCAAAAAGCGGCTGGCTAGATTTTTGTTAGTACTGCTTATTGCGGAGGTGGACAAAGTCCCTGACTAGCTCCAAGTTTTAGCTGCCCATTGTAACGCTCTGTCCGAGAGGTCGATGTTGTGCGTCCTTTCGCGATGACATCATGTGCTTGGTTTTGGCCTGATTCACTGCCAAACCCATTTTAGCCGCTTCCGCTTCAATGCTAGCAAATGCCTCATTGACAGCTCGCTGTGTTCGTCCAATCACGTCAATGTCGTCCGCGTAGGCACGCAGTTGAACGGACATTTGAAAGATGGTGCCTCTGGCGTTGACATTTGAGTTTCGCACGATCTTCTCAAGTATGATGTTGAAGAAATCACATGATTAATGTCCTCTTGGTTGTTCCAATACTGATTCATCTGTTTGATGATCCATTTGCGTAGGTTGCGTAGGTTATTGAATCCAAAAAAGAGTGAGGGCCCAATGAAGGGTATCTAAGCACATTTCTTGGCTTGTATGTCAGCCTTTTCATTTCCTTCATGGTCTTCATGTCCTGGCACCCAAATTAACTTTAGAGTCTGACAGTTTGTTTAGTACTGTGACACTCCCAGATAGCTTTAGAGTTAAATGTGTAGCTCTTTAGGGCTTTGAGAACCGCTTGGCTATCTGAGAATATGTATATTTTGAAATTTGTAGGTTTCCTGTTAATGGTACAATGTGCAGCTTCGTTGATTGCGGACAGTTCTGCTTGGAAAATTGTTGCTTCCTTGCAGAGAAGAATGTGTAGGCTGTATCTTGGTCCAATCACTCCAGCTCCTACCCATGAGTATACCATTTTACGGCTCCATCCTTCATCCAAGTGGGGTCCTTTTTCCATTCCTCCCTAGTCTCTACATGATATGAGTATCTCATAATGTTTTTTTTAAGGTTTAGTTTGGGAGACATCAAGTCACTCACAAGAGTAAATTGCTAAATGTTATATATTCTCTAGATGTCCTTCTTGGTTGTTATAGGTTCTCTGTAAAGTTAAGGCTTGTTTTTCAGCTTCAGCCTTCAGCCTGTATGGCAGTGTGTACTTGTGGGATGTTTAATATTGCTTCCATCGTTGCGGTCCTCGTTCCTGCGAGCTGTTTTAGCGTCCAAAGAGCTTTAATAGCCTTTGTGTATGGCTTGTTGATGTGAGCATTCCAAGAGACATTCTGATTGTATACCCAGAAATTTGACCGTACACCCCTGGCTAGGCTAATGTCGGGACTAGGGACAAAGCCCGTCTAGTTAATGGCTGAATCTCCTCCTCCAGGAGGTTTAAAGAACGCACGCAGAACCTTTTTCTCGAACAGACTATCCGGTTTTGCGACTGTCCATGCCTCTGCTCCGTACAGCAGCACTGGGACGATCTCTGCTTTGTATAGAGTCAGCTTGGTTCTTCAAGAGAGGGCACTATTATTCTCGATCTCAAAGAAACAGCACCTGGCAAGATTTATTCTGCGCTTCACCTCGATTCTGATGTTGTTAGTACTGCTGACTGCGATATCGAGGTGAACTAACTTCCTGACTACCTTCACGTTATAAAGGGTGGTTAAATTTTAAGATGATGCCGATGTTAATTTTGAGCAAAACACAAATTATTTAGGAAATTTTTGTCATTTCTTTTTATTGTGATAATATTGGTATGGTTCAATTATGTGTGGAACAAAATATCGTCCAAATAGCAGCCGCGACCTCGGCGGCGCACCTCCATCCGTTGGTCCAAATGTTCGATTACGCTGAAGCATAATTGAGGTTCTATGCCGTTAATGTGCCTAATTATCTCATTCTTTAGCTCTTGAATTGTGGCTGGCTTATCGACGTGCACCTTTTCTTTCAATTAACCCCAAAAAAAGATCCAATGGTGTCAAAACACATGATCTTGGCGGCCAATTGACATCGCCACCACGTGAGATAACACGGCCATTGAATTTGTTGCGCAAAAGAGCCATTGTTTCGTTAGCTGTGTGGCATGTGGCACCGTCCTGTTGAAACCACATATCGTCCACATTCATATCTTCCAATTCGGGCCATAAAAAGTTCGTTATCATTTCACGATAGCGCACGCCATTCACAGTACCTGCCTGACGGGCCTCATGATGCCGCCCGATGATGCCGCCAGCCCATAAACCGCACCAAACAGTCACTCTTTGGGGGTGCATTGGTTTCTTCGAAAATTGATCATCCACTGTTGCCATTTCTTGCCACCATTCTGACCATTGACGACGCTTGAAATGGTCAAGAGGCTTTAGTTCTTGAGTCAATTGCACCTTGTAAGCTTGTAAATGCAAGTCCTTATGCATAATGTTCATCAACGACGAGCGTGAGAGGTGCAATTGTTGGGCACGACGACGAGTTGAGGTGGACGGCTCTTCAGCCACACTATCGCGAACAGCCGCAATATTTTCTGCAGTACGAGAGGTACGAGCATGCACTGGTGTTTTCACATCTCCTACAGACCCGGTTTGCCAAATTTTTGCACGATTTTTCCGATTTTACGCACATTTGGACGATTAAATTGACCGAAAAAATTGCGAAGTTCACGATATGCATTTTGATTTGAACGCCCATTTTTATAATAAGCCTGAATAACTTAAACGCGTTGCTCGATTGTGTATCGTTCCATGGATCAAATTGAGTTAGTCTGAAATTGAGAAATGTCAAATGAAATGCAGAAAAAAGCTTGACGTTTAGGTGTGGTTTACATTCAACATCGGCCGTTAAAATGTAACCACCCTTTAGATGCTGATTGTAACGATCTCTCCAAAACTTCGATATTGTATGTCCTTCGTGTTCCTCTCGTTCAATCTTTCCAGTCCCATTATAGCCACTTCCGTCTGAAATGAAGGCTCACTAAGTTCCGCCGATTGCCTCAATGTCACCCGCGTATCATCATCAGCATCGGCGCGACAACCGGGATCCGGTCCGGCCTTCCCCCTGAGAATCCGAACCTTTTCCATTCACCTCTGTTCTCGTTGCTAGTTGGTTTCTTAAACTGCCAGCTTTGCTCGACTCATTGTCAAACCATCGGTATTTCCTTAGTGGACCCAGCACATCAGGGGCACATTCTTTGATGACTTCTTGGCGACTCCTTCAATCTTCTCCAATTGTTTCTGCATTCAACGTCGAACAGTTTCTGGGACACTCGATCGGCAAAGATCAACAAGATCAACAAGACAGACTTTTCGACATTAAACCGTGGTTTTCCGAGCTCTTGCCTTGGCTACAACAAGATGTACCCAATGCTGGCTTTTCGGTTCGAGCGTTTGAAGATAATCAACAATTTCTGTCCATAGCTCCTTAGATTACAGGTCCTTCAAGGCGTAGTTGTGCTGCTTGGTACCAGTTCCATGCAGCGAGGCTTTAGAATTTCGAGGAAAAAAATGCTCCCCAAATCCAAGGACTCGTGAGCGTATAGCTCTGACATCTAATGGATGACTTTCTGGACACACAAGAAAAAAAAACCAACCAGAAGAAGAAGAGGAAAAAAACGGCTGAAGTCCGAAGCACGATCAGCGCACAGCACAATGCTCGAGCTCATTTGTAAATGAGAAAGTCCGAAGAATGATTGTGAAATTTTCGTCGAATCGTTCACAAAATAAGTTGGCTCAGCTCTTGTAACGAATCATCCTAAGGGCATGAAGGTAAGACCCCTTTGATTGGCAACAGTGTACGAATTCAATGAAGAAACGTGTTGGAGCCTGACAACAGCTAACGTCTTCGTGAATGATCGTTTGTTTTGACATATTTTCACTGCGGCTAATAAAAAGTCCGGTAAAGCACTTCAAAGTCGAATGTCATTCCATGTTCGAGCCTCCATTGTTTGCCGCTCTGCTGTGCTGTGCTGTGCAAGTGTGTATGGAAAGGAGAATTATTTGTGGTTTTGCTGAATAACGCTTGTGCGTCGTGGTCCGGCATTGTTTTGGTCGAACTTTTCGAAGTTATTCGTCTTCGAGGCGATTGTGTTCACCCGGCATGAGGTCTGCCGAGTGGATGGGGCATTAGACAAATTATGATATTTTGGTTGTTTCAATTGTGCGTCTGATGCCGGTCAAGTGATTTCTGTACGGAACGCGTGGTTTGTGCTGCTGGCATTGTGCCCGAATCGTGAGGGCTAAGCGAGAAATGATTCGGTTTTGTAGGCTGACTTTGATGATTACTAACCTATCCTAATATGATGGGGGAATTTTTTGATAATTTGGTGCTTTCTTTGGACAGCAAAGGAGATGGTATTTGAATCTGCCGAAGGGTATCTCGGGCAGAGGCTCATAAAGCGAGAGGTACGGTCGGGGAGTGCGAAAATCCTTAAAGATCGGGAGCCAAGACACAGCACTCGCCGAAGGTGTAGATGAGAGGAAGGACGTGTGCACATTGGTCATGTTAACTGTCTGTGAATTGCAGGGAGTTACAAGTATTGGACTGCAAAGAGCATTCCATATTCGTGTAGTGCGATGGAAAAAACATACATAACGATGTCCGAAAACAGGCTTGGGGATGCACCGATGAGCATTCCTGGCGAGACAGGTTTTGCCAGTGAAGGAGTGAAATGCAACTGTCTGGCTTAGGTAGGTGATAGGGTGTCCTGTCCGTTTTTTTAGTCCGCAATTCACTTAGACAAACTTGTTGGGTCCATTGTGACTGGCTAGCTCACTTGGCCATCGCGCTAAGACGGGGACAAATATGATACAGTTCGTCGGTGTTCAAGCGAGTTTATTGGCTTCTACAAGCACCTCAGGGGATTGTTGCCTCACTTAGACCTTATGGGTCCACTGTGCTGTCATTTAATCGACTTTGCCCGATACTCCGTTGACCTACTTGACTTGTTTGCAATTATCTCTGTTGATGTATGTATGTTGTGTTTTTTGGTTTTAGGATGCCATTTATATTATGTCCGCTATATCTTCTTGTCTCTGCGAGGGCCGGGCAGGTTCCGAGGTAATGCAGCACAGTCTCCTACTCCTCCTCATCTCTGCAGCTTCTACAGAAGTCAGTGTAGAGCGTGATTGCCTAGTCTTTTGGCGTTATTGACAATTAAGCAGTGGGCTAATTTACGTCCTGTCAAGTTCGAGGCCAGTTTTAGTTTTCGATGTACAAGTGTCCAATTCCGCCCATCTACATCTATGTTTATGGCGCCTATCCGTTTAAGGCTTTCAATGGGAGGGGGGGTGGGGGGGGAAGGTGAGCTGTCCTCTGATTTTATGCCAGTTACAGAAAGAATGATGCTTAGCCGTCAGGGATTGAACTTGGCACACTCAGCGTAGCAATGGATGCACCTACACACTACGAGACGACAACTTAGACATTTCGTGACGTTTTTGACTAGCTTGTTATGTTGATACACCTGCCAAGAATGGAAAGCCTCCCGGGTTCACACTTCATGGTCAATGCATAATTATTGAGAGTTCGCTTAACACATTGGCTGCCAAGGCGTGTTAGCGATTTGGATCCCAAGAGGCCAAGGCATTCATTTTTTTTTCATTTTCGTATCTCTCAGCACCCAAAAAGTAGTTCTCGTTCTCCATCACTCACTTCATTTGTACGTACGACATGGCAGCCAATGTGTTAAGTGACAGCAAGCAGCATTGAGTTCTACTTTATTGTTCTTACCCCAATTGATTGGAGAATTGAATGAATGCTGAACATTTGCTGGTGTTACAAGCATGCCTACGAGGAGGACGATCGTCTGTCTTGGAATGTAGATCATTAGTTGAGGGTCATCAAGAGTGAAGTCGACTAGAAGTAGCTGACTGGAGATCATTTATAAAAATGAGAAAAAGTGTCGGAAATAGAGCAGAACCTTGGGGAACACCAGCGTTTATAAATATAAGGATTGAACCCATCTGTTGTCAGCTTGATTAGGTTCCGTAGACATTCATCGAATCCATACGCACGCATTTTCGACCGAAGCCTTTGATGTCAAACTGTTAAATGCCTTAGAAATATCAAGCGCATCGATCATGCTTTAGTCCACATTGTGCAAAGATTAGTTTAACTTTTCGATGAGATGTACCATGAAGACACCCGTGGACCTGGTTTGCTGCGGAAACAATACTACCGGTCATTAAGAAGCTTCTGCAGGTCAAGAAGTTCCAGAAGCAACCGATTTATTAGCGTTTCCATAACTTTAGAAAGATGGGACGCACATAAGTGCTATGGATCGGGTGACGAAATTTTCCTCTTTTTAGGGACGAACTGGACTCATCTACTGGGGTAGAGAGTAGGATTAAGTAGTGGTTTTGCTAGCGAAGAAGAACCCCTCTTCAGAATTATTGGGTGAATACTCAAAACAATCCGGGCTGATTTGCGCACTTCGAGATTTTCTAAGTATTTCTAGTAAAAAAATTGGATAGTTTCCAATGAGGCTCATTTCACCTTTGTCGGCTACGAAAACTTGAAGAATTGCCGTGTTATTCATAGGCATAGTCAAGATGTATTAACGTGTGACGGTTTGATATGGTTTTTTGGAGTGACCTAATTTTTTTTTCAGAGGCGATAATAAGCGAAACGTGACAACCGAGAAACAACACAAATGCAAGGTAACCGATTTCCTGAGGATTTAGCATGGGCGAGCAGTGGTTCCGGCAATTTACGAGGATCGTTTGATAAGTCAATGACTTCGTCTTTAAGTTAAACACTGGTTAAGTTAATCATTGCTCCCATCAACTGCCATCTACTATTAGACTTCTGTCAAGCCTTGACCAAGCTACATTCTTTAGTTTGTATGTTTGGCAGCAATGGGACAACCTCTTGAATTTTAAGGAAAATGAAAAGTCATTAATTTCTGGTACAGATTAAGCATTACTTTTTGATCTATCTCTTGCTAATCGCATCTCAGAATTTACTGCAGGCCGCAGGTGCATTGACAATCATAAAAGTGGATGAAGAGGTCTTCTGTCTCTTTTATTTGATGGCATCTTAGTAGAATCTAAGATGAAATGATTGAACGATCGGCGAATTAAAATGCTGAGCCAGTAGGCAACTCAACTGAAGATCAACTCGACAAGAAGAAGCTACTCACGCTATTGGTGCTGCAATTGCTCACTCGACTCGCCTGTGGAAGCGTGTGACCTCTTCTAATTGCCACGAACTACGAGTATGTTGTGCAGAACAGGTGGAAGGAGCGAATTATTTGTGTCTGTAGCGACAGCCAAGCTGTACTTAACCACTTCCAGGATAGTTCAGGAATGCAAGGCTTTTCTGAATTATATCGGTACCACGGGATCACGGAAAATGAGATCGCCGATGAACTTAGTGGACAAGGATCAGAGAAGCTACTCCTGGGACCAGAACTTACCCATGTCCTTGGTTAGGGCTTCCATCTATAGAGGTGGCATGACTCTCCAGGATGTAGACAAACCAAGCGCATGCTTCCGTCTATAAGAAATCCGCAGCATTCCTGTCATCTATACCTAAATGGCCTAACCGATGAAACCCTCTGCAACGCTTGTAGAGAAGACGACGACACTGCAGAGCACTTCCTCTGCCACTGTCCCGCCTTTGCTCGGATCAGGTGGCAGTTATACCGGGACTGATGAGGTGAGAGCTGATGATGTAGGATCTATCACGGAAGCGCCTGCTGGTATTTCTCCAGAACACAATGAAATTTCAGCAAATTTAGGTTGCTGCCGGTTGTACATGGACCAGTTTTTGAGTCTGAGTGCTCCAGTGTAGAGTACCTAAGAAGTAGCTGCTGGTATCCGAGTGTTCTATCCTACTCCATTACTGGCTTATAACCAGTTCGTTTTCTTGTTCAATTTTGCCATGTCCAGGATATTGGTTTCTATTTCTTCTTCTTCCCTGTAGCTCCTGCAGAAGTTGCATGGGGCTCCCATTCGTCCTGCGTGTGTGCTCAACAGGCAGTGACCGGCAATAATGCCTGATTTCCTTTCTGTTTAATTTTAGGAGTATACCTTTTTTTTGATTTATTGAAGGCCATATTTGCCTCGAAGTCTTGAATGAGTCTAATTCCATCCATCTCCGATTGGTGATATCGATGGCATCTGTGAGGGATAGGGGGTCTCCTAATTATTTGCCACTGGCAGACCATCCCTGTTCTAGCTAGCTCGTAGGCTCTTTCGTTGTTTGGAATACCACGATGCCCAGGGATCCAGCATAGGGTAAGGTTACATCTGATCGCTATTCCTCTGAGAGATAAACGACAAAGTGTTGTCGATTTGATCGATGTTGTGTCCAGAGCTTTGATGGCCGCCTAAGTGTAACTGTCTAGTAGCTACTCAAACTTTGAGGCTCGACAGTGTGTTGTAGGTTCGTCCACTCATGAGAGAACAAGTGTACACATCATGAGTAAAGTACTTTGTATCCACGAGTAGCCGTGGTGATCCAATAGCCAACTTCGTCTGCTACTATTTCCACTGTTTATGGTTTTATTGCTGAATATATGTCTCACAACGGTCTTCAGAGAGGTGGCAGTAATTGCAGTAACTAAGCGTCTGTTGATGAAATAATTAAGGTCGCATGGACGCACGTTTAAGGTATACAAGTGGAAAAGGGCCTCAAGATACTTTTGCAAAACTGAACATTGTCTTCGGAAGGTGGGTTGAGGTGGGTAAAGGAATGCACTTAGATTGGGCCATTGTATTCCCACACAAATCAAGTTGCAAAAGGAGGGACACAGAGGTGGACACTACCACAGATGTTACATCCAAACGAGGCAGATCACTGGAAGCATTATTCTCGGCATCCAAATGACGCAAACCGAGTGGTGGAATTTTGCAAATAAGCTCAACAACAACACTGAAGTGAAGAAAAGCGACATCACTTACCCCGTAAACAGAGGCGACGCTGACTGCAGCATCTATCCATTAAATTGGAAGAAGTTAGCATGTGATCAACGACATCTCAGCTGGTGCACCTGTTGGGCGCGACAGGGGATGGCACCAGAGACATAGTAAGCTTCTGTTCTTCACAAGGAAATGGTCGACTGACATTTTCCAAACAACCAATCGTCGATTGGGAGAGCATTTGCGCGGCTTGTAACGGGGTTTAAATCCTCAGTAGACCCAGAAAATAACAATAAAAAAAATGTATAGGTTTACAAGAAGCATGGGAATCTCAGCTTCTTC
Organism: Eristalis pertinax; assembly: GCA_907269125.1. NCBI lineage: Eukaryota > Metazoa > Arthropoda > Insecta > Diptera > Syrphidae > Eristalis > Eristalis pertinax. The sequence continues at coordinate 43,196,880 of OU026145.1, read as the reverse complement.
TTCTAGTGGCACTACAGTCCGTGGTGCACCTGGGCCTCAGTCAACAAGCTTCTCCAGCTGGCACGATCTTTAGCCAGCTGTCTCCAATTTTGCGCACCAATTTGGTTGAGGTCCTTCTCCACTTGTTGGCGCCATCGGTTTCGTGTGCGTCCTCTATTGCGTTGCCCCACTGGTTCGGAGTCGAAAGCTCTTCGGGCTGGAGCAGTGTTGTCCATGCGCTCTACATGGCCTGGACATCTTAGGCGCTGAATCCGTACACGCCTGACTAGGCACATGTCGCTGTACAGCCTGTACAGTTCATGGTTGCATCTTCTTCTCCAAAAACCATCAACCCAAGCAGGATCAAAGATGAAACGCAGAACTTTTCTCTCGAAAAGACCAAGGACTTCTTCATCTACTCTTGAGACTGTCCTGGCTTCTGGGCCATAGAGCAGGACAGGGATGATGAGGGTCTTATATACTGTTAGCTTGGTCCTTCGAGAGAGAGAGCTCTACTACTCAATTGCCTCTTGAGCCCAAAGGAACAGCGGTTGGCTAGAGTTATTCTGCGTACTGTACTGTTTACGTGGGAGCCGAGATAGACGAAGTCCTTAACTACCTCGAAGTTAAAGCTGCCTACGGTGACGTTCTGGCCGAGACGTCGATGTTGTGCGTCCTTTCTCGATGACAGCATGTACTTCGTTTTGCCCTGATTCACTGTTAAATCCATTTTTAAAAACGCAAACGCTTCATTGACGGCTCGCTGTGTTCGACCAATCACGTCAATGTCGTTCGCGTATGCTAGCAATTGTGTTGGACTTCTGGAAGAGCGTTTGACTTTCGCACGGTTTTCTCCAGGATGATGTTAAAAAAGTCACATGACAGCGCGTCGCCTTGTCTTTTCAGCGACATTGAAGGTCTCGGTGAGTTCGTTACCGACCTTGATGGAGCAGCGAGAGTTCTCTATCGTCATCCTGCACAACCTGAATGTCAAAACTAGACATGGCGTTGTATAGCTCGTCTCTATGCACGCTGTCATATGCGGCCTTGAAATCGACGAATAGGTGGTGGGGTGTCGATTTGCATCTCTTGGGATTTTTCCAGGATCTGCAGTAATGTGAACATTTGGTCGATGGTGGACTTCCCCGACCTGAAACCGCACTGATAAGGACCCATCAGGTTATTCACGAATGGTTTCAGGCGCTCGCACAAAACGACAGAGAAGATCTTGTAGGCGATGTTTGGGAGACTTATCCCTCGGTAGTTGGCGCAGTTGAAGTGGTCTCCTTTGTGGATCGGGCAAACGACACTGAGGTTCCACTCATCGGGCATGCTTTCCTCCGACCATATCTTACAGATGAGTTGGTGGATGTACCCTACCATCTCATCTCCAGCTGCTTTAAAGAGTTCTGCAGCCAGTCCGTCTGCACCAGCAGCTTTGTTCGACTTTAGTCTCGATATAGCTATCTTGACTTCGTCTAGGTCGGGGGGACGGAATTCTCTTCCATCATCGTCCATTGTGTGGAGTGGGACATTCTGCCTGACAACGGTATTGGTGTCTTCCTCTCCGTTTAACAGTCTATAGAAGTGAGTTGCCCATCTTCGTCCCGACATGCTTCTGTCCGAAGTTTCTACCCATGGGATAATTGTTTCACACGTTGGTAGAACTTACGTTGGTAGATGTGGAGGAGGAGGATATTAGCCTCCAGGAAACAACCCCCATCTATAGGGAGCTCTGTTCATGATGCTGACTCCATCGACCTTGGGCTAACCAGCACCCCGTCCAATAGCTTGGAGGACTCATTATTTGAGTCCCACCTCGAAGACGAGGCCAACACAACTGTGGTGGAGAGAGTGTCTGCGAAAGTGACGGACACAGCTCTTTTCTCCGTCTTAAAACACTCAGAGATGATATCGTCCTGACCGAGGAATCCTGGGCCTGTGCCCGCGCAGCCAAGTTTTCTAGGAATGATTGACGGTTGAGAGAAACTGATTCCAAAGCCCTGGCTGTCCGAGAAGATGCTAGCATCGTGAGTGGATATAACAGAGTTCTTAAGCGGAAATCGTTCCAGATGGAGGAACATTGTGGCTCAGCTCCCCTGATTTAGCGCCCCTACTACGTTGCTCTTTCATAGTCCCCGTTCATATTTGACATCGATAATTCCTTTATTCATAAACCCTTTATTTGTCATTTCAGAAGTAAACCATCTTATACCATTGGCCAGCCACAAAGTAAAAAAATCAAACTAGAAATGGGTCTTCCAGTGGCAACCGAAACTAAGGCTGAACCTCTAGACCCGATTGTGGTAGAAAATGGTAAAGCAATCCCATATTTCATCAATTTTGCATATAATTCCATTTATTTGCCCACTAGACGACCTGGATGACGAGGAGGACATCGAACCGGAGCCAGAACCTGAGAAGGAGTACTCGTCTCTGAAGGATATGCTGAACAACGGAGAAGATGACGATGACTACGGCTACGATGAGGATCACTAATCAGAGATGATATCGTCCTGATCGAGGAACCCTGGGCCTGTGCCCGCACAGCCATGTTTTCTCGGAATGAATGACGGTTGAGAGAGACTGATTCCAAAGCCCTGACTGTCCGAGCAGAGTGAGTGGATATAGCAGAGTTCTTAAGCGGAAATTGTTCCAGATGTTGATTGTGACTCAGCTCAGCTGATTTGGCGCCCACTTAAGAAGAAGAATCAGTAGAACCCATCCAAGGGCGCTGTGCTGATTCCATCGAGAGTGTCTGCAAAAGTGAAGAAACTGAGCTCTTCTGTGCTTCAGTGCTCCAGTGTAGCGCTACTACAAAAAAAAAAAAAAACCTCGATTGCTGGCCAAGAGAAGCTGAAATAGAGAACCTCGCAAATATCAACGAAAACAAAAACACAAGGTATTTCAATTAAATTTTTTTTATTTTTATTATTTTTTTTTTCCTCTTTCTTTTCACTTAATAATAATTTTTCTCTTTTCTGTTGTTGTTGTTGTTTTGATGTCGCCATAGTTGCTTTCATTTAAAATCAATATGGCCAATTACATTATACCTTTTTTTTTGTTGTTTTTTTTTCCTTTTACAGTAATAATAAGAATAATAATACAATACAATATAATAATAATAATAATAATGTAATAATACTAATATTAACACATCAAGACATCTTCATTACATTTACAGTGTATGTTCACTCTCTCTCTCACTTAAGTTCTTGTTTTTCTGTTTTTTTTTTGTATTTAAATTACTCTTATATTATATTTTATATAGCATATGTTTATTTTTTTTTAATTTTCTTCCTTTTTTTTGTTGCTCTAATTTACTTTTTAGAGGTGTGTGTGAGGGGAGGGAGGGGGGGAGGTTTTTCAAACTTATCGCGTGGTGACTACTGTACAAACACAATCAACTTGATAAATTCTCTCTTATTTTTTTTCTTCATATTTTTCATCATTTTTTTTTTATATATTATCACGGTATATATGTATATATATTATATTCATTTAGAGTTTGTGTGAGTGTTTCATTTTTTTTTTTATTTATACAATTTTTGATTTATTTTTTTTTTTTAATTTTTTTTTATACTTATCTTACTCGAACGGAGGAAAGATTTACATGATAAGTTGGCTGCAAAAAAGGACGTACAAGTGTGTCACTTTTTTCCCGTCCCATGGGGTGCACTCGCTATCGCTCTCGCTCTTCTGTACTTTAACTTTTTTTTTTCTTTTTCTTTTTTATATATATGCATTCTTTCGATTTAATTTTCTATATTTACAGTACATAGTTGTGGTTTGTTTTGTGTGTGTGTGTGTGTGTGTTTGTTTATATCTAAATTTATTACTAACTATACAAGAAGAACCAAAATATATAGAATTTCTTTTTTTTGATTTATTTATATTTTCTTTTTTTTTTCATTTAAATTTGTTTTGTTTTGTATTTAAATTTAATGCTCTATCGATACACTGTACAAGTATGGCAGATTGTGGTATATATCTAGATATCATTTCCCATGTATCTCTCGACCGAAAACAAACAGAAAAAGAAAAATGAATAACAAACACGAATAGAGTTTATTTTTGATGTTTTGAATTAACAAAATGGAAAATAAAGAAAGTGACCAATTCAACTGCCATGGCGGGGGGGCGGGGGTGGCCAGTGGGGGGAGGGGGGAGAGTGTTGTCCCCTCCCTCCGTACAAAAGGGTTATCAAATCAATTCGTAATTTTTGCTACTTAATGAATTAATTTACTTAAACAAATAACTATACACAAAATAATAAAGAAAAATAAAGGAAAGGAATATATATATATATATATATGTGTGTATGTGTGTGGGTCCTTAAGTAATAGGAATTGCACGCAATTTATTTCGTAGCTCAATTTCATTAGTAATAAATTAAGGTTACGCCTGTATAAATCAAAGTAAAACGCACTTGGGCTGGCCCCAATACACTACAGCTCTGCGTCGTCCACCAACTGCTGCGGCCGTCTAACGCAGGCACACACACACACAGTGCGAGAGTGTGTGTGCATGGATTTGTCTTCACAATAGGCAATTGAAGAGAACGCGAAAGGGGTAAGTCTCGGGGTAACTCTCGACGCTATTATGAGTGTCCGGCGCGCGTTCACATTAATTGCATGATTTCGTGGCATGACGACGATGTTAATACCAAAGCTGAAGCTCATAAATTCACCTGCTGACTTCTGAGACGACGACGACGACGACGAGAACGACAACGACGGATGTAAGGAGGTCATAACTGATTTATGTATACATCCATACACTTTGAAATGACGTCAATGTGTCCCAGTTGTTGGGCGAGCGCGAGGGTGGTGGCTGAGAGCGTGTGAGTGTCGGGGAGGTAGCAGTTCGATGAAAGGGGACGGTGAAGAGATGGTTTAACCTAATCCATTCATCGTATTGTTTTGGGGGAGAGAGGGGGAGGCGGCCTGATGGAAATCATTCTTGAATTGGTGGTACTGGTTCGCGGAACATGGGTGTTAATCGATCTAAGTTACATTTGAAGTAAATTTTAATTAAATATATTGCTGTTTAGGTTATTCCCACTCCATCACGTGTAATCAGGCCTCCAGGTGCCCTGCAGAAGAGAAGAACAGAAGAGAACACACGAGTTAGTTTCAAAGGACAGAACAGAGAAGTGAAAACAAGTTATTGTGGATTGTTGGGATATCTCAACTTACCATCGAGCTAAGTCCTAAGTGGTATGACTGTGAGTGAGGTACAACACCTCCTCCTAATGAGCCCGCTGTCGAGAAACCGCCCTGTAGTCCGCTGGAGGCGCTTAGCGCTCCCATACCGCTGGCGTACCATCCGCCGTGCATATGCGCGTGTGCTGGATGCAAACCGCCCGATAGATGTCCATGTTGTCCTGTTAATTGGAAGAGGAAGAAAAAAACGAACTGTGTTATGAAAGCGATTCATTTGCATTTTTCTCGTGGCAAGTTCTGTGACATGCTGCACTCAGCACTGTAGCGCCTCAGTCTCTCTCTATGATTGAACTAGAAAATAGCGTGTTGTGTGAAAAACTTACCCATTGACGCTGAGAAACCGCCTCCGAAGCCCTTAGTATGATCCAATGGCTTCATCAAGTCGCTCATGCCCAAATGGCTGCCAATGGGGAGGCATGCACCGCCAAGCCCTTTCTTCTTCTTCGACTTCGACGACAGCTTTCGATTTCTCGTCTGAATGCCCTCCTTTTTCATTGTCAGAGGGCGATTAACCTGAAAATACGCAAAAAGAGACAAAAAATTGATCACTCTGTTGGATATGAAAAAAAAAAAAAAAAAAAAAATAGTAACAAAACAGTCTCCGCGCCATTTGCAACAAAAAACGAACTCAAACTACAAAAGATCTGTACACAGATAAGCACTCAGTTTATCGCCCATTTAAATCTAGCGCAACGATATTGAGTTTCCACAGTCATCGTCATCGGGGAAGACATCATTTCGGGGCGTGAATGTACACCAATGGAATGCCGACAGAACGAGAGAGAGAGAGAGAGAGCGCGCGCAACGAACAATAGGCTACCGATCTCTGGGTACCCGGAATATATTTGTAGAACACAGCATTACAAACAAAGTGCGACAATTGTTGCAACAATTGCTACCATCCCCTCGGTCGGCGCATTACACATGATCCCATGCCGTTGCGCCGCCTAAGAGAGGACGGCACGGAGCAGAGTGCCGCGCTCCTATTGCATCACACTGCAGCAGGGACGACATCGCATCCCGTATCGCTTACATTCGCGCGACTAGTTTTGCAAAAGGGCTTCCGCCTAGGTAAATAATTGCCCCGGTAATTGATACTTTTTCACGGGCCCATTGTTGGCCCAGCCAGTGGTGTTCAATTGATGTTGTGTTCCGTTGCAACCCCTCGCCGGGTCTGAATGGGAAAATCTGTTTTGTGAGGAAGCGGATCAGGGCGAGATCAAGTGGGGTATTAAGTGGTCTCAAGAGCGCCCTGGAATGGCGAAGTACAAATCAGTTAATCCAATCTTGGCAGAACGCATCGCATCTGCCACCGTGCATTAGTACGCGATTTCAAGCGCGTCCGCTTTAAGATTTGCCAGACGGACAATTTAAATGAGATCGCTGCGCATAACTCGCCCCCACTGTGCTGGCCCAATTGACCGGAACGCCTGACGCGTGTCGAGAGAGACCTCTGTTCTTGGTTCTTCGAAATAAATTCGGTGCCGAGTGGCTGCACGCCTCCCAAATGAATCGCATCATAAAATTCAATATAATCCACACCAATCGCTGCACAGGAAAAATCCGGTCGTTAGTGCAGGCGCCAGTCCAAATCGGATTGCGCTTGCACACAAAAGACCTTGTGTGTGTGTCCTTCGAGGGAAACCGTAGTACAACGATAAACCCACGCTCAGACAGGCCAAACAAAACACCTTGTCCATTTGTCATCTTGACGCCAGGACGATTGACCAGCACACGGGACACTGAGCACACCACAGGTAAGGAGGGGGAAAAGAAAAAGGCAAAAAGGACACAGGAGGCATACTTCAGCGCAGCGGGAATTGAATTGACTTTGTCAATTTTCACTCAGAAACCCATTCGTACTTATTGCCTCCGTGGGAGACATTTTGCGCCCCCAACAGGACACCGTCATTAAAGCGTAATTAATTCGTCATGTGACACCGACTGCACTCGTAACAATGGTGGACTGCGCGCGGTGCGGTGCAGTGTGGCATGCCATGGCACGGCATTTGATTCTCTATCGATTGATGATGCTCCCCCTCGACACATAGCAAGGTGTAGTTGCTGATATGCAAATGACCGCTGCTGCCATCACTTCTGTGTTGCGCGTTGCAACGCTGACGCTCGAGGAATTTCAATGAAAATATACTCTTTTATGCGAGATTCGCACCGCCACATCCATGTCGTGGCGTGGCGTGGCTTGGCTTGGCTTGCCATGGCGTGGCGTGCCGTGCCGTGCTGTGGCGTGGCGTTTCATGATCGTTAAGACGACAAAACTACTAACTTCAGTCACTCACCGGTTGAGTGTAGTGGACGGAGGTAAACGGAGACGCAACAACAACAGGGTGAGATGATAAATTCTCTTAATCGGCGATGCAAACATGATGATAATCGGCCGTGAATATTCATATAATATGTGCACCATCCACTGCGACGAGCCGGAGACCTGCCGACGCATCTGACTACCGCAACAGCAGCAGGCACAACACTGATATCGCTCGTAGTTTTTTTTTTTTTGATGATCACATCGCAGATACAAAATCGCGAGCGCTCTCCACACAGATTTTGGCGACAACCCGATAGTCACCGACACCGTGCGCTGTGCTGCACTTCTCCGTATAGGAAATTCAGACTCGGGAGGACACATCTCTCGCGCGAGAACTTTATATTTTCTGTCAGACTAATTAGAGAGATACGAATCACAGATACGTAGGTTTTTTTTTTCTTCTTTTTTATTTTTGAGGTAGCAGCTAGGTAGCGAGCGAGATTGAAATGTAGCGAAATTAAATAAATTATACGTACGTATTCGCATATTCACCGCTTTCGGCGGACTTTTGCAATTAAATTGCGATCCATGTTCGACTGCAATACAACGAGCGACGCAACGCAACGCTACTAGCGTATTCGCGTATGCGGCTCACAATTCGTGTTGCTACTACACACACTCCAACACACACACACACACACACACACAGAGTGGCACTCATATCGCGCGGATTAATCGCGACATGTGTGCACTGTGCGCACGTTGCGGGGCAATTGTAACGAAACAAAAAATTCTGTTGTCTATTTCCGTCTGAAACTGCCTGGACACTGCCCAATCTAGATAAGAGCTCATCGAGTGAGCGAATTTGTGAAAATTCAGTTGGCGCGTGTTTGTGTCTATTCAAAAATGCAAAAATAAATGGAACAGTGACAAAAATTGGCTCGATGTGTGATTGTTTTGAACATCGCCGCGACTGTCAATCACTGGCACTGGCACACAAATTCATTATTTTTGTCCATCGACACATACGCTGATGAAATGACATGTGTCAAGTGTGCATTTGAGTTTTATGACGGCCCACTAAATGTTAGTTTTGTTTGATACACATCTGGATTGTGTGCGAATGCACGAGCAATGGCAAGCGGCAAGTGTTGCGAATGCAACGGCGGGCAGTGGCTGAACAGTGAACAGAGGCTCAGAGGCGAAGACATGGATTCAGAGGCGATGACTTGAAGGAAAGCCGTCGGTTGAGTGGAACTGATCTCCGACGGGGTTTTGAATATACTTGTTGAGTGCAAGATTTTTGCAAGTTGTTGAGCTACCTTGCAACTTGTGTTCCTTGCCACGGACTATTGGATCACTATGGCTTTAGCATTATTAGGGCTCAAGGCACTCTGTCTCTCATCGAAAGCACATCATGAGGGACAACAGGCCTACATCTGGCCAAAGTGTGACTGCTGCTGGGAGTCGAAAACGGCTGCCGTTTGTATTTGGACATGAAGTCCCTTAGGACAGCGCGCACTCGATTTGTTGCCTTATTTGCAGATTCTGGGATGAAGGTTACAAGGTGGACAAATCAGAGATAATTTCCAGAACCCCTGTTCAGTGCACTCTACATGTTAGTGGAGTCCCATTGAAGCAGGTGGAGAAGTTCAAGTATCTCGGGGTTTTTCTAACGAGAGATGGGAGGAGTAATGCTGAACATTTAAGTAGGATTGGCCAAGCTGGCTCAATTTTGAAACAACTTGGCAGATCTATATTCAGTTAGGCCGAGCTTGGTGTAAAAGCCAAGTTAGCGGTTTTCAATGCAGTATTTTTTTCCAACTCTCACCTATGGTCATGAAATTTGGGTAATGATCGCGAATACAAGCTGCCGATGTAAGATTTCTTCGTGCTGTTGTGGGAGTTACTCTACTCTCTTACTAGAGCAGCTGCTTCTTCGAACGGAAAGGGCTATGATTCGATGGGTTAGTCACGTGGCCACAAAGGTCAGCGGGCATGCCTTGATTGCGAATCGATCGGAGATCGATCAGACCGCTTGGCAGATTCAGGACAATGTGGTTCCACCAAGTCGAAAAACTCGCCTGGTTATGCCACTTCAGCGTAACTCCTGATGAGTTAGAGTCGATGGCGGAGAATCGAGTGGCCTGGAGATCTCTCATGAGTGAAGTACCCCCCGCGACCCCCGTAGTAGATAAGTGTCAGAAGATACAAGTTCCTGTGTGATACCCTTGCCTACAAAACTGAAAAATCGGCCACGAATTTAGCGCGTGTTAAAGCCGCTTTAGGCAGATAGCGACGGTGACAAAAGTCGGAATTCGCTCCAAGGAGTTGTTCGTCTTAGGTTGGATGACGCAATTGCTCGAGTGCCTGACCTTGGTTAGAGGGGTCCCGGTTTTGAATCCCAGAATCCCAGCAAAGTTAATACTCTTTATCGGGTTTTTATTTCAAATTAACGGCACTATCGCTGGAGTTTACGATCAGTGGTGGCAAAATTTGATTTTATCTTATAATAATATTTATTATTTTATCCTACACTCCATTATACTTTATTTTATTTCAGCATGTAATGAGTCTGGCGGGAACTGTGACCACTTTTTTTTCAGAATCCATTGGCTGCGATGTTCAAGGACTTCATGGGACGAAGCAGTCGTGGTAATTTCGATTCGCTTTCGTCTCCTTAGCCACAAAATGATGGTGAATTTACACGAATTTCCCACGGAGACTCGTGTTTCAACAGCAAAACGAAAGGAATTTGGAACCTCGAAGCGATTGCTTAGTTGGGTCAATACGCTTGTATTTTATTCTCTAGTCTTGAGAGTACGGTCAGCGTGTGGAAGCCATTTGTGTATTGGCGAAATGCGTCGAAATGTGTCTTTTGCATTCGATTCCCGATGCGAACAGCACTCATTATTCACGGCTCCACGTCCCTCGAGTCACGGCAATGACTCCTTTCCTAAGCTCCGCTGTTCAGACTCGGCATAAATCTGCATGTCTCTTTTACTCGAGAGCAAAAGCATAACCAACACGGCCGGGTGAAGTTGTAGAACTTAAGCCGAGATCCACGTCAGACTGTAGAGTCAGATTCTGTTCGCCGCCGGCAAGTGATATGCAAACAATTTCACTCATCACTCGGCCCTTGAAAGACACCACGTCACGGCGGTAGAGTACTCCTTTCACCTTTATTTTGGACCACAGTAAGATCTTGTGACACTTGTACTATTGCCTCAAATTTTATTAAGATCAGTTAAGGGGTTCAAAAGTTACAGCTTTATTTCCACCTCTCCCATGCGACGGGACCACTCTGCGCCACCCTTTGGATTACTGACACATGTGTCAACACTTCCGGCGTCACTTGATAAGTTGTGTAAAACAACACTAACTTGAGAATAAAACGCTCAAAATCGAAAAAAAAATCAGCTCCAAGCTCAAATTGAACCCACAATCAGTCGCATTCTAACTCTATTCAGAGCTCCTTTTTCAATGCCTCCTGGTGTCTGACAGGAACATGCTCAAAATCTCCGTCGTTGTGGCAACAACAAGCAACAATTTCGCAGTAAATTTCGACTGTCCAAGCAGACGACAAACGCAACTTCAGGCTGCCTCTTGCCAGGCCCATGGGCGCAAACTTTTCCATTAAATAAAAATAATTACGCATAAATGACTGGACACTTCGGCACCGCGGCGCACATAAGTCAACTTCTCATTCCGCCACATGACCATCTATTCACGCAAACTGTCCTCGTCCGACTTGTGAATTGAAGTTTGGACAAACTTTTTCCCGCTCCAGGCGCACTCGGAGACTCGGGGGGCGAACAGAAAACAGAAAAAAAAACAAAAGGAGAAAGAAAGGAAAAAAATCCGCCAAGTAGCACGGTAGATAGGTATCAACACAGTCTCCCTAAATGAGGGCGATTACCATCCGCAGGACGAGAGAGAGAGATATACGAGATTTCGCCGTGCCACCCCTAAATGGGATAAAAATTACCCACTTAATTCGTATTTAAAGTGTGCGTTCGCTTTCACAAAGTGTCAACTAATTCATCAATCCCCCGCACGTTTTTGCCAGCGAACAGCAACCAGCGCACAGGCAGCCAGGCAAACCGGAAAAGGGATGAAATTGAATTTACCTTCCACGCCAGTGAGCCGTGGCCAGCTAGAGAGGCTTCCACCACCAGTAGCAGCACCCTCGAATCAGAAATCTCATTTATTTAATCTACCGTCGTGTGTTTATCGCGTATCGGCAGACTGCATCCGTCCACGCTGAGTTCGCACGGAGCATGTGGATGTGGCTGCTGGATGGCGGGATTATGTCAACCTATAAACCTCCTTTTCCCAGGCGGCATTATTTCCCAATCATCGGGAACACAACGCAACACAAGAGAGATGCGCCACTATACACCCAGGACGAGATGAGCGATTCTATGAGAGAAGGAATAATTTCATTTCGAGAGTCGCTGAGATAAACACCCCTCACAGCTCCGGTGTGTGTGTGTGTGTGGCTGTGTTCGTCGAGGAAATGGTGTGTGAAATCGCTTAAGCACTTAACGAGGGCTGGGGACCTCTTCGGTTTGTTTTCCGCTTTTCCCAATTTCTCATAGTTTTCCTCGCCTCTCTGTCGTCGGAAAATTTGTTGCGATCTAGTCTAAGGAGGGTGGGAGGTTGGAAATTGGCTGGCCGTCAATCGAGAGAGGCTCTTAGTCGTAATGCTTCCTCTCATTTGCCGGCACATCGCTTCACTAAGAACTGCTTAGCATAAATTGGGGATTGGCGCGCGCACTCGTATAGTCCTCTCAGTGTGAGACCGGATATCCGCGAGCGAACCCGCCGGGGCACGTCGATGTTATTTATTCGAATTCGCCCCCGGGGACGACGAGCAATACATGTCTATCGCGACTATCGCGACTATCTCGACTTGCTCACCAGGATGGACAGAATTAACATAAAAATAAGGGGATTTATACTTACATTGTGAAGCTTGTAATAGAGACCGCAAGCGTTGCACACTGGCTCACCGCTGGCGTTCCGCCGCCAAAGGGTTGTGGTTGTGGTCTTGCAATTCGCACAGGACGTCCCCGCTCGCTTGGCCGCGCTCTGCAGCGACTGCAAAGTCAAAAATTGAAATTTGAAATTAGTATGATAAAAGTTCAAGTGTGTCCTGTAAGATCATTGAAATGTGCCCACTACACGACATTGTAGTGTCCAAGCCGAGAAACATCTTAATTTATACCTCGGGTCGAATAATTACAATTTGCCCGCTTGTCCCGGGGACACCTTTGGAGGCGACGTCCTCCGTGTTTACCTCATCCATGTGCTCAGCGGAATTCATTAAGCTTGTGGGCGTCGAAATTAATTTTATTTCCTACAAAACTCCCTCATGTTCGATGCACGTCGATGCGTCGTCGTCGTCGTCGTCCTTTCCGATTGGGAACAAAACCATCGTCGCTGTGGTCGCAAATGAAATGGGCAAAATGTTACAACATCGTTAACATAACAGATGAAATGGAACTCGGGGAACGTGTGTAATGTCTCACTCGTGGTGCGCTCGTTTGTTCGGCTTATATACGATGGAGCGTTTTATTTTCCATTTTACACTTTAATTTGATGTTTGAATCGAAGTCGAACGTCGCTCCGGCCGTCCCTCGGCGTGGCTCTGGACCCTTGCAGGTGAGCGCGCTCGCAACAACAACACCACACCAGCGGCCACAAAACGATTGGAAAAACATCAATTAAAAATCAACGTCAGACATGATCGCAGGGTTTGTTGATGATAATGGCCCAGAACGAAACGAATGAACACGGAAAACGCACAAAGCCACATAAATAAGTTGCTCTTCGACATTGATTCGTTCGTCGTTTTCGTTTTTCTGCTTTTTTTTTTGAATGAAAACAAAAAAACGAAGGAATCTCTCGCTCGCATCGGCGTGGTTCAGCGCAGTTCGGCTGTGGTTCATATGTCGGGGGGTGTTTAGCGACAGAATGTGATGTGAAACTACGAATGGACTTCCTAAAATCGATCAAAAGCACCTTAGACGCCGTCGCTTCGCGCCGTGTCGTGTGTGTGTGTGGCAGTGTGTGTGGGGGAAGGGGGAGAGATTGTAGCATTTTGCAGGCGTTTGTTGTGCCCTGACAGCGAATTCATTCATCTTTGTCATTCGGAGTGACAATCGACTAAGCATATGATCAATGGATCCTTTCTGAGGAGTCTCTGTCTCTCGCTCTCCCTGTTTGAGGAATTTGTTTTTTTTTTCTTCTTGTGGATTAAGAAAAGGATTTCATTGTGTTTTGGAGGATTGCCGCGTGTGGACGTGTCAAGCTGTCCGAAGTCAATTAATTACTTTCAAATAGACTGGATTTGTCATAATGAGTGGGACATGGCTCAGAAGTGGAACTGCAATTGTTGCAAAAATATGCCATAACTGAAGAGAAATTCAGACCAATTCTTATTTGCATTTGCTTCCTTGCTGACGGCTTGGTTGTTGAGTCTCAAGTCTAACTCGGAAGGAAACTTGGCGCAGAACGGTGAAGCGCTGGGAAAAAAGTTGGATAGAGTTGCCACACATTGCCAGAAATAGAAGGCGAGTAGGCGTTGCCCCACAAGGGGTCAGAGGAACTCTAACTCGGAACTGAAAGAGCGTCTGAAGACAGTCAAGAGTCGTCAGTCTGAACGACGAGGCTGGGTATTCAATGCAAATCGCGACTTAATTCCGAGTCCGAACGTCGAAGTTTGAGAAGCTTTTTCATGACAGACTCAGTCTCTATGCCTTGTGAGTGATTTGACGGAGGTTGGTGCTGGTGAACTTAGTGCGAACCACGGCGACCACAAGTACTGTGAGCCGCTCAAATAGAAAGCGACCGCATTCTAGTCTGTCCATGTCAACGGCTGGCAAAGGACTCCACTGACAGGGGAAGCATGTTGGCCGACGTAAAGACTGTCTGTCTGTCCATGTGAACGGCTGGCAAAGGACTCCACTGACAGGGGAAGCATGTTGGCCGACGTAAAGACTGTCTGTCTGTCCATGTCAACGGCTGGCAAAGGACTCCACTGACAGGGGAAGCATGTTGGCCGACGTAAAGACTTGTCCGAAGTACTAAACCCTCCGAAGGAAAAGAAGAAGGTACCGGCGTGATGTACCTTCTTTGACTGAAAAGACTTGAGGTCTGTTGGCAATGATCCAATTTTAGTACGTTTGGTAGGACCTTAGCGTCGTAAGAAAGCTGAATTTGCTTACACTTCTGACAGGCTGGGGTCGGCTTCGTGGGCAAAAGAAAAATGTGATGTACTACAGAGACGCAGCTGTTATAACGTGCTCCAGAGACTGAGCTGTTGTGACGTACTCCAGACGCACGGCTGTTGTAAAGTGGTTTGAGTCTGAGTGAATGCGTCTTGCTTACACGTCCAATTCAGTGTGTTTCAAAAATGTTGACCATCTCTGCAAACAGAGGGCTTCACTAGCGAGAAAGGAAGTGGTGACTTGGTTTGGTCTAAACGCGGTGTTGCCTAAGGCAGCCCCAAGCGCATGTAAGGACGAGGAAAGTGGTGTTCAATTAATCCAAAATCACCTCCTCTGGCCAGCCATAAGTACCTCCATCTAAGGTTCACTATTTCCACAACCTCAGCGAACTAAACAGCGCAAGCATTGGCCAGTTAAACAGCTTTATCACAAGCACCAATTGGTTCCAAGTTTAGGAGTAGATAATCCGCGTGGTATGGCCTTACTCTGGCCGAAGTGTGACTACCCTTTAGCAGTCAGCCACCACATTGTAAGCTAAGGAGGCAGCTCACCCATAGAAAATCTACAAATTGGTTCCACAGTCGGAAGTGAACTTAGGCCCAACTTTTTCAGCGATGTTTACTGCAGATTCCGAAGGGCAATGTTTGAGAAGATTGGCAACGGCACGTACCAGAATGACAAAGTTTCAGTGCACCTCCAATTAGACGCAATTTCAGGTGAAAAATCTTCAAACTTTCGCTTGAAAGGCAAAGTCCTTTTCGAAGAATATTTGTGTATTAAGACAGTAACGACAAATAATCCCTCAGCAACTGAAATCCGTCGCTAAGCGGCTAAAAGTGCGTCAATCAGCGACCGAATTTCGTCGCTCAGCGATTGAATGTACTTCGCTCTGCAACTCGTCGTCGTCTCTCAGCAACTCAATCTCGTCGTTCAGCGATTGAATATTCGTTGCTGAGGAACTGAATCTCGTCGCTTAGTGATTGAATGTTCCTCGCTTTGCAACTGAATCTCGTCGCTCAGCGACTAAACGTAGTCTCTCAGCAACTGAACTAAAGAAAGAAAACAAAATTGTCTGCGAAACGACACACGTCGCGTCGGCCCGCTCAGTAGCAACATCGTTCCTCGCTCAAGGACTACATGGAGACAACCATACGATCTTCTTCGTAGGATGCTACAGTCCGAGGTGGGTCTGGGCCTCACACAACTAGACTGTCTCCAGTTTCGCACACCAAGCCGACTGAGGTCTCCCTCGAATTGTGTGCACCACCTTGTGCGTAGACGTTCGTACATGTTTTAATATAATTGCGTCGCTCAGCGAGACTCGTTCAATGGTTCAGCCGCTTCTCACTCATTCCGTGGCCTTGGTTCAAATGCAAATTTAATGGAGGACAACATTTACTACTCGTACTATTTGAGGAGAATGTTGACGAGACACACTAAATTTGACGAAACTCTCAGCACTCAACAGCCAACCTCCGTACTCCTTCCTTTGCGGATGACGAACTGTGCAGTAAGCCCTCCCCACAACTGCTTCCATCCTAATATCAATTAATTTCGCTGTGTCCGTGAACAGAAACAATTCCAGAGCTGACAGGCTAACCTATTTAAGAGGACATAAATTAAAAAATCACCAAAAGTGACAAGCATACTCATTTGATATTCCGCAGAATTTTAAATTCATTTCACCGGCAATTTCGAGAAATTCCACTGAGTTCGATAAAACGACCAAAAAAAACTGGAGGGGAAGAAAAACAACTTTTTGGAGAAGCTGCTGCCAGAAGAAGAAGAAGCAGAACAGTGGCCTGCTGCTGCTCCTTTTCGTCGGAGGAGGCGTGAGAAGAAACCGAATGAGTATACACACATTTTATTGACGTGTAAAATACGTTCAAATCCCCACTGGGGATGGCTCTGTGAGATCATAATGTCAAAACCGAAAGAAAAAAAAAAAACAGAAAGGTAACCACACATCTCGCGTGGCGGTGATCTTTCTTTCTTGATACCGGCGACCGACCGAAAAGCCAATAAAGAATATATCACATCAGCCTCATTTGTTCGCGCGGAACGTATTTTGATTGGCTCAGCCAGTCTTAAACATAAGCTTAACATTATTTTTATTTTATTTAACTGATGCTGTATCTATTCGGACGTCTGACGTTCGCCATCCCATCAGTGGCCGTCTGTGTGCTGCTTGCTTGCTTGTTGCCTTGTGTTTTATGTGTTCCTTGGTATTTCGCTTGAGCGTCTTAAAAAAAAAAAAAAAACCCCCCATTTCCATGTTTGCGGCTTGCTGGCCCCCCCGCCCGACTTTGTCGGCATTTTGTCATTGGTTGAGTGGATGTTGTGTTTTTTTTTTTGCATTTTTAATCGATTTTTTCCTTATTTCGCGTTTAATTTATTCAACCAACCACCGCCGCACTAGACAATCGGGTACATAAACATTAATTTGTTTGCTTTTGATTTTTTTTTTTTTTTGGGGCTTGTACAGTGAAATTTAGTGGCAACCAATCCCGTTGCGTCGCTGTCCAATTTAACATTTAATTAAATTAAGGCACGGCGCGTCGGTCGAAGCTGCAGCAATTAAAATCAAAACGATCCGCAGCCGTGGGGCCTTTAAGTGATATGCTAATATGCGTCGCATTCTCTGTGCGTGTGTGTTGCTGGAAGCGAAAAGCCATAGCTTCCACTTCCACACACACCGTTGACTCTTTAAAGTAGTCAATAAAATTCAAATAGTTATTTCATCACCCTGAAGAGACGAATAAAAAAATAAATGCTTGAAACTTTCGCAGAAGCCGTTGTGATAACTTATCGCATCGCCACTATTTTGGGGACAATAAACGAGGAAAAAGAAACAAAAACCTCTCCTTGGCCTATCATCGCACAACAAATTGATTACTTAGGTATGCTATCTCTATCAATCATAAGATAAAGTTGCTGGCCAGGAGGAGGGGGCGCACAGGAGGGTGAGAAAAAAAAATTAATTTTCAAACGAACAAGAAGTTGACATTTTTTTTTTTTTTTGAGGATAGATCCCTATCAGGCGTCGCAAGGCAAAGAAGAAAAAAAATGAATCCAAATTAAAAACTGATAAGGACAGCAGGTAGAATCACCACAGTCGCAGGCGTTGACATACATGTGTATCTATGCCGAAAATTCGATACCCCCGACTAATGCTAGGTACCGTCGGCAAGTGAGCGGTGGTGAGAAGAGGAGGTTAGGTAGGGGGGGTGGTACACAGGGTACACCACCGCCACAGCAAGGTAGCAATGTCCTCTGCAATCTTTTCAATCTCAGTTCTGAGCTCTGTCCTTTGATTCGAACATGTTTGCCAGATAAGGAAGAGATAAAAGAGATATGTCTGTGAACGGTCGGCATCTAGAACCCCCCACCCACCACCCCATTCATGTGCTCGTTCGTTGAGCATCCCTGGATGCCATCATCGTCTTGTGCGCAAGAACGAAAGGAGACTCCTTTCTTAAATCATGATATACACACATAGACGAGCAGTGAAGAGAAAAACCAAATCGAGGACAAAGAAGCCCACCATCAACCAGCCAGCCAGCCAGCCATAGGGGATGAATGACACGGGGTGGCTCTGTGCATTTTCTATGTGCCAGCACACACACACACACACACACACGCTTTCTCTCTCGTCTCGGGGTGGTTTATGTGCTCCGTGTGTTGTTTGGGGGGGAGGCGAACGATGAGGAAGGAACATTTCTCCAGGGCGTGGTAAATAATGTTGTCGTTGCTAGGGATGCTTACATTCCCGTTGCTAGGGTGGCCTTATTTAAGTCACGTGATTGGTCGATATTCACCCCACAAACAACAAAGTATACTGCTTTCTCCTCCACACTGTGCACTGTGTACACACTGTACACCGATATTGAATTTATTGTCTCACTCTGACCCCCTCTGGGGGTTGTGACTGTGCGCCTGTGTGTGGTGGGGTGTTTGTGTACAGAAACGAGTGCACACAATGTGCAGCAATGTGAATGAAATCAGGACACAGCGTATCCAGCAACAAATCTCTGTGTGTAAACAACTCTAAGGCGGATCTTTAATGTGAAGGAATTTCACGCAAACTTCTGTCAAGGGGGAGATACCCTCCAACTCCGACGGCAGGACAGAAGGCACAGAGAAGTGAAAAAAAAAACGAATGAAGACAAAATCAATACACACACTCCATATGGCGCAGGGCAATAACAAGCACGGTGATGGGGGGAGGGTGTCGCCGCCTCACAATCTCTCTCGCACTCGCTGCACGCATATGGGCATGTGAACAAGCAAATTTGAAATTCTTTCATAAAAAAAAAACCACCAAATGCGAATCGATCACTGGCCGGATCGTGAGAATTTTCTCAACCTATCCTTTCAGGATGCCTATTTTGATGGGGAGCAGGCAGCAGCAGCAGCGGACTCGCGCGGATATTCAATCTATCGATGACGGTGGGTTGTAACGCGAAATATTAGGAAGGTAGGACAGATTCTCCCCCTTCCGTGAGGGAATTTTCACTCTCCACAACACGAGCGAGGGGAGCGTAATCATCTGCATTTACAAACTCGATGATGCGGATGCGGATGACGACGACGACGACGACGCCGAAGACAGAACGAAACGATCAGAGCACGACGAGGACGAGATGAAGATGCACAACGCCAAAGTTTCACGTTGTTGCGCGTCTCCGCCACCGCTGCGTCCCGTCTCCCGCGTGTATGCTGATCAATTAAAAAGTTAACGATATCTGAAATTAGAGTTTAAAAAGATTCATTCTTTTTTTTCGCTTAACATCCAAAACTGGGCGTGCCAATAACATAATGAACAAGGCAAGATGTTTTGTTGCTTCGACGAGTATGCTTCATCATCTTTTTTGTTCTTTTTCTCATTTTGATGGGGACTCGTGCACACACCTGATGTATCGATGCAAGTGTGTACATATTTAATGCGGAGCAGGAATGGGCGAACAGATGCATTTAGCGCTGGTCCGTCTAGAGTGGAAAGCCTGAACGCGATAAGATGTTAAGTAAGGGCAGAACTTTGGTGAAATTGTGCGAAAAATCGCGTCGGCAACTTTGGAAAGGTCGTGTAAAGTTGATGTGGAAGATGTTCCCAAAGGAATGAAGCACAACTTCGAAGGAAATGGCACTTCTTTGCAGTCAGACCGCCCCAACAGTTGAGAAACTTAACAGATCTCCTTCCAAACACTGCACTCACGTGTCAAGGGCCCACAGTACACTCGAAGAACATGGCCAATCTTGAACAGGCAGCACTCTGGTTCACGGAGAAGTACACAATCTGTGCGAGAAAATCTCGAAGATTTCCCAATTTACAGACTTGTCAGGCATAACGCATTGAATACACGAAAAACTGTGCTTGACCCAATTCCACAAGGACGACAATGAGTGTACCCATGTGATAGACGGCTTTTTCACTCTGTTCTCGGCTGAGCGCAGGAGATGTTCGTCACGGTGAGAAATGTTCGTTTGGGAAATTTGGCCCCAGGTCTAAGTATTCATTTCACCAAGCTGGTGTGCAAATAAGAGTGTTTTTTTAGGGATTGGATAGTCAGTTGGACAACATAGAGATGTTTTGTTTTCTTCCACAACGCTGGTCGTGCCATTTTCAAGCATATTGAATCAATTTAAAGAGTCGAACGAGTTTTTTCTCCAACATCACTGGTCCTGCCATTTCCAAGCATATTTTTAGAGTTTTGAATCAATTTAAAGAGTCGAGCGCATCAGTCGTAACCAAAATAATCATTAACCCACTTTCGTTAAGTTTCGTTAAGTTGTGTTCAGTTTCGTTAAGTTTTCGTTTTGTGTTGCTTATTTATGCCAGATTGAAATTAATCACTCTCTACGTACATAAATGACAATTGGCGTTGAAGTAAGTTCCCTGACGCTATTTCAAAGTGTCGACAGTCCTCTGCGGTGATTGTTCAGCGCTAAGGACCTGTGGTCAACAAAGAAATTGAAGACAATTGAGGGGAATCAAAGAGAACAGATGAACAAATGGTGCCTGCTTCCAATTACGAGTCAGCCAAAAAGAACTTTCGCTTCACTTGCATTGTCACTGCAGTGACCAGTGCAATGCGATTGCTTTCTTTTGCCCCGTCTTCGACACAACTGCGACTGTCCCCTTCCCCAATCGAGTTGAATGACTTTTTCGCCTGCATCGTGTGATTGCACACTCTCCTGTGAGTCCATTTTAGCACAGCAGCAGCTTTACCCTATTGCCCAGTGCCAGTTGCATGATAACCGCTTATGAACACACAAAAATAAAAAAATAAAATACCAGCGACTTCCTTTTATTTTTTTGCTTTGCTTCTCCCGGTCACAATGTTTCATGACCCACAGTCAATTTACACGCAACTCCTTCTTGGCCATAGCGCACTCGGCTGCCGCCAAGTTCAAGTGGAACTCCCTCTGCCCAATGTCCCGAGGGTGACGGTCAAATTAATCACATCTTGGCAATAAAAACAAAAAAGAACGAAAAATAAGTGCTTGACAATAAAAATTAATAAAAGAAAGAAAAGAACAGGAAAATTGTGACGTGTGTTGCTCTGTGCAGTGCCACTGGGCGCGTTCATCACCAACAAGCTCCTCAATCCATCTTCAGTCGGCTCATTGCCGCCAATTACAATCCTGTAGCAAAGCTCGTGACTTATGGTATGTGTCCAGCCGACCCAACAACCGCATGCAGTTGTGCGCCGGCGCGGCACAATGTCATAATAAGACACACCAAACCAATGTCGCACCACACCGCACCGCGCCGCGCCAGTAATTCCTCTATAATGTATGCAATTACTGGTGATTTTCCCACAGTAAATATTGTCATGTTGCATATTCATGCGCTCGTCGATTCGTTCGGCGAGTCAAGTCGCCAAGTTTGCCAGTATTTCATGTTTGCAGCAAATTAATTATCAATCCGGCATCGAAGACGGCGGCGCGGCGTCGACATCAGCAGGTGTGCTCCGCGCGGCTGCTTCGGCCTGACGATCGCCTCAATATTTGCATTCAACGTCAGAGCACGGTTGTTCCTATCCCAGGATCGATCGAGGTGTTGTCTGTGTGTGTGCGTGTGTGTGTGCACGGTCCATACCGGGTGTTTGGAACAGAATCAAAAGAAAAGGTCATTGCTGCACTTCACAACATCTTCAAGGTACCGCACCAAGTGACCATCCCCCTATCGCCCCACCACACATGACCACAGTATCATTCGGCGCTTTTGTGCTTCACACATGGAATTGAATTATTAATGATTCAATCGAATTCGTGGAACAACAAGAGTCCCTATTGTGAGTGCCACGCAATTACATTCATTAGCGTCGAATTTTATGAGTTGAAGTTTTAATGCATTTGCTACCGCTCCCCCAAACACCGACAATGCGCCTTCTCTGGTGTCCGTTCTGGTCGTCGTTGTCATCGTCGTCTATTGAAGGGCAGCCAAGAGGGCCGGCACATCGGCATATTCGAAGTAATGGAGTGCATACATTAAATTTGAGTCGAAACGAGGCACGAAAAGTGTCATTAATATTTGTCACTAAGCACACGTTCGGTTCGGTTCGGTGCGGCAGACAAATCCAGCGCACCCGAAGGTAGGCAGTCGCTAGCCCCCCGACAGGCAACTGCCCACAGCCAGGTTGCCCTTACACTTCGCCTTCAAAGTGGTGTATATCTATCGATTCGATTTCATATTTCATGCGCGCGCTCTCGTCTGTCCAATGCGTGCGTGTGTGTGGAGCTACTGTTCGCCTGAACATGCATTTTAATCGATAACAACAATTGACCACGACTCCATGCATCGAGTGTACGAGTCAGGTTGCAATTGTGAATGTAAATGGGGTTGTTCCTTACCGAAATACACAGATATTCCAGGGGGGGGGAGGACTGGCAGTGACTCTTGACTGATGATGGCCAGTGTGGAAGCGCTTGCATGTTAAGCGGAAGCTCATAGGTCTCTCGCCGACGACGCCGCCGTGGCTTACAGTGGAAGGTGCGCTGAGGTGAGGGTTATTGCTTTTTTTCTTGCTTTGCTGCCGTTTTATTGTTGAAACATTCCTTTTGGCTCGTCGTTGGCGGCGCGGACTTATGAGTGACTTTGATTTGGCTTTATGTACTGCCGAGTTCCGGTAGTTCGCACTTGCTGCGGCGCTCTTTGAAGGGGGGGGTGTCGGCGAATTGACACGAACGATTTACAATCGGACACTGACAATGCATCTGGTTGTCACAATCGCATGGTCAGTTCCACAGACTGTCAACTGGACGGGGCACTTGATGGGCAAGCTCTCAAGATCGCCGATTCTTGGAGCACAGTCCAGTTGGTGTCTCCCCCGCCTAACGGCGGCGCTGCGAAACAAAGAGAACGTCTGTCATAGCAAATGTCAAATTATGATTTTTCCTCTCGTTTTTTTGTGTGTTTTACAATGTTTTTCTTCTGCTTCTTCTTCTTCTTCGTCTGTGAAACGCAAAGCAACGTTGCGCCATTGAATGGTGGGCAAGCACATTGCTTACAACATGTCAAACACAATACCGCAACGAAACGGAGTTTGCTTTGCATGTGAAACATGCGGCACCGGCGCGGCCAACATATTCATGTGGAACCACCCACCACAGGCAGGCCCACCATCGGCAGCGGCTGCAAACTTGGCCCACCACCTCTGGGCACAGCTAAAAATGCACACAAGCACCGGTGTTCGGTGTGTTAAACGCGCTAAACCCTAAGCAAGTGAGTCAAGGTGAGAGAACCAGCAAACCGCGCAATCGACCGGCCCGATAATGCTGTTGCTATTGCTGGTGCTGTTGGTGGTGCCAGTGCCGATGCCGATGACGATGCAGCCGCAGCCGCAGCCACTGCCGCTCGCTGCCATCATTGTTGACTGCGACTGAGTGTTGTTTGGTTGCTTCACGGTGATTGTTTTACTTTAATTACAGGTGCCTCTGGCGGAATTCGCCCAAGACAATGCGATTCGCTCGCAAGAGCTGAGATGCCCCTGCTGCTTTCCGCCATCAACGTGTCACATAAAAGATACTTTATTAGTGTTTCGTTTCGCCTTTTTTTCCCATCCCCCACCGGACAGCGTCTTTCTTTGCATCTCTCTTTCGGCTCCGAAAGACGAAAGCAGAAAGAATTCGCACAAAAGGATCAATGTCACCACCGTCAGCGAGCGCGGCACGAACACACGTGGAACGGAACGAAATTATATATTTAAAGTGAGCTATAAATTATCATTGAATAAGAAATAAGTCAACAAATCCGGGCTAACAGGGAGTGCTGCGCTGCGCTGCGCTGCTCTGCGGTGGCCGCTACCGCCGCTGAACTCATGGGGGCCCGTCAGTTCGCCGAACAATGGCAAAACGCGTCAGATCGCAACAAAAACCGAAACAAATGCCATGTAACCTTAAATCAATTCAATTGCCACCCAGTGTTATGTTCTGTGTCACCACACACAAAGAGAGGGCCAGCGCGGAAGAAGAACTTGAAGAAGAAGCTGATCGCAGCTTGTGCTGTCCTGCTTCAGCAGCGCGACTGAAATGGTAATTAGGAGCGGATTGCAGTCGAATGAGATGTGTGCTGCTGGCTTGGCTGGTTGGTTGACTTTGGCCGTTGTCCAGTGCTACTAAACAAACTGTTGGTCGTTTTTCTGTTGCATGCATGCACCTGATTGTTAGGAGCAACAGCAACAGCAACAGCGCAACAGCTTTCCACAAGCTACGACTAGGACGACCGCCGCCGCTGCAGCCGACGACAACGGACGACACATTCGCCGTTCAAATACCGGGTTTCGCTCTATGGAACCCTCGTTAATTAATTTAAATATTTATGTTCACCGTTTAACACTCAATCCCGGGCTTGCTTGGATTGGAAATTTATGGAAATCACCGGCAGCAACCGGCACAGCAGCAGCACCGGCAGAGGGGCGGTGCTGCGCGCATGCATTAGCGGCCGTCAGGTAGACGTGGCGTCGCATACGATAGATAGTGCAGATAGGTAGGCGCACTATAATCTCCCGTGTCAATGGGTCTTTATTTTCTCTTGATATGGAGGTGATGGCGCCACACAAAAAAACAAAAACCCAAAATCGAATGACCACAACATGCGATACCGTCACATCAACTCACTCGGAGTTTTTCCAGGAAGTTGCCGTGATATTCGTCGACAGACACAGACTATTATGACATTTGAGATGCCCAATCCGATGGATGTGTCCCAGCACCACCCCGATGCGGGGAAATTTACATAAAACTCACGCGCTCACACACAGTCGATCGATGGGAGCACACCACCACTCTTGGGGACCTGATGCTAATCGTAACCAAAATCGAAAAATTTCTTCTCAGATTTTGATGCCCGGTTTTGGTGGCGGGGGGCCCCGCCCCCCTAATGATTTGTTTGGGTAATTAAAGAAGCTCCGAAGATGGGAATGAAGAACGGAGCGAATGGAGAGAACGGAGGGATTTCGCGTTCAACAAAAAAAAAAGGAGAATTGACTCAACTTTCGATAGATGGCCATAATTGACTGATGTGCCAACATATCCTTCCTTCGCCCTAAAGGCAGACGAGGTAATGATCCAAACCGCGACTACTTAGTGGCAGACATCTTCGCACTCAGTTGTCACCGTGTCGTCGGGGGTTATTAACCCATTCGCAGGACACGGCCACGTTGGCCACTGACCCGAGGTACAAATGTTTCAATGGATGGGATACATTTTTGTGTGTGACAAGCTGTTGTATATACTTACCAGTCTTCGCTTTGGCTTAATCAGTGGTCTATTTTGTCCGTTCATTTTGTAGTACAATCCGCATGCGTTGCACAAGTAGTGACCGGTGCCATCTCGTCGCCACAGCGGCGTCGATGTTGCCCCACAATTTACACATTCTCGGCCTTCTGCAAGTAGAAAGAAAAACGCACTAAATCAGTAAAGAACTTCAAATTTAACTAAAAAAGAAAAGAAAGATATTTTTTTTTTTTTTTGTTTTTTATATGAAATGAAACGCAAGCACTACACTTAAGATGGGCTTGTGTTGCGCCAGCCAATCGTGAGTCATTTCCCTTGTAGTTAACTACATCCAACCCCCTCATATGCGTATGCAATTAATTGAAATGATGTTTCATTCTGAAGCATAATGGAAATATCCATCTGAAACCAAAGCAGCCGTTCACACATTTCTTGTAACTCGGCAGCATGCGCGCGCGAGCGCACATAGAACGTATCAAAAACTAATGACCCTAAATGCTAATTTGCATTCGGTCATGCTGCGGAACACCGGTCTTTTTGGGTCGAATACACTAAGCCGGGGCCGAGTTGTGTCGAGGCCCTGTTATACACAACGCACTTGTAGTAGGTGACTAAGAGCCGAGCGGTGTTTCTCCAGCTCGCGAAGCAAGTGAATGTGAAGAACGAATGGGAAAAAAAAAACAAAAGAGAAGAAGAAAAAAAAGTAAACGAATCATGGAAGCGGAAATGATGGATACATTCTCTCATTTTAATAACTTGAACGGAAGAGAAGAAGCCAACCGCAGACTCAAACACCGACTGGGGTTCCTTCGTAATGACCGCGAAGAAGCAGCAGAGGTGTACTCGCAGACCAGAGGTCTTTTTTGTGTTGTTCACGGTACAAATTGAAGGCGAATTGTGGGCGAATAGGCGCGATTTGTGGGGGGAGAGGGAGAGAAAAGTGATTTGTGATGGGGTGAGGGGCGAAACGTCCTTCGGAGGAATTTTTCTAGACTAGATTGATGGGCCCTAATGAGGTCATTGTGGATTCATTGCCAAGGAATGGAGAAGAGTGCTTTAGGGAGGTGTTACGCGGAACAACGTTTGTATGTTGGTGTCTACTTTCAAGAACGACGACAGAAGAAATTGACGTGATTCCAAAGAACATGCGTCACATCATGGGCTTAGGAGACTGTTGAGCAAAACAGCAGCAGTTTTCGAAGCCCGCAGTGGTCTAGGAAGTCCGTCTAAGACTCCTGAACTTACGCTAGTTTGTGTCTCCCATCGTCCAACTACAAGACTGCCGCGTCAATGTGGATCTGGGCGACGTGTTGGGAGAGTTGATTCAAGCACGTGCCTCATCCCCCTTTACGTTCAAATGACTACAAGCTACAACACTGGAGAGATTGACATGGATTCAAGCGTTCAAAGAACATGCGTCACATCAAGGGCGTATGTGACTGACGAACTGTCGATCTTAGGTGACTGTCGAACTGAGGATCGCAGGGGTCTAGAAACTATGTGTCCCATTGCCCGGCGAAAACTTCTGAAGCCTCCTACACTCAAGAGGAGACAAGCCAGCAGACGTGGATTCATAACCTTGTCTCCTTCGTCGTCCGGATACAAGAATGTTGCGCCAATGTGACTTCTGCCAACTCTTGTGAGAAGCAGAGGCAATAGTGGATTCATGCATATGTCTCATCGCCCGGCTGGCACTGAAGACTGGAAAATGGCGTCACGAAAAAACAAAAGTAGATGCATCCCACATCATAGCCTCAGACGAATGCTGCGTGTTACAACAGCTGCCTTAGTGGATCTAAGCGGTCTAGGGAGGCAGGTAAATGGGTGCCCTGATGGCTTTAGGAATGTGACTCACTTTGGCTGTGGAACTGTGCCCACCTAAGTGGTCTAATAGACATGGATCCCACCGTCCACTGTCTGTCGCCCACGCTCAAGAAGAACCAACAAGACACCAGGGGTCATCGTGAATCCAAGCAAAAGTCAAGAATTCAAGAGTTTTGGGTTCAATCGTGCGGCAAAAAATGGCCAGAGAACAGACAGGACTGATCGGTGTCAGTTTGGGATGCAGCGACTGGTGCGCCAGACAATAACGTTCATCGTGGACTCAGACTTTCAAACGAGCAACTGCCTGAATGCGTTGACAGAGGCCTGATGCCGCATTGAAATCCTCGCCCCAGTGCCCAGTCGCAGTCGAAGTCGATACAGGCGGTAGGCGGTCATCCGAGATCAGTGTTGCGCCGGGAGTCTGATCCCAATTGACATCCAATACAGAACATGTACATCAGACAACAAGACATTTCCAGTCTCCTCCCAATTGACATCAAGCAGAGGACCAGTCTTAGAAGTCGTTTAGGCCCTAGTGACGAGTCCACCCAAGGCTAATGGATATTCGAAGTCAGTCTTCTTCTCCATTGAGGAGCACAAATAGCAACCTTAGCCGACGCGAGTGTCGACTCTGTGATGCCGCCGAGCCAAGTGATGCATTAATAGAACCGTCAGGGTGTCTTCTTTGCGTGGCGCCACAGTAGGCGGAGGACTTGGGCCTAGTTTTTTTTTCTTACATCAACCACTCGTTTTGTGAGCTTTATTGGTCCTTCGCGAGTGCAGCTGATCTACAGCGACTCGAAGCGGCTAAGTTTGAGAAGTTCTTCGTGACAGTTGCACTCTCTGAATGCCGGCAGTAGGCAGAGGGAGGTGGTAATGTCTAAATGAAGGCTGGTGAGTTGGTTGAAAGACGGCGTCGTGAAACGAATTGGCAGTCCCAACCTGACAACTTACTGTCGGCCTTACCACAAGCAATTAATTTTGTAATTTTCGCTTCACAGAGAAGTATTAAATAAATGGACCCGACTAAGGTCTAATCCTTACCAACACCCGTGTGTCTTGAGTCCATTTCAGATTCAATAACGCCGAATTGGAAATGGGCCTGCTCGACAGTTGTCCATGGACTACATAGTAGTGGACCGTCGACGATATTCGGCGCCACAACGCAAAAAATCCCCGGCCATTCATGGAAGTGACCACAAAAGCCTCTGAATTGAGGTCCGTCTCCTTGAAGCTGCAGACAGTGGACACAAGAGGGCCGCCCACAAAAATCTGTGGAGATGCTCGCCTATGGTCACACATTCCGTTGAATACACCATTCCGATCCCGCGCAGTCCTTGCAAGTCCCATTATGACTCACCTCCAACCATGCATCTATTCACCCTGTGCCACACAATTTCCTACGCGATTTTTGACGATTCAAAAACGTCAACTCTGAGGAAGACAAACGTTCGCGCGCTTATATGTATTTCTTTCCGCCCCAACAAAAAAAAACCATTAATAACTCGCGATGAGTTCGCTTTCAGCCGCGCTTATTCTTTTCGGGGCATTCCTCTCTGCCGGATTAGAGGCTTCGTGTGATATATTTTTTTGGCCGAAACTGTCACAAAGAGCGTTTGTTTTTTATTGATCTGTCCACAAGGACATGCATGCAACAGCAGTATAGCGAGCCTTGTATTTTCTGCGTCCATTATGGATGGCTTCCGTCGTGGTGTCTCTCCTGACCAAATGTCATTAAGCATTTTCTGTTATTTTTTTTTTTTCTTTCCGTGGTGTTATGACACAATTCAGACACGATGTCCTTTATTCAAGTCGAACCCCCTACCAGGACGGGTCGCCAACCGGTGCCACCACAAGCGAGTTCTTCCTCATTCGTTTTTAGTGATTTCAATTTCGTGGAAATCCCAAACTGGGTTCTGGTATGTTGTCCTTTTCATTTCATTCTCAGTGTCAGTGTGGGACGATGTAGGTTGCCTGTTTTTTTTTTTTTTTTTTTCTCGAACATCAACTAGCTTTAGATCATGCACGCATTCACGATGTGGATACTTAAGTTACAGGAATTTTTTTTAAGGATAGTCATAAACAGGTCGTTGGTGTGTGCGCCTTCCTCTAATTATTCACCGGTCGGGTGCGACTAAATTCTCATCGTTCGTCAGACAGTAGCCAGTCGACGGCGTCGAGAGGGTTTCGCTTGAATGTGAAACGATTTCAATTACAAGTTGTTTTATCGCATCGCATTCTTATCGTGTGGTTTTTGTGTGTGTAGCAAGGTGATAATATCTGAGTTTTGCATAATGTTGTGGGTTATAACTAATTAGCCGATGCCCGATTCCTATCCCATAACATCCATTTAAATGTCTGTCGCCGTCATAAACGCCACCAATAAAATTAAGAAGAAACCAACAAAAACACAGAAGAAAAAAAAAACGAGAAGAACTTGGAATGCAGATGCAGGTTCTGTCTCGGATCTGTCGACCGTCCCTATCTCCTCGGGTTCCTTGCGACCACCCGTTCACCATTGGAAATCCATAATTTCCGATTGTTTATGTTTTATCGCTTTCGGTTCGGTAGCAGTTAAATAAATTAAATTTTTATTAATTTACAAGTCAAATAAAAACAAGATAAGAACCCGAGCAAAGATTAGGCGCAGGTTGCTTAATAAACCCTCAAGATCATCCACAACGATCAGGAGGACACGACAATGACGATAGAAGACGAAGACGATGAAGAAGAAGGAGACGCGATAGGCGACACAGTGAAAGCGTGAGTCGGGGGGGGGGAGTGGTCCATTGGATCTTTTCGAATTCGGGGGGGATTAATAATAACGATAATCACTGGATACTCAATGGAGCCTGAGCGTTTGGGGAGTCTCTCTCTACGGCCGGCTGGCCGGTTGGATGCAGATGTGTGCCTGTGGACCAAGAAAAAAAACATCCATGCTGCACCACACCACTGTGTGTGCGCGACACAACGCGACACGGACGACGACGTATAAATTTTGAAATGTTGTTGAAATGTCTCATGGAAGAAGGCGGTTGCGGCGTCGGCGACGGCTGCTGTTGTTGCTGCTGCTGCCGCTGCCGGCCGTGGAAAATGATTTGCCTTCTGGTGTCGTTTTCTTTAGTTCAAGCGAGACCAGGCCAGACCAGAGCGAGAACGACTGAGTCTGCGACGATCATGGACAAGGCGACATCGTCGACGACGACGACGACGACAACAGATACAGGTAAACGGTAGATTTCAAAATTTTGATTTTCCTTTTAATTTCGTTTTTATTGTCTCTTGTTTGTTTTTTGTTCATTTTTTTTTTTGTCTTTTTTGTTTTGTCTTTTTTTTTTATCCCATGATGTTGATGATGATACTGATGCTGTTTACTGTGGCCAACCTAAACCTGGCCAAAGGGAAGCAGCAAGGAATTCACATTTTACCTGTTGCTCAGGTGACCGCTAATAAATCAGTAAGTTAATGATGTTGCCTCAAGCAAACCAAGAAAAAAAAACACACAAAAAATAAAGAAATGCTATTGTGTGTGACCTTTTCTACTCCTCCTCCTCCTCCTCGTGGCTTGTAGGCTGAGGTTGATTTTTCTTTCTCGTTTTTTTTTTCTGAGTCTCACTGTGTGCCCTGTAGTTCGGTGTCCAATTTGACTGTTATATTGTGGGTACTGCATCATAGTTGACATTTGGTCACAATTATTACGAAATATAACTGTAATTGAATGTGAGACAGCCGCCAAGACTGAGGGGCACACACATTGGCGTTTCAAGGAATTTTTGTTTGTCCCGTCACTCTGATACAGGTACTACTGCGCGGCGAAGAGGGCTGATGATGATACGGAGCAGTGTGAAGATTTATGTGTGCACCGTGAGGACGACAAAGTCTCGGACCACGGACCACGGACCACGGACCAGGCCACGTGAGTAATTATTATTACTATTTTATTTCTTTCTCTTTCTTTGTTTGTTTGTCATTATTTTTATTTTGTTTGCTTTATCTACTAAGTTTTATGGTGTTGGTTAAATATTGTTCTGAGACAAGAGATTCAAGGAATCCTGGTATTTATTACTGGCTCTGGAGGAAATTCCCATGACTTATGGGAAGTAGAGCTAATTTGTTATACTTATATTATTTTTTTCAGCAAATGTCACGGATATCTGATCGGGAAATGACACTGATATCTGTCAGAGATATGCACAAATAATCGAAAGATTGGCAAAAATGGGCGTCCACAAGCTGTCGTGATAGATATTTTTGAAAAAACAAACAAAAAATGACTGCATCGATGACATATGAGTTGAATGACAGTTCACTGTTGTCACAGATAAGTCACCACCTGTGCGCTTCACTCTGACCGAGAATGGCGAAAAGTTTCTTTCGTTGACTTTAATCTTTCATATTTTTTAGTTTTTTTTTTTTTTGGAAAGATTGGAGGAATTCTCGAAAGGAGTACACATTTTGAAGTTTTGGCTGATAAAAGGTTTGCCTTTCTTGTGGTCATGGCGTAGGCGTAGGCAGAAGGGATGGGTGACATTATTACGGGAATTTGCATTGAAGGTGGAAACACAAAGATTGCTAGCACACCACTGTATTTCGGACTGCGCGCTTCTGTTACTTGTGCAGCATTCTGTTTCAGGCTTCAATCCTCCCATCTATCATTAACTTGCAGTAAAATTAATCTGCTCTCATGGTTCACAGTTTCATATACGAAATAAAATTGTGGTGGGGGCTTAAGAAAAACCTCTTCCAAGTGGCAAAAATGGACGCCGAATTAGAAGGATGATGGATAATTGTGAAGACATCGACGATGGCACATTGTTTTCTCGAAAATAATTCCCGGAAAATCATCAAAGAAGGATACAAGTTACAGCAGAAGCCATTTGCTTCCATTTAACGCATACCTTTTAAGAGCGATTTTAAAGACTTGTTTCGACTTCAAACCTTGGCCTAAAACTACACATTTTAATTGCCACGCAACCTCCTTGACAAGCAGAGATATCTTTGCCGCGTGATATACCAAAGTTCAGGGGCGCCTGTCCGAATTCACTTAAAAAGTCCGTTCATTAAGTGAAACGACTTCGAAATGACAGCTGTTTAAAGCAGCTTTAGTGCCTAATGCGGATATGGACAGATGTGGAGACCTGTAGACAATCTCTTGATATCAGGAGAAGAGCAAGGTAATCGGCGACTTAAGGCATCAATCAATGCATCTAAGTGAAGTCAAGTTGTTGGCACTAAGAACGTTAATTTCATGAGAGGCTAATTGAGGCACTACATAAAAATTGCTAGGAAATACGCTCATATCAAGAAAAGTCAGAAGTAAGCATTTTGTATCCCCCGTAGCCTTGTTGAATTTAAGTCATTCGCACATTCTCATAAAATGGCATACCGATCATTGTGAACGAGGCACAACATATGCAACAACATAACATTAGCTGACAGTTTCCTCCCATGACAGTCAAGTGTTCTTCGTGGGGCGCTGCAGTGGCCCAACAACGTGAGTCCCTTGATCTCATCAAATTCCATCTTAATCATTGTGAACGAGGCACAATTGTTGACTTATTCGCTGACAGGCGGAATGTTATCGTGTGGGCCTACAGACACCCCGGCGGTGCACTTGAGCCTCAACCAACAAAGTTATTCACTTGAATTGTTCAAATTCCATCCCAATCATTGTGAACGAGGCTCGATTGTTGACATTTTGTAAACATTTGGAATGTAATCGTGTGGCGCTAGAGTCTAAGGTGATTCTGGGCCTCAACCAACACAGTCATTCACTTGATTTTTTCTTGATTCCATCCCAATCATTGTGAATGAAGAAAAGTTGTGGACACATGCTGATGAGTTCGCTGACAGTTTGCACACATTGACAGCCGGAAACTGGTCAATGCCTTCTTCTTCGTGGGGCACTACAGCAACCTACACAAATAACACCTGATTTCATCAAATTTCATCCCAATCATTGTGAATGAAGCACAGTTGTGGACACATGACTGATGAAACGCTGATACTGCAGCACTTTCGCCCTCTTCTCTATCGCATAATTTGAGGGACTTTTTGATAAATAATCATACATTTTTGACAGTTCTGCGAATGACAGTCTTTGATTGGCCTTAGAAAATGTTACAAAAAACGTGGTTAAGGGGCAAGAGAGGTACGTAGAACTTTAGGTTTGCTTTTAGGTTGTAGATTGACAATCGGACCGCACTTTAACACACTTCAAGCCACACGCATAATTTCTTCCCAATCATTGTGAATGAAGCACACTTTCAAATGAATCCCCGATGAATATCTAGAACCCGCTTACACCTCGAATGCAGTGGCAGCCCGAAGTGTTAAAAAAGACACACATTTGGAGCCAGTAACACACTTTCATTAAATTCAGTCCCAAACATTGTGAATGGAATCCCCTCCCCCCAAAAAGCTGTCTCTCTCTATCCCAACACACATTAACGCGATAATCTAACAAATGAGAAACAATCAATTTCAGGCCTGATTAAAAACAGATACTCTACGTCATTAACATAAGAATAAGCAATCACATTAAATGCAGACGCTGCAACCGTCAATCAGACACTTTTGATTGAGTTTTTCGTTTGTTTTCTTTCTTTGATGATGAAGTTTTAATGCCACAGCGTCGTCGTCTACTAGAAGATCATTTATGCAAAAAGCAAGTTCAAGTGCATGCACACCACAATTAATACTGAATTGAGAAGCCGAAATCAACACAAAAGCTTAGCAATCAATTTTTGTGCGTGAGCAAGACAAAGACACATGATGTGAGTAAATTGTAAAACGAAAAAAAAAACAAAACGAATCGAATGAATAAAATAAGAGAAAGAAAAGAGGGGGACCAAAACTATAAAATAATGTAACAAAACAAAAAAACGATAAATCAAACGACATTGTCAACGGAAAAGTTCAAGTGGAAAGTATGCAAGGAATGTGTGAAGTCCTAGTAGAATGTCAGTGTGAATGCACCTGACGGTGATGGTGGTGTGTGACACAGAGTCCCTGTCAGAGGAGTCGCCAGAGATGCGCCTAAATACGATACAATGAAAGCCACCATAAAGGTTAACTGCATCGATTCGACATGTGTTCTTTTCAGTTTCAGTATTGTGAATACACGAGGGAATGACCACAAAAAAACAAAACAAAAAAAAAATAAGCGCGCGAAATGCGATCGAGAGACAAAACGCAGAAACACACAAGAGTGTGCATGGCTGGCGGTGCTGTGGAGCAAACCCGGAGTAGGCGAGTGAAAGAAGGAGTCGTAAAGAAGGATTCTCTCGAAAACCTCGTAAAGACAAAAAGGCGCTGTCACCTGAAAATATATGTCCCAGTAAGCGTCAGTAAATTTTCTCAGCCTTCCTTAATTTTGTTCCTCTTTTTTTTGTTTGCTTCTTCTTCATCCTCTTCTTAGTTTGTATTTTTTGTGTTCGTTTTTTTTTTTTTTTTTTTTTTGGCTCCACCGTGGGCTTCTGTGTGGCTCCTTTCGCCGGGCCGGTGTCTCTCCTCATTATTACGGTTAAACTTTGTTGTTTCGTCGGCCTTCAGGGGAGAGGAAGACGCCACATAAATGCGGGTGGGAATACTGGGATACACAAGTTTCCGCAAAAAACTTCCCCCACCCACCGCCGTCGGACGACAAGTGGCTGAAGATTGAAAATTGCTTGCATGCATCGGATGGGTGAAGGTGAGGGTGAGGGTGATGGTGATGGTGAGGGTGAATGGGTGTATGTGTGTGTTTAAGTGTAAGTGCAGATTGAACAACAAAAACAAACAACAAAAACGACTTTCAAGCGAAAAACGAATTCATGCTCGCAGTTCTTCTCATGCTGGATTGACGACGTTCGATCGTGGTCTCAATGCGCCGCCCGCATCATCAGGGATGTCGTGACCACCCCACCCCCCAATCACACCTGAACGTGTGGGTAAACACACATCAATTGTGCGTGACTTATTGCGAATGGGGGTGAGCAAATTTTCACATGATTTCGGATCGTCGATGCGACTGTGGTGGAGTTTTCAAACTCACATCAGGGGACGTCGTCGATGCGCCCTTAAATTCACCAGCAGATCACCATCGAGTCACGTTCTGTGCGGAAAAAAAAAAAAAAAACAACGACGTGCCATCGTAGGTAAACAGGTTTGTTTGCCAAGCAGTCATGGGAATGGAAAATGTCAAGGTTTTGCCTGAACTTCTGATGATGCCTGTGCACAGCGAGGTGTGGACCGATGTGCAGACACACACAAAAACAAGACATTTTTAACAGAAAACGCATCCAATTGGAGCTTTTTTTTGATGAAAGCAGCTAACGCACAACAGGACAACAAATACATGAGAACCAAAAATAAAGAAAAATCATTAAATTATTGAAAGAAACCAAATAAAGAAAGGAGGAAAAGGGAAATAAAAACAAAAACAAAACAAAAAATAAATTATACTAATTTTCACCCACACCACATGTGTATGTCTTACCGGCACTTGTGCGTGGCTTCGTCCTTTGTGGCTTCACATCCGTGGTGTTCATACCCGCTTGCCTGGCAGCCGTTTGAAACATTCCGCTCGCCTGATGGTGTGAGTGGTGATGGTGATGATGGTGATATGCTGCAGCATAGCTGGGCTCATACCCAACGCTGCCTCCACCTCCACCGCCACCTACCCCGTATGCAGATTGTGTACTATCGAATAGGCTGCTGGTGCCGTTTAATGTTGAATTATTATTGTGATTATTATTGTTGTTGTTGTTGTTGTTGTTGTTGTTGTTGCTGTTGGTCGCCGCATTATTATTATTATTAGCAGCCGCATGCGAATTGTGATTATTGCTGCTAGTATTGTTGTTATTGCTATTACTGTTACCCGCATTCGTACCTTCGCGTTGCTTCGGTGCAGGAACTTGATTTGTGCCGCCACCACCTCCGCCGTTCGGTATCGTCGGCTTTATATCCAGAGCGCAACTAGCATCGTTAAGTGAGGTAGTTGATGCCTGTGCCTGATGCATAAAAGCGTTCACAGCAGCCTGAGATTTTGACAAAAAAAAAAGAAGAGAGAAAGAAAAAAATGATGAGAAAAATATGCAATTTATTAGCAAAATTCGATCACAATTCGATTGCAAGTGTCAATCGAACGCACATACCTGATATTCGGATGGGCCTGTTTGTACTGAATCGGGCGTTGAGTCCTTTGGCGGCGTTGGAGGGAATGGAAATGAATGCTGACCCGTCTGATGGCTTTGTATTTGACCGCCAACCACTTTATCCTGTGGATCCTGTGGACACGCAAACGGGCTACTCCACGGGCTGCCGGGCGGAAATGATTTATGATCGCTGGTTAGCCACGAACTTAAGGGCGGATGAAAGTGTGGCCGGCATACCTGAGGCGATGTATGTGACGATGGCATTCGAGAAGCTGCAAATGTACAAAAAAAAAAAAAAATATTCATAAAATACATATAAACTTGGAATTAAAGAGAAAGAAAGAATCAATAATAAGGCGGTCCATCGATCTACTACGTCGGTGGTGGTGGTGGTGTGCCATCAACCCCCGTAGGGTGTGTAATTTTTCGTAATAAAATTTTTGCGTTAATAGTTAAAATTACGCCAAGAATAAGATCATACATCACAAGTGGCACATTCTTCCACTGCGCAGCGTACCACCGCTTATCCAGGAGGCAAATACACCAGATAATGGTACACTGCACCCCCCCTTTATCCGGCTAACCGCCTGACCACCTTTCTGCTTCACTGGCCAGCAGTCTGCGCGGTCTCTACTCTTTCCTTTCTGCTGCTGCTGCTGCAACTGGGTGCGTCCCCAAAAGGAACAGAAAAACGAAAAAAACATTTCAGATGCAGATGCATGCATCTCTCGTCGTGTGTATAATTTCAAACACTACACGACGATATAGCCGGAAGCTTCTGTTTCGCAGGGCGATTGTCATAAATTGTTTAATTTGTATCATAAACAATCGCGTTAAAACTTATTCGAGAGTCGGCGGTGTCTATCCGCATCCGCATCCTTTGTGTTTCGGTGCGAGAGCGCGCGCGCTCGCCCCGATAAAGCCACATCGCCCCAAACCCGGTAAAGGCTTTTACACAGCGTATAATTTATCGGACACCAAGTGAGATTTATGCACGGATTTATGTAATACGGATTGAGGATCATAATAGAGTATTCCGATGCAAACTGAATCTGAATCAGAAGCACAAAATCAAATGCGTGAGTTCGAGTCGGTCGGGCGACCGGCTCAGGGAACCGTCAAACCAATTGGCCCATAATGTCGCACACACCTTGTGTGTGATGTCCACTGATCGATGGATTGATGGCTCGCTTGGATGCCTGGTGGAGTGGGGGCTTGCTTGCTTGCTTGCTTGCGGATCGATTCGCGTCCGCGACGGATGGATGGGCTGGCAATCTGAGCCACCAGTCGGCCAGATGATCGACGGCGATCTGCCACGATCGATCAGTTGGCACGATAATTCCCATTTGATTATCCTAATAACAGCTTTTTGCCAATATTATATGTACGTGGACCTGATTATAGATATTATGACTGGTCGTCCGGGGCTATCGAAGATCGATGGAGGAGATCGGCGGCGGCGAGCGACCGAGCGACCGATCGACGATTGACGTTCCACCGTTCTGCCGGGTCCATCGTTGACGATTGACGGTTGACGGTGAACGGTGAACGAGTGAACGGTAGACACAACCGGTGGTGTGGATCATCCGTTCGTTTACCTTTGCCACAGATCGAAGGGAGCTAAGTTGCGCAAGTAAATCAACGGATCAGCGCGGATCAACGATTCCAACAATCATCTTGAGATAATATTTAATTTGGACTTTTTCTGTTTCTGCTGAGTATACAGTTTGCCAGGTTCTCTTTTTTTTTTGCTCTACTCTATCTCTCGCTCTCTATCGCTAGCTGGGGTGTAAGTAAATTTCACACTTTTTTCCATCCATCCATCCAGGCAGTCAGCCAGCCAGCGAGCTGCGCCGTCGAGTAATGTACGTGTATGAAGGCGCGCTGGGAATTCATCCTCGTAATAAGGAGTCCAGTCGGAGTGTAATTTCGCACAGCACAAATTTCAGGGAGCGTTGCGATACCGAAACGGGTGAAGTTATTATGTTCATTTCTTCAAAATTATATACCCAACTGGATGCGGCGGACCGTTGGGAGGAGGCGAGTCTCTCCTCTTGATTCTTGTTTGACATTCAAACACGTACACACGGGCGGACAACTGGAAATTTTGCGCCTATTGCATTGTAACAAATTATCGATGAACACACATCGACCCTGCGTCGCTGGGGCGCAGGTGTCCACGACCGCGACGACGACGACGACTGCATAATTGTCTCTGCAGTCGGATGCGACTTGGCGATTGGAAATTGCATAAGATACAAATTGATTTGAACAAGTTTCTGTTGATGCTGCAGCAGCGATGGGTGCAAGGTTTGAAACTGCAGAGACTTGTCCGGCTGATGTTCTTGGTGAGAGCGTGCGTCGGGTGGATGGTGATCGACAACGGGGCAGTGTTGAAGAGGAGTGCACTTAGGAGGACATCCGGAGAGTCTTGCTTCTGACGGACCAGGTTCACCTCGGACGGCTGGATTTTTAAGAAGCGCACACGAGTGGAGAAGGACCTCGTTTCTGCTGGGGACCCAGAAACATCCCGAATGGCTGGGCTTAAAGAGGCGCACTCGAATGGAAAAGGCCCTCCAAACAGACTGTTGAGGCTTTCTGCTGGTGACCCAGAAACATCCCGGACTACTGGGCTACACGAACCTCCAACCAGATGGTAGAGGCCTTTTGCTGGAGGCCCAGAAGCATCACGGATCGCTGAGCTTAAAGAGGTACACGCCACCAAAAGGACATGATGTGAGAAACTGGAGATTCTTGCTGCTGAAGGACCACGTTCACCCCGAACAGCTGGATTGATTTGAGCTGGAAATTGACTTCCAACCAGACAGGAGAGGTTGCTCGCGTTTTAAGTGACAACTGAGGAAAGGCTGGACTTAGGAAGATGGGCAGACGATTGGAAGAGGGACCTCAACCAGTCTGGTGTGCGAAGCTAGAGAAGCTTGCCACTGGACACCCAGGTTGCTCGCGTTTTAAGTGACAACTGACGAAATGCAACCAAAACTGAAGGCAGACGGGACGCTTATTGGTTGAGCTCCAAATTCTCCGACGGACGAGGGGAAGAACTCGTCAAAATACACACGTCGCCCAGCCTGACGACGAACAGAGAAACCATCAAAAAACCGCTGAAAAGTGAATCAGAAGTAAGCACCCAACGCAAAGCTGTCGAAAACGACGCCAACCAATTGAGCAAGCCACACTCCATGCAATCCCAGGGAACACATAAACATTTGACATGATGTCTTCGACTCGTTGCCCCACAGTCTCGCCGTCTTCCCATGGAAACGAGGTCAACGCAAGCAAATTTCCCTGCATCTGCTGGCAGAAAAAAGGCAAGCCCCCCACCCCGAACACTTTCGCAACACTAAATGCTCTATTAAGCTCGCAAAAAAAAAAAGCAGAGTCTGCCCGGTGAAGACTACAAGAATATTCACCTAGAAAATCGACCACGCAACCTGCAGTGGTGGGTGCCGTGAGAGGCAGAAACGCCGCATCGTCGACGGTTCAGTGGATCGTAATGGATGGCAAGGTATTTGCATCATATCAGGTAACACCTTCGTCATGCAACTCACCGACCGGGGCCGCAGCGGTTGCACAAGCTCCTGTATCATCAGCGTGCGACGCGCATCCATCCGCTGTTAGCTGGGCTAGCGCTTGAGAACATACATATTCACGTCTGGCAGCGGTTTCACTTTCAATATTCGGCGCCTTGTCGTGTTATCAGGCAGTTTTTGAAAATTTGCAACAAAACGACGATCAAACCCTTGTACTCCTGCTCCGCCAAGTGATATAATTAAAACAAATAAACAATTAAACTGCAATATTTGAGTGGAAGTTATGCCGCTGCCGCTGCGGCTGATGATGATGCACGGTGCACGCCAACAACGAAGCGAATATGACGCGCCAACTGCAACAGGTGCACGGTGATTATTATTAAGTCGTTTGTTCGGGAGAGGCGCAGGCCGATCGGTGAGGAGACTCGCGCCACTGGTCAGTCGCTGGCCCGGGCAGGTGGGTTATGACACGAGGGATGAGGATATAAATTCAGGGAGCCTCCACTACGCCTTCGGAGACAAAAGAAAAACACAGAATATACACTCATTCGTAGTTTCCCCCATTAAATATGATTGATTATCCCCTTCCCCCTTCGGTAAGCTGCATCCGAAGACTGGCAGGTGAGATTAACACACAAGAGAAGACCAACCCCTAATAGACTCGTTGAGAGAGAGAGAAAGTGAAATGCCGCTGACTGATGTTAATTCCATTTACCCCCTAAACGGTGTCGTCTCCCATATTCTCGAGTACCAATCACATTTTCCCTGAATCCCAGTCAAGACCTAATCGGATTGTGGAAAAATGATCTTAAGCCAAGATATGGGCTGTCGGGCTCATTGCTTAATGGTGCCCGAGATTGAGGCGACTGAGTGCAACAATATGCTTGGTGTCAGTGAATGCCATCAAAAAAGAAGAAGAGGACAAAAAAGGGGTAGCTCATCCTCATCCCTTTGATGTGACGTCTCTTCCTTGTACATAATCAGAGTTGCAATCCGACGAATCCGCATTCGGGATGAGTGCGATGTTTCACACTGATAAAAGGTTGGACGACGATAAGGACGCGCCGGACGAGGACGGGTGTTGAAAGCCATTCATTTGACTAATTGACGGTGAGCCTTGTGTTGGCAAATGGAACTGAATGGGAGATGTGTCGGATGTGCGTCTGTCTCTAGGATCTATTCAGTTTGATGGCACATCTGCTGTCTTTTGAGTCGGTTTGTGTGCATTAGCTAATCAGGTGAATGTACAGCGAGAGAGACTCTCTCTCTCTATCCAGATGACACAGATTCGCATCGCAGACACCTTCTTCTCGATGTTTAGCCATTTTCTTCAAGGAATTTTTGTCCCTCGTCGCCACCCCACCCCAGATCATTGCATATTTATGGGAATTTTTTTTCCTTCAAAAAAAAAAAAAACGGGGTTAACCAACGCCTAAGCAGACGGTCGGGGCTTATGTAATGCAAGAGAGCTGGGCCTACACCCCGAGCATGGTTGGCCAACAAAAAAGGAACCAGAAAAGAGAAAATGATTATCACTGAGTATGGATCTAGAAATGATGAAAAAAAAAAAGAAGGAACGTATTTAATTCACATGCCACCGCGCGCTTAGGGGTTCAAATTGAATATAAGGGAGGCAAACATTATGGTTGACATCACACCACCCAGTGCAGCTGGCCGAGCCACAATGAAAAGCTGCCATCCCTCGACGAACGAATGGGGTGTTGTGCAGATGATGACGGACAAACGAACGGACGTCAGCGGTGAACACAAAAGTTCTGCGATCGAAATCTTAGGCCATACCCACTCTCTATCGCAACGAGCGTGTGATTAATTATGTGGTACACGTAGAACGCGTTTATAGCTCCGATTCTAGCAATGGTCATCGGCTTTATGATGGTCAGCTGGGGTCTTCTTTAGTTTTGCTATAAAATCGATCGGCACGATGTTTGATCTTTATTTTGTGCGACGAGCTGGTATGGTAGCGTAATCGTTTGCAAATGCAATTAACGCCGCAATGCCAGGAGATGTAAATTTTGTACACTCTCGGCATGTTGGACATGTTAAAGCCCGTTTTGTGGAGCAACAGCCATTTTTTTTCTTTCTTTTCTTTTGTCGTTGTTAGGCAAATATTAAGACTTTTAGGCCAAGTGAAACATCAAAATTCGGCACATCACATACCCATTGCCAGTGAAGTGTAACACTTGCGAGCGACCGCTTGAACTCAATTCCATCGGTGGAGAGGGCAACCATTTAATTGGCCGGCATTCATCTGCGCGGTGGACCCGAGTTTGTCACACCATTCAAGGGGACATTTGTCAATGTGAGTGGTCTTTACGAATTCCTTGTCCTTGTCAAGCGGGAAAAAAAACAAACGATACAGAATCCAACTCAGGAAGCCTCCTGACACGGCACACATACCGCACAAGACACGGGTCTGCGCTCAGCGTCAGCGTCAGCATCAGCGGTCCTGTCCAGTCAAATTGCCGCCAGTATGACAGAGTGCATTTATTTCAAAATGAATGGCCTTCCATCGGGCCGGGCAAGCAAGTCATATTTTTCCCTCCAATTGATAGTCCATCATTGGACGCGATTATAAATTCAAATGTGTCATGTTTGTCTGACAGCTTTTTTCGTGCAATTTAATTTGTTCGTTCGCGTTTCGCCTTCGCCTTCGCCATTGACTGTCGCTGCTGCACCGCTCCGTTCGTCCCGGTGTGCGCCATCCACTGAATGTGTTGCGCCTTGTCGAGTCCCTTGAGAGAGGGACAAAAAGTGACAGTGGTGTACCACACCACTTGTGATGGTGGTGGCCTGAGAAGAAACATTCAAAGAAACTGGAAACCCTGACAGAAACAGAAGGATGCGCATTCACTCATCTTTTCGAGAAAAACATAAGAGAAACAAAGTCTCCACCAACCACCGCCACAAGCAGCACCACCCAACTTGTGATGGCCATTGTCGTTTGCGGTTGCGCGAGCGCACCAGCCGCCCCATCATCACGATGATAAATTGACTAGCGATGGCTATCGAGATGCTGAGATGCCGCTGTGGCTGCTGATGCTGTTTGCTGCTGCTGATGCTGCTGCTGCTGCTGATCCAAAGCAGACACACACACACACACGTGAGATGAGTAGGTTGCGTGGGGCATACTGCTGTGCAGGTATACTTTGCCCGGTGTTCCACGGTATTCGCAGAATCCGTTCTTGTCCTCTCAGACAATCAGGCTGCAATATGAGTGCCGCTCATATGCTCTCGCTGTGGGGAGGGGGATGGAGGGGCAGGCAACAGGATATCAAAGGCCTAATCAAATATTCAACAGAAAACAGAGAGCATTTTGGGCAAATGTGTCGTCGATGGTGTCCAAAGAGCCGCCTGCGCGTGCAAAATTTGCAAAAAGGACCTCCTTGGAATGCAACCATCGCGACATCCTTTGCCTCACGAAATCCCACTCTCTCGCGCCGCGCCACGCCGTGATGTGCATAATTTAATAAATAAATTATGATTGTTGCCCTTTTCGGTGGTCCCAGGCAGTTGTCCCTTCAGAGGAGCCACTGCTGCCATTGTGATTGTCCGCTGCTCTCATGTATTTATGGATTTATTCCGATTCGATGGGGACAAGAGAGAGAGAGAGATCGGTTTTCTTTTAACGTTCTGGTGGCTGCCAATGCCGGGACATGCCGGTTGCGTCGCGTGGTTTTGTGATAAATGTGCCAGGATACGCGTTTATTTTATTATAACGCGCCGCGCGCACACATTCCCTTCGGCCCATTATACAATAAATGTCAACAGGGATCGATGGTGGTCCAGACTGCTCACTAGGCGTCGATCGTTGGGAATTTCAAATTTGACGAGAGATCACCATCGGTGTGCCACTGGAGGATGGACGATGGTGGCGAGGCGCACTGGCGAGAGGCGCTTTCAACATTTTTCGTTTGTTTGCTGTTTGTCTGCTGTCATATCCCGTAAATTAAATCGAATCGGATCGATCGGTGTGCTTGCTGGCTCAGAATGAAGAATGTTTTTTTTTTTCATTTTTTTGGGGGACACGCAGCATCAGCAGCAGCAAGCAGACAAAATCGGACATAAATGAAGGAAAAAACAAGTTGTTCAACGAGCAAATTCAATGTGCGCGCGCGATGCGCTATCTTTCTGGCCTTTAGATTTTGTATCGGTATCGTTGGGATGCGTCGTCGTCGTCTTGAGTTTGTGCGTGTTTTTTCGCTTTTTATAGAGACAGAGCGCGCGCGCAAGCATCCAACTCAAATTTAGCGTGTAAACGCGATTAACAACGCCTTGCCACAGCTCGCAAGCTCAAGCGACGACACAACGTTAAGGCGCACGTTTTTCTTTCTTTCCTTTTTTCTCTCCACTTTCCTTGTCGTCTTCAATATATTTTATTTCTTTTTGTT
This sequence comes from Eristalis pertinax, assembly GCA_907269125.1. NCBI lineage: Eukaryota > Metazoa > Arthropoda > Insecta > Diptera > Syrphidae > Eristalis > Eristalis pertinax. The sequence goes on along the minus strand of OU026145.1, from coordinate 43,152,514 downwards.
GCACTTTTGCATTTTTGCCGTTCTTGTTGTTCGTCATTTTTTTTTTTTTTGTTTCTCCCCCTCCCCGCCCTCCACCGAGGTGTGCGGTGGGAAGAGTGTGAATCTCTTGCGGATTGGTTAACAAGCTGTGACGCGCAATATTTAACGCCATGAAAAATTATGATCGCGACGATCGATTACGTTTTTGAAATATGATCACGAACTTTTCGCGCAAAATCTTCTTCAGCTTCTCTCGCTCTTGCTCTCTCACACACTCCTCCCTCTCTCTCATTCGTTTTCAATCATTTCGTCCTTTCCGTCTGGTTTTCTCGCGCTACAGTCTGCAGGTTTTGTTTTATCGACGACGCCTCATCGAGTCGACTCAATTGGAGTTAGGATAAAAATAAAAGGAATGACCAAACGAGAATACATGATGTATTCGGTGTGATCTTACATCAGTCGATTGGAGCCGAGGTGTGCTCGGTACGCGCTTCGATTATTAGTATGTTGCGCGTTCACTTCGTGCCTCTTGTTGGCGTGGTGTGGCAATAATAAGAAAATGAAAAATAAAGAAAAAAAAATGCTGACAAGACAAAGAGATCCTTTTGCGCGCCTAAGACAAGGGCGCGAGATATAAATCGGGAGTCTGATGAACCTCCGCTACGTTCCCAGGCCATTGACAGTGATGTGTCGTCCTCCTCATCAGCAATTCCATACTGTTCGTTATCAAAAATGATTCTCCGCGCTGACGGATGGCGGGATGAGGGTTTCCCTTTTTTGCCAAGTTTTCTTCTTCTTCTTCTTGTTCGTTTTGTTTGTGCTTCGCCTTCGCCTTCGTCTTCGTCTCCGTCTCTGTCTCTGTCTTTGGATGCAGGGCTTGTGAAAGCGTCGATTGAATCGTTCTCATAGACATTCGAAGATTTGAATTTGGATTTGTGACTTTGAGCCGGAGCTTCACGATCGATTCGCGAATGAATGAATGAATTGAATTCCTGGGCAAGCTGGGAGCTCCCCCCGTCACAGCCACACTGGCATCGCCACCACCTACGGCAAAACGGAAGAGAGATATAAATCAAACCGTCCGATGTGGTGGTTGTTTCCTTTTTTTGTTCGCCTCGTTTTTCCCTCCATTCTTTTGGGTTTCTTTTTGAGGGTTTCTGTTTCTGTTTCTGTTTTTTTTTTTGTTTTGTGCAAAACCACCCAACCGACCGAATGCAAACAGTGTGCAATTGCCTAGTTCTCGCTCGGCGACCGGGGGACGGGGCACGGCAGACACGTGTGAATGGCGGAGTGCTGCATGACAAAATGGCAAATTTCAAGCCTCGCTCCTAGCGGGTAATTTATGTTAGGAAACCTGTTCTCCGATTCAGATGAAGACATTCCTTCTTGCCGGGGATTGTTGTCGACAACTAGGTTTCGTGCATGTATCAATTTGGAGAACGAACGAGAGATGAATTGCATTCTTCTCTGTTTTTCCTCCGCCGTGCTCGACGCTGGCCGGCTGTTTGAATGGAAATCAGTCGTCAACCGGCGGCAAATGACAACTCTCAGCTTCTCAGAAATTCAAAACAAAAGCTCCAACAACAAGAGGCAAAAGAAAAAAAGTTCACATACGACCACCACCACCACCACCACCACCGAATCCAATTCAATATTAATTCCTTGTCTCAGGCGCAACACAGAGGCCACATTAATAAGCTCACTCAATTGAATGCGAACATTCTCCCCGGCGCGGCGGCAGCAGCAAAAAACGCACAGCGGCCCCCCGGCAAAACAGGTAGATCGCAGCCAAATTACTTAACACTGTGTGCATCCACTGTTGTGATTTGTCATTTTAATATTACGTTCTTAATTTTATTGTGCGCCGGATGGCACAGCATCGCGCCGCAGGGGTACCAAACAACTAACAATATCAAATGTGGCAGTGCACATTAATTTCATCCCGCAACAAGCAGCAGCACAAGCAACAGCAGGAGCAGGAGCAACGCGCAGATGGGCGCGTAGTATGCGTGCGTGTACTCTAATGAAGTCACAGTGGCACAAAAGTGTACAATAAATTGACAAATCGTCAGTGATTTCTCTTGCATTTTGCCAACACACACACACACACACACTGTGCAGCGCTATTTAGTCGCACAAAACATTGTGTGCATCCTTCGTTGGGCGCACGATGCGAAGTGAATGGTGTGGTTTGGCGCTGTCGTGCGAAGAAATTTGCTTAGAAAACTGATTTCCATTCGATATATCAATTCGAATTGGTCAATTGGTTGTCCAGTGTGCAGTGTGCAGCGTGTGCACCCACATTTGTGTGAACGTTGTCATGGCAAGTGATTGTGGATCCTGTGGATACGCAGTGAGAGAGCGGGCGAGTGAGTGTGGGCAGCGATATTTTTGGTTTCATTAATGATGATGTGATATTAATTTGGAGTGTGTGTTAGGATTGTCGCTCGGGGAAATCTGTGCGTATGCAATGGGGAATGAAATTATGATGTAACTTAATTGTTTTCGAATTTGAGTGCTTGTGACGCTGATGGGTGATGGAGTGTGGAAGGAGTCGTAAGGTGCAGCGGTGGACTATGCGACCAATCATCAGAATTATTGTATATTTATTAGATACGCACAATTTTAGTCTGTTCTATGAGACTTGAGGAATAAGCCCGTCCTTCGACAAAGCATGACATGCGACAGTTCATGGTTCCACAGGGACCACATTGGACGCTTTCCGAGACGCTTCCATCCAGACATGGTCGTGTTGGGACCACATGGTGTCGCTAGTTGCGCGACAATAACTACAAATTTTGTTGGACGCTTCTTTGTGGCCACAACGCTATGCAGCACAGTTCACCCTCCCTAAGTCGAATTCCCACGAGATATCAAAATTTGTTCGAGTTAGGAAGAGTTCGACTAAGAGGATGATTTTTTGTATGGAACATTGAGGGAAATGCCAAAATATTGCGGACCAAAAATTCGAGTTAGAGAGAAATTCGACTTAGAGAGAGTTCACTGTACAGCCGAACTTCCCTTCTATATAATGAAGTTCTCCGTATGAAGAATTAATTTGAAAGACACAGCTTTCTGGTTCTGTTTTATGTGTATTTCTATACAATGAAGTCTTTTTCTGGTCCCGTGCGGGAATTCATTATAGGGAAGTTCGACTGTATTTAAAAGAAATAAATACTTAACAATGAAATGACTTGGCGTTCGATTTGTGTACACTCATTTGCCTGTTCACAGAAGAACGATGAGTAGATCAAAGATCCGAGGAAGCCATCACGTCAAAGAACCCATCTCTAAGAAAGTTAAGCACGACCGGCATGACCACATCAACTGTTTTCATGTTCAAACCTCGTTAAAAAGGCAAAATCCAACGACATTCCATGCAAAAGCAAAAGCACGAGCATTTGATCAGTCTCAGTGATGAAGCGACCCGAGACATGGAGGCCTGCCGATATTTCTTGATGTCCAATCGGCGAACCCCACAGGCGCGGCGTACCAGTGGGGATACAATAAAGTGGGAGGGTTATGATCCCCATAGTTCAGATCATAACCTCATCGAAAAAGCTAACGAAGAGAACACGATCACTGTTGGAGCCTTCAGAGCCTTTGGACAGATTCCATATTGATTTGGAGCAGAAACGCATTCGGCGAAAGTGATTGCTTCAATATAATGCACGTGGCACGTGAGAACTTAGCGCCTCAATCAAAGGCAATTTTTCGGGTAACAAAGCTAACTTACAGCTTGTTTAGAGATACAGAATCTAACCCACAATAGATTACTCCACAAAGAGCAAACATTTGATGAGCAGAATTTGTAGTAACCTAAGCTATACACATTTAATTGTCATTGGTATTAAATAAAATTAAAATAAAATATATTAAATGTCTTATGGTCACTTTGTTCTTTGCGAAAATTGAAGAAGAACGCTGTCACAAGTCCTCTGTCCACGAACACCACCAGAAGCTCTGCTAACTCGGTTTAAAAGGTTAACAATTAAATATGAAAATATTTAATATATTTTTTTTAAAATTCTGTTCTTAGTTCACTTATTTATTCTTGCTACATTTCCTAATTGCTTCTTACTCATATCTAATTTTTCTTCTAGTTATAGTCATTTATTGTATTCTTATTCAATTATTTATTTATTTTCTAATTTAATTGTTGACCTGAGTCGCAAAATGCTTATGTTTTTCCCCTTTCAACCAATTTAGTTGATTTTGTTTGTTAAATGTTTATAATGACGGTACAAAGGTGATAGTCATTTTAAGACCCAATAGATGGCGCTGTTGTTGTTGAAAATTTAATTTTCGTCACTTTTCTCTGTCACCCGATAGAAGAAAAATGCTCTAAAAGTACTCAGCTTAGCGGTGGAGGGTGCGCTTTAGTGTAGTGCCCGATAATTCATATATCCAGGTTTCACCTTATTCTTTTTTGTTTATTCATTTGCTTATATTATCACAATTTAAATATTTTATTTATTTATTTAATAGGTTATTTATTTATTTATTTGTATATTTGTTTATTAACTTAGTTTTTTTTATTTATTTATACACTGGTTTCTTTGTTTATTCACTTATTTGTTTATTTATTTATTTATTTATTTATTTGTTTATTTGTTTATTTGTTTATTTGTTTATTTGTTTATTTGTTTATTTGTTTATTTGTTTATTTGTTTATTTGTTTATTTGTTTATTTGTTTATTTGTTTATTTGTTTATTTTTTTTATTTGTTTATTTGTTTATTTGTTTATTTGTTTATTTGTTTATTTGTTTATTTGTTTATTTGTTTATTTGTTTATTTGTTTATTTGTTTATTTGTTTATTTGTTTATTTGTTTATTTGTTTATTTGTTTATTTGTTCATTTGTTTATTTGTTTATTTGTTTATTTGTTTATTTGTTTATTTGTTTATTTGTTTACTTGTTTACTTGTTTATTTGTTTATTTATTTACTTGTTTATTTGTTTATTTGTTTATTTGTTTATTTGTTCACTTGTTTATTTGTTTACTTTTTCATTTGTTTATTTGTTTATTTGTTTAATTATGTTATTTTTTTTTTAAATTTACTTAATTACATATTTAACTTTTTTTATTTATTTATTTAGTAATTTATTTCCTGCTTATTGTATTTTATTCCAAATCTATTTTCTTTCCTATCTTAAAAAAATGATCAAAGTCACCTTAACGATAGGAACCAGCACCATCTCCCATCCATCCCTGCCACCTCTTTTGAGCAGTCTTGAAACAAAGATCAAGTGTTGGCGATACCGATCTTCGCCCAGAACAAGAACTGCCACTGGCTCGAGTGCTTCAAAGGAAACCAGACACAATCCACTTTGCGTCGCACTCTTTCTGTGCACTTGATGTGATTGGGGCCGTAAATTCCTATCGTCGTATCCTTTTCCGTTCTACTTTCATCAAATAGCCGTTGTTACAGCCCCTCTACCCCCTCCCCCCATCCATTGAATATTTCCTCACATAACACGAATACTGATCAAGTGATGTGGCCTGCACCAGCAGTACCCATCAACCATCAACCATCTAGTGTTAACTACATAAAACGATAGAAATCTTTGAAATTTCCGCGCGACTTTCTTATCACAACCCCATCAGCGGGTTACCTCAAATCTGTAATCCCCCATTTGCCAACGCGCGATTTTATTGACTCTTCTGAAATTCCCAGAAGGGGTTTGCGCTCGCCTGTGTGCGTGTGTGTCTGAGTGATGACAGCGGTATCATTCTTTCACAAAAGGGAGTCCAAGTCCAACATGTCTAGCAATTAATTAAATTTATTTAAATAAATCATCTCCTCGTTGGTCGTTGGTCGTTGGTGTACAAGGCAAAAGCAAAACCAAGGCAGCCACTCTCAGTCAGCCAACCAAAATGGCCAGTCGGCCGTACAACACACCTCTATTTGTATACATTACACGTCGAAGAATCATCAGCATTACTACTCTCGAACAGGGTTTGCCAAAAAGCTTACGACTTTTATATGTTGCTGCTCTTGCCATAACAATAAAAGGAGTACAAATGGAACGACCGACCGAGCAACCGAGCAACCGACCGACCGCCCCGGCCATGGTGTAGTCGAGTAGTCGACCGCGGTAGACTTTTGGTAGTTGTTTGGTAATTAAATCTAGGAAAGTGTGTGTCCGACAGAGAGAGGGGCATAGCCGTTCTTTTGTGTTATCTTTATACGATTGACCATCAGCACAGTGATTTTTCGTTTCGTTTTATTTGTGTTTTCAATTCATTTTTATTACCTTAATGATGTGTTTTATTGGAATTCCACAAAGCAACGAAAAAGCCAAGCCAAGACAATGACTACAATGTGTGGACAAGACACGAGCAAACGGCATAGTGAAACAATGAAACAGTGGCCAGTGTCCAATGGTCGAGAGTAGCCACTGTCTGTGGCAGAGATAGATAGCGCGGCGCACACACGGGAGGAGAGAAAGTCTTTCGTTCATCTGAATTTCTTTGGAAAAACCAATAAATTCGTTGGCCAGTCAAGTGGTGATAAAACTACTCAAATCGTTAAATAAGCCATAAAACTCGCGCACATCGAATTGGCTTTTAAATAGGTGATCGGTTCGGCTCGATAGGAGTGTAATTACAACGATATTATCCCCCCGGTGCAGTGCGGCGGCTTATTTGTTTTTAATTGCCAACCGGAGTTGACCCACCACCACCACCACCACCAGATGCACCACCAGCAGCAGCAGCAGCAGTTTCGATGATATCGCGCCCTGACGGCCAATTGAATCGAATTCAAAACGTCCACCGACAGTTTTGTTCCGTCTGTCCGACCCGGACCGTCTCATTAACAAAATCACAATTTAATCCGATCGGAATCTTGAGGCGGAACAATTAAAATGTCACCCGAACTTGGACAGTGTGTGTACTGCAGTAACACGCATCCGCGATGACACGGGGGGACGACCATCCAACGGAACTGATTTCGCAATCGTTCTTTAAGTCAGTGCTCCGCATTCAAATGCTACAGAGCCGTGCACAAAGTTATCCGCAGATAGTTTAGTGTCGCGCTGGCTTGTTGCACACGCGGAGCTCCGACCGCGACCATGAGAAAAGAAGTTTCCATCCTTCCTCAGTCTTCCTCTATTTCACTCTTGAGCTTTCAACTGCTGACAAAATACAACATTAGTTCAACGTGGATACAACTACATTGAGGCAGCGCACTAGACGAATGTACCAGCGCGACGCAGAGCGGAGCCAGCCAGGTGAAGCTGGTGGTGGGCCCCTAGTGCTGGTGTGTAATAAATTTCCATAGACGAGTGCCGGTGGTGGCGAGCGAGAGGAACGATTTCTGTGGAAAACCTCTCTCGGCTTTTGATTTGGGTTTGTGTTTGGGGCCTGTCCACGCCGTGTGGCTGTGCAGTGTGCGCGCGTGTGCTTGTATAGTGTATCTTCGTTCCTGCTGGCCGTTGGGTGAAATGAAATGCTTTTATTGCTCGGTGCGCAGCTGAGAAATCAGAGGTTGTCGCTGGCGAGAGACACAATAACGTATGTGTAATAGTTGGGTAATTCACGTGAAACACACAGCCCACCACAACCAGATCGGACGCATACAAATCATTGTGCGGTGCATGCTAGAGGTTATGCATGCACCCCACAACACAAGAGGGGCACACACAACGACCCAACGAAAGCCGCTCGGCATGGGGTCGTTGGGAATTTTCAAAACCGAACCGAACCGAACCGAACTCCACCACCAGCGTCTGCGTCGATGTGACAAACTATGCGTAAGTTTCGACTCCCCAAAAAACACCTGGCCACAGAGCTCAGCGCGCACAGACTGATCGACCATTGATTGGAATGATTGATGAAATCTCTGATTCCCCGGCTCGTGTTCATCGGGGAGTTTCGCATCTCTGATGCGGCTGCTGCTCCCGATGGTGGTAGGCGTACGACATACGAGTAAGCACACATGCATACGAGCATTTACAAGACAGCAGCGCATAGCTGAATATCAGCATTCCAATTCATTTATCGCTGCAAGCAGCATGCTACATTAATTATGACCCAAATTCCTGGAAGAGACGATCCTCACTTTAGATTGACAAAGTGCACTGTGTGTGCTCGCTCGCTCGCAGAAGTAGTATGTTTTGTAGTAGACATGCTTTTAGTCTGAGGATGAAGATGGAGAAGAGGATGATGATCATGACGATGACGACGGTGACGGCGGCGGCGTCTGCTATGTTTTGCGGCGGCGGTCACTTTTGACACTTGTTGTTGATGTTTGGTGGCGATGGTGCCACGCCTAATTGCCAACCGCTCAATCTACCCACCCCCCCACCCCCATCTAATAGCGAGCACAATGCGAATCCTTCAGCTCGCCAACTGACGCATTGAAGATGTTTTAATTAGAATTTTTGTGCAATCTTTTATAGCGAGTGGCCAGCGGCTGCCACTGCCACTGCCACCATCAGCAGTCGACAGTCATCGGGCCCACCAGCTGCAGAGGAGAGAACGTGCACATGTGCGGTCGCTTTTTTTTCCATAAGACTGTGGTCGGTCTTGTGTACTCATTGTTTCACTAAATGACATAATTATTACTTTGCCTCGCTCAATTTATACCCCCAAAAGGAATCTGTGAAACTGTGCGCCTACAATGCACGTTCGTTTGTTCGTTCGTTGGTCGTTTTGCCGGCAACGTCGACAACAGCTCGCCGATCGGACGATCGGACAATCCTCGGCACTCTTGGACTCATCAACATCATGCCAACCAATTAAGTCTCTGTGTACAGCTGCAAAAGACAAAATAAACTTGTCCGTGCACACAGAATGCATGCAAAGAGAGAGAGAGAGAGAGAGTGAATGACACGTAGAACGTTTGTTGAATTTCACATGACCATGCCGCCGCCGCAACAGCAGAGTCCAGAGAGCCAGGCACGAAAGATACTCGCGGTTGTGACGCTGCCACGGCGATTCATATGTGCGAACGATCGCTGAATTCTACGACGAATAAGGTGTCACCTTAATAGCACCGACTGCACAACAACTCGTGAATTCTAATTTCACAAATCTCGTCGAGCAAACTGAAGGAGCACGCAGCCATCCATCCTCATGCGGTGGTGGCGGCAGCAAATGACAGCCACAATCGGTGACATCTCGCAATGGCTGTCATCAAATTCGCGTCAAGTGACACTTTTGCTGAAGAAAAAAAACAACAAACCACAAACAATCCCCATCCGCGAGCAAAGTGGGCGGTTTCCCGAGGGTCTCAGCAGAGCCATCTTCCACTTGAAACCGTCAAAAATTTCAGCTACTGTGCTGACAGCGCACCGCGTTTAAGGAAAGGAAAAAAAAAAAACAAACAAACACCTTCACTCGCCGCTGACGTGAAGTCGGTGCGCCGCGCCGCGCCGGCAAGGAACGCTTGTCAACACTTCAAATCATGATAGGCGCATGTGAGCGTACATTAAGTGAGCGGCTTAATCCGGCGCGTCAATCGACTAATTTGCATGACTATTTTCAAGTCGACTACACATACTCATGTCTCATTAGAGATGCGTGCCAAATTTGAGTCGCACTTTTTGTTGCCTCAAAAAAGAGAGAGAAAAAGAAAATAATTAGCAAGAGGCGGCATGAACGGCGGCGTGTACACGGACGCTGTTGAGTACCATGATTAATAGACGTGATATTGAAATTCGAGAAACAGATCGGAACCACAGCACAGCACTGGAGAGGAGCTTTTGTTTCTTCTTTTTCGGTAAATTAATGCTGATTAACGCGATTAATTACGAGGGAATAAAGGCGGCTTTTGAAGTTCGAATTGAATTCGAGTTGAATTTTTTTTTTTACTTCTGTGCTGTGATCGTCGCTCGCTCTGCCGAGAGGTTTGCCGCTTGCTGACAAATTGTGTGTGTCAACGGTGAGGAGATTTCGCAATTTGTTTTCACAAAATTTCGGTTGTCATTAGCACCTTTGTGCGTGGTGGGGCGCGGTGGGGGGGAGGGCTCTTCTGCTGAAGAAAGTTAATAGGGATGTCATAGCATGAGCGATTGTCTCTTGATGTCAAGATGATGCCTTTCATTTCGGCCACATTTCGGCCACATTTCGGCTACATTTCGGCCACATTTCGGCCACATTTCGGCATCACTGATTGATGTTTTCTGCGGTGACTTGTGTCCGATTTGAGTCACTTCGAGATGGCACTCTCTCATCGTCGCGCACTCCACTTGATTGAGTGTCGGTGCTTCGTGTTGCGCTTTAACTGCTTTTTGTTTTTTTTTTTGGTGTGCTCTGGCGGGCCACAAAATTAATGCTCACACTAAAGATGGGTGTGCGCTTAAAAGCAGGAACATAACCTTCGTAGGTATACAGCTGGCCGCACGCAAGGCATGCAAGGATAGTAGCAGCACCGTATAGCCAGCCCTTCGTTTCGGCGCACGAGTGGTGAATGGCTGGATGGATGGTTTGGCGCAATCCGCCAGTCATCGATATAAGTGAGGAAGCGAGGAGGATATTTTTCGTTTTTAACGATGTCCTTCAAAACCCACCCAGGAGCTCGAAAAAAAACGACCGCAACTCCACTTAGACGAAAATGAACCACCGATTGATGCTCAATTTCGAATTTGACTGTCGAATTAAATTCAAACACTGACAGCCAAAAAAAAAAAAAGGAACAACAAAATGACGAATCAACAATAGCGACGACTTTGAATGGCCTTTTGGTTCGCTCTTAAGCGCACTCCTTCGCGGAGCCAGCCGGAGTCAGCAAACTCGAAATTGAATGAAAGGCAATTCAACGGGAACTCCTTTGGCAGGAGAATTCCATCTCCTGAACTGGCGGCGTGCATGTTTGACAACAATAGCGCTCCACAATCGATGGCAAAAAAAAGAAAAAAAAAGAAAGAGGGAATGACGCAAAAACAGCAATCGGAGGAGAAAGGCGTTTATTTTATTATTTAAAACTTATAGGTCCAATTACCGATGTGAGGGTGGAGGCAGTAGGCATCGTTGTTCATTTTCTTTCGCGTTGGCTTTGTTGAGATTCTCTTGTTTGGCCGTGTCAAACGAGACCTGCCGCATGGCCCCGTTGATGAGCAGCAACATTATGTGAAGCGCGCGTGTCAAAGGTACCAACAAAGAAACGAAACTTTTGTGTGTGTACGCATTCAATTAACCGAAAGTCATACTTTTGCGGCAGCGTTGTGGTTAATGTCTATCTGCATTCATCATTGTTTCTTGTTTTTTTTTTTTTTCTTTTTTTTTGGCTTCTGCTTTTATAATTCAGAAGTTATGACTTTCTTAACAGCCACAGTCGTTGTCTGTCAAAAAAAAAAAAAGCACAACTTTACGATGACCTGACGCTAGCACAAGCCACACCGCACAATAGGCCACAGAAAGACACAGCAGCTAACGTCGAGAGACGGTAGAGCAGCGCGAATGACGGTACAAAATGACGGTATGAGTGTGGTTAGGTTGAATGAGTATTTATCCAATGGGGCGACAAGCTTCGACCTCCTCCTCCTTCTCCTCCCCCCGTCAGGCTGGGCCGCAAACTCCATCGACAGACCTATAATTTAACGTTTTCATTTGTTGTTGTTGAAGTTGTTTTTTTTTTTTCCCCTCGAAACGCCATGGGCCATCTCATAAATCTTTGAATAGACATGAAAATTACAATGACAAAGTGAATAGAAAATGAAAATTGTCGGCTTCTAGCTCGCGCTGCAGCCCCCCCAGCCCAGCCGCCCTGCTCCAAGGCACTTTAACCAACCGTCGTCGTCGTCATCGTCAATTTGCGCTCCTGTTCCGTGCATGTATTTGTGGGCGCTGGTGATGATGATGATGATGTTTTGTTTGATGCCAAGCAAGAGGGAGAGGGCGGGATAAATAGGCGGAGTTGTTGGCTGTGTTAGTGACTTAAAGGTGGTAACATATACCAGGTCGCCCTTGCATAGCCTTATATTCATTTTTTTTTCTTTTCAGTTGTCATTGTTCGGTTTGGCCGTAGAAAACGCAGCAGCAACACCCACACCCACATGCGCCACCATTCATAGCATGTGGCTTCGTGTGTTTGCGGTGAATGTGCGTGTGTGTGTGTGTGTGCATATATCGATCGATTGTGTGTTTACCTATGAGGGTGTGAGCCTGGCGTAAGAATGCCATTAAAATCGCATTAGGCCGAGCAGAACATTGAAAATGAGAAATCGAAATATCGTAGAATGAAACGACGACCATCGGCCGGCTTGGGGTTGCGGTTGATGATGAACTTGGTTTGGATTCATTTTTCTGTCTTTTGCACACCCTTAAAGCGCACCCTTCTGGACTGGTTTGTGGTCGGTTTTTTGGTTTTAGGGTCTCTGTGGAAGAATTTTTGTTCGCAATGGCGTCTTTTTCATTCAGACCGTAGCTCTTTTTTTCAGTCAAAAATTAGGAGCTTATGCCGAGCAAATATTGGCGGCGATATGAGGGACTGAGGAGCTTATCGGCGCGACGCGACGACTCGATGATGGATTTGATAGGCACTCAAAGAGCGATAAAGAATTGAAAAGTTTGACGATAACGGTGTGGAATGTTTGAGTCATTTGTGATGGAAAACTGTTGCAAACCTTCTATGGAGTTTTGTTTTTTATAACGGACGGTAACCGGCGCAGTGGCAACACAATGGATCCTTGGGTCTAAGTGAATCAATCGCTTATGATGGCAGCCACATCGCGTAACCTAACCTAAGGAGTTTAACACATTGGCTGCCAAGGTGTTTTTAGCGATTTGGGTGCCAAGGGGCCAATGCACTCCTTTTTTTCCAATTTTCGCGTCTCTGAGTAGCCAACAAGTGGGTCTCCATCAGTCCCGATATTTTATTTGTCTACTTGTCTTTTACTAGTGTCATATTTAGGAAGTATTAGTTTTCGCACGAAAATGTACAACGTAGCCCCAGGAAACGTAATAGGTCTCGTACGAAAATGTCAGAATACGTATTAGGCGTCGTACGAAAACGTAGCCAATGTGTTAAGAGACAACAGACAGCATTGAGTTCCACTTTGTTGTTCTTATCCCACTTGATTAGAGAAATGAATGAATGCTTAATTGGCTGCCTAGCGGCCCTTTCACAGCACTTTTTAGGCTGTGCTTTGGTCTTGGTCTGCACATCGCGTTTCGCCACACAGGACACACAAATTCGCCGACATTAGACTTCGACGAGGAAGGAACAGCGCTATGGGCAGTGAGAGTGACAGTGAAACTGCGGTATGCTCTACAACGACGATCAGTTTGTGTCTCCTGTTTGTCTGCCTGTTTCCCACATCAATCATAATCATGTCCAAAGTCGATGTAAATTCTTGCAAAGATCAGGAAAAAATGCGCTATCAATGCTCGTCACTCGACAACGATCAGTAGTATAGTCCGTGCATGGATACATGATCGTTCATGCACATCAGACTTTTAGGAACACTACCAAAAAAGTATGGTCACGAGGACTGGCCTACATAGTATGCACATGACCAGTCAAAAAGTGCCATTTTAAGGCCACGTTTCTTGTGTATTTTAAACAACTTTTTGAATTGCACTTGATTAGAAAATGTTATAGAAAGAAAGTTAATAAATAAATAAAGCGCCATTTACACATATTCATCGAAACTTAACGATCGTTCAACTCTTTTGGAATGCAGATGTAAGCTATACGATCATGCCACATCGACCACGCTGTGCACGACCTACTTCATAAATGCAAGTGCGCCGTGTAGCCGTTCAGAAAGGACTTCTTTAAGGAATTCAGTTCAGTTGAGTGTTCTAATATTCAGGACACTAGCCTCTGTACAGAAACACCTTTTGGTTTCGCAATTCCAAACCGCAATTAGTTTCTGGACACCGGCCAGAATGCCGACTACCTTTCAAAAAGCATGTTGATGCGTCAGAGCTTCTCATTTATTGCGCCTCCTTTGACTGCGACAAAACGACAACCGATTGCTTTTTTCCGTTCTGGAAGATCTACAATGGTTAGTCCAACATTTGAACTCAACTACTGTTGCAGAGAAGCACTCAATTAGGTTGACTGAAATTTTGAAAGTTTCAGTTTTCAGAGTCAGTCAAACTGGTCGTAACTTAGAGACGAGCCGCCAGAAGTGAGTGCGAATAATTGCTGGCGTGCATAGATGACCGTCATGGAGCCTAACTTCAAGCGGTCGTGTTGTATTTTCGGCGCTACAGTCCATCATAGCTGCAATCCCGTATGTTGTGTACTCTCTCACAAGAGTGAATGGGACTTATTGCGAAGTTTTATACGTTTTTTTGACAACTAAGTGTATTCAGAGGGCATTGTCACTGACTCGAGAAAGCCATCAATTTATGACTTGTCGCTTCTGAGTGAAGTGGTTTCGGAAATGAAGAAACGTCTGTTCTAGGAGCCAAGGCACCCACTAACTATACGACGGGGATCAACAGTCTGTGTATAAAACACGTCTATTGGCAAAACCGGCAAAAGCCAATCGTTCGAGTTCTCAAATTCCTCGAGTTGCCACGTTCAATTGAAGGTTTCTGAGAGGAAAGCAGATTTCCCTGGTTTGGATGGTCTCCTCTAATCCACGGCGGACACAAGGACTCAAGGAAAACAACTCCAATCGTAGAAGGACTCATCAGAATTTTCCTTTTTTTCTAAAAGTTGTGCACCTCCTCTGTTTGCAGTCAAGAAATGCTTCTCCGACAGTCAATCGTGTTGTGCGTTCAAGGAAAAATAAACAAATTGGGTGGCGCTACAGCCCGTAGAGGGCAAGGTCCTAACTTCTCAGCAAGGAAACATCTTCTAATTCCACTAATCCTTAGTTTTAAGCCAAGTTGCAATCGCAAACTGTATTTGTTCAGAATAAAAATTTGAAATCACTTAAATCGCTTACAGTCCGTTTACAGCTGTGCTCACAAAAATATGAGAATGTTATGAAATGTCCTTTTCTAGTCAACTTTATTTCGCATAGACCGTGTTTGTAAGCACAGCGCGTCCAATAAGTCGTAGGAACATTGGTTTTTGGTCGTCTAGGAGGGCACTACGGCCCATTTGACATGGACCTATCTTTTTCGGCAGCTTCTCTCGCATGCCGTGTGCACTCTTGAAGGTGGTACATCCCTTCTAAAAGTGAAGGATGCCCACAAACTTATGTCGATTCTGGATGGCGAAACTTGAGAACTATGAGCGACTGACCGAGAATACGAAAGTTTGTGTTCGGATTAGGGTCTGACCAAAAATACGAAAGTTGTTGCATTCGAAGTCGAACCACAACCATTCACACGACGCCAAGGCGCAGCGCTTATGTCTCACCAACTTAAACCTCCTCAGCCTAGCGCATGATTTAATCCGCTTAATCTGACGTTGATGGCTAATATTCGCACCTGCTGTCCAACTAAAGTCAATGTCTTGCAGCTGCTCATGTGCCTAGTGCGTGATAAGTTCCGCACGCGGAAGGACGAGCCTACTTTTACAATTTTCCGATTTTTCTTTTGAAACAACGAGTAATGTTGGCTTGTCATGAATGCATTGCTTTTGAAGGATTGTCGGGGGAGACGAACAGAAAGTGACTTGACGTGGATTTAATTTAGACTGATTTTTAAACAACTCAATGGATGTGAAATGAGAGCCGGAATGTGAAGCGATTTCAAAATAACGAAGCACTTTTGAAAACAAAACGAAATGAATACGAATTTTTATAGATTTTCTTGTTTTTTTTGTAAAAAAAAGTGTTTAAAAGCCGTGGACCGTCTTAAACTTATTAAAAGAAAAATAAATGGAAATCTATCACATTTTCCCGTCCATCGAGAGGCTAAATGTGATCAATTTTGTAAGTTTTTTTTGTAAAAAAAAAGTTACAAAAAGTCCATAAATTTATTAAATTAAAAAAAGTAAAAATGTACTCACCATGTGTTGGATGGTAACCAGTTGAATAGTATCTTCTGTGATGTCCGGAGCTTTCTAATGCATAAAATGCGCCCATATCGGATGCATCAAGGCCACCGGAAGTGCCGCTCGCCAGACTCTGATGACCACTGCCGCCCGCGCCAAGGCCATTGGTATTCGGAGAGCCACCCAATCGCGGACTCTCGTACCAACTGCGAGCAGCTTCCGCTGTTGAAGTCATATCCATTTCGAGAATAATTTTGAATGTTTTTTATTTAAACACTTGGATCACAAAAAAAAAAAATGAAAATTATGAATTTTTTTTTTGCTAATTTTCTGTTTAAACACTAAAGTGTGTGCAGTTTTTTTTTTCGGTTTCAATTTAGTTAATGTCACTGGTGTAATTTCTTGTCACTTCATTTGTGGTTAAAAGCTTGATTTTTCCAATCGGATGATATAATCCAGTTGTGACCTACAAAAAATGAAGAAAAAAAATAAAGAAGTTTAATCGATTTTCTTTGAGTGAGAATATCTTGATATTAAATCAGTTCTCCGCACACAATTGGTCAAATAACGCAACACCTTGGCACGACCGACGCCGACGCCACTGATAGTCACGTCAGCCGAAAATTTTGAAATACGACACTCGGCTACCAGAGGCGCTTATCAGATCGCGCACAATTCACACTCTCTGCTAGGTTCTCAAAAAAAAAAAAAAAACGAAAACAAGAACAAATACGAAATGTTTTTTTTTTTTTTAATCGAAACTGAAAGAAATTGGGAAAGCAAAAGCAGGAAAAAGAAAACCCCACACAGACACGAATGGCTGATAAATTTTAGAGAAGAAAAAAAAAAGCTAAATACATTTTTATTTATGACCTAATGACAATTGATTGAATGGAATGGGTGGCAGGCGGAGAAGTCAAATAAAACGCATGCGTTACCGGTACCGGCAGTCAGCAGTCGGCAGTCACCCATCAAGACACCATCAGAGATGTGAAAAATTAAATAGTTATCAGTGAAAAAATATCGAATATCATTATCAGCAACCACTGGTTTGTTGGTTTGTTGGTTTGTCGGTTGTTGGTTGTGCGAGACCGGCGATAACGCCCTTAAACTAAGCAGTAAGTGATGACTTACTTCGGCGGTGCGGGTGATTGCCTAAGTCTACCCGAAATAATTATCGTTTGTCTGTTTTTTTTCGGTCGATTGATCATGTACACCTTGCAAGACATTCAATTTCCCACACACAGTGCTCACTCAAGGACTCTATTGATGTGAAACGATGACGATGTCGATGGCGTCGACGACGACGACGACGATACTTTGGGAATACCTGTGGTTTTCACACTAAACACTGCACATTGGGTTTGGTTTATTGCAACAATAAATGGAAAAGGATACTGCTGCTGCGGTAGGTTTCCACTTTCCACCTCGAATGCGAACGAATGGCGCCCGCAGAGGTGTTCGCCCGTATTGTCGTTTGTTTTGTAGGTGACACTTTGCTGTTGTTGCGATTGAGTGGTGTTTGTTTTTTTTTTTCTTCTTTTTTTTGCTCCTTTCACATGATGGGCCATGTGATTAATGGAATGATGATTAGTGCATGAGGCATTCTCACACACCGTCGGGTAGGACGCGGGGCAAACATTGAAGATTTATTGAGGTAGCCCACCTCGGGCATTTGCAACGAAACGAAAGGAAATGACGATGATAAGCAACAATGCAAGCTGCAAATTTGACTCTTGTTTGATGACAATGTGCGCCTTTATGTGAGTGTGTGTGTGTTTGGGTTTGTGGATAATTGGAGGATGTTTCTTGTGGTTTTGTGGTTGTCAAAATATTGATTGTGATGTGTTTATTCGATCTGTGGTCGCGCTGGAGATTGATGATGAGCCGAGTTGACTGAGGAGGATGCGAAATTGAGACCACTTGCAAGTCTCTGGTTTGTCAACTGGTCAACTTTGCTGATTTGAACGACACGTTGAATCGTCGTGGAGTCTTTAAATGGGACACAATCCACAAGGTTCCCAATAGAAACATAAAATGTATTCCAACTCGGACCATTGAAACGCCAAAGTCGGGTTTAAATAGAGTGGCTGTGCCAGCTGAAGCCTATCCACATGAATGCTATTTTTAGTCTCAAGCATGGATCACAGGGAACGACGATTAGTTTACGGCTACAACTGAGCTTCTTTCAACTCGGACGGAATCTCAAAGTCAGGCTTAAAGAAGAGGACTAGCTCAAGCCATCGCAAATGAATAAACTTTTCAGTTCTCTAAGTACGAAAACCAAAGAAGTTTGTTCCAACTCGGACCGAAAACTCTGTCAGGCTTAAGACAGAGTGCCTGCGCCAGCTGAAGCCTGTCCAAATGACTGCGATGTTGAGTCGGCATGTGGAACACAGGGAACAACGCTCAGTTTAGCGCGACAACGAAGCTTGCTTCAACTGGGAATCTCAAAGTCAGTCTTAAGAAAGAGGACTCCCTCAAGCCATCCCAAATTAATGCAATTTTGAGTCGTCATGTGGGACAACGATTAATTTGGGTCGACAACGAAGCTTGCGAATTCATTGGAAACTCGAAGTCAGGCTTAAAAAGAGGACTAGCCCAATCAATGCAAATTTCAGTTCTCTAAGGCGCACGGAAAGCAATGAAGTTTGTTCCAACTCGGAGTCAAAATCAGTGGAGTCCCAGAGTCTGACTTAAAACCTAGCTTAAATCGTTCCAAACGGATGCAACTTTCAATCCGTTGGGTCTTAGAATGGAAATGCAAGGCAAGAGAAACGAAAAATTAAATCAAAATGTGAGCCATTTTCAATCGGAACCCGGCTTAAAATCGAGCGCCGACGACTCAGAGTCTTGCTCAAGCCTTTCCGATTGGATGCAGCTCTGTGCACCAACTGGGAATTTTGACGAAGACCCTAGGGTTCAGAAGAAACGTGGCGGCTTAGAAAACTGGGTTTAAATCAAGATTTGTTGGCTATCCCAAACCGGGGCTGTCTTCCATCCAAGCCGACTCCGACACGTGATGGCAATTTCTCAACCTCCATCGATCAGAGTCTCCAATTCCAGATGCCTCCGTCGGATAAGCATAATTCGACGCGTCGCAAGAGTGATGGAACCGTGACATCAAATCACAGGTTGTTAATTGATGCAACAATTAAAACCAGTGACCCGCTGAGTAGGTGTTGTCACCACCAATGCAACGGGTTGACCACATGAAATGTCACAAAAAAAAAAAACTAATTAAAATACTCCACATTAACAGCTTGTTCGAAATTAATTAGTTTCTTGCCAAACAGGCTTTAGAAATGCAACGAACGCCCACTGCTCGGACAAGTGTTCTGCAGCGCAAAGGATTCCTCAAATGCATCCCAGACAGCTCATAAACTGATGGGTGGTCGTGGTCGCGCGGTCCTCGACTGCCATCAGATTACAGTGAAATTGAAAAAAATAAAATAAAAACAAAACTGTGAACAAAACAAAACAACATTAACGGATGTGTTATGTACACCCCCAGAAGATCGATGATGACAGATCATTGAATTTAAATATTACAACCTATTAGCCATGCTTTTATGGTTCACTGTGTGTGGTAAACAAAACAAAAAGAACTGTGTCTCCAAATCGAAACTAGTTTCGAGGGGCGGGCGACTACTATTCGACATCGAATGTCTAAATTACGATGGTTTTTAATTTATTGTCCGCAGCGCGACTGAGTGTGGAATGAGCAGTTCGACAGATGCCGAGCCATCGAGACACCGAGATTCACTCGAGATTTGGCGAGTCATGTCATGACGTCTTGTCGCGCGGATTAGCTCATCGCCGTGCCAGCTCTGTCCTTAGCCGAGTGACTAAGGGAGGCCGCCGTTTTTTTTTGTTTAATTAAGAAGTTTCGCCTCACTGGGCAGAGTGGAAATAGTTGCTGGCTCCTAAATAGCGTGGCACTAAATTATACACGAGCACCTAAAGCGTGTAATTAACTTCGAGCGCAGGAATTACTCACTCAATCGCATGGATACACGAACGGAGCTTTGATTTCGATTCGCGGCCACTCTTTCTGATGAACCCCCAGGGAGGCAGGGACACATTCAGAAGCAAACGCATCGCACTGTTCAGTCTGAAGGCTGCCCCAAATTCGGCCCAAAAAAGATAAGAGCCACTTAATTAAGTTCACAACTGGAGCGTAAATACTCACATATACACTCGGGCAATCATTTTAATTTTCGTACGTTCGCTGGTGACTGCCTATCAATTTTGAAGAACAAACAAACTGCTTAATCAAATGATTATAAAAATCAATCAGTTAGATAAAAACTCAACCAAGAATTAGATTTTTTTTCCAAAAAAAAAAAATACAGTCTGATTACTTATCAGATAAGACTAGATACCGGGCGGAGTTCTTTTTTTTCCACTCGCCTTCGGTAGAAATTTTCGAATATTTTCGCCGTCGGATCAAAACGATCACATGCGACATTCTATTGAAATGAGAGAGGCGACGAGGTGATTGAGAGTCGTGTCAATAGCCGATTTTGCGGGGAAATTCTCATATGCCGAGCCGAAGATTACCATATATCACTGAGCCGCGGTAAGCGTATGCGGCGTTAATAACTTGTTGAAACAAATTAGCCCGCTGGATGGGATTTGAATTTTTTTTTTGACTAGCAATAAATAGAAGCCGCCGAGAGGGCATAAATTGTGGTGAGTTGCAGGAGGGGCCTCTGAATTCTAATTGAAGACAGCAGCGATTGATATGAAAACTGACACATTTCAAGGTGATTTTGGAATTCTTTCCGGCTGGGGATAGGGAGTTTGAAGCTGGTTTTTGAACGGATTTTGATTATTCCTTGGTTGAACTTCGGTCGCCCCGGTGTCTAGTGGTTTCGTGGTGGTTTTCTTTGCGGGGAAGCAGGCTTCATGGGGATGCAACAGACTGATGATAAAAGAAGCGTATTCCAGAAAATAATTGAAAGACTGCGGAGGCAAAAAGAGTGTCTGCTCCTCAAAGTCTAGCTTAGCCGATGTGGATGCTAAGTCAGAGCGCTTGCTCCTCAAAATCTAACTTAGCCGAAGTGGAGGCAAAAACAGAGCGCCTAAGCCTCGAAATCTAGATTAAACCTTCCCAAAAGATGCATATTTCAAAGCGTTAAGTCTCATGGAACACAGGGAACAAGGGGTTTGACACAAAATTTAAACAAGAAATGATTGAACGCACTCATCTTTTGTTGTGTCTCGTGTAGATGTTGACGGGTTAGAAGTAGTAATACTGTTAGTTTAACTAGTTTCAGGCATTTTTGTCTAGTAAGTAAGGTTATTATGAATTGCCAAATAAATATGAATTAAAAAAAGTTGTTCTTTTTAGCAGCTTGCACTCTCGCCACATTTCCTAATTTGTTCAACATCTACTTTTTGTTCTATTTGTTACCAAAGGCACTGAAAAACACGACGAAACGTTTAAAAGAACGAATTGTCCTTCTCCGTCTGTCCATTTGGCCATCCACTTCGCTCGAAAAAGTGAAACAGCTTCGCTCATTCAAACGAATGTGTTTCAAAAACCTACCGCTGGAGTCTATACGCTACTTCTGGATTTATTTGAAAATCAATTGAAAGACATTCC
The DNA here is from genome assembly GCA_907269125.1 of Eristalis pertinax. Classification (NCBI taxonomy): domain Eukaryota; kingdom Metazoa; phylum Arthropoda; class Insecta; order Diptera; family Syrphidae; genus Eristalis; species Eristalis pertinax. Next base: position 43,131,073 of record OU026145.1, on the reverse strand, counting down.
TTTTGAATGAACGACGTTGCCACACTTTGCCGCATGAAGCGGCAAATTTAGATTTTTTAAGGATCCCTCAACAGGGGTCTTTGTCTTGAACGTGGACACAGATGATGTCGTAGGTTCATTCAAAGCGGAACACTTGTGCCCATCTCATAAAGTTGTCCATTCAATGGTTCCCAAAATGAATGCATCACAAACGCGCTGTTCAGTCAGTCAATTGAGCAAATACGACGTTTAATTGTGGCGTTGTATCATAGTTTCCTCTGCGGTTAAGTCCTCCTTTGGCGGATAGCGACGGTGACAACATTATTGTGCGTTAAATGCATACTGAAAGTCTAAAACGTGCCGCCAGAAATATGTATATTCGAGGGATCTCCACGAAAAGGAACTGTCCATAAAAGAAGACTTCACTGTAGTGGAAGCACTGTAGATGCATTCTTCCAGCGACGGTGGCAACATTGTAGTCAACTTAAAATTTGTTTGGTCCAATGTTTGTTGTAGAGCTTGGAAATGTACACCTCAGACGGGATCCATCCAAGGAATGACGAAATGTATGCAAACTGAAGGAGACAGTGAGGAAAATGTGTCTGTTTAAGGAATCTATCCACCAAAAGGAGATGAAAGAACGTTTTGTTGTAAAAGAAGCCTAATCTGAAATTCAGAGAAACTCAGTCTCAAACAAAGACATACCAAGGATCCCAGCTTCAATTTCCTAGGATTTGAGATCAAGCTATGTGACATATGTACACCCTTTTGGACGCGATGAATCCAAACTTGAAGGTTTGATTGTAGAGTTTCAAAAAATGTGACGATTTTGTGAGAAGCTGCTGTCCATTGAGCTGAAGTACAGGGCGGGATTTTGTTGCGATTCTACAAAGCGTTAGAATATGAGTGAATGCTGTGAGAAAAGTCTATGTTCACGGTGACAGGAGGAATTCGGCGTTTGTCCTTCACATTTCAAGCGTGAAGGCTTGAAGAGCTAATCGTCGCTACCAGAAGGTGTTTCGTCATATAATTTGACGTTAAATTTTGTCTAAATGCGCCTTTGATAGAATTGGAATCGGAAGCGATTATAAACGGCAGTTATCCTTATTTTATGGCAGTCCTTCTTATTTACGTCATTTTTGACTTGAGAAATGGATCCAGTTTGTGTCCAGTTTGTGTCCAGTTTGTGTCCAGTTTGTGTCTGTCTGTGACTGTCCATTTTTGAGGCTAATTCGATTGCTTTTATTTATTGTTGCCTCAAGAAGAGGCCTTTGGTCACCACCAGCATGGTTAGGAATGTTGTTGAAAACCGCGGATTGTTAAATTGGAGTGGAATCTTGAAGCATCCGGCTAATAAATGCAGCTACCTTTGTACAGTGAAACGACCTATGGAAGGCGGCTAGATGCCACATTTTTCTGACGATTTGTTTGGCAGTTCAAGGTGGCTTGTATTATGCGCGCTATTGTTCATTCGCGAGTGGTTGCATTCAACGGCAAACTACTCCACGGGAGCCACAGGCAACCATATTAGATGTAGTAAAAGGAAAGCCATTACTTTTCCAACAGATGGCTTTAGAAATCCATATCTCGCGTTGTATACATCCCATCGGACCAAGCTAAATGCGGTTAAAAAGATAGGATTTCGTACTAAAGAAGCAGCTGAATGAGCGGCAGTAAGTTTGCTGTTTCATTTCAAATGAAATTCAGAACAGCCTTGATCTTGCTGCCAACGGCTCCAAGAAAACAATCGAAAATGTTAGTGTTTCGAGCATCAATCGCCGTCAAACGTCAAACAATTCGATTCAGGAGACGATTTGCCATTGATTTGCCGCGAGATTTTATCCATATTGAAGGCCATGAAAACTGATCTTGTCTGATTCAATCGATGAAACGAAATTAAAGCTCAGTCAAGGAACCATACGCTAGGATAGGATTAGGCTTAGTGTACAGTTCCCGCCCGGCTGCCGGTGATTTGAAATTATCCAGTTTGACCATCATTTTTCTCAAGCATCTAATGTGAATCAAAATGGCTTCAAAAAATGCGCCTAAAATGAATGGAGAAGGACGCCAACTAGCGGTCAGTTGAAATTAAAATCTCATCAAAAATACACTAAATTGAGCGGCATATGTTGCTCTGCCCGGTGAACGTGTTAAGCACTTTCTTTAGCACATAACAATCATGAATTTAGGAATATGAACGCACTGAAAACGATAATTTGCGCAAGAAGAAGTGACAGCAAAGCACATCAGCGGGTTTATTTAACTGGGGAATCCACATGGAGTGCGTTTCAAATGAATTAAAAGTAAATGCAGAAGCTGTGCATTGAGTGGATAGACGGCAGGATTGACAAATGGAAAGGCGGATAGACGGATTTAATAATTAGATGGGTGGAGCTGCTGCCTAACTTCTATAAGAACCACTATTCTGCGTGCAGCAATTTTTATTCTCACAAGTGAAAGGCAAACGAATATCCGAACTGATAAAGGCTCCTATTTGTGAAACTTAGAAAAGCAAGCTTAAAAGAAAGAAAGCAGCTAAGAAAGTCGTTTTTTTGTACATAAGAGCCATGACCAGCGATAGCGAATGTTTAGAAATAAACAATTTCCAGCCGATTTAAGAAAAAATGGTTACTCCAAGCCATCTGAATGAAATGCAAGAGTTTTTCCGAGTCTCAAGTCGCACGTTAAGCGTTCCTTTGTACAACCGTCGCTGTCCACCTAAAGCCGACTTGACTGAACATTTGAATGACTGGCCGTGGTTCTTGAACTCGTATAATTCCTCAATTGTCAACTCCCTCTTCAGTCTAAGTGCTCATAGCTCAAACAATCGTCAAAAAAAGCCACGCAAATTCGCTGAAAAAAAAGCCGTGATTTCTCGGTAATTTACGACTTCGCGTCTAGAATGATGAATACTTTTGCAGTTTCATCACAAATGCTAGTCTCATGTGTGCTTGCGAAATTCCGAACTGCGTCTCATCAGCAACAGCAGCAACAAGCTAGCAAAATGGCGGCAGTAAGTTATGGCGATGTTTTTATTCCACATCAAATACGAAAGTCTTCACATTCCGTGAATTCCATAAAAAACTAATCAGATCGCAGATATGGAAGCGGCTCAAACGACTGATTCGAGTCGATGTTGAAAATGCGACGGGAAAAGTATGTTTTTTCAGTCAGTTTCGACGTGAACGTACATACGCCGGATGAGGAGAGGCAATAAATTGCTCAACAAATGCTGGTGTCACACTTATGTCGTGTCTCTGATAATCATTTGGAATAGGAGCTCCTTCGCATCCTTCGCGTGGAACTACTTAGACACCGACGCGATGGCGGAAGTCTGTGTTTTTTTTTTGTAAGAAAGAAGCCACATTCCCACGGCTTCCAAGATTGTATCCAAAAAGTTAAAAGGGGGATCCAATCTTCAACAACCTGCAAACAGGACCCCCCCAACTTTCAGTCTCTTAGGGGCACGAAGTCGTATTCCCTCTCTTCCATCAGGAAAGACAAACATTTGAATAAGCATAACAAAACAATATTCACCGTCAATGTTTACAATCGCACTTCAAGGAGACAACCACACAAATCCTCTGTCACTGTCCAAAGGTATCACACGAAAGTTTATAACAAAGTTATCTTTTTTTTTCTTCTCTTGTTTGTTTGTTTAAATATATATATCCACACGATCATAAATCAAATCACCACAAGAAACAATATTCAGAAGAAAAAAAAAGAAGTAAATGTACACATCCTTAGCGGTTAAGCGACCGCAGAGTATCTATCACCAGCGCACCTTATCCACGACTAGAATCAATCCATTCACACGATCCTGTCGATCAGAGATTGACAGGTAGTCGTGGTAACTGTTAGTTATACCCAATGACACTGTTTCTTATCGCTGAGAGATAAAAACCCACAAAAAAAAAATATTAAACAACAACAAACTGTTGACGAAGAAATAAAATCACTCTAAAGACACCACCGAAGAACCTGAACGAGAAATTCGAAATATTTCTTCTTTTCGTTTTTGGGGGGGAAAAATAAATACAAAACAAAAATTTCGGCACGCCGATAACGTGTCAATATACAGTATTTCCTGATAAGGCACCACTGCGCGGCGATAGAGAGACGACACACAGATAAATAGATCGATCGATCTCGCGTCAGGTAGGTAGGCAGTTTAACACTGTTTAGTGCGGCGGAATGATAAACACAAAAACAACGAATAATTCAGTCACTAGACTAGGCACTGGTGTTTGTCAAAAGACGCGATCTGTGTGACAGCGACTGTCATCTGTCAACGGGTGGCGAATGCGTCGCGGTGATCGGTTATGCAGTTAAGAGAGACCAAAATTGGGCGGAGATCGACTATCAACGTAATTGGATGCTTACATTTTTATTTTTTTTAATTTTTTTCTTGCTTTTTTTTTTTTAAAAAATAATTATTGATGCACAATCGTAGATCGGTTATCGTCGGATATGCATCGATCGATGAGTATCATAATCGATGATGATAGCTGGGTAGACGCGACGCGTAAATCACCACACGGAGCGTGGAGCGCAGTTGATTGGATGAATGGATGGGGATTGATGATCTCGGATAAAACGCATCAACAACACGGGAAGTAAACCAAAACAAACAAAAAAACAACCACCGAGCGCGCGCGATATACAGATTTAACCGCAATTAGATGCCGTGATGGTACCGTACCGTACCGTGCCGGAATCAGTAAAGTAACACACAAAAAAACGTCGCACACGTAAACACGTCAACGGTCGCAGACCAACTGAAGAACACGTAGGAACGTTGGAAAACCGCACGGTTGCGGGAACGATGACGACGACCAACGATCCAACAGCGAAAACAGGGAAAACGAGAATAGCAAGCTGCTGCCTGCCGTCAGGCCGGTTGCTTTGGCCAATCCCACCGGGAATTGATGGTGTCGATGGTGGTGGTAGAGCAAGAGCTTGTGCCTAGTTGGCCAGTGTAATCATGCGCTCAAATGGGGTTGGAATGAGTGTCTCCTACTCGTTCTCATATTCGAGCACAATGGGCGTTCCCCTGTGCGCATTGTCTGTCTGTGCATCTCGGTCGCACGCATGCGACGCAAGCGAGAAGGGATTTTTGTTGAAAATTTCAACTTGGCAATGACGTTCGCCGTGACAGAGACGTACGCTTAGCTCTCTCGTTCTTTGCAAAGCGCGTACTGCTGCTGCTGCTGCTTACAGTTGGTGTAAGCATAAGCGCCCATTTGCCATCCGTGCGGGTATCTTGAAAAGATACTACTTTAAAAGTGAGAACGAGAGTTTGTGTGCGGCTGCAGTTCTTCCTCTCTCACTCCCGCCGGGTTAGATTGTTGTTTGTCATCTGGCCGGGAAATGTGGAAAATAAAAGAGTCAGGAACGAGAATGTTTTTATTTCCTCTTCTTTTTCCTTCTTTTTAGTTTTTGCGTAAAGTCCGTCTTTCTTATGCTGTTTGTTGGTTGGCTTTTTTTTTTTTTTTTCGCTTTTTTTGTGCAATTTTGTTGGAATTTTCTTCGATTGTATGCACCAGGGGCTTCGGGTTGCGATGGTCGTGGCCGTATTGGTGAGCTCGCAACGTATGTAGGTGCCTTGGTGCAGCAGCAGCGGCAGCAGCATGGATACGCGTATTTATTTATTTTATTTTATTTCGCGTCGTCTTCTTTTCCTCTCGCTCTCGCTGTCACTCTCTCGCTCTCTCTGCCTTTTCGAAGGAGGAAAAGAAAACGAGGCGAAATGCTCACTTTTGAGTTTGATTTTGTGAACATTTTTATGTGTGTTCTTTTTCTTTTTTTTTGGACAACCCGCTGGCTCGGAAGGACTCCATTAGAGCTTGTGTGGCTGTCCTGATGACGATTTTGCTCCCTGTTTTCCGTTTCCTTTCCGTTTCTGGCGTGGAGTCCGCAGTTTTATGGGGACTTTAGCGAGAGATTCTTAGAAAATTGGATAAACTGGGGGTGGACAGCACAGACCTACAACTTATCCCAGATGTGCACGGGCCGTGTACTTGGTGCTGGATGCAAGCAAGTGCATAGGTTGCTCGTTACATACACTATACGCCGCATGTCCGTCGACCTCGTCGAGATTTGAAGTTAAATTGTTAAATTATTTCCCACTGTCAGATTGTCGTCGATACGAGTTGGGGGAACATCATTTTCCAAATGCCATATTTGTCCCGATGAATCGATGTTTGAGATGTACATCCGATTATGGGACACGGATGGATGCAGTCCGCCCAACCTCCACAGCTAGGGCATAGAGCACGCATTTCGGACGCATGTTTCGTGTGGTTTCGATATGATATCTGATTTGCTTTTGTCAATACGGCACTGCGGACACGTGAATGAGAACAGGGACAACAAAAAAAAAAAAAAACAAGAAGAAACAGAACACTTCCCACTTGTGTTTGACGTGCGGCCTGTATACAGACGTACAAACCACACGGCTTAGGAGTTCGGTTCGTTCTTTTTTTTCATGTTTCTTCGCAATTCGATGGAATTCTGATGGAAAATTGTGTGACTAAGCAGATCGAGCATTTTATAAGGTAATCAGGAGTAATTTAGAGATTGCCATCTTATCGCTTGGTGTACTTTATCTCGGCGATAGCTGACAGGCAACGGCTACCGAAGTGAGATACGATAGGCGATTTTTTTTGTTGTTGGTGCGCGTCTCGTGACGAACTCTATCAAATTGGTTTGCGTATTTTGAAGGACCCTGATATCTTTCGTTGGTTTTTTTTTCTATTCTATTTACTGCTTGGTGTGTACTGAACGTGCGTCGTCATCAAGCAAGTAAGTGGCGTTGAATCGAAACCTATGACAACACTGAGTATGGTCGTGTTACAGGCATTGTCCGTCTGAGGTGAGTTCTGGAAGAGTGAACTTTGTTTTATGAACTTCTGAAGTGTTGTATCAAATGGAGGCAGCAAAGGGTTACCAGAAAGATTCCACTGTACTTACATCCGTTTAAGACTAGAATTGAGAACAACTGAAACTGAAGCCTCCAACATTTCGTTTTCATCCTTTCGACGGATGCGCAGGTTCCGACGGATGTCTTGAGTCTGCGAGCTTCTTGATGGAGATCGGCTATAGTTTGAACAGCTGGCTCAAAAATTCACTGAATTGCTGGACACTTTATTCGGTTGATGTCGGATGGTGCTTCGGAATGTGAATCTCTGCCGAATCAGTGCAGTCATTTAGTGATTTGATAAAAAGTAGAAAAGATGAAAGAAGAGGTATTTCCTCCTCAGAGACTGTTGAGGCCAGTGGCAGATTCATCCTAGGGGACCTGCCTGCAATGTAAGAAGGCTCCAAAGCAATCGTTATAGCTACTGTTAGGCATAAGTAGGTACACCATTAACCGCCCACGTTCTATTAAATGGTTAATATTAAGAAAATTCAACATTATTTGCATGAACGAATGTATTGTGACTACAATTCCAGGTACATTTGATATTTTTGTAAAGTTTGACAGATGTGCACATCATTTCTGTGGAGTTCGGTCGGTTGCAACAAGTGCATTTTAGAGTTCGCGAGTGTTAAGAATCGTAATAAGAAAGAGAAATAAGCTTCAGTGACTTTTGTGAGTGCATGAACATGTTTTTTTGTTTTTTTTTAGTAAGCATATGCTGGCCGGCTATTGGGAGACAATTTATATAAGATGGTCTAGTAACCGGTCAGGATGACCAGACACTAGATAACATTTGCTTGAAATAGAATTTTGCATATATTTTACGTTTAGTGACTGAAACATAATAGTGCGTTGCCGCGTTGCGTTGTCTTTTAACGCACACATTTCAATGGCCGTGAACAAAATGTTGCGTCATGCGTTTTAGCAAAATTTAAGAGAAAATTGAGAGGATTCTAGTAACATGATACATTTGGTATATCATGAGACGACGCACCCAATTTCCGACATGTTCAACCGGGACTTTACATACAAATTGAGTAATTTTATCCCAAATTGAGAGTCAACTGACTGAAAACAGCGGATTAAAATTAATTTAACGCCAAAAATGATTTGAAATCAGTGGGCAACTGCCAGCAAATTTAAAAATAATGAAAACAGCTGATGATTGATTTGACATTTCGAATCTGAACGCACTGCGTTTTCTATCACAACGTCGAATGCACAACGCACTATTGTGTTTCAGGCATAAATGACGCTGCACAGTACAAGGGGGCGCAAAATTATGCATCCAAATTTGATCTTGACTTACTTTCTTACTAAGTAAAAAAAAATGATTTTGAGTAAAGGAAATCTTTATTTGAACCTTAACAATTTTTCCCTTTAAGTGGAAAATATTATATCCGCCAAGTGGTTGCCGCCACATTTGTGCCCGTTTTATCGCATTTTCCACGACCTTCCGCAAGATTTTCTGTGACAACTGTTCGCATTCCTGTCGAATATTCTCTTAAGGCCTGCGATTGTCTGAGGATTGTTTGGCATAAGCACGCGACGTCGAGTAGCTTCAAAGAAAGATGTCTGGGATGGTTGAATCGAAATCGCCAAATTGGCAAAAATGGGAGATCAGCCGAAGATATTGCCGATGGCGTACTCAAAAAAATACGTCCCAATCGGCAATCACTCATCCCGCTTGATTGCCGCACCACACTGTGACTTTGAGTGAATTTAATGGCTGTTCGTGCGAGGTGCCCCAGAAACGACAATTTTGCTTATTGACGTAACCGCTTAAGTGGAAATGCACCGCGTCGTTCATGATGATTTTCGACTCTTTGTTGCTGTGACGATTGTTGATACTCTTGCGGAGTATAGTACTCAATTGCTTGTCTCTATCTGCAGCTGTCTAGTTCTTCTTCTTCTTTGTTTGGCGCTACAGTCCGGGGTGGACGTGGGCCTCAACCAACAAGGCTCTCCAGCCAGCACGATCTTTCGCCAGCTGCCTCCAGTTGTGCACACCAAGTTGGTTGAGGTCCTTCTCCAATTGTGTGCGCCATCTCGTTCTAGGACGCCCTCTGTTGCGTTGTCCCAATGGATCGGAATCGAAGACTCTTCGGGTCGGAGCTGTGGTGTCAATCCGCTCTACATGACCTAGCCCTCTTAAGCGTTGGATCCGCTTAACTCGTTCGTGGTTGAATGTCCTCCTCCAGACGCCATCAATACAAACAGGACCAAAGATCGCACGGAAAACTTTTCTCTCAAAACGACCAAGACCTTCTTCAACCGCTTTCAATAGCGTCCATGTCTCTGCGCCATAGAGCAGGACAGGGATGATTAGAGTGTTATATAAAGTCAACTTGGTGTTTCGAGAGATGGCTCTGTTACTCAACTGCCTCTTGAGCCCAAAGAAACAGCGATTGGCAAGAGTAATTCTGCGCTTGTCTAATTGACAAATGTCAAAAATTTGCACAAATTATAACATCTCCCGATAGGATGATTTATTTTGCGCCACCTAGTAAGTATTCAATGAGTAAAATTTCCGTATCGGACCTCTGTCTGTTCAAAAGATTACTGCGGCCGGATTATAGAACGAACGACACCAGTATAAAGGGCAGCTTGCAGAATTTACAAAAACCCTATGAACACAGCGCAACCGATGGAAAAAGCGCACAGAAACAGTGAACCAGATTTGTTCTCTATCTCTATCAAAGTTGGACAACAAGTTGACCATCAAAAGTGACCCCTGTCTTCAAACTTCCACTTCAACTGTCAGCACTTCAAACTTGAATTTTCTTTCCAATACTAAACATAACTCATAATATTGATCAAAGCAAATAACATTGCCGTAGATGGTCACCTGAATTAGTTATCCAGGGTAGCATCAGATGTACGCGGGTATAAAAACCCGCGCCACAGTCCGTTCGCGGAAGAAATATCATCTACTCCGGCAACGCAAAGAAATCGTCTGGTAATGACCAGATTTCCAACTCTAATGACAATCATCTTTAACAACTGCCTGAACAACAGCTATTTCCCAGATAATTGGAGAATATCTAAAGTGGTTCCGGTGCCTAAAAAGTTGAACCGTACACATGTGGAAGGTTATCGACCTATCGCCTTGCTTAGTTGTTTGAGTAAGGTCATGGAGTCGATAATGCTCAAAAGAATTGCCACATTTAGCGAAGAGCACGGCATTCTGTCATCCTATCAGTTTGGTTTCAGGCCTAAACATGGTACAATCCACCCATTGCTTAGGCTGCATAGTGACATCACGCGAGGCCTGAACAAAAAGGAGACAACAGTGATATGTCTGTTGAACATCGAGAAGGCCTTTGATACCGTTTGGATCAAAGGTCTCATATTTAAAATTCTCAAGAATAGATTCACCATGTATCTGCTAAGACTCATACATAGTTTTCTGTCTAATAGAATTTTCTTTGTCCAGGTAAGCACTGCTAGATCGACAGTGAGGAGTATCAACGCGGGAGTACCACACGGATTGAAGATGAGACCATCCCTATTTAATCTTTCCACCGCGGACCAGCCAACCAACCCAAGTGGAAGTAATACACTACTGTATGCTGATGACTCCATAACATTATCTACCTCCCTATCACCGGAGTGTGGGACAGAACATCAACCAACGATGGGACTACAACCTCAAATGGGGACTACAAATCAACAGCGAGAAATCTGTGTGCTTCCGAACACCAGTAGCAGACATACGAGGAAGCAGGGGTAGGACGTTGGTCAGAAGATGCAACAATCTTAAACTAACGTTTCCAGACAACACGACAATCACTCCAACGAAGGACGGCCAAAAATCTTGGAATATTGTTCAACGAAAGGTTCAGATTTAAGAACCACGTGGATGCTATCATTAAACGGGCAGCTTTTGCCCTACACTTGGTACATCCACTGCTCCGAAGAAAGACTGGTCTTAGTCAGAGGACTAAACTGATTATTTCTAAGCAACTTATTATACCAGTCATAACGTACGGATGCCCGACCTGGTACACAATAAACCCCACAGCAATGGAGAGAATCTGTCTGTTTGAGCGGAAGATTTTAAGAATGTGCACCGGTCTCCACAGAGACCCTTCAACACTGAAATTCATCCCTACAAAAAGGATTTACGAAGAAGCGAAGATCTTGCCAATTGACAAATACATCCTTCAACTATCCAGTAAGCTGTTAAATAATATTAACAGCCACCCCAATCAGGACATACAGGCACTGCAACGACTTCCACTCGAGCGCAGTCACCGATATCTGCACACAATGGCAATCACCAACACTGGATTTAACGATTTATTCAATCCCGACACAACACAGTTCTACAAAAAGAACAACACTGGACACTACCGTGGCTAGTCCCACTGAATTGCAATATTTTAAATATTTATATATATTTTTTTTCTCCTCCTTTTATTATAAAGTACAAACCATATGTAATTAATAAATTATAATTCAATCATAAGATTTAGCATGTCACATATACTGTAAAATGATACAATTGTGACCACGTCACGTGAAATTCGCCGGGCCCCCATTGTTGAGCCGGCATATCCACCTTAGTAATAAGTCTAGTTGTGAGCCATTTGTATATAATAACTGATGAAAAATAAAGCTACTAATCTAATCTAAAAATCGTTCGCGGACAGTATACCACGATCGACCGCGCGATCACGAAGAAGGATCAATAAAGTTCATTGAACCAATTCGGTTTGTGTTGCATTTCTTTGTTCTTCACCAGTCTCAAAGTAGGAAAATGTGTTAGGTGGCCGGTTACTGGTACACTTACTGTATCTCCTCCTCCGTGGAGTAACTACTAAGCCCTTTGGCTAATTCTTCTGCAAAGAAAGAAAGCTCTAAGGCAATCGTTATAGTTACTGCTGGGCACGTTTAAAGGCCCCCCACCACACCGAAGCGGACTAGATGAACATTGCGCGTGACGTAATTTAAGTGGAGCCACGAACTGCGACCGCGAATTTTCAGAAATAGCCAATTTTTCGCATATTGGTTTGAGAAAAGTTACGCAATTGTATTTTTTGCAAGAAATCTATCCCTGACAGCGAAATTGCATATCCGTTCTGCAGTACCGGACATTCTTGGAAGTAATCAACAGTCATTTGGATTTCCTCGATTTCCTCCTTACGCTTCACTTGAAGTCGAGGACAGTTGTATTTGTAGAGAAGAAAAAGGTTGCCCCCTTTGCCCTCATCATCATCATCATCTTCTGACCCGCATAATCCACTAAATGAATCACGGGGGGTAAAGCACTCTCTAGAGATCTCCAGACCACTCGATCCTCAGCTGTCGACTGACACTCAACAGGAGAGTTGGTCCAATCACCTCGTCCTGGATCTCCCAAGCCGTCGCCTAACTGAATCGCATGAGATGAAAGGGACATTCGTGCCCCGTATCGAATACATCGATACCTTTCAATTACGGCCAAATCGCATTAGCAATACGTTTTCAATTTTCTGCCAAAAAAAAAAGGATCATTGCTCACATTTGCTCATCAACGCTCAACGCTTTCTTACAATATATGTAAATAAGTCACCCAAGGTGGCCCGTGATGTTTTGGGTATGTGCGTCGACTCCTACGCACTTGGACCAATCTGTCTAGGTTCAATTGGACAAGAAATACTTGCCAAGGCCCCATCTCCTTCGAGTCACTGACAATGCTCAAAGAGTATAACTGTCTAGAAAAAGCTTCTCATACTTGGCCGTTCGGAGTCGGCATAAAACTGCATGTCTCTTCCACTCGTCATAGAACAATAGCACGCACAACACGAATGGTTGCCAAGAAGCTAGGTCCTGGCCCTCTAAGGGCTGTAGCGCCACCCATATTATTATTATTGTTATATATTTTTAAGCCACCAGAACGGGTCTTTAACTAGTAAAAATTGTTTGAAGATGTCGATGTCGAATTAGAAGATGTCAAACGAAACTGCAGCACCAAAAGTATTTTGTTAGCTTTTGAGAATGAAAAAGTACCCGGGTACCCTTGCCCTTGCTAGACCTTAATTTGTAATTTTAATGCAGTTTGTTTCGTATTTCAATAATGTTATAATTAAAAATTCGTGAAAATACCAGAGAAAATTCCATTTGAATGAAATGTCAGAGTTGTGAAAAGTTCGAAGGATATGAACCAAAATTATTCAAGATCTGCGAAAAAATTAACAGAGATTTTATATTAACTTTAGGATGACTAGCGATTGTACTGGTCTCGAATGAATTAAAGCCTTGCATTGAGATTCAAAAAGGCTCAACTATAATGCGCATGGGCGAGCATTAGCGAGTGTCAAACGCGCATGAGTGAGTGAACGAATACACTCACTCCTATGAGGCAACCTATAATGTCGTCCATGAAAGATTGCATCACAAATGTTTCGCCAAGCATGAGCTAGGGCGAAATGAATCGCACCGCGCATGTGCGAATGTGACAGATAAAACAGAGATAAGAAAACAAATTTGAAAAATGGGCAAATTAGCTGATATTGTACTGGAAACATGAGGAACTCATAATTTTTTGACAGGAGCCTATGCGGGCATGTCTTCTTATAAAGGGTGATTTTTTAAAAGCGTTTTTCAAAAGAAAACACATAAAATTCCGAAAAATGCATGAAGTCTTTATTTGAATCGATAGTACGGTCCATATAATTTAATGTTTGAAGATTATTTCATGCAAATGTTGACCTTGACTGCGCCTCAAATGGTCCATCCGCTTAGTCAAATTTTGGCATACTCTTTCCAACATTTCGGCCGGTATCTCACGAATAAATGCTTCAATGTTGTCTTCCAATGCGTCGTTTGAAGCGGGCTTGTCTACATACACATGAGCTTTAACATAGCCTGACAAAAATTAGTCTAAAGGCGTTAAATCGCACGATCTAGGCGGCCAATTGACCGGTCCCGAACGTGAAATAAAATGTTCACCGAACTCGCCCCTCAATAAGTCCATTGTTGCGCGTGCTGTGTGGCATGTGGCACCGTCTTGTTGAAACCACATGCAAGTCAAGCTCTTGCATTTTGAGCAAAAAAAAAGTTGGACATCATTTCACGGTAGCGCTCACCATTCACAGTTACGTTACGATTCGCATCATCTTTGAAGAAGTACGGTCCAATGATGCCACCAGCCCATAAACCGCACCAAACTGTGACTTTTTCTGGATGCATTGGAAGCTCTTGTAATGCTTCTGGCTGATATTCACTCCAAAATCGACAATTCTGCTTATTTACGTACCCATTGAGCCAAAAATGAGCTTCGTCGCTGAACACAATTTTTCGGTAAAAAACTGGATCTTCGGCTAACTTTTTGATAATAAAATTCAATAATTTGCAAGCGTTGTTCGTTTGTAAGACGATTCATGGTTAAAATATAGACCAAACTGAAGATGTTTGACAGTGAAACAAATCACGAAACGTGCTTCAGCTGCTTAAACCAGTGTTGCCAAAAAGATAATAGCTAAAAAATCACCCTTCAGTTACTCACGTTTTTTTAGCAAACATGACGAAACAGTTGACACTAGCTCATGCAAAAGAAAGAGAAGTAAATGCAAAATGCCTCCCTGGCTGCGTGAATAATCCAAGAAGAGTAGCAAGAGGCACTTTCTCACTCACTCATCCAATGTAAGAGTCTTGTAACCTGTCAGTACGCCGATTTATTCGAGAATGTTTTAGTTAGGGTCTGTGCACACAGGACAAAGTTGCTGATCGCTCCCAACTTGGCGGGATGCCAGCAACGATCCTAGTCGATGCATAGATCAAGTTGACATACAGCCTCCTAGCGGCGCTCTCTGGATAGCCACCGCAACACCCGTTGTCAGGTGAACTAATGTATGCAACGACTCCCTTGTGATTGTGCGGAGGGCTAACAACCCGCCCACATAAAATAACAACCGTTACGAGTGAGCAAACTGCCAGACAGAATCGAATATGGAGGAGAAGACATAACTGCGAACTCTACGGACGATTGTCGCCTTACGCAATTAGAGCCCAGGCAAGCATTGATTTTTATGGACATTTCAAGACATTTTTTTTTTGAATTCTTTGCACTTGGGTTAAAAAACGCTCCAGATCCCATTTCTGTGCATTTAACTACCAACGAAAGTTCTAATAACTTGTTTATTCACTAAATCAGCAACACTTGCTACTTAAAATTACACTGCAAGTAAGGTCCAAGGGAAGTACATCTTACAGTGATAAGAATTTTGATGAGAATTAGAAAAAAATGATGTAGTATCCTCAAAATTGAATGGGTGTCTCAATCAGTTGTATTGTATATTGAAGAACAATTGTCATAAATCACTTACTTACTTATCAGGTCGGCGACCCATTGGAGGGTCCGAGCCTTAGCAGTTGCTGCCTTCCATCGTTGACGGTCCTGGGCATGCTGCTTCCAGTCATCAAGACCAAGCTGTCTTGCATTCGCGGTTACTTGGTCTTTGTACCGGAGATTCGGTCTTCCTCTCCTTCTCGAACCTGTAGGCTCGGATTCAAAGACCCTCTTTGCTGGAGCATTGTTCTCCATGCGCTCGATGTGGCCGAGCCAGTGCAGTCGACGGATTTTTGCCTTCCAGACTACATCCACATCGTGGTACAGCTCGTAGAGTGTGCGGTCATGTCTTCTCCTCCATTCGCCTTCCTCGCAGACGAGATCATATATGCGACGTAGAATTTTTCTTTCGAAGGTACCAAGAATCAGCTCGCCTTCTGGTTTAGGAAGCAAGATCGGCAATATGCTTGTGCTCTAGTTTTTTTTGCAACTGTTTTCATTGAATGACCGAAACTGAGAGCGCAAGTAGAGAACTTTAAAGTGTCCACGATATTTCCTGGGAACTTAAGCTAAGTTCCAATACCAACGGACATTTACGTACGTAAGTCTCTATCATTGTCAGTCTCAATGGATTGTTTTAGTTACCCATGCCAACAATATTGTTGAGCCTTAAATAAGGAAAAGTGAAGGAAACTGAACGAAGCGGCCATTGTAGCCACAGTGTGTCATTTCTGGAGTATATGCTGGCCTCCTTAAAAAGGGCCCCACACAACATCAACGACTTGACCAGAACATCACAACGGGCTTCGATGTAGTTTGGGACTTCGTCTTCCTCGGCTCCAAGATCAAATATAGAACAACTCTTGCCAACATCTGCTTCTTTGGGATGAAGGAGCAACTGGATAATAAAGCCTTCTCTCGAATCTCTATCAAGCTAACTTTAGATAAGACCAGACTTGATGTACGGCGCGTCGCAGAAGTATGGACGATCACAAAAGCGTTTGAAGAAGTCCTTGGTTTCTTCTAGAGAGAAGTGCTGCATGCGACCTTTGGCCATGTATGGGTTGAGGGTAGATGGAGGAGTTGGTTCAATCACGAACTGCACGAGTTAGTTGACGGATCCAACGCCTACGGTGTGTGGGTCATGAAGGGCGCATGGACAGCTTAACTCCGGCCCGAAGAGCTTTCGATCACAACAGAGGACATCGGTTGAGAGGGACTCCAACAAACTTGGTGTGCCCAAGGCAGTCAAAATGGTCATGACGAGACTCAACATCTTTCCCATTTATCGCTTCCGCTTTACTGCGTTCTTCAGCCGAGTTGAAAATGGACTAGTTCAATGCGCACAAACAATCGCCGTCTGCACTATCAACCCTTTCTCACCTTGCCTGAACGGTCACAGTATCTCTCGGGTTTTTTCCAAGAATTTTCATTTTTTTATTTTATGAGTGATTAAAGGATAGCAGCGTCCTTCCATATCGAGTCTACCTAATTCCCAGATTGTGGCACAAATTTCTTATCCGGAAATGACACACATTTTGACGCATGCCTGCTCAACGATCTTGTCCTCGAAATGTAGCACAACACTTCGCTGTTTGGCTTCAATTTACAGCTACGATGAAAAGAAACACGCGCGGTAAACACAAGTTTAAGTTTAAACTTTCACCTTTCAAACGTGCGTCGATGCAATTAACTGTGTTTGTTGAGTTAATTGGATCTACGCCATCGATAGCAACATGCGCCACGAACTGTTCCCAGAACCGCACTAGACTGGCTTTAGGATGGATTGTAAAGTGGAGGGAAATACTCGTATCATCGGGGATCTTACCAGCAAGACATAGAGGGCTTATCAATTCGCTATTTAGCACACTTAATGACGAGCAGAAATAGCAAGATCATGAAGCAAAAGGAGTCGGAAGTGGATGGATTTCTATGATCCTGAATAACAAGTCAGGCAAAAGCAATATGGAAATATCGAACGAATAGGGGGCATTCTCGATCGTATGCGACCACAATGATACGATTGATTCGAAAACGACAGTTGATTTAGACATGAGGAGGAGGGAGTTGATGAGGACAATGTTGTACGCAAGGATTGCAGCTGCATGTTCCATTGGACGATAATATATCATATATAACAAAAAATAAAAGAGCGTGTGCAAGTGGTACGAGCATTTTCTCTTAAACGATCGGTTCATTTTATCGCGTCATTCAACAAGAGGTGTCATGCTAAATTGCATGTACAATTTGCTAAACTGTCAACATTGTGCTGTTTGCAGTTACTTTTGGTAAGTACGGCCATGAGGGATACATACTTGGCCAAAGAATTGATCTGTAATGGTTTTGGTCGTTATTAAGACCCCAGTGCGGTTTTTTCCTGTTGCGCTTGGAACGATTTTCCTGGTCTGTGACAAATGTCTTTAGCCAAGAGACTACCGGACCGATTTTTTTCAAATCTTCGCCAATGTATAATGATGATAACATGGAAACGGCGCTACATCCCGTAGAGGGCCAGGGCCTAGCTTCTCAGCAACCACTCGTGTTAGGGGTGCCATTGTTCTCTCATGAGTGGAAGGGACCTACAGTCTTAGGCCGACTCCGAACGGCTTTTTCTAGACTGTTAGACTCTTTGAGCATAGTGCAAGTACTGGAAATAGTGCCGTGAAAATTATTTTTGTCGCACTGGAATTCGAACCTAGACGCCTAGGTTCAAGTGCGGAGGAGTCGACGCCACGGTCGCTACCAATGTGTACATTAATAAAATTATTTTTATGTAACAATTTCAATTAGTTTAAGTTATTTTATTTATTCGTTAACTTAGTTAAAAACAAAAAAAAAAATAATCATCGATCGTCTAAAATACTGCCCATTTACTTTTTAAAGATGTTAGGTAAAAGTGGACGATTATTTTAAGTGGTTCATATCGAAAGCCCCATTTTGAGTCTCTTTTTCGAGCAATTTGGGTGGTATCTCGGTAATAACACGTGTAATGTTGTCGCCAAAGGCTGCGGTTGATGCTGTCCTTTCGACATAGACGAGTAATTTGGCGTAACTCCATAACAAAAGTCTGGCCAATCTGCCAATTAGTTTCAGTAATTTTTTATTTAAAATATTTAAAGGACACAACACTAATCGGTCGGAAGCGTCGAGCTGTCAATGAGGCGTTTGTTGCCATTGAAACGGAAGCGGCTTAAATGGATCTCGCTGTAAATGAGGGCAAAGCAAAATATATGCAGATATGCTCAATGCTGTCATCGAGAAACGATGCACAACATCGACGTCTCTGTAGGCAGCTAAATCTTCAAGGTAGTGAAGGACTTCGTCTACCTCGGCTTCGCAGTAAACAGTACAAACAACATCAGTACCGAGGTCAAACACAGAATAACTCTTGCCAACCGCTGTCATTTTTTTGGCTCAAAAGGTAATAATTGAGTATCAAGGACCTCTCTGCGAAGACCATGATGACTCAGTACAAAACCTTGATCATCTCCGTCTTGCTATATGGCGCAGAGGCGTGGGCTACATATATCCAAAGCAGATGAAGAGGTTCTTGGTATTTTCGAGAGAAAAGTTCTGCGCGAGATCTTTGGTTCTGTCTGCGTTGATGGCATTTGGAGAAGAAAGTTCAACCACGAACTGTATGGGCTGTAAAGTGGCGTGAGTCTAGCCAGTCGTCTATGGATCCAACGCCTAAGATACAACGCCCCTTCGACTCTCAGCCTGTGGGCAACAATGGACGCACACTCGCAAGGTGACGCACACGTGCGTCGAGGGGGACCTCAACCGGCTTGGTGTACGAAATTGGAGACAGCTGGCGAGAGATCATGCTGGCTGGAGAGACATTCTGGGTGTTGGCCAGGTCCATCTCGGAGTGTAGCGCCCTAAGAAGAAGAAAAACGCTAATCAGTCATAATTACAGTGAACCTTGTTTTCTAGTCTTCCAGTTATTCCAGCCAATATTTTCAGAACCCAGCACCACCGAGTTTCGACGCAAACATTAGATTAGATGTGATTTGGAGCCATTTTTGATCTACAAATGGTGTATATTACAGAAACCATTAGAAAGGAACAGCCGTTGACAATGACAAGAATCCGAATTTTGAGCATAAGGGCGGTTGCATACACGGCACGCATATCTTCTGAAATCCACCTCAGACTACTACTGAAGACTTTAAATTGATACGACAATTCAAATGTGGGTGAATTTAAGGAGCGTAGTTAGTGCAGGCGATCGAGCCAATTTGAAATTATCCAGAACTGGGATTGGCTCCCTTTTATGTTCCGTTTTTTTTTTTTTTTTGCAAAAGCTTTGATAGCCCATATCTTAAAGGAGGACATAAGTAGAGCCAACATTTAGTAGCTAGAGCTCCGCAAAACATCCAAACCATTTTGTTTACACTATTAGTAGTGTAGTTCCACTTCAGTTCATTTTTATACAGAAATGTGGGGCTTTGGGACACTTGACTGGTATTTCATCATCTGGACGAATTACGAACTATGTGGACTGTACAGCGAGGTGAGCTTAGACAGGCGCCTACAGACTCAATGCCGGAGGTGACTGGGCCGATACAGAGGCGAATTGCTTTACAATTATTTCTGTGAATCCTAATTTACCCTACCCCCAATCGAACACGACCCAGAATTCTGCATCAGACTGGAATCTTAATATCGCTTGCAAATAATTGTCGAAACTTCACACCGGTCAGCGACAAACAACGTCACGATTGCACACAATCGATGCAATTTCAAGTGAAAATGTGAACCAAACCGGCTGAGGGAATTCAAATTTGAAATTATTATGTCGCGAAGTGAAAGGAAATACGACCCAATCAGCCTTCACATCGATTCGCCCAAGAAGGACGAACTGCGCCGTTGCGATAACAGATATTCAAATGAGTGTCAGTCGATTATCTCCGATCTTGGTGGCAAATAGAAACGCATCGCCATCGATTAAGACACCAATCACCTGATGAAACCATCCCACTGGGACTGGGACACCTCAGACGTCCGCCGACGCAGAGAGACAGTCAATCAAAAGTGGAAAGTTATAAAATGATACGAGTATGATGCCGAAACGTTTATGAAACCACCGACGAAAGTGGATTCTTCAGGTGTCTGTGCTTGCTAAAATGTTAATAGCTCGCTCGTTAAATGCGACTGATTACTCAATTGTCGGCGCCTTTGTGCGCATTTCGGACGGGTTTTCAATCGGAACCGACCGAGAGCGCCTGCAATGACAAGTACCCCACTGCGATTCCTTTGCATTTCGTGCATTCCATGACAAACGAACTTTCCAAGTGACAATATTATTTACGGCCCAATATAAACCTACACTCCTGTATCGGTGCCGTCTATCGAAGTGTCTTCACCTTATGCGAATAGTGATATCATTTCGGCGCTGAAACCTTTTCCAATTTATTTAGTTTTTTTTTTTTTTTTTTTCAAATTCGTACCAATGCGAGTAGAAATCAACCACAAAGCGAAGCAGCAGTCCATTTGAATTTCTGTATTTCTGTCAGCGATTGTATCGCTCGAGTACCTGTACCTATTTTATTTTTTTTTATCTTATCTACTCCTGATATCTGTGTTCCAAAGTCGACGAGTAGCAAAAAGAAATGTTTGAAAACAAAATGTTAGTTTCACCGAAGAGTCCATTGCCTAATTTATGAGTACTCTGAGTGTTTATCGTGAATTAGATGTTTTTAAGTGTCAGCGTCGCCGATACGAATCGGAAGATTGTGGCTGTTGCCTCTTGGAACACCAGTACCAAGCTAATTAGTTCAAAAGACGTCTCTCGTCGACAGTCGACAGTCGATGCCACGACATGAGGAATTAACATTTTATCTGGGCTCAGGAGTAGTTCAATAAAAAAATACACAATTTGTGCGATTTTATATTCTAAATTTTAGTGGCATCGATCTCTTTAATTAGGATGGACGGCAATGCTGGAGAAATCTCTTGAACTGAACCAACAAAAATTTAGTGTCGATATGATGGATAGGCGGCGGCCAGAGAAAGTGGGTGGACTGACACAATTCAATGATCCCGACCGGAGTCGGATGCGGGTGGCATCGGCCTGCTGTGTTGGCCATTACGCTTTGGTACACGTACCGCAGGCTTGTGGTCAGAACGACAACGCCATCATCTTGTTCGGGCAGAGAGCAGCTCGGGGTCATAAAAATAACAAAACAAAACCAAAGTGTGGCTGGTGTTTTCGTAATCCAGATTACTTTTGATGACAAGTGGCGGCAGCCATGATCGTTAATTGATGAGTTCAAGCACGTCGGCCGTATGATCGAGTTGATGTTTGAAGTTGAATTCTATGTACACGGGCACATATGTACACTTCGTCTTGCATTGGCATTCTGTTGGAATCGCTTTGATTCCAACTTTTGGCGGAAACTCATCCCAGTCGTCGTCGTCGTCGTCGTCGTTTGGTTTGTTGCTGAGCGGTATTTAATTATTCAATTAATTAATGCGCGTTTACGGCTGTGAATTAATTTCATTTTATTCTAAGCTCGCTGGAAGTGTGCTATAAAAATTGTCAAGTTCAAGTTTGCATGTACATGCTCTCTTTATCCCGAATGTCATCTGCAGCGGCAACACGGATACACGGCGACACGGGCAGCAGCAATTGTAATTCTCGAAATTCCTTGCCAAAGACATGTGTCGCTGTAGCGCTGTGACGCAATTCAGTATTTCGTTAATTCATTCGGATTTAGAGGATGTCTGATATTCTGACATTCCCGTGTGAAATGTTATCCGCGCTCGATTGATGCTGCAATGCGCAGGAATTTTTCTGATGCTTCTGTCTCTGATCAGCTTAGATCGTAGCTACCACAACCGTGAGAGTCCATCTTCTAGGGCTTTCTGAATTATGACCCGTCCGGTAAAAGAAGTTTGTCGCCTTTAAATACAATTCGGATGCAAATCCAAAAAAGTCCGGGTTACTTTCCGAAGACGATTTTTTTTGCAGATAGCAGGAATGGTCTAAAAACGCTTTGGTGCAAGTCGCCACAAAGGTCAACATTTTGGCAAAATCGCAACAGATTTTAAATTGTTTCACATTTTGAACCGTGACAGGTTTTTGTTTCCGTAACGAGGCCTTAAAACTGATTCAATCCTTGTGTCAGCACCGAAAAAATGATACATAAACATACATCCAACACACCTGGGTGTGCCATACGACTTTGTATCACTAGTGGGACTGATTCGGACGAAGAATTGAGTCTTTTGCAAATAATTATACACCTAGAGATGGTGCAATTTGGTCAGATCAACCACCACAACCTCGTCGATTTTTGTAGCATGATATTCTCAGAAGCTCGAACACTGCACCAGCACGCAGAGATGGTGCAATTTGGTCAGATCAACCACCACAACCTCGTCGATTTTTGTAGCATGATATTCTCAGAAGCTCGAACACTGCACCAGCACGCAGAGATGGTGCAATTTGGTCAGATCAACCACCACAACCTCGTTGATTTTTGTAGCATGATATTCTCAGAAGCTCGAACACTGCACCAGCGCGCAGAGATGGTGCAATTTGGTCAGATCAACCACCACAACCTCGTCGATTTTTGTAGCATGATATTCTCAGAAGCTCGAACACTGCACCAGCGCGCAGAGATGGTGCAATTTGGTCAGATCAACCACCACAACCTCGTCGATTTTTGTAGCATGATATTCTCAGAAGCTCGAACACTGCACCAGCACGCAGAGATGGTGCAATTTGGTCAGATCAACCACCACAACCTCGTCGATTTTTGTAGCATGATATTCTCAGAAGCTCGAACACTGCACCAGCACGCAGAGATGGTTAATGTCAGCTGAAATGTGTGATATAATAATTCGCGAACGTGAACCACTTCGTATATGGAAACCTATTGCTACAACTGAGTATGACCTGGGCATACTTTTGTTAGCTGGTGTCACACATTCAAATTATTTTCATACAACTGATCGATGGAAAACTAACTCACATTCATTGTGATGTTTCGTGCTTCAATGGGTCTCAGACGTTATTGGGCAATTAGTCGATTTATTCGATTTGATAATAGGAATACGCGCCTGCAACAAACTGGCAAAGCAGCAGCCAGATCTGTTGAATAGCCACCTCCAGGATAACTATAAGGCCAACGTCACTGTTGATGAGCAACAGTCCTTATCGTGGTGGCACCGGCTTCACTAAATATATACTTTTAAAACCGGCCAAATATGGAATTAGGATTTGATGGGTATGTGACGCTATTACATCTTATCCAGTCAAAGGATAAATGTATACTGACATGGCACATATGGCTGGAGAAAGAGAAATCAAGGGGTCGTGTGTTGTTCCGTGGAAGTGCTCGAAACATCGTATGTGACATTTTTTTTACAAGCCTTAATTTGGCTTCTACTTGACTAATATTGGACTAATATAAAAACTGTAAACAAAAGACGTAAATTTGTACCAGTCGTAAATAAGAGCAGTAGAATCATCAATCTTTGGATTCAGCAGCAACATAAGTATATGCTGATATATTCCAAAAAAAGAACAAATCGGTTGTGGTTCCCATTATAGTATCGAAATTGACGGTCCTGAAAGAAAGCCAAAAATGATACTCGATTAGAATAGAAGCAAAGGACGTGTTGACAATATGGACAAGTGCGTTGGTGAATACACCACGAAGAGAAGAACGAAGAGATGGCATTTGGCTCTTTTTTTTTTATAACATTGTGGATGTGGCTGCATTTACAGTTTTCGTGATACACATGGAAAATGATCCACACTTGAAGACTTGAACAAACCGTAGAAGGTTGTTCCTACAACAGTTGAGTGAACAACTAGCCATGGCAGAAATGCAGGATCGTTCAGAAAATGCCCAAGTCATGCGAAATTTGCCAACACGTAGTGGAATTGAAAGTATGTTGGGCCACCCGGTAATACCGTCTGTTAAAAATCTGCCACTAAGGGCTCAAGAAGGACGTGACAATTCGAACAGAATCAAGCAGAAAGGAAATTGTTACCTATGTCGCAGAAGAAGACCAACATGAAAAGTCTGCAAAAAATGTAAAAAGCTCGTTTGTGCTGAACATTCAGTGGATATAACTCAATGTGATAGATGTTCATTTTAAAGTAACACTTCTTTTATAAAATTTAAGATATTTTTTTAAACAAAATAAAAAAATAATGTCAAATGAATGCTTTTCTGCATTTCTAGCTAACAATTTACACACATTTTTCTACACACACCCGGGTGTGTTGGGTACAGATTGAAGAGGTAAATCGAAAAACTGTGATTCTTCAATGCGAGTGCCACTTCAGCTTGAACAACGCAGCTCCGAGGCTGCCAATTGACATCGCCAAGCCAGCTGATAACACAAAATATCGATTATGGCATGGACTGTGTGGCATGGCACGCCATCCTGAGTAAACCAGAGGTCGTTCAAATCCATATCTTCAATTTCAGTACAAAAATATGTCGGTTAACATAGATCTGTAACGCCCACCGTTGACCGAAAGGTTGATCTTAGCCTCATTTTCGATCAAGCAGCCATATTCTCATCTCTGCGCACCGTACGACGACGGGTGTATGACGAATGAGTGTTATCCACTAGCATACATTTTTTTTAAAAGAACGCACTGTTTCGGCTGCATATCAAAGTTTTCAATATTTCCCAACGTTGTTCTAGCGTAAAGCGACTCATTTCGTTTCGCGGAAGTATGATACTGACTTTCTGTCAGGAGTTTAGTCGACTTGTCTCTCTGCCTTTCGGACTACACATCCATGTTTGGCGTACGTGATTACTTCCACTTCTCGAACAAGGAAACTGTGATTTAAAGATAGCCTCTTGACCGAAGCATTGGAGTCCGTGCACCGATAAACTTTGTTGACCGATATTTCTGGAACTCATAGAGACCGTGATTGTGCCCTGTTCTCCATATCACCCGACGTTGAAATCTTCTGTCAAAGGAGTCCACTCGGCACTTCTGTACACTACAGGAAGTAGTAGTAGTTTAACAAAAATCGACCTAAGTCTCTGAATAACATTGTGCGCTCGACGATACAGAAGGCAGACTTGTCTCGTGGAAAGCGGTTAACGTTCATCTTTCGACTTTTACCAGAAAACACCCTCTGCGCGTACTCAACAATCATTCTAGATCGTGCGATTTGACAGCTTAAAATGATCAGTCATGGGGACATGTCAAATCACGATGCAGCGTGAGCGACTAAACCACACGGAAGGAGGAGTTGAAATAAGGAAAGCGGTACAAATACACTTCTGTTCAGCATGTTTGTTACAATTCAGCATTATTTCGCTTCAAAATTAGCCAAATAAGTCGATCCCCTGAAGTTAACAGGAATTCGAAATGTCTCAGTGGCTGCCTTGGCACTGCTGAAGCACTAAATCCTCTTGGCCAGTAGAAAGCCTAAAGCTTCCCTGATTTATTTTAAAAACGCTTCTAACTATTCAAGTCATCATCGAGTACGAAACGAATTTGTCTGCTGCAAAATTAGTAGAAAAGGACAAGAACAACTCTTACGAGGTGAACATGAACATCTTCTAAGAATACTCGTACTCGACGTAAGCTTTTGACCAACAGCCAGCAAATTGAAGTGACGCAAAAAAATGTATGTATACTCTCTTGACTTTAAATTAATTGACGCATTCTTTCACAGAATTTGACAATAAAATGTTCACATCTCATGCATATTCATACTCGCTGTTGTTTATACAACTTTTTCTTTTGACAATTTGTGTATCCGCCTTTGAAAAAGTTGCAAGCAATAAAAGAACAAACGATCGTTAATCTTCTGTAATTTCATGTGAATGAATGTGCAATCAATTAATGTGAACAGGTGCTACAAAAAGTCACCTCATTCTGTTTTGGGAAAAAAGGCTACAGCAACACATTTGACGACTTCGTAGTCAGACAAGAAGGGATGATTAATTTTCGAGATTTTTTTTTCCAAAAATGACTCCTTTTTCAACATTTTAGGACTCCTTGCCTTTTTGTCGTCTCTTTTGGAAACCGACGTATGTAGAATCGGACTTGTTGCTCCGGCTTGCCTTGACGAAATGGGTCTAAGCTCTTCACCCGAAGGTCTAAAAATCATTGAAATCAGCTTCAAAAATGCATTCCCATTCATTGTGCCAGACATGTTATTTGGGTCTAAAAGAGTACAGGAGTGCCGAGTGGACTCCTTCGACAGAAGAATTCAACGTCGGGTGATATGGAGAATAGGACACAATCACGGTCTCTATGAAGTCAGCAATTATTGGTCAAAAAAGCTTATCGGTGCACGAACTCCAAAGCTTCGGTCAAGAGGCTATCTTTAAATCACAGTTTCCTTGTTCGAGAAGTGGATGTAATCACGTACGCCAAACATGGATGTGTAGTCCGAAAGGCAGAGAGACAAGTCGACTAAACTTGTTCGGCCGCAGTCGAGCGGAGGAAAGACAATTCGAACCTCCGGTTGAAGGACAACGTCATCGCTGACGCCATCCCGAAATCCTACCTTTTCCAGTACCAGCTCGAAGAAATCAAGTGGCGGTCCTGGTGTTGTGGATCTGTGCGTCGATTGTTACGTCCATACTTTTCACGACCCCACCTCTTTCGAGTCACTGACAAGAGTACTAACTTTCTGTCTAGAAAAGGCAAACTTACCCGTTCAAAGTCGGCATAAAACTGTAGGTCCCTTCCACTCGTGAAGGAACAATAACACGCACAACACGAGTGGTTGCCAAGAAGCTAGGTCCTGGCCCTCTAAGGGCTGTAGCGCCACCCATATTATCATTATTATTAGATTAAAGAAATCACAGGACAGTGAATCTGATTGCCAAGATCCGGCTCGGGTTTCGTTCGGCTCTGCAGTACCGAACTGCACGTTACACCGCGCATGTGTTAGTGTCACACATCTTGATCCATTTCCCCGGGATCCCGAATTCGGTCGTCTTAGCGATAAATGCTGTCGTATACGGCAAATACGAGTAGTCGCATATCACTTTATTTTTTTAGGACTTGTCTTGACTTGTCTATTTGGTCAGCAGTCGATATGCTGGCCCAGCTACGTGTCGAATGGTGAAAAGCAAAACGGCTTTAGAGGTTCACACCGTATCCTGGTCAGGATCTTACAGGTGATGTCGAGCAGTGTATACGTCTATGGGTGTTGCAAGAGGAAGGATTGCCACTTTGCATGCTTTCACCGTCTCCTTATTCGGCAAATGATCTGGCGTATGATCACTACCAGAACATCGCCACCGGCCTCGAAGAGCTCTGGTGGTAAGCCTGCCTGAGGCTGCGGCTTTGTTATTCTTCAGCGTTTTGATGGCTTCGCCGACTTCTTTAAAGTTAGGTGGGAGGACAATTCATCGACTGGAGTTGAGATCCCAATCAGTCTCTTCTGGTGATGGCTTCTAAGCAGCTGTTACAAGCTGGTCAAGAGATTTCCCCTTACTATTTCGAAGAAACTGGTGCCTTTCCTAAAACCTCTGGACAGCCTTTGAGCTGATTTCTAAAAGCCTTTTTTTCTGTTCCCAGGCTCTCTGGCATATTTGAGTTGGGTTACTTACTTGCTTACTTAAGGTGGCGGCCCTCAATCAACAAGCATCTCCAGGCAGCTCGATCTTAAGCTGCCTCCAGTTTCGGACGCATGGTTGGTTAAGGTCCCGATTACTAATGTAGAGTTCATAGAGAACGATGCCAGGGATTTATTTGCCACTTGGCTAGCAGTGAAAATGCAGATATCGCTAGCGGATATCACGTTCGATCTTAGCCGGGACAGGGCTTCGAAAATCGTCATTAATTCATCCGGGAAGACGCTGCAGTGTTTGGGTAGACGAACTGATTTGTTCTGATAAACGCCGCTTCCTACTCCATTACCCGTCTGTGTAAAAGTGAATGGCTTTACCAAAGGGAACGGTGCTGCCAAAGTTGTCATAGTGTCATAGTGGAAGTGTCGTGGTGAGCTGTAGTCTAAGTGAATTGAAGTAAGATTTTGTTCGTGCAGAATTTGGACATGTCCAAAGGTGAGGTCGTACCATTGAGAGCATGCCTTTAGACCAACTGCGCAGTTGGTTTCAGTTTGCTTACCAAAGATATTCAGGGGGGTAAGTTTCAGGAGAGTGTCCAGTTCATCGGTGGGAGTAGTTCTCAGTGCTCCACTGATGCAGATACAAGCTTGTCTCTATACCTTCCTTAATTAGTTGAGGTGGGTAGCGACGTTGAGTATGGGCCACCACACTACCACGGGTCTTATGACAGATGTGAAGAGCCACATGTAAGGTTGGAGACCCCAATTCTGACCAATGGCTTTCTTGCTCATGTAAAGGGTGACTTTTTAAAAGCTATAGAAAAGTTTTTAAAAAAAAAACACATAAAATTCAGAAAAATGCATGAAATCTTTATTTGAATCGATAGTACGGTCCATATAATTTATTGTTTGAAGATTATTTCATGCAAATGTTGAGCTTGACTGCGCCTCAAATGGTCCATCCGCTTAGTCCAATTTTGACATACTCTTTCCAACATTTCGGCCGGTATCTCACGAATAAATGCTTCAATGTTGTCTTCCAGTGCGTCAATTGAAGCGGGCTTGTCTGTATAGACATGAGCTTTAACATAGGCCACAAAAAGTAGTATAAAGGTGTTAAATCGCACGATCTAGGCGCCCAATTGACCGGTCCCGAACGTGAAATAAAATGTTCACCGAACTCGCCCCTCAATAAGTCCATTGTTGCGCGTGCTGTGTGGCATGTGGCACCGTCTTGTTGAAACCACATGTCATGCAAGTCAAGCTCTTGCATTTTGGGCAAAAAAAAAGTTGGACATCATTTCACGGTAGCGCTCACCATTCACAGTGACGTTACGATTCGCATCATCTTTGAAGAAGTACGGTCCAATGATGCCACCAGCCCATAAACCGCACCAAACTGTGACTTTTTCTGGATGCATTGGAAGCTCTTGTAATGCTTCTGGCTGATATTCACTCCAAAATCGACAATTCTGCTTATTTACGTACCCATTGAGCCAAAAATGAGCTTCGTCGCTGAACACAATTTTTCGGTAAAAAACTGGATCTTCGGCCAACTTTTTGATAATAAAATTCAATAATTTGCAAACGTTGTTCGTTTGTAAGACGATTCATGGTTAAATTACAGACCAAACTGAAGATGTTCGACAGTGAAACAAAACACACACACCAACCAGTGTTGCCAAAAAGATAATAGCCAAAAAATCACCCTTTATAAGGCGAGTTGAGATGTTGAGAGAGTCCTGTTCTACAAAACTCATATTTTGCCAGTCTTGCATAAGAAGTGGAAAGCTGGAGGATAAGCAAGGCAGCAGAGCTGATTCTAGGTGCCTTCGAAAGAAAAATTCCGCGTCTAATGCCTGTATGAGCCTTTCTGCGAGGAAAGTGAATGAAAGAGACCACACAACCGTGAATTGTACGAGCTGTGCCATGAAGTGGATGTCGACTGCGGAGTGCATGGACATTAGTGCACCAGCTAAGGGCGTCTTGGAATCCAACCATCCTGGTCCGAGAAGGGGAGGAAGACCGCATCTCCGAGACGTGGACGCAGGACAGCTTGGTCTTGATTACTGAAAGCAGCGTGACCAGGGACTGACCCTCCATGCGACGCAGGCCTGATAGCTAAGTAAAGCTAAGTAAGTCGAGGCTTCATTTCTCCGCGTCTTCTAGAGCGATTATCTACCTGAGCTGGCCTTCTTTTGCCTTACAGCGCCTATTGGTGTACCCCGTTGGAACCCTGCTTCTTCTGCCCCGATTTGCCATCATACCAGGGTCTCTAGTCGGTGGTGGTAGATAGGATTCGTAAAGCATTTTGTAGGTGATGTATGGAGTGCCATCGATGTCGGATACGTGTAGTCTACGACTTTTCTGAAACACACGCTACTCATGAACAAGAAATTGACTGAATTGTTTGATGAAATAATCGTCAGTCTTTCAAGAAATCCCAACAACCTCCAACGGCCTTGAACCACAGGATGGCAGGGGCCAATTCGTACCACCAAAACGAACAATTATACGACCAGGTCGTGGCTCATGCATTGTTTCGTGTGTCCCATGGCAGGTGACACCTTTTGTGATCAAGATTGATTGAAAAATCAGCATCCACTTGTTGATTGTCCACAATCCCATCACCGAGCTGCCTTCGCTTTGCATTGTCACTTGCAATAACGTTGAACTGTCAACTGGCA
Organism: Eristalis pertinax; assembly: GCA_907269125.1. Classification (NCBI taxonomy): domain Eukaryota; kingdom Metazoa; phylum Arthropoda; class Insecta; order Diptera; family Syrphidae; genus Eristalis; species Eristalis pertinax. Next base: position 43,100,689 of record OU026145.1, on the reverse strand, counting down.
CGATGTCTGTGTTGGCACATATTCAAGTTTTCAATTTTTTGGCCCACCCACCATGTCTGGATGGAAATCCATTCAAATTGAATGTTTATACACGAACTGAACAAAATCGAATCGAACTTCAATGCGTACTTTCGCATTGACTCTTGACCAAACACCTGATTCTTAGGCTGATTGTTTAGAGGCTAATTGCCCCGATTTGTGTCTCGTATGCTCGACTGGCAAACAATGTGCCTCACTTAAGATCACGTGGCCCAGTGACAGCATTCCGGCTTTAAGCATTTAATGAACTACTTGATGTGCCGTGGAGATAAATTGTTGTTCAATTAAAACGACGAAACAGGAGAAGAAGAAAGGATGCAGTCATCGCATTCCTCAGTCATCGCAGTGCGCTCGCGATGCGTTTGATGTCACTTGAATCGCACACTCAGGGCGGGAGATGACAAGATGAGCGCACTTATGAGTGACACTCTCGCATCGGATACACTTGCGAATTCAATCAGGCAAAGTTTGTCTCATCATCCATTCATCTCGTTGAACCAGAGACGGGCAAGGAATCCCAAGCGATAGCTTTTCCTTGTCAAAACAATTAAATGCAAGGGAATAAGACGGCGTGTGTGCCATGAAGGAGGAGTCTTCGGCACAGTCAGTCGTTGAAGGTCACACATTTAGTCTTGCTGTGTGGACTTTGGAATTTCCGAGCGTGGACTCAGGAGATTTGCGCACTTTGAATATTTTATTTGATCACATCGACCATCGCAATTCATGAAAGCGCTTTGTTGCTGAGTCCGACAATTTTTTTAGATTTTTTACCAATTCTCAGTTCATTCAGACCATTCATGAAAGTCTTCGACTTCGACTTCGAAGCCAAGGCATTGAGCTACGATCGGCTGTACGATTGAGCGCTTGATCGATAAACTGTTGGGTTATTCAAAAAAAAAAATAACGAACATTTGAATTCTAAGGCCATGGTGGCGCAGTCCTAGGGTGATGGACAATCTTGTTTCGCATCAGATTCAAGGTGAAGCTGGATGATTAAGAGTCGAAGAATTACTTTGAAGTGGAATGATCGCCATCGCCTTCAGGATCAGGGACGAAGTTCTGATGTCTTGTGGGCATACGTCCATTCCGGCGCAGTTGACTGCGGACAGTTGTAGCAAGGCAGGCTATTTGCCATCAAGCCCGGTCTGGCCAGCGAGGAAGTTTTCCGTCAGAATTTCTGGCAGGAGTAGGTGACAGGTAGTGATCTCCTGCCTTAACGCATATACCGCGAAGTCCATACATCGAAGAAGTGCAGAAGCTTCGAACCAGCGACTTGACTTCGCCATTAAAGTACCTGATTATAAGGCGATTTTTTACGCATTTGGTTTTTAATTATCAAAAAAGTGCTTGAAAATTACAAAACTATGTGCAAGTTTTATTTGATTTGATAAATCAATGCTTGGCATTTAGTCTTTGAAGATTATTTCATGTAAATGTTAAACCTCACTATGTTTTAAGTGTGCCGGTATGCACAAATGAGTCGCTTTACGCTTGACAAACGTTGGGAAATATTGAAAACTTTTATGTGTAGCCACCGCGACTGCTGTACGCGTGCAAGTTTGTGCAAAAAGTTCGTGAGAGTGATATGCTAAAATGAGAATGCGGCTTCTGTGGCCTTCTTCGAAAATAATGCTGGGAACAACGTTTCCATAAACGGTGGGAGGTACAGAGCCATGTTAACCGACTTTTTTTTTACCAAAATTTAAGACATCGATTTGGACGAGCTCTGGTTCATGCACGATGGAGCGCTATGCGACACAGCCCATGCCACAATCGATCTTTTGCGCACCAATCAGCCGTCTTGGCGATGTCAGTTGACCGATTTGGCCCCATTTGCACTTTTTTTTTTGTGAGCAACCGTGAAGGACCGATGTTATGCCTATAATCCGACAACAATTCAAGTACTTAAGGCCACTATCATCCAAGCAATCCGTGAGCTACAGCCCGAAACCATCAACAAGGTCTTGGAAAATTGTGGTGACATAAGGCGCTACTGCGAAGCTAGTTAGGGCAGGCACTTGAACGACGTTGTATTTCATAACTAATGGGAATGTTCATTTTTACTAATGAAGACATAATACATGGAAAAGAATTTAATTTTGTTCATTTTGTTGCATTTTTTAAAAATAAACTTGTATTTGGCCCACCCTGTGTAAGTCTTGCGGAGTCTGATCACAACGATCAGAGCGCAGAACTGAAATTCTGACTTTCTCAATGCTTTCTCCATTCCTCGAGATTCTAGGACTTCGGTGAACCGGAAGCCGTCGTCTTCAAGGTCTTTTGTGACTATAATGAAATCTGTGAAACCAGCTAGACATTGGTCACCGTAAATGGTATCCATCGCCTCGAATGTTTTTTTTTAGCAGTTTTGGCTAACTTAACTCGGTATTCACTCTTCCGACCCATTGGACATTTCTATTATAAGTCATGACAATTGACACAGCAATGGGAACGCTACGAGTTTCGGTGTGACGATAAAGGGTGTTTTTTTTTTAATTTAGAACAAAAAACAGAAAAATGGTTTTAGTATCCACAAATTTTGAATTGATTTGACAGATATGCTGACGACATTAATGCTTGAATGTGATTTTGACCTTGTGACGGGAGCAGTCGGACTAGATAGGTCCGATTTTCATATAGCCTTCGCAGTACATCAGGCTTCAGTGTTGACTTGGCCAACTGTCGCACGAAAAAGTTAGTAATTGTCCCTGTCTCTCTCATCATTTAAAAAAAAAATAAAAATACAAATTTTGAGTGGAAACTTTGAGTTCCTCGAATAAGACCATATTTTTCGAATTAAATTTAAACAATGTAAAAACGTTGCTCCGACATGAGACCATTCAAACCAAACCAACCTCAAAACAACCGAGAGCTGTCAAATGACAGGTGACACAGACTTTTAATTGTAAGAAAAAACCACCCTTTAAATGAAAAATGTATCCAAAAATGCCAACAGATGAAACAGAGATCACGCTGCAATTGGTTGTCTATTCAAAACCAGTCCTTCGCAACATCGGTCACCTTGCTCAACCGCCTCCATTTGGCAGTTGACACCAATCCGCGCTGCATCACAATCTAATTCTTTCGCCTGAACGCGCGTATTGATCTGTAGTGACACAGTGCACCCAGTGACCTTGTTTCAATCAGCTTTCCCCCCCCCCCCCGAACGTCAGACCAAGCGACCACACACGCACACACGAGAAAATGGATAATTTTAATAAATCGTCTCTCTCTCTCAAGTGGCCTAGTTAAAGTCAATTCCGGCCAATAAGCGAGTTGTCTCGAAGCGCGCAGATATCCCATCAAGCCTTGAAACCGAAACCAAAACCAAAACCGCACAGAACCCCCCCGAACCAGAATCCGAAGTCGAATCCGAAACCGAATCCGAATGAAAATGCAAATTTTTGGCAAAAGCTCGTTCAGGCATAAGCTCAAATTCATCCGTGCACAGTCCCGAATGGGTCAATTATGCAAATGTGTTGAGCTACATCGCGATGAATTGATGTCGGACATGCAGGGTTTGTCGTCCGCGTCGGCTCACGGACAAAAGGACTTCCAGCGAGTTGTTAAATTTACGGTATTATATGAGATTTACACACGCTTGCACACGTACACACCAGTGGAACTGGCCGCCTCGGCAAGCAACCCCCCCCTACAAGGGTCCATTGTCTCTAAAGAGTTGAAAGTGGCTGAACGCTCCACAAGGACTCACGTACGGGACGTTAACCCCTTCCCTCTGGCATACGGCATAAGGCACAAGGCACACGGCTGTGGAATGAGCAAAGAAAAGCGCTCACGACACGGCAGAGGGTGATGTTTGCCAACAGTCTGCTCCGGGAAAACGGCCTGCCGGCAACCCTTCTTTGAGTCGACCGCCTGCCATGCCACCCCTTTACATCGCTCTGAGGGTGAAAGTTATTCTTTTCGTACGTATGAATGGAATCGTTTTCTGTGCGCTCCTCTCTCTCTCTCACTCTCTGTCGCCAGCTTTCGGCTTTCAGCTTCCGCCGTCAAGGTTAAAGCCAACTCGACTCGACTGTACCCCGCACGGACTCACCTACATGCATAAATTTGCGTCCCTCTCTCTCTAGCTCTCTCTGAGTGTGTGTGTGTGTGTGAAGCGGAGAAGTTACGACGTGTCTACCAGGATAATTTTACGATTTCCTCGAATGCAAATGGCCTGATTAAAAAGTGCTTTATGTGGAAGCGCTGCTGTGCAAATAGAACGGAAGACACTGGTAGACTGGCCTCTGCTTCGCCTGGATCACGTTCTGTGCCACAATTACTTCATCTAGATACATTTTCACTTGTGGACGGTGAATTTTGTGGAAAATTTGAAGCAAAACTCTCTTCACTGTCTGACAGCACATGATCGGAGTTGCTCATTTAATTGATTTGCAAAACACAAGACTGAACGAGACGAAGACGGCGACACAACAACAGCAGAGATTTGGTTCCACCTACGGGGAGGCTTTTTGTTTATCCGAAAATTGGTGGTTATGGCTTACGCCACGCCTTTCATCCATGACAACAGCACAGCACGGTACGGCGACGTTAATGGGCTCGTACGCCCACGAAAACTTGATTGCGAATTCAAGTGGTCTCTCCGGGCGACGGCGACGGTGACGGCGACGATGGAGGGTGAGGTGGTTTGGGGGGAGGGGGCTCCATGGTCTCAGCAGCTCCGCCAATCAATTGTGCGCCAGTCGAATGGTTAGAAGTGTTGTCACATTATGGCATGATTAAATTGTATCTCGGCAAATTGACGATTTTCGAATTCGAATTTCGTGTGTTTAGCCGGAGCTTGAGCTGGCGTGTTAACGATTCTTTACTCGTTTCGATTTGCTCTTAATGCTGATCTTGTCCGATGGCGAGCGTGTGTGTGTGTGTGTGTGTGGCATTAGAAGGGAGCTCCGATCGGACATTAAACGCGGACGCTGGCGGAACTTTGATGTCGATTATCTGAAGTTCAGTGATTTGGCGTGTCATTGAAGAACTTGTCATTTAATGGGGAATAGATCAGTTCCGGGGGCGAAGGAGAAGGAGGAGGGCTGCGACACCTGCTCGAAGACGACGACGACGACAACGACGTAAAAAAAATACCAGAAAACAGAAAAACTTTCCTCTTCCTTGGCCACCATCCTTTCTGAGGAATATTCGTCCATTATTTCCAAATGAACTTCATAGATACTTGTACCACTTGGATTTGTTTGCACACACATCCATGATGAGATTTTATTACGTGCGCTGAGGGTTGAGACATTAAAAACGAGGATAAACATTTTTAATAGGTTGATATCTCGACGATAGGACAGGGAACTGGGAACAGGGAACTGGGAACAGGGAGGCAGTTAAATGCGTGCTTCAGGTAGACTGTAGACTGTAGTGGGATAGTTAAGGTAGTTGCTGTCGCACTTAGTGTCTTCTTGCGATCACAAAATGTGGTTCGTTTTTTTTTTTTTTTCTTTTTCACATAAAGTCCGTGTACGTTTTTCGAGGGGGCCTGTGATGCAAGAACAACCCGGATAATGATTCTCCTTAACGCTACGGGGGTGAGTGGTGATGATGGTTGCGAGGATTAGAAGCGAAATGTCAACGACTAATTGCACACTGTTGGTTTCCCGGATCTGGATTGTGGTTTATCACTAAATAAACAGGGAATCTGAAAGGAAGGGAACAACAATTGCTAATCTCTGCCATCGCACACATTTCACGCGCGTCTCGTCGAGTGGATGGAGCTGCGACTAAGAGCCCCATTGGCTGAGAGAGCGAGAGTCCACGGAAAAAGTGAGGGGCAGAACTGTAACAAGCGTTGGTTGGGGCACGGCCCCACTTTGGACTGCAGTGTCTGAGTTAATCAATAAGACTCGAATTTCGTCTGGGCCTTGACGAAATTGGAGTGTTATTGGTTAACTAACTCATTCCACGAAGCGACTTCACAGCAGCACATCTTTTAAGCTCAGTTACTCTTGCCACGTAGTTGTCCGCTGTTCTAAAGAAGGCAACACGCTATAAGTATTTTAAATGACATTCCTAGAATTCTATTTCTTATCAATTCAGTCCGTGCTATAAACTGTCATTTCGTCATTCCAAAAAAAAAGGATGAAAACTGGTATTATGTAGCTTGAGGTTTCCCTAATAATTTCACTGAAAGACAAATCGTTATCTGCAACGCTGCAGTCTTCATACAATATCGCTTAGGATTTCTGTAAACTAGGTAGGATTTAGAAAGTTCAGTTCTGAGTTGTAAGTCGAGCATGGTACATTCAAAGATTTCATTGAAGCCTACCACTTGGTCAATTATCCGAAGAAGCCCAAGAAGCGAGCAATAATAAATACGTCAAACGATGCCGAGAGCATTTTAGCCGCAAATTTGCCACAAAAAGTACGAATAGAGATGTATTAAACTGGTTCTTAATATCATCAGATCCATATTTTTCGAGTCGTAGCACCGTGCTCCATAGAAAATCGTACCCTCTACCTCAAGAAGTATTGTGCTGTTAAATGCTCCCTAGAAGCAGCTACGATGAAGACGATCACGATGATGAGAGCGACTAATTTAAAATTTTAAAAACGATTTTTTTTTAAATTTGATTGACGAATAAATAAAATAAATTAATCTAGTTGAAATTGCTATTTGAAGATTTCATTAATCTAAATACTAAATTTTCTGAACACATTGATGAAGATTTGAAGAAAATCGGTCTGCTGGTCTATTAGTTAAAGACATTTGTATCCATGGGGTCAATAGGTGGGGTAGGGGTGGGGTTTACATCCCCTATCACTCACCACATATGCTAATTAATTTTAAGAACTTCTTAGTATTACTTTTAGTCTGTTACCGAACAAGAAAGTCCATAGATAATTAATACCAAAATAAGGCACTGTGAGTTAACTATCAGGGTCTGATCAGAAGATAGTCTTCAGATCAAGTTCTGCAGCAAAAACCGCCTGAATTGATCTGCGAGTCGCAAAAACAAGTCTGATTGAAGGACAAACTTGTGCCAGACTTTGCCTGCGGTCCACAAACGGCGGTACCGCATTTTTGGCTTGCATTAGACAGTGCTTTCACGGATCACCTCTTTCGAGTTACCGACAATGTCTCTATAATATTATTATATTAGACCGTGCTTAGCAAAATGTAGTCATGCTTCTGGAGAGACGAAGCCGTTGTGACGTACCCACTAGTGGTATTGAAGATTGGAATGCTATGCCCCAGTGATCAGATTATTGACTGACATCGACACATTATGCCTTTTACCACATTCACCTTGTGGTATAGGCCCACATTGGAATTATTTACTGGGACTCTGATGTTCTGTAATGGCGAAGGCAAGCCATAAGACAATCCGTCTTAAGCACCCGAAAAGCTTCCATGACACTTGCACTCACGAGACTGTCATACGTGAGCATTGGCCGGATCAGGGCCATGTAGCAGATTACCTTCACCCTCACATCGAGTTGGCTCTTGTAAAACACGCTCTTTGCAAGGGCTAAAGCGCCTCAGTCTTTGGCCATAGTTTCTAGAAACCACCATCGAACAAGGACTGTCACACACTACTTGACATTTACAGGGGCCAAATATGATCTTGATTTTACTTCTAAAAAAATGTTTCCTCATCTGATAATTCTGCAGATTTTATCAAGTAAATCTGAATAATAAAACAAAAATATATATAAATATGAAATGTACATAAGTATATTAGACTATAGCTTGAAAATTGAGTTTTTCATTTACCTGTCAATCGCTCATTATCTAGAATCTATATCATTTTTGCCATCTCTTTAGTAGTTTATGGATCACTTGCTTGTACAAATAAAAATATGAAACCAATTTTTGAAGGCACTCGATACATTAATGACTTTCACTTGGGGCGCGGCTTACGAAAATTATTTCTGACATTCATAATCGAATTTAATTCATACGGCAGGCGGTTCCCTTTGCTTTGAATGAATCCAATTGCTTGCTGGCCATTAGAAATCGCCACTCGTGTCAATCCCATAAATCCCAACGCATCTGAAAGGTCTCTTGGCATGAGTCCAGAGTGAGTAATGGCTCAAAATCTTAGTCTTCAAAGCTGGCATCTCTTTAACGACAGAGTATCTTCTTCGTGCACTTTAGACAACATTCGATGAGCACTTTTTTGAGCTCAACAAGAAATGCAAACATTAAACCCATTAAACCCATAATCAATAATTTCGATGATCGGCAAAAACCCACCAAGCCTACCCATTAAGCCCACATATGTAGCTGCTAAGCCCTCAAACATTTGTTTTAAAGTACTGATCCAATCAAGTGCTACAGTCATATCTGACTTCAAAGATGATTGTCTCCTTGTCCACCATCGAATTTGACGGACAATCATACATTTTTTTGACAATTATTCACGAATTTTTTGACTGTTAATTACGTACCTCTGAACCGTGGTGGAAGCAATATAAGGTGTGCTGGACAGCTAGTCAAAACCGCCATCTTTTTATTTTGTGACGTCACTCAGGGTTGTTGTTTTTTAGTGTGTAAAAAATGTTTGTTTGCTTCCGCAAGTGAAAAGGAACTTCAGCCAAGATGTTGTGCGAAACTGACATCTTGGATGCTCAGATCCACCTCGGGCTGTAGATCCACCCAAATCGGGCGAAGGATTTATGAGAATTTAGTTCATTGCCTAAGGAATTTCTGGACTTTACCAGCGTGGTTCAGGGCTACAACTCTCACACGAATTTGGCTCCCCTACTAACTTACTTATCAAGCCTGTGACCTATCGACGGAGTGAGCAACAGCAATGACTGCCTTCAATATTCTTGACAGCCCTACAAAACGCGGCCTCCAGTCAAAAGAAATAAATAATAAACAGCGGTCTGGCGCTTGGGATGACTTGGTCTTTCTCAAATTAGGAGGCTTAGACTCGAAGACCCTCTTATATGGAACATGTGGCCGAGCCAGTCCAATCAACAAACTGTTTGCCTTTCAGACTAGATCCACTTCTGGGCTCACAGCTCGTAGACTTCGTGGTTGTCTCTTCTCATCCATCCACCTTCCTCGCCGTGAGGACCATAAATCGGACGGCTTCATATTCGACTGGCAAAATCGATTTTTGAAGAGTAGAGACTTTGGTCGCTCGAGTCGGGAGTTTTGAACCCAGTTGACAAACCGAAGTTGCCAAGGGCGACACTACGTCGAATCCCCACTAAAACGTCATTTGTGGAGTTCACGTTTGCCTCGAGGTAGATAAGTCGATCGTGATGTTTTGTCCCACCATCATCTCGTTTCGCCTGCTCGCCCTCAATTGTCATAAAAGCGACACCGCAGACTACTGGGAAAGTGCGACGATATCGATGTCATCTCTGAAGCCCAACAGTTGGATTGACTTGTAAAAGCTAGTGCCTTACGTGTTCACAGGTGTTCCCCGCACTATGTTCTCCAGATTGAAGAAATCAGACGACAACCCATCTCTTGTGCCGAAATCCTGTGTAGGTTCGAAATGACTTGGAAGTCTGAGACGAGCTGCAAGGTCCATTAAGTGCGCACATCTTGATCAATTTTGCCCAGGATTTACCGGGCATCGCATAGCATTCCTTGCGATGAATGCTGTCATAAGCAGATTTTAAATGGTGTGTCTTCAGCATTTGCGCCGACCTCTTCAAAGCCAGGTGGACCAGAGTTGGAATTTCTTGTTTCCTACCACTCTCTCGAGGTAATGCATGTTGGGCTGCTTAAACACATCCTCTATTCCCGAATGGATACCATCTTTAAAGCATGAGCATGAGTGCCTTTCCCTCAGAATGCGACGAAAAAGCAACGAGATCATTATGTTTACCAAATTGCCAAAACTCTGTAATCGTCCACTTGTTTGTTAAGGTCGATGATGTCTACATCCCAAGTTTCCTTTGTCTCTGCAAATTCTGCAGCAGTCCTCAAGAGTACTGCCTCACTATGGAGAGCAAGATAAAGCTTTAAAGTTGAACATTTTATTGCAGTTTCGGGGAGCATTTATTGTGGTTTGTCTTTGGAGGACGTGTTCACTTCCTTTGCTTCCAACTTTTCTGCTTCAATTGTACCCCTTTTCTGAGTCGTAAAGCATCGTCAACAAAGCTACGTTATACTTCATTGCAGTGCCACTTTATGGGTTCAGTCGTCAGTCGAAGCCGAGGGTATTGATTATTACCCACGTAGCACTGCTTCAAGGTCTGTCTTTAAGATTGCAGCACCAATTTATTGGAAAATCCCCTTTCAGCTGCACAGTCATCGATCCAAATTAACTGACAACCTCATGGATCACCGTAAGCAAAAATCCACACCTTCCCGAGTGTCCACCGACCCAATAGAGCACTCCACTGCCCCGCACACACACGGTTCCATTTGTCCCCCCATCCGGCGAGGCGTCGTCGCTTAAGTGATTTCATAAATTTATGAAAGTGTCAATCGGCTTCTAGGAAAGTTTTCAGCTCCCAACTAATTATGACATCAAGCCCGGCAGGGCATCCACTGCCCTCGCAACGAGTGAAGTGACAGCACAGCACGGCAGAAGCAGCATATGGAGCGGCTCTACGTCGGGCGACACCGACACACGTCCATGCCCCATGGATTCGCAAACAAAAACAAGCTGCGTTCAGTGAACCCTATTATTGCTTCGCCGTGTGCTGTGGTGTGCGCCGTCAAAACTCACCACGCAGGGGAAATGTTCGCCACAACTACACAGTCGCACAGACGCACACACACACACACAGGGCAGCCGGGCAGCGTGGCCTAGGCACTAATTAACATGAACTGCGCGTAGCGTGCCTAGGCGAGTGGGGAACGAATGAACAGGTACGCATGCCCGAGACCAACCACATGGCGCAGTATTTCTTGTTGACTCCGCCCGAAAGTAAAATGGCGAGGTGCCGTGCACGATAGATAGTCTGCCGCTTGCTCGCACTGCCCGGCGGGTGCTGTTGGAGCGAGCGAGTGGGCTATAGGAGCCACGCCACCTCACAGGTAGCAGAGTATGCATGAGCACGGTGTTCACGGAGCTGGAACAGACTCACTGCAGTGGCGTAGAGCTGCAGCGATATGAAGGGATTTTCCGGGTCTTGCGAGAGAGTTGTTTTCTTCTTCGTTTTTTTTTGGCGCTGCTTCTGCTGTGCCTGGTGCCAGTGCCAGTGCCTGGCTGGGGGGCTCGATGCGAGCTTCCCAATCGAATTCCGATGCAGAGATTTCCATAGGCACTGTGGCGATGGACAGTGGATGTGCCAGTGCTGAAGTGTGGGTGAGTGAGTGAGTTCATCTGTTTTTTAGATGACGCTATTTACTTTGACTATCAATGCGAAAACAACGACAATGGATGCGATAATTGCATTCTGTCGATAATCATGTTGCCCACAGCGCCTTTGACTGGTGCGCCCGCTTTGCCGTCACCCCCTGTCCGTCGACGCCCGCTTGCGAATATTTAAGGCATCACTGGGCTGATTGATTGAATTGTTTGCTGTGAGACAAAAGATTTTAATGGAAATACCAGATCCTGGTGACTTGGAATGAACGATGCTGGGCGCACAGAGGCTCATCGAGTATTCGATACCGTTGTGTGCATGGTGGGGCGGTGGGCTTTATGTGTTACGTTATGCTTTGCAGTGCGAACTAAGGGACGATAATTCTAGATACTTATCAGGGATGAGTTCTCGCATGTGACCATGTGCGGTGCGGTGCGGATGTGTGTGTGTGCGCGCTGGTAAGGTGTGTGCGAGCCGATTGTGGATGCTGTTCGTATGCTGGATGCATCCAGTGACAGCTAACATTGGGTGTAGATCGATCAATTAACAAATTCAATTACATGTTCTGAATGGAGTGGAGTGTGTATCTCGATGACATTTGGCGTTTGCCACCACCGAACGTGCATTTTCATTTGGCACGAGTGTACCCATTCACTCCTACCGTACGTGGGAGTGGTGTCGGTCGGGTAGTTGAGTTCATTTGAATGTGCACACACACACATGCACAAATGGCCTATAAATCGCTCAGAGTTCTCATGGCTTAATTTATTGCTTTCACAAGGAGGAGCCGTTCAGCTTTAGCTTCAGCTGCAGCTTCAACAATTTATTGCGACGCTTTATGGAGCAATTTTCAGCGGCAACAATCTGTTGTGCGAAAAAAAAATGAATAAAATATTGTGCCCACAATCGAGGATGATGTTCGCTTTGACGGAGGATTAGGATTGCTTCCAACTGAAGTATGATTTGACTGAGTAGGGGGTAGGGGGGAGGCAAGAACTTTCTTATAGGGAACTACTTACTCTGTAGAGAGACGTATCCCGCCGGAGGTACCCTGAATTTCCCGTGACAACAAACTGCGCGTGAGACAGGTTGGTACGAGGGTCGTTTGATACGTCGGTGACTTTTTGAATCAAAAAATATTTTGTTCGACTGTCACGATACATATCTCATAATATTTTGTCTCAAGGCCCTTGAAATAGATGTTTGTTTCAAGTCAATGAAGACATCGTCATTCGACCAAAATCTCTTGCCGCTCAGCCATTTCTTCTGGTTTGGAAACAGTAAATAGTCGCACGGAGCTAAATCTGGGGAATCTGCTGGAGTAGCAGTCAATTTATGGCTAATGGGCAATCCTTTGAAGAGGTCGCATGATTGTTCTTATGGTGGAGTGTGAGAAATCGGGGCACCATTACCGCGGATGTGATGTGATGTGATGTACACCCAGAAAGGACTTAAACAAGGCGATGTACTGTCATGCGATTTTTGTAACATCATTCTCAAAAGTCAACGTCAGAGGCACGATATTCCACAAATATGGGCAAGTGCTCGCATATGCCGGTGACATAGACATCAACGGAAGAACACAACGGGCTGTCAGTGCGGCGTTTGTGAGCATCGAGATGAAAGCGGCTAAGAAAGGTCAATAAAAGTAGAACTAAGTATATGCTGACCACCCACACCGACGTCTTGGACAAAACGTCACTATAGACAGCTATAACTTCGAAGTAGTAAAAGACTTTGTCTACCTAGATTCCGAAGTTAACGCAAGAATTGACAGCAACGCGGAGATAAAATGGAGGATTGCTTTCGTCAATCGCCTTGGGTTTGCACGGCACAAGACAGTATTAGATGGAGAGGCATGTTGGCTGAGGCCCAGGTTCACCCCAGACTGTAGCGCCAGCCAAAGATGAAGAATATGTATCCGCTCAGTTGAGATGTTTAGAGCCTCAGCCACCTCACGGTAAACATGCCATGCACTTTGTCGACGATTTGTGGCGTGACGACTTCGGCACGATTACAACGAAACTCGGTAAACCACTTCCTAACTTCATTAAAATGGATGGTACAAAGTCCCTGTAGTGGTTATCTAGCTTAGCTTGAGGATGGTGTGTTTAATGCAAGGAAAGAATAATTCTAGATGAGACGAGAAGCGAATTGAAATTCCTTAAGTTTGGAATACATCAAGGTTCTGTCTTGAAAACGATTCTCTTTTTGGTTTGCATAAATTCACTTTTAAATTTTGAATTGACGGAACATGTGAATGAAATGAACATCTTCAGTAGCGAACATTGTCCACAAAACAGATCGCGGGACAAAGCTCGCACGAGAGATCTCCAGCCCACTCGATCCTCCGACATCGACTCTAACTCATCAGGACAAGCACTAGGGGGGGAGTTTTTTTGGACTTGTATTCTTGATGTTGTGATTTGACTGTTAAGACACTAGGCCAGCTATTTATGTTCATCGCTTAAATCAGAAACAGTTCTATGTTTTATCGCTGCGGACTGTAAACGATACAAACGATTGTAAGTGTTTATCTAGTCTCTTTTCTTCCACTTTCTGCAGTGATTCAAAGCTGTAGTGATAGAGAGTGGCATGAATTTAAAAACTTGGACAATTTGGACAAGGAGACAGACAAGAAGGCATTTCCGTTCAACGCTCAGTCATTTTAATTTGTATTTCGTAGCTTATGTTAGACAAAACTTTCAACAATATAGAAAGTGCCAATACGGTTATACAGGTCGTTGTTCGATGTCGCCGAAAAGTTCTGCTAGCTTAGCAGGTTTGACGCGGTGACCATGTTTGTCTGGTTCCTGATTGCCTCGGGATGGTTACTGAAGTCTAGAAGCTGCTTTCTGAACAGTGTCATCATGTTATGTTGCAAGGGGATGATGCGTCATTCGTCGTAAAACTTCTTGCTTCAGCAATGCTTTCGACAGTCCTTGTCGAAGGCAAAGTCGGTACATATTCGCTGTATTTTCCTTTCGGTCATCTCCTATCTCATATCTCCATGAAGACACTTAACCTACGATACATTTATCTTGTTGCGTTTGCACAGGCGATCGTGTGTTATCGGGTGTTTATTTAGGAAGGGTGCAGTGACCTAGCGGTCGTGTGTATGAATAGGAATCGCGACGATTGCATGTGCATTGCATTCATTTTTTTTATATTTATTTACTTAGGCTTTGTTTATGAAGGGAGAGAGTTGCAATTGCAATATCTAATCTAAGGATCGATATATCCAATTATCATTTTGAGTGTCGAGCCACTGTAGCGTCTGTCGGGCGGAGACTATAGCGATTATGGAAGCTGTATCCTGGCACAAGAAAAATGTGTTATCTAAAGGAGATATCGTCATATGTTCTGATAGCCAGACGGCTATAAAATCCTTCGGTGCAGTCACGTTTAACTCAAAGACTTCCCTGAACTGGCGCCTATTTCTTAACGAAGTGGTTGAACGTTTTAGCATAAATCTCATGTGGGGGCTAGGACACTGTGACATTTAAGAAAATTGCGAAGCTGACGAACTCGTTAGAAAGGGTCCTAACTCGTTGCTCTTTCTTGAATGTTTCTTCTTCTGAATGTTTGAAACGATTAATTCGACAAATTGTCGATGGTCTGTGGATAACATGTGCCTAATTATTGCTTATTCTGAGCCCTAAATGGTAAGAACCGAACAGGCATGTACTCAGGACTTTCATCTTCGTAATCACTGTGCACTGTGCCAGTGTTCCAATAAACTTTCTTCAGAATGGGTCTGCCCTATAATGACTTCTGCAGAAGGTGCAGAGATGAGG
Organism: Eristalis pertinax; assembly: GCA_907269125.1. Taxonomy (NCBI): domain Eukaryota; kingdom Metazoa; phylum Arthropoda; class Insecta; order Diptera; family Syrphidae; genus Eristalis; species Eristalis pertinax. The sequence continues at coordinate 43,085,606 of OU026145.1, read as the reverse complement.
AGGAAGAGGAAGTCATCGTGCACCTTCTCTTCTCTTTTAGAGTCATCTCTTCTCCAAGCACAGTCGAATAGGGGCTTACTTTTACGATAAACTGGTCGAACGTCGAACTAAGTAAAATATTGACACAAATCTTCATCACTTTGACCACCAACTAGCTTACGACGTAGAATCGACTAGATCAGCGTGGTAGGACAAAAGGGCATGCTGTATGCAGTCAGACAGCCTATACCCATTGTAATGTCTCTTCCAGCTTCAGTCGTTCTTACACCACTATTCCTTCCTGGGATGTTGGTTGTTCCCATTTCATGTTGCCTCCCTCTGTGTTCTCTTTTTCTGTTTTGCCCCCATAGCCACTAAGTGGTTCGTGGGAGTGTTACTATATCCCGCATTTTTACATCCGACATGCCTTCTAGGTCGTGGCTGTCGGGGGATCTCTGGGCTCAATCTCGAACACGAACAACAAAGTTCTACCTCCTTCAGAATACTTTCGGCTTAAAAAAGCTTCTCAAACTTCGCCGTTCGGAGTCGGCGTAGAATTATAGATCCTCTGCGCTCTTGAGCAGTTCCTGTAGAAGCTGGTCCCAGGTCAGCTCGGACTGTATTTAGCGGTTTTATCTATTTTTCTAGCAGCTTCAAGTACTGAACAGGTGCCGAGCCAATGCAGAATCATCTCCTCTTCTTTCTCATCTCTACAACTCTTCCTAAAGTCCTTATAGAGCGCTGCCCATAAGGCAGATGGGTCTTCATTGGCTCTGTAATGCCCCCATAAGCTGGGCGGTGAGTCTTGTTTACAGTCATCAGGGCTTCCGGCTTGCCAATGAGGTGCACATACGTAGTGGCAGTTTGATCCTGTATGTTCCGTTCCTTGCAAAAGACAGAGCATTCTATTATGGACAATTGGAGCACAATTGTTGCGTTACCGGTGGTGTGGGCGCTATATAGCGAAAATCGCACTAGACTCAATTACCTTAGCAATGGACTACATGTTGAGCGCTCTCTGAAATGAACTAAAATGCACTATTAGACATCGAATCCTTATTTATTGTTCGAAAGTCGTTGTGGAAGCAACACCTGTTCACAATTAAATGTTTCTAGACTCAACAGCTTGAACTGAACGTTATCCGTCAGTGAATCTAGAGTTCTAGCACGATCTGTATGTATTTTAAAAATGATTCTAATTCGCTTCCAAGGAGATAATTGGCGGAAAATTGGAAAATGCGGGCGGCTCCTTCGAAAACGGGATGATCTTGCCAGGATTGAGCATAAGACCACTTTTAAGAGCCCACTTGGTAATAGAGCACACCTTCTCATTTAGTTTATCTGCAGCTGAACGGGCGTAGCTGGAAACTGGCACAAGACCGTACTAGATGGAGAGGCACAGGCCCAACCGGACTGTAGCGCCAACCAAAGACTTAAACATCGTCTGTCTAGAGATGAAATTTACAATCGGACCAGACAGTTCAAAGGTAATTGAAAAACGTTGAATATAATAACGGACCAAGAATAGAACCTTGAGGTACACCTTGCCTTACATCACAAAATAGCTTGGACTCGGTTAGGAATGTTAAATTTGGTGGACAGCTTATGACAAATGCACGCAGTCAAGAGAAGACTCTTCGTATGCTACGTCCGCTACTTTTAAGAAGGCTGTAACATGGTTATGACCTTGTAGATTCAGTACTTGATGAGGTGCCTGAGAGACATCTTGTGTGTTTTGTGAAGACGTCGAGTTGAGGCCAGTGGGCCAGGTCCCAGGCAATGAGGTTAGGAAGCATCTGCTGTCCAACCCGCACGACAAGAACAATTTGCCACAAATTAAAATGCCAACACCATCCGTCTTAGTCTTCTTTACTGCCACAGCGCTGTAGCCGCTACATTCTTGCTTGTACGCCCAAAAAGAAGGCGAATTAACATGTGGTTCAACACACAAGCAGACTGCAGAACCAAGCAGCCATTCGGAAAGGACTTAATTTACGTTTTACGTTGTAAAAGTTTCCCCAGATAAGAGCAACTAACGCAAACTCAACTATTCCTGACAAATATCGCCCAAGTTGACTCCAAATGATTGGCAACCAGAGGCTGTGACTGTGAGTCCTCTCGCGTCGCGGCAGGATGCGTTCCACACAATAACCAATAACGGTCGTGCACTGTAGTCATATTGTGCCTTTCCTCCTTTGCCAGCTCTTGACACAGGAGAGCACATGCGAACATGTCTTATCTGCAATCACTGTCACTGCTTGCAACCGATGACACTTGGAACATCGACGGAGACAATGAGAGGAGAGAAGAAAACAAAAAAAACGTAAATCAAACGTGAAATTTGCTCGCACATGAGGTGACATCTCATCGACATCCAAGGAGGCGACGACAACATCGCCTTCGCTGAATGATGATATATTCTAAAGAAATAGAACGAGACGCCGCATCGGGTTCAGGGCACACAGGGCGTACAGGGTGCACAGGGCTCACATGAAGGCACTCCGTCCGTAATATTGCCTCATCAGTTCATGTCCATGCACTCGAATCGAATCGATGGTGCACACACTTTGGCCAGAGGCTCCTTTGCGGCTGCTGACGCTACTCCCGCATTACGTGCCACAACTGCAACGGCTCGGTGAAAGGTGTACGTGTTAATTGGCGTCTCTTACATCTATTTCCATCAAACGTTAACTGTTGTTAATGCCGTTTGAGGACCGCACCGACTGCATTTCTCATTTTAATTGACTGAGTAAGCGAATTGAGCCGCCAACACTTGATCGCTGTCGTTTGCTTTCCTTTGCTTTGCTTTTGATATACATATGAAATGAATTGAATCGGCGCGGCGCGGTGCTGACTGCAGCTGCGGAGAGGTTCTCCGATGAGAGTGTACGGGTTTGCCCCCTCCCCCCTCCGTGCGGTGGAAGACTACCACACCTTTGTTCGCAATTGAGAACTGGGTTGACGCGCACTTGCGGCGCACTTGATTTGCATGCGGCTTAGAAATACATTTGTCCAACGTCTTTAATCGCAGTCAGTGGCGAGAGGTCTATGACGGCGATTACGATCAACTGATGTGTTGATTGACTGGGTGTGTCAACATCATTCAAATGCGACGTCAGATGTTCTCAAAAATCTGGGAAAATTCCTTGTGAGGATGCCGAGCGATGATGATGGTCAGCATGTTATGAGTGACATTTTCCAGGGAGTGCGCATAAACAGTTCGCCGCTCCGTACGCAACGTTCCGAAAGAAGACTTTGAGCTCCAATTATGCTGCCAAAACCAAGTTCAGTGTCTCCGTCAAACGGGATGATTCTTTCTGGGAAAAGGAAGGATTTGAACAATGAGGCTATATCTTCCCAAATGAGAGCTTGAGCACTGACGGTGTCTTGTTTTGAGTGACATTTGTCCGACCCCACCTCAAACATTGACTAACTTTTCGAATTTTCTGCCACGGACTCTACGGTTTGGCTGGCTCCTACTAAGTTACAGTGGTCGTGCTCGGAACTCAACATTGGCGACTCAACTATTCTTAACGAATTCAACTTCCTTCCCAATGACACCGCCCGCCAACAACCTCAAGCCATTTGCGAGCAAAATGTACCAGCATTTCTTCTAGATCGGACAATCAAATGCTGAAGGATCCTCTGCGAGTATGCGCAAACAAATGGAAAACGGATGAAAGGATGGGTGTAGGAGTCTACTTCAAAGAGCTCAACATTGCTCTTTCCTTGCCCAACCACTGTAGTGTCTTTGAGTCTTCCAGAGATAAACCATTGCAATAAAATAGGCACTGTCCTGGCAATCTTCAAACAGTCAATTATGTCCCTAGACAATGTCATTTTCAACTGATTGCAACTGATTGAGCATTTCAATATACACCTCATGGATGAAGAGGAGATAGACACTACACATCATCTCCTCTGTTCGAGCAGTGCTTTGGCTAGTCGCAGGCCCCTGGAGACTTACTCTTACAACAACCTTAGCGAACTTACAAAAGCCCTATGTTACTGCTTGTACGGGAGAAAGCATCAAAGAAGTCGAAAAACTTGTTCTTGAGGATGCCCGAATAAAGGTGAAAATGATGGCAGAGATCACCAAGCTTTCAATTGGTACCATTCACACCATTCTTCATGACCATCTTAACCTTTCAAAGGTCAGTGCAAGGTGCGTGCCACGAATGATCACAGCGCCTCAGAAAAAAGTGAGAATCGCATGCTGTAGAGAGCTTTTGAAGATGTGTATTGAGAACGCGGACGGTGTTATGGATCGAATTGTGACTGGTGACGAAACATGGGTCCACCACTATGACCCTGAAAGCAAACAAGAGTCCATGCAGTGGCATAAAAAAGGAACAGACCCCCCGAAGAAGTTCAAAGTCACTCCGTCTGCCGGGAAGATCATGGCCACAGTTTTTTGGGACTCAAAGGGAATCTTGCTCATTGAGTACAAAAAAAAGGTGAAACCATCAACGCCACATCATACGCTTCCACTTTGCATAATTTGCGGGAGGAAATCAAAAAGAAAAGACGGGATAAACTCGCAGCGGGTGTGTTGCTTCTTCATGACAACGCTCCTGTTGACACGGCGCGAGTGTCCAAGGCTGCTGCGCGAGATTGTGGTTTCGAAGAAATCCAACACCTACCCTATAGTCCAGACCTTGCCCCTAGTGATTATTTCCTGTTTCCGGATTTGAAAAAATGTCTTCATGAAAAAAGATTTTCGGATGATGAAGAACTCAACTCGGCATTAATGGGTATTCTGTTTAACTAGAGATAAAACGCGAATTAATAATCGCATTTATATGAAATTTTACATGAAAGCACTAAAATAATAGTATTACCTGATAAATAGGTCCATTTATATATACAACCACAGCTTCACCCCTATACCGAGAATATATTGAACGGCCCTCGTAGACCGAGGTGTGTCCATTGTTATAATAGTCTCACAAAATCCTAAGAAGTTACTATCAGAGGAGTCTGGATGATTATTTGTCACTCTTCATATGACCCACTCAACTAGTCCCTTTACGCAATGGTGCGGGGTTAACATCACTTACTCTCACTAGGAAAAGTATGTGGTGATAAATGACAACCCTGTCGATATCCATTTTCATTTCAAAGCCATTCTGACTACGATTACAGCCGTTTCCCGAACACAAAGGGTGTGCATTTATTCCAGGGCCAGCTTCAGACTGTTGTAGCTGTCAAATCAATTGTCAGATTGCAAACTGTCAGTGTCGTTGTTATTCAGCCATGTTCATCGATATGCGCTTCAACAACTGATGGTTGTGTGCGCTAATCACTAGCATTCTTCGCCACATTGTTGACAGCCCAACATTTTTAATGCATGATGGAGTGCCAGTTCGCCACATGAGGACAGCATGCGCACTGGAAGAGATCCGCATTGACCGACTGTAGACATGTCATTCATCTGCACTTTATGGAAAATAGCACGCAAAGATCATGGTTTGAAGGCTTACAAGATTCAACTCGTGCAGCGAGAACCCAGATAGAGTGCGTCGCGTATAAGGTATATTTTTGAGATATCTCTAAGTCCAATCTGAGGCATTTCGGAAAGACATTACTTCCATAAATATCCTTCTCAGAGATCTCGTCAAATGAGTTGAAGAAGGGCCTGCCAATTGGTCGCTTGATATGTGTTAAGGTCTTTCTCTCAGCGATTTTCTTGGAACTTGGACAATGTTTGTTGCTTAACAGCATGCTTTCCTATCGACCAGTGTCCCTTGACTGCTTCTAGTGGGATGTGCACATTCTCTCCACGCGAGCACTGAAGGACAGATCATCGGCGTTCGCATTTCCTGAAATATCGCTGTGACCTGGAACCAAGTGTAAACCCGGCATTCCTGCACCGATTTTGAATATGAAGTAGTTGGGCAGATGCTCTGATGGTTGGTGGATGGAACCTTCTGCCAGGACAACAAGTTTCCCGAATGGCAAATAGCTCCGGCCTGGAATAGGTCGGCAGTCTGTAGGCTATGGCAATATTCAGGAAACACAAACGATGCCCACTCGGACTCCAAGCTTGAGAGTATAACACTCTTTGAGCGTTGTCAGTGACTCGAAAGAGGTGGGGCCGTGTCGTACCAGGAATCGAACCTAGACAGGTAGACCCAAGTGCGCACACACCGACAACGCCACGAGCCACGGTGATGCCGTTAAAATTAATTATTTATGTCGTACTGGGATTCAAACCTAGAAGCCGAGGTTCAAGTGCGTAGGAGTCGACGCAGGGACCCTCAACGCCAAGGCTTCCACGTGAAGATTACTTAGTTAAACTTAAAATTCCCGGGATTAGAGATGCCAGAGCTGTTTGAGTCGAAATTTGGGTGTACGGCACAAATTGACTGACACTGGATCCGCTGTTTTGTCGAATGATTGCGTTTCGTGATGATGCGACTCACAATTGTCGATCATCCAATGAAAAGCACAGTTTGGTGATGTCTGGAGGCTGGAGTCAGCATTTTACTGCCATCGGCACTCGATTACGATTAAGGACTTTTTCGATTCCCGATTGAACGGCGAATGTGGAAAACAAGTGGTTCCAGCAAGAAGCCATAAAGCAGACAAGGTATCCACAAAAAATCGTGAAGTCCTAAAGGACTTTGAAAAAACCTTGTGATTTGTCGCCTCTGGACTACTTTCTCCAAGAATACGTAAAGTCTACAGTCTACGCTATATAAAGAACGTATTTGAAGCCAAAGTTATTAGTAGTAGTGGCGGCAACACCCCCAATTTATTAAGCTTAATACAAGCGGATAACTTAAACAATCTAAACTTAAAAACTAAAGCTTAACCTAGATGGCAGAGAAAAAAAGGGAGGACTAGCGCAGGAAATAATGGGATTGGAGGTGGTTTCGATGTGAGGTGGAAATCGAAAGAGTATTCCGTAGTGTTAGCCAGGCTTAACATTCTTGATACCGGTGAGTTCAAGCCGTAATTAGTCCGGTGTGGTCTAATGCGGAAGAGGGCTGCAGACCTTAAATTGTGGGGGTTGACGCTAAGAGGCACAAATTCAAGAAGTGCGGAGCAGTCTGTATTACCAGTAATCAGTTGGTGGAGGAAGAGCAGATCGGCAGTTTTGCGACGGTTTTCGAGGGACTCGAGGCGAATTAGTTTAAGGCGATCAGAGAAAGGCGGTATGTTGGTTCTGTCAGTCCAGGCGAGATCACGTAGAGCGAAACGTAGAAACCTACGCTGGACAGCTTCGATACGACGAATGTGGACCGCGTAATGAGGTGACCATACTTGGCTGGCATCTTCGAGAATGGGTCTGACGAAGGTGATGTATAGAGATTTTGTGACATAGGGATTCGAAAATTCTTTTGACCAGCGTTTGATAAAGCCAAGCGTAGAATTTGCTCTACTTAGAATATTGTCAATATGGGAACGAAAGTTGAGCTCACGATCACAGATTGCGCCTAAGTCGCGTGAAGATGATACTGAGTGGACTAGTTCATTGCTGAGGAGATAGTTTCTATGTGGATGCGGTGGACGTTTGCGGGAGTATGCGATGTATTGACATTTCCTGATGTTAAGTTGGAGATCGTTTTTTTGACATCAAATAGAAAAACTATTTAGGTCATCTTGAAGAGAGTAGGAGTCAGGGGGGGGGGGGGGGGGGGATGAACGAATAGATTTGCATGTCATCGGCGTAAACAGAGAGATGAGAGTTCATAATAATACGGTCAACAACGATGATGGTAAGTACGAATATTAGTGGACCGAGGTGGCTACCTTGCGGTACGCCAGAAGTGGCTTTGATTGGCTTGGAGACAGACGATCTGAAGGTAACTGCGTATTCTCTGCTTTCCAAATAGGATTTGATCCATTCGATGAAGTGAGGTTGAAAACCTAGAGCTGTCAGTTTAAGTATAATAACTGGGTGCGAAATTGGATCGAATGCTTTACTAAAGTCGGTGGCTATTACATCGACTTCTTTGCCGTCTTCAAATGCCTTAGACACAAATTCAGTAAGGTTCGTAGTCGTCGATCTGCCTTTCAGAAAACCGTGTTGGGAAGTTGAAAAAAATGCTTTGCAGTGAAAAAAAAAAATAGAATCGTACACAATGCTTTCGAATAGTTTAGGTACGCAAGATAGCTTAGCGATGGGACGAGGATAGTTACTTATGTCGTTTTTTGGACCTTTCTTATGTATAGGGATAATAAAAGAGTTCTTCCAGAGCTGGGGGAAACATCCTTGTGAAAGGGACATATTGAAAAGAGTTGCTAGGGGTTGAGCCAGGTGTCCAGCGCATTTCTTAAGCACAATTGCAGTCGTCCTTAAGTGCGTTGATTTTTTCTTCAACAAGGCGCGCAGTTACGTGAATAGAAGCTAATGATGTTTGGGCAGAATTGTTCAGATATGAGAAGTAATCCCATCCATCCCAGAAGTAATCCCAGACTTTATTCATGCTATTAAGTTCGAATGTACGTCAACAGATGCTTAAAAAAGTGGCTCTCGGGTCACATCAATCAGATCCAGTCCGGAGCTAATTGCAGACTGCGCCTCGATGGACTGCCAATGATCTAATGACTTTTTATAGAATTTGTGGAGGTGTTGCGTGTGCTTTGCTCTTAGTCAAAAATTCACGTTACAAATATACCTCCCCGCCCTAAGAATGTCACGCTCATCTTTTACCAAACCCCATTTATTCTACATATCTAGAGACTCATCGGCAGGTATCTGTCAACACTCACCACCTATCTCGAAATGCAATAAGATAAGATCCATTTGGTATATTTGGTATAATATCGGTTGGTGTTTTTTTTAAATATCACACAATGTCCAGTGCTTACATCGGTTGGTTCAAAGCCGTGTGTCCATGCTGGTCCTTTGGGATGGGGTGGTGGTGTGGTAGCCGACTTAACCCCGATGATGAGTGCTATCGCTGCTCTGGTAGAAGCCATGCAGCTCTTTCTTAGATGTTGTTGGGAACTTCTGCTCGATTAGCAGATTTAGCGCGTTGTCCGTGTTTTCTCAGGTTCCTGATTGCCTCGTTAGGATGTTTGTTGATGTCTAGAAGCGGCCTTCTGAACAGTGTCAGGGGATGATGCTGGCTTCGCCGTAAAGCTTCTTGTAGCTGTGGTGCTTTCGACGGTCCCTGTCGAAGGTGAGACCTGTACATATTCGCAGTATTTTCCTTTCGAAAATTGCGAGCTTCTCCGGGCTGGTCTTAGAAATGATATGCCATATTGGGAAGCCGTACGTTAATATCGATCGTATTAGCAGTTTGTAGAGCAGCAGCCTTGTCCTCTGGCTTAATCCATTTTGCCTACGCATCAAGGGGTAGATGCGATGGTAGCCTTGGTTGGCCTTCTTAAGGGTCAGTTTCGACTGGCCTGTTGAACTGCTATTCCGTGATGTTACTGCCAAGATACTTGGCCTCTTTGTCAGTTATTTTCGTACGGTTAGTTAGGGAGAACTTTCTTTATGCTCCGACATTTAGCTGCTTATCTGCATCCACCTTGGGATGGTCTCCTTACAGACGATCGTATCGATTTTTTAGCTACATTTTTTCGCTGTTTCCATTTCGAACGTTCCCGTGGCGGTCAGTGGTGACTTCGAGCTGGCATAATTCATAATTCTGCGAATAGAGGACACTGTGATGGTTGGAGGCAGTTGATCTGGGGTGTAGATGTTGAAGAGCATCGGTCCCAGCTTCAAGTCTTGATTGGATGCCTTCCATGTAGAATCGTTGAACGTAGAATCTTCTAGAATGAAGAAAGCTATAGACTATTTTTAGGTTGGAGGGGAACCACATCTGATTCAGCTTGTAGAGGAGTCCATCTATCCAATAAGAGTTGAAGGTCTTTTCCACGTCCAGGAAGCAGGCAATGGTGACTTCGTGTTTGTTCAGGACAGCTAGAACCTCGTGGTGGAACTTCATCAAATTGAATGGCTTTCTTAAAGAAATTATTTCGTGTGTATTTTGTTCATAATTAATTTAAAAAAATATATCTTCCCCTCCCTAGGAACTGGCGCTGCAATCAGATTGACCGCAGCATCTTCCCCCTTCACTTTCTAATAATAACACAGGCGAAAACGGATGAGTGCTGTTATGCGCTGATCTCGATCGACGTTAGCTCAGAGTTCCCTATACACTTGCAGAGCATTCAAAAGTCGTTGTGTCGCATTAAAGTGCCTATCTGAAAACACCCACTTTAACCGGCCGCATCGTTAATTTGATTACCAATTATATCCGCTCTCGGTTGGATAAAATTGATATGAAATGACAAAGATAATGTATTCAGTCACAGATTTCTATCGGCCATCGGATATATCCGACGTAACGCATACATCATGCGCTCGTATTAATTGAACGAGAATTTGAGACCGGGGGTCGACTTCCATGTCCACTACTGCGATTGGTTACCACATCAGATATCCATAGCAACTGCTTCGGATACATCTGATGAGGCTAAGTGACTGCTAATGTTCATATTGATATCGAGTAAGCCACCTGTATCGTTTGAAGGACCTTTTCCTGGCGCTAGACTGTTGATACGGCGTTAAATGAGTGAAATGAATCATCTCAAAACTTCAGATTGACTGCAGGCATGGTTCGTTTCACGGGGTGGATGAGTATACCACTCGTTCGCCTTTAATTGATTCCATCATCGATTAGGAAAAAATCTACTCGGAGGTCTAACGAATTTGAATCACAAACGTTAAGAGACCATCGCGAGTTGTTCACTCCAAGGTCGACAAGATTGAATGTTGGATTGCAGCCCTGGAGGCTAATGGCAAGAGACCAAGAACCAGTTGAGGACTAGGCTGACCTAGGCTAATACCATATTCAAGGGATATCTGTTGTTTCATCGCGAATTGATGTAAATTTACGAAACTGAAAGCTGTTGGTTGAGGCCTACGTCCAACCCGCTAGCTGGCGTTACACCAAGGAGAAAAAGAAGAAGACGATGCTAGATAGTTGATGACTAGCAAATCTTTAAACTGATCTGTAACGAAGGGTATGACTCATTTGAAGTTTGATCACACTGAAGTCCTTCTCATAGCAAAGAGTGCGGTGCAATTTAGAACAGAAGAGCTGCGAATGCACCCGGATGGGGTTTAAGGTCCGCAGAATCATCGGTCGGTCGGTATTTGTTTCAAAGATTGCGAGTACAAGTAGCCGAGAGGAGATTTCTTCGTGCTGTTGTGGGAGTTACTTGCCGTGATAGGGGTGAGAAGCGCGAGGAATTCTATGCTTCGATGGTTTGGGCACGTGACTCGAATGTCCCCATCATCCAGACTGCCAAGGCGGGCCTTGAACGCAAACTCCATCCGGTAGGCGACCGCTTGGCAGACCCAGGACGAGGTGCCTGGACCAAGTCCAACAACTCGCCTGGTTGCGCCTGGCGATAACTCCTGATGAGTCTATGGCGAAGGATCGAGTGGCTTGGAGGTGTCTCGTGTTTGCTTTACGCCCGCGATCCCTTTAGTGGATCATGCCTCTCAGAAGATGATCATCATGATCTTTGAACGCAACTAGTTAGTCCGTTTGTTGTCGAAGGTCCCGTCGTATTCTGGAGTAACTCCGATTGCACTTCGGTTGGCATTGTGGCCGTTGAACCGCGTGCGGTGAGTTTCCGATAGATGTGTAAGGTAAGCAAGTGCATCAGCGTTTCCAGGTCGGCCGCCGGTATTGATCTGGTAATACTTAATGCGGTTTTATCTTTTGGCGCTCCAGTCCGTTTGGTAACCCAGTTTGGCGTTGAAATTTTCTCGAAGGAGTCAAGACCCGAGAATTGATCAGAAGTTCTTTCTAGGAGAACATAGAAGCCATTCTGCTTACTGTCAACAATAATAGGATCCTTCTCCCCGTTTAAACCCCCGGGTACTTCCAATCCTGTTGCAAATGTCAGGGAATTCAATCGTCCCCTGGCTCAGGAACATATTTAAAGGATGTCTAACGCTGTTTAACAACGTTAATGACGCGATTCAGACGAGTCTTTTTGAAGCAGGAGTCGATGCAGAGCTCTGCGACTGGATCGGACTGAAGCTGCAATCGCGAATGATCAAGTCATCCTTAGGTGACCAATGCTGCCACCGGGAAGGTCCTAGTGGTTGACGAAATCACATAAAAACGTTGGAATGGTTGACAGTAGCCGCAGACGCGGACGGTGAGCAAATCCATTTCAAGCTTAGTGAGCGTCTCAGCTATGGACTAATGCTGGTTAACAACTGAACCCGGACCAGAGGACTGAGCAGGAAGATGAACATTCCTGAGTGCATATGTCCAACTGAACATGGAATTCAAATTAAATACCTTGGCGTCATACTCGATTCCGAACTCTCATTTGGAAGGACTCTATAGATGACCGTGTAAAGAAAGGAGCTTAGGACTGCTGCCTCGAAGAACAAACCCGCATCCGAACAAGTGCTGCCTGCTCTCTCTGCAACAATCGATATGGCATACGTCGCTCCCTTTGATCCCCTTTCAGCTGCAGCCTATCACATCGCACCCCCTGGACTGCGTAGGTGTCTGCCTTGTTTACTTCTAGGGCCTCTCTAAGTTCATCTTCTAAACATGGTGGGTTAAGGGACCTCACATTCCCCGTGTAGAACTAAAAGTCGTTGTGCTCATGCTCATGGTCGGCAGATTTCATAAATGTTGTTTGTTGCCGTCATTCTTAGTTCCAAGAATAAGCTTAAAGACAAGGTTTAAGTTAGGTTAGATCTGTGGGTAGATGCCCACTCGCCTAGGTCCCAGTAGACCAACTATGATGCCCAAAGGAGGAATTGATTCATCTTGTCACAGTCGTCGTACCCATCACATCATGTCCGCTCATTGTCCAAACATCCTGACATCCTGACAAACCTGGAAATAGAGTCCAAGGCGTCATTGGTTAGTTCCTGCAGGGCCTGGAAGAAGTGTTCTCCCAGACTTCTATGCGTCAGCTGGCAGAAACTGGGGCAGTGGCAGAGATAGTGAGGAGTATCCGCTTTTTCTTCTTTATCACCACAGCCTCTGGACGCGAAGTCATGAGTCCTATTGTAAGCTCCGACTACATACCCTCCTAAGCAACTTTTTGATTTTTTGATGCATTGTAGAAGTTTGAGGAAGTGCCCGAGACTTTGCGGTCTTCGGTCGAATTGTTTATCTGGTCATTAGTGATCCATCCCTCCCTTGTTGGTGAATAACACCGGAAGGCTATTTTGAAGTCAAGACTTGTTCAATTTGTGGTCTATCCAGTATACTTGCATGGCCAGTAGAGCTTGAGGCCAGCCCTTGGTCTGGATGATCATAATGATGGTCCTTGCAGCAGTCATCTGCAAGTAGATGAAATTGCTCCTGCTACACCTCGACTTGCAAGTCTCTGTATTCCTGTTAGCAGCTTTAGGTTGGTGGTGCCAAAGACCCTGTCACCATTCTACGCTGCCATACGCCAAGATTGGCCTGACTATCGCTGTGTACATCCACAGGACAGTTTTGGGGTTGGGTCCCCAAAACAAGGTTTAGATCCGGCTTGGAAGTGGGGACAATCTTTTCTTCGTGCAGATTCAGAGATCGTACATGATGCCATTAATGGATCCTTTTTTTGATGATCTCCCACCCGGTTTATTATTGACTGCCAGTGAGGGAGTGTCACCTAACAATGTCGACACTCGATCACACGCCAACTGAAGAAGCTTACAGACGAGGTCATACGTCCATCTAGAACATCGGGGTAGCTGCAGTGAAAGTAGGTAGGTAGGTGATAAGGTGCCGCATTGCTCAGCGTCGGCCATATAGCCCTCACTGTTGCTCCTGTACTCAGGCTAAGCCGTCAAGCTCTGGCTCTATCTAGGGCTTCCTCCTCTAGTTTCTTCCTTATGGAGCTTAGTGGCATATGTGCGTGCGGGATCCTTTATTGCGCTAGTCTGTCTGCCTTTTCATTGGATAGCAATATTTCCCGGTACCTAACAGAGGGTCACCGAGTCCACTGATGCTCTGTCTGCACAGTCTAACCAGTTTCGACGTCAAGATGGCTGATGCAACGGCTTTCATTGGCGATATCAGATGAGAGATGGAAATCGATTTGTCGGTTACGTTGTGATCTTTTAGCGCCAGTGGTGCCTTACGTATTGCAGCCACTTCGACTTGAAAGACGCTGAAGTCGTCACAGCGCCAGGGATTTTTCGAACAGGTCCTCCGCGCCTTTACCAGCGCTCGTCTTTGGGCCTTCAGCTTACAAGGCGACCACCTCTACTTCTATTTACCAATTGTTCCTGCCGTTGTATCCGGTTCGGAAAGCGCTCTCTTCTCCGGGGCTAGGATTGGTGCGAAGATTGGTGTCCACTTCCGTCTGCTTCGTTAGAACGTTCCGAAACCCGCTAGACGTTCAGTCCCCGGGGTCCATTTGTTAACTAAAATTAGTCCATAACTGAGACGCTCCCTGAAATGAGGACAGCCACATCGTCCTTGTGTGCGGCTACCGTGAACCCTTTCCTCTCCAACGTGCTTATGATTTCGTCAATCACTAGTATCCATAAGAGAGGTTAGAGTCGCCTCCTTGGGGTGTCCCTCTGTTCACATTCCTGATGCAGCATAGGTCACCTAGGGATGACTCCATCATTCGTGATTGCAGCATCAGTCCGATCGCAGTCGCAGAGCTCTGTGAAAGTAAATCGCCTTTAAGTCGCTAACAGCTCCCCTTCAACTTCCGGTTCATCCACAAAAAGCAACAACAGACATATGAAAGTTTCCACCCCCACTCCACCGTCGCTAATGATGAAGTTAACTGCTCACTGATTTAGTTAGCCTCGTTTGCAACACAAGACGTATTCGTGACAATGAAAATCATACACAATCTATATACTCCACTCGTTGCGCAAACCGAAATCAAATTACGAATCTCCCCTAGGCATCTCGGGCCTAAGGTCAGAGCGATTAAAACGCCAAAACAACAAAGAAGCACGGCCAAGTTTTGGCCGAAGGAGGAGAACAGTATCACTATCTGCTCAATCGGCTTAACCAAATCAATGGCATCAGTGGCTTCGCAACAAGATACCCACCAGCCGGGCCGCAACCGCCATCCCGCCACCCCGCCACCGTCAGCCAACTCCTTCGGTTCAGTGAAAAGAGTGAAAAGAGCAACGCACTTGTCGGGGGATGAATTTTTGGTGCCGGTTTTTGTAACGAGAACGACGACGACAACGACGCACGTCACCGTCTTCGCCGACTTCACCGAGTGAGTAGTGCTGCTAGTGGCAAACGTAAACGCTTTCGAGGACACGAAGAAATGATTCGATTAGGGCGAGTGTGCGATAGCGCGCTGCCGATGGTGCTGGCGGTGGCGGTGGCGGTGGTGGTGGCTTCAGATTAAATTGAACAAGATTGTGACATGACGATAGCAATCGGAAGGAATCTCTCCCCAAGTGCAAGGATCTGTTCGGCCAAAGTTCGGGACTTAAACGCACGGAACGACGTTCGCTCACCGACTGATGCGTGGGGTATCTCGCCTTATCTCAATTGTGCAGTTTTTACGTCTTTTGATTTAATAGAGGACAATCGCATGTGACATCGAGATGAGGGTGGATTTGTTTGGCAATTGTGATCTCGTCGTTCTAGTTTGCAATGCGACGACGACGAGGACGACCGAGGAAGAGAGTGTTTCTTTTCTGTTGTTGTTGCTGGTCTTGTTGTGTTGCTTTCAGGGGTGGTCCTGACGCTGCCAGTCGTGATGGTGCATGCGTCAATCAACTGGGGGAAGAACTTAATGACAAGGTAATTATGGCAGCACAGTGTGGGGGTGGCGAATGGAAAATTTATTCAAGTGCACACAATAGCCGGTCCAAGGATTTTTGGGGTGAATTCGTGCAAGTGTGTACGTATACCCCTCCCTCCCTGTCTCCCCGCTTCCCCCCATACCCTGTTTGAATCTGTAGTGTTCTCTTGTCTTATTTTATCTGTAACGTTGATTTGGAATGCTGCTGCTGCTGCTGCTGCTGCTGCTCAGCCCCCGCACACCGCGCGCACCGCTCATCGCTCGCCATCAGTCGGTAGTCGCCCTCCGTTGCCGTCACCCGCCCGCCGCTGCCACCCGGTTGCTGCCACCCGCCGCTACTCGTTTCTCAGTTTCACATAAAGTGTTATCTGGAAGATTTACGATCCGACTTTTCACATCCCTCGTTTTATGATAATATACGAGCTTTCTCCGCAAATGTGTATCTTACAAACACACACACACATACAGAGAAACACGCGCGTTTCAAAAGTATCTACAAAAATTATCTCTCAACCGAGCATAGATACAAATACGGAGATACTCGAGCGAGAGCAACCGAACGTACGAACGAACGAACGAACGAACAGACTCCAGCGAGAGAGCGAGAGAGGATGGTGGGCAATTGGGGAGCATTTGCTAAGAATCCCATCGACTCGACTCGACTATGTGTGTCAGTCAGCTTACACACAGATGCAGCGCGATACACAGATGTATACAGGACATTTGTAATGCTTAATGCTGTGTTGGATTTTTTTTGTTCCGTTTTTTTCTTTTTTTTTTTTTTTTTGTTCGCCATTTTATTGGGATTTTCTTGCGGGACAACCGACGTTTGCCGAACTTTCTCCACAGCTCCGCACCCCCGCCGCGACGCGGTGTGAGTGTGTGAGGAGGGGGGAGTTTTAACTTGGCGGAGACAGTCATGCAGCCTCCCCCCCGGCCGGGGTGGGCAAATGTAGAGCATTGCATGTTAGATTGGGGCCCCGAATCCCGAACAGAGAGCAGTATTGTTGACGTTTCCTTTGGCATTTTTGGTGGCTATGACGCGACACAAGGAATTGGTTTTCTCCTTGAGAGATAAATCAGACGGAGATTTATGTGTTGCTGTGTATCTCTTGTGAAGCTATCTCAGATCTGGGCAATATCTCTATGAAACGTTCGTGGGTGGGTGGTGGGGTGATGTGTCTTGCCGAACATAAACTCAGATTGCCTTGGTAATTCCGGTAAGATCTTTATTGATTTTGCAATGTACATGCGAGAGATAGCCGAGATTCGGTCAAGTTGAGCTGAGCTGTACGGAATGTGGCACATGTGACATTTTGCCAAACGCATTACGACATAAGCACACGAGTTACTTTCTAATCAAGTCCATGGGGAGGGGAATTCTGTGACGGGACTGGTGTTCCATTCCAGTTGGTGGTCAATGGGTCCACTGAATATTCCGTGACAGTCTGAAATGGCTGTCGACTGCTGTATCGGAGATCGGGAGGGACGATGGAGATGACTCACGACGGTACGAGTGTACCTCAAGCTTATTTAGGTGCGAAGTGTAGATTGTTTATTGTGACATCGCCAGAAACGAGCCTCCGCTTTACCGTTGAACCACTCTGATGGACTCTTAGCTAGTACAGGCAATTTTGCTACAGACTGCGCATTGCACAGCAATGAGAGGCACATTGGCCAATCTTTAATGGTGCCCCAGAAGGACACTAGTTGTTCTGGCTGTCGAAGAAGTCACTGCCAAACAGGGCCGTCGCTCTGAACCATTTGATAGATTCTAAACTCGCACAGGTAATTTTGCCACCACATTCTTTTAGCGTGCTGGCCAGTGTACTGCAATGATAGGAACATGAGTGCCTCCACAAGGGACCTTTATACTAGATCTTCTGTTTAGTCGTGGCGACTGTCGATAAAGTAACTTCGATTTGGGGATTGATGAATGTAAGCAGGATTGGCTTGGACTCCACTGATGCCCAAGATGAAGACAAGGGTGAAATCCGTTTGCTCAAGAGCTTAGCTGAATCCCACCTTCTGGACTTCTTCTTATTTTTGTTGTAGTCTTGGCTCAAAAATGCCCAGTTTTTCCGAAATGAGACGTTTGTAGATCCGACGTGGGAGCATTTTGCCAACTTGGATATAAAAACCACGTTAGCATAACATTTTACTTACTTGAGTGTGAAAACTGTGCTAGCTTTCCTCCAAGAATCAAGGGAGAGATCGACAGGTCTAAGCAACACAAGACGGTCTACATGCGTACCACGGAAGGGTAGTCCTGACGCTTCGCAGGATATATGATTTTAGATTCTAGCAATTCCAAAAGTTTCAAGTTTCGTGCATTTACCTAGCTACACACAAAGATGAGCATTATTCAAATAAAATACAATTTTCAATCAAAAAAAAGTTGGCAAATACTTTTACAAGTAAAAACTTCAAATAATTAGTACGTAAGTAATGCTTTAAATGATTTCAGAGCAAGGTCTAGTCTTGGCATCCCTACCAAACACGTCCGTTTGTGTAGGATGGCGATGGAGAATGCACGCTGCTCCATCAAGGTCGGTAAAAACCTAACCGAGACCTTTGATGTCAAAAAAGGATTCAGACGAGGCGACGCGCTGTCATGCGACTTTTTCAACATCGTTCTTGAAACCTACCAAACACGTCCGTTTGTATAGGATGACGATGGAGAATGCACGCTGCTCCATCAAGGTCGGTAAAAACCTAACCGAGACCTTTGATGTCAAAAAAGAATTCAGACGAGGCGACTCGCTGTCATGCGACTTTTTCAACATCGTTCTTGAAAGAATTGTTCAAAACTCGAACGCCAACACCAGAGGAGCAATCTTTCAGAAGTTCGTCCAACTACTCGCATATGCCGACGATATTGACATTATCGGAAGAACGCAGCGTGATGTCATTGGCGCTTTTGTGGGTATTGCAACGGAGGCCACGAAAATGGGTTTAGCGGTAAACGAGGGTAAGACCAAGTATATGCTGTCAACGAGAAAGGACACCCAACACCGACGTCTCGGCCAGAACGTCTCAGCAGACAGATATAACTTTGAGGTAGTCAAAAACTTTGTCTACCTAGGCACTGCTATCAATTCAGACAATGACACCAGCGCTGAAATGAAACGAAGAATAACTCTTGCCAATCGCTGCTTCTTTGAGCTTAGAAAGCAACCAAGACCTTAATCGTCCCAGTCCTGCTATATGGCGCGGAGGTCTTGACTTTGTCAAAAGCGGATGAAGCTGCCCTTGGTTGCTTCGAGAGGAAAATTCTTCGTGTGATTTTCGGTCCCGTCTGCATAGATGGTGAGTGGAGGAGGAGATATAATCAAAAAACTATACGGGCTGTTTAGCGACATCGACTTAGCCAGAAGAGTGAAGATCCAACGATTGAGATGGCTAGGTCATGTAGAGCGGATGGAAACCAATGCTCCGGCCCGAAAAGTCTTCGCATCCACCCCCGAGGGACGGCGCAGTAGAGGAAGACCGCGACTCAGGTGGCGCACGCAAGTGGAAAGGGACCTCAACCAACTATGCGTGCGAAACTGGAGACAGCTAGCTAAAGATCGAGCTGGCTGGACACGCTTGTTGGTTGAGGCCCAGGTCCACCTCGGACTGTAGCGCCATCTTAAGTAAGTAAGTAAGTAATGCTGTGCTGAAAGCACCTATTGTAAAAAGTAGTTTAAGCATTATTTTCAACTAAATAAGAGAATAGATACTAAATCTTAATAAATATCAATCAAATTACTGTCCAAGTGTAATTTATGTGTAGGAAAGCACGATTGGATAAGGTGAACAACCTGCGTGAACGGTCTGTGCAATAATTAGTTCACACTATCCGGACACTACTGTATATCATTTCCTCATTCAGGTTTGGAGATTTTCATTTAGGATGTTGAATGATTTTCCAAACTGAAGATCTGTTTTCATGCAATATTATTTCCTACCTAGGCTTAAGCATTTTAGTTCAGTACAGAAAGTGATCAGTTTAGTTCAAATCTGTATATTGAACTTATTCCATTTTTTTTGTTCATTTAGTTGAATTTAGTTTTTGGGTGATACATAAATTTACAAAACGCAGTCATATGTAGGTACATAAACTTGTATGCATGCAGAACGGCTAAGGAAACGAACGTATAAAAGAAATTGAAAAATAGTTCGAACTCTGCTGGTTGGAAAGAATTTTGCTTGATTTCACACTAACGATATCTTCCGACTATGCTTGAGTGAATCTGAAAATGGTTTTTCTGATTTTGAATCAGTCATCACTGAGATACATACTTAATCGTTTAGGGTGCTATTGTAAATTTAAAATTAGCTAGATATGTTGAATATTTGGGTCGCATTGTTTGTAAAAAAGTTGCTGACGCCTTGGAAATGTCTTATTTGGTTTACGTAACACAACTTGAGACTTAAGTTGAAACTCGTGCATTATTGGAAAAGGAGAAGATGTAAATTGGTGTTGAGGGTTTTGAGTGCAGGTGGAGGGTATATTTGCTAAGTTTTCAAGTCAGATTAGTTATACAAAGTTGAGTAAATAGACTTGAGTGGTGAAGAAAGTTGACGCATTAGTGAATCCTTATCGATTTTCTTTACTCAGTTGAGGCTTTTAAGCAATGGTCGGAACTGATATGCATCATCTAGAGAACATATCTCTGTGCTGTAATTCGATTAAATATAGTTAAGATTAATGGTAAACCGAAAAGGAAGTGGAACCAGCGAAATCAAAATTTGTGTGTTGTATGCATCAAAATTGAGAACTGCTTACATATTCTCTGGAAAAAACACATTCAATCGAAAACTACCAAGACGCTGTCGGTTTTCTGGCAGTGTAAGGGAATTTTCGGCAAATCTTGGGGTCTATCACCAAAAAGGTCCCTTTGGATCTACATGGCTATGGTGAGGCCTCTTCCATCATATGCATCGGTCGTTTGGTAGAATAAGCTTTCGCGTAAATACGTAACTATTGCTCTCACTAAGCTTCAAAGAACGGTTTGTCTCGGCTGCATAGAGGCCTTCCCTAGCACGCCTGGCTCTGCTCTTGATGCTTTTGATGTACTTCTGACTCTCCCTCTTGATATCCACATCATGGGGTGCACTCTCCAGGCCATCTTCCGTTTAAAAAGAAGTGGTCTTTGGTAAAACTCGCACTGGCGTTTTGATGATCTTGCGCATCGCTTTTTTATTTGAACACAGACTCATGTATGTAAGTCGACTTTCCCTGCACTCAGGACTGGCTCTGCCC
Source organism: Eristalis pertinax (assembly GCA_907269125.1). NCBI lineage: Eukaryota > Metazoa > Arthropoda > Insecta > Diptera > Syrphidae > Eristalis > Eristalis pertinax. Next base: position 43,064,647 of record OU026145.1, on the reverse strand, counting down.
AGGAAAAGAACGCAGTCGAATCTTCACGGATGGCTCCAAGACCAATGAAGGATCTGGCGCTGGCGCTTTCGTATAGAGCGACAACATTAGACTCCACACCTCACTAGGTAAATTTGCGTCGGTCTTCCAAGCAGAAACCTATGCGATCCTAATAGCCACGAACTATATTGTGAAGAACTAGTGGAAGAGGCGAAGTATTTGTGTCTGTAGCGACAGCCAAGCTGTGCTTAAGGCCCTACTCAACCCTTTAACCACTTCCAAGATAGTACAAGAATGCAAGTCTTCTCTAAATTGGATCGGCAGGTTCAATACCCTAAGACTTGTCTGGGTCCCGGGCCATCACGGGATCACGGGAAATGAGATCGCCGTTGAACTTGCTAGACAAGGATAAGAGGAGATACTGTTAGGAGTCGAACCTGCGTTGGGACTAACCGCGTCCTCGGTTACGGCTTCCATTGATGGCTGGGCTTTTCGAGAGCACAACCGGAGGTGGCATGATTAACCGGGATGTAGACAAACCAAGCGCATGGTCCCTAATGTCTGTAAGAAATCCTCCGGCATACCATGAAATTTCATTAAATATAGGTTGCTGCCTGGTAGTAGAATATACCAGTTTTTTGAGCCTGAGTGCTCCAGTGCAGTGTTCAAAAACCTCCGACAAAAAAAAAAGAAAAACTGCTGTGAAAATTGAGTCATGGAAAAAAATCCATGCGTTAATTCCCTGTAGATTTGCTTTATATACACCACCGGTAAAGCAGCGATTGTCGATATCTTGTGCTGTGGTAGTTGAACAAAAAGCACTCAATTTAGTTTGACTTACATAGTTCACTGAATTACGTGTATGCAGAGTAAGGTATACCGACCTGAGTTTGTTGAACTACTGAACTGTTGAACTAAAATAAAACGACATTGTGAACTAGATAACTTAGTTCACTTGGCATAGCTCTTTTTTGAATTAATTCGATCGTGAGCTACTCCAGCCTAATCCTACCATCGTCGACTCCAGCATCTGCCTTTTTGTGCAAACTTAGAATTCTCCGAAAATGTGGCAACATTATCCTCAGTCTTCTGAGACGGAAAATGCGACATTTCCTACGGTGATTGCAGCCGAGCGAGACTCGTTTCCGACGTCAGGCACTTGCTATCGACTCAGGTTGTTGTAGCCATGGCAAGAACTCGGATATCGAGAGAACGACGCAGACGAGGAGGAACCATCAAAGAAATTGCCACTGACGAGCTACTATACGTAGACCAGAAGTAGACACTGCGACAGACCAGTAACAGGAAAAAGCCTAAGAAGTGCACCTATTAGTCGATTTGCCATTTTCTGCCGAATATCAAAGCGTGCTTAGAGACTAGCAACACAACGCCACGCCTAGCTTTGACATTCCAGCCAAACTCGTTCGATTGCTCAGGAGATGATTTATTTTTATTTTTTAATTCGGAACAAAATTGCGTACTAGACAAAAAATGCTTAAAACTAGTTGGACGAGCAATGTTACTACCCCCTAGGAGTTGATAGGCAGTCCTCGCTGCTCCACCAAGGCCGGTAATCAAAATTAAATAAAAAAAAAAATTATTTAGGCAAAGCGACGCATTGTCGTGTGATTTCTTCGACATCATCCTGGAGAAGTTCGTGTAAGACTCACGAGCCAACATATTGGGCAAGAGGCTCTAGAGACACATGATTTGATCGGCAGAACACAGCGGGCGGACATTTGGCGAAAATGGGTCTGGCGGTAAACGAGGGGAAATCGAAGTATATGTATGCTGTTCTCAAGCAAGGGGTCTTACAAGCGGCCCGTAACTAAAGGGTGACTGTTTAAAAGCTATAGGAAAGTTTTTCAAAAAAAAAAACATAAAATTCAGAAAAATGCATGAAGTCTTTATTTGAATCGATAGTACGGTCCATATAATTTAATGTTTGAAGATTATTTCATGCAAATGTTGACCTTGACTGCGCCTCAAATGGTCCATCCGCTTAGTCCAATTTTGGCATACTCTTTCCAAGATTTCGGCCGGTATCTCACGAATAAATGCTTCAATGTTGTCTTTCAGTGCGTCAATTGAAGCGGGCTTGTCTGTATAACCATGAGCTTTAACATAGCCCCACAAAAAATAGTCTAAAGGCGTTAAATCGCACGATCTAGGCGGCCAATTGACCGGTCCCGAACGTGAAATAAAACGCCCCTCAATAAGTCCATTGTTGCGCGTGCTGTGTGGCATGTGGCACCGTCTTGTTGAAACCACATGTCATGCAAGTCAAGCTCTTGCATTTTGGGCAAAAAAAAGTTGGACATCATCTCACGGTAGCGCTCACCATTCCCAGTTACGTTACGATTCGCATCACGTCTTCGCAGTGTCGAATAGTACAAGCAACATCAGTGACCGCATGAAACGCAGAATAACTGTGGCTAGCCGCTGTTTCTTAGGACTAAGTAGGCAACTGAGTAACAGAGCTCTCTCTCGAATCTCGATCAAGCTAACTTTAGATAAGACCAGTCCTGATGCACGAAGCAGGGTCCTGGCCGATTGAAGAAGTCCTTAATTTCTTCTAGAGAAAAGTTCAGCATGTGATCTTTGGTCATGCATGGGCTGAGGGCAGATGGAGAAGAAGGTTCAACTAGGAACTGTACGACCCTCGACAGGCTTCTACAGATCCAACGCCTAAGGTGTATGGGTCACCCAGGGCCCCAGAAGAACTTCGATTTCGAACTTATGGGACAAAGCAAAAGAGGACAGAGGCAGTGGCAGAGGTCTAACTTGACACGAAAAGGCTCTCAACTCCGAACTGGAGGCAGCTGGACACAGGTCGCACTGGACAGGTCGCTTGCTGGTTGTGTGTCGCTCAAGGCCTGTAGCGCTTCACACAGAAGAAAGCCTTGACTGCGGCTTTTTATGGGGATTTCTAGCGATTTCTATGAGTTCCTCGAACTCCACTTCAACGGGCGTTGCAAGGGCCAACTCCTAAGTACAACTCCTAACAAATTTATGTACCCGGTGCTGGTGAAATTACTAAGCCGAGGCTGGCTCCTAGGCCCGCCTTAAAACCAGAACACACTTCTTTTGAGGAAACCAGTGAGACCAGCTAGTCTCCCGCCCCTCCTCCTAGTTCATTTTGAATTCTTAATTGCGGACATTCTTTTCGACGTCACACCGCCCCGTCGCCCCGGCCACACACACTGGGCATATTTCTCCTAGAATTGTAGGTGAAAGGAACGAGCGACGCGACAAGCCCTGTTTTGCGTTTCTCCTCCACGTCGTCAATTCAGTCAATTCAGTCAAGTCAGTCGATTCAGTCAATAAAGGCGTTTCGAAGTGTTGCGATAAAATCGCAATAAATAATTAAAATAACTGTGATTACCTGAGATGAATCTTGGCACAGCACACATTTTTCACCTGCAAAAGTAATAAATCACACGTGTGCCCCAAAAAAAAAAAAAAAAATCGAAAAATGAAAACAAATCAAGAAATCTCCGGGCACACAACAGAAACACATTGACTCCATCACTCCATTTGAGCCGCGATAAGTCCCACATAATCCCGCGCGCGAGCGTAGGTACTGATTTCTCAAGAAGCCGCAGCGATCCTAAAACCAGATCACCGAGCACCGATATACCGCGCCGCGATCAAAAGATTAAATTAATTGTAAGACTACTTTATGTGTGGATATAACGACTTCGTAGCCATCAAACAGAAGTTTCCAATAACAAGACGACATGAGTAGTTGATTGTGATGATCACTGATCCAGGGAGTGGCAGAAGGCACCGAACGGCGAACACAATTGCGCGCGCAGGAGAGAACTCCGAATGCATTGACGATGTGACGCCAACACAGTGAGGCAGCACCAGCGCCCCCTTTCCACGTCGCGTCAACCGCAAACACACGTACACATGTAGGTGAATTAATTTCGGGACAAGAACAGATTCTCGGCGCGCTGGTGTGACTGTTGCTGTGGCGACTGTGTCCCTATCCATAATGATCGGCCGGCGAGCGGGTCCGCATTGGTCGGCCATGGTGGACAAATTCATTGCGACCACCATCCTGACAGCGTCGGCTTTTGATTTATTAATTCCTCAAATTCCAAGTGACACAGCGTAATTACTCTTCTGCCAGAAGGACGCGCGACTGCCGTGCCGTGATCGGGGTACAGCCCGATCGATCTCGGAAGCAGCGTGTAATCTTTTCGCCTGTATCTCTGGATTGGATATCAGCGATTCACTTACGTGTGTACCTCTGGGCCGCAATGCGTCCTGTGTGGCTTTGACAATTTTTGATCGCCTATCCGCCTACACTGTGCGCGCTGACTTACCGGGGAGTCGGCTGCGCTGCGTTGCGTTGCGTTAATTGATTAAGCCAGTGATCTCGATGCTAGGTGTGGCTGGCGTAAATGCCGCATGTAAGACGAAAACAAAACAAATCCATTTTGCCATCGCTAGGCCGGCGCGGCGTTTTCTGTTCTGTTCCAAACCGAACAATGGTGACGGACGTAGATGGCCGGCCTGCATTGCACTCAACCGCAGAGAGAGAGAGAGTGACCAGCACAATGCAGGCACATTTCGGCGGGACTGCGAGGTCTTTTAATTAGCATGTCAAAATACACTTACGTCGTTCAAAAGTAACGACACGAGCACGCCCAATGTGGCCACTCAAACATCAACTCGAAATGGCTCCGCTTTTTTTTTTCTTTTTTTTTTTCGAAGGTGCATTTGACTCGGCCGACCGTCAAGTGACTTGCAAGAAGGAAGCACCTCCAATCGGCCAGACGGAGGAGGACGTTCAAGTGCCTTCGATGAATCGGCCAGCAGCAGCAGCAGGCAGTCGCCGTCGCCGCCGCCGCCGGTAAGCCGGACTGAAAAACAGTGGCTATTGAACCGATCGAGTGGCGAACAGGTAGCACTACTTTATAGGCATTCGCCCTGTTGATCGGTGCACACTCTAAACCGAAAAGGACGCACTTTGTTACGTTGTTATTAGCTCATGAGTTGGGTAAATGGATCCATTTCAGTGTCTTTAATTAGTTGCGTTAGCCGAATAGCCGATGCCGAAGTGGCGGTCACGCTTACGTGAATTTTATTTATCAGAGAATGCGGGATGCGCGATGTCTGTGGTGAGTGGTGAAGTGTCTTCATCGTCTCCTGATTTCGGATCGGTGCGGTGTAAGTGCCTAGAGAAGGGGGCAGGATAGTGCTTTCGTTTCGCATGATGACTCAACGCGATTTGCGAATTGGATCACTATCCGCATGGCACATCGAATTAATGAGGCGCCATTGGGAGGGATTGAAGGTGTTTGAAATGTAAACATTGCCGGCGCACCTTCAGCTGGGTGTCCAACGTTGTCGAGGACTGTGAACGAGATATGGAGGGGTTGAGAGTGGACTTATCTCGAATTGATGCGCCAACAACAGTATTCCGAGCAACAGCCAGCCGGAGCTGGTGGTTATTGTGGACACTCTTTTCCATGCATTCCAGTGCGGTGACTGCCGTGATTCGGGGTTCAATTCCTAATATGACGGCCAATTTTCATAGCTCACGTCACTCCCAAATAACTGACACTGCTCAGGAACCATAGCTCCCTAGAGAATTGCTTCTTAAAGCTCGCATACGACTGTAGGTACCCTCCACTCTTGACCGAACAATAGCACGCACCGCACGAGTTATTGATGCAGAAGCAAGATTTAGGTCCATCACATGCTGTAGCCTCATCACTGTTATTATTACAGTGAAACTTCTCTATTGGGTACACCCGCAAGACCATGATTGTCCATTTTATAGAGGTGTCCGTTCTAGGGAGGTAACGAGAGTTATGTATGGAAATTGACAAATAAAATTCGTTTACACTTTTTGTTTCAGTCAGTGTGCGATATTCGTGTTTGTAAGACCACTTGTTGTGTAAAATCACAATAGGTTTCCCTAAAGAGAGTGCGTTCGGTCTAGAAATGCTTAGTATTCATAGATGTCTACATGCCGATATACATGCAGAGCAAGGAAATACATTTCCTGTTTGCTTCGTGTGTTCGTTATTAGCGACCACTGCTCAATAGGTGTTGCACTTTATGTCCAAGTCCGGAATAGAGGGAGTCCGCTGTGAAGGGGTTAAATTAGATGACTAGCCATATTTTCAAGTCGGAACCATAACACGTTTTCAGTAAAGAAAGGTGTCCCTGATAGAGGGGTGCCCGTAAAGAGAAGTTTCACTGTATTTTTCGGTAGAAAAAAGCAGTAAGAGACGACCAGAGATATGGTAATGCTCAAATGCTGGAAGAACCTTTTTGTCTCGGTCTTAAGTCTCATGTAGAATTTCCTGAGATCAGCGCCGACCCGAGTCAAATGAGCGGCCTGTTCAAGATCTACGTTCGGCGCCCCACCCTGATGTTTTGGCAGCATAAGTCGTTTCCAGTTTTCCTCATTACACAAGAGGTATCCTCGGTGACATACGATTCGATTAGGGATGAGAATACTGAGTCCAAAAAGTGAAGCAAATTACAAATAACAAAGAAAAAAAAATTGATTGAAAATACGTCTTTTTTGATGAAGTGCGATGGAAAGTCGTAAAGTTGAAAAGTAGTACAGCTTCGTAGTATATCTTTTCTTAAGAATTTTTGAAAGTTTGAAGGCAAATGTGCTGCGGTTGTAGTCAATTCTTGCGATGAGAGCATTCAGATCAAGAAAGAGACATTTCTGACTTGCACAAATTAAACAATATCAATTGTTCGTGACATGATAACCCAGTTCTTAGTGCATAAATTACAAGATATAGATGTGACCAACATGTTGTTCTAACAAGACGATGGCAGCTGCCATACAACCAAAGAAACAATTCAATTACTGCATGAGTAATTTCTTAATCGGCCGTTTTTGCGATCAGAATTCGCCATCCAGATGTTGCGATCTAACGCCATTTTCTTTTTCTATAGATCCATGCAAACAAGCCTACCACATCCATCGCCTTTAAAGAGGAAAGTGGGTGGTGTATTAATGAAATTCAGCAACAATTGTGCGAAACTTCAATAAAGGAGTACGTACTTGCAGACCTCAAAAATGATGTTCCACAAGATTATGGTGGGGTTATAAAGGTTGGTTAAATTTCAAGGGCCGATGTTGATTTTAAATAAAACACTAATTATTTAGGAAATTCCTGTCATTTCTTTTTATTATGATAATATTGGTATGGTTCAATTATGTATGGAACAAAATATCGGCCAAATGGCCGCCGCGACCTCGGCGGCACGCCTGCATCCGATGGTCCAAATTTTCGATAACGCTGAAGCATAATTGAGGTTCTATGCTGTTAATGTGCCGAATTATCTCATCCTTTAGCTCTTGAATTGTTGCTGTCTTATGGACGTACACCTTTTCTTTCAAATAACCGCAAAGAAAAAAATCCAACGGTGTCAAATCACATGATCTTGGCGGCCAATTGACATCGCCACCACGTGAGATAACACGGCCATTGAATTTGTCGCGCAAAAGAGCCATTGTTTCGTTAGCTGTGTGGCATGTGGCACCGTCCTATTGAAACCACATATCGTCCACATTCATATCTTCCAATTCGGGCCATAAAAAGTTCATTATCATTTCACGATAGCGCACGCCATTCACAGTACCTGTCTGACGGGCCTCATGATGCCGCCCGATGATGCCGCCCGATGATGCCGCCAGCCTATAAACCACACCAAACAGTCACTCTTTGGGGGTGCATTGGTTTTTCGACAATCACTCTTGGATTATCATTCGCCCAAATGCGGCAATTCTGCTTATTGACGAATCCACTGAAGATGATTTTCTTCGAAAATTGATCATCCACTGTTGCCATTTCTTGCCACCATTCTGACCATTAACGACGCTTGAAATGGTCAAGAGGCTTTAGTTCTTGAGTCAATTGCACCTTGTAAGCGTGTAAATGCAAGTCTTTATGCATAATGTTGATCAACGACTAGCGTGAGAGGTGCAATTGTTGGGCACGACGACGAGTTGAGGTGGACGGCTCTTCAGCCACACTACCGCGAACAGCAGCAATATTTTCTGCAGTACGAGCTGTACGAGCATTCGCTGGTGTTTTCACATCTCCTACAGACCCGGTTTGCTCAAATGTTTGCACGATTTTTCCGATTGTACGCACATTTGGACGATTAAATTGACCGAAAAAATCACAAAGTGCACGATATGCATTTTGATTTGAACGCCCATTTTCATAATAAGCCTGAATAACTTTAACGCGTTGCTCGATTGTGTATCTTTCCATGGTTCAAATTGAGTTAGTCTGAAATTGAGAAATGTCAAATGAAATGCAGAAAAAGACTTGACGTTTAGGTGTGCTTCACATTCAACATCGGCCCTTAAAATTTTACCACCCTTTATAACACATTTTTCATTTTCCACTTTGGATGTGCGCCAGTTGGCCAAAAACTAAAACCTGCGTAGTTCTATAGCAGTCATTGCATTTAAATAATTTATAAAATATAAGAATAAAAATAAAATTGTCTTATTATAATTAAAAAATTGGAGGAGCTGTTTCTTGGCCCTTGACCCTGAAAAAACGGAGACGTCATCGGAAAAACGCTGCACATTAATCGCTTCAAAAAAATGTTCGTATGTAGTCACTGATTTGTATAATAAATACCCTTTTTTTGGAAACTCTAGACGTTTTGTAGTGTTTCTGAAAAAAAAAACAAACGTATTTTTTCAATGTCTAGAGTGGCCGAACCCTTCAACAATGCTACACTGGACATCATGCGTCTCATCTCGTGGAACTTCAACAGAAGTCGTTGTGTGGGTCTGTAGCTTTCCCTCACAATTGTCGCAGCTGATAGAATTGCTCACCAATTGCTCAGAATCTGGGCTTACACAGAGACGCAGAGAGATGCAATTGAAACAGTTGCTCTGCCATCGTCGAGAAGACGGCCACATTTTCAAGATTATTTCACAAAATTGCTTCTCGTGTCCCAATGCACAAGGAATATCGAACAACTTCATGTGTCGCAGCAGTCACTGAATTACACGTCCACGACTGATACATTCCACTTTCAACCCCTCACCCCAGCCACACCGCAAGAAACAGTGTTCCCAGCTATTAGCAGAAGACACCAGAACCAACCACCGGCACAGGAACTTCAACGATCTGGTGGAACAAATCAATTAAGCGTTATTACCCGCAGCAACGTTTCAATCACAGGGCTCGCAGCAACCGCCCAAGCCATTAGGGGATGCTTCCGCAGCACGCACGGGCCAGTGACTGTGCCCGGGGCACTTTGTTTTGATTTGTTTTGACAGCATTGATTGTGGGAACACGTTCTAATTGCGACATGCGAATTACACGTCTCGCAGCCAAGTGCTATGCAAAAATGTACCGAGAAATTTTATTGCACTTTTATGTGCGCGGCACAAGACCGTCTCCGCAAGGTTCCCAGGGCAGCCGGGGCGACCGGTTCGACCATGCAGTGGGCAATTAGAAAAGCCTACCGCAAAGCAGAAAAACGAAAACCATTGCGTATCCGTCACATCAAAAGGATTTCAATCAGAGATGTATGCATAAAAATAATTAAATAATTCCAAATCGGATTATCTGCCACGATTCGGAATAATGGGCAAGCGAGATTGTCATCTCGCCGTTGCCGTCGTCATTTGCAGACTAACCTACTACTGATGCCGATGAGGAGAGGAGCACCACTGTTTGTGGCGTCCGGAGTGATAGAGCCCACAACCCAATTGTGAGCTCGAGCAGCCCGAGTGAATGATAAATTTCCACCCATTTGAATCTGAATGGAAACTCATTTCGGCGTGCTCGAGAGTCGGCGTACACTGCAAAGGCAAGAGTTTCCCCATTGTCCCGGGACTGGATCAAACGAAACAATGCGAAAACCCCGTAAAATATAAAAAGTTAAGCATGAAATAAAAACGAGAGAGGAATGAAAAAAAAAGAACGTTCGTTGACAGCCTTTGTGGGATCGATTGGATCACGAGGGGGTTCTGTTCATTGTTCGCTTGGTGAATTGAACGCTGGCGTAAAAATGAACAGAATGCTTGTGACAATTATGACAAGTTGGTGGTGCTCTTCAAAAGGGTCACACACAGCCTCCAGCGAACGTCGGCATCTCCCACCGCACACAATTGGAGGGACAATCGAATTTGTGGCGATGCATCTCTGAAATCCGAGCCGAGTTGTGTGTCATTTGGGAAAAAAAAAAAAAAAATGTCACATCATCATCATCGTCAGAATTTTGCGCAGGTATCGAGGGGAAACTAAACAATTTGTCGTCCCGAAGCTATGCTCTCCTCCTCGAGACTGAAGTGCTGTCTTGTTTGTTTAGGGAAAACACTCGACACAGTTTTTCTTTTGAAAATTGCACCTACTCTCTACAAAAGTCCGTCGCATTTAGTTTCATCACATCACGCTCGGAGAGGTTCTGTTTGTTGTTTCCCCAGTATTGTGAAACATCCCATTGTCATTGTTAACTATTGTGCAAACAACGTTCTCGCTGACATGGGGTGTGTATGATGCAAACAGGTCCTTGGAATTCTCAAGGGGCGTTCGGTGCTGCAACTTTGTTATGCTTGCAGTTAGGAGCGCTCTTCAGACTGATTGCCCTAGGTTCCGATGGACGCTGCAGCCAATTATTCCATTTGGAAGCGGGGCATAAGTACATCTGGGATTTGGGAATTGGAATATTTCGCAGACCACTTGAGTGTTGCACGGGAGCGGTAAGTACCTTGATTGGTGGCCATGGGAATGCCGAAAGGTTGTGCTGTCTGATTCGGAAGCGTATTCGCGGCGATTCTGAATCTGGTGAGTTTTTTTTTTTTATTTCAAAGCGATTTGGAGACACTCTGAGGACATTTTTTTTGTGAAAAAAGACATATGGGCGCGGCATGTGCTTTGCCTATTGTTCGTGCCGAAATCTCATGCATTGCGACAGAAGTGCATCTTCAGACTTAATGAAGGCTGAATGGATCAATCAACCGATCGGAAATGTGTTGCGACCCATAGGCTAGACCAACATGACAGATCGATAGCTTCGTCTGTGCACACGTTGTTCTCTTGTTGCTGGGTTCCATTGCTCAACAAAATGTGTCAGTTATGTGGACGACGACTCATGTGAATTCGTTGAGTTGCAGAAAGATGTGGCTGAAGTTCGAGAGGGAAAGGTCCGTCGACTATCCAGACTGGGCCACATCTAACGAAGAAAGTAGGAACGAACAACGATCTTTCATGTATAAAAGCCAAGTAATGGAATCGGCTGGGCCATCTAGTGGTTATTTTGTAAATTATAGATTATTTTGACTCTGACAGCTGTTTCCCGCTCGAAATTTTGACAGAAAGTCGTTATCATACCTCCGCGGAACGAAATCAGTCGCTTTATGATTGAACAGCAAAAACAAAAACAAAAACTTTGATGTGTAGCCTAAACAGTTCCGTTTTTGAAAAGAAGAAGTTTTGGCCGAATTGAAGCACGCACCGCGACTGCTGTACGCAAGTTTGTGCAAAAAGTTCGTGAGGGTGGTATGCTAGGGGACAACACTCATGGTCTCCGACGTCGAACGGTGTGCACAGAAGAGAATGTGGCTGCTGTGGCCGAGAGTGTGAGACTCAATCCACGAACATCAACTCGCCATCGATCTCAACAGCTCAACATTTCACGCACTAGCCTGACTAGAATTCTGCACAAAGATCTCGGCTTATGCGCTTACAAGGCTCAATTGACTCAGCAATTGAAGGCGCGCGACCATTCGCTTCGATATCGCTTCGCAGTTTGGGCCTTAGAACAGCTTGAGTTGGACTACGTTCTTTTGTCGAAAAATCATCTTTTCTGACTAGACGCATTTTCATCTCGGCTCGGAAAACCCGCATGTTATTGTCGAGAAGCCAATGCATCCACAGAGGATGAACGTTTGGTGCAGATTGTGGAGTGTTGGCATCAGTGCACCATTTTCCTTCGAAAATGTGGCTGAGAACTACGTTTCGGTCAACAGTGGGCGTTACAGAGCCACGTTAACCGACATTTTTTGTTTACTGAAATTGAAGACATGGATTTGGACGCCCTCTGATTCATGCCGGATGGCGCACCATCCCATACAGACAATGCCACAGTCGATCTTTTGCTCACCAAATTCTCAAATCGTGTTATCAGCCGCCTTGGCGATGTGAATTGTCCGCCTCGGAGTTGCGATTAGACTCCTTTGGACTTTTGTTTGTGGGAAACCGCGATGGACCGATGACTGAGAGGCTAACAGTCCGGAAACGAATCAAGCACTTAATCCAAGCAACCAGTGAGCTGCAGCTCGAAACCATCAACAAGGTCTTGGAAAATTGGGGTGACTGAATGCGTAACTGCGAAGCCAGCCAAGGCAACCGCTTGATCGACGTTTTATTTCTTAATTAATGGCAAAGTTTGTTCTTACACATAAAGCTATAATACATGGAACAAATTTAATTTTATTCATTTTATTGCATTTTTAAAGAGGAACTTGTTCCTGGGCCGCCCCGTATAAGAGCACCATCTTCAAAAAATCGTACTCAAGTACCATTGAAAGGGGAGCGGCTAAGATCCCTGCACCCAGAACTGGCGCTGGCCACAATCTGAGACAGGAAAATTACTATAGTCGAATATTCACGGATGGCTCCAAGACCAAGGAAGTGTCTGGCGCTTGAGCCTTCGTGAAGGGAGACAACACGATTCGTTCGCCATTTGCGTCGGTTTTCCAAGCGGAAACCTATGCGATTCTAATGACCACGAACTATATTGTGAAGGACAAGTGAAAGGGGCGGAGTATTTGTGTATGTAGCGACAGCCAAGCTGGGCTTAAGGCCTTGCTGAACCCTTTAACCACATCCAGGAAAGTTCAGGAATGCAAGTCTTCTCTGAATTTCATCGGCAGTTCGCCGCGGAACAGTTCATTCGTCAGTCTTGCTGATGAACTGACGATTTGCATGAGGGTCCAGTCGATTCTCGATGACTTCTCGGTGAATATGTTCTGCATCCGTTAGTTGGACTCGCGATTGTTGATGATACAAGCTCTATAAGGATGTAGCGTGGGTTAGGTTAGGGGGTGGTGGCTGAGCCCTACATAGACCTATTGGCCCGTAAAGCTGCGATGTTTACTTTGTCAGGTGACATTGTGACGCCTCGCTTAGGTAGTTCGCCAGCTGTTTCGTTTCCCTGGATTTCCATGTGTCCGCGAATACAGAAGGGAGACTGCGCTGTTGCTACAGAGTTCCTGTAGCTCAGCAAAACAATTGAGTATAGTTTTGATTCATCGTCTAAAAGACAATTTTGGCTCGGCCAAGTCGAGGACAATGACACCAAACCCGACGCCTGTAGACGAAGAGACAGAAAGAATATTCTGTGTAAAGATCAAGTGGCCGCGAGTACAAGACAACTTAGTCTCGAGAAAAGAGTGCATCGGTTCTGGGATCGTAAAAGGAGGTAGGTGGCAGCGTGAGACGCGAAAAAGGCTCAAGTGTCTTTTTTGCTGCTACAAATTTGTTAGCATATACGTCAATTCCCGGGGGTACGCGCTCTAAATGAGGACCTGAATTGAGGGACGGCCTTTTGTCTTCGATTTCAAAACCGTAGATAGGTGCAAGGGATCGACTGAGGTCTACTGTCGTGTGTGTGAACATTAGTGGACACCATCTGCAATAATAACTGCCGTTCACTGCTTAACCTGATTTTGCACAAGATTCACTAATCCAACAGAGAACATAGCAAATATCTCCAATCTTCAGAACGATGTCTGTCAGAGATGTCGTCTCCGCCGCAAGAGACGATCACGTGGAAGACCACGTTTGTTCATAAACTTCATTCGAAAGATGCCTACAATCTCTATCGTGAAACTGGTCCCTTGACATTCCCCAAACTAACTCGCTACTGCTCTCCCCATACGATCACCTCCACACACATCCATCATTCTATCGCAAAAGCGTGTCAAAATAAATAAAAAAAAAAAACGATTCAACTTTATTTACGAGTTCGATCACTGCCCGATACACCCGCAGGCGATCGCGCCCGAGTGGCTGGACCGGCCCTCTTTCTTCATAACGACTCCGCCTTCAAGTGAACTCATTCTCTTAATTCTCGATAAATCAGATAAAAATTAAGTAAATAAACTAAATAAAACACAAGCCGCCCTTTTAGTCACCAAATGGACATTCCAGGGCGCGTCTCTTTTTTATCGGAGCAAATAAAACTTTGAGATCCCATCGCGGCGATATTCGAGCATCGCCCAACAGATGGAGCATTCGTTATAGAACAATAAAAGCGACCGCTTATCAATCAACCCCAGAGCATTAAAACAAACATGAAGAGCAGAGCAGAGCAGAGGCTTCGTTTGTTTTGTTTGATTTTGTTCTGTTGTTGTTACAAATGACTGCTGGAGACGTCTTGGAGCGCTTGTAGGTGGTCCATTCGCATGACACTCTACATCAATTCCCATCCACTTCATATTGCCCGGACGGTGTGACGTGTGCGTGCAGACAGCAACCGGCTACTGTAACCGGTCCAAGATTGATTTTCCCTGCGGTATCTCTCGATCTACGATGGGATGTAATAAATTGCAGGAGGGCTTTGGCTTTGGCTTTGACTTTGGCTGGCTGGCTTCGGAGTGAAGACGAACCACCAGAACACAGAATCGCATGCGGCTCAGCGCGGGAGTTTAATGATTGCATCGCTAATGAGTTAATTGGAAGGGATACACCTAGGGACGCCATTAACATTTTGTTCTAGCTTCCATTCAAGGGAAATTCTCTTGATCGGTCGGTTGGTGGATCGGTCGGTGTTGGTTTTTGGTTTTAAGTAAAATGTAACCGCCTGACCTTCTTCGATGAACGATTGATGGGTGTCAGGATTATGTGCGCATGAAGTCAGAGGATTCGTCAGTCCTCCGCGTCGAATCGCAGTTTGCTGAATGGACGAGGATCAGTGCGTCACTTCCAGGCGACAGATTACACCTTCTTCGACGCTCTGCAAAGTCGCAGAAAGGAAGTAAAGGGTGATTTTTTAGCTATTATCTTTTTGGCAACACTGGTTTAAACAGCTGACGCACGTTTCGTGTTTTGTTTCACTGTCAAACATCTTCAGTTTGGTCTATATTTTAATCATGAATCGTCTTACAAACGAACAACGCTTGCAAATTATTGAATTTTATTATCAAAATGCGTGCTCTGTTAAGAAAGTTCATCGCGCGCTTCTTCCATTTTATGGTCAGCTCATTTTTGGCTCAATGGGTACGTAAATAAGCAGAATTGTCGATTTTGGAGTGAATATCAGCCAGAAGCATTACAAGAGCTTCCAATGCATCCAGAAAAGTCACAGTTTTGTGCGGTTTATGGGCTGGTGGCATCATTGGACCGTACTTCTTCAAAGATAATGCGAATCGTAACGTAACTGTGAATGGTGAGCGCTACCGTGAGATGATATCCAACTTTTTTTTGCCCAAAATGCAAGAGCTTGACTTGCATGACATGTGGTTTCAACAAGACGGTGCCACATGCCACACAGCACGCGCAACAATTGACTTATTGAGGGACGAGTTAGGTGAACATTTTATTTCACGTTCGGGACCGGTCAATTGGCCGCCTAGATCGTGCGATTTAACGCCTTTAGACTATTGTTTGTGGGGCTATGTTAAAGCTCATGTTAAACCGAACAGTCTTTTGGAAACAACGCTGACTCCTTTTCAGCAGGCTCGCTAAGAAAAAAAAAACAAACACTCCCGATGGCGCCCTTCCCGCGCCCAAGATCTGAGTGAAATCGATGCTACAATCAGTAAAAGCTGCAGCTCCCGTGGACGGAAAATGATTGATGCAGGATAACCCGCCAAAAGAGCAAGAATTGCGGCCCTACAAAAGTGCTGCTATCTACTCCTTGTGATGACAGTATGACTAGCGTAAAGTGCAAACACTGCGAAGATCAACTGTGGGAGTTAGCTAACGCAGAGAATACTGGCATTCAAGTGGAGGGCTGTGCTCTGGAAAAGGGAACCTTTATGGTGAAGTGTTCTACCCAGAAAAATCCTTGAATGGTTGAGTGCATCTGTGATTGTTCGTTTTTGCAAAAAACCATGTCAAGCCTTTGAAAGCTGGAATACCACAAGGATGTATTCTTGGTACTCTTCTTTACCTGCTTTAGGCTTTCTGTTAAAACGGCTAAAATAACTATGAAACTACAGCGTGTTGGGTGAAAGAATCAAGTCTTTTCAAAAGAATTAAAGATGTCCCATTGATCAGACATAGAGAGGTAATTGATTCAAATAAAATAATTCATTCATGGGGGTCGTAAATCAACTTCTGTAATGTTCGGTAATCGAAATGATATTTGGATATTTAGATAGAAATCTTTAACCGTAGTGTGTTTACTGGTGTTTTTTCCAAATGATCTTAAATGTGCTGATGTCATAACTCTATTCCAAAAAAAAGGATCTACAATGGAAATTGGCAACTATGGACCCATCTCATTGCTTGCAGTAATTAGTAAGGTTTTTGAAAAACTGATCAAGAGCAGAATAGTAAATTTTCTTAATAAAAATAAGTTCTTCAGTCCGGTTCAGTTTGGTTTTCAAAAAGGAAAGTCTACAGAAGATGCACTTTTACTGTTCCGTTCTAAAATTATGTCTAACCTTGATGAGAAAAAAACGTACTGCTGGTCTATTTATTGATATCACAAAAGCTTTTGACATGGTCGACCACAATTATTTACTGAGAAAACTAGAAAAGGCAGGCATCCGAGGATTCATGCTAAATTGGTTTGAGTCTTATCTTAAAAATAGGTCCCAAAGAGTAATATTGGATGGGATGTAAATTCCTGAATCTTGGGGTACCTCAAGGCTCCGTCTTGGGGCCAATCTTATTCTTAGTTTACATCAACTCACTATTTGGACTTGATTTCAAAGGCACACCAACTGCTTTTGCCGATGATATTTGGTTTTCTTATGGCTCAAACAGTCCTTTGGACTTGTCTCATGCTCAGAAACTGGATGCTGGTCATTTGTATTGTTTTAAAGTGCTAAAAGCGTTCTTTATGAGATCTTGTAATCAGAAGGTTCGTATAATTTCAAGCCATAATTTGGGTGAAAACTCTTCAAACATATTAACTATGGCTAAGTTTCGTACCACTGCTTACAATCAATTTGCCTCTGTCCTGTGTATTCGCTCATTTAATAATAAACTCCCATTAAAACACAACTAATACCCGGTTTATTTCTAAAGTCCTTAAAAATGTGGTTATTTTACCTTGGATCGGCTATACGAATACACACCAAAAATTAACGACTCCTCTGTAATGGCTGTAAGTTCGAGTGAAATTTAGATCAAGGTTAGGTTCGTGCGTCCGTGGGGAAGATGCGAAAGCCACGTCTCACTTGGGTCCTTATGGACCTAATTTGAGGCACAAAGAGCGGACGTTCCATTCTTGAGATTCTGTAAAATAAGTCCTTCTGGGATAGCAAAAAAAGTGTGCCATCGGCTGATGGGTCTTCTCACCTTGCTCGTACCCATCATGTCTGCACGTTCTCCAACGATCCTGAAAAGGATTTTCGTTAGTTCCTACAGGTCCTGGATGAAATGTTCTCCCAGTGTGCTGTGCCTCAACTGACAGAGGCTCAGGGCAGTGGCAGAGATAGTGAGGAGTATCCTCTTTTTCGTCTTCGTCACCACAGCCTCTGCACTTGAAGTCATGGGTTAGTAACATTTTAAATTTAGATCAAACAGCGGAAGTTAATCATCGTCATCATCACCTTCTGACCCTCATGATCCACTACATAAGTCGCTGAGGTAATGCACTCATGAGAGATCGCCAGCCCACTTGGTCCTCCGCCATGAATTCTAACTCAACAGGAGTTAAGCCCAAGCGCAACCAGGCTAGCTTTTGGACTTGGCACAACCGCATTGTCCTGGGTCTGCAAAGCGGTCGCATACATGATGGAATCGTATTCAAGGAGTTAATAAGAAACAAAAAATACCATCCTGACGGGTGTGCGTCTGACAAGGATTTTGAACTAATTGTTTTCGGCATCGGCCGCACCCATCGGCAGAGACGATCGCTCCTTTCATTTGGTGTACTTTCCCCCAAACAACCAAGTTATCTCCAGCTGCTTTCAAAATCCCAACCAACTGTCCGCTTGCATCACTAATTCGCAATGCACTCGACTGAATTGCACTAGGGAAGGACTTGTTTGCCGATCAAGTACTTTAAAGTCGAAGAATGTAAATTGCAGAATCCTCACTCCGTCTCAGGGTGGCACTCAACAGATATTGGCGCAGAAACTACCACAAATCCTGCCCCCAGCCGAAGGCCATTTACGGTCGACTGACAATCGAAGTCAAAATTTAATTGCACAACATTCTCGTTACATGTCGCATCACCAATTGCCAACAGTTGTTTAATTTTTGGGGTTAGGGTCGAGTTTGAGACTTGTCCCCGCATCCCAAAATGCAGTGCCACTTGTCGCATTAATTCAATTGTCTCAATTACTCCTCGGCCGCATTGTCTGCGCAGATTTATGCGACCGCTTTGGGAGAACAGTTTCAAAATAAAACAAACTCACACTCTCTCTTCGTAAACGGGCAATTAAGCAGGGGGAATGATATCCAAATTACACCACAATTGCGACATAAAACCACATGTTCACAACTCAATTCGCTGACTCAGGGAGTCCTGACAAGGGCTGCTGTTCGAACTTCGCGCTGCTGCGCTTGGTGTACACCACGCGTCGCATATGCTGACAATCCAAATGAGGAGGGTCGTCCTCGAAACACGTATCCCGGGTCCACTTACGTGTGCGCATTCGGAGAGACGGAGAATGCATCGAGAGAAAGAATTTCCAGTGAGGATTAAGGACTCTCTCGCTAAACTTTGATCGATATCAAAAAAGGCTCATTCAAGGGAATTCACATCTCGGAGAAGGCCTCAGAGATTAAGTGCTCGACCGTCGATTCCCCGGAAGAGACTAGACCGAAAACTAGACCAAACGATAATGTTTCATTCTGCTAAACACCGACAATCCCCCGGCTGGCCATTGTCTCGAGCGACTAATCCACAAATCCGAGTCCTAAGCCCACTCGTGAATTGAGACAAAAGCCCGAGAGTACTTGAGGAATGACAGTATCAATTTGTATGCACAATGCCTAATCTGATAATCAGTGCAAACATCGCCTTTGTGCGCATTGTGCTAGAACAATGGCAACAAAATAGTTTGCGCCAGGATTAGATTAGAGTTGGCCGAGGAACAGGTAGGCGACTGGGAAATTAGAGCAGGTTGCTTTCACCTCGCTTTCCCAAAAGAAAAAAAAATGTCCTTTCTCTGCACAGGCACCTTCCACCCGGCTGAAGGTCCTCTCGCCACAGACTCTCGGTGCACGTCTGCAAAAGGGGCAACACACGAAAAGAGGAAAAAAAAAAACGTCATCACCATCCTTCTGCACACATGTCTGTCCTGGCTGTGATAGAATTGTGGAAGGTAATAAAAATTAAAATTTATTGCGATATAAATTATAGAAGGTCCTGTCACAACACCCAAAATGCAAAGGGGGCGCACACACAGCACACAGACAGAGCGCGCTCGGTAGAGAGACTGCTGGATGCTGCTTCCCCTGCTGCGCCGCTGTGTGGCAGTTGTTGTTCTGATTCAAATACAAACTAACTTATTGTTTCGTGTCTATTATAGTTTCGCTAACTGTTCACCAAACAAGGGGTCGATGCATACCTGGTGTAGTCTGGTCTGGTCTGGTCTGGCCCGGTCCCGGTTCGGGTGACACCGAGAACAGGTACAACTCGCTCAGCGTTAAGGGTTCAATGGCGGTGAATGGATTGCAGTCGAGCGATTTTTTGGTGACGCATATTTCATATTGTGTAAAGACGAGACCATGGATATTGTCTAATGCTGGCGCCAGACAGGACTTAGTCTCTTGACACACTAACGACTTCCTCGAAGACAATGCACTCGACGGCAGTGCTAGCTGTGGTTCCAGTTTTGCCTTTGCCCACCATTGGCGTAATCCACCTGATCCCTGGGCTGGCATTGTTCGGAAAATGTTCGCTATGCGCCAGGCAACCTTCGGTAAGCGGCTTTTATTAGTTAGGGGCGTTTTTACAGTTGCGCGTTTTGTAAATAGAACAATTGCCGGGCAAACATCGTAAAATCGCTTAGAATGCGTTCGAGTTCGAGTGGGTTTTGTGGTGGACTACCGGTAGTGCAACTCGGCGCTGATGCTGACGATTTATAGGTGTGATCGCGCGAAGGACTCAGGTGCAGTTGCTGGTGACAGGTCGACGGGTTCGCTCGACTTAATGGAATGTCATTTCGTTCGCCTTGAGGAGTGATCTGGGAACACGGTCGTTTGCATAACAATTGCAGGATTGTTTCGCGGAAATGTGGGGCGTTTGGTTTGTTTACTTTCAGCGGATGAGTCGCAAGGAAATTGAAGCAGGTTCGTTTCGATCATGTCCATCATGTCCTGGAGTACGGATCGTGCTCTCCTAGGCTGAAGTCACGTAATGAACGATCAGTTGCTGATTGATTGGACGACGAGCGATGAAAAGTGAGCAACTCAAGCTAAATCGAAAAATTTGAAAAAGTGTCGCTACGTCGTCGTTGAACAAGGAACTACACCGCCTCAATCTTGGCTCTTTTTTTAGGCTGCCATAGAGGCAGGTTAGGTTAGGTTGAAAGTGACTTTGGATGCATCTAAACCAAGGTACTTCCTTTGTACTGCCATGTGGGTGAAGAGAACGGTTGGCTTTCTATGACTGAATTCATTAGACTGGCGTTTCGCAGAAGTCGCCAAGATTATCGAGGAAGCCCAATATGGCTTTCCTGATTGAGGCGAGTGCAGGCCAGCTACAGAGAAGGTGTTGTGCACTTTCCTCCTCTTCTTCATCTAGGCAGCTGCTGCAGAAGTCATTTGAGAACAGTCCTAGTCTTTTTGCATGTAGACCTATTTATTTTATTTCCACTGCAGTGCTAATTTTGGATTTCAGGAGATCAGGCAGATCTTGCCTTTTTGGATCGAGAGAGGGCCTGATTTGCCTGGAGGTTTGGCATGTAGTGCCTGCCCTCCATCTGCCATTGAAATTTTGTTTATTGAGAATATTTAGCTGTAACTTGAAGGTGGCTCAGGGAGTGCTTATGTTACAAGGGGTTCCGTCAACCGTCAGTTTTGTGGCGATTTTTACGAGTTTGTCAGCTTTGCAGTTTCCCCCTAATGCCTCTATGGCCTGGTACCCAGCACAGGCGAATGTGGAACTGTTGGCATCTCTCGTCAAGATATGCACGACAGTTAATGACTACTTTAGAGTTTATAGAGAGCGACGTCAGGGATCTGATTATCTGCCTGGCTATGCGTAAAGATACAGATAACCCGGGTATATGTTACGTTCCAAGGACACGGCTTGTACACGCCGTGTAAGGTATCATAAATAATATTTTGGAACAGTCCAACTGGTTGGCTACTTTTGTAACTGCTGAGCAGCCCAGTTAGTAGATGATTTCATGCCTTTTTTCTGAGCAATGTGGGTCCCCCATTTTCAAAATCAACTCGTGATATTTATTGTCACCACAAACAAATATCGAAATATTCGAGTTTTAAGCACGAAATGTGAATTTCGCCGTGGTCGGTCGTCATTATTTTTTTTTTTATTATTGTTTTATTTGTAATTCATTTACTTACGTGCTAGACAAAAATACTTAAAACTAGCTTAACTATCTTAACAGTTGTTATTACATCTAACCTACTGACCCTATACGGGTACTCTAAGCTATTCTGATCTTAATTTAAGTATGTCTTTCGACCTAGTCTATGTCTTTTTTTTTTCCATTATGAACAGTCTGTTCTTGTTTTTTAATTAGCCAAGAAAAGGTGTTAAAAACTTGGCTTAATATAAAAACTTAAAAAACTATCTTAACTATGTCCGTAACTTTACGCCTAACATATATAATTTATACGCCGTAGTGCACCTTTTTTTATTTTTGTTCTATATTTTTTTTTTTTTTGCTTATAACCTATGTAAGTTGGCCACCATGGTCAACTATCGTGTCATCATTTTGACAAGCCAGGGGCGGCAGAGACTTGTTTTGGTGTAACCACCAGTAAAATTGCCGTTTTTGGCAGACTCTCTCCTGTCTCGAGCAGCGATCGCTCTACTGAACCGGAGGAGATCCTCGTGACTGCGAGCGACATCCTGTTCGTATTGGAGTCGCCTGTCCACTGTTCGGTGTACGACATGGAAGATGACACGACATCCTTGTGGATACTGTATTAGGCCACTTTTGTCGAGATGTAGGAACGCTTCAGGGGGAATAAAGCCAGTGAGGCGCACTCTCTCATTGTACATAACACTTTGTAGTAGTAAGCCCCAGAGATCAAACTGTTGGCAGAAGTCATAGCTCGTGCAATATGCCTTCTGACCAGTTTAATAATAAAATTATCTATCCTGTTCAAGTTTGCCTCGTTGTACAGGACAACACTTTTCACATCCGACGGCCTTTTCTGCGGATCAACTATGCTGAACTTACGCCAGTTTGATGGTAGGTACAGCGGGGTCCTGAAAAGGATATTTTCACACTTCAGGAAGTTGATAATCAACTTCCAGTCGTCGCAAAATCGCTCAATTTGTTCGAAGTCAAGTTGCAGCAAATTACTTATAACTTCGATCTTCGGACTTGATCTGTACGCAACTAGATCGTCGGCGTACGCAATTAAGTGCGGCATGGAACCTATAAGATCTCCAGTGAATATTGAGAACAAGATCGGCGAACCAACCGCTCCCTGTTGCGGACCATATTTGATGTCAATGACCGTGGTAGAAGTTACGTTGCCACTTTTCACGATGAACTTTCTACCTATTATCATGTCATAGATAATGTATAGCAATGATTTGCTTATGCCGAGCCTGACCAGCTTGAGGAAGAGGCCCTCTAACCAAACGGTGTCGAACGCTTTCTCCAAGTCACATCGTCGTCATCCTGGCTTCAGTGTGGAGGTACTTGAGCGTGAGTTCAGTCTTCTGGACCTTAAGCCACCAACCAGACAGAGATTGGTGCGAAATGTAGAAAATGTAGCGTCACCGTAGCGGCCAGTATCGACGTTTCTGGCGACTCAACGCCGAGCCACTGAATTGGACATTGCCAAGTCATCCCGGCTTATTTTGTGACTGGATTTGGGCCTACATTCGTGTTAGGTTGTGCTAATGCAAGAATTGATGACGGACGATCATAGGCAGCACCGTGAGTTTCCTTATTGGGCGCTGGAAATGTTGGCCGGAGTTCCGAGTGTTGGTCATAAAACCATCTTCCTCGGAAGAGGCTAATATTTGGCTCAGTGGCTCTATGTCAACAAACAAGATTGTCATTATTGGGCCGAACACAATCCACAAGTGTTCTACAAGGCATCAATATTTGGTGCGGTTCATATCGAAAACATCGGACGTTATTCCTTTCGAAATGAGGAAGGAGACCCCAGACACTGTTACTGTCAATGGTCTCATGTACAGAGCGACGTTCAGCGACTTTCTTCTGTGACCGTTTCGAAAAATCCCTGACACCAAGAAACGACTGAAGCGGTTTTGCAAGCCTAAGTGGCTGCGATGCAATAGGCAGCACTTGCGCTGAAAGAAGACAACTTGACCGACAAATCGATGTCCATTTTTTTTTTCCGACAACCAAGAGCCAAGCGGCGCTAAAGGCCACAACATTGGACACTCTGACATCGAAACCGGTCAGGTTATGAGACAAGGCAAGACAAGGCGTCAGTTAGGTTTCCATGGGGAACACAGTGACTCTATGCTGAGTACCAGGCCACACTGGCGTCAGAGGACATGAAACAGTGGACAGTCTTGCGGAGGATGGATCTGAGTTGCGAGAATCTCGGGCAATCCTTAATGCATCCACGCCGCTTATATCCATAAGGGCCTTCCTTATACCTACCCAAAGTCCTGGCCAGAGCCGGAACTCGTTGTCTTGATATGAAAATTGGAGCAACAACTAGCTGGAGCAACAGCCTGTTGCCGACGCTGAATAAAACGAGAAGAACATCACTGATCATCTTTAGTCGCAATGAAGGACATGCTAATACGAGTCCTTACCGGACACTTTGCTAGAGGCACGCATGCATTACGATTGAACATACCGCAGAACAACTTTTGCAGGAGCTGTAGAGATGAAGAGAAAATAGGAGCTGCTCAGAACCTGCTCTACGAATGCCCAGTCCTAGGAAAGAAATTAAAGCAGTTCCTCGGAAAGTTCTTCTTCGTAGAGTTGGAGGACTTCAGTGGCTTAGAACCGAAAAACCTTCTAAGACTCATGTATGAATCTGGATAATTTTAGGACGAAAAGTAGGTCTCACGGTAGTAAACCATCCTCTAATGAACGCACAGTGGACTTAACATGTTGTTGCTGTCAGTTAGTCACGGCCTCAGGGACATAAGGACCTAACCGACTTTCTGCGGCTAGACCTCGATAACATCGATATATCCTAGCACTGGTTCCATCTAGACGGCGTGACATGCCTTAAAAGCGACGCAATGCTCCAAGTTGTGAAGGAACAATTTTACTACTGATTTATCTCATCAATTTGTCGCCGCGATCATGCGATGTGTCACAACGCGATTCGATCTTCTGTGGTACTGCGTCAAGTGCCAAATCTACTCTAACTAGCCAACCACTTTAGAAGAGGTCTCGATGCCAACATTCGTGGCGCTATTGCCGGTATAAAGCCGCACGTATTGGACCGAGTCATCATAAATTTAAGCGATCGCTTGAAGCACTGCCAGCGGAATCGGGGCCAGGCGTTTCAGTGATGTGGTTTTTTATACAAAATGGCATGAATGTATCTTCAAAATAAAGCCAGAATTAATTGTATACCTCACACCTTTGCTGTTTTATTTAAATGAAAATTTTCTATCGTTCTTATCTGGTCATTATTTAGTTCACTGTTCATCAGTTCTCATGCAGTCTTATTGAAGAAATTTAGTTCAGAAAATAATATTTCCTCTGAAGCGACGTCGTACTGGATGGCGCAGTTGGTTGAGTGCCTGCCCTTGGTTAGAGGGGTCCCCGGTTCGAATCCCAGTGAAAGCAACGATTTTATCCGGTTTTCAAATCTGGTCTAGTCACCATGTGCCGTTGGGATCAAATTAACGGCACTATCACTGGAGTTGTCGATCAGCGGTAGTAGTCTGACTATTTTGGTATCACAAGTGTGCTGGAGATTTCACTGACAGCCCACTTACCTACCAACCGAGGTAGCTGCTGGTGGTACAGTGGACCAGTTTTGAGTCTGAGTACTCTAGTCTAGCGTTAAAAGCACCTCAGACGAACAAAAACGCTCGCTCTGACTTGTCGTTTGTCGCTTAATCGACTGAGTGATTAAAAACGTCGTCTAATCGGTGATTTTCCTCAAGCGACCTCGCTGAATTGCTTGTCGCTGAATCAATCATCACTCAAACGCTCGTTGCTTAGTCTGTCAACACTCAATCGCTGATCGCTTAGTCGTTCGTGGCTTAAAACGCACGTTTTCTCCCAATGAACGTCACTCAATTGCTAGTCGGTTAATTGACCGCCACTTAATTGCTCCTCACTTAATCAGTCGCTCATCGTTTAGTCGCTGATTGCACTTTTGATCGTCACTCAATCCCTCTCGTCGTCATCGTTTGTGGCTGAGTCCCTCGTCACTCATTGCTTGTCCCTATCCAAAGCTTTCTACACCATTTATCAACAAAATTGTAGCCGTTCCGAAGAAATGAATAATGATCCAAGTTCTACCGGATTACAGGACTAGATATACCTGAGGCCCGATTCAGCAAGTCGGTGTAGCCACCCATCACTCTGTATTTGGCTGTCAGTTAAGGGTGTCCACGATCACAAGCTGACGCTTCCGAAAGCCGAACGCAAGTGTAAACGACGATCAGCGACCCTAGCTGCTTCTTCACCAAAAGTAGAAACTAGTCGATCATCACGCTCTCCGTAACTTAAGTCGCGTCAAAATCATCGCCGACATAAGATTTCTTGAGTGATCTGATCTGCTTCTCCAAAAATCGCAGCCGGCCCTCGTCTGACAAAACGCTCTGATCACATGTACCATCAATATCGTCGAACCCCGCGATGCTGGTGTCAAACACCGGTGCTGCCAAGTCCCAGAAGCCATGTAGCAACCCTCGCATGAATCCAGCCAACGCTTCCATAAGAGCAATGCACCGCACACAATTGTTTATTGTATTTCCTCTACATCCTTGAGTGAGAATATCCCCTTGAACCGTACACGAGTACACGAGTAGCAATTAACCTGTGCGAACAATATCGAATGGGAACACCCGCGTAGCATGCGCCGCAAACTCGCACTCAGGCCAACCGCCGCGTTGCGCTTTCAACCCCTGAATTGTGTGCCATACTCGAAAGGGAAAAAACAAAAAAACACACAAAACACTATCAAGTGCGTCGCACTCATGTTCATCGGAATTCCGAAACAGATTGTAGGCACGCGCTCAGCCACTCGAGTCGGCCTCAAGTGCATCGCTCAGCAGCGCCACACAAGATGCGAAAATGCACCAGTTGTGCAATTTCTATGGTTATGAGGAAAAGCGTGAAACATTTGTGCACCGGCAGGCAGCCGCACACGCCGCTGCTTGAAGAGTCCTTGTCTCGAATTTCACCGCGGACGACAGCAGGATCGCACGAGTGAATGTTCTGAAACTTCCATCACCGCGCAGTCTCCGCTCGAGAAGTCACCAATCAATGCCGGCGTATTGAAATTACGAAAACGATTGTCGCAGCAATTCGGGGAATCATTTTATGCCACGACAAGATGGATGTGTTGAACACACAAGCGTTTCCCGAGAAGGAACCGGACGCCTGGTTGCCTGTCAATCGGTAATCGCGCTTCAATCTGTCAACCAAATTAATAAAAATCAACCATAAAGGTAGGCCATAGTTGTGACTGGCATCTGATTTCTTTGAAGTCACAGAGGCAACGAAGACAAATGGTCCTCGGGGGCTACATGCCTCGGATGTACGTAAATAATTGAATTGGTTCAGATGTCTGGAGATTATCGCCGATCGCCGTGCTGTGGTGCCCATCGGTAGCACACCCTCGTGGAGTGCATTGAAATTGCTGTGTGAGAACTGAGCCGGGATTGAGGAGCAGCGAGTACTCGGCCAGGAAACAGCTGTGGGTGCGTTAATTTGAAATTCCATATCTGTGCTTAGATGGGAACCTCAAAACCGACTCGATCCAGGCAGCGCCGAAGTTCGTGGTGAACATGGAGTAGCATTTTGAACACAGCCCTTTTGGTTGGATAAGCTTTTCTACCGGAGTGCAGGGAATGTGAGATTTCATGTCGAATCTAGAACTCTGCGAAGTTTGAGCAGATTTTTCAGTTAAAGAGGGGGATTTTTAAAGTCTTTGGTTTTTATTTGTCAACAAAAAGACAGGAAAATTGCAAACATGCATACAATTTTTAATTGAGTTCATAAATTAATGCTTGCCATTTATTTTCTAAAGATTATTTATGTAAATAGTGACAAGAACAATTTTTTAAGTGGTCCACACGGAGAGTCCTATTTTGAATGATCATATTGGCTGATATGGCAATGATATATCAAAAGTTTCTACCAAGGATGCACTTGAGGCTGGCTTATCGGTATGGACGAGTGATTCGACGTATTCCCATATAAAAACGCGCCAAATCGCACGATCAAGTCGGTCAGTTCGACGGTCCAAAATGAGAGACAAATTGCTCACCGAACTCATTTCTTAATTGATCCATGTGTTCACGTGCTGTGTGGAATTTAGCGTCGTCTTGCTGTAACCGCGTATTGATCAGTGCAATTTGGACAAAACTAAGATCGATATCAGCTGAGCTGATGTGTTACCACGTGAACCAAGTAGATCCTATGCCGCAACTTAGTCGGTCCTTTTGATAAAGCGATGAAGATGGCTGATGACCGATGCTTAGTTGGGCCAAGTTGGTTGAATAAATAAGGATTCCTGTGATTGCTCCTTCGGGGGGAGAGAGAGTTGCAATAACAGAAGGTTCACAATAGTTTAGGACAGTACGTTTTGCAGTAGCGATTTGCATGGATAGCAGATCGATCCGGAAAGACTACGAAACTAGAACTATTGGAAAATATGGACCAATAATTCCGCCGGACATTAAACCGCTCCAAACAGTGCATTTTTTTGGTGCATTGAAGTTCGTTGTTTACCTGCGCTTTCTTATCGGATCAAAAAATTGAAAAAAAGCACTCGTTATATTATAAAAAGTGTCCCAAAATTAACGCAAGATTTAAATTTAACGCAATTTGTGCAGTAAATTACTGGAAAAACTGACAGCTAGCAGTGTCTATACGGTTAGTAAAAATGGAGAAAAATTGCATCCAAAACGTGACACTCTTTGTTGCGGACATTGTGATGGAGGCATCATTGGACCATAATTTTTTGCAAATGCAGTGGCTAGTACTGGTGTTCAACATCGCGACATAATACGATTGTTCTTTTTGCCCAAATTGAAAGTTATTGATGTGGCAAATATGTGGTGCCAACAATACGGTGTCACATACCATACAGCCGGTGAAACAATTCAATTACTGCATGAGACATTTTCTACTCGTGTATTCCTTCTCTCGTTTCGGTGATCAGAATTGGTCCTACAGGTCGTGTGATTTAAGGGGTTGACAAGATTGACAAGACCACAACCAACAGTGCATTACTTTAGGAAATTAATCGCTGAATCAACGAAATTCAGCCGAATGTACGAATGGCCATCCAAGATATTGTATCATTGTGCCGCAAAAGAGTGCGTACTTGCCAGCAAAGCTATGGAGGCCATTTGTCGGACGTCGCATTCGATAAAGAACCCCATCTTATGTACTTTCTGATTCAATGAGAAAAGTAACATTCTAAAGAATAAGAACTGTATTTTTATGTCATTCAAATCTTGTGTTAATTGTGGAACACCCTTTATTGTCTGACTATCGTCAGTCACTCGATAGAAGTGAATATAAATGTTAGTGTGTCCGGAATCGAAACATAGGCTAGCCACGACCACGTCTCACTTATGTCCAGTTGAAGCCATTGTGATGCCTGTTGGCGGATAGTATCCCCTTTCGTTTCCATGTGTTTTTCAGCCAACCTAATATCCTTATAAATTTTTAGGTCTTGCAAGTCTTGGAAGATATATTCTCCCAGTGTTGTCTCAACTGGAAGAGACTGGGGAGTGGCAGAGATCCTTTCCCTCTTCGTCGCAGCAGCCTTTGCATATGAAGTCGTTGTTAGTTCCACCATCGACTCAACCGATGCCAATAGCCGCTCTGGTACATGGGTGACGGCACAGTCTGAAGTGGACCAGAGTCTAGATTCTCCAGAAACCGCTGTTGGATGTACTATTGTGTTGTGTATACTGAAAGGGACCTACCTACAAGTGAGTGACCACAATGTCCATTCGTCCAAGTGGTCCGGAAACGCCGAGCCAACGCCTTGAGTTCGGCGCTCATGGTCCAATTGAATTCATGTTCGTTCACTTTCTAGGTCCATCCTGCTGTTCTCTTTGATTGTGGTGCACCTCCGTACTAAGTGACATCTGGTAAAATCTCCATTTGGGTCAAAACCACTGCCGCAGTGTCCTGGAAATCAACCGCGCTGATCAGACTAAAGCCATCAAGTCTCTCCGCTACACTGGCCATGCCTAGGTTTAGAATTAGAGCCGTGCAAAATGCCTTATTATGTGTATAGTGTAACGTTACTGGCTAGACCCATGCCACTGTACAGCGTCCCCAGTGCGTACTTAAATCTGGGTCAGAGAGTGGACTAAATATGGTACGCAGCGGTTTTTCTCGAAATGGGTAAAGGTTCCCGGCCCGCTTCTGATATTGCTTATTGCCCTTTGCCATAGAGATAGATTTGAGATGGTGGCAAAGACCAGCAATAAAGTCAGCGTGATCTTGCATAAGGGCCGGGCCAAAAAATCAAGGATTGGCCATTTCACTATTTACAGCGAGGATAATGCAATCAATGTCCCTGAATAGCTAGTCGATGTCGACCTTTCTTGAAGACATCATGTAGTCCTATTTCGATTTTTCCTCGTTCATCTCCGGATTTGACTGCTTCTTTTTCAACGCCAGCAACGTCAAATCACACAGCTCACTCGCAAAAATTAGCCCAGCTGTTGGGGTATACTGATCGATTCTAAGCGAATGGGGTGAAGACAATTAGATGTTTTTATTTCAATCCCATGACGCACATGTCATCCTCCAAGAATTGCAGTGAAATCTCCCACAGTGGACCGCTGACGGTGTGGATTTCCTTGGCCATTTGCACACATTGCCTGATCCCTAGGACGAAGAAGTCCCTTAAGCGGACAAAAGGGATGCGCTATTAAATCGCATCTCGTCGGTCATTTGAGGTCTCCATTTCGAGAAATCACACGTCCGGGGGGAACCTCGTCACGCAATAGAGTCATTTGTTCGCCAACTTTGTGGAGCATGTGGCGTCTACCTGCTGAAAGTAAACGCTGACAGCGCACATAACATTAATTCAACATTAACATCATGCGGTAACGCAATCTGTCATTGACTGTCACCCGTTGTGGATGAAGATGTTGTTAGACTATTTCCCTTTGTTGCTGCTGGAGTCTCAGATGCGATTTGTTTGTTTGTTCTCATGATCCTGCCATTCACTTGCATCACACGATCGGTTCAACGAGGTGCGTGCAGGGGCAGAGCTTCAATTTGTGTGTGACCAGAATGTTATTGGCATCTTCTCCTAGATTCTGTGTACATTTTTTGCGGACGGGGCCAACTACTGTGATTGCCTCGTAATGCATAAACCTGAACACACATTCTGAGACGCGACGGCAACGCCTTCGTCTGACCTTACCAATACAAATTAACTCAATTTCAAAGGCAATCGATTCGGCGTCTCGATTTCACTGGTGGAAGAGGTGGAACAAGCGAGCGCCTCATAACAATCAGCGTCAAGGCTGCATTCGGTGACATCAGCCAAATCTGCTCCCACGTCCCAGCTGAGGATAAAGATGACGATAGCAAGGATGACTTATATGATCAACGTTCTGACACCAAGATCGTTCTAGGAGACTTCATCCAGCTGGGCAAGGAAGACATCATTGCTAGAGACATCAGATGACAGCACAGTCTGCATGATAACACGTTCGAAAACGAGCTCAGACGGGGCGAAAACTCTCTGTAGCCAGTGCGCGGTTCCCTCACTTCAACATTCAAAAAACGACCTGGTGGTCCCCTGATCAATCAAACAGTCAACCAGATTGATAGACGTCAGGCACACCTCCACATTCGTGCTGTCATTCTTGGTGTCCAGATCAACTGGGATTCAATTTAAGAACTCGAATATCGAGAGAACAGCAGAGTCGAGGAAGAACACCACAGTTTGATGTCAGAAATCTACAATCGCAACGGACTGCTACGATCTTTGTCGATCGAGTCTAGATTCGACGACGCCTGCACGAACAATTGAATTGAAGAACTTGGGGTGTGGCATGCAGGCACTAGTACTGCGACCATGAAGGTCTATTGTACCCCCTTTCTTTTGGTCTAGGATTTAAGTGTTGCCTTCAGAAATTTGACAACAGTCCTAGATGGGATTTCTTGAAAGTCTCTCCCTGTTGCGGATGTTCTATTTATTAGCAGTCGATTATCAGCTGTTCCAACGAACAAACGAAGAAGATTGAAGGCGTTGTCAAGAAGCCATCAAAGAAGCTGCCACCTACGACATCACCAAAGAAAACCCACTCGTTGGACAATGAGTGCAGGCAGGCAGGCACATGCAGCGAAGCTTGAAGTCTATAAGGCAACGCTATCTGTTCGTGAGCTCAACGAACAGAAACAGGAAGAGGCCCGGCTTGTCGGGAGAAACATGAAGGATCACGAAAAGCACGCGATCAAAAATATGGAAAGGTGTCGCGACAGAAACTATGTCCGAAAGTACTACTAAAAGGTGAAACAATGGGTACACACTTCGGACAGAAGCCCGCCGTGAAGATGAGGTGTCACAGTCCCAGTCGATACTGAGAATCTGGAAAGATCGGCGATGAGGACCCAGTACGTTTGCATTCAACAGAATGGGCGATTATAGAAGAGAACTCCGTCGCCCCAACTTAGACAACGTCAAGACAGCGATATTGAGCGATAAAGCTGCTGTTGCAGATGGACTGTCTGCAAAACTTTTTAAACCAGCTGGAGATGAGTCAGTAGGTCTCATGCAGTGACTCATCTACTGGATATGAGTGTAATCTGAGCATCAGTTTGCCCGATCCACACAAAATGAGACCTCCCTTAATTTTGTCAAGTCTCCTAAACATTACTTATACGATAGGTTAGGCTAGATAGGTGGGTAGACATGTAAGCCACGTCTCACATTTTGATGACGCGTCATGTCAGTGTGTTGCACAGCCATCCTGATATCCTTATGAACCTGAAAAGAGATTTTACTCGGATATTGGTTAGATCTTCGAGGTCCTGGAAGAAATGTTTTCTCAGTGTTCTCATGTCTCAACTGGAAGAGACTGGGACAGTGGCAAAGATAGTGAGGAGTATCCCCTTTTCCTTTTCGCAGCCGCAGCCTCTGCATATGAAGTAGTTGGTAAGTCCAATTTACGTTTCGTGGTACTTCAGATGATAATGGCCAGCTAGTGCTGCAACTACCATTCCGAGCAACTTTTTGTCGCATTGAAGGAGTTTGTGGGTTTTTGCTAGAGTTATACATTTCTTTTAGCAGTCGAAACGATTTCCCATAGACATGTCCGCGGAATTATGTAGTTCCATTCATATTTCTGCTTTGAACATGTTCTGTACGCAGGAAAGATTGATTTAGAGTATGCGTGGACAATCCTCACATCAAAATTTGTTGATGAAAGAACAACGAACATACCTACACATACGAGGGGCGTTCAATATATTCTCGGTATCGGGGTAAAGCTGTGGTTGTGCTATTATTAATTCGCGTTTAATCTCTAGTTAAACAGAATCATAATGGCAACTGAGACGATGATGGTGAAAATTGAGCATCGCGTGGTGGCTGTTTACCAGGGCTCCGCACCTTCATTATCAACTGTGCAAAAGTGGTCAAGTGAGTTCAAAAGAGGCAGAGAGAGCATTAAAGACGACCCCCGCTCCGGCGCCCCGGCTGCTGCTTTTACGTGAGAAAGCATCAAAGAAGTCGAAAAACTTGTTCTTGAGGATGCCCGAAAATGATGGCAGCAATCACCAAGCTTTCAATTGGTACCATTCACACCATTCTTCATAACCATCTTAACCTTTCAAAGGTCAGTGCAAGGTGGGTGCCACAAATGCTCACAGCGCCTCAGAAAAAAGTGAGAATCGCATGCTGTAGAGAGCTTTTGGAGATGTGTAGTGAGTGTTATGGATCGAATTGTTACTGGTGACGAAACATGGGTCCACCACTATGACCCTGAAAGCAAACAAGAGTCCATGCAGTGGCACCCCCCGAAGAAGTTCAAAGTCACTCCGTCTGCCGGGAAGCTCATGGCCACAGTTTTTTGGGACTCAAAGGGAATCTTGCTCATTGAGTACAAAAAAAAGGTGAAACCATCAACGCCACATCCTACGCTTCCACTTTGCACAACGCTCCTTTCTGCTGCGCGAGATTGTGGTTTCGAAGAAATCCAACACCCACCCTATAGTCCAGACCTTGCCCCTAGTGATTATTTCCTGTTTCCGGATTTGAAAAAATGTCTTCGTGGAAAAAGATTTTCGGATGATGAAGAAATCAAGTCGGCAATAAATGGGTATTCTGTTCAACTAAAGATAAAACGCGAATTAATCACATTTCATGAATGAGTTTTATATGAATTTTTACATGAATGCACCAAAATAATAGTATTACTTGATAAATAGGTCAATTTATATATACAACCACAGCTTCATCCCGATACCGAGAATATATTGAACGCCCCTCGTATATGAAAACGACAACCATCGTTCATCGATGAACTACATAATGTGAATTATGTGAGCGAAATTCGGTTGCTTGACATGTGAATACACGCGTTTGTACACATCTTCACATCTCGTCAAACATGTCGGAACTGTGGGACATCTTTAAGTGAAGTATGCGGAACTATTCGAACTAGTTTCGTGAGTGGACATAGTTCCAGGAATTATATAGGACCGGAACATCTCAAATTTAGTTATTGCACTGTTCAACTTGGGCCAAGTCGTTAAAGAGTTCCAGCTTTTAGTAATTTCCTCTATGATCGTGTGGTCCACACGGTTTTTTCTTCACATTCGAAAAGCGCTGATCCCTATCGGCCCCGATTCTGGCAAGTTCATGCACTGCTTCCTTGTAGGCTATGTCGTTATGGCTCAGCGTAGAAGAATCGGTTGTTGCGTAGTAAGAACCTTAAGCTCTTCGCAGCAGCATGCGACCACCTTCGACTTGATTTTTGTTGACGCTTCACTGCCAAACATGAACATCATTCTGCCCGCTTCCATGACCGCCAGAACCTCCGACATAAGCAGGGATTCTGACGGAGCAGTGCGTTTTTAAAAATTCGGAGAAAATGCCAGAGTCTTTGCCTTTTAGCATCATTTGCGTTAACGTGGATGGTCGATGGAGTCATTAGTGATCCACTCCTCCCTTGTTGGGAATCAACAGCGGAAGGGCATTTCGATGTGAAGGAGCGGATGAGTCTAGTCGCTTCCGACTTGTTCAGTTTTGTAGTCTATACAGCATAGTTACATGGCCAGTAGAGCTTGAGAGCCACCCCTTGGATTGGATGGTCCTAATGGCGCTCTTTACAGCAGTCGTCTGCTTCTAGAGGTCAAGTGGTCAAGTCTCAAAGCCCGCCTTGGGAGTAGTGGCAAATGCTCCTGTGACACCTAGGCTTGCAAGGCTCTGTATTCTTGTGAATATCTTTAAGTTTGTGGATTTCAGAGAAGCCTGCCAACATACTACGGTGGTCTATGTTGGCCTGACAATAACTGTGTACATCCACAGGATTGTTTTGGGAGTTTGCTGTTGCACGGGAATACAGGCTTGACTCCTTTATTTACATTGAGTTTCCAATTAAGTTCCCTATCGCCCATAAGGAAGGCCAAATAAGTCAACCATCGACCAAATCTTCAGATCACAACAGATCCTGGCCATAGACATACAGTCGCGGATCACGCAGTCCCGCTGTCATATGATCATCAACACATTTTTGAAAACCATCGCATCAACCCTCAAGCGAAGGAGAAATTGTCACAAAACAGTATCGGTATCGAATAACACACGACATCTCATTGTGTCGTCGTCGCCACGAAATATGAAGTGATATTACACGGAAAGGTAATTTAGACAAAGACCCATAATTACACATGCCCTGGCCCCATCGGGCACAGGTACGGCGACCGCAGCGACAATAAAACGGGCTATCATGCTCAGCAGTGAGACTAAAGTGAAAGGATACAAGAGACAAACCAAAAACAACAAAAAAAAAAAACGAATTATTTTTGTATATCTCGGGAGTTTTATTCGTTTGGCTACACTCTCCGAAGGCAGTACTCATATTGCTTTGCAGCTATTAATCCTTGACTTTGCGCGCCATCCTTTGGCCGGGCGATGGGCGATGCAGGGGTGGAAGGCACATAAAAAACACACATAAACTGTTTCTTCCTTTTCTTTCCTGTTTTTATAGGCAGTGGACCAACGAATGTCGCATGCACGGGGAAAAGGTGGCGCACAGCATGACCATGAAAGTGGAAAGGATGTGTATGGTGATGCTATGGAGATTTTATGAGTTCACGGAACATAGAACAATGGCAGCGAGCGTATAACCGAGAAATAAAATTACCAAATCAGTTATTATCTCACGGGCCTACGAATGAGCGTGAGAGTGAGAGAGAGAGAGAGAGAGAGTGGCAGAGGGAGAGGGAAAAAATTATATATTTTATCTGACGGAGGTCCTTCATAAAACAAATGGAATCAGTTTAATTGTTAGCCATTAAATCATGGGCAACCCTTTGAGCGATGTGAGATCTATGCGAGGATGTGCGCCGCTGTGCGGTTGTGTCACGGAATTAAAGTTATTTCACCTGTGCTAGGAGTTTCTTAATCTAAAGCTGGATTAAATTTAATATTTCCCACTTAATTGCACACTTTTACAATGTCTTTTAGTTGCGCGAATTCGCTTGGCCGGAACAAGCGTGTTTTTCTTTTATGCGTTCAAGGAGCTCTGTTTGGTTTTTACGAGTAAACAAATTACTTGAAGGGAGTGACTATGTGCCGGCTATAGGTCAGGGCGTTAACAGGCCGCTACATCGCTGAGAAGAGCATTTTTCGTTGTTTGATAAGTCAGTGACTGAACTCGAATAAAAGAGCGTTTTATTTATCAACCTCCTTGTAGGTTGATATGCTGAGTCTAGTTCACCACTTTTTCAATTTGCATACTATCTTCTGAAGTCTGTTTCCAGTCCCGGAGAAGAGCTTCCACTTACGCTTTGAAGACCTAAAACAATGGCAAGAGCAACTGGTAGTAGTAGAAGGGGAAATCTTCCTGCACACTGATGGCCAAAAACCCGCGTGGGAATAGCCGCAGATGTCTTCTGCGACCTCTTCGAGAAATCCCTGGCACTAAGAGACGTTTGCTAGCAATTTCCAAAGCTTAAGTGGCTACGATACACTTGGCACCAGCACTTGCGATTAGAGCTCACAACATAACCAACAAATCGATCTCCATTTGTTCTTATAGCCAAGCGACAATAAAGGCCACAGCATCGGACACTCGGTCATCGAGACTGGTCAGTTCAGTGAGATATCCTAAACATATGCGGCGACCCTATGCTCGGTACCAGACCATACTTGCATCCAAGGAAACGAAACACATGACCGTCTTTGCAAAAAATGGATCTGATCTGGGAGAATCGCTGGCAATCCCTTGTACATTTACACCGCTTGGATAAATAAGAAATACACCAGAAGACGAAACCCTGGCAAGAGCTGGAACTCGTTGGTTGGTCTGGAAATTGGAGGAACAACAAGGGTCCTGTGGCCGACGCTGGGTAAAAGAGATCAACATCACAATCAGTGATGCTTTAGACGCAAGGAAGTCCGCATGGTGATATGATTCCTTACTGCGCACTGTGCTATAGGCACGCATGCTGTAGAAATAAAGAATGCCCAGCCCTAGCTAAGGAAAGAAAGCAATTCCTGGGAAAGCACTTCTTCGTAGAGCTGGAAGTCTTGAAGATAATAAATAAATCCGAATGGTTTCAGGAGTAAAATAAGGACATCCGCTATCGAGAGCATAATGAACCCTTGGTGTGATCAACCACAACAATTGGTGACAAACAATCAAAGGCGAATATATGCGCAAATACGGTGAGTTCTTTAGAATAACCCTGTCTATTAAGTTCCCTCCCCCCTCCTCACCAGTGGTAAGGGGTCAGAAATTATGGAGGTACTAGGCGCGGTCTTTCAGGAAGTGTATAAGGTGAATGTGAGTATTCGCCCAAACCACAACCTGGAGAACTGCGTACAATTTAGCAACTCGCAACTTCGAGATGACATGCAACAATGGCGATCTGAGAACTTCGGCTTTGTCGTGTTCAATGAAGATAACAGGGGTTCATCCCCCGTTCATAGCGAAGACAGAGCTCCAAGCGGTCTTCGAATCACTTAAGAAGAAAAAGTCAGTTGGTCAGTTGTGCTAAGACATCTCCCCCTAGATGTGGTTAATATGTACACTATCCTGTTTAACACTGCTCTGAATAATGCACATTATCCGGAACATTGGAAAACTGCGATTGTGTAACCCATATCCAAGCGAGGTAAAGATTCTTCGAATCCGTGCAACCTCCGGTCAATTAGTCGCCTTCCGAACATCAGCAAGGTATTCGAGAAGGTGATAAATAGAGCTCTGACCAACTGGACAGAGGACAAATATATTATTCCGGATAACCAATTCGGTTTCAAAGCGGGGCATGACACTATTCATGCCGCGTCGAAACTGGTTTCGGATATCCAATGGAACAAGAGCCAGAAACAATGTACGGGTGCCTGCCTGATTGACCTGGAGAAGGCCTTCGACACCGTATGGTTAGAAGGACTTTTTTACAAGCTCAATGGGCTAGGCATTAGTAAACCACTGCTGTATCTACTGTGTAACATGCTTACTGGTAGAAGGTTCGTCGTCAAGAATGGCAATGTGGCCTCTGCAGGTATTTTTGAAGTAAAAAATGGTCTCCAACAGGGTGCCGTTAATTCGCCGATCCTGTTCAACATTTTCTTGAGCGATCTAATAAGTTCTCTTCCTCACGCAATTGCGTACGCCGACGACTTGATTGTGTACAGATCAGGCAAAAAGATCGAGGACATCACTACTCTCGCGCAGGGTGACTTCGACTCATTCATGAGAAATTGCGATGATTGGAAGTTGAATATCAACTTTCAGAAGTCGGAAACCATACTGTTCAGGACTCCGTTGTATAAGGCTTCGGCGGATACAAAAAAGAATTGGCGAAAGTTCTCAATTGTTGGGCGTCACGGGCAACCACTGGCGCAAAGGACTGTAGTCAGATACCTGGGGATCTGGCTAGATCAATATCTATATTTTAACAAACATGTAGATGCTGCTCTAGCCCGAGCCCGAGGCGCTTTCGCTCTTACAAAGAGACTGTTTTACAACAGCCAACTCGATGCGAGGGTGAAGGTAATCTGCTACATGGCCCTCATCCGGCCAATGCTCACCTATGGCTGTCCCGTGTGGTTCAACGTGAGTGCAAGCTTGATGGAAAAGATTCGGGTGTTTGAGAGGGCTTGCCTTCGTCTTTACAGAACACCAGAGTCCCAGTCCCAGAAAATTCTACTCCAATGAGGTTTTATACAACAGGGCGAACCTGATACGAGTGGACAATTTCCTGTTGAAACTGATTCGAGGCCATACTGCCAGATGAACTCAGCCAATAACCTGATCTCTAGGGCTTACTACCCCAATCCTCAGTACCATGAAAGGGTACGTCACAGTGGCTTCGTCCCCCCAGAAGCTTTTCTCCATTTAGACATGTACGGTCTGATACAAAATGAAAATGCGGTACCGCTCATTTTTCGCATCGCCCGTTCAACTGTGGATAGGCTACTCAACCACGACCGTTCCGTCGCACAACGAGCTGAGGAGGGTCTCCTCCGGTTCAGTACGGCGGTATCAAGGCGAGATGTTCGGGATGTTGCAAAGCAACACCGAAAATTCTGGTGGCTGTGCAGTGAGGGAACTCCATCATCGAACCCTTTAGACCCTGGTTAGAAAGAGAAAGGGTAGTACAGATCCCCCTTATGGGGCGCGGTCGGTCTCTGTCTTGCAGCCGATTAGTTCAGCTGCAACCTATGGCCGACTACGTATCTTAGGTATCTTTCTATTAATAAAAATGAATTGAAAATGAAAAATGGGCGGCGTCGATCTAATGGAAGCGTGCTTGACTCGATGCCGCATACGCATCGAATCAGGCAAACGGACACAACGCCCTTTCTCTGTGCGATATGGTCATCATCAGCGGCTGTATGTTATATTTACGCAACTTCGATTGCGCAGTAAAAAGATGGCGACATTCGGCTCTAACGATTTCGCTGTTCTGAAAATAGGTGCCGAAACCAGAAGAACATGTTGAAAAATTGTGCTGACAGGATGATTGAAAGAAGTTCTAACTGGAGCTCTGGATGCCGTGGTTAGCCAATCAGTTGATAAGGCATGCGTAAAGTGCGATCAACTCTGGTACAGATTCACTCCCCTCCACCCACTCCAGTTTGCAGTCACCAAGGACGTCCCTAAATGCCTACCCTTTCTTATTCAGCAACAAACGTTCAAAAATGCAAAAAGGAAAACCCCCAGATGGCTGTACGATTAAAACAAGCTTTTCTCAAATATGCGGCACATCATGCCGTCCCCAATTTCACACACAATCCATCACGCATTTAACACGACCAATAATTTCCTTTTGACTCATTCAACAATCACGACGAACAGATGTGAAGTTTCGCACACCGCTAAGCACTGGCTTACCAGCAAACACGACTAACTACTCGCATTTAATAGCGCCACACCTATTCAACGCACACTTGCACTTGTCCGAGTAAACGCCTCTCGGAGGGTTGAGTTTCCAGGGGGAAAATACATTTTTCTATTGAACACCATGACAAGCGTTTCACGCGTCGCGTAATTAAGCAATTACATGTGATTTCACTCAAACTGCAGAGCACACAAAACGTTACCCTTAACAGCGATGTTGGCCGGCCCCGCACTCGCTGGACATCAATTATGTTCGAAAATACACAAGAGACAAGAGAACAAGGGTCATACCATGGCATAAAGGTAGAAATCATTTTCCTGGTGCCGCTATTACTGTCTGTCGTCCGTCGTCGAGCATGGTAAACAAACGACGGACGCCTCTTTACCCACCACCGAGTCCCGAATCTGTGCCACTGACCAGTTCAGCCGTACTTACAGCCAGTCACACAAAAAATAAAGAAAAAAAAGAAGAAAAATCTTAAACACTTCTCTAATCAGTTCATCTTGTTTGTGGCGCTTATCAAATGCATCTACAAATAAACACGACCACAGCACATGTGTGCGCACTGCATCTCGTTCCTTCAATAAAGATGATGATTTTATTATTTTATCTAGATCGGCACTTGTACCTGAGCCACGACGCTGCTCTGCCGTTCACATGTCCGTCGCGGTAATCTCGAAGCCATTGACAGTTTATCTAGATCTAGAAGCAGGTCTGTAAGTCAGAAGTTCCACCGAAGTTCACTGAAGTGCCAACGCGATGGTCATTTGTCTAGGATTCGATTGATTGTTTCCCTAAATGTTTAATCAATTATCTGGCAAAGTGGAAATTACGGGAAGGAAAACCCAACACGATAAGCATTTACCTTTTGGAAATCTAATCAAAGAGGCGTGAAGCGTCTTAATCAAACCTCACGCGCGCATCGAGATTATCGCCCGTTGGCAGACCAGATCGCCACCGCTACTGCTACCGCCACCGCCACCGCACACCGGATCAATTAAAATATTGATCATGACTCGCTCGAGAGAGAGAATAAAATTTAAAATCACGTCGATTGCTGATAAACATATTACAATTTCCTCGAAGATTATCGTCGATTTTAACTGCGCCCTCTGTTTATCGCTCGCTCGCTGCGATCTTATCGCCTGGACGAATTTATCTGTCAGTCACTGATAGAGCGTGGTGTGCTTTATTTACTTTATTTTCGAACAAATAACTTTAAATTGGAAAATAATTTCACAGATAGCCCCCGTCTGTGTTTGATCTAGTTTTCGACAACACTGGTCTTCATCGGAGTGTGTCGCAATTGTGACAGGTTTCGTTTTTTTTTTTTTTTTTTTTTCGATTTAGGGTGGGGATCAGAATTGTGTCAAGACACCTGAGTTATGGTCGTCCAGGGCGTTCTGGTCGATCAACAGCTAGATGAACAGATCAACAGACGCCCATGCGATGTTTTGAGAACAAACTTCTCCTCGGAAGGGTGGTGTTTGTGTGTCTAAATCGACCGTAAATGGTGGTCAGACGAAGGACTCGACTAACATAAAAAGCG
This sequence comes from Eristalis pertinax, assembly GCA_907269125.1. Taxonomy (NCBI): domain Eukaryota; kingdom Metazoa; phylum Arthropoda; class Insecta; order Diptera; family Syrphidae; genus Eristalis; species Eristalis pertinax. Next base: position 43,023,077 of record OU026145.1, on the reverse strand, counting down.
TGAAAGAAAGCCAATCGAAATATTATGCCAGGAGTACTCGGCTTCTCTTCATCCTTGTGCGGGGGGCGTTCAATATATTCTCGGTATCGATATGAAGCAAAATGCGAATTCAATTTAAATTGTTTTTATTTTTCAATATAATCTCCCCTAACATCAGTGCATTTGTTACATCTTGAAATAAGCTTTTTTAAACCCTCAAAAAAATAGATTTCCTCTTTCTCTGCAAAATACCCATTTATTGCCGACTTGAGTTCTTCATCATCCGAAAATCTTTTTCCACGAAGACATTTTTTCAAATCCGGAAACAGGAAATAATCACTAGGGGCAAGGTCTGGTGTTGGATTTCTTCGAAACCACAATCTCGCGCCTTGGACACTCGCGCCGTGTGAACAGGAGCGTTGTCGAGAAGCAACACACCCGCTGCGAGTTTACCCCGTCTTTTCTTTTTAATTTCCTCAAGCAAATTATGCAAAGTGGATGCGTAGGATGGCGTTGATGGTTTCACCTTTTTTTTTGTACTCAATGAGCAAGATTCCCTTTGAGTCCCAAAAAACTGTGGCCATGAGCTTCCCGGCAGACGGAGTGACTTTGAACTTCTTCGGGGGGTCTGTTCCTTTTTTATGCCACTGCATGGACTCTTGTTTGCTTTCAGGGTCATAGTGGTGGACCCATGTTTCGTCACCAGTAACAATTCGATCCATAACACCGTCCGCGTTCTCACTACACGTCTCCAAAAGCGATTCTCACTCTTTTTTGAGGCGCTGTGGCACCCACCTTGCAGTGACCTTTGAAAGGTTAAGATGGTCATGAAGAATGGTGTGAATGGTACCAATTGAAAGCTTGGTGATCTCTGCCATCATTTTCACCTTTATTCGGGCATCCTCAAGAACAAGTTTTTCGACTTCTTTTATGCTTTCTCCTGTCGTCTTCAATGCTCTCTCTGCCTCTCTTGAACTCACTTGACCACTTTTGCACAGTTGATAATGAAGGTGCGGAACCCTTGTAAACAGCCACCATCTCTTCATGAATAGTTTTTTGACTTTTTCCTTGCTTAGTGAGAAATTTAATTACAGCGCGATGTCCAATTTTCACCATCATCGTCTCAGTTGCCATTATGATTATGTTTAACTAGAGATAAAACGCGAATTAATAATCACATTTATATGAAATTTACTAAAATAATAGTATTACTTTATAAATAAGTCAATTTATATATACAACAACAACTTCACCCCGATACCGAGAATATATTGAACGCCCCTCGTACCTTTGTTGCGCATTGAGGTCCTTCTGGTGCGAAGTGTTCAGTACATGAGGCGCGGGTGTCCTCTGCTGCGTTGTCTCACAGGTTTGGAACCGAAGCTTCTTCGGACCGGAGCAAAGTTGTCCATGCTCTGTACAAGGCCCAGTCAAGACTAGTTTCATGTCGTTGTACAGCCCGTTTCATTTCATGGGTGAGTCTTCTCCTCCTAATGCCACCAAAGGCCCAAAGATCGGACATAGAACTTTTCGAGAGATGGCCCTATCACTTCAATGTCTCTTTAGCCCAACGCCCAAGGCCGGCATGTAAATGATCTATAAAACAAAACTATCGTTCATACTTCGGGGGGAAAAAAACGTGCGGAGTAGTCAAGGAGGACAAAAATGACTTCCATTTGGAATGACGACGACATGGAAAGAGCCAAGAAATCACTGCGTTGATTGCTACTTTTGTGCTGTGAATGTAAAGGGATACAAAAAGCGCTTTTAGGACGATCCAAACGACCACTTCTCTAAGTCACCAACGTGGCATATTGAAGATTTGCTAATGCCGGTATTTACTGCCTTATCCGGCGTTTACTTGTCGAATTGTTGAAATGTTAGACAGTCACATTGCATTAATTGCACAATCGTTACAGCGAATAACATGGGTATCGGTTCCACATCGTTCCCCAGGACATCATCATGTCATTGCGATCGCCAAGTGATGTTTTTTTTTAAAAAGAATGCATTCATTTGGGAATGCGTTCGTAGAATTTGAAGTCAGTTCTACCTGTCTAGGTTCGATTCCTGGTACGACAAGAAATACTTTTGTCGTACACGGCCCCACCTCTTTCGAGTCACTGACAATGCTCAAAGAGTATAACTGTCTAGAAAAAGCTTCTCAAACTTGGCCTGAAACTGTAGAATCTTTCCCCTCGTGATGGAACAATAGCACGCACACAGCACGAGTTGTGGCTGAGAAGATTGGCAATGTCCCTCTACGGGCTATAGCGCCACAATTGAATTCACTTTTGAATTAATTTTAATTCAATTTAAATCAGTTGAAGTTAGTGATTTCAATAGAACTTATTTGAATTAATTTAAAGTCTGTGGGTTCTCATCACAACATTATTTGGTTATAATACGAACAGAAGTAGAAAAAATGACAATAGGCGAGACTTCTAATTAATCATTGCAACGTTGAAGCATCAGCGATACGCTGTCATGTGATTTCTTCAACATCATACTTGAGAAGATCGTGCGAAACTCAAATGTCAACACCAGAGGCACGATCTTCCAAAAGTCCGTTCAACTGCTTGCCTACGCGGACGACATTGACGTGATTGGACGAACACAGCGAGCTGTCAATGAGGCTTTTGCTGGCATTGAAGCGGAAGCGGCTAAATTGGGTTTGGCAGTGAATCAGGGCAAAACCAAGTACATGCTGTCATCACGAAAGGACGCACAACATCGACGTCTCGGACAGAGCGTCATAATGGGCAGCGGAAACTTTGGGGTAGTCAAGGACTTCGTCTACCTTGTCTACCTGCAGTAAACAGGGACAATAACTCTTGGCAATCGCTGTTTCTTTGGGCTCAAGAGGCAGTTGAGTAACAGAGCCATCTCTCGAAACACCAAGTTGACTTTATATAACACTCTGATCATCCCTGTCCTGCTCTATGACGCAGAGACATGGACGCTATTGAAAGCGGATGAAGAAGCTCTTGGTCGTTTTGAGGGAAAAGTTTTGCGAGCGATCTTTGGTCCTGTTTGTATTGATGACGTCTGGAGGAGGAGATCCAACCACGAACTGTACAGCGGAATGCATCTAGTTAAGCGTCTTCGGATCCAACGCTTAAGGTGGCTAGGTCACGTAGAGCAGATTGACACCACAGCTCCGGCCCGAAGAGTCTTCGATTCCGGGCCATTGGGACAAAGCAACAGAGGGCGTCCTAGAACGAGATGGCGCACACAAGTGGAGAAGGACCTCAACCAACCTTGGTGTGCACAACTGGAGGCAGCTGGCGCAAGATCGTGCTGGCTGGAGAGGCTTGTTGGTTGAGGCCCACGTCCACTCAGGACTGTAGCGCCAAACAAAGAAGGAGAAGAAGAAGAACGTTGAAGCATCGCAAATATGCTTTTAATTTATTTGTCTAAGTAAACATAGTAATAAGCAGGTTTTTGTTTTCATTTTATTCTAGTAAATAAAGGGTGGTTAAATTTTAAGGGCTGATGTTGATTTTGAATAAAACACAAATTATTTAGGAAATTGTTGTCATTTCTTTTTATTATGATAATATTGGTATGGTTCAATTATGTATGGAACAAAATATCGGCCAAATGGCCGCCGCGATCTCGGCGGTACACCTCCATCCGATGGTCCAAATTTTCGATGACGCTGAAGCATAATTGAGGTTCTATGCCGTTAATGTGCCGAATTATCTCATCCTTTAGCTCTTGAATTGTTGCTGGCTTATCGACGTACACCTTTTCTTTCAATTAACCAAAAAGAAAAAAATCCAACGGTGTCAAATCACACGATCTTGGCGGCCAATTGACATCGCCACCACGTGAGATAACACGGCCATTGAATTTGTCGCGCAAAAGAGCCATTGTTTCGTTAGCTGTGTGGCATGTGGCACCGTCCTGTTGAAACCACCTATCGTCCACATTCATATCTTCCAATTCGGGCCATAAAAAGTTCGTTATCATTACACGATAGCGCACGCCATTCACAGTACCTGTCTGACGGGCCTCATTTTGGAAAAAATACGACCCGATGATGCCGCCAGCCCATAAACCGCACCAAACAGTCACTCTTTGTGGGTGCATTGGTTTTTCGACAATCACTCTTGGATTATCATTCGCCCAAATGCGGCAATTCTGCTTATTGACGAATCCACTGAGGTGACAATGTGCCTCATCACTGAAGATGATTTTCTTCGAAAACTGATCATCCACTGTTGCCATTTTTTGCCACCATTCTGACCATTGACGACGCTTGAAATGGTCAAGAAGCTTTAGTTCTTGAGTCAATTGCACCTTGTAAGCGTGTAAATGCAAGTCTTTATGCATAATGTTGATCAACGACTAGCGTGAGAGGTGCAATTGTTGGGCACGACGAGGAGTTGAGGTGGACGACTCTTCAGCCACACTACCGCAAACAGCAGCAATATTTTCTGCAGTACGAGCTGTACGAGCATGCACTGGTGTTTTCACATCTCCTACAGACCCGGTTTGCTCAAATGTTTGCACGATTTTTCCGATTGTACGCACATTTGGACGATTAAATTGACCGAAAAAACACATTTTCATAATAAGCCTGAATAACTTTAACGCGTTGCTCGATTGTGTATCTTTCCATGGTTCAAATTGAGTTAGTCTGAAATTGAGAAATGTCAAATGAAATGCAGAAAACGACTTGACGTTTAGGTGTGGTTCACATTCAACATCGGCCCTGTAATAATATGTAACCACCCTTTAGAAGGCCCCCTTTGTAGAAGGTATTTGTTCCATCGTAAGAGCCTGGGTTCCTAGCACTCGTGATGTCCACGTCAAAGTGAACATTAAATCAAGCCAATTGAGGGGCGGCCCATCTGAATAAATTCTTCTACAATCTCAACCATGGTCTCAACCAACCAACAAGCTTCAGTTGCGCCCCCCAAGTTGCTTGCACTCCTTCTTCCTCCGCCCCCCACCACAGCATGAATTGCATTTCATAATTTATGAACAAGTGATGATGCTTCAACGGAACAGATTCCCGATTCTTGGGAATTTCCTAAATCAAAATTTGTCCCCAACTCGAGCGCACAAACACATTTGCATAAATCACAATGAAGGGCCATTCATCAATCCCGAGCCGTATCTGCTCCTGGAATTCTCGGAACCTCGTGCATGTCTGATTAACACAGCACACTCCCTCGTACATAATGCAGCAGAGACAACCACAAATGGCCATTGTCATGCACACACCTTGACAAAGGTACACAGCCCGCCCCGCCGACTACAGTCGTAGGCAACAATAAATCCCTTCAAATCATACTCGTATCTGCCATCAAATCCATAAGTAGAAAATCTCAATCAAGATATCGGCCCGAACAATGCACGGATAGATAAAATACTTGTGCATATCCTCGCCGAGTGCGGCACAGCCAGACAGCCCGGTCTCTCTTTCGTTCGGGAAGGTGACCCATCGATTAAAATCTTAATCTCACTCCTTGCAGCGAACGGCAGGGCACTGCTAATGTCTTGGCCGGCTCATTGTGCACTTTCTCCTCTCTCTCTCTCTCTCTCGGAAACGATGAACGATACAAATGCACTTATTTTTTTCGTCATCATTTGGCGACAAAAAAAAAGAAAAAATGAAGCAGAAAAAAAAAAATCTCTGGTGGATTTAAATAAAACGGTCGATCTGAGATAAACACAACAGAACACAGATCCCGATTTCGCATCAGGCGGACGCATTAACACCTCAAAACATGCTGTCGGACTGGTTGCCTACGCGCTGGCTCTGGCCGCTCTGGTCGGCCTCAAATAGGCATGAGGCACTGCCAAAATGTTGAGACAAGAATGCTCGATAGCGATCGGCGGGAATTTCGGAACGAATTCTCTCGCCCTCGTCGGCTGTTGCTATTGTGGTTTATTGGCGGTCAATACCGTGTTCATTCTTCTGTTCCGTGTAAACAAATGTCTTTCAGTTTCAGATTTAATCGGGGTAAGGGAGACCTTGAAATGCAACGAAGCCGGGCAAGAGAAGGCAGAGTTTCTTCAGAAAATCGAGACTGTCTAGCACAGCGGATCTCGGGATGATTTACACTCGTATTCTCGTCTGTTATCGGAAGTCGGAAACGTGACATTTTTAATTGGTGTCTTCTTTTTTTTTTTTTTTTTCTGCAATTTGTTGCCAGATGTTCGACGATCTGACGAACTGATGGGGAAATTAGTGAATACAAGCCGTTTTGTGAGATATTGGAAATTGGTGAATAGAGCAGATGATTGGATGGCAATGTGTGTGGAGGGGTCATCTTTTTAAGGATAACACGTGTGGCGAGTGTCTGAGTCTCACGAGTGGAGGGGAACATCGCATAATTCTGTGGAACCTAGGACGCAAAAGGATGGTGCATGTCAACAGGCATTTATATCGGTAGTCAAACCTATCAGAGCTAGTAGTCAGAGCATGGCGAGGTGGACTGCGCTTGATAAAGACATCGTCTGCTAACCGCTCGATAGGGCGCATCGGTTGACATGTGTATATCACCGGAATGTTAAGGACAATACAAGACAAATATACTTCCGCCTTTAGACTTAATCGGCAGACAGACCGCAGCCCGAACGACATTTGTGGAAAGAGCTCCGTTCGCTCAACTATCCTAGGCAGACACAGATCCGTGCTCGAAGACACCGATCTGATGAGACCTAAGCTCCTCTTCGAAAAGGATTTTCAACCAGCGTAACCCCAGTACATGTTATGTTATTTGTGGACTCCACTGTTACTTCGACGTTTAGTCGTTTAGTGGTGCGTACGCACCACACTGGGCACATTTGCTGATGACAGCGCCTTTTTGGGAACTGCTTCAACCTTTCTCAAGCTTTTTCTACCAAAAAGCCTCTCTAGTTGCAACGATCTTTACCAGCTGTCATTCTTAACTTGGATTCGTTGGCGTCCTCTGTTTCGCTGTCTCATTGTCTAACTTTTCGGGCTGCAATAGTGTTGTCCATGCACTGTACATGGCCTAGCCATTTTAGACGTTGACAGACTCCTTAACTGCCTCGAAATTGTAGCAGCCGATAGTGACGTTTTGTCCACGGTGGTGTGTGACGGAATGATTCTTGCTTTTTGTTTTGTTGTTATTGACCAGCTAGTTTCGCATTTTCTTCAACCAGAACGCGGCACGATATCGATCGTCATCTGCGTAGCCCAACAGTTGAACTGACTTGTAAAAGATTGAAGGAATCACGTGACAACGCATGAACATGTGGGAATCTGCTCTCATCGGGCAAGCAAACAACTTCACTTTTTCCGCGAACATTACCTCAATTTCAGACTAAATGCAGTGCGTTGACTAGGCACGTCTGAAATAAGGAGCGAGACCTCACCAAACAGTCATTAAATCGACAAGAATGAAAAATGGTTGAGAGTCAGTGAAGTGCGCCCAGCCACCCTCTGCGCCCACCGACCATCTGCACTGCGAAACAATCTGTTCGGAGTCTCAATCGGTGGATTGGCTATCGATCATCAACTGATCAAGCCTTCACAACTCCGGTACGGTGAACTTGACATTTTGTGACGTGAATCACTTCACTAATTCCATAAGTATCAATTTTCCAGCATTGACACGAATATCCCATTTGGTGTAGTACTCAAATGTGTTCGCTGTCTGAATTTCGACACTTCGCGTGGCAATCGGTGGTGACTTCGAGCTGGCATAAGTCAGCGACTCAGTTGAAGAACATCGGTCCCAGCTTCGATCCTTGCGCACCTTCCGCTTTGGTGCGCCCTTCCACTTGAACGAAGAATCTTCTGGAATGCAAAAATCTATATACTATTTTGATGAGGATGGAGGGCAATCAAGCATCTGATTCAGCTTGTAGATGAGTCCCTCTATCCAGATCGTGTCGAAGGCCTTTTTCACGTCCATTAAGCAGACAACGGTGACTTCGTGTTTGTTCAGAGCTGCTACAACATCGTGGTTGAACGTCATTAGAGAATGTAGCTCAAGAGCGATATACGCCTGTATCCTGAAATACCAGCAGCGTCCCCTTTGTTGATATACTTTCCACTCTAACAAACGTTTAAAACCATTACTGAACATTTTGTTGATTAATTTACAAGAATGTTGATAAAAAAAATGTGACAGCTCTCCACTCTTGTTTTCATACTTCAACTTGAGAGAATGAACCTTATTGCTAACGCAAGAGCGATTTGCGAATCCTACCAAGCAACTACTTTGACCGACGGAACTCCATCTTCTCTATGACGTGCACTAGCAAACTGCGATGGCAGCTGAGCTCAACATATGTAGCTCCAGCCGTACCAGTGATTTACTTTTGAATGGTGCCACTTTGGCCTTAGTTGGAATAAGATTTGTCGATATGGTCGTTCTACTATGCCAATGACAACACAAAGAGGAATTCAACCAATCGGATCATTTACCCGACCGTTGTCTGCAAGAATCAGTCGTTTCTTCGTCTTTCGTGAATCCTGAAGGCAGACTTTAATTAATTTTAAATCCAGGTTGCCTTGGATTCCACTCAGTCAAATGAGAGTGCCACCTTGATTTCTCTATCCTCTTCAGGTACGGAACCAACTTTCAGGCGATTCTTTATTCACACCAAATTGAGTGTTCCCTTTAACGGCAACACTTCACTCAACAGTGTTCACTCGGAGTGTTCTCTCAGTTTTTATTCACTCCACCCAGTGTCTGATTTCTGTGTATTCCTCGCTTTTTTCAACTTGTGTCCACTTACGTCGAACATGGTTCGGTTCTTGAATTTTAGGAACCTTAGACGATCAGCGACTGCAACATTTTGGGAACATTCTTTTCCATCTAAGGAAGTTGTCCGTTCACGACAACCTTCTATGTCTGCCAACTAAAACATTCGGTCACAAAAATGTGTCCGCTTGGTTGAACAGGTCAATCATACAACATTTCACTGTAAAAGTGCAGACACTCGTTGTGTCACTACCTACGTGCTCCGTTTATGCTAGTCGCATCAGATGGCCATATTTCTTCGATAATCCTGGAGACATGCTGCAACAGTTGCTGGTCTATTTTCTATAATCCTTATGCTTAGGTGCGACAGTCCCTTCCGGTTAAATTTTACATAATTTTATCAAACTGTCTATCTAATCTCCAGTGTGCAACAGGGAAGAGAATATTCTCTGTACAAATCTGTTGATGCTGGAGTACCGCAAGGAAGTGTTCTTGGTCATCCCCTTTACTTGATTCAAAGCAGCAGTATACAAAAAGACGTATTCACCGTACTAGGCACATTGGCTGACGACACCTCCATTTTGGGAACTACCAAGACGATATCACGAGGTGGGCAAACTGCTTTCTTCTTCTTCAACCAAAAAGCCTATCTGGCTGTTACTTCCAATTATGCACGCCAAGTTGACTGAGGTCATTATTAACTTGTGCGCTCTATCGGTTTCGTGGGCGTCTTCTGTGGCACTGTCCAATTTGCGAGGCGTCGAAGACTCTTCGGGCTGCAGCAGTGTTGCCCATGCGCTGTACATGGCCTATACATTTTAGACAATTGAAATTTAAGTCCCAGCAAAAACAGAAAATTAAGCAGCACATGCCGCTCTGTCCGCGAACGTGCTTCGAATAGTTGTGTGTGACGTGGCGATTCTTGTTTGTCCACATTGACCCCAAGACCAGCTAGTGTCGCTTGTTCTTCAAGCGCCACCACGGCACGTTGGCAACGCGGAACGATGTCGATGTCATCTGCGTAACGAGTCAGTTGGACGGACTTGTAGAAGATAGTGTCGTCCATGTTTGCAGCTACGATCCGCTGCCCTCTTCTATAGTTTGAAGAAATCAGATGACAGCGCACCATAAAGATGAACTTATGGGAATCTGTTCTCACCCCGCAAACAGACAACTCCACTTTCCCCACGAACATTGCCTCAATTTCCCACCAAATGCAGTGCTTTGACTAGGCACATCTCAAATAAGCAGCGAGACCTCACCTAAGAGCCATTAAATCGACAAGAATGACAAATGGTTGAGAGTCAGTGAAGTGCGCCCATCCACCCTCTGCGCCCACCGACCATCTGCACTGCGAAACAATCTGTTCGGAGTCTCAATCGGTGGATTGGCTATCGATCATCAACTGATCAAGCCTTCACAACTCCGGCACGGTGAACTTGACATTTTGTGACGTGAATCACTTCACTAATTCCAGCAATTCTCCTGCGCTGGCCGCCCAACCCCAGCCGAGGCGAGGCAAGGTCCTTAAATGTATTCATGCTACAGCAGGGCTACGTGGGTCAATGGGTTGTGCGATTCGAGCTGATAACAAATTTTGTGTTATATAACCACCACGGTGGCTGGTCCAGTCGCACAGTCGGACAGAGCAGCACACACAATCCTCTTCTCGACGGTTGAGGAAGCCAGCAGGGCATAGTAGCAGATCTCATGTTTTTGGCCTGTCTCATGCACTTCAAATTCTTTCGGGCCGTCCGTCCGTCCGCGTCGTCGTCGTCGTCGTCGTTGTCGAAAACAAACGAATTCATCATCCAGTGATGATTATAATGTTATGTAGCCCTAACCTAACCATGGTAGTGCCCACTTATGCTCACCGAGTTCCATTGTTTGATCCTTTCAGTTTCACTGGTGCTGCTGAATGTTATCAGCAATCTGGTAGATTCATCTCTGTGATAGCACGCAATGATTTAAACATTGGATGTGTAATTTTTTACGTTCCTGGATGGTTTTCGGGATTTTACACGGGTACGGGTACGAGTGCGAGTGCGATTATGTGTTCCCTGTTCTGTTCTGTGTGTGTTTTGTTTTGTTGTTCTCGAGCGGTTGTTGTTTGTTCATCGTGTGAAGCTTCGTTTAGTGGCAGCCAGCGCTATTACTCACTGGGACACATAAATAGGAGGCCATCATCATCGTCGTCGTCGTCATATGCACGCATTTTTTTTTTTTTTTTGTCCTGGTCCTTTAGGTAGAATTCACGGGAGGAGGTGCGCACGCGGAGGGTTACGTGTGATTCTGAAGAGATTTTTACCCTTGATGGCCGCTCGAAAACGCTTGTACATAGATATGTAGAACATCTGTCGATCCCGATAACATTTGATTCTTTTCCGTTGACATCGGCAAAAAATACAAAAAAAATGGAACCTCATCCTCATCCATACATAATGTACGCTCGTAGCTCACATGTGTGTTGACTGACGGTGGCTCTTTAGAAATATTGCATTTGCATTATGCACGCCTGTGTGGCATGTCAAGCGCAAGCGGTCTGGTTTCCCTGCGAACGATTTGACGAGATTGACATCGGGTAGCTTTCGCAAAAACCGCTGTGCGGAGACGTGTCCTTGCGCAAGTTCCGGATTCATTTCCTGTGCTGTGCTCCTTCGTCTTTGTCGAGATAAGATTTATTGGGATTAATTTATATCATTTTGGGGGGCAGTTGTGTGTGCTTTGACCGGATGAGGCTTAGAAATGTGAAATAAATGCCGTTGCGAGGTTTCTGGTGGAAGCATTCAAAATGCGGCAACAACTCAAGGGCATTTTCTAGGATTCGAGTGAGCATTTTAGACTGTATCCAGAGTGAAGACGCACCACGCCACCACCGTTTTCTTAGATCCCAAGGACGCTATGCACAAGGAACTCGTTCCACGGGGTCTGGCTATGAATACTCAAGAGTATTTGGTTCTTCTGGGGAGACTCTGGGACAAACTTGATCGTGTTCGATTGGACTACTTGGAAGGTGGTAGTTGGTTTTTGTTACACGTCAATATACCGTCGGAGAAAGCCTTGATGCACGCGATTACAACGCTGGACGACTTGTCGCACTCGCCTTAGAAACAGCTTGGAGGATATGTATTCACTAATCAGGAAGGCCAAGCTTGTCGAAGCCACTTTAGCGGTTTTCAACTCAGAATTTGTTCCAACTCTCACCAATGGTCATGAAATGTGGGTTTCAACGCAATGACTGAAAGAATAAGACCGCGAATACACACAGCCGAGATCTATCCTCGTGCGACTTCTATCTGTTTTCTATTATTGAAAAAGAACTCCAACGGTACGATTCTAACCATCCAGAAGGATTCGATATTCTCAAGCCTCTTTCGGCCCTCGAGCATCAGACTCAGACGTGCTTGGGCAAGTTTTAAATTAGCTTCCCTTCATGCAACTCGAAGAAACTCGAAGAAAAATGAATACTGTCGGAAATGTGCCTACAATTACGTCCGCCAAGTTGGCTGAAGTCCTTCGCCAGTTGTGTGTTGTGTGAGCGTCCTCCATTGAGTCGTCACACTGGTGCGGAGTCGAGGACTCTCCAGCCCATGCGCTCAGCATGGTCTAGCTCTCTTAGGCGTTGAACTCATAGATGCTTGGCAAGATTCAAGTCGCTATACGTTATACGCTATACAGTTCGTGGTAAGTGCAATGATACATTGTGGCCATAATAACCACATCGTTTAGTTTCGTTAAGCTTGGTTAAGTTTCGTTCACTTTCGATTACTCATGTGCGAGCGAAATAAATCGCTTTAAGTTTAAGTTCCAGAAGCAATTATGGACACTTTAATGTTTCTGGCTAATTTTTCCTCGTTTCTGACATAAACTTAGGTTCGCTTAGGTCTATATTGTCTAGTCCTTAGGACGAAGTAGTAGCAAGTTTTTAGTACTCAAACAATTCGCTTTGATGTAAAGTGGTTTACTAGCATTTTATATGTATAATTGATGTCAAATGTAACGAGTGATATAGTGTCCAGCAGAGTTGAAGAAAGAATTAAATATTTTGGGACGGTAATTCTTTTGAACTCACTATGTGACACATTTTTTAACAGTCCATATAAATAAAGCCAAATGATTGCATTCATCTGAAAAAAATAATAAAATACTGACTCCATTATATGTTAGCTGAAATCGGTGAATTTAACGATAAACGTATTTTTTTTTAGGAGCGGGTTTCACTCCTATTCGAAGAATGTAGTATGCATAATATTTTGTATTTTAGATCAATTAAAAAACTCTAACAATTTTGATACCTCCAAAACTGATGTCACCACCATACCAATATGGGTGGCGCTACAGCCCGTAGATGGCCAGAACTTAGCTTCTCAGCAACCACTCGGGTTGGGGGTGCTATTGTTCTCTCACGAGTGGAAGGTACATACATTTTTATGCCGACTCCGGACGTCCAAGTTTTTAGAAGCTTTGTGACTCGGAAGAGGTGAGTCCCTGGAAATTATGTTTGTCGTACTGGGATTCGCTGGAAGTCCTAGACCTAGACGCTGGAAGTCGACGCACAGACGCTGGAAGTCGACGCACAGACCCACAACACCAAGGCCACCGCTGCTGGATCGATATCCCGTATTATAATAAGCTGCTCTTAAATCTAACAGTTCATTGCCTTCTTCAGCCGCCGTCGAAAGGTTGGTTTCTTTTACCAGCTTAACTAACAACATTCTTTACTTTAAAAATGTTTAGTTTGGCAAATCAACAGACAACATATTAACGGTCAACATGTTTTACTCATATTTGTATTAGAATCAAAAAGAAGATGTGATGGATATCTCTTAATTTTAAATGAATTCAAAAAGATTCTGCTGAAATCACTGACTTCAACCGACTTAAAGTGAATTCACTGCTGACTTTAACTAATATTTTTGTGAATTTAATTGACTTCGATAAATGATTTCAATCAGTAAATTGAATGCATTAAAGTGACTTCAAACGAATGGTGAAATAATATTTTTCTTTAAATCCCTGTCTTTTTCGACTATAATTTCAAATTTCAAATTCTAAACAATTTCATTGTTTTACATCTCTGGTGTCCAGGTGCATTCGTTAAATCGAAATCAGTTCGGTTGTAAATTCGACTCCATTCTTCTTCGCAGACATAATCTATATCTGACGCAGAATTTTTTTGAGAAGGCTCACAAGATTTGTGTTTTGCTTATCATCCAGCATACGGTACCGTATTGGAACGTATGCAATATATACTTTGTTGTCAAAAATTTACTTTAACACTAACTTGTTTCGCCTGCTCTCCATGAAGGCTGACAGCACGACACGCAGGAAGAGTGCTAAGAAGGTGAATAGATAATAGGCAACTGCGACTTCTATCAATTGTACAAAGATGTGGCGTACAGAAAATCCAGTATAAACCAAGCCATCGCGGACGCAAAACATCTTGGTTTTGAAGACTGGATCCCAAAACCGTCAAAGATGCAGCATTAAACAAGGTCACAAAGCTCCACTGGCCTCTCTGGCTTCAGAAATATGTAATGTAAGGAAGCTAAATGCTAAATCCAGCTAAAATGCGAATAAAAATCACAAACCAAACTGGAACGGACCCACATTAAACACAGCGCCAAACCTATTGTAAAGAAACGCTGTGTTTAATGTGGGTCCGTTCTTCTGTCAACATCGCCGCGAAGTTGAACTACCGACGGCAAGCATTGCGCCAAACGACGACGTTCCAAAAAAAAGGAAGACAAAGTGTCACCGAATAACGTACACAAGGTGAACATCCATCCATACAACAGTATTAAAAATAATAAGGATTCTGATTAGTATGCAATTCGCTGCAAGACAGCACAGCATAGAGCAGCACAATATTGATAAAAAAAAAATGTCTGAAGATTACGGCGATGGAGTTCTTCACATTCACTTCACTTCACTGACGATCACCCACCGTACTGCTTGAAGAGTAGGAGCAGGATGTCTTCCAAGTGAGCAAAGCGCAAGTGTGCGACTGGTTTGAGTTCGTCTAGGAGTATCAGCACAGCCTCAATGACAGCCTCCTCCACAGCTCTAAATATACTCCTTAATCCGCCGCCGGTAGACTTAATCGGCAGATAGACCGCGGCCAGTACGGCGATCCGATGGAAATCTGTGATTAGGAAAGAACTCAGTCCTGGACACTCTACTGTCCTAGGCTCCTCTTCGAGAATGATTTCTCAACGAGCATCCCCCGATATTAACACAAGACTTGCGTGAACTGCATAAAATGCGTTCATTTTAAAGGTTCTTCCAATAGGGACTTCCGATCTTCCGATCTTCCGATCTTCCGATCTTCCGAGCTACATCTGTCAAATTGGGTGTCGTCTTTTCAGTCTATTTTGCCAATTAATCATGGAGCATCATGAAAGGACATAGCCTTCGACATCACGTGCAAATGATAAAAAAAATGTTTTATCAAAATGGTTGTTCTTTTCAGGTAACGATCAGGCCCATCAGCGAATTAGGCACAAACGGTTTCTAGCGGCCCTCAAAGCCAACATAACTCATGCCATCGTTCAAATTCGGCCTGATTTATGCGCCAGAGTCATGGAAAATTGGACATTGCGGAAGCGCCACCCAGAGAAGCCCCGGCAGACATTTGAACGATGCTATATTCCATACATAATGTCACCGATAAGCCTTTCAAATAAATAACAAATTACGATGATAGCTGACACACAATTTGTTTTATTTAAATTTAAAGATGGGAAGCGCTTAATGAAAGAGCCTTTATGAAATACGGAAGAGTTTTATGCGAAAGACAAAGAACTGCGGCGGACGTATGTTGAACGAAGTCATGAACTTCAATTGTTTTTCGAGAGGAGCCAACACCGTGGCGAACAAATAACCAAACTTGCTCTGTCCCCGCTTGAGTAGACGAAATTAGGGACACACCAATGATCGAATAATCCTTGCAATACAACCAGAAGAGACGGTACATCTTCGCAGCGAGTGTTGAACAATACGACAGTAACTCACCCGCGTTTCGCACGTCCATCAACTAAGGCTGGCATTAGGCATTTACATTCGATCCCCAAAATGGTCTCCATAACAAAGACTCTGAGGCAGATACCAGACTCTAGAGTCTAGACCAAACATCGCATGCACCTGACAGTGCCAAGTGATCTTGATCGTCTCAACCAAACACCACCAGCAGTCCGACCAATGACACGGTCGATATTTCCGTATTCGAAGTTTTCAACACGTTCGATCGCATTAAGATTGATTGCGCAGCCAAGCGAGCGCAGCTAAACCCACAACGGGGCCTGCATCATTAACATCTACACGCCATTATAGATATTATACCAATCTATCAGAGCCATTATCCACACTACATCCACCGACTAGGCGGTATTAGAGTTTATCTTATATCAGGCAAGTTACTTGGAAAACCGATTCTTTTTTTTTTTTCCTTCTGATTTTCGTGCACTCGCGCAACGGGTGCATAGTGCATACCCACGGTTCTGGTGAATATCGCAAGGCAAAGCCGATTGTAGCAATTGTTGTTCGAAAAATTCGCCCCCACTGAATGGCTGCCAGAATAATTAATACGGCGAACCGGCGAGCAGCGAACAACAAGAAATGAATGTCAACGAAGTAAAAGTACGACGATGGGACACAGCCAGAGGTAGAGGCAGAGCCACAGTCACAGCAGCTCAGCTCAGTGTTGTCCTTTAAAGTTTAGAGAGCACATCTACCAGAGTTTTCGAGTGGAATCCTCTTGTGGGCTTCTCCCTTTCAATTAACATGAAATTCTACGAATTGTTAATTAGAGAGACTGGCAAAAGGTGTCTGGTTGGGTTACAGGTTCCACTGGCACAGCGACACACAACAGCGAATCGCGAGGCACGAGCGCGAAGGACAAACAAAAAAAATGAGAAAATGCAAACGCATCGGGGAATTCGACTTCGAGCAGATAAGGCCAAGATCAGAGATTTATTCTCTGGCCAAATGCAAAGCGAACAACAACAACAGCGAAAACGTCCAAACCAAGTCAACCCATGTTAGGTGTTTGTTAAAATGTACGACATTTTTGCAACAATTTATCCACATGCACATTGCTGTGTGTGTGTGTGTCTGAAGGATCGGTCGAAAGCGTTTCCAATCGTCGCGTTTGCCGGGACGTCCACGTCGCCTAGTGAACTCAAAAATATTTTGTTCCCTTGTCAAAAAAGGCAAAAAAAAAGGGAAGACGCGATGGGGGAAGTGAATACTTCTTAATTGAAATGTCCGAGTGACAACAATTTAAGTTGAAATCTTCATCGTTTTCCCTTGAAGGGGGTTCGTTCTGTTGACACGAGCATTTGCTGTGATACTCCTCGTCGTCGTTATATCGCTCGTTTCAAGCCAGGCATTGCGGGTAACTGGAAAGCAGTTGCCAATGCCGGATATTCAGAGGATTCGGCCGAAAATTAGAAGTTGACAGATCAACGAAAAGCACCAATTAATCAAAAATACTAGAATATGTGCAACCTTTTTTAGGGTCCCGTACCAGAATCGGACTGGGTTTTCCAAAAGAGACACAATAATTTCTCAATCGGTAACCACATTTTCCAAGATTTACATGTGACGTGTGACGAAGTTTGAAATTCACGAATGAGCAACATTTCAGAAACATCGGAAAGTTGCAACTTTAAGAGCGCTTACTCCTGGTGTCGTTCGTAATGATCGTTTCACCAGACAGACCATGCGCATAAAATATCCACTCATTCACGCTCCTGTGACAGTTCATTGGGTCAAGGTCTGGGCTATAAGGTGGGTGGGGTAAAACTTCCCATCTACTGTTTTCTAAATAGTTCTTAACCGGAATAGCAACTTGGGGCCGAGAGCCTTTCGACGTTTCTCGGCTTGAGTGCATGTGGAACACAATTTCCTTGCTTTTAAACGTTTTGAAATGGCTGCTTGAGTGACACCCAAATATTCTGCGAGCTCTTCTTGTGTTTGGCAACAATCTTCATAGAGTAAAGCTTCCAGTTCTTCATCTTCAAACTTTTTTGGCTGCCCAGGAATATATAGAATATAAACCTAGTCGCAAATAGCAAATGACATGCAGCATGTAACAACGAAGCGCTAAGGACAACCCTTCTTTCGGCTATGAGACTGAAATCGATGAAAATATGGATTTAACTCCTCAGATCATACTGGGACTCTAGCCGCCGGACGGTCCTCTACAAATCTTCACAGATAAATCGAAGATGGGCGAAGGATCTAAATATCCATTTATCATTTCGCTTAACGAATCACTGTAGCATTTTTGAGGCACAAAAAAAAAAAAACAGCGATCAAATATCTGAGTGCAGTCACATTTTGTATTTTATTCAATTTAAGTTGCACTGTACATCAAGCATGGCTTATAACTAGTACAGCATATATGTTTACAGTGTGATTTAATGATAGAATTTAAAAACAACAAGAGACTAAAGAAAATAGAAGGAAAAATAAAAGAAATTTTTTAAAAGTGACAAAAACTATCTCAGTACTGAGAAGTGCTCTAAACAGACGTCAAGAAACCTTCCGCGTACGACCTGTCACTTCACATGACTGGGTAGTGCATTCCAGATTTTGAAAGCATAAACGAACTTGAGGTTAGACTTGTATATGTAAGCGGTCGCAACACAATATAACGATTGGATAAACTTAACATTATTTTTTCATGGAGATACCCCGGTACTTTGTTGTGAATAATTTTGAAAAGCAAGGCACAACATCGATACTTTAAGAAATCCAATCCAATCTGCATCCGAGAAGCTGACGGGCTTCGTGAGAGATATGGTCAAATCTGCGACGATTGAAGACGTATCTCACAATGGAATTGAAAGCGACATTCAGTTTTTGGAACGACCGGGCAAAGAGCTCACAACCATAAGAAATGATTGGTATAATTAAGGTAATATTGCTTTTGTTAGTTTTTTTATTTTCCGTGTGTGGTTGGAAATCTTCAACAACACTCTCTATGGCGAACGTTCGACCATAGAAGTGTGAGATTTTTACTCACTAAAACCACCTCCCTTTAAATGTTATGTGACGACTGCAACTAAGTGAAGCACTTATCCAGTAGTTTGTATTTCTTGATTTAGATACGTTTGACAGGTAACCCTCCAATGAATGTTCCTGCTAACACCGCAACCATGGGCGGGTGTTGGCTATCGCACGAGAACAAGGGGTTTATTCCTTTGATGTCGGCGCAAGACGTTAGTTCCCTCAAGGATCGAGTAAACTGCAGAGTTTGAATGCTCTTCCAGGCGGCGCTTATGTTTGTAAGCGATTTTTTTGATTTCATCTTGGACTGGTAAAATTTGTAGATCTCTGTGGATATCGTCGTTTCTGATATACCTTGGTGCATTTATAATAGTTCTAAGCACCTTGTTTTGAAAAGTCTGTATAATATTCATATTGCTTGCTTTGGTACAACCCCAAAGTTGTATGCCATACGTCCAAACTGGTTTTAGGATTTGCTTGTATACAAGCAATTTGTTGTCAATACTTAGCTTGGAGTGCTTACCAATAAGCCAAGTTCTGCACGTTTCTTTTTAACGTGTTCTTTCCACTTGAGTTTTACTTTCCACTTGCAATGAACGCAACCCCGCGTGACTCGGTTCAAAAGGAACCGTGGTTCGACTTTACGTACATTTTTTGCCCTGCACCCTTTGTCTTCTATTTCCTGTGGCGCTACAGTTTAACGGCGACTTGGTTCTCAACCGACAAGGCTCTCCAGACAGCGCGGTATCTGGCTAGGTGACTCCAGCTACGTGCACCAAGTTCGTTGAGGTCCACTACGTACGAATACACTCAGTACCGAGATCAAAGGCAGCAATTAGCAAGTCGGCTCAGGGAGCAATTGAATAATAGAACCTTCACCACTCGATTCTGGTGCCCGCACATCTGCTCACGCGCCTTGGCCAAAAACGAGATGAACCCAGACCCTGATACTCGCGTCCACTTCTCCCATCCACCCTGATACAGCTGTGATCTGGCCGGAACTGGATAGAAGGTCCTACGGGATTATCTTTAGTACGCAGGCCATGCGAAGAACAGAATCCTGTGACATTCTTTGAGATTGGTAGAAACTGAGAATTTTGATGTCTGGACATGCTCATAACACTCCATGTCACACTTCTTCTTCTATTTGATGTGATGCTACAGTCTGGGGTGCACCCAGCCATTAACCCTCTCCAGCTGATGCAATTTCTGATAGCTATCTGCTTCCAATAACACACTCCAAACTGGTTAAATTGTAAGCAACTAAGGTAAAGTGTGTAACTTTAGACGCAGACTATATCTAATTCTCACTCAGACACTCGGCTCGGACTCGAAGACATCAGGCTGGAGCTAAGTTGTCCACTCCCGTCGTACAAATTAAACTTGTATTCCTTTTAATTTTTTATTCAAAATCAAAATGCTGTTACTCAACCGAATTCACCTTAAAAACTAAAACTACTCTACTTGTTCTAATCGCTCGATGACGTTGAACGATGGCCTTGATATTGCTCGGTCACACTGTGGATGGTCCGCGACGCTCCCACGGTGGTGTCGGATTCTTTCGCTACGTCTGGCATGCTGGACTTAAAACGCTGAGCTAGTGTCTGGCTGCTCGCACACTTTGGAACCTTGAGACCGTGTTAACTTACACCACCAGACCCAGACCCATTTTAGCCGCTTACGTCTCAATGCGTGCAAACGCATAATTGACGTCAATGTCTTCAGCGTGTTCCAGCATCTGTCGGGAAGATCATTTGAAATGTCAACATTGTCATTCTTGAATGTCTCGTCTTTGATGAGTTATAAGCAAAATATGCGTTAATCGGACAGCATACAAGTACAGCAATACAAGACCAAATACAAGTTTCTTTTTAAAAATGCAATAAAATGAACAAAATTAAATTGTTTCCATGTGGGTGGTTAAATTTTAAGGGCCGATGTTGATTTCGAATAAAACACAAATTATTTAGGAAATTACTGTCATTTCTTTTTATTATGATAATATTGGTATGGTTCAATTATGTATAAAAAATATCGGCCAAATGGCCGCGGCGACCACGGCGACACGCCTCCATCCGATGGTCAAAGTTTTCGATGACGCTGAAGCATAATTGATGTTCTATGCCGTTAATGTGCCGAATTATCTCAGCCTTTAGCTCTTGAATTGTTGCTGGCTTATCGACGTACACCTTTTCTTTCAATTAACCCCAAAGAAAAAAATGCAACGGTGTCAAATCCCATGATCTTGGCGGCCAATTGACATCGCCACCACGTGAGATAACACGGCCATTGAATTTGTCGCTCAAAAGAGCCATTGTTTCGTTAGCTATGTGGCAAGTGGCACCGTCCTGTTGAAACCACATATCGTCCACATTCATATCTTCCAATTCGGGCCATAAAGAGTTCGTTATCATTTCACGATAGCGAACACCATTCACAGTACCTGCCTGACGGGCCTCATGATGGCGCCCGATGATGCCGCCAGCCCATAAACCGCACCAAATAGTCACTCTTTGGGGGTGCATTGGTTTTTCGACAATCACTCTTGGATTATCATTCGCCCAAATGCGGCAATTCTGCTTATTGACGAATCCACTGAGGTGAAAATGTGCCTCATCACTGGAGATGATTTTTTTCGAAAATTGATCATCCACTGTTGCCATTTCTTGCCACCATTCTGACCATTGACGACGCTTGAAATGGTCAAGAGGCTTTAGCTCTTGAGTCAATTGCACCTTGTAAGCGTGTAAATGCAAGTCTTTATGCATAATGTTCATCAACGACGGGCGTGAGGGGTGCAATTGTTGGGCACGACGACGAGTTGAGGTGGACGGCTCTTCAGGCACACTATCGCGAACAGCAGCAATATTTTCTGCAGTGCGAGCTGTACGAGCATGCACTGGTGTTTTCACATCTCCTACAGACCCGGTTTGCTCAAATTTTTGCACGATTTTTCCGATTTTACGCACATTTGGACGATTAAATTGACCGAAAAAATCACGAAGTGCACGATTTGAACGCCCATTTTCATAATAAGCCCGAATAACTTAAACCCTTTGCTGGATTGTGTATATTTCCATGGTTCCATGGTGAGTTAGTCTGAAATTGAGAAATGTCAAATGAAATGCAAAAAAAAACTTGACGTTTATGTGTGGTTCACATTCAACATCGGCCCTTAAAATTTAATTTTATTATGACTTCATTCGTAAGAACAAAAATTCCCATTTATTATCAAATACAACGTCGTTCAAGTACCTGCCTCGGCTGGCTTCGCAGTAGCGCATCCTGTTACCCAATTCTGCAAGACCTTGTTGATTGTTTCGGGCTGTAGCTCACGGATTACTTGGATGATATTGGCCTTAACTGCTTGAATCGTTTCCCTATTATTGGCATAACATCGGCCCTTCACGGGTCACCACAAAAAAAAAAGGTTCAAATTAGTCAAATCGAAGGCGGCCAATTGACATCGCCAAGACGGCTGATAACACGATTTAGGAATTTTGGTGCGCAAAAGATCGATTGTGGCATTGGCCCGACATCCTGCATGGACCAAAGGTCGTCCAAATCCATATCTTCAATTTCAGTAAGCAAAAAAGTTGGTTATAATGGCTCTGTAATGCCCACCGTTGTTCCCAGCCTCATTTTCGATGAAGGTCACAGCAGCTTCTTCTGTGCGTGAGTTATGTACGAAAACAAGTACTTTGTATTTATATTGCCTGACTTTCAAATGTTACAATTAAAACGCCTTACACTCATCGAAACGACCACAGTACATCAATTCAGCAAACAAAGAGTGCATCTCAGCTGATAACGTTGGTGACGTTGCTATATGGACACGTGATGACTGCGTGGGTGTTGCTGTTGCTTTACTGCTGCTGCACTGTCGCGATCATTGAGGTGGTGCGTTATGTAACTCGCGCAGCGTAAGACAACGGAGACCATGAGAGTTCTTGTGACAATGAGTCCACGAGCATACCAGTCTCTCGAACTTTTTGCACAAATTTGCTTACAGCAGTCGAGGAGGGTGCTTCATTTCGGCCAAAACATCTTCTTTTCAAAAATCGCCCTCAGCACTCACTTTGGAAATAAGTTTTCAATATTTCCTAACATTCTCATTTCTCATTTCGTTCCGCGGAGGTATTTTACTTATTTTATAAATAAGCTATGATTTAAAAAAAACAGTGACAGCTAACCCTGTAGATTGGTCCATATTTTTTCGTCGATGACAATTATGCTCATGTTACGGTGGTGCATCGTATTTACTTATCAGAACGATTCATCCTCGATAACATATTTTCTGTTTTGCCCCCGTTGACCTTAAGACTCAGTCGTTTCGCATGTCCTTCAATCGCCGCGAAAGCTTCCACAACGGCACGTTGTCAATGTCGTCTACGTAACACAACAGTCTGACTAATATGTATTTACAGTTGTCCGCCGTACTATCTTGTCCAGTTCCTTTTCACAAGGTGACTCCGCTTTAATTAATTTGCATGTCGCCTCCATGTTTTCTAACTTCTTCAAGCCCCTCTTGAACATGTGGACGAATTTCTCGGCGTGGCTATTGGATTGAGGGTGAAACGGTGGCGTCCGTATGTGTTCCATACCACCTTTTACAGCGAAGAGGCAACAGCTGCTTAGGAAAGCTTTTCGCCAGAAGATCCCATGATGTCCAGTTCATTTCGCGGAAGTCTGAAGGCACCACAGTCAGGGCACAATCCCAAATGGACTTCCAATTCCCTACGAACCCTCGCGTGAGTGATGTTACCTTACGACCCAAGAATCGGAGAAGACCACAATTGAGATATGTCCTTCCGTGTGCAGAGCTGCCTTGCCGAGATTCTGACGCTTTTGCAATAACGAACGAACCACATGATGGCTGACAGCCCCATCAAGCACGCACCTCAAGAAAGCAAGGACAATGCAATTAATTTCTCCTCAGTTTTACTGGGAATACGGAGAGAAATTCCTTCTCCTCTCATTGCCACGCAATCAGACCTCCTTCATCGTCACCCGATGCGCTGCCAGCACCGGCAACAGAATCAAAATATCAACTTGTTAGTATGTGGCAAACTGTTTAATATGCATTTATGTAAATTGGCAGTCGGAGGCTGAGCCGAGCCACCACGCCACACTGCCGGCTGGCCAATGCGTACACCCATGCTCTCCGAGTCGAAAATTGAACGCTCCCCAGCGGAGCCGGCCAACTGTGGCCCGTGTTGTTATAAGGGATGAGCCCACTAATCTGATGCATAGTTTAGGGCTTTGTAAACACTAGATTACCGTCTAGCTGCGCTGCACCAAGTGCCAACTGAGAGGCAGGCGCTAAGCGAGTGGAAACATTCTCCATTTGCATTCGGTTCGTAGTTCGTACACATATGCGCCGTGCACGAGGCAATGATGTCTGTCGTCCGTCGGCCACCGCTGCCACCGCCATCGTCCTAAGGCCGATTATTTTGTACACATATACGGCGGGCTTTAATGTTATGCAAAAGAGTGGCATGTACAGGTACCGGCCGGCCTGGCAGATACACACCGATGATTTGAAATTTGGCTTAAGCCGAGTGAGCGAAATGAAATACGGCTTGTTGCCGGGATCAGATTTCAAGGAAATGCCTCTGGAATGTCGCATACAAATCGTTATCCTTCAAATTGATTTCCATTTGCATGTTTGATAGCGTCGCGTCGTCAGGCGTGTATGTCCTCGTCTTAGCGTGCGCCTTTTTTTTTATTAATTAAAGTGATGCGGTCTAATCGGAAGGATATGATATTTGATCGATGTTTGCGGCCGGCTTCGAATGGCTCTTAAATGTTAAGTGCGCTGCGGGGCCTAGTCGTGGTTGGTTCGATCGGGATCTTGAATGAGTTCCCATCCAGAGCCGGGCTTAATGAACATAATTGTTGATTTGTTCTTGCTTCGTTCGGGCCTGAAGGGGGCTCGTTGTATAAATTGTGACTTGAAGGGATCATTTGTGGACTAATGGGAATGCGCATGTGGATTAAACAAAACCGTCATAAATACGTACTAACTAGACCGCGTTCTCATCAGGCCTCATCCGAGACATCGCCAAGACTTCGTATGCCAGATGGATGCAGACCATGGCAGCGTATTTCAAGGGGATCGCAACGAGTCTGTATTTGGTCCCTTAGGGTGACTGTCGCGTATACCAGGTTTGTCGTGCACATCATTCAAATGACCGCCTCAGCTTCCCTGGCACTGCTTCAAGCGGTTGGTCCAATGTTTGGTGAGGCCGGCAAATGCGTGCCGCGTTATTTCGGGCTCGAGCTCATCCGAAGTGGTTGACAAGTTATCGTAGACTAAGGACAGGCTACGAGGCTACGTCACCTCAGAGAAGATAATCGAGAGGTCTCAAGTCGCATGATCCCGGAGGGCAACTAATGAACGCTTCCCGTGAGCTGACCCAGTAGCCAAAATGTTTCATTCACAAAATCGAGCGTTGCGTCGCTTGTATGGCATGTAGCGCCGACTTGTTGGAACCCCGGCTCGGATGTTGTCGAGCTCTGGCCACAGAAAGTCGGTTAACGTCGCTCTATACCTGAGATCCTTGACGGCAGCGCTGTTTCCTTCGTCATTTTGAAAGATATTAGATCCGATGATGCCGCCTTGCCATAAGCCGCATCAAACACAGATCATTGATGCTTGGTGGCTTCTGGATTGCGTTCGCTTCAATAATGACAATTTTGCTGGTTTACATGGTCGCTCAGTCATTAATGATGCTCGTCCGTAAACCAGATCTCCAGTCCAGAGTTTTAGTGAACTCACGGCTTCAATTCTGACGTCAGCACAATCTTATACGGATGTAGACCCAATCCAACAGCAAAATAAGTCGGGTTGACTCTCTGGCGATGTCCAGTTCAACTGTTCTCCGTCGAAACGACTTTTCTTGGTTTTCTGCGATTCTGTCCGCTACGTCGAGTATGTTTCCTTAACTTCTCACCAATGTCTGTCAGGATGCTGGCTTAATGTCTAAACGGAGCGACGAAGTGACAACTGAAGCCAGGATGACGACCGACCTCACGTCGAAATCCATGTTCCGTATTTACAACTGAGCCGGAGCTTCGATAATATTTTGTTCAATACTTTCTGCACATCCGGCAAGTGTGAAACGATGCACGACAAAATGGCTAACCTTACTGCATATTTTGACAGCTGGATGTCATTCCAAACTTCGACAACTGCTGAAACATTACAAATGGAAAAACTATCATTGCTAGCTGGTCACACTTTAAATTTACGAACGTATCTTCTTGTTACAGCGCTAAAGTCAGAGTCAACCTGGGTCTCAACCAAACAAGCCTCTCAAGCTAGCTCTGTTTCTGGCTAGCTGTCTGCAGTTACGCGCGCCATGTTGGTTGAGGACCTTCTCCACTTGGGTGCTCCACCTAAAACTCTAACGTCCTCTGTTGCGTTGTTCGACAGTTCGGAGTCGACGTTCAGGTCCTCCGCCGGAGTTAAGCTGTCCATGCGCGCCCTACCATGCAGACAGTAACCTTAGGCGTTGGATCCGTAGACACCCACATCGTTGCACAGCCCGTGGCACACGCAAACTGAACCTAAGATCGCACACAGTACTTTTCTCTCGAGCTTATCAAGGACATCTTCACACGCCTCTGAGACTGTGCATGCCTCTGCGCCGTACAGCGGAACTGGGATGATCAGTGTCTGATATAGAGTCAGCTTGGTCCGTCGGGAAACGACTCTATACCCCAATTGCATCTTCAGCCCAAAGAAACAGTGCTTGGCATGGGTTATTCTGCGTGGTCTCACAGAACTGATCTTGTTGGGCGAAGTTCCTCACTACCGCCAAGTTATAACTGCCCATTGTGGCGCCCTCACAAAGGCGTCGATATTGTGTGCCATTTCTCGAGGACAGCATATGTTTTCGACGCCTCGGTCTCAATGCGAGGCAAACGGATCGCAGCATTATGGTATTCACGTCGATGGCACCCGCGCATGCTTACTAGGCTTCACGAACGTATGTAAAGGGAATTTTTAAAATATGTATGTGCACGAATGTATAATTGCATACACCACTACCGAGTCACAGATCTCAGCGCTCTAGAGGTAGACCGGAGTGCCAGAAACAACTAGACGCTTTCAAATTGGCTATGGGTTGGCCTCCAAAAACTATAAAAGAGAGCAAGGAGAAAATCGGCATAAAATGATGTAATGATGCAGACTTAGACCCTAGGGGGTGGTGCATACAAAACAGTTGTGAAAAAGCTGCTGGTCCCCACAAATTTCCTGCCCAACAATGCTAGGGAGAATAATGGGACACTTATACCTATATACACACCTCACGCTGTTGACCATCACGGACGAAACCATCCCCGACCAAGTTCAACTAGTTGCACTAGAAGAACTACAGAAAGCGTGTAGGAAGGTATACGTCAGAAAAGCGATTGAACCGACGGCATGGTATCCCAAACATGGCGATCGAAGCAGCTGTCGAGACAAGACCAGAGATATTTGAAAAGACGATGCAAAAGTGCCTTGAGGACGGGAATCATGGAAACTGCAACATCTGGTGCTACTACCCAAAGGCAACAAACCACCTGGAGAACCCTCGTTGTACCGGCCGATATGCCTGCTGGAAACAACAGCAAATATCCTGGAAAGCATAATATACGACAGGCTAATCACCGTGGCTGAGGGTAGCTATCCGACCACCAGTGCGGCTTCAGAAAATCGGGTTCTACCATGCAGACAGCAATTTCCGGAATGCTACCGAACATAGGGAGGCCTAGGTACGCGAGAAGGATCATGCATTCTAGAGTGATAAGCTCAATCCTTCTTTACGCTGCACCAGCATGGGCAGGACCTCTCACCACCAAGCACACAATAAAGAAGCTTTCGTCAGCATACAGGCTCTGCGCAATAAGAACAATCAGCAGATTCTGAACAATCTCGAGCGAAGTAGCCGGCGTAATTGTGGGTAGGGATCATACAATCGACATTCTCGCCAACGAGGCAAATCACTCGGAGGCTAGCACAAGACGCCTGAACACAGAAGAAAGGGCAACGTCTGTGGGAAGCCAGGCGGAGCACTACAACCAAAGGCAGAGATCGACTCATAAACTGATACCCGCAGTAGAAGCCTGGGCATCGATAGCTCACGGGAATTGCAACTACCATCTCACGCAGGTATTGTCGGGCCATGAACGTTATCAGAAATAGCACCACAGATTTGGTCACAATAGCTCACCCTTCTGGCCACAATGGGCAGGAGAAGAGGGAGATGCAGAGCACGTATTTGTTCATTACAGGAGTTTTGCGGTAGCGACACGTCTACCAACTCCCGAGCTCCTAGTCAGGCATATGACAGAGTCAGCAGAGAGATCTGCTCCTTGATAACTAGCGTGCAGTTAGAATTAAAAAGACTCATATTAAGGAGGTATATCCCTGTTCAACGTCGCCTACAAGATCCTGTCCAGCGTACTGTGTGAATGATTAAAGCCGTTTTGAAACGCACGTACTAGTGCGTCTTCCGGCTCGGCAAATCGACTATAGACCAAATATTGACACTAACACAAATCGTAGAGAAGACCAGCGAGTTCAAATCGATTCGCAGCACGTTTTGATCGTTTCGTCGAGCCACATACGACAGCATTCATCGCAAGAAGCTATTCGATGCGATGGCCAAATTCGAGATCCCGGCAAAACTGATCCGGTTGTGTTGCATCACGGTAGCGCATACGCGATGCATCCAAGGACTTCGGAGATGGCACATGATTTGAGGTCGTGTGTCTGGTACTGGAGAAGATAGTGCGGAGGGCAGCTGTAAACACGGAAGGCACTATCTTCTACAAGTCGGTCTAACTGTTGGGGTACGCAGATGACATCGACGTCGTCGCGCGTTCTCAAAGTGCCGTAGTGGAGGCTTTCACGGCGATTGACAAACAGGCGAAACGAACTGGTCTCAAGGTCAATGAGGACAAAACGAAATATATGCTATCGACCAAAAAACGTTCCGTCACACACCACCTTGGACGAAATTTCACAATCGACAGCAATTTCACGTCAACCTCGGGGCAAAATTCACAAACGACATCACAGTGGAGATCCATCGTAGAATCGCCCTTGTCAACCGGTGCTACTTCGGTTTGTCAACACAACTGGGCTCAAAATTCCAAAACTCTTATTTTGCTAGTCCTGCTCTATGGAACTGAAAGCTGGACGATAAGCTGAACGGGAGAGCTGATTCATGGTGCATTCGAAAGGATGTGGATGTAGTCCGGAAGGCAAAAATCCGTCCACTGCACGGCTCGACCACATCGAGCGCATGGACAACAATGCTCCAGCAATGAGCGTCTTTCAATCCGAGCCTACTGGTTCCAGAAGGAGAGGAAGACCGAATCTCCGGTATAAAGACCAAGTAATCGCGGATGCAAGACAGCTTGATCTTGATGACTGGAAGCAGCATGCCCAGGACCGTCAAGGAGGGAAGGCAGCGATTGCTCTGGCTCGGACCCTCCATGGGTCGCCGGCCTGATAAGTAAGAGTAAGGAAAAAAGCCGAATAGGCACATATAGAGCATACAGCGTGATACGCTAACCAGCCTTTAGCGAGTCGTGTACGATTTTCTCCAGAATGGTGTTGGAGAAGTCACATGACAGCGCATTGTCTGGTCTAAATAAACATT
The DNA here is from genome assembly GCA_907269125.1 of Eristalis pertinax. Taxonomy (NCBI): domain Eukaryota; kingdom Metazoa; phylum Arthropoda; class Insecta; order Diptera; family Syrphidae; genus Eristalis; species Eristalis pertinax. The sequence goes on along the minus strand of OU026145.1, from coordinate 42,993,727 downwards.
TTTGACATTAGAGGTGTATTCGTTACCGACCTTGATGGAGCAGCGAGATTTCTGCAGTGTCATCCTGCACAATTTGACGATTTTGGAAGGAACATCATTACCAGACATGGCGGTGTATTGCTCGTTCCAAACGCTGGATATTTTCCCCGACCTGACGTAGTTTGAGGACTTGGTCGATTGTCGACTTCCTAGGCAACAGCACTCAGAAGGATCTATCAGATTTTCGAATGGTTCCACATCCTTACTCAAAACGGCGACTAAAAGGCGATGCTTAGAAGACTTACCGATAATAAGCGCAGTCATAGAGGTAACCTTCCTTATGAATTGGGCAAATGATACTCAGATTCCACTCGTGGGCCACGCTTTCCTCCGGCCGCTCTAACAGATGAGCTGGTGATGCGCCCAAGCAGATCATCCCCAGCTGCTTTAATGATTTCAACTGTCTTACCCCGGTCTAGATGGAGATGGCGAAATTCCCATCTATCCATCGTCCAGATTGAGTGCAGTATTACCGCCTGACAGCGGTAATTGAGTTCTCGTCGCCGTTTAACAGTCGGCGGAGCGCCTGACGTCGTTCAGGAAACCGCCAGGTGGGTTGGTGGAACCGCGTGATAAACCCATACCCCACTAAACTCTCGCATTTCTTATCACATTCGTAGATTTCACATGGCCCAGATAAAAGGACAAACCCACGGCAACCCCATTTGTCTGCCTTTTTTCCCACAAAATCCATCTTCTCCCATCACCATGGAACCATTAAAAATTAACTCGTCTCCCAGCGCACACAGAAGGGTGATGGCTATCGGCTGACATGACTCGCAAAGCCTACAAAACCATATTCAACATCCATTCGATTCAAATGAAGCATAACCACTTCCATCGGTGACCGGATCTTCTGCGGCGGACTCTGATGCAAAAATCGAATCCTCGGAGCGTTTATCTGCGCCCGGCCTTATCTTTGATTGAATTACTTAAGCAGCAGCACACTTCGACTTCGACTTCGACTGCGTATCAGTACACAAAGCTCAAGCATGGACTGGCGAGGCGACGCGCCACAGCTATGCCGACGCAAGGGTTGGCTTTGTTGTTTCGGTCACAAAGCTGAGCAGATCTAATCAGCTTGAGGTCCGTCATGCCAAGCTAAATTGAGAGCATAATTATTTCAATTACTTCGATTATCTAAGATCTGCTGAAATGCTGGACGGTTGCTCAGGAGCGGGTTGCGTTCGCAGCGAAGTCTGAAACCGCACTCAAAGGCCCCGAATGAATGGACTTCAAAAGAAGCCAAGAAAAGGAGCAAAATGCCATGGAAATTTCAATTACATCGCAGGAAGTAAAAGAGAAAAAAAAAACACGAGCAGAAACAGAGCTAAATGCCTGTCGTACATCAGGCGGAAGCACCCTTATTAGGGGGTGTCTGGGAGGCATCGGTGGCAGACTGGCTTTGACAGTGTGGCTCTTAGTACGGCTCTCTTAATGGTGTGCCCTGTCTATCCGCATCCTTTTTTATTGTTCGCCTTGGATCTGTGTGCCGGCGTGTGTGTGTTCGGTGTACGTTTCCTTGGGCGTGACGCTCGCTTTTGATTTGTTTGCTGTTCGTTGTTCGTTCACCTCGAAAATTTCTAAAAACCTAAATAAAGTGAATGCGGAATGTGGCCGTGGCGGGGGGGGAGGGGGGGCATTAGAGATTCATGAGCTTATGCAAATGAGCGTAGGAGAGAACATGCATTCTTTTAACCAAATCCGTGTGTGTGTGTGTGGTGTTTGGTGAATAATGAGATGGTGTGGCGATACCTTTCTCTTTGATTCGAGATGGGAGACAAGAAAAGAAATCACAAAGTAATCTGTTCGGAGGCATCTCGAGAGCGAGTCTAATCGAAATAAGGAATCTGCAATAAAAACGAGAGAAAAAGAGAAAAATTTGGAAATAGTACGACGCACGGAGTGAAGAATGTTTGACATGGAAAATAAATTAGAGAGGCATTGTCCTGTCGGTTGTCGCGCCGAGCTTGCCCTTGTAGGTCAATTGCTGGTCTGCTGTTTGAGAACCTTTCACAACTTTCGTGTGAGGCAACAGTTCTCTTGGTTTTTGATACATACACCAGAGAAGGTACTTAGGTAGGCAGCCTTATCGACTTGGAGTGGCTCTTGGGCACGGTTTAGGAAGAAGGTCTTAACTGTGAACACGTTGGACATGGGCACATTCATTGCAACTTCGCAACTTCGGCGTAGGATGTGGGAGGTTTGCTGTTCGGAGACTTCCAAGCCTGTCGCATGTAAACTCATCCACGCTGTGCCAGTGGCTCTGCCTACTTAAGGTTTGATACACAACTTCACACATAGTTGAAAACCACCTTTTAGTGATTCTCTTCTGGCGGCCTTAGAGATGAACAAGAAGCAACATTTGAGTGAGCGTCTAAAACCATTTGTGAACGATCTGGTAGTTCCGTGTAAGTGCTGTTGCAGGCTGAGGAAGTCGAGCATCGACCAAATGTTTAAGCTACTCCATGTCCGGGAAAAAGTCCGACAAATGCATGCAACGAGCAATACACCGCGATGTCTGGTAATGATATTCCTTCCAAGCTCGTCAAATTGTGCAGGATGGCATTGAAGAATTCTCGTTGCTCCATAAACGTCGGTAACGAACCCACCGCGACCTTTAATGTCAAAAGCTCAGATTAAGACAAGACTATGGGCTGTCATGTGATATCTGAAGAAGATCATACACAACTCGCACGCCAGCACTGAAAGCACGATCTGCCAGAAGTCTGCACATCTATAAGCGTTCGCGGATGCCATCTACGTGAACGACATAACAATGCGAACCGTTTGCCTCGCATTGCGACCGACCCGGCGAAAAAACATACGCTGTCCTCAAGAAATGACACACAATATTGACGCCTTTGTGAGGGTGTCACAATGGTCAGTTATAACTTCACGGTAATCAGGGACTTCGTCCAACAATATCAGTTCTGCGAGATCAAACGCAGAATAACCCATGCTAAGCACTGTTTATTTGGGCTGAAGATGCAATTGGGGTATAGAGTCGTTTCCCGACGGACCAAGCTGACTCTATATCAGACACTGATCATCCCAGTTCCGCTGTACGGCGCAGAGGCATGCACAGTCTCAGAGGCGTGTGAAGAAGTCCTTGGTAAGTTCGAGAGAAAAGTACTGTGTGCGATCTTAGGTTCAGTTTGCGTGTGGCACGGGCTGCGCAACGATGTGGGTGTCTACGGATCCAACGCCTACGGTTACTGGGTGCATGGTAGGGGGCGCATGGACAGCTTAACTCCGGCGGAGGACCTGAACGTCGACTCCGAACTGTCGAACAACGCAACAGAGGACGTTAGAGTTTTAGGTGGAGCACCCAAGTGGAGAAGGTCCTCAACCAACATGGCGCGCGTAACTGCAGACAGCTAGCCAGAAACAGAGCTAGCTTGAGAGGCTTGTTTGGTTGAGAATCAGGTTGACACTGGCCTATAGAGCTACAAGAAGGTATGAGATGAGTCGATCGTTGTTTTAAAGGCTGACCAGCTAGCAATGATAGTTTTTCCATTTGTAATGTTTCAGCAGTTGTCGAAGTTTGGAATGACATCCAGCTGTCAAAATATGCAGTAAGGTTAGTCATTTTGTCGTGCATCGTTTCACACTTGCCGGATGTGCAGAAAGTATTGAACAAAATATTATCGAAGCTGCGGCTCAGTTGTAAATACGGAACATGGACTTCGACGTGAGGTCGGTCGTCATCCTGGCTTCAGTGTATTGCCACTTCGTCGCTCCGTTTAAAAGTTTGAGAGCGAGTACAGTCCTTTGGACATTAAGTCACCATCCAGACAGACATTGGTGAGAAGTGAAGGACAGGATCGCAGAAAACCAAGAAAAGTCGTTTCGACGGAGAACAGTTGAACTGGACATCGCCAGAGAGTCAACCCGACTTATTTTGCTGTTGGATTAGGTCTACATCCGTATAAGATTGTGATGACGTCAGAATTGAAGCCGTGAGTTCGCTAAAACTCTGGACTGGAGATCTGGTTTACGGACGAGCATCATTAATGACTGAGCGACCATGTAAACCAGCAAAATTGTCATTATTGAAGCGAACGCAATCCAGAAGCCACCAAGCATCAATGATCTGTGTTTGATGCGGCTTATGGCAAGGCGGCATCATCGGATCTAATTTCTTTCGAAATGACGAAGGAAACAGCGTTACCGTCAGGGATCTCAAGTATAGAGCGACGTTAACCGACTTTCTATAGCCAGAGCTCGACAACATCGATAAATCCGAGTCGGGGTTCGATCAAGACGGTACTACATGCCATACAAGCGACGCAACGCTCAAAGTTGTGAAGGAGACATTTTGGCGACTGGGTCAGCTCACGACGAGCGTTCATTAGTTGCCCTCCGGGATCATGCGACTTGACACCAATCGATTAGTTTCCTTGGGCTACGTCAGTGTCTAGGCTAACAAGTCAACCAATTTGGACGAGTTCGAGGCCAACATTCGAGACGCTATTGCCGTCAAATAGCCGCACATATTGGACCGAGTCACCAAGCAGTTCAAGCAAGCACTGCCAGCGAAGTCGAGGCGGCAACTTCAGTGATTTGCTATGCCATACATAATGCCATGAATGTAGCTTCACAATAAAGCTAGAATTAAGTTCATGCCTCACTTCGGTGCTGTTTTATTTGAATACCTTTCCCTATCGTTCTTATTTGGTCACCCTGTAGCTTAGCGGCGTGAGTCTATTTGCATACAAGTTGACTCCCTGTTCCGCAGCCAGCGCGAGAATGAGTGCACATTTGATGGAATTCAGTCACTTCGGCTGATGGCACTCGGTGATGAACTCGCGCTTGTTTGAAACGGCCACAAAATTGGCGACAATTTTACACTATTTCAGCGCGATCTACTGAACGACCGCCTGAACTCGCGATGACTGAAAATGTGCGAACCTGTTGGAAGTGCTTCAATCTCGCAGAGTGTGCATGCCAATCGGAAAATGATGCAATCGAAGAGGGAATCATTTAATCGCCATCTCCAAGCACACTCGTTGCGCTCCGAAACTTTGCCCGAGTCGCTGCGCGGAGCGGGTAGAAGCGACCGTTATGCAAGTCAGCGACCTTGACATGCGGGAATTCACTTGACCACTCATTCGATTCACTGCCACATCAAACGGTGCGGTTTAATGCCTGCGATAAGCTTCTTCGCAGTCTAATGCAATCGCGTTAAGTGCCAGTCTTAGACCCGCGTTGACCTTAGCGGCGCGGCGGCCCGAGAGGCGATAGAGTCTCGGAATTGTGATCCACAACAATGAATATAAATAGACTGGATGACACTCTTCGAGAGGCATTTGCATGGCACAGCGAGATATTATCGAACCTGCCAGCATGACACATACTAGCGAGCGCAGCGAAAATGTAACAAAAACAAGCGCAAAAGCACGCTTCTCGATCTCGGATAAGTGCACTTACTCACGTCGCTGATAAGAGCGGCCGCGGCGACGGGAGAGCAGAGCTTCTCTTTGTTCTGTCATCGCTCGCGAGTCATCAAATCTGTTTCCAATATCAGTCACACCACCCGTGCCGACTGCCGACGACGGCAACGGCATGCACGCTCTACGCTCCTCCGGCTTGACACTCTGATCAGCGCTTCGAATTAAGCGCTCACTCCGGCAGACTCATTCTGACGCGAAATATGTTGCAAAACGAAACTGTTATCGCCGGGATTTCTGAACGTCGCCGGCACACACAGTGATCTCGGGGAAGTGGAACGAATCGGTTGTTCGCCCACAGATTATGAGAATTAGCTTCAAAAACGCAAAAAAAAAAGAAACAGAACAAATTGTAAACGCGTCTCTCTCTCTCTCTCTCTCTCTCTCTCTCACTCTCGCGCGCGCGTTAAGACTATGAATCTGTCGTCCGGTTTGTGTGGCACGCTTCTGCTGCTCGGCTTCGTGGCGGCCGTGAAAATTGACTTGCGAGAAGTGTGCAGATCGGACAGTTTCCGTTGCACGATATCGGACTGCAGCGAGGAGGCGCTCGTCATTGACAACACCGCAGCCAGCTACCCCTTCGTCGAGGTTGTGTTTCGCAACTGCTATCTGCCGACACTTCCCTCGGCTGTGTTCGCCACCACGCCGCAGCTGGAGCGGCTGTTCATCTACAAGTGCTCCCTGAAGAGCTTGCAGCCGCGCAATTTTCTCACAGCGCTCAGCCTGCGCTCGCTCTACCTGCCGCGAAACCATCTGTCGGAGCTGCCTGAGCGGCTGTTCGCCAACCTCACAAGCGTCGAGGAAATCCGCCTCACCAACAATCGCATTTCCATCGTCCATCCGAAGGCGTTTGCGGGCGCCACGCGGCTGCGTGTCCTCGAGCTGAACTACAACAAGATCCACGAGCTTCCTGCCGATGTGTTCGGCTACCTGGCCGACCTGGAGTACATCGACCTGAGCTCCAACGACATCGAGGCCATGGACAGCGGCGTCTTTGCGCACAATGCGCAGCTGAAGACCGTCCTGCTGAGCAACAACAACTTCGCCGTGTTCGAGAGCAACACGCTGGCGCATCTGCCACATCTGCACATGGTGGACATTTCGTCGAACAACATCAAGTCGATTCGGCTCCAGTCGGTGAACACACTGCGCGCACAGGGCGCTCAGCTGAAAAGCTGCGTCATCGCGGGCAGCCTTATCAAGCTCCGGGCCAGCAATAATCAGCTGGAGAGCATCAGCATCGGCGATAGGAGCGCCGTGACGGAAATCGACGTGCACACGAACAAGTTCGACTCGCTGGGCGACTTCCACGGCATGCTGAACCTGCAGAAGCTGGACGTCTCGAAGAACCCCATTCGCAGCCTGAACACGACGAACACGTCCATGCTGCTGAACCTGCCCAGCCTGCAGTACCTGAACGTGGCCAGTACGCAGCTGCAGTCGCTGACGGCCGAGTACTTCATGCTGCTCGGCAGGCTGACGCACCTGGACGTGGCCTCGAACAACCTACGGCAGCTGAGCACCGACATCCTGGAGCCGTTGGCGAGCCTCGAGAAGTTCTACTTCGAGAACAACCACCTGCAGGCGTTTGACTACGAGACCTTCCGCGAGAACCACGCGTACCTCAAGGAAATGGGAATATTCGACAACGACTGGTCGCAGTCGCATCTGCGCAAGATGACCGACGCCCTGAGCGCCAAGAACATAAAGCTGCTTCTGCGCCAGCACCCGGGCGAGGCATCCAGCGAGATGCTGTCGCTCAAGCAGACGACGGCCCACCCGCATCACACGGTCTACGCCAAGACGCTCGACCACTCGGCCGAGCACAGCCCTGCCGGCAAGCATGCCCCCGGCTCCGGCGCTCACAATCACGACGCGCTCATCATCGTGACCTTGTGCGTCGTGTTTCTGATCCTAGTCCTGCAACTGGGTCGCATCCTGAAGGAGGAGAACGTGTTCACTCTGTTCAACCAAGGCATCCGCAGGAACATTCCCGTGACGCGACTGGACGAGGAAGAGTCCGAGCCCTTGTAGGTGCGGCCGCTCACTGCGTGGCCCACGATTGATTGTGATATCCGAACAGATTGTTTTTTTTTTTTTTTGTTTTTCTGACGTACGAGTGTCTATGTTTATTTTTAAGATTATCGACCATTGACTAGAAATTAAAAATTAATTGCAAATAGTTGTAATTTTTGTGACTTTTTTTTTGGTTTTTTTTACACTTTTGTTGTGTGTGGGTCGTTTCTAGAGCAACGCGTGAATGGATTCCAGTCAGAGTGAGGACACGCGTCGCACGAGAATCATGGCTGACTTTGTGGTGCATCCATGGAGGAAGGGACAAGGCCATCGACGGGAAAGGACCTTCAGAAGAGTGGCTTTTGGCTGAACTGAACTAAGAGGCAAATGGGTTCAACTCGGACATTTGCTTCATTTCGAGCGTCAGTGAAGAAAGTTGGTTTGACTGCGGTTGGCACTGCAAAGTCGTGGGCTCACTTCTTCTTTCTCCTTTAGTTCCTGTATCCCCTTGTGGGGCATAGGGCCTCAACTACGCCTACAAGCGATGGCGTTCTATGTCTGGCAATGTGCCTCAACTCTACACCGTTCTTCGGACCGCTTTCCTGTTTTAAGGGGATTCCATTGCTAGCTATACAGCTGTCACCGTTTGGTAGTGTCCGTCATTGTATACTGATGCATATTTGCGGTGATGAGCTCCATTCAAGGCTGATTATATTTATTTTCTGTGCCTTTATTTTTAGCCCGACCATGTGTGCTTACCTCTTGATGTCATTTCGTGGAGGTCCATTATTCTATCCGAAAGTAAGCACATATCGTGCGCTTAGTCCAGGTGTTTCAGTTGTGTTCTAAGAGTTCATCGCATTCCATTCCCCATTGTCAGGAGTAAAAGGAATAAGACTGGTGATAAGATGCAACCTTGTCTTACTTCACTTTGGATCTAGAATTCCCCTGAAAACCTTCCTCTATGCAACACGTGGCACTTGGGTCCGTCGTATGTAGCCTCGATAATAGCAATTAGATTATCCGGCACTCCAAATGCTGTCCGGAGTCGGACAGTAGCTATAATAAGATGGGATGGTCACGGACTATCGCCACAACAGCTCGTCGCTTGTTTCGGACGTCGATGAAATTACCATCGATGCGCCGGCTGATGGTAAAATGGTCAATTTCAGTGGAGGTTGCTTGCCTCTCCTTGGAAACCCAACCCACTTTATGGCGGAACCTTGTGCTCAGACATGATGTCACCTATAACCGTGGTATTCAAATGCCCCCATTACAATGACAATGTCTCCATTTGGTGCTCTTCTGGAGACGGCACTTAATCTGTCGCAGAAACTCATCCTCCTTACCATCCTCAGATGAGCCTTCTCTTGGGGCGTAACACCGTATAAAAGTAATCCGCCATGATCTAGACCGAAATCTAGCCGCAAAATTCGATCGCCATGAGGAAATTAGGGTCTTTCTAGCTGTTGGTGTAAGTAGGAGTCCGACTTGACATATATCGCATGGGTTATTGCCCTAGTTGAAGGTCTTCCACTTCCCGAGTCAAGGAGAGTTTTCACCTTCCAGAATGATATTTTTTCCCGGGTACAATGGCCAATAGTCGTCAACGTGTGATCATTCCTTATCCGGGTCGTAGTCTCGGTTTCCATAGCTTGACAGTTCAGTAACTCAGTTTGCGTGCCTACTTTACCTAATTTAGGTTCCAGACAAAACCCGCACTTGTTACTTCAGTCTGCTCGTATAAGGGACCGAATAGTTATCGGGGGCCACGACTAGGAGGTAAATCTTCTACTTCCCAACGAAGTTGCTTGCTGCGCTACTGACCCCTGAAATGCCCCCTTAATTCAACGTGATGGGCTCTAGGTTAGATTGGATTAGACTGACTGACTCCAGAAAGCAGTCACACTTAGGCCAATGTAGGCCCATGACACCAAGCTTGGTCATGGTTGCTCAGCTTGGTCATGCTTATGCTATTTAATTCGGCCTACTATACCTACATGTGAACACCTACGACTTGCTAGAGCGTTACATAAGCAGAGGAAGTGATTTGTAGTCTCTAAGTCCTTTTCATCGAGGCAGCTTCTCTAGAAATCAGTGTATGGGACACGCACCCTGCGAGCGTGTATGCCAATTACGCAGTGTATTGTCGATGAGCGTAGTGAGTGAAGGTCAGCTGAGTCTGAGGTCTGCTGAGTGATCGCTTAAGCCGGCCATATGTCTTTTATTTTAAGGCAGGTAGTGCCTTCTAGCCATTTGTGGTTGGTGGTTCTAATTGTGTGCATCTTAAGAAGATGATAGGCTGTAGCGAGCGGCATAGAAGGTGGTTCCCTGGTGCTAGGGAAGAGGTTGTATTTGAGTTCATCGGCTTTGCAAATGTCAACCTGTTCAGGCACTCACATGAGTAGCTCGGTCATGTCGTTAAGAGCCTGCAATTAAGGGATATTTTGTTTTAGTTGAACACGACGTCCAATGGCCTAATTGCGGCCTGGCTGTTTGGACAGATGGTGATATCCCTTTTGGATATTCATTGATTCATGAGCCAGGACAGTGCAAGCAGCCACATCCATATGTGGTTTTTCATTTCAACCCTATTTAAGCCGTCCAGCTCCAGTTCCATTCATGTTTTCCCAGAAACTAACTTATTTCCAGTTTACAACGACTGGACAACATTGCACACCAGATGCTGGACGTCTGCAGCTTCTGCAAAAGTCGGTGTTTAGACGGAATGCGTCTGTTCCTATGGCACAGTGGCCGAACCATTGATGATGATCTGCTCTTACTGAAAGAGTTCTCGCAGCTGATCGAATGTCGAGACGAAGCCATGGATTTCTGGCTCTATCCGGCATTCTGTAGTTTTCATAAGGAATTCAGCGGCGTGTACTCATAAAGCTCGTCTGACACTACCCTTTTCCGCATTTTAATTCCACTAAAGAAGAAATAAGAGAGCAGTCCGAACAATTCAGTATGCATTGAAATGTTCATTAAGTGTGTGTGTGCGTGCAAGTACGCACTAGCAATGCATTCAAAATGTAACCCAAGAATATTTTTTCAGCAGCCTACAACTTTTTTTTTTGACATTTCTGCATTTTCCTCTGTTTGAAAACCAAATACATACAGAGAACATTATAGATATGGCGCATACACGGACCAAATATAAGTTTCTTTTTAAAAATGCAAGAAAATCAACAAAATTAATTTTTGTAAGTGTATTATTGCTTTATTAGTAAGAACAAACTTTCCCATTAATTATGAAATGCAACGTCTTTCAAGTGGCAGACTCGAATGGCTTCACAGTATCCCATCATGTCAGCCCAATTTTCCAAGACTTTGTTGATGGTTTCGGGCTGTAGCTCTCGGTTTTCTTGGATGATATCGGCCTTAAGTGCTTGAATCGTTTCCGGCTTGTGAGCATAACATCGGTCCTTCACGGTTCCCCACAAAAAAAAAGTGCCAAGACGGCTGAGAACACGATTTGGGAGTTTGGTGCGAAAAAGATCGATTGAGGCATGGGCTGTGTGTCATGGCGAGCCATCCTGAACCAGAGGTCGTCCAAATCTATGACTTCAATTTCAGTAAACAAAAAAATCGGTTAAAACGGCTCTGTAATGGTTACAGTTGACCGAAACTTTGTTCCCAGCCTTACTTTCGAACAAAAATGTTCGAATGATGCTACCACTCCACAATCGGCACCAAACTGTCACTGTCTGTGGATGTATTAGCTTCTCGACAATAACGTGCGGGCTTTCGAGCCGAGACGTTATTTATCGCCCAAGAATGTAGAAGTGGATAGTCGGGCGCCTTCAATTACTTTGTCAATTGGACCTTGTAAGCGAATAATCCGAGATCTTTGTGCAGAATTCTCCTCAGACTAGTGAGTGTAATGTTGAGCGGATGGGATCGATGGCGAGTTGATGTTCGTGAATTGAGACCCACACTCTCGGCCACAGCAGCCACATTCCCATCGGAATGCACCGTACGACGGTGGGGACAAGGAGTGTTGTCCACTAGCATACAAGTCTCATGAACTTTTTCCACAAACTTGCGTACAGCAGTCGAGGAATGTGCTTCATTTCGGCCAAAACTTCTTATTTTCAAAAAACGCACTCTTTGGGCTCACTCATCACTCACTTTGGAAATAAGTTTTCAATGTTTCCCAACGTTGTCCAAGCGTGAAGTGACTCATTTCGTTCCCCGCAGGTATGATACTGACTTTCTGCCAAGATTTCGAGCTGGAAACAGCTGTACGTGTCAAAATAACTAGTGATTTAAAAAAATACCACTAGATGGCCCACCCAGCACATGCATGAAAATACGCTGAATAAAATATTATAGTTCCCACATGTAGTCAACACATTTTATGGAGATTCTTGTGCACTAGATATAAAAAGACAAATGTCCTCCATTTTGCGTGATACAGAATTTGGCTCTTTTTAGCACGTTTGCCATTACACCACTTACTGCTTCTGTATTCCGTATTTCGTCTCCAATAGTTTGCTTCAATTGTCTAATAGTCTCTGGTTTATTAGCGTGCACTTTGTTTGTCTTTTAAATATCCCCATATAAAGGCTGGTTAAATTTTAAGGGCCGATGTTGATTTTGAATAAAACACAAAATATTTAGGAAATTATTGTCATTTCTCTTTATTATGATAATATTGGTATGGCTCAATTATGTATGGAACAAAATATCGGCCAAATGGCAGCCGCGACCTCGGCGGCACACCTCCATCCGATGGTCAAAGTTTTCAATGACGCTGAAGCATAATTGATGTTCTATGCCGTTAATGTGCCGAATTATCTCAGCCTTTAGCTCTTGAATTGTTGCTGGCTTATCGACGTACACCTTTTCTTTCAATTAACCCCAAAGAAAAAAATCCAACGGTGTCAAATCACATGATCTTGGCGGCCAATCGACATCGCCACCACGTGAGATAACACGGCCATTGAATTTGTCGCGCAAAAGAGCCATTGTTTCGTTAGCTGTGTGGCATGTGGCACCGTCCTGTTGAAACCACATATCGTCCACATTCATATCTTCCATTTCGGGCCATAAAAAGTTCGTTATAATTTCACGATAGCGCACGCCATTCACAGTACCTGCCTGACGGGCCTCATGATGCCGCCCGATGATGCCGCCCGATGATGCCGCCAGCCCATAAACCGCACCAAACAGTCACTCTTTGTGGGTGCATTGGTTTTTCCACAAACACTCTTGGATTATCATTCGCCCAAATGCGGCAACTCTGCTTATTGACGAATCCACTGAGGTGAAAATGTGCCTCATCACTGGAGATGATTTTCTTCGAAAATTTATCATCCACTGTTGCCATTTTTTGCCACCATTCTGACCATTGACGACGCTTGAAATGGTCAAGAGGCTTTAGTTCTTGAGTCAATTGCACCTTGTAAGCGTGTAAATGCAAGTCTTTATGCAAAATGTTCATCAACGACGAGCGTGAGAGGTGCAATTGCTGGGCACGACGACGAGTTGAGGTGGACGGCTCTTCAGCCACACTATCGCGAACAGCAGCAATATTTTCTGCAGTGCGAGCTGTACGAGCATGCACTGGTGTTTTCACATCTCCTACAGACCCGGTTTGCTCAAATTTTTGCACGATTTTTCCGATTGTACGCACATTTGGACGATTAAATTGACCGAAAAAATCACAAAAGTGCACGATATGCATTTTGATTTGAACGCCCATTTTCATAATAAGCCTTGCCATGGTTCAAATTGAGTTAGTCTGAAAATGAGAAATGTCAAATGAAATGCAAAAAAAAAACTTGACGTTTAGGTGTGGTTCACATTCAACATCGGCCCTTAAAATTTAACCACACTTCAATTTTCCAAATTTTGGCGATCGTTTTGCTACGCCCTGATTGCATATTTGGCCACCCTCTGGCGCAGCAACTGCTTGTAGGTCCAGTCTGAATGTGGGAATATGCGATGCAAACGTCAAACTTCACAAAACACATGTGATGTCTAATAATCTGCGAGTGAACATTTTATTTCTCACCACTTATTCAAAGCAGAACAGTGACCAGGAAAGGGCCGTGGCAAGAAGAGAAAATAAGCCACAAACAAACTCATCCCTCAGGGGCGGGGGGCGTCCACGCACATGCATGCATTCAATTCCAATTGGGTCGGACATAAACATAAAATCAAAGGGATAATCTATAGATACGTTACAGGAATAAATTCAAACAACAGCCACCGGCCTACCCTCTAAGACAAAGGCATACACGTTCAGTATGGCCGACGACGACAACAACACTCACGGCGCAGCTCCTTGAAATTCGAAATAAGAAAATCTCTTAATCGCTGGCAGTGTTCCCTCGGCCCCCTGCACAGCCTGGTGAGATGGCAAAAAAGTCAGAAATAAATAAAAGAAGAGTTAAAGGAGGACAGTAAAAAGAATGTAGTCAAGATAAGGAATTCATCTTGGGGATGGACATCACAGCAGAGCGCTACAATCGGCCATCCTTACTTCACCGTATTGTATGTCGAACCGGGAGAAGCCTGAAGGACGTAAAGCATACAACCGGGCGAAGTGCGCGCTATTGCTGTTGCGGCGGGTGGTGGTTTCGGAGCATCCCTTTGACTTGGCTTCGTTTTCTTTTTTACGATTCTATACAATTTTTTTTGTGTGCTTTTGGTCCCAACTTTATTTCCCTTAGAAGAGGAATCCCAAAGGAGGATTCAAGATTTATGACTTCTTTTACTATTTAAATGTTTATTAGGATATCTGTTGAGAACACCTCCCCCACAAGTGGGCGAGCGGAAGCGGGTGTGTGTGTGTTGGTGGTTTGGGTGGATACACGGGACTCGGGACACGGGACTCATCTTTTACAGCTTTCCCTCAGTAAGTTGGGGGGGAGGGGAGGGGGACAAGAATGTATTTACAAGCGCAAGAAAAAAAAAGAAAACGAAAACCAGTGTATATATATAGAAAAGCACGTTTGGAGTAGATGGATTACACGACGAGGAGATAACAGATTCCAGCAACTGAAGAATTTATGTACGCACTCACCTTTTCTGACGGGTCAGCCGGGGGTTGGATGGGTGGCGGTTGGTTGCTCGGTTACTTGGTTCGTTGGTTGGTTGCTAGAAGCAATCGTTTATAGTATTGAAAGGCCGTTCATTTGGCCATCCATTTACGAGGGAGAAATTCCCGCTGGGAATTTGGGACGGATACCCCAAGTGGGGATTTGTGTGTGCCAGTGCTTAAGGATGACCAACCAGATGAGAGGGACTTTTACTGATGCAATGAACGAAATGTCGGCCATAAAATTACTTGAAAGGGATAACAGTCTCTGCTGCTCAACTATGGACAGTCCCTGAATAAATTCAAATGTTTGCATTGCATCTTGATACGGCGAGAGAGCAATGAAACCGGGACCGAAAGGAATAACTTTTTTTTTGTTTTTCTGTGATTGTCCACTTTTATTTGGTGGATCTCCGAATCTGCTGAAGGGGCGGCCTCCATCCGTCCGATTGCAATTTTCCAGATCAAATCCGATTGAAAGTGAATCGAGTGCTCCCTCGCCGTCCGCACAAATCTACGTGTCTTGTCCCACTGTGGAGCTGTGCTAAGCACTGATTCGACTGAAAAAAGAAAAACATGCACAAACGCTCGTGCTCGTCGCTCATTTCAAATTTAAAACGCTGGGTTCAAAGGCCACCCACAGACGACGTCAATTCGTAATTCATCGTAAATCTCGAACAAAATTCGATGAGGAATTATTTTTTTGTTGAAAATTTTGATTGCTTGAGCGTCTTATCGCGCACTTAAGCGGAATTGTGTGACCTATGACATCGTCTAATGTGACGTTATTAGATTTATTGAGAATTTAACGCGAAGGTCGATGACTTCGATTGACTTTGTTTCACTTTTAATGTCGTCCCCTTGAGTGGAAATCACACGATTCTTCAAGTAAATTATCCTTATGAGCTACGATTATAAGGCAGTCACAGTTTTTGACTGAAAGATGGGATCGAAGAAGGCCGAGAGAAGTCGATTCGTGGCCGAACAGTTGAATTCCGCAACGCCTGAGTGTCAAGCTAGCTTATTTTGCTGTTGGGTTTGGGCCTACATCTGTCGAAGATTGTGCTGACACCAGATTTGAAGCCGGACGGCCATAGACAACGCCGCACAGCGGGGTGGACTGGTCAAAAAGCACTCTCTCTATATCTCGAGAACGGTAAGTCTTATCGAATTGGAAATAGTCTCATTCGATTCAAGATAAACAAAAACATCATTTGAATTGGATTTTAAAGATTTAAAAAAAAAAATATTTTTTTTTACGATGTTAACCAAATAAAAGTTTCTTTTTAAAAATGCAAGAAAATCAACAAAACTAATTTTTGTCCGTGTATTATGGCTTCGTTAGTAAGAACAAACATTCCCATTAATTATGAAATACAATTTCATTCAATTGGCTGTCTGGACTGGCTTGGCTGTAGCGCATTCGGTCACCCCAATTTTCCAAAATCTTGTTGATGGTTTCGAGCTGTTGCTCACGGATTGCTTGGATGCTATTGGCCTTAAGTGCTTGAATCGTTTCCGGATTATTGGCATAACATAGGCCCCTCAGAGATCACCACAAAAATACAATCCAAACGGGTCAAATCGCAGTTCCGAGGCGACCTATTGGCATCACCAAGACGGCTGATGACACGATTTGGGAATTTGGTGCGCAAAAGACCGATTGTGGCATGGCGTGCCACCATCATCCATTAACCATAGGTCGTCCAAATCCATGTCTTCAATTTCAGTAAAAAAAAGTCGGTTAAAATAACTCTGTAATGCCCACCCTTGTTGCCAGCCTCATTTTCGAAAAAGAATGGTCCAATGATACAACCACTCTACAATCCGCAAGAAACTGTCACTCTCAGTGGATGCATTGGCTTCTCGACATTAACATGCGGGTTTTTCGAGCCGCATGAAAATGCGCCTAGTCAGAAAAGATGATTTTTCGCCCAAGCATAAAGCTACTCATTTCCGCAGAAGTATGATACTGACTTTTTGTCAAGATTTCGGGAACAGCGCGAAACAGCTGCTAATATATTTTAAAAAAAAAAAAAAGAAACTCTGTATTTTCTAAACTAGACTTCATGCTCCAATTGCTTTCTTCGAAGTTCTTGGTAGAGTTCATCTGCCTTAAAGACCGTCCGCACCGGCAGCTTTGTTTGACTTCAGGCTTGATATTGCTATCTTGGCCTCGTCTAGGTCGGGGGGACGGAATTCTTGTCGATCATCGTCCAGATTGAGTGGAACATTCTGCCTGCGGTATTTGGGTCTTTATCGCTGTTTAATAGTCTACAGAAGTGATTTTTCCAGATTCACAGTATCGACTGCAACTCTACTAAAGACTCTACTAAAAGTTCTCCTCTTTTTATATCAATACGATAATTTTTTCATCCTTTGGTAAAACTTTCGGACATGATTCCTGCCGCAGCACCACTCCATCTCCTCGACCGCGCGCTTCTCGTGCTCTTTCTTTTTCCTCCTGAGAAGCCGGGTCTCGTCCCTTCGTCTCTGTTCGTAGAGCTCACGAACAGCTCTCGTTGTTCGTTGCAGCGTTGCTTTGTAGGCTTCCAGCTTCGGTGCATGTTCCTGCCTGCACCCGTTGTCAAACCATGGGTTTTTCCTCTTCTTTGATGGCATCTTGACAACGCCACCCATCTTCTCCGATTGTTAGTCGATTTGTAGGCGGTAACGAACTTAGAGAGAGATTCCGTGAGACTCGATCGGCAAACATCCTGGCAGTCCGTTGCGATTGTAGCTTTCCGACGTCAAACCGTGGTATCCTTTCTCTTGATATCCGAGCTCTTACCTTGGCTACAACAAGGAAATGGTCAGAGTCAATGTTGGCCCTTTGGAATGTTCAGATGAGTGCCTAACGTCGATCGCAACGTGATCAATCTGGTTAACGGTTGATTGAACTGAGGACCACCAGGTTCATTTATGGATGTTGAGGTGTGGGACCCGTCTGCTAGCTACAGAGAGATTATTGGCGAGGACATACTGCTGGAAATTCTCCTCCTTGCGTTTTTTTCGATTCTGCAATGTTTTGTGTGTGTTTGTTGGAATTCGCTTTTAGCTCAACCCTTGAGCGCCATTTTGATGACCACAGAAGCAACTTGCCTGTACCCGTAAGCAATCGTTGCGCGTAGATGAAGGTTTTGGATTCGTCCAGCTTGTATAATTCAATATAATCTTCAAACGATTGGACTCATCTCCTTACAGGAAAATTGTCGTCCCCAGAAAATTTGGGCAAATTTTGGCAATGTCCCTGAATGAACACTGCCATGACGATGACTGCCCGGGATTGTTTAACTCCGCTAGCCTCATTTGAAGCGAAGCAATTTCTGCCATCCTCGGTACCAGTTCTCATTACCGTTCCACCTGCAGTGACGTTGACCGGTTTTCCCCTCTGAGCTGCCTGCGTCGAGAATGCTGGTTGGAAAGAATTCCTCCATCTGACCATAGTCGAATCTTTTGAGCGCTTCCTCCAGTCTTAGTTTTAAAAGTGGACTTTACTCAATTTGTAGCCGACTTTTAGTTGTTGTCAAGTTGCCGGAAGTTCAATGTCCTGGGACGTCATTGGAGATCTGCTCATTGTCGAAATTCTCGATATCTACCTCGTCTTCGTCTGTGTTGTAATCAGGTGATATAATGCAGCAATGTCATACATGGCATTTCGTTCATCTTCTTTAACTGCATTTACAGCACTTGGATTCAAGCGGGTACAGTGGCAGTAAATGGGTTAAGACTGGCACCGGCTTACCGCGAGGACAGCAAACATAATGGCCCTGTTTCGTTTGTCCCGCACTTCCACATCGAAAGCAACAAGAACAACGATTTAATGGAAGCTCCACAACCGCATAACTCCAAAATGTGTTTTTAAATGCGGCTATTACTGTACTGAACTGACTGACCTTGACGCTGAGGCAGAGAATCCCATCCCATTGTTCACAGACGATAACACGCCTCGGATACGCACGATTCCACTGACTGCTGGCGAATGGAATGGCTTTTCTTCCAAATATGTATGGTCACACGAATTGGCAGCACGATGGGGACAGTGTTGCATTTAAAGTTGATGCGCGGTAAATTCAAAAAGCCACCCACGAGATTGGGCTCTGCCTGGGTAAGATAATCAGTGCACCCAACCTCGTGGAAGAAATCCACAAAAGCACCGTGGACAAAGCAAGTCGAATTGCAAGTCGGTAAAGTTCATCACAGGCGATCTTGGCTTTCTTGGCAATTCCATCCATCTCACGGTTCAGCGGCTAGCTCACACATTAAAAGCGGTTTTATTGCCAAATTCGTTTCTAAATCATAAACCTTATCACGACGACCCTTATCCATGGCCATGCATCTGCACGATGAAACAAAACAATCGCTCGACAGGCAGCTCGAGGAAATTCCACTGCATTCGAGGCCCCACGCCTCGATCAACCCCCATAAACGGCGAAGCCGACTGAATCGAGAGCGTACACAATAGCGTCGACTTAATGGAATTACTTCCACGCCAGTTGCGGCATACGTCGTCGACTTTGTGAAGACTGACGACATGATGCCCCCCGCCTACGGGGAAGTCCATTAAATCGAAATGATTCCATTCATGAGGCCGGAAAATGTATCAAAAAGTGCGTTTTTCAAAACCGAAGCAAACCCCTTTTTGGGAAACCTGACCACACAGCACCTTTGCCAGGCGCGCGGCGGCGGCTGCTGCCTGAGAGAGGGCAGCTCTCCCAGAGGTGAATGGACGTCGTGTCGCCTCGCAGAATACTTATGATGATTTATGGATGCTGGGCCGCTGCGCCGGGCCTTGTGTTAATCATATTATTTACACCATCGAGGATTAACTGGATGACTTGGTGACTCGGGATGTGAACTATTTTCCAGTTTGAACGTACGAACGTCATCCCCTAAGTCCACCCCTGGTGTGATGTCAGAGCATCAGCCACTCCCACGGGGATATCAATGACATATGTAAAATGTTCAATTTCTAGCGGGTGCTAAGACCTTAAATAACTGTCGACGCGTGCATGCGCTTCCGTTTGGTGTCGGCCAGTGTACTTCACACCCCTCATTGCCTCTGTCAAAGGGAGGGCGACCGACTGAATGTGCAACCCTGTACAATGACTCTGGCTGGCTGCGGTGATGCTCGTTTGAAAGTGTTCAACTGGCTTTGAATAGCTAATCGTTTATGTTTGGTTTCGCCTGAATGGATTCAACCTGCTGCCGCTTGACAGGCACGAGGGGAAGTGTCTAGTCCCTTGAAGGACGATTGATCGCCGCAATATGAGAAACTTGACGGCAAAACGAGGCAATCATAAATGATTGACTTGCGCTAGCGATCGGGGTTGTTTCGCACCGTGGATGGCGTTAACCCCAGCAGGGATTAGAGGAACATCCATTAGGTCTGGTAACAGGATTTGAAGATTGTGTTGCGTTTTTTTTTCTTCTCTCGTTTCTGTTCGGTGAGTGCAATGAAAATGTATTTAAGCTGAGGTAATCTATTACACTTAGCAGCGAAGTGGTGGATAGTCGGATTGAAGGAGAACGTTGCCCATTTGTAGGCCACGTGACTGCGTCGGTCGTTGAATAGGAAAGTCGAACTTTGCCGAGGACATTATCCGAAAGCAAAACAAATTTTGGGATTTGCACATTACGCCGGAGGAGAGGAATCGTGGTTGGGGGTCGCAGGGAGGACAACCAGAGCATGGCAGGCAGTAGACTGCAGCGGCTTAAAATTTAGATCGGGGGGCTGGATCATTGATACTTATACGCTCCTGATGATTGATGGGGTTTATTGGTTAGTTGTTCGTCTTGAGGAGTTGGCCAGGCGATGGGAATGACACTGATCAGGGGCAACCAAGTGCTTGGTGGTCAAGGACTTTATCTACCTCGGTTCGAGATTGAAGACTAGCAAGGACATCATTTCATTTCATTTATTTATTAATATTAACGTACACTAAGATATTTGTCTCTTTTTCTACTTAGTACATAAGTTTCACAAAATTCAAATTGAAATTAAAACTAGTACACAATATATATGCGTATTTATAGGCAGTGGTGAAGGATGAAGGAAGGCATAGTGGTGAAGGATTGCACTTTTGAAATTGACCTTATGTGAGATGGCAAGGCATTCCACAGTCTACCGCGAGGAGGATAAATGATTACTATGAAAAGGGATAATGTTAGTGGTTCTTAGAGAACGAGTAAAATTAAGTCTGTCATATATGTAAATACGGCGGACTACGATGATTAATTATTTTGTGGAAGAACATACAGATCCTTGCGATGATGTACTGCTGCATGTGACAGCCCAGCAAATCACGAGAGTACACCGGTATATGCTCGTATCGAGAAATCCCATAGACGTAACGCACAGCATCATTGAAAGCTATTTGTAACTTACGAGGGGCGTTCAATATATTCTCGGTATCGATATAAAGAAAAATGCGAATTCAATTTAAATTGTTTTTATTTTTCAATATAATTTCCCATAACATCCATGCATTTGTTACATCTTGAGATAAGCTTTTTTAAACCCTCCGAAAAATAAATTTCCTCTTTCTCTGCAAAATACCCATTTGTTGCCGACTTGAGTTCTTCATCATCCGAAAATCTTTTTCCACGAAGACATTTTTTCAAATCCGGAAACAGAAAATAATCACTAGGGGCAAGGTCTGGACTATAGGGTGGATGTTGGATTTCTTCGAAACCACAATCTCGCGCAGCAGCCTTGGACACTCGCGCCGTGTGAACAGGAGCGTTGTCATAAAGAAGTTTAGCTAGTTTACCCCGTCTTTTCTTTTTAATTTCCTCAAGCAAATTATGCAAAGTGGAAGCGTACGATGTGGCGTTGATGGTTTCACCTTTTTTTTGTACTCAATGAGCAAGATTCTCTTTGAGTCCCAAAAAACTGTGGCCATGAGCTTCCCGGCAGACGGAGTGACTTTGAACTTCTTCGGGGGGTCTGTTCCTTTTTTATGCCACTGCATGGACTCTTGTTTGCTTTCAGAGTCATAGTGGTGGACCCATGTTTCGTCACCAGTAACAATTCGATCCATAACACCGTCCGCGTTCTCACTACACGTCTCCAAAAGCGATTCTCACTCTTTTCTGAGGCGCTGTGAGCATTCGTGGCACCCACCTTGCACTGACCTTTGAAAGGTTAAGATGGTCATGAAGAATGGTGTGAATGGTACCAATTGAAAGCTTGGTGATCTCTGCCATCATTTTCACCTTTATTCGGGCATCCTCAAGACTTCTTTGATGCTTTCTCCCGTACAAGCAGTAGCCGGGGCGCCGGAGCGGGGGTCGTCTTCAATGCTCTCTCTGCCACTCTTGAACTCACTTGACCACTTTTGCACAGTTGATAATGAAGGTGCGGAACCCTGGTAAACAGCCACCATCTCTTCATGAATAGTTTTTTGACTTTTTCCTTGCTTAGTGAGAAATTTAATTACAGCGCGATGCTCAATTTTCACCATCATCGCCTCAGTTGCTATTATGATTCTGTTTAACTAGAGATAAAACGCGAATTAATAATCACATTTATATGAAATTTTACATGAATGCACTAAAATAATAGCGTTACTTGACAAATAAGTCAA
Source organism: Eristalis pertinax (assembly GCA_907269125.1). NCBI lineage: Eukaryota > Metazoa > Arthropoda > Insecta > Diptera > Syrphidae > Eristalis > Eristalis pertinax. Next base: position 42,971,582 of record OU026145.1, on the reverse strand, counting down.
TTTATATATACAACCACAACCACACCCCGATACCGAGAATATATTGAACGCCCCTCGTACGTTACAGGATAGGCTACTATATACTACTTCAATTCGTGGTCTGCATTCAAGCCAAACTGCGATCCCAGATGGTAAAGGGTGCTATTTTAGAGGCTGAGAACTTTTTAATTGGCAGCACTGTTTCCTGTGTGACAGTTGATTTTACAGTTCTCGGTTGTTTTGAGGTTAGTTTGGTTTCGCAATTCGTCATGAATAGACTCACGACAGAGCAGCGTTTAGACATGGGTTCGAATTTGTTTTAAAAGAACATGGTTCAAATCGAAAATTGGAAACTAAAGCCATTATCGAAACTCTATTATATCCAGTCATCGTTACCATCGTTGGGCCGCTGGAAATATTAGTCCATGTGTCTTCAAAAATGGTGATCAAAACGTCACAACGTTACAGTCAACGATGAGTGGTACAGAGGTATGATTACTAACTTTTTCGTGCACCACTTGAACTTGGAAGTCAACATTTGACGAGTTATTCCCAAAATACAGCCTGATGCACTGCGAAGAGTATGTTCAAATTTGACCTACAGAGTACCCCATCTAAGAGCCAGACGCGGCGGTCACATGCCCTACTGTCAAATAAATTCAGTTTCATGCTCTACAAAAGCTTCCTCTACAAAAGTTGAAGGAAACTCCATTTGGACTGCTCCTTTGTCACATTTTGACATGCACACTTACAAATTTGAATTCACCTTATAACTAAGGACAACTAACCACCACCAGCGTCCCGTCTACCATGCTGTTTGGCTGGACTCGTTTCGCGCAATAATCGTCAAACAAACCATTGGCAAGACGTTTAAAAAAAATCAAAGAGGCTGTCTCAGTGGCTGCCATCAGTGAGAGTTAGATAAGGAAGATCCAAATCGATCGAGTTCACGGAGAGTGCAGCCATTTGGGTTTATTTTACAACACATTTTTGGCCTATTGTGCAATTGGGCCAGTTTACCACAGAATTCGTTGAACATACGCTAATTGTGTGCTTCACCGTTTGGATGAACAATTTTCACATAAAACATTTTCTTCGGCATTAACGCTAATTTTTGGGATCGATTTTAACAAACAAAGCTGTCGCTTATGGGAAAGTGAAAGTGCACTTGTCCCAGTAAGTGTCGATGGACTATTGCATCCACAAAGAATCACTGGGTCTTGCCAATTGGTTTGATACAAAAAGAAGCTCGATGCATGGGTATCACACGATCGAGTTGTGGTAAAATGCACGAGCTTTACATCTCGTCGAACATGTCGGAACTATGGGACATGTTTTAGTGAAGTATGCGGAACTATTGGCACTAGTTCCGAGTGTGTGGACATAGCTCCAAGAACTATACAGGTTTGGAACGACCCAACTCTACCACACGAGTTAACGCCAAGGAATCTCATTGACCGAATGATGACCGCCTGATGGAAGCTCAGAAGCGGCCAGCCTTGACGCATATGAGAGGAACTGTGTTGCATCAGGACAACGCCACGCCACACACATCGATTGCGACTCGCCAGAAGTGCGCTTGGTTGGTAGGTCCTTATGCATCCATTTTATAGTCCGGACCTACCACCAAGTGATTACCATACTGTTTCTGTCCATTTATTCATCATCAAATTGCCAAAAAAATATTCTAATGCTCTGTAGGTCGTATCGGCAATAAAATCAATGTTCTTGGTGATTCCAACGAATCCATCTGAAGAAACCAATTCGTATCCCGGATTTGTAAATGGAAAATCATGCCAAGAATTTTTTTTTTTCTAGAGAACGTAGTAACGCGGTTGTTTGTTGAAGTTCAACACACATTATTAACCAACGACTGCACGTCAAGAAGAGTGAAATGTGTTTTGTCCGCTAAAGGAGACCGCACAAAATGCCACATGTCGGGTTCAGCTCATGCATTTTGTGCTTATTTCGGGATTCATTGGCAGCCTGAGGTTGATCATCGGCCTACATGCGGCAGTTTTGGTACTCATTCAACCAAAAATGAGACAATTTTTCACAGCCTCGTCGCTGAAGACATTTGCACTGTCAAAAATAGAACACCGAAGAACCACATCAGACAGAAACATTCTGCGGCGTCCTGCCTGTGAGGAAGGTGAAGCGAGGATAAGACATAACCGCGAACCCTACAAGCTCTACCAAGATGCAAAAATTCGTCGACACATCGAGCGCCTAGCGAACAATGCTCCAGCTAAGAGGGTCTTCGAATCCGAGCCTCCTGCTTGGAGAAGGAAAGAAAGACCGAACCTCCGGTACAAACACCAAGTCATCACAGACATAAGCGAGCTTGGTCTTGATGACTGGTAGCAGCGCGCCCATAACCCTCAGCGATGGAATGCAACTATTGCTCAGGCTCAGGACCTCCTAGTATCGTTAGCCTGATAAGTAAGAGGCTAGTAAACAAATCACTTTAGAAACGGATATTCAGTTTTATTATAAAAGAGCTCTTGATCGTCAGCCGTTTCTGCTAAAATGTTCATGCCCGCGAACTCATATTCACTCCTCATCTAATTGCACATCTTCACATAGTGTGGCAGACAGACGGTCGGACTTGGCTTGGATCTTAAAGAGGACTTCTTTGATTGCGGACAGTGCAGAGCCCCGGCCTGAATGTCAACTTCATGTGGTGTCGTTCTCGCCTGACTTCTTCATCTTTCACTTGTTCACCCCTTTGTCACACGAACACCTTTCCCACACTCGGATCCACGCACATGTGAATGTCCTTTAAAGGGTGATTATTAAGGTGAGAGTTAGTCAAAAAGTTGCGGGGGAGAAAAACGAACGCAAACTGAATGTGGTGCTGCATGCGGTTTGCCAAAACGATTCGAAAACCCTCTGGAATTAGCCCATTCCCAGGCACTTAATAACACGACAGATTACATTTACGTCGGTCATCTAAATTACCACAACGAAAACGAGTTAAGGGACCTATAGACCGCAGGACAGTAATTAGCCGCCCGATAACGCGCTGATAACCCCGTCCAATCATAAAAAACAATCGCTGTGAATAAATCCCAGGGACGACATTAAGTTCCGCACGAAAATTGTGCCCAAGTTTTTATAGATTCTTCCTCACCGTGCACACTGGCCAGCACTAGTAGTCGATGTGTCCGCCGCGTCGACGACCAGTTGGCTGGCTGGCTGGCTTGCTCGCTCACTCGCTCGCCTTGTGATATAATACATTTTTTACGATTTGATAATGAACATTAAGATGGAATTTAACGAGATTCTCTGGATTCTGTGCGGTTTTTTTTCCGCTGCTCCACCGAATTTGTCTGTATTTCAATTGTTCGAGTGGACGGCATGAGTGCCAATGTGGGTTGGCGTGGGTGGTGTACGTATGGGGGGTCTTTGAATAGCGTCTTCAGGGCGAAGGGATGGCAGACTTTCGGTTCGCATTGCCTCTGAAATTAGGAATTAATCACATCAGATGGCGAGGACTGGGTTTCACATCGTTGACCTGGGAGTCAGGCGAAAACAAATGCCGCTCGGACATAGGTTCTGACGTTGATGTAGTGAAAGACGCAATCAATGACACCACCACCACGGCGGAGATAAAGCGAAGGATCAGCCTTGTCAATCGCAGTTTGCTTGACCTTGGAAATTAATTGGGGGAAAAAGCCTTCTCTTGAAGGACCAAGACGTCCTCGTCCTGCAAGCATGGGCAATAACTAAAGCGGACGAAGGGATTCTTGGACGCTTCGTATAATCCTTGGTCCCGTGTGTGTTGATGGAGGAGGCAACTGAACGACGAACGGTATGGGCTCTGCAACGACATGGATCTGATCAAACTAGTCCGAGTCCCTCGTCTCAGATGGCTGGGGCATGTAAAGCGAATGGACACCAATGCTCCGACTCGGAAAGTCTTCGACTCCAATTCCGAGGGATAACGCGGTAATGGAAGAAAACGCCTCCCGTGGCGTAAACAGGCAGGACAGGCACCTCAATCAGCTGAACGTGCGTAGCTGGAACCAACTAGCACTAGACCGTGCTGGGTGGAGGGGCAAGTTGGCTGAGGCTCAGGTCCGTCCCGGATTGCAGCGGCTGCCGAAAAAGTGCATACGTTCTTATATCGAATCACAAATGTGCCCGCCGCGCCAGATGATGGGACCAGTTGACGAAGGAGAGAGTGGGTAGATTGACTCTGTGCAAGAGCGTTCGATAGTCGGTGACTCTGCCCGAAATCAATGAAGCCCTCTTTAAAATCCAAGCCAGATGCGTTCGTCTTTCTGTCGCACTAGGCAAAGATGTGTAATTGGAGATGCTTTATGCGGGAATAAGCGTTCATGTGAATGACCATTTCAGAAAAATGCTGGCGTTCAAGATGTTTTTTCAAATAAAATTGAATTTCCGTTTCCAAAGTGATTTGTTTGGTTTTTTGACAGTTTATTGGACACGGCCTAGTGGTTAGGGGCGTTGACTGCCAGATCTTATGTGTTCCATGACGCACTTGATAGCGCATGCGAATGATCTAGCGACGTTTAGGTTATAGATCCGACGGTCGATGTAATAAATATCTTGTTGCAGCGTAAGTTCGATACCATTGAGCCATTTTGCGACAACTGGGGGTCGAGTATCAACTGCCTGTAGTTTGAAAGCATTCTTTTCAGGACCCCGCTGTAGATGGTACCAACATATAGCAAGGGATACGCGCAAAAACTGACACTAGTTGGACATGTATAGTTGATTTGGTTGAATCAATATCAGTATTTTGGCAAACATATAGCTATTGCCTTGCCGAAAGCTAATCAGCCCTTTACTGTGGCCCGGGGTTTCTTTTTACAGCAGTCAGCTTGAACCCCAGGGTGAACGTAATCTGCTACATACATGGCCTCATTCAGCTGTGTTACGTCCGCTTGGTCTTTCCATCGGAGATTCGCTCTCCTCTCCTACTCGAACCAGGAGGCAGTGATTCGAAGGCCCACCTAGGTGCAACATTGGAGACCACGCGCACGATGTGGCGAACCGAGTGCAGTCGTCGGATTTTTCGGGCTACATCCACATCTTGCTGGTGGCCGTGGCTTTGTGGGTCTGTGCGTCGACTCCTCGACTCCTACGCACTTGAACTTCGGCGTCTAGGTTCTAGTCCCAGTACGGCATCACCTCTGTCGAGTCACTGACAATGCCCGAAGATACACTGTCAAAGAAAAAGCTTCTCAATCTTCACCGTTCGGCGTCAGCATAAAACTGTAGGTCCCTTCCACTCGTCAGAGAACAAATAGTATGCACAACACGAGCCCCCTGCGGGCCTGGCCAAATAGGAGTTTTACTGAAACAAGATGTTCATCCTTCGACACCAGTTGTGTGATCAAACCCAAGTAGTTGCCACGATTTCGACGATTCTATGTTGGATCTTCACTTTTGATTCGAGGTAGACAAACTGCTGTTTTCGTTCTTCTTCTGAAGGGGCTACCGCCCGGGATGGACCTGGGCCTCAGACAACAAGTTTATCCAGCTGGCACGATCATTAGTCAGCAGCAGCCTCCAATTTCGAATGTCAAGTTGGCTAATGTCCTTCTCCACTTGTGTGCGCCATCGGTTTCGTGGACTTCCTCTATTGCTTTGCATTACTGGCACGGAGTCGAAGACTCTTCAGGCCGATGCCTAGTCATCTTCTGCATTATTATGCATCTTCAGTGGCCCGCATGGCACACTAATGCGGTCGCCGTCGGCCGAACGATAGATCTGCAGGTCACTCGATCCCCCGGCATCGACTCTAACTCATCAGGACTCAAGCCACCTCGTCCTCGTCCTCTACCAAGCGGTCGCCCTCCAAGTGGAGTCGCATTCAAGGCACGCCGGGAAGTCGTGATGATGACGACGTTAACCTTCATCCCAGCCCCAGCACATACGGCCACAAACCTACCGAGCGCGCGCTGGAGCTCCGTCTGGGAGGATGTGAGGATAACTAAGTCATCTGCAAAAAATGAGATGACTTACCCCCAACTCGCCCAATCTGACAAAGTCCTTCACTAGCTCAAGATTGTAGCCGTCGATCGGGATGGTTCGCCCCAGGTGGTGTGTGACAATCATTTTGTTTTGTCCTCACTTTGAGACCCACTCGTCGTGACTATTCTTCAATCGCCGCGAAAGCTTCTACCACGGCACAAATGGGTATTTGATCGAACGTGATCTCCTGCGGATAGGCTTATGTCACGATGACTTTTACTCCTAGGCCCAGTTTGGTAGGCTGGACCAGAGTGTATGGACTTGTTTCTTCACAGTGCCGAGGCCGATCTAAGACCTCTGCCAAACAGATTTGGATCATATACCATTCACTTCTCGGAGTCGCACACGCTACCCCTCAATAGGCGTGATTAACTCTGGGACATGCTGGTAGAATCTCCACCTCTCCCCGAGACTTTGGGTATTAAACCACAGCCACTACGACGCTCCAACTTGGGGGCCAACTGCAAGCGCAATCAGGCTGAAACCTATGCTGGTCTCAGGGGCTTTCCCGATCTCCCGTGGCACCAGACTATAGCCTCTGGTCAAGCTACTTGTAGGCTGTAGCAAGGAGTGCGTCTACTCCAGGAGGCACCATTCTGACTACACTGTCTCAGTTAAGGATGCTCCAGGCAAGAGCGCCGTCTAATCCGTGCCTCCTTGTTCGAGAAGAAGAAGAGGACCGAACCGCCTCCAGTTTGATCTCCTCAACTGGAATCAGAGTGTCCGGGACCATCAACGATGGAAAGCGAAATCAAGCCCAGACCCTCCATGGGTCGTCGCCCTGAAAAGCAAGATTAACTCGATTTTGTTAGTAAAAACCAGGAGAAGCGAATTGTCCCACTCTAGCGTAAGAAATTCAGTCTGTACCGCGTCTCATTTCAATCCTTATTCATTCCAACTGCTGAATGTTTTTAACTGTCAACCGTCAATTTAAAGAACAACTTTGACTCCTCTGGTCCTTAACTCTCCACTCCCCTAGAACACCCTGTCCACCGTTAATGGCGATAACCCTCTCCGTACTCACGGCGCAATTAATTCCCAGCATTCGGTATGTGTCAATGATTAATCAGAAACCACACGAGATGTTTCATTCGCCCGCTTTGCCTAGCACCAGTACGTCGCGCATTTCTCATCCACGCACACCCACACACATTCACAATTCCACCATCGATCGGGAGAAGAATGCCCAATGGCCAGTTGTTCGATCAGTCGGGCGATGCCTATAATTAAAGAACTTCACACCTCTAGCACGGCATCGGGGCCGGCCCCCCCGTTTGGAAAAGCTGGGCGAACCCGAAAGTGTTTAATTCCTGCCGCAGTTCCACTTCTTCGTCGGGCAATAATTCACCTAAAATCACATTCCTCAAATAGCACTGCCAATGGACAAGCAATGCACTTGCACGAGCCCGAGTATGCTTGGCATTCGCGACTCTCGCATAGGTGCTGCATTGGTCCGACGAAGGAGGTTCTGGAGGCCGTGCAAGTGTAAATTTATAGTCGTGCGATTTTATCTACCTCTTCTACACCTCATGCGAGAAGTTCACGTTCACCGCATGGACTGAATACATCCCGCAACGTATTATTAAAGTGTAAAACGGCCGCGTGCACATCAATGTTTTTTGGTGTCCGGCCGGTCTGCGCTGGTACCTGGGCCGCGGTCCGACTGGGAATTCCGCCTGAGAAATGTGTGACTTACGGGTTGATTTTTAAGTGTGAAGTGACAGGATCCACAGACTTTGGTTTTGGACTTTCGTTTCATGTTGCTTGCACTCGTATTTTTGTGCCTTGTGAACGACTAGTTATGATATGTGACACGCCTTTTTCGGGTTTGACTCTTGGAAGCCAACTTGTCACATGTTCTGATTGCGTTTGATGTCTTTTTTTGGTCGTGAGCTTTGCTGTCCCATTAAGCATTCAGTCCTTGACTGTCTCTGGTACATTGCTTTCAATTGTCAAGCGACTAGAATCGGGCGCTCAAGATGAAAGCATAAGTGCAGGGAGTTTGTCGACACATCTTCAGATCAGAGATGAAACGAAGAATATAGGCGCAACCATAATGGACGTAGGAACATTTTTCAGCTGAGAAGTGATCCCAACCAATCGAATTCATACACAGAACTAATACAGTGTAATCAATAACAACTTCGATCAGATTCGTTAAGTTTTGTTCAATATTGATGTCAACCGCACTCTGCGTACGCAAATGAACCAAGACTTAAACCCTTGAGCAGCGGACAACCAAGAAGAAAGAGTGTGAGTCTGATGTGTGATAGCAGTGTATAACAATTTTCTAAATGGATACAACGATCGGACGAACCTCTGCCCAGACTTCGTAAGGGAGTCGCAGTCGACATTAGTGGTCAATGTTGGAATTCTGCGGCAATTCCCCGAAGCCAATATGAGGTCACTTGGCAGTTTAACGATGCTCCGTGGTACTTTTCTCAAATTTTAGAGATAATCGTGTAATAAAGGGTGATTTTTCAAAAGCTATAGGAAAGTTTTTCAAAAAAAAACACATAAAATTCAGAAAAATCCATGAAATCTTTATTTGAATCGATAGTACGGTCCATATAATTGAATGCTTGAAGATTATTTCATGCAAATGTTGACCTTGACTGCGCCTCAAATGGTCCATCCGCTTAGTCCAATTTTGGCATACTCTTTCCAACATTTCGGCCGGTATCTCACGTATAAATGCTTCAATGTTGTCTTCCAATGCGTCAATTGAAGCGGGCTTGTCTGTATAGACATGAGCTTTAACATAGCCCCACAAAAAATAGTCTAAAGGCGTTAAATCGCACGATCTAGGCGGCCAATTGACCGGTCCCGAAAGTGAAATTAAATGTTCACCAAACTCGCCCCTCAATAAGTCCATTGTTGCACGTGCTGTGTGGCATGTGGCACCGTCTTGTTGAAACCACTTGCATTTTGGGCAAAAAAAAAGTTGGATATCATCTCACGGTAGCGCTCACCATTCACAGTTACGTTACGATTCGCATCATCTTTGAAAAACTACGGTCCAATGATGCCACCAGCCCATAAACCGCACGCAACTGTGACTTTTTCTGTATGCATTGGTAGCTCTTGCAATGCTTCTGGCTGATATTCACACAATTCTGCTTATTTACGTACCCATTGAGCCAAAAATGAGCTTCTGACCATAAAATGGAAGAAGCGCGCGATGAACTTTCTTAACAGAGCACGCATTTTGAGAATAAAATTCAATAATTTGCAAGCGTTGCTCGTTTGTAAGACGATTCATGGTTAAATTATAGACCAAACTGAAGATGTTTGACGGTGAAACAAAACACGAAACGTGCGTCAGCTGTTTAAACCAGTGTTGCCAAAAAGATTATAGCTAACAAAATTACCCTCACCCTCATACGATTCCTAGTATTGGTATTACAATATCGGTTTATTGTGTTATATCTTAAAATGTCCAGTGCTAAGGTTTGGTTAGGTTGCTGGGTTAACGAACTGGGGCCCGTCACATTTAGGTCATTGTAGACCCATTGTGATACCCATTTGAGGGAATAGCTTCATACCTGGGTGCCTGTTATGTCATTGCGTCCTGATTATTCGATGTTTAGCCAGCCCGATTTCTTGATAAACCTGCAGAGATTCGAACGCCATGTCGGTTAGTTCGTGTAAGACTCTCTTAGTCCGCAGAGTCTGGGCAGTGACACAGATAGTGAGGAGTTTAACTTCTCTCTCTATTCCTCGTCGGCATAGCCCCTACAGATGTAGTCATGGGTAAGTCCCATCAGATGATTATGGTCGGCTAGCGCTCCGACCACCATCCTGAGTAGCTTTTCAGGTTTTTGCACTAGGCCATAACATCCGAGTGCTCTCAGAGGTGGTTCGATTTTTCCACCGTTCATTTACTATTTCTATGATCCTATCGTTCAACTTCTTTTTGACGTCCGCCAGAGGAGGGTTTATGTCTTGCCTGGTTTGGGTCGGTTTCGGCCCTTTCCTTTCAAGTTTATCTGCTGCTCATTACCTGTTATGTTCCTATGTCCCGAGACCCAGCAAATAGCCTTAAGCTCATTGCGACAGCATGCGATCTGCTTAAACTCAACCAACTGCGCCATCCATATTCGTTCCAAGCAGCTAATTGTTAGATGTCCTTGGGAAGTTCTTCTCGCTTAGCAGATTTAGCGCGTTGAGGTAGCGTTGTGTTTTTTTGATCTAGAAGCGCCTGTTCTGTACAATGTCACCGTGCACTGTCACAATGGGATGATGCGTGCTTTGTCGTAGAGCTTCTTGATACTGTGGTGCTTTCGACGGTGCCTGTCGAAGGTGAGACCAGTACACATTCGCAGTAGTTTCCTTCCGAAAATGGCGAGCTTCCCTTAGCTGGTCTTATAAATGGTGTGTCCTATTGGGAAGCCGTACGTTAAGATCCGTCGTATTAGTTGCTTGTAGAGCAGCAGCTTTGTCTTCTGGCCAAATTCATTTTTCTTACGCATCAAAAGAGACACCTAGGTTGGCCTTCTTAAGAGTTGCACTTCAACATCGAAAAGGCTCCAAAATCCTTACTATACACTGTCGATTTTTTTAGGTGAAAAATTCCATGTCGTCGGATCCACTCCAGTCTTGGGATTTCGATAATACACATCTAAACACATAACCACAGGTGTACATAGGTCGTATGTACGCCTAGTTGGGCCGCTGTGGCAGTTGGAAGATGAGCCATGAAAAGGCTCCAAAATCCTTACTACACACGTCGATTTTTTTAGGTGAAAAATTCGATGTCGTCGGATCCACTCCAGTCTTTGGATTTCGATAATACACATCTAAACACATAACCACAAGTGTACACAGGTCGTATGTACGCCTAGTTGGGCCGCTGTGGCAGTTGGAAGATGAGCCATGAAAAGGCTCCAAAATCCTTACTACACACGTCGATTTTTTTAGGTGAAAAATTCGATTTGATATTTTCTCAAGAAAAAAAAAAAACGAATTAACCTGTGGTCGACATGGCGTAGTAAGTCGATGAGCTAGGTCCAGGTTCACCCCATCCTGTAGCGCCGCCTATATAAAAAACATGATACTATTAACGTCGGTTGTCACATACTTTTAGGATGATTCTATTTTACAACCACTTCTGCAGAAGAGGCAGAGACTAGGAGGAAGAAAAGAAACCATTGCATACCTTCTATGTTATTGGAGGGCGCTCTCTACTGGAAGGAAATCTCACTTAGAAGCTACCGTGGGCCATTTCAATCGTCTTATTTCTCCTACCTCCAAATACCTACCTACCAAAGATTCTCTTCAATTTCTAGCGAGAAACAGTTTAAAATTCCTCCAAATGCTCCATATTGACAGCGAACGCCAAGCCGTTGTCTATTTTGGTCTGGGCGGGCTTCTGCCCGAAGCTTGTATCCATTGAATAATTATTGCACTCTCTATCAATGCACCTCTCCACCATGTCGGTGGGTCGCTTCTCAAGACTTCATGCTTCGGTGTATGTTTTGAGAATATTCAGATTATTGGAAGGAAATCTGACGACGATCACAATGTGATCAATCAACCATCAACTAGACTGATCAGAGGACCGCGAGATCCCTTTGTGGATGTTAAAGTATGGGAACCTGATGCGTTATCATGGTCTGTTTCTAATAAAGATTTCTTCCTTACCGAGCTTAGTATTGGAAATCTCCTAGAACAAGTTTGGTGTCGAAGCTGGGATGGGTCTACTCTAGAGGATTAAAGGAGACATATTTGCTGCTGGCAACAATGACTTTTGTGCGGGCGCAGGCTCATGTTGCTGAGCTCAGACTCGATGGGTGTTTTAGTGAAGCACTCGTTTATGTGAGAAACACAAGTAGTAGTCCTTCGACTATACTTTTTTTTTTCTTAAAAGCCACTTTAAAGCCTTATGTTAGTTGGCCATGGTCACCTACATCGTCATTTTGAAAAGCCAGCACAGTTCAAAGATCACTCTACTGAACAGGAGGAGATCCTCGTGACTGCGAGCAACATCCCGTTCATATTCGAATCGCCTGTCCACTGTTCGGCGTACGATATGGAAGATGACATCCTTGTGGATCTCGTATAAGGGGAATTGTGTCGAGATATAGGAACGCTTCAGGAGAAATAAAGCAGGTTGGAATGACTATCCAAATTCATTAAATGTGAGTTGACACACAAACAACTTTCAATTTGTAAGGGACTCTGGTTAATGTTGAACTAATTGCTATATTCCTTATGACAATAGCAGCACTACGCAGTATTTCTGTATTGTCTGTGTTGGACATTAATTGACACTCGAGTGACGGTAGCACGATCGCATCATTGGGTTTCTGGCATTATCGAATCCAAACTTAAGACTTTGCGCCGAAGTTTGCTTCAAACAAGAGGATCGCTGGTGATAAAGGACAACTGCAGCGTCTTTCAAGTCTTTCAAGCCGAAGTGGGTGCAATACATGAAGTAGCACTGTCGCTGAAAGTTCACAACGTAACCGGCACATCGATCACCATTTTTTCTGATAACCAAGCGGCAATAAAGGCCACAGCATCACCCCTTCTTACATCGGAACTGACCAGACGATGCAGACAGAACATCAGTGAGATATCCTTGATGAACTCGGTGCTGGAGCATACTGGAATCCAAGGAAATGAAAAGGCTTAAAAAGCTTAGGAAGCCATCCCATAAGCGCACACGCCACTCAGCTCCATAAGGAAAAAGCTAGATGACAGTGCCCTGGATAGAGCAAAAGGTCTGTGGCTTAGACTGAGGGCCATGCAGAGTTCCTATGGCCGACGCTGAGTAAAAAATGTCAACATTATTGATCGGTTTTAGTAGCATGGAAGTACGCATGCTAATAGGACATACCGGACACTGTGTCATAGGTACACATGCTATGCGTCTGAACTCAACGCATAACGACTGTAGAACCAAATAGAAAAATGTGCTTCCTTATTGAAGGTTTGCGAAAAAAGGGAAAGAGTTTATTTGTCAAAGTGACGAATGTAAACGAAATGTCAGAAGGATATCAGGATATGATCGTAAAGTGGAAACGAGATAAATTATTAATACATATTCTTAACAACGACTTTTGCAGAAGCTGCAGAGATGAGGAAGAGTCAGAATCTATACTACATCTGCTCGGCTTTAGAGTGGCTGAATACTTCTTCGGGACCTAAGCGGCATTGAATTGAAAAACCTCCCAAGTTTCATTTATAAATCCGAGTGGTTTTCGAACTAAAGTAGGTCTCACGGTAGTAAACCGCCCCAAAAAGAAGGACACAATGGTCCCAGCAAGTCGGTCTACGTGAGTCACGGTCTGAAGGGCGACAGTGTAGCCTATTACCTACCTAGCCCGATCCATAAGAATCGTTTGAAAACTGCGATTATAGAGGAACAAGCCTCCTTAACATCGAATCGGTCTTCTTTGCCGTTTTGTGTGAACGCCTGTAACCGTTTATAAACAATCTCAAAGGTCCATGTCCTTGTGGCTTCAGGCCAGGAAAGTTCTCTGTTGACAATCACCACCTATTCGCCGATTGCCCAAGGGGACGACATCGGCGTAATTCGTCGAATATATGGAGCGTCCAATGAAGCATTTACTAGCACTGAATTGGAGGCAGCCAAAGTGGGTCTGGCGGTAAACGAGGGCTCACAACAACGACGTCTTCAACAAAGTGCCACGATGGGCTGCTATAAGTTCGTGTTATTCAGGCACTTCGTCTGCATCAACAAGGGTGACTGCTCCCTTAGCTCCACTTAGACCAATGTGGTCCAATGTGGCTGACCGAGTTCAAACGCAGAACAACTCTGCCTCTTTGGGCTCAGGAGGCAGGTGAGTAATAGACTGGAGGAACCAAACAAGACGTAGTCATTCCCAGTCCAGCTCCACAGCGCACTGCCATGGCCTATGTCTCTCCGAGTTAAAACTTGAAATCCATACCGTATGCTGGCACCGGCAGCGTAGCTGAAGCCAGCGCTTTAGTCAAACAATGTAAACCCCCGCAGCAAGCACGTCGATACGAAAAATTCGCTTCTCATTTATGTCTGTGGGTGGGTACAAGCGACAAAATCCCGTCCCTCGTTGGCAGACAATCGATCTAAAACTCAAATACTACAAGAATCCGGTCGACTACCTAATAATTAAAATGCCAGCTGATGCCACGGGTATCTGTCCTGCCCTGTGGGACGTTTCAAAGGAAACAACAAACAAAAAACAAAATCAAACCCTTTCCCAAGTCAGTTTGAACACAATCAATCGATGGAGCACTACTCTCAACGTGAATGGATCAAAAAAGTCTCCCTCATGATTAAGGGGCGTAACAAGAGGAACAAGAGGAGAGCAAAAAAAAACAGCAAGATCCATTACTGGTAGATCCCAGGCTCATTGTGCACCAGCGCCCGGCTCGAGAGCTCGTTGATCACGGATTAATAATTCGTATGTTAACGATTTGCCTTCGGTGCTGGGCGGCATCGGCATCGGCGGTGCACACAACTCCCTGACTGCCTCGCCGGCTTTTCGAATTTCCATGCTTATGTTTCTAATGAAACAGGTGAGCGGGCATCAGTTGAGCGCAGTCAAACTATTTAACAGATGAGTTTCCTTTCCCGAGACTTCCCAAAAAACACGTAAAAAAAAAACGAACGCTGTGAACGCCGAGATGTTGAGTCGAAAGTCGTTGTCCTTAGCAGCGCGGTTTATCTGCGAGGGAAACATCTTTTAATTAAAATTCAATACGACGCGAATCGGCAGTTTTGCAGGTGGATTCGGTGTGTTTGCAAACGTGCACTCCGAAGACACTCAGCGCGACGAAGGAAGACACAGAAAAAAAAAAAAAAAAACAAGGAACCACACGAACGCGATAAGTTAGCGCTGTAAGCACATACTCACATGCACATACAATCGCGCCCTCGTATCTCGTGTGCACCTCCTTCTGGCTCAACGAGGAGGATATCCTTTCGGTTCAACGGTTTGCCTAATCGATTATTTTTTGGGGCTCATTAAATTTGGCAAGTGGTCTCATATGCTTAGCAAACGCGGGCGCGAATAATTTCTTTGTTTTACACCTTTGCAGTACGGCCACGGGAATGGGATCGGGATCGGGAAGGGCACCAGCACCAGCACCAGCTCCAGCAACGAATGTACCTACATACGTTTGCATACCCGTTCGGATAAGCAGTGCCTTGGCACTGCCGGGGATGCGTCATTAGACATCGTTCCCCCGTGCAGTGCACAAACACAAACATCTCCCTCTCTCTCTCTCTCTGTGTGTGAGTGTGTCTCCTCTCTAAGCGAGGCAATTACAAGAAAAGCGCTGGCGGTGACTGTGTGGGGCTCGGTGGCGTTGACAGAATATCGCTAATTAGTTATAGGCTGTTGAGAGAATTCCTGAGAATTTCCGTGTGAGGTCTAATTACTGAGGGAAACGTTTCCATTAAATTGTGCATGGCAATGGAGAGGTGTACCTTGACGATGCATGCGCTTGCAGGAGCGGCGAGCGTCTCGATTGGATTCATGCAGTTAAACACCCCTTTTTTCTGTTGTCGTAAGCCGTGCCATGAGCAGCGGCGGACGAATATGGGAAAGTGAATATCGTATCTGGGGGGAAAATCTAATCAAGTCTTCGAATGTCTTACCAATGGAAGCCCAAAACACATCTAGTCATCAAGCAAACCATCGAAAGTCAATTAAAATGCTTAACGAATGTGCGACTTAATGGCGAAGTAAATTGAAATTGGTTTATCGATTGTTCCTCTGCGCTCGGAGACTCAAACTAATCAATGGGGTGTCGGGCAAGGTGCTTAGGGCACTTCGTTTGCTGCCAGTTGTCACTTTTGGGCTTCCTTTAAGGCTATGTTACTTGTGAACCCCCTCTGAACACATGGAAGCTGTTGTGTGCAAAAAGCGAAGAGGTGTCAGAGAGAGGGACTTGGATCCAGTACCTCCAGGCCCGCCAGTTGAGCTAAACTTCAAGGGGATGTTCTCTACTCCTCTGCAACCTTGTGAATAATCGGCTCTTATCGGCAGGATGGCAAGAATGCAGGGTGAATGGTGATTGCCTACGCGAATGCCATGGCTATCGCTACCTCAGAAAATATGCCACTGTACTGCGAGATTTAATGGAGAATGTTCTCTCCACATTCACAGACTCGGCAGAAATGCTCAAAAAACTGAAATTATTCTTGTCTTTTTCTCAAAAATGTACAAAGTCCCAGAAATTGAATCCGATTGCGTAAAAAAGGAAAAATAATTTGGATCTTTTGAACATCTGTTATTCAAGCTTTATATCAGTCTGCGCCAAATGGAGACGATATACAAAGCTTAGGATAATGAACAATTTCCGCAGGAGTGGAAAAAGGGGGATGATCATTAACCTTCCGAAAAAGGGAAACTTGATGCAATACGGCAACTAGACAGGTGCATACATACATGCGTTCTTCACGCAGTATCCAAATTAATAGCTCGAATCAAAGAAGCATTTGTATTCGACTCGACGTCGAACAGGCAGGTTTTCGCGCTGGATCCTCCTGCATTGACCCCATAAACACATTACGGATCATCATCTACCAATGCGTTGAGTGTAGGTCTCCGCTACATCTATTGTTCATCGACTTAGAGAAGGCTTTCGATAGCTTGAATCGCGATGCAATCTGGATAACCTTGCGCAGGAGAGGCTTTCCGGAAAAGCTCATAACTGTTATGAGTGTCACGTCTTCCACAATGGTAAGTTGTCGGAGGAGTTCGAGGTTCAAAGTGGAGTTCGTCAAGGTTGCATACTGTCACCACTAGTGTTTCTGGTGGTTATCAGCCATTTACTCCGTGTAGCATTGACGGACGGAAATTATGGCATTCAATAGACCTTCACTAGATGGTCCTCATCTAGAAGCTGCGGCAAACAAAGCGGCCCTCAAAATAAATTCAGCTAAAACTAAAGCGCTTAGCATTTCTAACAAGCGCGCCCAACTGACCATTGCCGGATCAGGCAGTCGAGAGAGTTAACAACTTTCTATACGAGGAATTAGAAAGGCCGAAGCTACGTTCGGAATGCTATCTAGGATCTAGAAAAGCAATGTTATCAGCTCGAGGACCAAGTTACGACTGATCCGCTTCACTTGGAAAGTGAACACAATTATTTTCAATATTCTCTTCACTACGGGCTGGACATGGTCTATTCGGTTGCTTATAGTCGAGGTAGACGAAGTCCTTGACTGCCTACTTTGTCCTTCCTTCAAAGCAGAATATACATACATTGTTCATCCCTCGTTTACGGCAACTAGGCGACCTCATTGCGTTCGAACAATCACGGCAATGTCATCCTCCAGTAGTTGTACGCTGTTTTTTGCACGATCTCCTCCAGAACGATGTGGACGAAGTTACATGACAATGCGTCGCCTTGTCTAAATCCATTTTTGGCGTTTAAATTCTCAGGCAGTTCCTTACAGAGCTTAATGGAGGAGCATGAATGTTCCATCGGCATTCTGCACAACCTGGCGAGTTTGGCAGGAATGTCACAAGCAGACATGGCGGTGAATAGCTCGTCCTTGCGAAGACTTCTGTGTGCGGCCTTAAAAGGTGGTGGGTTTCGACTTGCACTTCTTGTTGCGCCGATCTAGCAAACAGCGATCTCCTGCTAGCTGTCTTAAAATGCGCACACCACGTTGTTTATCGATTTCCTTCACTTCTGTGAGATACCTTAAAAGTTGGTGTCGTCTTCTGCTTTGTCTTGTAGCCTCGGACACGAAGATTCTTTGCGTCATGCGCTCTAGCCACTTGAAGCTTTGAGGCTCATGCCTTGGTTGACCGACCCCCTCGTCCCTCGTCCCATCGCGTCGGACAAAGCAAATATGACCAAACACTGCACCGCTCACTCACAACCTGATGGCAGACTGAGTGTGTCGGTTTAAGCCACATAGTTCGACCTCGGGCACAACAACTGTCATTTCCACGCCAACGGCACGTCAATGACAATCCTCAGGTAGTGCAACTGTCACGAATAGCTTCTCATGCGTTTCTTCGTCGTTCGGAGTTGGCATTGAGTTGACTCTAGGTCCCACCCATTTGCGGGCAAACATGAGCATTCACAGCCAGTGTGGCTGCCACATAGGCTATTTTATGAGTGGACTAGTTACAGATCTTGTGCCCCACTCCGAATCAACTCAGAAGAAGCTGAAGTTGAAATAAACACGGTCCCCTCGTCCTGTTTCCCACCCAAGATCCCTTTAAAAACTCATTGAAACCGCGTCTAAGCTAAATCCTTGGGTATCCACTCGTTCCAGTGCACTTGACAACTTGCTAATTCGATTGGTTAACACTGATTTCGGAGAAACCGCCGACATATGAGCACGCTCCGCCGCGAAGAGAAAGCCGCCACCAGAGATGCACTCCCAGATGCGTGTCCCTTTTCCGTTTCATTCTTTCGCTCGGAAATGAATACCTCTCCGCAATCGCGATAAATTTTTATTTATTTACTATCCCACACGGCAACACCTTGCGCCCAACAACAACTATTGCTGCATTTGAATAATATTCGCGACCTTTTTCGTAGAACAACGGCCGGGGGAAGCTGAACAGAAAAACCGAAAAAAAGAGAAAAAATACAAAAACCGGCAATAAATAGGATAAAATAGGAAAAAGAGTTGTGCGGGCAGGAGGAGGAGGTCGGGTGCGAGGAATTGTCCTGGGGAAATGACGACCATCTCCGCGCCGACAACCGCACATAAGGAAAAAGTAATACTTTTGCGCATAAATAACCCCCATAAATCGAGAATGGCTAAAAATTCTGTATTTATAGCCGAATGATAAAAATAAGATTTATTAACTTTGCACGGCGCCCTTCTGCGGTGGAGGGGGAGCTGGTCTCGCTGGTAGCCTACATGTGGCCTGCACACGCCTTGTGTCGTACTACAACACCGGAAAGGCCCTTCCATCCCTGACTTGGGTGGACTCCGAGAGGGAGCACTATACACAAAAAATAAAAACGAATTAGCACGATTCGCGTTCTCGTCCATCTTTTGTTTTCTTTTCTTTTTTTTTTTTGCGGTTTTTCCGCCCTCCCCTCTGGCGGCGAAAACGAATGGAAATTGTCTTGTTTAATGCCCGTGAAATTTATAACTCCGGATAAATGCGACTTTCCATATGCAAACTAGCGCGGCTAAGACAATGATTAGGGGCCAGTTTGTATGCAAAGTTCCATAGGTGCTGCCACACTGTGTCAATTGATGGCGCAAAACTGTCGTCGTAGATTCTGTTTTGGATTAACGCCCGGATTGGGCTTCGCATTCGGGCGGGTGGCTGCTGGTCCTTGGTTGGAGATTGAATTTCTCCGTGACGACGTTTGCAATGCCTTTCTTTTCCATTTTCGGAAGTGGTGTCAAATATCAGTGAGGCTGCATGGAGTGGCATAATTAAATCAAGCCGAATGACATGCAACTGTGGTCACGTGCCGATGTGCTTCCGAGACTCCCGTCGACTCTAAGGGTGGCAAGGGTGACACAGCAACAAACCACGAGATCGAATAACAAGGAAATCTGCTTGAAGTTGTGTGTCACAAATCATCGTTGAATTCGCTGCTAATTAACTTACAGAGCGAAACTGCGATCCACATCAATCGCTAAACGTGCTCAGGGGGTGGGAGTGCGTATTAAATGGTATTTCAAAGCATTTGCGGAATCGGCAATGAATAATGGAATGCCGTTTGGGACTGGGTTTTTTTTATTGTTTGCGCCAATGGATGTGGAACCTTCTTCAAGATACTGATAATTTTTTTTTATATTATTCTCCATTTTCCTAGAGCCTACGTTCGAAACCACATCTCTGCACACTTCTACCAATCTAAGGCTGGTTAGCGAATCAAGCTGAATCCACTGTGTTTGCCAATTCGGCTCGCCTTTTTTTGTCGGAGGTTTTTGATCCCTTTACTGGAGCACTCAGACTCAAAAATGACTGTACTACCAAGCAGCAACTTAGATTTGCTGAAATTTCATGGCCTTCCGCAGGAATACCAGCAGGCGCTTCTTCTACATCATCAGCTTTCACCTCATCTGCACCAAATAACTGCCACCTGATCCGAGCAAAGGTGGGACAGTGGCAGAGGAAGTGCTCTGCAGTGTCGTCATCTCCCCCACAGGCATCGCAGAGGGTTTCATCGCTTAGTAGTGGCGTGTAGTGGCCCTTAGTACGCCGGTTAGTCGTCTGCAGTCTTTTCTGTTAAGAGATACGAGATGGCGCGGATTTCTTACACACGTTTTGGAGCATGCGCTTGGTTTGTCTACACCCTGGAGAGTCATGCCACCTCCGGTTATGCTCTCGAGAAGCCCAGCAATCGATGGAAGCCCTAGCCGAGGACGCAAGGAGTCCCAACGTAGGTTCGGGTCCAAAGAGTACCTCCTCTGATCTTTGTCTAGCAAGCTCATCGGCGATCTCATTTCCCGTGATCCCGTGGTGACCCGGGACCCAGACAATTCTTAGCAAATTGAGTCTGCCGATCCAATTTAGAGAAGACTATCTTGGAAGTGGTTAAAGGGTTGAGTAGGGCCTTAAGCACAGTCTGTCTGTCGCTACAGACACAAATACTTCGCCTCTTACACCTGTTCTTCACAATATAGTTCGTGGTCATTAGGATAGCATAGGTTTCCGCCTAGAAGACCGACGTAAATTTACCTAACGAGGTGTACAGTCTAATGTTGTCGCTCTCCACGAAAGCGCCAGCGCCAGACCCTTCATTGGTCTTGGAGTCATACGTGAAGATTCAACTACATTCTTTTCCTGGCTCATATTCTGGCCAGAGCCAGTCCTGAGTGCAGGGACAGTCGACTTTGTATGTGCGTAGCAGCTGGATTGCTGGTGTCCTTGCGCCAGAAGGCATATCCATGATTCTGTGGTCGAAAGAAATGCGATGCGCAAGGTCATCGAAACTCCAGTGCGAGTCGCCTTACTCTTTCAAGTCTTCTTAGCTCGGTCTGCACATTTGCTTTAAAGGAACAGACTTCCTCCCATTTCTCGGCTGACTCCGTCATATGACCGACTAGGGCCTCCTCCGGGGCTGGCAGGTTTGTTATTGTCCCATACGCGCAATCACACAGGCTGCTTCGTCCGAAATTGTTCCGTAGCCGCCGATTGTTCTTATAGCGCAGAGCCTGAATGCTGTCGAAAGCTTCTTTGCTGTCTCCTTGGTAGCCAGAGCACCCGCACAGACCGGCGCAGCATATATCGAGCTCACCACTTTGGAAAGCAAGATCCATCTTGGGCATCCGTTTCCTCCGATGGTCGGCAGCATACCGGAAAGCGCTGCCTGCGTCTTTGACGTTTCTCTGCTGCAGTATTCGACGTGCTTTTTGAAACTAAGTCGGTTGTCGCACATCACTCCTAGGTATTTCTGACATTCCTTGGACAAAATTAGTTGGGAACTAACCCAGAAGTTTGCATATTCCACAGTCTTTCGGCTGGTTATTAAAGCAGCCTCTGTCTTGTGGTCAGCTAGTTCAAGGCCAGCCAATTTTTGTGGCCGTTTCCAACTCGCGGATGTGCTTACCGCCACGACCGAGTTGTCGTCGACAAAGTGAACCTGAAGGGTATTCCAGGAGATATGTAGCCAGCTCAAGATAAAAAAGCTGTTCTCCGCAGTTCCTGTACTCACTTGAAACCATTCGAATGACCGTTTATCAGCGCGGTTTTAGGCCGGGGAATCGCATCATCCTGCAGATCCGAGATAATGCCAAACAAATGCAGATCGACACCCTCCGCCTATTCCTCGATTTCAACGCCGCATATGACGGTCTGCACAGAGACGAGGTATACACCACCATGTTTAGTGCTGACACTCCTGCCGAACTCGTCCGATTGCCCAGGAAATGATGGAAAATTCTCGCTGCTCCATCAAGGTCGGTAACGAACTCACCGAGACCTTCAATGACAAAAACGGATTTAGAAAAGACGACGCGCTGTCATGTGACTTCTTTAGCATCATCCCTGGACAGCATCCTTCCGTGACAGCAAATAGTTTGTTTTGTCCTCTTCTAACGCTCTAGACCCATTTTAGCCGCTTCGATATTAGTAAACGCCTCATTGACGACTCGCTGCGTTCGTCAAATTACGTCAATGTCATCCGCGGAAGCTAGCAGTTGAACGGACTTTTTGAAGATCCTGCCTCTAGTGTTGGCGTGTGAGTTTCGCACCACCTTTTCCAGGATGATGTTGAAGATAGCGCAGGACAGCGCTTCGCTTTGATTAAATCCTTTCTTTGACATTGATGGTCTCGGTGAGTTCCTTACCTACCTTGATGGAGCAGCAAGACTTCTCTATCGTCATCCACAAGCTTACGAGTTTGGCAGGAGTGTCAAAATTAGACATGGCTCTGTATAGCTCGTCTCTATGCACGCTGCTATATGCGGCCTTGAAATCGACGAATAGGTGGTGGGTGTCAATCTGCATTTCTTGGGTTTTTTTTTTCCCAGGATCTGCCATAATGTGAAGATTCGATCGATAGTGAACTTCTCTGGTGGTTCTCCGAATGGTTTCAGGCGCTCACACAAAACTGCAGAGAGGATCTTACATGCGATGTTGAAGAGAGTGATCCTTCGATACTTGGTGCAATCAAATGGGCCTCCTTTCTTGCGGACCGGACAAACGACGCTGAGATTCCACTCACCGGTCATGTCACAGATGAGCTGGTGCATGCGCCCAACAGACAGTCCGTCCGCTCCATCAGCTTTCTTCGACTTCAGTCTCGATATCGATATCTTGACCTCGTCTAAGTCGGGGGGGGGGGGGGGGGGGGCGGAATTTCTTGTTCATTCTCGTCCAAATGAAGCGCAGCATTCTGCCTGACAGCGGAATTAGTGTCGTAATCGCCGGTCGCACAGTCTGCAGAAGTGATTTTCCCAAGTTCTCAGCATCGACTGCGACTCTACTACTAGTTGTCCATTTTCGTCCCTTCAAGCTTCGATCCGATGTCTATACCGTCCGGCAGGACCTCCATCCTGCCTTAACACTTCTCCATTACCTTGTTTTATTTAACATTTGGCAACAATTTAAAATTTCAATAAAATGTAATATGAAATACTTTCCTTTAAGAGATGGCAATAAATTGCAACTGCCCCAACCAGCGAACCGCTCAACTACGCTGTCAGCACTGTTTGGTATCTTCCCTCTCCGTGCGTCACCCATAATCGTAGCACCAAAGTATCAGAGGACACAATTTTGAACTGTAGACAGCCATTATCACAGAAATTCATGTCAAAATTGGTCCGCACAACAGTGCCCTTCATCACACACCTTAAGAGACCAGAGTACTTGCGCACCTTGCTTAAATGCAAATTCGCACCTCGCCTGCGGCGCTCGTGGTTGCTGTTGTGTGTCCATTTTTATCGAAAAAAAAAAAACAAAACAAAGGTTCACGCTGCAGAGGATGCCCGCCTGGCCATATTCTCAATTTTTACGACGGCCAACCAGCAATAGAAGCGCGTATTAATTCGATTAAATAAAACCACAGCTCCACCTCCGAGCGAGGCGCTGATCGACATCAGCTCACCTGAAAGCAAAGTCCCCATTACGTCGGAGCGCAAATGTTGCGTATATACAATATTGCACGGCACCGTCATCGTCCGAGCGGAAAGCGGAGAGCGGAGAGCGGCATGCCATAACAAGAGCACAATGCGCCAGAAGAAAGTGGGTACCGAAATCTCATGAATCTCATTAAGGGCAGCCATAAAATTCTTGTAATAACAGCAAATTGGGTTCCATCCCATTTTCCAATATGCCTCTTGACTCGATAAAACGAAAGTCGAGCGAAATACCAGCACCGACCCGAGCGGAGCACGTTATCTGGTCTGCGTGCGTTGGCCCAAGGAGTACGCTGGCTGGCCTCACAAGCGAGCAATCCTCACCGCAGGCGGCTCGCGGCTCCGTCCGTCGATGCGAACCAATGTTTCCACCATTACTGGCCTGGCCGTTGGTCGGTGCCGGGCCATTGGTGTACACGTTTGCTGTGAATCAGTCTCCCTTAGCTGACAACTTGTTATGGAAAGATTATACTTGTGGCTCCTAATGAAAACCCAGTTATATGGTATCCGCCTCCCATTCCGAACTTAAGCCACACAGCTATTCGCTTGGCTCTGGAATTTGCAACGTCTTCTCCCATTCCCTTCCATCTCCATCTCCATCTACATCATGTCGTCACCGAGGAGGCCAGGAAGTTTTAATACACACATTAACGGCCCAACAAATGAAAGAAGGTTTGATTGGCCGATTACTGCTCACGGCACGTTCATGCCCATGCTCGTTCGTCGCCGCGCTCCGTACGCCTTGCGCCCTGTGACGAGCTGTGATTTCTGCTATGAGTGGTAGTTAATTGTGTGCATTGCGCGATGTGCCACAGCAAGGACGATGGTTCCTTTATTTAGCTGCTCCTGCTGGCATGCCTGCCTGCCCGTGAGTCGATGTTAACTAAGATCAAATGCCTATTATTAAAAAGTTCCAAGTGTGATGGGCGATGGTGATTCGGGGAGCACCGGAATCGGTGCTCTCTTGGCGTGAGCTTTATAGTTATTCACTTGTGGCCGATTGCTATCGCGCAAAGAAAACATTTTGCAGCTCGTTTGGGGTTAAATGACCCGTTAAGAGGTTATGTTTGGTTGATGGTGCTTCGGGCGACTATAAGCTCATACAGAGTATGTAGTTAATTGACGCTCTCGTGGGGTTGCTTTTGATTTAGGACTTGGCTGGTGTTACCTATTTTCGACCCATTTCGACTGGAATTGATCGGATTTTATTTCTCTTAAATGGAATGAGTCCCAGCGATTGCCTATTTCATTCGAAGACGGGGCAGGGTGTGGGAAGCCTGCTGGCGACAGGATTTATTTTGTACCACACTAAAGCTCAGACAAACAGGATAACGGGAACATACAGACAAACAGGAGAAGTTGGGGGTGGGCCACCTAGTGGTTTTTTTTTAAGTCATCGATTATTTTGACACTGACAACTGTTTTCCACTCGAAATCTTAACAGAAAGTCAGTATCATACCTCCGCGGAACGAAATGGATAGCTTTACGCTTGAACAACGTTGGGAAAAATTAAAAACTTATTTCTAAAGTGAGTGCTGTGTAGCCGTGCAGTGCGTTTTTTTTTTCAAAGAAGTTTTGACCGAAATAAACCCACCCACCGCGACTGCTGTACGCAAGTCTGTGCAAAAAGTCCGTGAGACTAGAATGCAAGTGGACAGCACTCATGGTCCTCGTCGACGTACGATGCGCACAGACGAGAATGTGGCTGCTGTGGCCGAGAGTATGGGTCTCAATGCACGGACATCAACTCGCCATCGATCTCAACAGCTCACCATTTCACGCACTAGTCTGAGGAGAATTCTGCGCAAAGATCTCGGATTATTCGCTTACAAGGTCCAATTGACTCAGCAATTGAAAGCGCTCGACCAACCGCTTCGTCATCGCTTCGCAGTTTGGGCCTCAGACGAGTTTGAATTTGACAAGGTTCGCAATTTTATCTTGGCGGCTGTGAAAACCTGCACGCTCGGAAAAAAAATCAATGCATCCAGAGAGGGTGACAGTTTGGTGCGGATTGCAGAGTCCTGGCATCATTGGACCATTTTTCTTCGAAAATGAGGCTGGGAACAACATTATGGTCAATGGTGGACAGAGCCATGTTACCGACTTTTTTTTTACTGAAATTGAACGCATAGATTTAGACGACCTCTGGCTCATGGAGGATGGCGAGCCATGCCATACAGCCCATGCCACAATCGATCTTTTGCGCACCAAATTCCCAAATCGTGTTATTAGCTGTCTTGGCGATGTCAATTGGCAGCCCTGGAGCTTCGATTTGACCCCTTTGGACTTTTTTTGCGGAGAACAGTGAAGGACCGATGTTATGCCAACAATCCGGAAACGATTCAAGTACTTAAGGCCAATATCATCCAAGCAACCCGTGAGCTACAGCCCGAAACCATGAACAAGGTCTTGGAAAATTGGGGTGACAGAATGCCGTATTGCGAAACCAGCCAAAGCAGCCACTTGAACGTCGTTTTATTTCAAAATTAATGGGATTGTTTGTTCTTACTGATAAAGCCATATAATAATAATATGGGTGGCGCTACAGCCCGTAGAGGGCCACGGCCTCGGAGTTTTACGCCGACTCCAAACGGCCAAGCTTGAGAAGCTTTTTCTAGACAGATTATACTCTTTGAGCATTGTCAGTGAATCGGCCGTGAAAATTATTTTGTCTCGTATTGGGAATCGAACCCAAGCACCAAGGTTCAAGTGCGTATGAGTCGAGGCATAGGCCAACAACGCCACAGCCGCCACTTATGGCCTATAAAGCGCACCAAAACGGTAACCTTTCTGGATGCAGTTATGATTAATTTTGCGCCACCTTGTATCAAAGTTCGCAAGGCGCGGCTCATGTGCATTTTACTGCCCTCGACTGTAGCTTATTTCTACAACCTTTGATACAAAGTGATTAGAAACGTTTTATTGAAATTTGTTACTCAGCAGATAACAATAGGCTATCAACGCACCGTTTGTAAGTTTCTGGACACTCATCAATTGCACTACCTAGCACATCCGCACACACGCGAGCTTCAAAGATTCATTATTTGGGTGTCGCCTAGCACATGCCATTGCCTCTAAAAATGGAGCATAATTTGTAGTCCAAAAGGATTGA
Source organism: Eristalis pertinax (assembly GCA_907269125.1). NCBI lineage: Eukaryota > Metazoa > Arthropoda > Insecta > Diptera > Syrphidae > Eristalis > Eristalis pertinax. Next base: position 42,944,951 of record OU026145.1, on the reverse strand, counting down.
GTTGTGGGGTGTGGAAAGCAAGTTTAGTCTTCTTCTTCTAATGGCGCTACAGTCCGGGGTGGACCTGGGCCTCAGCCAACAAGCTTCTCCAGCTGGCACAATCTTTAGTCAGCTGCCTTCAATTTCGCGCTGCAAGTTGGTTGATGTCGTTCTCCACTTGTGTGCGTTACCTACGGTTTCGCGGGCGTCCTCTATTGCGTTGTCCCACTGGTTCGGAGACGAAGGCTCTTCGGGCTGGATCAGTGTTGTCAATGCGCTCTAAATGACCTACCCATTTTAGGCGTTGAATTCGTAAACGCCTGACTAGGCTCTTGTCGCACGTGGTTGAATCTTCTTCTCCAAAAACCATCAGCGCAAACAGGACCAAAGATGGAGCTCAGAACTTTTCTCTCGAAAAGACCAAGGGCTTCTTTATCTGCTCTTCAGATTGTCCAGGCTTCTGCGCCATAGAGCAGGACAGGGATGTTGAGGGTCTTATATACTGTTAGCTTGGTCCTTCGAGAGAGGGCTCTACTACTCAATTTTCACCTGAGTCCAAAGAAGCAACGATTGGCAAGATTTATTCTGCGTTTAATCTCGGTACTGATGTTGTTCCTACTGTTTACTTGGGAGCCGATGTAGACGGAGTCCTTAACTACCTCGAAGTTAAAGCTGCCTACGGTGACCTTCTGGCCGAGACGTCGATGTTGTGCATCCTTTCTAGATGACAGCATGTACTTCGTTTTGCCCTCATTCACTGTTAAACCCATTTTTGCAGTCTCCGCTTCATTCACGGCTCGCTGTGTTCGACCAATCACATCAATGTCGTCCGCGTATGCTAGCAATTGTACGGACTTTTGGAAGATTGCGCCTCTAGTGTTGGCGTTTGAGTTTCGCACGATTTTCTGCAGGATGATGTTAAAGAAGTCACATGACAGCGCGTCGCCTTGTCAAAAACCTTTTTTGACATTGAAGGTCTCGGTGATTTCGTTACCGACCTTGATGGAGCACCGAGAGTTCTCCATCGTCATCCTGCACAACCTGACGAGTTTGGCAGGAATGTCAAAACTAGACATGGCTCTGTATAGCTCGTCTCTATGCACGCTGCCATATGCGGCCTTGAAATTGGTGTCGATTTGTATCTCTTGGGTTTTTTCCAGGATCTGCCGTAGTGTGAAAATTTGGTCGATGGTGGACTTCCCCGACCTGAAACCTCACTGATAAGGACATATCGGGTTATTCACGAATGTTTTCAGGCGCTCGCACAAAACGACAGAGAAGATCTTGTAGGCGATGTTTAGGAGACTTATCCCTCGGTAGTTGGCGCAGTTGAAGGGGGTCTCCTCTTTTGTAGACCGGGCAAACGATACTGAGGTTCCACTCACCGGGCATGCTTTCCTCCGACCATATCTTACAGATGAGTTGGTGCATGTACCCTACCATCTCATCTCCAGCTGCTTTAAAGAGTTCTGCAGGCAGTCCGTCTGCACCAGCAGCTTTGTTCGACTTTAGTCACGATATAGCTATCTTGACTTCGTCTAGGTCGGGGGGGACGGAATTCTCTTCCATCATCGTCCATTGTGTGGAGTGGAACATTCGGCCTGACAGCGGTATTGGTGTCTTCCTCGCCGTTTAAAAGTCTACAGAAGTGATCTTGCCAGATTCTCAGTATCGACTGCGACTCTATTACTAGTTGCCCAGAACAGGATATCCGAGGTTTATACCCATGGGATAATTGTTTCACCCGTTGGTAGAACTTTCGGATATCATTTCCGCCCTAACACCTCTCCATTTCTTCGATCGCGCTTCTTTCTTCTTCTTTTTGAGAAGTCGGTGCTCTTCCCTTCTCTTAAGTTCGTAGAGCTCACGAACCGCTCTCGTCCTTCTGTCCAGCGTCGCCTTATATGTCGCTTGCTTCGCTAGATGCGCCTGCCTGCACTCGTTGTCAAACCTTTTTCTGGGCGGCTTTTAAAACCTAACACATCAGAGGCAGCTTCTCTGATGGCGTTTTGACAACGGTTCCATTGTTCGTCGATTGTTTCGCCTGACAGGGTTGGATTGCAATGCTGCCAGTTCGTGGTAAACATAAGCTTATGTTAAAACAGAAGCGAAAAACCGAAAAGTAGTCAAAATTCAGCAAACTTTCGCTGAGGTGTTAATACCTTTTTCGAAGAAACGGAGCTGGGTGACACTTGATCATCAGTGACTTCTCTCCAAACCACTGTCGGAACTCTAGGAATGAGTTCTGAAATCTGACGCATGTCGTGATGAGCGAGCATTCTGTCTGTTGAACGAATCTTCATTGCTGAATATTTTCGTACAGTGGGGAAGCTTCTCGTAAATGTCACTTGTCAAAAAGCAATCAAGCTCAATTGGGTGCTTCAATCCGTTAGAGCATCCATCAGTCTCGTCCACCGCTGTGCGCTCCAAAACATTTGCAAGTAGTAGGCTCTTTCTTATCCAACCCGCGTGTGATTGAATGGGCGTGCAAATTCCTCCCATCCACAGTCGCATCAGATGATCGCTTCAACAATTGTGAACCAGTCCTTGACATGCCATCTGTCACGAAAGAGAACAACCAGCCATCAGCTGATACGTGATTAGCCAGTCCAGCAACTGGAGCTGGAGTTTAATTACACGTCGCCATCACACTTTCGCACCCAAATTTAGTGACACGTCGACGAAACCGGTTTCCCTGCCACCGGCGCGCCGCAGTCGGATGTGGCTGAATAGTAAAGTTGTTGCACTGGACGAGTGGACATCGCCTATGCGCGAGTGCATCGGATCCAGTTCATCTGCGTACAAAAGACAAGCGTGATCTTCGCCAACACTGCCCCATACTTCAGAGCAGTGCTGAGTGGTCTGCTGTGTGCTGCACAGACGCGGCAGTTATTTATATGCGAAATGTGCATACATTAGGCGCTCGCAACTCAGGGCACAACAAGTATGGTCTTGATCATGTCAGAATGGTTGAGGAATTGCGATTGGGCAACACCCATTTTGGTCGTCCTGCCGTTGCCGTCGGCCGAGGGAGGTGTGCGCATTTGCACTGCATCTGCTGCATTAAGCGGCGAGGCACTGGTGTTGCAATCGTCGGTCATTCGAGGGGATCCGATTTAGATCAAGCGCGCTTTACTGCCGGCAACGACGATCACACTCGTCCAGAATCCGATTCGGATTGGGATACTAATCGCTGTTGCTGTTTTTTTTCTCTCTCTTTATAGTTTTCGCGTGCACTCCCACTAACGATTTGCTGGCCGCAGTGCAAGAGAGATCTGCGGATGGGGCAATTTGCACGATCGCATTAATTTAATGGGAAAACTTGCGCACCTTTTTGATTTGGGGCGGTCCTAATAATTTTACCAGATAAATGGAGGTGCAAACCATTTAAGTTATTCTCGATCTTTATTATTTGCGTTCGCCAGCGTGGCTGCACAGCGCTGGGCCGCGCGCCGTGTTGAGCAATGGATGATCTTGTGGTTCAGTGCAATGAATGTGTTTTCTTGTTTACGTTTCGCTGCGCAGACTGGCGAGGAGTTGTGGGAAATTGACTGAAGGTTAAGGTCAAATCGTTACCAACTAATACGCAATCGAGCGTGTGCAATGGGCTAGCTGAGAGTGTTGCTCGTTCTCAGAGAGTGATGCGAAATATGATTGAGAATGCACTTTGATGGTTACGTCTGTAAGTTCAGGCTTTTCTGCAGTAAATCAAATTTTGTGAAAAAGGCGAATGTGTTTGTTTGCTTTGCGTGAACATGTGCAACTTTCCTGTGCACTCAAAAGTTGGCCTTAGGCCACATCAGCAATCCAGCACAAACACCAAAAATATACACTGTGACAACAACAGGACTTTCGTTCAGTTTCGTTCACTTTTGCTTTGTCGCAATAGTTTCTGGACACTGGCCACAAATTGCTTCGCCGCAATATTTTCTGGACACTGGCCACTGTCCAGTAATTGCTTCGCCGCAATAGTCTCTGGACACTGGCCGCTGTCCACAAATTGCTTCGCCGCAATAGCTTCTGGACACTGGCCGCTTTTAGATTTTGTTAAGATTCACTACGTTCTCCGCTTTCAATGGCAGCTAGACGCCAGTTGACGGGACCACTGTTGCTTTTAAAGGTACTGCACGGGAAATTCGAAGAGTCACTTGCTTATCACCCTCTTCATCGCCTCATTGTTGCTCACTTTAAACTTAAATGCGTTCTTCTTACTTACTTTTAAGCGTTTAATTTTGCTTGATTGAAGCAGTTCGCGGTTCTCGTCGCCTTCTGCCAACTGATGCCAACATTTGAATCACTTAAACCCGTTCATTCGCTTTGCATTTGTTTGCCTTGTCTGTTTGTCTTTTAATGAGAGCCATTTCCTCTTTTAATTAACCTGCATTCGGTGTATGCGAAGTTTCACCTGAACTAGGTTTATTTGAACTACAGTTTCGATGGCAGTTTAATTTGGACTAAGTGAAGTAGTTCGTGAGAACAGAAGGGCGGCTATATCCGGTCGTGATTGCATATGAATTGCAATAAAACGGAGAGGCTGTCTGATGTCTGATGATGGTTCAATTATGTATGGAACAAAATATCGGCCAAATGGCCGCCGCGACCTCGGCGGGACGCCTGCATCCGATGGTCCAAATTTTCGATGACGCTGAAGCATAATTGAGGTTATATGCCGTTAATGTGCCTAATTATCTCATTCTTTAGCTCTTGAATTGTGGCTGGCTTATCGACGTGCACCTTTTCTTTCAATTAACCCCAAAAAAAAGATCCAATGGTGTCAAATCACATGATCTTGGCGGCCAATTGACATCGCCACCACGTGAGATAACACGGCCATTGAATTTGTTGCGCAAAAGAGCCATTGTTTCGTTAGCTGTGTGGCATGTGGCACCGTCCTGTTGAAACCACATATCGTCCACATTCATATCTTCCAATTCGTTCCATAAAAAGTTCGTTATCATTTCACGATAGCGCACGCCATTCACAGTACCTGCCTGACGGGCCTCATGATGCCGCCCGATGATGCCGCCAGCCCATAAACCGCACCAAACAGTCACTCTTTGGGGGTGCATTGGTTTCTTCGAAAATTGATCATCCACTGTTGCCATTTCTTGCCACCATTGTGACCATTGACGACGCTTGAAATGGTCAAGAGGCTTTAGTTCTTGAGTCAATTGCACCTTGTAAGCGTGTAAATGCAAGTCTTTATGCATAATGTTCATCGACGACGAGGGTGAGAGGTGCAATTGTTGGGCACGACGACGAGTTGAGGTGGACGGCTCTTCAGCCACACTATCGCGAACAGCAGCAATATTTTCTGCAGTACGAGCTGTACGAGCATGCACTGGTGTTTTCACATCTCCTACAGACCCGGGTTTACTCAAATTTCTGCACGATTTTTCCGATTGTACGCACATTTGGACGATTAAATTGACCAAAAAAATCACGAAGTGCACGATATGCATTTTGATTTGAACGCCCTTTTTCATAATAAGCCTGAATAACTTTAACGCGTTGCTCGATGGTGTATCTTTCCATGGTTCAAATTGAGTTAGTCTAAAATTGAGAAATGTCAAATGAAATGCAGAAAAAAACTTGACGTTTAGGTGTGGTTCACATTCAACATCGGCCCTTAAAATTGAACCACCCTTTATAAATTTATCTGCAGTGCCGCGCCTGTGCAAAGCACGCCAAATAAACTCCCGATTAACGCTATCAAACACTTTTTCGAAATCGATAAACAGCAGACGATCGGTATTCAACGCACTGTGATGAGGTTTTGATGTGGTCGACACAAATCACTCGCATGTGCCGATAAGCCAGCGTTCCAAATGCAGTCTTGGCCAAAAACCAAAAATGGTCGAAAAGTGACTCAGAATTGGACTCTCCGCTTCATCATTATGTCCAATATCCCCTTATGAGTTCTAGGGCCTATACAAGACCTACGCGCCCTTGTGTGCGGTTGCTGGCAATGTGCCTCAGTTCTTCCCAACTCTTTCCCAGTCCTTCTCGACTGTTCTTCGCCATGTTCTTTTTTTTTTTTTTCGTGGGTGGTTGGATATCTTCAACAAGACTCTATGGCCAACGTTCGACCATAGAAGTGTGAGATTTTTACTCACTAAAACCACCTCTCTTTAAATGTTATGTGACGACTACAACTAAGTGAAGCACTTATCCAGTAGTTTGTATTTCTTGATTTAGATACGTTTGACAGGTAACTCTCCAATGAATGTTCCTGCTAACACCGCAACCATGGGCTGTCGCACGAGATCAAGGGCCTTAGTCCTTTGAAGTCGGCGCAAGACGTTAGTTTCCTCAAGCATCGAATAAACTGCAGAGTTTGTATGCTCTTCCAGGCGGCGCATATGTTTGTAAGCGATTTTTTTTTTGATTTCATCTTGGACTAGTAAAAAGTCTAGATCTCTGTGGATATCGTCGTTTCTGATATACCATGGTGCATTTACAATAGTTCTAAGCACCTTGTTTTGAAAAGTCTGTATAATATTCATATTGCTTGCTTTGGTACAACCCCAAAGTTGTATGCCATACGTCCAAACTGGTTGTAGGATTTGCTTGTATACAAGCAATTTGTTGTCAATACTTAGCTTGGAGTGCTTACCAATAAGCCAAGTTCTGTTATGTCAAGTTCTGCAGGTTTTTTTTTAACGTGTTCTTTCCACTTGAGTTTTACGTCAAGAGTCATCCCTAGGTATTTCGCTTCATTACCGAAAGGTATTTGGACACGATTTAGCAAGACTGTTAAGTTATCAACGTGCCTATAAGTAAAATTGATATGAACACATTTGCCTTCGTTAGGGACAATTCGCCAGAAGATCATCCATTCGTGTATCTGATCCAGTGCACGTTGTAATTTTGATGTAGACTCTTCTACCGTTTTGGCTGTTACCAAAATGGCGGTGTCGTCAGCAAATGTGCCTAGAACAGTGTGTTCTTCTTGTGGTAAATCACTCATATATAACAGGTATAGCAGGGGGCGAAGAACACTCCCTTGCGGTACACCAGCATTTACACTTTTAAAGGCAGAATATTCACTTCCGTGTTTTACTCGAAAGAGTCTATCAGAGAGATAGTTCGCTGGAATACTAAAAAGTTTCCTCGCTAGGGATCGGTTTAGTTTATATTTCAGGCCTTCGTGCCAAACTTTGTCAAATGCTTGGGAAACATCCAGAAATGGGCCGCCGCGTTTTCTTCCATCCTGCGTAAGCGGGTTCTTTTGCATAGCATGCTTTACAATGGAGCTGTCGCCTTTTCGGAGACTGTGACCAACCCATTGCATATGCAGCTTGCTACAACCAGTTCAGTTGCGCGGCACAGTGGGCCAAAATACCCAAAAACTTGGCATCAAAATCAATTATTAACAAATGTGTATATTATGAATTTAGATCAAAATCTTAATTTTCTTCATCACTTTTGTCATCATCATCTTCATCATCGTTGCTTTGTGGGACTGGTGTGCTTTCAGCAAATCCAATGCATCCTTGGGTAGGTGTTGATGGTTATTGTGGGGTAACTTCCTCTTACTGGTGATTACTGGATCGGAACTTATCAAGAAAAAGTTAAAAACATCTATATTCGTTTGTTCACGACCTTGATGTTCGCGAATGATGCTCTCGAAATTTCTTAAAGTCCTTGTTTCGTACTTCTTGGACTTCCTTTGTCAGTTGATATTATTTCTGGTCCATGCATGGAATATTTGTGGAGCGTGGATGACATATTATACCAAGGATACTTATCAACATAATGTCTGGCCGTTTCATGTGAAAATTTCCTAAACTTCTCGACTTCAATTTAAAAGCCACTTTTTAATTAGCTCTACATTATCTCTGGCTATGTCTGCAGAAGTTTCTGGATCTGGAAAAAAACGGCTGGCAGTATTGTCGTCATTAGAATTACCAAATCCGGGCTTAGATTTGTCTACTATCAAGCCACATTGATCTCTAAAATGTAATAAATAGAGTATTGGGTGCAGGAGTCTTTGGACCCAACACCAGGATTTCCGTACCAATGGGGTCGTATCCTGCAGTGTTTCAAACTGAAATCCACGTCATCGAGATCTGCGCCAGACAAAACCTCCACAAAGGCATTAGGGGCGCTAAAATACTCATATTCTCAGACAGTCAAGCAGCACTAAAGGCACTCTTGTCTAACTTTTTGGACTCCAAAATAGTCAAATGTTGCTATGACGCTCTACAATCCCTTGCCAGGCACAACAAAGTGAAGCTTGGCTGGGTCCCTGGACAAAGGGGGATTGCAGGCAACGAATCCGTAGATGAGCTCGCTAGGGCTGGCTGGGAAACTGCATTTATCGGTCCTAAACCGTACTGTAATGGCAACTGGACAGCATCCACAACTCTGACTAACGAATGGGAAAACAAACTTCGCCTAGACCCGTGGACACATGGTCATGGTCTTAGGCAATCCAAACGTTTAATCAGCCCGTATTCATATAAGGAAACACTCAATCTGAACAAAGCAAACTTCCAATTGCAGTCTTGGAAGACAACACGTATTCACGTGTTCTTAGCTAGATCCCAACCAAAAATGGTCGAAAAAGTGACTCAAAATGGGACACAGTGACTCAGTCTCAGCCTCAATACTCAGCCTCAGCCTCAATACTCAGCCTCAGCCTCAATACTCAGCCTCAGCCTCAATACTCAGCCTCAGCCTCAATACTCAGCCTCAGCCTAAATACTCAGCCTCAGCCTCAATACTCAGCCTCAGCCTCAATACTCAGCATCAGCCTCAATACTCAGCCTCAGCCTCAATACACAGCCTCAGCCTCAATACTCAGCCTCAGCCTCAATACTCAGCCTCAGCCTCAATACTCAGCCTCAGCCTAAATACTCAGCCTCAGCCTCAATACTCAGCCTCAGCCTCAATACTCAGCCTCAGCCTCAATACTCAGCCTCAGCCTCAATACTCAGCCTCAGCCTCAATACTCAGCCTCAGCCTCAATACTCAGCCTCAGCCTCAATACTCAGCCTCAGCCTAAATACTCAGCCTCAGCCTCAATACTCAGCCTCAGCCTCAATACTCAGCCTCAGCCTCAGCCTCAATGCTCAGCCTCAGCCTCAATACTCAGCCTCAGCCTCAATACTCAGCCTCAGCCTCAATACTCAGCCTCAGCCTCAATGCTCAGCCTCAGCCTCAATACTCAGCCTCAGCCTCAGCCTAAATACGAATTGTAAGCATATTCGGCAAATTCGCGTTACAATCAATCAAGAACGTCGCCTTCAAATAACAGAACGCTTTATATATTTTATTCGTATTGTTTCATAAATCTGAGCACGGATAACACTTCAACATTTGACGTTCAAGATTTAAGAATTAAGGGTCCATTAGTTGTGCTTTCGGAGAGTGCATTGACCGTCCCTGCGTGCGGCAGCAAGTCGCCTTTGAATACGCCAAATCTTACTTGACCTTTATTTCGACTTGCGTTTTGAACAGTGTCAGCAGCTCCTCGAGTCGATTGTTGATGCTTTTTTGTTCCTCAAAATGCCGCCCCAGTACGCTGTTGCTCTCCGACTTGTCTTTGGCCATTTCATTCAGGTATTTATTGGTCTCCTTCTGCTGCTCCAACACTCTGACGATTGTCGCGTTCTGCTTCACCTGCAAGTCGACCATTTGTCTTTGCATTTCGAGAGCACTCTGCACCGACGTCAGGCCAATGTCTTCCTGCAGGAAATGTGGGTTAATTTATTTTCAGTCGATTGACAATAGCTTACAGTGAGGTGTTGATTCAAATTTTCATCACCTGTGGCAAGCAACTCGTCTTCGGTGTCGAATGGTGATACAGCGCCGCAATCTAGTTGTCGGATCTAAACAGAAAATTGCACATTTAGGCGCGTGTAATGGGTGAGTCGTTTTGTTGCAGAACTTACCAATTCCATTCGTAAGGACTCTTCTTGAGCTGAATTGGAATGATTTGTGTCTGGCAGGATGACGCACAGTTCAGACGCGAAGGCATCGTCCTCGATGCACTCGGTTGGATGCGTCTCATTAAGCTTGTTGTCGTCGGTGACATTATTGTGAGATGCAACAGCGTTGACCTGTAAAGAATAAAAGCACGTAAGTTAACCAAAGGTGGACATGTCGGCTGTAAGCCAATAGCCTACGCAGATGACATAGCAGCAAATTTCTTCACACCGTTAGAGATATTGTGGAAATATGGGGAAGTTTCGAGGCCGATCTACAACCTCTGCTGCTCTTTGGATCGCTGCGCTGTGTTTTGTGACTCCACATAGATTTGGATCATTAACGTCTAGGATTCGCACTCGCTACCCCTCAATAGTCGTGATAAACTCTCAGCCATGCTGATATAATTTCCACCTCTCCAGTGATATTGGGTATTAAACCACAGCCACGACGACGCTTCCACTTGGGGAACATCCTCAAGCAATCAGGCTGAAACCTATGCGGGTCTCAGGGGCTTTCCCGATCTCCCGTGGCATCAGAGTATAGCCTCTGGTCAAGCCTATAGTACGATAACTTCCCGGACTAGCCCACAAGGCGGTGTAAGTGTCATTCTATGTTACTCAATCTATGGTTGTGATAGGGCACTGTCTACATAATCCTTTATTTGAGTTTATAACCGTCAGGCGTCTTTCCTAAAACCAGTTGCTCTTAGCTCAGGATTTTCGTCGCCTCTTACGACTGGTATGCCTTACCTCGGCAACTATTAGGGAGGCGGCGGTAGCTGTTTATACGTGCAGGAGTTTTCTCGGCACGCTGGATCAATCTTATCGCCGTGCTGGACGCAGCCTTTCTGTCTATCCTAATAAGTCTAGCGGCGGGAGATTGAAGAGTATGTTCAGGGCCTCGGAGGAGGTTGTCCTTAGCGCTCCGCTGATACCTACACATGCCATCCGTTGCACCCTTTCGAGCGGTTCGCAATTCATGTTTCTTTCCAGCGCGGTCCACCAAATCGAGACACAATCTAGTAGTATGGGCCAGACAGTAGATGTAAATACCCAGTGGACCACGCCTAAGAGAATAGGGATGAGTGGCTGTAGTCCCCATTTGCACCCTATAATTTTTTTTACAGCAGTATAGAGCCTTGGAGGCCCTTCTGACACGTTCCATTTTACCCCAGAAATTTTCGGGTGAGTAATTACACTCCCTTTAGGAACTTCCTTCACTTGGTTCTAAGACACAAGAGGGAGTGGTTTGTCTGCATACTGTAGAGACGTATACCCAAGTTTAACGAAAAGGCTTCGCAATCACTCCAGTGCTCTTCAAGCTTGGATCAGGTCGACTCGCTAAGCATTCTAAAATAAAGCTAAAATAAAGTGCAACATGAGTAACTTCATTGATAGACGGGCGGTCATCAAGGCTCCGAATCAAATCATCTATGTGGGGCTGAGCCGGCATCCCTTAACCTAACCTAAACCCCAAACGGACCCATATGGGAACCAAGAATAACACACTAGATGTATACAGCAGTGGTCAGACCATTTCTAACATACGGCATCTTTGTGTGGTGGCAGCATTAAGAAACAACCACAAACCTTTGGACCTCCAAAGTTCTGCTGGTATCTGCATCACGGGAGCACTTCGTTCCACACCTTCAGCTGCCATGGAAACAATGCTACAGGACCTAAGTGAGGCGTGGCCCCACCACGTCTACCCACGTACCTAACCTAACCTACAGCTGCGTCCCAGGGACATGTACGGAAATTAAGTTGAGAGAATGCAACCGCTGGAGCAGAACATACAGTTTAGGACGCATGGAAATAAAAAAGAGTGCGAGAATGCCGAAGCATACAGACTATACAGCATAATGGACCAGCTGGTCTAAGGGACCATGATTTTGTTTGTATTCATGCAGTCACCTCTACTCATATCGCACCCTTTTTAGACTTCGAATGTGGGTACAAAACACTGATCCCAGATTGAGAAGACTGGACAAAACTTACAGTCAGGAAACCTGTCAATCTGAAAGTATACACGGACGGTTCCAAGACGGGCGAAGGCACAGGACTCGGGATATCCGGGATATCGCCGGAGATCCACTTCTCCCTGTCCCTTTGACTGCCTAACCACTGCAGAGTATTCCAGGCAGAAGTGAAAGTTATCCAAGAGCCTGCCCACTTATGCCCAGTTTCACAGAGAAGGCTTAAACCTTGAACCTTAAAGCGAGTTCAAGTTTTTGGTCCGGTTTCAAAGTCAAATCCGAACTTCAGTTCAGTTAAGCTTCGTTTATGTGATCGATAAAAATATGCCAACACTTTCCATTTGGTGCGTAAATTGACTACAGTTTGTTTGACTATAAATTTCTTGTGCTTTTTAGTTTTAAGACGCTTTTTCGCATCCCTTTTGAATTTTTGTAGCCTGTCCTTGATGTTATCGGGAATCAAAGATCTTGGTAATCAACCGAGGAAGGAAAAGGCTGCGGTTTGGGAGGACCGAACATGAGATGTGGGAGAGAATAAAATAAGAAACTTGAAAAAGGAGCGAGAGAAATAAAATAAAGCCGAACTGAGGTTTAAACGACAGTGTACTCACGTTTAACTTAAACAACAACAACAAATTGAACTCCTCAATGCTATAACGAAACTCTGAAACCGAACAAATCATTGAACTGAAGGTTAAACTAAAAGTGGAGTTTAAATGACTACTGTGAAACTGGGCGTTACTGTCCATGACCCCGGCAGACGGATTATCTATCGTTATACCCATAGACAGTCAGGCAGCCATCAAGGCTCTGGATACATCATCGATCAAATAAAAGATGATCAAACTTTGCGGCCTATCTCTCAGGAAGATAGCGGTAAGATGTAGCCTTACTGTATGCCAGATCCCTGGGCATAGTGGTATTCCAGGCAATGGAAGAGCCGACGAGCTAGCTAGAACAGGAACTCACACAGGAACCCTCACTTCAAGGAATTAATATTCTGTTACTCACAGATGCAATCAATATTGTCAACCGGAGATGGGTGGAACTAGACACTTGCAGTACTTCGGGGCAAGCAAGGCCTTTAATTAATCCGAACAGAGACAAGTACACTGCTATATTTCTAAGGTGGTACTGTCAACGCCAGATGGTCGACTGGTAGTACTTGTCGAATCTCGGAACAAATCTGGCCTAATCTTGATCCTAAAAGATCAAGCGATCTCATTTTACTAAAGAGATCCAAAATTAGCACTACAGTGGGTGTAATCACCGGACACCGTCTTCTAGGCCTTCACGCAAAACGACTAGGTCCGTTCTGACTGCAACGAAAGAAAAATTATATTTCATGGTAAAAGAAATTATTTCTAATAACCAGCATGGCTTTATGCAAGGCAGGTCTTGTACAACTAATTTATCATTATTTTCAAATTACATTTATACAAATTTAGAAAATCAATTACAAGTTGATGTACTTTACACCGATTTCTCGAAAGCCTTCGATAAAGTACATCACACTTTGCTTTTAAACAAACTAAAGTCTTTGGGATTCCATTCGTCAATGTTAGAGTGGTTTTCCAATTACTTAAAGGACAGGAAGCAATTGGTAATGATCGATAGTTTTAGATCTCGAGTAATAAAAGTTACATCGGGCGTTCCACAAGGTAGCCATATGGGGCCATCACTCTTTCTATTGTTTATAAACGATGTTCACGAAATTTTCAAATATTGTAAAATTCTAACATTCGCAGACGACTTTAAATTGTATTTATCTATAAATAGTTTAACTGATTGTAATAATTTCCAATTGGATATCCATGCACTAGTGGAATGGTGCAAGCACAATGGACTAGAGCTGAATATTCAAAAATGTAATATCTTTACGGCATATCGAATTACATCCCCGATTGTCTATGATTATTTCATAAATGATCATAGACTTAGTCGCCTAGAAGAGGTTAAAGATCTGGGTGTGATTTTTGATACAAACTTAAATTTTGCATCACATTATGATTAAACAATTGCAAAGTCTAATGCTATGTTAGGTTTTCTGAAAAGAAATAGTAGAGATTTTCGGGATATAACTAGTCTTAAGTCCATCTATTGTTCGTTAGTCAGACCGTATTTAGAATATTCTTCCATCATTTGGGATTCGCCATATGATACACAAGAACTCAGATTCGAAAGAGTACAAAAAAATTTCACGAGATATGCTGTCCGTAAATTGTATTCCTTCGAAGAACTCCCTAAATATGACGATAGATGTAAAATAATAGGCTTGCAAACCTTAAGTTTCAGGCGTAAGGCAGCGTCAGCCATGTTCATCCGCGATATTATTAATTGCCGTGTAAATTCACCAGACTTACTTTTTCTCATGAATATATATGCTCCCCAAAGATCTCTTCGGATGAGAAATTTACTATATGATAAGAGGCATAGAACCAACTATGGTTGTAATGAACCTATTACAAGGTGTATAAACACTTTTAATGAACTTTGCAACGAAATTGATTTTAGCTTGTCTCGATTGGAGTTTAAAAAATTGATCCATGCACTATGCTATAATTAATACTGTTTATTTGATGTAATCTGTGAGATGCAAAATCGGTAGATGATCCTTAGTCGCGCAGCAAAATCTGCTGTGTAAAGCGATACTGAGAGTTAACACTTAGAGAGAACTTCTGCAGAAGCTGCCTAGACGAAGAGGAGGAGGAAACCACACACCACCTCCTTTGCAACTGTCCAGGAAAGCCACCATAGGCTTCTACTTCTTCGACAGCATAAACGACCTCAGTCAATGCGCTAGTCAAATTTGCTAAGAGTACCAAATGGCTGTCATAAACCCCCTTCACCTTGCTTTCTCTCCATCTGAACACCCACGTGGCGGTACGATGGGCCCACTGTGGCCTAAGTGCATTAATGCCACTTCCTACCTACCTAAGGTCGTATGGATCACACTAGGTTGCTGTATCCTGGGCTCACACACACGAACAATGGAAGCCAATGGAGGAAGAAGATGAAAGAAAAACCACGCTACACTACTGTCCAGCTCTTGCACGAAAAAGGCAAAGCAAGCTAGGCGAGACTATTCATCCAGCTGTCTAGAAGAAATGTCAAACATTAAGAATCAAGATTTAGGACATCTAGAAATAAATTGGTTACAATCCAGAAATGAAGTGGACAATCTCTGAAGAGATCACTTGGATACCAGCAAGTCCTTCTTAGGTGTCAGTTAGTTGCCCTGTCTAACGAGGAATCGGTACATCAATCACCGGACGGCAGGATCTAAGTGGGTCACAGCTGATTCGACTACGACAGTCACTCCAATCTTACCTAACCTAACTTAACACGAGAAAGCTACAAGACAGGCTACATTCGTCAATAGATGCCTACGTAACGTATTGTGAATTTTCTGGCCGGACCGTATTTCTAATTAACATCTTTACGAAAGAACCGATCAGGAACCAATAGACACCACTCCATAATGACGGAAGTAGCAGTGGATTGTTCACACACTACGAAAGGGTGACAGCTTTACAACTGACAGAGGATACAGGACTTAACACATGACGGCTGAATATCTGGCGGCCCGAAGAAAACTTGGCCCAGAACGGTGGAGAGTGAAGAGCGGCAGTTGGGGAAAATACGGTGCGAGTCGAGGCACATTGCTAGAAATAGAACGCGATAGTTGAGGCTTTATGCCCCACAAGGAGATACAGGAACTAAAGACCAAAGAAGACGTCTTCCTTACAACTTTTATAAGGTAGTAGAAACTTGCTAATGAAACAGAATGTGCAGAGCTAAGCCCGGATCATAATGCTTCGAATTCAGGAAGATCGCTGCCGGAGTCTTCTAGGTAGTGTCCTTGGCCTTACATTGTCCTTGACATTCTCCAAACTTGAAGTGCACTAGACGCAAGAGACTTCCACTTGAAACTTCGCTTCTAAACAACATTCGACTTCACGATGATTGTAATAAGGCAACACTCCAAACATTGGACATGAGAGACATGAGTGGTAGAGGACCTAGCTCAAGTCCTACGGAAGAACAAAACATTGTGGGGTAGAGTCAAGCAATAAAATGCTGTAAGTACACCCTCTCTATTCCTGGTATGACAAGAAATACTTTTCACGGCCTCACCTCGAGTCACTGACAATGCTCAAAGAGTATAACTGTCCAGAAAATGCCGTTCGGAGTCGGCATAAAACTGTAGGTCCCTTCCACTCGTGAGAGAACAAATATCACGAGCAACACGAGTGGTTGCTGAGAAGCTAGGCCCTGGCCGTCTACGGGCTGTAGCGCCACCCATCTTATTATTTGTTATAAGTACACCTTCTAACCACCGTCAAAGTCAGCTTTCAAGTCTAGTACAAGAAAACAACATCCCTTTCCACAATTATTCACAAACAATCAACAAATACACAGAATAAGCACAGAAAGCAACTCTTGAGTTTTCTCTACTTGCAAATACCTACTCATAATTAGCTGACCAATATATCACGACACACAATATTTCATGCTACGAACTTACTTCCATTTCAGTTTCCCAGCTAAAACCTGTTTTAAGCAACAATTATTTCGAAGATGGGAGCACTTGAGCGATGACAAAATCGAATATTCGCTAAACCCGCGTTTATAAACGTAAACAGAATGTTTTCAAACAAAATGTGTACAATCGATAAATGGTAGAGCTTATGTAATGAAAGCCTGAAGGATGTGGAGCTTTGCGAAGCTTTTGTGAATCCTCTTGTGCTAGTGTTACCACTTTTTGCTGTTTTGTTAAATTCAATCAAGTTTCTTATTTTCACAATGATTGCCCGGGACATGAACATCAACCCACATTTCCCTTCACTTCACTAATATCTCTCCTCAGCGGTGTTGTTGAATCCGGAGTATAAATTGTGAAACTTGAAATAGTCGTCTATTGCACTCTCTCTGGAATTAGTAAGCTCTTCTGTACAATAACTTAAAGTAAATCATTTCTTTATTGAACATCAATATTTGAATTAAAACGAATTTAGCGTACAGAAAGGAGACGGCTTCGTCATGTAGCTTAGCTATGTATAGAAAGTGTATGCTTAAATTTCTCAGAAGCTTTTTGAAAACAAGAGTATGTTTGGTTAGCGGTGGATGAAAAGGGAAGGGTCCATAATCCACTGGAACTTGACTGGAAATGGTCTCGAAACGAACCCATCAACCACCTTTAGCAGATGCAAAGAAATCATAGAGCTAGCAAATGAAAGGTGGAATTCTTTGGCTCAAGTTGAACAGTGCAAAAACTGACAAACTCCTACAATCTTACAATGCGGCAAAAAGTTGCTACAGTAGTTGGAGCGCTAATCATCTGGAGTACCATGAAAACTGGGTCATGGTACTTACCCAGAGACTTACTTGTAGAGGCTGTGGTGAAAAGTAAACCCCTCCCTATCTCTCCAATGCCCCAGCCTGTGTCAGTTGAAGCACAGAACACTGGGAGATGACTTCTCCCAGAACCTCCCTTTAATCTCTATTTTCAGGTGTATTAGGATTTCAGGATGGCTGGACAACACACAGACATGATGGGTACGTGAAAGGTGTGAAGTGTCCCAATGGGCATCATAATGGGTACGACTAGGAGATGTACAGGCAGGGCTGGTCCGAGCCCTACATTTAGCAGTTCTTCAGTTGTGACGGTTACATTTCTGGCGGAAGCTTTATCCAATTCTGTTCTAAGGTCAACAACATATGGTGAGTCTGGTCCGGTACGAGCCTGCCCTGACCATGTCGGCTGGGTACCGGAATCTTTTCAGATTCATCCGACTTATTCTTCTCACAAGCGCCGCTGAATAAACAGCAACGGTGACATCTTTCGCAACGTCTAGTAGCTACAATGCACACAGCATAGCTTTGGCTGCTTTTAAACACGCGCTAAGTTTGTCTGCAACTTTCCAATCTTGTAGGTAGGGGAAGCCCGAGTTGCGTGTGCTCAAGAATTGCGATTGATCCTTCGCATTCCCTTTTATCTCTTTTCGACTTGCTTTATTCTTGCCTTCTCAGTGTTGGGTATTGGAAGCATGCTATGCATATGTAAGAAAAAGATGACACATGTGTGAAAGGGTGGGAAGCCGTGAAATTGAGCAGGAATTGCAACTGGGTTATTTCTACGTGTAAAAGTGGCTTGCGATCACAAAAGGAAATTGCAGAAAATCGCCAGTAAAAAGCTGTGTGTGTGTAAAAGCGGACTAAGTTACGGCGGCTTAATTGGAAAGTGTCCATAATCCACTTACATTAGAGACGTAAGTCAACATAAAATAGCCAATTATAATAGGGATGGGCGAACATGAGTTAATGTCATACTCGAGTGAGCGAATGTTCATAAGAGCGACCATAATGGAGCTCACGAACTGCACACTGCCCATAAAGTCTGTTTCGTTAAGCATTAGCCTAAGCGATCTGAACCGCACTGAATCGATGAAAAACAAAAACAAAAGAAAATCAAGAGAAATTAACAAAGTAACTGCTTTTGAATATTGTAATTGGTATACATATTTATGTTGATACGTCTCATCGAACAGCGGAACTGCTTATAGCTATTTTTTGTTCACTTCTGAAATCAGTTTCAGGTACGTTAGGTCAGAGTTAAAAAACATTCTAACAACATCAGTGACTACCGAGATCGAGCTTCTTCTCGAGAGTGAAAGGAGCTAATAATCATCGCAGTATACTGCTCAATGTTTTGATAATTTATAGAGCAAATGAAGAAGACCTTCAGAGGAAAGCTAAACGTGTGATCTTTGTTCCAGTTTACGTTATTTACCTCTGGAGAAGAAGACTCAATCACGAACTTGACTTGAAGTCAGACGTCTACAGATCCAACGCCTTAGGTGGTTCTGGTTCATGTCGAATGCATATCTATCTTGACTCCGTGACGAAGAGTTCGTTGCAGAGGAAGCCCACGTCTAAGGTGGCGCACTCAAGTGGAAAAAGACCTGAGCCAACTAGGTGCGCCTCACTGAAGGCAGCTTGCCAGAGATCGTGATAACTGGAGAAGCGTTATTTGTGGCACAAGTTCACCCCGGACTTTCTACAAACGAAAAGAAGATCTAGAAAATGATGCGATATGCAGTTCGGAGCCGCCTTGTCTTAGTCAGTTAGGCAACCGACTAGTGAGTAGACGCGCAAGCCACGTCTCACTGAAGTAATGATGGACCCATTGTGATGCCCTCTTCACACCTTCATCGTGCCTATCATGTCTGCACGTTTTCCAACCATCCTGAAATCTTAATTAACCTGGAAGTAGGGGTCAAGGTGAGTTTAGTTAGTTCCTGCTGGCCCTAGAAGAAATATTTTCCAACAGAGGCCGAGGTAGTGGCAGAGACAGTGAGGAGAATCCTATCTTTCTTCTTCGTCACCACAGCCTCTGTATCTGAAGTCATGTATATAAAGTTCCATTTTGTTTCCATTGCCTGGGATGGGTCGATTTAGGCCCCTTTCCTATGAAGTCCATCTACTGCTTCATTGCCGGTTGTGCTCCTGTGACCCTGAACCCAGCATAGAGCAATCGAGCGCTGCGTGCTGAGAATCTTCAGATCTGCGCGGCAGCACAGCTTGATCTTGATTGCTGTCGCCGCTTGACTGTCAATTAGAATAATAATATCAGCGGGTGGTATTTCCAACATTGATATCATTCTAGCCGCTTCCTTGGCTGCCAAGACCTCCGCCGTAATCAGGGATTCTAACAAAATGTCCGTGTCTCTGCTTTTAATCATTCTCGATGCATCCGTGTAGACGTGAATGTTCGAATTTGTGTTAATCTCCTCCCAGCATAATAAATGTAGGTCTACACTCCACTCGTGAGATAACAATAACACCTAGAATACTAGTGGTTGCTGTAGAATCTAAACCTAGGTCTACCTTGGATTGCAGTTCACCAACAGTCTAAATCGGGATTGAATTTAAATTGTTGCAGAAAACATGGTTATTTTGACAGATTCTTATATCAAAAGTATTTCCTGTCGAACAAGTTCCTATTTGCAGCATGTTTTAGGCTGTTTATTTGAAGAATGGACAACAACATTGAATGACGTTGGGTTTCAAACGTGTGTAGTACAGCTCGTAGAGATCGCGGCCATGTCTTCTCCTCCTTTCGCCATCCCGCAGACGGGATCATATATCCGACGTAGAATCTTTCTTTCAAAGGCACCAAGAATCAGCTGTGCTGTTCTGGTTATCGTCCAGCTTTCGGTTCCATAGAGCAGGACTGGCGTTTCGCCTCTTCTTCAATCGCTGTAAAAGCTTTCACTACGACACGTTGGGAACGCGCGACCATGTCGATGTTATATGCGTATCCAAACGGTTAATTGACTTGTAGACGATAGTGCCTTCCGTGCTTACAGCCGCCCGCCGCGCTATCTTCTCTAGTACCAGATTGAAGAAACCGCACTACAGTGCATCTCCTTGCCAAAATCCGATGCAGGTTTCAAACGGTTCGGAAGCCCTCGAACTGAACGATGCATGGCGTATGTGATAGCGTACGTGATCAGTTCTCACGGGATGAATGTTATCGTATGCAGCTTTAAATCGATGAAAATGTGGCGCGTATCGATTTGAAACTCTCTTGTCTTCTGCAGGATTTGTCTTAGTGTGAAGATTTTATCTTAAGTCGATTTGGCGGGCAGGAAGCTGTCTAAAACCGATTAGTGCTATGCAAAACGACTTTAGACGTTCACACAGTGCGTTGGATAGGATCTTGTAGCCGACGTTGAGCAGGGATATTGCTCACAGTCGGAAGACGAGTGGCCGGTGATGAGAAACAGCATTTCCTCAGATCCTGCATCAGAACAATGGCAGGCGGTGGAAGATCCAAATGGGGCGGCAATATGAACCAGAATTCTTCAGAAAAGGAAATAAAGATAATTAATTTAAGGTATTTGCAATTTGATCCTTAAATGCAAACAAAAATTAATCCCCAGTTAAAAGTCATTTCCGGGCTTGCAAATCATAAATTTTGTCGCGCCATCTGCATTCTCACCGAGAAACAACACAAAATTCTGCTTTGACTTGCACACACGGCGGCGCTAGCTGCTCCAATAAGAAACTCATTTGACAGCTGTTTTCCTGTTATTTTCACTTTGACACTTCGCAATAAGAAAAATTTTACGGCTCCGAACCTTTTGTAAAGTTTTCTATAAATAAACTCCTCATCTAGACTAGTTAAATTAAATAAATTTCATCCCAATCACAAAACTAAATAGAATGAAGCCAGTCAGCTGCAGCCGTCATTATTTCTAAGCACTTACTGATAAAGTAAGTAATGCGAAATAAATGTAACTGCAAGTGCAAGACGTTTCTTTTTTCTTTGGTTTTTCTTTTCGTTTTTTTTTTTTTTTTACACAACCAACCCGTCTGCCAATACATTCTTCTTTTGTCCTGCAGAATTCTAAAAATATAAAAGTCGTACCAAGAAGCCCTGGTGCTCGGGCATTAGTGGCGTATAATCTCAGCAAATAGAGAACGCTTCGTCGTAGAAATGACGACAGTCAACTCTGAAAGGATGCCTTCACTGCAGAAACTGGACATATTTGAGTTGAAGCCTTTAATTACGAACATCAGCTGCAAGCTGTCCACGGTGACTGACTATGATCCGCTTAAGCAAATACTTTGTTTGGTATCGGAAGAGAATGAGATCGTTCTTCGTTACATCGCACAGGGGGAGCAGGAGGTGTTGAAATTGATAACATGGTTTCGCCGAATGTCTAGGGTTATTCATGATGTTTGCTTTGATCCGAGTGGAACATGGCTCTTGGTGTTGTGTGAGTTCTTTTTTTGTTTGTTTAACACTTCAGTCTGTTAAAACGAATGACTGCGTGTAGACTGCATTGTTGGAGATTTGTAATCAAAGAGATTCCGTCAGTCTCCGCTTGGAATGGGAGCTTTAATTTGACGGCACATTGAAATGCGTTTGATATACCAAAACATCGTTTAAGTTCGTAAAAAAACACTGCTGTGCCGGTTTTATTAGACGTCGACGATGAGGGACGCTCTTCCAAGTCGCCAATCAAGTGCAGTCTACAACTAGTTCTTCCGCTCAATCGATTCATTAACAAAATGTTGTGTGTTCACAGGCTTTGACAACACCCTGCACATCATACCGGCACTAGCGGTGGTCGGCGGCAAAATACCCCAGCTGACATATCCAACGTTTAGCACAACACAAGTCACATCGTACATCATACCATTCGTAGGGCCGCACGAATGTCCGAACTCTAAGGCTTGCCCGAACCACGATGCGGAACAGAATGCATCGCCAATGGCATCGTCAGACACTGGCGATCTGATTGCACTCATTGATGACGATATGAACAGATCAATGATGCAGGATCAAAGTTTAGACAGTTATAGTTATGATTTACGAACTATTGCGCAAATATCGTCATGTCCTCCGCCGAATGTACCTGAAGATAAAACGGGTAACGATCAAGTGATGTGTACGTCGTTTATGTGTTCGTCGACGTGTCCCTATCCGCTATCGGTGGTTTGGTGGCAAACCGTAGATTTAGGACATCGAGCAATTATCGGCTATTCGGACGGTTCAATTTGTTTCGTCGGTCTCAGTCCGAATTGTCCATTTGTTGCTAGCACCGCAATCGAGAGTGGATCGGTGGTGAAGCTGCTCATCTGTAAGGACAACAATTTTGAGAGTGTCATGCTGCTGGTGGGTGTCCCATTGAATGCGCTGAGAAGAAAGCCGGTGTCAAAGCATTTTCTTCTGTTTTCAGATAACCTCGTCGCTGAAACAACAATATAAGCTCCTCCTTGAACAGAACGCCATCCAGTACGTGTACCCGGGCGATATATCGCCAACGTCGGCAAAGACGAAAGACGAATGGCAGATAGTCATGCCGGTGAAGAGAAACAGCAATTCCTCAGATCCTGCATCGGAACAAAGCCAGGCGGAGGAGGATGCAAATGGGGACGTCAAGGAGATCGTACCAAGCACATCTGTGCAGCAAATCGAACAGCCCGGATCAGCAATAGCGCAGCAGGCACCCAGACCGAGTCTAGATCCGGATGACTTGAACGCTCGCAATGGTATCTTACCCGCAGCACGGGCGCGACTTGCGTCCTTGAAGAGTCTCGGCTCTAAGAAGTTAAACGCGATCAAAATGAAGCTGTCGGATCACAAGCTCAAGATGGAGGGATGTAAGTTGTTGAGTTGCGCTTGTAAATGATCCTGCGGATGCAGTTCCCTATTTTCCAATTCAGCTGATAGGCTTTTGAATCGCTTTGCTTCATTTCTTAGCGCTGTCTGAGGCAGTGTGCTCTCGCAATCATTTGGCTGTAGTTTGAGAATAAGGAGCTATGGCTGCGTTTAGTGAACGGAGCGTGGACTGTAATTTAAACAATTTATAGGACCCCATTGTCGAATTGAAGTGGAAGCCTTGATTCAAACAGAATTCATCCATTTTCATTCCATTTCCGAGAACTTCTTATCAAATTCCGAGAGGATTTAGCTCAGATTAATCAGTAAAAATAGGTACTTCCCCGGAACTTAGGAATATTGCGCATCAATTGAATATTGCTGGGATGACTCACCCAGTCCAGTTCTCAAGCGATGTGACGCGGGGAGCACTTCAATGCGGCTCGTCTTCGGGTTGGACCATGAAGGGTATGCAAATCGATTTGCGTTGTAGGCTCTCCCACTTTTGAGTCATTGTTGATTTGTACGAGAAAATACATGCTCGAGGCATTTCTGCCCCCCTAGCATCAGCATAACATGTAAGGAATGATTTATACAACGCACGTTTTGGGGCGCAGTCTTGGACCAACTTAGGGCGAGTTGGAGATGGCAACCAATGCAGCCCGCAACTTTTTCTTTCGCATCCTTTCAAAAATCCATTTACGGTGAAGTAGAATGCTCTAAAATTTTGTGGTTTCAGACTCACAATACAGTTCCCGGTGATGAAACCGTAAAGCCGAGTATCGCGCAGTCTTAGCAGGACGTCTTAGGTTAGGTCAGGTAGGAGTGGCTGACTTGGCTAATTGGTAGCAGTCACACTTAGGGCAGAGTAGGCCTGCTCCCTGACGCGGAATTGATTATTCCTAACCGGCAAACCAATAATCGCTTTTGATACAGTAGAGGCAATGACTGATACTGACGCTACTTAGTTCCGTCAGCATGTTGAACTTGAAATAGTAGGCGTCTAGGTGATGTTTTCTACGGGCGGAGAGACCAAATACATTTCTTCCTCCTCTTTGTCTCTGCAGCTTCTGCAGAAGTCCAATGTGTTCCAATGGCACAATGCCCGATGGTACGCCGATAATGGTTCTAAGGTTATGTCTACTCATGACATGACCAGGCTACGTAAGCGTTTTGAATCGATAGTAGGCCACAGGCGTTTTGTAATGGGGCACCTAGTGCCGGTAGACCATCTACGATTTGTGTGAGTAAGTGTCTCAAGCTTCAATAGATGCTTTGCAGTGGCTATGAGCATGGATGGTAGGTCTCCATCCAGCGACAGTTCCCGTTCTAGCCAGTTCGTCTGCTTTACAATTCTCTGGGATGTCACAGTGTCCCGGCACTTACATAAGTTGCATGCTAAAATACTTAGCCAATAGCCATGTCGTCAAGAGATAAGTGTCAATTCCGAGAAGACTTTGAGTTTAAAGTGACTGCACCCAGAGATTTGGTCGCTGCCTGGCGGTCCGAACAGATGACGATATCTGCACTTGATTAATCCCCAGGACAGAGCGTCCTTAATTGTTATAGTTTCTACCTGAAAAACGCTACATTGATGTGGTAGTCGGAATGACAGTTGAATGTTTATTTCCTTCAAAAATACACCCACTCCCACGCCTTCACCCATTTTCGATCTATCTGTGAAAATTCCTTGTGGCCCGTCCAGCGTCTGGTGTTCGATGACTTGCAGTATGATCTGAGAGGTATGCTGGCTGAGAAATCCATCTCTAGGAGGAGCTTATGAGGTGTCTTCGTGTGCGAATTTTTATCTGCCTAGGATAGTAGAATGTCCGGAACGGCGTTCCTTCTACATAAGCAGCGATTTCAATCTTATCGCCGTGCTGGCCGCAGCCTTTCTGTCTATCCTAATAAGTCTATCGGCGGGAGATTAAAGAGTATGTTCAGGGCCTCGGAGGGGGTTGTCCTCAGCGCTCCGCTGATACGTGCACATGCCATCCGTTGCACCCTTTCGAGCGGTTCGCAATTCATGTTTCTTTCTAGCGCGGTCCACTAAATCGAGACACAATCTAGTAGTATGGGCCTGACAGTAGATGTAAATACCCAGTGGACCACGCCTGAGAGAATAGGGATGAGTGGCTGTAGTCCCCATTTGCATCCTATAATTTTTTTTACAGCAGTATAGAGCCTTGGAGGCCCTTCCGACACGTATCAGGCTCGCTAAGCATTCTAAAATAAAGTGCAACATGAGTAACTTTATTATATATGTGCATCTTCATTGATAGACGGGCGGTCATCAAGGCTCCGAATCAAATCATCTATGTGGGGCTGAGCCGGCATCCCTTAACCTAACCTAAACCCCAAACGGACCCATATGGGAACCAAGAATACCACACTAGATGTATACAGCAGTGGTCAGACCATTTCTAACATACGGCATCTTTGTGTGGTGGCCAGCATTAAGAAACAACCACAATTCTTTGGACCTCAAAAGTTCTGCCTGTATCTGCATCACGGGAGCACTTCGTTCCACACCTTGAGCTGCCATGGAAACAATGCTACAGGACCTAAGTGAGGCGTGGCCCCACCACGTCTACCCACGTACCTAACCTAACCTACAGCTGCCTCCCATAGACATTTACGGAAATTAAGTTGAGAGCATGCAACCGCTGGAGCAGAACATACAGTTTAGGACGCATGGAAATAAAAAAGAATGCGAGAATGCCGAAGCATACAGACTATACAGCACAATGGACCAGCTGGTCTAAGGGAGCATGATTTTGTTTGTATTCATGCAGTCACCTCTCATATCGCACCCTTTTTAGACTTCGAATGTGGGTACAAAACACTGATCCCAGATAGGCAAAGGATATAGTCAGAAAATCAGCCAATCTGAAAGTATACACGGCCAGTTCCAAGATGGATGAAAGCACAGGACTCGGGATACCCACGATATCGTCGGAGATCTCCTTCTCTCTATCCCTTCGACTGAGTTCGACGTTAAAGCTATCCACGAGGCTGCCCGCTTACTCTCCGTGCCTCCAATAGAGGGGTTATCTGTCAATATATACGTAGACAGACGGGCTGACTAAATCGAAGATGATAAAACTTTGCCGCCTAACTCTCAGGGAGATAGCGGTGAGATGCAACCTGTGTTAGGTCTAGGTGGTCTAGAGCAGGGGTGGGCATGCAATTGGCAATTAATCACGAGACCTCTACCGCTCACTTGAAGGAATAAATACCCTGTTTCATACACATGCCATCAATATCACCAATCGGTGAAGGATGATACTAATATGACCTGCATATAATATGACCGTCAATTAATCCAAAAAAGACAAGTACTGCATGACGTTGTGGTCTTTCAACGCCAGTGCTGCCTCTCGGTATCGCAGCCACTTCGGCTTGAAAGGCGCTGCAGTCGTCCCTTGGTGCCAGGAATTTTTCGAATGGGTCACAGAAGCCCCTAGCGCCTGTACCAGCGTTCGTCTTTGAGCTGTCAGTGTATAAGGTGGTCCCCTCTTCTAAGATTCCTCTCCTCGAATCGGAGAATGATTCGGAAATTCTCTTAACTGCCTTTTCAGTTCCCACTTCACAGACTTTTACCTTTCGGCCTACATTCGCGTCTTTATACAGTTTCTCCTCCACTGACAGACAGGAGGCTTCCTTGCTTCTTTCGATGGCACCTAGCATCAGCTCCTCTTGTTTGCTTATCGCCCGGATCATGTTCCAGTGTCATTTATTACTATTGAGAGGTCTGTTGATATAGGGACAAGACTGGCACTTAAGGCTTTGATCAAGTTGGAAGGACGACTTCCAACACTCTTTGACGACTTTGATACATCCTTTGACGACTTCGAGTGGTGGCAGGTGTTTTTTTTTAGCGGCGACACCGTAGGAATTTTAATGATTTATCTCCTCACATTAAAACAAAGCTAACTACCCTCCAAGGAGGACATTTATGGCCTCGCTGTTCCAAAAGTGCCTCTCAATCTCTGTCGCAACACGCAGCTGACACACCCGGTCCAGATTTGATTTCCCTTTTGTATGGAAGTCTCCATCGGTTACACTGGTTTAACACGCAGTTCACTAAGAGTTGTACCTGAACACGCAATGTGTCTGTCGACAACTGTGAAAACGTAAGTAGATTGAAAGCGAGGCAATTAATGTCACCCACGAAGGTAGCTCATCCCTCCTCACACACTTGCTGAGCTCAGTTCTTGCTTGTAGATCAATTCCCTGGCATGACACGCGCTTCAAACCATCTCGTAGGGTTACGTGCATTTCCCATGCTTCATTCATACGCCACAATGATAAATGGGGACACTGCATTCGAGCGTAAATTGTGCGAAAAGTTTCCTCTGAAATGAACAAATGTACTTCTTTTTTTTGTTTTTGTATCCTTTTCTTTCTTGAATAGTTATTCAAATAGTTTTAGTTTTATTGTCGCGCGTCCGATCCGAACGTGGTGAGTGTTGTTAGGCTTCTTTTTTAAGATCGCCCTACCTCATTGCAAAACACACACGAAACAGGATACGATTAGTGGTCACACGTAGTCAACAGACAACTGACATTCCATATGTGCATCCTAGTTAGCTGTAGCCGCTCTAAATTGCTCCGCGAATGCTCGAAAAAGGTGATAACTTCTGCCTTTTATTCCGTTGCAGATTCATCGGAATCGTCAATTGGAGCGTTCACGATAATGGACTCGCCATCGTTGACCCCGGAGGCGGTGTCAATGTCGGCCGGATCGTTCTACACCATTCAGAACCTGCGCCACACCTATCTACTAAGTGCCTTGCACGAACAATCGAACACACTCTCCGTGCACAGTATGGACATCAGTCTGAAGCCGGTGTTCCTCTACAAGATCCCGAACAACTGTCACGAGATCCTTATAAGTTCGAACATATTGTACTCCATTCAGTATGTGGACAAGACAATTTCGAGTAAAACGGCTAGCAGCCCCCCCAACCAAAGTGAGAGTCAACCTGAATGCGATGCTGACCATGCGGCCAGCAGTCATTTGATAAACGCCGTCGGAGTGATCAGCAGTGCAATGGCGTCCGTTCAAAACGCCGAGAATGATGTAAGTTTTCCGAAGCAGGCAACCAACAAAGATAACGTGAACATTTCTCTGTATTTGTTAGAATTTCAATGATCTCGCATTGCTGCGGCAGTTTCGCTTCGAGAACGAGACGGTATTGAATCTCTACCAAATGAATACCTATGCCAGCACTGAAACCGCCTCGGACGTGGGTAACGAGGAGAAGCACGAGGTGGTGGATCACAAGTCCATCCGATCGCCCATAGAGTATGTACATTTTTACAAAAGTCTTGATAGCAAGGAAACCTATTCCCTGCGCGAAATGGAAATCATGAAGAAGGAATTCCCGAAGATCTGCTACGATCCGTGCTACGTGGTGTGCAACAAGAACGTCTATTACATTCACTTCAAGAAGGAGCCGTTCGAGATATTCCTCGACGCCGCCTTGGCCGCCAAATGGACGCAATGCCACGAGTTTTGCAACACATTCGACTTATCGTTTGAGGTTTGCATAGAATTTGCTGGCGACTATTTGCTGAGGAAGCGAAAAGTGGCACAGGCTCTGCTCACATACAATGCGGCTCGTATCAAGCCAATTCGGACAGCCCTCAAGTTGGCTATGTTCGGACAGACCTACGCTCTGATGCATCTGTGCGCAATGGCCCTCAAGTCGCTGCACATACTGCGTAGTACTTACTTGTGCCATTCGATCATAAAGGATATGCTGGATGACATCGAGTATCGGCATTCGGAAGATGTGAAGTCAATCTTACCAACGCGACCGTCCAGTGCTGTGAATGTTAATGAAGGACTGCCCTGCAGTGACTACCTGTATGGGGTCGATGAGTGCATGAACAACATACAAATGTCTCCTCCGTCCCAGTATCATTTGGCGAATTTGCTTTTAATCACTTTGGCAGAGAAAGCTGTTAAGGACAAGAACTACATTCCGCTATGGTAAGTACAGGAAAACAAACATTTTTGCCTCTGAAAACTTAACAACTATTTTTTTGACGAAGTTATTGATTTTTTCCGTCGATTAAGCAACATCGTGCCTTGTTTGTCGGCAAAATTGGACGATGTCATCGTTGTTTCATAAGCCAGTCTTGAGGCGAATCCTACTCCAAGGTGGTAATCAGTTGGTGCTAGGTCCAAACTATAAGGTGGATGCATAAGATCGTGCCAACCAAGCTGCCGCAGCTTCTGGCGAGTCGCTATCGATGTGTGTGTCCTGGCGCTGTCGTGATCGTTGTCAACACAATTCCTCTCCTATGGGCCAATAGCTGGCTGCTTCTGAGGGACTGCTTCCTTCAGACGGTCCAATTGTTGACAATACAGGTTCGAATTAAGAGTTTTGCCGGAGGAGAGCAGCGCAAAGTAGATGATTCCCTGCCGAACTCCCACCAACCACCTTCCTGACCGTCAATCCAGGCTTGGCCACCGCATGCGCCGATTTACCGCGATTGGATCGCGACCATTTTCGCTTGACGTTGTCGTAAGTGATCCACTTTTCGTCACCACTCACCATCCGATGTCACCAATGGGTCGATGTTGCTGCGATTCAGCAGTGATTCGCAGACGGAAACTCCTGCCTTGAGATTTTTTGGCATTAACTCGTGTGGCACCCATACATCGAGTTTCTTTTTGTATCGAGTCATGTTTAAATTGTTCCAAACGTGTTTTGTGCAATATTTAGCTTCTGGGCAATAGAAACAGTGCTTCTACGACCGTCAGACTCGACGATTTCCATGATTTTATCGTTTATTTTCGACAACTGGCCTTCCAGAGCTTGGTGCATGTTTGACATCGAAATTGTCGAAAAGGAATCGAGGGAACCAACATTGTGCAAGGTTTTCTATTACAGTATCAAGACACATTTTCAGCTGCCTGACTTACGTTTTCGCCTCCAACGAAGAAAAGCGGATTTTCTCTTTGATTGTGTCCGTCTTTGACGTGCGCTCAAGCAAAACCGAGTCAATTTATCGCAAAACTGCCCGTTTTTAGTACGAAATCTTATCTTTCGGCGTTTAGTTTGGTCCAATGGGACGTATACAACACAAGACATAGTTTGCTAAACCCACCTGTTGGAAAGATAATGGATTTCTTTTTACAAGTATTTTTTTTTGTCGTGGGCTGGGCAACGTCTTGTTATATCTGTTGCGACGATATCTCATGGAGTAAGGCTAGGTTAGGTTTGTGGGTAGACACGTTAGTCACGTCGCACTAGGTCCTGGCAGTCGTGATAGCCAATCGGCAAGTTACTCCTTTTCACACTTTCCTTGTACCCGTCATGTCACTGTGTACTTAGCCACCCTGAAATTCCAATAAACCTCTATTGTTCGAATCCGCCTAAGATAAGGTGCCACTTCTCCTACTTAGCTTCTATCACAAGTTTCATTGCGATATCCTGGGTGGCCATGCATCGTAAGCCCTGTAGATGGATGGATGGCGTTCGCAGATGACCATGCTTTGATCTTCGTCGGTTACCGTTTAGGTTAGAAAAGCAGGCGACCAGTTTTTTGTTGTTCAGCACTTGTATAGTTTAGTGTTTAAGAGTGATGTCCAACTGCCCCGAGATCAGGTTAGCACTGGCAGTCTTGTTGTGGCGTAGATTAATCTGTAGCATAATCACGGCGACCAGCGGGTTATTTTTATTCTTGCTGCCGCTTGTGGAACAACAGCAACTAAGAAATAGGTTGGTTTGGGTTCTTACTTAGGTTCTGATGGATCCATTGTGATGACCAAAGAGGGAGTGAGGTCCTGGACGAGTCAGAGTACCGCACGCAACTCACCCGTTTCGTATTTCCAAGGACATTTTGTATAACTGTCCAATTCTGTCCAACTGTCCAATTCTGTCCAACTGTCCAATTTTGTCCAACTGTCCAATTCTGTCCAATTCCGTCCAACTGTCCAATTCTGTCCAACTGTCCAATTCTGTCCAACTGTCCAATTCTGTCCAACTGTCCAATTCTGTCCAATTCTGTCCAACTGTCCAATTCTGTCCAACTGTCCAAATCTGTCCAACTGTCCAATTCTGTCCAACTGTCTAATTCTGTTCAACTGTCCAATTCTGTCCAACTGTCCAATTCTGTCCAACTGTCCAATTCTGTCCAACTGTCCAATTCTGTCCAACTGTCCAATTCTGTCCAACTGTCCAACTGTCCAATTCTGTCCAACTGTCCAATTCTGTCCAACTGTCCAATTCTGTCCAACTGTTCAATTCTGTCCAACTGTCCAATTCTGTCCAATTGTCCAATTCTGTCCAACTGTCCAATTCTGTCCAATTCTGTCCAACTGTCCAATTCTGTCCAATTCTGTCCAATTCTGTCCAACTGTCCAATTCTGTTCAACTGTCCAATTCTGTCCAACTGTCCAATTCTGTCCAACTGTCCAATTCTGTCCAACTGTCCAACTGACCAATTCTGTCCAACTGTCCAATTCTGAAACGAACACACCAGACTATGCACAAATGAAAAGAAAAAAGCACAAATAAGGATTACTACAAAGAGCATCATTGACGGCAACCATCCACTCCATGAAGTATGCAGCACTGTTTTCGAAAAACGCACAAAACTCAAACTCAAAAGTGCACTCTTTACTTCAATAAAGCATCTAACGTCCATCAACATCCATGTTAAGCGGGTTCTCTGCATATTCTATATGGAACGTATTATTTTTCTTTCAGGAACTTCTTGGTTACAAACACGAAATTTCACACAAACATGACGAGCATAGTCCTCTGTCAGAGCGGTCTGTACTCAGCAGCATTGGTTCTGTCGAAAGCCCGAGGCGCATGCATTGACACATTCCTGGCGCTGAACAACGTCGTCGGCCAGGAGTTTGGTAACACAATGTTCCCTAGTGGTAAATATGTAAAAATAAATGAATTTCACTTAGGGTGGTACTCAGAGTTGAACGTGTGCCTTTACAATATGAGCGAGTCAATTTTCATGGAGAGCATAACCTATCTGTCGCACGTGTCCCTGGAGTACTTTGCCTTTGTGCAAGACAAGATCGGCAACATACGTGAATGCGTACTGAAGGTAGGCACAGGTGTGGAATCAGATTGCCCAATAATTAACGCTTGTTTCATTTTGCAGCGACTGGAGAAACAATTGAATCCCTTTTCAGCTGTCTTTCGGCCAATCGTCTCGAACACATCGTCCACACGGTCGAGCTATCAACAGAAACAGGAATACAACGAAAATAATTCTTCGTACATATTTGAATTTTGCAAGAGCTTGATTGAAACCTACTTGGCTGTTCTCATTCACATGGAATCTCTGAAGTCAAAGCAGGATAATATATCAAATGCTTTGTCCACGTTCCGAATAACCTACGAGGATGTACAGGTATGGATGGGGTTTTTGCTTTGATCTGAATTCGTTCACGCACTCCTTCACTTGCAGTTTGCCATTGAAACGTCCAAGTTCTCGCCGCTGTCGGCGGGTTTTGCTCACTGCGCGTGCATTGTGGACGGTACAGCGTACTTCTGGGGATCGAATGGAATTCCTTGCAGCTTTAGCGTTACAAAATCGACTGGTTCGTCTTTGTTAAACGTTGTTCTTGAAACCATTTCTCAATTTGAAACATCTTGCAGATCCCCCCGAGCCCCCTCATGCTGTGAAATGTCTTGACATTATCTCCCAACTTAACCTAGAAGTGCACACGGTCGTGTGTGGCAGACAACATTCGCTTATTCTCACAAACAATGGGGTGATTAAGGACCACGGATGTTCGATGTTCGCATGGAAATAAATTCGTTTAATTTGCCTTCAACAGGTCTACGCATTCGGAAACAATAATCTCTGCCAATTAGGAATCGGGAAACATATGCTGATGTCGCTGCAGCCGATGTTGGTGAGGGCACTCGATGGCAAAAGTATTACCTCACTAGTGGCTGGACAATATCACAACGCTGTCATTGCGGACGGTTTTTTGTACACATGGGGGTGAGTCTATGCTTTGCCACCACACTCTGATCACTTGTACTTACCGTTGAATTGGCTAGATGGGGAGTTTATGGACAATTAGGTCATGGATCGGCTGAAAATGTACCTGAGCCCAAAATTGTGTCGTTCTTTGAATATAAGGTAAGGTCAATGAGAGCCGTGAAGTGAGCTCCTGTGGTTCCTCACGTCGTCTTTAAACTCTCTGTTGCAGAAAGTCCTACAAGTCGCACTGGGTCACGCACATAGTGTAGTCTTGTGCAAAGCCCCCAGCGGATCGTCAGAGGTTTATGTATTCGGCTCGAATCACTTTGGCCAACTGGGCACAGGCCTGGCAGGAAGCAAGGGCGTCGTCGATCCATCGGAAGGACAAGTGAAATCCCTGCATCCAATCAAGATTGAAATAAGTTCTGCAAACATAAGACTGATTCACACAAAATTCTTTTCTAATGTAAGTTGCTCAGCTGTGTGTATCGACTGTCATCACATAAGTACCGTTATCTCAACAGTTAGCAGTTGATGAAAACAATCGCATGTATACCTGGGGCCTATCCCCGCAAGCACTACGTCTGGCGAACCAAATCAAGCGTCGGGCAAATGCAAAGCAGAAAGTCGAAGAGTTCCAACGGAAAGAGATAAGTAAACGTTTCGAGGAGACAATCACTTGCGACAAAGACGAGGTGAACATAAGTGTTGATGTCCAGGATCTGGGACTAGATCAGGTCGAAACTAAACCAAATAGCGAAACCCAAACCAAAGAGATTGAAATAAAAGTGACTGACACCGAACCGGAGGCGGATAGGGCGCCATGCTGCAGCAAGTCAATCGTCGAAGAGACAGAAATTGAACAGAAGCCAGACGCCAAGTTGTTGGTGGCCGAAGAGGACACATCGACCGAGCATCTGCAGCCGCACTCAGTCGATACCGCCGGCGTTGTGGGCGACATAGTTCAGGTGAGAGTGGGATTACACCTTTTTTCTTGAAACTTTTGTTTTAACATTTCCCCCTCAGCTTTCAAGTGGGCTCTTCCACTTTGGAATGGTCAGTTCGAAGGGCTTTTTGTACACGTGGGGCAAGAACCTGGAGCACCAGCTGGGCACCGAGGACAAGGAGCGCAAAGCGGTGGCCAAACCAACGCTCATCAAGAGCATTGACAATGCAATGCACGTCGAGTGTGGAGCCGATTTCACACTCGTCATGAGTCGCGATTACATTGTCAAAGCATTCGGGGGAAATGCCAATGGACAGGTTTGCCAGCCTCTACCCAAGTGTCACGGTCAAACTTACAATCAAATCTCGTTTCAGTGCGCCCGCGACTTGGGAGCGTTGAATAACAACATGAAACAGCGAGTCGTCCTGCTGCCCACAACCAAGCGACTGATGCGCTACGAGAGCCAGTGCGTTGAGATCCCGACTGAAGTGAATCTTCCCCGACCAAGGATTCGCCTCGATTTCGAACCGGTTCGATACTTAAAACTCATCCCGGAATATCAGCCGCACTTCATTCAAGAGTCCGGCATAACTCTGGAAGCACACGAGTCAGCTATGAAGTCGCCGCTCACAACGAATCCGTGTCCAGAGTCCGATGACATGATATCTAGTCTTGAGAATCTCAGCTTCGCCGATTCAATGGTCTTGTCTGGACAGGCGTTTCCGAACAATAGCTCAAATGACATCTCGGGCGAGGAACAAAGCTACTCACGGCTCCCGCCGTCGGATGATCTCAGCTCCGAGTCCACCCAGAGCACACGCGAGTTCCGGAATTACATCCATTACTGCTTGCACATATTCCACGGCCTCTACAGTCCGGATAAAATTGCAAAGTTCTCCGAAAAACGTCTCGAGTACTACATCCGCACGCTGATGCTGAACTTCAAATTCGTTGAAGCGTTCACCCTCTGCCTGACTGACAGTGGCACCGCATCCAAATCGTTGAAAATATTCGAATACTTTACCAAAGACACCAGCTTTGTCCCAATGCGACGCCAAGACCTGAAATTCTTCATATATCGCCTATTCCAGCATTTCATTGCAAAGAAATTCGATATTGTCGAATGCGAGGAGTTCTTTCTCTCTGATCTCGATTACTATTTGTTGGAGCTGTCCTATGTCCTCTACTTCAACAACAACAACACCGAACTGGAACAGAATCTCAATCAGAAATTCAAAAGTCTAATCACCCAAGATCCGAATCACAACGACGAGTACAGACTCGAGGATACCGACGCTATCTTCGATACGCTCAGTGTCAAATTCAAGACCATTGTGTGCCAGAGTCTGTTGAAGTACTGCGAGGGCTAGCATACGGCCATGCTGCAGCAAATCAATTCACTTATCGATTTTTATAAAATTAAACCCATTTCATAAGCGCGAAATGTAAATATTTAAAACGAAGAAAAAAAAAAAAAAAACCACGAATAATGCACATGTATTGTATCTAACAAGAGAGATAGCCGAGATTGTGAACGAAAATAAAAGCGTAGCAAGCAAAATGTTGTCTTTAGGTATTTGATATCGAGCTCCCGTAGTACCCCCTTTCGGTGACGTGACTCGTCTTCTTCTCATGACTGACGTTGCGTTTGTTGTTTTTATATACACACACACACCCACACACACACACACATAGAATATATATCAAAATTGTATTGTAGTGCCATTTGTTGTTTCTTTTTTTTGTTTTGCTATGGATACATGTTCCCAACAAAAAGACGCGCTTTAAAATGAATGAATTTATACATACGTGCGTATGCATGTGCATTGCACAGCCGATACCTTTGATAGCAGATTTAGTAGACATTTTTTGTTTTTGTTGATAACCGTTATGTCCCTGTATGTCTCAATATACAAATGATATTCTGTTTTTTGCACTTTAAATGCGCTTTTTGTATATTTTTCAGCTTGTGATCTATTTTAATCAAAGACATATATATATAAAAAAAAAAACGACAGCATACATATAATAACATTCATACACTAATATAGCAAACACATATATATTTAAGAATATTATATATATTATGTAATGTTTATTTCTGAAATAAATGAAACAAAAAATATGTTCTTTCTAATATGTAACGCAGGCTTTTCTTTTATTGACCAATGGAGGCAGACTCCTGTCGTGATTATGACCAGCTACGAGACAATTGCTATATTTTGTGTCTCGAAGAACATCTTGAGCTTTCGTTGATTCGTTGAGCTGATTGTGTTGCTCAGGCGAATTAACTGCATACAGGGAACCTGTGATGGACTTGGGTTTACCTTTCTGAACTTTTGGTTAGATTTGCTGGATCCTGTTTGGTGGTGTTAACTTATCGCATCTAGCTTCAATAAACGATACAAGCATATCAACGTTCGGTTGAGCCATTTTTCCCCCATTGTCTGTGTGGCTCGACATCAAGTTTGCTTAACGTCAAAGGAACCAACCAATCGCCCCAGTTGGCAGCCGGTCTACCAAGAGCTTTAACACTCTGCAAATGTTCCTGTGCGGCGTTTTCTTTCGTATAACGTATCATCACTGATGGTGGTGCCTTATTCAACGTGAAAAAGGTCTATGGTAAATCTTCATCTGCTCTCAAAGGACTCCTAGGTCCTACCAGGCACCACCATCAGTGATGATGCGTTATACAAAAGTTTGGTCAACAGTTTCCAAGCATGTTCGTAGTTAGGTTAGGTTAGGTTGTTGGGCTGCCAGCGAAATCGCCAGCTCACTTACACATGTTGGTCCATTGAGGTAGCCATAGTCAGACTACTACCACTGATAGACAG
The DNA here is from genome assembly GCA_907269125.1 of Eristalis pertinax. Taxonomy (NCBI): domain Eukaryota; kingdom Metazoa; phylum Arthropoda; class Insecta; order Diptera; family Syrphidae; genus Eristalis; species Eristalis pertinax. The sequence continues at coordinate 42,908,127 of OU026145.1, read as the reverse complement.
CTCCAGTGCTAGTGCCGTTAATTTGATCCCAACGGCAAATGGTGATTTGAAAACCGAATAAAGCATATTTACTTTGCTTTCACTGGGATTCGAACCGGGGGACCCCTCTAACCAGGGGCAGGCACTCAACCAACGGCGCTATCCAGCTGTCCTGTTCGTAGTTACTGGAAAATCTTTAATTACCAGGAGTCCTTTAGCATACAGACTGTAGCGAAAGTAAAATCTGAAATCCGTTAAGCTAAGATGGGTATCTTGGGATCAATGAGACAAAAAAGTTTCACTGATGTCTTGGACAAAATGTCACTATAGACAGCTATAACTTCGAAGCAGTACCTTGTCTACCTAGGCAAGAAAAAATGACACCACTGCGCAGATAAAACAAAGGATCACACTCGCTAATCGCTGTTGGTTTGAGCTTGGAAGGCAATTGAGGAATAAAGTCGCCTCTCGAAGAACCAAGGTATCCCTGACCTTGATAGCCCCAGTCCTGATATGTATATGACGGAGAAGCATGGACAGTAACGAAAGCCGACGAGGAGTTTCTTGGTCACTTCGATCTGGCAAGACGAGTTCGAGTCTCGCGTCTCAAATTATATAGAGCCAATGCTCCGGTCCGGAAAGTCTTCTACTCGCAATCCCGATGGCGTACGCAGGCGTCCCGTGGCGTACGCAGTCGTCCCGTGGCGTACGCAGTCGTCCCGTGGCGTACGCAGTCGGAAAGGGACCTCAATCAGCTGAAGCAACTAGTATAATACCGTACTAATTAGAGAGGCATGTTGGCTGAGGCCCAGGTCCACCTCGGACTGTAGCGCCAACCAAAGAAGAAGAAAGTCAAATTCTACCCTTCGGCATTGAAGCGAAATACCTCGGCATGACCTCGCTGTTGTAGACAAAATTATTTGATTTTAATATTTACCAACTTTTGTGCACCACTGTGTATGAACGTAAATTCAAATGAGTGACATTTTCTATACATTGTGCCATATGATGAGGTGATTCTTCAGTTCCTGTAATAGCTTCATTTATAAAACAGAATGGAAAATAGTTTAACGGGGACAGTCTGTTGCTTACAGTCGAGCTGATAGCAGTGTTTTCCTTTCAGAAAAAGCCCTACAGTTGCTAACTTTAGTGAAAATATAAATAAATTCTATCGCAGTCCCAACTAAGTTTCGTTGCTCACGCAAAGTGTAATCCGTGTTGTTCGAATTAAAAAAATGTCCGAAGAGTCGTCAGATATCGTGGCATCGGCTAGTGCAGTGAAATTGAGAGGTCCTGCGGGTATTAGGGTTGTAAACCACGGGCACGAGCAAACGAAGCATCGCTGGAAATATTGAATTTAGATCAAAGAGCTAAGTATTTGTACGGTAAACAATTGTATACTCGAACAGTCAATCCGAAAAGTTGGACTGAATTGAAAAGTGTCTTAAAAAGTGAATTTGCTTCGCGACAGAAAAATACGGCGAGACGAAACTATGCAACAATATGTGCTGCACATGCAAAAAAATGCATCACATCTTTAAGTGGATGAACCAGACCTAATGCAATTCATAACAAGGGGTATGCCCGATTCAGAACATAATAAGACCATCTTGTACCACGCAGACAACCTAGCGCAACTAAAACTGGTATTACGACAATACCAAAAGCAAAAACGAAATTCTAACCAGTGTGGGGAAATCGTACAAAACAGCACCTGGTCTGTCTGTTGCTTGCAGTCGAGCTGATAGCAGTGTGTTTTCCTTTCAGAAAAAGCGGAAATGGAAGGAGTACGTCAAAAAGAGAAGTGATGAGCTTCAAAGAAGATAGAAAGACAATTACTGGCTTATTGAAAAATACTCCAAGCTAAGTATTGCTTGGAACAAATTGCTTATATAAAAGCAAGTGCTAAAACCCGACTGGACGTGGGGTTGCGCCAAAGAAAGTAATACAAAAATATACTACAAACTTTTCAAAATAAAGTACTAAGGATCATCGTCAACGCATCCTGGGTACATACGAAACGCGAGCATATCCACAGCCGTATTGGAACATTTTCGAAGATAATTTTTGAGTTTTCAATTGCAGAGGTATACGTCGCATTTCTTCACCGTGGGTGTCGCATATGAATGAAAAGCTGATCAAAATTTGAAAAAAAAAAGGCACAATAAATCGGCTTTCGTACGAACATTCGATTATTTCCACCATTCTGGCGCTTGAGGTTTCACAAAGTGTAGAGTTCTTGGTTCCCGCATTGTAATTGGATAAAAAATATGAATCATCATGGTCATCTTCTAATCCCCATGATCCACTAAAGGGGTAGCTTTAGTGAAAACTCAGCGTTCGTTGGTCAAGATTTGTCTCAAATCGGGTACAAGTAGTGCAGTTGCTCGCCATTTTGATATCACACCTCGTAGACCGTGGTTGTGGAGTTTAGGAAATTTAACCTCAGCGTCATTCCTCCCATTACTCGTGGAAGACCCCGAGATACTTAAACTGCTCCACCTGCTTCAATGGGACTCCACTAACATGAGAGCATTCAAAATATGTTGATGTTTTTTTTTTTCAAATTCAGTTTATATTTCTTTCAGTTCAATGGAACAAAATTAACAAGTTTTCTTTGATAGCAAAAAATTAAAATAAAAAATAAAAAAAAAAAAAACTATAGCTGGAAGTACACGAATTAAATTATTTAAAAAAAGAATATTGCTAAACTATCGATCAGAGGCAAATGTTGAATGCAAGGGTCTAAGGAAAGAAAGAAGAAAGAAGAAAAAAAAGTACACAATAAATCAATAAACGAGCAATTACTTTAACTAAATGTACAACTTTCGAACACGACGTTGATGTAGTATTGCAATGCGGGTGAGCACGATCGGGACTAGCACTCGAATAAAAGTGACCCCGATGCGTAGCTAACGCTAGAGTCGTCCATATCCTTGCACTGACTACTTTGTGCGTACTTTAGGAATTTGAAACTCATGTTGTAGCCCGTCTTCTGGAGAACTTTAACGCAATTCAACAGCACACCGATTGGATGGCGACCACATATGGTATTGCTGTACTTGCGAAGATATTCGGTAAATGCTGATGGATGCAGAGTCTCGATTATGTTCATTCCCTGTGAGAAAACGTAAGAATTCTATAATTTACCAATTCAAAGCCAAAAAGAAGGTCAAACTCACATCTTTGTCTAGTTTTTCGATTGACTTGTGAATGGAGCCGCACGACTTGTCGTAGTAAGTGTAGCCAAAGCGGTGTCCCCAGTGACAGAAGTCCGATGATATCACAAATAAGTTCTGCGGATCAGTTAGGTACGGTGCTAGAATCTCACCGTATACAGCTTCCTGATCCGGTGTCAGTGATCCTACTAGAATCGGCACTATAGTGAATTGATCTTTAAAGCTGTGCGAATACGAAAATTATGAAAATATTCCAGCAGTTGAGACACGGTCGACTCACTCTTCCATGACTTTAGCTATGTACGGCAGATGCATTTCGATGCTGTGCTCCTTTTCGTCCGTTTTCATGTCCATCCACGAGAAATGTCCAGTTTTCTCTAGCTGCGCATTTATTTGTGTATCTACTTTGAGATCGTATAGCGGGGTGTTGCACTTCTGCGCAATTGAGAGCGCACAGTCGTGCAGACGCACATGATGTGAGGGTCCCAGAATAAAGATTCGTTTACTATGGGAGTGGTGGATCTGTTATAAGAGGCTGAAAGAATTTTCGAACATACTTACACCACGGCGGGACTTACTTGCCGATAAGCATAAGCGCCACAAGCACCACAGTATGTGTACCCGGCGTGTCTAGGGCGAAGAAAGTTTGATTAAGCAAACGTATTTAAGTTTTTTTTTTTTATGTAAATCACTTACGGGGCTATAATTGCACGTGCGGGTCCGTGGGAAAGTTCAGCGGCGCCCAGCCAGCGGTCTAGTTGCCTTGAAAGTTCTGTACCTTTGAAAATAAACAAAGATGTGGGTTTGATAAATCAGCTGTTGTTGAATTTGATGGTAAAAACAGAAAGGAGGGACATCACACGATGCGGATGCTTCGGTACAAGAGAACCAACCCTGATATGGGATTCAACAGCAACATTTCGCTACTACTAAATTAGGTTAGGTTGAGGTGACTGACTGACAAAAGGCAGTCACACTTAGGCCACACTAGGCCCATTGCGATACTACGCGGATTATCTAAACTTAGAACCAGTTGGTGCTTGTGATAAAGCGGTTTAGTTGGCCAATGCCTACGCTATTTAGTTCGCCGAGGTTGTTGAAGTAGTAGGCCAGTAGATGTGAGTACCTACAGCGTGTCAGAGCGCTACAACAGCAGAGGAAATGATTTGCGGTCTCTATCTCTTCTTCATCCATGTAGCTTCTGCAAGAATTGTTGTATGAAACACCCCTGCGAGCGAGCATGCATGCCAAATGCACAGTGTCCGGTTATGAGCCCGATGAGCGGCCTGAGGGAAGGTCTGCTTAGTCTGAGCAGACGGAGTGATCGTTTAAGATTTAGGGCTCGCCATGTTCCTTCCTGTTTTAAGGCGAGTGGTGCCTTCTAACCATTTGTGGTTGCTTGCTTTAATTGTGTGTATCTTAGGAATATGCTAGGCAGCAGTGCAGCGAATGGCATAAAAGTTGGATCTCCTTCTGGTGCTAAGGATGGGGTTGTTCCATACGTTTCGAGTTCATCGGTATTGCAAATGCCTCACAATGTCCCGCCACCCACATCAGGTGTATATTAAAATGCTCAGTCATCTCGTTCAGAGACAGCCTGGAATTAAGGGATGTTTTTAAATTGAACATGACATTGTCCAAGGACTTAATTGCGGCTGTCCTGGCTGTTCGCTGCTACTTTTAATAACAATAATATACTTTTCGCTAGAGTCCGAGGTCGATGTGGTCCTAGCTCCTGAAACTATTACTCGTGTTGTGGGTGCTAGGTAGGTGATAGAGTGCCTTGCCGGCACTTTAGTCCGTGGCTCACTTAGACCAACTTGTTGGGTCCATTGTGCCCGTTGTGCGTGCTACTGTTCTACGAAATAAGGGGACCTAGATTCACGCAGACTCCGAACGGCGAGTTTGTAAAGGTTTTTCTGAACAGAAGATGCTCCTTAAGGATTGTCAATGACTACAAGGAAACAACACTATTTCAAGCTGAATTGCTTGCAATCAACGAAGCTGCACCGTCGTACTAGTGAAAGGAAACCCACCAACCTCAAAATATATATATTCTCAGACAGGCAAGCGCTTCTTAAAGCGATAAAGAGATACACATTCCACTCCAAGGCTGTCTGGGAATGTCGGAAAACACTAGAAATGCTGCCAGGGAATAACAGACTAAAACTAGTTTGGGTGCCAGGACGTGAAAACGATGAAGGCATGAACAAGGCAAGACAGTTGCTCAGATACCATTCATTGGGCCCTCCCTCTATATAGATTCAATAACACGGACACGAACCTCCATCTACACAAATGGATAATTAAACATAGGAACTAGGAGGGTATAAGCACACAATCCCCAACGAGACAAAAACGCTCTAAGACATAAAAGGGCTGACCTAAGAATGCTATGTGGAGCACTAAGAGGACACGGAGCATGTCCCTAAAACCTGGGACACAGCATAGAGTACTGCAGGCATTGAGAACCTTGAGCTCTTCACGGCAACAGGCGACCAGCTTGGAATTGATTTCTGTTGCCGAAATGTTTCCCTAACATACAGTTTCTTTTCACAGTTGTATTGATGGTTATGAACTAATGTCGCGTCTAGTCTATGTGGAAGAAATCTGTTCTAGAGTGTTCTCTCTGAGCCAGTTTCATTTAGGAATCTGAGTATGAGAGATGGTTCTAGAGACGTTGGAAGTTTCTCCTCTGAAAGAAGGTACTTGCCCCGATATCTTTGTCTTTTGAGAGCTTCACAGAATCCCAGTACGTGTTCTGGAATTTCATTAGATTCTCCACAGAGTCTGCAGAGACATTCTTCTGATACCCTAGATGCCTTTACTGCTCCCTGAGTTTGCAGTGCCATGGTAGGACGGACACCAGTTAGGATACGAACGTTGTTCTTGCTCATTTTGATACATGCCTCACACCACTTTCGGTTGAGAGTTTCTTGGCCTGCTTCATGCCATGAGCTTTGTTCCATGTTTCTGTCCGGTTCCTTCTTTCTAGTTCCCTGGATTCTTCTCTGAGGACATGATCTCCTGAGGCGCAGAATGATTCGCGGCTTGTGAAGGCTTTTGATGCTCCTCTCCTTGCCAGGGAGTCGACCATTTCATTGCCTCCTATTCCGGTACGGCCAGGTATCCAGAAGAGTTTTACTTTGTTTCTCCTACTCGGCTCTTTAAGCTTATGTAGGCATTTCCACACAAGCTTGGATTTGATAATGTAGGAATCTAGGGCCAAGATAACGGCTCGACTGTCCGATATAGTTTTTGTCGAAATAGATTTGAACGCATCTGTTTATGGCATAGACTTCCGCTTGAAAGCTGCTGGTGCGTTCGCCCATGGGTGCGAAGTACTTTGTCCGGGGTGCAAATACCCAGTTCCTTCATCAAATTTAGAACCGTATTGCTGCTCAGTCTGTGGACCATGGTTTCATTGCTACAGTCGTTTTTATTGCTGAGCTGAACGGTAAATGTCTTGGAAATTGAGTTTCCTAATCGCATCATCCTTCAGCAGCTTTTTGACAGAGCTGACCTAGTCTCCTATCCTATCCCATTCTTTGCCACTCTCATGATTGCTTTGTCTGCACATTCAGCAACCACAAAATGCAAGGGAGTCAGCTCCATGGTAGCAGTTGGGCAAGTTCTCATGGCTCCTGTAATACAGATGCATGCCAACCTTTGAACTTTATTGAGCGTCTTCATAGTGACAGATTGGTTCTCTTAGTCCATCCAATTGCATCGTAGGTGATTGTGGGTCTAACAATGGCTATATACATCCATCTTAGGATGCTTGGACTGAATGCCTAGGATTTGCCCACCAGCCTTCGACAAATCATTAGAGCGTCTCTTCCCTGGTCATCTCTCCTATGTGCTTGGCATCAGTCGCACTTGATTTGTTTTGTTTATCGCGTAACGTAGGCATTCCTTGTTTAATCAATAAAGGGGAAAGTTTCTTCGATAAACGAGAAGATGAAAGACGGCGACTTCGACCTCATCCGCGAGGAATTGAATAGAATTATACACGAGAGGTAATCCCTATTCATCTGTCATGTTTAACAAACCACTCTACGCATAAAATATCCCCAGCCCCAAAGATGTGAATGAAAAAGCTGACCAAACAAAGCCAAAACTGGTACATTTCAAGAACAAAATCAGTCCAGAGCGTATGGAAAATTTGGAAAATTCCGAGGCAGCTAAGAACGCATCGTATCTTCACTCGACTGTCTTGCACACCATTGACGATGACATACAAAAAATGCGCTCCGAATTGAAGGAAAGCTATCAACTATTTCAAGCAGCCGGCGAGGCATTTGAATCCATCAATTTCAACTGTCTACAGCAGCGAATTAGAGATTTTCATTTGTCGGCAAGTGTTTCGGAAATCGATGGGGTCATGCGGGAGAAGAGTGTCAAGGACAGACTTGATAGAATCACCGACATGATGGGCGATAGGATGAAGCCATTGGAAGAGTTACAGGATATTCCCGAGTTGAATGCATTCTTCAGTGCTTGTGATCAGTTGCACGCGGGCCTGGGTGCACTTAAGCGGCATCGCACCGACATGGATGAACTTGGTGAACGAATGAATTGGGCCACCAAAGTTTCAGAAGACAGAACTGCGGAAATAAGGAGTGTAATTGAGGAGAAGTGACTGCGGAAATGGAGGCCGATTCGAATGGAGTACATTTTTGGCAATTTTGTTTATTGCGTGCGTGTGCACTTTTAGTTCATTAATTGTAAATTTCAGAGCACACCTGAGAAATAAATGTAAATTAGAACTACTGTGTAAATATTTGTATTGCTTGTAGCCATCCGAACAAGAAACCGGGGAGATTGTACACGACACAATTGGTGAATGAAAGGTATGGATAGACGACGTGAACATTCGTCTCCATCGTAGGTTAGGTTAGTGGGTAGACGCGCCGAAGCAATTCTCACTTAGGTGTTCGTAGACCCATTGTGATGCCCAATGGGGGAATAGATTCCTCTTAACCCTTTCTCGTACCGTCTCATATAATACAGTGGTCAGAACTTCGTCGGTTACCGTTTGGCTTTGATCATAGACTAGGTTAGCCGCTTCTTAAACTACAAACAATTTGAGGGCACAACGCTCAACCTAACGGATTGTGCGAAATACTTTGGTGTAATCCTAGACCCGGAACTTAATTCGAAACTCAATGTACTGGCAAGAGTCAAGAAAGCGGTCTGTGGTCTATAGCTGAGCAACAGGATATTCGGCAAAAAATGTGTAGAATAATGTGAATGTCCACAGCGATTGTTAAGCCAATTTTGACATATGATAGCGTAGTTGGTGGCAGACTTCCCTAAATTCCACCAACTAAAAGTTATTAACAAGAATACAGAGACTTGCATGCAATTTCTACTACTTTGGGCTTAGAGACATTACTAGACCTTCTTCCACTTGACATCTACATGCAGACGACATTATGATCATCCAATCCAAGGGCTGGCTCTCAGACTACAAATTGAACATATTGAAAGCGATTTGTCTCTCCCATTTCTCGACTTCGATATACCATTTCGGTGTTATTGCCCGACAAGGAAGGAGTGAACCACAAATGATCCCAACAACAATTCGATGCAGATGGAGAAAGGAAGAAGTAAAAAGACACAAATGCAGGCATTGACTTCATATGCACAGGCTGTGGTGACGAAGAAGAAATAGACGGTACTCCTCACTGTCTCCGTCAGTTGAGGCATAGAACTCTGGAATAAATTTTACATTGTTCTTGAGCCAGAACAGTGCCTCCTTTATCGAAATGTTTTCTGCCTGAAATACGCTGACCATTGTAGCTTCAATGAGAGAACAATATTGAGGTCTTGAGTTAGGAGTACACACCTACACCCACACCTTCGTCCATTTGTGACACAAATCCATTTGTGATTTGACCCTCCTTCGCGCCCGACAAGTGCCATGTCTCCGTTTTCAAGCACCAGGCTGAGATAGATATCATTGATTGCAGACTCTACCTTTTTCCAATTTAGTGGAGATATCCTGCAGTCTGCGCAGTCTCTTTCTATTACGGCGTAAGTGATGTCGCTTTTCAGCATTTTACTATACGGCCTGTTGAGCCTACTGCAGGTATTAGTTGTTCCACCACCCGGTTTCGGTCTGTTGGACTCCGAGGATGACGCCTCCATTGACCTAACGCGGTTGGATGTAACCTTGGTAGGGTCCACCACTGTGTGGCGGTTGCCCAAGCTAAAGAGCGCGTGTTATACTCCGTTAGCTTCTTCGAAGGATAACCTTTGAAGCGTTCCAATACCCGGGATGCAGAACGCTTTTTCTTATTCCTTTTATAAGAAGGTTACATGGCCATTGAGGAGGAGGCAACTCCGCGGGCAGAGGTTGCAGGGACGGTACAGGATCTCTCAGCGGGAGTTACCGCTTAGGAATTGGGTTTTGAAGTGAGCTCCACGCGGTGTTTGAGAGGTGGTGTGAACCGCCCTTTCCCTCAACACTTCAGGAATCGAACATTTTCTGGATCCAGCGGGTGAGAGAATGGGTTTATTCACAATTCGTCCCACGCGAAGAAAGGAAAGTCCGGCTGTGCAGAGATCCGCATTACACAATCATAATAATATTTCTCCATGTGCAACATCTCTCTTTTTTTTCACTCAACTGAAATCGAGTTTAATAACATGTACATTTAGACACTGGACTCAGGTGACCCCAATGTCAATGACAACACAATGCCTGCTCACGATAAACGTTCAAGGGCAATCGCGTTTCAAGTTCACAAAATCTATTAAGAAAGTTTGAGTAATGTCTTTCGCGAATCCAAAGAGTTCCACAGATAAGATAAGTAGCGTTCGAACAAATTACTACTTTTCACTGACACTAATGATCGCTCAACTTAATGGTGACTGAAGAGGAGATAATGATTTTTATCCATCAACACAAATTCAATGAAGTTGTTGCAGAAGGGATTGAAAGGGGAGCAGTGCAGGAAGCAATGGCATCATAGAAGTGACGTGCCGTGGTGTTTCCAGTAGGTAGGTAGGAAGTGGCATTAATGCACTTAGGCCAGAGTAGGCCCATTGTACCGCCACGTGGTTGCTCAGATAGTGAGAAGGAGATGAAGGGGGTTTTCTGACAGCCAGTTGGTTTTCTCAGCAAATTTGACTAGCGTTTTGACTGATATTTTGCTGAGGTCGTTTAGACCATCAAAGAAGTAGAAGCCTTGGTGTCTCTCCTGATTGGGGCAAGAGCACGACAGTTGCAAGGGAGGTGGTGAATGTTTTCCTCCTTCTCTTCGTCTAGGCAGCTTCTGGAGAAGTAATTGGAAAATAGATCTAGTCGTTTTGCGTGAAGCTCAAGGAGGCAGTGTCCGGTGATTATACCCGAGGCAGTGCTAATTGTGGATCTCTTTAGGGAAATAAGATCCCTTGATCTTTTAGGAACAAGATTTAGCCAGATTTGTTTTGAGATTCGACATGCACTACCTGTCGACCAAAGCGTTCTTTTTTTGCACTTTCAGATGCACCTGCTTTTGGTAAACGCTGCACTTGCTTATCCTTTAATTTTGACGAGAGTTTCACTTTTGCCTTGGCCAAGTTTTGCTCTTGTCGAATTGTTTTGGGGGGCTTCGGTTTCAGGAAGTTCTTGCGGTCCTCCTGCTTTGCCGCATCGCCACAACCATGCACTTCGGCAAGTCCGTGCTTGAAACAGAATCGTTTCTTGCACAGATTGCAGTCTTGACCCATTCGATTGGTTTTTGTTTTGCAACGTTCATAATCACACAGATTGTCCACTTCTTTTACCGCTGTGAGTACATCGTCCAGCTTCAGCTCCACTAGTTGACTTGGAATCTATTTTATTGATCTGTAGCTTGAAGGTAGTAGTAGGTTTACCTATGCTACAAGAGATGCTATCAACTAACAGTCAAGTGGCGCGCTTTACGAGTTCATCAACTTGGCAGTTTCCCTGTATGTCTCTATGGCCTGGCACCCAGCACAGGCGAATGTTGAACTGTTCGGATATCTCGTTTAGAGACGCACGGCAGTCGATTACTAGTTTACAGTTTATGGAGAACGATGCCAGGGACGCGATTGCTGCTTGGCTGTCAGTGAAAATGCAGATATGGCGGAAGGATATCACGTTCCATCTGAGCCAGGACACGACTTCGCTAATCACCATTACTTTCGCTTGGAAGACGCTGCAGTGATTGGGTAGACGTGCTTCCTGTAAGTTGTTCACTAACTGCTACTTTAAATTTTGTTTTTTTGTCCGAGGTTTTTAAACACGCCTACAACCGAGAGTGTTGAATGACCGACGGCGCGCTGAATGTTGTTGAACACCTAACTATACAGATTTGCATTCAACTATTTGCATTGTCTAGTCTTTCTGTCTGATTTTGGTTGCGCTATTGTGGTGGCCCGTGGCGTTGTGGGTATGTGCGTCGACTCCTACGCACTTGGACCTACCTGCCTGGGTTCGATTCCTGGTACGACAAGAATACTTTTCACGGCCCCACCTCTTTCGAGTCACTGACAATGCTCAAAGAGTGTAAACTGTCTAGAAAAATCTTCTCAAACTTGGCCGTTCAGAGTCGGCATAAAACTTTAGGTCCCTTCCACTCGTGATAGAACAATAGCACGCACAACACGAGTGGTTGCTGAGAAGCTAGGCCCTGGCTCTCTGCGGGCTGTAGCGCCACCCATATTATTATTATTATTATTGTGGAGAGAACACCCAAATGTATTCATTTTTGTTGTATTGATTGAGAATGAATTCTCTTGCGATTCGAAGGAAGCAAAGGAGGATCGTTGAGAAGTGCGCTTGATAAATGTGAACATCATGCTATAGATTATATATCAGAGAGTAACGTGTTTTTTTTTTAACTTTGTACATGGATTCGGCTTCAAAAACCACCCGACCAACGACCCAACTATGAATCTTATGAGATTTTTCAGTTCAACATCGCTTAAGTTCTCTTGTTCTACGAAAAAGTGTTTAAGCAGGAGCTCCCTCCTTTTCTTTGCTAGGACTGGATAGTCGCAGAGCAGATGTCGGATGGACTATGGGCGTTTTCCAAAACGTCAAATAATTGCGCATCACACTACAAATGTAATGATGCTGGATGCAAAGTAAGCGATGCCTTTTGCATCATGACACTTGCCGATGCTCTGTTTGCTCTTGTTTACGTAGTAGATCTGTTCACAACGCGTTTTGGAATAGTATGCATTGGCATTACATTTTTTGTTCGCCTTTTGAAATGGTTGCCATTGCAGCATTAGGGCAACAATGCTGCAGCTTCTGCAAACGTCGTCGTTATGCGGTAAGTTCAGACGCATAGCATGTGTGCCTATGGCGTAGTGCCCAGTAAGAACTCCTATTAGCATGCTTACGTACAGTGGCGTCATAGAAGTGTGCGAGGAGAGGCAGATTTGTGAGGAATCCCGGCTGGAAAGGGCCTAGAGGACCCTGAGGACAGGAGCTGTGCGACATGCTGCGCCCTCTTGTGGAAAACCACAGCTTCTGCACATCATGGTTTGATGTCAATTGATGAACGAAAAAGTCTGTAATCATGGCGGAGAGACTGATCCACGTCTTCCTCTACTCTACCCTCTATAGCAGCAATGACTTCTTCTGTACGCACTATACGACGTCTCTGTGAATGCGAATTCCATTGTTCTTCATGTTGACAGAAGACAAATGTCTCAAAGAATCCCCGTATTCTGTTGTGTTAAATATCATTCAACTAATCAACACCGATCGTGTTGCCTAGAAATTAATGAAATCGTTTCCAACTTCAGTGCCTGGCAACCTGCCACTTTGCAAAAATTCAAGCGATACCGATGTGCTTGGAATTTCTTTGTTTGTTTAACTTTTCACGTAGCCACCTATTACCAAGAAACTAAATGTAATGTTGGTTGAACGTGGAGGAGGGCTCCATTCGATGAATTTGCCACGGACCTTAATGGTCTAACTACGTGCGCCCCACTGTCACCAAGTGTCGTTAATTCCACTCAAATAGATTACACTTGTCAAGTAATGGTAGAGTATGACCGGCTTAATCAAAGCAGAGACCTTATCACTCCGAAGATAAGAACAATAACAAATAAATGCATCAGTTAAAAATTATCAGGATACTTGGGAACATTGCAATTAAAACCGACGTACCTACACAATATGTAGACACAAGCAAACAAGCAAAAATCTAAACAAAATTGGAGTGATTTCTGAAGTCGTCAGTCCTTTATGATGAAGGTGTGTATTCCTCTGATTACGTTTATGAATGCGGGGCGGTACGCACTATGAATCAATTATGTACCCAGCCCGATTCAGCACCAAGAATGTGCACACTCAAAAAAGGAAAACTCCATATCTGGGCAAAAGCGAAACTGCCCAAATGCATCATCATTTCGCCAACCGCTTCTGAATTTTGTAAACAAATTACCAGATTCCCGATCAACACCGGAGCAACTGATGCAAAACGAATATGCTGCACATCTATAGTTCACATTGGCGGTGCTTTTTTTAAATTCTTTTCAACTGCAAAGGGCACTGAATTGAGAAACGAAAATAAATGCACTTGGGGTTGTGTTGATCTTCTGGGGAGATGACTTACTTGAATCCGAGTACCAGCTGCCTGCATGGGAGGCACTTCGTGACATTTTACCTTCCTTTTGCCTTAGTTTTCTTCCGAATAGAGACACCGTGGAAATGTTGTAGAAAACACAATTGAAATTTGTTTGGACTTTCGTTGAACGGTTGTTGTGGTGGGCGATTTTTCCAACTCGATTCACTACTCGGACCGAAAACAAAGCAATTCGATTCTTCTTTATCCAAGTGGCAGAAATGTCTTCGGAACGAACCACAGACCACAACAGCAGTAGAGTGAAAGGAACACTGACAATGCATTTGGGGCAGTTTTTCGTGCGTTAGATGGAAGGAGATGGATATAGTTGTGTGTTGGATGTGTTCAGAAGTACAACTGCGAAACACAGTTTGAGGGGATCTGTTGTCTTTCAGCTGGATTGTAAATGAGTTAAGTGCTGGTTAGTGGTTGGCAGTGGTTTGTAAGAAATAATCAAAAGGATGGCTTAGTAGGTTATCTAAGCTTGCCATTCCGAAATTATTGACAGGAAAATTTACTACAAGACACCACCTACAATATGCAGACAGCGATCAATGAAATTTGAACCACATTTCAATCTTGTCCGTTGATTTTGAAAAGGCTTTTGATAGAATCGGATCACATATCGTTTTAAAGAAGGTGGCAGAATGGAACGTTGGTCCCCGTTAGTCTTAAGAAAAAGCTATAGTATAAAGTATATCAGTTCTAAATAGTTGCTGACATATAAATACATAGTTTAATAAGTATTACCCGAGCCATAATACTATCCAGAACCGATTATGGACTGTGTGTCTATGGAGTGCTCAACATCCTCCTTAAAATTTATTGAAACTGTTTAAAACGCGGCCATACGGACGAGCCTAAAAGCCTTCAAATCAACTCCCGTCATTCACATGCTTACTGAAAATGGCCTGCCATCAATCAAGCAGAGAGGTGATGCACTCACTTCCCTAGTAGTGTTAAAGTTAAACCAACCCAACGAAAGTTTAATCAAGAAAGATGCCAAGAAACTACTTTCAAGCAAAAAGTGTCTGAAGATACCGTCAACTATTAACAATACCCTAATTCTGGCGAACAAGATAGCAGTACCTACGTGTAACCATAGCAGCGACACAGGAATCGCTCCTTCATGGACGCTCAAGGATGAAGTTTTTAACGTCTCTCTCAACGCTTTCCCGAAAGACTCAACTTCCAACGAAATCTACCAACAGAAGTTTCTGGCAATGAAGAAAGCTCATATTGCACAGGATTGGAAATTCGTATTAACCGATGGTTGGAAGACCAATTTCGGCACGGCCTATGCTGTGGTTGATATAAATGGTGATATACTGTCCAAGGGGTTGTTATCAACTCTAGCATCAGTGTTTTCAGCAGAAGCTACGGCCATTCTGAGGGCCTCAGCGCTAGGGGACCACTTTAAAAGCTTTATTTGTACGGACTGTCTCTCCATCCTCAGGGCAATTACCAATATCAACAACAAAACACCAAGTATTGGAGCCGTCCGGCATAAATTCACTAAACGTGGGTATAGCAGGCAAGGGAATTGTTGATGCAGCTGCAAGGGCTGCCACTAAAGAACCAGCCATTACAAGCTACACCTTCATCAAAAAGGACCTGAAAAGCCTCATAATTCGGTTTTGGAATAGCAAACAAATATATCAGTGGGACGCCTACTCCCACTACTCTGAAATCATAAACCCCAACGCAATAGCTGTCAATTACCCGTCGTACTGCCCAAACAAAATGATTAAGGCTTTATACATGACTCCGTCTTGGCCATACGTTGCCAATCCAAGGACACCTTTATCACCAGAAGCAGCTCCCCGCTATGCCACATCTGCCGCTCCATTTACGAATGCAGAACCACCAAAAATAAAACACTCAGCCTTTTTTCCCAACTCAAAACTCCCCGACCTACTAGCTTTCCCTTCTGAAGACAATATGAAAAAAGCGTACTCCATCCTTTTTTCACTAAAACTCGAAAACAGTTTATAATTTGCTACCCCTAGCCGAAAGCCCTGGTAGCTGGAGCTAAGTCATCTTGTATTAACAATATAATTTATTATATGTTAATAAACATTTAATAAATAATTTAAACATTATTTCTTTCATATGACTGCCACGGCTGGCCGATTCTAATCTGGAGGTCTAATTTTCGATGGCTTTTTCCAACATTTGTGGTCGTATATCGGTAATAACGGGGCGAATGTTGTCCTCCAAGTGCTCAATAGTTTCGGGCTTATCGGCGTAGACTAGCGACTTCACATATCCTCACAGAAAATAGCCAAGCGGCGTTAAATCCCACGATCTTGGAGGCCAATTCACGGTTCCGTAAGGTGAAACTATGCGGTTTCCAAACGTTTCCTTCAATAAATCAAATGTGGCACGAGCTGTGCGACATGTTGCGCCGTCTTGTGGAAACCACAACTCCTGCACATCATGGATGTTCAATTGATGAACGAAAAAGTCAGTAATCATGGCGGATAAACTAATTCGGGTCTTTCTTGTACGCACTATACGACGTGCCTGTGGATGCGTATTATCATTTAGAGTAAACGTAGTGCGAAAAAGTTCCATACTTAATCGAATTAATTGATCTGATGGACGATTATCTTGACCGTAAAATGGACGTAGTACACGTTACGTATTTGGAACATAACCATGATTTTCAAAATAAATTTGCACAATTTGGAGGCGTTGTTCAGGCGTCAGTCTATTCATGTTGATATGCCGAACCAAACTAAAAATAAATCACTTCACAGCCAGTTAAAATAGTTTAGCCAACTTAAAGTTCTATACCTCATAAAAAAGCACCCTTTAGATGTAGAAAAGATAGAGATTAACAAATGACAGCCTCTACTGTGCTGGGCTGTTGATAACAGTTGGTGTTATGACAATGACCGTTAAAATTTAAGATTGGTATGGGTCTCTTCACGCGTTCTTATTTCGTCAGCCTGACTAGGAGATGTGTGGATAAGCGAGGTGGATACGAAAGCCGACGTCCAAGAATCAGCTGGTTATAGGAATCTTGTCAGATTCCGAGTGTTCTTTCGCCCATTCTTTCTCTCACTTTTTTTCTTATTTTCTTTGATCTAGTTTTGTCTGGCTTGACATGGCGATAGTCGGCTGTGTCTGAAGTCTTGACAACGCCGTGGATTTATCAAATAATATAAAAAAACACGTAAAATAATGCATTATTTGTATATGTATGTAAGCCTGGCCTACTGACCTTAGTGCATTGCTTTTTTTTTTTAATTTTCCCCGGGCACAAGACCTAAATGCATTATAATATCCACCGCGGATTAGGTCATCGTAGAGAACAGAAATTACAGTAGCATCCGATATGGAAAGCGATTATTACTTTATGCCTCATTACACGCATCACATAATCGGCCCGCTTCTTTGCTTGGGTCAAAGAACATCGGTTTGTTTTCTGTTGTCTGACCAAAAATGGGTAAGAAATTTTCTCATCGTCACTACCTTCTGCTCGTAGGTACTTACATAAATACCAAACAAGAGCCCAACTAGTTGCCTCACTTTTCCAATTAAAGTGTAGATAGTTATGTACATCGCTTTACTTTCCAACAAACTGACATCCATACGTACATATGGATGTACGTAAGTGCGTATAATGAATGCCAACAAAAGAAAGAAACGGCCCGTAACTGTAATTACAAGTTGTTTTAGTTGAATGAAGCAGGCTAGTTCATTCATTATTCGCGAGTTGTAGTGTAAAGACGATTGCTTGTGCGGCACGAAGACAGGAAGAACTAATTTAGAAGCATTTTGCAACAAAAAAAACAAGAAAAACTGATTCGAATTCCTTTGGCTTCGTTAAGCACTTAGCTTTGTAAATTGTAATTAAACGCTAATTTGCAACGGAACCGGTAAGTGACAAGTGCTCTTCCAAACAAAGGGACATCTTCGTCAAATATTTGAAAAAAAAAAAAGAAGAGAATCTCGGTTCCCCTCAGCAGAACACATGTTTTTCGGTTTTGTTTTGATTTTTTGCATCTTCGTTCATTCGAGCTAAAATTAAAACAAACATCCCTACCCAGTGGAACAACTCTTTTCTTTTTTTTTTGATTTCGAGTGTTTTGTTTGTCCCTTTTCGTGTGTTCAGCAGTGTTACCAATGGTTGTGGAATTAGTGTACTTTTTTCGGAGTTGGAATGTATTTTCCATTTATCATTTTGATGAAAGGGAACAACTTCAATTGGGTTCTGAATTCAGTTTAGCTCTTAAACTGCAGTCAATGTTGGTATGGGTGAAGTGAAACAGGCAACTTTTTTCTAATCCTTAGTTTTAAAGTCAACTAGAGGGAATATACACGTTAAGTGGTAAGAGTCGATTGACAAGGCGGCTTTTAGACACGATAAATTCGTCGCCGATTTTTCAATGTTGTTAGCGGCGTTCGCTGTAACTGTGGTAGCCCGTGGCGTTGTGGGTATGTGCGTCGACTCGTACGCTCTTGGACCAATCTGTCTAGGATACGACTAGAAATACTTTTCACGGCCCCACCGCTTTCGAGTCACTGACAATGCCGAAAGAGTATAACTGTCTAGAAAATGCTTCTCAAACTTTGCCTTTCGGAGTCGGCATAAAACTGTAGGTCCTTTTCACTCGTGATAGAACAATAGCACGCACAACACGAGTGGTTGCTGAGAAGCTAGGCCCTGGCCCTCTACGGGCTGTAGCGCCACCTATATTATTATTATTATAAGTTATAAAGGTAAGAGTCGATTGATAAGGCAGCATTTAGATACGCTATAGTCGTTACCGATTTTTCAATGTTAGCGGCGTTCACACTCAACAATTTGTTTGCTTGCTACGATTTGCTTGACGACAAATAGGAGAAAATCCAAAAGCCTTGTCTACCGCACTGCAAGTCTGCCAAATTTGTAGTAACAAGCGGTCGCATTGATGATTTGGCCCTTCAAGCACGGTTGTCAAGCAAATCGTATCGACAAATTGTTGTGTGTGACCGCCACTGTAGGCAAGGGAGGTGAGACAAAATGCATCACACAAGGGAATTTGAAAGAATCGTTAGTAAAAAGTTCCACGTGTAAAAGCGGCCTAGTTTCGCGTTCGATTAGACAAAAGTCTGGTCAGTAATTTTGTGGTAAGAAGGCTAAAATGAAAAATAAATTACAGTGCACACTCTCTAAGTCCAATTTCTCTCTAACCCGAAGTTTTTGTGTTTGCCATATTTTGGCATTTCCCTCAATGTTCCATACAAAAAACCATATTTTTCCCTCTTGTACAACACATGCCGTGAAGGCAACGACACCGCGACCAGGATAGATCTATTGTATCGGAAGGTTGGAGTTATCCCAAAAGACGTACTACTTCCCTCATGAAACCTAGTAGGTCTTTCGTAGTGGAGTTTTTTAAGCCCACTGAAGTGAGTATCTCCTTATGAAAGATACGTTTCCTTAAACCATACCAGTGCCGGACATTCGCACAAAATGGGCTCAGAAGTTTCATCCTCTTCGAGGCAAAACCGACAGACCTTGTCTTGACACAGGTTTAAATTGTTAAGGTGCTAGTTCAGGCCACAATGGCCCGCAAGAGGGCAATCTTAAGTTTTCTTTGTTCAAAAACAAAAAACCATACTCTAACTCGAACTGATTTTGACATCCGGTGAGAATTCGACTTAGTCCCTCTAATCCATAGTCAATTTTGGAAAGAAAAAAACGAGTATTTCAAAGTCATTGACCATTCGAACACCCCCCTCGTACATGCTGCTGAACAAGAAATGTTGCATATATTGCGGCTACATAAGAAAAACTCCATTTTGGCAATAAATCCTTTTTTTTGATGATCTTAGGCCGCTTTACTCACGATTTTCTGTCATGCCCTTTTGTGATCGCAAGCCACTTTTACACGTAGAAATCAACACAGTTGCAATTCCAGCTTCCCAACCTTTCACACATGTGCCTTCTCTATCTTACATACGCATACCATGCTTCCAATACCCAACACTCGGAATGCAAGAATAAAGCAATTGGAAAAAACGAAAAGAGACAAAAGGGAATACGAAGGATCAAATCCTGTGCTCGAGATACGCAACTCGGGCTACCTCTTGTACGTTTTACCTCCATTGCCTACAAGATTGGAGAGTTGCGGACGAATTCAGCGTGTGTAAACGCGGCCTTATAGAAACTCGGTAGGCGCACTGGCATGGAAAACGACTTACGTAGCTCCTTAATAACTTTAAATCTCATAAAAATCTCAAAAAAAAAAAAAAACTGCAATGTTGTCAAAAACCTCCTAATTCATTTTTGGTGTTACGAGGTTTTCTTATTAAGCCGACGATATTCCCATTCAACTTAAATAATCCTTGTTCGGCGTTCCAAGATTCGTTCCAGAATACGGCTCTGAAAAGAGCTGCATGGGAGGGGAACTCTTAAGAAAGCAAACGTATGAATAGGGGTCACAATAGATCTTAAGGTCGCGGTGCAATTTACCCTTAATAATAATAATAATAAAAAAAGCCAATTTGTTCTTCTTTGTGGCGGCGATTGAATCATCATTGGTGCAACTAGGCCACAACCATGAGCAATGAGCTAAACAGCCCCAATATAGGCCAGCTAAATCGCACAAGCACCAACTGATTCCAATGATAGGAGAAGTTAATCCGCGTGGTATCATAATGGGACTACTTTCGCTGACATCTGCAGTCAGACACTCCAATCTAACCTAACCTAGGCCACAACCAACCAATGCCTCTCTAGCCTGTGTGACGACTTAACATCTCGCATTTAATTCAAATTCTTGGTCAAATTTCCTATAAAAATCCTTTCAAATCCTCGCTCGAACAAGCCACAACGCAATGCTCATCAGAATATAAAACCCATAAGACATTTCCTCGGCTCAACACAATTCGACAACACTGTCTGACTGCATTTTATCCAATTCATCATGTTCCCCCTTCGTATGTCAGTTTTTTTTTTTTTTGTTGTCTTCTTCTTCTTGGTGCATTTGTTTTGTTTCACGTTTTGTGGGAGGGACACGGAAAAAATCATTTTTATCTGCAACCCCGATGCGGAGCGTCGTCGCTGTTTTAATTTTACCCCTTCATCTACACTGCACTACCTTGCAGCCATAACAAATACGAAATCATCCTCTGTCTATTCACTGTGCACCGAACATGAAATATTCACATAATCTTGTCACTAACCCCAACGAGCTGCGGTAAAACGGAAAAAAAAAGAAAAAAATAGTCTAACTCGATTTCAAATATAAAGAGGGAGGCACAACAGTAGACGATAAGTCTAAAAATATTGAGAAAAGTAGAAGCGACGAAGCAAGCAGACCGATTTCAGTCTCGTTTTTGTTTTCTTCATTGTCAATTAAATTTTGTCTTCATCTCGTCGACGCACGTAGCGAGAGAGAGGAGCCCTTAAAATTGAAAAAATATAAATTTAGAAGTTTACCTCCTCTCTTTTGGCTTTCTTCTTCCGTTTTAGTGTGTCTAGTCTAACAGTGGCACCAGCCGCATCCAAAAGTGTTGCATTTGTCTGATATATTGCCACAGCAGCTGGGCTCAACCAAAGGTGACGGTCTTTAAAAATATTTTGAATTTTCTTTTCTATTTTCGACATTCAAATATAGTGAGCGAGGGGGAATTTCGCAGTCTCGCAATTGCAAGTGAATTCATACTCTGTGAGAACTTGCACGTTAAGCACTTAGTTGAAACGAGAAAAACAAAAAAAATATTCCCGTAAACTCTCCAAAAAAAAAAAAAAACAAGAGTGGAATAGTAAAAGTAAAGTGCGCCACTACAATGGCCGTGTGAACTGCAGGTTCCGTTGCAGAGCGATAAAGTCGAGAAAAAACAAGAAACAGACAGACTTTAGTGTGAATCTCTCGTACAATTCGTAGTTATTAATAATATCTAAATCAAGGGAAACCATTTGCCGGCAGAAATGCAGCACGCTAGCATACCAAATACTGCCAGTGAGTTGCAGGTGAGAAACAAAAACCTGGAAGGCATCGAAAGCATGGGACAACACACGAAAATACATGGTAAATTTATTAATGCGAATATACAGTACTCATATGGTAGCATATTTAAATTGTTGTTGAGATTATAGAAAGGAATTTCACGGCTTAATTGGCGGAAATGAATTTGCAAACTGTTTTGTGATTTTGGCTCGGCGTACGTACGGACAGACAGTGCGCGACAAAATTATTCCGTCACACTCTAAATGAGTGGTGGGAGATCTGAATGAATGTTTTTAATTGGGTGAAGGTTCATCTGCAATGCATCATTCAATTGGCAACAGCTTAAAGTAATGAGCACATTGGAGGGAATTTCCTTGCTTCAATGTTTATTTATTCACGCACTCCATATCGATTGTCGATGCTTGAGTACCACATGTTCTACTCTCCCACTTCGTACTTTGTCGACGTCGAGTGGAACTTCTTCTGTGTTGGTAACACACAGGTTTCAATAATGATAACCATTGGTTCAGTGATTCCGTCCGCTTCCAATTAGAACGATCGCAAATTGATAAAAGCCAGTAGACCAGAACGGTTGGAGTAATTCATTCGATCGCCGTAATCGTCACATTAAATTGGATTCTCTTATTGAGATGTTTGTAAAGTAATTCTGGTATTTTTGTTCTTCTTTTCATTCCGCGATTGAGTGAATTTTGAAATGTAGTCGCATTTAAGACGTGCCATCAAACGATGAGTCAAGATGTGAATCCAAAAATGGGGTGAACTTTAAAGACTTTCCTCCCTTGCCCCGTTGGCAGCGCTCATGTTTTTCAAATAAATGGCATTTTTCTTGGTATTCTTCTCTTGATGATTTCATTTGATTTCATTTGATAAGACGTACGAAAAAAAGAGGAAGTGACGTGGGTTTGTTATGCTTTCCAGTGACCTCTGAAAGCTGTCTTTTGAATACCCAAACACCCGCATAAGCTTTCAAATGTCGACGAACTGCCAACATTCCCTCCACAAATCCACGACCATCTTCCAAACATTGTCTGTGTGTGAACCATTCAAACTCCAAATTCAGTCTTCCATCAGATCAGATTACTGCTGAAAATTAGTGATATAAAGTACACTCAGGCGGCTGGTGTATTTTCTTTAAATGAAAGTGCCAAGTTCCTTATCTCGTCATGAGAGCAGCATGTGCATTTGTTTTTGTTTGCTTTTTTGACCCAGTTTGACGTACTTAATGCGGTGCTTTTTTAATTTTTCTTATTTTTAAATCGCCTTACGCCGGGAAGTGCAATGTGAAACATCTGATGAGTGAACTGGAGTTGGAATCAAGACACGGTGAGACCATGGAAGTGGAAGTTTGCTTAGGTTGTGCTTTACTGCATTATTTGGCAGCAAGAAAAAATTACTTTCGACGCTACCTTTTCCTTCGGGTTACTTAATTTACTTATGTCCTTTAACCCCTCGGGGAGGCATAGGGCGTCAACCACGCCTGCGCACCACCTCGTTCGAAGTTCTACAACCCGTTTGAGCTCCCTCTCCAACTCATTCCTAAAGAACTCGATTCCTTTCTTCAACTGTTCTGCGAGACGTTTGCCTAGGACGTCGCGCTTGTCTGCCTTCGCAGTCTTGTCTTCGCGCCGTAGTGTGTGTCCAATCCACTGCGACTTTCTCCTTCGTATTGTGATGTTTTTAGATTGGCTCGTTGGAGCTACGGTTCTGCCGAAAAAAATCCCCAAGGATGTTTCTAAAACATCTGTCTACGGAAGATTGCACCTTTCGTGTGGCAATGGTGTCCACTTTGCAGGTACTGCATCCATATATCAGCACCCACTCCTCGTAGGAGCGGAACAGTCGCAGCTTGCTTTTCCAGATCGCCGATAGCATTCCGAGCGCAGCTTTAGCCTTTCCGATTCTGCTGTCCGATCAAGGTCATCATATCCGCAACCACGCTTCATCCGTATGGAAAGTTGTTAACTTTCTCGACTTCCTGACCGGCAATGTTCTGTTGGACGCGGTTGTCAGAAGTGCTAAGCGCTTTAGTTTTCGCTTTATTTATTTTTAGCCCCACTTTTTGATTGTCTCAGCTTCTAGATTATGGGCCATCAAGTGGAGATCTATTATCCGATGCGATAATAGACAAACAAGGTGTTTAAGGTAGGATGCTATAGTCGTTAAATCGATTGCCATAATTGTCGTTCGCCAATGCTGCACGGAGTATATCCCTGACAACCACCAGAAACAATAGTGGTGACAGTATGCTCACTTGACGGACTCCAATTTGGACCTCAAACTCCTCAAGACAACTTGCCATTGTGCAAGACGTGACACGTACTCTCTTCATATGTAGTCTGAGTTTTTTCTCCACGCCTCTTAAGCGCAAGTCCGACCAGATTGCATCTCGATTCAAGCTATCCAAAGCCTTCTCGAAGTCAATGAACAATAGATGTAGCAGAGACCTCATCCCATTGCTCAGTGATGATCCATAAAGTGTTTCTGTGGTCGATGCAGGAGGACATCGAGAGTTGAATTTAAATTCTCTTTGATCCGTTCCAAAACTACTCGACTCCTCTCCAGTTTCCTCATTCCATCAGGTTTCCCTTTTTTCGGAAGCTTAATGATCATCCCCCTTCTCCACTACTGCGGGAATTGTTCCTTATCCCAAGCTTTGTATATCACCGGATGCAGCAAATCTGCTGATACATTCGGTGCAGCTTGAAATAATTCAGCTGGGACGCCATCAATACCCACCGCCTTCCGGTTGTTGTTCGTATTTGATGCATTTGTTTCTAGTAGTCTAACTATGAGATGAGACAAAAATTGTGGCGTTACAGTCCGCTACAGAACTTGGTCCTGAAACAAAACCCATCCCCAGCAAGTCCGATCATTGACTAGCTGTCTTCTGTATCGCACATCAAGTTGGTAGACGTCCTCCTCCACTTGTGTGCATTGGCGTCCGTCCTTCTTCACTTGCATGCGCCACTTTAGACGGCACCAAAAACCATCTCCCGCAAGCGCGTCACCTTAGACTGTACCAACAACCCTCTCCAGCAATCGTGATCTTTGACTAGCTGCCGTTTGCTTCGCACATCAAGTTGGTTGACGTCCTTCTCAACTTGCCTGCGCTACCTTTGGCGGAACCAACACACCTCTACAACAAGCGCCTTCTGTTTCGCACACCACTTGTGTGCGTGGGCGTCCGTCCTTCTCCACCTTAGGCGCTCTCTTTCGCATTGTCGCCCAGCCTCGCAATCGATGACTTATTCACAATATCACCTATGCCCAAAAGCAAGCACACAGCACTGACCTTGAAGTCACGTAGAGCACGAATTTAATCTCACTGCATAATCTTTACCTTTCCAGATGCAGCAATAACAGCAATTACGCCATCAGACAATAAACTCCAACGAACGGAAACAACAGTCCATGGCCAGAGCGAACAAAACCATTCGGACGCAAACAGAAATTCGCTGACAAAAACGCCTTTGGTCAGTATGCCAAATATGTCGGTGGGTTTTGGCGATGCCGTCGACTGTGGCATGATCGCAGCAAAAGCGAACAGCCATGAACTTGTGCCCACTCTTGGTTCGCAATCAATATACGAGCTCAATCTGGCGTCAACACCTGTGGAGGTGAGCACAACGCAACAGCACAAAGATGGACACCATTTCCTTAAGCTGTTAAAGTGCGAACAAGCACGTCTGCTTACGATGGCTGAACAAGCAGAACGTGATACGTACGCGTTGACCACAGCTGGAGCCACGTCGGATGAGATATTTGGCATCTTACGTTCGGTGTCGGGCAAAACAAGACTATTAGTCTCGCAGAAGCTGAAACAATTCGAGGGCTTGTGTCATAGCAATCTGAATCCGACGGACGATGAGAAGTTTCCGATAACCAATGAGGATTTGCAAGGCTTCTGGGACATGGTGAACCTGCAAATCGAACACGTCGACTCGCTGTTCAAAGAACTGGACTTGCTCAAGGCGAACAACTGGCAGAAGGCCAAAGACAATGCGTCCCCGTTCGTTCCGTCCGGATCGAAGCTCCTGAAGAGACCGGTTTTTAGGGGCGGCAATGGCATTGGCATGACTCCCAGCAAAACGTCACCGAATGCCGTCTTGTCAGCTCAGAAACGCGACGCCCAGCGCAAGCAACTGCTGGAGATGAAGCGGAAAAATAAGAGCACTGCTCTCAATAAGGGCGGCCTCGCCAGTCCCGTCGAGATATACGTCAGCGAGAACTTCGTCTGACCGACAACACATTGAACACAGAGGCTGGCACTTCGAATCGATATCGCATGTATAATTCTATTTTGTAAATGATATTTATCTACTTAAGAACCTGAGGCACGTTTCATGTTTTGTATTTCGTATTTCGTATTTCCGTTTCTAGATCATGTTTAGTTTCCATTTGCTTCTGTTCGATAGGGGAATTCTCTTAGCTGTGGCACACGCAAATCATTAAAGTATTACTTATCTTTTTTTGTTTAATTGTTTAGGAGAAGAAAAGAAAATCAAAATGTGTGTTGATGCAAGACTGCTGCCTTTTTTTTTACGATAAATTAGAATGATATTTTAAGAGAAAGAAAAGACAAATTAATTGGCCCTTAGCCTGAGCACTCATGCATGCCAAACCACCTCGACGACGACGAGCACGAGTAGGAGTAGGAGTGATGCAAATTGACGGTATTAATAAAGAAACAAAACAAACAAACAAATAATAACGAACGCAAGCAAATCAAAGACTTTATATAGAAGTAAAAAAAAAACATTTTTTTGGTATTAATAAAAATTTCGTAGGAAAACATAATGCATTTGTTTCAATTTTCTCGTCTCACTACAGGCTGGTATGTATCACATTCTTACAAGACCTGGCCGGGGTCTGTGCTGTTGTAGAGATTGTAGAGCTTTTTGCTGAGTACGTCGCCGATTCGCCGCTCGCTTGCCAGTGGAATCGCTCCGCGACTCACTTTGAGATCTGCCAGGCACGAGGGACCCGCTGGGTTGCTTTTGAATTCCTGTTTGCATAAAAGATTAATTGGATTAATTGGTGAATTGTACATATGAGAGAGAGAGAGAGAGTGTGTGGCATGCAAAACAATCGCAATGCAATTTTAACGTATTATTGTGGTTTTTTCTTCGTCGAACAGACTCAAAAACTACTACTAGGCAGCAACCTACTTTTGCCGGCGGAATATCTGCAGGCGCCTCTGTGATGGGGAGCCTACATCTTCAGCTCTCACCTCATCAGCACCAAATAACTGCCACATGATCCAAACAAAGGCGGGACAATAGTGAAGAAGTCCTCTGGAGTGTCGTCGTCCTCTTCACAGCCGTCGCAAAGGGTTTCATCGCTTAGGCCAAGCACATTTAGGTGTTTGGCGAAAGTGTAGTGACCCGTTAATAAGTCGTCTGCAGTGTTCTGTTAAGAGATGACAGGAATGCCGCGGATTTCTTACAAGCATGCGCTTGGTATATCTACATCTTGGAGAGTCATGCCACCTCCGGTTGAGCTCCCACCATCGATGGAAGCCCTAAACAAAGACGCAGGCAATGCCAGCGCAAGTTCAGGTCCCGAGATTACATCGTCTGATGCTTGCCTAGAAGTGGCACGGCACCCAGACAAGTCTTAGCGACGTTAGACTACCTACCGATTAAATTTAGAGAAGACTTGCATTTCCTGAACAATGCTGGAAGTGGTTGAAGGTTTTTAGCACAACTTGGCTGTCGCTACAGACGCAAATACTTCCGCTTAGAAAACCACCGCAAATTTAGCTAATGGTGCCGCCCTCCACGAAGGCGCCAGCGCCAGAGAAGGCCTTGAAGCCATCCGTGAAGATTCGGCTACATTCCTTTCCCGGATCAGATTCTGACCAGAGTGCAGGGAAAATCTACTCTGTATGTACGTCGCAGATGGATTACTGGTGTCCGTGAGTCAGAAGTCTCCCCAAACGACATCACAGTGGAGATCTGTCCCTTGGCAACCGGTGCTACTTCGGTTAGACAAAACAACAAGTAGGCTCAAAACTCCTGATTTGAAGGACCAAAATCATGGTCAACAAAACAGTCCTGCTCTATGGAGCCGAAAGCTGGAAGCTAAGCAAAACTGCAGAGCTGATTCTAGGTACCTTCGAAAGAAAAATTCTACGTTGGATATATGGTCCCGTCTGCGAGGAAGGCGAATGGAGGAGAAGACATAACCGCGAACTCTACGAGCTGTACCAGGATGTGGATGTAGTCCGGAAGCCAAAAATTCGTCGACTGCACTGTCTCGGCCACATCGACACAATCGGACAACAATGCACCAGCAAAGAGGGTCTTCGAATCCGAACCTACAGGTTAGAGATGGAGAGGCGCGAAGACCAAGTAATCGCGGATGCAAGACAGCTTGGTCTTGATGACTGGAAGCAGCGTGCCCAGGACCGTTAACCATGGAAGGCAGCAATTGCTCAGGCTGGGACCCTCCATGGGTCGCCGGCCTGATGAGTAAGTAAGTATACATTGGTTAGCGATGTCACTAAGGAAGGGTTTGCCGAACGCGATATATCTTTGCTTGGCTTGACTGGCCGGACAGTCACAGAGTAAGTGAGGCAGACTTTCCTCTGAGTGGATGTCGAGACAACTGCAACAGTGTGTGTTGAACGGTATGCCGAGTCTAGCAGCGTGAATGCCTATGTGCTTACTAGGCACGACTCTAGCTATTTCGGAGCGATTTCTATTGAGGAGGTCATCAGTGCTTTTTGTGTAGGAGGGCCAGGTTTTCCTAGAGACTGTACTTGGATGATCCACCTTGTCCACCTTCTACTAGCTAAGGACAGAAAGTGTTGATAAATGGTGTATTTGAGGTGGTTGGGGCAGAGGAGAGTGATGAGGAGCCTACATCATTAGCTCTCACCTCATCAGCACCGAAAAACTGACATCTGATCCGATCGAAGGCGGGACAGTGGCAGAGGAAGTGCTCTGGACTGTCGGCGCCTTATGCACAGGCATCGCAGAGGGTTTCATTGCTTAGGCCAAGCACATTTAGGTGTTTGGCGAAGGTATAGTGGACTGTTAGTACGGCGGTAAGTCGTCTGCAGTCGTTTCTATTAAGAGATGACAGGAATGCCGTGGATATCTTACAAGCATGCGCTTGGTTTGTCTCCATCCTGGAGAGTCATACCACCTCCGATTGTGCTTTCGAGAAGCCCAGCCATCGACGGAAGCCCTAACCGAGGACTCGGGGAGTCCCAACGCAGGTTCGGGTCCTAAGAGTATGGAAGTTTCCATATACGTCGCTATTAAAATCGCATTTATTTTCTCGTGCGTTTTTGAACACACACAAGGTGCAGAATGTCGGGAGGCTTGCTTTAGTAGAAACTATTTGTTTTCCAATCGACTCTATTTGCAGTAAAAAAATAATGACTGCAACAATCTGCCCGACATCGATGGACACCGAGGTACTGCAGTTCACGTAAGTTAGTATGATCGCATAACTGCATTAATGGAAAACATGGATAATGCAGTCCTCTGGTAGTCTGTCGTTTATGAAACCCAAACACAATTGGGCCACCAAGTGGTGCTTATGTCGATTCAGATGAAGAGTCCCGAGAAGATGAAGATGGAAATGGTGGCACTGGAAACCTGAACAGAAATTAGATGATAGCCCGTTGTCAGTTAATTGTAAAACAAATGAAACCACGGGAACATGATAACGACTTTCTAAAGCCAGTCGAAGATGAAAACGCACGCAGACGACATACGATACAATTTGGAAACTAAAACCATTGGCAGATCTTTTTTTTGTTTGTTTGTTTGAGGCGTTTTTGACGCTAGACTGGAGCCCTTAGACTCAAAACCATGGTCCATTGTACTGCCAGCAGCAACCTCGGTAGGTAGGTAAGTGGGCTGTCAGGGAAAATCGCCAGCACACTTGCGATAATACCTATAGTGGGACTACTACCCACTGAACGACAGTTCAGTGCCGTTCATTCGATCCCAACGGCAAATGGTGACTGGACCAGATTTGAAAACCAGATAAAAGCGTTGTTTTCACTGGGATTCGAGCCGGGGACCCCTCTAGCCAAGGACAAGCACTCAAACAACTGCGCCATCCAGTACATTGGCAGATGCTATTAAAAAAAACGGTCAGTAAAGCATTTCCATCCAGACCAAAATTTGTCGTACGACGAATCTATGATTCCTATGATTCTTCGGTCGTCAGGTGTGCATCAGGTACAAAATGTTGTGTCTGCATACACCTCTTGGTTACACCTAGTCAACTTTGAAATGTATCAAGGTTTGAATCCAAGATGTAACCGAGAATCTGGACCGAAATATGGGAACAAAATATTGCACCTTTATTTGATATGATCGGCGAGTTGGATTACACAATTTAACCTTTACCGTGCCATTCTCAATTCGATAATTTATTCACGTCAGCAGCAGCTCTAGTCGGATTGACAGAACGGAGATACCAACAACTTGTCTATTACCATTGAAGAAAGAACTTCAGAAGAAACGGCGTGCATATATTGTCAGTATATACCTAGCAACAAAAAAAGGTTATGCTCACATAAATACCTTAACAAAAATAATTGACTATGGGCTGTACATATACGGCCACTGCCCCAAAA
Source organism: Eristalis pertinax (assembly GCA_907269125.1). NCBI lineage: Eukaryota > Metazoa > Arthropoda > Insecta > Diptera > Syrphidae > Eristalis > Eristalis pertinax. Next base: position 42,877,802 of record OU026145.1, on the reverse strand, counting down.
CGATATTTAAAACAATTAAACCCTTGTACCACGACGCGGCTAGAAGAAGCATTAACGCCTTCCCAACCAGCCCAATAGGAGATATTTTAGCAGAAGCAGGACTACCTACAATTGAGGAACGGAGAGACATTATTACTCTCAATCTGTTGGCTAAACTAACCTTTTCAAAGTTCTCAGTCATCGATCATGATATGAAGAAGAGCCAAACCCAAAAACACGCCAGAAAGATAAATTCTGGCATCACCACCACCACCAGACCTACCAACCGAAAGAGTACGTTGCAATACACCACGTCATAAACCTTTGTTTATCAATCAGGAATCATTGTTACTAAATCTAGCCGACTAAAAGGGCGACACCAGCAACAGGACCCACCATCAACTCTTTTCCAGCACCCTAGAGAATTTAAAATCAGAGGGTTGGTTTCCCATTTTCACCGACGGCTCGAAGAGCACAGTCAATACCGCATTTGCGGTAACACTAGAAAATGGATCCATCGCCAAGATTGGTAATGTCTCAGATTTCGCCTCAGCATTCACAGCAGAAGCATTTGCTATTCTTCAAGCCATAAAAATAGCAAACAGCCCTCACAATAAACGCATTGTGTGCACTGATAGCATATCAGGTATCAATGCAATAAAAGAACCCCAACAACAACACCGATCTCATATCTCAGATCAGATACCAGCTCATCAAATCACCAAACACGAGAAAGATACTGTGGATCCCTGGGCATGGGGGAATCCAAGGCAACGAACACGCCGACGAAGCAGCCAACTCAGCCAAAAACAGCCCTGTACATAGTTTCAACATTTTCACCAAACTAGATCTGATCAAACACATAAAACGAACCTCAAACGCCATCAAAAAGGCACGACTGGAGCCTATACCACCACCACTACAAAAATCTCCAACTTTGTTCGGCTACGACTTGGACACACTGCAGTCACGCACCAACACTTGCTGAACAAAACCAGTCCACCAATTCCAATTTTGGCATACTCTTTCCAACATTTCGGCTGGTATCTCGCGAATAAATGCTTCAATGTTGTCTTCCAATGCGTCAATTGAAGCGGGCTTGTCTGTATAGACATGAGCTTTAACATAGCCCCACAAAAAATAGTCTAAAGGCGTTAAATCGCACGATCTAGGCGGCCAATTGACCGGTCTCGAACGTGAAATAAAATGTTCACCGAACTCGCCCCTCAACAAGGCCATTGTTGCGCGTGCTGTGTGGCATGTGGCACCGTCTTGTTGAAACCACATGTCATGCAAGTCAAGATCTTGCATTTTGAGCAAAAAAACGTTGGATATCATCTCACGGTAGCGCTCACCATTCACAGCTACGTTACGATTCGCATCATCTTTGAAGAAGTACGGTCCAATGATGCCACCAGCCCATAAACCGCACCAAACTGTCGATTAAACTGACCATAAAATGGAAGAAGCGCGCGATGAACTTTCTTAACAGAGCACGCATTTTGATAATAAAATTCAATAATTTGCAAGCGTTGTTCGTTTGTAAGGCGATTCATGGTTAAACAGTGAAACAAAACACGAAACGTGCGTCAGCTGTTTAAACCAGTGTTGCCAAAAAGATAATAGCTAAAAAATAACCCTTCAACAACATAATAGAGCCAATAGTCTCCGCAGCTAGGTTCTTAATTTGAATTACCTTGTCAGTACTAAAATGGATGGTTCTGGCATACGTATTACCAAACGACACAACTCCGTTGTATGCGTCGCTTCTACTTTGTACGGAAAAAATCCAATATCTAAAAGTGTGGTCGATATTCCAGACAAGAACATTCAAAAAGTCAAGTAACACGCCCTTTAGCTATCGCAAGAATAGACAGAATGGACCAGAATGTAAATGCTTACAGAATCAGAACTAAAGGCTAGAAATAGTTGTCGTCCATCTCCACCTCGCTTTTGGACGTATCGTTGCTATTATGTACAACCTTGACCACTACCTCGTAACAGTTCAGTTGCAACAGACAGAAAAAAAAAAGGGAAAAGTGCGGGAGCACGCTGTGAATCAAAAATGCAAAGCTATGTGCATAAAATGCGACGTTGGCCTATGCATCAAAAAGCACGAAAACGTACGACATGCACAATCAAAGTGTTAAGAGGAACAAGTCATGTCATCGAAGAATTTTTGCCCAGCTTCCTTACAGCCCGACAAACGGTTACCACCCACCCGAACGTTGAATTGACAAACTCTCTCCATTCTTTTGTAACGCAAATCAAAGAAAAATGCGTTGCTTTTGTTCCACAACACCTCTAACTTACCTCCAACAACCTCCTAGGACAAGGATATTCATTCAGAATAGTTTGAGCAACATCCAGAGTAACGAGTGGGAGTCTGCTTAAATGCTGTTGCCACAATCGGCCCAGACCATTGGCACCGTCTACACGTACACAGTCCTTGTTGTCGTTCAAAAGAAACTGACTCGAAGTGGAAAACAACGCCGATTTCTGTCTCCTATTGAATAATGAATAAGAATTAGAATCCGTTAACCAAGTCCATGATCATGTCCATACTTGTAGGGAATTTCAGAAACTGCCCTTGTGAAACGCAACACTATCTGCGCCAGTTCCGACTGACTATTCACAAAGTGAACGCTACACTCGTATAGGATTTGCAATTCTGCAAGCGATGTTTCTCTCTCCAGTTCGTTATTGCACTTCGGCAACACTCCCACGGCCACCAGAGTTATTTTCATTTCAGGATAATTGCTTTTAATGCTCTTGATAATGTCATGGATTGTTCTATTTTCAATGGTCGCTTGCAGCTCTTTGACACCGAAGACGCGAATAAGTTGCTGCTCCGGTTCGAATTTGTCATTCAGATCGTACTGTAAGTGGGAATTATAAAGTTCAGTTTGGAGAATGATTTCCAATACACACCACTTGATTGTCCTCAGATTGAGCAAAAATCTGCTGTCCCACATTGCGCTCCCAAGTAATGACCTGGGAGCACTTGCCTTTGCGGATGATATGATTAGTGGTGGCTTCAGTGAGGAAACTCAACAGCATCCCTCCAATATTCGGCCGCAGAATATCTTCGTCCACAACAACTCTGACATACTGCAACAGAAAACGATGTCAATAATCAATAAAGGTAATCTAGCATTTTTTTTAGTACTTTTAAACATTCTGGGGGTTTAATTCGTTTTTGTTGTTCTTGCAGGAATTTCTTTCTCAACTTCTCCGAATTGTCAGCCGGTCTTTTCGACATATTTGCCAAGGTCGCTGCTTGGGATAATAAACATCTGTGACAGTGACAGGTGTTAGGCGTTTGGATAACTACTTTACAGTGATGCCAATCCTTCGATATTAGTTTTGATTGTAAAAAGTAAATGAGTATTATTTTTTTTTTGTTAAAAGTACTTTAAGTTGCATATTATTGTATAATAGCTTTAGGGCAACATTTAAATCATGAGGAAATAATTAGTTGCTCCCCTTGAACATTAGCCTATTAGACAGCAGTTCAAAGGCAAACACTTCACCGATTCAGCGGCAGTGAATTTAATAAGAAAACAAATTCCATTATAAAAGATGTTCATTCATTTCGTTTTAATATTTGTCGTGAATATTGAAACATGTTCACAAGGCCCTTATCAAAAAAATGATACAAATATATGTATGTATGTATATCAATGTCGTTAGAACTTAGTTGGCAATTAATATCTCTAGCGCAGCTACAACATCGCCTCGTTGTTCTCTCAGCACCTTTTCCGCTTGTTGTTTGGGTATTAACATCTCATTCATCTGAAAGTGAATATATAAATATGTTTGAGATGCGAACCGAGGAAGAAAATAAGTCAGCGCTTACTATTAATTCGATATCTTCTTTTTTCACTTGAACCTTTTGCAGTTCACGTTCCTTTGCCAGTTTCTCTTCATCCTCCTTGATACGTTTGTCGCCAAATTGTTCAACAGCCTGGAGACCAACAAAAATTACGTATTATTCTTAACAATTCAGATTTAATTAAAAGGTTAAGGATGCGGTGCATACACTGGAAATATCGGCAGCTGAAATTTCTTTTTCCTCCGCATAGTCAGTTACACGCTCCAGATCTGCTGCACCTCCGTCGTGTTTTGTGGCTTTCTTTTGTTTCTTGTCTTGAACTTCGTCAGTGCCATTTATTTCCGTGACTTCAGTCATTTTTGCGAATATTTTTGTGGATAACTTGTTAGAACAACGAGGTAGAAGGAAAATACACAATTTGTCAAAATTATTTTGTCATCGATGACAGTTGGGTGTGAAGTATGGAGTGGTTGTCTTCTATGGAAGGAGACTTGTTTGATTTTTAATTTGGGCGAGCAGTTGGTGCGAACTGATTCTTTAGTGATATAAATGTTTTAAGTCTCACCGAACCGAAATCGCTTGATTTTATTGAGTTCTTACTGAAACCTTTGGAGAAATTTGATAAAATCTCTCTATTTCGTTCGGTGGCAACATATTTAACATCGAGTCTCAAAAGCTTAAGATTTCAAAATGTCCATGTCTGAACAAAGGGAAAGTACATTACGCTATAAATTAGGCATAACTAGCTAGAATTTAATCATTCACATGCTTGATGTCAAATTGGAATAAGTCAAAATGCTTTGTCTACCGTACTACTGACGTATTGACCCATCAAGCAAGGTTGTCATGCATGGACAAATTGTTTACTGTGAACGCAGCATTTTCTTCAATTTGGTGGTGCTGTCAAAATTAATTCTGCTGTCAAAGCTAAATTTACCGTGATAACTTCTAAAACATGTATATCAAACTTCTACGTAAAAGGAAACATACCCAATTGGCTTGACACATTTTTGTTGTTACCTTAAACTGTCATTTACAATCACAACTTTGGAAAGATTCGTGGATTTTATTTATTTTCGAATTGTTAGAGTTTTACATATTTTTACCGCACAATGTCGACACAAATGAAACCGGCTAAAAAGAAGTACACGCAAAATGATTTGCGGCGATTAATGCAAGAACAAAAGTCGAAAACCCAACAGCGCGTCGTTGAACAGAAGATTGAATCTCCCTTGGCAAAATATCCTTTTTCAAAAAACATCTCTTTACATTTATGGTGTCTTTTGCACATTGTTTTCTTTTCAGCTTTCTTTGAATTACTCTATTTTCCTTAACTGAATTTAATTACGTACAACGATCAGGGTCAACTCACATGTATTCTGTGCAAAAGTGTGGTACGCTCCGAGTCAGTGTGGAAAGTGCACATAAACACGAAGGCTCACAAGGCTAACGTGGAGATAGCAAAGCAGCTCAAGGAACAATTGAAAAAGACAGCGACCAACAATGCTGCAGGCAAATTTAAGCGACCCCATGAAGTTGCAGTTTCGGCAACCACCACCACACCGGCGGAAAAGAAAGCGAAACTTGAGAACGGAAAGCACAATGCGACAAGCAGTGGAAGCGTGATTCCTAGCGATTTCTTTGACAATTCAACTAAACCCAAATCGATCCTGAAGAAAGAGTCCCCAGACAATCAGACAAAAATGGAGACTGATGCAAAGGATGAAGTGCTGCCGGAGGGATTCTTCGATGATCCCATTAAAGATGCCAAAATTCGAAACCTCGAATATAAGGATCCTCAGGACGAGGAATGGGACCGTTTCCAGCGGGAAATCAAAGAAGAAGCCACCGTCTCGAATACGATAATTGCCGGCGAACAAGAGGAAGCCACGGCAGAGAGACAAATCAAAGAGATCGATGAACAAATCGAAAAATGGACGAAAGTCTTAGATCTGGAGAAGAAAAAAGAAGTGGTGGCCCGCAAACTTAGGCAACGTCCGACTAAAATGGACCACGGCAGTTCGGATGAGAACGACGTGAGCGCCGATGAGGATGAGAACTTTGACGAGTTCCCTGATTGGCGAGCTAAGAAGTTTCATCGATAGAACGTCTCAGCTATCCGTTTTTTTTATTTTAGTAAATTTGTGTACTAAGTTGTTACAATGAGGAATAAGAACAGAAAATTATAATTTACTCTGGTATTGATGTTTTATTTCATAAAAAAAATCAAACTTGTTACACTCCCATGATCATACTTACAGGCTAGGCCTGTGGTCTATGGAAACTCGCTAGCTTCCCACCTTAATTGACAGCTCTAGTGGTCAAGACCGAGCTGTCTTTCGTCTCTGATCGCGTCTTTATACGGCGCATTCAGCCTTCATCTAGGGATCCAGTAGGCTCAGATTCGAAAACCCTTGTAGCTGAACCAATAGCGTTTATGTAAATTTCGAGGTAATAATGGAGTATGTCTACCTCGGGACAAACGTGAACTCCACAAACGACATCACAGTGCAGATCTGTCGTAGGGGTCCAGGGCCGTGCTTCACTTTGTTCCATCTGGCGAGGGATTGTAGTGAGTCGCAGCAACATTTGACCCGTTTTGAAGTCCACGAGGTTAGACGGTAGTGCCTTAAGCGCTTCCTGACTGGCTGAAAAGATTATGATTCTAGCGTCCTTTGACGAGATTCTTGCGCAGATCTCAAGAGCGTGGATTTCGCCTTGGAACACGGTAGGACTCGACCAAACACAGCAGCCCCTCACTCCAGAATCTGTCTGTGAACCTCTCTGGGGTCTAATTTGGTCCTGTTCTCACGATCCATCTATTTCAACCTCAAAAAGGCTGCCAAAACAGTGCCGCCTGACTAATATAAATGAAGCCAGGAAGAATACGTGAGATCTGGCCTTGGACTGCGACGCCAATTCAAACCGCACTATATGGGGAATCTCGGATACAGAGATGACTGAATACGAACCCACTTTCGTGACCAGGAAGGCAGGCAAGAAGTTATAGTTCATGTCGCTGTACAGCCCGTACAGTTCATGGATGTATCTTCTTCTCCAGAAACCATCAACGCAAACAGGACCAAAAATGGAACGCAGAACTTTTCTCTCGAGAAGACCAAGGACTTCTTCATCTGCTCTTGAGATTGTGAAGACTTCTGTAGAGCCGGACAGGGATGATGAGGGTCTTATATATTGTTAGCTTGGTCCTTCGAGAGAGAGCTCTACTACTCAATTGCCTGTTGAGCCCAAAGAAACAGAGTTATTCTGTTGGCAAGAGTTATTCTGCGTACTGATCGGTACTGATGTACTGATGTTGTTTGTACTGTTTAATTGGGAACCGAGGTAGACGAAGTCCTTAACTACCTACGGTGACCTTCTGGCCGAGTCGTCGATGTTGTGCGTCCTTTCTCGATGACAGCATGTACTTCGTTTTGCTCTCATTCACTGTTAAACCCATTTTTGCAGCCTCCGTTTTAATACCAGCAAACGCTTCATTGACGGCTCGCTGTGTTCGACCAATCACGTCACTGTCGTCCGCGTATGCCAGCAATTGTACGGACTTCTGGAAGATCGTGCCTCTAGTGTTGGCGTTTGAGTTTCGCAAGATTTTCTCAAGTATGATGTTAAAGAAGTCACATGACAGAGCGTCGCCTTGCCTAATTCCTTTTTTGACATTGAAGGTGTCGGTGAGTTCGCTACCGACCTTGATGGAGCAGCTAGAATTTTCAATCATCTCCTGGGCAATCGGAAGTTCGGCAGGAGTGTCAGCACTAAACATGGTGTTGTACAGCTCGTCTCTATGCACGCTGTCATATGCGGCCTTGAAATCGACGAATAGGTGGTGGGTGTCGATTTTCATCTCTTCGGTTTTTTCCAGGATCTGCCGTAGTGGGAAAATTTGGTCGATGGTGGAATTCCCCGGCCTGAAACCGCACTGATAAGGACCTATCAGGTTATTCACGAATGGTTTCAGGCGCTCGTACAAAACGGCAGTGAAGATCTTGTAGGCGATGTTTAGGAGACTTATCTCTCGGTAGTTGGCGCAGTTGAAGGTGTCTCCTTTTTTGTGGAGCATCCGCTACGGACCTACTCTAAAAATGATGTAATGATCTCTGCCTACTCAGGAAAAACTTCAACAACTCCCTTTAATGCTGCCAAAGCGTCCAGATCAGTAGACGACTGGACTGCCTATAAGGATGAAATTGGGACCCTCAAAAGAACATCGCCCTTGGCAACCTGTGCTACTTCGGTTTGTCACAACAACTGGGGTCAGAACTGCAGACTCAAAGGACCAAAATCATGTTCTACAAAACTCTTATTTTGCCAGTCCATCTAAATGGATTCGAAAGTGGGACGATAAGCAAAACAGCAGAGCTTTTTCTTCTGATTGGGCTACAGTCTGAGATGGACATGGGCCTTAGCCAACAACCCTCACCAGCTGCCTCCAATTTCGTACGCCAAGCTGACTGAGGTTCGTCTCAACTTGGGTGTGCCACATTAGCCGCGGGAGTTATGTATATGAGCAGAACAACAGGAAATGCTGACTCGAACCTAGTCAACGAACTTAGCATTGCACACCGAAGTGCAGGCACAGCCAAACCGCTTGCTTGGTGATTACCTTGAGGTTCGTTCGTTGACATCAGATCAGCGATAAGTTGATGAGTCGATATCATGTTGGCGAGTCAACTTATTGTAAACGTAGGTCATAAGTTAGATTAAGAAATGAATGAATAGTTAATCAATAATGAGACTCGATACCAGATAGTTGTGTTGTTATGTTATTCGGGTTACGAATTTAACTCGGGCGTCCTCTGTTTCGTTGGATTTCGGAGTCCTTTACTACCTCGAAATTGTATCAGTCGATCGCGATGTTTTGTCCCAGTTTGTGTGTGACGGATCGATTCTTGAGGACATTCGTGCTATATGACCAAGCATAGCCCTTTCCATTCGAAGAAGCAGCTGCTCGACATTGAGTTCCTCGCGTACTGCCGTGTTTCTCACCCTATCCCGCCGAGTAGCTCCCACAATAGCAGATTGTATTCGCGATCTTATTCTTTCGGTCATTACTCAAATTGCATAAGCATAGGTGAGAGTTGGAACAAACCTTGCATCTTCCAAGCTGTTTCAGGATCTGTAATCAGGAAGGCCGAGCTTGGTGTCAAAGCCAAGTTAGCAACGAGCAACCCATCAATGGCTTCGTGAGCCCTTATGGGGATGTGGGGGAAGTCACGCCATGCACTAACCGGTCCGTGCGAGGATCAAACGCCAACGGCATCGACTTAGGTGTCTAGCTTCAATTCCTCAAAACGATGAACAAATGACTCGCCTTCCTGGAGTCACTGGCAATGTCTAGAAAAATCGTATCGTATCACTCGAGAGAGAACATTAGCAAGCACACGCAAGAGTGGTTCTTTTGTACAAGCTAGGCCCGGTCTGTTAGTGATAGTCAGCCACGGACTCCTCATCACCACGACTCCCGAGGCTTGAATCAGAAGATGATGATGATGAGTCTAGACACCCAGCCTTGGAGTCGGCAGACATAACAAACAAAGCTAAGGCTGCAGTTTATTTGAGAGTTCTGCCATGTCGGACGTATCGAATGAAAAAAAATCAATCCACTTCTGTTATTCTGGTGAGTTATTCTGTAATAATGTGACAAATAGGACGTTAATCACAAACTCCGCACCAGTGGAACAACACAGTCGAGGACGCTCAATACCGATGACACACACAATTGGAGAGGGACCTCAGCCAACTTGGAGGCACCTGCCAATTGGAGAGGCTTGTTGTCTGAAGCCCAGGCTCACCCCTGACTACGGTGCCTGCAGAAGAAGGAAGTTAGTTTCGAAAACACTTCGTCAATGAGTTACGACGATAAACAGACCACATCCTCGAAGACTCAACTCTCACAACTAACTGAGATGATGTCAGAGAAGTCCAAATTTTGAGCGGAAATACAAAGAAACAAGTGGCATATTCCAAGATAGCTGTTCGTTATATTAAGGCGCTCATAGAACAAAACAAATTACGTCTATTTTATAAAAATGGAAACGGCTGCTTCATTTCTTCTTGTTTGCATTGCTGAATGAAAACATTTTGTTGAACTTCTTGTTGTTAGCCTTGTTGCTGTTACCCTGAAAAGCAAAACGACACGTCATTTAGTTGAACATCACACAAATGAACCAGCAATCGTGTACCTTTCCGTGGAACTTGGGCTTCAGCTCGGTGCCCTTTGTTTTCTGTGCACCTCCCTGGAACTTCTTGAAGTCGACTTTCTTGTAATCGAAGGCAACCGCCTTCTCTGAGGACTGTCCAGCCTTGTTTCCCTTGAATTTCTTGAATTTATTCTTCTTCTTGTTGCCATTTTTGGCTTGCCTTCCCGGACCTGGCTTGGAAGTTGACGGCAGAGCATCGTTGTCTGTGACGGGCTGAACTGCGGGTGCATCTGCGGTTTCAGTTGGTTCTTCTGCAACAGTTGGCGGTGGTTCTTTCTTGACTTTTTTAGTTTGAGGCGATTGTGCCGATTGCGATGTGTTGGTCCTTTTCCGCTTCAGCGATTCCTTAAGTGGAATGGTGTACATATCGTCTGGTTCTGGTTTTGTCACTGGCGAGGAAACCGAGGAAATCGGCTGAAATTGTTCGATTAGCAGAGCTGAGTGAGGAAAACTGACTGAACATACTTTTTCTACTTTTAGCGGGCAAAGTAGCTTGCGGCGATTCTCCTCGGCGATTCTTTTCTGCTCTTCTAATTCCTCCAGGGCTATCAGTGGCAGGGCGGCCAGGTAGCGAGCATGAGGGCTGACAAACTTGACTCGCTTTAGGTTCCTGGCTATCTCTGCGGCTTCTTCCTAGAAAGAGGGAAACAAATCTCGCCTTGAAGACTGCCGGTCGATGGGAAAGACTGCGTGAACTTACCTCCGAGTTGTCTGGGGTGTCGAACACACTCAGAGCGGGTTTGAGAAGAAGACTCGCTTTGGGGCTTGACATCGTTTTCTTTTGCAGTTCCGCCGACGATATGAGAGTCGGAAGGTCATCCCGCACCTCGGCAGACAGCACTCCGTCATGAAGGAAGTACATGCGGCTGCTGGGCTCGTTGATATTCACGGCGCTCGGCTCGATTCTGCTGTAGTCCCTCTCTGAAATTGGCTGAAGAATGTGTCTGAGTTTAGAAGTCGAAGCTCAAAGTCCATTGAGCTTACCTTGACCAGTGGCTCCTCCCTTGCTTGGAGTATAATCTGATGGAGGACGTGCAGGTTCTGGCGGACGAGCGGCGGCACTGGGTTGCAGCAGGCCAGAACACCTTGCATTTCACGCGGCAGACTCTCAGATATCTGCAGCAGCATTTGATTCGGCAGGACATAGCCGTAGCTTTCATCCTCTTGCCTTGCGATTGTGTCCCGCCAGCGGTAGATCTCCTTCAGAGCGAACATCTGTCGGTTGTCGTACAGCTGCTTGGCTCTCTGATACATATCCAAGTGGGATTCGTCATCGATTATCGGTTTGACGTAGCGTTTCTTGCATATCTCCGTGCTCAGCTGGTAGATTGATCGCAGGATGTTCGTCTGGTAGTTTGCCTTCTCCAGCAGTTCATTGGTCATCCTCTCGTATATGTAGATCAGATTGTGGGTATCTTGCCGGGCGTACGTGATCAGCTCTTGCGGCAATGGGCGGATGCGCCAGTCGGCCAGCTGGAACGTCTTATTTGCTTCAATGTCGCAATAGTTTTTCAGCAAGTAGGCCAAAGACAAGCGCTCCAAACCGAGTGCCTTCGCCGCTTGATGGGTGTCAAACATGTTCACAATGTAGACCGCGTGATCCCGCTGCAGCCACTCTATGTCGTGATCTGCGCCGTGAAGAATTTTCACAATCTTGGGATCGGTGAATACCTCATTGAGGGCATGCAGCTCATCGCGCAACTCGAGCGAGTCCAAAATGTAGTCCTTATCACGCGTGGATATCTGAATGAGGCAGGTAATGCCCATAAATGTGCGATACGAGTGGTGTTCCACGTCAACTCCGATCTCTTGGTATTTCTTCATTTCATTTACTGCTGCCTGGAGCTTCTCAACAGTGTCTACGTATACAAATTCGGTCTCTTCCATGGGCGGTGGCTCGACGGGAGTCTTCTTGGTCAACTGTGGCTCCTTAGGTTCGAACTTCATGAGTTCATACTCGTACGGATGGAGATAGCTGAAAGGTGTGGATAGTGAGTTGAGAGGTTCGAGTGGTTTTGTGTTTTGTCGGCGTACCTGGCAATGTTTCCAAAGTCATCGTATTCCGGCAGCACAGCCAGTGGCTTCAACGAGTTTGGCTTGTATTTGATTTGTGGTGTGAATGGCGTTTTCATGCTGTTGTCAATCGACATCTTGTATTTGATTTGGGGTCGGGCTATATTCTTTGCTGTGATTAATCTGGCAAAGAAATGGATTTCAATGTGAGTCTGCTTGAAATCGGATTTCTGGATGCACTTACCTCGCAGTATTTGATGTTGCTTCATTTCTGGTATTCTTGTTCCAACTGCCAGCACCCTTGCCCGCTGTTGGTCGGTCCAAGCGAGCCTCTATCACAATAGGAGGCGGGTTATTTTTCACTCCCGCCAATTCGTCCAAGTTAGAGTTGACCCGCTCCAGCATGGCATCGTTACACTCCAACAGCATATCAAATTGTTCATCCTGATGTCGTCTAGCGATTAAAAGAGCTTACTTTACACACCACAACCCACAAGATGATCCAAATCGAATAGTTACCTTTGAATATTTCCTTTAATATTCTGAATCTTCAGGATTTTCGATATAATACCCATGATTCTGTACGACTGGGCGTCAATTATCCTGCCGAATGTCGGATAGGAGCAATACAAATCCCGAGATGATCCGGATGGAAATGAATTAACTGTTTGGGTTGCTCGGATTACCTCAGCAATTCCTTGCTAAATGGATGTGAATAATGTTAGTGTGCACACTTTGAAATGAATTTAATAGATTTTGCCTGCGTTACCTTAGCGAATTCTTCAATGCTAGTGTTGTCATCAATTTTGTGTTCCTTTTTTATCTTTTTCGATGCAGGAGATTCTGCATCTACATCTACATCTATGTGACCATTTGAAATTTCTTGATCCATTTTGTTTATCCTTAAATTCAGCGAAATATGATGTGAATCCGAAAATTAAATAAATGTTTTGAGGAAACACTTTTCTAGCGGACAAGTGACAAGTCCACCGCTATGTTAGGTTATGCTGAAGAGAAAGAAACAAAACTTCAACAAGCATGTCAGGATGCAGCATTGCCAGTTGCGAATTTTTATATGACAGCAGATTGAAACGGCAAAATTAAATTTTAACTAATTAATCGTGAAATTTTGGAATAAAGAAGGAATGGCCATGTAAAATTGAAGATTAAAATTATTTCTTTATTTAGCAAGCATGAGAATGACTGATTGTTTTAATTCGCTATACACGAAGAGGCAAAAGCTATCCACAAATTCACGACCAAAAAATTCGCAATGAAGTGTCAGTTTTTCTCTGCGAATGAGAAGACTCTTTAAGGCTCAACTATAATGCGCATGAGCGAGCATTAGCTAGTGTCAAACGCGCATGAGTGAACGAGCGAATACACCCACCCCTATGTGCCAACCTATAATGTCGTAAAAAACTGAATGAAGTGTCAGTCGCAGTGAGTTTATATTCGCAGTGAGTTTATATGAATCGGCGTTCACACTCAACAATTTTTCGATACGATTTGTTTGACGACAAACTGGAAAAAAGTCAAAATGCTTTGTCTGCCGTACTACAAGTCTGCCAACTTTGTAGTAACAAGCGTTCAAATTGACGATTTGGCCAATGAAGCACGGTAGTCAATCAAATCGTATCGACAAATTGTTGAGTGTGATCGCCGCCTTACGTACGCACAAACGCCGAATCACTTCCCCACATCGGTGTAATCAACAACGTTCTTGGAATTGCTTGAACACAATTTAATTTCCCGGCACCTAACAGGTGTCGCCCGCGTCGCTAAAAAGACACACAGTTCTAGCAACATTCAGAAACCCAAGAACATAGAAGAACACATTTCATTCATCACCCTTTTTTTTGGTTTGACATTGGATATTGGTTTTATAATTTTTGTCTCCCAGTGCAGTTGATTGGACTTTTTTAATGTAACTAATTCATTGTAATATAGTAATACATTTGCGCAAAATTACTAGTAGTGATTACCCGAGAATTTTGTCAGACACGATCTACTTAGGGTAAGTCATGCGAGGGCTCTCTGAAAACAAATTTGATCGTCCGTGCGGTGCATGTGCCTTTTTTTTTTTTGATTAAACCTGTAGGTTATATATTAAATCACATTATTTAAGAAAGAAATGTGTGATAAACAAATTAAAGACATTACCATCTGCATCGGATTGATTGTGGTCCATTGTCGAGAGTGTGTCGGCACTTGCCCACTCAATATTCTAATTAGAATAAAGCTTATGTAATTTTGGGTATTTGCGTTGCAAATGGGATTACGTTAGATTATTCGAATATTACGAATTGTCATATATTTATTTTACGTAGACTCACTTGTTGTCTTTGTTTTTATGCGTCAACAGATAAATCGAATTGAAACGACGCAATGGAAGAATACGCCAGAGAACCATGCCCCTTCAGAATCGTGGACGATTGTGGCGGTGCATTTGCAATGGGTTGCATTGGCGGCGGTGTTTTCCAAGCGATTAAAGGCTTCCGAAATGCCCCTTCAGGATTTAACCGAAGAATGGTAAGTTACTTAGAACCATTTTCATTTCACTCAGTTGGACGCAGAACGAAGCTGCATTTACTCGTGAAAAATGTCTAATCATATCAGGAAGTAGTTGACTTCAGGTGTGCATAGCATGATCTGATAAGGGAAGATAGTCGCTATTTGACTATATTTCTGCTAATATAAACCACATGGAAATAAGCCATGCCTTCATGTCGCGATGTCGTTGCATTTAAGGCAAGTGATGTACAAGAGGAAAGCCACACGACCGGCAGTTACCCTCCAAACAACTGTTCGTGTTAAAGAAAGTAAAAAAAAAACTACTATTTCAACGTTAAATACGTAGTTTGGCTGGATGTTGCTTCCATTCGAAACACGCGACCCGCTTAGTTGATCAGTGACGTCACATTCTATTTTTGATGCATTTTTCAAACCTTTTACACCAGAGGACACTAAGTTTTTTATTTTTAGACAAAATAAGGAAAACTACCAAGTCATGCGGACTCCGCTGTCATCGGTTCCATATGTGCGCAGTTTTGTAATGTTTACAATTCTTTGCAAACAAATCGTTTTCACACATTACAAAGCTTAAGGGGTTGTATGCGGAGATCAGTTCGTACGTTATATTGCAAGGTTAGACGGTGAAAAGGGTTCACCCCTCAGGATGTCACAGTTTTTTTTTACGAACACCTACCACTCGCTGAGTCAATTTAATTTCCAATTTTTGCACACGTCTGACTTTTGTTTTAAGAACATTCTTTGAATCCCATTAGACATCCACAGACAAAATGGTGAGGGTTGGCACATGCGGGTATTGTTAGATGACAAACTGATACAAATCTCCGAATTGTATACTGAAGTAATTTTGAGGCGTAATGTTCGTCTTCTGCTTGGATAGACTCACTTTAAGAATGAATTTCAAAGAAATATCTAAATTCTCGTGCAAAGACTGGTCTCATTTGGGCATAGGCATAGGCTCGTTATGCTACACAGTGTTCAGGCTACTCTGAAAAGCAGTTTGTCTAAGAAGTAGGCTCTTAAGTGGCTATGGGTGTTTTCATTAACGTCAGACTGACAAAGGAGTGCGTCATCCATGTTCGTTAATGCAGATGTAGGATCGTACGTCAACAACTCATCGATGTCTGCTTGTGCATTCATTAATAGATGGTTCCATGTCTATCGAGTTCATCAACTTGTCCCAGTGTCCCCGCAACCACATAAGGTGGATTCTAATGTACTTGGAAGTTGGCAGTCTCTTCAAGCGGATGGCGGCAGTTCAGAGAAGTTTGAGTGCAAAGTGACAAAGCTATCTGACGAAATGACGATATGACTTTTAGATCACTTTATTCTTTCCGGCTGTGCCTATAATGAATCCATCATTGAAATTCGCAAAGAATGTTTATGTCCAGATCTGTTATCCTTTAGTCGCCTGTCATCGAATCACCTGTGAAAATAAGCAGAGGACCATCGAGCGTCTGATGATCAGACTTTGCTGCATGCTGGTTGAGAAGTTCTTCTCGTAGAGGGACTGAGGGTATAGAAGATCGGTATCTGGAGCGGAATTCCCTCCACATCCGAAGTGTTTTCACGGTTCATATGAGAATTTATGAAAACGGATTTTTTGGAAGCGAATTTGTGGATCGCGTTTGCCTCTGTGTTGCGGTCTCAGCTTGACAGTTCGCAAATAGAAGAATTCGCGGAGAAACAAATTAAAATCGGTAATTAGGATAGTTACACTATCTTTTGTTGAGATTTTTGTCGATCGAGAAAAATCGATAATTCAATGCGCCCCAAAGAAGTGGATACATTTGCTGGAAAATGTTTGTTCTTAAAACTTCGAGTTCTCAGTTGGCGGCTCGTATAACTGACCCCTTACCGCTGATTAGGCTGTCATCTGTCTTCCGAATATGCGTCATTCAACTGTCGTGGAAATACATATTTTTTCAATTCGAGATCTGCACCAAAATTATAAGCTTCTCAGACAATCAGGCAGCACTTAAGGCGCTCAAAGCGGTCAAATGTTGCTCCGACGGACTACAATCCCTTGACAGGCACAACAAAGTGAAGCTCGTCTGGGTCCCTGGGCCCAAGCGGATCGTAGGCAACGAATCCACAGAGCTAGCTATAGCTGACTCGGAATCCTCGTTCATAGGTCCTGGACTGTACTGTAATGTCAACTAGACAACAGCTACAATGCTTGAGTTGCTTGAGAATGATTGAGAAACACACACTTTGACTAGACCAAATGGGCCAATGGAGATAATCTTCGGCAAACCAAACTATAGATCAGGCCTTATTTCTCTGAGGAAATCCTTTGCCTCAACATGGAACGAGCTTTCTTACTGGCCACTGCGCCCTTAATTAATTACTGTGTTAAAGAATTAGACTGTCGGTTTTGTCTGCAGGTGGATGAGACATCCATTCTATGTGAATGTGCGGCACTACGTAGTCTCCATGGGGAGATACTCACTTTTGTGGAACTAAAGACATCCACTATCTACTAAGTCTTTTGGATCACCTCCAACCCTTCGATACAACAGATCTCTTCCGGTCGCGGTGTCGTTCCCTTTACAAGATGGGTTGGACAAGAGGTAAAAAAATATCAGATATCTGATACCCAGACATCGTATGGGACATAAGAATGCACTCAACCATTGCATCACGACAACCATTTTAGTGATCAAATTCTGATGACGCAATTGGTAATATTCCATTTCAGTGTAAGCTTGTCAAACTTGACTAATTTAATGATAGGTCACGATTTTCATACACATCCTCGTATATGTATGTAGGTGTTAAGTGCTGTACCCATGCACCCCAATTACGAAAGTGGTTTAACGCCTTGTCTTAAAACGACTCTATGATGTCGGTAGTATGGTCAATAAAGTCGTCATAAAACGACATCTGGCGGTGGTTAATCTCATGTGGAACGTATTTCACAGACACTTGTCGTGCATATTTATTCTGATCTGTACACCACGTAAAACGACGAATGAAGTCGATTTGAATTAAGTAAACGCCTTAAAACATATAAAGCGGCTGGTTGAACCGATGGAGGAAAACATAAATTTAGCAACGAACTTGAAAAGAGGCGTGTTCCTCAAACAGACATAAGCGAACGCTGCCTTATTGAGTCTAAATGTTCGAAATCTAGTATTGAATTGCAAACTGGAGAGTTTTAATTGGTGAGGATATGTTCATGAGTTTCCACTCGTGATAGAACAATAGCACGCACACGAGTGGTTGCTGAGAAGCTAGGCCCTGGTCCTCTACGGGCTGTAGCGCCACCCATATTATTATTTATTATGTAAGTATCATCCAAATCAAAATGACGGCCAAACTAAATCGATCCGAACATCCTGCAGTTATAGCCTGTCAGAAGGTGCGTCCAGTTTGCTGTGTTGCCATGCATCATTCTGCAAGGACTTGGCATTTTATTTAAATATCTATTTTATTTTGCTGTAACACACTTGTTATCAGAGATGAAGTATTAAAGAGATAGTCAACTTTTACCTCTCTTGCCCCTTGATTTATAAAATGTTCGCAGACAGTGTATGTGAATACGATTGATCAGTGTGCAACTGCAGGCTGCTCTAAAGCCTTAAGAAGTGTGCGTGAAAATAAAGTAGTATGCGTGCCTTAAGAGCAAATCAGAGATTGGTTTTTTAGTAAAGACCCAAACCCAAGTTGACATCTCTTTACTACTTCATCTCTGGCGTTAGGCTAATCAAATTTGTAAATTTTTGGTTTTGAAACGTTAGAATATTGGGTGTGTGACTTGACACTCCAATCGTTCAATAGTTTTCTTTTGATGGCGTTCTTTGTCTAGTTAGTTAGGTCTTGTTTAGTTAAATAATGGAATCGGTAAATAGGAACATCCTTTGCTAAGCTGACTGCACGATCCGCTGCTCCGTTACCGCGAATTCCAGTATGACCGGGAATCCACATAAGTTTGATTTTGTTGCCAAATTTGGCAGTGGCTTTCAGGACAGACATAGGGTGTTTTCATAAAGGTCGGAAATCTGCGCTAGTACAATCGCATTTCTTTTCTCATGCGTTTTTACACACACAGACGGTGCAGAATGTGTGCAGTCTTGGCTTAGTACAAAATATTTTTCCTCCAATCGACCCTATTTGCGGTAAAAAGAAAAAAATGACTGCACAATCTGCCCGACATCGATGAGCTATTGAGCGTTTATGAACAGTAGGTAAGGCAGTTCACCTAAGTTAGTATGATCGTAAATCTGCATTAATGAACATGGATAACGCAGTCCTTTGTTAGTCTGACGTTTATGCAAACACCCATAATGTCGGTACAGATATGCATCGTGATCTAATACGACTTCTTATTTGTATCGAATCGCCATCACTACTCCAATCGATTACCGTAGCAGCAGACCATGCAGTCAGAGAAGAATTCAGGGAACTAGACAGAAGGATGCGGAAAGTCTGAAAGAACGCTCATGGCATGACGCAAGCGAAGACACTTTTGGGTCAATATAACCGGAAAAGGTTTGCGGCATGTATCAAATTGAGCAAGAACACCCTCCGTATCCCAACAGGTCACTGCAGACTCAGGGAGCAAAGAAGGGCTCTGCAGATTCAGTGTAGAATCTAATGAAATTCTAGAACCAGAAAATACTGGCTCTATGCCATAAAAGGCAAAGACATCTGGGCAAGCACCTGCTATCACAGAAAGAATTTAAGTCATTCTCAGATTTCTAAAGGAAATTGTCTTAGAGAGAATACTCTAGAATATATCGTTTCCATCTATGAGCAGGAGTCCACAAACCTCAATACAAGAACGCCTTATAATAATATGGGTGGCGCTACAGACCGTAGATGGCCAGGGCCTAGCTACTCAGCAACCACTCGTGTTGTGCGTGCTATTGTTCTATCACGAGGGGAAGGGACCTACCTATATGCTGACTCCGAACGGCCAAGTTTGAAAAGCTTTTTTTCTAGACAGTTATACTCTCCGAGCATTGTCAGTGACTCGAAAGAGGTGGGACCGCGAAAAGTATTTCTTGTCGTACCAGGAATCCAACCCAGGCAGGTAGGTCCAAGTGCGTAGGAGTCGACGCACATACCCACAACGCCAAGGGCCACCACACAAGAACGCCTTGTGTCGGTTCGATACAACGCCTTCCCTAATCGGGGTGATGAGCTGCGATCGATTGCAACCGACAAAAGTAATTAAAACCGTCAAATAGGGTACTTGGCACGACAAGAAGCACACCCTTTTGTTTATATTAGGTCGTACCACATGAAGAGTCAAATTTTGAAGGTTTCAAGTTCATTGATTGAGGCGCCTCTTTCTGTTCCTATTAGGCACAGGTGTCGACTTATTGTCACAGCAGATATTCCCAGATTCTGTGCATTTTTTTGGTTCTGATTCTACCGCTGCTTTCCATGATTCCATCGTTATTTTTAACAAATCGTGGTCGTAGATCACGGCTCATATCATATTTTCATTTACTCCTTCTCACATACAATTTTCCTTTCCTCTTTTCGTTCTAGTTGGGCAGCTTATCAGCCATTAAGACACGCTCACCGATTATTGCTGGCAATTTCGCCGTATGGGGTGGAATGTTCAGTACCATCGACTGTACACTGGTGCACTTCCGCAAGAAGGAGGACCCCTGGAATTCAATCATCAGTGGAGCCGCCACTGGTGGCATTTTAGCCGCAAGAAATGGTGAGCCCGCCTCCCCCCAATAAGAAAGAGCAATTTGTTAAGATTTGTTTTGGTTTTTCTTTCTAGGAATACCCGCAATGGCAGGCAGTGCCATTATCGGTGGGGTTCTCCTCGCTCTCATCGAAGGCGTTGGCATCCTGTTCACCAGAATGTCCGCTGAACAGTTCCGAAATCCACCCCCGCCGACCGAGGATCCAGCTGCATTGGGCGATCCATCGAAAGGCTTCAGTTTTGGTGGTGCGCCTCAAGGCCAATATCAATAACCATCATCCTGCATCTAAGAAACTATTAACCTTTTACGGTGTTAATAACCCCTCCCCCTTCATAGTCATTTCCTTCATATATATATTTCGGTTTTGAATACACACTCCTAGGACTATAAACCATAAAAAGAAAAGAAAAGAAAAGAAAAACCCCCACAACCAAGCAGACACTAATCACTATTGTAGAACAGAAGCAAGATTCCTTGAAAACGCGTGCATAGAGCAGATCGAACGACAAACAGCCCTCAATGCGCTCGCGCAGGAGAAAGGTGAAGACATGAGTGTGCGTGGATTATTGCCAATTATTTAGTAGAACTTGTATGGTGTGCGTGTGGGAACAATTGAGTGAATGCGTGATTGTGCACTAAATAATATTTGATCGATATTATTTGCGTTTGTTTATTTTATTCTCGTCGCTTAAACGATCGAGTTAGTTGGCCTCTTTTTAACAATCACACGCAAAAAAAACGAACGTTCTTCTCAACTGTCAGTGGCTGCCGATTAGGGAGCTCTCTTCGATTTCGAATTTGTCACCATTTGACTAGATGGCATTTTATATTGCATGCTGTCGCAATGCGCGGGTGACAAATGGCTTGTTTTAAAGCCACCTCAATGGGGTGTGTGTGCGGTCACCCCCCCGGAAGATAGCTCGAATTTGCTTCACCTGAGCATGCTTTTGGGGTGGGATTCTACGAAGCACTGAGCCCAATTGGGAGAGAGTGGACATGCTGCTGAACTGAGTTAAAAGAACGAAGTGATTGTGTGTAGATTTTATTTTGTTTTCCTTTTTTTTTTTACATTGTACATAATATAATACCGAAGAGAATGCTTGTGTCCATACTTTATAGTTTAGTTTTGGTTTTTTTTTGTTGCGGCAATAAGGAGAAACAAACATTATAAATGGAAACTTAAATATATACAATTATATATATTATTGAACATGATTTGTCTTTTTACTTTCGACCGTTCCATAAGATTGTGCTTCCGGCGAGCATTGTGTGTGTCTACTTAAGAGCTAACAAATAAATAGATTTTACTTTTTGGCAAACATTTTCTTTCGGGCGATGCCTACAATGGCCTACGACTTGAACATCTTATCATCGTAGATGTCCATGCAGTACTCGACGACGGCGTAGACGACCAGGAGACGCCTCTCGACAGCGCGTTTGTGCTTGTCCGTGATGAGCGGATGCAGGGGATCGGTCTTGCTTAGGCGATCGATGAAATCTGTCAGCACGCCGCCCGAGAAGACTTGCAGCCTGTCCCACGTGGTCTTCCGCAGCCTATAAAATTCAAACATTCAACGCTGATTGATGGAGCGAGGCAGTCAAACTTACATGCAACACTGATAAAGTGGCGCTAAGATGTCCAGAAAATCCTTATTGGGATTTCCAAACGCCTTGCCATTGTCGATCAGAACGACACGATCCTCTCGCGTCTCGTAGTGATGACGATCGCCGTTTTGTATGAGATAATCAAATATCGCAACATCGATTAGGTCCAAAAGTCTTGACGTTTCGAGTTTGTTTTTCAGGGATCTACAGAGAAATTGCAAAAAAAAAATGGTTTGTGTTCTCTGCCAAATATCGCTACTTACTTGCAATAGTTCATGTCATCTTCCCACGGCGCTTTGACGCCGTCTTTGTACGTGCGCTGCCAAGGTGATCGCTTTTTGGCTAGTGAACCAGGAATGAGGTATAGGAGGACACCTTCGATTATGTTGTTCTCGTCCCCGCACACTGTTTCGTCTTCGTTGCAATAGTGACATTTTCCGTACACGCAGTACTGTGTTGAATTTTGACCTTCTGCAAGTAAAGAAAACATATTTTGAGTGAATTAGAGTATCGGTCTGTTGTTGAAATAGTGTTCGTTACACATTAGTGCTTCTCACTGGATTTTCATCTCGATTGTCAGACCAACACTTCTGTATGGAGTCTCAGTTTGGAGGTGAGCACTAAACAAAGTAAGGCACTCAATCGAGTACAAAGACTGGCCTGCATGTGCATCAGCGGAGCACTGAGAAGTACTCCGTCAGACGCACTGAATATTCTCATCCACCTTCCACCACTGGAACTATTCGGAAAACAAGTAGCAGCCAGCACAGCCTTGACACTCCGACTGTGGTCCGAACTCAACATCGGCCACTCAACCATTCTCAGGGAATTCAACTTCCTTCCTAGCGACACTGACCGCCTAATACCCCAGGCTATCGTCGAGAAGAAATTCTCTATCGGCATTCCCTCCAGATCGGACTGGATGTCTGATAGGCAGACGTTGGATGATCCTCTGCGTATTTTCACAGACGGATCGAAGACCAACGAAGGGGAGGGTGCGGGTGTCTATTCCCAAGATCTCAACATTGCTATCTCTTTGAAGCTCCCTGATCACTGTAGCGATTTTCAGACAGAAACCATAGCGATTAAAGAGGCTCAAAAACAACGTGATATCAAAAAGGGATATCACCATCTGTCCGGACAGTCAGGCCGCTATAAAATCCTTGGCCAAGATCATGTTTAACTCAAAAACATCCCTTAATAGCAGGCTGTCTCTTAACGAGATGGCTTAGCGTTTTAACATTCACCTCATGTGGGTGGCGAGACACTATGACATACCAGGCAAGTGCAAAGCCGATGAGCTCGCCAGGTTTGGTACAACCTCCTCCATATCAATAGCAGGGGTACCACCTTCCATGCCGATCGCTACAGCCTACTATCTTTTAAAGATACATTCCACCAATAACAAATGGCTAGAAGGTACCACCTGCCTTAAAACACAAGAAAACTGGCCACCACTTAACCTAAAACGGTCACTCAGTCTACTTAGACTCAGAAAACACTCATTAAGGACTCTCATAGAACTCATAACCGGGCACTGTGCAATTGGCACTCATGCTCGCAGGGTGGGTGCCTCATATAATGATTTCTGCACTGCAGAAGCTGCATGGATGAAGAGGAGGTAGAAAACACTCATCACCTACTCTGCGCGTGCAGTGCTCTGGCTAGTCGGGGTTTGGTTTCTACACTTAGGGGTCTACTATTTCGATAACCCCAACGAGCTTAACAGCGCCAGCATAGGCCAGCTAAATTGCTTCACTACCGATGTTAGGAGAAGTCAATCCGCGTGGTATCACAATGGGCCTACTCTGGCCTAAGTGTGACTGCCCTTAGCAGTCAGCCTAACCTAACCTACACATTAGTGCTTAGTGTTAGCAAATGCTTTGGTGCACCCACTTGAACCATGAAACCATGAAAACATGAAAATGAGATAGCTTCCTCTCAATTTGGATTTAGGAATCACTTCGGTACCCGAGAGGCACTGTTCGCTTTCAACCTATTCGCTCAAGGACGCTTGGAAATGAGCAAGGATATTTGTGTAGGCTTCGTAGATTACGAGAAAGCCTTTAATAGAGTACAGCACAAGAATATGATGGAGATCCTTGAAAGAAGGGGTATAGATTTGAACGAAATCAGAGTGATTAGAAACTTATACCAGGATCAGAAGGCGAAGATTGTAGAGGAAGAGGAAGAATCAGATGAAGTTGAGATTCGCAGAGGAGGTAAACAAGGCTGCA
Source organism: Eristalis pertinax (assembly GCA_907269125.1). Lineage (NCBI taxonomy): Eukaryota > Metazoa > Arthropoda > Insecta > Diptera > Syrphidae > Eristalis > Eristalis pertinax. The sequence goes on along the minus strand of OU026145.1, from coordinate 42,853,711 downwards.
TCCTATTCCAATTGCCATTACTTTTCAATATGTATTTTGGGGAAATATTTATTGAAGCAATAATGGTGATTTGTAGGTAACCGCAGTCCATGTCAACAACTTAAGATACTCGGATGATGCTATCATAACAGCAAGCGATATAAATCAGTTAAGAAATATGATGAACAAGCTCAACAGTGTAAGTAACAAGCACGAATTAGGAATAAACACCGCCACAACAAAGTTTATGGTATTAACTTGGAAACAACAAGACCAACGGAAGAGTCAACAAACGCAAGTACTGAGGGACGACAGTTGAAAGTAACGTCTAAACTAGCAAAGCAATAGAGTGCAGAATAGAGCAAACGAAGGCGATCTTTTGCTAAATGAAAAGAAATTGATTTAAAAATCAAGGCAAGAATGGTAAAATGCTACATTTGGTCCTGGATGTTAAAGACCTGTACGTTAAAGACAGCTTTGATAAGGAAAATCTTAGCTTTCGAAATGTGGCTGTACCGAAGAATACGTCGTATTTCCTGGACAGACAGAGTAACACACGAAGCGGTTCCTGAACAGACAGAATGACAAACGAAGAGGTATTGCGACGGATGAGAGGAAGGAGATAACTCTTTTATGTAATTGAAAAAAGGAAAGAAGAATACATTTGACACGTCTTAAGTAACAAAAAATACAAACTCCTTCGACGCATTCGGCAAGGAAATATAGAGAGAAGAATAACGGTGGGAGGACAAAAGCACTCATGGTTAACTATCCAGTATTGGCTCAATCTTTCCACCACGGAAATAATAAGGTGTCACAAATACATAATGATGATTTACAACCTTTAATGGGAGCCCTCCTAATATGGGCGAAATCCTGCGGTCTATGAATCAAGCCTCAAAGAACTGAGTTGGTACTATTCACCAACAAAAGGGTTCCACGCTTCAACCCTCCAACAATTGAAGGCACAACCCTCAAATTGGCGGATAGCGCGAAATACCTAGGGATTATCCTAGACAGGAAACTAAACTGGAAACTCAACTTAATGGAAAGAGTCAAGAAGGCAGCTTGTGCCCTATTCCTGAGCACTAGGATATTCGGCAAAAAGTCCGAACCCCAAGACAATTCTGTGGATGTACACAGCGATTGTAAGGTCAATCTTGACATACGGCAGCGTGGTATCGTGGCACTGAAATCCACAAAACCTCAGGCTGCTTACTAGAATACAGAGACTAGCATGTCTTGGAGTGGCAGGCGATATCTCCACTACCCCGACCGCGGGCCTAGAGGTACTATTAAACCTTCTTCCACTTGACCTCTACATGCAAGCTAACGCTGCTAAGAGTGCCATTGGAAGCATTCATTATAAATGCTGGCTGTCAAGTCCCATTGGACATGCTAGTATACTGAACAGACTACAAATAGAACAGTCCGTAAGTGACTACACACTCCCTTTCCTTGACTTTGAAATACCCTTCAGATGCTATTTCTCGACGAGGGAAGAGTGGACCACAAAAGTACACATCAATAATTCGGGCATCCAAGTACACACTGATGGATCGAAGATGGAAACAGGCACAGGTGCGGGCATTTTCTCCGAATTGTTAAACATGCCAGTGCCAGTCTATCAGGATCCCTGAATATGGCAGCGATTTTCAAGCGGAGGTCCTGGCAGTCAAAGAAGCGGTCAGACTGATAACAATGTTGGAAATACCACCGGCTGATATTACCATTCTAATTGACAATCAAGCGGTCATTAAAGCAATTTCGGCGATAGGAATCAAGTCCAAGCTGGTCGCGAGCTGCCGCGAGGAGCTCAAAACTCTAAGCGAGCAACACTTGATAACTCTATGCTGGGTCCCAGGACACAGGGACATAGCCACGAGGCAGCTGATGAACTTGCCAGAAAAGTGGCCGAAAAAGACCAATCCCAGGCAATCGAATTGATTCAACCACCACTGGCAGATGTCAGGAAGAAGGTGGATGATAAAATTCTAGAATTAGCAAGAAAAATGTGGTTTAACTTAACTAAGGTGCTATGGCCCGATATAAATATAACTAAAACCGACAAACTCCTTCAGTGTGGCAAAAGCCTATATGATATGATATGGTCGGAGCTCTAACGGGGCATAACCATCTGAAATACCATGAAACAAAAATGGGACTATCCCATGAGGGGGATGCGGCGATGTGGAAGAAAGAGAGGACATTCCTCACTATCCCTGCTACTGCCCAAGCCTCAAACTGCGACGACAGGACTATGGGAGAATTCTTCCTTCCCCACACGGACCTAAGTGAGACGTGCTTCCGCACGACTACCCACATTCCTATCCTATCCCATCCTACAACCTTTAGGAACTTTAAGAAGAAGAAGAATTTATCGAGCGTACATTGTTATCAAGCTCGTGGTTGGTTTTGCAAAAATATGGCTAAGGGCTAAGGGAAGATAACCCGAGAACGCAGACGATACGATACTGTAAAAGAAGATTAGAATAACACAGTTGGATTTTTCTTTAGTCCGTACTGAACTGAAGAACCGTTTAAATGAGCTGGGCTTTTATCTCCCGAATATTCGAACTAATTTGGTGCGGCCGTGGCGTTGTGGGTCTGTGCGTTGATTCCTACGCACTTAAACCTAGGTTCGATTCCCAGTACGATAGAAAGTTAGTTTTCACGGCCCCACCTCTTTCGAGTCACTGACGTTGCTCAAAGAGTCCAATCCAACTTGGCCATTCGGAGTCCAGGTCCCTTCCACTCGTGAGAGAGCAATAGCACGCAACGAGTGGTTGCTGTAGAAGCTAGCTAAGCCCAGGCCCGTACGAGTGTAGGTTATAATAAATTATTTGATGAAGAACACATTAAAGTTGATGGGAAACGAAAAGTGTGTAACTTTTTTATTAACAACCACACATCGTCGTAGACTTCGTTAAAATTCATTAAACCTGCGATAAGGTGTAAGTGACAAATGCTCTACAAGAAGATACAAAATACCTCCAACAGGTCCACGAAAGCCAAAGAATAAGGAACTAATTTTCGCTGCTCAAATGCAAATAGCCAAATGCTTCACCGTTATAATAGACAGTAACTTAAGCTGGAAACAAAACATTTAGGACCGGACGCCGGCGGTAGCTGTTTATACTTGCTGGAGGGTCCTCGGCTCCGAATGGGGACTAAAAGCGAGAATGCCACTCTGTTTGTACACACCGATGGACACAGCGGCCGTTAGAGCAATTCAAACATACGGCCTCCTTGTGTGGTAGCCAGTATTAAGAATCTGAATCTTACAGCTGCTTCCCATTGACATATACAGGAAGCTGACAGCTACCAAGACAGCGATTAGTCTTAGAGAATGCAACCGCTGGAGCAGAACACACAACATAGGACACATAATCAAGAAAGCGAAGATTCCGAAGCATACAGCTTATACAGCGTCCTTCATAGACTTCGAAATTGGGTACAAAACACTGATCCCTGACAGAGAAGACTGGGCAAAGGATATAGTCAGAAAACCTACCAATGTGGAAGTATATGATGTGAGAAGGCGGTGAAAGTGAAACGGCTGAATTCTAAGAGGATGCATGCACATTATTGGCATCTACATTTTCAGGGGCTGCAATCTACGACAAAACAGCAAGCACTTCAGTTTGTAAATGCCAATTGCCACCGTAGCATCGACAGTAAGAGACTAGGGTTCCGCCGACACACCAACTTTCATTTTCACGACACCATCGCTCTTCAGTTACTGACAGTGCTGTGAGAGTATAAATGCCAAGACAAGACTGTGAAAACTGTGCGATTGCTGAGGAAGTCCACGTTCACACTGGATTCTAATGACATTAGAGGAAGAAGAGGAGTTCATTCCACGTAAAGACGCATGCTTTTTGTGGTTATCTAATAGAAAGGATCCACATTAGGAAACGATAGGTACAGAACACCGTGTAAGTCAACTGTGTTATTACCAGAAATAAATGAGTAAAGAGATATTCAACTTCTTCCTCTCTTACCCCTTGATTTCATCTGACAGCGTTTTTTATACGCTTTTTTGTCCCCTGTCTGTGAATAGGTGTGAGCTCTTGCAAACAGCTGGTAAACAGCCGATGCCCTTCCCCAACCGTAGTCGTGGGTGAATTAGAGTTCTTATTTGAAAATTCAATCGTTACTTGAACTTTTTTCAAATGTCGGTGTTAAATTTTCAACACAGTAAGTAGGGATAAGCAAACGAACAAAGCGTATGTTCATGAAGTAGCTTTCTGAAAGTTACAGTCTGAGGTACTAGGACTAAATAATTTTGTTATTATTTACATTTATCATTTATGCATTAATTTTTAATGAATACACATGAAGGAGTGTATGTAATACCGAAAAAATGCATTCACACGAAACATGTGCACTGGTAACTAATGATACCAATATTATTGAAACATTAGCTTGAATCACTTAAAATAAATAGCTTATTTGCTCATTTTAATTGTTTTACAAAAATACGCATGAAAGTTAATTGCAAAATTTGTTTTAATTAGGTATAGTTGTATCCATTCCTCTTAACAAATTATTTAATTTATTTGCAGAAGTTTTCATAATTCATGAATGAAGGATATGAAACTAAGTTCATTTGTCAGTCATGGCATCTAAATCAGCTATATTTTATTCTGAAGAATTAAATTGATGCAGAGTACTCCTGTAAACAGAGCGTAGCATTACATTATTATTCACCCAAGCCCCTATTACAAATATATGTCCTCTTAAAAAATTTGAGTCATCTTCTGAACACCCTCCGAGTAATACTACATGATCGTGGGCAAATTCACGAATCGGCGGCCATGTTGCTAAAAAATCCGCGAATTTTCCGCCATTATCGTGGTCAATCCGGGCATCTTGTAAAAGTATGTGTGAAATACAAGGGAATTCCACTACACACTAATCCTTCACGGCCTACACTACAAAATTTCCGCCATGGACTAGGGGTAAAAATGGCCGAAGTTGAATATCTCTTTACTCATTTATTTCTGGTTATTACTGGAGACCCATTAGTGTATTTTGCATAATCTCTTGCCCTTGCTTCTTGGCCAGAAATAAGAGAGCAAGGAGATATCCAACTTCGGCGAGAATTTCCCCTAGTCCACACCGGAGAGAAATGTGAGAGTAGTGGAACTCTCTTGTATATCACACATACTCTTACAAAAACCATGGATCCACCACAATATGGCGGCCGATTCGTGGATTTTGTGGGATAATGGCGGCAGATTCGTGGATTTTGTGGGAAATCGTCGGCAGATTCATGGATTTGCCCAATCTCATGTACTATTGTTCGGAGGGTGTTCAAAAGGTGACTCATATTTTTAAGAGCACATATAATACTTGGGTGAATAAAAATGTAATGCTATTTAAATAATACATGCAAGTCTATTTACAGGAATATTTTGATTCAATTTAATTCTTCAAAGTAATATATAGGCGATCAGTTTGCAGTTGTATATCATTCATGAATTGTGAAAACTCATGAATTTAAATTTCATAATTGTTCAGAAAAATGTATAAATAATGCAACGAAAACTAATCCATGATAATGGTTGTCAAAATTTGGAATAAACTTCCATCACATTTCTTTAAAAAACTAAAATGACCAAAAAAGTTATTTTTTTAAATGATTCATGCAAATTTTTCAATATTATTATTATTAGTAATTTAACGCAAGTTTCGCGTGAATGCATTTTATATGTTTTATTCATACATGTGCAGAAATAAATATGTACATTAAGTAAAGTATTCATTAATTTCACCCTAGTGCTTCAGATAGTAATTCCCACAAATAGGAGTTTAATAAACCTGCTTCATGAACATACGCTTTGTTCGTTTGCTTACCCCTCCTTTCTGTGTTGAAAATTTAAAACCAAAATTTGAAAAAAGTTCAGTAACGAGCGAATTTTTAAATAAGAACTCTAATTCACCCCAATACTACGGTTGGGGAAGGGTGTCAGCTGTTTACCAGCTGTTCATAAGAGCTCACACGTATTCACAGACAGGGGAGAAAAAGCGTATAAAAAACGCTGTCAGATGAAATCACGGGGCAAGAGAGGTAGAAGTTGGATATCTCCTTGCTCTCTTATTTCTGATCTTGGCACTCGGTGGTAAACGAGTTGTCAAAAGTAGTTACCGCTGCGACCACTGAGTGAGATAATAATTATTTCCCCCAAAAAAAAAATGAAATAAGGGCACTTTATTATCTGATTCTGATTTTGTCCAGTTATAAAACGTGAAGAGTTATAGTCATTTTCACATTTTGACAAATTTTGTACTTCAAATGACTTTTACTTTTGAACCGACGAAATACAATCCATCGATCGCTCTTGGTTTGACTTAGACAACGACAAAGACAAACACAGTTTCTGGTAGACACTTGAGTTAGTCTCTGTTGACAAGCTCCTACTTTCACATTTATGAGTTCATAATGTGATCGGAGTCAAGTGTGACAGACTTGCGCTACAGTCCGTCGTGGACTTGGACCAAGCTTCTACAACAACTGCCGTAACTTCTTCATATACTGGTTACAATGCTGAAATTGAATGGTGTCGCGGTCCATCGGAATACAATTAACTGTTACGACCTTTAAATTTCCTTAATCTTTCGTTCAGCACACTTAAATCACTGATCGCGTGGTCGACAACAAATGAAGTCTGCACACTCTTAAAATATCATGTACTTCTCAAGTTCACGAGGAACGAAACGAGCAGCATACACCTCAAAGCAAATACATCCCACACTCGTACGAAAAGGTTCTCGTCAAAGTCCAACACCAAACGAATATCAGAAATTCAAAAATTCAACGAGAACTTCCGCACAGCTGAATAATTTCAAAATGCAAGACACACGTATGAATGAGAGCAATTCCATACCTACAACAGGCACATGTCTCTATGTATTTTAATTAGCCACCACATGCGGGGTACGCATGCCAAGAAATCGGTTCACTATTGGCACGCATTTCATTGTCACCGACTAACATTGAACCGTTTCGACTGAAACAAATCTTACCTGTAATTGTCATCGTGTTTTTCAGTTCATTGTCGGCTTTATCATACAATTCCTTCAGATCAATGCGTCGGCCCACAGCGATTGGGGTCCATCGAAAATTAAGCACAGCACCCAGATAGAATGCATATATCTCGGCCGTATGCCGATCCTTACCACCGTATACTGGCCCATCGATGACCACATCCCTGTCATACCATTGTGGCTTAAAAATAATTTTCTGTTGATTTGCCAATTTAAGCAGTATTTTTAATTGTGTTCCTCTGGGCAAATTTTGCGCTTTCGTAATGGGTTCGACACGAAGTGACTGCAACAACTGTCCCATGGACGAATCGTACATCGGATAGATATCGTTTTCTTGTGGCCACTGCAAGGAGGAGACGAGGAATAAAGTCAATAAAATCTGGACCATGTAATGATTTTTCTGCTTTACTTACCCAATTGGCGATATCCCAGAGAACGCTCGCATTTTCGTATGGCGCCGATTTATAGTTCCTCAGCAATTTATTTCGATACATAAAAAACCTTGGATTCCGATTTATATAGACTGGCTTTAGGTGGCGCATTTTATTGCGAATCATATTCTCCAGTGCTCGCATACTGCTCAGCTTGCCCTCCTCCGCATTCAGGTAGTACATAAAGTAGAAGTTAGCCGCCACAACAATCACCACAAGGGTGACCAGTGCGACAACTATGAAAACGGTTCGTTTGTTTGTCATCTGTTCGTCTGCACTTGCTGCATTTGATTTGAACTCAAGATATGAGAGATCGCGACTAAAACTAGATTCCCAATGGCAGTGTGCCTACGATGGTTGTCCCTTTGGTCTGGCCGGCGGCACTTCATTCAGTTTGCAGTCGGACGGCGATATTTTTGAACAAACGAAAGCAAAAACAACATTCGTAATATTTCTATAAATGCAATAAACAAATAGCATTGAAAAAAAAGACACTTCTCTCGCGTATATTTTCAATGTTCACCGCACGTCAAAAAATGCTCAACCGGCTTGGTTGTTGTTAAGAAACAGCCTATTGTTTATGCTAATAATAAAGTGCATAATTATTCACTTCGATCACTTGCAACCAAAACTGTGACAGTGGATACACGAGTATGCGATAATTTAAACGCGCGCGCCAATGACCTCGCTTCGAAGAACAATAATTGCCACAAGAAGTCACAGAAGAATACACCACAATATGTATAAACATAAACAATGATTGTGACGAAATGCCAAGTGGTTAGATCGTATGGTATTATGAGAACACTTTGATGATGTGGATAGAGGTAATAAGTTGCGATAATTTAAAAATAGATTTGCTTAAATGTGCGTGCAACAAATAGGTTTTGCTATGCCATGGCGACCGGCTGGTGTTTTCATTTCGTTCTGTCAACTGTCAAAAAATTAACTCAGCTGATTGTACTTGTGACAGGTTGGTTTTGGGAGACAGCATTGCCAGCAGTTGTCGTACAAGCTGTGTTCATAATTGCATTTAACAGAGAACGCGCTTATAAATTGGTTGTGATGGGTAAAGTCATAAATTGAGTCAGTTTGTGCGTTCCTCAGTGAAAACCAGAAGAAAGGTTGTTGGACAAATCCTGGTGAATTTTTTAATGGAAAGAGGTCAATAGTAAATCATTGCGAATTTTTCGATTTTTGGATTCAACGACCTGCCCCAGGATGTGGTTGTAGTCCGGAACGGAAACAAGAAAGCCAACTTATACCACCCCTGCCCCTTGATTGCATCTGACAGCGGTTTTTATACGACGCGTCTGTGAATGCGTTTGAACAGCTGAAACCCCTTCTCCAGGTGGGTCCATGGATTTTGGAAAAGTACGAGGGGCGTTCAATATATTCGCGGTATCGGGGTGAAGCTGTGGTTGTATATATATATTGACTTATTTATCAAGTAATACTATTATTTTAGTGCATTCACGTGTGATCATTAATTCTCGTTTTATCTCTAGTTAAACAGAATACCCATTTATTGCCGACTTGAGTTCTTCATCATCTGAAAATCTTTTTCCACGAAGACATTTTTTAATCACTAAGAGCAAGGTCTGGACTATAGGGTGGGTGTTGGATTTCTTCGAAACCACAATCTCGCGAAGCAGCCTTGGAAACTCGCGCCTCTTGAACAGGAGCGTTGTCATGAAGAAGCAACACACCCGCTGCGAGATTACCCCGTCTTTTCTTTTTAATTTCCTCCCGCAAATTATGCAAAGTGGAAGCGTAGGATGTGGCGTTGATGGTTTCACCTTTTTTTGGTGACTTTGAACTTCTTCGGGGGTCTGTTCCTTTTTTATGCCACTGCATGGACTCTTGTTTGCTTTCAGGGTCATAGTGGTGGACCCATGTTTCGTCACCAGTAACAATTCGATCCATAACACCGTCCGCGTTCTCACTACACATCTCCAAAAGCTCTCTACAGCATGCGATGCTCACTTTCTTCTGAGGCGCTGTGAGCATTCGTGGCACCCACATTGCACTGACCTTTGAAAGGTTAAGATGGTCATGAAGAATGGTGTGAATGGTACCAATGGAAAGCTTGGTGATCTCTGCCATCATTTTCACCTTTTTTCGGGCATCCTCAAGAACAAGTTTTCGACTTCTTTGATGCTTTCTCCCGTACAAGCAGTAGCCGGGGCGCCGGAGCGGGGGTCGTCTTCAATGCTCTCTCTGCCTCTCTTGAACTCACTTGACCAATTTTGCACAGCTTCACCCCGATACCGAGAATATATTGAACGCCCCTAGTATGTGTGAAATACAAGGGAATTCTACTACTCTCCCAATTTTCGTGGTCACTGACACGGGATAATTCTGGCTCAATTTAGATATCTCCTTGCTCTGCTATTTGTGGTCTGGAAAGCAGAAATCCGTGGACTACTAGCCCATTGCGGCCAATACCACGCGGATTACCTTCTCCTAACAACGGAACCAGATGGTGCTTGTAGTGAAGCGATTTAGTTGACCTATACTGGCGCTACTTATAGGAGGCCCCCAAGTGTAGAAACCTACGACTAGCCAGAGCGCTGCACGTAGGCAGAGTAGGTGATCTGTGATACAATGCTCCAGCTAAGAGGGCCTTCGAATCCATGTGTCCTGGTACGAGAAGACGAGATAGATCAAACCACCGTTTTAAAGACAAGTCATCGTGGACGTAAAACAGTTTGGGCGCAATAACTGAAGGCATAGTCAACTATGGCCGCTTTATACACGCTAAATTCGTCACCGATTTATTCAATGTGTGTTTTATTTCCCTTGTGTGATCTCTTCTGTGTCTCCTCCCTTGTCCACTTCATACAAAAATCGGCGACGAATTTAGCGTGTGTAAAAGCGGCCTATAGAAGGCACACCAAACCATCTACAACGTGGCCCAAGTATAAGTTTCTTTTTAAAAATGCAATAAAATTAACAAAATTAATTCTTTTTCCATATATTATGGCTTTATTAGTAAGAGCAAACATTCCCATTAATTATGATATACAATGTCGTTCAAGTGGCTGCCTCGGCTGGCTTCGTAGCAGCGCATTCTGTCACCCCAGTTTTCCAAGACCTTGTTGATGGTTTCGGGCTGTAGCTCTCGGATTGCTTGGATGATATTGGCCTTAAGTGCTTGAATCGTTTCTCGATTGTTGGCAGAACATCGGTCCTTCCCTTATCCTCACAAAAACAAAGTCCAAAGGGCTCAAATCGCAGCTCCGAGGCGGCACGATTTGAGAGTTTGATGCGCAATAGATATTTTTTTTTTTTATATATTTTGCGCGCTCTCAAAGGATTGCTAATACCCCTAAGTGTTCGGGGTCAAGACACAGCACGGGCCGAAGGTATAGAGGGAGAAAGGGAGAGGAGGTACCTGTGCACATTGGTCTTAAATATCTGCGGGTTGTAGTCTGTATAAGGAAATATAGGGCTGGGAAGAGCATTCCAAATTCGCGTAGTACGACTGAAGAACGAGTCTCTAAATTTAACTGTGCGTCCGAAAGTAGGCTTAAGGGTAAACTGATGAGCATTCCTGGCGAGACGAGTGTTGCGGGTGAATTCATTGAGAGGAGGAATGCAGTTGGCTAGCTCACTTGAGCAGCGTTTGTTAAAATAGCGATAAAATACGGACAAAGAAGAAACGGTACGTCGATGTTCGAGCGAGTCTAATGACTTTGCGACACTGTTGCACGGTGGTCTTTGGGGCACCAGACCAGATATGATATGAGCGTTGTACTCAAGTTTGGGGCGGATATACTCCTTATAAATGAAAGCCAAATCAGAGGGGGTGAAATATTTCTTGCGTCGATTAAGGAAACCTAAACATTTCGCAGCATTTTTCGCGACCTCAAATATGTGATCGTTCCAACTAAGTGTTGTGTTGATACACATACCAAGGATGGAAAGCTTTCCGGTTTCATCGACACAAGCACCATTCATGGATAATGGCTGATTAACAAGGGTTCGCTTGAGTGACAGCAGACAGCATTGATTTCCACTCTGTTGTTGTTTCCCCAGTTAATTATGCTGTCAAGATCGGAATTCAATGAGCTTGACATACGCTGCCGTTTCAATTCTACCCTACGGAAGATCGATTGTAGCATGGGCTGTGTGGCAGGGCGCGTCGTCCAAGTCTATGTCTTCAATTTCAGTAAAAAAAAGAAGTCGGTTAACGGCTCTGTAACGCCCACCGTTGACCTAAACATGGTCCAATGATGCCTGCACTCCACAAACCGCACCAAACTCTCACTCTCTGGGGATGCATTGGCTTCTCGACAACGCGCGGATTTTCCGAGCCGATGCCGCACTTTTGTGTCTTAACGTAGCCGCCGAGATAAAAATGGGCCACGTCAGAAAAGGTGATTTTCCCCCAAAATCGTTGTCCAATTCAAGCTCCTCATAGGCCCAAACTGCGAAACGATAACGAAGCGAATGGTCGCCGCCTGCAATTGCTGAGTTAATTGGACCTTGTAAGCGAATAATCCGAGACCTTTGTGCAGAATTAGCCTCAGGCTAGTGCGTGAAATGTTGAGTTGTTGAGATTGACGGCGAGTTGATGTTCGTGAATTGCATCTCTCGGCCACAGAACCCACATTCTCATCTGTGTGCGCACCGTACGACGACGGGGATTATGATTGTTGTCCACTAGCCGGGGTCCCAATCTTTTTGCACAAACTTGCGTACAGCAGTCGCAGTGGGTGCTTCATTTCGGCCACAACTCTTTGGGCACATCACTCACTTTGGAAATAAGTTTTCAACATTTCCTAACGTTCTTCAAGCGCAAAGCGACCCATTTCCAGAAATCATGTACACCGTCTGTCTTTCCACTGGAAAACCCCTTGCCCATAGCGTTTCACCTCGATTTTCGCACTCTAAACGCACGCATACTACTTTATTTTCACGCATACTTCGTAAGCCACAAGAGCAGCGCCATGTTGCTTTTAAAATTTGCCCCCAATAGTGTCAAAAATTAACTAATTAATTTAATACTTCATCTCTGCCCATTTCGTTCCGCGGAGATATGATACTGACCTTCTGTCAAGATTTCGAGCGTGAAACAGCTGTCGGTGTCAAAATAGACTATGATTTAAAAAAAAACCCGCTAGATGGCCCACCCTGGTGAATTCTATAGAATTTGATTGTTTTGTTTAGTAGCCTCCAATGATTAGGAGGAATGATCAGATTCTCACCCTTCATTGGCGTATGAACTCCTTACAGTGCCACAGCTAACCACTAAGTACTCCACGCCATGGCAAGTGTCGCATTATCTTTCCCTTTCAATCTGGTTTTCCAAACACCTTTCCGACAGATTCTAGCCAAAAAAAAACGGCAATAAATTGGCTAGCGGTAAGTAAGTGCTTAAGCATGAGCGCCCTTGCGTGATTACCACGTGCCAAATGAGTCAGTCAAATGCGCACTTCATTGAAAAGGTCATCAATGCCGAAGCACACATGACCGCACTGCAGTAAAGCAAATTTTTGACAATCATCTCATGCGATGTTTTCCTGACGGTCAAGTGAATAGCATCGAATTAATTGTGACTGCAGTCCGCGTGTAAGGCAAAATTATAGGGGCACCGCATATTTCTTAATTCATCTGCATTTCTCCCCCTCCCTCCCTGCCGTTGTGTCTCCTTCAGTACCTACGACCACCAGCAAATCAACACGTCCAAATGGTCGTCACAATCACACACTTCATTCGGTAAACTCATTTAACTTGTCATAACATACGAACGTGCAAAGTAACTCCACTCGAGCGGTCATAAGTGACTCCGCCTCTTAATGTTGGCATTTCCAATTGAAATATAATGACTTAAAACTTTTTACCATTAACGAGCTCACAAGGGCCGATTGCCGTCGCGTCGGTTCGTTCGAAGTCTCCTCAAGTTTGGAACAGCACGAGGCCTATGTTTTGCTGTTGCCCACCGACACCGAGCGCTATTTCCACCGAGTCATGATGCATTCATGATAATCATTAACTGGTCGTTTGAGGAATGCCTTGATGGTGAAACCTTCGCCTCCACCCACTTGGGGGTGGGTGATGATGTCTTTCAAAAGTTTACCCTGCCGACGACGAACGAAAGTGAGTGATGTAATAGATTGCGTGCCATAGCGTCATCAGTACTAACCTGACCTCTTGAACGGGCAGCTGTGCTGGTGTACATAGGGCCTACAGGCATGTACATACTTCAGAGTCTAAGGCCAATACTACTTGAAAGTAAAACAGTCCCACATTTACATACGTAGTTTATTGCCACCACAATCTTCGAAAACCGAGGAGGGATAGGCGAGTATTAGAATATTGAAGGAAAAAAAAGGTGCTTGTATTGACCTGAGTTCTGGCACGTTAGCGGTGTACTGGCCGAAGTGTAATGTTCACTTAACCCCAGATGTGGGCAACTGTTGGACATTAAAGCCCGGTTTTCGTGAATTGCATGAGCCCACCAAAAGATGTACAACTTGGTGTTTTTCTGTATCGCGTTTCATGTGCTCCTTAGACCTGGAGACCTCTAGAGAATGGGGTACTTGCACTGTGGATAAAACTAGCTTGATGGACTCTTGAATTCTCAAGTTTCAGCATGAATTTGTATCCCTATATCGAGGCTTCAATTGTAATAGATTGTATTGCCATAACTAAAGTTTTTTTTACACGCAAGCAAATTTGGCAGCACCGACAACGGTTGGACCCAGTTTTATCTAGCGATCGTTTCTCGGCCTGTCAAACATGCTTTCGTCGGTCTTTCTTTCTGATCAATATGTGAATAGGATAACAAGTGTGTTACACCAAAATAAAATAGATTTTTAAATAAAATGCCAAGTCTTTGCAGAATGATGCATGACAACACTGCAAACTGGACGCATCTTCGGACAGGCTATAACTACAGGGTTGATGTTCAGATCGATTTAGTTTGGCCGCCATTTTGATTTGGATGATACTTATATAATAAATAATAATATGGGTGGCGCTACAGCCCGTAGAGGGCCAGGGCCTAGCTTCTCAGCAACCACTCGTGTTGTGCGTGCTATTGTTCTATCACGAGTGGAAGGGACCTACAGTTTTATGCCGACTCCGAACGGCCAAGTTTGAGAAGCTTTTTCTAGACAGTTATACTCTTTGAGCATTGAAAGAGGTGGGGCCGTGAAAAATATTTCTTGTCGTACCAGTAATCGAACCTAGACAGGTAGGTCCAAGTGCGTAGGAGTCGACGCACATACCCACATAACCCCAACGCCACGGGCCACCACATGACACTTACTAGCTGCATTTTGACGGTTGTAGAAATCAAGTAATAAAGGTCCATACCCATAAAATCCGTTGTGTGCTTTGCGTTATGTCAAAAAATTGACAATTCATAAGACCTAATGAGAGCTAGAGAGACAGAAAATGCGGCAGACAAGTGGAATGCAACACGACGGATTAATTCTTTAATTTTCCTTAACTAGAATAGTGCCCGACATTCACATGAAATGTGCTTGGACATCACATCCCCGGATAGCCGCCTTACCTTGTCCTGGCACTGGTTCATTTTGGTAAGGTGGTTCATTAAATTGATTCCACAGTGGCCTGTAAGAAAGCTTGTTAGTATTCACTACTCTGCTTCCTTATTGAGGCAGAGTAGTGATCGGTTTTAATAATCGTTTGGATTGACTCAGATCATCACCGTTGGTCCATTTGTCTAGGCGAAATTTTGAATGTAGTGCGTCGTAGCAACTTATGACCGTTTATGAGTCGATTAGATTGGACGATAGTGCCTTAAGCTCTTCCTGACTGTCAAGAAGCTTATAATTCTTGCACCCATGAAAACTTTGAGGATATCGCGTCTGGCATAGATCTCGATGGCATTTCAGCTTGGAACACTCAACTCGACCCCATAGATACAGAAATCCTTGAGCTGGATCCAGAGACTCCCGCCCCAACTCCAGAGCCCATGTTTGATCCGTCTGTGTACCATACCAGACTTCTAGAGTCTAGTGTTGAAACAGCATTCACCTCAAAAAGTCTACCGAAACAATGTTGTCTGACCATAATGTCCGGTATTGAACAGAACATGTCTCTATTGGGGATTGAATTTAAGGTGACACGTAAGTCGCTTGGTTTGTACTTATATTCTAGCTGCAGTTTGATGGCATATCTGTCTGATTGGTAAGGGAGTTAGCCCGACTATAGCCACTGGTGCTGTTGAGGAATAATAAACGCGTGGCACCTATTACACCAAGACATGCAATGCGTTATAACTTCTGCAACTTGTTTGCCATTGTCTGTTAAAGGTTTGATTCACCAAACGATAGTGATGTAATTATGGGTCACGGCATTCTTGTCTCACCTGAATCATTCTGACGTCGTCCTAGTGGGGTTGGATGAATTTCGGACGCGTCGTACGTATATATTGGCCAGCTCTTTGCAATCCAGTAACAACGATGTTAGTGGATTCTAAACGCTACGGATTATATAGGCTTGAGCCTCAAAGAGAGAACCGACTTCACCGCTGCCCATCGTTGATTTTCATCAACTTTTTGGCAGTTATTCACGAATTTCTGAAAGTTATTCACGAAATCATGCAAATGGCACTTTCTGATTGATCCGATCGGTTTGAGAAAATAGTATAAACAATGCTGTCAAGAAAGTCTACAGGACTTGAATTTTGCAGCTAATATCGCAGATCTCGGTGGTCACATGAAGAGAGGTAGAGATTATCTGGGTTGAAATTCTGAACAAAGACTTCCATTTCTAAAAGTGGCACAATGTGATGTGTGTGATGCAGTTTCTTCTTCTTCGAGGCTTCGTCTGTAATTATCGTTACCAATCACCACTAAATTCTCTTGGTGTGATAGTGTTTGATGTTGCCGCTTCAAGGCTGAAGCTTAGAACTTTCCGGTGAGGATATTGAACCACAATCTGTGCTTGGAGCTATTCATAGCCCGACGTTTATAAATCCAACGCCTAGGCTGGTTGTGCCATGTAGAGCGCATGGACAATTTTACTCTAGGCCCGAAGCGTCTTCAACTCCAAGTCCATGGGACATCGCAGCAGATGGCGCGATTTTGCTGGCATAAATAAGGAGAGGCACATTCAAGTTGATGTTCGCAATTGGAAGCAGCTGTCCAGACATCTCGAAATCTGGGTAGGTGGAGGGAGATGCTGGTTCAGGCATGTGGCCTTCGATACATGGAGGGTCTGAGCCTGAGCCTGAGCTGTAGCTGCCTTCCATCGATGACGGTCGTGGCCATGCTGCTTACAATCATCAAGACTAAACTGTCTTGCGTCCGTGATGACTTGGTCTATATACCGGAGGTTCGGTCGTCATCTCCTTCTCGAACCAGCAACCAGGTCGGAGTTGAAGACTCACTTATCTGGGGCATTGGTGTCCACGCACTCGATGTGGTCACGGCAGTGCAGTCGACGGATTTTTGCCATCCGAGACAGAAGGAGCGGTTATGTCTTCTCCTCCATTCACCTTCCGACGCATAATATTTCTTTTAAAGTCACCAGCGAAACTGGAGACAACTAACTAAAGATCGAGTTGGCTGGAGAAGCTTGTTGGTTGATGCCTAGGTTTACCCCGGACTGTAGCACCAAATGAAGAAAGAGGATGATGTTTGTGCAATTGGTTGACAATTTAGATTATGACTAAACATTTTTTTTCCTTAAGCCGACCCGCAAGTCTGCTGGCAACGTTGGGCAGAGTTTCTGACCACCCTTTCCCAGCTACTCGTGGCGACCCAGCACTAGCTGGAAAGCCATCAAAACCGATAGTGTACACAAGGAAATGTGCATGTCTCAGCCTGCTTCGAATGCGTATTTGACCGGTAACGGTGTAAATATCGAGCTAACTGGAGAGGCTTGTTGCTTGAGGCCCAAGTGTCCATCCCGGACTTTAGCGAAATCAGAAGAGGAAGACAATGGAGACGATATATGTAGTAGTGAATACACGAGGAACCTAATGACAATCGATATTAATTTGATTTCAAATTAAAATCGGAGAAAATGTTGTGTCGAACACTTGGCGAGTAGGTTAATCACTTCCAACTGCTTTATTTATTCCATTTTAAAAAGAATATAAATTATTAAGTCGATTATAAGTGAATAGATGAACAATTGGAGGTAATCATAGCAACTGCACACCAGTGTATTTGGCCCATTTCTACATTGCCTTTCATTTATCGAATCACCTACGATGTGTAACAGACTTAAAAAGTTGTAAATGATATACGAGAATGCACTTGGTCTACATTTTCGAATGATAAATTAGATGCCTGATCGAGGCTATGTTACGTTTGATGTTTTCGACTGTGTTCGTGGGGCAGGAACACATGGCGAGTGCTTTTATCCTTGACTGCGGAGTTCTCGCGTGTACTCTGCTTCAATGTTTGCTGGAAAATAAATCGAAAACATTGGAGTGAAGTGAGGTGAAGAAGAGTACTCAGTTTTAGGACAAAATTTAAATGTATATTTTCTGCATATTTTCTGTTAAAGATTGCATTGTTGTCATTGCCTTCGCCTCCCCCCTTAATAACCACACCATGGGGTGTACTCTCAAGGCCATCTTCCGCTTGAAAGGAAGTCATCTTTTTTACAATTCGCACTGGAGCTTCGATGACATTGCGCATCGCATTTCCTTAGACCCAGTCTCATGGATATGCCGTCTGACGCACTTACTTACCTATCAGACTGACGACCCATGGAGGGTCCGAGCTTGAGCAATTGCTGCCTTCCATCGATGACGGTCCTGGGCACGCTGCTTCCAGTCGCCAAGACCAAACTGTCTTGCATCCGCGATTACTTGGTCTCCTTCTCGAAAGAGGAGATTCGAAGACCCTCTTTGCTGGAGCATTGTTGTTCATGCCCCCGATGTGGACGAGCTAATGCAGTCGACGGATTTTTGCGTTCCGGACTACCACTTCTTTGTACAGCTCGTAAATTTCGCGGGTGTGTGCTCTCCATTCACGTTCCTCGTTGACAGAGTCCATGTATCCGACGTCCAGTTTTTCTTTCGAGGGCACCAAGGGAATCAACTCTGCAGTTTTGCTTGGCGTCCAGCTTTCGACTCCATAGAGCAGGTAAAATACGAATTTTGCAGAGCATGATCTGGGTCAGGAGATTTGAGCCCAGTTGTTTCGAAACACCGAAGTAGCACCGGTTACCAAGGGTGATTCTACGTCGGATTTCCACTGTGATGTCGAGACTTTGGACTCACGGCGATCAGTAATCCATTTGTGAAGTTCGTACAAAGTCGACTTTCCCTGCACCCGGGTCAGAATCTGAGTCAGGGTCTGGTGCTGGAGCTGGCGCCTTCGTGGAGGGCGACACCATTAGACTGCAATTAACTGCTAAACTTACGTCGGTTTTCCAAGCGGAAACCTAGGTGGAAGGGGCGAAGTAATAGCGTCTATAGCGGCAGCCAAGTTGTGCTTGAGGGTTTGCTAAAACCCTCAACCACTTCCGGCATTGTTCAGGAAATGCAAGTCTTATCTAAATTTGATCGGTAGGTAGTCTAACGTCGCTAAGACTTGTTTGCGTGCCGTGCCACTACTAGGCAAGCATCAGAGAATGTTATCTCAGGACCTGAAATTGCGCTGGGATTACCTTCGTCTTTGGTTAGGGCTTCCATCGATGATTGGACCTCTCGAGAGCACAACTGGAGGTGGCATGGCTCTTCAGAATCTAGACAGACCAAGCGCATGCTTCCTAAAATCTTAAAGAAATCCGCGGCATCCTTGATATTTCCTGACAGAAATAAGGCCACTACACTTTCGTCACACCTAAATGTGCTCGGCCTAAGCGATGAAACCCTCTGCGACGCCTCTGGAGAAGACAACGACACTCCAGAGCACTTCCTCGGCTATTGTCCTGGCATTGTTTGGATCAGGTGGCAGTTATTTGGTGCCGATGAGGTGAGAGCTGAATTGGTAGGCTCCTCATGACAGAGGTGCCTGTTGGTATTCCTCCAGCAAAAGTAGGTTGTTGCCTGGTAGTACAATGAACCATTTTTTTTTCAATTTCAGTGCTCCAGTGTAGCATTAAAAACCTCTCCACCGCCTGTCGTCCTCACAGATCTAGCGCCGTGCGACTTCTGGCTGTTTCCAATTACTCAAATAAGAATACCTACATAAAGATTCCGTCCATAAAGAATACTTCGATCGACATCCTCGAGTTCTTCCGGGCTACCACTGCCCCACATGATTCAATTCGCACGAGGTTTCGAAAATACGCTGCTAAGCCCCTTCAGTCTCATCAGAGATGGGGACTAGAAGTTTGACTTTGCAACTGCAAGACTCCCATAAGCTACTTACTTGTACAAATGGCAACGATTCCGTTGAGCCCACGATGACTTATTATCCTGTGACTTGCGAACTCTACGCAGGGCACTTCTGTTATTCCCATTCAGCTGCTGATCGTGTCTCTTCACAATGATCTAGGGACCTCCATCTGCATACAGCTCCATGAGTTCATTCAGAATCTTAAGGTATTACCCTAAAATCAGTAAAATTCATCGTTATTTCCCATGCTCATCCATCAATACAATGGACCAGTTTTTTTTAGTTTGAGTCTGAAAATTACCCGTACAGCAGCAGGTATATCAAAAACGCTTGTGATCACTTGTGGATACGTGTACTTACTCACTTCTCTTATATGAGCTGAGACAGTAACGTGCCGTGGTGCTTCCAGTAATGTATTCACTAACTGGTACTTAAAATTGTGTCTTTTAGTTATGGTCACAGGTGATGGTGATTTTTTCGCTCAGAAGACCAGACCAGAAATGAATACATAAGCTCTCTTTTCTACCCCTTTCTTTGCGTATGCGCCTGTATCCGCATTGTGGTACAGACATGAAGCCGTACCTCACCAAGCGAAATGAAAATGAACCTACAACCGAGTGTGGAATGAACGACGGTGTGCTGAATGTTGTTGAACACCTAATCATATTTTATTTTCTCGGCAAAGGCATACGCTCCTCCGGGTTGACTCACTGAGCATTGCTTCGAATTAAGCGCGAGTTACGTGCAGCAACACTTTCCGTACCTCTGCAACGTACTTACATAGCTACTTTCGTTACATTTTGAATTTGTTTATGAGTCTGTCATCAGTAGCGTTATTTATTAATTTCTTCCCTCCCTATTAGTTTACGTCTTCTTGTCTTTTTTTTTTGTGTTATTACAGGGGAGTCTCACTTGCACGTAGTATTCAGCTATACGAAAAATGCTCGTACTCCCGGCGACACTAATACAGGCGAGTCTCGATAATTCGTATCCCAACGGAAATTCGACCATTTTCGTCGTAAGATCGTGTCTTTAGTGTTGGGGCGTGTGTTTCGCGCGATCTTCTCCAGGATGGTGTTGAAGAAATCACATGACAGCAGTTCGCCTTCCCTAAATCCTTTTTTGACATTGAAGATCTCTCTCATCATCATCCTGCATATCTTGACTCATTTGCGGCCTTGAAATCGACGAATAGATAATGGGTGTCGATCTAGATTTCATGGGTCTTTACCAGGATCTCCCGCAGTGTGCAGATCTGATCTATTGCGGACTTCCCTAGCCTGAAACCACACTGATAGGGATATATCAGATTGTTGACGAACGGTTTCGGCGTTCACACAAAACTGCAGAGGGGATCTTATATGTGATGTTAAGGAGACTGATCTCTCGATAGTTGGTACAGTCAAAGGAGTCTCCTATCTTTCGGATCGAGATTCCACTCGGGCATTCTTTCTTCCGGCCATATCTTCAAGATGAATAACTGGATGCGCCTACCAGATCATCAAGATGATGGGTCTACCGTACTTGTCCATCTTCACTCTGTGGGTATCCAGTAGATTACCCACTTTTGCCTTAACCCTATTTAGGAGGTATCCCGCATGGTACTCCAGAGCATCGCACCTTATATCGTCCATGTCTTCCATCACGGCTTCGTCATCCCCACCTTGGATGTGATCTTCAGCAGTAAATACTTTCTTACTTGTCTTACTTTTTCGGTGTGAACACCAGCTCCCATATCGGTTTCTCGCTCCACAAAGCGTCCCACGTTTGCAGTATCCGATGTTAATCCTGCATTCCTACCGACTAAATAGGAACTTAAATGATATTTTGAACTCCAGTGAGCTTGGATGCATCACAACATAAAGCATCTCTAACATATCTGATTTAGCAGGCAGGTAAAGTACTCTGCACTCTGATTCAAGCTTGTCTTTCAGGCATTCGAAAAGCAAAGTTAATGATTTAATGCTAACGAAAAGGCATTTCTAAACGGATTGCATTTGGGCACACATCCTTCTAAAATGTAGCTGACTCTAGAATTGATGTCGGGCCAGACCAAAGACATCGCCATGGGTTCGCTAATTGGGCGCTGCAAAAGTTGCCGTTGATCCGGATTTTGTCCAACAAATAACATTCTCGGACGAGGCCCATTTTTGGCTCAAAAAGATATTGGAGTGAACACAATCTAAAAGTGTTCTACCAGGCGTCAATGGCTCCAGAAAGAATGACTGTTTGAAGGACACGCCATAGAACGATACTAAATGACTTTCTGTGGTTATGCAGAACTATAAAACAGCCATATATCCGAGCTGTGGTTCGAACAAGACGGCGCTGCATGTCATATAAGCGACGCAATGCTAGAAATTGTTAAAGGAGAAATTTGGCGACTGGGTCAGCTCTTGGCGAGTTTGAATCGATTGGGCGCCGCGATCATGCGACTTGACAGTTGACAGCACTCGATTCTTTTTTCGGGGGCTACCTCAAGTCCTTAGTCTACGCTAACAAGCTCGAGGCAAACTTCCGGGACACTATTGCGCGACGCACATATTGGACCGAGTTATCAACAAATTGGACCGACTGCTTGAAGCACTACCAGCAAAGCCGAGGCGGACATTTCAATGATGCCACAAATAATGAGATGAAGCTTGCTTCAAAATAAGGCCAGCATAAATTGTATTAGTTTCCTTTCACATTCTTCTTATGTGGTCACCTTGTAGGTGAAATTGGGCGGCCTTTGACCTCAGGCCCTGGTGTATGGTTCCGAGCGTTTTGCCAAAGGATACGTAAGTATCATCTGCGCGTGTAACATGAATGGATCAATCGAACAGGAACTAATAAAAAAGAGAATAAAAAACTCCTTCTCCGCTAATTTTATTCCCAAACAAGAAACGCTACCGAATAATAGGTTTTGTTTAGTCAATACGTCCAATAACCTCGCGGTCTTCACCTCAATTGTGCACATCTACCGATGTCGATGTCGATTGAACCGTGAATTATGCATGTTCATGGTGCTTCTGATTGGTTGACAAATTCGATTTGTGGACTCGTCCACAAGCCCATTGCCTGTCAGTATGCATTATGCTGCCAAATGGGTTTATCGGGAGTTCAAACACCCCGCGGTGAACCCCAATCACCACCGAGCCGACTCAATCAGCTCCAAATTCTATTTCAGCTCAAAGTCGTAAGCACTAAGTGCTTCCGAAATCTAACAATTTTCATTTCCATCAGAGCTTAATCCGCTACGAGGAGCAATTACCGAGTTATGGGCCACACCGAAGGCATCGCATTGCATTTCTTCCTCACTGCCCTAGGAGTTAGGACCCACCACCTGAAAATCGACCTTGATTTGAGGCATAATTAACCCCCCACCCCCCCGGCCACCAGGCAAGCACAAGCAACGTGAATCAAGGAACCCTGAGACCTGAGCAACTTCGTCTCCTCGTCGGTTTCCTTCGCAATCATGCGCTTGGGGTCAACCCGAAGTTGGTCGGCTGTTTTCGTGTGTTTTTTTCTTCTGCTTTCTCGCTAGCTAGTGATGAAAAGCGAAAGCAACGTCTTTCACTTTCACAACACTAGCGGTGCGGCGGTGCTCACTAACACTGTGACTATTTACGAACAACTAGCATACCAGCACCACCACCACCACCACCCTCTGGCAGCGGCCGGTTGTTGTGTTGAGTTTTTTCTTCAAAACAAACTTAAGCCCTGGATCCGAGGAAAATCCCTCAATCGCTCTGAGGACTTGAAGCAGCCCGGTACGCCATATACGCTGAGCTCTAAGGACAAACTCCGCGCACACACACACCCACACATCCACACGTACTGTTGCTGTTCGTGCCTTAAGTGAAATTTTCCATGTGAGGCACATACCCCAATATTGTACTTGACGGATTTGCAAATCATACTACATTCGTCCGTCGTTCGGTATTTTATCGGCGCCCAGGATCAATGTGAAGTGATTTTCCGAATTCAAATTCAAGTGCCTTACAGCCGTGGTCCTGCAGGAAGTTCAAGTACTATCGAAAGTGGCGATTGCAAAAGGCCAAGGACTATAAATTCGGAGTGTTTGAAGAAGAGTGTTGCGAACCGTCGGGGTTATTCGTTAGTCGCTTCGATTCGGTCTTGTTAGTGGTTTAATGCGACCATTTACCGTGGTTTGGAAGTATTTGCGGGAAATTGTATTGTCTTACGTCTTCAGCAAGAAGCCGAGTCGCCGTGACAACTGCAGTGGTGACAAGTACTCGTACTACAAGAGATTTTACAATTGAACTGACACTGACAGCCAGAGGAACTGTGTTCGAGAATTTTGAAGAAGTTTGCAGTTGAAAGGCAAAGATGCAGCCACTAAAACGATTCACTCAGTGCGGCAGCCTGACTATGCTGTTCGGGGTGTTTATTGTGCTTTTCGGAGTTAGTTCGACGGCGCTGACAACATTTGGGAAGACCAATTCAAATCCACCGCCAGCTACTCCTGGACCAATTGGTAAGAAGTGCACTAACTTAAGCGTAAACATTTTCATTAGAATTACAGTCTGCGAGTGTCATCTCATTTCCCTGTAGTGCTCCAATTTGCGGTGCAATTTTCATTAAAATCTACTACAATCCATTCCCATTCATTCCATTCTTAATGCATAGAAAGGAAATATAGAAAGGGAACGCTTTAAATTTGGTGGAGTAGCAATGAATTATTATTTTTAAGAGCCTACTGGCGGACGGGTTCAGCAATAAAACAATTATTACACAGGGTGGGCCAAATACAAGTTTCTTTTTAAAAATGCAATAAAATGACCAAATTAATTGTTTTTCCATATACTATGGCTTTGTTAGTAAGAACAAACATTCCCATTAATTCTGAAATACAATGCCGTTTAAGTGGCCGCCTCGGCTTGCTTCGCAGTGGCTCATTCTGGCATCCCAGTTTTTCAAGACCTTGTTGATGGTTTCGGGCTGTAGCTCACGGATTGCTTGGATGATGTTGGCATTAAGTGCTTGAATTGTTTCGCGGTTGTTGGTATAACATCGGTCCTTCACGGTTCCCCACAAAAATACAGTCCAAATTGGTAAAATCGCAGCTCCGAGGCGGCCAATAGACATTGCCAAAACGACTGATAACACGATTTGGGATATTGGTCTCCAGAAGACCGATTGTGGCATGGGCTGTGTGGCATATGGCGTCATAATGCATGAGCCAGAGGTCGTCCAAATCCATGTCTTCAATTCCACAAGAAAAAAAGTCATTTAAACTCCCACTGTTGACCGAAACGTTGTTCCCAGCCTCATTTTCGAAGAAAAATGGTCCAATGATGCCACCAATCCACAATTCGCACCAAACTCTTACTCTCTGGGGATGCATTGGCTTCTCGACAATAACGTGCGGTTTTTACAAGCCCCAGATGCAGCAATTTTGCTTGTTAACGTAGCCGACGAGATGAAAATGCGCCTCGTCCGAAAAGATGATTTTTCGCCCAAAATCGTCGTCCAATTAAAGCTGCTCTAAGGCCCAAACGGAGCCCAAACGAAGCGATAACGAAGCGAAGGGTCGCCCGCCTTCAATTGCTGAGTCAATTGGACCTTGTAAGCGAATAATCCGAGATCTTTGTACAGAATTCTCCTCAGGCTAGTGCTGTTGAGATCGATGGCGAGTTGATGTTTGTGAATTGCATCTCACACCCTCCGCCACAGCAGTCACATTCTCACGGTGTCCACGAGTGGTGTCCACTAGCACACCAGTCTCACGAATTTTTTGCACAAACTTATGTACAGCAGTCACGGGGTGGGTGCTCCATTTCGGCCAAGACTTCTTCTTTTCAAAAAAAACGCACTCTTTGGGCACAGCACTCACTATGGAGATAAGTTTTCAATATTTCCGAACGTTGTTCAAACGTAATGCGATTCATTTCGTTCTGCGGTGGTATGATATTCACTTTCTGTCAAGATTTCTGTCAGTGGCAAAATAAAAAAAAAAAAAAAAAAACACTAGATGGCCCACCCTGTATTCGTTTACGGCACATTCGTGAGCGGGTATTTATTATGCCTGAAACACAATAGGGATTTGCTGCTGGCGTTTTTCACGTTACGAGTCTAGAGTTTCAAACGCGCTTTGAAATGTCAACTCAATTTATCAGCTGTTTTCAATTCACAAATCCCACATGAAAAACATTGTATCCTTACTACTCCACTAATTTCATCCGTTAAATTAACCTCAGTCAGCTGTTGCCATTTCTCAAATGTCAGTTGACTCTCAATTTGAGCGAAGATCTCTCTATTTGTAAGGCAAAGTGAGTGAAAGCGCCTTTCGCACTGATTTTTTGCAACATGCCGCAAAATCCTTACGTGAAACTGCCCTCTTACGTTCTATGACATTGCTCTAATTTCGCTCAAGAAAGCGCGAAGCTGTGTTTTGTGCATAGCATATGATTTGCCTGTGTTGGAAGACAACGCCAGCAGCGAAGCCCTATTGTGTTTCAGGCATTACTGACTCACTCGACTCGTCGACTTAATCTAGTGTACAAATATATGACTCTTATTTGTCTAACTAAACATGTATCTTATCCACCAACAGCAATACTGCACACATGTTGTCCCGCCTGCAACTAATGTTCCCTTCTTGGCTATAAGGTCCTAGACTGTATATGTCTGATGTGTCAGTCCAATCGTCTTCCAGATGCACAGAGTAGCTTTGGATTTGATGGTGGTTTTTCTGACGTCTATTTCTATAACACTATTTCTGTTATATCGGTTAACTTAACTCTAGTCTTGCAAAGAGGTCTTACTGTCCAAGCAACCAGTTTAAAGTTAACAACAACATTAGAGACCACTCGCTCCATTTTAAATGCATTTATTTCTGGTTATATTCATTACAACTAAGGCAAGTACTTTTCCAGCAGTTTCACGATTTGAATGACTTTCGGCAGGACATTCTCTGTTGAAATTTCTAGTGCTATCATTCCATCTAAACTCGGTTTGGATTTAACGCGTTGAGTCTGTCTTATGCTTTCCTTATCGACGCACAGTAGGTCCTTATGTGAATAAGACTTTAATAATCGTTTGAATTGCCTCACACCATCCCCGTTGGTCCATTAATCTAGGCGAAGTTTGTTTTCCCAATCCCCCGTGGTCAGGGATCCAGCCGAGCTTCATTTGATCGTGTCTAGCAGGGGATTGCATTGCGTCGTCCATTAAGAACCGCGTTTCTACAACGGCACGTTAGGAACGCGCCACAATGCTGCGCCGGAAGTCGCGCAGATAACTATGTGCCTATAAGTCCGGTCCAAAACGGCTTTAGACGTTCCCATAGCCTGCTGGACAGGAACTTATCGGCGACGTTGAGCAGTTCTAAAGTTCATGCAAGAGGATCGGCTTTTTTTTGTGGATGACGCGTATGGAGCTGATATTCCAGTCGACGGGCAAGTCTTCGTCCTTCCAAATTCTGCAGATGATCTGGCGCATGCTTCCTACCAGAACATCGCCACCCTCGGCCTTGATGAGCTCTGATGGAAAACCATCGAAGACGCCAGTTTGGAAGTGGTGTGAATATTAGTAAATCCACTAATTCCTATGTGTCGATATACTCTTCTACTTGCCGTACTCCTCTTGCGCTGCTTTGAACGGCATACCACTGGACGGCTGCATGTTTCTTCTGCTCACACTCGTGATTAAGTCGCGAGTTACGTCATAGATTCTGACAATCTCCGGTGTCTGTCCTGGCCGCTGCAGCTTTCTGGCATAGGGCACTCAAGCTCTGAATCGAAATGATTAAAGTCAACATTTGATCCCATCAATGCTCGCGCATCCAGGATATTTAACGTATGCGTTACGACAATGAGCAGATGGTTGATCTCGATTGTGGTTCGACCGTCCGGAGATCGTCAGTTTGCTGTGTGGATTCATTTGCCAAAGAACCGATTCTGGATTCTGTCGCAAAGTTAGTGAGTCCGGAAGCCGCTTTCTGTTTTCGAGTCATGGATGCTGTAATTTCCGATCACTCCACCAAAGATGGACAGGCTCCGGGGGCCACGTCCAAGTCCATAAGTCTTCAGTCTTGTCGGTAAGGCGATGCGCACATATGAGGCTGATGTTGTAGAATCTGCCTTGGATGCCATTGGTATCTTCAAATTCCCCGATCCACAGAACAATCATTCAGAATAGTACAAGAGCAATGCTTAAATCATTCCGTCCTATCTTAGTGCAATTCCAGTGCAACTTGGACCAGCTTCAAAGTGTTTTCCGCAGATTGTTATAAGCTGTTCATCCAAGAAATTGAGTACATCATTTCAGCTTCAGCTGGGAGACGCTGTACATAGCTCGCAACATATTTAGAAATGCTTCTTTTAAAATATGTTTATTTTACGGATCCTTTAGAATGTGAATACTACTTGTAAAGGGTTTTTTTTTAGAGGTATAGAACTTTGAAATGGAATAAAACAAATATGATTTGTTTGTATAGACATGAAATTGACTTTATTCGAAAGATAATCTTCTGGCATTATGATTTAAATATGATTTCCGGCATATGACCGCCACGGCTGGCTCGGACGTAGTCTAATCTGGAGGTCAAATTTTCGATGACTTCTTCCAACATTTGTGGTCATATATCGGCAATAACGCATCGAATGTTGTCCTCCAAGTAGTCACTCGTTTCGGACTTATCGGCGTAGACTAGCGACTTTACATATCCTCACAGAAAATGGTCAAGCGGCGTTAAATCGCACGATCTTGGAGGCCAATTCAAGGATCCGTAACGTTAAACCATGCGGTTACCAAATGTTTCCTTCAATAAATCAATTGTGACACGAGCTGTGACATGTTGCGCCGTCTTGTTGAAACCACAGCTCCTGCACATCATGGTTGTTGTGTTGATGAACGAAAAAGTCAGTAATCAAGGCTCTATAGCGGTTACCATTGGCTGTAACGTTCTGGCAAGCATCGGTTGTAAAGAAGTACGGACCAATTGCTAAAACAGACCAAACAGTCAGTTTTTGTGGATGTAACGGTGTCTGAACATACACTTGAGGATAATCATCACTTTTGTTTATTGACGTATCCATTCAACCAAAAGTAAAATGGACGTGCATAGTGCGCAGTACGTATATCGAACAGAACCACGATTTTCAAAATAAATTTTGCACAATTTGGAAGCGTTGTTCAGGCGTCAGTCTATTCATGTTGAAAGGCCAAAACCAAATTAAAAATAAATCACTTGACAGCTAATAAATGCTGTTGCCAACTTAAAGTTTTATACCTCAAAAACAAACACCCTTTACATGATCTTCCATTATTACATTCACTTGACCATTCACATTTCAAAATGTGACAATAATAATATGGGTGGCGCTACAGCCCGTAGAGGGCCAGGGCCTAGCTTCTCAGCAACCATTCGTGTTGTGCGTGTTATTGTTCTATCACGAGTGGAAGGGACCTACAGTTTGATGCCGACTCCGAACGGTCTAGATAGTTAAGCATTGTCAGTGATCCGAAAAAGGTGGGGCCGTGAAAAGTGTTTCTTGTCGTACCAGGAATCGAACCTCGACAGGTAGATCCAAGTGCGTAGGAGGCGACGCACATACCCACAACGCCACGGGCCACCACACGGCGGACATTTGAATCATTGTCCACCCGAAAGATTTGCTGAATGAATGGTGGAACTGGATTAAGTCAATATTTGCATTTTCTTTAGCTTACCCCGTTTTTTTGTCGTAATCTAACTTCAGCTGTAACCCTCGTCAAAGAAACATCATTATTCGTACGTACAGCCTACATGAAAGTAGAATGATCGGTCTATAAAGCACATCGCCTCATTAAAAGATCATAAGTTATGTTAACACCCTTCATTAAAAACTAATCGGCTTACATGGCGTCATCTTGTTAAAACCACAGTGTGTCACTTCATTTATTTTCGTATCAAAAAAATGCTAAATTGACTTGTAAGCCTACGTAAACCTGTTCAATTCGTCACTGTCGTCAGTTATTGAGAGGATTTATTGTAACAATTCTCCGACTGTTTATGCAATTACCACTCTGTTTGGTTATGCTCGCTGTTCACGACGGCGCGACCATAGAAGAATTTCAGTAAACATAGCTGCAGAACATCCAACACCTCGATGTTTGTCATTCATCACCTGACGATGTCCTAAGTACACCCAGTTCCGTCAACGTAAACAGTAATTAGCTATCATATTGACGGGAATCCTTTTTGGAATTGAATTATTCGGTAGTTATAGCACAAGTACATGTGCTCCACTTCGTCGTGCTTTAATATTTATGAGGTGTCGAATGTACCTTTCATGACAACAATGTTTGAGATACCACTGGCTTGTGTCAATTAACGACTGAAAGGTATGTAATTCGGGGATGAGGGTTCTTTGTTCGTTACCCCTGGTCTTTGGAGTCAATCCGTCTAGACAAGTTGTTGTGTTAAGCGCCACGATTGAGACTGATGACAGAATTATTGGGCGAGTATGATAGCAACGAAGTCGTTCAATTTGACTGACTAACGTCGACAGTATTCATTAGTTATCACTTAAATTGATTGCTTTGTCCATTAACCTATCTCGTGGGATTTTGACGGAGAATGACAAACTATCAGTCAGATGCACTCATAGCTTTTGCCATTGATTTGATGTCAGATGATTAGCGAAAAGAGTGCTTTCATGATTCTCAAAAAGGGGCCATAAGGGAGATCTAATTTCGTCGTCCCGTCTTACCAAAAAAAACCATGTTTTTCTTTCATTTTTCCTATTTCTGGCTAATGTATGGTCTTCAAAACGCATAATTGAATTGAAAAAAAATGATGGAGGGGCCATGAAGGACTAATTGTCTGAATTTTAGATGTCGTGGTGGCCTGTATATGTGCATCGACTCCTACGCACTTGGATCTACTGTGTCTAGGTTCAATTGTCACAACCCCACCTTTTTCGAGTCACTGACTTGTTCAACTTTAAATGTCTAGAAAAAGCTTCTCAAACTTGACCGTTTGGAGTCGGCCAAAAACTGTAGGTCCCTTCCACTCTCTCACGACAATAGTACGCACAACACAAGTGGTTGCTGAGATTCTAGGCCATGGGCCTCTACAGGCTGCACAGGCTCCAGTCTCTTCGGCACTGATGCGACCAGCTTTTTGGTGTCTTTCGAAGAATTCAATCGCCATTCTTTCAAAAGAGCTATGCTGTGGTCTGCCATTGATCTTATCTCGTGTTTTCGAGTTTTGCGCTCAAGTTTAGACTACGAGTCGAGGTCTGGGGACTGTGCCGGTGCGGCGGTAGCATGACCATGAGGGCAGTTCCAAATCAGCCAACATTGCGCTATTCCTTACTTGAGCCTAGGGTCATAGGTTAGGTTAGGTTGTAGTGGCTGAGTGCTGGTTGGCTACAGTCAGACTTGGGCCCGAGTTGGTTGTGTTACCACGCGGATCTAATTGATCATATTCCACTTTTGTTAAATCGATGGAGATGATCGATACTGATGCTACCTAATTCCGCCAGGCTGTTAAAATAGAAGTCGTCTACGGTAGGACTGACTTCTTCTGCGGTGGGAGAAAGCACTGCAATTACACAGAAGATGCACAATAGTTTCTTCTTCCTCCTACTCATCTGAGTAGGTTCTGCAGAATTACTTCGCCGCAATATTTCCTAGAGATTGGCCGCTGCCCCCAAACAAAGCCTACAATGACTTCGGCATGTGGTAGACGACCTTATCTGAGCTCCAATGGGACCGTGCCCGGTTATGAAGCCGATAATAAGTTTTCAGATTCTGTCTACTCCTTCTGATCAGGCTAAGTGATTGTTTTGGATCGAGAATAGGCCAGAATTGTTTTGTAGTGAGGCACCCAGTGCCGGTAGACCATTGTCTGGATACATTCCACAAGTGTCTTTGATATTTATTTTTTCAGTACTTCACTTCAAAATATCCAAGTGCGTATTCTTGTCCACATTACCTGCGATAAACCACATTTCCTACTCCACTTGAAGACATTCTGCCGCAGACCGTAGCGTGACCTACCGCGTTTTGACTGTCCCCAGTGAAGTCTTGCGCTGCAGCTACAAGTGTTCATCAGGCAGGCAAGCAAGGCTCTTTTGTAGTTTTTGCAGTGTATCAGGTAAAAATACTTGCGTTTAGCATTCTGTCGGCCTTTACTTTTGAAGTCGCAAAGGATGGTATTAACCGACAATTTTCAATTGAATTGAAGAGATCAGGGTGTGTCACAAGAGACACTAGCACTGGGACCATTGTTCTGCGATCTTCTGTTGTTCTAGAGTTTGAGTGGTGCCGTCAGAAATTTGACAACATCTCTAGATGGAATTTCTTGAAACTCTTTCCCTGTTACAGATGTTCTGTTTATTGCTTTGAATCTTTCTTGGACAAGACTTGGGCAGTGTGCAGCTAAAGTTTCCTTAGCCTGACGACAGTGCCTACAGACTGTGGTATTAGTAATACCCATTTAATGGAGGCGATAATTACATGCTCCGCGCCATGTTAGTGCTCCATATAGCATTCTTAAGTCAGCCATTTTAAAGTTCTAGAGTTACTTTGGTCCGTTTTGTAAGTAGTTTAGTTCCATGAATACCGTCCTGGTTATACAAAAACTGGTTCCTTAGTTATGTAGGGTGTAGGTTTGTGTCCATTTTATTGAATCCTTAAAGAGGAGAGGGTCCAATGAATGGTATCTGGGCACCTGCTTTGGGCTGTGTATCAGTCTTTTCATGGCCTTCGTGATTTTTATGTCCTGCCACCCAAATTAGCTTTAGTTTGTTATTCCCTGCCAGCAGGTTTCCCAAACCATCTTAGAGTTGAATGTGTATCTCTTTAGCTCTTTAAGAAACACTTGGCTATCTGAGAATATATTTGAATAGAAACAGCATTTCTATGACCTCAGAAAGAAGGGACGTGAGTGCTATGAATCGTGTTTGAGGAGTGAAAAAGTGCATCAAAGTGAAGTTGTTCGTCCCTTTTTGTCATGATCCAGTGTCCTACAGCACAATCAGTGTTCAGTGTCTTTCGTAAAAATGTAGTCAATTGAATTCCTATATTTCAATGAATTTAATAGGTCAACGATGTGAAGACTCCTAAATGTGTTCCGTTAAGCATTCGTTACTAAGAGTGTCACTCATTTCTAGACGGTCACAGCAAATGGAGCACACCGCTTTATACAGCATTTTGCACAAAAATCTTGATATATCGGACCAAAGGAGACTGAATGCAACTTCATTAAACTAGCTAAAACACAGGCACTCTGACCACAATAACCACTTTCATCAGTTTCGTTATTTACGTAACTGAAAGTTAAGCTGCTAAGTATGAAAACGACTGCGGCTTTTCTTCGGCACTTTAATTTTATTCGAATCTCAGACTACTACTAGTCACTGAAAGCGAGAATTGTTGCTGAAAAATGAATACTTTTCTACACTTTAAAACAAACCACGTCTGTTGTTCACGACGCTGTTAACCACGATCATCACTACGCACAGTGGTCCGATGTATGGGAGAGGTGGAAATAAATCTACAACTTTTGGACCGGTTGAACGATCTTAATGAAATTTTGGGCATATTACAACTGCTACGAGATCTTATCGTCTGCACCGTCGATAGAATATACTGACAGCTTTCAAAAAACATACGCTCCGGTTGGAGACTCTGGGTGCATTTTAGTTACAGCCTATGAAACATTGAAAGACCTACTCAAAACGGTGCATTAATTAAAAGCCTGGTCTAAAAAATTGGGAGGTAATGTGCAAAAAAACTATTGATGCGGTTTGAAGGCCAAATGTATGTCCTTTAAACCAAGTATAACATTTGGTTCGAAAGCACCTAATTTTAAGAATTATGCAACATCAAATTTGCTTAAAAAAATACGTAAATTTTTGTAAATTTCCCAACTTTTGAGAAACGGGTCTTCAAAAGTCACCAAAATTTTGGCTTCCTAGGTTCTTATATTTGTAGAATCGAAAAATCTAAACCATTTGGCCGAGAAAAATATGTCACTTTGGGTACTTTTTTCCACTGTGCGACGCCCCCACAATCACTTGGTCAGTTACAGGGCTCATGAGCCGCGACCACCTATGGTGCTGGAACAGGGCCCGCTCCACAATACATAGAACTAATGGCCCTATATTGAGATATGTCTGACGTTCACTCCATGAGCAACAATCTATGGTGTTGGACGTTTCTCATCTACAAACGTTTTGCTTTGTGGCACAAGCTCGAGCTAGAGCTATGCATGTTCCACCACAATTAAGCTACCGTGGTATATGTGCTCAGTATCATACGATCTATGTGAAAAACTGCACAAAACAGAGCTAGAAATACAAGTTTCCTGCCTGACTCCCGAGACTACTTTGTGAGGAAAAATTCTTGGGTCTACTCATTGATACAAGCTGGAAACCCAACATTCCAGAGCGTGTCAGTAAATAGTCATTTGCCGAACTGAATGTTTCTTAAACCGAGTTAACTCGAGTTATAATTTTAAGCAAACCGACTTGCATCACGAATTGTGTTACGCGGTTTCAAACAATATTACGGTGGATCCGTGGTATTTCGTCAAACGTTGTTGTCGGACAGTAGAATTCTGCCTCAGGTCCCCTGTATTTCGGAGCTTTTTTGAAACCGAGTTCCTTATAATCCACTTCCATTACTCGAGTCAGGTTATGCATTATAAACTTAACGGATTACAGGGAGGACAGTTAAAACAGACGCCGAACTACCGCGTGTCCACTGTATGTCCAAAAAGAAAAGAAACGAGAGGAAAGCAAGTGTCACCATGAACACAATACAACTAGGTCTGTATGCAATGTGCTCAATTTGTCTTAAACAATCGAAAGTGAAGGTTCGGCAACTCAGTTTGACATAAATTTATCTCGGTTTGGGTGTACCTAGGGTTGATCCATCAGTATCAGTAAGCTGTCCACGACTTTTGCTGGAAGAAAGCAATATGATTCAAATGTAAACTGCAGTCTCTTTTAGACCACTGGCTATCCGAATCATTACTCAGACCCGCACTACTCCATGAGGAATGCGATATGGTGAACTGCGCTTGAAAAGGACAACAGCTGCTACCTCCTCAATCAGAGGCAATGGATAGCTTGTGTATGTATCAGCGGAGCGTTAAGGACAGCACCCTCTGCAGCTTTGAACTGTATTTTTAATCTTCTGCCGATGGGCTAAAACGAGAGACAGACTGAAAGAAGTCCATTCTCGACTGATTTATATTCATCTAGGGACCAAAGCTCCTCGCAACCTGCATCCCCTCCAGATCCTACTGGAAGTCTGAGTCCCCCCGCTGGAAGTTCCTCTGCGACTCTTCACAAATGGATCGAAGATGAGCAAAGGTGTGGCTGAGGGCGTCTACTCGAAGGCTCTAAATATCCAATTATGACTTCGATTGCAAAGACGAACCATTTTAGTGTCTTTCAGGCAGAAACTCCCGAGATCAAGCAAGCGTTGTCTTGGCTAAAGAGCTATATGGGCGTATGTTCTCATACCCACGCGGCGATCAAGTCTCTGGATGCAGTCACATTTAACTCGAAGACCTACCTGGACTGCCGCCTATCACTTCACGAGATGAATGAATATTTCAGTGACAATCCGAAATGTTTCGTTGCGAAAATGTAGCGAGTTGAAACTCAGATCAGCGCCCATTTTTAGGCGCCTTGCCTCTCCCTACTGCAACACACCTCTTGAGTAGATGGTCTGGTGGCTGAAGGTACCTCGCTACGAATCAATTATGGCCTACTCTCAATCCGAGACAGTTACACAGCCTGATCAGACTGAGCAGGACTGACTGTTAGCAGCGTCATCACTGGGCACTGCGCCACTGGCACTCACGTCTTTAGATTAATAACTCCTGCAGACGTTGCAGAGACGAGGACAAGGAGGATAAAAAAGGTACACCTTTTCTATAATTGCAGACCGCTTTCGATGAATTGACATCGACTCTTTCGTTGCCCGGAATACCCCCATGGCCAGCGACGCACCATAGGATATCCATTAGAGATGTGCGGCAGAGTTTTACTATCTGGATCGATGGTGTTTCCAGAGCCTTTATGGGCCCCTGACTATCTATCGAAGTCATTGACAGCCGAAGGGGCTGCCTCTTAAATAGCTTTTATTTCTGCCTGGAACACACTGGGTTGACAAGATCCCCGTGACTGTTGCATGCTGGCAGTCCGCCAATTTAGCCCTTTTTTGTTTGAGGTTTCAAAAATGTACACAGAAACAATCAGAATTAAAAAAAACTGGTCCATTGTGCTACCAGGCAGCAACCTACTTTTGCCGGAGGAATACCAGCAGGCCCTTCTGTGATGAGGATTAGCTCTCACCTCATCAGCACCAAATAACTGCCACCTGATCCAAACAAAGGCGGGACAATAGCCGAGGGCTCTGGAGTATCGTCATCTTCTCCACAGGCGTCGCAGAGGGTTTCATCGCTTAGGCCAAGAATATTTACGTAGGTTTTTTGCCAAAGTGTAGAGTACTCTTAGTACTCCGGTAAGTCGCCTACAGTCTTTTCTGTTAAGAGATGACAGGAATGCCGCGGATTTTTCTTACAAGCGTTTAGGAGCATGGGCTTGGTTTGTCTACATTCTGAGGAGTCACGCCACCTCCGGTTGTGCTCTCGTAAAGCCCAGAAATCGATGGAAGCCCTAACCGAGTACACTTCTATCTCCTTTGATCCTTGTCTAGCAAGTTCATCGGCGATCTCATTTCCCGTGATCCCGTGGTAGAAAGGAAAGATCTTAGCGAATTGGACCTGCAGATCCAATTCAGAGAAGCCTTGCATTGATGGACTGTCCCGGAAGTGGCTAAAGGGTTGAGTAGGGCCTTAAACACAGCCTGCCTGTCGCTACCTTTCACGTGTTCTCCACAATATATTGTAGTTCGTGGCCATTAGGATCGCATAGGTTTTCGCTTGGAAGACGGACGCAAATGTACCTAAATAGGTGTGAAGTCTAATGTTGTCGCCCTCCACGAAGGCGCCAGGGCCTGAGCCAAACTCTTCCTTGGTCTTGGAGCCATCCGTGAAGATTCGACTACATTTTTTTCCTGGCTCATTTTCTGGCCAGAGCCAGTCCTGAGTGCAGGGAAAGTCGACTTTGTATATGCGTCGCAACTGGATTACTGGTGTCCTTGGCAAGGTCATCGAAGCTCCAGTGATAGTTGTACCAGAGACCACTTATTTCTAAACGGAAGATGGCCTTGAGAGTGCACCCCATGATGTGGATATCAAGGGGGGGGGGGGGGGGGGGGGAGTGGATCAAGAGCAACGCCAGACGTGATAGGGGAAGGCCCCTATGCAGCCGAGACAAACCGTTCTTTGAAGCTTAGTGAAAGCAGCTGTTACGTATTTACGCAAAAGCTTATTCCACCAAACGACCGATGCATATGGAAGAGGCCTTATCACAGCCGTGACGATCCAAAGGGATCTTTTTGGTGATAGGCACCAAGGTGTGTCGAAAATTCTCTTACACTGCCAGAAAACCGACAGCGCCTTCGTAGTATTCGATTCAATGTGTTTTTTTATGGATGTCCATCCATCCAAGATAACACCTAGATACTTAGCTTCTGAAAAGCGGATGGTGACACCTTTTAGTACGAGTTGAGTCAGACCAGTCAAATTTCTCCTCCTCGTGACGGGAACAAGTTCGGTTTTAAGACGGTTGACTGAAAGCCCATTTCTAGTACAGCAGTTGTCGATAACGTCTAGAGCTGCATGCAATTTTGAACACACAGCCGCTAGACACGATCCGACAGACAGTACAGCTACATCATCCGCATAGGCCTGGACGTAGACATTACAGCTATTAAGGTCGTCAAGCAGAGAGTCAACCAGCTGGCACCAACTTGCCACTGAACACAGACATTTCCAATTTTTGTAATAAAAGTAATAAAAGCGTTGCTTCAGTTCTAACACTCATCCTCTTCCCCTGTCGCACTAAGCCACTCAGAAGAACAATTCAATCAGACGCATACAATCCAAGGCAATCCAGTAAGCATACCTGGCGCCTCGCAACCCCAGATCAGACTAAGCACCCAGTTTTATTGGCGGCCTACTAGCATGTCATTAATCTGCGAGTCCCCATCAAGTTAAAGGCCACGTCAAAAAAAAAAACCAGCAGCAGCAGCTCTTCCTGTCTGTGTTTCTCGCCAAAGTTTAACCCAAAATGTCGCAAAAAATTCAAATCAAATCCACGAGTGCGTGTCACACGACACCGCCGCTAAGACAAAGCATAAGTTTCAGACTTAATTCTCAGTCAAATCAATCTGATCCGCAAATAGGCCTCCAAGGCCACAACCACCCGTCCGTGATTTCATAAATTAACCCCCACAGATCTACGATTGATAACAAACATAAATCGTCGCTTGTTGACTTGTGTGCTGAAATTTCATAAATCGATTTGTGAATTATTCTCCCGCTGCACAGCTCAGACTGTGCCCAAGGCTAGGGCGCAGTCCCAGTCGCCTAACGACGTTAGGAAATCGGCTACATTGAATGTAATTTGTCAGCGTTTAAGGCGCACAATTGTGCTTGAGCCGCTGGATTAATTGCCACCAATAAAGAAGTCGCACTATGCAACCGGTACCAAGTGTGTCCGTCCTGCGGTCGCCTCGTAGTGAGATGTTGGTTTTGTTAACCAGCCAATTGCGAAACTAGCCGGTCGGCTAGATCTTGATTCGGCGTGGTCACGCGCTTTCACTTAAAATATTCAACGTTTCCAGCAAAATTTTTCAATTAGTCTGCAAATGAGTTTATACCGAAGGACAGCGCCTTATGGTCTTCGCTTAGGGGCGCAATAAATTCGCTAGGTGTCCTTATGGACAACCTTCTTCTTCGTTGGCAGCGCGAGGCGAACGGGTTTATGGCCACCAGCCAGTACACGGAATTGAGTTTAAATTGCGATACACCGCTAACTGGTGAAACTGGTTTCGTTTAACTCCTTCCTCGCCCGCGGCAAGGTTGCCATTTGCATTTGGACATCCTCCGGCTGGGTGTTGTTTGAGGAACGTTTACTGGTGGGCCAGCGTGTGCGCAAGGGTTTCTCCCCCCCCCCCTCCCCACCCATTGTTCGGTTGGCGTTTAACATGTTGATACGATTTATAATTATTTGCATACCATCGCCGCTGGCTGCTGCTCTTGTCGGCGCTAAACTAGGCCAATTGTGCGTCGCTACAAGTGTGCGGTGTTATGAACCCCACTCACGGGACACATTCTAGTCAAGTCACCTACTGCCACGTAATCAGCGGATCAGAATACATATAATTACTTCGGCAAACACATGTGCAGGGGCAGCACTCGTTCACGGTCTCATGTGTGTGCTGTGTAATTGGCAAGAATTCAAATTTGTCCAGCCAAACAAGGGGGCGACATCGAGCAGTAGGCCCAAGTGCAGAAATGAAACAATTACTATGCGAAGAAAGTGGTTTTGATTCGCTTGGAATTCGGTTGGCCGGTCGCTTGGCGAGCATTTCCGCATACTTTTCTCAGAAGTCAACAATAAATTGTTGTGTGCATATGGCCGGCGGGCCAACGGAGAAGTTATAATGAATCGCAAATTGTTTTCGCATGTTGTGCGGGACTTGTAACCGGATTGTGTCAACGGTATGTGTACATACAACTTCCCACAATGAATCACTGTTGGAAAAGTTCTCCCGTGACCTGTGCAGACTACAGTGAGAAGGATGTTTCTATTTCAGACTTCGTGCGTGAATCAATGCAAAGAATGAATCACGCGAAGACTGCCAGTTTAAGCTAAACGCACACTTAGAGGCGTTGCAGTGGATGATCGTCTAAGTAAACTAACACAATTCTGTTTCCCGACAGAGACAAGTGGCTTTGTCTTCTCACCGATGGATCGGATTCTAATCGGACACCCAGCACAAACAGGAATCTTTTAGATTCGCAAAATGAGTCTTGGAAGAAATTCTGTGAAAGCTAGGCTAGGCTACTACTATCCAAAACCCCAATAATGGCAGCATATAGTGAAGGGACTATGCAACTCCTACTGGACACACACTTCCCGGGCAACAAAAACCCAACGGAAAATTCCGATGGAGACACAGAGAGGGACCTCTACTCTGGTGACATCACACAAACCAAAATGGGCAGTAACCAGCTTTGATTCCTTCAAGTGCCCAGGACCTGATGGTATCAGACCAGGAGAACTGCAGCAGGGTTTTAAAGCAATATAAACGCAAAATACCGGAACGCATCAGGAAAGCATCGATTGCTCTCTAAATATAATAATAATATGGGCAGCCCGTAGAGGGCCAGGGCCTAGCTTCTCAGCAACCACTCATGTTGTGCGTGATATTGTTCTATCACGAGTGGAAGGGACCTACAGTTTTATGCCGACTCCGAACGGCCAAGTTTGAGAAGCTTTTTCTATACAGTTATGCTCTTTGAGCATTGTCAGTGACTCGAAAGAGGTGGGGCCGTGAAAAGTATTCCTTGTCGTACCAGGGATCGAACCTAGACAGGTAGGTCCAAGTGCGTAGGAGTCGACGCACATACCCACAACGCCGCGGGCCACCCATCCCATCGACTCTACACATGCAAAAAAATCATCGGTCCCAAATGGGGAGTTAAACCAAAGATTACACATTTGCTATACACTGCAATAGTAAGGCCAATACAGATGTATGGCGTCCTAGTCTGGTGGACGGCACTACAAGTGAATATACAGAGATCAGCATGCAACTGTATAACAGCGGCACTAAGAACCACGCCCAAAGCCGCCTTAGAAATTACACTGCATCTCCTTCCCATGGACACCTGTGGCAAACTTGTGGCCACATAAGCAGCTATAAGACTAAGAGAAGGCAACAGATGGGATAAAACCCACGGAAAAGGGCACAAGGTAATATTACAAAACACAAATGTCCCTAAGGATACAGATTATCTGAGGCCCTTTATGGACTTACTTTAAGAACGAAATAAAACACTAATGCCCACAAGATAAGAATGGGACGAACACAAAGTCTGTAGTCCAGTTGCATGGGAAATCTAAATCGGAAAACGGCACGGGATCAGGCACCTACGCCAGCTTACATATACATCCATATCTCGGATGCAATCCGACTACCGAACCACTGCAGTATATTCCAAACGGAAGTAACAGCAGGCAGCCATCCGACTATCAATGCGCTCAATAGACGGGAGATCACAGACAGTCAGGCGGCCATAAAAGCTCTGGACACACCATCAATAAACTCGAAGATGGTAAAACTCTGCCGTCTGTCTCTAAAGGAGATTGTGGCCAGATGCAATCTCACCCTATGCTGGGTCCCCGGGCACAAGGGTATTCCGGGTAATGAAAGAGCTGATGAGCTAGCAAGAAACGGGGCGGGTTTTCCAGTGGCAACAGATCAGGAGACACCCCACCCCCACTGAAAACAATAAAATCAGAAGACTTGGGGCACATTATTACGACTTCTGCAGAAGCTGCATGGATGAAGAAGAAGAGGAAACAATACTACACTAC
This sequence comes from Eristalis pertinax, assembly GCA_907269125.1. Lineage (NCBI taxonomy): Eukaryota > Metazoa > Arthropoda > Insecta > Diptera > Syrphidae > Eristalis > Eristalis pertinax. The sequence continues at coordinate 42,812,500 of OU026145.1, read as the reverse complement.
CTCGGAACATGTCGTGCACTTGCGGCAACAAGAGGAAGGATCTCAGTAATTTGACGCAAAGGAATTACTACAATTTCTTAAAGCCTCTAAATGGCTATAAAAGAGGTCGGATTAAATCACACATGGCCAACAAATCCCATGAGGGAAGGACTACAAGCAAGGGTAAATAGATTCTGGAAACAAAGCCGAACGTGACAGCACAATGGACCGGATGGTCTAAGTGAGCATGACTTCCATATCAGTCATGCAGTCCCCTACCTAGACTCCCTGATACATGTAGTGTCTTCCAAGCAGAGATTCTGGCAAAAGGGAAAACAGCCAAACACATACAAATAAGGGCTGCACTGAAGTCAATAGGATCCTGTACAATGAACTGCTGCGACTCACTAAGGTCCATCAGACACCAGAAGGTCAAACTCTGCTGGGTTCGAGGCCACAGGCTCAATAGCAGGCAACGAGAGAGCAGGCGAACTGGCGAGACAAGGGTGCGAAATGGACATTAGCGATGCCGGCACATCACTGCGACCACCGCTCAGTGCATTATATCGGAATATAAGCGGCATAATACAAAAAGGAGCCAACTCCTCTTGGCTCGCAAGAAATGAATGTCACACGACAAGATCAACGTGGCCAGAGCTTAATAACGATAAGACAAAGATGCTTTTGGCGTTAGACCGTAACTCGATCCGTGGTTACGACACTGCCCCATTAAAGCAATGCTCCGGCAATGGAACGCGGAATCCAGCGATCTCTGCGGGAGCTGCGGCGACGAGTAAGATACCGAGACGATCTAACATCTGCCGTCCCACTGCCCTGCTCTCCAGAATCGGCGCCTAGCTTCGTCGGGCCTAAGATTCTTCACAGAGACTGCGGTCTTGCAGACATATCGGATCTCTTAAGATTCGCTAAGAACACGGAGTAGTTTAAACCATCACGCGACAGGATATGTTGATGGAATGTGTACACAATCAGCCTTCACACTCCCCTTCCAAAACCTAACCTAACCAACCTAAACTAAAGTTAATCAATGACACCATTAGACCTAGGTGGCGGGACAGTCCGAGGTGGACATAGCTTCTACAGCAATTAATATGTCTTTCATTAAGTGCTTCCTATCTTTGAACATCGTTCAAATGTCTGCCGCGGCTTCTTTGGGTGGCGTGCATCCGAAATGTTAAATTTCCCATGGCGCATGTATCAATTGGTCCTAATACGACCGATGGCATGGGTTATGTTGGCCTTAAGCGCCGCTGTGGTTCGTGGATTATTCGCATAGACCTTCGAAATCAGAAAACCGCACGGTGGACAGTTCACATCACATCCACGTGAAATGACCATGCTCTCTAATCGCTGGTGCATAATTTCCAATGTGGAGTGAACTCTGTGGCACGTAGCGCCGTCTTGTTGAAACCACATGTGGTTGGTGTCCATATAATCCAATTCAGGACCTATAGTGCTCGCCATTGACGGTGATGATCTAGCCAAGGTGGTTCTCAAAGAAATATGGACCGACGACGCAACCAGCTTAAGCTCCATACCAAAAAGTCACTTCATGGGGATGCTTTAGACGCTTCTGGATCTCATGTGGATTGGTATCGTCCCAAATTCGACAATTTTGTTTGTTGACATACCAATTCATCCAGAAACGGGTCTCATCTTAGGGCGACCGTAAAATGGGCGAAGCGCGCGGGACGTTGCCGAACAGAACACCCATTTTGATAAAGGTAAGGTTTGGTAAGAGTGATTGTCACAGCTGAAACAGTTGTGGTGCACTTAGATCCTGCTTGGATCCATTGTGCTATCACTAACCGGTGATTGATACACCGATTCCTCGTTAGCCAGAGGAACTTACTGATACCTACGAAGTACCTGCATGTGGTCTCTTCAGGTATTGTCCACTTCATTACTGCGTTATAGCCAGTTTGTTTTTCTGATGAATTTAACTATGTTCTGAATGTTTACATTTGACATTTCTTCAAGGCTGTTGAATGAATAGTTGCCTAGCGTACTTTTCCTTGTTCTTGCAAGAGCTGGACAAGTGCCGAGGTAGTGAAGCGTTGTTTCTTCTTTCTCCTTGTCTCTGCAGCCGCTGCAGAAGTCGTTGTAAGGGGCTCCCATTCAGTGACCTGTGATGATCCCTACGACCTTACTGTTGAGGCTCAGGAGTGTACTTGTTTAATTAAAGGCCATAATTTAGTATGTATTGTAAAAGCTCTCTTTTGGTTTTATTGGTATTTTATTAAAAAAAACTCTTTAATGGTGTCACACATGTGACTTCGATGACAGCTTGAATATAAAAGATCGATGGACGTAAGCAAGTCTGACAGGCCGAAAGGATCGGTACGAAAACCGGGAGAAGCGTTGTCGGTGGTGCCAAATTTGCTTGCGTTTCACATAAATCAAAGGACAATACAATACGGCAATCTATTACAATATAAAAAAAAAACATAAATAAATTAAAGACCATCTGTATGTAACGTGGTATTTTTTACTTGAATTGAGGGGTAGGGGGTCTCCTGATTAATTGACAGTGGCACTAGCTCGTCGGCTCATTGCCAGGAATACCACACTGCCCAGGACCTCGGCATAAAGTAATGTTGCATCTAACCGCTAATTCCCTGAGAGGTAGACGGCAAAGTTTTACCATCTTTGATTTAGTTGATGGTGTGTCCAGAGCTTTGACGGCCGCCTGACTGTCTTTGGATATATCGGGTTAATTGACAGTAAGCGGGCAACATCCAGGATAGCTTTAACTGCTGCCTAGAATAGACTGCAGTAGTAAGGCTATCGAAGGGGAGGGAAGAAGGAGATCTTCCGCGATATCCTGGGATTAGTATTTTTGTACCCAGATTCGAAGTCTGAAAAGGGTGCAAACTTTGGAATTTTCGCATTCTTGATAATTTCCATTTGTTCTGTTACAGCGCTCTCTCAATCTAATCGCTGTCTTGGTAGATGTCTGCTTCCCTTAAAAGTCCATGGGAAGCAGCTGTAGCGTTGTCACCGAACACCGACGTACCTTGCCTTCTTGTCCTTGTCCCTGTCTCATCGCTATTTGCACAAGCGATGCTCAAGTGAGTTAGCCAATTGCAATCCTCTTCCTCAGGAATTCACCCGCAATACTCGTGTCGCCAGGAATGCCCATCAGTTTATCCTTAAGTCCTACTTCGGACGTACGGCTAAATTTAGAAACTCGTTTTTCAGCAGCACTACGCGAATATGGAATGCTCTTCGCAGACCAATACTTCCTACAGACCAATGTCCACCGGAACCTCTTCTTCCTTCCGCCCTCCACACCTTCGAACCGTGCTGTGTCTTGACCTCAGCCACAAGTTAAAAAAAAAGACAACAATAAACCCACAATAATTGCTTCCTTTTTTTTTGATTATTTTCAGTAAAAGGCCGTGAATGCACAAGCCACGACGACTGTGTGTCCATCGATAAGTCCAGTTGCGTGAAGGACCTGAACGACTACAAGCTGCGCTGCCTGTGTGGCGATGATTCAGCGCCCCAAAACGGCCTCTGCCCAAATGTCCCAAAAGGTGAGTCATTAAAAATGCATAATTTCCCCTCATTATCCCCAATTAAACATCGAAACGTATCACAACACACATCCACTGACATGGTAGCAACTCTAAAATAAGCAACAGTCGCAGCAGCAGCAACACAAACTAAAGTGCTAAGGAAATATTGACTCGCAGTTTGCAGCAATCAGGGGCAGAGATCCTCCCTGCCCGCGTGGGTCAACTGCCTCACGTGTGATTGTTGATGTGCAATGAAATTATGGAGCTTCATGGATATTTAAAGAGCGACACGCTGAAGGAGTAGCGCAGGACAACAACAAAAAAAAAAAACTAATTAGAATGGGGATGCATTTCTCGTCGTCGGATCCTTTACCGTATGCGGATGTGTGCACACGGTAAACATCTGTGCATGCACTTATGCCGTGTGCAACTTACAGAAGTCGCCAGAACAGTCACCTCCCCCCCCCCCCCCCCACCCCATCGACCGTGGCGCTTGTTCGGAGTTAATTTTCTGTAAATACGCGATATTTTCAGCAACGAGTCCTCCTAATGTATGCATGCCTCAAATTGGCACCTATGTCACGGAATTCAAAAATAAGTTGTGTACTTAGAGCGAAGAACGAAGCAGATGCCCGCTCAGAGATGTATTTGTTTGAGTTGCACTCGAGCCGTGTGCAAGGCTAATGGCTAATGGTTCCTAGTTTTTTCTGTTGTTCGTCGTGACTCATTGGGCCAAAAAGGAGCAATGCATCCTTGGCACGTTCGTTTTGTGTTGCAGCTGATTTATAGTATTTTTTCGGCGGAACTTTCGTTGTAATTAATTTCTGAGCGGTTCCGAGCCGAGAATCTCGGCAGTAATTTGGTTTCGTGCTGGCCGAAGGCCTTCGGTCTTCGGGGCATTTTTCAACATAACATTTCAGCTCTAATCTGTAGTTAATAAGCATATTCAGCTGGCAGTTAGGGGTAAGCATGCATATTTCATGTTGGCCCCTGCGGACACGAAAAGTGTGCATTAAAATGCTCGAGATTAGAAGCGCGAAACATGCAGGAAGCGGGACGTTACGTGAGGCGAATTTTTTGTTCCAAGACGGGTGCCCAATTAATAGAACTTTTGTGATTAATTGTTAATTAATTCAATGCTGCAATGCACGGTATGTGATGGCTTCAATTTTATATTTAAATGACAAGGAAGACGAGCAGTATTTTCGGCTAAGCCTTCCAAGGGACTGAAGGCTGTTGCAACATTTGAAACGCCTTCTTCAATTTAAAGAGGTTTTTGCTCTGATTTAAAGCAATTTTATAAATGTACATCCTTTTGTAAGAAGTCCTGCTAAGATTGGGTGAGGTTCAGGTGGGCTTACTCGAATCTTACTGGGAATCAACCAACAAGCCTTTCCAGCTAACGTGATCTATGGGTAGTGTCCACTTGTGTAGGGCATCGATTTCGTGGCCTCTTTTATTGCGTTGTACCATAGGTTCTGAGTCGAAGGCTCGGACAGGGGCTAACTTGCCCATGCGCTCTACGTAGTCCAGTTACTTTAGGATCCATTTCGTTCGTGGGTGAATCTTTTTCTAGAGATGCCATCATAGCAAGCAGGCCAAAAGCTCCTTCTTCATCCGCTTTAGAGATTGTTCAAAGCCCTCGCTCCTAGTGGCGAATAACTGAGAGAGTCTTCTTTTACAAGCCGACCGTTTTTGCTTTCCATTGTCTTAAGTGGTCCATTTTTCGTCACCAGTCACCATCCGCTTCAAATATGTATGTGTCGATGTTGCGGCGATTGATGGAACTCGGTCGCGAGTCTTCCGACAAAAATACGAAAAATACTGACGTGTAGACATGGATATATGTGTACGCAAGCAAACATTGTGCATATATTCGTGTACATTTGTCCGCAAGGGTGATCAGCAGTCGGGGTATAGAAGAATCGACCAACCGATGGATTAGAGCCATGTTGGTAAGTCGTTCAATCACCACCTCTTCTGAAGGAGTGTCGATTTCTGTAACTGCGACAAAAGGATACCCCCAGGGAGGTGTTTAATCACCCCCGCCATGGTATTTAGTTATTGACAAATTCTTAGAAGATCTTCATAGATCTGGTTACACCACTATAGGTTATGCTGATGACCTGGCAATTATTATTAGAGGATCAGTAGACGTCTATAGGGCAGGACTTGGGGTCTCTCTCCCAAAATCATTCGATGGTTGTACACAATGATGGCGAGACCCATTATTACAGATGCAGCCATTATTTGGTGGCCCAAAACACTCCAACTAACGACGGCAAATAAGTTGCAGAAACTACAATGTATTTCCTGTCTTGGAATGACAGATGCCATGCGCACCTGCCCCACAACAGCTCCGGAATCCGGAGTGGGAGCAGGAGTCTTTGGACCCAACACAAGGATTTCCGTACCAATGGGGTCGTATCCTAGTGTTTCAAACGGAAATCCACGCCATCGAGATCTGCGCCAGACAAAACCTCCACGAAGGCATTAAGGGCGCTAATATACTGGTATTCTCAGACAGTCAAGCAGAACTAAACTTTTGAGCTCCAAAACAGTCAAATGTTGCTATGACGCTCTACAATTACTTGCCAGAGCCAACAAAGTGAAACTTGGCTGGGTCCCTGGACACAGGGGGGATTGCAGGCAACGAAACCGCAGATGAGCTCGTGAGTTTTGGCTCGAAATCTGCATTCATTGTTCCTGTTAAGGAAACGTCTTTGGGATAGCTCCAATCCCCCGATACAATAGATCTATCCTGGCCGCGGGGTCGTTGCCTTCACGGCATGGGTTGTACAAGAGGAAAAAAGAAACATTAATATCTCCCAAGATATTTTTATGAAACTAGCACATTCTACGTTCATCAGTCATCTCCTACATCATTTGTAAGTAAAACGTTAAGATTAGGAATTTCAATTAACTTACGTAATTTAATTTAGTCGTTACGTAAATTTAAGTTTGTTTTTAATTTCAAATTAATCGTTCTCATCATCGTCTACATCGGGGCTGCTCATAGATAGAAATTCTTCGGGAGCCTTTAACAGGGCGATACTTTCTTGACGCAGTGGCCTCCTTTTTCTATGTAATGTGGTGCGACTCGAAAGATAAAATAAATTCGCTTCACTATATTCGATATTCTACATCATATCGACTTTATGCTGATCTACCGTCACAGCCTCACTTGGAATTAAGACGCAGACATAAGGCATGGATTGGCCCGTGGCGTTGTGGGTTTGTGCGTCAACTCCTACGCTCTTGGACCTACCTGTCTAGGTTCGATTCCTGGTACGACAAGAAATACTTTTCACGGCCCCAACTCTTTCGAGTCACTGACGATGCTCAAAGAGTATAACTGTCTAGAAAAGGCTTCTCAGAATTGGCCGTTCCGAGTCGGCATAAAACTGTAGGTCCCTTCCACTCGTGATAGAATAATAGCACGCACAACACGAGTGGTTGCTGAGAAGCTAGGCCCTGGCCCTCTACGGGCTGTAGCGCCACCAACATTATTATTATATTATATTACATAAGGCATTACCTAAATATGCCAAGTGCTCAGCTAAATCGAATTGTGCTTTGATCATTCGTTTAAATGTAACATCGTTCAGTTCTTGAAATTTACTTCGGCAGCTACATCAGTCACATTAACAGCTTCTTCTTTGGGGTAACAGTCTTTCTTTGCCTTATCCCTTTGCCTCCATTATCCGTACAAGATTTGTTGCATCTCCCTTTCCACTCAATCTTAAAGACACTTCTGCTGCAGTTGCAATTTCACTCGTAGTGCGTACCAGTTCTTTTATTTTTCCTTTTTGCACTTTGGGCGTACATTCGTTAAGTAGTATCTTTGAAGGTTGTCTAGGATTCGATGTCATGCTTAATGTTGGGTCTGGATCGTAGAACATTACCGGCCAACCAATTTCCTGATGCAATCATTTCGCAATCTCCTCTAAAACCGTAGCATTTCTCGCTTGCTTCGTTTCCACCTTGCATCACACAGTTACCACGTCAATAGTCTCAGGTAAAGGGACTGCAGCTTTCAGAGCCGAACAGCAGTCGACAACATCGTTATATTCGAGCAGTGGTTCCAACAAATTGGCCCAGAATGTCATACAAGCGATGTAACGCTTAAAGTTGTGATGCATAAATCGGTAGTCGCGACTTGGCACCACTCGATTATTTTCTCTACGGCTGTATATGTCCAGTCCTTAGTCTACACTAATAAGCCGATCACTGTGAACGAGCTCGAAGCCAACATTCGGGGCGCTATTGCCGGAATAACGTCGCACATATTGGACCGACCGCTTAAAAAGCATAACAAGCTAGGCTGCCGTTTAAATGATGTGCTATTCCATACATAAAAGCGTGAATGTCACTTCAAATCAAAGCCACTCACTGACTCACACCATTGTTGTTTTATTTAAATTTGTTTCCCTATTGCTCATATCTGGTCACCCATGGAGTATTAATAACAATATGGTTCCTTTTGACTGACATTACACCTCTTAATGTCTGCCATTTTTTAAATTAATTCTCAAAAATTGTTCTCTCCCCCCAGGCCTGCGCCACAAATGTGGCAGCACCAATGACTGTGAGCCGAACATGGTGTGCACCATGGAGAATGCCAATCGGACAATAGGAGTCGCAAAGTTCATGTCATCGAAGGTCAAACTCTGCCTCTGCGACAACGACAGTGGCTACGTGGAGAACGCTGTCGACAGCATATGCAGTTCCGGTATGTATCCTCACACCCTAGTGCGCCTTCAGTTTTTCAAAACCTATCATCCACTTGCAGCCATTCAAGCGGTATCCAACATCCTAGTGTCAGCGGGCTCCATAGCGGTCGCCATAAGCATCTACTCGAGTCTACGATTTTACGAGTACTTCTAATTTCGCAGCATTCTCGCGTCCTGCATTAGTTTTCCTAAATTTACAAAATAAACACTCTGTTTTCATGATTTGCTTCAATTTATTGCCATCTCTAATAATTTTGCTCATCCCGCGAGGACTTGTAGATATTCGTACGTACGTCTCTATGAATACGAAGTTTATTCAGCGCACAAATCAGATGTTTGGTATTTTGTTTATTAGCCGGAAACGTTTACTCTAAGACACCACTTTAGATTGTAGCCAGTTAAGGAGGAGGGAAAGATCACTTTAAGAACCTAATTATTATATTTACACAGTTTATCAATTCTTATCAAACAAATCGAAGGAAACGACGCACTCGAATGTGTTTTCTTTTTTTTTTTTTTTCAAAAATTGTATTATAAATTAATGTACTTCAATTACGATCATTTGAATAAAATAAATAATCTATTTTTTAGTAAGCACACACGTGCGAATTGTTGGCGTTTTTTTTTGTTATTACAGACCGGATTGGCATGGAATGGCATATTCTATCTAAAATCTGGTGATGATGAAAATTTACGCTATAAAGTAGGCCGACATAGTTTTGTGTCACATTCGCCTGCTGCGACACTTTTTGCTCGAGCCAATTACGCATGTTATATTTGACATGCTCCGGTTGTTGTCATCATCTTACCATGTCTCTCGAAAAAAGGTATATTTTCGTGGACAGCTGACTATCCTGGAACATATTTACGTACAACGGAAACGTGTTATATTTGCGAGCCTGCGATAAAAATATTTCGTACACACAGAAATTTCAAATAGACCAACACGTCAAGACTTGTCTTCATATTGCAGGATTTCGTAAAGAAAGGCCCACGTCAACAAGTAGCAGTGACGCCACTTCCGAAACAGCAGAACAACTTTGCTTGCAAGTAAAATTCCTCTTTACAAACTTACAAATTCTACCTTCAAGGCTTTTCTGCGAAAATAACCCTTGAATCAAAATATACCAGACGAATCAACATTGAGTAAAAATTATGTTTTGGAAGAAATACGAAATGAACTCAAGGATAGCATTATTTGCATTTCAGCTGACGAACTGCTGACAATTGTGGCCGTTACATTGCGAATTTATTTGTCGGTGGAGTAAAACTAGATCCCTCTGCTTGCTATTTGGTGGCCTGCAAAGAACTCGAAAAGACAAATCATTCGACGACTGCCAGATTTGTGTATGAGGGTTTCAAACATTTTTTTCCCTGAATCTTCTGAAGATGACAGAGTGTTTATAGTATTCCTCTCAGACGCTGATCCCTATATGATCAAGGCAGCTAAAGCCCTCCAAATATTCTACCCTAATTTAATCCATGTGACGTGCCTTGCTCACAGAGTACACCGACTAGCTGAAGAAGTAAGATTAACGTTCAGGAATGTAAATAACAAAGGAAGTGTTTCTTAAGGCACCTGCTCGCTTTAGAGCTTTATACAACCAAATGTGCCTTTACCCCAGTGGTAACTCGATGGGAAACGTGGATTGAAGCTGTACTCTTTTACAATGAACATTTCGAGGCCATCAAAGGTCTAGTAAGTGACTTCGATCGTACGGAGGCTGTGACAATTTGTCAGTCCAAGAAAGCATTTAACGACTCTAACATTAAAAAAAATAAATCTATGGTGTGCACTCATTTTTCTCTTATACCAGCGAATATTAAAAAGCTCGAAACTCAGGCCCTACTGTTGACTGAGTCTATTCAGTTAGTAAATAAAATCCGTCAAATGAACTCCACTGAATATTTGGAACAATGCTTGACTGTTAACGTCTTAAAAAGTAACAATGTGTTAAATAATTCATAATTAGGTATCACAAGAATGTTATCCATCTATTTTATGCTGAATTTGAAATAAAAAAACTATATAAGCCAAAACAAAACACACAATTTTTTTATCACAAAAACAAAAATATGCATATTTCTAGCATGTTTCACGCATATTTGCATATAATCCAGTCCCTAAATATTACTGTCGTTGGTGGTTGTTTTCACTTTTGAGCTGCACGAATTATGAACTCGTATGGTTGCAGCACTTGAGTGTTGGACGATGTTGCTACACAATGAAGCAACGTCTGCAGGAGTCGGTGTTGATCCTCGATTATATCCTACTGGTTCTATTTGGAGGAGTGGACAGCAAATGAATCCATCAACAACTCTACCAGCCACGCTTACACAGATGGATTGGAGATGCTGAGACACAGGCATTTTCTCTGAATTGTTAAGCATGCACTGCATCATCAGAATCCCTAATTACGGCGGTGTTCTTTAAACGGAGGTACTGATAATCAAGTAAGGGGATATGAATGTCGGAAGTAACATCATCGACAGTCAAGCAAGTCCAAGCATCAGTTCCTAAAATGTCCTGCCTAAGTCAAAAGGTAGACAGTACCTGGACCACCTCCACAGACACTAATTTTCCAGGTATGTGCTACAGGACAGATTTCAATAACTCTGAAATCAACTACTCCTGAACCCGATGCAGCTCACTCAGGGTGACGACCAACATTGTCAAATAAGCCATAAGCACTTTCAAACCATATAAAATGGCAGGGTCGGTTGGCATCTATCCTGTGGAGCTACAAGAAGTCGCGGACCTTATCTCTCACTGGCTGGTCAACATCTTCCAGAGCTGATTACATAGACCCTGCAGAATTACCACGATAGTGTTCACACCAAAGGCAGGAAAAAGCTCACACGCTAAACAGACGAAACTGAGAAAGTGATTGATCAACACATCAGGCGTACAGTCACAAGAAGCAAACTACCGACTTCCCAACATGCCAACAGCTTTTTACTAGTTTTTGTTGGCAAAATAGAAAAAAATCTCTCTAGCATAAGGAAATCACCCTCACTGCCTTCGTGGACATTGAGGCAGCCTTTAACAGCGTCGAACCCCAAGCAATAAACTCAGCACTGAACCGGCTCGGGATCGATAAGTCTATAGTGGCTTTTATACACCAGCTTCTAAACAATAGAGCGATATGCTCCATGCTAGGTCACACCACGATCTGTAAATCGTTTAATAGAGGCACGCCACAGGGAGGACTACCCTTGGAACGTAGTAGTGAATGAACTGCTACTGACCATAGAAACAGGATGCAAGGTTATTGCCTATGCACACGATGTTGCCATTCAAGCCTCCGGGTAATATATTTATATCCACCATCATTGATATCATGCAGGTAGGCCTCTTCGAATTAGAAAAATGGACTGAGGAGAGCGGCTTGGATAAACGATAGGAAACAAAATTCCTTTCTTTGATCCTCCCACTATACACGAAATTAAGCTGGAAACTAAACATCCAGGAACGCTTCATAAAGCCCTCCACGGCTTAATACTGTTGCAAGAAAGCTATAGGATCCAAATGGGGATTACAACCCCGCATCGTCCACTGGCTATGTGTATCTAAAGTCACATCCACACTACGCCTCCGGTGTTAGTGCAAAGTATGGCGCGTTTTTGTATCAGCGGAGTGCTAAGGGCAACCCCCTCCGAGGGCCGGAACATTCTCCTTAACCCCCTGCCGATAGAGTTATTCGGCAAACAAACTGCGGCCAGCACGACGATAAGATCGCTGCATATGTGGAAGGAACTCCATTCCGGACACTCTACCATTCTTAATTGTTGAAGGTCCTTACCTGAAAATAGACCTCCTAACACCCAGGCTACTCTTCGAGTAGTACTTCTCAATCAGCGTTTTTCAGGCAGAAACCATGAAAGCTCTGTCCTGGTTAAAAATAAAACCAATGATCTGTGAAGCGGACGAACTCACTAGAAGGGGTACTACTTCCGTACTCTTTCCGGATGGAGACCTACCAACCATCTAGCTTAAAACGCTTACTCACAGAAATCGTCGATGGTCTGCCGGATGCAGCCTGATCCGGTTGAGTAGACATAACGTCAGAACCATGATCGACGTCATAGCCGGACATCGGGAAAAGGATACTCCCACTACCTTTGCCATTCCCCCGGTCTCTGCCAGTTGACATACAGAACACTTCTTCCAAGAACTCCAGGGTTTAACAAAAATCCCAGAGCTGTTCGTATCGGCAATCTCAATTGGCTGGTCCAATAGTTCGAACGAATAAAATTTTGTTCTTAAGACATTCAAAATTGGACAGGGAATGAAACCTCTGGTGAAAGGTGTATTTTAGCATGAAGCACAATGGAGGTAAATGACATCCTATTGGCGATTGGTGTAACTTGCTGCAGTAAGTGTCAACGCAAAAGAAGCACATTTTGACCAAGCATGAAGTGAGCTCGCATCAGACGACTTCTATGGGTGGCTACAGTCTATAGTGGGCCAGGGCCTAACTTCTACAACAACTGCTCGTATTGTGCACTAGTGTTGTGCATCCCTCACGAGTGAAAGGGACCTACAGATTTCTGCCGACTTCGAAAGGCCAAGCTTTTTTTAGAAAGTTATACTCTTTGAGCATTGTCGGTGACTCGAGAGAGCTGGAGCTGTGAAAATTATACCGGTAACCGGATACTGCCACCGCAGGGTCAAGTGCGTAGGAGTAGACGTCGAAGACGTAGGAGAGCCACCACACATATGACTTGTAGTAACTACTTGTTAATTTACAGGATGACGAAATAAGAACGATAAAGCTTCACTACTGTGAGATATAATATTTATTCAGCCTTTATTTTGAGGTCACATTAGTTTTATTATGTGTGGAATAGCATAGCATTGCAATGGCCGCATCGGTTTCGCTGATAGTCATTCAAGCGGTCGGTCCATACTCCATTATGTGTGACGTATGTAGGGCCAAACCCAAAAGCTATCGACGCCGAAACGACAATTCTTGGTCCTCTTCGGTACTGGCCACTACGGCGGCTAAGTTTTGGATCCCAACTCTGTCTGACTCAGTAGGCACTAGCTTAAGGCCTTAAAGGGTATATCCTCCTTCTTCTGCTCGCTCTACAGTTTGGGTGGACCTGCACCTCAACCAACAAACGTGTCCAGCTGCCACAATATTTACCCAACTCCAAGTTCCAAGTACGCCAAGTTGACTGATGTACATCTACACTTGTGTGCGCCATTGGTTTCGTCGACATTCGCTGTTGCGTTGTCTCACTGGGCGGAGTCGAAGACTTGTCTTTGTGGAGTAGTGTTTTTCATGCCTAGCCGTATTACGCGTTGAATCCGTAGACATCTGGTTAGACTCGTGACGCTGTATAGCCCATAAGTTCGTGGTTGAATTTGCTTCCCCAAATGCCATCAACGCAACCAGGACCAAAGACCGTACTGCGCCATAGAACAGGACAGGGATGATCAAGGTTTTACATAAAGTCAGCTTGGTACTTGGATAGACACTACCCAATTCCCTCTTTAGCTAAAAAAAAACAGCGATTGACAAGAGTTATTCTGCATTTTTTCTGGGTGCTGATTGTATTCATGCTGTTTACTTGGGTGGATGGATTGTCCATCTTGGATGTAGTGTCCAAGATCATAGATCGATTCATTTTGCTCCCACTTTAGTAAGCAAAAGTGAATGAAACTCAACGAAACTCAATCGAAATGGTTATTATGGTCACAGCGTTTCATTTCTGTATACTCCCTCGATGCCTGTAGTTGTCTAAAGTCTCTATTTATGGACACCAACGAATCGATTGACATTTCTTTGCAATAAACAGAAGCTTCTGTCAGCACAGTTGCGTCAAAAAGTTTAATAAATGTTGCATTTAATCGATTTCTAATTAAATGCCCAGAAGACTATTGTCTTCGCTACACTTGACACCCACGACCCTAGACCCCCATTTTAATTAAAATCAACCTAGTTTCCTCATCAGGGGAAAACAAACGAATGACAGAAGAACGAACAAAACTGAAAAGTTCAAGGGAATTCCCAGCAAGGACGTGCGCAAATATCAAAATTTCTACAAACGTCATTTGCAAATAGGGACGCACAAGGCAAACATGTTGTGAGGCATAACATGCCATGCCTATGCCAATATTTTTCAACTCAACTGGGACTGCGTGCCGAGGAATCATTGAATGTCAAAGACAACCTCGCCACCGAAGAGGGGTAAGTCGCTTGGCTTTAAATAAAAACCAATTATGCTTGTGCATGTGCATGCATGCATCCTTTGTGAATGGCTTTAAACGCGAACCCTTTCTTACATATGTAGGAATGTGACAACTGGGGATGTCACCGCGTCGGAATTGGCTGCGTGCAAGGCGGAAATACTTGCACTTAGAAGGAGTCTAACGCGGGCCACAATTTCGGCGCAAAACATGGAAGCTCTGGCGAAGGCAATGATCGAAAAGCAAGACTCTCTTATCGCTGAGATGTACGAGTTGAGGCGGCTGAATGCGGAGCTTCGAACGGAGCAGGTTACCGATCGAAATAATCAAGCCTTGGAACGCGGCACTCTCCTGAAGGAACTGCATGAGCTCAAGGTGCTCCTTCGAGACCGATCGAATTTTGTAGTGAGTGCACACTTTTCCGTCAACAGCAGAGGACTACCCTAAGCTCCTTCATTGCAGGAAAGGACGCTCCGGCATAACTCTGAGCTGACGGACGCCCTGAGGGATGCCAATGAAAAAATCTACGAAATAGGAATGAAATTTCTGAAATTAAAAAGTAATCGGTCCCCATCACGAGACGGCAGCGTTGAGGCGCACAGCGGGGGCAACATTTCACCGGACTCGGCCTATCCGGCTATCGCAGCTGATTAGCATACTCAGTCCAACGACTCACTGGATTGTGGACTAATAATAAAATTGCGTATTGTGGCATATATTTTGTTAAATTATAATTATTGCTAAAACTGTTGTTGTTGTTGTTGCTGTTGCTGTTGCGGGGTAATGCACTTCTTTACTGCCGCGCCGGTCGAGGCGTTTCGATTGCGTGCGTTTCGTTGGAAATCAGTTGGCTTATCCTTGCGTGATGGCGGCCAATAAAGTGGCCGAAAGAACTATCCGCCCTATTACCAATCCGAAAGGTTACAAATCCCTAATCTCTTTTGTATTTGTCCATTAGTCGTGGGGGTTCCTCTCGTTTGGCGGGCGTTATGTAAATTTCTTGTGTTTATGCGTTCCTTTGTGTAAGAACTTCTTTCCTGCCGCTGCTTAAATGGAGAAACGCCGCCGCCCAGTGCTAGACATTTATTTATTACACTCGATGTTTGAACTGTGCGTTTTACAAAATAGCCCCACTCACTGGGATTGGACAAACAACACTTTAGCGGTTCCCCATTTGTGGGTACCGCTTCGCGGTGAGTTATTGCCTGCAATTCGTCTTTAAGTGTTAAAATTGTTAAGGAGCGCGATGGAAAGAGTTGATAGTGATTACTTGTGACAAATGGTAAGCGGCGCCGTTGAGAATATTCAGAGTCACAGGAAAGGCTGAAGTTCTACTCTGAATCTTAGCCGCTAATGCTTTTTGGACTCATTCACACGATCGTTATACTTAAAGCGGGTCATAACTATTAAGTCTAGATGGGGAAAGAGGTTGAAGTTCTAGATTATGAGGAGTATGTGGTGATCTTGGTATCACGTAAGTTTCCGGATGTGATCAGTGAGATCATGAGGATCGTACTGAGTATAGTTTATAAGTGCCTGACCTACAAGATGCGGCCTATTACTATTATTGTGGTTGAGGGTACATTGCACCGCATACCATTAGATCTGGTGTGCTCTCTCTTGATACCTTTGCCTTTGCCCTCTTACGAGTTTCCCTAACATACAGTTCTCTAAATCAATTTCCTTTAGGAATCTGAGAATGAGAATGAGAGTTCTAGTGGCGTCATTTCTTCCTCTGATAGCAGGTGCTTGCCCAGATATATTTGCCTTTTGTGGGCTAGAAAATAACCAAACATCTTTCGGTTATATTGACCTTTGTTCCTGGTGTCTGTCCGGTTCCTTCTTTCTAGTTCCTTGAATTCTTCTCTGAAAACAAGATCTCCTACAACGTATGGTTTGGCACCTGTTAAGAGTTGCTTCTTTCCTTGCCAGGTTGGCCATTTCATTGCCTTCTATCTCCGTGTGGCCCCAGGCCAGGGTATCCAGCAAAGTTTCACTTTGTTGCTCCTACTCAATTCTTTGGCCCTCTGTAGACATTCCCACAAGATCGTGGATTTGATGTTGTAAAAGTCTAGTGCAATAATAGCGGATCGACTGTCGTCTATGTCGCAGTTGGTATAGTTCCTGTTAAGATTAATATTTGATTTGAACCCATCTGTATATGGCATAGAATTATGCTTTAAGGATGCTGGTGCGTTTGCCCGTGAGTTGGAAGCACTTTGACTTGGACCCTGTCCCAATTACTTCAACAGTTCTTGATAAGTTCATATATCATTTTGCTATATTGCTGCTCAGTCTGTGGACTATTGTTCCAGTCCTGTTTGGAGCTGAGCTCATCGAATTGCCGCGATGAAATCCACTTGTCGTTTCCTACCGCTTCTTTTGTCATTCTCATGATTATTTTGATTGCACATTCTGCAACCACTAGATGAAGAGGAGTCAGCTCCAAACCGAGTATTATAGAGATAGCTGACTTCACAGCTGGTTGACCCTTTGTCCATCGACTATTTCAAAAGACTTTCTGACAGTTAATCACGAATATTTTATTTCTGGCTCCAACCTAAAGTTCTCTTATTGGACACGTCATTGGCCTAGTGCGCACTCAGGCGGAGTCGTGAAACTGCACGTGACGGCACTTGTTCTTGTTTTGTGTGGGTCACTTTTCTAGGCAGACTATGCAAATTAAATTTACTTTTTGTTAATTGTCTAAAAAAATAATTTTTTATTCGCGGCTCTGTTGGGCAGAGCTTTCTCTTACAATGCTACAATACAACTCAGCGTCTATTTTTCTTACACTACCTTCAATACTAATAATTATGCTGACACATCTCCTGTCTGCAGTCTGCGGATGTTCCCTCAGGTGTATCGGGTGGTTGCCTGTGGCTGCGCGTGCATGGGGGAATGCGGGCATCTTCGGTATCGCCTGTGCACGAAGTTACACATTTTGCTGACGTTGTGAGTCGCGGGACCGAATACAATTTGTTACATTAACTTGCACACGAGAGAGTGTAAATGGAAAGAAAAAAAACTTTTAAGGTGCTGAATTAAAATAAACATTTCTGAAATTTGATTCAATTCAAGTAATATTGTCTGGTAACACTATCTATAGACGCTGTCAATAATTCAGTTCAAATCCATAACCGCAGATCACTAAAAACTGGGTGAAAATCAGATTTTCATGTTTTATCGCAAACACATTGGCGACGTTATAAAAATGTAAAATGGATTCAAACATGAAACAAATGAGAAAAATCGAATCTACATCGCTTGCAATCAATCCACACACATCCATATCATTCTTTACTCATTGGACTGTTAAAGTTTCAATAGATTGACAACCCTCGGTGAACGGGTGAAATGCAGTGAAATGATAGATGAACGGGGTGGACTTATTTTGGTCTAAGTGGATAAGCCACATTTGATTTTGATGATTTCAGGGAGATTTGAAGGAGTTTGATAAATGAAAATAACTAGATAATGCATAAACAACACCGAAATCCATACAAAATGTTTGGCGTCACTTGTTATATTCGGTTCGCAAGTTTTACTAAACGTCGATCTTAAGGCCGCATATGACAGCGTGAGTAAGGACGACCTATTGTCAGATCTAGTCTAAACTACTCGTAAGGTTGTGCAAGATGACGATGGAGAACTCTCGCTGCCTCAACAAGGTGGACAGTGAACCCAAACAGATCTTCGAAAGAGGATTAAGACAAGGCGACGACATCCCTCCATCGACATCATCGTGGAGAATCGATCAGAACTGGCGGAATCATCGAATTCGCGTCTGTGTAACAAAGCAATAGAGGATGCCCACGAAAGCGATGGTGGACACAAGTGTCCAACTTGGACGGCGTAATTGGAGGCAGCTGGCTAAAGAAGGCAGCTGGGAAAAGAAGTAATATTCGAACCACTGTCATGACACAGCCAATAGTGTCTGTAAGAAAGGCGGGTTTGTAACCACTGTATGCGGGGTATTTGATACAATGGAAACATTCTCACGTTTGCTCTTCTTTTAGCCAATCAACGAAAAGCAATCCTGTAACATAACACGCTTTAGTCGCAAGGAAGTACGCATGCTAACTTACTGGGTACAGTGTCATAGGTACACATGCAATGCGTCCGAACCTATCGCACAACAACTTTTGCAAAAGCTGCAGAGACGAAGAAGAAACTGAATCTATCCAACATCTGCTCTGCAATTGCCCAGCTCTAGCAAGGAAAAGAGGAAGTTGCTAGGAAGGCAATTCGACGCGGAGTTGGAGGACTTAAGCGGTGTAGTCTCAGTCCTGCTATAAGACTATAAGACCCGGGCGAGGTTGCTCTTGGCTGCTTTGAGAGGAAGATTCTTGCTAACTCTCCATTCCCGTTAGCATGGATGGTGAGTGGAGGAGAAGATATAACAATGAACTGTACAAGCTGTATAGCGTCACCTCTGACGTAGCCAGAAGAGTGAAGTCCAACGATTGAGGTGGCTTGGTCACGTAGTGCGAATGCAATGTCGGAATGTCTTCGAATCTATCCCTGAGGGACGGCGCAGCAGAGGAAGACCATGACTCCGGTGGTGCACGCAATGCCTGTTAAACTGGAGCCAGCTAGCTAAAGATATAGCTGGCTGGAGGCGCTTGTTAGTTGACGCCAAGGACAGTAGCGCCACCTAAAATATGAAATTAAGGAAGATACTCACTTCAGCCGAAGAGATTCACTCACTACAAAGAACACAATATACATATTTCAAAAGGGAAGCAGTACGTCTTTTGGATTAGCTCCAACCCTTCGACACAATAGATTGCGGTGTCGTTGCCATTGCGTCATGGGTTGTACAAGAGGAAAAGAAACACCACGGCTATTGGCTGCAAATTTAATAAATCTCCCAATCTTCTGTTCATTCGCATTCCACTTTCCTGGACTATGGGTCGTCTTCGCGAAATCGACTCAATTCACAAAGCCGCGATTACTTCGTGTTCAATGTTATTTTTAGCGTTCGTTCTAATATTAGGCTATTTTATTCGCCGTCCATGCATCATTCGCGAGCCCGTGGTGTAATTTAATCAATCCCCCGCCTGGTTTCCATATTAGTTCGTACGATAAACTTAATTCTATTCAACAAATACCGGCGAGGGTCTGCGGCAAAATAGTTCCGTTTTATTGCTCAACGAAAACTAATAGTCTCCGAATAACGATCCATTTCCCGATACAACTTCCCCATTGGGACTGTGAATTTGGAACTTTGAACTTTCGGTTCGCTTTGATAGGTGTCCCCGGCACGCGAGATATTCGTCATAGGCGTAAAAGTCTGTGCCAATAAAATGCCCTGCATGACGCCGTCGTTCGTCCCTGCCATCGGCAGCAGACAGCATTCTTCAGTTTGCCGCCCCTGTATCTCGAGAGCACTTGTGGGGCGCCCGCCCGAGCGCCTACCTCTGAGTGAATAAAGATCAAAAGTCAGCGCGGCTATTCGAAATCAGTGCCAAGGGTGGAGTGAAGGTTGAAGCACACTCATTCGCAAGGAATTAGCGCTCCACAGGTCCCAAATGAATTGTGATTCCTGATAAAGATGATTAATACATCCTATTACGCAGTTCATTCAGTCGTGGAGGACTACATCCTGCAGAGACGAATATTAATCACAGGGCGGGCGCGAAATATACCACTTCTTCTTCGAATGTCTTGGCCAACCGCTGTTGTAATCGGTTACGAGTCGGAAACTCAAACATGTTGGATCGTGGGAATTCACTTTTAGATTGAGTTTGACACGCGATTTTCCATGGAAACCTGACACGACGGAAAGCAGGTACGGCCGACAGATTACTCACTAAATGATGACAATTAAACGAGACCATAATTCATCTCTCCGTTCTGGTGGCCAGCGAATTGTGAGTGATTCCTTTTGATTTGGCGGCACTACTTGAACTAAGACATCCCACTTTGGTACGTCATTCAGTGAAGATTGATTGTGAGAAAGTTGGCAATAGATGCGGGTAAAATGCACATCTGAACTAAGCCATACAACCGTTTCGTAGGGACTGAAAGGACATGCAATGGAATGGAAGGGAGGGCGTTATTTTCCATCATGGCATGGCTCCACCAGTGGCGCTTCCTGGCCACGAACTCTGATGATGTTTAACATAAAAGAAAACAAATCGTATTTTTTTTGATTTTTATTAGTAACGGCAATCAACGGCCATAAAATTGTCTATGACTTGATTGTAAAAATCGTTAATTTCCTTCTGGCTTTTCAAATGTTTCCTTTCAGTTGACATAAGAGCCTGATTGCATACTTCGGAGGTACGTCCTTATCATTTTCAATGCGCTCTACAGGCGCTCTAAACCTGCTCTTCGTCGATGTCCAGAAGGCCTT
Source organism: Eristalis pertinax (assembly GCA_907269125.1). NCBI lineage: Eukaryota > Metazoa > Arthropoda > Insecta > Diptera > Syrphidae > Eristalis > Eristalis pertinax. Next base: position 42,791,689 of record OU026145.1, on the reverse strand, counting down.
TCACACCATCGAAAGAGTTGCAATATGGAGAGCATTAAGTAAGAAAGGAGTACCTGAGGAATGTGCGTAGATTCGGATTTCGCGGTACTGTACAACGGAAACATCAGTGACTCTTACACTGCAAATACAGGAGTAAAGCAAGGATGCCCACTCTCACCTCAACTGTTCACAATTGTCCTGAATGAAATTATGAGAGAAGTCTGCGTGTAGGAATAACTTGGAGTCTCACATGAGATCTCGAGGACTTAGACTATGCGGACGACATTTGTCTACTCTAACATAAGCTCAGCGACATGCAAGCTAATTTGGAACAACTCGAAAGATTAGCACGATGCACCGGATTGGAGATAAATATCCAAAAGACTAAGACCACGAAAATCAACACCTGCAACAGAGAAGTCATCACCATCGAAGGAAACCCCGTCGAATATGTAGATAACTTCTGCTATCTAGGTAGTATAATAACAACAGACGGCGGCGCAGAAGCAGATGTTGATAACAGACTTCGAAAAGCAAAAACAGCCCACTTCGACCTATATTGAGGAGTTCCCAAATTTCCAGAAACACGAAGCTCAGAATATTCAACTCATTTGTTAAATCAATACTGAAATATGGTAGTGAAACCTGGTTGATGTCAAATAACAGCACACAGAAATTACAGGTCAAGGTCTCCGTATTATATGCCGTATATTCTGGCCAAACACCAACAGCAACGTGGATCTTTTTGAAATGACAAGAGAGGAACCTATTGTGATACAAATTAAGAGACGCAAATGGAAATCGATCGGACATATGTACAATCAGGAAAAAAGCCGATAGCATTACCAGAATGGTGTTAGAGTGGAACCCTCAAGGCAGAAGAGCCACAGGCCGTTCCACCAACACCTGGAGACGATCGCCTGGCGCCAGAAAAATGCAACATCACTTGGTATAGTGTAAAAAGAGCTGCAACTAACCGAGTGAGATGGAGATGCCAAGTGGAAGCTCTGTGCTCGCAAAAGGAGTCATAAAGGAAAAAAAAAGTCGACGTTGAAGCTGTCATATCAGCTTGTACACTCGGTTTTCTTTTCGGATCGTGTAAACTGGTAGGTCAAACAGAACATGTTAAGTGGTGTTGTCGTTTTATAAGTTCCTTTTGATGTCGTAGCGCAGTCGTCTGTATAGCGTATAGTTTCATAAAAGACAACCAATTAATATTTTAATTTTCGCGAAGATCGATCTGGCGCAAGCGTATCAGCAGATGCCTGTGGACGAGGCAACGTCAAAGGCACTTACAATCATTACTCACAAAGGTGCCTACCGTATGAAAAGATTAAACTTCGGTATTTCTACTGCGCCGGGTATTTTCCGCATTTAGGAATTATTGCGCGGAATAGCAGGAGTCGTCGTATATTTCGACGATGTGTTCATCATAAGTGAAGACTCAACGCAGTTGACCAAAACCGTTGAAAAAGCTTTTCCACAGTAGGTATCCCTACTGCGATTTACTTGAAGCATACCAAGGACTATGAAGCCATATAGATCTATGTAAAATTTACACGAAAATGTCGACATTGCAGTCCATTCAACGAACAATTGTATTTTATTATTTCTACTACTATTTCTCTCATTCGAACGCGCTGTCTTATAGCAGCCAACCTATACAAGAGAATCAAAGGCTTAAGTTTGCTCTCTTCAGTAAAACGGACGCGCCGACTCATTAGGACACATTTCTTCCCATGCATCATGCATGGTAATCTGTAAAAATACTCTGCTTTCACTTCCATGTCCACCCCAATCTGAAGGTGCGACCGGATGTGTCGGTGTTTATCGCATTTTTTTGCGCTAACACTTCTTCCGTATATTTGGAAGAGTTATTCGCCATTTGTTGCATTTGCGTATAGAATGTATTTAAAAGAATTTATTTATTTAAATTCTTGGATTAGCGACGTTAAACTAGCGTAAAAACTTAAAGGAATCGCCCCTGGGCTCCACTGACAAAATTACAGCAGAATTCACTTGGGTGGTAAGTTATGCAGCATCCACCGTAATTTCCAGACCGTGCTGTCTATACCGCTTCCTCCAAAACAAATTTTTCTTTCTACGTGTATTAATCGTATCAGTAACCCTGGAGCGCATCTAACGACATTAAGAATTTCACCTAAAAAAATCAATGGCTTCTTAGTTTGAGATTTGTAAGAAAAACCCAAGCGAGACGTGGAAACTCGTAAATTCGATACTGGGCAAAATAATCTGAATGATGTTTTCGTAAAAAAATTCCACGAATGAAAGAAACATTAAGGACCTGACAAACAAATTCGCTTTAACGTCAGAAGTACGAACTTTTGTTCATGAATGTAGCCATCAAACACACAACACAAGCAGTGTACAACAGTTGAACAAAACAAGCTAGCTACCTAAGTAACAGATCATTCCAGGTTAAAATTGGTGATTACGTAAGCAATGAAAATATCGATTATGGTGTTCCACAAGGCTCGAAACTAGGTCCGCTTCTGTTTATTTTATACGTGAATGATCTACTGTCAGTGCTAAAGTAGTTTTTTTTTTTTTTTGTTGCGTCCAAGGATGTGGCAATCTTCGAAAGATACTAATAGCCCGTGCCATTAGCATGCACGATTCGCAAACCCAAGTTCTCGATTTCGGGAATACGCCTACATACTAACCCACACCCTGCACTCTTCTACCACTCTCCCCGCGGAACTGCCGTTAGGTATTACTTCGCGGAGCTGGTTAGCGACTCAAGCTGGATCGACTGTGTTTGCCTGTTCGGCTCGCCTTACTCTTTCAAGCCTTCTTAGCTCGATCTGCAAGTTTGATATGAAGGAACAGATTTCCTCCCACTTCTCGGCTGACTCCGTCATATGACCGACTAGGAGCTCCGGTGTTGGTAGGTTTATTCTTGTCCCTTCAAATCGTCTGCAGTGGAATGTCGTGTGTTCTGCGTCTTCTTCAGAGTCCTCACATTCTGGACAAAGGGGAGAGCTATCGTGCCCGAACCTATGGAGATACTTTCGATAGACCCCGTGGCCCGATAGAAACTGCGTAAGGTGGAAATTGCAGTTTCCGCTTGCTCTCTTTGTCCACGTTTCGATTGTTGGAATCAGTCTGTGAGTCCATCTACCTTTGTTTGAGGTGTCCCATCTGGCTTGCCACATTGTCTTTGAGGCTGCTCTTTCTTCCTTCCTTATCCTGTTTACGCCAGTCTCTGGCCGGTTCGTCGATCGCCTTAGGTAGACCCTATGCATCTCATTTGCGAGAATGTCGATGGGGACCATACCCGCAATCACACAGGCTGCTTCGTCCGAAATTGTCCTGAAGCCGCTGATTGTTCTTATGGCGCAGAGCCTGTATGGTGACGAGAGCTTCTTAGCTGTCTCCTTTATAGAGAGAGCACTTGACTATACTGGCGCAGCATATTGGAGAATTGAACTTACCACTCTGGAAAGCAGAATCCTTCTTGGGTATCCGGGTCCTCCTATGTTCGGCAGCATACCATAAAGTGCTGCCTGCATCTTTGACGCTTTCCTGCTGCAGTATTCGACATGCTTTTTGACTTCCTAAAGCCGTACTGGTGGTCTGACAGGGCTCCTCGCTCCTCAGCCACGCCGATTAGCCTGCCGTGTATGATGCTCTCCAGGATTTTTCCTGTGGTGTCCAGCAGGCAAATCGGTCGATACGCTGAGGGTTCTCCGGGGGGCTTATTGCCTTTGGGTATTAGTACCAGGTGTTGGAGTTTCCAGCGGTTGGGAAAGTTTCCCTCTTCGAGGCACCTTTGCATCATCGTCGTAAACAGCTCTGGTCTCTTCTCGACAGCTGCTTTGATGGCTTTATTGGGGATGCCGTCGGGGCCAGGCGCTTTTTTCTCGCCTATTTTCCTGCACGCATTTTGCAGCTCATCAACAGTGACTGGTGGGATTTGTTTCGGACCAGCTCCTTGTGTGAGGACGAACATTGTAGGAGACTTGCTGGGGAACAGGTGTTCAACTATTGTTCTGAGCAACAATGGGCTGGTTACTTGAGGAGACCTACTGCCTCTCAGTTTCTTCCTTAGGATTTTATATGCTCCCCCCCAAGGATCTAGGTCTGCTTCATTGCAAAGAGTTTTAAAATAGTTTCCTTTGCTCTCCTTGATTGCCTTTTCCAGGTCGCGCCTTGCCAGCCTTTTCCAGGTCGCGCCTTGCCAGCCTAAAGATGGTTTGTGGAACTCTGGTCTAAAGTATAGTACGGGTTATGTGTATGCGGACGACACAGCGATCGTAGTAAGCCATAGGAGCGTCCTTGGTGTAAGGACCATGAATTAATTATCAATGCACTTCAGACAAAGGTAAGGCACGTTCACCCGCCGCGTATTCCCAGAACGAAACTTAAGATAAAAATGCACAGCGTAGATTGTTTGCATAGACATGGCTGTTATGGAATAACAGAAGATGATGATGACTGCGTATATAATAATATATAACTCTGGCCTAAGTGTGTCTGCTGCTCCAGCAGTCCGCCACTCCAACCTAACGTATAAGTACCTAGGACTGACGAGTGACTACAACTTTAAATGGAACTACCATATAGAGATATTAAAGAAGAAACTGTGCCAATCTGCGTACACCTTTTTCCACCTATGCAAACTCTGTCCACCAAGAGTACTCAAACAGTGCTACATGGGCTTCATGGAATCACATCTAAGGTATCAGCTTGGGGAAGAGCGTCCCAACTGCAATCGCTACAAAAAGTGCACATACGACTACAAAAGCTTGTGCTGGAAGCAGGAAGTACCAGAGAAGTTCAGCAACAAAGAAGTAAATCACAATTTAGAAATCTTGGCCAACTTCGGCGACGACAACACATACAGGATCCAGACACAGCAGATGGTGAACACTAGAAGACAATAGCAGCAACTAAGTGAAGTTCCGAGGTACTGGAGTGAATATGGTCGAAGGACATTTAACGTTTAAATTCCGATGATCCTAAACGAACGCCCGAGGGAAATTCGCAACCTACCGAAAAGAGAAATTATATAAAAAAAGTATAAGAAATCTATTTAAACTCTTTAAACTTTTCCTAGTCCATCTTCCAACTGCCACAACGGCCCAGCTGAGTACAGATAAATGTTGTTTAGTTCTTTCGGCGTACGTTGTCTGTTGGGAATAGTAGTGTTTCAAACAGCAATTCCATACGGGTGAAGTTAACATTCGTATTCGTGGTTTGTTAGTTTTGTTTTTATTGTACGAACGTCGCAAGAAAAATAATTTGTATTCCTGTTCACATTAAAGGTGACTGCGGCTACCCTCTACAGCATGGCTGTTAACAATGCACGGTAATGCTACAGAAGAAAGGCTTGAAGTACCGTTCAACAATGTCTATTCTGTACCTGGAAGCCCATTTGAAAGAACTATCGGGACACTAAAAGGACACTGGAGTTGCTTGTTAAAGGAACGGAAACTAATATTTGACTCGGATGTTGCCATTAATGTTCGTTGTGCCCTACACAACGCCTGTATTTGTTTTGACCACTTTGTTGCAAGCGCCAAATGTTAGTCAATCCGCGTGTCATGACATTGGGTCCATGCTGGCCAAAGCGTGACTGCTATCCGCAGCCAACTACAACTGCATCTAAAATGGGTCCAGGAGTAACCCCTCCTAGCAACATCCAGTGGCGGCACTTGCAACGTAATAGCATATCGGTAGCCACTTTATCCAGCCACCTAACGCTCCAACGACATCAGATGCACTGCCCTTGCAGCAACAACCAAGCAACACACGTCCACAGAGACCAGAACGAAGAAACTTTGAGTCGGAGCCGGTTTAAAATTGAAAAAAATTATTATATTTATTCATAGTTTAAATGAAATTATATTACGTTTCTGTTTATAAATAAATGAGCACTTATCGATTAATCTTAACACCTACAACATTAGTCTTATTTCTATTAAGTATTGCTTGCTTAGAACAGTATAGTACGTGGCTATTCGGTTGATTTCTGTGAAATATCAAGTTCTTTTTTTTTTTTTGTATATTTTACAAGACAATATTCAAAAGTGTTTAATTTACATAAGGAAACATTTGAAATTTAACTACAACATCCTTTGCCACTGGTGCACACGCACGAAACCAAGAGGAGAAAAGAAACGCTACAACTTAATGCTAAGTGAAAATGTAAACTGAAGGTCTAGTAGTAAGCTTGTTTAAGTGCGGCACTAGTTATCAAAAATGCGGCTCCTATTAGTAGGAATGTAATTATTTTAAGAGCACTTGGCCTTCCGGAAGAATCTGAAAAGAAACAGAACACGTGAATAAGGTTAGTTTTGAATTAGGTTAGGTTAGCTTTGAATTGGTGGCTGCTGTTATGCAAATCTGTTTGGAGCTACAATTACTGATGATGTGGTCTGTTTTTGAAACAATTACAAACCTCAAAACTGAACTGAAACCTAAACGGACTATAGCGTCATCCGAAGAAGGAGCACAGTCAGTCACACAAGTAAGTAAGCAACATAAAGTTGTGTCCAGGGTGACCAGATAAGAACGATAGGATAAACAATTCAAGTAAAATAACAGCAATGTGATATAACAAGATTAATTTTGGCTTTGTTTGGAAGCTACATTCATGCCATTATGTACAGAATAGCAAAACATTTAACTGGCCGCCTCGACTCCTCAGTTATGTCAGTGCTTTAAGTGGTCGGGCCAATTTTTGATAACTCGTTCCAATATGTGCGCAGTCGTTATACGGTTAAAGAGTATCGAATATTGACCTTAAGCTCATCCAAATAGGATTGCTTGCTTTAGTTCTAGGGAAAATAATCGAGTGTTGTCTAGTCGTCTGATCTCGGGGGACAACTGATAAACGTTCGCCGTGAGATGCCCCAGCCATCAAATTTCTCTTCCATAACTTCGAGCGTTGCGTGGCATATAACGCCGTCTTGTTCGATCCACAGCTCGGATATATCGACGTTGGCAAGCTCTGGCTATTGAAAGTCGGTTAAGATCGCTCTAAATCTGATACCATGACGGTAACTGACTGTGTCTCCTTCTCCTCATTTCGAGGGAAATATGATCCGAGGATGCCGACGTGTCATAAACCGTATCAAAATATTTGAGACAAAATGGGCATCGACCGAAAAGATGATTATTTGGCCAAAACCCGGATCTACGGCCAACATTTCGAGCGCCCAATTAACAAACTCACGTCGCTGTGCGGCGTTGTCTACGGTCGTCCGGCTTTAATTCTTGCGTCAGCACAACCTTATGCGGGTAGACTCTCTGTCGATGGCCAATTCAGCTATTCGCCACCGAATCAAGATTTTAGGGTATTTTTTTGATACTGGTCGCTCTGGATCTCGGTCTGGTTGGTGGTTTAAATTCCATAAGAGTGTACGAATGTCGTGTCGAAAACGACGAATTGCCCATTTAATGAAGGCATGATGACGACCGACTGTAATTACAATTCAGCCGGAATTTCGATAATATTTTGCAATGATTTCCGCACGTACGTCGAACGTAAAACTATGCATACCAAAACGAAACGGTGCGTTCGAAAGAAAATTTCAACCTCGGCTACATGGTTCCGTGCATAGTGGAGAAGACACAACCGCAAGCTCTACGAGCTGTACCAAAATGTGGATGTTGTCCGGAAGGCAAAAATCCGTCGACTGCAATGGCTTGGTCACGTCGAGCGAATAGACACCAATACTACAGCTAAGAGGGTCTTCGAATTCTAGCTAGTTCCTGGTTCGAGAAGGAAAGGAAGATCGAGTTATCGCCAACTCAAGACAGTTTGGCCTTGATGACAGGAAGGCAGGCCTCCAAGGGTCATTGGCCTGATAATTGAAATTGGCTGCTAATTTAACTGGTTGGTGGTTATTCAACATTTGTTGTTAATTATTCTTAAATAGTGACTAGCAAGCGTTGTATCATGCTTGACTTCCTGGCCTGCGTGCTGTCACTTATACCGCACCTTGGCTCTCTCTTGTAAGACGTGCAAGGACATTTCCTGTGAATAATAGTAAAATAATCCTGTAAATAATAGTCTGATGGTGATGTCTAGTGGTGGCCCATGGCGTTGTGGGTATGTGCGTCGACTCCTACGCTCTTGGACCAATCTGTCTAGGTGCAATTCCTGATACTGCAAGAAATACTTTTCACGACCCCACCTCTTTCGAGTCACTGACAATGCTCAAAGAGTATAACTGTCTAGAAAACTTGGCCGTTCGGGGTAGGCATAAAACTGTACGTCCCTTCCACTCGTGAGAGAACAATAGCACGCACAACACTAGTGGTTGCTGAGAAGCTGAGACTTGGTGAGACTTGGTATTTTTTGTGAAGTCGATGTCTTGTTACGCCCATTTCTTCTTGGCCGACGTAGCTGCCAAGTAGCCTCTTTCTAGTTACTGCAAGTCCACTTCCTGTACCAAGGTAGTAGAGTATCGTTTTCTCTTCCTCATCATCTCTGCAACTCCTACAGATCATTATGTATGCTCCCCATGAAGTCATTGAATTTCGAGTTGCACCGAGCCTCCTTGCTGGATTTCCTATGACACTGTGACCAGTTTGCTTATATGTTTACATTTACGACTGCTTCTGATTTGCTATTATTTAATGCAGTCTGGTAGGCAACATCGAAGAATACCCCGATCCTAAGGAACTCACCCTTACTGCCTTCGTGGACATGGATGGAGCTTTCAATGACGTTGAACCCAAAACAAGAGCACCACCACTCACCAGGCTCAGGATCGAAAAGTCTATAGTGGCCTTTAGACAAGCTACTTAGCGATAAGCTCTGCTATCTCTGGAATGATCTGGGTGAAATATTATTGCATATGCGGAGACTGTTGGAACTAAGTTGAAAACCCAAGAGCAATTAGCGTGTTAGTAAAGCATCAAAGGCTTTGTATAGCTGGAAGAAGACAATATGATGCAAATGGGAACTAGAAATAAATGAGATGTAATGTGCAACTTCTTCCTCTCTTGCCCCTTGATTTCATAGTTTTTTGTATGATTTTTCTGGTTCCGGGTCTGTGAATGCGTGTGAGCTCTTGCGGACAGCTGGCCAACAGCTAATATCTTTCCCAAACCATAGTTGTGGGGGGAATTATAGACCTTTATTGAATATTCGCTCGTTACTTGAACGTTTTTTGAATTTCGGTGTTCAATTTGTGTACAGGTAGCTAATATTAAAAATATTATTGAAACATTTGCTTTTTTTTGCTAATTTTTACAAAAAAAAGTGAAGAAATTTAGTTGCTAATTTTGACCACCATTTGTACGAGTTAGGTATAGTTGCCATACTATCTCTTCAACAGGCGCCGATGGTTGAGTGCCTGCTCCTGGATAGAGGGGGCCCGGTTCGAATCCCAGTGAGAGCAATGTTAATACGCTTTATTCGGTTTTCAAATCTGGTCCAGTCACCATTTGCTGTTGGGATCAAATTAACGGTACTGTCACTAGATTTGTCGATCAGTGGTAGTAGTCTGACTATGGGTATCACAATGGACTGCAAAATGGTCTAAGTGTGCTCGTGATTTCGCTGATAGACCGACTAACCAACCAACTATCTTTTCACGAGATAATCGAGTATTTTAGCAGCCGTCGTATGCGGGTGCGAAACAGACGATCTCTCTAGAAAGGACATTAGTTCTGAGCTCGTTCCTGGTGGAGATCCATACTTCTCGCTTCTAAAGGGTGATTTTTTTAGCTATTATCTTTTTGGCAGCACTGGTTTAAACAGCTGATGCACGTTTCGTGTTTTGTTTCACTGTCAAACATCTTCAGTTTGGTCTAAAATTTAACCACGAATCGTCTAGCTAAGTTGGCCACCCCCGCGGCGCAATCATTGCTGACCAAGCTAGGCAGGTGTGCAGGAACAACTAGCAACAGAAGTAGAGGGAATCGCCGTATACACTGACGACTCAAAGACGGTCTTCTGTGGCCTCTTCGATCCTCGTCCTCGGCGACTACCCAAAGCGGGAAAGAGTTCCCATGTAAAGGGTGATTTTTTAGCTATAATCCTTTTGGCAACACTGGCTTAAACAGCTGACGCACGTTTCGTCTTTTGTTTCACTGTCAAACATCTTCAGTTTGGTCTAAAATTTAACCACGAATCGTCTTACAAACGAACAACGTTTGCAAATTATTGAATTTTATTATCAAACGCGTGCTCTGTTGAGAAATGCGCGCTTCTTCCATTTTATGGTCAGCTCATTTTTGGCTCAATGGGTACGTAAATAAGCAGAATTGTCGATTTTGGAGTGAATATCAGGCAGAAGCATTGCAAGAGCTACCAATGCATCCAGAAAAAGTCACAGTTTGGTGCGGTTTATGGGCTGGTGGCATCATTGGACCGTACTTCTTCAAAGATGATGCGAATCGTAACGTAACTGTGAATGGTGAGCGCTACCGTGAGATGATATCCAACTTTTTTTTTGCCCAAAATGCAAGAGCTTGACTTGCATGCAACAAGACGGTGCCACATGCCACACAGCACGAGAAACAATGGAGGGGTGAGTTCGGTGAACACTTTATTTCAAGTTCGGGACCGGTCAATTGGCCGCCTAGATCGTGCGATTTAACGCCTTTAGACTATTTTTTGTGGGGCTATGTTAAAGCTCATGTCTACACAGACAAGCCCGCTTCAATTGACGCATTGGAAGACAACATTGAAGCATTTATTCGTGAGATACTGGCCGAAATGTTGGAAAGAGTATGCCAAAATTGGACTAAGCGGATGGACTATTTGAGGCGCAGTCAAGGTCAACATTTGCATGAAATAATCTTCAAACATTAAATTAAATGGAGCGTACTATTGACTCAAATAAAGATTTCATGCATTTTTCTGTATTTTATGTGTTTTTTTTTTTGAAAAACTTTCCAATAGCTTTTAAAAATTCGCCCTTTATAAAACATCTCTTGATAATTGAAAGGATTGATAGTTCCAACCTTAGATAATCTGATGGCACACTGACCCTCCCTACGTATCAATTATGGCCTACTCTCAATTCGAGACGATCACACAGCCTGATCAAACTGAGCAGGACGACACTGAGGACTCTTATCGACTTGATCACTGAGCCTTGTAGCATTGAAACGCACGCCTTTAGACTGGGTGTAGCCTACAATGATTTCTACACAAGTTGCAGAGACGATGAAGAGGAGGAAAACATTACACCTTCTCTGCACTTGCCTGTCTTCTTCCGAACCAAACCTAAGGGCTTACTTTTTCCGTAGCCTGGTCGAACTAAATAAAATGAATGTCAGTCATCTCCATCGCTTCGTCCAAACCACCAACTGGCTTCTGATGTAGAATCGACTAGATCTGCATGGGAACACAATGGGCCTGCACTGGACTAACTGCTACCGCTGCATGCTTCCATTTAGCCACACACCACCAGCCTAACCTACCAACAACGAGAAATAGGAAGGCTTAAAAGTAAATTTGATGCCAATGAGTGAAATGTAACCCTTTGGGTTTTTTCCCTACTGGACTCGTACCGGTACCCTGGGGTAAGGAATTTCCAAGGAAATGAAATTACGAGCACGATGGCTGACCGTTTACGGAGTACTACACGAAGGAACAACGACGACAAATCGAATCCCACGTGGATGCTGACTTCACAAAATCATGTTTAGCCGTGAGGCTCATTTTCGTTTTGATCTGAATTCAATCTGTTACCGCTCACTGTGCTTGCATTAAAGAGAGGTTTAATGTGTTCACTCCATTCTTCCATTAATTGCGTTAGAAAACATTCTTGAAATATTCACTTGAACACGAACTTACTTTTTTTGGGCACCACTCGTATGCACGTCTTCTGTTCCGCCTGATAGCCGAACTTGCATTGACACACCGAATTTCTGCACTCGACATTTTCCTGATTCTGCTCCACGTGGCACTCGCCAGCCTTTGTACACGCCTCGCCGAGCTCTAAAACCGAACCAAAAATATAGTGCAAGCCCTGGCTTGGTCAACCGCCATTCATACCCTTCCTGTCTATGCATTTGCCGTTCTTGAAGTGCTTGCCATCGGGACAGACGCACGCGTTCTCAACGCAATTCGCTAGGAGTGGCCGACACTGCTCGGTATCGATGCATTCGTCCTCGGGTTCAACGGCTGCCGGGAAAAGAGAGAGAGTTTGAATAAGTTCCGCAAAAGTGGGCAAAATCATGGCAACAACCTTCTCGCAGGCACTCGTCCTTGAAGTGCACGTAACCCTTGCGACACTGGCAGGCCTTGGTCTTGCCGCTCTCGTTCAGCTCGCAAGCAGTGTTCTCTGGATGGCATTCTATCTCATCAGTGCACTCGGCTCCGATTCCTGAAAGAACGAGAATTATTAGGTGGACGCGGCTTTGAGGGCTTCAGCCGACTTCACCTTTGGCACAAGCCCCATTGGTCTCGATGTAGTTCTCCCTGCATTTGCACACGTTCTCTGGCGAGCAGAAGGTGTTGCTGACTGGGCAGCCGTCGTTCGTCTCGCACAGTGCGCCCAGACCCTGTTTGTACACACACATCTGACGGGCTTCATCGTACTCGGCGTAGTCCTCGCAGGTGCAGCGTCGCGGAACGGTCGGGTGACAGAAGACGGCGCCGAATGGACTGCACTGGCTGTTCGACGTGCACGACAAGTGATATTGGATAGCTGGAAGCAAACTTCAGATGCAGCAGATCTCGAGATGTGAGAGGAGACTTACGTTTTCTACACATGCGAAGATTCCGCTCGTAAAAGTAATTCTTTTGGCAAAGACATTTGTTGGATGGCTCATCGAACTCGAACTCACACTCGTCCGCGGTCTCAGCTATCTCGCCCAGTTCTGCAAGGAAAACAGAAGCTTGAACTGTGCCCGAAGGCGGTGGGGGGCGTTCGTCGTAAGTCACTCACCAGCGTAGCACTTTCCGCCTTTCCCATAGTAGCCCTGCTTGCAGTAGCAAACGCCCTCCACACACGATGAGTGCGGAATTCCAGGACACGACTTGCCATTGTCCGTACAACTGCTGCCGTCTGCGAATACAAAGAGTACACTTAGTTTACTTAGACTCTAGCACCGACTAGGTCGAAAGCATACATCTCTTGTCCGCGTCGCGGTCGTCGTCTGTGTTCGAGAGTGTGGATATCGTTTTGTCCTCCTCATCGCGGGTGATCCTTCCTGTTCCGGTCGATGATGTGGGCTTGTCGGCAGAGAGGTCTCTTCGCACGCTGCTCAGGGGCTTCAATTCGAACGCCTCTAAGCTGGTTTGGACGGCAATTTCCCTCTGTTGTCGAGTGGGCTCACCGTTCGTGTTGGTTGATGCGCAAACAAGGTTCACGCACTTGACATCGCTGCCAAGCTCCTCGCAGTCAGCATTAACAACGCATGCATCATTAATCGCTGGAATGAGGACAAAATTTTGACGTAGAATGTGCTGGTGGATGGATGAACTTACCCATTGATTTACGGCGGCATATATTTCCATATCTGTTGTAATATCCATCGGCGCACTCACAGACTTTGTTCTTACAGGCAACCGATAGGCGGTCATATCCGAAATGGCAGTCTAAATCCTGGAAATACAGATAAACAAGCGTTTGATTAAGATGTCAAGGTGATTGCTTATTTGTTTGTGCTCCACATAGGGGGCAGGTGGGGGCTGTCCCAACTGCGAAACCAAAAGGAGTTTCTGGACAGGGTCTAGTGCCTTATATGATCCTGTCTGGGAGGAAGGTGTAAGGAGGAAAAAAGATAATCGCGAGCTGTACAGAGACGTGTATGCAGTTCAGAAGCTACAACGAACGAATGGTCTTTGGATCCGAGCATATCTTGGTATAAGAAGAAGAGGCAGCCCTAAGCCCTAACCTCGCCCAAGTCATGGCAGAAACAAGACCGAAAAAATGGAAAGCAGCATTAGCTCAGACTCACACGATCCATGGGTCGTTGGCCTTCGAAAGGTAAATCAAAATAAATATATGAGGATGCGTTGGAATGGACATTGGACATATACGACATTTCGCCGTCGTTTTCTTTCCTTAAAACATAGTTATGCATTCCAATCCATTCAAAAAGGTTCTTAGTAAAAGTCAATGGGTCCGATAGATGTAAAATGTGATTGTCTAGTTAAGTCTGAAAAGGGCCAAACTTTGATGCCACTTTGATGCAAAACAACTTCCAACTCCATTGGACTCAGGTATACAAATTAACGGCCAGCCACTAACAGTTGTTTTCATCCCCAAGCCAGGAAGAACACGTGGATGTACACAGCGATTGTCAGGCCAATACTGACATACGGCAGCGGGGTGTGGTGGCAGGCTTGCCTCAAGGCCACCAACCTAAAAGTGCATGCCTTGGTGTTACCGCAGCAATCTACATCACCCCTACGGCAGGCTTAGAAGTCCTTCTGGATCTACTTCCACTTGACCTCTATCTGCAGAAAACTGCTGCTATGAGTGCCACTTGGATCATTCAATCCAAAGGTTGGCGCTTCAGCCGCCAAGGCCTCGCATGCATACTTAAAAGGCTACAAATTGAACAAGCAGCAAGCGACTATTCCCTTCCCTCCCTAGACTTTGAAAGACCTTTCAAATTCCTCTTTCCGACTATGGAAGAATGGAACCATAAAGATCCCATCAACAATTCGTCCATCCAAGTCCACACGGCTGAATCGAAGATGGAAAAACGCACAGGCGCGGGCATTTTCTCCGAAGTATTAAACTTGCACTGCTCTATCAGACTACCTGACTACGGTACTGTTTTCCAAGCGGAGGTCCTGGCGGTCAAAGAAGCTGCCAAAATGATATCATTGTTGGAAATACCACCAGCTCATATTACCATTCTAATAGACAGTCAAGCGGCCATTAAAGCAATTTCGGCTATAGAAATCAAGGTCGTAAGCTGCCGCGAAGAACTTAAGGTTCTCGGCACGCAGCACTCGATTACTCTATGATGGGTTCCAGGACACAGGTACATAGCCGGCAATGAGGTAGCAGATGAGCTTGCCAAGAAGGGGGCCGTATTCGACCCATCAAAGGCAATCCCATGTTTTGATCCACCTCTGGCAGATGTCAAGAAGAAAGTGAACGATTCAATCATGGAGCTAGCTAACGAAAGGTGGAACTCGTTACACACTTGTGAGACTACCCGAATGCTATGGCCATGGCTCAACAGCACAAGGACTGACAAACTCCGCTTATGCAACAAAGAGCTGGTGCGTACGGTTGTCGGAGCGCTAACCGGTCACAATCATTGGAGATAACACTAGAACAAAATGGGACTTACCCAGGACACCATATGCAGATGCTGCGGGGACAAAGAAGAGCTGGAGGGTACCACTCACTTCGATTGTCACTGCCCCAGCCTCTGCCTATTGACACACAGAACACTGGGAGAAAGGGACGAAAGGATAACCAGATAGGGAATGTTGTTCGTATACAACACTGATCATCAGTGGTATACACAATCTTACATCATAAGATACGACAGGTCCATCGTTCAAAGGCCTTGCCTTCTTTTTGGTTGTCTTTTCTTGTACGCACCAGTAACTGATGATAATGTGGCGGGCGTCGCGTTGTAGATAATGTGCGTCGACTCCTACGCATTTGAACCCCGGCCTAGGTTCGAATCCCAGTACGACAAAAATAATTTTCATAGCCCCATCTCCTTCGAGTTACAACTATTGAAGAGCATAACTATCAAGAAAAAGCTTCTCAAATTTGGCAGCTCGGAGTCGGTCCCTTCCACTCATGATGGAACAATAGCACATACAACACAAGTGGTTGCTGAGAAGCTAGACCCTGGCCCTCTACGGGATGTAGCGCCACCAATATTATATATTATTATAAAGGGTGCTTTTTTTTTTAGAGGTATAGAACTTGAAGTAGGAAACATTATTTTAAATGGCGACCATTTTGTCAGCTGTTAAGTGACTTATTTTTAGTTTGGTTTGGTCTTTCAACATGAATAGACTGACGCCTGAACAACGCTACCAAATTGTGCAAAATTTATTTTGAAAATCGTGGTTCTGTTCGAATATTGCGCACTATGCACGTCCATTTTACTTTTTGTTGAATGGATACGTCAATAAACAAAACTGCAGTATTTGGAATGATGCTAATCATCAAGTGTATGTTGAGACACCGTTACATCCACAAAAAACTGACTGTTTGGTGTGCTTTATGGGTTGGTGGAAGCAATTTGTCCGTACTTCTTTAAAAACGATGCTGGCCAGAACGTTACAGTCAATGGTAACCGCTATAGAGCCATGATGCCTGACTTTTTCGTTCATCAATTGAACAATCATGATGTGCAGAAGCTGTGTTTTCACCAAGGCGGCGCAACATGTCACACAGCTCGTGCCACAATTGATTTATCGAAGGAAACGTTTGGTAACCGCATAGTTTCACGTTACGGGCCCTTGAATTGGCCTCCCAGATCGTGCGATTTAACGCCGCTTGACTATTTTCTGTTGGGAAGTTGCTAGTCTACGCCGATAGGCCCGAAAGGATTGACCACTTGGAGGACAACACTCGCCGCGTTATTGCCGATATACGACCACAAATGTTGAAAATCGTCATCGAAAATTGGATCTCCAGTCCCGGTCATATGCCAGAAATCATATTTAAATTAAAATGCCAGAAGATTATCTTTCGAACAAAGTAAATTTCAGGTCAGTTTAAAAAAATCATCTTTGCGTTATCCGATTTCAAAGTTATATACCTCTAAAAGAAACACCCTTTATATGTATCCTGAAGTGGAGAAAAAAACGGGTATGTGTTTATACTGTCAAACTATCACGATCCTAAGAACGTCGGCAAAGTTACACACAAATAACGTAACGGAGAGAGTGTAGAAGTTCCTTGCCATATACACATCTAGACCTAGAAGCTCCGGCATTCGCCGTTCTGTCTATTTGTCTACCAAGGCATAAGCCAGCTGTTCCCGAGCAAAACCCGTGTCACCATCCATCACTTTTGGATACTATGTTGTTCCTGAGCCAGCTTCTTCTATTGCGATGGTTTTTGCCTGAATACGATACAGGGACTTAATGGAGAGAGCATTATTGAGGACTTTAGAGTAGACACACTAGAATAGACACTTACAGAGTGTATCAGAGGAGGTGCTTCTCAACGCACCGCTGATACACATGCCGACGTCTTTGCTTGACAGCTTTGCTTAACAGTCTGACAATCGAGGTGGAAATACAGACATACCTCTTGACGGACCAACACCAAGTCTATGGGACAGATGACTGCATCAAGTCTTTAATCTTTCCTCGGGATAAGCTAGCGTAAGTGGCTTCAACGACCCACGTCCATGGCTAAATGAGCTAGCAATCGATGATGATGATTAATAAAAAAGAAGCCACACTCTCCATCTCCCGCTCGCACTATTTCGTGGTCGAAGGACGAATGGACACATTTTGAACATCCACAAATAAAAAATAAAAAACAAACGTGTCCTTTGTTATCCGATACGTCAAATGTTGATTGAAATTTTTTGAAACTCCTGACGCCCGATGCCTGTGTGGGAGGGGGCACGGTGAATGCCAAGAAATAATTCCTTGTTAAGCCACCACATGTGTCAAATGTGCGTCAATACACAATTCTGTTTGATTATGTCATGGTCCCATCAACGCATGTACGGCTTCAGGAAGTAGAAGTCCTTCGGAGCCACACACATTTGTGTGTGATCGTAATTTCATAAGCAGCATGTAACGCACTATTTACACGACCCTTACGACGACACGCAACCGATGCCAACAGACTTTTTATAGCAGCTCGAAGAGAAACAAGAAAAACACATGCACGACAAGCAAAAGAGTCCCACTCACCGTGTCACAGGTATGTCCGAGACCATTTAGTGGTCTACAACGTCCTCGTACATAGGTGTAGCCGTCGTTGCATTCGCAGACCTTCGCATTACAATAAGCTCCAGATGGCATAAGATTGCACTGGCCAGTTTCTTCGCATTGCTCACCATACAGAGACGTCTTCAGACATCTTGTGTAGTCCGCCGAGAAGACATAATCGAACTCACATTGGCACCTCCCATACGCTGAACATGTTGAATCCTCCGTCGAGCAATCGTTGTCGTCCTCGCATGGCCAAATGAAACCCTGTGATGCTGTGGATACAAACAAAGAAGAAAAAAATTAATTAAATTTCGAATCAGTTTCGAGCGGAAATTGCGCACTTTTTAATCCAATTCCTACGCTCCTCCAGCGAGGCATGCAACCGAAAGCTATTTATACACCAACACCCACTGTGGGGCGTTTTTAAAAATTCCTTTCACAGAAAATAACTCCACTCAAGGACAGTCGGCGTGGCGCGCGCGGTGGTGGTGGTAGCCGCGACGCTTCTAGCATGCAAGACAATTACCCTTTGCTACCCAGCAGGAGCGAGCGCACCGTCGTTGGCGCGTATCTAATAAGCAAATCGTCACGTTTAATACATTTTTGAAATAAACATTTTAACTATCGGGAAACAGGTGCTTTCCGTATTCGCGATGAAGGATACCAGACAAGCAGCAGAGTGCCGCACCGCGCCGCGCCGCTGCCAATTAAAACGATTGATTATGGATTGGATCAATTAGCCTGTAACCGTCACGGCCGCCGGAGGATTGTCCGTGGCTGATTGCAGGGGCTACGGGTGGCCTACATTTGTGCGCTGGCACTTTGTCATGTCTCACAGGTGGTCCTCCAACAAGTTCTTGCACGCTAATTGCGGTTTGTTCGGCTAAAAACCGAAATGACGGACCCACGATGCGCGTCCCACTGTCGCTCGATTTTCAAGTTGACTGCGTTGACTATGCTGACTGAGGTGACGTTAAAAATAAATTCAATCAATACAATTACTTTTGCTTCCGCAGAGACCTAATTATAAGTTTCAGCTACGAGCTGTGCCGACTGTGCTGAGTGCGAACGCGAGGGCGAATGAAGAAATGGGACAAATTACCGGGATATTGATTCGAGTTGCCTAAATTGTTGTGGAGGATACGAGCGAGGAGCAGTCTTTGCTTAAGCTTGATTTACAAATTCAACAATCAACGTCTGCTGATGAGATATTAATTTGTGATCTTAGCCGTGAATTAATGAGTTTTTTCTTAAGAGGGAGGGAGTAAATGTCGGTTTTTGCATTCCTGTGAGATACAGCGAAACCTAGCTAAGTTGGCCACCCCCGCTGTGCAATCATTGCTGACCAAGCTAGGCAGGTGGCCAGGAACAACTAGTAACAGAAGTAGAGGGAATCGCCGTATACACTGACGACTCAAAGACGGTCTTCTGTGGCCTCTTCGATCCTCGTCCTCGGCGACTACCCAAAGCGGGAAAGAGTTCATCCCATGTAAAGGATGATTTTTTAGCTATAATCTTTTTGGTAACACTGGCTTAAACAGCTGACGGACGTTTCGTCTTTTGTTTCACTGTTAAACATCTTCAGTTTGGTCTATAATTTAACCATGAATCGTCTTACAAACGAACAACTTTTGCAAATTATTGAATTTTATTATCAAAATGCGTGCTCTGTTAAGAAAGTTCATCGCGCGCTTCTTCCATTTCATTTTTGGAGCTCCTTTTTGGCTCAATGGGTACGTAAATTAGCAGAATTGTCGATTTTGGAGTGAGATGATATCCAACTTTTTTTTTGCCCAAAATGCAAGAGCTTGACTTGCATGCAACAAGACGGTGCCACATGCCACACAGCACGAGAAACAATGGAGGGGCGAGTTCGGTGAACACTTTATTTCAAGTTCGGGACCGGTCAATTGGCCGCCTAGATCGTGCGATTTAACGCCTTTAGACTATTTTTTGTGGGGCTATGTTAAAGCTCATGTCTACACAGACAAGCCCGCTTCAATTGACGCATTGGAAGACAACATTGAAGCATTTATTCGTGAGATACTGGCCGAAATGTTGGAAAGAGTATGCCAAAATTGGACTAAGCGGATGGACCATTTGAGGCGCAGTCAAGGTCAACATTTGCATGAAATAATCTTCAAACATTAAATTAAATGGACCGTACTATTGATTCAAATAAAGATTTTATGCATTTTTCTGAAAAACTTTCCTATAGCTTTTAAAAAGTCATCCTATATATCTAAAGAGCTTCAGCCTATCTGCCTATCCTTCTGAAAACACTAGAAAGGCTCAATGACTTACATCTTCGATCAACTATCGACTCAAACAAACTTTCGCTGCCTCAACAGGCGTACAAAAAAGGTAGATCTGTAGAAACAGCTGTAGGCCATTTCTACTTGTTAATCGGCGATTATAATGAAACGTCCAGTTCAAACATGAACTTGTTATTGAATTCTGGACGTCGAATGGGCAGGTTTTCTGCCCTGGTCCCTCCTTCATCGACCACATAAACACCTCACGGATATAATCGAGCAATCCCTTTCGCCTTCGATAGCTTGAAAGTGTCACTTCTTACACAATGAAAGTTCTCAGAGGAGTTTCAGGTCCAAATTGGAGTTGGTCAAGGGCGCATGCTGTCGCCACTATTGTTTCTGTCGTTTATGTTGAATATATTTTTTTCTTTGTTCTTATATTTTGCGCGCGCTCAAGGGATTGCTAATACCCTTAAGTGTACGGGGTCAAGACACAGCACGGGCAGAAGGTATAGAGGGAGAAAGGGAAGGAAAAGGAAAAGGATGTACCTGTGCACATTGGTCTTAAATATCTGCGGGTTGTAGTCTGTGGGGAATATAGGGCTGGGAAGAGCATTCCAAATTCGCGTAGTACGGCTGAAGAACGAGTCTCTAAATTGTGCGCCCGAAAGTAGGCTTAAGGGTAAACTGATGAGCATTCCTGGCGAGACGAGTATTGCGGGTGAATTCATTGAGAATGCAGTTGGCTAGCTCACTTGAGCAGCGTTTGTTGAAATAGCGATAAAATACGGACAAAGCAGAAACGGTACGTCGATGTTCGAGCGAGTCTAATGACTTTGCGACACTGTTGTCTCCTATAAGTTTTATCGCTCGCTTTTGGATTCTATCTAGTAGGTGCAGGGTGGTCTTTGGGGCACCAGACCAGATATGAGCGTTGTACTCAAGCTTGGGGCGGATATACGCCTTATAAATGAAAGCCAAATCAGAGGGGGTGAAATATTTCCTGCATCGATTTAGGAAACCTAAACATTTCGTAGCATTTTTGGCGACCTCAATATTCACTTAACTAGTGCAGGGCCTGAGATTCACATAAAACTAGGCTCGCCCGTCGTCGAAATATATATTTTCTCGTAATAATATATGTAGATGTGTTCGGATGTTGCTTCCTCTTCCAGGTAAACCCGACATTGTCTTGGCATAGGTTTATTTATTGTTAAGGTGGTAGTTCAGAACGCTGTGGTCAATAAGAAAGAGTTTTCATATATTGTCAAGGCTTAGAATTTCCTTATAAGAATAAGGCCTGGTTGATCGTTGCAACGGTTCAAGAAATTAGCGCGAATGTCTGATAACAAGATCCCCTCATGTTTGCAAATATGGACTAATTCTCATAGGCACTCCAATCCATGTGTTGGGTCCAAAGACTCCAGCCCCAACTCCAGATTTCATCTTTGATCCATCTGTGAACCTAACACACGTCTGAGGTCTCTTCTCAGTTCTCACGATCCAATATTTCAACCGCAAAAAGCCTACCAAAACAATGTTGCCTGACCATAAAAGCCGGCATTGTACAGAACATGTCTCTTTGAGGGATTGAGTTGAGTATACTAAGGTGACCCGTTGAGTCGCCCGATTTGTACTTAAATGTTAGCTGCAGTTTGATGCCTTATCTGGCAGCTGTCTTCCTAACGCAACTTGGAGTAAGTTCTAGAGCTGTTGTTCTAGAGCATACGAATCTGGTATGGCACCTGTTATACCAAGGCATGCAATTCTTTGCAACGTCTGAAACTCATCCCTTGACCTTGTTTACAGAAACCGACACTGCTCCAGAAGGGGGAGTACTAAAACGACTTGCCAGCATGGCCCTCATCCATTGGTTGATCGATCGAATATGGACCTTGCGTTCAGCACCTTGACTACGCTGACGACATTTGTCTACTTCTACATTTGATGATGGAAACATCCGGAAATTATTACAAATTTCGGCTCAGTTGTAAAAACGCAACGTCAGTTTCGTCGTGAGGTAGTTCGTCATCATCAGACAGCTATTGAGTATGCAGGAAATTCTACACACCGTGGATAAATTTGAGCGTGAATACATTCCTTTGGACTTTAAGCCGCCAATTAGACAGAGAAATGAAGAAAACATAGCCGCTGTAGCAGCCAGTATTGAAGAAGAAATGTCCATTAGTCGCCGATCAGTTGAACTGGACACCGGCAGAGAGTCAACTTGGCTTATTCTGCGGTTGGATTCTGATCTACATCCGCATAAGCCTTGCCGATGCAAGAATTCAAGCCGGACAAGATCGTAACAACGCCTTGAGTTCGCTACTGGGAGGTGGAAATGTTGGCCAGAGAACCGGATTTTTGGCCCATAAATCATTTTCTCTGGCGAGGTTCATTTTTGGCTCAAATGCTGTGTTAACAACCAAAATTGGGAACACAATGCACAAGTATTCTACCAGACATCCATGCGTCCGCAAAGATCGACGGTTTTGTGCGGTTTATGGCATGGCGACATCATCCGACTTTGTTTCATTCGAAATGAGGAAGGAGACACCTCTGTAGTCAAGGATCTCAGGTATAGAGCGATGTTAACAGGCTGAGGTCGACAACATCGATATACCCAATCCGTGCTTCCAATAAGACGGCGATACATGCCCTACAAGCGACGTAACGCTCGAAGGTGTAAAGGAGAAATTTGACAACTGGTTAGCCGCGATCATGCGACTTGACACCAATGGATTATTTTCTCTAAGGCTACGTCAAATCTTTGGTCTAGACTAGACCACCACTTTGTAAGAGCTCGAGGCCAACATGCGAGACGCTAATGCCGGAAAAGCACTGAACATGTTGGGGGAGATTCATCAAATTGGACCGAGTGAATAAGACACTGCCCAGGTGGCCGTTTAAATGAGATGCTATTCCACATGGCATGAATGCTCCTTCAAAATAAAACCAACATCAATTTTTAATTTCATATCGTCGCTGTTTTAATTGATTTTCTTTTCCTATCGTTCTTATCTGGTCAAGCTGTAAATACCTAGCCTGACATGAAGAACAGCAGGAGCAATGATCGAGATCGGGAGCAACTGAATTGATGGAGCAGCCGCAAGTACTAAATCAAGAATATGTTGAGTATAAGTTATCGAATCAACTTGCAAATATTGTCTGAAGAAGTCCATTAAGTTGTTAAGTAAACTATTCCGAACGAACAATCACTTCAAGCCGACTTATTCGAGCGAAGTGCCACAAACTTAGAAACGGAACGCCCAACAGACGAGTATTTGAACACAATTTAATAAATTCTCCATGATCTGAATGGAAAATAGTCCCTTTGACCAGTCTAGTCTAGTCTACTGGGTTAGAGTGTCAATGTCGTTAACCTGATAAGATAAACACGGTTCCTGCGGTACTCAGCAACTCTGCATATGCGACAGGGATTATCCTTTCGAACACATTTTTATTGCCTTGCATTTATTTCCAGTTTCCACGAGCGTATTGCCAACTCTTGCAAATAACTCCTGATTGAGCTGACATTGTTGCAGAGAGATTACCGCCGTTGGCTGGATAACCAGTCAGCGTTCCGATAAGCTGCTCACTTTTGTCGCGAACACCTGCTGCGATAAGATTATGTATTTTTACAGTCATCTTGAATGGTATCGACAGCTTGAGCAAAGCAATACAAAGTCGTTCCAATTTTCAAGTGCTTCGGCGTATCTGCTGTGAAAATCACACTCTTGGTTGGTAACATTTTATGACTCTCAAACGTGGTAACCCACTAGTCGGCTACTTGATTATTTTGCCTCAAAATACAAAGTAGAGCAATGTGAAGTTGATTCAGTCATGTAGCTTAGTTTTATTGTATGCAGATGCCTAAGGGAACGATGAAAGGGCAATTGGAGTTTTGTCTTTTGCACTTGGTCAATGAATAGAGAAATTAATGCGGTCGTCGAGAGTCTAGGCCTGCCTTCGATATGAGCCTGAAGACGGCATTAATTTCTCTATCCATCTATGACCATGCGCATTTGGCGATCAATTCACGAGAAGACACACAGACGCAGACTTTTTAGCGATTTTCTTACAGTTTCGAGGTAAAGAGTTCAGCAAAATTTACGGTTGTGTAGTTAAGTGTTGACAATCAAAATACTGCCAACTGCGTTGATGGAAATCAACTCAAGATTTACAGCCAATGTTAGCTGGTCTCTAGCAGAATATTAGAACAGTATGAAACGCCAAACTTCGAAAACAAACTCAGGCGGGTGAATTTTGTGAGTTCTGTGGCCAGTGTCCAGTTTCTGCACCTTACAAGATTGATCATAATGCGATCACAGTCAGGCATTCCTCTAGTATTCTCAATGTCCGAACATTCCAAGCGTCAAAAAGGACTATTACGACCTCTTGGACGGTACCTACGGAGCCTGTCCGTGCTCGGAGACTTCAATGCCAAAACCGGTAAGGAAAGCATCTTTGGCGGAGTGATCGGAAAGCACAGCGTCCACGATACGACAACAGATAAAGGCTTCCGTCTCACTGATTTTGCGACAGGACGTAATATGGTCACAAGTAGCAGAAGATTCCCTCGCAAAAGAATCCACACAGCAACCTGGCGATCTCCGGACGGTCGAACCGCCAACCAAATTGACCATGTGCTCATTGAAGCAAGACATGCGTCAAATATTCTGGATGTGCGAACATTCAGAGGGGCAAACGTCGACTCTGACCATTTCCTCGTGGCAGGACGATTCAGAGCCCGACTGGCTAATGTCAGAAAGCTGCACCAGCCAACAAAGAGGACTTTTGACATACGTCGAACACCAACGCCAACGAGATGTGGTTGCATTGCCGCTCGGCCACCAAAGAGGTAGCGGAAACCACCTTAGGCTACCTACCACCCCCGACAAGAAACCCGTGGTATGATGGCGAGTGTGAGCAGAAGAAACGTGCAACCGGCGAGGCATACCAAAAAGCGCTGCAACGGAAAACTAGAGCAGCTCAAGACGAGTACCGGGCTAGAAGACGCCTGAAGAAAAGGTCTCTCACAACCTGCCAGCTCAAGGACATCGAAGAGTCTAGGGATAGACAAAAAATACGGGCCTTTTATAAAAAAGCCAGGCTTTAGGAAAAGCACCCAGGCTCTGTGTTTAAGCAGCACTTCCAACAATTGCTTAATGGGCCTGACCAGGAGAGAGTGATAGGGAATGAAGAAATCCCAACTCCAGTCGATGAAGTGGTCCTCCCACCTAGCTTTGAAGAATTCAGAACAGCCATTAAAAGGCTGAAGAACAACAAAGCCGCAGGATCCGATGGTCTACCATCAGAGCTCTTCAAGGCCGGTGGCGATGTTCTGGTGGGGAGCATTCACCAGATCATCTGTAAAATTTGGGAAGACGAAAGCATGCCCGACGACTGGAATATCAGCTCCATATGCCCCATCCACAAAAAAGGCGATCTTGCCTCTTGCAACTACTATAGAGGTATATCCCTGCTCAACAAGATCCTGTCCAGCGTACTGTGTGAACGTCTAAAGCCGTTTTGCACCGCACTAATCGGCACGAACCAGTGCGGCTTCCGGCGCGCCAAGTCGACTATGGACCAAATCTTCACACTAAGACAAATCCTGGAGAAGACCAGTGAGTTTCAAATCGATACGCACCACTAAAGCCGCATATGACATACGCGATGCACAGTGCAGTTCGGGTCAAGGATTTCTGAGCCGTTTGAAACTTGCACTGGATTTCGGCAAGGAGTCCTGTGACTTCTTCAATCTGGTACTGGAGAAGATAGTGCGGAGGGCAACTGTAAGCACTATCTTCTACAAGTCGGTCCAACTGTTGGGGTACGCAGATGACATCGACATCAACGTGCCGTAGTGGAGTCTTTTATGGCGATTGAAGAACAGGCGAAACGAACTGGTCTCAAGGTCAATGAGGACAAAACAAAATATATGCTGTCGACCAAAAAACGTTCCGTCACACACCACCTTGGACAAAATTTCACCATAGACAGCTACAATTTCGAGGTAGTAAAGAAGTTTGTCTACCTCGGGGCAAACGTGAACTCCACAAACGACATCACAGTGGAGATCCGTCGTAGAATCGCCCTTGGCAACCGGTGCTATTTCGGTTTGTCAAAACAACAGGGCTCAAAACTTCTGACTCGAAGGACCAAAATCAACAAAACTCTTATTTTGACAGTCCTGCTCTATGGAACCGAAAGGTGGACGCTAAGCAAAACTGCAGAGCTGATTCTTGGTACCTTCGAAAGAAAAGTTCTACGTCGGATATATGGTCCCGTCTGCGAGGAAGGCGAATGGAGGAGAAGACATTACTGCGAACTCTTCGAGCTGTACCAGGATGTGGATGGCTCGGCCACATCGAGCGCATGGTCAACAATGCTCCAGCAAAGGGGGTCTTCGAATCCGAGCCTACTGGTTCGAGAAGGAGAGGAAGACCGAATCTCCGGTATAAAGACCAAGTAATCGCGGATGCAAGACAGCTTGGTCTTGATGACTGGAAGCAGCGTGCCCAGGACCGTCAACGATGGAAGGCAGCAGTTGCTTAGGCTCGGACTCTTCATGGGTCGCCAGCCTGATAAGTAAGTAAGTAAGTAAGTAAGTAAGTAAGTGTTCCTTTTTTAACTATGTTATTTCATAAACGAAGGAGCTTGAAAGTGTAACGGATTGATAAACGGGCGGATAGGGGAATAGACGAACGTACGGACACGCCGAAGTTATAAAAGTCGAGGTCGAGAGCGTGTGCTTTCAACAAAACGGTGTCACATCCTTCACATTCTCAAGAAACTGCTGCCGTGTAATTTCTCGCGATGGTGATCGTAAATATCCGCCGATCTTTCAATCTGGACAGATGACGAGGGTTGACTGATTGGGCTAGCTTTGAACTTTTAACAAAGCCCACCACCTTAAGGCATTGGAAAGGAATTTTTATGTAAACCAATACTATTCATCTGCACTTGCGTTTTCTATCTGTTTGAATTGTTTTCAATTTAAGATGAATGACGCATGTCCTTCGGAACAATCAATCACTGTGATTGTGATCGAAATTTGAACAGACCACGTTACCATCGCAATTTAAAAACTGCCAATATGCAGCCGTGATCGAATGAATTCAGCACACAGCGAACTTGACGCGAATTCCAGAAAAGGGACGAATGGGACAATCACAAAGTTGAACAAGGGGCGAACTCGTGACATAAAATTCCACTTGAAATCCACCCGACACAATAAATGAATGAATGTCTCTAGAAAACGTTCACTGCACACCTTCACTTGAGTTTAAATTTGATCCCTTGCCAAATGGAAGTTCACAGATTTTTCATGAATTTGTAAATGTAATCTAACCTTTTAAGCTGCACAAGAGAACCACAAGAAGCACTACGAACTGATTCATGGTCACTCTTCCAGACGGTAACAGATCTAAAGTTCGACTAGTCAAGCAAGATTGCAGACTTCTGAGGCATGGGCACTAGCTTCGGCATAATCTCGCTCGGTATCTTATCACCGAGACCTGTATCCGCAATTGAAAAAAACACAAAAAGAAATGCGAATGAATGCGCAGCTGACCAATGTAACCACCTGTACGGCCACCTGTTCGAGTTTCTCGCCTTTATCGCTTAGATTGCACCTGGGGTGATGACATTCCATTTGATGTTCGGATTATCGTTATCGGCCCATAAATGTATACAGTCCTCATCAATGTCGCTAGAGATTCGGCGAAAAGAATGAATGAACTGATGCATCATCGGCATGAGGATGGACTGATTGAGCGCTCATGGGCGTAGCTAAAGTGCGTACGAGGAGGACAGACAGCACAGAAAATCTAGCAGTCAAAGTGCGTTTTATCTTGAAATACACTTGTTAAGGCAGACATGTTTAGGGAGAGCGTCGACGATAGATAAGGACTGATTAAATGGACATGATATTCAATATTTATCTTGAACATCGACGCGAAAATCCACTCAAAATCGATAAATTTGACTGCGAACAAACAAACAACGTTCAATCCAGTACCATCCAAAATTTAAGACACAGTCTAGGACAAAAAAAAACTTCCTAAATGATTTCCGTCATGTGTCTTCAATTACGCACGCAATTATTGGGCCAAACACTGGATTTTGGGGGCAAAAAACTCAAACAAAGGACGCACGAGAGATCTCCAAGCATCTCGATCCTCCGCCATCGACTCTAGCTCATCAGGAGTTATGTCCAGGTGCTTTTTTGAACTTAGTTCTACCACCTCGTCCTGGGTCTGCCAAGCGATCACCTACCAGATGGAAGAGCATTCAGGGCGTGATGATGAAGACATAAGTGCGACGCGGCCAAACTATAGAAGCATAGCCCTTTCCGTTCGAAGAAGCAGCTGCTCGATATTGAGTTTCTAGCGTACTGCCCTGTTTCTCACCCCATTACGGCGAGTAACAGCACGAGGAAATCTCATCTCGGCTGCTTGTATTCGCGATCCTATTCTTTCAGTCATTACCCAAATTTCATGACCATAGGTGAGAGTTGCAACAAATACTGAGTTGAAAACTGCTAACTTGGCTTTGACACCATGCTCGGCTCGGCCTTCCTGATTGCAGATATTCCAAGCGGTGTTCAAATTGAGCTAGCTTGGCCAATCCCACAGGAAAGTTCAGCATTACTCCTCCCATCACTGCTAAAAAAGACGCCGAGATAGTTGAACTTCCCCACCTCCTTCAATGGGACTCCATTAACATGTTGAGGGCATTGAGGAGGCGTTCTGGAAATGACCATTACATCTTATTTGTCCATGTTAACCTTCATTTCAGCACATACGATTACAAACCTGTGGAGTGCGCGATGGATCTCCGACCGGAAGGATGTGAGGACAACTAAGTCATCTGCAAAAAGAAGATGGCTTGCCCTCAACTCTCCCAATGAAACATTCCTCGCCCCGGTTGCGCTGCAGCACCCAGTTCATAGATATGATGAAGGGGAGAGAAGATGAGAGAGCAGACAAGACTCACCCTTGGCCATAGAGGAACACCCCCGGTAGAATTATTTCACCCCTTCTATGGCTTATAGTGATAAATAAGGTACTCGTTGGACTAAATAGGGAAATGATTAAAATAGTACCGTATGCGTTCACCGAGATGTACAAAATACCGACCAACAATCTCCAAACGATACAAACGGTCAACGAATATCCCTCTAGCTTTTACAGCAACCAGTAACGGCCAAGTTTGTGAAGTTTTTTTTCCGACAGACAGACATTCTCAGTGACACGAAAGAGGTGGGGCCGTGAAAATTATTTTTATCGTACCGGGCATCGAACCTAGACACCGATGGTTCAAGTGCACATGCCCACAACGCCTCTGCCGCTCCGGGAATCTTAATATACAGCAGCGGCGTAAGAAGTCTAGTATAGCTTTCTATACCTGCAATATAACTTTTGGAAAAAGATGGAGCCTTAGACCAAACCGATCCATAAAAAAGGAGACCCTTTGCACTGCCCCAACTACAGAGGCATCAGTCTCTTAAGTATCGCATAAAAAACTTAACTGCCGTACTGTGTGAACACCTAAAGCCATTCGTCAACAACCTGGTCGGTCCATACCAGTGTGGCCTTAGGCCAGGAAAATCCAACACCATCGACCAAATATTCACACTGCGGCAGATTTTGGAGAAAACCCAGGGGCAACAAATCGATACCCACCAACTTTTCATCGATTTTAAGGCCGCGTATGATAGCATCTATAGAGACGAGCTATACAGAGCAATGTCTAGTTTTGGCATCCCTACCAAACTCGTCCGTTTGTGTAGGATGACGATGGAGAATGCACGCTGCTCCATCAAGGTCGGTAAAGACCTAACCGAGACCTTTGATGTCAAAAAAGGATTCAGACAAGGCGACGCGCTGTCATGCGACTTTTTCAACATCGTTCTTGAAAGAATTGTTCAAAACTCGAACGCCAACACCAGAGGAACAATCCTTCAGAAGTCCGTCCAACTACTCGTATATGCCGACGATATTGACATTATCGGAAGAACGCAGCGTGATGTCAATGGCGCTTTTGTGGGTATTGCAACGAAGGCCGCGAAGATGGGTTTAGCGGTAAACGAGGGTAAGACCAAGTAGACCCAACACCGACGTCTCGGTCAGCACGTCACAGCAGACAGATATAACTTTGAGGTAGTCAAAAATTTTGTCTACCTAGGCACCGCTATCAATTCAGACAATGACACCAGCGCTGAAATCAAACGAAGAATAACTCTTGCCAATCGCTGCTTCTTTGGGCTAAGAAAGCAATTGACTTTGTCAAAAGCAGATGGAGCTGCCCTTGGTTGCTTCGAGAGGAAAATTCTTCGTGTGATTTTCGGTCCCGTCTGCATAGACGGTGAGTGGAGGAGGAGATATAATGACGAACTATGCGGACTGTTTAGCGATATCGACTTAGCCAGAAGAGTGAAGATCCAACGATTGAGATAGCTAGGTCATGTAGAGCGGATGGAAACCAATGCTCCGGCCCGAAAAGTCTTCGAATCCACCCCCGAGGGACGGCGCAGTAGAGGAAGACCGCGACTCAGGTGGCGCACGCAAGTGGAAAGGGACCTCAACCAACTATGCGTGCGAAACTGGAGACAGCTAGCTAAAGATCGAGCTGGCTGGAGACGCTTGTTGGTTGAGGCCCAGGTCCACCTCTGACTGTAGCGCCACCTTAAGTAAGTAAGTAAGACCAAACCTAACTCGATGGATGTACACAGCCGTTCTGTCCTCACTTAGGCCACTAGTTTGGTGGTCAGCCCTTGGAAAAAAAAATAATAACAGTGTAAGTCTAAGCAAGATACAAAGAATGGGCTGCGACAAGGACCACCCCTTTTGGACCCTCAGACGATCATGCTCCAATCGATATTCACATTGAAAATATAGCGACGCAAAGTGCGATCAGAATCAGAGAGCTTAATAAGAACATATGGCCACAATTCGATATCGGCTTTGAACGGACAACAAACCACTTCAATTCGATTTTTTAAAATATGTCGAGGTGTTTACTGGATCAGACTGGGATTCAGCGTATAGGCCTCATCCCGGATGTGAGTGTTGTATACACAGACGGTTCTAAGCTAAATTGCGGAGTCGGCGCGGGTATTTACTCACATGTAAGTAGATAGGTAGGGTGACTGCATGACTGATTTGGAAGTCATGCTCATTTAGACCATCCGGTCCATTGTGCTGTCACGTTTGGCTTTGTATCCAAAACCCATTTACCCGTTCACCTTGTAGTTCTTCCCTCTTGGGCTTTTTGTATTCCTCTTGGGATTTGTTGGCCATGTGTGATTTCTTCTGACCTCTTTTATAACCTCTTTATTTAGAGGTTTTAAGAAATTGTAGTAAGTCCTTTGGATCAAAAGTTGTTATAAGGTGCCCCAAGCCAGTTAGCATCCCTATCATTCTACTAATAACCTTCCTGTCTAGCTTTAGGAGGTAATCAGTCCTTCCTTGATTTAGCATAGGCCAGATCCCTTTCGATATCCTGCAAGTGTCCAGTTCAGACCATTTGCGGTTTGTATCGTTTTTCGTAATCGTCATCAATCGCGATTTTATTGTTTTCAGTTACTCACATACTCTGATCATCTCTGCAGCCTACAGACTCTCAAATTCCGCCAGCATCTTCCAAGTGCAAAGCCTGACATTAAGCCTGAATCTCATCTGAACACAATGCAAATAATAGCCACATTGGGCTTCCCCTAAGTCGTTTTCTCACGGGATATCAAATTCAGTTCGAGTTAGAGGGACTTCGACTTAAACTTACAAACACTTTGACAGACAAAAACTTTGAGTTAGAGAGAAATTCCACTTAGGGAGAGTCCACTGTATCTTGGTTAACAGTCAATCTGAACGAAGACGACTGGAATATCAGCTCCACACGCCTGATCCACAAAAAGTCGATCCTATCTTCTGCATATAGTATGGACAGACAGTACATACAAGGCCAAGGAGAAGTGTAGCGTGTGTTAAAAGCCGCATAAGACAGTATTCATCCCAAAGAACTACAGGACGACCAGATAAGAATGATAGGAAAATAAATTCAAATAAAACAACAACGATGTGAGATTTAAAATTGATTTTGGCTTAATTTTGAATCTTCGTTCATGCCATTGTGTGTGAAATAGAATATCATTCAATGGAGTATCATTCAGTCTTGGCTTCGCTGGCAGTGCATCAAGGGGTCTGTCCACTTTTGGATGACTCGGTTCAATAGGTGCGTTTTTTTGGCAAATCGATCGATCGATCTTCGTCCAACATTTCCTGCGCCCAATTACCAAACTCACGACAGTTGTCTATTCCCGTTCGATGACAGTTCTTGCATCAGCACAACCTTATGCGGATGTAGGCCCGAATCCAATCCGAGTTGACTCTCTGGCGATGTCCACTTCAACTGATCGGCAACGAATCGACATTTCTTCGGTCTTCTTCGGTGCTGCCAGCTACGGCGCCTATGTTTTCTTTATTTCGCAACAATCTCTGCCTGGTTGGCGACTTAAGTTCCAAAAGAGTGAACTCACGATTAAACTTTGCCACGGTGGGACGAATTGCCTGCACACTGAAGCCATGATGACGACCAACCTCACGGCGAAGTTCAAGTTGCGTGTTCATAGCTGAGCCGGTATTTCGATATTCTTTTAAGAATTTCCGAATATTCGGCAAGTGTAATATGATGCACCATAAAATGGCAAGCGGTACTGAATATTTTGACAGCTAGACTTCATCAGTAACTTTGACAGCTGCTGACACATAATGAGTGGAAAAACTATCATTGCTATTTGGCCACCCGTTATTTTATGCGGTGGCCGAAATAGAAGCGATGCCCCATGCAGTTCGGTTCAAGGACTTTCGATTCGTTAGCTTCACCAGCCTGATAAGTAAGTAGGTAAGTTGGCCCAGTTTACGGTGGTCGCTGTTAGCTTGGAGCTTTTTATTATTTTCTTCGCTTCCGGTCATCCATTGTGGCATACATTTGCTTACATTAGCGCAAGAAAGGAAGGTTCCCCCCATATCATCCTGCCAAAGATCAGAGTTTCAAACTAATTGCTTCCACTCGGACCACTTCTCCTCCACACAGTCCGAGTTCGAGAGCCTCCTCCCACGCTGGTTGGTTGACCTTTAAAAAGCCTTTCCGAATGCACTCCACACAGAATACATTAAGGCGTCTTTGAAGTCAAGGACTCGTCGTCTCATTCCGTAAACACAAAACTGCATCTCGCCCATCAGCCATGAATTCAGTGTCCTTGGACGGAAAAATTCAAGCCAAATGGGGCTGATACTAAATAACGACGCGTCGAGTTCACTCACTCCTCGTCATCCACACACTCTTGCATCGACACCGTGTGAGCATGAAGGCTATGCGCACGGATGGATATTTGTCAGTTCCTGCCTGTGTGTGTGCCACTATCACTTGAATAAATGATTACCTCAATAATAGTCTAATCAATATTTCGTTGTAACTACACTAGCATTTACATTTCAATTGGACTCAGTTCGATGGGGTTTTCTTTTTCGGTATTTTTTTTTTCGTTTGTTTGTGTGGCCAGTGGTCCCCCCCTTGATGTGCTGTGTGTACGTGTGATACACTAATGGTTGTCACCGCGCGTTTTTACCTGTAGATTGCCACTGGATATGTGGCCACAAACACAGCCAAACCGAAGATTTCAATAATTAATGCGAACAGAAAAAAAACAAGAAACAAAAAAAAAAAAACTTCAAAGTTTCAGAGTTGAGAGCTCGCTTTTGAATTAAATTTACAAACGGAAAGGAAGACGGACAAAAGGGAAGTGTGTACGTGGTGGCTTTACCTTCAGAACTGCGGCTACGCTAGGTCCCGCAACGAGAAGCCGCCCGAGCAATATCGATGACTTATTTGTTATCCTTAATGTATCTCTTAATTCGATTCGATTTTTCGAATTCGTTTCGGTTTTCGTCTTTTGTTTTGCTTTTCACTGAATCACAAATTGATTTACAATTGCGGAGACATCACCACCTTGTTGCTTGCTGCGGGTAAACGGGCACAGATCGACACAGCCTTTGGCCGGGGGTTACATGTCAAAATCACACCGCACAACGGCAGACACACACAAACACGGCAAATTGCTTGCCAATTGCAATTTGAATTTTAAATGCGAAAACAAATGGTGCGGTATATAATACTCTGGCGATTGAAAGATCTCGTCATAGACTCGCACTCGCACGAAAGGCACACGAATCACTTCACACAACAACGGCTGCCATCATCGACAGGAAACGAACGAAATAAATGTTGTAGTATTTTTATTTTTTTTTCCTTGTTCACCCTTCCCCCAGTGCAGTGGTAACGGACAGCGGCGGCACACCGTGAAATGGACTCCTTTCCGGATAGGATTTACAAACCGACTACTAGAAAGTTTCTCTCTGCATTTTCCATTCAATTGGTTTTTGGTGTTGGTCTATTGGACGGCAGGACGGTAGCGGCTAGCGCGAGTCGCGACAGTCGACACCACGGCACAACGGGAACAAGAGAGAGAATACAGTCGCGCACGAATGGAATAATAAAAATGATGGCGGGGGGGAGGAAAAAAAATGAACACATACAATATTTAAATGTGCCTAAGTGTGTACCGCCAACAACACGAACGCCGAAAATGGGTCAGGTGAGAATTGTATTTTGTCGCGGCGCGTCGTCGTCGTCGTCGTCGATTTCTTTCTTGTCCGCGTGCTCGTGCTGGTGCTGGTGCTCGTTAACGTGCCGATTGCCTGCTGGTGGTAGTGGCGATAGTTTTTTTTTTGTTGTTTTTCTCATGCAATATATGTAGTTTTGACCGTATTTGATTGAGTCGCATTCGCTCAGTGGCTCCCCCACACAAGTGCATAGTGCGCGGTCCTGTGCCTACACATTCCAACTTCGCCCCCACAGTTGGGGGTGGGTTGATAGTAGCACAAGCAAAGCAATGTCTATACCCACTGGGTAGGATATCACGTGGAAATATTTGTTCGGCGTCTACACACACATGCATAGACGAGCGCTGGAGCGCGCAATGGTTCCTGCTGTGCTGCCACATGGCCCGATGGAAGTGCTTTCCTTCCTGACATCTAACATTTCGTGATGGTATCGGTTTCGGTGTTCAAACAAATTCTGTTTTTCGGTAGTTTCGTTTCGTGGCTGCTTTCTATTCGTTTTCTTAAGGTAGAGTCGTAAAGGTAATTTGTTTTGTAGTTTTTTTTTTTTCTTCTTCGTTCCTCGGACCGTTATGGATAGTCCTCGTTCGAGGTTGTAGAGACGGTTGCTTTTGGAAGTGGCAACTTGTGAAGGCTTGAGTATTGGCAACGAACTACAGTTGCCTTCAATTGTTGAGGGATTCGGTTCCGCTGCTTCCAGTCATCCAAGCCAAGTCGTCTTGAGTCGGCGATCACTTGGCCCTGATACCGGTGATTCGGTCTTTCTCTCCTTCTCGAACCAGGGGGCTTGCATTTGTAGTTGCCTCGTGAAAAAGCGATCGGAGCTGGGAGAGTCTCTAGCCATTCCGTATGCGTATACGCCACTCAGCTCCATTAGGAAGAAACTAGATGACAAAGCACTAGATAGAGCCAGAGCTCGAGTTATAAGCCTAGGTACAGCAGCAGCAGCGAAGGCCATATAGTTGCCGCTGAGCAAAAAGAGATCTTAATCGCAAGGATGTACATCCTTACGGGCACTTTGCGTCTAAACATACCATACAACGACTTTTGCAGAAGCTACAGAGATGGGGAAAGAACAGAATCTGTCCACCATCTTTCCTTAAGCGGTGTTGAACTGAAAAATCTCTTAACAACAACCAACCTTCCACAGGGTCAATGCTCATATAATTGACCAAGACAAGGGATTATGGGCGGTTTAAGAATCCTGTGCAGTGTCTATCCATTTCATAGCGATCAATATGTATTTCATTGCTGTTGAAAGAAGAGAAGAACAAATGAGAAGAATGATTTGAAGGCTTGGCCTGATAGCTGCCGGTGCTCTGCACATTTTTGACGATCTTTAGCCAGCTGCCAAGTCAGCTGAGGTCCTTTTCCACTTAAGTGCGTGATCCGTTTCGTGGGCGTCCTCTGTTGTGCTGTCCCATCGGTGTGAGGTCGAAGACTCCTCGGGCTGGAGCAGTCCAACCACGTTAGGCATTGAATACCTAGACTAGATGGCTAGATTCATGACGCTGAATAGCGCATACAGTTCATGATTGAATCATCTTCTTCAAATGCCATCAAAGCAAACAGGACCATAGTTGAACGCAGATCTTTTCTCTCGAAAAGAACAAGAGCTTCTTCATCTGCTCTTGACATTCTTGCCATCCATGTATTAGCGCCATAGTGTGTAGTGTAGTTATATAAAGTCCGCTGGCTTCCTCGAGAGATTGCTCTACTAGTCCATTGCCTCTTGAGCTCAAAAAATCAACGATTGGCAAGAGTTATTCTGCGTTTAATCCCGGTACTGATGGTGGTCGCACTGTTTACTTGAGAGCCGGGTAGTCGAAGACCTCGGGTGACGTTGTGGCCAAGTCATCGATGGTGTGCGTCCTTCTTTGAAGACAGCATATAAGTTACGCCCACAAAAGAATGCCAGAGAAATAAATATATACTATTTTTTTAAGAGAAATTATCTCAGTTTAATTTAAACATTGTTTTGTCCTAATTCAATGCTGCCTCCAATGCCAGCAAACGCCCCATTTGTTTGCCATTCATGTCAATATCGTCCGCCTAGACAAACACTTGGTACGGACTTTTGGAAGCGTCTTCCGTTGGGGACTGACTTATGTCCGATCTTCTCAACAACGATGTTGGACATGACAGCCCTTCGCCTTGTCTAAATACTTTTTCGAAGCTCGTGGTGACTTCATTACCGATCTTGATGGAGCAGCAGCAAATCCCCATCGTCGTCCTGCAGGTAGGAATGTTGACACTTGATCTGGCGCTATATAGCTTGCCGCTGTCATATCGTCAACATGCACTTCATGATTTGAGTTCCAATCAGAGCGCACCAATCAAATAATGTCATATACATGGTTTCTTGTTCAACTGTCAAAAATGCATGAAGAACTACCTGATTTACTGTGAAATTCATCGGTGGACAGCTATGAAGTTGTACATCTCTAAAGTAGGCTTGCGTAGTTCAACTAATTGAAAAAAAAGAGCTCAATTACTGTTGTTGAGGGTAAATTGCAACGCGTCCTTTAGATCTATTGTGCCCCCTATTCATACATTTACTTTCTTAAGAGCTCCCCTCCCATGCAGCTCGTTTTGCTTGGTTATTTGCTCTTATTGCAATATTCTCTCTAAGCCCGTTGCCTTTAGGAATCTGAGAATGAGACCTGGTTCTAGTGACTTCAATTCATCCTCTGATATCAGATGTTTTCCCGAATGTCTTTGTCTTTTGTGGGCTAACGCCGCACAACATCCCAGTATATGTTCTAGAATTTCATTAGATTCTCCGCAGAATCTGCAGAGACCTTCTTCTGATACTCCTAGTTTCCTAAGGTGCTCCCTGAGTTTACAGTGCCCTGTTAGGAAGCCTGTTAGGATACGGAGGTTGTTTTTGCTCATTCTGATACATGCTTCAAACCTCTTGCGGTTATGTTCACCCAAGAGTTTCTTGGCCTGCTTCATACCATGAGCTTTGGTCCATGCATCTGCCCGGTTCCTTGTTTCTAGTTCCCTCAACTCTTCACTGAGGACGTGATCTCGCAGAATGATTCAGGGTCTATAAAATGTTCAGATGCTCATTTTTTAGCCAGGGAGTCGGCCATTTCATTGCCTTCTATCCCTATATGGCCAGTATCCTACTCCTACTCAGCTTCTTAAGCTTCTGTAGACATTCCCACACGAGCCTGGATTTGATGATATAGGAGTCTAGTGCCAGGATAGCGGCACGACTGTCCGACATTATTGCTATGTGACAGTATGGAATGACCAGGAGTGGTAGTTTTTTGACTACTGCATCGAATTGTCTTGATGTAATGCACCTGTCTATTCCTAACCCCTCATTATGGTTTTATTTGCACATTCTGCGACCACCAGATGCAATGGAGTCAGCTCCAGTAGCACCTCCATGGCGGTAGTTGGGCAAGGTCTCATGGTCCCTGTAATACAGAGGCATGCAAACCTTTGAATTTTGTTGAGTATCTCTCTTGCACTCATCAGGTTGGTTCTTTTGGATGTACATAGCTATTGTTACTATCTTAGGATACTTGGGCTGGTTTAATTTCGTCAACCCCTGGCGATTTGAATAACTGAAATGCTTATTGCCCATTCAAGGCGTCCTTTGGAGAATATCTCTCTCGCAACTATCCTGTCCATAAGTGGAGAAAAGTGCTCTAACATGCAAACTAGTTCACATTTATGGTAGTTCATTTAGTTCAGTAGTTCAACAGACTCACTCTGCATACATGCCATTCAATCAGTAACTGACTGATAACTGAACTAAATCGAACTAAACTGACCGAAATTGAGTGTTTTGCTTTGTCTGCATTAGTTTTGATTTTCTTTAACTACCGCAGCACAAGCACATCCAGCATCGTTGCATTACCCTTGTAGTAAGTGAACGCAAGTTTAAAAATGAATATGCACGAATATAAGTTAACACGCTCTCAAGGTTCCATAGTGTGCGAACAGCCAGACGCTAGCTGAGCGTTTTCAGCCGCTGAAAGAATCCGACACCACCGTGGAAGCGTCGTCGACCATTCACCGTGGGACCGAACAACATCAAGGCCATCGTTCAACGACATCGAGCGATTAGAATAAGTAGAGTAAGTTTAGTTTTAAGGTAACTGCGGTGTGAGTAACTTCAGCATTTTAATTTAAATAAATAAAATCACTCATAGAGTTAAAATAAATGGAATAAGTCTTTAATTTGTATGCACTTATGCGATGCATGGCGAAAATCACACAAGACTCAACTTCCTGAACGATGAACTAAATTGAACTAAATTCACTAGAAGGACGAACTAGCTTAGTAAAAAGGTTTTGAACTAAAAGGGAACGCTTAAAAGACGCCTATCTTAACTACACTCCGACACCAATTTGTGACAGAGAAGCATCTCCAAGAGCCTCCATTTTCTCCCTTGCACCATTGTTTCTTATTTTTTTGTCAGAAGCACTGCCAGACTTCGTCGGGAATGCTCAAAAAATGGGAGAACGTGGTGTGCCGTATAGCATTTCCAGCCGGAGTGATGGCTGACGTGAACAGCAATTTAAAGGCGGAAACAAATGAACATTTTTGTCAAATGTCCCTGCTCATTATAGCTTCTGCAACGATTCATTACTCATTGTGGCCCTTTCCTACATACTAAGGGGTGGTTAAATTTTAAGGGCCGATGTTGATTTTGAATAAAACACAAATTATTTAGGAAATTATTGTCATTTCTTTTTATTATGATAATATTGATATGATTCAATTATGTGTGGAACAAAATATCGGCCAAATGGCTGCCGCGACCTCGGCGGCACACCTCTATCCGATGGTCCAAATTTTCGATGACGCTGAAGCACAATTGAGGTTCTATGCCATTAATGTGCCGAATTATCTTATCCTTTAGCTCTTGAATTGTTGCTGGCTTATCGACGTACACCTTTTCTTTCAAATAACCCCAAAGAAAAAAATCTAACGTTGTCAAATCACATGATCTTGGCGGCCAATTGACA
Source organism: Eristalis pertinax (assembly GCA_907269125.1). NCBI lineage: Eukaryota > Metazoa > Arthropoda > Insecta > Diptera > Syrphidae > Eristalis > Eristalis pertinax. The sequence goes on along the minus strand of OU026145.1, from coordinate 42,751,955 downwards.
TCGCCACGACGTGAGATAACACGGCCATTGAATTTGTCGCGCAAAAGAGCTAATAAGTTGTGTGGCAAGTGGCACCGTCCTGTTGAAACCACATATCGTCCACATTCATATCTTCGAATTCGGGCCGTAAACAGTTCGTTGTCATTTCACGATAGCGAACACCATTCACAGTAACTGCCTGATCGGCTTCATTTTGGAAAAAATAACGGCCCGATGATGCCGCCAGCCCATAAACCGCACCAAACAGTCACTCTTTGTGGGTGCATTGGTTTTTCGACAATCACTCTTGAATTATCATTCGCCCAAATGCGGCAAGTCTGCTTATTGACGAATCCACTGAGGTGAAAATGTGCCTCATCACTGAAGATGATTTTCTTCGAAAATTTATCATCCACTGTTGCCATTTCTTGCCACCATTCTGACCATTGACGACGCTTGAAATGGTCAAGAGGCTTTAGTTCTTGAGTCAATTGCACCTTGTAAGCGTGTAAATGCAAGTCTTTATGCATAATGTTCATGAACGACGAGCGTGCAATTGTTGGGCACGACGGCGAGTTGAGGTGGACGGCTCTTCAGCCACACTATCGCGAACAGCAGCAATATTTTCTGCAGTACGAGCATGCACTGGTGTTTTCACATCTCCTACAGACCCGGTTTGCTCAAATTTTTGCCCGATTTTTTCCGATTGTACGCACATTTGGACGATTAAATTGACCGAAAAAATCACGAAGTGCACGATTTGAACGCCCATTTTCATAATAAGCCTGAATAACTTTAATGCGTTGCTCGATTGTGTATCTTTCCATGGTTCAAATTGAGTTAGTCTGAAATTGAGAAATGTCAAATGAAATGCAAAAAAAAACTTGACGTGTAGGTGTGGTTCACATTCAATATCGGCCCTTAAAATTTAGCCACCCTTTACATTTCACCTTACATACATCATTTTTGCAATTCCATTTGTGTTTTTCTGTCTTCACTTTTTGATATACGAAATTGAATTGTGGTGTAAGCTTAAGAAAAACACCTCTGCAGTATCAAAAACGGACTCTGAATGAGGTCACAAGATAAATATGTTTAACTGGCTGTCCAGGACACCTTGTTTCTACAGGCCCAAACCCATGAAATCCGTTGTGTGCGATTACAATTGATAAAAAATCGTATTTGTCGGATTGCGGAGAGGTACCCAATGAATACGTACGTTGCGTCTGAAATCTATACAACGAGGCAGCCACTTGAACGACGTTGTATTTCACAATTAATGGGAATAGTTGTTCTTACCAATTAAGCCATAATGCATGGAAACAAATAAACGTTGTTCATTTTATTGCATTTTTAAAAAGAAACTTATATTTGGGTTACCCTATATTTTAGCTTTATTTATTATTAAAAAAAAAACAATTAGGCATTCGCAGTCATTGCATAATAATAGCTTAATCAGCAAATACAAAAAAAACCCCGGTCTGCATCGGCAGAAGTGCAGCACTTAAACTTGGTTGTTCTACTGACAAATTCAGTGGAAAAAAAATGAGGCTGAATCCTTAATGTATCCACAGTTCTCGGTAATCGGTCGCGAATAGCCCACTGAATTCATTCCCCATACAGCAACCAAAAGAAGAGCCTGCACTTAGTGCAATTGCAAATTTTTACCACTTTCTGTCGTTCCCCTTGAATAGGGTACTCCATCTTTACTCCTATCGATTGGAGTGTGCCTGCAGTCGGTTTGAATCCTGACCTCGAAATCGTATTTGGTCTGTAATTCGATAGAATTTTTTGGTTATTATATTTTACGGCATAATCAAAATTATAACAGCCCATGGCAGGGGTGGGAAAATCATCATTATACCACATGTACGTGTGTGTAGGTGTTTCGTGATAACAGTGACGACAGAATGATGTTTGTTCCGAAAGAAGGCGCTAACCACAGAAGTAAACTTTAATCAGGTTAAGGGGGGACGCAGGTTTCAACTTTAATTTACTTTTAATTTGATTACGAGGACTGTTCGATTAGTCGGTGACTTTGAAATGGAATTCTTGTGCTTTTCTTTCTTGGAATTTAATTTATTTGGTATGATAGTAAGTTTTAAGGGATTTTGTTCAGGTCTGACGCTTTATTATTGGTTTTCAAAGTAGTGTCCAAAAGGCCACGATGCCATCCAACTTTGGACTTCTTTAAAAAAGCGCTGGAGCCCTGGAGGATCTGCTCGCCATGCGTCATCGACGAAAACATATGGTAACCGGAAGGTGCGAAGTCTTCCGGTATACGGCAGGTGACATCCCATTCTAGCTTTTCAATTCATATTTTGACCGGCTGCGCAGCATGTATCCGAATGCGGTCATGTTGCAAAATCACTTTGTCGTGCCTTTGCTCGTATTGTGGTAATTTGCTCCCGCAGTGCTCGGTTCAAATTGAGTTCGATAGAGCTGTCCCGTGACGCTTTCACACAGTTTTAGCAGCTCATAGTCCCACCAGATACACAGAATAACCATGCCGACTTCGACTTTAACGTATGGCCTGACGTATGACGTCTGTAACAAAACGCACAGAATGTTCCCTCGAAGTTTCTTTCAGCATTCGATAGCCTGCAGCTGCACTTTTCCGCAAATGGGAGCAGGAAAGTAAACATAGCTTTGGAGCACAGAAATATTATGTTGTTTACACTTCAGGAAAATGACACTATAGTGAAATAGAAAGCGGAATGATGAGGCTTTAAAATGATGTTAGTTAAAACATTGTCCCATTCCATTCGACACTACAAGGTAATCTCTTAAAAATCCTTTAAGACTTATTTGTAATTACTTCTCAGTAAGAAATTTTTATTTCTCTCTGGGCATAGATAAGCCAAAAAACAAACAGATCTGTAAAAAAACGTAGAGACTCTGCTCCCTCACGTGGAATGGTGCACAAGTGGCTCAGTGAATTTGAATTTCATTGCGAGCACAAATCCTTCGATCCCAGGACGTCCATAGACATCACAACCGAAGAAATGGTCAACAAATTCCACGATATTGTGGAATGCTAAGACTGTAGCAATGATGACAATGGACACACAAAAGATGATCGACAATGTGGCACCGCGATCAAAAAGGGATTCTGGTGAAGATTTTAAAATAGATTTTGGAACTCTTCCAGCGGAATTCAACTAAATTTTTGCGTCGTTTTGTAACGAATGGTTAATCCTGCATACACCACTACACACCAGAAATAAAGGAACATTCGAAACAGTGGACAGGACAAGTGGACGTGTTCCAAAAAACAGCCTCGGCCTTGTTAACCTCTGCTACTTAGGTTTGTCAAAACAACTGAGCGGTCGACTCGAAGGACCCACATCATCTATGTGGAGTCGAAAGCCAGACGATTAGCAAAACAGCAGAGCTGATTCATATTCGAATTCTTCGTCGCATCCCGTCTTCTAGGTGCGTGGTGGTTCGTGGCGTTGTGGGTATGTGCGTCGACTCCTACGCACTTGGACCTACCTGTCTGGGTTCGATTCCTGGTACGACAAGATTACTTTTCACGGCCCCACCTCTTTCGAGTCACTGACAATGCTCAAAGAGTATAACTGTCTAGAAAAAGCTTCTCAAAAATTGGCCGTTCGGAGTCGGCATTAAACTGTAGGTCCCCTCCACTCGTGATAGAACAATAGCACGCACAACACGAGTGGTTGCTGAGAAGCTAGGCCCTGGCCCTCTACGGGGTGTAGCGCCACCAATATTATTATTATTATTATATTATCCCGTCTGCTAGGAACGTGAAGACAGAACCGCAAACTCTACGAGCTGTGCAAAGATGTGGATGCCGTCCGGAAGGCAAAAATCTGTCGACTGTACTGGCTTGGCCACTTCGAGCTCCCGCTAAAAGGCTCTTCGAAGCCGAGCATCCTGGTACGAGAAGGAGAGGAAGACTGAACTTGCGGTATAAACAGCAAGTCACAGCTTGGTCTTGATGACTGGAAGCAGCGGAATATTGCTTTTTACTATGTGAAAAATGTCCTCTACTAACCCCGAGTGCCATCTTGCATCAAAATCACTGACTTACTGAACAGCTCTTCCACTGTCTCGGATCACACTCCAGTTTGACGTATGCGATTGAAATATGGATGTAACATCCGGACCACATTTTCCCACAATAAAAGCAATATTCAATCTGACAACTGGCCAAGGAAATCGACTCAAATACCAACAGAAACCACCCTCTTGAGCAGAAAAGAGAGAGCGGCCGACGATCTAACGAGGGGGCATGCCATGGCAATCGTATTTGGATCGGTCGTTAGTTTGCTCGTGATTGAAATTTGAATTAATACACGTATGTCAGCAATTGTACGGACTTTTGGAAGATTGTACCTTCTGTGTTGGTGAGTAAATGCTGGCGATCTTCTCAAGAACTATGCTGAACTGGCTCACTTGACAGTCACTTCGCCGTGTCTAAATACTTTTTCGAAGCTTGTTAGTAATCTGCTTTTCTTTGGGCCTTTCCATCAGGATGGTGGACTTTCCCGGCCTGAAAAAAACCGGACCAATAAATAATATATCACATATGTACGAATAGTTTCAAGCGCAGGCAGAGGAGAGTTTTTAGGAGACTTATCCATCGGTGCTGTTGAAGGGCGTCCTTTCTGACGAATCGCGCATAATGATGCTGACAGTCCACTCATCGGACATGCGTTCCTCAGACCACATCCTACAGATGCATGTGCCCTACAAGCTTATCTCCAGCTGCCTCAAAGTGTTGTACAGATAGTCCGTCTGCCACAGCAGCTTTGTTCGCCTTCAGTCTCGATAGCGCTTTCTAGACTTCGTTTAGGTCGGGGGACGGATTTCTCTTTTTTCATCGTCCATTGTGTGGAGTGGAATCATACCTGCATCCAGCATGTGCTCACAAGATCACCCATTATGTGATTCATTCCAACTACTGACTTTTCTCAATCGTTGTTGAGGGTATATTGCACTGCGACCTACAGATCTATTGTGCTCAATTTTGATACACTTTCGATTGTATTCACCTTAGAGTATCTCGACCTGCTTCAAGCCATGAGCTTTGTTCCAGATTTCTACCGGGTCCTTCTTTCTAGTTCCTTGAACTCTTCTCTGAGGAGATGATCTCCCACAGCACTCTCTCAGCTCCTTTCCTTGCCAGGAAGTCGGCCATTTCATTGCCTGTCTGTCACATTATTCCTATGTCGCGGTTGGTATAGTTTCTGTCACGATCGATTTGAACGCATCTATCCAGTGTCTACGGCATAGATGTCTGCTTGAAAGATGTGTGTTCTGTTTGCCCAGGTTTTGTTCTGGGTCCGCCACAGTTCTCTCATCAGTCCTTGATCCGTCCGCATTGCTGCTCAGTCTGTGAACTATGCACTTATTGCTCGAGTCATTTTTGGTGCTGTGTTTAATGGTACTTTTCCGTAACTAAATTCCATGTAAATATTTGCGTTATTTCGATATACCAAGCACGAGTCTTCAGTCAGCTTCTAGAAATTAACGCCTCACGAAATTCGCCTACACCCCCAAGTGCGCTCAGTTCAAGCGAAAACTTTGTATTCGCACAGATGTTCCACAGTCAACGTAAACAATAGCCTAATGTTATTTTTATCGTGATATCCTCATCGGCTAATCGCTGATGCCAGTCTGCGCCGCACGGTGGCATTAATGCACAAATGTGACAATAATTTCACATCCCCGCAGCACATGCAGCGTATTGACCGGAGTGGCGACTTGGGATTTCCCTGATGGCGGCTGTATGTGCTGCGTTTTTATTCCGTTTCCTCATTAAAGTTTCACAATGTTTTGGCTATTTTTAGAGCGAGCTATGAAAGCAGCTGCAAAGTCATGGGCGTGAGTCATGCGCCACCCCGTGCCTGACAGGGCGGATTGATGGGTCAGTAATCCATTGGGGGGGAATTTCGCTGCGGATACACAACAGCCCCCGAAGGTGGTTAGTCTAAATCACCCAATTGCAGTCTGGCGCGCCTGGGATGGAGGTGCGAAGAAAATGCTTGTGCTGGGGTGTCCATCATTGAAGCGTGGCCTCAAAGTGAAAGCCATTCGCTTCGAGTATCGCGTGCCTTGGTGGCTGTTCCTTCGCTCATTCCCATCAGGCCCATTTGCGCGCTATGCGGGTATGTGTTTGACTGGCGCTGTAGTGCCACGACACCATGAAGCGGTAACTGCGTAACGTGTAAGGTAATTGGAAGTGAAATGGGCCTACGCTCTTGGTAATTTTGGTCGGCGCGCCGTATGAATGAAGTAGATTGGATTCGAGTGGGCTCCGATTATTCCGAAATGAGTCTGGTAATGTTCTCTTCAAGTGGGAGCTGCGCGCTGCGTGTTGTTTTGTAGTTTTGTGTACCTACAAGTTGTACGATGAATTAGTCCATATTTTCGAACGAGGGAGGGTGTTATATGGACATGCTTAGATTTCGGAAATTCATGCTCATTTCTTGAGCTGAGTGGTGTGTGGTAAGAGGCAGAAATCAGGAAATATGAAGATTATACTGATTTATACCTCTCTTGCGTCTTAACATTTTTGACAGCGTTTTTTATACTGTTTCTCAATCCCAACGGAACAATCAGAGAACGCTATTTACATTATTTCGTGAATAACCGTGAAAAACTCGTGAATAGCTGCCAAAAAGTCTCTCAAATTCGTCGATGAACAGCTGATTTCTGATCTGAGAAGGAGAGAGAGAGAGAAACACTTGAAAGAATATGTAAAAATTTTGCGTCTGATATAATTGAATGGAGGAGAAAACATAAACCCAAATCTTACGACCTGAAGCAAGATGTGAATGTAGTGCGAAAAGCAAAAATCCGTCGATTGTACTGGCTTGGCAACATTGAGCGCATGTCCGAATTATCGCGGACGCAGGCTTGGCCTTGATGACTGGAAGTAGCGCGCCCAGGACCGTCATCGATTGAAGATAACTATTGCTCAAGCTTAGACCCACCAAGGGTCGTTGGCCTGATAAGTAAGGGGTTCGTAAGAACCCGTCCACTTGCTAGAACTATTGATGTACAATAATAATATTGGTGGCGCTACAGCCCGTAGAGAGCCAGAGCCTAGCTTCTCAGCAACCACTCATCTTGTGCGTGCTATTGTTCTATCACGAGTGGAGTGGACCTACAGTTTTATGCCGACTCCGAACGGCCAAGTTTGAGAAGCTTTTTCTAGACAGTTATACTCTTTGAGCATTTTCAGTGACTCGAAAGAGGTGGGGCCGCGAAAAGTATTTCTTGTCGTACCAGGAATCGAACCTAGACAGGTAGGTCCAAGTGCGTAGGAGTCGACGCACATACCCACAACGCCACGGGCCACCACATTTGGTGTATATCGCTAGCAAATGACGCCTGTTCAGCGCACTATGTGAACGTCTAAGGCCGCCCTAATCAGCACGAACAATCACAAAAACGAACGATTAACGAGACGATGGTGATGTAGTTCCTTGAAGAAAATCATTGACGTTTGGTACAAGATCTTCTCTGCCATTTTATGTGGTCGGCTGCTCTACCTGCTGTCCCATCAAGGATGATAACGAACTCACAGAAAAAATCATAGATCGTCCAAATCCATGTCTTCATGTTTTTAATTTGAGTAAAAAAAATGGTGTTTAACCTCATTTTCGATGTTCCTGAAATGAGTTTTACACTCCCGGCCATAGCAGCCACATTCTCATCTGTGTGCGCACCGTACGACAACGAGGACCATGAGTGTTGTCCACGAGCATACCAGTCTTACGAACTTTTTGCACAAACTCGAGTAGCAGCTGAGGGTTCTCCAAAACTTCTTCTTTTCAAAAAACGCACTTTTTGGGCACGTTTGGCAAATTCTGGGTATGATCTGGCAAGAATTCTGATCTTGACTAAAATATGGAAACGATTGCTGGCCTTTGACTACATAAATATTTTAAATTTGGACATCATCATCATAATCTTCTGACCCTCATGATCCACTAAAGGGGTCGCGGGGGTAAACCACACACTAGAGATCTCCAGGCAACTCGATTCTCCGCCATCGACTCTAATTCATCAGGAGCAATGCCCAAGCGTAACCCGGCGAGTTTTTGGACTTGTTCCAACCACCTCGTCCTGGGTCTGCCAAGCGGTCGCCTACCTGATGGAATCGCATTCAACGCCCGCCTCGAAAGTCGTGATGATGCGGACATTCGTGCCACTTGACCAAACCACCGAGGCATAGCCCTTTCCGTTCGAAGAAGCGTTGAGCTCCTCTCGCACTGCCGTGTTTCTCACCCTATCCCGGCGAGTAATTCCCACAACAGCAGAAATCGCATCTCCGCAGCTTGCACTCGCGATCTTATTCTTTCGGTCATTACCCAAATTTCATGACCATAGGTGAGAGTTGGAACAAATACTGAGTTGAAAACCGCTAACTTGGCTTTGACACCAAGCTCGGCCTTTCTGATTACAGAACTACCAAGCTGTGTCAAAACTGAACCAGCTTGACCAATCCTACCGGAAAGCTCCTTCCATCACTCGTGAAAAAGACCCCGAGATACTTAAACTTCTCCACCTGCTTCAATGGGACTCCACTAACATGCAGAGTGCATTGAACAGGCGTTCTGGAAATGACCATAACCTCCGATTTGTCCACGTTAACCCTCATTCCATCATCAGCGCATACGGCCACAAACCTATCGAGTGCGCGCTGGAGTTCCGTCTGGGAGGATGTGAGGATAACCAAGTCATCTGCAAAAAGAAGATGATGACTTACTCTCAACTCTCCCAATGTGAAACATTCCTCACATCGGCTGCGCTGCAACATCCAGTCCATATATACAATGAAAAGGAGAGGTGACAAGACACACCCTTGGCGAAGTCCAACGGCCACGGTGAAAGGTGTTGATTTAGCACCGTTTACCCGAACACAGCTGCTACAGTTTGTGTATAAAGACTGAATGGCCCTCAGAAGAAGACCATCAATCCCATACTCCTGCAGGACACTCCAGAGTTTACCTCGAGGGACTCGGTCATATGCCTTTTCCAAATCTACAAAACAACTGTAGATGGGTTTGGCATACTCCCAAGCCTTCTCAAGTACCATTCTTAGAGTGAAAAGCTTGTCGGTTGTACTTCTGCCGGGCCCATCCAGGGCTCGACCATAGCTCTAGAACGCGCTTCCAACACCATAGCATAGACTTTTCCGGGGATACTTAAAAGAGATATGCCCCTGTAGTTGGAGCAATCTCTTTTGTCCCCCTTCTTGAAAAGTGGGACATTCACCCCAGTTTGCCAATCGTCAGGTGTCTCACCGCGTTTCCAGGCCACTTTAATGACACGAGAGAGCCATAAAACTCCCTCTTTACCCATTGCCTTGGACATTTATTTGATAAAACAGATATTCTTAAGAAAATATCAGGCATTCCATGCTTTCTCTATCAAATCAAAATAGCAATCAAATTGAATTTCAAATGGTAAGAATTCTACGAAATCTTAACGACACTTTAGCGCCTTTACGCTTCTTTCAGGTTTCCGTCCAATTGCAGCGTTTCGATAGTTGCCAGACGAATTTGCTTATTTAACTTTGCGTCTTCATAAGTCTGCTTGATATCTTGATACCTTTAACTTCCACACGAAACATTAAATGGAAGCAGCCACCGAGGTGCACAAGTCCAAGCTGTGGGGCTCATGCCGCCTTACGTACGCTTTGTGTGCGTTTTTGTCCAACGTAGTCAATGTGAGCATGACGTCGTCCCTGAATCTAGCCATCCTGTGTATGCAGAGCCCAGATAAAGTACCACAAGTGAGCCCATATTTGATCACAATGTGTTAAGCCGTCTTGTACACTCTTGCAGGACACAACAAACTCCACGAAATCGATTGATTTCAAATACAAGTGCGGCGAAGCCAAAGGCAATGTATCGCAGAGTGTCACCTACAATGAGGTAAGTCCAAGAAAACAAACAGTTTCTCGGTGGTTTTCCTGCATAAACAATTGGAAATCGCTGACAGCACGGCGAATTGAGCTGGTCCAAGGATCAGCAGTGGCATTTCCTCGGATGTTACTACTACGGACTGATGTTGATGCAGCCAATTGCCGGGAGGTTTATTGACAAGTTCGGCGCCAAGTGGTTCCTTTTGGGCGCTATGATGATTGAGGCTGTGCTGTTTTGCTCGATACCAAGTATAGCTCGGCGCAGTTACTACATGTCGTCGTCCGCAAGGGTTCTTCAAGGACTGGTAGCTGTAAGTTATTTGCTGCCTCTATTATTTCTTTCAAATAACTCGAATTTCTTCGATTGGCCTGTATCGTATTTTGTCCCTGTAAGCCACCACAAGTTGTTGAAAATGTAACATACACACACAGCTTAGGCTTTTGGTTGGGAGTAGTGAGGGTTTGCCTGCATCCCCATTCCCGGTGCAGTACGGTGTGGTCTAGGAACGTATGTCTCTACTAAGAAGACAGTCTCATGTCATTTGGTTGCTTCTTCAGCTCCTTAGCTAACTGGCCGACCACGTAGTAGCGTGATGTGCATCAGATAAAGCAGTAACTTTCACACGGGACATATTGCTTACAAATTTCTCTTAGATTACATGTGAAATTAATAATCAGTACCCTCAGTCAGTATTTGAACTTGACATTTAGATTTAAAAGTACTGTGGAATGCTTCCTTTAGACTTCAATTCAATTCAATTAAAGAGTCAAAGCGTCTAGGCTTAAACTTCGAAGTTCAGAGTCGACTATAAACTCCCCTCTTCTCGTGATAGAATGTACAAGACTATTGGTTGATGTAGAAGCCAGGCCCAAGACCACCTGAGGCTATTGCTGCGTTTTTGGCTTGAAATCCACCACGGACCAATAATTTCCGAATTTTGAATGGGCTTCAAATGCCCGAAGGCCCATTGAAAGTCTTTCAAAATCGGATGAGCTCACAAAATTCACTGGCCAGCTCTATAGACAAAAGTTCGCACAACTCCTAGCACAAGTGGATGCCACACTTCAGGAAAGGTTGCACAACACTGACTGTCTTGTGTGTGTTTGATTTTTTGACTTGGCACTATTGGCAGCTCCAACTTCGAGGTAATCAGATGAGAGATGGCTCCATGGACAATATATATAAGATCAATACTGTGATCAAACGCAGAATAACTCTTGTCAGTCGCTATTTCTTTGGGCAATCAAGTAGCGTAATAGTCGCTAAGAACCAAGCTAAGCATCAACCTGTCTTGCCCCTTAACATTGTTGTGGTCGCCCCTCATTTCTCGGACCAAATAGACCAATCAGAGAACGTCATTTACAGGATTTCCTGACAAACTGTCAAAATATTGTCGGTAGACAAGGGGATAATTATCTGTGCTGTCGGATATTTTTGTTTTATAAACATTTTTAAATATTTTCCTCTAACAAAATTATAGACACGGCTTACTGAAAAGTGGAATTAATCTTTGCACAATGTAGGCCCAAGCAAGATCGTTCTGATTGAGATTTCTAAGACATTTGACAGATTCTCACAGCAAGATATTTTGTCGAAAATGCACGTCTATGGCATTTATTATTTCTTCTTTAATGCATTAGAGACTACCTTACGAACTACCCCCAATTCTTTATTCTGTCTCAGACGATATTCCACCAATTCAGTCCGTCGCTGATGACAGATGACATATTAGCATATAAAGGGTGATTAAATTTTAAGGGCCGATGTAGATTTTGAATAAAACACAAATTATTTAGGAAATTATTGTCATTTCTTTTTATTATGACATGGTTCAATTATGTATGGAACAAAATATCGGCCAAATGGCCGCCGCGATCTCGGCGGCACACCTCCATCCGATGGTCAAAATTTTCGATGACGCTGAAGAATAATTGAGGTTCTATGCCGTTAATGTGCCGAATTATCTCATCCTTTAGCTCTTGAATTGTTGCTGGCTTATCGACGTACACCTTTTCTTTCAAATAACCCCAAAGAAAAAAATCTAACGTTGTCAAATCACATGACCTTGGCGGCCAATTGACATCGCCACCACGTGAGATAACACGGTCATTGAAAAAAATACGGCCCGATAATGCCGCCAGCCCATAAACCGCACCAAACAGTCACTCTTTGTGGGTGCATTGGTTTTTCGACAATCACTCTTGGATTATCATTCCGCCCAAATGCGGCAATTCTGCTTATTGAAGAATCCACTGAGGTGCCTCATCACTGAAGATGATTTTCTTTCGAAGTGCACGATATGCATTTTGATTTGAATGCCCATTTTCATAATAAGCCTGAATAACTTTAACGCGTTGCTCGATTGTGTATCTTTCCATGGTTCAAATTGAGTTAGTCCGAAATTGAGAAATGTCAAATGAAATGCAGAAAAAAACTTGACGTTTAGGTGTGGTTCACATTCAACATTGGCCCTTAAAATTAAACCACCATTTACATTTTTACAATCAACCATTATCCATGAATGCCGCTTGTGTCGATGAAACCGAAAGAAAGGCTTTCCGTCCAACATGATAGATTGTTCGAATATTCGAGGCCGCCCAAAATGCTGCTAAATGTTTAGGTTGAGCAAGTTTTTCCATACTCGTTGATCATTGTCAGTGACTCGAAAGAGGTGGGGCCGGGAAAATAATTTTGGTTGTTCTGCAATTTCTTCAAGTTCAAGTGCGTAGTAGTCGACGCACATACCCACAACGGCAGGGCTACCTTCTCTAAGGATCTGCATATCCAACTATCATTTCGATTACCGAACATTACAGAAGTTGATTTACGACCCCTATGATTGAATTATTTTATTTGAATCAATTACATCTCTATGTCTGATCAATGGGACATATTTAATTCTTTTGAAAGCACTTGATTCTTTCACCCTTTGTGTGTGTTTTTTTCTTATTGTTAATTTCAGGCCTTTATTCCGTGCTCTATTTACAAGCTATTCGTTTCGTGGGGTCATCACAAGGAGAGACAGAGCCTTGTGGCCCTCGCCAACTCAGGCACCTATTTTGGGGCACTAGTAATCTTCCCCATCACCAGTTTCCTGTGTCAGATTGGCTGGGCTTATGTCTTCTACAGCATCGGTAAGTGCATACATTATGACAGTAAATCAATTCAAAATTATTCACATTCCGCAACAAGGTGCTGGGGCTGCTGCTCTATCGATAGTTCTGCTGTTCATGGTGTACGACACCATAGATGATCACCCCCGAGTGTCCAAAGAAGAGTATGACTACTTAAAGGCGAACTATGTCAAAGGACAGGAGGTAGGTTAAAACAACGAAACTGAACGAAGGAAAAAAAAAAGCTTGAAAATTATTTCCTAAAGCCGGACAAAGTCCCATGGAAGAGCCTCTTCACTTCGTTGCCCGTGCTGGCATTTATACTCACACATTTCTGCAACGCCTACGGCTTTATTATGACCATCCTGTATTTGCCAAGGTTCTACAAGGAGGATCTGAACTTCAGTGTTCGGGAGGTGAGATGCGGTCACAATTCAAAATGTTCGTACACATTTGTAATCGTTTTCTTTTGCCAGAACGGAATATTCATGTCGTTCATATACATTGGCCTGCTTCTCACCAACGTGTTGATATCGCTGTTCATCACCAAACTGCTGGACGTGTCAAAGTTGAGCCTGACCAACTTTCGGAAGCTTGGCCTTGTCATTGGTAAGCGATTGCTCCGGAAGATGGTGAATGAATGCAATTTTTTGCAGGTGACAGTATTCTGATCTGCTTGTACTTAGCGGTATGCGTGCTGCCTTGCGAGAAGCGCATGTATATCGTGATCATATTCTTTTTTGTTGGGTGCGCCATGGGAGTGTCGTTCTCCGGAGGCTATTGGCCAACCGCTCTTGACCTGGCTCCAGCATATGCTGGACTGATAGTCGGTGTAGCCAATTCGGCTGCGAACTTGGACGGAGTGATGATTCCCAGTTTATTAACGAACACTGTGCTGGTAAGAGAACGGAGGACAATTTGATGTGGGGACAGGTCGGTAAGGCAGTGACTTTTTGGAATTTGCCACGCATTACGTTTGAATGCGACACAGCTGCCTTCAACCGCGATCTATTCATAGATAACTGTCAGGTTTTGAGAAAGTTCCGTCATTTACACTATATCAAAAAATTGCACATACACCGTGTTCATTTGAAGAAAAATTCATTTATTTTATTTCAAACTTAAGTTTGATTGAAAGTTAATTTTATTTTCAGTTGTTCCTAACGTAAGTAACATTTTAAGAAAAAAGTAATAATTCAAGTTCAAAGTTGGGGGAGAAAAAATACAGAAAGTAAGTCAAAATATTGTACATACATCAAAAAATTGCACATACAAGTATGGCAACACTAACTTATCAGCACAAAACGGTAAAATTTTTGTTGGGCATTGTTACGATCAGGGTATTAAACTCTTTTAATGAAGTCTGCAACAGTCTAAGACTAAGTGAAACTCAATAAGAACTAAGTGTCCCTCAATTTTACAAAGTTTTTGCTAAGATGTCTGGGTCGCATAACAAAGTTCCAATCGATATAAGGAAAAATATCGTAAAACTTAAACGTGATGGTAAAAGTTATACGGAAACATCACAGATCGTCGATAGACTGCTCAAAGTGTCATACAAAATTTTGAAAAAAATAAGAGCTTTGACATTGCACCTGGAAGAGGTCGAAAAAAAGTGTTAAATAAATACTTAGAACGAAAAATTGAGAGGATTGTAAAGAGCAACCCCAAAACCAGTGCTCCAAAAATAGCTGCAGAACTAACCAAACATGATGGAGTAACAGTGAACCCACAAACCATACGGAATTTTTTTCACACAAAGAAGAGTGGCAAGAAAAAAACCTTACATTTCCAAGGCTAATGTAGCTCGGCGTTTGGCATACGCAAATGAATTTGTTACAAAATCAGATGACTTTTGGAAGAACGTTATATTTGTAGACGAAAGCAAATTTAACGTCTTTGGATCTGACGGTCGTCGATTTGTTTGGCGCAAAGCTAATACAGCCTTGGAAATTCAGCACTTAAAACTCACTCTAAAACATGGTGGTGGCAGTATCATGGTATGGGGAGCGATGGGAGCTAATGGTGTGGGGAATCTGGTTTTTGTTGAAACTACGATGGATAAACACATATACATACAGATACTTTCAGAGAACTTAAAGGCTAGTGCAAGTAAAATAGGCTTACACGACGATTTTTTATTGGTTCAGGACAACGACCCCAAGCATTCATCCAAGCTAGTAAAGGAATGGTTGCTGTATAATGTAAAATCTGTCTTACCCCATCCACCACAATCGCCCGATCTAAATCCTATCGAGCATCTTTGGGACATTATAGAAAAGAAGCTCCGAGAACACCAAATAACAAGCAAAAATCGTCTTAAAGAAGTTATTTTAGAAGAGTGGAACAAAATACTGCCCGAAGTCACCAGTAAGCTTGTGCTTTCAATGAAAAAACGATTAAGAGATGTTATTTTAGCAAAAGGATACCATACCAGTTATTAGAGGCGACACAAGACGTATTTTTAACTAGTGTACGTGCAATTTTTTGATATATGTACAATTTTTTGACTTACTTTCTGTATTTTTTCTCCCCCAACTTTGAACTTGAATTATTACTTTTTTTTTTAAATGTTACTTACGTTACGAACAACTGAAAATAGAATTAACTTTCAATCAAACTTAAGCTTAAAATAAAATAAACGAATTTTTGGGGAAAATGTGAGCATTATTTTTTGCGTAAACAAACCATCACCGAAACAAAGAAAAAGCTTGATAAACGCTGTGAGGACTCAAAATCAATTTCAATGGTTAAGAGGTGGTTCACCGAGTTCCATTGGCTGCACCAGTGACGCCGAGCGTTCAGGTTACCCAAAAGATACTAAGAAGACTAAAGTGCGTGGCTACAACTGTAAGCATCTTAACTGGCCACACCACATTTCACATGAATATTTAGAGATGAAAAAGACATCCGCGCGATTGGTGGTTGTGGTGTGACTGCTATAACACTTATCCTTCTGCCGGATAATTTCGGGGGTGGACGAATGGTGAAAGCATACAAGAGCTTACAGAAGGCAGGTCTAGAAACGTTCATACCGGTACACCCTTTGGCTGGGCGTGGTGGTGCTGCCCTCGGTGGCAAGGACGTGGATCCACACGTGGTGGGTGATCGACAGAAGTAAACAACCTTGGTAGAAGTGATTCAGTCCATTGGATGATGTTCTTGGGAATGTCTGCTCATTTAGCATATTCAGCGCGTTGAGGAATTCTTGTCCGGGAATCGAACTTCTTAGGTCGCTGATAGCCATGTTTGGATGATTGTCGATGACGATTAATTGCCTCTGAAACAGTGTCACCAAGTATTGCTGTAGGGAGGCTTCTTCATAAGCCAGGCTTATTCGTAAAGTCTTCTGTTGCTGGGGTACTCCTAACGGTCTCTGTTATAGATGAGACCATTGCATATTCGGAGTATCTTCCTCTCGAAGATCGAAAGCTTTTCCATGACATGTCAAGTCCCATATCCCTTTGTGGGTCATAGGATCTCTACAACGCCTACATGCCATCGTGTGCGGTTTCTGGCAATGTGTCTCAGTTCTGCTCAACTCTCTCCAGTTGTATTTCTAGGACTATGGCGAACATTCATAATTTGGTCTATGAACCTAGCATCCCATCCAGTGCGACTATTTTATGTTTCCAAACCTGAAGAAGTGGCGGGGATTTGGATTGAGTGAAGGGGTTATCATTGAAACGCACGCACACTTTGAAGGCCGTGAGAAAACCTATTACAGTCGAACTTCAAAAACTCGAACCATCACTTGCCACAAAAGAGTTACCGAGTAAAAAGTACGTATAAATTTCAGTCTTGGCGCCAAGCAATTTCATTCGAGCTATGAAATATTCGAGTTATCGAAGTTCGACTGTATTTGGAGACGAAAACTGAAGAAACTCTGCCCCAAATGCATCGATTTAAAAGGAGACTAGCTATAGCTAGAATTAGGACAAGCGTATTCGCCGCAAAACGAAAACATATTTTATTCCCAAAAGTCACTGACTTATCAAACTGGCCTTGTAAACACATACCAGGCTTACAAGTTAACTAAATACTTTCATTTTAGGGCGAAAAAGGATCACGTAACGTATTTTATTCAATCGCATTTATGCAACTGATGAGCATATTGGTCTACGGCACTTTCGGGTCTTCAGAAAGGCAGACATTTACATAAGAGTGGGCACAGATCAAACCATGAGCAAACAGCAAGATTAATCTATTTTTTGTATTGCAGAATAGTTTTGAAGAAATCCAACTCTATTGATAACAATAACCAGCTAAATTCTGAATTAGAAAGATCACGCGTGGCAGAAAATTAAAGGCTTAAATCATTTGTCTCTTATAAGAAATGAAAAAAAAATACACTAGAGCTAATTCTGGCTCATAATGTGAACTGGAAAGTTTCGATGTTTGTAGTGCTTTAGGTCCTAAATTACTCTTCGGATTTGTGGTAGATGGACGACTTCACATATCCCCACAGAAAATAGTGACGCGGCGTTAAGTCACACGATCTTGGAGGCCAGTTCACGGGTCCCTAACGTGAAACTATGCGGTTACCAAAGGTTTGCTTCAATAAATCAATTGTTCTGGCCAGCATCGTTTTTGAAGAAGTACGGACCAATTGCTTCCACCAACCCACAAAGCACACCAAACACTCAGTTTTTGTGTTTGTAACGGTAACTCAACATATATATATATGATTCCTTCAACCCCGGTTGGGGCATAGGGCGGCGACAAACTGCCTCCATCCTTCTCGATCTGCGGCCAGATACTTTAGCTGTGGCCAAGTTTTACGCTGCGTTGCTGCTTCGGCCAATACTGTTGTCTTCCAGGTGGTTCTTGGTCTACCAACTCGCCGTGTACCTTGAGGATTTCATTCGAATGGCTGCTTCGCCATGTTGTCGTTTGGTCTCCTCAACGTGTGGCCAATCCAGCATACACTTGATGATTATCATCACTCCAAATACGGCAGTTTTGTCTGTTCATCGCTAAACAAATGCGCGATACGATATTTTGAACAGAATCGTGATTTTCAGAGTAAAATTTGCACAATTTGGAAGTGTTGTTCAGGCGTCAGTCTTGTGTTGAAATGCCAAACCAAACTAAACATAAATCACTTGACAGCTCCAGGTTAAAATAGTGCTGCCAACTTTAAGTTCTATACCTCTGAAAAAAGCACCCTTTACTTTCGGCATTCATTTTGTTCATTATTTGGGTTATTAGGTTCCACTATTGCACTCTGTTGTTCTGCCTGTGGATCTTTGTTTTTGTGGCTTTATTTCCACAGTTGTCTACAGTTGTCAATTATTTGTTTATTTATTTATTTAAAAAGCTAACATATAACTATTAAAATTAGAATTAGCTGTTAAGCCAGAGCGATGAAGAGTGTTTGGTATTGGTATAAGCTCTCGGAAAATGTCAAGCTGTGACCGGAGCTCGTCGGAGCTTTTTTTGTGGGACTATTCAATGTCACATAATCTTTTTTTTTTTAATGTTCTACATCATTTAGGACTAAGTCCTTTAATGTTTATTAACCCCGTGATGGAGAGAGAGGAAAAGGTATAAAGGAGAGTTAAAGAATATAAGTGAAAGTACAGCGAGTGTGGTGACGATGCGCGTTATTTTTCAATCTTTGCAGGTTCTATGGTTCTGGAAATATTGAGGAAGGTAATTCATTTCACAATCTAGCTGTGAGGCTGACAAAAGAAAACAAAAGACAAAAAAACGAACTTCTAAATTTCACTGTGAGCCCGAATTCCGGCTCAATGTAATAAGGATGTGCAGAGGAAGCTGCACGTGTATTTCTATTAAACAGACGGGATTCAAGCATATAGTTCATCCGAACATTTGTGGTTAAAGTACGTGTATAGGAGCACTAAGCATCCAATATTGCGGCGGTGTTCTAATAAAGACAATTGGCTGTATGTTGTCTGATCACCTATTAGTCCATATGCTTGTTGTTGGACACGGTCTAGCATGATCTAGTTAATCTTCCATCTCACTCGCTCTCTAATTGGGGGTGATATTATTTCCCCCATTTTCCTTAATATATGAAGTGAAATACTGGGAAGTGTCATTGTTCTATCTTTAAAAACAAATGAGCAAAAACACAATAACTTTCATGTTTAACGTCCTTTCGAAAGCGTCTCGGCCCTTGTGACACAGACCGCTTATGTCGGTGCCCTTGAAACTTGCACACTCGAAGTTGTGGATGACCGTTTTATCGGATAAGTGATCGGACACAAGGGGCGAATCCTAGAAGCGAACGAGGAGTGAGCAGCTGGTCAACACCAAATAATGTTTTTTTTTTGAAGAGAGTGGATCTTGCTATTTTTTTTTCAATTTTTTTCGCTCAACAAATGTTTTAATACGGACGATTTTCGGGTGAAACACAAATATTCAACTTCCTGAGCCCCCCAATGTCACTAACGAACATTAAAGAGAACTACAAATTATGAAAACAATGTGCCATCACAGCCAAAATAAGAAAAAAAAACGTTTGATTTTTGTGTGTCTGCTTACCCCACTGGCGTCGTCGGTCCATATTGAATTTATTAAACTCTTTTTAATATATAAGTATTATAGATTCGCATCATTGTGATATATAATGTTTTTCCTTATATGTTAATGAATTACCGTCCATTCTTTCGCACTGCTTAGTGGAAATGTACGCCGATGACACTCATTTACACCTTAGCTGTTCACCTGAATCTGCAGGCAAGTGCATCAATCACATAAAATCCGATCTGGATAAAATTTTCAAGTGGGCAAGTCAGAGTCTACTTCTTATTAATTCCAATCTAAATGTATTGTTATATCTAGAAAGCCCGTAAATACATCCCTGCTCCCTTCGATCTCTATTAACAATGGTCCTATTAAATACGTTGACACTGTCAAAAACCTTGGTATGATTTTTAACCCAACTCTAACCTGGCATGATCACATAAAAAGTTGCGTTGCCAAGGCACATGGGGTCCTCCGCTCCCCCCTGTGGGCCTTACAACATCTTACCTCTATGGCAACCCGATCTCTATTAGTCAAGACCCTCATTACACCTATTCTTACTTACGGATGTGAGGTCTACGGAAAATGAGATGAATTTAGTAGACGTAAGCTTAATGTCGAATATAATAATGCTGCTAGCTATATTTTTAGCCGCCGTCGCTATGACCACATTTCTGACTTCTCCAAACGTATCAATAGTCTCTCATTTGATAGTACTCTAAAGTTCCGTTCCATCATGAGGTTGCATAACATCATACACACTCGTCAACCTCAAAACCTATTTAATCGAATTTTATTTTGTGCATCTAATAGGACCAGGCAAACACAATTACCGCGCTTTTCTCATCTTAACTCTGAAAGCCAATTCTGTGTTACCACCAGTCGACTCTGGAATGCCCTCCCACGCAACACGCATTGAAATAGAAAATAAGATACGATTTAAAAATCAATTAAAAATTCATCTATCTACATTGAATTAAATATTGAATTACTCTAAAAACACATTGTACATAAAACCGTCTATTGTAACAAACTTTCTCTGTAATTTTTAATAGCTTATCACAATTTTTTGTAAAAGATATTATGTCTTAATGTGTAAGCTCTCGAACTAAATGAAAAATAAATAAATAAAAAATAGGTGATGTGAACTGGCCACCAAGATCGTGCAATATTACTCCGTTAGACTTGTGGGGTTCTCTGAAGTCACAGGTCTATGCGCATAAGCTACAAACCACAGTGGCCCTCAAAGACAACATAACCCATGCACATCGGCCCAATTCAGACTGATTTATGCGCCAAAGTCATGGAAAATTTTACATTTCGGATGAGGATATTTAAATGATGTTGCATTCCATACATAATGGCATCGATAGTTCTTTCAAGCAAATAAAAATGTCGATGACATCGCACACATACTTTTCTTATTTAAATTTTAAGATATGAAGCTCCTAATGAAATGCGGTGGACTCTCCCTAAGTCGAACACTCCCTGAACTCGAAATTTTTGTTCGCCATATTTTTGCATTTACCTCAATTTTCCATAGAAAAAAACAATCCTCTAAGTTCAACTCTATTTATTCCCCGCTCCACAAGCAACAAACCGGCAAACTGAAAAAAAACATAGAATTCTTCTGAAACCACAAACACCCGATGAAATCGTACCCTAAGAGCATTCCAACAAGAAAGCCACCACCACTTATTGGAATAGCCGAGCTCTCTACCACACCACACCGAAGCAGGACAGCAACATGCTGGCGCTCATTCTTCTCGTCATCACTCATCACCCCATCCCACTCGCACCGACGTCCAATTGGAACGAATTGGAAATTGTTTTATAAATAAATAACTTTCCATTTTCGAATAAATCCAAATACATTTTCGCACTCTCATCTCGTTCGGTGTGGCCTGGGAGCAAAGTCAAAAACAGAAAACGAAACAAAAAAAACACCACAACAACAACAACAACAAGTTCTCCCCCATTATCGTTGATTTTTCGATAATTGCCTTTTGACACATCTCATACAGATTTTTTTTTCGGCAACTCAAAATAGTTTGTTGGACAAAATTGCGTTGTGATTCAAATTCTCTGTGTGCATCAATTTGTTTTATTAATCCATCTTGTGGGAGGACAACACAAAGCTTTGTTTGTAAATATTAAATAATCTGAGCTTTTAAAGGTAAGTGCTGCTACCAATAATTCGCCTGCTACTCCATTTTGTTTTAAAAATTAGTATATTTTGTTGTTTTTCCTTTCTTGTTTTAATTATTTTGTCTGATGCGCAGAAAAAAAAGTGGTGTATATATATGTAGGTGTGTACGTATGTAGGTGCATATGTTAATTTGAGAAATGTAGTCATTTGCACAGCACTGGCAACGGGCGAGATTGGGAGTACGAGTGTGTACATATTTACTGGCTGGCTGGTTTTTCTCTTTTCGATATGACCTAGAACATTTCTCTTCCTGGCAATGGTGTGGGTTGTCTTTATGTTTTGCAAAAGAGGAAAATCTGTTGATGCGGGGTGGTGGAAGGCTCAAAATAGGGCGGAAAATCGACTGCCCACACGATCGCGACAACGATGGTGGCCAGCTCGTATGGTTGAAACATAACATTACAATATGTTATCCCGAATTCGAATGCATGCGTGTGTATGCAAGCTAACAGGACTTTCTGCATTAAACCGATATGGTGGGGTCGTGAGGGGGGGGAGATAATCGAGCTTGTAACGCCTACCAAATGTACCAAGGTCTTGTTTTGTCATTTTTCTTCAAACAAATCATTCGTTTGGAAGTCAATGCACGTAGTGAAATAATTATTACAGTACCTAGAGACGTTCATGGTCATTTATTTATTGTCTTGTCTTAACAATGGCGGGGTACCGCTTTCAGATTAATGTACTACTCGTGTACACATACACAAGCCGAGTTTGAGCAGACACCGAGTTCGCTCGACTCGATTCGGTTCGATCTGTGAATTAATTACTGGGGATCGACAAAAGCAACTTCACCTTGCATTAACTATCCGAGAGTTGGTCTGACCAACTTGAAGTTATTGAACCCTCGACGCTGAAGCAGTGTCGGAAGTACAGACGCAGCGATAAGAATTCAGATGGATTGTTGTTTTGTTGAAACACCACGTACCACAGCAAGTTTGTTTTGTTTATTGATTACCAAGCGATAAAAAAAGCACTCAAGAAATATTGCGAAGTTTAGAAAGATACGCTTACGTAAGGCTTACAAGCATAGAGAGACGGGTTCTGTGCGCAAGTGTGCGCGAAGTTCTTTCCACGCAAGTTTTGATGATTGGACTTGCTCTGTTCTGTTACTTCTTTCGTTGGCTTATTCAGTTCTTTTTACCAGCAAGTGATGATGATTCATCATAATCGGCGGTGTTTTGGTTTTTCAACGATTTGACGGTGAGTAGTGATCTGCAAAGACTGCGCAACCGGCTGAATTCTGGAAAAGCACTTAATGTATTTGTTTGGGTGTCTAACAATAAACTTGTTTTGTACCGCTCGTGTTTGATACATTTGATGGCCACCACCCTTAGTGAGCTGGCTAATAAATTGCATTTCTTCGACGATTTCCTTCAACTGTCGTTACGCCAACATTTTGAATCACCGTTTAACAAATTCCTTAATGGGCATGCACTTCTGTATATCGATCGTACGCCCACCAAGGTCTGCAATGGCTATCATCTTGTACGCTTTCACTGTGCAGACGCTTCAGTCAGCATCTTGGATTTTACAGCCGTTTCTTATAAGGAGAGATATCATTTTGATGGGTCACCTTGTAGTTATTTGCCACAGACGCTTGTACGTCGCATCTTCTGCTGTTGGCGTCGTGGGTTTCGGGGAGTAGCCTCGTTACTTGTTCTCCGCAATGGATTTCGTTAAAATCAAGAGAGAAAAAGCAAAATGCTGTGGCAGTTGGAAGATGAGCCATGAAAAGGCTCCAAAATCCTTACTATACACTGTCAGTTTTTTTAGGTGAAAAATTCGATCTCGTCGGATCCACTCCAGTCTTTGGATTTCGATAATACACATCTAAACACATAACCACAGGTGTACACAGGTCGTAGGTACCTAGTTGGGCCGCTGGAAGCGTCATTCGTTCCATAATTCTTGTTTGGAAAAAAGTATTGACACATTACTTACTTACATATCAAGCCGACGACCCATGGAGGCCCCCAGCCTGAGCAATTGCTGCCCTCCCGGGCACGTTAATTCCAGACATCAAGACCACGCTGTCTTGCGTCCGCCATAACTTGGTTTTTATACCGAAGATTCGGCCTTCATCTCCTTCCCGAACCAGGCTCGGATTCGAAGACTCTCTTCATTGGAGCATTGCTGTCCATGCGCCAAGCCAGTGCAGTCAACGGATTTTTGCTTTCCGGACTACACCCACATCTTCGTACACCTCGAGTTCACGGTTGTGTCTTCTCCCCCATTCGCCTTCCTCGCAGACGGGAGCATATATGCGACGTCTAATTTTTCTTTCGAAGAATCAGCTCTGCTGTATTGCTTAGCGTCCAACTTTCGGCTCCTTATACCTGGTCTAGCAAAATATGTGTTTTGTATCCTCCTGGAAATTTGACAGCAGTTGTTTCGACACACCGAAGTTGCTCCGGTTGCCAAAGGCGACTGTACGTCGGTTCTCCACTAGGATGTCGGTTGTAGAGTTCACGTTTGCCCCGAGGTAGCCAAACTCCTTCCCCTCAAAATTGCAGCTGTCGATGGTGATGATCTGTCCGAGGTGGACGGAACGTTTTTTGGTCGACAGCATATATCACCTCTTATCCTTATTGACCTTAAGACCACAGCTCGTTTCGGCCGTTCTTCAATCGGCACAAATGCTTCCACTACGGCAAGTTGGGAATGCGCGACGAAGTCGATGTCATCTGCGTAATCCAACAGTTGGAGTGACTTCTAGAACGCGCCACGATGTCGATGTCATCTGCATACCCCAACAGTTGGACCGACTTGTAGAAGATAGTGCCTTCCGTGTTTACAGCTCCCCACCGCACTCTCTTCTCCAGTACCAGATTGAAGAAATCACACGATAGCGCATCTCCTTGCCGGAATCCGGTGGTTTCGAGCGGCTCAGAGATCCTTGAACCGAGCTGCACGGTGCATCGCGTATTTGTTACCGTGGTGCGACACACCCGGATCAGTTTTCTCGGGATCCCGAATTCAGCCATCGCATCGGCTCCCTGCGACGGATTTAACCGCTGTGTATCGATTTGAAGCTCGCTGGTCCTCTCCAGGATACATCTTAGTGTAAACATTGGGCCTATAGTCGATTTGCCAACCCGGACCCCACACTGGTGCGTGTCAAAAGTGCGGTGCAAGACACAAAGGGCGTTGGACAGGATCTTGTAGAGGACGTTGAGCAGGGATATACTTCTCCAGTTGTTGCAAGAGGTAGGATCGCCTTTTTTGTGAATGAGGCATATGTAGCTGATATTCCAGTCGTCGGCAATGCTTTCGTCTTAAAATTCTGCAGATGATCTGATACATGCCACCGGCCTTGAAGATAAACCATCTTCTTCTGCTTTTTAATGATTCTGCCGACTTCTTTAAAGCTAGATGGGAGGACTACTTCATCGACTGGAGTTGAGGTTTCCCGAATCCCTTTCACTCTCTCCTGATCAGGCCCTCACTAAGCAACTGTTGGAAGTGCTCCTTAAATACATCCACTATTCCCTCTCTGGATCACTCTCATGCATGCAACGTACAAGTCATAACAACATCCTGTTAAAAAGGACGAAATATAATTTGGATGGGTGGCGGTATAGTCATAGAAAGGGATTCGTTTCGAATCCATCCATAATCTCCAACCGTTTGTTGGTAAAGATTAGAGCTTGCAGTGAATCGCTCGAACTGCACTCCCTCCAAAGTGGTTTCTTTTAACAGAATGCCTCTTGTTTTGTGCGGTCTGTCATTTGTTTATATCACCGCCGACTAGCAATGCAGTGTCCCTTCAGCATGGTCACACTTTTTTTTTTGTCGGAGGATTTTAGCACTGCCCTGGAACACACACTTCAAACTGGTCCATTCCACCAGGTAGCAACCTACATTTGTTGTAATTTCTTGGTTTTTCGGAGGAATGTCAGGAGGAGGTTCTGTGATGAGCCTACATCATCCTCTTCTTCTTTGTTTCGTGCTACACTTCGGGGTGGAGTGAGCCTCTTCAGTTTGCCTTTCACGGCTCACCTCCCAACTGCCACAGCGGACCAACTAGGCGCACCTACGACCTCTGTGCACATGTTGTTATGTGTTTAGACCGCAGGCTCCAGTTGTGTACACGAAGTTGGTTGAGGTCCTTGATCGATTTGAAGGCCGGAGTTGTGGTGTCCATACGCTCTACATGACCTCGCCATCTTGAGCGTTGGATCCGAAGACGCTTAACTAGGTGCACACCACTGAATAGCCCCCACAGTTCGTGATTGAATCTTCTCCTCCAGACGCCATCAACGCAAACAGGACCACAGATCGCACGCAGAACTCTCAGAACGACCAAGAGCTTCTTCATCCGCTTTCAATCGCGCCCATGTCTCTTGTCTCATGGATGATCAGAGTGTTGTATAAAGTCAGCTTGGTCTTTCGAGAGATGGCTCTGTTACTCAATTGCCCCTTGAGTCCAAAGAAACAGCGATTGACAAGAGTAACTCTGCGCTTGATCTCGGTACTGGTGTTACTACAACTACATCATCCTCATCAGCGTCAAATAACTGCCATCTGATTCGAACAAAGGCCGGACTGTGGCCGAGGAAGTGCTGCGCAGTGTCGTCGTCCTCTCCACAGGCGTCGCAGAGGGTTTCGTCGCTTATGCCAAGCAGATTTAGGTGTTCGGCGAAGGTGTAGTGGCCCGTTGGTACGCCGGTAAGTTGTCTGCAGTCTTTTCTGTCAAGAGACAACAAGAGTGCCACGGATTTCTTCAAGACGTTAGGGAGCAGGTGCTTGGTTTGTCTACACCCTGGAGAGTCATACCTTCTCCGGTTGTGCTTTCGAGTGGTTCAACCATCGAAGGAAGCCCTAACCAAGGAGGCGGATAGTCCCAACGCAGGTTCGAGTCCTAAGAATACCTTCTCTGATCCTTGTCTAGAGAGTTCATCGGCGATCTGATTTCCCAGAGAAGACTGTCTTCTCTGAATTTGATCGGTTCAGAGAAGACTTGCATTCCTGACCTGTCCTCGACGTGGTTAAAGTGTTGAGCAAGGCCTTACTCGCTACAGAAACACTGTTCGTGGTCCTAATGACCAGGGCATAGGTTTTCGCTTGGAAAACCGACGTAAGTTTACCCAACGAGGTGTGCAGTCTAATGTTGTCGCCCTCCACACGGTCTGTTTCTGCGTCTGCTTAAGTCATCTACTCGATTTTCAACCTTGTTTCGCCTGGATCTCCTTATGATCCCTTTGATCTGTCTTAACTCGCTTCAAGGCATTAAATGCTCTTCGTGACAGTTGCATTTGTTTGGTCAGTGCAAAGCCCGAAAAGACACTTCGCATCCGGAATTCAGCATACCTTGCTAAAGAAAAAGGAAATCTGAACACTTCCTCTGTGATTTAGAATTTAAAGAAAGCATGATCTCTGTTACCGTGACTTAATGAGCCCTTGGACGACTTCGGTGCCCCTGTAATCTGTTTATAGCACACGATCATCGTATGCGTTATCATTTGTCATAAAACACCGATAAGTCGTGCGCGTACATTAACGGAGATGTTGAAATTGTTGCATCAAATTACGTCATTCAATTGTTTTTCTGACGCTTTTGCTTTCTATTTTCTGTACCGTGACATGTGTCTAGCCTGGCGTCTACGGATCCAACGTTGAAGGTGGTTGGTCGATGGACAACTAGGCACCGACCCGAAAGGTCCTCGACTCTGAGACAACGCAACAGAGGACGCCCGCATCTAACTTGGCTCACATATGTGAAGAAAGACCTCCACCAACATCTCTTTGTAATTCCGCTCCACTCCGGAGGTTGGAAATCATCGAGGCAACTGTTGGTTTGTTTGAAACTTCTCTAAATATTTCTATTGTTCAGAGATTGAGCCCGACACGTCTACCTTCGATCTTTCCTTGCGTGATCAACTGGAGCAGTTGATATTTGCTGATCCTCATGACATGCCACCACCTTCCTCCTATTAATTGTTATTTCCACACGCCTCAAGACTTCGTTCTTATTCAAAATAGAGATCGCGCCACCTGTTGGTGGTTGTATGTATGTAGGTGACGGCCTTAGGCCGTGGCTCACATAGAACAACGTGCTGGGTCTAAATTGCGCTTGTGGCCCAGTTCCACCTCGGAATTTAGCGCCAGACAAAAGACGAATTAATGTCGTTGGCATTCCGTCCAAAGGGCTTGACCCTCTGACTGTTTACTGACTGACCTCCAGATGTCTGTGTCAATTGAAGAAAACGCACATTCGTCCTATTTACAAAGATTTCACTGAAATGCAATCCAATTTAACCTTGCTTCTGGCTGACAGTCAGCAGCACTTGCGGGACCAGATCCGTCAAGGGTCGCTGGCCTCTCAGTACTTCTCTCAGCGAGTAAGTCGCTACTTTGTTATCAGTATTGCATAAAATTGACCCAAATAAAGTGAATTTAAAATGCCCTACGTGACATATATCTTGTTCCGGACGTAAAATAAATTCAAATTAAGCACGTGTCGTTGGCCAAGAACACACGCAGTTCGTTTACCCATCAACCTTGATCAACCTTGGAATCTTGTAATGACAATCGGACGCCACATGTGCTGCATGTTATCATTTGTTATTCACGCTGAGTTCGCTGCTGTTCGAATTGAATTCGTGGAGGAAGTGTACGGCGAGGCGGATAAAGGTTGTTCACGTATGAATAAGTATGCGCTGCTTCTATCTGAATTTTTGTCGGGGTCAGTAATAATTTAATCTTTACAAAAAAACACTGCAACAAGGTTCGGGATCTTGGGGTTCTTGGCTGGCTGTCCGTAAATGAAGCTGGTAGGAGGTCAAATCGCACGCACATTGATATGTGGCCTTAGTTAGTTTAGTGTATTTACTTACAGGGACTGCCTTCAATCAAGACCAAGCTGTCTTAGGTCCGTGATCACTTGGTCTTTTTATACAGGTCGCACGAGGAATACAAATGATCCCTTTCCCCATCAATCGACTCAAATAGGAACAGAACAACCCTGTTGAGCAAAAGAGAGAGTGGCCAACGATCGGGTGAATCAGAGAGAGGACATGCCTTGCACCCTGGATCGCGAAAGGACACGGTTGTTCGTTTGCTCGTAGTGGAAATTTGACTCAGTAGGTAGTACGTATCGATTTCTAGTCTGTTGCAGGGGTTGTCTTAGTGTGAATAGTTGATGTATAGTCGATTTGCCTCACTGCTGCGATTAGAAACGTTCACACAGTACCCTGGACCGGATCTTATAGGCGACGCTAAGCAGAGATGTACATAAATATATAGTGCTTGCAAGAGGTAAGACCGCCTCTCCAGCGGGAGTAAGCAACACTAAATCCCGCCAATTTGTAGCTGCAACAAGGTTAGAGGTTAGGTCCTTGAGTAGACGCGAAAGCCACGTCTCACGCAAGTCCCGAGGGACCCATTGTGATGCCCAGGGGGATTCCTCTTCACACATTTCTCGTACATCCTCCAACCATTCCGACACAGTGATAAACCTGGAAATAGAGTTTAAACGGACATTGATTAGTTCCTACTGATCTCGGCAGAAATGTTCCCCCAGTGTTCTATGCCTCAGATAGGGTTTTTGGATTTTGTTTTCGTGGTACTTCAGGTAGCTTCAGAGCGCTCCAACTAGGTCCGGTTGCAGTGGCTAACTGCTGTAAGCGAAGACAGCAACCACACTGAGGCCAGCATATACCCATTGTGCTACCACCCGGAACTGTGAATGTCGAAGAAGATGGCTGACTCTTATATTCCATACTTCAGCCAGGTTATCAAAGTAGTAGATTTCCAGAAGTCTACATCTATCTACGGGATGAGAGAGTAGGACAGTTGCATAGCAAGTGTACAATGGTTTCATCCTCGTCCTTGTGCCTGCAGCTCGTAGGGGAGGCCTAATCTAGCCTTCTGGTGGATCACCGTCCGTAAAGAGTACTGAGCTTGTACCGTCCGCTTGGCACCCACCTAAGTTGGATGTGAAAATACTTGGCCATCTTTTGTTGAGAGATAGGTGAAAATTAAGGAAAGTCTTGGCGTTGAAAGTGACTGAATTCAGAGATTTGATCGCTGCCTAGCTATGGGAACAGATGACGTTATCTGTTTGTTTAGCCAGGACTGAGTTTCCCTGATCGCTAATGATTCAGCCTGAATGACGCTGCAGTGGATCCGTCGATCGGAAAGATAGCTACTTATTTAGATCCTTGGAATAGACGCTAGAGCGCCTACACATGCATCAATCTTCGATCCATCTTTGAATATTCACAGTGGATCTGGGATGGATGCTGGTTGCGAAGCTCTTCTCGATGAGGGGTTCAGGTATCGTGTCTAAAGGTATAGAACTGTCACCTACTGAGGATCATTGAGTGTCCAGATCAAAGTTCTTTCCAGAAAGCCAGTATTAGCTGCTGTGCACCGACTTGGTCTATCGGTGATAGATTGACGAGTTGGGGTTGCTGTCTTATCGAGCGCAGTCCACAAAATTGCGACACCAAACGGCAGTATGTGTCTGACTACTGATATAAATAGCCAGTGGACCATGCGGGGTTGTAGTCACCATTTGCACTCAATTGCTTTTTTACAGCAGCAGAGAGTCGGGGTGGCATTCCTGATACGTCCCTGGATAGCTTCCAACTCAGCTTCGTCTCTAATATAAGACCTAGGAATTTTGCGGTATAATTCAACCTTAAAGGGTTCCCACATAATGAGGGAGAGTCGAAGTTAGGGATCTTGTACTTCCTAGTGAAGAGGAATAGGTTCGTTTGTGCCTAGGCCGCATTCTTACTTACTTACTTACTTAAGGTGGCGCTACAGTCCGGGGTGGACCTGGGCCTCAATCAACAAGCGTCTCCAGCCAGCTCGATCTTTAGCTAGCTGTCTCCAGTTTCGCACGCATAGTTGGTTGAGGTCCCTTTCCACTTGCGTGCGCCACCTGAGTCGCGGTCTTCCTCTACTGCGCCGTCCCTCGGGGGTGGATTCGAAGACTTTTCGGGCCGGAGTATTGGTTTCCATCCGCTCTACATGACCTAGCCATCTCAGTCTTTGAATCTTCACTCTTCTGGCTAAGTCGATGTCGCTGAACAGCCCGTAGAGTTCGTCATTCTATCTCCTCCTCCACTCACCGTCTATGCAGACGGGACCGAAAATCACACGAAGAATTTTCCTCTCGAAGCAACCTAGGCCGCATTCACTGGTCCATTTCACCAGCTTGGAAAGGGCCAATTGCATAATATCCCTGATCGTGGATAAATATTTTCCAGATACAGCTACAGCAATAATCGTCTGCATAGGCAAGGACCTCACACCCGGCCCTTCCTAGTTTTAGTAGCACTTCGTTCACCAATACGTTCCACATGAGAGGAGAGCGTACACTGCCTTGTGGAGCAGCGCCTCAGTTCTGCAGATCGTGATCTCATCAAGCTTCTAGCTTATCGCTCTATTACTTGGTGACTCCTGGATGGATGTGAATACGCTTCGTTTTGTCGAATCGTCTCACCTTTATCCGTTTGTCCATCTCTTGTCATCTCTCTCGCAGAGAAGATCAAATATTCCATTCTGTCAGTCGTCCATATATCGGGAGCACATACATAATCTGGTGCAAAAAGGTTTGGACATGTTTTTGGTCCAAGAGCCGTGAGCCTCGTTCCTGCTAGCCAGCTGTTATAGCTGTGCTAGCTGAATAACAGCCACTAAGGGCTTTTCGAGGGTTATTGCTTTGCTCCAACTACCATCTGTGGCAACTTTTTGATGCGCTGACGGTTTTTCCACTGCTAAATTTGGTCCTCAGCATCCGAGTGGTCTCTATTTTACCATCTCCACTTTCTTATTGACATCCACAAGAGGTTGTTGAATACATAGGATTGCCTGGGATGGGTTCGTTTCGAGCCCTTTCCCGACAAGTTCATCCTCTGTCTCATTGCCGGCTATGTCCCTATGACCTAGGACCCAGCAGAGAGTAATCGAGTGCTGCGTGCTGACAATCTTAAGCTTTTCGCGGCAACATGCGACCAGCTTGAACCTGATTTATGTTTCCGAAGTTGCCTGAATGCTTGCCGCTTGACTGTAAATTAGAATGGCATTATCAGCCGGTGGTATTTCCGACATTTCTGGCCGCTTCCTGGACTGCCAGGAATTCTGCTAGAGCAGTGTATGTTTAACAATTCGCGCCTGGGTCTCTTAGCATCTTCGATCCATCCGCACAGACGGGAATGGTCGAATTGTTATTGGGCTCCAGTGTGTTACACTCCTCCCTTGTCGGCAAATCCCACCGGAACGGTATATCGAAGCCTGCGACTAGATGTTAAACGAATGAGAGTACAAACATCAGCCCATTCTCCACGGATTTACAGGGTGCACGCGTTACTGCATCCAACTTGATTGTATTCGCTCCAATTATTACATCTGTCATCTGAACTGATCTAACAACATTCTAAACAATTATTCCCTTTCAGACCTTTAATATGATTATGAAGAGCCCATCAATTGACTGGTCGGAGCAATTCGACGCTGCCGAAGAAGACTATGATTCGTTACCCGACGTAGAAGAAGAGCCTGATTTTTCAGAATACTTGTGGATGGAGAACGAGGAAGAATTCGACAAAGACGTAAGTATCCGCATTAGTTAGTCAGAGTTAAAAATAAAAAACAATCCTCCGATCTGCCTCAATTGTAAGACCACTATGGACATTTCGCACATTATGGACAATGCCCTAGGAGAACCCTATTTAAGATTTAAAAAAAAAAAAAAACTACAAAAGTAGTGAATCCCACACTCGTCAAAGCACTGTTCGACTGTATTTTTGCTCCAAATGCATCATATTCAACCGGCGAATGTTGCCTTCATGTGAATATGGGTGTTTATCACAACTGGCAAGTGAGACATTGGAACGTATATCTGTTCGCCAAAAATAACCTCACTTACTCATTTTGTGGCGATAAACTCTTGGCAGCTGTAGTCGACTGTGAAACATGTTTTTACCAGACGCTACAAATGTATAGTGCATGACTAACATGAAATGAATAATGATCTATTCGGAGATGCGAAGCTTAGTCATAAATGGGGGAAAAAGGCTATGCTGACAATTCCGGTGTGTCCCAAGCGGAAATATTTGCAATCCGGGAAGCATGTCCTCAAGTCAAAATACATCCAATATCTTGCCGTATGCATAGATAGCCATGCTGTTGCTTTCCTTACTACATACTCGAAACTTATAGAGGAATACCGAGCTGGGGTAGCGTCATTAGAAGGCCAGCTCAAAATGTCCCAGGTTACAGTAACATTCCAGGAAATGAGCAGGCCGATGAATTGGCTACGCAGGGATCTGGCCTGCAGTGCTCGCTTGCAGATTAGGTTCACATCTCACTAGAAGCAGTCAAAGCTAATATCACAACGCACTTGCTTGAAATAGCCAACCTCCGATGGGCCAGACTGACAAACTGTGCTACATCAAGAAAATATGGCCTGAGTACAACTGATCCACGACGAACAATCCTCCTTCAGTGAACTCGACATGATATCGCTAGATTGGTTGCACATAATGCTAATTAGGTCCTCACCTTCATTGTCTGCTTTCCTTCAAAATGTGCAGCTGTCCACGAAGTGATCTATCTTAAGAGTAGGGAATAGCCAGAAGTGCCGCGGGATTTATCACCGTAGCAGCGCTTGTAGTAGACAAGATTTAGAAAAAGAAGAAATCGAGGACAAACACTGGAGTTGTGGTACGGAAAGAGTTGAATTGTTTCGAAGAACCAATGCGGTGGGAGTTGATGCACTATCGTGGTCTGAAAACCAAGACTTGTCTGCCCATTATGATCTAACTGATCCAACTGAAACAACTGAAACAGCATCACTCACAATAGGACTGCAATTGTCCATCGATGTTAAGTCTTTTATTTCCTTGACATATTCACCATTTGATATTGATGGCCCCTCCAGGGCGAACTTTGTCCTCAACACCAGGAATAATGCATTAAGAGATATTCATTGATTTCATCTGACAGCGTTTTTTATAACATTGCCACAGACAGGGGCTTGCGAATACGAGTAATCTAAGAGCAACATGCCGATTCTCCAAAGTTGGCGTGAAAATAATGTAAGATGCGTCACTTTAGAGCCAGACAAGGGGTTGTTTTTAGGAAGGAGTTGAATATCTTCTAATATTTTGTACCACTTGTTCCCCCTTTCTTTCGACAATGCCGGGTCAGTGAATGTCCTCTGTAATATTTTCAGCGTTTAGGGGGATCCACATGAGCAAACATACCAGGCAGACCTGGTCGGATGGATGTCGGACAGACCGATGTAGTTAGTATTCACATGATCAACACGTTGTCAGACTTCATTTTGCAAGTGAATTTCATTGATGATGGAAGTATGTACTTGTAGCAGCGCTTGTAATAGACAACATTTTAGAAAAAGAAGACTTTGAGGCGTTTGTTTTTTCTATTGTTCGTCTGTTATTTTCCATGTCTCCATTACGCTCCTACACATTTAAAAAACTTCTTCTCAAAAGCAGCCACTTTTAGCTTTACTTTAATTCTTCCGCGAACAATCGCACAGCTTGAACATTTTTCAGAAATGACATTTCCTCCACCTATAGCGGACACTTGTTCACACGAACATGTTTTAAAAACCATCCGACATGTCCGCTAGACCGTCGTTTCTTGCGTTCACAGCATCAAGTCTGAGACTGCCAGACCAGGTCTGTCTGTCCTGATAAGCCCCTTTTTCGTTCCGCAAACAAAATTAAATATAACGTCTTTTCTCAGAAAGCTCTTTGTAGAGATCGCTAAAATCACTAATTGTCACCAAATGTGTGGTTAACTGTTGGACAAGCTGGCATTGTGACATGAATTTTGACATAGATGTCACTGGCAGCAATACCCCGACCTAACACACCGTTCTCACTGGACATAGCTGTGTCCAGCATCAGATCCACAATCTGAACAGCCTTCCATGGTCCCTTTTTTTCGTGGGCGATGCCCATGTCGTTCCATTTGAAATTGGTTTCCAAAGGGTCAACACCGACCGACGGCCAACCAACCACCAATCAAAAAAAAAACCCTAAAAATATGGTGCAGAAAAACGAATTTCAGTAACACTACTTCAGTACTTTGGCTCTCATCATCTACCACCAAATTTACGTGCACGTAAAACGTCCTCAGATGCACATCAAATGCAAAAATGCTGAGGGGACATTCACATTTCACGCCCAATTTTTATTCAACCCATCCCATGTCTTGCCGTAAGTCGGGATTCTACGACATGATGCCTTCACTAGATTTCTTCGTCTCATGTCCATGATCAGGGCATGGTACATGTCCGAGAGAGACGGTGCGCGTAACGAAGACATATGCGAGAATCGAAGATCCGTCCTATTTTAAAATTAAATGTTTACCTCATTAAACCCAGCGAGTAACCAAAAAAATACGATTCTTGCTTGACTGACTGGAAGCAGCGCTTGCGGGACGTCATGGGTCGCTGGCCTGAGTACTTCTCAGTGAGTAAGTTGCTACTAGAGGTCTGCAATGAATGTTTTGAAATCAATTTCAATACGATGAGAACAATTTCTGAAATAAAATTGAAGGAAAATTATAACGCTGCCAGAGATTTAGGATTGGATTGAGTAGCTGTTAGAAAACGTGTACAGGAGGAATATTCTACTTCGCGTGGCGCTACAGTGCGGCTTTTCTGTTCGTAAAGCCAGCGAAAAGATCTCTTCGTTAGATACGGCGTTGGCTTGAAAACGTCTTGTTTCGGCTGCACTCGTTGTTTCCTTGGGTGCGTCGTAAAATCCAGCATATCAGAGACTCTGAATGCCTGATATAATATATAGATATAAAGGGTGATTTTTTAAAAGCTTTTTTCAAAAAAAAAACCCATAAAATTCAGAAAAATGCATGAAATCTTTATTTGAATCGATAGTACGGTCCATATAATTTAATGTTTGAAGATTATTTCATGCAAATGTTGACCTTGACTGCGCCTCAAATGGTCCATCCGCTTAGTCCAATTTTGGCATACTCTTTCCAACATTTCGGCCAGTATCTCACGAATAAATGCTTCAATGTTGTCTTCCAATGCGTCAATTGAAGCGGGCTTGTCTGTGTAAACATGAGCTTTAACATAGCCCCACAAAAAATAGTCTAAAGGCGTTAAATCGCACGACCTAGACGGCCAATTGACCGGTCCCGAACGTGAAATAAAATGTTCACCGAACTCGCCCCTCAATAAGTCCATTGTTGCACGTGCTGTGTGGCATGTGGCACCGTCTTGTTGAAACCACACTTCATGCAAGTCAAGCTCTTGCATTTTGGGCAAAAAAAAGTTGGATATCATCTCACGGTAGCGCTCACCATTCACAGTTACGTTACGATTCGCACCATCTTTGAAGAAGTACGGTCCAATGATGCCACCAGCCCATAAACCGCACCAAACTGACTTTTTCTGGATGCATTGGTAGCTCTTGCAATGCTTCTGCCTGATATTTACTCCAAAATCGAGAATTCTGCTTATTTACGTACCCATTGAGCCAAAAATGAGCTTCGTCGCTGAACACAATTTTTCGGTAAAAAAGTGAATCTTCGGCCAACTTTCCAAGAGCCCATTCACCAAAAATTTTACGTTGCGGTAGGTAGCGTTGTTCGTTTGTAAGACGATTCATGGTTAAATTATAGACCAAACTGAAGATGTTTGACATTGAAACAAAACACGATACGTGCGTCAGCTGTTTAAACCAGTGTTGCCAAAAAGATAATAGCTAAAAAATCACCCTTTCTAACAGGTGCAGAACCAAACAAATTTATTTTTGGTTCCATCACTCCAGAGAATGTTACAAAACATCTCTTTGGAATGGTTTCTGAACCTTAAAGCGAACTCTTTTCTTGCTTTAACTATCATTTTACTCAGCAATCGAACTTTGCGAGCGATCCTTCCTGGTAGTTGATTTTCAGCTATCTTCGCCGGACTGTTGACTGCACTGACTATGTTGTTTATTTCTGCTGCAATTGCCTTTAATGATATAAAGGGATTCTTTTTGGCTAGTAACACTATACGGGAGTCATAAGTTGAAGTCGTTTTTCTTGGTCGACCTAGTGTTTCTTTTGCTGGGGTTCTGGAAAGTGCATTGAAAACAAAATTAACCGATCTCTTCCCAACTCGTCGGCAATAAATTTCAAAGTCTTTCCCTGTTGTCTGGTTTTCTTGATGATACGGCTGTTTTTTCCATTTTGTAATAAATCTACAAAGGTATTCGTAAAATTAACTACAATTCTTACGTACAGAACCCACAACAAACAGAAAGTCTACCTTTTAACTCTTTTTGAATAAAGATATCAAAGAGAACACAAAATTCCCTATTATCTTGAACACTCAAGAAAACACTTTGTTCCATACTTTGTACTACTGCACCACTTGCATACATGAATGATTAGCTGACATTATGTGCATGCATGGTAAAGGCAATGCAGCTGTGCACATAACGGTACCGCATACTGATGCGAAAAGTTAAAAAAAAAGTGTAGATGAGTAGAAATATCGATTATACGTGACCATCCCTATTATTTTGAACAGCCCTGTGTGTGCAGATGTAAATAGATTAGTAACTGCCGACTCAAGCTACTGACTACTCAGCTTTTTGAATTCTAATTTTCTATTCGTTTGTTAATCAAGTCTTTGACATCTTTGTTATTGGAC
This sequence comes from Eristalis pertinax, assembly GCA_907269125.1. Classification (NCBI taxonomy): domain Eukaryota; kingdom Metazoa; phylum Arthropoda; class Insecta; order Diptera; family Syrphidae; genus Eristalis; species Eristalis pertinax. The sequence continues at coordinate 42,714,602 of OU026145.1, read as the reverse complement.
CGAGCACGCCTTGTTAGTCTCATGTCGCTGTACAGTTCATGCTTCAATTTTCTCCCTCAAATGGCATCAACGCAAACGGTTGCACAAAAAATCATTTCTCTCAAAGAGACCACAAGAACATCTTCATCCACTCTGTCGTAGAGCAGAAATGGGCTGATCAATGTCTTGTATAGGGTCCCCTTGGTTCTCAAAAAGTATTGCCCAGAATCGAAGCGTCGCTTGCGTTTTAAAAGATCCCCGCAATTTCGTATGAGACACAATAGTTTAGTTTTACGAGCTTATACTTCAAAAATGTGTTTTAACGTTTCTGCACGGATGAACTAGTGTGCATTGCAATAAGAGTTGAATAACCCAAGTGTACGTACGTGCAAGCCTTCAATTAATCAAATCATTTCACATCTAGGAATTACAACGGTTAGAAGAAGAGGAAATCATGCAACAATGCCTAGAAGCAATGTTCGTAGACGAACTCGAAGCAGAAATCGATGAATGGCAAAAAGAAAAGTAAGTTAAAACCACAAAGAAGATCAATTTGAATTTCAATTGTTTTTGTTTTTCTCTTTATCAACAGAGCGGAACAATTAGAAAAGGCACTGTCTTCTCTTGCCGTCTCCGACCGCAACGTAGAGAACTCATCACTCAATCCATTGGCCGATGAATTCATTCCAATGCAAAACTTCGTCATAGATCTTGTAATATCATAAACTGATATATATCATCATACATTCTCGAAAAAAAAAACACTGGTCTCTAGTGCAGCCCGCCCTACAAAAAAAACAAAAAAAAAACAAAAACTAACAAAAAACAACAGGTCCACCATCCCCTAATCGAATAAAAAAAACAACAAATACTTAACTTTTTCTTTTCATATAAAAAAAACAAAGAAAAAAAGGAACGAATGAATTGCAAATGTATGCGAGACAGACTGCTTAGAACGGTAATACAGACCAACTATGTGAATAATAATAATCAATCTTAATGCAATACTTAAGAGCATCACCTAGCATTTCTGATTAATGTAGTCAAGCTCAGTGAGAACTTATTGTGCGTTGCCCTGTAACTTCCGTTTATAATCCAGTTTGTGATAGATTATGGAACGCACTCCATTACTGTACATTTATCTCTCTTATTATTTAATTTTTTTTTTGAATTTTTTTCTTTTTGAAATTCTTAATTGTCAAACATTGTCAATTTCGTGCATATTTCTTGTTCAGTTATTCTGTTTCTATATGTGTGTGATTAAATGTTATTACTATTACTGTTAAGTATATGTTATACTGAATCGAAATTTCTGAAGACACTGTTGTATGACATTACACTTGCATTCACTTTTTCTCATTGTAATTACAAAAAAAAAAAACAAAAAAAAAAATACAAAAATAAAAAAAATTACTAAAAAAAAACTACAAAAAATGAAAGGAAAACCTTAAGGGAAGGCAACTTGTAAAGAAAACTGAAAAAAACATTAAAAAAATCCAAAAAAAAACGCTTCTTCCCCATCGGAGGCAGGCAAACAAAGAAAATATTTCACAAAAACCAACAAAAAAAAAAATCCAAAAAAAAGTTCAAAATAATTTAAACGAAAATCAAACACAAAAAAAAATCATAAAACTGTCAATTTACGAACAAAAACTGCTGTTTAACATTGAAAGAGACAACTTCGGGTGGCCGCAAACACCAACGAACAAGCGCTGGCTTCGATGCATTGAAGCACCGACATGGAGCCATAAACTTTCTTCTTTCCTTTTGATTTATCATTATTATTATATTATTTGTTTTGTTTTCACAACGATCTTTTCTAAATCGCTTGTTTATTATTTTGTTTTTTTTTTTTATTATTTATATACTTAAATGTGATATTTTTGTTAAACTGTAATTTATACTTTTAATTGTAAAAAACAAAAAAATGTCTAGACTTAGATCAAACAGATTAACCTTGTTAAAGTTAAGTTTCGACAAAAAAAAAAAAAATTGAATTCAAATCATCAATCAGTCACTCGGGCATATGGTGACAATGGTTGGCTTTGCTCGAACATGACTCCGATGTTCGGCAAAGTTAACCGTGAACTCAGACTCTTGTGTGGAGACACAATGATAAATGATATTCTCTTTGATTTACTCTTTTGTAAAAACAAAAAGAAAACGATAGCAATTAGTATCTATTCTTGTAAACAGCAACAAAAAAATACGTGTGATAAAATATATTATGAAAAAAATACAAAAAAAAAAAGTATTATAGGTTAAAAAATGAATTGTGACTTGTTTTATTTAACGCTCAAATATGAATGGAGTCGGAACTCTCGAACTCGCAAAAACAGCAAAGTACCTAGGCCCCATTCTTGATTCGAAACTCATTTGGAAGGATAGCACGGAGGACCGGATAAAGAATGCGTATGTGGCGTATTATACTTGTAAACGTGCCTCAAACCACGGGTGATATGCTGGATACCTGACTTTATTAATGGTTTGCTTCCAACAACGCTTATATTCTCATCAGTCATATTCTCCCCTATTAAGAAAGTCGTTTAACGACTTGTTTCGAAACGCCTAAGTGATGTCGGTACTACTATTGTCGATAAAGTAGTCGTTTGACGCCATAAAACTACTTCTGGCAATAAGCTTATGTGGAACGTATTTTTTGTGTGACACTTGTCGTGTATCGGTATTCCGAAAGTCGATTTACTCCACCAAAACGACGAGTAACACGACGAAAGAAGGCGGTTTCAATTTTGTGAACGACTTTAATGGAAACGACTAACTGGAACGGTCAAAATTTCCAAGCCAAAACAAATAAAGCGGCTGGTTGAACTGATGGAGGAAAACAGAAATTTAGCAACAAATCGATAAATCGTTAAATTCCACGAATAATTTAATTAAGCAAACACCTCAAAACAACAATTTAAAAATGTGCATTCCGAATTTATGAAAACTACCCCATTTAACGAGTTGATCTGTCAAATTTACAGTAAGCTTTTGAGTAGCAGTTTTGGAATGTGTGTGGAAAAAAAGCTCGAATCGATTAAGATTCGTAATACCGATGCTTAAACGCCTGTAAAGTGACTCGACTCTTAAAACGCCTTGTGTCGTTCAAGTGACATGACTTTCGCAATCGGATGAGCTACTGACGTTTATGAACAGTAGGTACTGCAGTTCACCTAAGTTAGTACGATCGTAAATCTGCATTAATGAACAAGGATAACACAGTCCTTTGTTAGGCTGACGTTTATGAAAACCCCCCTTTATTAAGCCAATTGTGTCACGGATCACGAAACTTGGATCCGATAAGTGATCAATACACAATCACCCCGAATATGAAGGCCGTTTTACTTGAACGACACAAGGCGTTTTGAAAACCTTAGTCGACTCGAGCTTATGGCCCCGATTGCGAATGTCGATTATCAATCGATAATCGATACGCAACGATTGTCGACAGTCGATTGAATGTTTTGATATTGTGATTGTCGATTGTGATCGATAGTAGGCGATTTTGGCTTCAAATTTCGTCGCTCACAAGTTTGTGGTCGACGGTTTTCGTGCCGCAGAAAATCGTAAAATAAACATTGTTTTCATGATGCAAACGTAACTTAATTTATATTGTTATCCCTTTAAAATATTTCATGTTTTCATATTTCATTATCGATTCAATCGACAATCGACACTCGCAATCAACACACATTCAAAGGTCGATATGATAGCTCAATTTGTTAAATGTAGTAGTTTTCATAAATTCTACCGGGATACACAATTGTTGTTTTGAGGTGTTTGCTTAATTAATTTAAAGTAAATATGGACAGCATTGCTATGGTTTGTGTATCCCGGTAGAATTTATGAAATTGGATTCATGAAGAGAACGACGATGCACGACGAACAAGAAGTGCAGAAAAGGGAATTAATTAACATCAGAAGAAGTATTAGATTAAAATGCAATCCATTTGATTTACCAGATGCTAAGTAAGGTGTATGCATTGTACAATTGTGATAAATTTCCTTCCATCCAGTTTTGTTTGCATCCGCTTGAGAAAAACCGTTTGAAATTTGTTGCTAAATTCATATTTTCCTCCATCAGTTCAATCAGTCGCTTTATTTTTTTTGGGCTGGAAATGTTGACCCTTTAGACATAAATAATTAACACTAAATACATTTTACACCATTCCATTTAAAACACAAAGAAAACTCACGTTTGTACTTGTTTTTCCATTAAAGTCGTTCACAAGATTCAAACCGCCTTCTTTTGTCGTGTTACTCGTCGTTTTGCTGTAGTAAATCGACTTTCGGAATACCGATACACGACAAGTGTCACACAAAAAATACGTTCCACATAAGCTTATCGCCAGAAGTCGTTTTATGGATACTTTATCGACAATCGTAATACCGACATCACAGAGGCGTTTCAACACAAGTCGTTAAACGACTTTCGTAATCGGGGTGATTATTCTCTGCAAGGAAACAACAATATTTCAGGCTGAACTGTTTACAATCAGCGAAGCTGTCCATCGTATGAGTCAAAGAAAACCCACTATCATCGATATACATATATATAGAGGGTGTTTTTTTTAGACGTATATAACTTTGAAATGGAATAAAACAAAGAAGAAATTTATACATTAACATGAAATTTACTTTATTCGAAAGATAATCTTCTGGAATTTTAATTTAAATATGATTTCTGACTTCTTCCAACATATTTGGTCGTATATCAATCGTTTCGTACTTATCGGCGTAAACTAGTGACTTCACATATCCCTACAGAAAATAGTTAAGCGGCGTTAAATCGCACGAACTTGGAGGGCAATTCACGGGTCTGTAACGGCTACCAAACAGAGATGACAGAGTAGACTACATGAGGTAATCTACTCCATTAACTACTCGTAGTTAGTCGAATAAACTACACGCCCGATTTGTTTCATTTACTACCTACCTACATATATACATTTGTTACGTGTGCAAATAGGAGTACATACTCAGAAAACGTTGAGCTTCAAATGTAATTGCCAACTTGTGGAAATGGTCCTTGGCAACATACCTTCACTTTCACAAGGACCGTCCTCACGCTTGTTACCAAGTCATGTATAAATTTCACAAACACAACTGAAGTGACGTTAAATTGACATCTCAACTAGATTTTGACACTTAGCGCTACGTCCACTACATTTGGTTACGTATACAACATTAACTACCCAATAACCTAGCAGACGTAACAAATGTAGTTATTCGAAAAAAGTGACATTTCTGCCATCTCTGCTCCCAAACGTTTCCTTCAATAAATCAATTGTGGCACTGTGTGACATGTTGCGCCATCTTGTTGAAACCACAGCTCCTCCACATCATGGTTGTTCAATTGATGAACGAAAAAGTCACTAATCATGGCGCTATAGCGGCTGCCATTGACTGTAACGTTCTGCCAAAATATCCGCCAGATAAAGGGAATTTTGCATTTATACCTCTAAGAAAAACACCCTCTATTGTTTTATGTTCTTTTATGTGTGCGGCACAAGTTTATTTCCAGTTCTATGGCGAGGTGGGGTTTTTCTTCTACGTAGCTATTCGTTTTTGTACTCCACCAAAATGTGACCACCACCCTTAGAGTGGATGGTATTTCTCTCACCTGTCTACAATTGGAATCTGGAAAGTCAAGTGGACTCAGTTGGAGTTCTGGAAATGCAAACATGGCGATGTGCAATTAGTTTGTTATTTTCGGGTGCATAGTGATTTTGTTTGTTTCTCGTTGGAAAACTGTGCAATAAATTTAGAAAATTTACCGCAAAATAAAGTGTTACATTATGTTTAACAGTTGTTTATTAAGTTTACACGAATTTATTGTAAAATTTTTATGAAAAAAAAAAGTAAGAAAAACATTTCCAATTCAAATGTGCATTCCAAGACGTATGCAAGTTCTCTTCCGCTTCAGTATCTGTCAAAAGTGACATTCGTTGGTGTTGAAGTCGAAGCAGAAAAAAGGAGAAGAAGAAAAATAAAAGAAAGAAGTTTTCCCCCATTACCCGAATGTGTTTTGCTTTAATACCGCGCTAATTGCAAATCGTTTTGCAATCACTTCCAAATGGTAAAGAAGAAAAAATATATCCTATAGCTGTGCATAATTAAAATGAGCTCATCCCGTGGTGCTCTGTTTCGGGAAATCCATAAGAATAGCTGGCTAAAACGTCTTACCACTGATGGTAAAAAAATTACAATTGGTCCCAAGGTAAAACATTCACCTCCAACCATCCATACAAAAAAAAAAGAAGAAGAGAAGCACATTCCTTTGCTCTTCGCAGGCACATTGACTTGTTCGGTGGTTGGTCTTTGAAAATGATTGATAAAAATTGAATTTGTTTTGTTTTGCAGAAATCCGATCGCAGCTGGGTGGTTTTTTGTGTGCACGACGATACGGAAGCTCTGCTGGAGGGTTATGCCGAACCGAGACTGGCTCCATCTCACAATCCTGAGTGGGTGGTCTCAATGCAAGACACACAGCATATATCGCACGCGCTCATACCAAACTCACACGAATTTGAATTCGTTGTCACACTGAGCAACGAAGTTGTGCGTTTCCACGCAATGTCATGGTAAGTTGGCAATGAGCCAATCCATAAAATGTTGATTTTGTTGATAGATAAAACAAAGGCGATGTTGTTTGGTAATGCGACTGCCTCGAGCTGAGGTGATGGATGGTTTTTGTTGGTCGCAGTGCTAAACCTACTATCGGAATTGGTGCTCTTGTTTTGTCGTTGCTCCGTCGTCGATGTGGATCGTCTCGAGAATTTGCGATGAGAATCTATGAAAAGTGTTCGAGTTTAAAGAAAAGGTGGTCTGTTATTTTTTTTTTTTTCTTTGTTTTTACAATAACGTGTTGTGCTTATTGATGTCTGATCGTTTTTTTTTTCTCTTTTCTTTTGCGAAAGAGTGAGGTCAAGGTTGGATTAACTATCGTATGCAAAGCGGTTTGCTTTTTACGAGCGGGGTTTGGCATTTAACTGTCTCAGTTCGTTCATTGAGCAACTCTCGGATGATCAAGGACAATTCAAATTTATTTATTTTTTTTTTTTTTTGTCACTGATACTCACCTTTACACTTGTGATCATTGCCGGGAGTGTTCGATACTGATAACTATCGCTTGGTTTGTGACGTTTTCGGCGTCTTGTCGGGCATATACATCGTACATCTTTTCTGGCCACACAACATCAGCAAGTCTCTTCAAACAGATAACATCGTTGAGATTTAAGATAGAGTGGACATGCCACAAGATTGAGATAGAACTGGACAAAGAATAGTTATGCACATGTGCTGGTACATCGGTCGGTGAAGTGTGCTTAAAGGGAAGGAGGACCTTGAACTGTATGTACTTGAGGGATAGGCAAACAATGGGAATAATGATGAATGTTGTGCGAGGAATGGACGGTAAACATTCACTTTTGAGCGACGGACAGGTATTGGTACTCTGGGAGCTGTTTATTTTTTGTAGTAGTAATAAATTAAATGGTGGCCCGTGGCGTTGTGGGTATGCGTGCATCGACTCCTACGCTCTTGGACCAACCTAGACAGCTAGGTTCGATTCCTGGTACTACAAGAAATACTTTTCACGGGCCCCACCTCTTTCGAGTCACTGACAATGCGCAGAGAGTAAAACTGTCTAGAAAAAGCTTCTCAAACTTGGCCGTTCGGAGTCGGCATAAAACTGTAGGTCCCTGCCACTCGTGATAGAACAATAGCACGCACAACACGAGTGGTTGCTGAGAAGCTAGGCCCGGGCCCTCTACGGGCTGTAGCGCCACCCACATTAGTATTAGTACTAAATTAATTGCTGAAACTGTCTTGAGTCGGATGCAGTCAGTCACTAAAACCTATTCAGCTACGAGAGCATGCTGTGTGCCACCGCTTCGCAAGACGAACAAATAATCAACGAAGAGTTGAGCAGAGCACCTCGAAATTGCTGTGGAAATCCTTGGAGCACACCCCCGCGCAACTTATGCCAGCATCTCCTCTAATTGCTGACTTGACTTGACTTTTTACACCTCTGCGTGGTCTTGTGCCAATCGTCAAAAATAATGATGTCCCTTGTTTCAAAGCGTCCAATTTCATATTCTCAATGATGTTTAAATCACTACTCAACTGAATACCGATCGATTAATCCACTAGAAATTACCGTGTCGATCCTCCTACAGTGCAATGTTTTATGCTAACCTAAAAATATTCAACGAAAAAGTGTCAACAAACTGGTGTTTGTTTACTAATTCTAGATTTTCTGGTACGAATGTACGTACCTATGCAAGAGACTCTTCTTCTTAAGCTGCCTCTTCGTTCCGGCGGTTGAATGTCATAATTTTAAGTTGTTCCTTATTTTTTAGTCCTCTCATGACTCCTGCTGCCGAGTGGTTTAGTCATTCACGAATATTGGATAACCAAGAGCAGCCTTTGTCTTCCTACGGTTATTCTGCCTTCGATTTTTCCCTGTAGAGATTTACATTTTTCATTCCCAAGGAATTGCGGTCGCAAATGTATAGAAACATGTCGCCTAAGATGATGCGTTTCTTTTGATAACCAAATTTGATTGGTCATCGGAGTCACCTCGTCCGAGCCAAGGTCAATGCTCAAAGCGTATGACAGTCTACAAAAAGCTTCTCAAACTTGGCCGTTTGGAGTCGGCATAAAACTGTAGGTCCCTTCCACTCGTGATAGAACAATAGCACGCACACCACGAGTGGTTGCTGAGAAGCTAGGCCATGGCCCTCTACGGGCTGTAGCGCCACCCATATTATATTATTATTATTATAAATCCTGTGGTGCCCATACATTGAGCATATTTTTGTATCCGGCCTTGATCAAAGAGTGCCAAGCGGTTTTTTGTGCAATTGTTAGCTCCTGGGCAATCGAGTCAGTGCTTGAATGTAATTGAAGAGTGACTGTACAGTCACTTGGCACTGAGACCACAATATGTCTATTGTGTCCCCTTTCTTTATTTAGGAGTTCAGTGCTAACTTGAGCAAGTTTATGAGTTTTTTTTAAATGGAATGTCCTGATAGTCTGTTGCTGTTAATCTATTTTTCACCTGCTTGATATCAGATTTGGAAACTCGATTAGTAGGTGTTCCATGGTCTCCTTTGATTGTCCACAGCGTATACAGTTTTCTGAGCTGCTGTGCCCCATTTTGGGGCCGGTGATAGTGACGTAAGAAGTGGCAAGTAAGTGCATCACATAGTATTCTAAGGTCGGGATTGTTTAGTTGATTTTTTGGAGCGTGTTGGTCCCTCCTGATTGATTCAGAATTGTATGCGGCATTTATTTGACCAGTTGTTTATGTGTTTTTGTATGTGAATGTTGCTAAATCCACGAATCAGAGCTCATATGACGGTCAGACTCGACGATTGCCATGATTGTGTCCACATTTTCGACAATTGGCCTTCCAGAGGACGGTCCATCTTTGCCATCGAAATTATCGTAACGGAATCGAGGGAAGCAAAACTGCGCATAATTTACTGTTACAGTACCAGGACTATAAAAATTTTTCAGATTTTCAGCCGCCTGGCTTGCGTTTTCGCATTATTCAAAACTTGGCGTATTTTCTGTTCGCTGGTGTCCACATTTGACGCGCGCTCTGCCAAAACTGAGTCAATCGACCACAAAACTGTCAGTAGAGTATTTTTGGTACGCCAGCTTAACTGTTTAATGGCATTTAGTTTTGTCCGATGGAACGTATACAAAGCGAGATATGGACTACTAGATTTTGACAAGACCATTCAGAGGTGTAAAAAGTCAAGTCAAGTCAGCAATTAGAGGAGATGCTGGCATAAGTTGCGCGGGGGTGTGCTCCAAGGATTTCCACAGCAATTTCGAGGTGCTCTGCTCAACTCTTCGTTGATTATTTGTTCGTCTTGCGAAGCGGAAGCACACAGCATGCTCTCGTAGCTGAATAGGTTTTAGTGACTGACTGCATCCGACTCAAGACAGTTTCAGCAATTAATTTAGTACTAATACTAATGTGGGTGGCGCTACAGCCCGTAGAGGGCCCGGGCCTAGCTTCTCAGCAACCACTCGTGCTGTGCGTGCTATTGTTCTATCACGAGTGGAAGGGATCTACAGTTTTATGCCGACTCCGAACGGCCAAGTTTGAGAAGCTTTTTTCTAGACAGTTATACTCTTCTCTTGCATCGTCAGTGACTCGAAAGAGGTGGAGTAGTGAAAAGTATTTCTTGTCGTCCCAGGAATCGAACCTAGACAGGTAGCTCCAAGTTCTTAGGAGTCGACGCACATACCCACAACGCCACGGGCCACCAGGATGTCTTTTTACTACACCTAATATCCTTTTGGTTGGACGTCCGTCATTTTCGCTGCCCTCCTAGATTTCGTGTCCTGGCACCACGCTCCCAAATGACTGTGAAGTATAAACTAGAGCTCAGTAGAACTTTTTAGCACCGCTTGGATATCAGAGAACATGCGGATTGTTTTTGCATAATTTGATTCAACGCCTCGCTTTGATGTAATCTGCTGGTTCATTTAAGGCAAATAGTTCATGTGGATAGCGGTGGAATTCGTCCAGAGGGAACTGAGTAAATTACATCAAGGTCACACAATACGTGCGCTCACATCGCTGTCAGATTTCGACCCATCCGTGCACCACTTTTGGGCGTCATCTCTCATCAAAGCTGGGTTATCGGCTCAATCTTCTCTCACTGACTTGGATCAGAACAGTTAGCCTTAGTCAGAATATCTAAGTGTCCACACCGGTTACCTTTTTTGAAGCTGCAAAGTTCTCTACGGTTTGATTTGACCAATTGTTGCACCAGGAGAGACAACAAGTTTATTCCGACTCAACACAACAAGATCTTCTGATAAAAGCGGCAGAACATCGTCGACGATGTAGCTCTAAAATGTGTCATTCAACGAACGTACAGCCTTTGTTTGGAACGATGCTCGTCTGTATTGGATTGCTAATGTTTGAAAAATCGAACGAATGTTTTAAGATTCGTCATTGTTTTCGTGAATTGGCATCGTATTCATCCAGCTAGCGCTTCATATTCTCAAATTGAAAAGAGCGTCAGGAACAAAATCATGTTAATGTCAAAATTATGAATGATGCCCCTTCAAAGTGTGGCCCCCTAATTGTACTTTTATTGTGTGGCGTCACTAAATGACTAAATGTCTCCAATTGCGCTAACCGAATTGGATGTAGACCTTCGCCACTTATGTGCGCCATCTTAGAAGCGGGCGTCCTTTACGTTGTCCCACATGAGTCGGAGATAGAGTGAACGTATGTAGGTAGGTTGGTGATAGGGGACTCTGTCGGCCTTAGGCCGTGGCTCACATTGTCGCAGAGTAGATGTTGGACAGATTCTGTTTCTTCTTCATCCCTGCAGCTGCTGCAAAAGTCGTTACGCGGTAAGTTAAGACACTTATCATGTGTGCCTCTAGCACAGTGCTTGGTAAGGACCCCTACATGCGTTGATATCTTTTTGCTCAGTGTCGGCTATAGAGCCCTCACCCTTGCCCCAATACTCAGGCTAAGCCATCGAGCCCTATCAGGGTCTTCGTCCTCTGGCTGAATGGCGGATGCGCGTACAGGATGGCTAGAGATTCTCCCAACTCCGAAACTTTTTCCGCGGGCCTGTCCACCCTTTAGTTTCCTTGGATTCCAGTGCGCACCGGTGTCCAGCTAAGAGTCACTCAGTTCATCAAGGATATCTCGCTGATGCTCTGTCTGTACAGTCTAAACTGCTTCGACATCAGAATGCCTGATGCTATGACCTCTATTGCCTATCAGAAAAAAATGCAGATCGATTTGACGGTTACATTGTGATCTGTCAACGCCAGTGCTGCCTCATGACTGCTGCTCACTTCCGCTTGAAAGACGCTGCAGTCGTCTCTTAGTACCAGGCATTTTTTGAAGAGCTCACAGAAGACCCCTCGCTTCTTTTTCAACACTCGTCTTTGAGTCGTCTGTGTATACAACAATCTCCTCTACTTCTAATACCAAAATGTTCCTGCCACTGTATACAGTCCGTAAAGCGCTGGTTGAAGCTCTTCTCCGGGCGAGGTTTGATGGTAGATCTCTCTTCTGTTCGTTTGTCTTATATTTTGTGCTGCTGTCCAACTTGTTAATATGGCAGCGAGACCGTATGGTTTATCCCTCCAGAAACCCACTTCTCTGAGCCTTAGGGCTGATGATTGTTGCTACAGAATAGGTCAAGAGGAGGGAGGCCTGGAGTGCTGCCGTCGGTGTTTTTCCGAGACGACCTGTTATACCTAGGCCGCTATTTGGATTCTAGTTAGCTGTGTGAGAATATATTTCTAGAGTGAATAAAATTCCATCGAATACGTCTACTCATCTTCGGTAGTTATACTCAGACTGGTTTAGGTTAGGTTAGCTTGAAGAGACTGCCATTCCCTGCTGTTATCCAAGTGGTCTATCCTAAGATGTTCGACTCCAATACTGGGCTGTAACCAGTTTGTTTTCTTGACGATTTTTGCTATGCTCTGATTTATCTTGATGGTTGACATTTCTTCTTGTCAGCTGATTGAATAGTCGCATAGCGTGCTTTTCCTTGTTCTTGCAAGGGCTGGACATGTGCAGAGATAGTGCAGCGTTTGGTTTCTACTCCTTTCTTATCTCTGCAGCTCCTGCAGAAGTCGTTGTAGGCGCTCAGGGGTCTATGTTTGAACGCATCTATCGGGTCCGTGTATACTTTCAGATTGGCATCCTTTGCCCAGTGGTCTGCATCAGTGATCTGGAATCAGTGTTTAGTACCCAAATTCGATGTCTACGCGAAGGGTGCGTTATAGTCTGTATGCTTCGGAATACTGACATTCTTGATTATTTCCATGTGTGTTCTCGCTGCCATGGCAGCTGTCAGCTTCCCTCCCGTAAATGTCCATTGTGTGGCTGAATGTGTGGAACGAAGCGCTCCCGTGATGGAAATACACGCAGATCTGTGGATTCTGATTTTCTTTGATTCTCAATGCTGGCCACCATGCGAGGATGCCGTTTGACGACTGCTGTAACAAACCCAGTGTGTCCTTCTCGGTTTCAGTCCCCATTTGGAGCCGAGGACCCACTTGCATGTACACATGCTACCGCCGCCTTCCTAATACGGTCTTGAATGTTTAGTTTCGAACTTAGTTCGTTGTCCATTGTTGCGTCTAAGTATTTGGCAGGGTCCTTTAGCTTTGGTGTGCTTATTTGAGGTATTTTGTAACTTCTTGTGAACGGTACAAGCTCAGTTTTAGTTGGGTTAACATCTGGACCAGCTCCTCCTGTCCATGATATCTCCAATAGCGTGAAGAAATTTACCTTTTACGACGGCTATATCGTTTGCGTAGGCTATTGGCTTACAATCGCCATGCCTTGAGAATATCGTCCACCACTAGCATCCAGAGAAGAGGGGAAAGAATGTCTCCCGGCGGGGTTCGGCTGGAAACTCTTCTGGTTATACTGTGATGTCCTAGTTCAGATCGGTCCTAGTTCAGATCAATCGAGTCTCTGTGAAAGTGGAACTCTTAACGGATCGAAATCTATCGCAAAAAGCTTTCCAGGATTCTCTCTGCGCCGTCTTGACTGAGGTCTTTCTTACAGATCTTGGTTAAGTTCTGCAACTTATTTCACAGTCCACATCGTTCTCCCTCTAAAGTTCGAACTTTGCATTGCTTAATCGGCAATAGTAGTAAAGCCAAAAACGAAACGAAGCAAGCAACATTACTCACATCAGACTTTTTCACACATTTCAGGGAAGTAATGCAGGAATGGGTTGAGACGTTGCGTTCGAAACTGCGTGAAATGAAAATAATATCACCACGGGAGAACCTCTACACAAAGTTGCCCGAAGTACGGGCCCCCCTGCTGCCAACGAGAGATCCAACATCACCGCTACCAGCTACACCACCGGTTCCGGCAGCTATTGTTCCCGGTGTTGAGCGTGTCGTGCCATCGATATCATCGTCCTCGTCCACATCGTCCACGTCGACCACAATAACGGCTGGTGGTCTCCTGAGTGCAACTGCCACCGCCTCAAGTGGCCAGGAAATCACGAGAGGCTCCAATTTGCCGTCGTTGGCAAATAATTTGAGTTTGCCGACGGCGGCGGCGCCCTCAACGTCAGCATGTCTCACATCGATGTCGAACACGCTGACGCAGAACCTCCTGAACATGCTGTCCGACCCGATAAGCAACTACAGTGAGCAATTGAATACGGGCAACAACAGCGGAGCCCTGAGCGCAGATGACGACGAAGACGACTTCTCGGACTTGAGTGAGGAATTTGTGATGTGCTTGGCCAGGCCGAAGCTCATAAGCAAGACCTCACATGCAATGCTCGAGGCGCGAAACAGCCTCAACGACTCCACCCATCGCAGCAGCATCACAAACTGCGACGCACAGAACGCCCTCTCGGACGCGCTCAGTGTTCGCTTGGACATAAGCTCATCATCACACAAGGACCAAGGTAAGAAACAACTCATTTGGATATACTTTATTCTGAACTTGGTACATCTCTTTTCGTAGATCGCGAATCACTGTCGCCAGTGCCAAAGTCGAACGGCCGCCAACTACTGAGGTAAGCTTACTGCTGGCTTGTCAATTTCAGCAAAACGTCCTTGTACCTGTCCTCCAGTTGATTGAACAGGTCGAGCATCTGCACTTGGCTCTTCTGTCGACTCTTGATGAAAAACCGACTCAGAATGGAGCAGAAGTTCAGCTTAATAATCTTCATCTTCATCCTGCGCTGCCACTTTTCGATGCGCAGCTCCTGTTGGTATCTCTGCATGTCCTTCTCCCTTGATTTGGTGATTCTATGCAGCTGCCTTTGCGTTGCTTTCAGCTTGTTGTTGGCGTTTGTTTGCAAAATGCCTTGCAGGCATCTGTCCAGCTGCGTGAGTTTGCTGTTCATCTCGGCATTGTCCTCGTCTGCGAACAACTGACTAAAGATCCAGAACTGTTCAACGTCACTTTCCCCTTTGAGGCGCTCCAAGAGATTCGATATTTTCCTGATCACGTCGTTCTCCATTTCGCACTGATTGCATTTGTCAATGATTGCGGTGAGTTCCCTTATCCTTGCCTCCTGCTCCTCTCGATCCCTTTGCAGACGCTGCAGTTCTTGTCTGAGTTGGACAATCTCGCCTTCTTGTGACAATAAGTCGCCGCTGAAATCAGTCCGCCGCGTGCTTTGAATCGAGTGCGTTTCGCTGGAGACCGTCTCATCAAGGTTTGCCAGCACCTGGCTGAGATTACGATTGCAATTCGATAGATCGGTGAAGGGCAACGAGAGACGCCCGTTGTTTCGAAGTTGCTGACACAGCAGAGCACAGAGACAGTTCCTGGAGACTTTTTCCTCTTCCGCAGTTTTGTTGAACACCTGCAGCCATTTGCGGCACAGATTTATGTCCTGTGTGTCTTCCAGATTCAGCGTGAACTCACGCAGTTCATTCAACTGATGCTTGTACAGACTGTCCAAGATCTCGGGGTCGAGATCGCCGCTGCTCTCCATTGAATGTAGTGAATATGGCTTTTAGAAAATATATGCGTTCGCTCGTTGAAAAGGGGAATTCAAAATGATTTTTCGAACCTGACAAGCTGAATTCCAACTGATTGACTGAACAGAAGTGGAAGTAGTTTTGATTTTGTTTTATCACAGGGATGCATAGCGCCGGTTTTCGAAGCCCACGTGGCGTTGCTACAAGTGAGTAATTGATTAACGTGATCTCTTGCCGATAGGCTTATATCACAAGGTCTTTTACGCCTAGGAGCGGTTTGCTGGACGCTGGATCAGACGTCTTAAGTAAAGGTTGTGGACTTTTTTCTCCACTTTGGTGAAGTGTGTGGCAGATCTGAAAGCTCTGCTGATCTTCGGTCGCAGCACAGTTCTTGTTTCTTGCAACTCCACACAGATTTTGATCATATTCCATTCACATTTCGGTGTACCCCTAAAAAGTCGTGATTAACTCTCAGTGACATGCTGGTATATAATCTCCACGCCACCTCGCGACTTTGGGCATTAAACCACCGCCACCACGACGCTCGCACTTAGGGGCCAATCTGCACTGATCAGGCTGAAGGCTATGCGGGTCTCAGGGGCTTTCCAGATCTCCCGTGTCACTAGACTCTAGCCTCTGGTCAAGCTACTAGTAGGAAGCCATAACATCCAGGACTAGCCGCCTTGTGTGTTAAGTGTCATTCCATGTGTCCAGAATAGGGCACTGTCCGCATAATCCTTTATTTGTGAGCTTGTCAAATTGCCGACCACTGGGGTAGGGATGTGTCCTAAAGCAGTAGTTGCCAGCCCAGGCCTTAGTCGACCTGGGGAAGATAGACACAGATTTGGATAGGCACAGAACTCTCAGACATGCTGTTATAATCTCCCCGCGACAAACCCGCGAGAACCCTATCTCGGCAGACCAAGATGATTCCGTATACGACCTTGATTATCCTCGTCTTGCTCTACGGTGCAGATGCATGGACGGATGAAGAGATTCTTGGCCTTTCGAGAGAATGTTGTGCGGGCGTTAAACCACGAACTGTAGGGGCTGTACAGCGACATGGGTCTAGCCAGGCGTCTACTGATCCAACGCCTAAGATGGCTAGACCATGTAGAGCGTATAGACAACTTAGCTCCGACCCGAAGAATCTTCGACCCTGAGCCCGTGGGACAACGCAACAGAAGACGTCCACGCACAACTGGAGACAGCTGGCAAGAGATCAGGCATAACTTATGGGGACTCGGTCCTAAAAGAGCTTACGCCCTTCTAGTCAAATGATAGAATGTGACAGTGTGGGTACCCGTCCTTTTGTTCAGCAAAGAGATGTATCTGCGGCGTAGAGGCCAACAAGTTTATTGTTCACGGCTCCGTCTCTTTCGAGTCACTGACAATGCTCAAAGAGTATAACTGTCTAGAAAAAGCGTCTCAAATTTGGCCGTTCAGAGTCGGCATAAAACTGTAGGTCCCTTCCACTTGTGATAGAACAATAGCACGCACAAGACGAGTGGTTGCTGAGAAGCTAGGCCCTGGTCCTCTACGGGTTGTAGCGCTACCCATATAATTATTACGAGAGGCGTTCAATATATTCTATCGGGGTGAAGCTGTGGTTGTTTTATGAATTGACTTATTTATCGAGTAGGCTATTATTTTAGTGCATTCATGTAAAGTTTCATATAAATGTGATTATTCATTCGCGTTTTATCTCTAGTTAAACAGAATACCCATTTATGGCCGACTTGTGTTCTTCAATATCCGAAAATCTTTTTCCCGAAGACATTCCGGAACAAATCCGGAAACAGGAAATAATCACTAGGGGCAAGGTCTGGACTATAGGGTGGGTGTTGGATTTCTTCGAAACCACAATCTCGCGCAGCAGCCTTGGAAGCTCGCTCCGTGTGAACAGGAGCGTCGTCATGAAGAAGCAACACACCCGCTGCGAGTTTACCCCGTCTTTTCTTTTTAATTTCCTCCCGCAAATTATGCAAAGTGGAAGCGTCGGATGTGGCGTTGATGGTTTCACCTTTTTTTTTTGTAATCAATGAGCAAGATTCTCTTTGAGTCCCAAAAACCTGTGGCCATGGGCTTCCCGGCAGACGGAGTGACTTTGAACTTCTTCGGGGGGTCTGTTCCTTTTTTATGCCACTGCATGGACTCTTGGAGCCATGTTTGGTCACCAGTAACAATTCGATCCATAACACCGTCCGCGTTCTCACTACACATCTCCAAAAGCTCTCTACAGCATGCGATTCTCACTTTTTTCTGAGGCGCTGTGAGCATTCGTGGCACCCACCTTGCACTGACCTTTGTAAGGTTACGATGGTCATGAAGAATGGTGTGACTGGTACCAATTGAAAGCTTGGTGATCTCTGCCATCATTTTCACCTTTTTTCGGGCATACTCAAGAACAAGTTTTTCGACTTCTTTGATGCTTTCTCCCGTACAAGCAGTAGCCGGTCTTCAATGCTCTCTCTGCCTCTTTTGAACTCACTTGACCCGTTTTGCACAGTTGATAATGAAGGTGCGGAACCCTGGTAAACAGCCACTATCTCTTCATGAATAGTTTTTTGACTTTTTCCTTTGCTTAGTGAGAAATTTAATTACAGCGCGATGCTCAATTTTCCCCATCATCGTCTGAGTTGCCATTATGATTCTGTTTAAACTCGAATTAATAATCACATTTATATGAAATTTTACACGAATGCACTAAAATAATAGCATTACTTGATAAATGAGTCAATTTATATATACAACCACAGCTTCACCCCGATACCGAGAATATATTGAACGCCCCTCGTATATTATTATTCGGTGTCCACATTGCTGACGCGACATCGAGGGGAGTAGCTGGCAAGCTGGAAAGACTTCTGTAGCTTTTCGCAGTGGATATGGCGTTTTGTTTGTTCTATGTGGGATCCATGCAGTGTGGCGCCGGGATACATGATAAAAAACTGCGTAAACCATGCGTCATTAAACGCTACCTTAAGTTTTCCTTGTAGACAACTTCAGCAAATGTTAACAGTGGTAGGATGAGAGCGGTAACAAGTTTTCTTCTGGTGTCCATTCGAGTGTTGCTTGAGTTCAACCACGACTGCCGCAGGCCTTAATTGCGTGTTCATCTCCGGACAATTTTCTATTAATAATAAAGCGTAGACTGGGGACCGTATTGACTATTTCAAGTTTATCTCCAGAAAGTACGATATTCGGCCATTAGTTAACGGACATTTTAGACATTGAAATGCGACTTCTTCGAATCTAAGGTTAACCTCTTTTTTACAGACCAACTGTGAATATTGGCTAGCTCATAATTTGTCAGACGGAAGATCATCGCAAGGAGAATAGAATAGGTCCCAGAATTGAACGGTACTTACTTACTTACTTACTTATCAGGCCGGCGTCCCATGGAGGGTCCGAGCCTGAGCAATTGCTGCCTTCCACCGTTGACGGTCCTGGGCACGCAGCTTCCAGTCGTCAAGACCAAGCTGTCTTGCATCCGCGATTACTTGGTCTTTATACCGGAGATTCGATCTTCCTCTCCTTCTCGAATCAGTAGGCTCGGATACCGGAGATTCGATCTTCCTCTCCTTCTCGAACCAGTAGGCTCGGATTCAAACACCCTCTTTGCTGGCGCTTTGTTGTCCATGCGCTCGATGTGGCCGAGCCATGGCAGTCGACGGATTTTTGCCTTCCGGACTACATCCACATCCTGGCACAGCTCGTAGAGTTCGCGGTTATGTCTTCTCCTCCAATCGCCTTCCTCGCAGACGGGACCATATATCCGACGTAGAACTTTTCTTTCGAAGGTACCAAGAATCAGCTCTGCAGTTTTGCTTAGCGTCCACCTTTCGGTTCCATAGAGCAGGACTGGCAAAATAAGAGTTTTGTAGAGGATTTTGGTCCTTCGAGTCAGAAGTTTTGAGCCCAGTTCTTTTGACAAACCGAAGTAGCACCGGTTGCCATGGGCGATTCTACGACGGATCTCCACTGTGATGTCGTTTGTGGAGTTCACGTTTGCCCCGAGGTAGACAAACTCCTTTACTACCTCGAAATTGTAGCTGTCGATGGTGATGTTCTGTCCCAGGTGGACGGAACGTTTTTTGGTCGACAGCATATATCACCTCTTATCCTTATTGACCTTAAGACCACAGCTCGTTTCGGCCGTTCTTCAATCGGCACAAATGCTTCCACTACGGCAAGTTGGGAATGCGCGACGAAGTCGATGTCATCTGCGTAATCCAACAGTTGGAGTGACTTCTAGAACGCGCCACGATGTCGATGTCATCTGCGTTCTGTGTGTCAGTTGGACCGACTTGTGGAAGATAGTGCCTTCCGTGTTTACAGTTGCCCTCCGCACTATCTTCTCCAGTACCAGATTGAAGAAGTCACACGACAGCGCATCTCCTTGCCGAAATCCAGTGCAAGTTTCAAACGGCTCAGAAATCCTTGACCCGAACTGCACTGTGCATCGCGTATGTGTTAGCGTGTTGCGACACAACCGGATCAGTTTTTTCCGGGATCCCGAATTCGGCCATCGCATCGAATAGCTCCTTGCGATGAATGCTGTCGTATGCGGCTTTAGTGGTGCGTATCGATTTGAAACTCACTGTTCTTCTCCAGGATTTGTCTTAGTGTGAAGATTTGGTCTATAGTCGATTTGCCGGGCCGGAAGCCGCACTGGTTCGTGCCGATTAGTGCGGTGCAAAACGCCTTTAGACGTTCACACATTACGCTGGACAGGATCTTGTTGAGCAGGGATATACCTCTATAGTAGTTGCAAGAGGCAAGATCGCCTTTTTTGTGGATGGGGCATATGGAGCTAATATTCCAGTCGTTGGGCATGCTCTCGTCTTCCCAAATTTTACAGATGATCTGGTGCATGCTCCCCACTAGAACATCGCCACCGGCCTTAAAGAGCTCTGATAGTAGGCCATCGGAGCCTGCGGCTTTGTTGTTCTTCAGCCTTTTAATGGCTGTTCCGACTTCTTCAAAGCTAGGTGGGAGGACTACTTCATCGACTAGAGTTGGGATTTCCTGATTTCCTATCACTCTCTCCTGGTCAGGCCCATTAAGCAGTTGTTGTAAGTGCTGCTTAAACACATCCACTATTCCCTGCGGGTCAGTAACAAGGCTACCCTCACGATTTCGAAGAGCTTGGGTGGCTCTTCTAAAGCCTGAAGCTAGGCTTTTGGCTTTTTTATAAAAGGCCCGTATTTTTGTCTTTCCCTAGACTCTTCGATGTCCTTGAGCTGGGAGGTTGCGAGAGACCTTTTCTTCAGGCGTAGAAGCTTCTTCTCCTCCCGTCTTCTAGCCCGGTACTCCTCTTGCGCTGCTCTAGTTGTCCGTTGCAGCGGTATGCCTCGTCGGTTGCACGTTTCTTCTGCTCACACTCGCCATCATACCACGGGTTTCTTGTCGGGGGTGGTAGGTAGCCTAACGTGGTTTCCGCTACCTCTTTGGTGGCCGAGCGGCAATGCAACCACATCTCGTTGGCGTTGGTGTTCGACGTAGGCATACTGGAGAGTCTCTCGCTTAATTGCTCGTCGTTGGCTCTGGCAATCTCCGTTGTGTTCAGGCGTCCAATGTCAAAACTCCTCTTTGTTGGCTGGCCTTATTGGACAGTCGGGTTCTGAATCGTGCTGCCATGAGGAAATGGTCAGAGTCGACGTTTGCCCCTCTGAATATTCGCACATCCAGGATATTTGGCGCATGCCTTGCCTCAATGAACACATGGTCAATTTGGTTGGCGGTTCGACCGTCCGGAGATCGCCAGGTTGCTGTGTGGATTCTTTTGCGAGGGAATCGTGTGTTACTTATGACCATATTACATCCTGTCGCAAAGTCAGTGGTACCTTGTGGAACACCTTTGATAAATGAATAATCTAGATAAGATTCATCTTCTTCTAGATTCTTCTAGATTCTTCATCTAGGCAGTTCATCGGCCTTGTCATTTCCTGGGCTGTCATTGTGTCGTGGAACCCAGATAAGAGACATTTTGAGCTGGCCTTGTGAAAACACTAGTTCAGACCGGCATTCCTGTACTAGTTTAGAGTATGTAGTAAAGGAGGCAGTAGCTTTGATGGCTGCTTGGCTATGACAGCATACAAGCCACCTTCTGCCTTGGCTAAGTATTTGAGTGTATTTTGACGACATGTTTCCGACTGTTCGACTGTCTGTAGACTTTTGAAATGTTCATGGATTCTGAGAACACACCCGCAACGACGATCCTAGAGTCGTCAGTGTAGATTGTCCAGTCAAAATCCTTGCTTTCGCTGATCAGAGTGTCAAAGCCGTTTGATAGTTTAAGTTTTGGGACATCATAGTCTGTGGAGGACGATACGAGATCTCTCGGTATCAGATCAAGGATGGTGCTCTGATCATAGCGCTTTGATGTCCAGCAACCAGACTCTTTGAGCAGGATGCGGGTGTGTGCTGCAGTTTTTTTTTTTAATGCGTGGGTCGAAAGGCGGGATATGTAGCATTACCGTCTGACGGTGTCGACCGTAGAGTACCTTGTTGAGTATATAGGATAGGATAGGACAGGAATGTGGGTAGACGTGCGGAAGCACGTCTCACTTAGGTCCGTGTGGACCCATTGTGTTGCCTAGAGGGGGAAATGTTCCTCCTTGTACCCTTATCGCACTCATCGAGACGTTGTATTCGTTGTTGACCTCTCTTCGTCCAGCCAGAGCCCGACATCCTAATGAACCTGAAAAAGTTAGATAGTCGGATGTTATGGATTTCTTGCAGGTCATGGATGAAGAATTCTCCCATAGTCCATAGTCCACAGTCCTGTATCGCAGTTGGCTGAAGCTTGGACAGAAGCAGAGATAGTGAGGAGTGTCCTCTCTTTCTTCCACATCGCCGCATCCTCCGTTCCATTTTTGTTTCATGGTATTTCAGATGATTATGACCCGTTAGAGCTCCGGCCAGGAGGAGTTTGTCGGTTTTAGTTCTATTTATATCGGGCCATAGCACCCCTAGTAGTCTTACAGGTGGTTAAGTTAAACCACCTTTTTCTTGCTAATTCTAGAATTTTATCATCCACCTTCTTCCTGACATCTGCCAGTGGTGGTTGAATCCATTCGATTGCCTGGGATGGGTCTATTACGGCCCCTTTTCTGGCAAGTTCATCAGCTGCCTCGTTGTCGGCTATGTCCCTGTGTCCTGGGACCCAGCATAGAGTTATCGCGTGCTGCGCGCTAAGAGCTTTGAGCTCCTCGCGGCAGCTCGTGACCAGCTTGGACTTGATTTCTATCGCCGAAATTGCTCTAATGGCCGCTTGACTGTCAATTAGAATGGTAATAACAGCCGGTGGTATTTCCAACATTGTTATCATTCTGGCCGCTTCTTTGACTGCCAGGACCTCCGCTTGAAAAACTCTGCCATATTCAGGGATCCTAATAGAGCAGTGCATGTTTAACAATTCGGAGAAAATGCCCGCAACTGTGCCTGTTTGCATCTTCGATCCATCAGTGTATACTTGGATGCTCGAGTTATTGATGGGTTCTTTTGTGGTCCACTCTTCCCTCGTCGGGAAATAGCATCTGAAGGGTATTTCAAAGTCGTGGAAAGGGAGCGTGTAGTCACTTTCGGACTGCTAGTCTATTCAACAACAAGGTACAAAGAATAACGATAACGATAACTTTGGCTTTATCCATTTGACCTTCATCCCAGCATCAGCACATACAGAGGCCACAAACCTATCTAGCGCGCGCGCTGTTGTTCCGTCTGTGAGGATAACTAAGTCATCTGCCAAATGAAGTTGACTTACCCTCAACTCTCCCAATGTGAAGCATTCCGCGCCTCGTCTGCACTGCAACATCCAATCCACAAAAAAGGTGATGCGGAGGAGAGGTGCCAAGATGCGCACTTGGCGAAGCCCAACGCCCGCGTTGAAAGGAGCACCGTTTGTGTTCTAAGACTGAATGGCCTTCAAAAGAGGACCAGCAACAACTGCAGAACACACCGGAGTTTACCTCGAGGAGTTCTTTTGTATGCCTTTCTAGAAATCTACAAAACAGCGGTAGATTGGTTCTGTTTAGTGGTTCCTCTCTGAGATGTATGCCACTTCCACGTCTTCTTGCAATTAAGTGCAACGATTCTCATCTTTTCTGAGCAGCTAAAGGGGACGATTGTGTTAGGATTTGTTCCGCCATGTTTTCAAGGCTTCCATTTTGTCAACAGACACTCCTGTTGTTACACCACGCGTGTGCTCTGCACCTGGATCGTTAAAGAGCTGAGGAAACTTTTGCTGGACCCCTGATTCTGAACCTGAAATGAAAATGCAGTCGACGAATGTTAATAACCCTTTTTTTCTCGATTGCCTCGCTGTACAGCGCTTCATTTTAAGGCCAAGGGGCATTTAAGCCTTGTATGCGGCGAACGTTTTTAGCTCCTTCAATTGAGCTTCGATGTACAACCGAAAACAGACGGCCACGATCTAGAATTTCCCCTTCAGATGTAGTCCTTAACAAAAATCTCTAAAACCTCTTTCCTTTGCAGACCACAAACATCACGTTCCCTATCAATCACAGAGCCATCTGCAGAGATGACAACAGTCAACAATAACATCACAGAGTTCGACGTGGAGAAAGATCTAGACGATCATCCGCCAGAGGCCACAACTTCCGAGTCTTCCTCAACAAACATCACAATTATCCAAGTATCAAATCCGTTGCCATCTTCCATCAAAGGACCAGACATATTCAAGTTCCCCGATCCGCAGAACAATCACTCGCAAGAAGAATACAAGAGCAATGTTCAAATAATTCCGTCCAATCTTAGTACAATTCCAGTGCACGCACCCGCAATTGCAAATCAATACTCGTCGCCGGCGAAGGCCAAGAAGCACCCAGCGCCAGCATCACATTTGGAGAATCACAAGATCACAACGGTTCACGTTACGGCGGGCAGCAGTGCAGCCAACACGTACGGTTCCGTCTGTCCGAGCTCGTCGTCAGTGACGCCGAAGTTGTCGAAGAAAATCATTCTCAGTACGAACACGTCTGGCGTCACAAATATCGCGGTCAACAACGATGTGCAACAGAAGAGCGGTCACTATGAGAAGGTGTTCCTAACGTCGAGCATTCCGATCGCAACATCGCTGCATGCGCACAATGTGAACGAGCTGAACATCAGTGAAACGACGCATCCCAGTTCGCCGAAATTGGCACGGACAAAGCATGCGGCTAGTCAATCAATGCATCCTCAATCGTCGTCGTCGTCGTCGTCATTCTCCGCAACAACATCGCCCACAAATTCAGCTGGACTGAAGAAGAAACCCAGCATCGCTGAGAGCAATCGAACCAGCATCGCCACGCAGACACCGTCGTCTGCAAGTGGAATGCAACTGCCTTCGACGTCGACCGCGTCGCCGGTTCATCTTGGCCGAAGCAATGGCAAATCCAGTCCGGCAATGCATAGAAAGCGCCTGCTGCACGATGGCCGGGAGAACTGTCCGCCGTCCTCGTTGGCCAACCGACCGTTTCTCACCCGGGGACTTACCGAAGCTGTGATAACTTCACGACCTAGTCGTAAGGATATGAGTAAGCCAGCGCATCCAAAAAACAATCATCTCTCCAACAACAATGGCGAAGCGCACTGCGCAGTCGAACGGACGCGTTCTGAGTCCTTGGAGCAACGCAGGCGTAGTTCGTCGACGTCTGATGCCCCCTCGCCGCGTCCGCGTACGAATAATAATGAGCCGAGAGCGTCGACCAGGATGCAGCAGCCCCCGCAGCCTTTTCGGCTGGCCCATGAGAATGCCTTAAATGCTCAGTCTTCGAAGCGGATGACGTTGCGTGAGCAACAGGTCCTGCAGTTGCGTCGCGAAATAATGCATCCCGGTGGCGTTAGGCTGCAGCTGAGACGCAAGGATTGCATTGGATCCATTGCATGGGTGGATGCCTTTGGAGCTGTGTGGTAAGTTATTCTATTTCGAAGGAAAGGGCGAAAAGTGTCCGTTAAAGCGCTGCATTGGTTCAACTTGGAAAAGTCAGTTTCACTTCTGCGTGTTGACACTCAGTTTGTCACTGCCCTCTGTCCATGGAGATCAAGCCAGCAGCTGGACAGATATCCAGACACCACGATCTGTTGCTGTTAACCACGGCATTTGAGGTTATTCTCCAATTCACCTCGATGTTGCCCCACACTTGAATACTTTTTAGGCGAAGACTAAGTAGTGACCCCGTCGCGTAGAGGGTTGGACTGTCCACTCCTATGCTGCGGTGTCTGGGTTTAAAAAGCCGATATGAGCAATCGTGCACGGCTCCAGCTCTTTCTAGTCTCTGACGAGGCTCAAGGAGTGTCTTCTGTCTAGATGGAGCTTTTCGCACTTTGCCGCTCGGATTCGGCATACAAATTCCTCCACTCGTGTGCTGCACGTGTGGTTACTGACCCAGATTCACCACGGAGCGTGGCGTCGTCTATTAAAAAAAATATATGTGAGCGCTCTACACGCTTTACCCGTCCCGCGTATGGTTCGTGGACGCTTTTCCAGTTTCCGTACTCGCTGTGCAGTGTTCCACTCTAAGGCCCAGGGGCGTTTACGCCTTGTTTTCGTAGACGCCTTTCCAGGCTCAAGTCACTGTGCAGCGTGCCACCCTAAGTCCTAGGGGCGTTTACGCCTTGTATTCGTAGACGCCTTTCCGCAATCAAGTCCCTGGAGGCATTTACGCCTTTTCTTCGTTTAGACGCTGTACACGTGTTTAAGGCCCAGTCGTCACAAGCATTGAACACGTAGACGCCTGTTCCGAATCAAGTGGTTTTCCAGCGCGTGTTTGCGTTTCAATGCCTACCCGCCACAAGCGTTAACTTCGTAGGCATCCTGACGGAGAAAACGTGTTAATTATACAATTTACAACAAATTACAGGGTTGCTGGTTGGAAACAGAAGGAGCATCCGGTGCTATACAACGCCCTTCACATCGGCGACCAGCTTATATCGATTGCAGGCATCACAATCAGTTCGGCAGCGGAGGCAAACAAAGTGATTCGAAATACCAATACACTTTTCGTGAGTGCCCTTCGAAATGACATCAGTCTGTCTGTCTCCCTTGTTATCGCCCAATCGTATGTTCTTCATTCTTTCAGCTTGAGGTGTTGATCCGAAGAGTGCCATTTGGTCGAGGCTATGCAATACGCCGGGAACGTGAGGGCCAGTGCCTGGGTCTGATTCGCGATGGAAATACATCAACAATCGTTGACGTCGTGCCCAACAGTTTGGCCGCTCGGCATGGACTGCCACCGAAGGTGAGTGAAACTTTGCAAAAAAAATTGACCAGATGACACGCAGTCATTTCGATTGCAGGCACAATCATGCGATGGAACAACTCTAACCTTTTGGGTGCTCACCGAAATCAACGGACGGCCACTAAACTTATTCTTCAAGGAGAACGAAATTCGCGATCGCTTAAACTGCGTTGGCCGGGATATCTCAATTCTCGTCCAGCCCTCAGACTTAATCACGAAACTTAAGAAACAATTGAAATCTCTTCGTAGCCATAAAGATTACATCGTACAGTAAACTGGATTGACGTACATAACATAAGAAATATCGATCAATCTTCTCATGCATGCATCGGTGTAGATAAGAACAAAAAAAAAAGACATTTGAATACATTCCACATAAAGACACGACTTCGTGTGTGCCGTCGCATACATCCATATACATACATATATATTTTTTATATAAACATCAACGCTACTAGCGGTAGTAGCAGCAGCTCTAAACCTGTATACTTAGGAAAATGTATTATTTTTGTATAACACTAGGTAATATGTAAAAAAAAAACAAAAAAAAAAATTTATATTTTGCTACACGGAATTGTACGGTTAGAAAATGATGAAACTTTTGATACTTAAAACAAAAAACAAACAGAAAACGAACAAAAGACACAAGCGAGAGTAAGTATTTTCTTTTAAACAATCCACCCCGATTACGAAAGTCGTGTCACTTGACTTGACGACACAAGGCGTTTTGAGAGTCGAGTCACTTTACAGGCGTATTACGACCCTTAATCGGTATTACGACCCTTAATCGACACGAGCTTATGTTCCACACGCATTTCAAAGCTGCCACTCAAAAGCTTTCTGTCAATTTGACAGATCAACTCGTTAAATGGGGGGTAGTTTTCATAAATTCTACCGGAATAAACATTTTTAATTCCATCCCGACCGTTTTCGCTTGACGTTCTCGCAAGTGATCCACATTTCGTGACCAATCACACTCTGCTTCAAAAATGCGTCGATGTTGTTGCGATTCAGCAGTGATTCGCAGATGGAAACACGGTCCAGGAGATTCTTTGGCGTTAACTCCTGTGGTGGCCCGTGGCGTTGCGGGTATGCGTGCGTCGACTCCTACGCTCTTGGATCAATCTGTCTAGGTTCCATTCCTGGTACGACAAGAAATACTTTTCACGGCCCCCACCTCTTTCAAGTCACTGACAATGCTCAGAGAGTAAAACTGTCTAGAAAAAGCTTCTCAAACTTGGCCGTTCGGGGTCGGCATAAAACTGTACGTCCCTTCCACTCGTGATAGAACAATAGCACGCACAACACGAGTGGTTGCTGAGAAGCTAGGCCCTGGCCCTCTACGGGCTGTAGCGCCACCCATATTATTATTATTAATTGTTGTTTTGAGGTGTTTGCTTAATAAAATTATTCGTTGAATTTAAAGTAAATATGGACGGCATTGCTAGTTTATTTATTGAATTAGTGAAGCGAACGACGATCAAGAATTGCAGAAAAGGGAATTAATTAACATCGGAAGAAGTTTTCGATTAAAATGCAATCGATTCGATTTACCAGATGCTAAGTAAGGTGTATGCATTGTACAATTGTGATAAATTTCCTTCCATCCAGTTTTGTTTGCATCCGTTTGAGAAAAACCGTTTGAAATTTGTTGCTAAATTCATATTTTCCTCCATCAGTTCAATCAGTCGCTTTATTTGTTTTGGGCTGGAAATGTTGACCATTAAGATATAAATAATTAAAACTAAATACCTTTTACACCATTCCAGTTGAATAACAAAGAAAACTCACGTTTTTACTTGTTTTTCCACTAGAGTCGTTCACAAAATTCAAACCGCCTTCTTTTGTCATGTTACTCGTCGTTTTGGTGTAGGAAATCGACTTTCGGAATACCGCTACACGACAAGTGTCACCCAAAATATACGTTCCACATAAGCTTATCGCCAGTTGTAGTCTGTGACGTAAAACGACTACTTTATCGACAATCGTAATACCGACATCACAGCGGCGTTTCGACACAAGTCGTTAGACGACTTTCGTAATCGGGTTGAATACCTCGGATGCACTGTTTTTCTTTTCTTCTTTATTTCATTTTTATACACTCATTTTTGATGTTGTTTCTTCTTTTTTTTTTATACCCTTAGTTTGTATACTTAGACTTAAGTGAAGAGAACAAATGTTATTGCGTTTATTTCGACTCATTCCTAAGTCTGTGTGTGTTTCACTGTGAATCTAGTATGGATACAAAAAATTAGTAGAAAATTTATACATTCGTCGAATTATACATATGCGCAAGCCTCTATTTGAATGGAGTGAATCTTAAATTAAGGATATTCTCAAATTTGGCCTGTGAATGAGAATCTGTTTTACATATACACATATGCAATTTTAAAGTTCGTATACATATATATCTATATACACCTTAGAAAATATATTATGTAACCCTTTTTCATTTTTCCCAACATTCTTGTATAAAATTTTCTAAATCTCGTACGCGCATGCAGCCACTTAAAAAAAAGGGGTTTTTTTTCCATAAATTTTAGTCCATTATCACTGTTGGATCATAGTTGTTTTGCAATTATTGAGAAACTAATCCGTATACTGGGAAAATACATATACTTGTCACTTTTATATACTTAATGTGACTCTGCAATATTAAAAAAAAAGACATTAAATCAAAAATTGTGTTGGTTTTCTTTTCGTACTGCTTACTTTTCAGGGTGGATTTTTTTAGGTCAAAAATTTCGATAATACACATCTAAACACATAACCACAGGTGTACACAGGTCGTAGGTACGCCTAGTTGGGCCGCTGTGGCAGTTGGAAGATGAGCCATGAAAAGGCTCCAAAATCCTTACTATACACTGTCAATTTTTTTAGGTGAAAAATTCGATGTCGTCGGATCCACTCCAGTCTTTGGATTTCGATAATACGCATCTAAACACATAACCACAGGTGTACACAGGTCGTAGGTACGCCTCGTTGGGCCGCTGTGGCAGTTGGAAGATGAGCCATGAAAAGGTACATTTTTTTAGGTGAAAAATTCGATGTCGTCGGTTCCACTCCAGTCTTTGGATTTCGATAATACACATCTAATTACATAACAGCAAGTGTACACAGGTCGTAGGTACGCCTAGTTGGGCCGCTGTGGCAGTTGGAAGATGAGCCATGAAAAGGCTCCAAAATCCTTAAAAAAAACTCAATTTTTTTAGGTGAAAAATTCGATGTCGTCGGATCCACTCCAGTCTTTGGTTTCGATAATACACATCTAAACACATAACCACAGGTGTACACAGGTCGTAGGTACGCCTAGTTGGGCCGCTGTGGCAGTTGGAAGATGAGCCATGAAAAGGCTCCAAAATCCTTACTATACACTGTCAATTTTTTTAGGTGAAAAATTCGATGTCGTCGGATCCACTCCAGTCTTTGGATTTCGATAATACGCATCTAAACACATAACCACAGGTGTACACAGGTCGTAGGTACGCCTAGTTGGGCCGCTGTGGCAGTTGGAAGATGAGCCATGAAAAGGCTGCAAAATCCTTACTATACACTGTCAATTTTTTTAGGTGAAAAATTCGATGTCGTCGGATCCACTCCAGTCTTTGGATTTCGATAATACGCATCTAAACACATAACCACAGGTGTACACAGGTCGTAGGTACGCCTCGTTGGGCCGCTGTGGCAGTTGGAAGATGAGCCATGAAAAGGCTCCAAAATCCTTACTATACACTGTACATTTTTTTAGGTGAAAAATTCGATGTCGTCGGATCCACTCCAGTCCTTGGATTTCGATAATACGCATCTAAACACATAACTACAGGTGTACACAGGTCGTAGGTACGCCTCGTTGGGCCGCTGTGGCAGTTGGAAGATGAGCCATGAAAAGGCTCCAAAATCCTTACTATATACACTGTAAATTTTTTTAGGTGAAAAATTCGATGTCGTCGGATCCACTCCAGTCTTTGGATTTCGATAATACGTATCTAAACACATAACCACAGGTGTACACAGGTCGTAGGTACGCCTAGTTGGGCCGCTGTGGCAGTTGGAAGATGAGCCATGAAAAGGCTCCAAAATCCTTAAAAAAAACTCAATTTTTTTAGGCGAAAAATTCGATGTCGTCGGATCCACTCCAGTCTTTGGTTTCGATAATACACATCTAAACACATAACCACAGGTGTACACAGGTCGTTGGTACGCCTAGTTGGGCCGCTGTGGCAGTTGGAAGATGAGCCATGAAAAGGCTCCAAAATCCTTACTATACACTGTACATTTTTTTAGGTGAAAAATTCGATGTCGTCGGATTCACTCCAGTCTTTGGATTTCGATAATACGCATCTAAACACATAACCACAGGTGTACACAGGTCGTAGGTACGCCTCGTTGGGCCGCTGTGGCAGTTGGAAGATGAGCCATGAAAAGGCTCCAAAATCCTTACTATACACTGTCA
The DNA here is from genome assembly GCA_907269125.1 of Eristalis pertinax. Classification (NCBI taxonomy): domain Eukaryota; kingdom Metazoa; phylum Arthropoda; class Insecta; order Diptera; family Syrphidae; genus Eristalis; species Eristalis pertinax. The sequence continues at coordinate 42,683,444 of OU026145.1, read as the reverse complement.
ATTTTTTTAGGTGAAAAATTCGATGTCGTCGGATCCACTCCAGTCTTTGGATTTCGATAATACGTATCTAAACACATAACCACAGGTGTACACAGGTCGTAGGTACGCCTAGTTGGGCCGCTGTGGCATTTGGAAGATGAGCCATGAAAAGGCTCCAAAATCCTTACTATACACTGTAAATTTTTTTAGGTGAAAAATTCGATGTCGTCGGATCCACTCCAGTCTTTGGATTTCGATAATACACATCTAATCACATAACAGCAAGTGTACACAGGTCGTAGGTACGCCTAGTTGGGCCGCTGTGGCAGTTGGAAGATGAGCCATGAAAAGGCTCCAAAATCCTTACTATACACTGTACATTTTTTTAGGTGAAAAATTCGATGTCGTCGGATTCACTCCAGTCTTTGGATTTCGATAATACGCATCTAAACACATAACCACAGGTGTACACAGGTCGTAGGTACGCCTCGTTGGGCCGCTGTGGCAGTTGGAAGATGAGCCATGAAAAGGCTCCAAAATCCTTACTATACACTGTCAATTTTTTTAGGTGAAAAATTCGATGTCGTCGGATCCACTCCAGTCTTTGGATTTCGATAATACGCATCTAAGCACATAACCACAGGTGTACACAGGTCGTAGGTACGCCTCGTTGGGCCGCTGTGGCAGTTGGAAGATGAGCCATGAAAAGGCTCCAAAATCCTTACTATACACTGTCAATTTTTTTAGGTGAAAAATTCGATGTCGTCGGATCCACTCCAGTCTTTGGATTTCGATAATACGTATCTAAACACATAACCACAGGTGTACACAGGTCGTAGGTACGCCTAGTTGGGCCGCTGTGGCATTTGGAAGATGAGCCATGAAAAGGCTCCAAAATCCTTACTATACACTGTAAATTTTTTTAGGTGAAAAATTCGATGTCGTCGGATCCACTCCAGTCTTTGGATTTCGATAATACACATCTAATCACATAACAGCAAGTGTACACAGGTCGTAGGTACGCCTAGTTGGGCCGCTGTGGCAGTTGGAAGATGAGCCATGAAAAGGCTCCAAAATCCTTACTATACACTGTCAATTTTTTTAGGTGAAAAATTCGATGTCGTCGGATCCACTCCAGTCTTTGGATTTCGATAATACGCATCTAAACACATAACCACAGGTGTACACAGGTCGTAGGTACGCCTAGTTGGGCCGCTGTGGCAGTTGGAAGATGAGCCATGAAAAGGCTCCAAAATCCTTACTATACACTGTCAATTTTTTTAGGTGAAAAATTCGATGTCGTCGGATCCACTCCAGTCTTTGGATTTCGATAATACGCATCTAAACACATAACCACAGGTGTACACAGGTCGTAGGTACGCCTCGTTGGGCCGCTGTGGCAGTTGGAAGATGAGCCATGAAAAGGCTCCAAAATCCTTACTATACACTGTCAATTTTTTTAGGTGAAAAATTCGATGTCGTCGGATCCACTCCAGTCTTTGGATTTCGATAATACACATCTAATCACATAACAGCAAATGTACACAGGTCGTAGGTACGCCTAGTTGGGCCGCTGTGGCAGTTGGAAGATGAGCCATGAAAAGGCTCCAAAATCCTTACTATACACTGTACATTTTTTTAGGTGAAAAATTCGATGTCGTCGGATCCACTCCAGTCTTTGGATTTCGATAATACGCATCTAAACACATAACCACAGGTGTGCACAGGTCGTAGGTACGCCTCGTTGGGCCGCTGTGGCAGTTGGAAGATGAGCCATGAAAAGGCTCCAAAATCCTTACTATACACTGTAAATTTTTTAGGTGAAAAATTCGATGTCGTCGGATCCACTCCAGTCTTTGGATTTCGATAATACACATCTAATCACATAACCACAGATGTACACAGGTCGTAGGTACGCCTAGTTGGGCCGCTGTGGCAGTTGGAAGATGAGCCATGAAAAGGCTCCAAAATCCTTACTATACACTGTACATTTTTTTAGGTGAAAAATTCGATGTCGTCGGATCCACTCCAGTCTTTGGATTTCGATAATACGCATCTAAACACATAACCACAGGTGTACACAGGTCGTAGGTACGCCTCGTTGGGCCGCTGTGGCAGTTGGAAGATGAGCCATGAAAAGGCTCCAAAATCCTTACTATATACACTGTAAATTTTTTTAGGTGAAAAATTCGATGTCGTCGGATCCACTCCAGTCTTTGGATTTCGATAATACGCATCTAAACACATAACCACAGGTGTACACAGGTCGTAGGTACGCCTCGTTGGGCCGCTGTGGCAGTTGGAAGATGAGCCATGAAAAGGTACATTTTTTTAGGTGAAAAATTCGATGTCGTCGGTTCCACTCCAGTCTTTGGATTTCGATAATACACATCTAATTACATAACAGCAAGTGTACACAGGTCGTAGGTACGCCTAGTTGGGCCGCTGTGGCAGTTGGAAGATGAGCCATGAAAAGGCTCCAAAATCCTTACTATATACACTGTAAATTTTTTTAGGTGAAAAATTCGATGTCGTCGGATCCACTCCAGTCTTTGGATTTCGATAATACACATCTAATCACATAACAGCAAGTGTACACAGGTCGTAGGTACGCCTAGTTGGGCCGCTGTGGCAGTTGGAAGATGAGCCATGAAAAGGCTCCAAAATCCTTACTATACACTGTCAATTTTTTTAGGTGAAAAATTCGATGTCGTCGGATCCACTCCAGTCTTTGGATTTCGATAATACGCATCTAAACACATAACCACAGGTGTACACAGGTCGTAGGTACGCCTCGTTGGGCCGCTGTGGCAGTTGGAAGATGAGCCATGAAAAGGCTCCAAAATCCTTACTATATACACTGTAAATTTTTTTAGGTGAAAAATTCGATGTCGTCGGATCCACTCCAGTCTTTGGATTTCGATAATACACATCTAATCACATAACAGCAAGTGTACACAGGTCGTAGGTACGCCTAGTTGGGCCGCTGTGGCAGTTGGAAGATGAGCCATGAAAAGGCTCCAAAATCCTTACTATACACTGTACATTTTTTTAGGTGAAAAATTCGATGTCGTCGGATCCACTCCAGTCTTTGGATTTCGATAATACGCATCTAAACACATAACCACAGGTGTACACAGGTCGTAGGTACGCCTAGTTGGGCCGCTGTGGCAGTTGGAAGATGAGCCATGAAAAGGCTCCAAAATCCTTACTATACACTGTCAATTTTTTTAGGTGAAAAATTCGATGTCGTCGGATCCACTCCAGTCTTTGGATTTCGATAATACGCATCTAAACACATAACCACAGGTGTACACAGGTCGTAGGTACGCCTCGTTGGGCCGCTGTGGCAGTTGGAAGATGAGTCATGAAAAGGCTCCAAAATCCTTACTATACACTGTAAATTTTTTTAGGTGAAAAATTCGATGTCGTCGGATCCACTCCAGTCTTTGGATTTCGATAATACACATCTAATCACATAACAGCAAATGTACACAGGTCGTAGGTACGCCTAGTTGGGCCGCTGTGGCAGTTGGAAGATGAGCCATGAAAAGGCTCCAAAATCCTTACTATACACTGTCAATTTTTTTAGGTGAAAAATTCGATGTCGTCGGATCCACTCCAGTCTTTGGATTTCGATAATACACATCTAATCACATAACAGCAAATGTACACAGGTCGTAGGTACGCCTAGTTGGGCCGCTGTGGCAGTTGGAAGATGAGCCATGAAAAGGCTCCAAAATCCTTACTATACACTGTACATTTTTTTAGGTGAAAAATTCGATGTCGTCGGATCCACTCCAGTCTTTGGATTTCGATAATACGCATCTAAACACATAACCACAGGTGTACACAGGTCGTAGGTACGCCTCGTTGGGCCGCTGTGGCAGTTGGAAGATGAGCCATGAAAAGGCTCCAAAATCCTTACTATATACACTGTAATTTTTTTTAGGTGAAAAATTCGATGTCGTCGGATCCACTCCAGTCTTTGGATTTCGATAATACACATCTAATCACATAACAGCAAGTGTACACAGGTCGTAGGTACGCCTAGTTGGGCCGCTGTGGCAGTTGGAAGATGAGCCATGAAAAGGCTCCAAAATCCTTACTATACACTGTACATTTTTTTAGGTGAAAAATTCGATGTCGTCGGATCCACTCCAGTCTTTGGATTTCGATAATACGCATCTAAACACATAACCACAGGTGTACACAGGTCGTAGGTACGCCTAGTTGGGCCGCTGTGGCAGTTGGAAGATGAGCCATGAAAAGGCTCCAAAATCCTTACTATACACTGTCAATTTTTTTAGGTGAAAAATTCGATGTCGTCGGATCCACTCCAGTCTTTGGATTTCGATAATACGCATCTAAACACATAACCACAGGTGTACACAGGTCGTAGGTACGCCTCGTTGGGCCGCTGTGGCAGTTGGAAGATGAGTCATGAAAAGGCTCCAAAATCCTTACTATACACTGTAAATTTTTTTAGGTGAAAAATTCGATGTCGTCGGATCCACTCCAGTCTTTGGATTTCGATAATACACATCTAATCACATAACAGCAAATGTACACAGGTCGTAGGTACGCCTAGTTGGGCCGCTGTGGCAGTTGGAAGATGAGCCATGAAAAGGCTCCAAAATCCTTACTATACACTGTCAATTTTTTTAGGTGAAAAATTCGATGTCGTCGGATCCACTCCAGTCTTTGGATTTCGATAATACACATCTAATCACATAACAGCAAATGTACACAGGTCGTAGGTACGCCTAGTTGGGCCGCTGTGGCAGTTGGAAGATGAGCCATGAAAAGGCTCCAAAATCCTTACTATACACTGTCAATTTTTTTAGGTGAAAAATTCGATGTCGTCGGATCCACTCCAGTCTTTGGATTTCGATAATACGCATCTAAACACATAACCACAGGTGTACACAGGTCGTAGGTACGCCTCGTTGGGCCGCTGTGGCAGTTGGAAGATGAGCCATGAAAAGGCTCCAAAATCCTTACTATACACTGTCAATTTTTTTAGGTGAAAAATTCGATGTCGTCGGATCCACTCCAGTCTTTGGATTTCGATAATACGCATCTAAACACATAACCACAGGTGTACACAGGTCGTATGTACGCCTCGTTGGGCCGCTGTGGCAGTTGGAAGATGAGCCATGAAAAGGCTCCAAAATCCTTACTATATACACTGTAAATTTTTTTAGGTGAAAAATTCGATGTCGTCGGATCCACTCCAGTCTTTGGATTTCGATAATATACATCTAATCACATAACAGCAAGTGTACACAGGTCGTAGGTACGCCTAGTTGGGCCGCTGTGGCAGTTGGAAGATGAGCCATGAAAAGGCTCCAAAATCCTTACTATACACTGTCAATTTTTTTAGGTGAAAAATTCGATGTCGTCGGATCCACTCCAGTCTTTGGATTTCGATAATACGCATCTAAACACATAACCACAGGTGTACACAGGTCGTAGGTACGCCTCGTTGGGCCGCTGTGGCAGTTGGAAGATGAGCCATGAAAAGGCTCCAAAATCCTTACTATACACTGTCAATTTTTTTAGGTGAAAAATTCGATGTCGTCGGATCCACTCCAGTCTTTGGATTTCGATAATACGTATCTAAACACATAACCACAGGTGTACACAGGTCGTAGGTACGCCTAGTTGGGCCGCTGTGGCAGTTGGAAGATGACCCATGAAAAGGCTCCAAAATCCTTACTATACACTGTCAATTTTTTTAGGTGAAAAATTCGATGTCGTCGGATCCACTCCAGTCTTTGGATTTCGATAATACACATCTAATCACATAACAGCAAGTGTACAGAGGTCGTAGGTACGCCTAGTTGGGCCGCTGTGGCAGTTGGAAGATGAGCCATGAAAAGGCTCCAAAATCCTTACTATACACTGTACATTTTTTTAGGTGAAAAATTCGATGTCGTCGGATCCACTCCAGTCTTTGGATTTCGATAATACGGATCTAAACACATAATCACAGGTGTACACAGGTCGTAGGTACGCCTCGTTGGGCCGCTGTGGCAGTTGGAAGATGAGCCATGAAAAGGCTCCAAAATCCTTACTATACACTGTAAATTTTTTTAGGTGAAAAATTCGATGTCGTCGGATCCACTCCAGTCTTTGGATTTCGATAATACGCATCTAAACACATAACCACAGGTGTACACAGGTCGTAGGTACGCCTAGTTGGGCCGCTGTGGCAGTTGGAAGATGAGCCATGAAAAGGCTCCAAAATCCTTACTATACACTGTACATTTTTTTAGGTGAAAAATTCGATGTCGTCGGATCCACTCCAGTCTTTGGATTTCGATAATACGCATCTAAACACATAACCACAGGTGTACACAGGTCGTAGGTACGCCTCGTTGGGCCGCTGTGGCAGTTGGAAGATGAGCCATGAAAAGGCTCCAAAATCCTTACTATATACACTGTAAATTTTTTTAGGTGAAAAATTCGATGTCGTCGGATCCACTCCAGTCTTTGGATTTCGATAATACACATCTAATCACATAACAGCAAGTGTACACAGGTCGTAGGTACGCCTAGTTGGGCCGCTGTGGCAGTTGGAAGATGAGCCATGAAAAGGCTCCAAAATCCTTACTATACACTGTCAATTTTTTTAGGTGAAAAATTCGATGTCGTCGGATCCACTCCAGTCTTTGGATTTCGATAATACGCATCTAAACACATAACCACAGGGGTACACAGGTCGTAGGTACGCCTCGTTGGGCCGCTGTGGCAGTTGGAAGATGAGCCATGAAAAGGCTCCAAAATCCTTACTATACACTATACATTTTTTTAGGTGAAAAATTCGATGTCGTCGGATCCACTCCAGTCTTTGGATTTCGATAATACGCATCTAAACACATAACCACAGGTGTACACAGGTCGTAGGTACGCCTCGTTGGGCCGCTGTGGCAGTTGGAAGATGAGCCATGAAAAGGCTCCAAAATCCTTACTATACACTGTCAATTTTTTTAGGTGAAAAATTCGATGTCGTTGGATCCACTCCAGTCTTTGGATTTCGATAATACGCATCTAAACACATAACCACAGGTGTACACAGGTCGTAGGTACGCCTCGTTGGGCCGCTGTGGCGGTTGGAAGATGAGCCATGAAAAGGCTCCAAAATCCTTACTATACACTGTCAATTTTTTTAGGTGAAAAGTTCGATGTCGTCGGATCCACTCCAGTCTTTGGATTTCGATAATACACATCTAATCACATAACAGCAAATGTACACAGGTCGTAGGTACGCCTAGTTGGGCCGCTGTGGCAGTTGGAAGATGAGCCTTGAAAAGGCTCCAAAATCCTTACTATACACTGTCAATTTTTTTAGGTGAAAAATTCGATGTCGTCGGATCCACTCCAGTCTTTGGATTTCGATAATACGTATCTAAACACATAACCACAGGTGTACACAGGTCGTAGGTACGCCTAGTTGGGCCGCTGTGGCAGTTGGAAGATGAGCCATGAAAAGGCTCAAAAATCCTTACTATACACTGTAAATTTTTTTAGGTGAAAAATTCGATGTCGTCGGATCCACTCCAGTCTTTGGATTTCGATAATACGCATCTAAACACATAACCACAGGTGTACACAGGTCGTAGGTACGCCTAGTTGGGCCGCTGTGGCAGTTGGAAGATGAGCCATGAAAAGGCTGCAAAATCCTTACTATACACTGTCAATTTTTTTAGGTGAAAAATTCGATGTCGTCGGATCCACTCCAGTCTTTGGATTTCGATAATACGCATCTAAACACATAACCACAGGTGTACACAGGTCGTAGGTACGCCTCGTTGGGCCGCTGTGGCAGTTGGAAGATGAGCCATGAAAAGGCTCCAAAATCCTTACTATACACTGTACATTTTTTTAGGTGAAAAATTCGATGTCGTCGGATCCACTCCAGTCTTTGGATTTCGATAATACGCATCTAAACACATAACCACAGGTGTACACAGGTCGTAGGTACGCCTAGTTGGGCCGCAGTGGCAGTTGGAAGATGAGCCATGAAAAGGCTCCAAAATCCTTACTATACACTGTCAATTTTTTTAGGTGAAAAATTCGATGTCGTCGGATCCACTCCAGTCTTTGGATTTCGATAATACGCATCTAAACACATAACCACAGGTGTACACAGGTCGTAGGTACGCCTAGTTGGGCCGCTGTGGCAGTTGGAAGATGAGCCATGAAAAGGCTCCAAAATCCTTACTATACACTGTCAATTTTTTTAGGTGAAAAATTCGATGTCGTCGGATCCACTCCAGTCTTTGGATTTCGATAATACGTATCTAAACACATAACCACAGGTGTACACAGGTCGTAGGTACGCCTAGTTGGGCCGCTGTGGCAGTTGGAAGATGACCCATGAAAAGGCTCCAAAATCCTTACTATACACTGTCAATTTTTTTAGGTGAAAAATTCGATGTCGTCGGATCCACTCCAGTCTTTGGATTTCGATAATACACATCTAATCACATAACAGCAAGTGTACACAGGTCGTAGGTACGCCTAGTTGGGCCGCTGTGGCAGTTGGAAGATGAGCCATGAAAAGGCTCCAAAATCCTTACTATACACTGTACATTTTTTTAGGTGAAAAATTCGATGTCGTCGGATCCACTCCAGTCTTTGGATTTCGATAATACGCATCTAAACACATAACCACAGGTGTACACAGGTCGTAGGTACGCCTCGTTGGGCCGCTGTGGCAGTTGGAAGATGAGCCATGAAAAGGCTCCAAAATCCTTACTATACACTGTAAATTTTTTTAGGTGAAAAATTCGATGTCGTCGGATCCACTCCAGTCTTTGGATTTCGATAATACGCATCTAAACACATAACCACAGGTGTACACAGGTCGTAGGTACGCCTCGTTGGGCCGCTGTGGCAGTTGGAAGATGAGCCATGAAAAGGCTCCAAAATCCTTACTATACACTGTCAATTTTTTTAGGTGAAAAATTCGATGTCGTCGGATCCACTCCAGTCTTTGGATTTCGATAATACGCATCTAAACACATAACCACAGGTGTACACAGGTCGTAGGTACGCCTCGTTGGGCCGCTGTGGCAGTTGGAAGATGAGCCATGAAAAGGCTCCAAAATCCTTACTATATACACTGTAAATTTTTTTAGGTGAAAAATTCGATGTCGTCGGATCCACTCCAGTCTTTGGATTTCGATAATACACATCTAATCACATAACAGCAAGTGTACACAGGTCGTAGGTACGCCTAGTTGGGCCGCTGTGGCAGTTGGAAGATGAGCCATGAAAAGGCTCCAAAATCCTTACTATACACTGTACATTTTTTTAGGTGAAAAATTCGATGTCGTCGGATCCACTCCAGTCTTTGGATTTCGATAATACGCATCTAAACACATAACCACAGGTGTACACAGGTCGTAGGTACGCCTCGTTGGGCCGCTGTGGCAGTTGGAAGATGAGCCATGAAAAGGCTCCAAAATCCTTACTATACACTGTCAATTTTTTTAGGTGAAAAATTCGATGTCGTCGGATCCACTCCAGTCTTTGGATTTCGATAATACGCATCTAAACACATAACCACAGGTGTACACAGGTCGTATGTACGCCTCGTTGGGCCGCTGTGGCAGTTGGAAGATGAGCCATGAAAAGGCTCCAAAATCCTTACTATATACACTGTAAATTTTTTTAGGTGAAAAATTCGATGTCGTCGGATCCACTCCAGTCTTTGGATTTCGATAATATACATCTAATCACATAACAGCAAGTGTACACAGGTCGTAGGTACGCCTAGTTGGGCCGCTGTGGCAGTTGGAAGATGAGCCATGAAAAGGCTCCAAAATCCTTACTATACACTGTCAATTTTTTTAGGTGAAAAATTCGATGTCGTCGGATCCACTCCAGTCTTTGGGTTTCGATAATACGCATCTAAACACATAACCACAGGTGTACACAGGTCGTAGGTACGCCTCGTTGGGCCGCTGTGGCAGTTGGAAGATGAGCCATGAAAAGGCTCCAAAATCCTTACTATACACTGTCAATTTTTTTAGGTGAAAAATTCGATGTCGTCGGATCCACTCCAGTCTTTGGATTTCGATAATACGTATCTAAACACATAACCACAGGTGTACACAGGTCGTAGGTACGCCTAGTTGGGCCGCTGTGGCAGTTGGAAGATGACCCATGAAAAGGCTCCAAAATCCTTACTATACACTGTCAATTTTTTTAGGTGAAAAATTCGATGTCGTCGGATCCACTCCAGTCTTTGGATTTCGATAATACACATCTAATCACATAACAGCAAGTGTACAGAGGTCGTAGGTACGCCTAGTTGGGCCGCTGTGGCAGTTGGAAGATGAGCCATGAAAAGGCTCCAAAATCCTTACTATACACTGTACATTTTTTTAGGTGAAAAATTCGATGTCGTCGGATCCACTCCAGTCTTTGGATTTCGATAATACGGATCTAAACACATAATCACAGGTGTACACAGGTCGTAGGTACGCCTCGTTGGGCCGCTGTGGCAGTTGGAAGATGAGCCATGAAAAGGCTCCAAAATCCTTACTATACACTGTACATTTTTTTAGGTGAAAAATTCGATGTCGTCGGATCCACTCCAGTCTTTGGATTTCGATAATACGCATCTAAACACATAACCACAGGTGTACACAGGTCGTAGGTACGCCTCGTTGGGCCGCTGTGGCAGTTGGAAGATGAGCCATGAAAAGGCTCCAAAATCCTTACTATATACACTGTAAATTTTTTTAGGTGAAAAATTCGATGTCGTCGGATCCACTCCAGTCTTTGGATTTCGATAATACACATCTAATCACATAACAGCAAGTGTACACAGGTCGTAGGTACGCCTAGTTGGGCCGCTGTGGCAGTTGGAAGATGAGCCATGAAAAGGCTCCAAAATCCTTACTATACACTGTCAATTTTTTTAGGTGAAAAATTCGATGTCGTCGGATCCACTCCAGTCTTTGGATTTCGATAATACGCATCTAAACACATAACCACAGGGGTACACAGGTCGTAGGTACGCCTCGTTGGGCCGCTGTGGCAGTTGGAAGATGAGCCATGAAAAGGCTCCAAAATCCTTACTATATACACTGTAAATTTTTTTAGGTGAAAAATTCGATATCGTCGGATCCACTCCAGTCTTTGGATTTCGATAATACACATCTAATCACATAACAGCAAGTGTACACAGGTCGTAGGTACGCCTAGTTGGGCCGCTGTGGCAGTTGGAAGATGAGCCATGAAAAGGCTCCAAAATCCTTACTATACACTATACATTTTTTTAGGTGAAAAATTCGATGTCGTCGGATCCACTCCAGTCTTTGGATTTCGATAATACGCATCTAAACACATAACCACAGGTGTACACAGGTCGTAGGTACGCCTCGTTGGGCCGCTGTGGCAGTTGGAAGATGAGCCATGAAAAGGCTCCAAAATCCTTACTATACACTGTCAATTTTTTTAGGTGAAAAATTCGATGTCGTTGGATCCACTCCAGTCTTTGGATTTCGATAATACGCATCTAAACACATAACCACAGGTGTACACAGGTCGTAGGTACGCCTCGTTGGGCCGCTGTGGCGGTTGGAAGATGAGCCATGAAAAGGCTCCAAAATCCTTACTATACACTGTCAATTTTTTTAGGTGAAAAGTTCGATGTCGTCGGATCCACTCCAGTCTTTGGATTTCGATAATACACATCTAATCACATAACAGCAAATGTACACAGGTCGTAGGTACGCCTAGTTGGGCCGCTGTGGCAGTTGGAAGATGAGCCTTGAAAAGGCTCCAAAATCCTTACTATACACTGTCAATTTTTTTAGGTGAAAAATTCGATGTCGTCGGATCCACTCCAGTCTTTGGATTTCGATAATACGTATCTAAACACATAACCACAGGTGTACACAGGTCGTAGGTACGCCTAGTTGGGCCGCTGTGGCAGTTGGAAGATGAGCCATGAAAAGGCTCCAAAATCCTTACTATACACTGTACATTTTTTTAGGTGAAAAATTCGATGTCGTCGGATCCACTCCAGTCTTTGGATTTCGATAATACGCATCTAAACACATAACCACAGGTGTACACAGGTCGTAGGTACGCCTAGTTGGGCCGCAGTGGCAGTTGGAAGATGAGCCATGAAAAGGCTCCAAAATCCTAACTGTCAATTTTTTTAGGTGAAAAATTCGATGTCGTCGGATCCACTCCAGTCTTTGGATTTCGATAATACGCATCTAAACACATAACCACAGGTGTACACAGGTCGTAGGTACGCCTAGTTGGGCCGCTGTGGCAGTTGGAAGATGACCCATGAAAAGGCTCCAAAATCCTTACTATACACTGTCAATTTTTTTAGGTGAAAAATTCGATGTCGTCGGATCCACTCCAGTCTTTGGATTTCGATAATACACATCTAATCACATAACAGCAAGTGTACACAGGTCGTAGGTACGCCTAGTTGGGCCGCTGTGGCAGTTGGAAGATGAGCCATGAAAAGGCTCCAAAATCCTTACTATACACTGTCAATTTTTTTAGGTGAAAAATTCGATGTCGTCGGATCCACTCCAGTCTTTGGATTTCGATAATACGCATCTAAACACATAACCACAGGTGTACACAGGTCGTAGGTACGCCTAGTTGGGCCGCTGTGGCAGTTGGAAGATGACCCATGAAAAGGCTCCAAAATCCTTACTATACACTGTCAATTTTTTTAGGTGAAAAATTCGATGTCGTCGGATCCACTCCAGTCTTTGGATTTCGATAATACACATCTAATCACATAACAGCAAGTGTACACAGGTCGTAGGTACGCCTAGTTGGGCCGCTGTGGCAGTTGGAAGATGAGCCATGAAAAGGCTCCAAAATCCTTACTATACACTGTAAATTTTTTTAGGTGAAAAATTCGATGTCGTCGGATCCACTCCAGTCTTTGGATTTCGATAATACGCATCTAAACACATAACCACAGGTGTACACAGGTCGTAGGTACGCCTCGTTGGGCCGCTGTGGCAGTTGGAAGATGAGCCATGAAAAGGCTCCAAAATCCTTACTATACACTGTAAATTTTTTTAGGTGAAAAATTCGATGTCGTCGGATCCACTCCAGTCTTTGGATTTCGATAATACGCATCTAAACACATAACCACAGGTGTACACAGGTCGTAGGTACGCCTAGTTGGGCCGCTGTGGCAGTTGGAAGATGAGCCATGAAAAGGCTCCAAAATCCTTACTATACACTGTACATTTTTTTAGGTGAAAAATTCGATGTCGTCGGATCCACTCCAGTCTTTGGATTTCGATAATACGCATCTAAACACATAACCACAGGTGTACACAGGTCGTAGGTACGCCTCGTTGGGCCGCTGTGGCAGTTGGAAGATGAGCCATGAAAAGGCTCCAAAATCCTTACTATATACACTGTAAATTTTTTTAGGTGAAAAATTCGATGTCGTCGGATCCACTCCAGTCTTTGGATTTCGATAATACACATCTAATCACATAACAGCAAGTGTACACAGGTCGTAGGTACGCCTAGTTGGGCCGCTGTGGCAGTTGGAAGATGAGCCATGAAAAGGCTCCAAAATCCTTACTATACACTGTCAATTTTTTTAGGTGAAAAATTCGATGTCGTCGGATCCACTCCAGTCTTTGGATTTCGATAATACGCATCTAAACACATAACCACAGGTGTACACAGGTCGTAGGTACGCCTCGTTGGGCCGCTGTGGCAGTTGGAAGATGAGCCATGAAAAGGCTCCAAAATCCTTACTATACACTGTCAATTTTTTTAGGTGAAAAATTCGATGTCGTCGGATCCACTCCAGTCTTTGGATTTCGATAATACGCATCTAAACACATAACCACAGGTGTACACAGGTCGTAGGTACGCCTCGTTGGGCCGCTGTGGCAGTTGGAAGATGAGCCATGAAAAGGCTCCAAAATCCTTACTATACACTGTCAATTTTTTTAGGTGAAAAATTCGATGTCGTCGGATCCACTCCAGTCTTTGGATTTCGATAATACACATCTAATCACATAACAGCAAATGTACACAGGTCGTAGGTACGCCTAGTTGGGCCGCTGTGGCAGTTGGAAGATGAGCCTTGAAAAGGCTCCAAAATCCTTACTATACACTGTCAATTTTTTTAGGTGAAAAATTCGATGTCGTCGGATCCACTCCAGTCTTTGGATTTCGATAATACGTATCTAAACACATAACCACAGGTGTACACAGGTCGTAGGTACGCCTAGTTGGGCCGCTGTGGCAGTTGGAAGATGAGCCATGAAAAGGCTCAAAAATCCTTACTATACACTGTCAATTTTTTTAGGTGAAAAATTCGATGTCGTCGGATCCACTCCAGTCTTTGGATTTCGATAATACGCATCTAAACACATAACCACAGGTGTACACAGGTCGTAGGTACGCCTCGTTGGGCCGCTGTGGCAGTTGGAAGATGAGCCATGAAAAGGCTCCAAAATCCTTACTATACACTGTCAATTTTTTTAGGTGAAAAATTCGATGTCGTCGGATCCACTCCAGTCTTTGGATTTCGATAATACGCATCTAAACACATAACCACAGGTGTACACAGGTCGTAGGTACGCCTAGTTGGGCCGCTGTGGCAGTTGGAAGATGAGCCATGAAAAGGCTCCAAAATCCTTACTATACACTGTCAATTTTTTTAGGTGAAAAATTCGATGTCGTCGGATCCACTCCAGTCTTTGGATTTCGATAATACGCATCTAAACACATAACCACAGGTGTACACAGGTCGTAGGTACGCCTCGTTGGGCCGCTGTGGCAGTTGGAAGATGAGCCATGAAAAGGCTCCAAAATCCTTACTATACACTGTACATTTTTTTAGGTGAAAAATTCGATGTCGTCGGATCCACTCCAGTCTTTGGATTTCGATAATACGCATCTAAACACATAACCACAGGTGTACACAGGTCGTAGGTACGCCTCGTTGGGCCGCTGTGGCAGTTGGAAGATGAGCCATGAAAAGGCTCCAAAATCCTTACTATACACTGTAAATTTTTTTAGGTGAAAAATTCGATGTCGTCGGATCCACTCCAGTCTTTGGATTTCGATAATACACATCTAATCACATAACAGCAAATGTACACAGGTCGTAGGTACGCCTAGTTGGGCCGCTGTGGCAGTTGGAAGATGAGCCTTGAAAAGGCTCCAAAATCCTTACTATACACTGTCAATTTTTTTAGGTGAAAAATTCGATGTCGTCGGATCCACTCCAGTCTTTGGATTTCGATAATACGTATCTAAACACATAACCACAGGTGTACACAGGTCGTAGGTACGCCTAGTTGGGCCGCTGTGGCAGTTGGAAGATGAGCCATGAAAAGGCTCAAAAATCCTTACTATACACTGTCAATTTTTTTAGGTGAAAAATTCGATGTCGTCGGATCCACTCCAGTCTTTGGATTTCGATAATACGCATCTAAACACATAACCACAGGTGTACACAGGTCGTAGGTACGCCTCGTTGGGCCGCTGTGGCAGTTGGAAGATGAGCCATGAAAAGGCTCCAAAATCCTTACTATACACTGTCAATTTTTTTAGGTGAAAAATTCGATGTCGTCGAATCCACTCCAGTCTTTGGATTTCGATAATACGCATCTAAACACATAACCACAGGTGTACACAGGTCGTAGGTACGCCTCGTTGGGCCGCTGTGGCAGTTGGAAGATGAGCCATGAAAAGGCTCCAAAATCCTTACTATACACTGTCAATTTTTTTAGGTGAAAAATTCGATGTCGTCGGATCCACTCCAGTCTTTGGATTTCGATAATACGCATCTAAACACATAACCACAGGTGTACACAGGTCGTAGGTACGCCTAGTTGGGCCGCAGTGGCAGTTGGAAGATGAGCCATGAAAAGGCTCCAAAATCCTTACTATACACTGTCAATTTTTTTAGGTGAAAAATTCGATGTCGTCGGATCCACTCCAGTCTTTGGATTTCGATAATACGCAACTAAACACATAACCACAGGTGTACACAGGTCGTAGGTACGCCTCGTTGGGCCGCTGTGGCAGTTGGAAGATGAGCCATGAAAAGGCTCCAAAATCCTTACTATATACACTGTAAATTTTTTTAGGTGAAAAATTCGATGTCGTCGGATCCACTCCAGTCTTTGGATTTCGATAATACGCATCTAAACACATAACCACAGGTGTACACAGGTCGTAGGTACGCCTAGTTGGGCCGCTGTGGCAGTTGGAAGATGAGCCATGAAAAGGCTCCAAAATCCTTACTATACACTGTCAATTTTTTTAGGTGAAAAATTCGATGTCGTCGAATCCACTCCAGTCTTTGGATTTCGATAATACGCATCTAAACACATAACCACAGGTGTACACAGGTCGTAGGTACGCCTCGTTGGGCCGCTGTGGCAGTTGGAAGATGAGCCATGAAAAGGCTCCAAAATCCTTACTATACACTGTCAATTTTTTTAGGTGAAAAATTCGATGTCGTCGGATCCACTCCAGTCTTTGGATTTCGATAATACGTATCTAAACACATAACCACAGGTGTACACAGGTCGTAGGTACGCCTAGTTGGGCCGCTGTGGCAGTTGGAAGATGAGCCATGAAAAGGCTCCAAAATCCTTACTATACACTGTCAATTTTTTTAGGTGAAAAATTCGATGTCGTCGGATCCACTCCAGTCTTTGGATTTCGATAATACGCATCTAAACACATAACCACAGGTGTACACAGGTCGTAGGTACGCCTCGTTGGGCCGCTGTGGCAGTTGGAAGATGAGCCATGAAAAGGCTCCAAAATCCTTACTATATACACTGTAAATTTTTTTAGGTGAAAAATTCGATGTCGTCGGATCCCCTCCAGTCTTTGGATTTCGATAATACACATCTAATCACATAACAGCAAGTGTACACAGGTCGTAGGTACGCCTAGTTGGGCCGCTGTGGCAGTTGGAAGATGAGCCATGAAAAGGCTCCAAAATCCTTACTATACACTGTACATTTTTTTAGGTGAAAAATTCGATGTCGTCGGATCCACTCCAGTCTTTGGATTTCGATAATACGCATCTAAACACATAACCACAGGTGTACACAGGCCGTAGGTACGCCTCGTTGGGCCGCTGTGGCAGTTGGAAGATGAGCCATGAAAAGGCTCCAAAATCCTTACTATACACTGTACATTTTTTTAGGTGAAAAATTCGATGTCGTCGGATCCACTCCAGTCTTTGGATTTCGATAATACGCATCTAAACACATAACCACAGGTGTACACAGGCCGTAGGTACGCCTCGTTGGGCCGCTGTGGCAGTTGGAAGATGAGCCATGAAAAGGCTCCAAAATCCTTACTATACACTGTACATTTTTTTAGGTGAAAAATTCGATGTCGTCGGATCCACTCCAGTCTTTGGATTTCGATAATACGCATCTAAACACATAACCACAGGTGTACACAGGTCGTAGGTACGCCTCGTTGGGCCGCTGTGGCAGTTGGAAGATGAGCCATGAAAAGGCTCCAAAATCCTTACTATACACTGTACATTTTTTTAGGTGAAAAATTCGATGTCGTCGGATCCACTCCAGTCTTTGGATTTCGATAATACGTATCTAAACACATAACCACAGGTGTACACAGGTCGTAGGTACGCCTAGTTGGGCCGCTGTGGCAGTTGGAAGATGAGCCATGAAAAGGCTCCAAAATCCTTACTATACACTGTACATTTTTTTAGGTGAAAAATTCGATGTCGTCGGATCCACTCCAGTCTTTGGATTTCGATAATACGCATCTAAACACATAACCACAGGTGTACACAGGTCGTAGGTACGCCTCGTTGGGCCGCTGTGGCAGTTGGAAGATGAGCCATGAAAAGGCTCCAAAATCCTTACTATACACTGTCAATTTTTTTAGGTGAAAAATTCGATGTCGTCGGATCCACTCCAGTCTTTGGATTTCGATAATACGCATCTAAACACATAACCACAGGTGTACACAGGTCGTAGGTACGCCTCGTTGGGCCGCTGTGGCAGTTGGAAGATGAGCCATGAAAAGGCTCCAAAATCCTTACTATACACTGTCAATTTTTTTAGGTGAAAAATTCGATGTCGTCGGATCCACTCCAGTCTTTGGATTTCGATAATACGCATCTAAACACATAACCACAGGTGTACACAGGTCGTAGGTACGCCTCGTTGGGCCGCTGTGGCAGTTGGAAGATGAGCCATGAAAAGGCTCCAAAATCCTTACTATACACTGTACATTTTTTTAGGTGAAAAATTCGATGTCGTCGGATCCACTCCAGTCTTTGGATTTCGATAATACGTATCTAAACACATAACCACAGGTGTACACAGGTCGTAGGTACGCCTAGTTGGGCCGCTGTGGCAGTTGGAAGATGAGCCATGAAAAGGCTCCAAAATCCTTACTATACACTGTAAGTTTTTTTAGGTGAAAAATTCGATGTCGTCGGATCCACTCCAATCTTTGGATTTCGATAATACGTATCTAAACACATAACCACAGGTGTACACAGGTCGTAGGTACGCCTAGTTGGGCCGCTGTGGCAGTTGGAAGATGAGCCATGAAAAGGCACTGTACATTTTTTTAGGTGAAAAATTCGATGTCGTCGGATCCACTCCAGTCTTTGGATTTCGATAATACGCATTTAAACACATAACCACAGGTGTACACAGGTCGTAGGTACGCCTCGTTGGGCCGCTGTGGCAGTTGGAAGATGAGCCATGAAAAGGCTCCAAAATCCTTACTATACACTGTCAATTTTTTTAGGTGAAAAATTCGATGTCGTCGGATCCACTCCAGTCTTTGGATTTCGATAATACGTATCTAAACACATAACCACAGGTGTACACAGGTCGTAGGTACGCCTAGTTGGGCCGCTGTGGCAGTTGGAAGATGAGCCATGAAAAGGCTCCAAAATCCTTACTATACACTGTACATTTTTTTAGGTGAAAAATTCGATGTCGTCGGATCCACTCCAGTCTTTGGATTTCGATAATACGCATCTAAACACATAACCACAGGTGTACACAGGTCGTAGGTACGCCTCGTTGGGCCGCTGTGGCAGTTGGAAGATGAGCCATGAAAAGGCTCCAAAATCCTTACTATACACTGTCAATTTTTTTAGGTGAAAAATTCGATGTCGTCGGATCCACTCCAGTCTTTGGATTTCGATAATACGCATCTAAACACATAACCACAGGTGTACACAGGTCGTAGGTACGCCTCGTTGTGCCGCTGTGGCAGTTTTAAGATGAGCCATGAAAAGGCTCCAAAATCCTTACTATACACTGTCAATTTTTTTAGGTGAAAAATTCGATGTCGTCGGATCCACTCCAGTCTTTGGATTTCGATAATACGCATCTAAACACATAACCACAGGTGTACACAGGTCGTAGGTACGCCTCGTTGGGCCGCTGTGGCAGTTGGAAGATGAGCCATGAAAAGGCTCCAAAATCCTTACTATACACTGTACATTTTTTTAGGTGAAAAATTCGATGTCGTCGGATCCACTCCAGTCTTTGGATTTCGATAATACGCATCTAAACACATAACCACAGGTGTACACAGGTCGTAGGTACGCCTCGTTGGGCCGCTGTGGCAGTTGGAAGATGAGCCATGAAAAGGCTCCAAAATCCTTACTATACACTGTCAATTTTTTTAGGTGAAAAATTCGATGTCGTCGGATCCACTCCAGTCTTTGGATTTCGATAATACACATCTAATCACATAACAGCAAATGTACACAGGTCGTAGGTACGCCTAGTTGGGCCGCTGTGGCAGTTGGAAGATGAGCCTTGAAAAGGCTCCAAAATCCTTACTATACACTGTCAATTTTTTTAGGTGAAAAATTCGATGTCGTCGGATCCACTCCAGTCTTTGGATTTCGATAATACGTATCTAAACACATAACCACAGGTGTACACAGGTCGTAGGTACGCCTAGTTGGGCCGCTGTGGCAGTTGGAAGATGAGCCATGAAAAGGCTCAAAAATCCTTACTATACACTGTCAATTTTTTTAGGTGAAAAATTCGATGTCGTCGGATCCACTCCAGTCTTTGGATTTCGATAATACGCATCTAAACACATAACCACAGGTGTACACAGGTCGTAGGTACGCCTCGTTGGGCCGCTGTGGCAGTTGGAAGATGAGCCATGAAAAGGCTCCAAAATCCTTACTATACACTGTCAATTTTTTTAGGTGAAAAATTCGATGTCGTCGGATCCACTCCAGTCTTTGGATTTCGATAATACGCATCTAAACACATAACCACAGGTGTACACAGGTCGTAGGTACGCCTAGTTGGGCCGCTGTGGCAGTTGGAAGATGAGCCATGAAAAGGCTCCAAAATCCTTACTATACACTGTCAATTTTTTTAGGTGAAAAATTCGATGTCGTCGGATCCACTCCAGTCTTTGGATTTCGATAATACGCATCTAAACACATAACCACAGGTGTACACAGGTCGTAGGTACGCCTCGTTGGGCCGCTGTGGCAGTTGGAAGATGAGCCATGAAAAGGCTCCAAAATCCTTACTATACACTGTACATTTTTTTAGGTGAAATATTCGATGTCGTCGGATCCACTCCAGTCTTTGGATTTCGATAATACGCATCTAAACACATAACCACAGGTGTACACAGGTCGTAGGTACGCCTAGTTGGGCCGCAGTGGCAGTTGGAAGATGAGCCATGAAAAGGCTCCAAAATCCTTACTATACACTGTCAATTTTTTTAGGTGAAAAATTCGATGTCGTCGGATCCACTCCAGTCTTTGGATTTCGATAATACGCAACTAAACACATAACCACAGGTGTACACAGGTCGTAGGTACGCCTCGTTGGGCCGCTGTGGCAGTTGGAAGATGAGCCATGAAAAGGCTCCAAAATCCTTACTATATACACTGTAAATTTTTTTAGGTGAAAAATTCGATGTCGTCGGATCCACTCCAGTCTTTGGATTTCGATAATACGCATCTAAACACATAACCACAGGTGTACACAGGTCGTAGGTACGCCTAGTTGGGCCGCTGTGGCAGTTGGAAGATGAGCCATGAAAAGGCTCCAAAATCCTTACTATACACTGTCAATTTTTTTAGGTGAAAAATTCGATGTCGTCGAATCCACTCCAGTCTTTGGATTTCGATAATACGCATCTAAACACATAACCACAGGTGTACACAGGTCGTAGGTACGCCTCGTTGGGCCGCTGTGGCAGTTGGAAGATGAGCCATGAAAAGGCTCCAAAATCCTTACTATACACTGTCAATTTTTTTAGGTGAAAAATTCGATGTCGTCGGATCCACTCCAGTCTTTGGATTTCGATAATACGTATCTAAACACATAACCACAGGTGTACACAGGTCGTAGGTACGCCTAGTTGGGCCGCTGTGGCAGTTGGAAGATGAGCCATGAAAAGGCTCCAAAATCCTTACTATACACTGTCAATTTTTTTAGGTGAAAAATTCGATGTCGTCGGATCCACTCCAGTCTTTGGATTTCGATAATACGCATCTAAACACATAACCACAGGTGTACACAGGTCGTAGGTACGCCTCGTTGGGCCGCTGTGGCAGTTGGAAGATGAGCCATGAAAAGGCTCCAAAATCCTTACTATATACACTGTAAATTTTTTTAGGTGAAAAATTCGATGTCGTCGGATCCCCTCCAGTCTTTGGATTTCGATAATACACATCTAATCACATAACAGCAAGTGTACACAGGTCGTAGGTACGCCTAGTTGGGCCGCTGTGGCAGTTGGAAGATGAGCCATGAAAAGGCTCCAAAATCCTTACTATACACTGTACATTTTTTTAGGTGAAAAATTCGATGTCGTCGGATCCACTCCAGTCTTTGGATTTCGATAATACGCATCTAAACACATAACCACAGGTGTACACAGGCCGTAGGTACGCCTCGTTGGGCCGCTGTGGCAGTTGGAAGATGAGCCATGAAAAGGCTCCAAAATCCTTACTATACACTGTACATTTTTTTAGGTGAAAAATTCGATGTCGTCGGATCCACTCCAGTCTTTGGATTTCGATAATACGCATCTAAACACATAACCACAGGTGTACACAGGCCGTAGGTACGCCTCGTTGGGCCGCTGTGGCAGTTGGAAGATGAGCCATGAAAAGGCTCCAAAATCCTTACTATACACTGTACATTTTTTTAGGTGAAAAATTCGATGTCGTCGGATCCACTCCAGTCTTTGGATTTCGATAATACGCATCTAAACACATAACCACAGGTGTACACAGGTCGTAGGTACGCCTCGTTGGGCCGCTGTGGCAGTTGGAAGATGAGCCATGAAAAGGCTCCAAAATCCTTACTATACACTGTACATTTTTTTAGGTGAAAAATTCGATGTCGTCGGATCCACTCCAGTCTTTGGATTTCGATAATACGTATCTAAACACATAACCACAGGTGTACACAGGTCGTAGGTACGCCTAGTTGGGCCGCTGTGGCAGTTGGAAGATGAGCCATGAAAAGGCTCCAAAATCCTTACTATACACTGTACATTTTTTTAGGTGAAAAATTCGATGTCGTCGGATCCACTCCAGTCTTTGGATTTCGATAATACGCATCTAAACACATAACCACAGGTGTACACAGGTCGTAGGTACGCCTCGTTGGGCCGCTGTGGCAGTTGGAAGATGAGCCATGAAAAGGCTCCAAAATCCTTACTATACACTGTCAATTTTTTTAGGTGAAAAATTCGATGTCGTCGGATCCACTCCAGTCTTTGGATTTCGATAATACGCATCTAAACACATAACCACAGGTGTACACAGGTCGTAGGTACGCCTCGTTGGGCCGCTGTGGCAGTTGGAAGATGAGCCATGAAAAGGCACTGTACATTTTTTTAGGTGAAAAATTCGATGTCGTCGGATCCACTCCAGTCTTTGGATTTCGATAATACGCATTTAAACACATAACCACAGGTGTACACAGGTCGTAGGTACGCCTCGTTGGGCCGCTGTGGCAGTTGGAAGATGAGCCATGAAAAGGCTCCAAAATCCTTACTATACACTGTCAATTTTTTTAGGTGAAAAATTCGATGTCGTCGGATCCACTCCAGTCTTTGGATTTCGATAATACGTATCTAAACACATAACCACAGGTGTACACAGGTCGTAGGTACGCCTAGTTGGGCCGCTGTGGCAGTTGGAAGATGAGCCATGAAAAGGCTCCAAAATCCTTACTATACACTGTACATTTTTTTAGGTGAAAAATTCGATGTCGTCGGATCCACTCCAGTCTTTGGATTTCGATAATACGCATCTAAACACATAACCACAGGTGTACACAGGTCGTAGGTACGCCTCGTTGGGCCGCTGTGGCAGTTGGAAGATGAGCCATGAAAAGGCTCCAAAATCCTTACTATACACTGTCAATTTTTTTAGGTGAAAAATTCGATGTCGTCGGATCCACTCCAGTCTTTGGATTTCGATAATACGCATCTAAACACATAACCACAGGTGTACACAGGTCGTAGGTACGCCTCGTTGGGCCGCTGTGGCAGTTTTAAGATGAGCCATGAAAAGGCTCCAAAATCCTTACTATACACTGTCAATTTTTTTAGGTGAAAAATTCGATGTCGTCGGATCCACTCCAGTCTTTGGATTTCGATAATACGTATCTAAACACATAACCACAGGTGTACACAGGTCGTAGGTACGCCTAGTTGGGCCGCTGTGGCAGTTGGAAGATGAGCCATGAAAAGGCTCCAAAATCCTTACTATACACTGTCAATTTTTTTAGGTGAAAAATTCGATGTCGTCGGATCCACTCCAGTCTTTGGATTTCGATAATACGTATCTAAACACATAACCACAGGTGTACACAGGTCGTAGGTACGCCTAGTTGGGCCGCTGTGGCAGTTGGAAGATGAGCCATGAAAAGGCTCCAAAATCCTTACTATACACTGTCAATTTTTTTAGGTGAAAAATTCGATGTCGTCGGATCCACTCCAGTCTTTGGATTTCGATAATACGCAACTAAACACATAACCACAGGTGTACACAGGTCGTAGGTACGCCTCGTTGGGCCGCTGTGGCAGGTTGGAAGATGAGCCATGAAAAGGCTCCAAAATCCTTACTATATACACTGTAAATTTTTTTAGGTGAAAAATTCGATGTCGTCGGATCCACTCCAGTCTTTGGATTTCGATAATACGTATCTAAACACATAACCACAGGTGTACACAGGTCGTAGGTACGCCTAGTTGGGCCGCTGTGGCAGTTGGAAGATGAGCCATGAAAAGGCTCCAAAATCCTTACTATACACTGTCAATTTTTTTAGGTGAAAAATTCGATGTCGTCGGATCCACTCCAGTCTTTGGATTTCGATAATACGTATCTAAACACATAACCACAGGTGTACACAGGTCGTAGGTACGCCTAGTTGGGCCGCTGTGGCAGTTGGAAGATGAGCCATGAAAAGGCTCCAAAATCCTTACTATACACTGTCAATTTTTTTAGGTGAAAAATTCGATGTCGTCGGATCCACTCCAGTCTTTGGATTTCGTTAATACGCAACTAAACACATAACCACAGGTGTACACAGGTCGTAGGTACGCCTCGTTGGGCCGCTGTGGCAGTTGGAAGATGAGCCATGAAAAGGCTCCAAAATCCTTACTATATACACTGTAAATTTTTTTAGGTGAAAAATTCGATGTCGTCGGATCCACTCCAGTCTTTGGATTTCGATAATACGCATCTAAACACATAACCACAGGTGTACACAGGTCGTAGGTACGCCTCGTTGGGCCGCTGTGGCAGTTTTAAGATGAGCCATGAAAAGGCTCCAAAATCCTTACTATACACTGTCAATTTTTTTAGGTGAAAAATTCGATGTCGTCGGATCCACTCCAGTCTTTGGATTTCGATAATACGTATCTAAACACATAACCACAGGTGTACACAGGTCGTAGGTACGCCTAGTTGGGCCGCTGTGGCAGTTGGAAGATGAGCCATGAAAAGGCTCCAAAATCCTTACTATACACTGTCAATTTTCTTAGGTGAAAAATTCGATGTCGTCGGATCCACTCCAGTCTTTGGATTTCGATAATACGCAACTAAACACATAACCACAGGTGTACACAGGTCGTAGGTACGTCTCGTTGGGCCGCTGTGGCAGTTGGAAGATGAGCCATGAAAAGGCTCCAAAATCCTTACTATATACACTGTAAATTTTTTTAGGTGAAAAATTCGATGTCGTCGGATCCACTCCAGTCTTTGGATTTCGATAATACGCATCTAAACACATAACCACAGGTGTACACAGGTCGTAGGTACGCCTCGTTGGGCCGCTGTGGCAGTTTTAAGATGAGCCATGAAAAGGCTCCAAAATCCTTACTATACACTGTCAATTTTTTTAGGTGAAAAATTCGATGTCGTCGGATCCACTCCAGTCTTTGGATTTCGATAATACGTATCTAAACACATAACCACAGGTGTACACAGGTCGTAGGTACGCCTAGTTGGGCCGCTGTGGCAGTTGGAAGATGAGCCATGAAAAGGCTCCAAAATCCTTACTATACACTGTCAATTTTTTTAGGTGAAAAATTCGATGTCGTCGGATCCACTCCAGTCTTTGGATTTCGATAATATGCATCTAAACACATAACCACAGGTGTACACAGGTCGTAGGTACGCCTCGTTGGGCCGCTGTGGCAGTTGAAAGATGAGCCATGAAAAGGCTCCAAAATCCTTACTATACACTGTCAATTTTTTTAGGTGAAAAATTCGATGTCGTCGGATCCACTCCAGTCTTTGGATTTCTATAATACACATCTAATCACATAACAGCAAATGTACACAGGTCGTAGGTACGCCTAGTTGGGCCGCTGTGGCAGTTGGAAGATGAGCCATGAAAAGGCTCCAAAATCCTTACTATACACTGTCAATTTTTTTAGGTGAAAAATTCGATGTCGTCGGATCCACTCCAGTCTTTGGATTTCGATAATATGCATCTAAACACATAACCACAGGTGTACACAGGTCGTAGGTACGCCTCGTTGGGCCGCTGTGGCAGTTGAAAGATGAGCCATGAAAAGGCTCCAAAATCCTTACTATACACTGTACATTTTTTTAGGTGAAAAATTCGATGTCGTCGGATCCACTCCAGTCTTTGGATTTCGATAATATGCATCTAAACACATAACCACAGGTGTACACAGGTCGTAGGTACGCCTCGTTGGGCCGCTGTGGCAGTTGAAAGATGAGCCATGAAAAGGCTCCAAAATCCTTACTATACACTGTCAATTTTTTTAGGTGAAAAATTCGATGTCGTCGGATCCACTCCAGTCTTTGGATTTCTATAATACACATCTAATCACATAACAGCAAATGTACACAGGTCGTAGGTACGCCTAGTTGGGCCGCTGTGGCAGTTGGAAGATGAGCCATGAAAAGGCTCCAAAATCCTTACTATACACTGTCAATTTTTTTAGGTGAAAAATTCGATGTCGTCGGATCCACTCCAGTCTTTGGATTTCGATAATACGCAACTAAACACATAACCACAGGTGTACACAGGTCGTAGGTACGCCTCGTTGGGCCGCTGTGGCAGTTGGAAGATGAGCCATGAAAAGGCTCCAAAATCCTTACTATATACACTGTAAATTTCTTTAGGTGAAAAATTCGATGTCGTCGGATCCACTCCAGTCATTGGATTTCGATAATACACATCTAATCACATAACAGCAAGTGTACACAGGTCGTAGGTACGCCTAGTTGGGCCGCTGTGGCAGTTGGAAGATGAGCCATGAAAAGGCTCCAAAATCCTTACTATACACTGTACATTTTTTTAGGTGAAAAATTCGATGTCGTCGGATCCACTCCAGTCTTTGGATTTCGATAATACGCATCTAAACACATAACCACAGGTGTACACAGGTCGTAGGTACGCCTCGTTGGGCCGCTGTGGCAGTTGGAAGATGAGCCATGAAAAACCTCCAAAATCCTTACTATACACTGTCAATTTTTTTAGGTGAAAAATTCGATGTCGTCGGATCCATTCCAGTCTTTGGATTTCGATAATACGTATCTAAACACATAACCACAGGTGTACACAGGTCGTAGGTACGCCTAGTTGGGCCGCTGTGGCAGTTGGAAGATGAGCCATGAAAAGGCTCAAAAATCCTTACTATACACTGTCAATTTTTTTAGGTGAAAAATTCGATGTCGTCGGATCCACTCCAGTCTTTGGATTTCGATAATACGCAACTAAACACATAACCACAGGTGTACACAGGTCGTAGGTACGCCTCGTTGGGCCGCTGTGGCAGTTGGAAGATGAGCCATGAAAAGGCTCCAAAATCCTTACTATATACACTGTAAATTTTTTTAGGTGAAAAATTCGATGTCGTCGGATCCACTCCAGTCTTTGGATTTCGATAATACACATCTAATCACATAACAGCAAGTGTGCACAGGTCGTAGGTACGCCTAGTTGGGCCGCTGTGGCAGTTGGAAGATGAGCCATGAAAAGGCTCCAAAATCCTTACTATACACTGTACATTTTTTTAGGTGAAAAATTCGATGTCGTCGGATCCACTCCAGTCTTTGGATTTCGATAATACGCATCTAAACACATAACCACAGGTGTACACAGGTCGTAGGTACGCCTCGTTGTGCCGCTGTGGCAGTTGGAAGATGAGCCATGAAAAGGCTCCAAAATCCTTACTATACACTGTCAATTTTTTTAGGTGAAAAATTCGATGTCGTCGGATCCACTCCAGTCTTTGGATTTCGATAATACGCATCTAAACACATAACCACAGGTGTACACAGGTCGTAGGTACGCCTAGTTGGGCCGCTGTGGCAGTTGGAAGATGAGCCATGAAAAGGCTCCAAAATCCTTACTATCCTTACTGTCAATTTTTTTAGGTGAAAAATTCGATGTCGTCGGATCCACTCCAGTCTTTGGATTTCGATAATACGCATCTAAACACATAACCACAGGTGTACACAGGTCGTAGGTACGCCTCGTTGGGCCGCTGTGGCAGTTGGAAGATGAGCCATGAAAAGGCTCCAAAATCCTTACTATATACACTGTAAATTTTTTTAGGTGAAAAATTCGATGTCGTCGGATCCACTCCAGTTTATGGATTTCGATAATACGTATCTAAACACATAACCACAGGTGTACACAGGTCGTAGGTACGCCTAGTTGGGCCGCTGTGGCAGTTGGAAGATGAGCCATGAAAAGGCTCCAAAATCCTTACTATACACTGTACATTTTTTTAGGTGAAAAATTCGATGTCGTCGGATCCACTCCAGTCTTTGGATTTCGATAATACGCATCTAAACACATAACCACAGGTGTACACAGGTCGTAGGTACGCCTCGTTGGGCCGCTGTGGCAGTTGGAAGATGAGCCATGAAAAGGCTCCAAATTCCTTACTATACACTGTCAATTTTTTTAGGTGAAAAATTCGATGTCGTCGGATCCACTCCAGTCTTTGGATTTCGATAATACGCATCTAAACACATAACCACAGGTGTACACAGGTCGTAAGTACGCCTCGTTGGGCCGCTGTGGCAGTTGGAAGATGAGCCATGAAAAGGCTCCAAAATCCTTACTATACACTGTAAATTTTTTTAGGTGAAAAATTCGATGTCGTCGGATCCACTCCAGTCTTTGGATTTCGATAATACACATCTAATCACATAACAGCAAGTGTACACAGGTCGTAGGTACGCCTAGTTGGGCCGCTGTGGCAGTTGGAAGATGAGCCATGAAAAGGCTCCAAAATCCTTACTATACACTGTAAATTTTTTTAGGTGAAAAATTCGATGTCGTCGGATTCACTCCAGTCTTTGGATTTCGATAATACGCATCTAAACACATAACCACAGGTGTACACAGGTCGTAGGTACGCCTCGTTGGGCCGCTGTGGCAGTTGGAAGATGAGCCATGAAAAGGCTCCAAAATCCTTACTATACACTGTACATTTTTTTAGGTGAAAAATTCGATGTCGTCGGATCCACTCCAGTCTTTGGATTTCGATAATACGCATCTAAACACATAACCACAGGTGTACACAGGTCGTAGGTACGCCTCGTTGGGCCGCTGTGGCAGTTGGAAGATGAGCCATGAAAAGGCTCCAAAATCCTTACTATACACTGTACATTTTTTTAGGTGAAAAATTCGATGTCGTCGGATCCACTCCAGTCTTTCGATTTCGATAATACGCATCTAAACACATAACCACAGGTGTACACAGGTCGTAGGTACGCCTCGTTGGGCCGCTGTGGCAGTTGGAAGATGAGCCATGAAAAGGCTCCAAAATCCTTACTATACACTGTCAATTTTTTTAGGTGAAAAATTTGATGTCGTCGGATCCACTCCAGTCTTTGGATTTCGATAATACGTATCTAAACACATAACCACAGGTGTACACAGGTCGTAGGTACGCCTAGTTGGGCCGCTGTGGCAGTTGGAAGATGAGCCATGAAAAGGCTCCAAAATCCTTACTATACACTGTCAATTTTTTTAGGTGAAAAATTCGATGTCGTCGGATCCACTCCAGTCTTTGGATTTCGATAATACGTATCTAAATACATAACCACAGGTGTACACAGGTCGTAGGTACGCCTAGTTGGGCCGCTGTGGCAGTTGGAAGATGAGCCATGAAAAGGCTCCAAAATCCTTACTATACACTGTACATTTTTTTAGGTGAAAAATTCGATGTCGTCGGATCCACTCCAGTCTTTGGATTTCGATAATACGCATCTAAACACATAACCACAGGTGTACACAGGTCGTAGGTACGCCTCGTTGGGCCGCTGTGGCAGTTGGAAGATGAGCCATGAAAAGGCTCCAAAATCCTTACTATACACTGTACATTTTTTTAGGTGAAAAATTCGATGTCGTCGGATCCACTCCAGTCTTTCGATTTCGATAATACGCATCTAAACACATAACCACAGGTGTACACAGGTCGTAGGTACGCCTCGTTGGGCCGCTGTGGCAGTTGGAAGATGAGCCATGAAAAGGCTCCAAAATCCTTACTATACACTGTCAATTTTTTTAGGTGAAAAATTTGATGTCGTCGGATCCACTCCAGTCTTTGGATTTCGATAATACGTATCTAAACACATAACCACAGGTGTACACAGGTCGTAGGTACGCCTAGTTGGGCCGCTGTGGCAGTTGGAAGATGAGCCATGAAAAGGCTCCAAAATCCTTACTATACACTGTCAATTTTTTTAGGTGAAAAATTCGATGTCGTCGGATCCACTCCAGTCTTTGGATTTCGATAATACGTATCTAAATACATAACCACAGGTGTACACAGGTCGTAGGTACGCCTAGTTGGGCCGCTGTGGCAGTTGGAAGATGAGCCATGAAAAGGCTCCAAAATCCTTACTATACACTGTACATTTTTTTAGGTGAAAAATTCGATGTCGTCGGATCCACTCCAGTCTTTGGATTTCGATAATACGCATCTAAACACATAACCACAGGTGTACACAGGTCGTAGGTACGCCTCGTTGGGCCGCTATGGCAGTTGGAAGATGAGCCATGAAAAGGCTCCAAAATCCTTACTATACACTGTCAATTTTTTTAGGTGAAAAATTCGATGTCGTCGGATCCACTCCAGTCTTTGGATTTCGATAATACGCATCTAATCACATAACCACAGGTGTACACAGGTCGTAGGTACGCCTCGTTGGGCCGCTGTGGCAGTTGGAAGATGAGCCATGAAAAGGCTCCAAAATCCTTACTATACACTGTCAATTTTTTTAGGTGAAAAATTCGATGTCGTCGGATCCACTCCAGTCTTTGGATTTCGATAATACACATCTAATCACATAACAGCAAATGTACACAGGTCGTAGGTACGCCTAGTTGGGCCGCTGTGGCAGTTGGAAGATGAGCCATGAAAAGGCTCCAAAATCCTTACTATATACACTGTACATTTTTTTAGGTGAAAAATTCGATGTCGTCGGATCCACTCCAGTCTTTGGATTTCGATAATACACATCTAATCACATAACAGCAAGTGTACACAGGTCGTAGGTACGCCTAGTTGGGCCGCTGTGGCAGTTGGAAGATGAGCCATGAAAAGGCTCCAAAATCCTTACTATACACTGTCAATTTTTTTAGGTGAAAAATTCGATGTCGTCGGATCCACTCCAGTCTTTGGATTTCGATAATACGCATCTAAACACATAACCACAGGTGTACACAGGTCGTAGGTACGCCTAGTTGGGCCGCTGTGGCAGTTGGAAGATGAGCCATGAAAAGGCTCCAAAATCCTTACTATACACTGTCAATTTTTTTAGGTGAAAAATTCGATGTCGTCGGATCCACTCCAGTCTTTGGATTTCGATAATACGCATCTAATCACATAACCACAGGTGTACACAGGTCGTAGGTACGCCTCGTTGGGCCGCTGTGGCAGTTGGAAGATGAGCCATGAAAAGGCTCCAAAATCCTTACTATACACTGTCAATTTTTTTAGGTGAAAAATTCGATGTCGTCGGATCCACTCCAGTCTTTGGATTTCGATAATACACATCTAATCACATAACAGCAAATGTACACAGGTCGTAGGTACGCCTAGTTGGGCCGCTGTGGCAGTTGGAAGATGAGCCATGAAAAGGCTCCAAAATCCTTACTATACACTGTCAATTTTTTTAGGTGAAAAATTCGATGTCGTCGGATCCACTCCAGTCTTTGGATTTCGATAATACACATCTAATCACATAACAGCAAGTGTACACAGGTCGTAGGTACGCCTAGTTGGGCCGCTGTGGCAGTTGGAAGATGAGCCATGAAAAGGCTCCAAAATCCTTACTATACACTGTCAATTTTTTTAGGTGAAAAATTCGATGTCGTCGGATCCACTCCAGTCTTTGGATTTCGATAATACGCATCTAAACACATAACCACAGGTGTACACAGGTCGTAGGTACGCCTCGTTGGGCCGCTGTGGCAGTTGGAAGATGAGCCATGAAAAGGCTCCAAAATCCTTACTATACACTGTCAATTTTTTTAGGTGAAAAATTCGATGTCGTCGGATCCACTCCAGTCTTTGGATTTCGATAATACGCATCTAAACACATAACCACAGGTGTACACAGGTCGTAGGTACGCCTCGTTGGGCCGCTGTGGCAGTTGGAAGATGAGCCATGAAAAGGCTCCAAAATCCTTACAATACACTGTCAATTTTTTTAGGTGAAAAATTCGATGTCGTCGGATCCACTCCAGTCTTTGGATTTCGATAATACGCATCTAAACACATAACCACATGTGTACACAGGTCGTAGGTACGCCTAGTTGGGCCGCTGTGGCAGTTGGAAGATGAGCCATGAAAAGGCTCCAAAATCCTTACTATACACTGCCAATTTTTTTAGGTGAAAAATTCGATGTCGTCGGATCCACTCCAGTCTTTGGATTTCGATAATACGCATCTAAACACATAACCACAGGTGTACACAGGTCGTAGGTACGCCTCGTTGGGCCGCTGTGGCAGTTGGAAGATGAGCCATGAAAAGGCTCCAAAATCCTTACTATACACTGTCAATTTTTTTAGGTGAAAAATTCGATGTCGTCGGATCCACTCCAGTCTTTGGATTTCGATAATACACATCTAATCACATAACAGCAAGTGTACACAGGTCGTAGGTACGCCTAGTTGGGCCGCTGTGGCAGTTGGAAGATGAGCCATGAAAAGGCTCCAAAATCCTTACTATACACTGTCAATTTTTTTAGGTGAAAAATTCGATGTCGTCGGATCCACTCCAGTCTTTGGATTTCGATAATACGCATCTAAACACATAACCACAGGTGTACACAGGTCGTAGGTACGCCTCGTTGGGCCGCTGTGGCAGTTGGAAGATGAGCCATGAAAAGGCTCCAAAATCCTTACTATACACTGTCAATTTTTTTAGGTGAAAAATTCGATGTCGTCGGATCCACTCCAGTCTTTGGATTTCGATAATACGTATCTAAATACATAACCACAGGTGTACACAGGTCGTAGGTACGCCTAGTTGGGCCGCTGTGGCAGTTGGAAGATGAGCCATGAAAAGGCTCCAAAATCCTTACTATACACTGTACATTTTTTTAGGTGAAAAATTCGATGTCGTCGGATCCACTCCAGTCTTTGGATTTCGATAATACGCATCTAAACACATAACCACAGGTGTACACAGGTCGTAGGTACGCCTCGTTGGGCCGCTATGGCAGTTGGAAGATGAGCCATGAAAAGGCTCCAAAATCCTTACTATACACTGTCAATTTTTTTAGGTGAAAAATTCGATGTCGTCGGATCCACTCCAGTCTTTGGATTTCGATAATACGCATCTAATCACATAACCACAGGTGTACACAGGTCGTAGGTACGCCTCGTTGGGCCGCTGTGGCAGTTGGAAGATGAGCCATGAAAAGGCTCCAAAATCCTTACTATACACTGTCAATTTTTTTAGGTGAAAAATTCTATGTCGTCGGATCCACTCCAGTCTTTGGATTTCGATAATACGTATCTAAACACATAACCACAGGTGTACACAGGTCGTAGGTACGCCTAGTTGGGCCGCTGTGGCAGTTGGAAGATGAGCCATGAAAAGGCTCCAAAATCCTTACTATATTCACTGTAAATTTTTTTAGGTGAAAAATTCGATGTCGTCGTATCCACTCCAGTCTTTGGATTTCGATAATACACATCTAATCACATAACAGCAAATGTACACAGGTCGTAGGTACGCCTAGTTGGGCCGCTGTGGCAGTTGGAAGATGAGCCATGAAAAGGCTCCAAAATCCTTACTATATTCACTGTAAATTTTTTTAGGTGAAAAATTCGATGTCGTCGGATCCACTCCAGTCTTTGGATTTCGATAATACACATCTAATCACATAACAGCAAGTGTACACAGGTCGTAGGTACGCCTAGTTGGGCCGCTGTGGCAGTTGGAAGATGAGCCATGAAAAGGCTCCAAAATCCTTACTATACACTGTCAATTTTTTTAGGTGAAAAATTCGATGTCGTCGGATCCACTCCAGTCTTTGGATTTCGATAATACACATCTAATCACATAACAGCAAGTGTACACAGGTCGTAGATACGCCTAGTTGGGCCGCTGTGGCAGTTGGAAGATGAGCCATGAAAAGGCTCCAAAATCCTTACTATACACTGTCAATTTTTTTAGGTGAAAAATTCGATGTCGTCGGATCCACTCCAGTCTTTGGATTTCGATAATACGCATCTAAACACATAACCACAGGTGTACACAGGTCGTAGGTACGCCTCGTTGGGCCGCTGTGGCAGTTGGAAGATGAGCCATGAAAAGGCTCCAAAATCCTTACAATACACTGTCAATTTTTTTAGGTGAAAAATTCGATGTCGTCGGATCCACTCCAGTCTTTGGATTTCGATAATACGCATCTAAACACATAACCACATGTGTACACAGGTCGTAGGTACGCCTCGTTGGGCCGCTGTGGCAGTTGGAAGATGAGCCATGAAAAGGCTCCAAAATCCTTACTATACACTGTCAATTTTTTTAGGTGAAAAATTCGATGTCGTCGGATCCACTCCAGTCTTTGGATTTCGATAATACGTATCTAAATACATAACCACAGGTGTACACAGGTCGTAGGTACGCCTAGTTGGGCCGCTGTGGCAGTTGGAAGATGAGCCATGAAAAGGCTCCAAAATCCTTACTATACACTGTACATTTTTTTAGGTGAAAAATTCGATGTCGTCGGATCCACTCCAGTCTTTGGATTTCGATAATACGCATCTAAACACATAACCACAGGTGTACACAGGTCGTAGGTACGCCTCGTTGGGCCGCTGTGGCAGTTGGAAGATGAGCCATGAAAAGGCTCCAAAATCCTTACTATATACACTGTAAATTTTTTTAGGTGAAAAATTCGATGTCGTCGGATCCACTCCAGTCTTTGGATTTCGATAATACACATCTAATCACATAACAGCAAATGTACACAGGTCGTAGGTACGCCTAGTTGGGCCGCTGTGGCAGTTGGAAGATGAGCCATGAAAAGGCTCCAAAATCCTTACTATATACACTGTAAATTTTTTTAGGTGAAAAATTCGATGTCGTCGGATCCACTCCAGTCTTTGGATTTCGATAATACGCATCTAAACACATAACCACAGGTGTACACAGGTCGTAGGTACGCCTCGTTGGGCCGCTGTGGCAGTTGGAAGATGAGCCATGAAAAGGCTCCAAAATCCTTACTATACACCGTCAATTTTTTTAGGTGAAAAATTCGATGTCGTCGGATCCACTCCAGTCTTTGGATTTCGATAATACGCATCTAAACACATAACCACAGGTGTACACAGGTCGTAGGTACGCCTCGTTGGGCCGCTGTGGCAGTTGGAAGATGAGCCATGAAAAGGCTCCAAAATCCTTACTATATACACTGTAAATTTTTTTAGGTGAAAAATTCGATGTCGTCGGATCCACTCCAGTCTTTGGATTTCGATAATACACATCTAATCACATAACAGCAAGTGTACACAGGTCGTAGGTACGCCTCGTTGGGCCGCTGTGGCAGTTGGAAGATGAGCCATGAAAAGGCTCCAAAATCCTTACTATATACACTGTACATTTTTTTTAGGTGAAAAATTCGATGTCGTCGGATCCACTCCAGTCTTTGGATTTCGATAATACACATCTAATCACATAACAAAAAGGGTACACAGGTCGTAGGTACGCCTAGTTGGGCCGCTGTGGCAGTTGGAAGATGAGCCATGAAAAGGCTCCAAAATCCTTACTATACACTGTCAATTTTTTTAGGTGAAAAATTCGATGTCGTCGGATCCACTCCAGTCTTTGGATTTCGATAATACGCATCTAAACACATAACCACAGGTGTACACAGGTCGTAGGTACGCCTCGTTGGGCCGCTGTGGCAGTTGGAAGATGAGCCATGAAAAGGCTCCAAAATCCTTACTATACACTGTCAATTTTTTTAGGTGAAAAATTCGATGTCGTCGGATCCACTCCAGTCTTTGGATTTCGATAATACGCATCTAATCACATAACCACAGGTGTACACAGGTCGTAGGTACGCCTCGTTGGGCCGCTGTGGCAGTTGGAAGATGAGCCATGAAAAGGCTCCAAAATCCTTACTATACACTGTCAATTTTTTTAGGTGAAAAATTCGATGTCGTCGGATCCACTCCAGTCTTTGGATTTCGATAATACGTATCTAAACACATAACCACAGGTGTACACAGGTCGTAGGTACGCCTAGTTGGGCCGCTGTGGCAGTTGGAAGATGAGCCATGAAAAGGCTCCAAAATCCTTACAATATTCACTGTAAATTTTTTTAGGTGAAAAATTCGATGTCGTCGGATCCACTCCAGTCTTTGGATTTCGATAATACACATCTAATCACATAACAGCAAGTGTACACAGGTCGTAGGTACGCCTAGTTGGGCCGCTGTGGCAGTTGGAAGATGAGCCATGAAAAGGCTCCAAAATCCTTACTATACACTGTCAATTTTTTTAGGTGAAAAATTCGATGTCGTCGGATCCACTCCAGTCTTTGGATTTCGATAATACGCATCTAAACACATAACCACAGGTGTACACAGGTCGTAGGTACGCCTCGTTGGGCCGCTGTGGCAGTTGGAAGATGAGCCATGAAAAGGCTCCAAAATCCTTACAATACACTGTCAATTTTTTTAGGTGAAAAATTCGATGTCGTCGGATCCACTCCAGTCTTTGGATTTCGATAATACGCATCTAAACACATAACCACATGTGTACACAGGTCGTAGGTACGCCTCGTTGGGCCGCTGTGGCAGTTGGAAGATGAGCCATGAAAAGGCTCCAAAATCCTTACTATATACACTGTAAATTTTTTTAGGTGAAAAATTCGATGTCGTCGGATCCACTCCAGTCTTTGGATTTCGATAATACACATCTAATCACATAACAGCAAGTGTACACAGGTCGTAGGTACGCCTCGTTGGGCCGCTGTGGCAGTTGGAAGATGAGCCATGAAAAGGCTCCAAAATCCTTACTATATACACTGTACATTTTTTTTAGGTGAAAAATTCGATGTCGTCGGATCCACTCCAGTCTTTGGATTTCGATAATACACATCTAATCACATAACAGCAAGTGTACACAGGTCGTAGGTACGCCTAGTTGGGCCGCTGTGGCAGTTGGAAGATGAGCCATGAAAAGGCTCCAAAATCCTTACTATACACTGTCAATTTTTTTAGGTGAAAAATTCGATGTCGTCGGATCCACTCCAGTCTTTGGATTTCGATAATACGCATCTAAACACATAACCACAGGTGTACACAGGTCGTAGGTACGCCTCGTTGGGCCGCTGTGGCAGTTGGAAGATGAGCCATGAAAAGGCTCCAAAATCCTTACTATACACTGTACATTTTTTTAGGTGAAAAATTCGATGTCGTCGGATCCACTCCAGTCTTTGGATTTCGATAATACGCATCTAAACACATAACCACAGGTGTACACAGGTCGTAGGTACGCCTCGTTGGGCCGCTGTGGCAGTTGGAAGATGAGCCATGAAAAGGCTCCAAAATCCTTACTATATACACTGTAAATTTTTTTAGGTGAAAAATTCGATGTCGTCGGATCCACTCCAGTCTTTGGATTTCGATAATACGCATCTAAACACATAACCACATGTGTACACAGGTCGTAGGTACGCCTCGTTGGGCCGCTGTGGCAGTTGGAAGATGAGCCATGAAAAGGCTCCAAAATCCTTACTATATACACTGTAAATTTTTTTAGGTGAAAAATTCGATGTCGTCGGATCCACTCCAGTCTTTGGATTTCGATAATACACATCTAATCACATAACAGCAAGTGTACACAGGTCGTAGGTACGCCTCGTTGGGCCGCTGTGGCAGTTGGAAGATGAGCCATGAAAAGGCTCCAAAATCCTTACTATATACACTGTACATTTTTTTTAGGTGAAAAATTCGATGTCGTCGGATCCACTCCAGTCTTTGGATTTCGATAATACACATCTAATCACATAACAGCAAGTGTACACAGGTCGTAGGTACGCCTAGTTGGGCCGCTGTGGCAGTTGGAAGATGAGCCATGAAAAGGCTCCAAAATCCTTACTATACACTGTCAATTTTTTTAGGTGAAAAATTCGATGTCGTCGGATCCACTCCAGTCTTTGGATTTCGATAATACGCATCTAAACACATAACCACAGGTGTACACAGGTCGTAGGTACGCCTAGTTGGGCCGCTGTGGCAGTTGGAAGATGAGCCATGAAAAGGCTCCAAAATCCTTACTATACACTGTACATTTTTTTAGGTGAAAAATTCGATGTCGTCGGATTCACTCCAGTCTTTGGATTTCGATAATACACATCTAATCACATAACAGCAAGTGTACACAGGTCGTAGGTACGCCTAGTTGGGCCGCTGTGGCAGTTGGAAGATGAGCCATGAAAAGGCTCCAAAATCCTTACTATACACTGTACATTTTTTTAGGTGAAAAATTCGATGTCGTCGGATCCACTCCAGTCTTTGGATTTCGATAATACGCATCTAAACACATAACCACAGGTGTACACAGGTCGTAGGTACGCCTCGTTGGGCCGCTGTGGCAGTTGGAAGATGAGCCATGAAAAGGCTCCAAAATCCTTACTATATACACTGTAAATTTTTTTAGGTGAAAAATTCGATGTCGTCGGATCCACTCCAGTCTTTGGATTTCGATAATACGCATCTAAACACATAACCACAGGTGTACACAGGTCGTAGGTACGCCTAGTTGGGCCGCTGTGGCAGTTGGAAGATGAGCCATGAAAAGGCTCCAAAATCCTTACTATACACTGTACATTTTTTTAGGTGAAAAATTCGATGTCGTCGGATCCACTCCAGTCTTTGGATTTCGATAATACGCATCTAAACACATAACCACAGGTGTACACAGGTCGTAGGTACGCCTCGTTGGGCCGCTGTGGCAGTTGGAAGATGAGCCATGAAAAGGCTCCAAAATCCTTACAATACACTGTCAATTTTTTTAGGTGAAAAATTCGATGTCGTCGGATCCACTCCAGTCTTTGGATTTCGATAATACGCATCTAAACACATAACCACATGTGTACACAGGTCGTAGGTACGCCTCGTTGGGCCGCTGTGGCAGTTGGAAGATGAGCCATGAAAAGGCTCCAAAATCCTTACTATATACACTGTAAATTTTTTTAGGTGAAAAATTCGATGTCGTCGGATCCACTCCAGTCTTTGGATTTCGATAATACACATCTAATCACATAACAGCAAGTGTACACAGGTCGTAGGTACGCCTAGTTGGGCCGCTGTGGCAGTTGGAAGATGAGCCATGAAAAGGCTCCAAAATCCTTACTATACACTGTCAATTTTTTTAGGTGAAAAATTCGATGTCGTCGGATCCACTCCAGTCTTTGGATTTCGATAATACGCATCTAAACACATAACCACAGGTGTACACAGGTCGTAGGTACGCCTCGTTGGGCCGCTGTGGCAGTTGGAAGATGAGCCATGAAAAGGCTCCAAAATCCTTACTATACACTGTACATTTTTTTAGGTGAAAAATTCGATGTCGTCGGATCCACTCCAGTCTTTGGATTTCGATAATACGCATCTAAACACATAACCACATGTGTACACAGGTCGTAGGTACGCCTCGTTGGGCCGCTGTGGCAGTTGGAAGATGAGCCATGAAAAGGCTCCAAAATCCTTACTATATACACTGTAAATTTTTTTAGGTGAAAAATTCGATGTCGTCGGATCCACTCCAGTCTTTGGATTTCGATAATACACATCTAATCACATAACAGCAAGTGTACACAGGTCGTAGGTACGCCCCGTTGGGCCGCTTTGGCAGTTGGAAGATGAGCCATGAAAAGGCTCCAAAATCCTTACTATATACACTGTACATTTTTTTTAGGTGAAAAATTCGATGTCGTCGGATCCACTCCAGTCTTTGGATTTCGATAATACACATCTAATCACATAACAGCAAGTGTACACAGGTCGTAGGTACGCCTAGTTGGGCCGCTGTGGCAGTTGGAAGATGAGCCATGAAAAGGCTCCAAAATCCTTACTATACACTGTCAATTTTTTTAGGTGAAAAATTCGATGTCGTCGGATCCACTCCAGTCTTTGGATTTCGATAATACGCATCTAAACACATAACCACAGGTGTACACAGGTCGTAGGTACGCCTCGTTGGGCCGCTGTGGCAGTTGGAAGATGAGCCATGAAAAGGCTCCAAAATCCTTACTATATACACTGTAAATTTTTTTAGGTGAAAAATTCGATGTCGTCGGATCCACTCCAGTCTTTGGATTTCGATAATACGTATCTAAACACATAACCACAGGTGTACACAGGTCGTAGGTACGCCTCGTTGGGCCGCTGTGGCAGTTGGAAGATGAGCCATGAAAAGGCTCCAAAATCCTTACTATACACTGTACATTTTGTTAGGTGAAAAATTCGATGTCGTCGGATCCACTCCAGTCTTTGGATTTCGATAATACGCATCTAAACACATAACCACAGGTGTACACAGGTCGTAGGTACGCCTCGTTGGGCCGCTGTGGCAGTTGGAAGATGAGCCATGAAAAGGCTCCAAAATCCTTACTATACACTGTCAATTTTTTTAGGTGAAAAATTCGATGTCGTCGGATCCACTCCAGTCTTTGGATTTCGATAATACGCATCTAAACACATAACCACAGGTGTACACAGGTCGTAGGTACGCCTCGTTGGGCCGCTGTGGCAGTTGGAAGATGAGCCATGAAAAGGCTCCAAAATCCTTACTATACACTGTCAATTTTTTTAGGTGAAAAATTCGATGTCGTCGGATCCACTCCAGTCTTTGGATTTCGATAATACGCATCTAAACACATAACCACAGGTGTACACAGGTCGTAGGTACGCCTCGTTGGGCCGCTGTGGCAGTTGGAAGATGAGCCATGAAAAGGCTCCAAAATCCTTACTATATACACTGTAAATTTTTTTAAGTGAAAAATTCGATGTCGTCGGATCCACTCCAGTCTTTGGATTTCGATAATACACATCTAATCACATAACAGCAAGTGTACACAGGTCGTAGGTACGCCTCGTTGGGCCGCTGTGGCAGTTGGAAGATGAGCCATGAAAAGGCTCCAAAATCCTTACTATACACTGTACATTTTTTTAGGTGAAAAATTCGATGTCGTCGGATCCACTCCAGTCTTTGGATTTCGATAATACGTATCTAAACACATAACCACAGGTGTACACAGGTCGTAGGTACGCCTAGTTGGGCCGCTGTGGCAGTTGGAAGATGAGCCATGAAAAGGCTCCAAAATCCTTACTATACACTGTACATTTTTTTAGGTGAAAAATTCGATGTCGTCGGATCCACTCCAGTCTTTGGATTTCGATAATACGCATTTAAACACATAACCACAGGTGTACACAGGTCGTAGGTACGCCTCGTTGGGCCGCTGTGGCAGTTGGAAGATGAGCCATGAAAAGGCTCCAAAATCCTTACTATACACTGTCAATTTTTTTAGGTGAAAAATTCGATGTCGTCGGATCCACTCCAGTCTTTGGATTTCGATAATACGCAACTAAACACATAACCACAGGTGTACACAGGTCGTAGGTACGCCTCGTTGGGCCGCTGTGGCAGTTGGAAGATGAGCCATGAAAAGGCTCCAAAATCCTTACTATATACACTGTAAATTTTTTTAGGTGAAAAATTCGATGTCGTCGGATCCACTCCAGTCTTTGGATTTCGATAATACACATCTAATCACATAACAGCAAGTGTACACAGGTCGTAGGTACGCCTAGTTGGGCCGCTGTGGCAGTTGGAAGATGAGCCATGAAAAGGCTCCAAAATCCTTACTATACACTGTACATTTTTTTAGGTGAAAAAATCGATGTCGTCGGATCCACTCCAGTCTTTGGATTTCGATAATACGCATCTAAACACATAACCACAGGTGTACACAGGTCGTAGGTACGCCTCGTTGGGCCGCTGTGGCAGTTGGAAGATGAGCCATGAAAAGGCTCCAAAATCCTTACTATACACTGTCAATTTTTTTAGGTGAAAAATTCGATGTCGTCGGATCCACTCCAGTCTTTGGATTTCGATAATACACACCTAAAAAAATCACATAACAGCAAGTGTACACAGGTCGTAGGTACGCCTCGTTGGGCCGCTGTGGCAGTTGGATGATGAGCCATGAAAAGGCTCCAAAATCCTTACTATACACTGTACATTTTTTTAGGTGAAAAATTCGATGTCGTCGGATCCACTCCAGTCTTTGGATTTCGATAATACGCATCTAAACACATAACCACAGGTGTACACAGGTCGTAGGTACGCCTCGTTGGGCCGCTGTGGCAGTTGGAAGATGAGCCATGAAAAGGCTCCAAAATCCTTACTATATACACTGTAAATTTT
The DNA here is from genome assembly GCA_907269125.1 of Eristalis pertinax. Taxonomy (NCBI): domain Eukaryota; kingdom Metazoa; phylum Arthropoda; class Insecta; order Diptera; family Syrphidae; genus Eristalis; species Eristalis pertinax. Next base: position 42,640,990 of record OU026145.1, on the reverse strand, counting down.
TTTAGGTGAAAAATTCGATGTCGTCGGATCCACTCCAGTCTTTGGATTTCGATAATACGTATCTAAACACATAACCACAGGTGTACACAGGTCGTAGGTACGCCTAGTTGGGCCGCTGTGGCAGTTGGAAGATGAGCCATGAAAAGGCTCCAAAATCCTTACTATACACTGTAAATTTTTTTAGGTGAAAAATTCGATGTCGTCGGATCCACTCCAGTCTTTGGATTTCGATAATACGCATCTAAACACATAACCACAGGTGTACACAGGTCGTAGGTACGCCTCGTTGGGCCGCTGTGGCAGTTGGAAGATGAGCCATGAAAAGGCTCCAAAATCCTTACTATACACTGTCAATTTTTTTAGGTGAAAAATTTGATGTCGTCGGATCCACTCCAGTCTTTGGATTTCGATTATACGCAACTAAACACATAACCACAGGTGTACACAGGTCGTAGGTACGCCTCGTTGGGCCGCTGTGGCAGTTGGAAGATGAGCCATGAAAAGGCTCCAAAATCCTTACTATATACACTGTAAATTTTTTTAGGTGAAAAATTCGATGTCGTCGGATCCACTCCAGTCTTTGGATTTCGATAATACACATCTAATCACATAACAGCAAGTGTACACAGGTCGTAGGTACGCCTAGTTGGGCCGCTGTGGCAGTTGGAAGATGAGCCATGAAAAGGCTCCAAAATCCTTACTATACACTGTACATTTTTTTAGGTGAAAAATTCGATGTCGTCGGATTCACTCCAGTCTTTGGATTTCGATAATACACATCTAATCACATAACAGCAAGTGTACACAGGTCGTAGGTACGCCTCGTTGGGCCGCTGTGGCAGTTGGAAGATGAGCCATGAAAAGGCTCCAAAATCCTTACTCTACACTGTCAATTTTTTTAGGTGAAAAAATCGATGTCGTCGGATCCACTCCAGTCTTTGGATTTCGATAATACGCATCTAAACACATAACCACAGGTGTACACAGGTCGTAGGTACGCCTCGTTGGGCCGCTGTGGCAGTTGGAAGATGAGCCATGAAAAGGCTCCAACATCCTTACTATACACTGTAAATTTTTTTAGGTGAAAAATTCGATGTCGTCGGATCCACTCCAGTCTTTGGTTTCGATAATACACATCTAAACACATAACCACAGGTGTACACAGGTCGTAGGTACGCCTCGTTGGGCCGCTGTGGCAGTTGGAAGATGAGCCATGAAAAGGCTCCAAAATCCTTACTATATACACTGTAAATTTTTTTAGGTGAAAAATTCGATGTCGTCGGATCCACTCCAGTCTTTGGATTTCGATAATACGCATCTAAACACATAACCACAGGTGTACACAGGTCGTAGGTACGCCTCGTTGGGCCGCTGTGGCAGTTGGAAGATGAGCCATGAAAAGGCTCCAAAATCCTTACTATACACTGTCAATTTTTTTAGGTGAAAAATTCGATGTCGTCGGATCCACTCCAGTCTTTGGATTTCGATAATACACACCTAAAAAAATCACATAACAGCAAGTGTACACAGGTCGTAGGTACGCCTCGTTGGGCCGCTGTGGCAGTTGGAAGATGAGCCATGAAAAGGCTCCAAAATCCTTACTATATAAACTGTCAATTTTTTTAGGTGAAAAATTCGATGTCGTCGGATCCACTCCAGTCTTTGGATTTCGATAATACGCATCTAAACACATAACCACAGGTGTACACAGGTCGTAGGTACGCCTCGTTGGGCCGCTGTGGCAGTTGGAAGATGAGCCATGAAAAGGCTCCAAAATCCTTACTATATACACTGTAAATTTTTTTAGGTGAAAAATTCGATGTCGTCGGATCCACTCCAGTCTTTGGATTTCGATAATACGCATCTAAACACATAACCACAGGTGTACACAGGTCGTAGGTACGCCTCGTTGGGCCGCTGTGGCAGTTGGAAGATGAGCCATGAAAAGGCTCCAAAATCCTTACTATACACTGTACATTTTTTTAGTTGAAAAATTCGATGTCGTCGGATTCACTCCAGTCTTTGGATTTTGATAATACACATCTAATCACATAACAGCAAGTGTACACAGGTCGTAGGTACGCCTCGTTGGGCCGCTGTGGCAGTTGGATGATGAGCCATGAAAAGGCTCCAAAATCCTTACTATACACTGTACATTTTTTTAGGTGAAAAATTCGATGTCGTCGGATCCACTCCAGTCTTTGGATTTCGATAATACACATCTAATCACATAACAGCAAGTGTACACAGGTCGTAGGTCCGCCTAGTTGGGCCGCTGTGGCAGTTGGAAGATGAGCCATGAAAAGGCTCCAAAATCCTTACTATATACACTGTAAATTTTTTTAGGTGAAAAATTCGATGTCGTCGGATCCACTCCAGTCTTTGGATTTCGATAATACGTATCTAAACACATAACCACAGGTGTACACAGGTCGTAGGTACGCCTAGTTGGGCCGCTGTGGCAGTTGGAAGATGAGCCATGAAAAGGCTCCAAAATCCTTACTATACACTGTACATTTTTTTAGGTGAAAAATTCGATGTCGTCGGATCCACTCCAGTCTTTGGATTTCGATAATACGCATCTAAACACATAACCACAGGTGTACACAGGTCGTTGGTACGCCTCGTTGGGCCGCTGTGGCAGTTGGAAGATGAGCCATGAAAAGGCTCCAAAATCCTTACTATACACTGTACATTTTTTTAGTTGAAAAATTCGATGTCGTCGGATTCACTCCAGTCTTTGGATTTTGATAATACACATCTAATCACATAACAGCAAGTGTACACAGGTCGTAGGTACGCCTCGTTGGGCCGCTGTGGCAGTTGGATGATGAGCCATGAAAAGGCTCCAAAATCCTTACTATACACTGTACATTTTTTTAGGTGAAAAATTCGATGTCGTCGGATCCACTCCAGTCTTTGGATTTCGATAATACACATCTAATCACATAACAGCAAGTGTACACAGGTCGTAGGTACGCCTAGTTGGGCCGCTGTGGCAGTTGGAATATGAGCCATGAAAAGGCTCCAAAATCCTTACTATACACTGTACATTTTTTTAGGTGAAAAATTCGATGTCGTCGGATTCACTCCAGTCTTTGGATTTCGATAATACACATCTAATCACATAACAGCAAGTGTACACAGGTCGTAGGTACAACTCGTTGGGCCGCTGTGGCAGTTGGAAGATGAGCCATGAAAAGGCTCCAAAATCCTTACTCTACACTGTCAATTTTTTTAGGTGAAAAAATCGATGTCGTCGGATCCACTCCAGTCTTTGGATTTCGATAATACGCATCTAAACACATAACCACAGGTGTACACAGGTCGTAGGTACGCCTCGTTGGGCCGCTGTGGCAGTTGGAAGATGAGCCATGAAAAGGCTCCAAAATCCTTACTATACACTGTACATTTTTTTAGGTGAAAAATTCGATGTCGTCGGATCCACTCCAGTCTTTGGATTTCGATAATACGCATCTAAACACATAACCACAGGTGTACACAGGTCGTAGGTACGCCTCGTTGGGCCGCTGTGGCAGTTGGAAGATGAGCCATGAAAAGCCTCCAAAATCCTTACTATATACACTGTAAATTTTTTTTTGGTGAAAAATTCGATGTCGTCGGATCCACTCCAGTCTTTGGATTTCGATAATACACATCTAATCACATAACAGCAAGTGTACACAGGTCGTAGGTACGCCTCGTTGGGCCGCTGTGGCAGTTGGAAGATGAGCCATGAAAAGGCTCCAAAATCCTTACTATACACTGTCAATTTTTTTAGGTGAAAAATTCGATGTCGTCGGATCCACTCCAGTCTTTGGATTTCGATAATACGCATCTAAACACATAACCACAGGTGTACACAGGTCGTAGGTACGCCTCGTTGGGCCGCTGTGGCAGTTGGAAGATGAGCCATGAAAAGGCTTCAAAATCCTTACTATACACTGTCAATTTTTTTAGGTGAAAAATTCGATGTCGTCGGATCCACTCCAGTCTTTGGATTTCGATAATACGTATCTAAACACATAACCACAGGTGTACACAGGTCGTAGGTACGCCTAGTTGGGCCGCTGTGGCAGTTGGAAGATGAGCCATGAAAAGGCTCCAAAATCCTTACTATACACTGTACATTTTTTTAGGTGAAAAATTCGATGTCGTCGGATCCACTCCAGTCTTTGGATTTCGATAATACGCATCTAAACACATAACCACAGGTGTACACAGGTCGTAGGTACGCCTCGTTGGGCCGCTGTGGCAGTTGGAAGATGAGCCATGAAAAGGCTCCAAAATCCTTACTATATACACTGTAAATTTTTTTAGGTGAAAAATTCGATGTCGTCGGATCCACTCCAGTCTTTGGATTTCGATAATACACATCTAATCACATAACAGCAAGTGTACACAGGTCGTAGGTACGCCTAGTTGGGCCGCTGTGGCAGTTGGAAGATGAGCCATGAAAAGACTCCAAAATCCTTACTATACACTGTACATTTTTTTAGGTGAAAAATTCGATGTCGTCGGATTCACTCCAGTCTTTGGATTTCGATAATACACATCTAATCACATAACAGCAAGTGTACACAGGTCGTAGGTACGCCTAGTTGGGCCGCTGTGGCAGTTGGAAGATGAGCCATGAAAAGGCTCCAAAATCCTTACTCTACACAGTCAATTTTTTTAGGTGAAAAAATCGATGTCGTCGGATCCACTCCAGTCTTTGGATTTCGATAATACGCATCTAAACACATAACCACAGGTGTACACAGGTCGTAGGTACGCCTCGTTGGGCCGCTGTGGCAGTTGGAAGATGAGCCATGAAAAGGCTCCAAAATCCTTACTATACACTGTACATTTTTTTAGGTGAAAAATTCGATGTCGTCGGATCCACTCCAGTCTTTGGATTTCGATAATACGCATCTAAACACATAACCACAGGTGTACACAGGTCGTAGGTACGCCTCGTTGGGCCGCTGTGGCAGTTGGAAGATGAGCCATGAAAAGGCTCCAAAATCCTTACTATATACACTGTAAATTTTTTTTTGGTGAAAAATTCGATGTCGTCGGATCCACTCCAGTCTTTGGATTTCGATAATACGTATCTAAACACATAACCACAGGTGTACACAGGTCGTAGGTACGCCTCGTTGGGCAGTTGGAAGATGAGCCATAAAAAGGCTCCAAAATCCTTACTAACACTGTAAATTTTTTTAGGTGAAAAATTCGATGTCGTCGTATCCACTCCAGTCTTTGGATTTCGATAATACACATCTAATCACATAACAGCAAGTGTACACAGGTCGTAGGTACGCCTAGTTGGGCCGCTGTGGCAGTTGGAAGATGAGCCATGAAAAGGCTCCAAAATCCTTAAAAAAAACTCAATTTTTTTAGGTGAAAAATTCGATGTCGTCGGATCCACTCCAGTCTTTGGTTTCGATACTACACATCTAAACACATAACCACAGGTGTACACAGGTCGTAGGTACGCCTAGTTGGGCCGCTGTGGCAGTTGGAAGATGAGCCATGAAAAGGCTCCAAAATCCTCACTATACACTGTACATTTTTTTAGGTGAAAAATTCGATGTCGTCGGATCCACTCCAGTCTTTGGATTTCGATAATACGCATCTAAACACATAACCACAGGTGTACACAGGTCGTAGGTACGCCTCGTTGGGCCGCTGTGGCAGTTGGAAGATGAGCCATGAAAAGGCTCCAAAATCCTTACTATATACACTGTAAATTTTTTTAGGTGAAAAATTCGATGTCGTCGGATCCACTCCAGTCTTTGGATTTCGATAATACGTATCTAAACACATAACCACAGGTGTACACAGGTCGTAGGTACGCCTAGTTGGGCCGCTGTGGCAGTTGGAAGATGAGCCATGAAAAGGCTCCAAAATCCTTACTATACACTGTACATTTTTTTAGGTGAAAAATTCGATGTCGTCGGATCCACTCCAGTCTTTGGATTTCGATAATACACATCTAATCACATAACAGCAAGTGTACACAGGTCGTAGGTACGCCTAGTTGGGCCGCTGTGGCAGTTGGAAGATGAGCCATGAAAAGGCTCCAAAATCCTTACTCTACACAGTCAATTTTTTTAGGTGAAAAAATCGATGTCGTCGGATCCACTCCAGTCTTTGGATTTCGATAATACGCATCTAAACACATAACCACAGGTGTACACAGGTCGTAGGTACGCCTCGTTGGGCCGCTGTGGCAGTTGGAAGATGAGCCATGAAAAGGCTCCAAAATCCTTACTATACACTGTACATTTTTTTAGGTGAAAAATTCGATGTCGTCGGATTCACTCCAGTCTTTGGATTTCGATAATACACATCTAATCACATAACAGCAAGTGTACACAGGTCGTAGGTACGCCTAGTTGGGCCGCTGTGGCAGTTGGAAGATGAGCCATGAAAAGGCTCCAAAATCCTTACTCTACACAGTCAATTTTTTTAGGTGAAAAAATCGATGTCGTCGGATCCACTCCAGTCTTTGGATTTCGATAATACGCATCTAAACACATAACCACAGGTGTACACAGGTCGTAGGTACGCCTCGTTGGGCCGCTGTGGCAGTTGGAAGATGAGCCATGAAAAGGCTCCAAAATCCTTACTATACACTGTACATTTTTTTAGGTGAAAAATTCGATGTCGTCGGATCCACTCCAGTCTTTGGATTTCGATAATACGCATCTAAACACATAACCACAGGTGTACACAGGTCGTAGGTACGCCTCGTTGGGCCGCTGTGGCAGTTGGAAGATGAGCCATGAAAAGGCTCCAAAATCCTTACTATATACACTGTAAATTTTTTTTTGGTGAAAAATTCGATGTCGTCGGATCCACTCCAGTCTTTGGATTTCGATAATACGTATCTAAACACATAACCACAGGTGTACACAGGTCGTAGGTACGCCTCGTTGGGCCGCTGTGGCAGTTGGAAGATGAGCCATGAAAAGGCTCCAAAATCCTTACTATATACACTGTAAATTTTTTTTTGGTGAAAAATTCGATGTCGTCGGATCCACTCCAGTCTTTGGATTTCGATAATACGTATCTAAACACATAACCACAGGTGTACACAGGTCGTAGGTACGCCTCGTTGGGCAGTTGGAAGATGAGCCATAAAAAGGCTCCAAAATCCTTACTAACACTGTAAATTTTTTTAGGTGAAAAATTCGATGTCGTCGGATCCACTCCAGTCTTTGGATTTCGATAATACACATCTAATCACATAACAGCAAGTGTACACAGGTCGTAGGTACGCCTAGTTGGGCCGCTGTGGCAGTTGGAATATGAGCCATGAAAAGGCTCCAAAATCCTTAAAAAAAACTCAATTTTTTTAGGTGAAAAATTCGATGTCGTCGGATCCACTCCAGTCTTTGGATTTCGATAATACGTATCTAAACACATAACCACAGGTGTACACAGGTCGTAGGTACGCCTCGTTGGGCAGTTGGAAGATGAGCCATAAAAAGGCTCCAAAATCCTTACTAACACTGTAAATTTTTTTAGGTGAAAAATTCGATGTCGTCGGATCCACTCCAGTCTTTGGATTTCGATAATACACATCTAATCACATAACAGCAAGTGTACACAGGTCGTAGGTACGCCTAGTTGGGCCACTGTGGCAGTTGGAAGATGAGCCATGAAAAGGCTCCAAAATCCTTACTCTACACAGTCAATTTTTTTAGGTGAAAAAATCGATGTCGTCGGATCCACTCCAGTCTTTGGATTTCGATAATACGCATCTAAACACATAACCACAGGTGTACACAGGTCGTAGGTACGCCTCGTTGGGCCGCTGTGGCAGTTGGAAGAAGAACGAGGAAAAACCTCAAATTTGACCATGCCGGCTATACGATTTTTTGTGGAAAATTTCGATGTCTCCAAATTCACTCAAAAGTGTCTGATTCGATGGATACACGTCAGAAAACATCGCCAGAGGTGTACAGAAGTCTTAGGTAGGTCATATTGCGCCGCTATGGCAGTTGGAAGAAGAACGAGGGAAAACCTCAAATTTGACCATGCCGGCTATACGATTTTTTGTGGAAAATTTCGATGTCTCCAAATTCACTCAAAAGTGTCTGATTCGATGGATACACGTCAGAAAACATCGCCAGAGGTGTACAGAAGTCTTAGGTAGGTCATATTGCGCCGCTATGGCAGTTGGAAGAAGAACGAGGGAAAACCTCAAATTTGACCATGCCGGCTATACGATTTTTTGTGGAAAATTTCGATGTCTCCAAATGCACTCTAAAGTGTCTGATTCGATGGATACACGTGAGACAACATCGCCAGAGGTGTACAGAAGTCTTAGGTAGGTCATATTGCGCCGCTATGGCAGTTGGAAGAAGAACGAGGGAAAACCTCAAATTTGACCATGCCGGCTATATGATTTTTTGTGGAAAATTTCGATGTCTCCAAATTCACTCCAAAGTGTCTGATTCGATGGATACACGTCAGAAAACATCGCCAGAGGTGTACAGAAGTCTTAGGTAGGTCATATTGCGCCGCTATGGCAGTTGGAAGAAGAACGAGGGAAAACCTCAAATTTGACCATGCCGGCTATACGATTTTTTGTGGAAAATTTCGATGTCTCCAAATTCACTCCAAAGTGTCTGATTCGATGGATACACGTCAGAAAACATCGCCAGAGGTGTACAGAAGTCTTAGGTAGGTCATATTGCGCCGCTATGGCAGTTGGAAGAAGAACGAGGGAAAACCTCAAATTTGACCATGCCGGCTATACGATTTTTTGTGGAAAATTTCGATGTCTCCAAATTCACTCCAAAGTGTCTGATTCGATGGATACACGTCAGAAAACATCGCCAGAGGTGTACAGAAGTCTTAGGTAGGTCATATTGCGCCGCTATGGCAGTTGGAAGAAGAACGAGGGAAAACCTCAAATTTGACCATGCCGGCTATATGATTTTTTGTGGAAAATTTCGATGTCTCCAAATTCACTCCAAAGTGTCTGATTCGATGGATACACGTCAGAAAAAATCGCCAGAGGTGTACAGAAGTCTTAGGTAGGTCATATTGCGCCGCTATGGCAGTTGGAAGAAGAACGAGGGAAAACCTCAAATTTGACCATGCCGGCTATACGATTTTTTGTGGAAAATTTCGATGTCTCCAAATTCACTCCAAAGTGTCTGATTCGATGGATACACGTCAGAAAACATCGCCAGAGGTGTACAGAAGTCTTAGGTAGGTCATATTGCGCCGCTATCGCAGTTGGAAGAAGAACGAGGGAAAACCTCAAATTTGACCATGCCGGCTATACGATTTTTTGTGGAAAATTTCGATGTCTCCAAATTCACTCCAAAGTGTCTGATTCGATGGATACACGTCAGAAAACATCGCCAGAGGTGTACAGAAGTCTTAGGTAGGTCATATTGCGCCGCTATCGCAGTTGGAAGAAGAACGAGGGAAAACCTCAAATTTGACCATGCCGGCTATACGATTTTTTGTGGAAAATTTCGATGTCAACAAATTCACTCCAAAGTGTCTGATTCGATGGATACACGTCAGAAAACATCGCCAGAGGTGTACAGAAGTCTTAGGTAGGTCATATTGCGCCGCTATGGCAGTTGGAAGAAGAACGAGGGAAAACCTCAAATTTGACCATGCCGGCTATATTATTTTTTGTGGAAAATTTCGATGTCTCCAAATTCACTCTAAAGTGTCTGATTCGATGGATACACGTGAGACAACATCGCCAGAGGTGTACAGAAGTCTTAGGTAGGTCATATTGCGCCGCTATGGCAGTTGGAAGAAGAACGAGGGAAAACCTCAAATTTGACCATGCCGGCTATACGATTTTTTGTGGATAATTTCGATGTCTCCAAATTCACTCCAAAGTGTCTGATTCGATGGATACACGTCAGAAAACATCGCCAGAGGTGTACAGAAGTCTTAGGTAGGTCATATTGCGCCGCTATGGCAGTTGGAAGAAGAACGAGGGAAAACCTCAAATTTGACCATGCCGGCTATATGATTTTTTGAGGAAAATTTCGATGTCTCCAAATTCACTCCAAAGTGCCTGATTCGATGGATACACGTGAGACAACATCGCCAGAGGTGTACAGAAGTCTTAGGTAGGTCATATTGCGCCGCTATGGCAGTTGGAAGAAGAACGAGGGAAAACCTCAAATTTGACCATGGCGGCTATATGATTTTTTGTGGAAAATTTCGATGTCTCCAAATTCACTCTAAAGTGTCTGATTCGATGGATACACGTGAGACAACATCGCCAGAGGTGTACAGAAGTCTTAGGTAGGTCATATTGCGCCGCTATGGCAGTTGGAAGAAGAACGAGGGAAAACCTCAAATTTGACCATGCCGGCTATACGATTTTTTGTGGAAAATTTCGATGTCTCCAAATTCACTCCAAAGTGTCTGATTCGATGGATACACGTCAGAAAACATCGCCAGAGGTGTACAGAAGTCTTAGGTAGGTCATATTGCGCCGCTATGGCAGTTGGAAGAAGAACGAGGGAAAACCTCAAATTTGACCATGCCGGCTATACGATTTTTTGTGGAAAATTTCGATGTCTCCAAATTCACTCCAAAGTGTCTGATTCGATGGATACACGTCAGAAAACATCGCCAGAGGTGTACAGAAGTCTTAGGTAGGTCATATTGCGCCGCTATGGCAGTTGGAAGAAGAACGAGGAAAAACCTCAAATTTGACCATGCCGGCTATACGATTTTTTGTGGAAAATTTCGATGTCTCCAAATTCACTCCAAAGTGTCTGATTCGATGGATACACGTCAGAAAACATCGCCAGAGGTGTACAGAAGTCTTAGGTAGGTCATATTGCGCCGCTATCGCAGTTGGAAGAAGAACGAGGGAAAACCTCAAATTTGACCATGCCGGCTATACAATTTTTTGTGGAAAATTTCGATGTCTCCAAATTCACTCCAAAGTGTCTGATTCGATGGATACACGTCAGAAAACATCGCCAGAGGTGTACAGAAGTCTTAGGTAGGTCATATTGCGCCGCTATCGCAGTTGGAAGAAGAACGAGGGAAAACCTCAAATTTGACCATGCCGGCTACACGATTTTTTGTGGAAAATTTCGATGTCTCCAAATTCACTCCAAAGTGTCTGATTCGATGGATACACGTCAGAAAACATCGCCAGAGGTGTACAGAAGTCTTAGGTAGGTCATATTGCGCCGCTATGGCAGTTGGAAGAAGAACGAGGGAAAACCTCAAATTTGACCATGCCGGCTATATGATTTTTTGTGGAAAATTTCGATGTCTCCAAATTCACTCTAAAGTGTCTGATTCGATGGATACACGTGAGACAACATCGCCAGAGGTGTACAGAAGTCTTAGGTAGGTCATATTGCGCCGCTATGGCAGTTGGAAGAAGAACGAGGGAAAACCTCAAATTTGACCATGCCGGCTATACGATTTTTTGTGGAAAATTTCGATGTCTCCAAATTCACTCCAAAGTGTCTGATTCGATGGATACACGTCAGAAAACATCGCCAGAGGTGTACAGAAGTCTTAGGTAGGTCATATTGCGCCGCTATCGCAGTTGGAAGAAGAACGAGGGAAAACCTCAAATTTGACCATGCCGGCTATACGATTTTTTGTGGAAAATTTCGATGTCTCCAAATTCACTCCAAAGTGTCTGATTCGATGGATACACGTCAGAAAACATCGCCAGAGGTGTACAGAAGTCTTAGGTAGGTCATATTGCGCCGCTATCGCAGTTGGAAGAAGAACGAGGGAAAACCTCAAATTTGACCATGCCGGCTATACGATTTTTTGTGGAAAATTTCGATGTCTCCAAATTCACTCCAAAGTGTCTGATTCGATGGATACACGTCAGAAAACATCGCCAGAGGTGTACAGAAGTCTTAGGTAGGTCATATTGCGCCGCTATGGCAGTTGGAAGAAGAACGAGGGAAAACCTCAAATTTGACCATGCCGGCTATATGATTTTTTGTGGAAAATTTCGATGTCTCCAAATTCACTCTAAAGTGTCTGATTCGATGGATACACGTGAGACAACATCGCCAGAGGTGTACAGAAGTCTTAGGTAGGTCATATTGCGCCGCTATGGCAGTTGGAAGAAGAACGAGGGAAAACCTCAAATTTGACCATGCCGGCTATACGATTTTTTGTGGAAAATTTCGATGTCTCCAAATTCACTCCAAAGTGTCTGATTCGATGGATACACGTCAGAAAACATCGCCAGAGGTGTACAGAAGTCTTAGGTAGGTCATATTGCGCCGCTATGGCAGTTGGAAGAAGAACGAGGGCAAACCTCAAATTTGACCATGCCGGCTATATGATTTTTTGTGGAAAATTTCGATGTCTCCAAATTCACTCTAAAGTGTCTGATTCGATGGATACACGTGAGACAACATCGCCAGAGGTGTACAGAAGTCTTAGGTAGGTCATATTGCGCCGCTATGGCAGTTGGAAGAAGAACGAGGGAAAACCTCAAATTTGACCATGCCGGCTATACGATTTTTTGTGGAAAATTTCGATGTCTCCAAATTCACTCCAAATGTCTGATTTGATGGATACACGTCAGAAAACATCGCCAGAGGTGTACAGAAGTCTTAGGTAGGTCATATTGCGCCGCTATGGCAGTTGGAAGAAGAACGAGGGAAAACCTCAAATTTGACCATCCCGGCTATACGATTTTTTGTGGAAAATTTCGATGTCTCCAAATTCACTCCAAAGTGTCTGATTCGATGGATACACGTCAGAAAACATCGCCAGAGGTGTACAGAAGTCTTAGGTACGTCATATTGCGCCGCTATGGCAGTTGGTAGAAGAACGAGGGAAAACCTCAAATTTGACCATGCCGGCTATATGATTTTTTGTGGAAAATTTCGATGTCTCCAAATTCACTCTAAAGTGTCTGATTCGATGGATACACGTGAGACAACATCGCCAGAGGTGTACAGAAGTCTTAGGTAGGTCATATTGCGCCGCTATGGCAGTTGGAAGAAGAACGAGGGAAAACCTCAAATTTGACCATGCCGGCTATACGATTTTTTGTGGAAAATTTCGATGTCTCCAAATTCACTCCAAAGTGTCTGATTCGATGGATACACGTCAGAAAACATCGCCAGAGGTGTACAGAAGTCTTAGGTAGGTCATATTGCGCCGCTATGGCAGTTGGAAGAAGAACGAGGGAAAACCTCAAATTTGACCATGCCGGCTATATGATTTTTTGTGGAAAATTTCGATGTCTCCAAATTCACTCTAAAGTGTCTGATTCGATGGTCATATTGCGCCGCTATGGCAGTTGGAAGAAGAACGAGGGAAAACCTCAAATTTGACCATGCCGGCTATACGATTTTTTGTGGAAAATTTCGATGTCTCCAAATTCACTCCAAAGTGTCTGATTCGATGGATACACGTCAGAAAACATCACCAGAGGTGTACAGAAGTCTTAGGTAGGTCATATTGCGCCGCTATGGCAGTTGGAAGAAGAACGAGGGAAAACCTCAAATTTGACCATGCCGGCTATATGATTTTTTGTGGAAAATTTTGATGTCTCCAAATTCACTCTAAAGTGTCTGATTCGATGGATACACGTGAGACAACATCGCCAGAGGTGTACAGAAGTCTTAGGTAGGTCATATTGCGCCGCTATGGCAGTTGGAAGAAGAACGAGGGAAAACCTCAAATTTGACCATGCCGGCTATACGATTTTTTGTGGAAAATTTCGATGTCTCCAAATTCACTCCAAAGTGTCTGATTCGATGGATACACGTCAGAAAACATCGCCAGAGGTGTACAGAAGTCTTAGGTAGGTCATATTGCGCCGCTATGGCAGTTGGAAGAAGAACGAGGGAAAACCTCAAATTTGACCATGCCGGCTATATGATTTTTTGTGCAAAATTTCGATGTCTCCAAATTCACTCTAAAGTGTCTGATTCGATGGATACACGTGAGACAACATCGCCAGAGGTGTACAGAAGTCTTAGGTAGGTCATATTGCGCCGCTATGGCAGTTGGAAGAAGAACGAGGGAAAACCTCAAATTTGACCATGCCGGCTATACGATTTTTTGTGGAAAATTTCGATGTCTCCAAATTCACTCCAAAGTGTCTGATTCGATGGATACACGTCAGAAAACATCGCCAGAGGTGTACAGAAGTCTTAGGTACGTCATATTGCGCCGCTATGGCAGTTGGAAGAAGAACGAGGGAAAACCTCAAATTTGACCATGCCGGCTATATGATTTTTTGTGGAAAATTTCGATGTCTCCAAATTCACTCTAAAGTGTCTGATTCGATGGATACACGTGAGACAACATCGCCAGAGGTGTACAGAAGTCTTAGGTAGGTCATATTGCGCCGCTATGGCAGTTGGAAGAAGAACGAGGGAAAACCTCAAATTTGACCATGCCGGCTATACGATTTTTTGTGGAAAATTTCGATGTCTCCAAATTCACTCCAAAGTGTCTGATTCGATGGATACACGTCAGAAAACATCACCAGAGGTGTACAGAAGTCTTAGGTAGGTCATATTGCGCCGCTATGGCAGTTGGAAGAAGAACGAGGGAAAACCTCAAATTTGACCATGCCGGCTATATGATTTTTTGTGGAAAATTTCGATGTCTCCAAATTCACTCTAAAGTGTCTGATTCGATGGATACACGTGAGACAACATCGCCAGAGGTGTACAGAAGTCTTAGGTAGGTCATATTGCGCCGCTATGGCAGTTGGAAGAAGAACGAGGGAAAACCTCAAATTTGACCATGCCGGCTATACGATTTTTTGTGGAAAATTTCGATGTCTCCAAATTCACTCCAAAGTGTCTGATTCGATGGATACACGTCAGAAAACATCGCCAGAGGTGTACAGAAGTCTTAGGTAGGTCATATTGCGCCGCTATGGCAGTTGGAAGAAGAACGAGGGAAAACCTCAAATTTGACCATGCCGGCTATATGATTTTTTGTGGAAAATTTCGATATCTCCAAATTCACTCTAAAGTGTCTGATTCGATGGATACACGTGAGACAACATCGCCAGAGGTGTACAGAAGTCTTAGGTAGGTCATATTGCGCCGCTATGGCAGTTGGAAGAAGAACGAGGGAAAACCTCAAATTTGACCATGCCGGCTATACGATTTTTTGTGGAAAATTTCGATGTCTCCAAATTCACTCCAAAGTGTCTGATTCGATGGATACACGTCAGAAAACATCGCCAGAGGTGTACAGAAGTCTTAGGTACGTCATATTGCGCCGCTATGGCAGTTGGAAGAAGAACGAGGGAAAACCTCAAATTTGACCATGCCGGCTATATGATTTTTTGTGGAAAATTTCGATGTCTCCAAATTCACTCTAAAGTGTCTGATTCGATGGATACACGTGAGACAACATCGCCAGAGGTGTACAGAAGTCTTAGGTAGGTCATATTGCGCCGCTATGGCAGTTGGAAGAAGATCGAGGGAAAACCTCAAATTTGACCATGCCGGCTATACGATTTTTTGTGGAAAATTTCGATGTCTCCAAATTCACTCCAAAGTGTCTGATTCGATGGATACACGTCAGAAAACATCGCCAGAGGTGTACAGAAGTCTTAGGTAGGTCATATTGCGCCGCTATGGCAGTTGGAAGAAGAACGAGGGAAAACCTCAAATTTGACCATGCCGGCTATATGATTTTTTGTGGAAAATTTCGATGTCTCCAAATTCACTCCAAAGTGTCTGATTCGATGGATACACGTCAGAAAACATCGCCAGAGGTGTACAGAAGTCTTAGGTAGGTCATATTGCGCCGCTATCGCAGTTGGAAGAAGAACGAGGGAAAACCTCAAATTTGACCATGCCGGCTATACGATTTTTTGTGGAAAATTTCGATGTCTCCAAAATCACTCCAAACTGTCTGATTCGATGGATACTCGTCAGAAAACATCGCCAGAGGTGTACAGAAGTCTTAGGTGGGTCATATTGCGCCGCTATGGCAGTTGGAAGAAGAACGAGGGAAAACCTCAAATTTGACCATGCCGGCTATATGATTTTTTGTGGAAAATTTCGATGTCTCCAAATTCACTCTAAAGTGTCTGATTCGATGGATACACGTGAGACAACATCGCCAGAGGTGTACAGAAGTCTTAGGTAGGTCATATTGCGCCGCTATGGCAGTTGGAAGAAGAACGAGGGAAAACCTCAAATTTGACCATGCCGGCTATACGATTTTTTGTGGAAAATTTCGATGTCTCCAAATTCACTCCAAAGTGTCTGATTCGATGGATACACGTCAGAAAACATCGCCAGAGGTGTACAGAAGTCTTAGGTAGGTCATATTGCGCCGCTATGGCAGTTGGAAGAAGAACGAGGGAAAACCTCAAATTTGACCATGCCGGCTATATGATTTTTTGTGGAAAATTTCGATGTCTCCAAATTCACTCTAAAGTGTCTGATTCGATGGATACACGTGAGACAACATCGCCAGAGGTGTACAGAAGTCTTAGGTAGGTCATATTGCGCCGCTATGGCAGTTGGAAGAAGAACGAGGGAAAACCTCAAATTTGACCAT
Organism: Eristalis pertinax; assembly: GCA_907269125.1. Lineage (NCBI taxonomy): Eukaryota > Metazoa > Arthropoda > Insecta > Diptera > Syrphidae > Eristalis > Eristalis pertinax. The sequence continues at coordinate 42,624,463 of OU026145.1, read as the reverse complement.
GCCGGCTATATGATTTTTTGTGGAAAATTTCGATGTCTCCAAATTCACTACAAAGTGTCTGATTCGATGGATACACGTCAGAAAACATCGCCAGAGGTGTACAGAAGTCTTAGGTAGGTCATATTGCGCCGCTATGGCAGTTGGAAGAAGAACGAGGGAAAACCTCAAATTTGACCATGCCGGCTATACGATTTTTTGTGGAAAATTTCGATGTCTCCAAATTCACTCCAAAGTGTCTGATTCGATGGATTACTTTACTTACTTAAGGTGGCGCTACAGTCCGGGGTGGACCTGGGCCTCAACCAACAAGCGTCTCCAGCCAGCTCGATCTTTAGCTAGCTGTCTCCAGTTTCGCACGCATAGTTGGTTGAGGTCCCTTTCCACTTGCGTGCGCCACCTGAGTCGCGGTCTTCCTCTACTGCGCCGTCCCTCGGGGGTGGATTCGAAGACTTTTCGGGCCGGAGTATTGGTTTCCATCCGCTCTACATGACCTAGCCATCTCAGTCTTTGGATCTTCACTCTTCTGGCTAAGTCGATGTCGCTGAACAGCCCGTATAGTTCGTCATTATATCTCCTCCTCCACTCACCGTCTATGCAGACGGGACCGAAAATCACACGAAGAATTTTCCTCTCGAAGCAACCAAGGGCAGCTTCATCCGCTTTTGACAAAGTCCATGCCTCCGCGCCATATAGCAGGACTGGGACGATTAAGGTCTTGTAGAGCGTTATCTTGGTTGTTCGAGAGAGGGCTTTGTTTACCAGTTGCTTTCTTAGCCCAAAGAAGCAGCGATTGGCAAGGGTTATTCTTCGTTTGATTTCAGCGCTGGTGTCATTGTCTGAGTTTATAGCGGTGCCTAGGTAGACAAAGTTTTTGACTACCTCAAAGTTATATCTGTCTGCTGTGACGTTCTGACCGAGACGTCGGTGTTGGGTGTCCTTTCTCGTTGACAGCATATACTTGGTCTTACCCTCGTTTACCGCTAAACCCATCTTCGCGGCCTCCGTTGCAATACCCACAAAAGCGCCATTGACATCACGCTGCGTTCTTCCAATAATGTCAATATCGTCGGCATATGCGAGTAGTTGGACGGACTTCTGAAAGATTGTTCCTCTGGTGTTGGCGTTCGAGTTTTGAACAATTCTTTCAAGAACGATGTTGAAAAAGTCGCATGACAGCGCGTCGCCTTGTCTGAATCCTTTTTTGACATCAAAGGTCTCGGTTAGGTCTTTACCGACCTTGATGGAGCAGCGTGCATTCTCCATCGTCATCCTACACAAACGGACGAGTTTGGTAGGGATGCCAAAACTAGACATTGCTCTGTATAGCTCGTCTCTATAGATGCTATCATACGCGGCCTTAAAATCGATGAAAAGGTGGTGGGTATCGATTTGTTGCTCCTGGGTTTTCTCCAAAATCTGCCGTAGTGTGAATATTTGGTCGATGGTGGATTTTCCTGTCCTAAAACCACACTGGTATGGACCGACCAGGTTGTTGACGAATGGCTTTAGGCGTTCACACAGTATGGCAGATAAGATTTTATATGCGATACTTAGGAGACTGATGCCTCTGTAGTTGGCGCAGTTCAAAGGGTCTCCTTTTTTATGGATCGGGCAAACAATGCTGAGGTTCCATTCATCGGGCATGTTTTCCTCCGACCATATTTTACAGATGAGTTGGTGCATGCGCCTTACCAAATCATCGCCTGCGGCTTTAAAAAGCTCGGCGGGTAGGCCGTCAGCTCCCGCAGCCTTGTTGGATTTCAGTTTAGATATGGCAATCCTCACTTCATCCGGGTCGGGTGGACGGAATTGTTGATCTTCGTCGTCCCTTTCATTGGGGTTGAATGGTTCGTTCTGCCTGACAGCGGGATTTGGTTCCACGTCGCCGTTATACAGTCTGCAGAAATGGTTTTTCCATATCCTCAGCATCGACTGTGACTCTACTACGATGTTCCCTTGATCATCCTTACAGGCTTCGGTTCGGACTTTATAACCTTGACTGGTTAACTTTACCCTTTGGTAAAACTTCCTCACCTCATTCCTGCAGTAATATCCCTCTATTCTGCCGATCGCGCGCTTCTCATGCTCCTTCTTTTTTCTCCTGAGAAGCCGGTGTTCGTCTCTCCTCTTCTGCTCGTAGAGCTCCCGAGCAGCTCTTGTCCTTCTTTGCAGTGCCGCTTTGTATGCTTCTTGCTTGGCTGCATTCGCCTGCCGACATTCGTTGTCAAACCAGGGGTTTTGTTGTGGTGGCGGATTGAAACCCAGCACATCAGAGGCGGCATCTCTGATGGCTTTTTGGCAATGCTGCCACTGGTCTTCAATACTTGATGTTGGCGGCGTAGGATTTCTTAAGAGGTTAAGGGAGACACGATCGGAAAAGGATTTGGCTATCTCTTGCGATTGTAGCCGGCTGACGTTGAACTTCCTCACAGCATTTCTTTGTCTTGGCGGTGTTCGGCATATCCGCAACCTTACCTTGGCTACAACAAGGTGGTGGTCCGAATCAATGTTGGCGCCTCGGAACGTTCGCACATCTATGATACTGGAGGAGTGCCTTGCGTCTATCGCAATATGGTCAATCTGATTGACGGTTGATTGATCAGGAGATCGCCATGTTCCTTTGTGAATATCGAGATGTGGGAATCTTGTACTAGCTACTACAACATTTCGCCCCGCAGCAAAATCGATCAGCCTAAATCCGTTATCGGATGTGGTGTCGTGTAGGCTGTGCTTTCCGACCGTACTACCAAAGATGTTCTCTCTTCCTAGCTTTGCGTTAAAATCGCCAAGGACAATTTTAATGTCGTAGCTAGGGCATTGCTCATACGTTTTGTTCAGGAGCTCATAGAACCTGTCTTTGGTGTCATCATCTTTCTCCTCTGTGGGGGCATGTGCGCATATAAGGCTTATGTTGGCAAATTTAGCCTGGATGCGAATTGTCGTGAGGCGCTCGTTCACGGACCTGAACGATAGGACTTCTTGCCTAAGTCTGCCTCTAACGACAAATCCACATCCAAATAGGCGCTGTTTTTGTTGTTTGTAGCAATCACCGTAGTATATATCACAGTTTTTCATCCTTCTTTTGCCCGGTCCATCCCATCGCACTTCTTGGATGGCGGTTATATCTGCTTTGCAGCAGTCTAGGGCTTCCGCTAGTTGTTCGGCTGCACGTGGCCTATAAAGGGACCTTACATTCCACGTACAAATCCGAAGATCGTTGTCCGTATATCGTTTGCAGGGGTCGTCATCAGTAAAATCATCCGTTTCCGAGGCTTGTTGTTGCTTCGTAACTAGCAATTTTTTGTGTGGCCGGGCAGTTACCCCGACGGCACAACCCCCAACCTGGAGGGCCAGTTCCTTTTTTGTAACCCCTAGGACAAGAGGTCGCACTTATAAGTTTGGCAAGTTGAGCTCGGGTGAACCACAACCAGTACCCGATGGCTACCACTTGGAGGTAAAATAAGCACAATTGGTGTGTAGGAAAAGTTACAACACTGGGCATCGCCAGGTTGACGCCAGTCAGTGCCTACCCGATTCCCACAGCACCCAGCCACCCTGATTCGATGGATACACGTCAGAAAACATCGCCAGAGGTGTACAGAAGTCTTAGGTAGGTCATACTGCGCCGCTATGGCAGTTGGAAGAAGAACTAGGGAAAACCTCAAATTTGACCATGCCGGCTATACGATTTTTTGTGGAAAATTTCGATGTCTCCAAATTCACTCCAAAGTGTCTGATTCGATGGATACACGTCAGAAAACATCGCCAGAGGTGTACAGAAGTCTTAGGTAGGTCATATTGCGCCGCTATGGCAGTTGGAAGAAGAACGAGGGAAAACCTCAAATTTGACCATGCCGGCTATATGATTTTTTGTGGAAAATTTCGATGTCTCCAAATTCACTCCAAAGTGTCTGATTCGATGGATACACGTCAGAAAACATCGCCAGAGGTGTACAGAAGTCTTAGGTAGGTCATATTGCGCCGCTATCGCAGTTGGAAGAAGAACGAGGGAAAACCTCAAATTTGACCATGCCGGCTATACGATTTTTTGTGGAAAATTTCGATGTCTCCAAATTCACTCCAAAGTGTCTGATTCGATGGATACACGTCAGAAAACATCGCCAGAGGTGTACAGAAGTCTTAGGTAGGTCATATTGCGCCGCTATGGCAGTTGGAAGAAGAACGAGGGAAAACCTCAAATTTGACCATGCCGGCTATACGATTTTTTGTGGAAAATTTCGATGTCTCCAAATTCACTCCAAAGTGTCTGATTCGATGGATACACGTCAGAAAACATCGCCAGAGGTGTACAGAAGTCTTAGGTAGGTCATATTGCGCCGCTATGGCAGTTGGAAGAAGAACGAGGGAAAACATCAAATTTGACCATGCCGGCTATACGATTTTTTGTGGAAAATTTCGATGTCTCCAAATTCACTCCAAAGTGTCTGATTCGATGGATACACGTCAGAAAACATCGCCAGAGGTGTACAGAAGTCTTAGGTTGGTCATATTGCGCCGCTATGGCAGTTGGAAGAAGAACGAGGGAAAACCTCAAATTTGACCATGCCGGCTATATGATTTTTTGGGGAAAATTTCGATGTCTCCAAATTCACTCTAAAGTGTCTGATTCGATGGATACAACATCGCCAGAGGTGTACAGAAGTCTTAGGTAGGTCATATTGCGCCGCTATGGCAGTTGGAAGAAGAACGAGGGAAAACCTCAAATTTGACCATGCCGGCTATACGATTTTTTGTGGAAAATTTCGATGTCTCCAAATTCACTCCAAAGTGTCTGATTCGATGGATACACGTCAGAAAACATCGCCAGAGGTGTACAGAAGTCTTAGGTAGGTCATATTGCGCCGCTATGGCAGTTGGAAGAAGAACGAGGGAAAACCTCAAATTTGACCATGCCGGCTATATGATTTTTTGTGGAAAATTTCGATGTCTCCAAATTCACTCCAAAGTGTCTGATTCGATGGATACACGTCAGAAAACATCGCCAGAGGTGTACAGAAGTCTTAGGTAGGACATATTGAGCCGCTATGGCAGTTGGAAGAAGAACGAGGGAAAACCTCAAATTTGACCATGCCGGCTATACGATTTTTTGTGGAAAATTTCGATGTCTCCAAATTCACTCCAAAGTGTCTGATTCGATGGATACACGTCAGAAAACATCGCCAGAGGTGTACAGAAGTCTTAGGTAGGTCATATTGCGCCGCTATGGCAGTTGGAAGAAGAACGAGGGAAAACCTCAAATTTGACCATGCCGGCTATATGATTTTTTGTGGCAAATTTCGATGTCTCCAAATTCACTCTAAAGTGTCTGATTCGATGGATACACGTGAGACAACATCGCCAGAGGTGTACAGAAGTCTTAGGTAGGTCATATTGCGCCGCTATGGCAGTTGGAAGAAGAACGAGGGAAAACCTCAAATTTGACCATGCCGGCTATACGATTTTTTGTGGAAAATTTCGATGTCTCCAAATTCACTCCAAAGTGTCTGATTCGATGGATACACGTCAGAAAACATCGCCAGAGGTGTACAGAAGTCTTAGGTAGGTCATATTGCGCCGCTATGGCAGTTGGAAGAAGAACGAGGGCAAACCTCAAATTTGACCATGCCGGCTATATGATTTTTTGTGGAAAATTTCGATGTCTCCAAATTCACTCTAAAGTGTCTGATTCGATGGATACACGTGAGACAACATCGCCAGAGGTGTACAGAAGTCTTAGGTAGGTCATATTGCGCCGCTATGGCAGTTGGAAGAAGAACGAGGAAAAACCTCAAATTTGACCATGCCGGCTATATGATTTTTTGTGGAAAATTTCGATGTCTCCAAATTCACTCTAAAGTGTCTGATTCGATGGATACACGTGAGACAACATCGCCAGAGGTGTACAGAAGTCTTAGGTAGGTCATATTGCGCCGCTATGGCAGTTGGAAGAAGAACGAGGGTAAACCTCAAATTTGACCATGCCGGCTATACGATTTTTTGTGGAAAATTTCGATGTCTCCAAATTCACTCCAAAGTGTCTGATTCGATGGATACACGTCAGAAAACATCGCCAGAGGTGTACAGAAGCCTTAGGTAGGTCATATTGCGCCGCTATGGCAGTTGGAAGAAGAACGAGGGCAAACCTCAAATTTGACCATGCCGGCTATATGATTTTTTGTGGAAAATTTCGATGTCTCCAAATTCACTCTAAAGTGTCTGATTCGATGGATACACGTGAGACAACATCGCCAGAGGTGTACAGAAGTCTTAGGTAGGTCATATTGCGCCGCTATGGCAGTTGGAAGAAGAACGAGGGAAAACCTCAAATTTGACCATGCCGGCTATACGATTTTTTGTGGAAAATTTCGATGTCTCCAAATTCACTCCAAAGTGTCTGATTCGATGGATACACGTCAGAAAACATCGCCAGAGGTGTACAGAAGTCTTAGGTAGGTCATATTGCGCCGCTATGGCAGTTGGAAGAAGAACGAGGGAAAACCTCAAATTTGACCATGCCGGCTATATGATTTTTTGTGGAAAATTTCGATATCTCCAAATTCACTCTAAAGTGTCTGATTCGATGGATACACGTGAGACAACATCGCCAGAGGTGTACAGAAGTCTTAGGTAGGTCATATTGCGCCGCTATGGCAGTTAGAAGAAGAACGAGGGAAAACCTCAAATTTGACCATGCCGGCTATACGATTTTTTGTGGAAAATTTCGATGTCTCCAAATTCACTCCAAAGTGTCTGATTCGATGGATACACGTCAGAAAACATCGCCAGAGGTGTACAGAAGTCTTAGGTACGTCATATTGCGCCGCTATGGCAGTTGGAAGAAGAACGAGGGAAAACCTCAAATTTGACCATGCCGGCTATATGATTTTTTGTGGAAAATTTCGATGTCTCCAAATTCACTCTAAAGTGTCTGATTCGATGGATACACGTGAGACAACATCGCCAGAGGTGTACAGAAGTCTTAGGTAGGTCATATTGCGCCGCTATGGCAGTTGGAAGAAGAACGAGGGAAAACCTCAAATTTGACCATGCCGGCTATACGATTTTTTGTGGAAAATTTCGATGTCTCCAAATTCACTCCAAAGTGTCTGATTCGATGGATACACGTCAGAAAACATCGCCAGAGGTGTACAGAAGTCTTAGGTAGGTCATATTGCGCCGCTATGGCAGTTGGAAGAAGAACGAGGGAAAACCTCAAATTTGACCATGCCGGCTATATGATTTTTTGTGGAAAATTTCGATGTCTCCAAATTCACTCTAAAGTGTCTGATTCGATGGATACACGTGAGACAACATCGCCAGAGGTGTACAGAAGTCTTAGGTAGGTCATATTGCGCCGCTATGGCAGTTGGAAGAAGAACGAGGGAAAACCTCAAATTTGACCATGCCGGCTATATGATTTTTTGTGGAAAATTTCGATGTCTCCAAATTCACTCTAAAGTGTCTGATTCGATGGATACACGTGAGACAACATCGCCAGAGGTGTACAGAAGTCTTAGGTAGGTCATATTGCGCCGCTATGGCAGTTGGAAGAAGAACGAGGGAAAACCTCAAATTTGACCATGCCGGCTATACGATTTTTTGTGGAAAATTTCGATGTCTCCAAATTCACTCCAAAGTGTCTGATTCGATGGATACACGTCAGAAAACATCGCCAGAGGTGTACAGAAGCCTTAGGTAGGTCATATTGCGCCGCTATGGCAGTTGGAAGAAGAACGAGGGCAAACCTCAAATTTGACCATGCCGGCTATATGATTTTTTGTGGAAAATTTCGATGTCTCCAAATTCACTCTAAAGTGTCTGATTCGATGGATACACGTGAGACAACATCGCCAGAGGTGTACAGAAGTCTTAGGTAGGTCATATTGCGCCGCTATGGCAGTTGGAAGAAGAACGAGGGAAAACCTCAAATTTGACCATGCCGGCTATACGATTTTTTGTGGAAAATTTCGATGTCTCCAAATTCACTCCAAAGTGTCTGATTCGATGGATACACGTCAGAAAACATCGCCAGAGGTGTACAGAAGTCTTAGGTAGGTCATATTGCGCCGCTATGGCAGTTGGAAGAAGAACGAGGGAAAACCTCAAATTTGACCATGCCGGCTATATGATTTTTTGTGGAAAATTTCGATATCTCCAAATTCACTCTAAAGTGTCTGATTCGATGGATACACGTGAGACAACATCGCCAGAGGTGTACAGAAGTCTTAGGTAGGTCATATTGCGCCGCTATGGCAGTTGGAAGAAGAACGAGGGAAAACCTCAAATTTGACCATGCCGGCTATACGATTTTTTGTGGAAAATTTCGATGTCTCCAAATTCACTCCAAAGTGTCTGATTCGATGGATACACGTCAGAAAACATCGCCAGAGGTGTACAGAAGTCTTAGGTACGTCATATTGCGCCGCTATGGCAGTTGGAAGAAGAACGAGGGAAAACCCCAAATTTGACCATGCCGGCTATATGATTTTTTGTGGAAAATTTCGATGTCTCCAAATTCACTCTAAAGTGTCTGATTCGATGGATACACGTGAGACAACATCGCCAGAGGTGTACAGAAGTCTTAGGTAGGTCATATTGCGCCGCTATGGCAGTTGGAAGAAGAACGAGGGAAAACCTCAAATTTGACCATGCCGGCTATACGATTTTTTGTGGAAAATTTCGATGTCTCCAAATTCACTCAAAAGTGTCTGATTCGATGGATACACGTCAGAAAACATCGCCAGAGGTGTACAGAAGTCTTAGGTAGGTCATATTGCGCCGCTATGGCAGTTGGAAGAAGAACGAGGGAAAACCTCAAATTTGACCATGCCGGCTATATGATTTTTTGTGGAAAATTTCGATGTCTCCAAATTCACTCCAAAGTGTCTGATTCGATGGATACACGTCAGAAAACATCGCCAGAGGTGTACAGAAGTCTTAGGTAGGTCATATTGCGCCGCTATCGCAGTTGGAAGAAGAACGAGGGAAAACCTCAAATTTGACCATGCCGGCTATACGATTTTTTGTGGAAAATTTCGATGTCTCCAAATTCACTCCAAAGTGTCTGATTCGATGGATACACGTCAGAAAACATCGCCAGAGGTGTACAGAAGTCTTAGGTAGGTCATATTGCGCCGCTATGGCAGTTGGAAGAAGAACGAGGGAAAACCTCAAATTTGACCATGCCGGCTATACGATTTTTTGTGGAAAATTTCGATGTCTCCAAATTCACTCTAAAGTGTCTGATTCGATGGATACACGTGAGACAACATCGCCAGAGGTGTACAGAAGTCTTAGGTAGGTCATATTGCGCCGCTATGGCAGTTGGAAGAAGAACGAGGGAAAACCTCAAATTTGACCATGCCGGCTATACGATTTTTTGTGGAAAATTTCGATGTCTCCAAATTCACTCCAAAGTGTCTGATTCGATGGATACACGTCAGAAAACATCGCCAGAGGTGTACAGAAGTCTTAGGTAGGTCATATTGCGCCGCTATGGCAGTTGGAAGAAGAACGAGGGAAAACCTCAAATTTGACCATGCCGGCTATATGATTTTTTGTGGAAAATTTCGATGTCTCCAAATTCACTCTAAAGTGTCTGATTCGATGGATACACGTGAGACAACATCGCCAGAGGTGTACAGAAGTCTTAGGTAGGTCATATTGCGCCGCTATGGCAGTTGGAAGAAGAACGAGGGAAAACCTCAAATTTGACCATGCCGGCTATACGATTTTTTGTGGAAAATTTCGATGTCTCCAAATTCACTCCAAAGTGTCTGATTCGATGGATACACGTCAGAAAACATCGCCAGAGGTGTACAGAAGTCTTAGGTACGTCATATTGCGCCGCTATGGCAGTTGGAAGAAGAACGAGGGAAAACCTCAAATTTGACCATGCCGGCTATATGATTTTTTGTGGAAAATTTCGATGTCTCCAAATTCACTCTAAAGTGTCTGATTCGATGGATACACGTGAGACAACATCGCCAGAGGTGTACAGAAGTCTTAGGTAGGTCATATTGCGCCGCTATGGCAGTTGGAAGAAGAACGAGGGAAAACCTCAAATTTGACCATGCCGGCTATACGATTTTTTGTGGAAAATTTCGATGTCTCCAAATTCACTCCAAAGTGTCTGATTCGATGGATACACGTCAGAAAACATCGCCAGAGGTGTACAGAAGTCTTTGGTAGGTCATATTGCGCCGCTATGGCAGTTGGAAGAAGAACGAGGGAAAACCTCAAATTTGACCATGCCGGCTATATGATTTTTTGTGGAAAATTTCGATATCTCCAAATTCACTCTAAAGTGTCTGATTCGATGGATACACGTGAGACAACATCGCCAGAGGTGTACAGAAGTCTTAGGTACGTCATATTGCGCCGCTATGGCAGTTGGAAGAAGAACGAGGGAAAACCTCAAATTTGACCATGCCGGCTATACGATTTTTTGTGGAAAATTTCGATGTCTCCAAATTCACTCCAAAGTGTCTGATTCGATGGATACACGTCAGAAAACATCGCCAGAGGTGTACAGAAGTCTTAGGTACGTCATATTGCGCCGCTATGGCAGTTGGAAGAAGAACGAGGGAAAACCTCAAATTTGACCATGCCGGCTATATGATTTTTTGTGGAAAATTTCGATGTCTCCAAATTCACTCTAAAGTGTCTGATTCGATGGATACACGTGAGACAACATCGCCAGAGGTGTACAGAAGTCTTAGGTAGGTCATATTGCGCCGCTATGGCAGTTGGAAGAAGAACGAGGGAAAACCTCAAATTTGACCATGCCGGCTATACGATTTTTTGTGGAAAATTTCGATGTCTCCAAATTCACTCCAAAGTGTCTGATTCGATGGATACACGTCAGAAAACATCGCCAGAGGTGTACAGAAGTCTTAGGTAGGTCATATTGCGCCGCTATGGCAGTTGGAAGAAGAACGAGGGAAAACCTCAAATTTGACCATGCCGGCTATATGATTTTTTGTGGAAAATTTCGATGTCTCCAAATTCACTCCAAAGTGTCTGATTCGATGGATACACGTCAGAAAACATCGCCAGAGGTGTACAGAAGTCTTAGGTAGGTCATATTGCGCCGCTATCGCAGTTGGAAGAAGAACGAGGGAAAACCTCAAATTTGACCATGCCGGCTATACGATTTTTTGTGGAAAATTTCGATGTCTCCAAATTCACTCCAAAGTGTCTGATTCGATGGATACACGTCAGAAAACATCGCCAGAGGTGTACAGAAGTCTTAGGTAGGTCATATTGCGCCGCTATGGCAGTTGGAAGAAGAACGAGGGAAAACCTCAAATTTGACCATGCCGGCTATATGATTTTTTGTGGAAAATTTCGATGTCTCCAAATTCACTCTAAAGTGTCTGATTCGATGGATACACGTGAGACAACATCGCCAGAGGTGTACAGAAGTCTTAGGTAGGTCATATTGCGCCGCTATGGCAGTTGGAAGAAGAACGAGGGAAAACCTCAAATTTGACCATGCCGGCTATACGATTTTTTGTGGAAAATTTCGATGTCTCCAAATTCACTCCAAAGTGTCTGATTCGATGGATACACGTCAGAAAACATCGCCAGAGGTGTACAGAAGTCTTAGGTAGGTCATATTGCGCCGCTATGGCAGTTGGAAGAAGAACGAGGGAAAACCTCACCATGCCGGCTATATGATTTTTTGTAGAAAATTTCGATGTCCCCAAATTCACTGTAAAGTGTCTGATTCGATGGATACACGTGAGACAACATCGCCAGAGGTGTACAGAAGTCTTAGGTAGGTCATATTGCGCCGCTATGGCAGTTGGAAGAAGAACGAGGGAAAACCTCAAATTTGACCATGCCGGCTATACGATTTTTTGTGGAAAATTTCGATGTCTCCAAATTCACTCTAAAGTGTCTGATTCGATGGATACACGTGAGACAACATCGCCAGAGGTGTACAGAAGTCTTAGGTAGGTCATATTGCGCCGCTATGGCAGTTGGAAGAAGAACGAGGGAAAACCTCAAATTTGACCATGCCGGCTTTATGATTTTTTGTGGAAAATTTCGATGTCTCCAAATTCACTCCAAAGTGTCTGATTCGATGGATACACGTCAGAAAACATCGCCAGAGGTGTACAGAAGTCTTAGGTAGGTCATATTGCGCCGCTATGGCAGTTGGAAGAAGAACGAGGGAAAACCTCAAATTTGACCATGCCGGCTATACGATTTTTTGTGGAAAATTTCGATGTCTCCAAATTCACTCCAAAGTGTCTGATTCGATGGATACACGTCAGAAAACATCGCCAGAGGTGTACAGAAGTCTTAGGTAGGTCATATTGCGCCGCTATGGCAGTTGGAAGAAGAACGAGGGAAAACCTCAAATTTGACCATGCCGGCTATACGATTTTTTGTGGAAAATTTCGATGTCTCCAAATTCACTCTAAAGTGTCTGATTCGATGGATACACGTGAGACAACATCGCCAGAGGTGTACAGAAGTCTTAGGTAGGTCATATTGCGCCGCTATGGCAGTTGGAAGAAGAACGAGGGAAAACCTCAAATTTGACCATGCCGGCTTTATGATTTTTTGTGGAAAATTTCGATGTCTCCAAATTCACTCCAAAGTGTCTGATTCGATGGATACACGTCAGAAAACATCGCCAGAGGTGTACAGAAGTCTTAGGTAGGTCATATTGCGCCGCTATGACAGTTGGAAGAAGAACGAGGGAAAACCTCAAATTTGACCATGCCGGCTATACGATTTTTTGTGGAAAATTTCGATGTCTCCAAATTCACTCCAAAGTGTCTGATTCGATGGATACACGTCAGAAAACATCGCCAGAGGTGTACAGAAGTCTTAGGTAGGTCATATTGCGCCGCTATGGCAGTTGGAAGAAGAACTAGGGAAAACCTCAAATTTGACCATGCCGGCTATATGATTTTTTGTGGAAAATTTCGATGTCTCCAAATTCACTCTAAAGTGTCTGATTCGATGGATACACGTGAGACAACATCGCCAGAGGTGTACAGAAGTCTTAGGTAGGTCATATTGCGCCGCTATGGCAGTTGGAAGAAGAACGAGGGAAAACCTCAAATTTGACCATGCCGGCTATACGATTTTTTGTGGAAAATTTCGATGTCTCCAAATTCACTCCAAAGTGTCTGATTCGATGGATACACGTCAGAAAACATCGCCAGAGGTGTACAGAAGTCTTAGGTAGGTCATATTGCGCCGCTATGGCAGTTGGAAGAAGAACGAGGGAAAACCTCAAATTTGACCATGCCGGCTATATGATTTTTTGTGGAAAATTTCGATGTCTCCAAATTCACTCTAAAGTGTCTGATTCGATGGATACACGTGAGACAACATCGCCAGAGGTGTACAGAAGTCTTAGGTAGGTCATATTGCGCCGCTATGGCAGTTGGAAGAAGAACGAGGGAAAACCTCAAATTTGACCATGCCGGCTATACGATTTTTTGTGGAAAATTTCGATGTCTCCAAATTCACTCTAAAGTGTCTGATTCGATGGATACACGTGAGACAACATCGCCAGAGGTGTACAGAAGTCTTAGGTAGGTCATATTGCGCCGCTATGGCAGTTGGAAGAAGAACGAGGGAAAACCTCAAATTTGACCATGCCGGCTTTTTGATTTTTTGTGGAAAATTTCGATGTCTCCAAATTCACTCCAAAGTGTCTGATTCGATGGATACACGTCAGAAAACATCGCCAGAGGTGTACAGAAGTCTTAGGTAGGTCATATTGCGCCGCTATGGCAGTTGGAAGAAGAACGAGGGAAAACCTCAAATTTGACCATGCCGGCTATACGATTTTTTGTGGAAAATTTCGATGTCTCCAAATTCACTCCAAAGTGTCTGATTCGATGGATACACGTCAGAAAACATCGCCAGAGGTGTACAGAAGTCTTAGGTAGGTCATATTGCGCCGCTATGGCAGTTGGAAGAAGAACGAGGGAAAACCTCAAATTTGACCATGCCGGCTATACGATTTTTTGTGGAAAATTTCGATGTCTCCAAATTCACTCCAAAGTGTCTGATTCGATGGATACACGTCAGAAAACATCGCCAGAGGTGTACAGAAGTCTTAGGTAGGTCATATTGCGCCGCTATGGCAGTTGGAAGAAGAACGAGGGAAAACCTCAAATTTGACCATGCCGGCTATATGATTTTTTGTGGAAAATTTCGATGTCTCCAAATTCACTCTAAAGTGTCTGATTCGATGGATACACGTGAGACAACATCGCCAGAGGTGTACAGAAGTCTTAGGTAGGTCATATTGCGCCGCTATGGCAGTTGGAAGAAGAACGAGGGAAAACCTCAAATTTGACCATGCCGGCTATACGATTTTTTGTGGAAAATTTCGATGTCTCCAAATTCACTCTAAAGTGTCTGATTCGATGGATACACGTGAGACAACATCGCCAGAGGTGTACAGAAGTCTTAGGTAGGTCATATTGCGCCGCTATGGCAGTTGGAAGAAGAACGAGGGAAAACCTCAAATTTGACCATGCCGGCTTTATGATTTTTTGTGGAAAATTTCGATGTCTCCAAATTCACTCCAAAGTGTCTGATTCGATGGATACACGTCAGAAAACATCGCCAGAGGTGTACAGAAGTCTTAGGTAGGTCATATTGCGCCGCTATGGCAGTTGGAAGAAGAACGAGGGAAAACCTCAAATTTGACCATGCCGGCTATACGATTTTTTGTGGAAAATTTCGATGTCTCCAAATTCACTCCAAAGTGTCTGATTCGATGGATACACGTCAGAAAACATCGCCAGAGGTGTACAGAAGTCTTAGGTAGGTCATATTGCGCCGCTATGGCAGTTGGAAGAAGAACGAGGGAAAACCTCAAATTTGACCATGCCGGCCATATGATTTTTTGTGGAAAATTTCGATGTCTCCAAATTCACTCTAAAGTGTCTGATTCGATGGATACACGTGAGACAACATCGCCAGAGGTGTACAGAAGTCTTAGGTAGGTCATATTGCGCCGCTATGGCAGTTGGAAGAAGAACGAGGGAAAACCTCAAATTTGACCATGCCGGCTATACGATTTTTTGTGGAAAATTTCGATGTCTCCAAATTCACTCCAAAGTGTCTGATTCGATGGATACACGTCAGAAAACATCGCCAGAGGTGTACAGAAGTCTTAGGTAGGTCATATTGCGCCGCTATGGCAGTTGGAAGAAGAACGAGGGAAAACCTCAAATTTGACCATGCCGGCTATACGATTTTTTGTGGAAAATTTCGATGTCTCCAAATTCACTCCAAAGTGTCTGATTCGATGGATACACGTCAGAAAACATCGCCAGAGGTGTACAGAAGTCTTAGGTAGGTCATATTGCGCCGCTATGGCAGTTGGAAGAAGAACGAGGGAAAACCTCAAATTTGACCATGCCGGCTATATGATTTTTTGTGGAAAATTTCGATGTCTCCAAATTCACTCTAAAGTGTCTGATTCGATGGATACACGTGAGACAACATCGCCAGAGGTGTACAGAAGTCTTAGGTAGGTCATATTGCGCCGCTATGGCAGTTGGAAGAAGAACGAGGGAAAACCTCAAATTTGACCATGCCGGCTATACGATTTTTTGTGGAAAATTTCGATGTCTCCAAATTCACTCTAAAGTGTCTGATTCGATGGATACACGTGAGACAACATCGCCAGAGGTGTACAGAAGTCTTAGGTAGGTCATATTGCGCCGCTATGGCAGTTGGAAGAAGAACGAGGGAAAACCTCAAATTTGACCATGCCGGCTTTATGATTTTTTGTGGAAAATTTCGATGTCTCCAAATTCACTCCAAAGTGTCTGATTCGATGGATACACGTCAGAAAACATCGCCAGAGGTGTACAGAAGTCTTAGGTAGGTCATATTGCGCCGCTATGGCAGTTGGAAGAAGAACGAGGGAAAACCTCAAATTTGACCATGCCGGCTATACGATTTTTTGTGGAAAATTTCGATGTCTCCAAATTCACTCCAAAGTGTCTGATTCGATGGATACACGTCAGAAAACATCGCCAGAGGTGTACAGAAGTCTTAGGTAGGTCATATTGCGCCGCTATGGCAGTTGGAAGAAGAACGAGGGAAAACCTCAAATTTGACCATGCCGGCCATATGATTTTTTGTGGAAAATTTCGATGTCTCCAAATTCACTCTAAAGTGTCTGATTCGATGGATACACGTGAGACAACATCGCCAGAGGTGTACAGAAGTCTTAGGTAGGTCATATTGCGCCGCTATGGCAGTTGGAAGAAGAACGAGGGAAAACATCAAATTTGACCATGCCGGCTATACGATTTTTTGTGGAAAATTTCGATGTCTCCAAATTCACTCCAAAGTGTCTGATTCGATGGATACACGTCAGAAAACATCGCCAGAGGTGTACAGAAGTCTTAGGTAGGTCATATTGCGCCGCTATGGCAGTTGGAAGAAGAACGAGGGAAAACCTCAAATTTGACCATGCCGGCTATATGATTTTTTGTGGAAAATTTCGATGTCTCCAAATTCACTGTAAAGTGTCTGATTCGATGGATACACGTGAGACAACATCGCCAGAGGTGTACAGAAGTCTTAGGTAGGTCATATTGCGCCGCTATGGCAGTTGGAAGAAGAACGAGGGAAAACCTCAAATTTGACCATGCCGGCTATACGATTTTTTGTGGAAAATTTCGATGTCTCCAAATTCACTCTAAAGTGTCTGATTCGATGGATACACGTGAGACAACATCGCCAGAGGTGTACAGAAGTCTTAGGTAGGTCATATTGCGCCGCTATCGCAGTTGGAAGAAGAACGAGGGAAAACCTCAAATTTGACCATGCCGGCTATACGATTTTTTGTGGAAAATTTCGATGTCTCCAAATTCACTCCAAAGTGTCTGATTCGATGGATACACGTCAGAAAACATCGCCAGAGGTGTACAGAAGTCTTAGGTAGGTCATATTGCGCCGCTATGGCAGTTGGAAGAAGAACGAGGGAAAACCTCAAATTTGACCATGCCGGCTATATGATTTTTTGTGGAAAATTTCGATGTCTCCAAATTCACTCTAAAGTGTCTGATTCGATGGATACACGTGAGACAACATCGCCAGAGGTGTACAGAAGTCTTAGGTAGGTCATATTGCGCCGCTATGGCAGTTGGAAGAAGAACGAGGGAAAACCTCAAATTTGACCATGCCGGCTATACGATTTTTTGTGGAAAATTTCGATGTCTCCAAATTCACTCCAAAGTGTCTGATTCGATGGATACACGTCAGAAAACATCGCCAGAGGTGTACAGAAGTCTTAGGTAGGTCATATTGCGCCGCTATGGCAGTTGGAAGAAGAACGAGGGAAAACCTCAAATTTGACCATGCCGGCAATATGATTTTTTGTGGAAAATTTCGATGTCTCCAAATTCACTCTAAAGTGTCTGATTCGATGGATACACGTGAGACAACATCGCCAGAGGTGTACAGAAGTCTTAGGTAGGTCATATTGCGCCGCTATGGCAGTTGGAAGAAGAACGAGGGAAAACCTCAAATTTGACCATGCCGGCTATATGATTTTTTGTGGAAAATTTCGATGTCTCCAAATTCACTCCAAAGTGTCTGATTCGATGGATACACGTCAGAAAACATCGCCAGAGGTGTACAGAAGTCTTAGGTAGGTCATATTGCGCCGCTATCGCAGTTGGAAGAAGAACGAGGGAAAACCTCAAATTTGACCATGCCGGCTATACGATTTTTTGTGGAAAATTTCGATGTCTCCAAATTCACTCCAAAGTGTCTGATTCGATGGATACACGTCAGAAAACATCGCCAGAGGTGTACAGAAGTCTTAGGTAGGTCATATTGCGCCGCTATGGCAGTTGGAAGAAGAACGAGGGAAAACCTCAAATTTGACCATGCCGGCTATACGATTTTTTGTGGAAAATTTCGATGTCTCCAAATTCACTCTAAAGTGTCTGATTCGATGGATACACGTGAGACAACATCGCCAGAGGTGTACAGAAGTCTTAGGTAGTTCATATTGCGCCGCTATGTCAGTTGGAAGAAGAACGAGGGAAAACCTCAAATTTGACCATGCCGGCTATATGATTTTTTGTGGAAAATTTCGATGTCTCCAAATTCACTCTAAAGTGTCTGATTCGATGGATACACGTGAGACAACATCGCCAGAGGTGTACAGAAGTCTTAGGTAGGTCATATTGCGCCGCTATCGCAGTTGGAAGAAGAACGAGGGAAAACCTCAAATTTGACCATGCCGGCTATACGATTTTTTGTGGAAAATTTCGATGTCTCCAAATTCACTCCAAAGTGTCTGATTCGATGGATACACGTCAGAAAACATCGCCAGAGGTGTACAGAAGTCTTAGGTAGGTCATATTGCGCCGCTATGGCAGTTGGAAGAAGAACGAGGGAAAACTTCAAATTTGACCATGCCGGCTATACGATTTTTTGTGGAAAATTTCGATGTCTCCAAATTCACTCCAAAGTGTCTGATTCGATGGATACACGTCAGAAAACATCGCCAGAGGTGTACAGAAGTCTTAGGTAGGTCATATTGCGTCGCTATGGCAGTTGGAAGAAGAACGAGGGAAAACCTCAAATTTGACCATGCCGGCTATATGATTTTTTGTGGAAAATTTCGATGTCTCCAAATTCACTCTAAAGTGTCTGATTCGATGGATACACGTGAGACAACATCGCCAGAGGTGTACAGAAGTCTTAGGTAGGTCATATTGCGCCGCTATGGCAGTTGGAAGAAGAACGAGGGAAAACCTCAAATTTGACCATGCCGGCTATACGATTTTTTGTGGAAAATTTCGATGTCTCCAAATTCACTCCAAAGTGTCTGATTCGATGGATACACGTCAGAAAACATCGCCAGAGGTGTACAGAAGTCTTAGGTAGGTCATATTGCGCCGCTATGGCAGTTGGAAGAAGAACGAGGGAAAACCTCAAATTTGACCATGCCGGCTATACGATTTTTTGTGGAAAATTTCGATGTCTCCAAATTCACTCTAAAGTGGATACACGTGAGACAACATCGCCAGAGGTGTACAGAAGTCTTAGGTAGGTCATATTGCGCCGCTATGGCAGTTGGAAGAAGAACGAGGGAAAACCTCAAATTTGACCATGCCCGCTATATGATTTTTTGTGGAAAATTTCGATGTCTCCAAATTCACTCCAAAGTGTCTGATTCGATGGATACACGTCAGAAAACATCGCCAGAGGTGTACAGAAGTCTTAGGTAGGTCATATTGCGCCGCTATGGCAGTTGGAAGAAGAACGAGGGAAAACCTCAAATTTGACCATGCCGGCTATATGATTTTTTGTGGAAAATTTCGATGTCTCCAAATTCACTCCAAAGTGTCTGATTCGATGGATACACGTGAGACAACATCGCCAGAGGTGTACAGAAGTCTTAGGTAGGTCATATTGCGCCGCTATGGCAGTTGGAAGAAGAACGAGGGAAAACCTCAAATTTGACCATGCCGGCTATACGATTTTTTGTGGAAAATTTCGATGTCTCCAAATTCACTCCAAAGTGTCTGATTCGATGGATACACGTCAGAAAACATCGCCAGAGGTGTACAGAAGTCTTAGGTAGGTCATATTGCGCCGCTATCGCAGTTGGAAGAAGAACGAGGGAAAACCTCAAATTTGACCATGCCGGCTATACGATTTTTTGTGGAAAATTTCGATGTCTCCAAATTCACTCCAAAGTGTCTGATTCGATGGATACACGTCAGAAAACATCGCCAGAGGTGTACAGAAGTCTTAGGTAGGTCATATTGCGCCGCGATCGCAGTTGGAAGAAGAACGAGGGAAAACCTCAAATTTGACCATGCCGGCTATATGATTTTTTGTGGAAAATTTCGATGTCTCCAAATTCACTCCAAAGTGTCTGATTCGATGGATACACGTGAGACAACATCGCCAGAGGTGTACAGAAGTCTTAGGTAGGTCATATTGCGCCGCTATGGCAGTTGGAAGAAGAACGAGGGAAAACCTCAAATTTGACCATGCCGGCTATACGATTTTTTGTGGAAAATTTCGATGTCTCCAAATTCACTCCAAAGTGTCTGATTCGATGGATACACGTCAGAAAACATCGCCAGAGGTGTACAGAAGTCTTAGGTAGGTCATATTGCGCCGCTATCGCAGTTGGAAGAAGAACGAGGGAAAACCTCAAATTTGACCATGCCGGCTATACGATTTTTTGTGGAAAATTTCGATGTCTCCAAATTCACTCCAAAGTGTCTGATTCGATGGATACACGTCAGAAAACATCGCCAGAGGTGTACAGAAGTCTTAGGTAGGTCATATTGCGCCGCGATCGC
This sequence comes from Eristalis pertinax, assembly GCA_907269125.1. Classification (NCBI taxonomy): domain Eukaryota; kingdom Metazoa; phylum Arthropoda; class Insecta; order Diptera; family Syrphidae; genus Eristalis; species Eristalis pertinax. The sequence continues at coordinate 42,604,124 of OU026145.1, read as the reverse complement.
AGTTGGAAGAAGAACGAGGGAAAACCTCAAATTTGACCATGCCGGCTATACGATTTTTTGTGGAAAATTTCGATGTCTCCAAATTCACTCCAAAGTGTCTGATTCGATGGATACACGTCAGAAAACATCGCCAGAGGTGTACAGAAGTCTTAGGTAGGTCATATTGCGCCGCTATCGCAGTTGGAAGAAGAACGAGGGAAAACCTCAAATTTGACCATGCCGGCTATACGATTTTTTGTGGAAAATTTCGATGTCTCCAAATTCACTCCAAAGTGTCTGATTCGATGGATACACGTCAGAAAACATCGCCAGAGGTGTACAGAAGTCTTAGGTAGGTCATATTGCGCCGCTATGGCAGTTGGAAGAAGAACGAGGGAAAACCTCAAATTTGACCATGCCGGCTATATGATTTTTTGTGGAAAATTTCGATGTCTCCAAATTCACTCTAAAGTGTCTGATTCGATGGATACACGTGAGACAACATCGCCAGAGGTGTACAGAAGTCTTAGGTAGGTCATATTGCGCCGCTATGGCAGTTGGAAGAAGAACGAGGGAAAACCTCAAATTTGACCATGCCGGCTATACGATTTTTTGTGGAAAATTTCGATGTCTCCAAATTCACTCCAAAGTGTCTGATTCGATGGATACACGTCAGAAAACATCGCCAGAGGTGTACAGAAGTCTTAGGTAGGTCATATTGCGCCGCTATGGCAGTTGGAAGAAGAACGAGGGAAAACCTCAAATTTGACCATGCCGGCTATATGATTTTTTGTGGAAAATTTCGATGTCTCCAAATTCACTCTAAAGTGTCTGATTCGATGGATACACGTGAGACAACATCGCCAGAGGTGTACAGAAGTCTTAGGTAGGTCATATTGCGCCGCTATGGCAGTTGGAAGAAGAACGAGGGAAAACCTCAAATTTGACCATGCCGGCTATATGATTTTTTGTGGAAAATTTCGATGTCTCCAAATTCACTCTAAAGTGTCTGATTCGATGGATACACGTGAGACAACATCGCCAGAGGTGTACAGAAGTCTTAGGTAGGTCATATTGCGCCGCTATGGCAGTTGGAAGAAGAACGAGGGAAAACCACAAATTTGACCATGCCGGCTATATGATTTTTTGTGGAAAATTTCGATGTCTCCAAATTCACTCCAAAGTGTCTGATTCGATGGATACACGTCAGAAAACATCGCCAGAGGTGTACAGAAGTCTTAGGTAGGTCATATTGCGCCGCTATCGCAGTTGGAAGAAGATCGAGGGAAAACCTCAAATTTGACCATGCCGGCTATACGATTTTTTGTGGAAAATTTCGATGTCTCCAAATTCACTCCAAAGTGTCTGATTCGATGGATACACGTCAGAAAACATCGCCAGAGGTGTACAGAAGTCTTAGGTAGGTCATATTGCGCCGCTATCGCAGTTGGAAGAAGAACGAGGGAAAACCTCAAATTTGACCATGCCGGCTATACGATTTTTTGTGGAAAATTTCGATGTCTCCAAATTCACTCCAAAGTGTCTGATTCGATGGATACACGTCAGAAAACATCGCCAGAGGTGTACAGAAGTCTTAGGTAGGTCATATTGCGTCGCTATGGCAGTTGGAAGAAGAACGAGGGAAAACCTCAAATTTGACCATGCCGGCTATATGATTTTTTGTGGAAAATTTCGATGTCTCCAAATTCACTCTAAAGTGTCTGATTCGATGGATACACGTGAGACAACATCGCCAGAGGTGTACAGAAGTCTTAGGTAGGTCATATTGCGCCGCTATGGCAGTTGGAAGAAGAACGAGGGAAAACCTCAAATTTGACCATGCCGGCTATACGATTTTTTGTGGAAAATTTCGATGTCTCCAAATTCACTCCAAAGTGTCTGATTCGATGGATACACGTCAGAAAACATCGCCAGAGGTGTACAGAAGTCTTAGGTAGGTCATATTGCGCCGCTATGGCAGTTGGAAGAAGAACGAGGGAAAACCTCAAATTTGACCATGCCGGCTATACGATTTTTTGTGGAAAATTTCGATGTCTCCAAATTCACTCCAAAGTGTCTGATTCGATGGATACACGTCAGAAAACATCGCCAGAGGTGTACAGAAGTCTTAGGTAGGTCATATTGCGCCGCTATGGCAGTTGGAAGAAGAACGAGGAAAAACCTCAAATTTGACCATGCCGGCTATATGATTTTTTGTGGAAAATTTCGATGTCTCCAAATTCACTCTAAAGTGTCTGATTCGATGGATACACGTGAGACAACATCGCCAGAGGTGTACAGAAGTCTTAGGTAGGTCATATTGCGCCGCTATGGCAGTTGGAAGAAGAACGAGGGAAAACCTCAAATTTGACCATGCCGGCTATATGATTTTTTGTGGAAAATTTCGATGTCTCCAAATTCACTCCAAAGTGTCTGATTCGATGGATACACGTGAGACAACATCGCCAGAGGTGTACAGAAGTCTTAGGTAGGTCATATTGCGCCGCTATGGCAGTTGGAAGAAGAACGAGGGAAAACCTCAAATTTGACCATGCCGGCTATACGATTTTTTGTGGAAAATTTCGATGTCTCCAAATTCACTCCAAAGTGTCTGATTCGATGGATACACGTCAGAAAACATCGCCAGAGGTGTACAGAAGTCTTAGGTAGGTCATATTGCGCCGCTATGGCAGTTGGAAGAAGAACGAGGGAAAACCTCAAATTTGACCATGCCGGCTATACGATTTTTTGTGGAAAATTTCGATGTCTCCAAATTCACTCCAAAGTGTCTGATTCGATGGATACACGTCAGAAAACATCGCCAGAGGTGTACAGAAGTCTTAGGTAGGTCATATTGCGCCGCTATGGCAGTTGGAAGAAGAACGAGGGAAAACCTCAAATTTGACCATGCCGGCTATACGATTTTTTGTGGAAAATTTCGATGTCTCCAAATTCACTCTAAAGTGGATACACGTGAGACAACATCGCCAGAGGTGTACAGAAGTCTTAGGTAGGTCATATTGCGCCGCTATGGCAGTTGGAAGAAGAAGGAGGGAAAACCTCAAATTTGACCATGCCGGCTATACGATTTTTTGTGGAAAATTTCGATGTCTCCAAATTCACTCCAAAGTGTCTGATTCGATGGATACACGTCAGAAAACATCGCCAGAGGTGTACAGAAGTCTTAGGTAGGTCATATTGCGCCGCTATGGCAGTTGGAAGAAGAACGAGGAAAAACCTCAAATTTGACCATGCCGGCTATATGATTTTTTGTGGAAAATTTCGATGTCTCCAAATTCACTCTAAAGTGTCTGATTCGATGGATACACGTGAGACAACATCGCCAGAGGTGTACAGAAGTCTTAGGTAGGTCATATTGCGCCGCTATGGCAGTTGGAAGAAGAACGAGGGAAAACCTCAAATTTGACCATGCCGGCTATATGATTTTTTGTGGAAAATTTCGATGTCTCCAAATTCACTCCAAAGTGTCTGATTCGATGGATACACGTGAGACAACATCGCCAGAGGTGTACAGAAGTCTTAGGTAGGTCATATTGCGCCGCTATGGCAGTTGGAAGAAGAACGAGGGAAAACCTCAAATTTGACCATGCCGGCTATACGATTTTTTGTGGAAAATTTCGATGTCTCCAAATTCACTCCAAAGTGTCTGATTCGATGGATACACGTCAGAAAACATCGCCAGAGGTGTACAGAAGTCTTAGGTAGGTCATATTGCGCCGCTATGGCAGTTGGAAGAAGAACGAGGGAAAACCTCAAATTTGACCATGCCGGCTATATGATTTTTTGTGGAAAATTTCGATGTCTCCAAATTCACTCTAAAGTGTCTGATTCGATGGATACACGTGAGACAACATCGACAGAGGTGTACAGAAGTCTTAGGTAGGTCATATTGCGCCGCTATGGCAGTTGGAAGAAGAACGAGGGAAAACCTCAAATTTGACCATGCCGGCTATATGATTTTTGTGGAAAATTTCGATGTCTCCAAATTCACTCTAAAGTGTCTGATTCGATGGATACACGTGAGACAACATCGCCAGAGGTGTACAGAAGTCTTAGGTAGGTCATATTGCGCCGCTATGGCAGTTGGAAGAAGAACGAGGGAAAACCTCAAATTTGACCATGCCGGCTATACGATTTTTTGTGGAAAATTTCGATGTCTCCAAATTCACTCTAAAGTGTCTGATTCGATGGATACACGTGAGACAACATCGCCAGAGGTGTACAGAAGTCTTAGGTAGGTCATATTGCGCCGCTATGGCAGTTGGAAGAAGAACGAGGGAAAACCTCAAATTTGACCATGCCGGCTATATGATTTTTTGTGGAAAATTTCGATGTCTCCAAATTCACTCTAAAGTGTCTGATTCGATGGATACACGTGAGACAACATCGCCAGAGGTGTACAGAAGTCTTAGGTAGGTCATATTGCGCCGCTATGGCAGTTGGAAGAAGAACGAGGGAAAACCTCAAATTTGACCATGCCGGCTATACGATTTTTTGTGGAAAATTTCGATGTCTCCAAATTCACTCCAAAGTGTCTGATTCGATGGATACACGTCAGAAAACATCGCCAGAGGTGTACAGAAGTCTTAGGTAGGTCATATTGCGCCGCTATGGCAGTTGGAAGAAGAACGAGGGAAAACCTCAAATTTGACCATGCCGGCTATATGATTTTTTGTGGAAAATTTCGATGTCTCCAAATTCACTCTAAAGTGTCTGATTCGATGGATACACGTGAGACAACATCGCCAGAGGTGTACAGAAGTCTTAGGTAGGTCATATTGCGCCGCTATGGCAGTTGGAAGAAGAACGAGGGAAAACCTCAAATTTGACCATGCCGGCTATATGATTTTTTGTGGAAAATTTCGATGTCTCCAAATTCACTCTAAAGTGTCTGATTCGATGGATACACGTGAGACAACATCGCCAGAGGTGTACAGAAGTCTTAGGTAGGTCATATTGCGCCGCTATGGCAGTTGGAAGAAGAACGAGGGAAAACCTCAAATTTGACCATGCCGGCTATACGATTTTTTGTGGAAAATTTCGATGTCTCCAAATTCACTCCAAAGTGTCTGATTCGATGGATACACGTCAGAAAACATCGCCAGAGGTGTACAGAAGTCTTAGGTAGGTCATATTGCGCCGCTATGGCAGTTGGAAGAAGAACGAGGGAAAACCTCAAATTTGACCATGCCGGCTATATGATTTTTTGTGGAAAATTTCGATGTCTCCAAATTCACTCTAAAGTGTCTGATTCGATAGATACACGTGAGACAACATCGCCAGAGGTGTACAGAAGTCTTAGGTAGGTCATATTGCGCCGCTATGGCAGTTGGAAGAAGAACGAGGGAAAACCTCAAATTTGACCATGCCGGCTATATGATTTTTTGTGGAAAATTTCGATGTCTCCAAATTCACTCCAAAGTGTCTGATTCGATGGATACACGTCAGAAAACATCGCCAGAGGTGTACAGAAGTCTTAGGTAGGTCATATTGCGCCGCTATGGCAGTTGGAAGAAGAACGAGGGAAAACCTCAAATTTGACCATGCCGGCTATACGATTTTTTGTATAAAATTTCGATGTCTCCAAATTCACTCCAAAGTGTCTGATTCGATGGATACACGTCAGAAAACATCGCCAGAGGTGTACAGAAGTCTTAGGTAGGTCATATTGCGCCGCTATGGCAGTTGGAAGAAGAACGAGGGAAAACCTCAAATTTGACCATGCCGGCTATATGATTTTTTGTGGAAAATTTCGATGTCTCCAAATTCACTCCAAAGTGTCTGATTCGATGGATACACGTGAGACAACATCGCCAGAGGTGTACAGAAGTCTTAGGTAGGTCATATTGCGCCGCTATGGCAGTTGGAAGAAGAACGAGGGAAAACCTCAAATTTGACCATGCCGGCTATACGATTTTTTGTGGAAAATTTCGATGTCTCCAAATTCACTCCAAAGTGTCTGATTCGATGGATACACGTCAGAAAACATCGCCAGAGGTGTACAGAAGTCTTAGGTAGGTCATATTGCGCCGCTATCGCAGTTGGAAGAAGAACGAGGGAAAACCTCAAATTTGACCATGCCGGCTATACGATTTTTTGTGGAAAATTTCGATGTCTCCAAATTCATTCTAAAGTGTCTGATTCGATGGATACACGTGAGACAACATCGCCAGAGGTGTACAGAAGTCTTAGGTAGGTCATATTGCGCCGCTATGGCAGTTGGAAGAAGAACGAGGGAAAACCTCAAATTTGACCATGCCGGCTATATGATTTTTTGTGGAAAATTTCGATGTCTCCAAATTCACTCTAAAGTGTCTGATTCGATAGATACACGTGAGACAACATCGCCAGAGGTGTACAGAAGTCTTAGGTAGGTCATATTGCGCCGCTATGGCAGTTGGAAGAAGAACGAGGGAAAACCTCAAATTTGACCATGCCGGCTATACGATTTTTTGTGGAAAATTTCGATGTCTCCAAATTCACTCCAAAGTGTCTGATTCGATGGATACACGTCAGAAAACATCGCCAGAGGTGTACAGAAGTCTTAGGTAGGTCATATTGCGCCGCTATCGCAGTTGGAAGAAGAACGAGGGAAAACCTCAAATTTGACCATGCCGGCTATACGATTTTTTGTGGAAAATTTCGATGTCTCCAAATTCATTCTAAAGTGTCTGATTCGATGGATACACGTGAGACAACATCGCCAGAGGTGTACAGAAGTCTTAGGTAGGTCATATTGCGCCGCTATGGCAGTTGGAAGAAGAACGAGGGAAAACCTCAAATTTGACCATGCCGGCTATACGATTTTTTGTGGAAAATTTCGATGTCTCCAAATTCACTCCAAAGTGTCTGATTCGATGGATACACGTCAGAAAACATCGCCAGAGGTGTACAGAAGTCTTAGGTAGGTCATATTGCGCCGCTATCGCAGTTGGAAGAAGAACGAGGGAAAACCTCAAATTTGACCATGCCGGCTATACGATTTTTTGTGGAAAATTTCGATGTCTCCAAATTCATTCTAAAGTGTCTGATTCGATGGATACACGTGAGACAACATCGCCAGAGGTGTACAGAAGTCTTAGGTAGGTCATATTGCGCCGCTATGGCAGTTGGAAGAAGAACGAGGGAAAACCTCAAATTTGACCATGCCGGCTATATGATTTTTTGTGGAAAATTTCGATGTCTCCAAATTCACTCCAAAGTGTCTGATTCGATGGATACACGTCAGAAAACATCGCCAGAGGTGTACAGAAGTCTTAGGTAGGTCATATTGTGCCGCTATGGCAGTTGGAAGAAGAACGAGGGAAAACCTCAAATTTGACCATGCCGGCAATATGATTTTTTGTGGAAAATTTCGATGTCTCCAAATTCACTCTAAAGTGTCTGATTCGATGGATACACGTGAGACAACATCGCCAGAGGTGTACAGAAGTCTTAGGTAGGTCATATTGCGCCGCTATGGCAGTTGGAAGAAGAACGAGGGAAAACCTCAAATTTGACCATGCCGGCTATACGATTTTTTGTATAAAATTTCGATGTCTCCAAATTCACTCCAAAGTGTCTGATTCGATGGATACACGTCAGAAAACATCGCCAGAGGTGTAGAGAAGTCTTAGGTAGGTCATATTGCGCCGCTATGGCAGTTGGAAGAAGAACGAGGGAAAACCTCAAATTTGACCATGCCGGCTATATGATTTTTTGTGGAAAATTTCGATGTCTCCAAATTCACTCCAAAGTGTCTGATTCGATGGATACACGTGAGACAACATCGCCAGAGGTGTACAGAAGTCTTAGGTAGGTCATATTGCGCCGCTATGGCAGTTGGAAGAAGAACGAGGGAAAACCTCAAATTTGACCATGCCGGCTATACGATTTTTTGTGGAAAATTTCGATGTCTCCAAATTCACTCCAAAGTGTCTGATTCGATGGATACACGTCAGAAAACATCGCCAGAGGTGTACAGAAGTCTTAGGTAGGTCATATTGCGCCGCTATGGCAGTTGGAAGAAGAACGAGGGAAAACCTCAAATTTGACCATGCCGGCTATACGATTTTTTGTGGAAAATTTCGATGTCTCCAAATTCACTCCAAAGTGTTTGATTCGATGGATACACGTCAGAAAACATCGCCAGAGGTGTACAGAAGTCTTAGGTAGGTCATATTGCGCCGCTATGGCAGTTGGAAGAAGAACGAGGGAAAACCTCAAATTTGACCATGCCGGCTATATGATTTTTTGTGGAAAATTTCGATGTCTCCAAATTCACTCTAAAGTGTCTGATTCGATAGATACACGTGAGACAACATCGCCAGAGGTGTACAGAAGTCTTAGGTAGGTCATATTGCGCCGCTATGGCAGTTGGAAGAAGAACGAGGGAAAACCTCAAATTTGACCATGCCGGCTATATGATTTTTTGTGGAAAATTTCGATGTCTCCAAATTCACTCCAAAGTGTCTGATTCGATGGATACACGTCAGAAAACATCGCCAGAGGTGTACAGAAGTCTTAGGTAGGTCATATTGCGCCGCTATCGCAGTTGGAAGAAGAACGAGGGAAAAACTCAAATTTGACCATGCCGGCTATACGATTTTTTGTGGAAAATTTCGATGTCTCCAAATTCACTCCAAAGTGTCTGATTCGATGGATACACGTCAGAAAACATCGCCAGAGGTGTACAGAAGTCTTAGGTAGGTCATATTGCGCCGCTATGGCAGTTGGAAGAAGAACGAGGGAAAACCTCAAATTTGACCATGCCGGCTATATGATTTTTTGTGGAAAATTTCGATGTCTCCAAATTCACTCCAAAGTGTCTGATTCGATGGATACACGTGAGACAACATCGCCAGAGGTGTACAGAAGTCTTAGGTAGGTCATATTGCGCCGCTATGGCAGTTGGAAGAAGAACGAGGGAAAACCTCAAATTTGACCATGCCGGCTATACGATTTTTTGTATAAAATTTCGATGTCTCCAAATTCACTCCAAAGTGTCTGATTCGATGGATACACGTCAGAAAACATCGCCAGAGGTGTACAGAAGTCTTAGGTAGGTCATATTGCGCCGCTATGGCAGTTGGAAGAAGAACGAGGGAAAACCTCAAATTTGACCATGCCGGCTATATGATTTTTTGTGGAAAATTTCGATGTCTCCAAATTCACTCCAAAGTGTCTGATTCGATGGATACACGTGAGACAACATCGCCAGAGGTGTACAGAAGTCTTAGGTAGGTCATATTGCGCCGCTATGGCAGTTGGAAGAAGAACGAGGGAAAACCTCAAATTTGACCATGCCGGCTATACGATTTTTTGTGGAAAATTTCGATGTCTCCAAATTCACTCCAAAGTGTCTGATTCGATGGATACACGTCAGAAAACATCGCCAGAGGTGTACAGAAGTCTTAGGTAGGTCATATTGCGCCGCTATCGCAGTTGGAAGAAGAACGAGGGAAAACCTCAAATTTGACCATGCCGGCTATACGATTTTTTGTGGAAAATTTCGATGTCTCCAAATTCATTCTAAAGTGTCTGATTCGATGGATACACGTGAGACAACATCGCCAGAGGTGTACAGAAGTCTTAGGTAGGTCATATTGCGCCGCTATGGCAGTTGGAAGAAGAACGAGGGAAAACCTCAAATTTGACCATGCCGGCTATATGATTTTTTGTGGAAAATTTCGATGTCTCCAAATTCACTCTAAAGTGTCTGATTCGATAGATACACGTGAGACAACATCGCCAGAGGTGTACAGAAGTCTTAGGTAGGTCATATTGCGCCGCTATGGCAGTTGGAAGAAGAACGAGGGAAAACCTCAAATTTGACCATGCCGGCTATACGATTTTTTGTGGAAAATTTCGATGTCTCCAAATTCACTCCAAAGTGTCTGATTCGATGGATACACGTCAGAAAACATCGCCAGAGGTGTACAGAAGTCTTAGGTAGGTCATATTGCGCCGCTATCGCAGTTGGAAGAAGAACGAGGGAAAACCTCAAATTTGACCATGCCGGCTATACGATTTTTTGTGGAAAATTTCGATGTCTCCAAATTCATTCTAAAGTGTCTGATTCGATGGATACACGTGAGACAACATCGCCAGAGGTGTACAGAAGCCTTAGGTAGGTCATATTGCGCCGCTATGGCAGTTGGAAGAAGAACGAGGGAAAACCTCAAATTTGACCATGCCGGCTATATGATTTTTTGTGGAAAATTTCGATGTCTCCAAATTCACTCCAAAGTGTCTGATTCGATGGATACACGTCAGAAAACATCGCCAGAGGTGTACAGAAGTCTTAGGTAGGTCATATTGCGCCGCTATCGCAGTTGGAAGAAGAACGAGGGAAAACCTCAAATTTGACCATGCCGGCTATACGATTTTTTGTGGAAAATTTCGATGTCTCCAAATTCACTCCAAAGTGTCTGATTCGATGGATACACGTCAGAAAACATCGCCAGAGGTGTACAGAAGTCTTAGGTAGGTCATATTGCGCCGCTATGGCAGTTGGAAGAAGAACGAGGGAAAACCTCAAATTTGACCATGCCGGCTATACGATTTTTTGTGGAAAATTTCGATGTCTCCAAATTCACTCCAAAGTGTCTGATTCGATGGATACACGTCAGAAAACATCGCCAGAGGTGTACAGAAGTCTTAGGTAGGTCATATTGCGCCGCTATGGCAGTTGGAAGAAGAACGAGGGAAAACCTCAAATTTGACCATGCCGGCAATATGATTTTTTGTGGAAAATTTCGATGTCTCCAAATTCACTCTAAAGTGTCTGATTCGATGGATACACGTGAGACAACATCGCCAGAGGTGTACAGAAGTCTTAGGTAGGTCATATTGCGCCGCTATGGCAGTTGGAAGAAGAACGAGGGAAAACCTCAAATTTGACCATGCCGGCTATACGATTTTTTGTGGAAAATTTCGATGTCTCCAAATTCACTCCAAAGTGTCTGATTCGATGGATACACGTCAGAAAACATCGCCAGAGGTGTACAGAAGTCTTAGGTAGGTCATATTGCGCCGCTATGGCAGTTGGAAGAAGAACGAGGGAAAACCTCAAATTTGACCATGCCGGCTATATGATTTTTTGTGGAAAATTTCGATGTCTCCAAATTCACTCCAAAGTGTCTGATTCGATGGATACACGTGAGACAACATCGCCAGAGGTGTACAGAAGTCTTAGGTAGGTCATATTGCGCCGCTATGGCAGTTGGAAGAAGAACGAGGGAAAACCTCAAATTTGACCATGCCGGCTATATGATTTTTTGTGGAAAATTTCGATGTCTCCAAATTCACTCCAAAGTGTCTGATTCGATGGATACACGTGACCATGCCGGCTATACGATTTTTAGTGGAAAATTTCGATGTCTCCAAATTCACTCCAAAGTGTCTGATTCGATGGATACACGTCAGAAAACATCGCCAGAGGTGTACAGAAGTCTTAGGTAGGTCATATTGCGCCGCTATGGCAGTTGGAAGAAGAACGAGGGAAAACCTCAAATTTGACCATGCCGGCTATATGATTTTTTGTGGAAAATTTCGATGTCTCCAAATTCACTCTAAAGTGTCTGATTCGATGGATACACGTGAGACAACATCGCCAGAGGTGTACAGAAGTCTTAGGTAGGTCATATTGCGCCGCTATGGCAGTTGGAAGAAGAACTAGGGAAAACCTCAAATTTGACCATGCCGGCTATACGATTTTTTGTGGAAAATTTCGATGTCTCCAAATTCACTCCAAAGTGTCTGATTCGATGGATACACGTCAGAAAACATCGCCAGAGGTGTACAGAAGTCTTAGGTAGGTCATATTGCGCCGCTATGGCAGTTGGAAGAAGAACGAGGGAAAACCTCAAATTTGACCATGCCGGCTATATGATTTTTTTGTGGAAAATTTCGATGTCTCCAAATTCACTCTAAAGTGTCTGATTCGATGGATACACGTGAGACAACATCGCCAGAGGTGTACAGAAGTCTTAGGTGGGTCATATTGCGCCGCTATGGCAGTTGGAAGAAGAACGAGGGAAAACCTCAAATTTGACCATGCCGGCTATACGATTTTTTGTGGAAAATTTCGATGTCTCCAAATTCACTCCAAAGTGTCTGATTCGATGGATACACGTCAGAAAACATCGCCAGAGGTGTACAGAAGTCTTAGGTAGGTCATATTGCGCCGCTATGGCAGTTGGAAGAAGAACGAGGGAAAACCTCAATTTGACCATGCCGGCTATATGATTTTTTGTGGAAAATTTCGATGTCTCCAAATTCACTCCAAAGTGTCTGATTCGATGGATACACGTGAGACAACATCGCCAGAGGTGTACAGAAGTCTTAGGTAGGTCATATTGCGCCGCTATGGCAGTTGGAAGAAGAACGAGGGAAAACCTCAAATTTGACCATGCCGCTATACGATTTTTTGTGGAAAATTTCGATGTCTCCAAATTCACTCCAAAGTGTCTGATTCGATGGATACACGTCAGAAAACATCGCCAGAGGTGTACAGAAGTCTTAGGTAGGTCATATTGCGCCGCTATGGCAGTTGGAAGAAGAACGAGGAAAAAACCTCAAATTTGACCATGCCGGCTATACGATTTTTTGTGGAAAATTTCGATGTCTCCAAATTCACTCCAAAGTGTCTGATTCGATGGATACACGTCAGAAAACATCGCCAGAGGTGTACAGAAGTCTTAGGTAGGTCATATTGCGCCGCTATGGCAGTTGGAAGAAGAACGAGGGAAAACCTCAATTTGACCATGCCGGCTATATGATTTTTTGTGGAAAATTTCGATGTCTCCAAATTCACTCTAAAGTGTCTGATTCGATGATACACGTGAGACAACATCGCCAGAGGTGTACAGAAGTCTTAGGTAGGTCACATATTGCGCCGCTATGGCAGTTGGAAGAAGAACGAGGGAAAACCTCAAATTTGACCATGCCGGCTATACGATTTTTTGTGGAAAATTTCGATGTCTCCAAATTCACTCCAAAGTGTCTGATTCGATGGATACACGTCAGAAAACATCGCCAGAGGTGTACAGAAGTCTTAGGTAGGTCATATTGCGCCGCTATGGCAGTTGGAAGAAGAACGAGGGAAAACCTCAAATTTGACCATGCCGGCTATATGATTTTTTGTGGAAAATTTCGATGTCTCCAAATTCACTCTAAAGTGTCTGATTCGATGGATACACGTGAGACAACATCGCCAGAGGTGTACAGAAGTCTTAGGTAGGTCATATTGCGCCGCTATGGCAGTTGGAAGAAGAACGAGGGAAAACCTCAAATTTGACCATGCCGGCTATATGATTTTTTTGTGGAAAATTTCGATGTCTCCAAATTCACTCTAAAGTGTCTGATTCGATGGATACACGTGAGACAACATCGCCAGAGGTGTACAGAAGTCTTAGGTAGGTCATATTGCGCCGCTATGGCAGTTGGAAGAAGAACGAGGGAAAACCTCAAATTTGACCATGCCGGCTATACGATTTTTTGTGGAAAATTTCGATGTCTCCAAATTCACTCCAAAGTGTCTGATTCGATGGATACACGTCAGAAAACATCGCCAGAGGTGTACAGAAGTCTTAGGTAGGTCATATTGCGCCGCTATGGCAGTTGGAAGAAGAACGAGGGAAAACCTCAAATTTGACCATGCCGGCTATATGATTTTTTGTGGAAAATTTCGATGTCTCCAAATTCACTCCAAAGTGTCTGATTCGATGGATACACGTCAGAAAACATCGCCAGAGGTGTACAGAAGTCTTAGGTAGGTCATATTGCGCCGCTATCGCAGTTGGAAGAAGAACGAGGGAAAACCTCAAATTTGACCATGCCGGCTATACGATTTTTTGTGGAAAATTTCGATGTCTCCAAATTCACTCCAAAGTGTCTGATTCGATGGATACACGTCAGAAAACATCGCCAGAGGTGTACAGAAGTCTTAGGTAGGTCATATTGCGCCGCTATGGCAGTTGGAAGAAGAACGAGGGAAAACCTCAAATTTGACCATGCCGGCTATATGATTTTTTGTGGAAAATTTCGATGTCTCCAAATTCACTCTAAAGTGTCTGATTCGATGGATACACGTGAGACAACATCGCCAGAGGTGTACAGAAGTCTTAGGTAGGTCATATTGCGCCGCTATGGCAGTTGGAAGAAGAACGAGGGAAAACCTCAAATTTGACCATGCCGGCTATACGATTTTTTGTGGAAAATTTCGATGTCTCCAAATTCACTCCAAAGTGTCTGATTCGATGGATACACGTCAGAAAACATCGCCAGAGGTGTACAGAAGTCTTAGGTAGGTCATATTGCGCCGCTATGGCAGTTGGAAGAAGAACGAGGGAAAACCTCAAATTTGACCATGCCGGCTATATGATTTTTTGTGGAAAATTTCGATGTCTCCAAATTCACTCCAAAGTGTCTGATTCGATGGATACACGTGAGACAACATCGCCAGAGGTGTACAGAAGTCTTAGGTAGGTCATATTGCGCCGCTATGGCAGTTGGAAGAAGAACGAGGGAAAACCTCAAATTTGACCATGCCGGCTATACGATTTTTTGTGGAAAATTTCGATGTCTCCAAATTCACTCCAAAGTGTCTGATTCGATGGATACACGTCAGAAAACATCGCCAGAGGTGTACAGAAGTCTTAGGTAGGTCATATTGCGCTGCTATGGCAGTTGGAAGAAGAACGAGGGAAAACCTCAAATTTGACCATGCCGGCTATATGATTTTTTGTGGAAAATTTCGATGTCTCCAAATTCACTCTAAAGTGTCTGATTCGATGAATACACGTGAGACAACATCGCCAGAGGTGTACAGAAGTCTTAGGTAGGTCATATTGCGCCGCTATGGCAGTTGGAAGAAGAACGAGGGAAAACCTCAAATGCCGGCTATATGATTTTTTGTGGAAAATTTCGATGTCTCCAAATTCACTCTAAAGTGTCTGATTCGATGGATACACGTGAGACAACATCGCCAGAGGTGTACAGAAGTCTTAGGTAGGTCATATTGCGCCGCTATGGCAGTTGGAAGAAGAACGAGGGAAAACCTCAAATTTGACCATGCCGGCTATATGATTTTTTTGTGGAAAATTTCGATGTCTCCAAATTCACTCCAAAGTGTCTGATTCGATGGATACACGTCAGAAAACATCGCCAGAGGTGTACAGAAGTCTTAGGTAGGTCATATTGCGCCGCTATGGCAGTTGGAAGAAGAACGAGGGAAAACCTCAAATTTGACCGGCTATATGATTTTTTGTGGAAAATTTCGATGTCTCCAAATTCACTCCAAAGTGTCTGATTCGATGGATACACGTGAGACAACATCGCCAGAGGTGTACAGAAGTCTTAGGTAGGTCATATTGCGCCGCTATGGCAGTTGGAAGAAGAACGAGGGAAAACCTCAAATTTGACCATGCCGGCTATATGATTTTTTGTGGAAAATTTCGATGTCTCCAAATTCACTCCAAAGTGTCTGATTCGATGGATACACGTGAGACAACATCGCCAGAGGTGTACAGAAGTCTTAGGTAGGTCATATTGCGCCGCTATGGCAGTTGGAAGAAGAACGAGGGAAAACCTCAAATTTGACCATGCCGGCTATATGATTTTTTGTGGAAAATTTCGATGTCTCCAAATTCACTCCAAAGTGTCTGATTCGATGGATACACGTCAGAAAACATCGCCAGAGGTGTACAGAAGTCTTAGGTAGGTCATATTGCGCCGCTATGGCAGTTGGAAGAAGAACGAGGGAAAACCTCAAATTTGACCGGCTATATGATTTTTTGTGGAAAATTTCGATGTCTCCAAATTCACTCCAAAGTGTCTGATTCGATGGATACACGTGAGACAACATCGCCAGAGGTGTACAGAAGTCTTAGGTAGGTCATATTGCGCCGCTATGGCAGTTGGAAGAAGAACGAGGGAAAACCTCAAATTTGACCATGCCGGCTATATGATTTTTTGTGGAAAATTTCGATGTCTCCAAATTCACTCCAAAGTGTCTGATTCGATGGATACACGTGAGACAACATCGCCAGAGGTGTACAGAAGTCTTAGGTAGGTCATATTGCGCCGCTATGGCAGTTGGAAGAAGAACGAGGGAAAACCTCAAATATGACCATGCCGGCTATATGATTTTTTGTGGAAAATTTCGATGTCTCCAAATTCACTCTAAAGTGTCTGATTCGATGGATACACGTGAGACAACATCGTCAGAGGTGTACAGAAGTCTTAGGTAGGTCATATTGCGCCGCTATGGCAGTTGGAAGAAGAACGAGGGAAAACCTCAAATTTGACCATGCCGGCTATATGATTTTTTGTGGAAAATTTCGATGTCTCCAAATTCACTCCAAAGTGTCTGATTCGATGGATACACGTCAGAAAACATCGCCAGAGGTGTACAGAAGTCTTAGGTAGGTCATATTGCGCCGCTATGGCAGTTGGAAGAAGAACGAGGAAAAACCTCAAATTTGACCATGCCGGCTATACGATTTTTTGTGGAAAATTTCGATGTCTCCAAATTCACTCCAAAGTGTCTGATTCGATGGATACACGTCAGAAAACATCGCCAGAGGTGTACAGAAGTCTTAGGTAGGTCATATTGCGCCGCTATGGCAGTTGGAAGAAGAACGAGGGAAAACCTCAAATTTGACCATGCCGGCTATACGATTTTTTGTGGAAAATTTCGATGTCTCCAAATTCACTCCAAAGTGTCTGATTCGATGGATACACGTCAGAAAACATCGCCAGAGGTGTACAGAAGTCTTAGGTAGGTCATATTGCGCCGCTATCGCAGTTGGAAGAAGAACGAGGGAAAAACCTCAAATTTGACCATGCCGGCTATACGATTTTTTGTGGAAAATTTCGATGTCTCCAAATTCACTCCAAAGTGTCTGATTCTATGGATACACGTGAGACAACATCGCCAGAGGTGTACAGAAGTCTTAGGTAGGTCATATTGCGCCGCTATGGCAGTTGGAAGAAGAACGAGGGAAAACCTCAAATTTGACCATGCGGCTCTATAACGATTTTTTGTGGAAAATTTTCGATGTCTCCAAATTCACTCCAAAGTGTCTGATTCGATGGATACACGTCAGAAAACATCGCCAGAGGTGTACAGAAGTCTTAGGTAGGTCATATTGCGCCGCTATGGCAGTTGGAAGAAGAACGAGGGAAAACCTCAAATTTGACCATGCCGGCTATATGATTTTTTGTGGAAAATTTCGAGTCTCCAAATTCACTCCAAAGTGTCTGATTCGATGGATACACGTCAGAAAACATCGCCAGAGGTGTACAGAAGTCTTAGGTAGGTCATATTGCGCCGCTATCGCAGTTGGAAGAAGAACGAGGGAAAACCTCAAATTTGACCATGCCGGCTATACGATTTTTTGTGGAAAATTTCGATGTCTCCAAATTCACTCCAAAGTGTCTGATTCGATGGATACACGTCAGAAAACATCGCCAGAGGTGTACAGAAGTCTTAGGTAGGTCATATTGCGCCGCTATGGCAGTTGGAAGAAGAACGAGGGAAAACCTCAAATTTGACCATGCCGGCTATATGATTTTTTGTGGAAAATTTCGATGTCTCCAAATTCACTCCAAAGTGTCTGATTCGATGGATACACGTCAGAAAACATCGCCAGAGGTGTACAGAAGTCTTAGGTAGGTCATATTGCGCCGCTATGGCAGTTGGAAGAAGAACGAGGGAAAACCTCAAATTTGACCATGCCGGCTATACGATTTTTTGTGGAAAATTTCGATGTCTCCAAATTCACTCCAAAGTGTCTGATTCGATGGATACACGTCAGAAAACATCGCCAGAGGTGTACAGAAGTCTTAGGTAGGTCATATTGCGCCGCTATGGCAGTTGGAAGAAGAACGAGGGAAAACCTCAAATTTGACCATGCCGGCTATACGATTTTTTGTGGAAAATTTCGATGTCTCCAAATTCACTCCAAAGTGTCTGATTCGATGGATACACGTCAGAAAACATCGCCAGAGGTGTACAGAAGTCTTAGGTAGGTCATATTGCGCCGCTATGGCAGTTGGAAGAAGAACGAGGGAAAACCTCAAATTTGACCATGCCGGCTATATGATTTTTTGTGGAAAATTTCGATGTCTCCAAATTCACTCTAAAGTGTCTGATTCGATGGATACACGTGAGACAACATCGTCAGAGGTGTACAGAAGTCTTAGGTAGGTCATATTGCGCCGCTATCGCAGTTGGAAGAAGAACGAGGGAAAACCTCAAATTTGACCATGCCGGCTATACGATTTTTTGTGGAAAATTTCGATGTCTCCAAATTCACTCCAAAGTGTCTGATTCGATGGATACACGTCAGAGAACATCGCCAGAGGTGTACAGAAGTCTTAGGTAGGTCATATTGCGCCGCTATCGCAGTTGGAAGAAGAACGAGGGAAAACCTCAAATTTGACCATGCCGGCTATACGATTTTTTGTGGAAAATTTCGATGTCTCCAAATTCACTCCAAAGTGTCTGATTCGATGGATACACGTCAGAAAACATCGCCAGAGGTGTACAGAAGTCTTAGGTAGGTCATATTGCGCCGCTATGGCAGTTGGAAGAAGAACGAGGGAAAACCTCAAATTTGACCATGCCGGCTATATGATTTTTTGTGGAAAATTTCGATGTCTCCAAATTCACTCCAAAGTGTCTGATTCGATGGATACACGTCAGAAAACATCGCCAGAGGTGTACAGAAGTCTTAGGTAGGTCATATTGCGCCGCTATGGCAGTTGGAAGAAGAACGAGGGAAACCTCAAATTTGACCATGCCGGCTATACGATTTTTTGTGGAAAATTTCGATGTCTCCAAATTCACTCCAAAGTGTCTGATTCGATGGATACACGTCAGAAAACATCGCCAGAGGTGTACAGAAGTCTTAGGTAGGTCATATTGCGCTGCTATGGCAGTTGGAAGAAGAACGAGGGAAAACCTCAAATTTGACCATGCCGGCTATATGATTTTTTGTGGAAAATTTCGATGTCTCCAAATTCACTCTAAAGTGTCTGATTCGATGGATACACGTGAGACAACATCGCCAGAGGTGTACAGAAGTCTTAGGTAGGTCATATTGCGCCGCTATGGCAGTTGGAAGAAGAACGAGGGAAAACCTCAAATTTGACCATGCCGGCTATATGATTTTTTGTGGAAAATTTCGATGTCTCCAAATTCACTCTAAAGTGTCTGATTCGATGGATACACGTGAGACAACATCGCCAGAGGTGTACAGAAGTCTTAGGTAGGTCATATTGCGCCGCCATGGCAGTTGGAAGAAGAACGAGGGAAAACCTCAAATTTGACCATGCCGGCTATACGATTTTTTGTGGAAAATTTCGATGTCTCCAAATTCACTCCAAAGTGTCTGATTCGATGGATACACGTCAGAAAACATCGCCAGAGGTGTACAGAAGTCTTAGGTAGGTCATATTGCGCCGCTATGGCAGTTGGAAGAAGAACGAGGGAAAACCTCAAATTTGACCATGCCGGCTATATGATTTTTTGTGGAAAATTTCGATGTCTCCAAATTCACTCCAAAGTGTCTGATTCGATGGATACACGTCAGAAAACATCGCCGGAGGTGTACAGAAGTCTTAGGTAGGTCATATTGCGCCGCTATCGCAGTTGGAAGAAGAACGAGGGAAAACCTCAAATTTGACCATGCCGGCTATATGATTTTTTGTGGAAAATTTCGATGTCTCCAAATTCACTCCAAAGTGTCTGATTCGATGGATACACGTCAGAAAACATCGCCGGAGGTGTACAGAAGTCTTAGGTAGGTCATATTGCGCCGCTATCGCAGTTGGAAGAAGAACGAGGGAAAACCTCAAATTTGACCATGCCGGCTATACGATTTTTTGTGGAAAATTTCGATGTCTCCAAATTCACTCCAAAGTGTCTGATTCGATGGATACACGTCAGAAAACATCGCCAGAGGTGTACAGAAGTCTTAGGTAGGTCATATTGCGCCGCTATGGCAGTTGGAAGAAGAACGAGGGAAAACCTCAAATTTGACCGGCTATATGATTTTTTGTGGAAAATTTCGATGTCTCCAAATTCACTCCAAAGTGTCTGATTCGATGGATACACGTGAGACAACATCGCCAAAGGTGTACAGAAGTCTTAGGTAGGTCATATTGCGCCGCTATGGCAGTTGGAAGAAGAACGAGGGAAAACCTCAAATTTGACCATGCCGGCTATATGATTTTTTGTGGAAAATTTCGATGTCTCCAAATTCACTCCAAAGTGTCTGATTCGATGGATACACGTGAGACAACATCGCCAGAGGTGTACAGAAGTCTTAGGTAGGTCATATTGCGCCGCTATGGCAGTTGGAAGAAGAACGAGGGAAAACCTCAAATTTGACCATGCCGGCTATATGATTTTTTGTGGAAAATTTCGATGTCTCCAAATTCACTCTAAAGTGTCTGATTCGATGGATACACGTGAGACAACATCGTCAGAGGTGTACAGAAGTCTTAGGTAGGTCATATTGCGCCGCTATGGCAGTTGGAAGAAGAACGAGGGAAAACCTCAAATTTGACCATGCCGGCTATATGATTTTTTGTGGAAAATTTCGATGTCTCCAAATTCACTCCAAAGTGTCTGATTCGATGGATACACGTCAGAAAACATCGCCAGAGGTGTACAGAAGTCTTAGGTAGGTCATATTGCGCCGCTATGGCAGTTGGAAGAAGAACGAGGAAAAACCTCAAATTTGACCATGCCGGCTATACGATTTTTTGTGGAAAATTTCGATGTCTCCAAATTCACTCCAAAGTGTCTGATTCGATGGATACACGTCAGAAAACATCGCCAGAGGTGTACAGAAGTCTTAGGTAGGTCATATTGCGCCGCTATGGCAGTTGGAAGAAGAACGAGGGAAAACCTCAAATTTGACCATGCCGGCTATACGATTTTTTGTGGAAAATTTCGATGTCTCCAAATTCACTCCAAAGTGTCTGATTCGATGGATACACGTCAGAAAACATCGCCAGAGGTGTACAGAAGTCTTAGGTAGGTCATATTGCGCCGCTATCGCAGTTGGAAGAAGAACGAGGGAAAACCTCAAATTTGACCATGCCGGCTATACGATTTTTTGTGGAAAATTTCGATGTCTCCAAATTCACTCCAAAGTGTCTGATTCGATGGATACACGTCAGAGAACATCGCCAGAGGTGTACAGAAGTCTTAGGTAGGTCATATTGCGCCGCTATGGCAGTTGGAAGAAGAACGAGGGAAAACCTCAAATTTGACCATGCCGGCTATATGATTTTTTGTGGAAAATTTCGATGTCTCCAAATTCACTCTAAAGTGTCTGATTCGATGGATACACGTGAGACAACATCGCCAGAGGTGTACAGAAGTCTTAGGTAGGTCATATTGCGCCGCTATGGCAGTTGGAAGAAGAACGAGGGAAAACCTCAAATTTGACCATGCCGGCTATACGATTTTTTGTGGAAAATTTCGATGTCTCCAAATTCACTCCAAAGTGTCTGATTCGATAGATACACGTCAGAAAACATCGCCAGAGGTGTACAGAAGTCTTAGGTAGGTCATATTGCGCCGCTATGGCAGTTGGAAGAAGAACGAGGAAAAACCTCAAATTTGACCATGCCGGCTATACGATTTTTTGTGGAAAATTTCGATGTCTCCAAATTCACTCCAAAGTGTCTGATTCGATGGATACACGTCAGAAAACATCGCCAGAGGTGTACAGAAGTCTTAGGTAGGTCATATTGCGCCGCTATGGCAGTTGGAAGAAGAACGAGGGAAAACCTCAAATTTGACCATGCCGGCTATATGATTTTTTGTGGAAAATTTCGATGTCTCCAAATTCACTCTAAAGTGTCTGATTCGATGGATACACGTGAGACAACATCGCCAGAGGTGTACAGAAGTCTTAGGTAGGTCATATTGCGCCGCTATGGCAGTTGGAAGAAGAACGAGGGAAAACCTCAAATTTGACCATGCCGGCTATGTGATTTTTTGTGGAAAATTTCGATGTCTCCAAATTCACTCTAAAGTGTCTGATTCGATGGATACACGTCAGAAAACATCGCCAGAGGTGTACAGAAGTCTTAGGTAGGTCATATTGCGCCGCTATCGCAGTTGGAAGAAGAACGAGGGAAAACCTCAAATTTGACCATGCCGGCTATACGATTTTTTGTGGAAAATTTCGATGTCTCCAAATTCACTCCAAAGTGTCTGATTCGATGGATACACGTGAGACAACATCGCCAGAGGTGTACAGAAGTCTTAGGTAGGTCATATTGCGCCGCTATGGCAGTTGGAAGAAGAACGAGGAAAAACCTCAAATTTGACCATGCCGGCTATACGATTTTTTGTGGAAAATTTCGATGTCTCCAAATTCACTCCAAAGTGTCTGATTCGATGGATACACGTCAGAAAACATCGCCAGAGGTGTACAGAAGTCTTAGGTAGGTCATATTGCGCCGCTATCGCAGTTGGAAGAAGAACGAGGGAAAACCTCAAATTTGACCATGCCGGCTATACGATTTTTTGTGGAAAATTTCGATGTCTCCAAATTCACTCCAAAGTGTCTGATTCGATGGATACACGTCAGAAAACATCGCCAGAGGTGTACAGAAGTCTTAGGTAGGTCATATTGCGCCGCTATGGCAGTTGGAAGAAGAACGAGGGAAAACCTCAAATTTGACCATGCCGGCTATATGATTTTTTGTGGAAAATTTCGATGTCTCCAAATTCACTCTAAAGTGTCTGATTCGATGGATACACGTGAGACAACATCGCCAGAGGTGTACAGAAGTCTTAGGTAGGTCATATTGCGCCGCTATGGCAGTTGGAAGAAGAACGAGGGAAAACCTCAAATTTGACCATGCCGGCTATGTGATTTTTTGTGGAAAATTTCGATGTCTCCAAATTCACTCTAAAGTGTCTGATTCGATGGATACACGTCAGAAAACATCGCCAGAGGTGTACAGAAGTCTTAGGTAGGTCATATTGCGCCGCTATGGCAGTTGGAAGAAGAACGAGGGAAAACCTCAAATTTGACCATGCCGGCTATATGATTTTTTGTGGAAAATTTCGATGTCTCCAAATTCACTCCAAAGTGTCTGATTCGATGGATACACGTCAGAAAACATCGCCAGAGGTGTACAGAAGTCTTAGGTAGGTCATATTGCGCCGCTATGGCAGTTGGAAGAAGAACGAGGGAAAACCTCAAATTTGACCATGCCGGCTATACGATTTTTTGTGGAAAATTTCGATGTCTCCAAATTCACTCCAAAGTGTCTGATTCGATGGATACACGTCAGAAAACATCGCCAGAGGTGTACAGAAGTCTTAGGTAGGTCATATTGCGCCGCTATCGCAGTTGGAAGAAGAACGAGGGAAAACCTCAAATTTGACCATGCCGGCTATACGATTTTTTGTGGAAAATTTCGATGTCTCCAAATTCACTCCAAAGTGTCTGATTCGATGGATACACGTCAGAAAACATCGCCAGAGGTGTACAGAAGTCTTAGGTAGGTCATATTGCGCCGCTATGGCAGTTGGAAGAAGAACGAGGGAAAACCTCAAATTTGACCATGCCGGCTATACGATTTTTTGTGGAAAATTTCGATGTCTCCAAATTCACTCCAAAGTGTCTGATTCGATGGATACACGTCAGAAAACATCGCCAGAGGTGTACAGAAGTCTTAGGTAGGTCATATTGCGCCGCTATG
Organism: Eristalis pertinax; assembly: GCA_907269125.1. Taxonomy (NCBI): domain Eukaryota; kingdom Metazoa; phylum Arthropoda; class Insecta; order Diptera; family Syrphidae; genus Eristalis; species Eristalis pertinax. The sequence goes on along the minus strand of OU026145.1, from coordinate 42,580,400 downwards.
GCAGTTGGAAGAAGAACGAGGGAAAACCTCAAATTTGACCATGCCGGCTATATGATTTTTTGTGGAAAATTTCGATGTCTCCAAATTCACTCTAAAGTGTCTGATTCGATGGATACACGTGAGACAACATCGCCAGAGGTGTACAGAAGTCTTAGGTAGGTCATATTGCGCCGCTATGGCAGTTGGAAGAAGAACGAGGGAAAACCTCAAATTTGACCATGCAGGCTATGTGATTTTTTGTGGAAAATTTCGATGTCTCCAAATTCACTCTAAAGTGTCTGATTCGATGGATACACGTCAGAAAACATCGCCAGAGGTGTACAGAAGTCTTAGGTAGGTCATATTGCGCCGCTATCGCAGTTGGAAGAAGAACGAGGGAAAACCTCAAATTTGACCATGCCGGCTATACGATTTTTTGTGGAAAATTTCGATGTCTCCAAATTCACTCCAAAGTGTCTGATTCGATGGATACACGTCAGAAAACATCGCCAGAGGTGTACAGAAGTCTTAGGTAGGTCATATTGCGCCGCTATGGCAGTTGGAAGAAGAACGAGGGAAAACCTCAAATTTGACCATGCCGGCTATATGATTTTTTGTGGAAAATTTCGATGTCTCCAAATTCACTCTAAAGTGTCTGATTCGATGGATACACGTGAGACAACATCGCCAGAGGTGTACAGAAGTCTTAGGTAGGTCATATTGCGCCGCTATGGCAGTTGGAAGAAGAACGAGGGAAAACCTCAAATTTGACCATGCCGGCTATGTGATTTTTTGTGGAAAATTTCGATGTCTCCAAATTCACTCTAAAGTGTCTGATTCGATGGATACACGTCAGAAAACATCGCCAGAGGTGTACAGAAGTCTTAGGTAGGTCATATTGCGCCGCTATGGCAGTTGGAAGAAGAACGAGGGGAAAACCTCAAATTTGACCATGCCGGCTACATGATTTTTTGTGGAAAATTTCGATGTCTCCAAATTCACTCCAAAGTGTCTGATTCGATGGATACACGTCAGAAAACATCGCCAGAGGTGTACAGAAGTCTTAGGTAGGTCATATTGCGCCGCTATGGCAGTTGGAAGAAGAACGAGGGAAAACCTCAAATTTGACCATGCCGGCTATACGATTTTTTGTGGAAAATTTCGATGTCTCCAAATTCACTCCAAAGTGTCTGATTCGATGGATACACGTCAGAAAACATCGCCAGAGGTGTACAGAAGTCTTAGGTAGGTCATATTGCGCCGCTATGGCAGTTGGAAGAAGAACGAGGAAAAACCTCAAATTTGACCATGCCGGCTATACGATTTTTGTGGAAAATTTCGATGTCTCCAAATTCACTCCAAAGTGTCTGATTCGATGGATACACGTCAGAAAACATCGCCAGAGGTGTACAGAAGTCTTAGGTAGGTCATATTGCGCCGCTATCGCAGTTGGAAGAAGAACTAGGGAAAACCTCAAATTTGACCATGCCGGCTATACGATTTTTTGTGGAAAATTTCGATGTCTCCAAATTCACTCCAAAGTGTCTGATTCGATGGATACACGTCAGAAAACATCGCCAGAGGTGTACAGAAGTCCTAGGTAGGTCATATTGCGCCGCTATGGCAGTCTGCAGAAGAACGAGGGAAAACCTCAAATTTGACCATGCCGGCTATATGATTTTTTGTGGAAAATTTCGATGTCTCCAAATTCACTCTAAAGTGTCTGATTCGATGGATACACGTGAGACAACATCGCCAGAGGTGTACAGAAGTCTTAGGTAGGTCATATTGCGCCGCTATGGCAGTTGGAAGAAGAACGAGGGAAAACCTCAAATTTGACCATGCCGGCTATATGATTTTTTGTGGAAAATTTCGATGTCTCCAAATTCACTCCAAAGTGTCTGATTCGATGGATACACGTCAGAAAACATCGCCAGAGGTGTACAGAAGTCTTAGGTAGGTCATATTGCGCCGCTATCGCAGTTGGAAGAAGAACGAGGGAAAACCTCAAATTTGACCATGCCGGCTATATGATTTTTTGTGGAAAATTTCGATGTCTCCAAATTCACTCTAAAGTGTCTGATTCGATGGATACACGTGAGACAACATCGCCAGAGGTGTACAGAAGTCTTAGGTAGGTCATATTGCGCCGCTATGGCAGTTGGAAGAAGAACGAGGGAAAACCTCAAATTTGACCATGCCGGCTATATGATTTTTTGTGGAAAATTTCGATGTCTCCAAATTCACTCCAAAGTGTCTGATTCGATGGATACACGTCAGAAAACATCGCCAGAGGTGTACAGAAGTCTTAGGTAGGTCATATTGCGCCGCTATCGCAGTTGGAAGAAGAACGAGGGAAAACCTCAAATTTGACCATGCCGGCTATATGATTTTTTTGTGGAAAATTTCGATGTCTCCAAATTCACTCAAAAGTGTCTGATTCGATGGATACACGTCAGAAAACATCGCCAGAGGTGTACAGAAGTCTTAGGTAGGTCATATTGCGCCGCTATGGCAGTTGGAAGAAGAACGAGGGAAAACCTCAAATTTGACCATGCCGGCTATACGATTTTTTGTGGAAAATTTCGATGTCTCCAAATTCACTCTAAAGTGTCTGATTCGATGGATACACGTGAGACAACATCGCCAGAGGTGTACAGAAGTCTTAGGTAGGTCATATTGCGCCGCTATGGCAGTTGGAAGAAGAACGAGGGAAAACCTCAAATTTGACCATGCCGGCTATATGATATTTTGTGGAAAATTTCGATGTCTCCAAATTCACTCTAAAGTGTCTGATTCGATGGATACACGTGAGACAACATCGCCAGAGGTGTACAGAAGTCTTAGGTAGGTCATATTGCGCCGCTATGGCAGTTGGAAGAAGAACGAGGGAAAACCTCAAATTTGACCATGCCGGCTATACGATTTTTTGTGGAAAATCTCGATGTCTCCAAATTCACTCCAAAGTGTCTGATTCGATGGATACACGTCAGAAAACATCGCCAGAGGTGTACAGAAGTCTTAGGTAGGTCATATTGCGCCGCTATCGCAGTTGGAAGAAGAACGAGGAAAAACCTCAAATTTGACCATGCCGGCTATACGATTTTTTGTGGAAAATTTCGATGTCTCCAAATTCACTCCAAAGTGTCTGATTCGATGGATACATGTCAGAAAACATCGCCAGAGGTGTACAGAAGTCTTAGGTAGGTCATATTGCGCCGCTATGGCAGTTGGAAGAAGAACGAGGGAAGACCTCAAATTTGACCATGCCGGCTATATGATTTTTTGTGGAAAATTTCGATGTCTCCAAATTCACTCTAAAGTGTCTGATTCGATGGATACACGTGAGACAACATCGCCAGAGGTGTACAGAAGTCTTAGGTAGGTCATATTGCGCCGCTATGGCAGTTGGAAGAAGAACGAGGGAAAACCTCAAATTTGACCATGCCGGCTATACGATTTTTTGTGGAAAATTTCGATGTCTCCAAATTCACTCCAAAGTGTCTGATTCGATGGATACACGTCAGAAAACATCGCCAGAGGTGTACAGAAGTCTTAGGTAGGTCATATTGCGCCGCTATGGCAGTTGGAAGAAGAACGAGGGAAGACCTCAAATTTGACCATGCCGGCTATATGATTTTTTGTGGAAAATTTCGATGTCTCCAAATTCACTCTAAAGTGTCTGATTCGATGGATACACGTGAGACAACATCGCCAGAGGTGTACAGAAGTCTTAGGTAGGTCATATTGCGCCGCTATCGCAGTTGGAAGAAGAACGAGGGAAAACCTCAAATTTGACCATGCCGGCTATACGATTTTTTGTGGAAAATTTCGATGTCTCCAAATTCACTCCAAAGTGTCTGATTCGATGGATACACGTCAGAAAACATCGCCAGAGGTGTACAGAAGTCTTAGGTAGGTCATATTGCGCCGCTATGGCAGTTGGAAGAAGAACGAGGGAAGACCTCAAATTTGACCATGCCGGCTATATGATTTTTTGTGGAAAATTTCGATGTCTCCAAATTCACTCCAAAGTGTCTGATTCGATGGATACACGTCAGAAAACATCGCCAGAGGTGTACAGAAGTCTTAGGTAGGTCATATTGCGCCGCTATGGCAGTTGGAAGAAGAACGAGGGAAAACCTCAAATTTGACCATGCCGGCTATACGATTTTTTGTGGAAAATTTCGATGTCTCCAAATTCACTCCAAAGTGTCTGATTCGATGGATACACGTCAGAAAACATCACCAGAGGTGTACAGAAGTCTTAGGTAGGTCATATTGCGCCGCTATGGCAGTTGGAAGAAGAACGAGGGAAAACCTCAAATTTGACCATGCCGGCTATATGATTTTTTGTGGAAAATTTCGATGTCTCTAAATTCACTCTAAAGTGTCTGATTCGATGGATACACGTGAGACAACATCGCCAGAGGTGTACAGAAGTCTTAGGTAGGTCATATTGCGCCGCTATGGCAGTTGGAAGAAGAACGAGGGAAAACCTCAAATTTGACCATGCCGGCTATATGATTTTTTGTGGAAAATTTCGATGTCTCCAAATTCACTCCAAAGTGTCTGATTCGATGGATACACGTCAGAAAACATCGCCAGAGGTGTACAGAAGTCTTAGGTAGGTCATATTGCGCCGCTATCGCAGTTGGAAGAAGAACGAGGGAAAACCTCAAATTTGACCATGCCGGCTATACGATTTTTTGTGGAAAATTTCGATGTCTCCAAATTCACTCCAAAGTGTCTGATTCGATGGATACACGTCAGAAAACATCGCCAGAGGTGTACAGAAGTCTTAGGTAGGTCATATTGCGCCGCTATGGCAGTTGGAAGAAGAACGAGGGAAAACCTCAAATTTGACCATGCCGGCTATACGATTTTTTGTGGAAAATTTCGATGTCTCCAAATTCACTCTAAAGTGTCTGATTCGATGGATACACGTGAGACAACATCGCCAGAGGTGTACAGAAGTCTTAGGTAGGTCATATTGCGCCGCTATGGCAGTTGGAAGAAGAACGAGGGAAATCCTCAAATTTGACCATGCCGGCTATACGATTTTTTGTGGAAAATTTCGATGTCTCCAAATTCACTCCAAGGTGTCTGATTCGATGGATACACGTCAGAAAACATCGCCAGAGGTGTACAGAAGTCTTAGGTAGGTCATATTGCGCCGCTATCGCAGTTGGAAGAAGAACGAGGGAAAACCTCAAATTTGACCATGCCGCCTATACGATTTTTTGTGGAAAATTTCGATGTCTCCAAATTCACTCCAAAGTGTCTGATTCGATGGATACACGTCAGAAAACATCGCCAGAGGTGTACAGAAGTCTTAGGTAGGTCATATTGCGCCGCTATGGCAGTTGGAAGAAGAACGAGGGAAGACCTCAAATTTGACCATGCCGGCTATATGATTTTTTGTGGAAAATTTCGATGTCTCCAAATTCACTCCAAAGTGTCTGATTCGATGGATACACGTGAGACAACATCGCCAGAGGTGTACAGAAGTCTTAGGTAGGTCATATTGCGCCGCTATGGCAGTTGGAAGAAGAACGAGGGAAAACCTCAAATTTGACCATGCCGGCTATACGATTTTTTGTGGAAAATTTCGATGTCTCCAAATTCACTCCAAAGTGTCTGATTCGATGGATACACGTCAGAAAACATCGCCAGAGGTGTACAGAAGTCTTAGGTAGGTCATATTGCGCCGCTATGGCAGTTGGAAGAAGAACGAGGGAAAACCTCAAATTTGACCATGCCGGCTATACGATTTTTTGTGGAAAATTTCGATGTCTCCAAATTCACTCCAAAGTGTCTGATTCGATGGATACACGTCAGAAAACATCACCAGAGGTGTACAGAAGTCTTAGGTAGGTCATATTGCGCCGCTATGGCAGTTGGAAGAAGAACGAGGGAAAACCTCAAATTTGACCATGCCGGCTATATGATTTTTTGTGGAAAATTTCGATGTCTCCAAATTCACTCTAAAGTGTCTGATTCGATGGATACACGTGAGACAACATCGCCAGAGGTGTACAGAAGTCTTAGGTAGGTCATATTGCGCCGCTATGGCAGTTGGAAGAAGAACGAGGGAAAACCTCAAATTTGACCATGCCGGCTATATGATTTTTTGTGGAAAATTTCGATGTCTCCAAATTCACTCCAAAGTGTCTGATTCGATGGATACACGTCAGAAAACATCGCCAGAGGTGTACAGAAGTCTTAGGTAGGTCATATTGCGCCGCTATCGCAGTTGGAAGAAGAACGAGGGAAAACCTCAAATTTGACCATGCCGGCTATACGATTTTTTGTGGAAAATTTCGATGTCTCCAAATTCACTCCAAAGTGTCTGATTCGATGGATACACGTCAGAAAACATCGCCAGAGGTGTACAGAAGTCTTAGGTAGGTCATATTGCGCCGCTATGGCAGTTGGAAGAAGAACGAGAGAAAACCTCAAATTTGACCATGCCGGCTATACGATTTTTTGTGGAAAATTTCGATGTCTCCAAATTCACTCTAAAGTGTCTGATTCGATGGATACACGTGAGACAACATCGCCAGAGGTGTACAGAAGTCTTAGGTAGGTCATATTGCGCCGCTATGGCAGTTGGAAGAAGAACGAGGGAAATCCTCAAATTTGACCATGCCGGCTATATGATTTTTTGTGGAAAATTTCGATGTCTCCAAATTCACTCTAAAGTGTCTGATTCGATGGATACACGTGAGACAACATCGCCAGAGGTGTACAGAAGTCTTAGGTAGGTCATATTGCGCCGCTATGGCAGTTGGAAGAAGAACGAGGGAAAACCTCAAATTTGACCATGCCGGCTATACGATTTTTTGTGGAAAATTTCGATGTCTCCAAATTCACTCCAAAGTGTCTGATTCGATGGATACACGTCAAAAAACATCGCCAGAGGTGTACAGAAGTCTTAGGTAGGTCATATTGCGCCGCTATCGCAGTTGGAAGAAGAACGAGGGAAAACCTCAAATTTGACCATGCCGGCTATATGATTTTTTGTGGAAAATTTCGATGTCTCCAAATTCACTCCAAAGTGTCTGATTCGATGGATACACGTCAGAAAACATCGCCAGAGGTGTACAGAAGTCTTAGGTAGGTCATATTGCGCCGCTATGGCAGTTGGAAGAAGAACGAGGGAAAACCTCAAATTTGACCATGCCGGCTATATGATTTTTTGTGGAAAATTTCGATGTCTCCAAATTCACTCCAAAGTGTCTGATTCGATGGATACACGTCAGAAAACATCGCCAGAGGTGTACAGAAGTCTTAGGTAGGTCATATTGCGCCGCTATGGCAGTTGGAAGAAGAACGAGGGAAAACCTCAAATTTGACCATGCCGGCTATATGATTTTTTGTGGAAAATTTCGATGTCTCCAAATTCACTCCAATGTGTCTGATTCGATGGATACACGTGAGACAACATCGCCAGAGGTGTACAGAAGTCTTAGGTAGGTCATATTGCGCCGCTATGGCAGTTGGAAGAAGAACGAGGGAAAACCTCAAATTTGACCATGCCGGCTATATGATTTTTTGTGGAAAATTTCGATGTCTCCAAATTCACTCCAAAGTGTCTGATTCGATGGATACACGTGAGACAACATCGCCAGAGGTGTACAGAAGTCTTAGGTAGGTCATATTGCGCCGCTATGGCAGTTGGAAGAAGAACGAGGGAAAACCTCAAATTTGACCATGCCGGCTATACGATTTTTTGTGGAAAATTTCGATGTCTCCAAATTCACTCCAAAGTGTCTGATTCGATGGATACACGTCAGAAAACATCGCCAGAGGTGTACAGAAGTCTTAGGTAGGTCATATTGCGCCGCTATGGCAGTTGGAAGAAGAACGAGGGAAAACCTAAAATTTGACCATGCCGGCTATACGATTTTTTGTGGAAAATTTCGATGTCTCCAAATTCACTCCAAAGTGTCTGATTCGATGGATACACGTCAAAAAACATCGCCAGAGGTGTACAGAAGTCTTAGGTAGGTCATATTGCGCCGCTATGGCAGTTGGAAGAAGAACGAGGGAAAACCTCAAATTTGACCATGCCGGCTATATGATTTTTTGTGGAAAATTTCGATGTCTCCAAATTCACTCCAAAGTGTCTGATTCGATGGATACACGTGAGACAAGATCGCCAGAGGTGTACAGAAGTCTTAGGTAGGTCATATTGCGCCGCTATGGCAGTTGGAAGAAGAACGAGGGAAAACCTCAAATTTGACCATGCCGGCTATACGATTTTTTGTGGAAAATTTCGATGTCTCCAAATTCACTCCAAAGTGTCTGATTCGATGGATACACGTCAGAAAACATCGCCAGAGGTGTACAGAAGTCTTAGGTAGGTCATATTGCGCCGCTATGGCAGTTAGAAGAAGAACGAGGGAAAACCTCAAATTTGACCATGCCGACCATGCTAATACGATTTTTTGTGGAAAATTTCGATGTCTCCAAATTCACTCCAAAGTGTCTGATTCGATGGATACACGTGAGACAACATCGCCAGAGGTGTACAGAAGTCTTAGGTAGGTCATATTGCGCCGCTATGGCAGTTGGAAGAAGAACGAGGGAAAACCTCAAATTTGACCATGCCGGCTATACGATTTTTTGTGGAAAATTTCGATGTCTCCAAATTCACTCCAAAGTGTCTGATTCGATGGATACACGTCAGAAAACATCGCCAGAGGTGTACAGAAGTCTTAGGTAGGTCATATTGCGCCGCTATCGCAGTTGGAAGAAGAACGAGGGAAAACCTCAAATTTGACCATGCCGGCTATACGATTTTTTGTGGAAAATTTCGATGTCTCCAAATTCACTCCAAAGTGTCTGATTCGATGGATACACGTCAGAAAACATCGCCAGAGGTGTACAGAAGTCTTAGGTAGGTCATATTGCGCCGCTATGGCAGTTAGAAGAAGAACGAGGGAAAACCTCAAATTTGACCATGCCGGCTATACGATTTTTTGTGGAAAATTTCGATGTCTCCAAATTCACTCCAAAGTGTCTGATTCGATGGATACACGTGAGACAACATCGCCAGAGGTGTACAGAAGTCTTAGGTAGGTCATATTGCGCCGCTATGGCAGTTGGAAGAAGAACGAGGGAAAACCTCAAATTTGACCATGCCGGCTATATGATTTTTTGTGGAAAATTTCGATGTCTCCAAATTCACTCCAATGTGTCTGATTCGATGGATACACGTGAGACAACATCGCCAGAGGTGTACAGAAGTCTTAGGTAGGTCATATTGCGCCGCTATGGCAGTTAGAAGAAGAACGAGGGATAACCTCAAATTTGACCATGCCGGCTATACGATTTTTTGTGGAAAATTTCGATGTCTCCAAATTCACTCTAAAGTGTCTGATTCGATGGATACACGTGAGACAACATCGCCAGAGGTGTACAGAAGTCTTAGGTAGGTCATATTGCGCCGCTATGGCAGTTGGAAGAAGAACGAGGGAAATCCTCAAATTTGACCATGCCGGCTATATGATTTTTTGTGGAAAATTTCGATGTCTCCAAATTCACTCTAAAGTGTCTGATTCGATGGATACACGTGAGACAACATCGCCAGAGGTGTACAGAAGTCTTAGGTAGGTCATATTGCGCCGCTATGGCAGTTGGAAGAAGAACGAGGGAAAACCTCAAATTTGACCATGCCGGCTATACGATTTTTTGTGGAAAATTTCGATGTCTCCAAATTCACTCCAAAGTGTCTGATTCGATGGATACACGTCAAAAAACATCGCCAGAGGTGTACAGAAGTCTTAGGTAGGTCATATTGCGCCGCTATCGCAGTTGGAAGAAGAACGAGGGAAAACCTCAAATTTGACCATGCCGGCTATACGATTTTTTGTGGAAAATTTCGATGTCTCCAAATTCACTCCAAAGTGTCTGATTCGATGGATACACGTCAGAAAACATCGCCAGAGGTGTACAGAAGTCTTAGGTAGGTCATATTGCGCCGCTATGGCAGTTGGAAGAAGAACGAGGGAAAACCTCAAATTTGACCATGCCGGCTATATGATTTTTTGTGGAAAATTTCGATGTCTCCAAATTCACTCCAAAGTGTCTGATTCGATGGATACACGTCAGAAAACATCGCCAGAGGTGTACAGAAGTCTTAGGTAGGTCATATTGCGCCGCTATGGCAGTTGGAAGAAGAACGAGGGAAAACCTCAAATTTGACCATGCCGGCTATATGATTTTTTGTGGAAAATTTCGATGTCTCCAAATTCACTCCAATGTGTCTGATTCGATGGATACACGTGAGACAACATCGCCAGAGGTGTACAGAAGTCTTAGGTAGGTCATATTGCGCCGCTATGGCAGTTGGAAGAAGAACGAGGGAAAACCTCAAATTTGACCATGCCGGCTATATGATTTTTTGTGGAAAATTTCGATGTCTCCAAATTCACTCCAAAGTGTCTGATTCGATGGATACACGTGAGACAACATCGCCAGAGGTGTACAGAAGTCTTAGGTAGGTCATATTGCGCCGCTATGGCAGTTGGAAGAAGAACGAGGGAAAACCTCAAATTTGACCATGCCGGCTATACGATTTTTTGTGGAAAATTTCGATGTCTCCAAATTCACTCCAAAGTGTCTGATTCGATGGATACACGTCAGAAAACATCGCCAGAGGTGTACAGAAGTCTTAGGTAGGTCATATTGCGCCGCTATGGCAGTTGGAAGAAGAACGAGGGAAAACCTAAAATTTGACCATGCCGGCTATACGATTTTTTGTGGAAAATTTCGATGTCTCCAAATTCACTCCAAAGTGTCTGATTCGATGGATACACGTCAAAAAACATCGCCAGAGGTGTACAGAAGTCTTAGGTAGGTCATATTGCGCCGCTATGGCAGTTGGAAGAAGAACGAGGGAAAACCTCAAATTTGACCATGCCGGCTATATGATTTTTTGTGGAAAATTTCGATGTCTCCAAATTCACTCCAAAGTGTCTGATTCGATGGATACACGTGAGACAAGATCGCCAGAGGTGTACAGAAGTCTTAGGTAGGTCATATTGCGCCGCTATGGCAGTTGGAAGAAGAACGAGGGAAAACCTCAAATTTGACCATGCCGGCTATACGATTTTTTGTGGAAAATTTCGATGTCTCCAAATTCACTCCAAAGTGTCTGATTCGATGGATACACGTCAGAAAACATCGCCAGAGGTGTACAGAAGTCTTAGGTAGGTCATATTGCGCCGCTATGGCAGTTAGAAGAAGAACGAGGGAAAACCTCAAATTTGACCATGCCGACCATGCTAATACGATTTTTTGTGGAAAATTTCGATGTCTCCAAATTCACTCCAAAGTGTCTGATTCGATGGATACACGTGAGACAACATCGCCAGAGGTGTACAGAAGTCTTAGGTAGGTCATATTGCGCCGCTATGGCAGTTGGAAGAAGAACGAGGGAAAACCTCAAATTTGACCATGCCGGCTATACGATTTTTTGTGGAAAATTTCGATGTCTCCAAATTCACTCCAAAGTGTCTGATTCGATGGATACACGTCAGAAAACATCGCCAGAGGTGTACAGAAGTCTTAGGTAGGTCATATTGCGCCGCTATCGCAGTTGGAAGAAGAACGAGGGAAAACCTCAAATTTGACCATGCCGGCTATACGATTTTTTGTGGAAAATTTCGATGTCTCCAAATTCACTCCAAAGTGTCTGATTCGATGGATACACGTCAGAAAACATCGCCAGAGGTGTACAGAAGTCTTAGGTAGGTCATATTGCGCCGCTATGGCAGTTAGAAGAAGAACGAGGGAAAACCTCAAATTTGACCATGCCGGCTATACGATTTTTTGTGGAAAATTTCGATGTCTCCAAATTCACTCCAAAGTGTCTGATTCGATGGATACACGTGAGACAACATCGCCAGAGGTGTACAGAAGTCTTAGGTAGGTCATATTGCGCCGCTATGGCAGTTGGAAGAAGAACGAGGGAAAACCTCAAATTTGACCATGCCGGCTATATGATTTTTTGTGGAAAATTTCGATGTCTCCAAATTCACTCCAATGTGTCTGATTCGATGGATACACGTGAGACAACATCGCCAGAGGTGTACAGAAGTCTTAGGTAGGTCATATTGCGCCGCTATGGCAGTTAGAAGAAGAACGAGGGATAACCTCAAATTTGACCATGCCGGCTATACGATTTTTTGTGGAAAATTTCGATGTCTCCAAATTCACTCCAAAGTGTCTGATTCGATGGATACACGTGAGACAACATCGCCAGAGGTGTACAGAAGTCTTAGGTAGGTCATATTGCGCCGCTATGGCAGTTGGAAGAAGAACGAGGGAAAACCTCAAATTTGACCATGCCGGCTATACGATTTTTTGTGGAAAATTTCGATGTCTCCAAATTCACTCCAAAGTGTCTGATTCGATGGATACACGTCAGAAAACATCGCCAGAGGTGTACAGAATTCTTAGGTAGGTCATATTGCGCCGCTATGGCAGTTAGAAGAAGAACGAGGGAAAACCTCAAATTTGACCATGCCGACCATGCTAATACGATTTTTTGTGGAAAATTTCGATGTCTCCAAATTCACTCCAAAGTGTCTGATTCGATGGATACACGTCAGAAAACATCGCCAGAGGTGTACAGAAGTCTTAGGTAGGTCATATTGCGCCGCTATGGCAGTTAGAAGAAGAACGAGGGAAAACCTCAAATTTGACCATGCCGGCTATACGATTTTTTGTGGAAAATTTCGATGTCTCCAAATTCACTCCAAAGTGTCTGATTCGATGGATACACGTGAGACAACATCGCCAGAGGTGTACAGAAGTCTTAGGTAGGTCATATTGCGCCGCTATGGCAGTTGGAAGAAGAACGAGGGAAAACCTCAAATTTGACCATGCCGGCTATACGATTTTTTGTGGAAAATTTCGATGTCTCCAAATTCACTCCAAAGTGTCTGATTCGATGGATACACGTCAGAAAACATCGCCAGAGGTGTACAGAAGTCTTAGGTAGGTCATATTGCGCCGCTATGGCAGTTGGAAGAAGAACGAGGGAAAACCTCAAATTTGACCATGCCGGCTATACGATTTTTTGTGGAAAATTTCGATGTCTCCAAATTCACTCCAAAGTGTCTGATTCGATGGATACACGTCAGAAAACATCGCCAGAGGTGTACAGAAGTCTTAGGTAGGTCATATTGCGCCGCTATGGCAGTTAGAAGAAGAACGAGGGAAAACCTCAAATTTGACCATGCCGGCTTTACGATTTTTTGTGGAAAATTTCGATGTCTCCAAATTCACTCCAAAGTGTCTGATTCGATGGATACACGTCAGAAAACATCGCCAGAGGTGTACAGAAGTCTTAGGTAGGTCATATTGCGCCGCTATGGCGGTTAGAAGAAGAACGAGGGAAAACCTCAAATTTGACCATGCCGGCTATACGATTTTTTGTGGAAAATTTCGATGTCTCCAAATTCACTCCAAAGTGTCTGATTCGATGGATACACGTGAGACAACATCGCCAGAGGTGTACAGAAGTCTTAGGTAGGTCATATTGCGCCGCTATGGCAGTTGGGAGAAGAACGAGGGAAAACCTCAAATTTGACCATGCCGGCTGTACGATTTTTTGTGGAAAATTTCGATGTCTCCAAATTCACTCCAAAGTGTCTGATTCGATGGATACACGTCAGAAAACATCGCCAGAGGTGTACAGAAGTCTTAGGTAGGTCATATTGCGCCGCTATGGCAGTTGGAAGAAGAACGAGGGAAAACCTCAAATTTGACCATGCCGGCTATACGATTTTTTGTGGAAAATTTCGATGTCTCCAAATTCACTCCAAAGTGTCTGATTCGATGGATACACGTCAGAAAACATCGCCAGAGGTGTACAGAAGTCTTAGGTAGGTCATATTGCGCCGCTATGGCAGTTAGAAGAAGAACGAGGGAAAACCTCAAATTTGACCATGCCGGCTATACGATTTTTTGTGGAAAATTCCGATGTCTCCAAATTCACTCCAAAGTGTCTGATTCGATGGATACACGTGAGACAACATCGCCAGAGGTGTACAGAAGTCTTAGGTAGGTCATATTGCGCCGCTATGGCAGTTGGAAGAAGAACGAGGGAAAACCTCAAATTTGACCATGCCGGCTATACGATTTTTTGTGGAAAATTTCGATGTCTCCAAATTCACTCTAAAGTGTCTGATTCGATGGATACACGTGAGACAACATCGCCAGAGGTGTACAGAAGTCTTAGGTAGGTCATATTGCGCCGCTATGGCAGTTGGAAGAAGAACGAGGGAAAACCTCAAATTTGACCATGCCGGCTATACGATTTTTTGTGGAAAATTTCGATGTCTCCAAATTCACTCCAAAGTGTCTGATTCGATGGATACACGTCAAAAAACATCGCCAGAGGTGTACAGAAGTCTTAGGTAGGTCATATTGCGCCGCTATCGCAGTTGGAAGAAGAACGAGGGAAAACCTCAAATTTGACCATGCCGGCTATACGATTTTTTGTGGAAAATTTCGATGTCTCCAAATTCACTCCAAAGTGTCTGATTCGATGGATACACGTCAGAAAACATCGCCAGAGGTGTACAGAAGTCTTAGGTAGGTCATATTGCGCCGCTATGGCAGTTGGAAGAAGAACGAGGGAAAACCTCAAATTTGACCATGCCGGCTATATGATTTTTTGTGGAAAATTTCGATGTCTCCAAATTCACTCCAAAGTGTCTGATTCGATGGATACACGTCAGAAAACATCGCCAGAGGTGTACAGAAGTCTTAGGTAGGTCATATTGCGCCGCTATGGCAGTTGGAAGAAGAACGAGGGAAAACCTCAAATTTGACCATGCCGGCTATATGATTTTTTGTGGAAAATTTCGATGTCTCCAAATTCACTCCAATGTGTCTGATTCGATGGATACACGTGAGACAACATCGCCAGAGGTGTACAGAAGTCTTAGGTAGGTCATATTGCGCCGCTATGGCAGTTGGAAGAAGAACGAGGGAAAACCTCAAATTTGACCATGCCGGCTATATGATTTTTTGTGGAAAATTTCGATGTCTCCAAATTCACTCCAAAGTGTCTGATTCGATGGATACACGTGAGACAACATCGCCAGAGGTGTACAGAAGTCTTAGGTAGGTCATATTGCGCCGCTATGGCAGTTGGAAGAAGAACGAGGGAAAACCTCAAATTTGACCATGCCGGCTATACGATTTTTTGTGGAAAATTTCGATGTCTCCAAATTCACTCCAAAGTGTCTGATTCGATGGATACACGTCAGAAAACATCGCCAGAGGTGTACAGAAGTCTTAGGTAGGTCATATTGCGCCGCTATGGCAGTTGGAAGAAGAACGAGGGAAAACCTAAAATTTGACCATGCCGGCTATATGATTTTTTGTGGAAAATTTCGATGTCTCCAAATTCACTCCAAAGTGTCTGATTCGATGGATACACGTCAGAAAACATCGCCAGAGGTGTACAGAAGTCTTAGGTAGGTCATATTGCGCCGCTATGGCAGTTGGAAGAAGAACGAGGGAAAACCTCAAATTTGACCATGCCGGCTATATGATTTTTTGTGGAAAATTTCGATGTCTCCAAATTCACTCCAATGTGTCTGATTCGATGGATACACGTGAGACAACATCGCCAGAGGTGTACAGAAGTCTTAGGTAGGTCATATTGCGCCGCTATGGCAGTTGGAAGAAGAACGAGGGAAAACCTCAAATTTGACCATGCCGGCTATATGATTTTTTGTGGAAAATTTCGATGTCTCCAAATTCACTCCAAAGTGTCTGATTCGATGGATACACGTGAGACAACATCGCCAGAGGTGTACAGAAGTCTTAGGTAGGTCATATTGCGCCGCTATGGCAGTTGGAAGAAGAACGAGGGAAAACCTCAAATTTGACCATGCCGGCTATACAATTTTTTGTGGAAAATTTCGATGTCTCCAAATTCACTCCAAAGTGTCTGATTCGATGGATACACGTCAGAAAACATCGCCAGAGGTGTACAGAAGTCTTAGGTAGGTCATATTGCGCCGCTATGGCAGTTGGAAGAAGAACGAGGGAAAACCTAAAATTTGACCATGCCGGCTATACGATTTTTTGTGGAAAATTTCGATGTCTCCAAATTCACTCCAAAGTGTCTGATTCGATGGATACACGTCAAAAAACATCGCCAGAGGTGTACAGAAGTCTTAGGTAGGTCATATTGCGCCGCTATGGCAGTTGGAAGAAGAACGAGGGAAAACCTCAAATTTGACCATGCCGGCTATATGATTTTTTGTGGAAAATTTCGATGTCTCCAAATTCACTCCAAAGTGTCTGATTCGATGGATACACGTGGAGACAAGATCGCCAGAGGTGTACAGAAGTCTTAGGTAGGTCATATTGCGCCGCTATGGCAGTTGGAAGAAGAACGAGGGAAAACCTCAAATTTGACCATGCCGGCTATACGATTTTTTGTGGAAAATTTCGATGTCTCCAAATTCACTCCAAAGTGTCTGATTCGATGGATACACGTCAGAAAACATCGCCAGAGGTGTACAGAAGTCTTAGGTAGGTCATATTGCGCCGCTATGGCAGTTAGAAGAAGAACGAGGGAAAACCTCAAATTTGACCATGCCGACCATGCTAATACGATTTTTTTGTGGAAAATTTCGATGTCTCCAAATTCACTCCAAAGTGTCTGATTCGATGGATACACGTGAGACAACATCGCCAGAGGTGTACAGAAGTCTTAGGTAGGTCATATTGCGCCGCTATGGCAGTTGGAAGAAGAACGAGGGAAAACCTCAAATTTGACCATGCCGGCTATACGATTTTTTGTGGAAAATTTCGATGTCTCCAAATTCACTCCAAAGTGTCTGATTCGATGGATACACGTCAGAAAACATCGCCAGAGGTGTACAGAAGTCTTAGGTAGGTCATATTGCGCCGCTATGGCAGTTGGAAGAAGAACGAGGGAAAACCTCAAATTTTACCATGCCGGCTATACGATTTTTTGTGGAAAATTTCGATGTCTCCAAATTCACTCCAAAGTGTCTGATTCGATGGATACACGTCAGAAAACATCGCCAGAGGTGTACAGAAGTCTTAGGTAGGTCATATTGCGCCGCTATGGCAATTAGAAGAAGAACGAGGGAAAACCTCAAATTTGACCATGCCGGCTTTACGATTTTTTGTGGAAAATTTCGATGTCTCCAAATTCACTCCAAAGTGTCTGATTCGATGGATACACGTCAGAAAACATCACCAGAGGTGTACAGAAGTCTAGGTAGGTCATATTGCGCCGCTATGGCAGTTAGAAGAAGAACGAGGGAAAACCTCAAATTTGACCATGCCGGCTATACGATGTTTTGTGGAAAATTTCGATGTCTCCAAATTCACTCCAAAGTGTCTGATTCGATGGATACACGTGAGACAACATCGCTAGAGGTGTACAGAAGTCTAAGGTAGGTCATATTGCGCCGCTATGGCAGTTGGAAGAAGAACGAGGGAAAACCTCAAATTTGACCATGCCGGCTATACGATTTTTTGTGAAAATTTCGATGTCTCCAAATTCACTCCAAAGTGTCTGATTCGATGGATACACGTCAGAAAACATCGCCAGAGGTGTACAGAAGTCTTAGGTAGGTCATATTGCGCCGCTATGGCGGTTAGAAGAAGAACGAGGGAAAACCTCAAATTTGACCATGCCGGCTATACGATTTTTTGTGGAAAATTTCGATGTCTCCAAATTCACTCCAAAGTGTCTGATTCGATGGATACACGTGAGACAACATCGCCAGAGGTGTACAGAAGTCTTAGGTAGGTCATATTGCGCCGCTATGGCAGTTGGGAGAAGAACGAGGGAAAACCTCAAATTTGACCATGCCGGCTGTACGATTTTTTGTGGAAAATTTCGATGTCTCCAAATTCACTCCAAAGTGTCTGATTCGATGGATACACGTCAGAAAACATCGCCAGAGGTGTACAGAAGTCTTAGGTAGGTCATATTGCGCCGCTATGGCAGTTGGAAGAAGAACGAGGGAAAACCTCAAATTTGACCATGCCGGCTATACGATTTTTTGTGGAAAATTTCGATGTCTCCAAATTCACTCCAAAGTGTCTGATTCGATGGATACACGTCAGAAAACATCGCCAGAGGTGTACAGAAGTCTTAGGTAGGTCATATTGCGCCGCTATGGCAGTTAGAAGAAGAACGAGGGAAAACCTCAAATTTGACCATGCCGGCTATACGATTTTTTGTGGAAAATTCCGATGTCTCCAAATTCACTCCAAAGTGTCTGATTCGATGGATACACGTGAGACAACATCGCCAGAGGTGTACAGAAGTCTTAGGTAGGTCATATTGCGCCGCTATGGCAGTTGGAAGAAGAACGAGGGAAAACCTCAAATTTGACCATGCCGGCTATACGATTTTTTGTGGAAAATTTCGATGTCTCCAAATTCACTCCAAAGTGTCTGATTCGATGGATACACGTGAGACAACATCGCCAGAGGTGTACAGAAGTCTAAGGTAGGTCATATTGCGCCGCTATGGCAGTTGGAAGAAGAACGAGGGAAAACCTCAAATTTGACCATGCCGGCTATACGATTTTTTGTGGAAAATTTCGATGTCTCCAAATTCACTCCAAAGTGTCTGATTCGATGGATACACGTCAGAAAACATCGCCAGAGGTGTACAGAAGTCTTAGGTAGGTCATATTGCGCCGCTATGGCGGTTAGAAGAAGAACGAGGGAAAACCTCAAATTTGACCATGCCGGCTATACGATTTTTTGTGGAAAATTTCGATGTCTCCAAATTCACTCCAAAGTGTCTGATTCGATGGATACACGTGACACAACATCGCCAGAGGTGTACAGAAGTCTTAGGTAGGTCATATTGCGCCGCTATGGCAGTTGGGAGAAGAACGAGGGAAAACCTCAAATTTGACCATGCCGGCTGTACGATTTTTTGTGGAAAATTTCGATGTCTCCAAATTCACTCCAAAGTGTCTGATTCGATGGATACACGTCAGAAAACATCGCCAGAGGTGTACAGAAGTCTTAGGTAGGTCATATTGCGCCGCTATGGCAGTTAGAAGAAGAACGAGGGAAAACCTCAAATTTGACCATGCCGGCTATACGATTTTTTGTGGAAAATTCCGATGTCTCCAAATTCACTCCAAAGTGTCTGATTCGATGGATACACGTGAGACAACATCGCCAGAGGTGTACAGAAGTCTTAGGTAGGTCATATTGCGCCGCTATGGCAGTTGGAAGAAGAACGAGGGAAAACCTCAAATTTGACCATGCCGGCTATACGATTTTTTGTGGAAAATTTCGATGTCTCCAAATTCACTCCAAAGTGTCTGATTCGATGTATACACGTCAGAAAACATCGCCAGAGGTGTACAGAAGTCTTAGGTAGGTCATATTGCGCCGCTATGGCAGTTAGAAGAAGAACGAGGGAAAACCTCAAATTTGACCATGCCGGCTATACGATTTTTTGTGGAAAATTTCGATGTCTCCAAATTCACTCCAAAGTGTCTGATTCGATGGATACACGTGAGACAACATCGCCAGAGGTGTACAGAAGTCTTAGGTAGGTCATATTGCGCCGCTATGGCAGTTGGAAGAAGAACGAGGGAAAACCTCAAATTTGACCATGCCGGCTATACGATTTTTTGTGGAAAATTTCGATGTCTCCAAATTCACTCCAAAGTGTCTGATTCGATGGATACACGTGAGACAACATCGCCAGAGGTGTACAGAAGTCTTAGGTAGGTCATATTGCGCCGCTATGGCAGTTGGAAGAAGAACGAGGGAAAACCTCAAATTTGACCATGCCGGCTATACGATTTTTTGTGGAAAATTTCGATGTCTCCAAATTCACTCCAAAGTGTCTGATTCGATGGATACACGTCAGAAAACATCGCCAGAGGTGTACAGAAGTCTTAGGTAGGTCATATTGCGCCGCTATGGCAGTTGGAAGAAGAACGAGGGAAAACCTCAAATTTGACCATGCCGGCTATACGATTTTTTGTGGAAAATTTCGATGTCTCCAAATTCACTCCAAAGTGTCTGATTCGATGGATACACGTGAGACAACATCGCCAGAGGTGTACAGAAGTCTTAGGTAGGTCATATTGCGCCGCTATGGCAGTTGGAAGAAGAACGAGGGAAAACCTCAAATTTGACCATGCCGGCTATACGATTTTTTGTGGAAAATTTCGATGTCTCCAAATTCACTCCAAAGTGTCTAATTCGATGGATACACGTCAGAAAACATCGCCAGAGGTGTACAGAAGTCTTAGGTAGGTCATATTGCGCCGCTATGGCAGTTAGAAGAAGAACGAGGGAAAACCTCAAATTTGACCATGCCGGCTATACGATTTTTTGTGGAAAATTTCGATGTCTCCAAATTCACTCCAAAGTGTCTGATTCGATGGATACACGTCAGAAAACATCGCCAGAGGTGTACAGAAGTCTTAGGTAGGTCATATTGCGCCGCTATGGCAGTTGGAAGAAGAACGAGGGAAAACCTCAAATTTGACCATGCCGGCTATACGATTTTTTGTGGAAAATTTCGATGTCTCCAAATTCACTCCAAAGTGTCTGATTCGATGGATACACGTCAGAAAACATCGCCAGAGGTGTACAGAAGTCTTAGCTAGGTCATATTGCGCCGCTATGGCAGTTGGAAGAAGAACGAGGGAAAACCTCAAATTTGACCATGCCGGCTATACGATTTTTTGTGGAAAATTTCGATGTCTCCAAATTCACTCCAAAGTGTCTGATTCGATGGATACACGTCAGAAAACATCGCCAGAGGTGTACAGAAGTCTTAGGTAGCTCATATTGCGCCGCTATGGCAGTTGGAAGAAGAACGAGGGAAAACCTCAAATTTGACCATGCCGGCTATACGATTTTTTTGTGGAAAATTTCGATGTCTCCAAACTCACTCCAAAGTGTCTGATTCGATGGATACACGTGAGACAACATCGCCAGAGGTGTACAGAAGTCTTAGGTAGGTCATATTGCGCCGCTATGGCAGTTGGAAGAAGAACGAGGGAAAACCTCAAATTTGACCACGCCGGCTATACGATTTTTTGTGGAAAATTTCGATGTCTCCAAATTCACTCCAAAGTGTCTGATTCGATGGATACACGTCAGAAAACATCGACAGAGGTGTACAGAAGTCTTAGGTAGGTCATATTGCGCCGCTATGGCAGTTGGAAGAAGAACGAGGGAAAACCTCAAATTTGACCATGCCGGCTATACGATTTTTTGTGGAAAATTTCGATGTCTCCAAATTCACTCCAAAGTGTCTGATTCGATGGATACACGTCAGAAAACATCGCCAGAGGTGTACAGAAGTCTTAGGTAGGTCATATTGCGCCGCTATGGCAGTTGGAAGAAGAACGAGGGAAAACCTAAAATTTGACCATGCCGGCTATACGATTTTTTGTGGAAAATTTCGATGTCTCCAAATTCACTCCAAAGTGTCTGATTCGATGGATACACGTCAGAAAACATCGCCAGAGGTGTACAGAAGTCTTAGGTAGGTCATATTGCGCCGCTATGGCAGTTAGAAGAAGAACAAGGGAAAACCTCAAATTTGACCATGCCGGCTATACGATTTTTTGCGGAAAATTTCGATGTCTCCAAATTCACTCCAAAGTGTCTGATTCGATGGATACACGTGAGACAACATCGCCAGAGGTGTACAGAAGTCTTAGGTAGGTCATAATGCGCCGCTATGGCAGTTGGAAGAAGAACGAGGGAAAACCTCAAATTTGACCATGCCGGCTATACGATTTTTTGTGGAAAATTTCGATGTCCCAAATTCACTCCAAAGTGTCTGATTCGATGGATACACGTCAGAAAACATCGCCAGAGGTGTACAGAAGTCTTAGGTAGGTCATATTGCGCCGCTATGGCAGTTGGAAGAACAACGAGGGAAAACCTCAAATTTGACCATGCCGGCTATACGATTTTTTGTGGAAAATTTCGATGTCTCCAAATTCACTCCAAAGTGTCTGATTCGATGGCTACACGTCAGAAAACATCGCCAGAGGTGTACAGAAGTCTTAGGTAGGTCATATTGCGCCGCTATGGCAGTTGGAAGAAGAACGAGGGAAAACCTCAAATTTGACGATTTTTTGTGGAAAATTTCGATGTCTCCAAATTCACTCCAAAGTGTCTGATTCGATGGATACACGTCAGAAAACATCGCCAGAGGTGTACAGAAGTCTTAGGTAGGTCATATTGCGCCGCTATGGCAGTTGGAAGAAGAACGAGGGAAAACCTCAAATTTGACATTGCCGGCTATACGATTTTTTGTGGAAAATTTCGATGTCTCCAAATTCACTCCAAAGTGTCTGATTCGATGGATACACGTCAGAAAACATCGCCAGAGGTGTACAGAAGTCTTAGGTAGGTCATATTGCGCCGCTATGGCAGTTGGAAGAAGAACGAGGGAAAACCTCAAATTTGACCATGCCGGCTATACGATTTTTTGTGGAAAATTTCGATGTCTCCAAATTCACTCCAAAGTGTCTGATTCGATGGCTACACGTCAGAAAACATCGCCAGAGGTGTACAGAAGTCTTAGGTAGGTCATATTGCGCCGCTATGGCAGTTGGAAGAAGAACGAGGGAAAACCTCAAATTTGACCATGCCGGCTATACGATTTTTTGTGGAAAATTTCGATGTCTCCAAATTCACTCCAAAGTGTCTGATTCGATGGCTACACGTCAGAAAACATCGCCAGAGGTGTACAGAAGTCTTAGGTAGGTCATATTGCGCCGCTATGGCAGTTGGAAGAAGAACGAGGGAAAACCTCAAATTTGACCATGCCGGCTATACGATTTTTTGTGGAAAATTTCGATGTCTCCAAATTCACTCCAAAGTGTCTGATTCGATGGCTACACGTCAGAAAACATCGCCAGAGGTGTACAGAAGTCTTAGGTAGGTCATATTGCGCCGCTATGGCAGTTGGAAGAAGAACGAGGGAAAACCTCAAATTTGACGATTTTTTGTGGAAAATTTCGATGTCTCCAAATTCACTCCAAAGTGTCTGATTCGATGGATACACGTGAGACAACATCGCCAGAGGTGTACAGAAGTCTTAGGTAGGTTATATTGCGCCGCTATGGCAGTTGGAAGAAGAACGAGGGAAAACCTCAAATTTGACATTGCCGGCTATACGATTTTTTGTGGAAAATTTCGATGTCTCCAAATTCACTCCAAAGTGTCTGATTCGATGGATACACGTCAGAAAACATCGCCAGAGGTGTACAGAAGTCTTAGGTAGGTCATATTGCGCCGCTATGGCAATTGGAAGAAGAACGAGGGAAAACCTAAAATTTGACCATGCCGGCTATACGATTTTTTGTGGAAAATTTCGATGTCTCCAAATTCACTCCAAAGTGTCTGATTCGATGGATACACGTCAGAAAACATCGCCAGAGGTGTACAGAAGTCTTAGGTAGGTCATATTGCGCCGCTATGGCAGTTGGAAGAAGAACGAGGGAAAACCTCAAATTTGACGATTTTTTGTGGAAAATTTCGATGTCTCCAAATTCACTCCAAAGTGTCTGATTCGATGGATACACGTGAGACAACATCGCCAGAGGTGTACAGAAGTCTTAGGTAGGTCATATTGCGCCGCTATGGCAGTTGGAAGAAGAACGAGGGAAAACCTAAAATTTGACCATGCCGGCTATATGATTTTTTGTGGAAAATTTCGATGTCTCCAAATTCACTCCAAAATGTCTGATTCGATGGATACACGTGATACAACATCGCCAGAGGTGTACAGAAGTCTTAGGTAGGTTATATTGCGCCGCTATGGCAGTTGGAAGAAGAACGAGGGAAAACCTCAAATTTGACATTGCCGGCTATACGATTTTTTGTGGAAAATTTCGATGTCTCCAAATTCACTCCAAAGTGTCTGATTCGATGGATACACGTCAGAAAACATCGCCAGAGGTGTACAGAAGTCTTAGGTAGGTCATATTGCGCCGCTATGGCAGTTGGAAGAAGAACGAGGGAAAACCTCAAATTTGACCTGCCGGCTATATGATTTTTTGTGGAAAATTTCGATGTCTCCAAATTCACTCCAAAGTGTCTGATTCGATGGATACACGTCAGAAAACATCGCCAGAGGTGTACAGAAGTCTTAGGTAGGTCATATTGCGCCGCTATGGCAGTTAGAAGAAGAACGAGGGAAAACCTCAAATTTGACATTGCCGGCTATACGATTTTTTGTGGAAAATTTCGATGTCTCCAAATTCACTCCAAAGTGTCTGATTCGATGGATACACGTGAGACAACATCGCCAGAGGTGTACAGAAGTCTTAGGTAGGTTATATTGCGCCGCTATGGCAGTTGGAAGAAGAACGAGGGAAAACCTCAAATTTGACATTGCCGGCTATACGATTTTTTGTGGAAAATTTCGATGTCTCCAAATTCACTCCAAAGTGTCTGATTCGATGGATACACGTGAGACAACATCGCCAGAAGTGTACAGAAGTCTTAGGTAGGTCATATTGCGCCGCTATGGCAGTTGGAAGAAGAACGAGGGAAAACCTCAAATTTGACCATGCCGGCTATACGATTTTTTGTGGAAAATTTCGATGTCTCCAAATTCACTCCAAAGTGTCTGATTCGATGGATACACGTGAGACAACATCGCCAGAGGTGTACAGAAGTCTTAGGTAGGTCATATTGCGCCGCCATGGCAGTTAGAAGAAGAACGAGGGAAAACCTCAAATTTGACCATGCCGGCTATACGATTTTTTGTGGAAAATTTCGATGTCTCCAAATTCACTCCAAAGTGTCTGATTCGATGGATACACGTCAGAAAACATCGCCAGAGGTGTACAGAAGTCTTAGGTAGGTCATATTGCGCCACTATGGCAGTTAGAAGAAGAACGAGGGAAAACCTCAAATTTGACCATGCCGGCTATACGATTTTTTATGGAAAATTTCGATGTCTCCAAATTCACTCCAAAATGTCTGATTCGATGGATACACGTCAGAAAACATCGCCAGAGGTGTACAGAAGTCTTAGGTAGGTCATATTGCGCCGCTATGGCAGTTGGAAGAAGAACGAGGGAAAACCTCAAATTTGACCATGCCGGCTATACGATTTTTTGTGGAAAATTTCGATGTCTCCAAATTCACTCCAAAGTGTCTGATTCGATGGATACACGTCAGAAAACATCGCCAGAGGTGTACAGAAGTCTTAGGTAGGTCATATTGCGCCGCTATGGCAGTTGGAAGAAGAACGAGGGAAAACCTAAAATTTGACCATGCCGGCTATACGATTTTTTGTGGAAAATTTCGATGTCTCCAAATTCACTCCAAAGTGTCTGATTCGATGGATACACGTCAGAAAACATCGCCAGAGGTGTACAGAAGTCTTAGGTAGGTCATATTGCGCCGCTATGGCAGTTGGAAGAAGAACGAGGGAAAACCTAAAATTTGACCATGCCGGCTATACGATTTTTTGTGGAAAATTTCGATGTCTCCAAATTCACTCCAAAGTGTCTGATTCGATGGATACACGTCAGAAAACATCGCCAGAGGTGTACAGAAGTCTTAGGTAGGTCATATTGCGCCGCTATGGCAGTTGGAAGAAGAACGAGGGAAAACCTCAAATTTGACCATATGATTTTTTGTGGAAAATTTCGATGTCTCCAAATTCACTCCAAGGTGTCTGATTCGATGGATACACGTCAGAAAACATCGCCAGAGGTGTACAGAAGTCTTAGGTGGGTCATATTGCGCCGCTATGGCATTTGGAAGAAGAACGAGGGAAAACCTAAAATTTGACCATGCCGGCTATACGATTTTTTGTGGAAAATTTCGATGTCTCCAAATTCACTCCAAAGTGTCTGATTCGATGGATACACGTGAGACAACATCGCCAGAGGTGTACAGAAGTCTTAGGTAGGTCATATTGCGCCGCTATGGCAGTTGGAAGAAGAACGAGGGAAAACCTCAAATTTGACCATGCCGGCTATACGATTTTTTGTGGAAAATTTCGATGTCTCCAAATTCACTCCAAAGTGTCTGATTCGATGGATACACGTCAGAAAACATCGCCAGAGGTGTACAGAAGTCTTAGGTAGGTCATATTGCGCCGCTATGGCAGTTGGAAGAAGAACGAGGGAAAACCTAAAATTTGACCATGCCGGCTATACGATTTTTTGTGGAAAATTTCGATGTCTCCAAATTCACTCCAAAGTGTCTGATTCGATGGATACACGTCAGAAAACATCGCCAGAGGTGTACAGAAGTCTTAGGTAGGTCATATTGCGCCGCTATGGCAGTTGGAAGAAGAACGAGGGAAAACCTCAAATTTGACCATGCCGGCTATACGATTTTTTGTGGAAAATTTCGATGTCTCCAAATTCACTCCAAAGTGTCTGATTCGATGGATACACGTCAGAAAACATCGCCAGAGGTGTACAGAAGTCTTAGGTAGGTCATATTGCGCCGCTATGGCAGTTGGAAGAAGAACGAGGGAAAACCTAAAATTTGACCATGCCGGCTATACGATTTTTTGTGGAAAATTTCGATGTCTCCAAATTCACTCCAAAGTGTCTGATTCGATGGATACACGTCAGAAAACATCGCCAGAGGTGTACAGAAGTCGTAGGTAGGTCATATTGCGCCGCTATGGCAGTTGGAAGACGAACGAGGGAAAACCTCAAATTTGACCATGCCGGCTATACGATTTTTTGTGGAAAATTTCGATGTCTCCAAATTCACTCCAAAGTGTCTGATTCGATGGATACACGTGAGACAACATCGCCAGAGGTGTACAGAAGTCTTAGGTAGGTCATATTGCGCCGCTATGGCAGTTGGAAGAAGAACGAGGGAAAACCTCAAATTTGACCATGCCGGCTATATGATTTTTTGTGGAAAATTTCGATGTCTCCAAATTCACTCCAAAGTGTCTGATTCGATGGATACACGTCAGAAAACATCGCCAGAGGTGTACAGAAGTCTTAGGTAGGTCATATTGCGCCGCTATGGCAGTTGGAAGAAGAACGAGGGAAAACCTCAAATTTGACCATATGATTTTTTGTGGAAAATTTCGATGTCTCCAAATTCACTCCAAGGTGTCTGATTCGATGGATACACGTCAGAAAACATCGCCAGAGGTGTACAGAAGTCTTAGGTAGGTCATATTGCGCCGCTATGGCAGTTGGAAGAAGAACGAGGGAAAACCTAAAATTTGACCATGCCGGCTATACGATTTTTTGTGGAAAATTTCGATGTCTCCAAATTCACTCCAAAGTGTCTGATTCGATGGATACACGTCAGAAAACATCGCCAGAGGTGTACAGAAGTCTTAGGTAGGTCATATTGCGCCGCTATGGCAGTTGGAAGAAGAACGAGGGAAAACCTAAAATTTGACCATGCCGGCTATACGATTTTTTGTGGAAAATTTCGATGTCTCCAAATTCACTCCAAAGTGTCTGATTCGATGGATACACGTCAGAAAACATCGCTAGAGGTGTACAGAAGTCTTAGGTAGGTCATATTGCGCCGCTATGGCAGTTGGAAGAAGAACGAGGGAAAACCTCAAATTTGACCATGCCGGCTATACGATTTTTTGTGTAAAATTTCGATGTCTCCAAAATCACTCCAAACTGTCTGATTCGATGGATACTCGTCAGAAAACATCGCCAGAGGTGTACAGAAGTCTTAGGTGGGTCATATTGCGCCGCTATGGCATTTGGAAGAAGAACGAGGGAAAACCTAAAATTTGACCATGCCGGCTATACGATTTTTTGTGGAAAATTTCGATGTCTCCAAAATCACTCCAAACTGTCTGATTCGATGGATACTCGTCAGAAAACATCGCCAGAGGTGTACAGAAGTCTTAGGTGGGTCATATTGCGCCGCTATGGCATTTGGAAGAAGAACGAGGGAAAACCTAAAATTTGACCATGCCGGCTATACGATTTTTTGTGGAAAATTTCGATGTCTCCAAATTCACTCCAAAGTGTCTGATTCGATGGATACACGTGAGACAACATCGCCAGAGGTGTACAGAAGTCTTAGGTAGGTCATATTGCGCCGCTATGGCAGTTGGAAGAAGAACGAGGGAAAACCTCAAATTTGACCATGCCGGCTATACGATTTTTTGTGGAAAATTTCGATGTCTCCAAATTCACTCCAAAGTGTCTGATTCGATGGATACACGTCAGAAAACATCGCCAGAGGTGTACAGAAGTCTTAGGTAGGTCATATTGCGCCGCTATGGCAGTTGGAAGAAGAACGAGGGAAAACCTCAAATTTGACCATCCCGGCTATACGATTTTTTGTGGAAAATTTCGATGTCTCCAAATTCACTCCAAAGTGTCTGATTCGATGGATACACGTCAGAAAACATCGCCAGAGGTGTACAGAAGTCTTAGGTAGGTCATATTGCGCCGCTATGGCAGTTAGAAGAAGAACGAGGGAAAACCTCAAATTTGACCATGCCGGCTATACGATTTTTTGTGGAAAATTTCGATGTCTCCAAATTCACTCCAAAGTGTCTGATTCGATGGATACACGTGAGACAACATCGCCAGAGGTGTACAGAAGTCTTAGGTAGGTCATATTGCGCCGCTATGGCAGTTGGAAGAAGAACGAGGGAAAACCTCAAATTTGACCATGCCGGCTATACGATTTTTTGTGGAAAATTTCGATGTCTCCAAATTCACTCCAAAGTGTCTGATTCGATGGATACACGTGAGACAACATCGCCAGAGGTGTACAGAAGTCTTAGGTAGGTCATATTGCGCCGCTATGGCAGTTGGAAGAAGAACGAGGGAAAACCTCAAATTTGACCATGCCGGCTATATGATTTTTTGTGGAAAATTTCGATGTCTCCAAATTCACTCCAAAGTGTCTGATTCGATGGATACACCTCAGAAAACATCGCCAGAGGTGTACAGAAGTCTTAGGTAGGTCATATTGCGCCGCTATGGCAGTTGGAAGAAGAACGAGGGAAAACCTCAAATTTGACCATGCCGGCTATACGATTTTTTGTGGAAAATTTCGATGTCTCCAAATTCACTCCAAAGTGTCTGATTCGATGGATACACGTCAGAAAACATCGCCAGAGGTGTACAGAAGTCTTAGGTAGGTCATATTGCGCCGCTATGGCAGTTGGAAGAAGAACGAGGGAAAACCTAAAATTTGACCATGCCGGCTATACGATTTTTTGTGGAAAATTTCGATGTCTCCAAATTCACTCCAAAGTGTCTGATTCGATGGATACACGTGAGACAACATCGCCAGAGGTGTATAGAAGTCTTAGGTAGGTCATATTGCGCCGCTATGGCAGTTGGAAGAAGAACGAAGGAAAACCTCAAATTTGACCATGCCGGCTATATGATTTTTTGTGGAAAATTTCGATGTCTCCAAATTCACTCCAAAGTGTCTGATTCGATGGATACACGTGAGACAACATCGCCAGAGGTGTACAGAAGTCTTAGGTAGGTCATATTGCGCCGCTATGGCAGTTGGAAGAAGAACGAGGGAAAACCTCAAATTTGACCATGCCGGCTATATGATTTTTTGTGGAAAATTTCGATGTCTCCAAATTCACTCCAAAGTGTCTGATTCGATGGATACACGTCAGAAAACATCGCCAGAGGTGTACAGAAGTCGTAGGTAGGTCATATTGCGCCGCTATGGCAGTTGGAAGACGAACGAGGGAAAACCTCAAATTTGACCATGCCGGCTATACGATTTTTTGTGGAAAATTTCGATGTCTCCAAATTCACTCCAAAGTGTCTGATTCGATGGATACACGTGAGACAACATCGCCAGAGGTGTACAGAAGTCTTAGGTAGGTCATATTGCGCCGCTATGGCAGTTGGAAGAAGAACGAGGGAAAACCTCAAATTTGACCATGCCGGCTATATGATTTTTTGTGGAAAATTTCGATGTCTCCAAATTCACTCCAAGGTGTCTGATTCGATGGATACACGTCAGAAAACATCGCCAGAGGTGTACAGAAGTCTTAGGTAGGTCATATTGCGCCGCTATGGCAGTTGGAAGAAGAACGAGGGAAAACCTCAAATTTGACCATGCCGGCTATACGATTTTTTGTGGAAAATTTCGATGTCTCCAAATTCACTCCAAAGTGTCTGATTCGATGGATACACGTCAGAAAACATCGCCAGAGGTGTACAGAAGTCTTAGGTAGGTCATATTGCGCCGCTATGGCAGTTGGAAGAAGAACGAGGGAAAACCTAAAATTTGACCATGCCGGCTATACGATTTTTTGTGGAAAATTTCGATGTCTCCAAATTCACTCCAAAGTGTCTGATTCGATGGATACACGTCAGAAAACATCGCTAGAGGTGTACAGAAGTCTTAGGTAGGTCATATTGCGCCGCTATGGCAGTTGGAAGAAGAACGAGGGAAAACCTCAAATTTGACCATGCCGGCTATACGATTTTTTGTGGAAAATTTCGATGTCTCCAAAATCACTCCAAACTGTCTGATTCGATGGATACTCGTCAGAAAACATCGCCAGAGGTGTACAGAAGTCTTAGGTGGGTCATATTGCGCCGCTATGGCATTTGGAAGAAGAACGAGGGAAAACCTAAAATTTGACCATGCCGGCTATACGATTTTTTGTGGAAAATTTCGATGTCTCCAAATTCACTCCAAAGTGTCTGATTCGATGGATACACGTCAGAAAACATCGCTAGAGGTGTACAGAAGTCTTAGGTAGGTCATATTGCGCCGCTATGGCAGTTGGAAGAAGAACGAGGGAAAACCTCAAATTTGACCATGCCGGCTATACGATTTTTTGTGGAAAATTTCGATGTCTCCAAAATCACTCCAAACTGTCTGATTCGATGGATACTCGTCAGAAAACATCGCCAGAGGTGTACAGAAGTCTTAGGTAGGTCATATTGCGCCGCTATGGCAGTTGGAAGAAGAACGAGGGAAAACCTCAAATTTGACCATGCCGGCTATACGATTTTTTGTGGAAAATTTCGATGTCTCCAAATTCACTCCAAAGTGTCTGATTCGATGGATACACGTCAGAAAACATCGCCAGAGGTGTACAGAAGTCTTAGGTAGGTCATATTGCGCCGCTATGGCAGTTGGAAGAAGAACGAGGGAAAACCTCAAATTTGACCATGCTGGCTATACGATTTTTTGTGGAAAATTTCGATGTCTCCAAATTCACTCCAAAGTGTCTGATTCGATGGATACACGTCAGAAAACATCGCCAGAGGTGTACAGAAGTCTTAGGTAGGTCATATTGCGCCGCTATGGCAGTTGGAAGAAGAACGAGGGAAAACCTAAAATTTGACCATGCCGGCTATACGATTTTTTGTGGAAAATTTCGATGTCTCCAAATTCACTCCAAAGTGTCTGATTCGATGGATACACGTCAGAAAACATCGCTAGAGGTGTACAGAAGTCTTAGGTAGGTCATATTGCGCCGCTATGGCAGTTGGAAGAAGAACGAGGGAAAACCTAAAATTTGACCATGCCGGCTATACGATTTTTTGTGGAAAATTTCGATGTCTCCAAATTCACTCCAAAGTGTCTGATTCGATGGATACACGTCAGAAAACATCGCTAGAGGTGTACAGAAGTCTTAGGTAGGTCATATTGCGCCGCTATGGCAGTTGGAAGAAGAACGAGGGAAAACCTCAAATTTGACCATGCCGGCTATACGATTTTTTGTGGAAAATTTCGATGTCTCCAAAATCACTCCAAACTGTCTGATTCGATGGATACTCGTCAGAAAACATCGCCAGAGGTGTACAGAAGTCTTAGGTGGGTCATATTGCGCCGCTATGGCATTTGGAAGAAGAACGAGGGAAAACCTAAAATTTGACCATGCCGGCTATACGATTTTTTGTGGAAAATTTCGATGTCTCCAAATTCACTCCAAAGTGTCTGATTCGATGGATACACGTCAGAAAACATCGCCAGAGGTGTACAGAAGTCTTAGGTAGGTCATATTGCGCCGCTATGGCAGTTAGAAGAAGAACGAGGGAAAACCTCAAATTTGACCATGCCGGCTATACGATTTTTTGTGGAAAATTTCGATGTCTCCAAATTCACTCCAAAGTGTCTGATTCGATGGATACACGTGAGACAACATCGCCAGAGGTGTACAGAAGTCTTAGGTAGGTCATATTGCGCCGCTATGGCAGTTGGAAGAAGAACGAGGGAAAACCTCAAATTTGACCATGCCGGCTATACGATTTTTTGTGGAAAATTTCGATGTCTCCAAATTCACTCCAAAGTGTCTGATTCGATGGATACACGTGAGACAACATCGCCAGAGGTGTACAGAAGTCTTAGGTAGGTCATATTGCGCCGCTATGGCAGTTGGAAGAAGAACGAGGGAAAACCTCAAATTTGACCATGCCGGCTATATGATTTTTTGTGGAAAATTTCGATGTCTCCAAATTCACTCCAAAGTGTCTGATTCGATGGATACACCTCAGAAAACATCGCCAGAGGTGTACAGAAGTCTTAGGTAGGTCATATTGCGCCGCTATGGCAGTTGGAAGAAGAACGAGGGAAAACCTCAAATTTGACCATGCCGGCTATACGATTTTTTGTGGAAAATTTCGATGTCTCCAAATTCACTCCAGAGTGTCTGATTCGATGGATACACGTCAGAAAACATCGCCAGAGGTGTACAGAAGTCTTAGGTAGGTCATATTGCGCCGCTATGGCAGTTGGAAGAAGAACGAGGGAAAACCTAAAATTTGACCATGCCGGCTATACGATTTTTTGTGGAAAATTTCGATGTCTCCAAATTCACTCCAAAGTGTCTGATTCGATGGATACACGTGAGACAACATCGCCAGAGGTGTATAGAAGTCTTAGGTAGGTCATATTGCGCCGCTATGGCAGTTGGAAGAAGAACGAAGGAAAACCTCAAATTTGACCATGCCGGCTATATGATTTTTTGTGGAAAATTTCGATGTCTCCAAATTCACTCCAAAGTGTCTGATTCGATGGATACACGTGAGACAACATCGCCAGAGGTGTACAGAAGTCTTAGGTAGGTCATATTGCGCCGCTATGGCAGTTGGAAGAAGAACGAGGGAAAACCTCAAATTTGACCATGCCGGCTATACGATTTTTTGTGGAAAATTTCGATGTCTCCAAATTCACTCCAAAGTGTCTGATTCGATGGATACACGTGAGACAACATCGCCAGAGGTGTACAGAAGTCTTAGGTAGGTCATATTGCGCCGCTATGGCAGTTGGAAGAAGAACGAGGGAAAACCTCAAATTTGACCATGCCGGCTATATGATTTTTTGTGGAAAATTTCGATGTCTCCAAATTCACTCCAAAGTGTCTGATTCGATGGATACACCTCAGAAAACATCGCCAGAGGTGTACAGAAGTCTTAGGTAGGTCATATTGCGCCGCTATGGCAGTTGGAAGAAGAACGAGGGAAAACCTCAAATTTGACCATGCCGGCTATACGATTTTTTGTGGAAAATTTCGATGTCTCCAAATTCACTCCAGAGTGTCTGATTCGATGGATACACGTCAGAAAACATCGCCAGA
Organism: Eristalis pertinax; assembly: GCA_907269125.1. Taxonomy (NCBI): domain Eukaryota; kingdom Metazoa; phylum Arthropoda; class Insecta; order Diptera; family Syrphidae; genus Eristalis; species Eristalis pertinax. The sequence goes on along the minus strand of OU026145.1, from coordinate 42,546,835 downwards.
GGTGTACAGAAGTCTTAGGTAGGTCATATTGCGCCGCTATGGCAGTTGGAAGAAGAACGAGGGAAAACCTAAAATTTGACCATGCCGGCTATACGATTTTTTGTGGAAAATTTCGATGTCTCCAAATTCACTCCAAAGTGTCTGATTCGATGGATACACGTGAGACAACATCGCCAGAGGTGTATAGAAGTCTTAGGTAGGTCATATTGCGCCGCTATGGCAGTTGGAAGAAGAACGAAGGAAAACCTCAAATTTGACCATGCCGGCTATATGATTTTTTGTGGAAAATTTCGATGTCTCCAAATTCACTCCAAAGTGTCTGATTCGATGGATACACGTGAGACAACATCGCCAGAGGTGTACAGAAGTCTTAGGTAGGTCATATTGCGCCGCTATGGCAGTTGGAAGAAGAACGAGGGAAAACCTCAAATTTGACCATGCCGGCTATATGATTTTTTGTGGAAAATTTCGATGTCTCCAAATTCACTCCAAAGTGTCTGATTCGATGGATACACGTGAGACAACATCGCCAGAGGTGTACAGAAGTCTTAGGTAGGTCATATTGCGCCGCTATGGCAGTTGGAAGAAGAACGAGGGAAAACCTCAAATTTGACCATGCCGGCTATATGATTTTTTGTGGAAAATTTCGATGTCTCCAAATTCACTCCAAAGTGTCTGATTCGATGGATACACGTCAGAAAACATCGCCAGAGGTGTACAGAAGTCTTAGGTAGGTCATATTGCGCCGCTATGGCAGTTGGAAGAAGAACGAGGGAAAACCTCAAATTTGACCATGCCGGCTATATGATTTTTTGTGGAAAATTTCGATGTCTCCAAATTCACTCCAAAGTGCCTGATTCGATGGATACACCTCAGAAAACATCGCCAGAGGTGTACAGAAGTCTTAGGTAGGTCATATTGCGCCGCTATGGCAGTTGGAAGAAGAACGAGGGAAAACCTCAAATTTGACCATGCCGGCTATATGATTTTTTGTGGGAAATTTCGATGTCTCCAAATTCACTCCAAAGTGTCTGATTCGATGGATACACGTCAGAAAACATCGCCAGAGGTGTACAGAAGTCTTAGGTAGGTCATATTGCGCCGCTATGGCAGTTGGAAGAAGAACGAGGGAAAACCTCAAATTTGACCATATGATTTTTTGTGGAAAATTTCGATGTCTCCAAATTCACTCCAAGGTGTCTGATTCGATGGATACACGTCAGAAAACATCGCCAGAGGTGTACAGAAGTCTTAGGTAGGTCATATTGCGCCGCTATGGCAGTTGGAAGAAGAACGAGGGAAAACCTCAAATTTGACCATGCCGGCTATACGATTTTTTGTGGAAAATTTCGATGTCTCCAAATTCACTCCAAAGTGTCTGATTCGATGGATACACGTCAGAAAACATCGCCAGAGGTGTACAGAAGTCTTAGGTAGGTCATATTGCGCCGCTATGGCAGTTGGAAGAAGAACGAGGGAAAACCTAAAATTTGACCATGCCGGCTATACGATTTTTTGTGGAAAATTTCGATGTCTCCAAATTCACTCCAAAGTGTCTGATTCGATGGATACACGTCAGAAAACATCGCTAGAGGTGTACAGAAGTCTTAGGTAGGTCATATTGCGCCGCTATGGCAGTTGGAAGAAGAACGAGGGAAAACCTCAAATTTGACCATGCCGGCTATACGATTTTTTGTGGAAAATTTCGATGTCTCCAAAATCACTCCAAACTGTCTGATTCGATGGATACTCGTCAGAAAACATCGCCAGAGGTGTACAGAAGTCTTAGGTGGGTCATATTGCGCCGCTATGGCATTTGGAAGAAGAACGAGGGAAAACCTAAAATTTGACCATGCCGGCTATACGATTTTTTGTGGAAAATTTCGATGTCTCCAAATTCACTCCAAAGTGTCTGATTCGATGGATACACGTCAGAAAACATCGCTAGAGGTGTACAGAAGTCTTAGGTAGGTCATATTGCGCCGCTATGGCAGTTGGAAGAAGAACGAGGGAAAACCTCAAATTTGACCATGCTGGCTATACGATTTTTTGTGGAAAATTTCGATGTCTCCAAATTCACTCCAAAGTGTCTGATTCGATGGATACACGTCAGAAAACATCGCCAGAGGTGTACAGAAGTCTTAGGTAGGTCATATTGCGCCGCTATGGCAGTTGGAAGAAGAACGAGGGAAAACCTCAAATTTGACCATGCCGGCTATACGATTTTTTGTGGAAAATTTCGATGTCTCCAAAATCACTCCAAACTGTCTGATTCGATGGATACTCGTCAGAAAACATCGCCAGAGGTGTACAGAAGTCTTAGGTGGGTCATATTGCGCCGCTATGGCATTTGGAAGAAGAACGAGGGAAAACCTAAAATTTGACCATGCCGGCTATACGATTTTTTGTGGAAAATTTCGATGTCTCCAAATTCACTCCAAAGTGTCTGATTCGATGGATACACGTGAGACAACATCGCCAGAGGTGTACAGAAGTCTTAGGTAGGTCATATTGCGCCGCTATGGCAGTTGGAAGAAGAACGAGGGAAAACCTCAAATTTGACCATGCCGGCTATACGATTTTTTGTGGAAAATTTCGATGTCTCCAAATTCACTCCAAAGTGTCTGATTCGATGGATACACGTCAGAAAACATCGCCAGAGGTGTACAGAAGTCTTAGGTAGGTCATATTGCGCCGCTATGGCAGTTAGAAGAAGAACGAGGGAAAACCTCAAATTTGACCATGCCGGCTATACGATTTTTTGTGGAAAATTTCGATGTCTCCAAATTCACTCCAAAGTGTCTGATTCGATGGATACACGTGAGACAACATCGCCAGAGGTGTACAGAAGTCTTAGGTAGGTCATATTGCGCCGCTATGGCAGTTGGAAGAAGAACGAGGGAAAACCTCAAATTTGACCATGCCGGCTATATGATTTTTTGTGGAAAATTTCGATGTCTCCAAATTCACTCCAAAGTGTCTGATTCGATGGATACACCTCAGAAAACATCGCCAGAGGTGTACAGAAGTCTTAGGTAGGTCATATTGCGCCGCTATGGCAGTTGGAAGAAGAACGAGGGAAAACCTCAAATTTGACCATGCCGGCTATACGATTTTTTGTGGAAAATTTCGATGTCTCCAAATTCACTCCAGAGTGTCTGATTCGATGGATACACGTCAGAAAACATCGCCAGAGGTGTACAGAAGTCTTAGGTAGGTCATATTGCGCCGCTATGGCATTTGGAAGAAGAACGAGGGAAAACCTAAAATTTGACCATGCCGGCTATACGATTTTTTGTGGAAAATTTCGATGTCTCCAAATTCACTCCAAAGTGTCTGATTCGATGGATACACGTGAGACAACATCGCCAGAGGTGTATAGAAGTCTTTGGTAGGTCATATTGCGCCGCTATGGCAGTTGGAAGAAGAACGAAGGAAAACCTCAAATTTGACCATGCCGGCTATATGATTTTTTGTGGAAAATTTCGATGTCTCCAAATTCACTCCAAAGTGTCTGATTCGATGGATACACGTGAGACAACATCGCCAGAGGTGTACAGAAGTCTTAGGTAGGTCATATTGCGCCGCTATGGCAGTTGGAAGAAGAACGAGGGAAAACCTCAAATTTGACCATGCCGGCTATATGATTTTTTGTGGAAAATTTCGATGTCTCCAAATTCACTCCAAAGTGTCTGATTCGATGGATACACGTGAGACAACATCGCCAGAGGTGTACAGAAGTATTAGGTAGGTCATATTGCGCCGCTATGGCAGTTGGAAGAAGAACGAGGGAAAACCTCAAATTTGACCATGCCGGCTATACGATTTTTTGTGGAAAATTTCGATGTCTCCAAATTCACTCCAAAGTGTCTGATTCGATGGATACACGTCAGAAAACATCGCCAGAGGTGTACAGAAGTCTTAGGTAGGTCATATTGCGCCGCTATGGCAGTTGGAAGAAGAACGAGGAAAAACCTCAAATTTGACCATGCCGGCTATACGATTTTTTGTGGAAAATTTCGATGTCTCCAAATCGCCAGAGGTGTACAGAAGTCTTAGGTAGGTCATATTGCGCCGCTATGGCAGTTGGAAGAAGAACGAGGGAAAACCTCAAATTTGACCATGCCGGCTATACGATTTTTTGTGGAAAATTTCGATGTCTCCAAATTCACTCCAAAGTGTCTGATTCGATGGATACACGTCAGAAAACATCGCCAGAGGTGTACAGAAGTCTTAGGTAGGTCATATTGCGCCGCTATGGCAGTTGGAAGAAGAACGAGGGAAAACCTCAAATTTGACCATGCCGGCTTTACGATTTTTTGTGGAAAATTTCGATGTCTCCAAATTCACTCCAAAGTGTCTGATTCGATGGATACACGTGAGACAACATCGCCAGAGGTGTACAGAAGTCTTAGGTAGGTCATATTGCGCCGCTATGGCAGTTGGAAGAAGAACGAGGGAAAACCTCAAATTTGACCATGCCGGCTATACGATTTTTTGTGGAAAAGTTCGATGTCTCCAAATTCACTCCAAAGTGTCTGATTCGATGGATACACGTCAGAAAACATCGCCAGAGGTGTACAGAAGTCTTAGGTAGGTCATATTGCGCCGCTATGGCAGTTGGAAGAAGAACGAGGAAAAACCTCAAATTTGACCATGCCGGCTATACGATTTTTTGTGGAAAATTTCGATGTCTCCAAATTCACTCCAAAGTGTCTGATTCGATGGATACACGTCAGAAAACATCGCCAGAGGTGTACAGAAGTCTTAGGTAGGTCATATTGCGCCGCTATGGCAGTTGGAAGAAGAACGAGGGAAAACCTCAAATTTGACCATGCCGGCTATACGATTTTTTGTGGAAAATTTCGATGTCTCCAAATTCACTCCAAAGTGTCTGATTCGATGGATACACGTCAGAAAACATCGCCAGAGGTGTACAGAAGTCTTAGGTAGGTCATATTGCGCCGCTATGGCAGTTGGAAGAAGAACGAGGGAAAACCTCAAATTTGACCATGCCGGCTATATGATTTTTTGTGGAAAATTTCGATGTCTCCAAATTCACTCCAAAGTGTCTGATTCGATGGATACACGTCAGAAAACATCGCCAGAGGTGTACAGAAGTCTTAGGTAGGTCATATTGCGCCGCTATGGCAGTTGGAAGAAGAACGAGGGAAAACCTCAAATTTGACCATGCCGGCTATACGATTTTTTGTGGAAAATTTCGATGTCTCCAAATTCACTCCAAAGTGTCTGATTCGATGGATACACGTGAGACAACATCGCCAGAGGTGTACAGAAGTCTTAGGTAGGTCATATTGCGCCGCTATGGCAGTTGGAAGAAGAACGAGGAAAAACCTCAAATTTGACCATGCCGGCTATACGATTTTTTGTGGAAAATTTCGATGTCTCCAAATTCACTCCAAAGTGTCTGATTCGATGGATACACGTCAGAAAACATCGCCAGAGGTGTACAGAAGTCTTAGGTAGGTCATATTGCGCCGCTATGGCAGTTGGAAGAAGAACGAGGGAAAACCTCAAATTTGACCATGCCGGCTATATGATTTTTTGTGGAAAATTTCGATGTCACCAAATTCACTCCAAAGTGTCTGATTCGATGGATAAACGTCAGAAAACATCGCCAGAGGTGTACAGAAGTCTTAGGTAGGTCATATTGCGCCGCTATGGCAGTTGGAAGAAGAACGAGGGAAAACCTCAAATTTGACCATGCCGGCTATACGATTTTTTGTGGAAAATTTCGATGTCTCCAAATTCACTCCAAAGTGTCTGATTCGATGGCTACACGTCAGAAAACATCGCCAGAGGTGTACAGAAGTCTTAGGTAGGTCATATTGCGCCGCTATGGCAGTTGGAAGAAGAACGAGGGAAAACCTAAAATTTGACCATGCCGGCTATACGATTTTTTGTGGAAAATTTCGATGTCTCTAAATTCACTCCAAAGTGTCTGATTCGATGGATACACGTCAGAAAACATCGCCAGAGGTGTACAGAAGTCTTAGGTAGGTCATATTGCGCCGCTATGGCAGTTGGAAGAAGAACGAGGGAAAACCTCAAATTTGACCATGCCGGCTATATGATTTTTTGTGGAAAATTTCGATGTCACCAAATTCACTCCAAAGTGTCTGATTCGATGGATACACGTCAGAAAACATCGCCAGAGGTGTACAGAAGTCTTAGGTAGGTCATATTGCGCCGCTATGGCAGTTGGAAGAAGAACGAGGGAAAACCTCAAATTTGACCATGCCGGCTATACGATTTTTTGTGGAAAATTTCGATGTCTCCAAATTCACTCCAAAGTGTCTGATTCGATGGATACACGTCAGAAAACATCGCCAGAGGTGTACAGAAGTCTTAGGTAGGTCATATTGCGCCGCTATGACAGTTGGAAGAAGAACGAGGGAAAACCTCAAATTTGACCATGCCGGCTATACGATTTTTTGTGGAAAATTTCGATGTCTCCAAATTCACTCCAAAGTGTCTGATTCGATGGATACACGTCAGAAAACATCGCCAGAGGTGTACAGAAGTCTTAGGTAGGTCATATTGCGCCGCTATGGCAGTTGGAAGAAGAACGAGGGAAAACCTCAAATTTGACCATGCCGGCTTTACGATTTTTTGTGGAAAATTTCGATGTCTCCAAATTCACTCCAAAGTGTCTGATTCGATGGATACACGTGAGACAACATCGCCAGAGGTGTACAGAAGTCTTAGGTAGGTCATATTGCGCCGCTATGGCAGTTGGAAGAAGAACGAGGGAAAACCTCAAATTTGACCATGCCGGCTATACGATTTTTTGTGGAAAAGTTCGATGTCTCCAAATTCACTCCAAAGTGTCTGATTCGATGGATACACGTCAGAAAACATCGCCAGAGGTGTACAGAAGTCTTAGGTAGGTCATATTGCGCCGCTATGGCAGTTGGAAGAAGAACGAGGAAAAACCTCAAATTTGACCATGCCGGCTATACGATTTTTTGTGGAAAATTTCGATGTCTCCAAATTCACTCCAAAGTGTCTGATTCGATGGATACACGTCAGAAAACATCGCCAGAGGTGTACAGAAGTCTTAGGTAGGTCATATTGCGCCGCTATGGCAGTTGGAAGAAGAACGAGGGAAAACCTCAAATTTGACCATGCCGGCTATACGATTTTTTGTGGAAAATTTCGATGTCTCCAAATTCACTCCAAAGTGTCTGATTCGATGGATACACGTGAGACAACATCGCCAGAGGTGTACAGAAGTCTTAGGTAGGTCATATTGCGCCGCTATGGCAGTTGGAAGAAGAACGAGGGAAAACCTCAAATTTGACCATGCCGGCTATATGATTTTTTGTGGAAAATTTCGATGTCTCCAAATTCACTCCAAAGTGTCTGATTCGATGGATACACGTGAGACAACATCGCCAGAGGTGTACAGAAGTCTTAGGTAGGTCATATTGCGCCGCTATGGCAGTTGGAAGAAGGACGAGGGAAAACCTCAAATTTGACCATGCCGGCTATACGATTTTTTGTGGAAAATTTCGATGTCTCCAAATTCACTCCAAAGTGTCTGATTCGATGGATACACGTCAGAAAACATCGCCAGAGGTGTACAGAAGTCTTAGGTAGGTCATATTGCGCCGCTATGGCAGTTGGACGAAGAACGAGGGAAAACCTCAAATTTGACCATGCCGGCTATATGATTTTTTGTGGAAAATTTCGATGTCTCCAAATTCACTCCAAAGTGTCTGATTCGATGGATACACGTCAGAAAACATCGCCAGAGGTGTACAGAAGTCTTAGGTAGGTCATATTGCGCCGCTATGGCAGTTGGAAGAAGAACGAGGGAAAACCTCAAATTTGACCATGCCGGCTATATGATTTTTTGTGGAAAATTTCGATGTCTCCAAATTCACTCCAAAGTGTCTGATTCGATGGATACACGTCAGAAAACATCGCCAGAGGTGTACAGAAGTCTTAGGTAGGTCATATTGCGCCGCTATGGCAGTTGGAAGAAGAACGAGGGAAAACCTCAAATTTGACCATGCCGGCTATATGATTTTTTGTGGAAAATTTCGATGTCTCCAAATTCACTCCAAAGTGTCTGATTCGATGGATACACGTCAGAAAACATCGCCAGAGGTGTACAGAAGTCTTAGGTAGGTCATATTGCGCCGCTATGGCAGTTGGAAGAAGAACGAGGGAAAACCTCAAATTTTACCATGCCGGCTATATGATTTTTTGTGGAAAATTTCGATGTCTCCAAATTCACTCCAAAGTGTCTGATTCGATGGATACACGTCAGAAAACATCGCCAGAGGTGTACAGAAGTCTTAGGTAGGTCATATTGCGCCGCTATGGCAGTTGGAAGAAGAACGAGGGAAAACCTCAAATTTTACCATGCCAGCTATACGATTTTTTGTGGAAAATTTCGATGTCTCCAAATTCTCTCCAAAGTGTCTGATTCGATGGATACACGTCAGAAAACATCGCGAGAGGTGTACAGAAGTCTTAGGTAGGTCATATTGCGCCGCTATGGCAGTTGGAAGAAGAACGAGGGAAAACCTCAAATTTGACCATGCCGGCTATATGATTTTTTGTGGAAAATTTCGATGCGTCCAAATTCACTCCAAAGTGTCTGATTCGATGGATACACGTCAGAAAACATCGCCAGAGGTGTACAGAAGACTTAGGTAGGTCATATTGCGCCGCTATGGCAGTTGGAAGAAGAACGAGGGAAAACCTCAAATTTGACCATGCCGGCTATATGATTTTTTGTGGAAAATTTCGATGTCTCCAAATTCACTCCAAAGTGTCTGATTCGATGGATACACGTCAGAAAACATCGCCAGAGGTGTACAGAAGTCTTAGGTAGGTCATATTGCGCCGCTATGGCAGTTGGAAGAAGAACGAGGGAAAACCTCAAATTTTACCATGCCAGCTATACGATTTTTTGTGGAAAATTTCGATGTCTCCAAATTCACTCCAAAGTGTCTGATTCGATGGATACACGTCAGAAAACATCGCCAGAGGTGTACAGAAGTCTTAGGTAGGTCATATTGCGCCGCTATGGCAGTTGGAAGAAGAACGAGGAAAAACCTCAAATTTTACCATGCCAGCTATACGATTTTTTGTGGAAAATTTCGATGTCTCCAAATTCACTCCAAAGTGTCTGATTCGATGGATACACGTCAGAAAACATCGCCAGAGGTGTACAGAAGTCTTAGGTAGGTCATATTGCGCCGCTATGGCAGTTGGAAGAAGAACGAGGGAAAACCTTAAATTTGACCATGCCGGCTATATGATTTTTTTGTGGAAAATTTCGATGTCTCCAAATTCACTCCAAAGTGTCTGATTCGATGGATACACGTCAGAAAACATCGCCAGAGGTGTACAGAAGACTTAGGTAGGTCATATTGCGCCGCTATGGCAGTTGGGAGAAGAACGAGGGAAAACCTCAAATTTGACCATGCCGGCTATATGATTTTTTGTGGAAAATTTCGATGTCTCCAAATTCACTCCAAAGTGTCTGATTCGATGGATACACGTCAGAAAACATCGCCAGAGGTGTACAGAAGTCTTAGGTAGGTCATATTGCGCCGCTATGGCAGTTGGAAGAAGAACGAGAAAAACCTCAAATTTTACCATGCCAGCTATACGATTTTTTTGTGGAAAATTTCGATGTCTCCAAATTCACTCCAAAGTGTCTGATTCGATGGATACACGTCAGAAAACATCGCCAGAGGTGTACAGAAGTCTTAGGTAGGTCATATTGCGCCGCTATGGCAGTTGGAAGAAGAACGAGGGAAAACCTCAAATTTGACCATGCCGGCTATATGATTTTTTGTGGAAAATTTCGATGTCACCAAATTCACTCCAAAGTGTCTGATTCGATGGATACACGTCAGAAAACATCGCCAGAGGTGTACAGAAGTCTTAGGTAGGTCATATTACGCCGCTATGGCAGTTGGAAGAAGAACGAGGAAAAACCTCAAATTTGACCATGCCGGCTATACGATTTTTTGTGGAAAATTTCGATGTCTCCAAATTCACTCCAAAGTGTCTGATTCGATGGATACACGTCAGAAAACATCGCCAGAGGTGTACAGAAGTCTTAGGTAGGTCATATTGCGCCGCTATGGCAGTTGGAAGAAGAACGAGGGAAAACCTCAAATTTGACCATGCCGGCTATATGATTTTTTGTGGAAAATTTCGATGTCACCAAATTCACTCCAAAGTGTCTGATTCGATGGATACACGTCAGAAAACATCGCCAGAGGTGTACAGAAGTCTTAGGTAGGTCATATTGCGCCGCTATGGCAGTTGGAAGAAGAACGAGGGAAAACCTCAAATTTGACCATGCCGGCTATACGATTTTTTGTGGAAAATTTCGATGTCTCCAAATTCACTCCAAAGTGTCTGATTCGATGGATACACGTCAGAAAACATCGCCAGAGGTGTACAGAAGTCTTAGGTAGGTCATATTGCGCCGCTATGGCAGTTGGAAGAAGAACGAGGGAAAACCTCAAATTTGACCATGCCGGCTATACGATTTTGTGGAATATTTCGATGTCTCCAAATTCACTCCAAAGTGTCTGATTCGATGGATACACGTCAGAAAACATCGCCAGAGGTGTACAGAAGTCTTAGGTAGGTCATATTGAGCCGCTATGGCAGTTGGAAGAAGAACGAGGGAAAACCTCAAATTTGACCATGCCGGCTATATGATTTTTTGTGGAAAATTTCGATGTCTCCAAATTCACTCCAAAGTGTCTGATTCGATGGATACACGTGAGACAACATCGCCAGAGGTGTACAGAAGTCTTAGGTAGGTCATATTGCGCCGCTATGGCAGTTGGAAGAAGAACGAGGGAAAACCTCAAATTTGACCATGCCGGCTATACGATTTTTTGTGGAAAATTTCGATGTCTCCAAATTCACTCCAAAGTGTCTGATTCGATGGATACACGTCAGAAAACATCGCCAGAGGTGTACAGAAGTCTTAGGTAGGTCATATTGCGCCGCTATAGCAGTTGGAAGAAGAACGAGGGAAAACCTCAAATTTGACCATGCCGGCTATATGATTTTTTGTGGAAAATTTCGATGTCTCCAAATTCACTCCAAAGTGTCTGATTCGATGGATACACGTGAGACAACATCGCCAGAGGTGTACAGAAGTCTTAGGTAGGTCATATTGCGCCGCTATGGCAGTTGGAAGAAGAACGAGGAAAAACCTCAAATTTGACCATGCCGGCTATACGATTTTTTGTGGAAAATTTCGATGTCTCCAAATTCACTCCAAAGTGTCTGATTCGATGGATACACGTCAGAAAACATCGCCAGAGGTGTACAGAAGTCTTAGGTAGGTCATATTGCGCCGCTATAGCAGTTGGAAGAAGAACGAGGGAAAACCTCAAATTTGATTTTTTTATTGCGCCGCTATGGCAGTTGGAAGAAGAACGAGGGAAAACCTCAAATTTGACCATGCCGGCTATATGATTTTTTGTGGAAAATTTCGATGTCTCCAAATTCACTCCAAAGTGTCTGATTCGATGGATACACGTCAGAAAACATCGCCAGAGGTGTACAGAAGTCTTAGGTAGGTCATATTGCGCCGCTATGGCAGTTGGAAGAAGAACGAGGGAAAACCTCAAATTTTACCATGCCAGCTATACGATTTTTTGTGGAAAATTTCGATGTCTCCAAATTCACTCCAAAGTGTCTGATTCGATGGATACACGTCAGAAAACATCGCCAGAGGTGTACAGAAGTCTTAGGTAGGTCATATTGCGCCGCTATAGCAGTTGGAAGAAGAACGAGGGAAAACCTCAAATTTGACCATGCCGGCTATATGATTTTTTGTGGAAAATTTCGATGTCTCCAAATTCACTCCAAAGTGTCTGATTCGATGGATACACGTGAGACAACATCGCCAGAGGTGTACAGAAGTCTTAGGTAGGTCATATTGCGCCGCTATGGCAGTTGGAAGAAGAACGAGGAAAAACCTCAAATTTGACCATGCCGGCTATACGATTTTTTGTGGAAAATTTCGATGTCTCCAAATTCACTCCAAAGTGTCTGATTCGATGGATACACGTCAGAAAACATCGCCAGAGGTGTACAGAAGTCTTAGGTAGGTCATATTGCGCCGCTATGGCAGTTGGAAGAAGAACGAGGGAAAACCTCAAATTTGACCATATATGATTTTTTGTGGAAAATTTCGATGTCACCAAATTCACTCCAAAGTGTCTGATTCGATGGATACACGTCAGAAAACATCGCCAGAGGTGTACAGAAGTCTTAGGTAGGTCATATTGCGCCGCTATGGCAGTTGGAAGAAGAACGAGGGAAAACCTCAAATTTGACCATGCCGGCTATACGATTTTTTGTGGAAAATTTCGATGTCTCCAAATTCACTCCAAAGTGTCTGATTCGATGGATACACGTGAGACAACATCGCCAGAGGTGTACAGAAGTCTTAGGTAGGTCATATTGCGCCGCTATGGCAGTTGGAAGAAGAACGAGGGAAAACCTCAAATTTGACCATGCCGGCTATACGATTTTTTGTGGAAAATTTCGATGTCTCCAAATTCACTCCAAAGTGTCTGATTCGATGGATACACGTCAGAAAACATCGCCAGAGGTGTACAGAAGTCTTAGGTAGGTCATATTGCGCCGCTATGGCAGTTGGAAGAAGAACGAGGGAAAACCTCAAATTTGACCATGCCGGCTATATGATTTTTTGTGGAAAATTTCGATGTCTCCAAATTCACTCCAAAGTGTCTGATTCGATGGATACACGTCAGAAAACATCGCCAGAGGTGTACAGAAGTCTTAGGTAGTTCATATTGCGCCGCTATGGCAGTTGGAAGAAGAACGAGGGAAAACCTCAAATTTTACCATGCCAGCTATACGATTTTTTGTGGAAAATTTCGATGTCTCCAAATTCACTCCAAAGTGTCTGATTCGATGGATACACGTCAGAAAACATCGCCAGAGGTGTACAGAAGTCTTAGGTAGGTCATATTGCGCCGCTATGGCAGTTGGAAGAAGAACGAGGGAAAACCTAAAATTTGACCATGCCGGCTATACGATTTTTTGTGGAAAATTTCGATGTCTCCAAATTCTCTCCAAAGTGTCTGATTCGATGGATACACGTCAGAAAACATCGCCAGAGGTGTACAGAAGTCTTAGGTAGGTCATATTGCGCCGCTATGGCAGTTGGAAGAAGAACGAGGGAAAACCTCAAATTTGACCATGCCGGCTATACGATTTTTTGTGGAAAATTTCGATGTCTCCAAATTCACTCCAAAGTGTCTGATTCGATGGATACACGTCAGAAAACATCGCCAGAGGTGTACAGAAGTCTTAGGTAGGTCATATTGCGCCGCTATGGCAGTTGGAAGAAGAACGAGGGAAAACCTCAAATTTGACCATGCCGGCTATATGATTTTTTGTGGAAAATTTCGATGTCTCCAAATTCACTCCAAAGTGTCTGATTCGATGGATACACGTCAGAAAACATCGCCAGAGGTGTACAGAAGTCTTAGGTAGGTCATATTGCGCCGCTATGGCAGTTGGAAGAAGAACGAGGGAAAACCTCAAATTTGACCATGCCGGCTATATGATTTTTTGTGGAAAATTTCGATGTCTCCAAATTCACTCCAAAGTGTCTGATTCGATGGATACACGTGAGACAACATCGCCAGAGGTGTACAGAAGTCTTAGGTAGGTCATATTGCGCCGCTATGGCAGTTGGAAGAAGAACGAGGGAAAACCTCAAATTTGACCATGCCGGCTATACGATTTTTTGTGGAAAATTTCGATGTCTCCAAATTCACTCCAAAGTGTCTGATTCGATGGATACACGTCAGAAAACATCGCCAGAGGTGTACAGAAGTCTTAGGTAGGTCATATTGCGCCGCTATGGCAGTTGGAAGAAGAACGAGGGAAAACCTCAAATTTGACCATGCCGGCTATATGATTTTTTGTGGAAAATTTCGATGTCTCCAAATTCACTCCAAAGTGTCTGATTCGATGGATACACGTCAGAAAACATCGCCAGAGGTGTACAGAAGTCTTAGGTAGGTCATATTGCGCCGCTATGGCAGTTGGAAGAAGAACGAGGGAAAACCTCAAATTTTACCATGCCAGCTATACGATTTTTTGTGGAAAATTTCGATGTCTCCAAATTCACTCCAAAGTGTCTGATTCGATGGATACACGTCAGAAAACATCGCCAGAGGTGTACAGAAGTCTTAGGTAGGTCATATTGCGCCGCTATGGCAGTTGGAAGAAGAACGAGGGAAAACCTAAAATTTGACCATGCCGGCTATACGATTTTTTGTGGAAAATTTCGATGTCTCCAAATTCTCTCCAAAGTGTCTGATTCGATGGATACACGTCAGAAAACATCGCCAGAGGTGTACAGAAGTCTTAGGTAGGTCATATTGCGCCGCTATGGCAGTTGGAAGAAGAACGAGGGAAAACCTCAAATTTGACCATGCCGGCTATATGATTTTTTGTGGAAAATTTCGATGTCTCCAAATTCACTCCAAAGTGTCTGATTCGATGGATACACGTCAGAAAACATCGCCAGAGGTGTACAGAAGTCTTAGGTAGGTCATATTGCGCCGCTATGGCAGTTGGAAGAAGAACGAGGGAAAACCTCAAATTTTACCATGCCAGCTATACGATTTTTTGTGGAAAATTTCGATGTCTCCAAATTCACTCCAAAGTGTCTGATTCGATGGATACACGTCAGAAAACATCGCCAGAGGTGTACAGAAGTCTTAGGTAGGTCATATTGCGCCGCTATGGCAGTTGGAAGAAGGACGAGGGAAAACCTCAAATTTGACCATGCCGGCTATACGATTTTTTGTGGAAAATTTCGATGTCTCCAAATTCACTCCAAAGTGTCTGATTCGATGGATACACGTCAGAAAACATCGCCAGAGGTGTACAGAAGTCTTAGGTAGGTCATATTGCGCCGCTATGGCAGTTGGAAGAAGAACGAGGGAAAACCTCAAATTTGACCATGCCGGCTATATGATTTTTTGTGGAAAATTTCGATGTCTCCAAATTCACTCCAAAGTGTCTGATTCGATGGATACACGTCAGAAAACATCGCCAGAGGTGTACAGAAGTCTTAGGTAGGTCATATTGCGCCGCTATGGCAGTTGGAAGAAGAACGAGGGAAAACCTAAAATTTGACCATGCCGGCTATACGATTTTTTGTGGAAAATTTCGATGTCTCCAAATTCTCTCCAAAGTGTCTGATTCGATGGATACACGTCAGAAAACATCGCCAGAGGTGTACAGAAGTCTTAGGTAGGTCATATTGCGCCGCTATGGCAGTTGGAAGAAGGACGAGGGAAAACCTCAAATTTGACCATGCCGGCTATATGATTTTTTGTGGAAAATTTCGATGTCTCCAAATTCACTCCAAAGTGTCTGATTCGATGGATACACGTCAGAAAACATCGCCAGAGGTGTACAGAAGTCTTAGGTAGGTCATATTGCGCCGCTATGGCAGTTGGAAGAAGAACGAGGGAAAACCTCAAATTTGACCATGCCGGCTATATGATTTTTTGTGGAAAATTTCGATGTCTCCAAATTCACTCCAAAGTGTCTGATTCGATGGATACACGTCAGAAAACATCGCCAGAGGTGTACAGAAGTCTTAGGTAGGTCATATTGCGCCGCTATGGCAGTTGGAAGAAGGACGAGGGAAAACCTCAAATTTGACCATGCCGGCTATACGATTTTTTGTGGAAAATTTCGATGTCTCCAAATTCACTCCAAAGTGTCTGATTCGATGGATACACGTCAGAAAACATCGCCAGAGGTGTACAGAAGTCTTAGGTAGGTCATATTGCGCCGCTATGGCAGTTGGAAGAAGAACGAGGGAAAACCTCAAATTTGACCATGCCGGCTATATGATTTTTTGTGGAAAATTTCGATGTCTCCAAATTCACTCCAAAGTGTCTGATTCGATGGATACACGTGAGACAACATCGCCAGAGGTGTACAGAAGTCTTAGGTAGGTCATATTGCGCCGCTATGGCAGTTGGAAGAAGAACGAGGGAAAACCTCAAATTTGACCATGCCGGCTATACGATTTTTTGTGGAAAATTTCGATGTCTCCAAATTCACTCCAAAGTGTCTGATTCGATGGATACACGTCAGAAAACATCGCCAGAGGTGTACAGAAGTCTTAGGTAGGTCATATTGCGCCGCTATGGCAGTTGGAAGAAGAACGAGGGAAAACCTCAAATTTGACCATGCCGGCTATATGATTTTTTGTGGAAAATTTCGATGTCTCCAAATTCACTCCAAAGTGTCTGATTCGATGGATACACGTCAGAAAACATCGCCAGAGGTGTACAGAAGTCTTAGGTAGGTCATATTGCGCCGCTATGGCAGTTGGAAGAAGAACGAGGGAAAACCTCAAATTTTACCATGCCAGCTATACGATTTTTTGTGGAAAATTTCGATGTCTCCAAATTCACTCCAAAGTGTCTGATTCGATGGATACACGTCAGAAAACATCGCCAGAGGTGTACAGAAGTCTTAGGTAGGTCATATTGCGCCGCTATGGCAGTTGGAAGAAGAACGAGGGAAAACCTAAAATTTGACCATGCCGGCTATACGATTTTTTGTGGAAAATTTCGATGTCTCCAAATTCTCTCCAAAGTGTCTGATTCGATGGATACACGTCAGAAAACATCGCCAGAGGTGTACAGAAGTCTTAGGTAGGTCATATTGCGCCGCTATGGCAGTTGGAAGAAGAACGAGGGAAAACCTCAAATTTGACCATGCCGGCTATATGATTTTTTGTGGAAAATTTCGATGTCTCCAAATTCACTCCAAAGTGTCTGATTCGATGGATACACGTCAGAAAACATCGCCAGAGGTGTACAGAAGTCTTAGGTAGGTCATATTGCGCCGCTATGGCAGTTGGAAGAAGAACGAGGGAAAACCTCAAATTTGACCATGCCGGCTATATGATTTTTTGTGGAAAATTTCGATGTCTCCAAATTCACTCCAAAGTGTCTGATTCGATGGATACACGTCAGAAAACATCGCCAGAGGTGTACAGAAGTCTTAGGTAGGTCATATTGCGCCGCTATGGCAGTTGGAAGAAGGACGAGGGAAAACCTCAAATTTGACCATGCCGGCTATACGATTTTTTGTGGAAAATTTCGATGTCTCCAAATTCACTCCAAAGTGTTTGATTCGATGGATACACGTCAGAAAACATCGCCAGAGGTGTACAGAAGTCTTAGGTAGGTCATATTGCGCCGCTATGGCAGTTGGAAGAAGAACGAGGGAAAACCTCAAATTTGACCATGCCGGCTATATGATTTTTTGTGGAAAATTTCGATGTCTCCAAATTCACTCCAAAGTGTCTGATTCGATGGATACACGTCAGAAAACATCGCCAGAGGTGTACAGAAGTCTTAGGTAGGTCATATTGCGCCGCTATGGCAGTTGGAAGAAGAACGAGGGAAAACCTCAAATTTGACCATGCCGGCTATATGATTTTTTGTGGAAAATTTCGATGTCTCCAAATTCACTCCAAAGTGTCTGATTCGATGGATACACGTCAGAAAACATCGCCAGAGGTGTACAGAAGTCTTAGGTAGGTCATATTGCACCGCTATGGCAGTTGGAAGAAGGACGAGGGAAAACCTCAAATTTGACCATGCCGGCTATATGATTTTTTGTGGAAAATTTCGATGTCTCCAAATTCACTCCAAAGTGTCTGATTCGATGGATACACGTCAGAAAACATCGCCAGAGGTGTACAGAAGTCTTAGGTAGGTCATATTGCGCCGCTATGGCAGTTGGAAGAAGAACGAGGGAAAACCTCAAATTTGACCATGCCGGCTATATGATTTTTTGTGGAAAATTTCGATGTCTCCAAATTCACTCCAAAGTGTCTGATTCGATGGATACACGTCAGAAAACATCGCCAGAGGTGTACAGAAGTCTTAGGTAGGTCATATTGCGCCGCTATGGCAGTTGGAAGAAGAACGAGGGAAAACCTCAAATTTTACCATGCCAGCTATACGATTTTTTGTGGAAAATTTCGATGTCTCCAAATTCACTCCAAAGTGTCTGATTCGATGGATACACGTCAGAAAACATCGCCAGAGGTGTACAGAAGTCTTAGGTAGGTCATATTGCGCCGCTATGGCAGTTGGAAGAAGAACGAGGGAAAACCTAAAATTTGACCATGCCGGCTATACGATTTTTTGTGGAAAATTTCGATGTCTCCAAATTCTCTCCAAAGTGTCTGATTCGATGGATACACGTCAGAAAACATCGCCAGAGGTGTACAGAAGTCTTGGGTAGGTCATATTGCGCCGCTATGGCAGTTGGAAGAAGAACGAGGAAAAACCTCAAATTTGACCATGCCGGCTATACGATTTTTTGTGGAAAATTTCGATGTCTCCAAATTCACTCCAAAGTGTCTGATTCGATGGATACACGTCAGAAAACATCGCCAGAGGTGTACAGAAGTCTTAGGTAGGTCATATTGCGCCGCTATGGCAGTTGGAAGAAGAACGAGGGAAAACCTCAAATTTGACCATGCCGGCTATATGATTTTTTGTGGAAAATTTCGATGTCTCCAAATTCACTCCAAAGTGTCTGATTCGATGGATACACGTGAGACAACATCGCCAGAGGTGTACAGAAGTCTTAGGTAGGTCATATTGCGCCGCTATGGCAGTTGGAAGAAGAACGAGGGAAAACCTCAAATTTGACCATGCCGGCTATATGATTTTTTGTGGAAAATTTCGATGTCTCCAAATTCACTCCAAAGTGTCTGATTCGATGGATACACGTCAGAAAACATCGCCAGAGGTGTACAGAAGTCTTAGGTAGGTCATATTGCGCCGCTATGGCAGTTGGAAGAAGAACGAGGGAAAACCTCAAATTTTACCATGCCAGCTATACGATTTTTTGTGGAAAATTTCGATGTCTCCAAATTCACTCCAAAGTGTCTGATTCGATGGATACACGTCAGAAAACATCGCCAGAGGTGTACAGAAGTCTTAGGTAGGTCATATTGCGCCGCTATGGCAGTTGGAAGAAGAACGAGGGAAAACCTAAAATTTGACCATGCCGGCTATACGATTTTTTGTGGAAAATTTCGATGTCTCCAAATTCTCTCCAAAGGGTCTGATTCGATGGATACACGTCAGAAAACATCGCCAGAGGTGTACAGAAGTCTTAGGTAGGTCATATTGCGCCGCTATGGCAGTTGGAAGAAGATCGAGGGAAAACCTCAAATTTGACCATGCCGGCTATATGATTTTTTGTGGAAAATTTCGATGTCTCCAAATTCACTCCAAAGTGTCTGATTCGATGGATACACGTCAGAAAACATCGCCAGAGGTGTACAGAAGTCTTAGGTAGGTCATATTGCGCCGCTATGGCAGTTGGAAGAAGAACGAGGGAAAACCTCAAATTTGACCATGCCGGCTATACGATTTTTTGTGGAAAATTTCGATGTCTCCAAATTCACTCCAAAGTGTCTGATTCGATGGATACACGTCAGAAAACATCGCCAGAGGTGTACAGAAGTCTTAGGTAGGTCATATTGCGCCGCTATGGCAGTTGGAAGAAGAACGAGGGAAAACCTCAAATTTGACCATGCCGGTATATGATTTTTTGTGAAAAATTTCGATGTCTCCAAATTCACTCCAAAGTGTCTGATTCGATGGATACACTTGAGACAACATCGCCAGAGGTGTACAGAAGTCTTAGGTAGGTCATATTGCGCCGCTATGGCAGTTGGAAGAAGAACGAGGGAAAACCTCAAATTTGACCATGCCGGCTATACGATTTTTTGTGGAAAATTTCGATGTCTCCAAATTCACTCCAAAGTGTCTGATTCGATGGATACACGTGAGACAACATCGCCAGAGGTGTACAGAAGTCTTAGGTAGGTCATATTGCGCCGCTATGGCAGTTGGAAGAAGAACGAGGGAAAACCTCAAATTTGACCATGCCGGCTATACGATTTTTTGTGGAAAATTTCGATGTCTCCAAATTCACTCCAAAGTGTCTGATTCGATGGATACACGTCAGAAAGCATCGCCAGAGGTGTACAGAAGTCTTAGGTAGGTCATATTGCGCCGCTATGGCAGTTGGAAGAAGAACGAGGGAAAACCTCAAATTTGACCATGCCGGCTATACGATTTTTTGTGGAAAATTTCGATGTCTCCAAATTCACTCCAAAGTGTCTGATTCGATGGATACACGTCAGAAAACATCGCCAGAGGTGTACAGAAGTCTTAGGTAGGTCATATTGCGCCGCTATGGCAGTTGGAAGAAGAACGAGGGAAAACCTCAAATTTGACCATGCCGGCTATATGATTTTTTGTAGAAAATTTCGATGTCATATTGCGCCGCTATGGCAGTTGGAAGAAGAACGAGGGAAAACCTCAAATTTGACCATGCCGGTATATGATTTTTTGTGAAAAATTTCGATGTCTCCAAATTCACTCCAAAGTGTCTGATTCGATGGATACACGTGAGACAACATCGCCAGAGGTGTACAGAAGTCTTAGGTAGGTCATATTGCGCCGCTATGGCAGTTGGAAGAAGAACGAGGGAAAACCTCAAATTTTACCATGCCGGCTATACGATTTTTTGTGGAAAATTTCGATGTCTCCAAATTCACTCCAAAGTGTCTGATTCGATGGATACACGTGAGACAACATCGCCAGA
This sequence comes from Eristalis pertinax, assembly GCA_907269125.1. Taxonomy (NCBI): domain Eukaryota; kingdom Metazoa; phylum Arthropoda; class Insecta; order Diptera; family Syrphidae; genus Eristalis; species Eristalis pertinax. Next base: position 42,526,096 of record OU026145.1, on the reverse strand, counting down.
GGTGTACAGAAGTCTTAGGTAGGTCATATTGCGCCGCTATGGCAGTTGGAAGAAGAACGAGGGAAAACCTCAAATTTGACCATGCCGGCTATATGATTTTTTGTGGAAAATTTCGATGTCTCCAAATTCACTCCAAAGTGTCTGATTCGATGGATACACGTGAGACAACATCGCCAGAGGTGTACAGAAGTCTTAGGTAGGTCATATTGCGCCGCTATGGCAGTTGGAAGAAGAACGAGGGAAAACCTCAAATTTGACCATGCCGGCTATACGATTTTTTGTGGAAAATTTCGATGTCTCCAAATTCACTCCAAAGTGTCTGATTCGATGGATACACGTGAGACAACATCGCCAGAGGTGTACAGAAGTCTTAGGTAGGTCATATTGCGCCGCTATGGCAGTTGGAAGACGAACGAGGGAAAACCTCAAATTTGACCATGCCGGCTATACGATTTTTTGTGGAAAATTTCGATGTCTCCAAATTCACTCCAAAGTGTCTGATTCGATGGATACACGTCAGAAAACATCGCCAGAGGTGTACAGAAGACTTAGGTAGGTCATATTGCGCCGCTATGGCAGTTGGAAGAAGAACGAGGGAAAACCTCAAATTTGACCATGCCGGCTATATGATTTTTTTGTGGAAAATTTCGATGTCTCCAAATTCACTCCAAAGTGTCTGATTCGATGGATACACGTGAGACAACATCGCCAGAGATGTACAGAAGTCTTAGGTAGGTCATATTGCGCCGCTATGGCAGTTGGAAGAAGAACGAGGAAAAACCTCAAATTTGACCATGCCGGCTATACGATTTTTTGTGGAAAATTTCGATGTCTCCAAATTCACTCCAAAGTGTCTGATTCGATGGATACACGTCAGAAAACATCGCCAGAGGTGTACAGAAGTCTTAGGTAGGTCATATTGCGCCGCTATGGCAGTTGGAAGAAGAACGAGGGAAAACCTCAAATTTGACCATGCCGGCTATATGATTTTTTGTGGAAAATTTCGATGTCTCCAAATTCACTCCAAAGTGACTGATTCGATGGATACACGTGAGACAACATCGCCAGAGATGTACAGAAGTCTTAGGTAGGTCATATTGCGCCGCTATGGCAGTTGGAAGAAGAACGAGGAAAAACCTCAAATTTGACCATGCCGGCTATACGATTTTTTGTGGAAAATTTCGATGTCTCCAAATTCAGTCCAAAGTGTCTGATTCGATGGATACACGTCAGAAAACATCGCCAGAGGTGTACAGAAGTCTTAGGTAGGTCATATTGCGCCGCTATGGCAGTTGGAAGAAGAACGAGGGAAAACCTCAAATTTGACCATGCCGGCTATATGATTTTTTGTGGAAAATTTCGATGTCTCCAAATTCACTCCAAAGTGTCTGATTCGATGGATACACGTCAGAAAACATCGCCAGAGGTGTACAGAAGTCTTAGGTAGGTCATATTGCGCCGCTATGGCAGTTGGAAGAAGAACGAGGGAAAACCTCAAATTTGACCATGCCGGCTATATGATTTTTTGTGGAAAATTTCGATGTCTCCAAATTCACTCCAAAGTGTCTGATTCGATGGATACACGTCAGAAAACATCGCCAGAGGTGTACAGAAGACTTAGGTAGGTCATATTGCGCCGCTATGGCAGTTGGAAGAAGAACGAGGGAAAACCTCAAATTTGACCATGCCGGCTATATGATTTTTTGTGGAAAATTTCGATGTCTCCAAATTCACTCCAAAGTGTCTGATTCGATGGATACACGTGAGACAACATCGCCAGAGATGTACAGAAGTCTTAGGTAGGTCATATTGCGCCGCTATGGCAGTTGGAAGAAGAACGAGGAAAAACCTCAAATTTGACCATGCCGGCTATACGATTTTTTGTGGAAAATTTCGATGTCTCCAAATTCAGTCCAAAGTGTCTGATTCGATGGATACACGTCAGAAAACATCGCCAGAGGTGTACAGAAGTCTTAGGTAGGTCATATTGCGCCGCTATGGCAGTTGGAAGAAGAACGAGGGAAAACCTCAAATTTGACCATGCCGGCTATATGATTTTTTGTGGAAAATTTCGATGTCTCCAAATTCACTCCAAAGTGTCTGATTCGATGGATACACGTGAGACAACATCGCCAGAGGTGTACAGAAGTCTTAGGTAGGTCATATTGCGCCGCTATGGCAGTTGGAAGACGAACGAGGGAAAACCTCAAATTTGACCATGCCGGCTATACGATTTTTTGTGGAAAATTTCGATGTCTCCAAATTCACTCCAAAGTGTCTGATTCGATGGATACACGTCAGAAAACATCGCCAGAGGTGTACAGAAGACTTAGGTAGGTCATATTGCGCCGCTATGGCAGTTGGAAGAAGAACGAGGGAAAACCTCAAATTTGACCATGCTATATGATTTTTTGTGGAAAATTTCGATGTCTCCAAATTCACTCCAAAGTGTCTGATTCGATGGATACACGTGAGACAACATCGCCAGAGGTGTACAGAAGTCTTAGGTAGGTCATATTGCGCCGCTATGGCAGTTGGAAGACGAACGAGGGAAAACCTCAAATTTGACCATGCCGGCTATACGATTTTTTGTGGAAAATTTCGATGTCTCCAAATTCACTCCAAAGTGTCTGATTCGATGGATACACGTGAGACAACATCGCCAGAGGTGTACAGAAGTCTTAGGTAGGTCATATTGCGCCGCTATGGCAGTTGGAAGACGAACGAGGGAAAACCTCAAATTTGACCATGCCGGCTATACGATTTTTTGTGGAAAATTTCGATGTCTCCAAATTCACTCCAAAGTGTCTGATTCGATGGATACACGTCAGAAAACATCGCCAGAGGTGTACAGAAGTCTTAGGTAGGTCATATTGCGCCGCTATGGCAGTTGGAAGAAGAACGAGGGAAAACCTCAAATTTGACCATGCCGGCTATACGATTTTTTGTGGAAAATTTCGATGTCTCCAAATTCACTCCAAAGTGTCTGATTCGATGGATACACGTCAGAAAACATCGCCAGAGGTGTACAGAAGACTTAGGTAGGTCATATTGCGCCGCTATGGCAGTTGGAAGAAGAACGAGGGAAAACCTCAAATTTGACCATGCCGGCTATATGATTTTTTGTGGAAAATTTCGATGTCTCCAAATTCACTCCAAAGTGTCTGATTCGATGGATACACGTGAGACAACATCGCCAGAGATGTACAGAAGTCTTAGGTAGGTCATATTGCGCCGCTATGGCAGTTGGAAGAAGAACGAGGAAAAACCTCAAATTTGACCATGCCGGCTATACGATTTTTTGTGGAAAATTTCGATGTCTCCAAATTCACTCCAAAGTGTCTGATTCGATGGATACACGTCAGAAAACATCGCCAGAGGTGTACAGAAGTCTTAGGTAGGTCATATTGCGCCGCTATGGCAGTTGGAAGAAGAACGAGGGAAAACCTCAAATTTGACCATGCCGGCTATATGATTTTTTGTGGAAAATTTCGATGTCTCCAAATTCACTCCAAAGTGACTGATTCGATGGATACACGTGAGACAACATCGCCAGAGATGTACAGAAGTCTTAGGTAGGTCATATTGCGCCGCTATGGCAGTTGGAAGAAGAACGAGGAAAAACCTCAAATTTGACCATGCCGGCTATACGATTTTTTGTGGAAAATTTCGATGTCTCCAAATTCAGTCCAAAGTGTCTGATTCGATGGATACACGTCAGAAAACATCGCCAGAGGTGTACAGAAGTCTTAGGTAGGTCATATTGCGCCGCTATGGCAGTTGGAAGAAGAACGAGGGAAAACCTCAAATTTGACCATGCCGGCTATATGATTTTTTGTGGAAAATTTCGATGTCTCCAAATTCACTCCAAAGTGTCTGATTCGATGGATACACGTGAGACAACATCGCCAGAGGTGTACAGAAGTCTTAGGTAGGTCATATTGCGCCGCTATGGCAGTTGGAAGAAGAACGAGGGAAAACCTCAAATTTGACCATGCCGGCTATACGATTTTTTGTGGAAAATTTCGATGTCTCCAAATTCACTCCAAAGTGTCTGATTCGATGGATACACGTCAGACAACATCGCCAGAGGTGTACAGAAGTCTTAGGTAGGTCATATTGCGCCGCTATGGCAGTTGGAAGACGAACGAGGGAAAACCTCAAATTTGACCATGCCGGCTATACGATTTTTTGTGGAAAATTTCGATGTCTCCAAATTCACTCCAAAGTGTCTGATTCGATGGATACACGTCAGAAAACATCGCCAGAGGTGTACAGAAGTCTTAGGTAGGTCATATTGCGCCGCTATGGCAGTTGGAAGAAGAACGAGGGAAAACCTCAAATTTGACCATGCCGGCTATACGATTTTTTGTGGAAAATTTCGATGTCTCCAAATTCACTCCAAAGTGTCTGATTCGATGGATACACGTCAGAAAACATCGCCAGAGGTGTACAGAAGACTTAGGTAGGTCATATTGCGCCGCTATGGCAGTTGGAAGAAGAACGAGGGAAAACCTCAAATTTGACCATGCCGGCTATATGATTTTTTGTGGAAAATTTCGATGTCTCCAAATTCACTCCAAAGTGTCTGATTCGATGGATACACGTGAGACAACATCGCCAGAGATGTACAGAAGTCTTAGGTAGGTCATATTGCGCCGCTATGGCAGTTGGAAGAAGAACGAGGAAAAACCTCAAATTTGACCATGCCGGCTATACGATTTTTTGTGGAAAATTTCGATGTCTCCAAATTCACTCCAAAGTGTCTGATTCGATGGATACACGTCAGAAAACATCGCCAGAGGTGTACAGAAGTCTTAGGTAGGTCATATTGCGCCGCTATGGCAGTTGGAAGAAGAACGAGGGAAAACCTCAAATTTGACCATGCCGGCTATATGATTTTTTGTGGAAAATTTCGATGTCTCCAAATTCACTCCAAAGTGACTGATTCGATGGATACACGTGAGACAACATCGCCAGAGATGTACAGAAGTCTTAGGTAGGTCATATTGCGCCGCTATGGCAGTTGGAAGAAGAACGAGGAAAAACCTCAAATTTGACCATGCCGGCTATACGATTTTTTGTGGAAAATTTCGATGTCTCCAAATTCAGTCCAAAGTGTCTGATTCGATGGATACACGTCAGAAAACATCGCCAGAGGTGTACAGAAGTCTTAGGTAGGTCATATTGCGCCGCTATGGCAGTTGGAAGAAGAACGAGGGAAAACCTCAAATTTGACCATGCCGGCTATATGATTTTTTGTGGAAAATTTCGATGTCTCCAAATTCACTCCAAAGTGTCTGATTCGATGGATACACGTCAGAAAACATCGCCAGAGGTGTACAGAAGTCTTAGGTAGGTCATATTGCGCCGCTATGGCAGTTGGAAGAAGAACGAGGGAAAACCTCAAATTTGACCATGCCGGCTATATGATTTTTTGTGGAAAATTTCGATGTCTCCAAATTCACTCCAAAGTGTCTGATTCGATGGATACACGTGAGACAACATCGCCACAGATGTACAGAAGTCTTAGGTAGGTCATATTGCGCCGCTATGGCAGTTGGAAGAAGAACGAGGAAAAACCTCAAATTTGACCATGCCGGCTATACGATTTTTTGTGGAAAATTTCGATGTCTCCAAATTCACTCCAAAGTGTCTGATTCGATGGATACACGTCAGAAAACATCGCCAGAGGTGTACAGAAGTCTTAGGTAGGTCATATTGCGCCGCTATGGCAGTTGGAAGAAGAACGAGGGAAAACCTCAAATTTGACCATGCCGGCTATATGATTTTTTGTGGAAAATTTCGATGTCTCCAAATTCACTCCAAAGTGACTGATTCGATGGATACACGTGAGACAACATCGCCAGAGATGTACAGAAGTCTTAGGTAGGTCATATTGCGCCGCTATGGCAGTTGGAAGAAGAACGAGGAAAAACCTCAAATTTGACCATGCCGGCTATACGATTTTTTGTGGAAAATTTCGATGTCTCCAAATTCAGTCCAAAGTGTCTGATTCGATGGATACACGTCAGAAAACATCGCCAGAGGTGTACAGAAGTCTTAGGTAGGTCATATTGCGCCGCTATGGCAGTTGGAAGAAGAACGAGGGAAAACCTCAAATTTGACCATGCCGGCTATATGATTTTTTGTGGAAAATTTCGATGTCTCCAAATTCACTCCAAAGTGTCTGATTCGATGGATACACGTCAGAAAACATCGCCAGAGGTGTACAGAAGTCTTAGGTAGGTCATATTGCGCCGCTATGGCAGTTGGAAGAAGAACGAGGGAAAACCTCAAATTTGACCATGCCGGCTATATGATTTTTTGTGGAAAATTTCGATGTCTCCAAATTCACTCCAAAGTGTCTGATTCGATGGATACACGTCAGAAAACATCGCCAGAGGTGTACAGAAGTCTTAGGTAGGTCATATTGCGCCGCTATGGCAGTTGGAAGAAGAACGAGGGAAAACCTCAAATGTGACCATGCCGGCTATACGATTTTTTGTGGAAAATTTCGATGTCTCCAAATTCACTCCAAAGTGTCTGATTCGATGGATACACGTGAGACAACATCGCCAGAGGTGTACAGAAGTCTTAGGTAGGTCATATTGCGCCGCTATGGCAGTTGGAAGAAGAACGAGGGAAAACCTCAAATTTGACCATGCCGGCTATACGATTTTTTGTGGAAAATTTCGATGTCTCCAAATTCACTCCAAAGTGTCTGATTCGATGGATACACGTGAGACAACATCGCCAGAGGTGTACAGAAGTCTTAGGTAGGTCATATTGCGCCGCTATGGCAGTTGGAAGACGAACGAGGGAAAACCTCAAATTTGACCATGCCGGCTATACGATTTTTTGTGGAAAATTTCGATGTCTCCAAATTCACTCCAAAGTGTCTGATTCGATGGATACACGTCAGAAAACATCGCCAGAGGTGTACAGAAGTCTTAGGTAGGTCATATTGCGCCGCTATGGCAGTTGGAAGAAGAACGAGGGAAAACCTCAAATTTGACCATGCCGGCTATACGATTTTTTGTGGAAAATTTCGATGTCTCCAAATTCACTCCAAAGTGTCTGATTCGATGGATACACGTCAGAAAACATCGCCAGAGGTGTACAGAAGACTTAGGTAGGTCATATTGCGCCGCTATGGCAGTTGGAAGAAGAACGAGGGAAAACCTCAAATTTGACCATGCCGGCTATATGATTTTTTGTGGAAAATTTCGATGTCTCCAAATTCACTCCAAAGTGTCTGATTCGATGGATACACGTGAGACAACATCGCCAGAGATGTACAGAAGTCTTAGGTAGGTCATATTGCGCCGCTATGGCAGTTGGAAGAAGAACGAGGGAAAACCTCAAATTTGACCATGCCGGCTATATGATTTTTTGTGGAAAATTTCGATGTCTCCAAATTCACTCCAAAGTGACTGATTCGATGGATACACGTGAGACAACATCGCCAAAGATGTACAGAAGTCTTAGGTAGGTCATATTGCGCCGCTATGGCAGTTGGAAGAAGAACGAGGAAAAACCTCAAATTTGACCATGCCGGCTATACGATTTTTTGTGGAAAATTTCGATGTCTCCAAATTCAGTCCAAAGTGTCTGATTCGATGGATACACGTCAGAAAACATCGCCAGAGGTGTACAGAAGTCTTAGGTAGGTCATATTGCGCCGCTATGGCAGTTGGAAGAAGAACGAGGGAAAACCTCAAATTTGACCATGCCGGCTATATGATTTTTTGTGGAAAATTTCGATGTCTCCAAATTCACTCCAAAGTGTCTGATTCGATGGATACACGTCAGAAAACATCGCCAGAGGTGTACAGAAGTCTTAGGTAGGTCATATTGCGCCGCTATGGCAGTTGGAAGAAGAACGAGGGAAAACCTCAAATTTGACCATGCCGGCTATATGATTTTTTGTGGAAAATTTCGATGTCTCCAAATTCACTCCAAAGTGACTGATTCGATGGATACACATGAGACAACATCGCCAGAGATGTACAGAAGTCTTAGGTAGGTCATATTGCGCCGCTATGGCAGTTGGAAGAAGAACGAGGAAAAACCTCAAATTTGACCATGCCGGCTATACGATTTTTTGTGGAAAATTTCGATGTCTCCAAATTCAGTCCAAAGTGTCTGATTCGATGGATACACGTCAGAAAACATCGCCAGAGGTGTACAGAAGTCTTAGGTAGGTCATATTGCGCCGCTATGGCAGTTGGAAGAAGAACGAGGGAAAACCTCAAATTTGACCATGCCGGCTATATGATTTTTTGTGGAAAATTTCGATGTCTCCAAATTCACTCCAAAGTGTCTGATTCGATGGATACACGTGAGACAACATCGCCAGAGATGTACAGAAGTCTTAGGTAGGTCATATTGCGCCGCTATGGCAGTTGGAAGAAGAACGAGGAAAAACCTCAAATTTGACCATGCCGGCTATACGATTTTTTGTGGAAAATTTCGATGTCTCCAAATTCACTCCAAAGTGTCTGATTCGATGGATACACGTCAGAAAACATCGCCAGAGGTGTACAGAAGTCTTAGGTAGGTCATATTGCGCCGCTATGGCAGTTGGAAGAAGAACGAGGGAAAACCTCAAATTTGACCATGCCGGCTATATGATTTTTTGTGGAAAATTTCGATGTCTCCAAATTCACTCCAAAGTGACTGATTCGATGGATACACGTGAGACAACATCGCCAGAGATGTACAGAAGTCTTAGGTAGGTCATATTGCGCCGCTATGGCAGTTGGAAGAAGAACGAGGGAAAACCTCAAATTTGACCATGCCGGCTATATGATTTTTTGTGGAAAATTTCGATGTCTCCAAATTCACTCCAAAGTGTCTGATTCGATGGATACACGTGAGACAACATCGCCAGAGATGTACAGAAGTCTTAGGTAGGTCATATTGCGCCGCTATGGCAGTTGGAAGAAGAACGAGGAAAAACCTCAAATTTGACCATGCCGGCTATACGATTTTTTGTGGAAAATTTCGATGTCTCCAAATTCACTCCAAAGTGACTGATTCGATGGATACACGTGAGACAACATCGCCAGAGGTGTACAGAAGTCTTAGGTAGGTCATATTGCGCCGCTATGGCAGTTGGAAGAAGAACGAGGGAAAACCTCAAATGTGACCATGCCGGCTATACGATTTTTTGTGGAAAATTTCGATGTCTCCAAATTCACTCCAAAGTGTCTGATTCGATGGATACACGTCAGAAAACATCGCCAGAGGTGTACAGAAGTCTTAGGTAGGTCATATTGCGCCGCTATGGCAGTTGGAAGAAGAACGAGGGAAAACCTCAAATTTGACCATGCCGGCTATATGATTTTTTGTGAAAAATTTCGATGTCTCCAAAATCACTCCAAAGTGTCTGATTCGATGGATACACGTGAGACAACATCGCCAGAGATGTACAGAAGTCTTAGGTAGGTCATATTGCGCCGCTATGGCAGTTGGAAGAAGAACGAGGGAAAACCTCAAATTTGACCATGCCGGCTATATGATTTTTTGTGGAAAATTTCGATGTCTCCAAATTCACTCCAAAGTGTCTGATTCGATGGATACACGTGAGACAACATCGCCAGAGGTGTACAGAAGTCTTAGGTAGGTCATATTGCGCCGCTATGGCAGTTGGAAGAAGAACGAGGGAAAACCTCAAATTTGACCATGCCGGCTATATGATTTTTTGTGGAAAATTTCGATGTCTCCAAATTCACTCCAAAGTGTCTGATTCGATGGATACACGTCAGAAAACATCGCCAGAGGTGTACAGAAGTCTTAGGTAGGTCATATTGCGCCGCTATGGCAGTTGGAAGAAGAACGAGGGAAAACCTCAAATGTGACCATGCCGGCTATACGATTTTTTGTGGAAAATTTCGATGTCTCCAAATTCACTCCAAAGTGTCTGATTCGATGGATACACGTCAGAAAACATCGCCAGAGGTGTACAGAAGTCTTAGGTAGGTCATATTGCGCCGCTATGGCAGTTGGAAGAAGAACGAGGGAAAACCTCAAATTTGACCATGCCGGCTATATGATTTTTTGTGGAAAATTTCGATGTCTCCAAATTCACTCCAAAGTGTCTGATTCGATGGATACACGTCAGAAAACATCGCCAGAGGTGTACAGAAGTCTTAGGTAGGTCATATTGCGCCGCTATGGCAGTTGGAAGAAGAACGAGGGAAAACCTCAAATGTGACCATGCCGGCTATACGATTTTTTGTGGAAAATTTCGATGTCTCCAAATTCACTCCAAAGTGTCTGATTCGATGGATACACGTCAGAAAACATCGCCAGAGGTGTACAGAAGTCTTAGGTAGGTCATATTGCGCCGCTATGGCAGTTGGAAGAAGAACGAGGGAAAACCTCAAATTTGACCATGCCGGCTATATGATTTTTTGTGGAAAATTTCGATGTCTCCAAATTCACTCCAAAGTGTCTGATTCGATGGATACACGTCAGAAAACATCGCCAGAGGTGTACAGAAGTCTTAGGTAGGTCATATTGCGTCGCTATGGCAGTTGGAAGAAGAACGAGGGAAAACCTCAAATGTGACCATGCCGGCTATACGATTTTTTGTGGAAAATTTCGATGTCTCCAAATTCACTCCAAAGTGTCTGATTCGATGGATACACGTCAGAAAACATCGCCAGAGGTGTACAGAAGTCTTAGGTAGGTCATATTGCGCCGCTATGGCAGTTGGAAGAAGAACGAGGGAAAACCTCAAATTTGACCATGCCGGCTATATGATTTTTTGTGGAAAATTTCGATGTCTCCAAATTCACTCCAAAGTGTCTGATTCGATGGATACACGTCAGAAAACATCGCCAGAGGTGTACAGAAGTCTTAGGTAGGTCATATTGCGCCGCTATGGCAGTTGGAAGAAGAACGAGGAAAAGCCTCAAATTTGACCATGCCGGCTATACGATTTTTTGTGGAAAATTTCGATGTCTCCAAATTCACTCCAAAGTGTCTGATTCGATGGATACACGTCAGAAAACATCGCCAGAGGTGTACAGAAGTCTTAGGTAGGTCATATTGCGCCGCTATGGCAGTTGGAAGAAGAACGAGGGAAAACCTCAAATTTGACCATGCCGGCTATATGATTTTTTGTGGAAAATTTCGATGTCTCCAAATTCACTCCAAAGTGTCTGATTCGATGGATACACGTCAGAAAACATCGCCAGAGGTGTACAGAAGTCTTAGGTAGGTCATATTGCGCCGCTATGGCAGTTGGAAGAAGAACGAGGAAAAACCTCAAATTTGACCATGCCGGCTATACGATTTTTTGTGGAAAATTTCGATGTCTCCAAATTCACTCCAAAGTGTCTGATTCGATGGATACACGTCAGAAAACATCGCCAGAGGTGTACAGAAGTCTTAGGTAGGTCATATTGCGCCGCTATGGCAGTTGGAAGAAGAACGAGGGAAAACCTCAAACTTGACCATGATTTTTTGTGGAAAATTTCGATGTCTCCAAATTCACTTCAAAGTGTCTGATTCGATGGATACACGTGAGACAACATCGCCAGAGATGTACAGAAGTCTTAGGTAGGTCATATTGCGCCGCTATGGCAGTTGGAAGAAGAACGAGGAAAAACCTCAAATTTGACCATGCCGGCTATACGATTTTTTGTGGAAAATTTCGATGTCTCCAAATTCACTCCAAAGTGTCTGATTCGATGGATACACGTGAGACAACATCGCCAGAGGTGTACAGAAGTCTTAGGTAGGTCATATTGCGCCGCTATGGCAGTTGGAAGAAGAACGAGGAAAAACCTCAAATTTGACCATGCCGGCTATACGATTTTTTGTGGAAAATTTCGATGTCTCCAAATTCAGTCCAAAGTGTCTGATTCGATGGATACACGTCAGAAAACATCGCCAGAGGTGTACAGAAGTCTTAGGTAGGTCATATTGCGCCGCTATGGCAGTTGGAAGAAGAACGAGGGAAAACCTCAAATTTGACCATGCCGGCTATATGATTTTTTGTGGAAAATTTCGATGTCTCCAAATTCACTCCAAAGTGTCTGATTCGATGGATACACGTCAGAAAACATCGCCAGAGGTGTACAGAAGTCTTAGGTAGGTCATATTGCGCCGCTATGGCAGTTGGAAGAAGAACGAGGGAAAACCTCAAATGTGACCATGCCGGCTATACGATTTTTTGTGGAAAATTTCGATGTCTCCAAATTCACTCCAAAGTGTCTGATTCGATGGATACACGTCAGAAAACATCGCCAGAGGTGTACAGAAGTCTTAGGTAGGTCATATTGCGCCGCTATGGCAGTTGGAAGAAGAACGAGGAAAAACCTCAAATTTGACCATGCCGGCTATACGATTTTTTGTGGAAAATTTCGATGTCTCCAAATTCACTCCAAAGTGTCTGATTCGATGGATACACGTCAGAAAACATCGCCAGAGGTGTACAGAAGTCTTAGGTAGGTCATATTGCGCCGCTATGGCAGTTGGAAGAAGAACGAGGGAAAACCTCAAACTTGACCATGATTTTTTGTGGAAAATTTCGATGTCTCCAAATTCACTCCAAAGTGTCTGATTCGATGGATACACGTGAGACAACATCGCCAGAGATGTACAGAAGTCTTAGGTAGGTCATATTGCGCCGCTATGGCAGTTGGAAGAAGAACGAGGAAAAACCTCAAATTTGACCATGCCGGCTATACGATTTTTTGTGGAAAATTTCGATGTCTCCAAATTCACTCCAAAGTGTCTGATTCGATGGATACACGTCAGAAAACATCGCCAGAGGTGTACAGAAGTCTTAGGTAGGTCATATTGCGCCGCTATGGCAGTTGGAAGAAGAACGAGGGAAAACCTCAAACTTGACCATGATTTTTTGTGGAAAATTTCGATGTCTCCAAATTCACTCCAAAGTGTCTGATTCGATGGATACACGTCAGAAAACATCGCCAGAGGTGTACAGAAGTCTTAGGTAGGTCATATTGCGCCGCTATGGCAGTTGGAAGAAGAACGAGGGAAAACCTCAAATGTGACCATGCCGGCTATACGATTTTTTGTGGAAAATTTCGATGTCTCCAAATTCACTCCAAAGTGTCTGATTCGATGGATACACGTCAGAAAACATCGCCAGAGGTGTACAGAAGTCTTAGGTAGGTCATATTGCGCCGCTATGGCAGTTGGAAGAAGAACGAGGGAAAACCTCAAATTTGACCATGCCGGCTATACGATTTACTGTGGAAAATTTCGATGTCTCCAAATTCACTCCAAAGTGTCTGATTCGATGGATACACGTCAGAAAACATCGCCAGAGGTGTACAGAAGTCTTAGGTAGGTCATATTGCGCCGCTATGGCAGTTGGAAGAAGAACGAGGAAAAACCTCAAATTTGACCATGCCGGCTATACGATTTTTTGTGGAAAATTTCGATGTCTCCAAATTCACTCCAAAGTGTCTGATTCGATGGATACACGTGAGACAACATCGCCAGAGGTGTACAGAAGTCTTAGGTAGGTCATATTGCGCCGCTATGGCAGTTGGAAGACGAACGAGGGAAAACCTCAAATTTGACCATGCCGGCTATACGATTTTTTGTGGAAAATTTCGATGTCTCCAAATTCACTCCAAAGTGTCTGATTCGTTGGATACACGTCAGAAAACATCGCCAGAGGTGTACAGAAGTCTTAGGTAGGTCATATTGCGCCGCTATGGCAGTTGGAAGAAGAACGAGGAAAAACCTCAAATTTGACCATGCCGGCTATACGATTTTTTGTGGAAAATTTCGATGTCTCCAAATTCACTCCAAAGTGTCTGATTCGATGGATACACGTGAGACAACATCGCCAGAGGTGTACAGAAGTCTTAGGTAGGTCATATTGCGCCGCTATGGCAGTTGGAAGAAGAACGAGGGAAAACCTCAAATTTGACCATGCCGGCTATACGATTTTTTGTGGAAAATTTCGATGTCTCCAAATTCACTCCAAAGTGTCTGATTCGATGGATACACGTGAGACAACATCGCCAGAGATGTACAGAAGTCTTAGGTAGGTCATATTGCGCCGCTATGGCAGTTGGAAGAAGAACGAGGAAAAACCTCAAATTTGACCATGCCGGCTACACGATTTTTTGTGGAAAATTTCGATGTCTCCAAATTCACTCCAAAGTGTCTGATTCGATGGATACACGTGAGACAACATCGCCAGAGGTGTACAGAAGTCTTAGGTAGGTCATATTGCGCCGCTATGGCAGTTGGAAGACGAACGAGGGAAAACCTCAAATTTGACCATGCCGGCTATACGATTTTTTGTGGAAAATTTCGATGTCTCCAAATTCAGTCCAAAGTGTCTGATTCGATGGATACACGTCAGAAAACATCGCCAGAGGTGTACAGAAGTCTTAGGTAGGTCATATTGCGCCGCTATGGCAGTTGGAAGAAGAACGAGGAAAAACCTCAAATTTGACCATGCCGGCTATATGATTTTTTGTGGAAAATTTCGATGTCTCCAAATTCACTCCAAAGTGTCTGATTCGATGAATACACGTGAGACAACATCGCCAGAGGTGTACAGAAGTCTTAGGTAGGTCATATTGCGCCGCTATGGCAGTTGGAAGAAGAACGAGGGAAAACCTCAAATTTGACCATGCCGGCTATACGATTTTTTGTGGAAAATTTCGATGTCTCCAAATTCACTCCAAAGTGTCTGATTCGATGGATACACGTGAGACAACATCGCCAGAGATGTACAGAAGTCTTAGGTAGGTCATATTGCGCCGCTATGGCAGTTGGAAGAAGAACGAGGAAAAACCTCAAATTTGACCATGCCGGCTACACGATTTTTTGTGGAAAATTTCGATGTCTCCAAATTCACTCCAAAGTGTCTGATTCGATGGATACACGTGAGACAACATCGCCAGAGGTGTACAGAAGTCTTAGGTAGGTCATATTGCGCCGCTATGGCAGTTGGAAGACGAACGAGGGAAAACCTCAAATTTGACCATGCCGGCTATACGATTTTTTGTGGAAAATTTCGATGTCTCCAAATTCAGTCCAAAGTGTCTGATTCGATGGATACACGTCAGAAAACATCGCCAGAGGTGTACAGAAGTCTTAGGTAGGTCATATTGCGCCGCTATGGCAGTTGGAAGAAGAACGAGGGAAAACCTCAAATTTGACCATGCCGGCTATATGATTTTTTGTGGAAGATTTCGATGTCTCCAAATTCACTCCAAAGTGTCTGATTCGATGGATACACGTCAGAAAACATCGCCAGAGGTGTACAGAAGTCTTAGGTAGGTCATATTGCGCCGCTATGGCAGTTGGAAGAAGAACGAGGGAAAACCTCAAATTTGACCATGCCGGCTATATGATTTTTTGTGGAAAATTTCGATGTCTCCAAATTCACTCCAAAGTGTCTGATTCGATGGATACACGTCAGAAAACATCGCCAGAGGTGTACAGAAGTCTTAGGTAGGTCATATTGCGCCGCTATGGCAGTTGGAAGAAGAACGAGGGAAAACCTCAAATTTGACCATGCCGGCTATATGATTTTTTGTGGAAAATTTCGATGTCTCCAAATTCACTCCAAAGTGTCTGATTCGATGGATACACGTCAGAAAACATCGCCAGAGGTGTACAGAAGTCTTAGATAGGTCATATTGCGCCGCTATGGCAGTTGGAAGAAGAACGAGGGAAAACCTCAAATGTGACCATGCCGGCTATACGATTTTTTGTGGAAAATTTCGATGTCTCCAAATTCACTCCAAAGTGTCTGATTCGATGGATACACGTCAGAAAACATCGCCAGAGGTGTACAGAAGTCTTAGGTAGGTCATATTGCGCCGCTATGGCAGTTGGAAGAAGAACGAGGAAAAACCTCAAATTTGACCATGCCGGCTATACGATTTTTTGTGGAAAATTTCGATGTCTCCAAATTCACTCCAAAGTGTCTGATTCGATGGATACACGTGAGACAACATCGCCAGAGGTGTACAGAAGTCTTAGGTAGGTCATATTGCGCCGCTATGGCAGTTGGAAGACGAACGAGGGAAAACCTCAAATTTGACCATGCCGGCTATACGATTTTTTGTGGAAAATTTCGATGTCTCCAAATTCACTCCAAAGTGTCTGATTCGTTGGATACACGTCAGAAAACATCGCCAGAGGTGTACAGAAGTCTTAGGTAGGTCATATTGCGCCGCTATGGCAGTTGGAAGAAGAACGAGGAAAAACCTCAAATTTGACCATGCCGGCTATACGATTTTTTGTGGAAAATTTCGATGTCTCCAAATTCACTCCAAAGTGTCTGATTCGATGGATACACGTGAGACAACATCGCCAGAGGTGTACAGAAGTCTTAGGTAGGTCATATTGCGCCGCTATGGCAGTTGGAAGAAGAACGAGGGAAAACCTCAAATTTGACCATGCCGGCTATACGATTTTTTGTGGAAAATTTCGATGTCTCCAAATTCACTCCAAAGTGTCTGATTCGATGGATACACGTGAGACAACATCGCCAGAGATGTACAGAAGTCTTAGGTAGGTCATATTGCGCCGCTATGGCAGTTGGAAGAAGAACGAGGAAAAACCTCAAATTTGACCATGCCGGCTACACGATTTTTTGTGGAAAATTTCGATGTCTCCAAATTCACTCCAAAGTGTCTGATTCGATGGATACACGTGAGACAACATCGCCAGAGGTGTACAGAAGTCTTAGGTAGGTCATATTGCGCCGCTATGGCAGTTGGAAGACGAACGAGGGAAAACCTCAAATTTGACCATGCCGGCTATACGATTTTTTGTGGAAAATTTCGATGTCTCCAAATTCAGTCCAAAGTGTCTGATTCGATGGATACACGTCAGAAAACATCGCCAGAGGTGTACAGAAGTCTTAGGTAGGTCATATTGCGCCGCTATGGCAGTTGGAAGAAGAACGAGGGAAAACCTCAAATTTGACCATGCCGGCTATATGATTTTTTGTGGAAGATTTCGATGTCTCCAAATTCACTCCAAAGTGTCTGATTCGATGGATACACGTCAGAAAACATCGCCAGAGGTGTACAGAAGTCTTAGGTAGGTCATATTGCGCCGCTATGGCAGTTGGAAGAAGAACGAGGGAAAACCTCAAATTTGACCATGCCGGCTATATGATTTTTTGTGGAAAATTTCGATGTCTCCAAATTCACTCCAAAGTGTCTGATTCGATGGATACACGTCAGAAAACATCGCCAGAGGTGTACAGAAGTCTTAGGTAGGTCATATTGCGCCGCTATGGCAGTTGGAAGAAGAACGAGGGAAAACCTCAAATTTGACCATGCCGGCTATATGATTTTTTGTGGAAAATTTCGATGTCTCCAAATTCACTCCAAAGTGTCTGATTCGATGGATACACGTCAGAAAACATCGCCAGAGGTGTACAGAAGTCTTAGGTAGGTCATATTGCGCCGCTATGGCAGTTGGAAGAAGAACGAGGGAAAACCTCAAATTTGACCATGCCGGCTATATGATTTTTTGTGAAAAATTTCGATGTCTCCAAAATCACTCCAAAGTGTCTGATTCGATGGATACACGTGAGACAACATCGCCAGAGATGTACAGAAGTCTTAGGTAGGTCATATTGCGCCGCTATGGCAGTTGGAAGAAGAACGAGGGAAAACCTCAAATTTGACCATGCCGGCTATACGATTTTTTGTGGAAAATTTCGATGTCTCCAAATTCACTCCAAAGTGTCTGATTCGATGGATACACGTCAGAAAACATCGCCAGAGGTGTACAGAAGTCTTAGGTAGGTCATATTGCGCCGCTATGACAGTTGGAAGAAGAACGAGGGAAAACCTCAAATTTGACCATGCCGGCTATACGATTTTTTGTGGAAAATTTCGATGTCTCCAAATTCACTCCAAAGTGTCTGATTCGATGGATACACGTCAGAAAACATCGCCAGAGGTGTACAGAAGTCTTAGGTAGGTCATATTGCGCCGCTATGGCAGTTGGAAGAAGAACGAGGGAAAACCTCAAATTTGACCATGCCGGCTATATGATTTTTTGTGGAAAATTTCGATGTCTCCAAATTCACTCCAAAGTGTCTGATTCGATGGATACACGTCAGAAAACATCGCCAGAGGTGTACAGAAGTCTTAGGTAGGTCATATTGCGCCGCTATGGCAGTTGGAAGAAGAACGAGGGAAAACCTCAAATTTGACCATGCCGGCTATATGATTTTTTGTGCAAAATTTCGATGTCTCCAAATTCACTCCAAAGTGTCTGATTCGATGGATACACGTCAGAAAACATCGCCAGAGGTGTACAGAAGTCTTAGGTAGGTCATATTGCGCCGCTATGGCAGTTGGAAGAAGAACGAGGGAAAACCTCAAATGTGACCATGCCGGCTATACGATTTTTTGTGGAAAATTTCGATGTCTCCAAATTCACTCCAAAGTGTCTGATTCGATGGATACACGTCAGAAAACATCGCCAGAGGTGTACAGAAGTCTTAGGTAGGTCATATTGCGCCGCTATGGCAGTTGGAAGAAGAACGAGGAAAAACCTCAAATTTGACCATGCCGGCTATACGATTTTTTGTGGAAAATTTCGATGTCTCCAAATTCACTCCAAAGTGTCTGATTCGATGGATACACGTCAGAAAACATCGCCAGAGGTGTACAGAAGTCTTAGGTAGGTCATATTGCGCCGCTATGGCAGTTGGAAGAAGAACGAGGAAAAACCTCAAATTTGACCATGCCGGCTATACGATTTTTTGTGGAAAATTTCGATGTCTCCAAATTCACTCCAAAGTGTCTGATTCGATGGATACACATCAGAAAACATCGCCAGAGGTGTACAGAAGTCTTAGGTAGGTCATATTGCGCCGCTATGGCAGTTGGAAGAAGAACGAGGGAAAACCTCAAATTTGACCATGCCGGCTATATGATTTTTTGTGGAAAATTTCGATGTCTCCAAATTCACTCCAAAGTGTCTGATTCGATGGATACACGTCAGAAAACATCGCCAGAGGTGTACAGAAGTCTTAGGTAGGTCATATTGCGCCGCTATGGCAGTTGGAAGAAGAACGAGGGAAAACCTCAAATGTGACCATGCCGGCTATACGATTTTTTGTGGAAAATTTCGATGTCTCCAAATTCACTCCAAAGTGTCTGATTCGATGGATACACGTCAGAAAACATCGCCAGAGGTGTACAGAAGTCTTAGGTAGGTCATATTGCGCCGCTATGGCAGTTGGAAGAAGAACGAGGGAAAACCTCAAATTTGACCATGCCGGCTATACGATTTTCTGTGGAAAATTTCGATGTCTCCAAATTCACTCCAAAGTGTCTGATTCGATGGATACACGTCAGAAAACATCGCCAGAGGTGTACAGAAGTCTTAGGTAGGTCATATTGCGCCGCTATGGCAGTTGGAAGAAGAACGAGGAAAAACCTCAAATTTGACCATGCCGGCTATACGATTTTTTGTGGAAAATTTCGATGTCTCCAAATTCACTCCAAAGTGTCTGATTCGATGGATACACGTGAGACAACATCGCCAGAGGTGTACAGAAGTCTTAGGTAGGTCATATTGCGCCGCTATGGCAGTTGGAAGACGAACGAGGGAAAACCTCAAATTTGACCATGCCGGCTATACGATTTTTTGTGGAAAATTTCGATGTCTCCAAATTCACTCCAAAGTGTCTGATTCGTTGGATACACGTCAGAAAACATCGCCAGAGGTGTACAGAAGTCTTAGGTAGGTCATATTGCGCCGCTATGGCAGTTGGAAGAAGAACGAGGGAAAACCTCAAATTTGACCATGCCGGCTATACGATTTTTTGTGGAAAATTTCGATGTCTCCAAATTCACTCCAAAGTGTCTGATTCGATGGATACACGTGAGACAACATCGCCAGAGGTGTACAGAAGTCTTAGGTAGGTCATATTGCGCCGCTATGGCAGTTGGAAGACGAACGAGGGAAAACCTCAAATTTGACCATGCCGGCTATACGATTTTTTGTGGAAAATTTCGATGTCTCCAAATTCACTCCAAAGTGTCTGATTCGTTGGATACACGTCAGAAAACATCGCCAGAGGTGTACAGAAGTCTTAGGTAGGTCATATTGCGCCGCTATGGCAGTTGGAAGAAGAACGAGGGAAAACCTCAAATTTGACCATGCCGGCTATACGATTTTTTGTGGAAAATTTCGATGTCTCCAAATTCACTCCAAAGTGTCTGATTCGATGGATACACGTCAGAAAACATCGCCAGAGGTGTACAGAAGTCTTAGGTAGGTCATATTGCGCCGCTATGGCAGTTGGAAGACGAACGAGGGAAAACCTCAAATTTGACCATGCCGGCTATATGATTTTTTGTGGAAAATTTCGATGTCTCCAAATTCACTCCAAAGTGTCTGATTCGATGGATACACGTCAGAAAACATCGCCAGAGGTGTACAGAAGTCTTAGGTAGGTCATATTGCGCCGCTATGGCAGTTGGAAGAAGAACGAGGAAAAACCTCAAATTTGACCATGCCGGCTATACTCCAAATTCACTCCAAAGTGTCTGATTCGATGGATACACGTCAGAAAACATCGCCAGAGGTGTACAGAAGTCTTAGGTAGGTCATATTGCGCCGCTATGGCAGTTGGAAGAAGAACGAGGGAAAACCTCAAATTTGACCATGCCGGCTATATGATTTTTTGTGGAAAATTTCGATGTCTCCAAATTCACTCCAAAGTGTCTGATTCGATGGATACACGTCAGAAAACATCGCCAGAGGTGTACAGAAGTCTTAGGTAGGTCATATTGCGCCGCTATGGCAGTTGGAAGAAGAACGAGGGAAAACCTCAAATGTGACCATGCCGGCTATACGATTTTTTGTGGAAAATTTCGATGTCTCCAAATTCACTCCAAAGTGTCTGATTCGATGGATACACGTCAGAAAACATCGCCAGAGGTGTACAGAAGTCTTAGGTAGGTCATATTGCGCCGCTATGGCAGTTGGAAGAAGAACGAGGGAAAACCTCAAATTTGACCATGCCGGCTATACGATTTTCTGTGGAAAATTTCGATGTCTCCAAATTCACTCCAAAGTGTCTGATTCGATGGATACACGTCAGAAAACATCGCCAGAGGTGTACAGAAGTCTTAGGTAGGTCATATTGCGCCGCTATGGCAGTTGGAAGAAGAACGAGGAAAAACCTCAAATTTGACCATGCCGGCTATACGATTTTTTGTGGAAAATTTCGATGTCTCCAAATTCACTCCAAAGTGTCTGATTCGATGGATACACGTGAGACAACATCGCCAGAGGTGTACAGAAGTCTTAGGTAGGTCATATTGCGCCGCTATGGCAGTTGGAAGACGAACGAGGGAAAACCTCAAATTTGACCATGCCGGCTATACGATTTTTTGTGGAAAATTTCGATGTCTCCAAATTCACTCCAAAGTGTCTGATTCGTTGGATACACGTCAGAAAACATCGCCAGAGGTGTACAGAAGTCTTAGGTAGGTCATATTGCGCCGCTATGGCAGTTGGAAGAAGAACGAGGGAAAACCTCAAATTTGACCATGCCGGCTATACGATTTTTTGTGGAAAATTTCGATGTCTCCAAATTCACTCCAAAGTGTCTGATTCGATGGATACACGTCAGAAAACATCGCCAGAGGTGTACAGAAGTCTTAGGTAGGTCATATTGCGCCGCTATGGCAGTTGGAAGAAGAACGAGGGAAAACCTCAAATTTGACCATGCCGGCTATACGATTTTTTGTGGAAAATTTCGATGTCTCCAAATTCACTCCAAAGTGTCTGATTCGATGGATACACTTCAGAAAACATCGCCAGAGGTGTACAGAAGTCTTAGGTAGGTCATATTGCGCCGCTATGGCAGTTGGAAGAAGAACGAGGGAAAACCTCAAATTTGACCATGCCGGCTATATGATTTTTTGTGGAAAATTTCGATGTCTCCAAATTCACTCCAAAGTGTCTGATTCGATGGATACACGTGAGACAACATCGCCAGAGATGTACAGAAGTCTTAGGTAGGTCATATTGCGCCGCTATGGCAGTTGGAAGAAGAACGAGGGAAAACCTCAAATTTGACCATGCCGGCTATATGATTTTTTGTGGAAAATTTCGATGTCTCCAAATTCACTCCAAAGTGTCTGATTCGATGGAGACACGTCAGAAAACATCGCCAGAGGTGTACAGAAGTCTTAGGTAGGTCATATTGCGCCGCTATGGCAGTTGGAAGAAGAACGAGGGAAAACCTCAAATTTGACCATGCCGGCTATATGATTTTTTGTGGAAAATTTCGATGTCTCCAAATTCACTCCAAAGTGTCTGATTCGATGGATACACGTCAGAAAACATCGCCAGAGGTGTACAGAAGTCTTAGGTAGGTCATATTGCGCCGCTATGGCAGTTGGAAGAAGAACGAGGAAAAACCTCAAATTTGACCATGCCTGCTATACGATTTTTTGTGGAAAATTTCGATGTCTCCAAATTCACTCCAAAGTGTCTGATTCGATGGATACACGTCAGAAAACATCGCCAGAGGTGTACAGAAGTCTTAGGTAGGTCATATTGCGCCGCTATGGCAGTTGGAAGAAGAACGAGGGAAAACCTCAAATGTGACCATGCCGGCTATACGATTTTTTGTGGAAAATTTCGATGTCTCCAAATTCACTCCAAAGTGTCTGATTCGATGGATACACGTCAGAAAACATCGCCAGAGGTGTACAGAAGTCTTAGGTAGGTCATATTGCGCCGCTATGGCAGTTGGAAGAAGAACGAGGGAAAACCTCAAATTTGACCATGCCGGCTATACGATTTTCTGTGGAAAATTTCGATGTCTCCAAATTCACTCCAAAGTGTCTGATTCGATGGATACACGTCAGAAAACATCGCCAGAGGTGTACAGAAGTCTTAGGTAGGTCATATTGCGCCGCTATGGCAGTTGGAAGAAGAACGAGGAAAAACCTCAAATTTGACCATGCCGGCTATACGATTTTTTGTGGAAAATTTCGATGTCTCCAAATTCACTCCAAAGTGTCTGATTCGATGGATACACGTGAGACAACATCGCCAGAGGTGTACAGAAGTCTTAGGTAGGTCATATTGCGCCGCTATGGCAGTTGGAAGACGAACGAGGGAAAACCTCAAATTTGACCATGCCGGCTATACGACTTTTTGTGGAAAATTTCGATGTCTCCAAATTCACTCCAAAGTGTCTGATTCGTTGGATACACGTCAGAAAACATCGCCAGAGGTGTACAGAAGTCTTAGGTAGGTCATATTGCGCCGCTATGGCAGTTGGAAGAAGAACGAGGGAAAACCTCAAATTTGACCATGCCGGCTATACGATTTTTTGTGGAAAATTTCGATGTCTCCAAATTCACTCCAAAGTGTCTGATTCGATGGATACACGTCAGAAAACATCGCCAGAGGTGTACAGAAGTCTTAGGTAGGTCATATTGCGCCGCTATGGCAGTTGGAAGAAGAACGAGGGAAAACCTCAAATTTGACCATGCCGGCTATATGATTTTTTGTGGAAAATTTCGATGTCTCCAAATTCACTCCAAAGTGTCTGATTCGATGGATACACGTGAGACAACATCGCCAGAGATGTACAGAAGTCTTAGGTAGGTCATATTGCGCCGCTATGGCAGTTGGAAGAAGAACGAGGGAAAACCTCAAATTTGACCATGCCGGCTATATGATTTTTTGTGGAAAATTTCGATGTCTCCAAATTCACTCCAAATTGTCTGATTCGATGGAGACACGTCAGAAAACATCGCCAGAGGTGTACAGAAGTCTTAGGTAGGTCATATTGCGCCGCTATGGCAGTTGGAAGAAGAACGAGGGAAAACCTCAAATTTGACCATGCCGGCTATATGATTTTTTGTGGAAAATTTCGATGTCTCCAAATTCACTCCAAATTGTCTGATTCGATGGAGACACGTCAGAAAACATCGCCAGAGGTGTACAGAAGTCTTAGGTAAGTCATATTGCGCCGCTATGGCAGTTGGAAGAAGAACGAGGGAAAACCTCAAATTTGACCATGCCGGCTATACGACTTTTTGTGGAAAATTTCGATGTCTCCAAATTCACTCCAAAGTGTCTGATTCGTTGGATACACGTCAGAAAACATCGCCAGAGGTGTACAGAAGTCTTAGGTAGGTCATATTGCGCCGCTATGGCAGTTGGAAGAAGAACGAGGGAAAACCTCAAATTTGACCATGCCGGCTATACGATTTTTTGTGGAAAATTTCGATGTCTCCAAATTCACTCCAAAGTGTCTGATTCGATGGATACACGTCAGAAAACATCGCCAGAGGTGTACAGAAGTCTTAGGTAGGTCATATTGCGCCGCTATGGCAGTTGGAAGAAGAACGAGGGAAAACCTCAAATTTGACCATGCCGGCTATATGATTTTTTGTGGAAAATTTCGATGTCTCCAAATTCACTCCAAAGTGTCTGATTCGATGGATACACGTGAGACAACATCGCCAGAGATGTACAGAAGTCTTAGGTAGGTCATATTGCGCCGCTATGGCAGTTGGAAGAAGAACGAGGGAAAACCTCAAATTTGACCATGCCGGCTATATGATTTTTTGTGGAAAATTTCGATGTCTCCAAATTCACTCCAAAGTGTCTGATTCGATGGATACACGTGAGACAACATCGCCAGAGATGTACAGAAGTCTTAGGTAGGTCATATTGCGCCGCTATGGCAGTTGGAAGAAGAACGAGGGAAAACCTCAAATTTGACCATGCCGGCTATATGATTTTTTGTGGAAAATTTCGATGTCTCCAAATTCACTCCAAATTGTCTGATTCGATGGAGACACGTCAGAAAACATCGCCAGAGGTGTACAGAAGTCTTAGGTAGGTCATATTGCGCCGCTATGGCAGTTGGAAGAAGAACGAGGGAAAACCTCAAATTTGACCATGCCGGCTATATGATTTTTTGCGGAAAATTTCGATGTCTCCAAATTCACTCCAAAGTGTCTGATTCGATGGATACACGTCAGAAAACATCGCCAGAGGTGTACAGAAGTCTTAGGTAAGTCATATTGCGCCGCTATGGCAGTTGGAAGAAGAACGAGGGAAAACCTCAAATTTGACCATGCCGGCTATACGATTTTTTGTGGAAAATTTCGATGTCTCCAAATTCACTCCAAAGTGTCTGATTCGATGGATACACTTCAGAAAACATCGCCAGAGGTGTACAGAAGTCTTAGGTAGGTCATATTGCGCCGCTATGGCAGTTGGAAGAAGAACGAGGGAAAACCTCAAATTTGACCATGCCGGCTATACGATTTTTTGTGGAAAATTTCGATGTCTCCAAATTCACTCCAAAGTGTCTGATTCGATGGATACACGTCAGAAAACATCGCCAGAGGTGTACAGAAGTCTTAGGTAGGTCATATTGCGCCGCTATGGCAGTTGGAAGAAGAACGAGGAAAAACCTCAAATTTGACCATGCCGGCTGTACGATTTTTTGTGGAAAATTTCGATGTCTCCAAATTCACTCCAAAGTGTCTGATTCGATGGATACACGTCAGAAAACATCGCCAGAGGTGTACAGAAGTCTTAGGTAGGTC
The DNA here is from genome assembly GCA_907269125.1 of Eristalis pertinax. NCBI lineage: Eukaryota > Metazoa > Arthropoda > Insecta > Diptera > Syrphidae > Eristalis > Eristalis pertinax. Next base: position 42,500,501 of record OU026145.1, on the reverse strand, counting down.
ATATTGCGCCGCTATGGCAGTTGGAAGAAGAACGAGGGAAAACCTCAAATTTGACCATGCCGGCTATACGATTTTTTGTGGAAAATTTCGATGTCTCCAAATTCACTCCAAAGTGTCTGATTCGATGGATACACGTCAGAAAACATCGCCAGAGGTGTACAGAAGTCTTAGGTAGGTCATATTGCGCCGCTATGGCAGTTGGAAGAAGAACGAGGGAAAACCTCAATTTTGACCATGCCGGCTATACGATTTTTTGTGGAAAATTTCGATGTCTCCAAATTCACTCCAAAGTGTCTGATTCGATGGATACACGTCAGAAAACATCGCCAGAGGCGTACAGAAGTCTTAGGTAGGTCATATTGCGCCGCTATGGCAGTTGGAAGAAGAACGAGGGAAAACCTCAAATTTGACCATGCCGGCTATATGATTTTTTGTGGAAAATTTCGATGTCTCCAAATTCACTCCAAAGTGTCTGATTCGATGGATACACGTCAGAAAACATCGCCAGAGGTGTACAGAAGTCTTAGGTAGGTCATATTGCGCCGCTATGGCAGTTGGAAGAAGAACGAGGGAAAACCTCAAATTTGACCATGCCGGCTATATGATTTTTTGTGGAAAATTTCGATGTCTCCAAATTCACTCCAAAGTGTCTGATTCGATGGATACACGTGAGACAACATCGCCAGAGATGTACAGAAGTCTTAGGTAGGTCATATTGCGCCGCTATGGCAGTTGGAAGAAGAACGAGGGAAAACCTCAAATTTGACCATGCCGGCTATATGATTTTTTGTGGAAAATTTCGATGTCTCCAAATTCACTCCAAAGTGTCTGATTCGATGGAGACACGTCAGAAAACATCGCCAGAGGTGTACAGAAGTCTTAGGTAGGTCATATTGCGCCGCTATGGCAGTTGGAAGAAGAACGAGGGAAAACCTCAAATTTGACCATGCCGGCTATATGATTTTTTGCGGAAAATTTCGATGTCTCCAAATTCACTCCAAAGTGTCTGATTCGATGGATACACGTCAGAAAACATCGCCAGAGGTGTACAGAAGTCTTAGGTAGGTCATATTGCGCCGCTATGGCAGTTGGAAGAAGAACGAGGGAAAACCTCAAATTTTGACCATGCCGGCTATATGATTTTTTGTGGAAAATTTCGATGTCTCCAAATTCACTCCAAAGTGTCTGATTCGATGGATACACGTCAGAAAACATCGCCAGACGTGTACAGAAGTCTTAGGTAGGTCATATTGCGCCGCTATGGCAGTTGGAAGAAGAACGAGGGAAAACCTCAAATTTGACCATGCCGGCTATACGATTTTTTGTGGAAAATTTCGATGTCTCCAAATTCACTCCAAAGTGTCTGATTCGATGGATACACTTCAGAAAACATCGCCAGAGGTGTACAGAAGTCTTAGGTAGGTCATATTGCGCCGCTATGGCAGTTGGAAGAAGAACGAGGGAAAACCTCAAATTTGACCATGCCGGCTATACGATTTTTTGTGGAAAATTTCGATGTCTCCAAATTCACTCCAAACTGTCTGATTCGATGGATACACGTCAGAAAACATCGCCAGAGGTGTACAGAAGTCTTAGGTAGGTCATATTGCGCCGCTATGGCAGTTGGAAGAAGAACGAGGAAAAACCTCAAATTTGACCATGCCGGCTGTACGATTTTTTGTGGAAAATTTCGATGTCTCCAAATTCACTCCAAAGTGTCTGATTCGATGGATACACGTCAGACAACATCGCCAGAGGTGTACAGAAGTCTTAGGTAGGTCATATTGCGCCGCTATGGCAGTTGGAAGAAGAACGAGGGAAAACCTAAAATTTTACCATGCCGGCTATACGATTTTTTGTGGAAAATTTCGATGTCTCCAAATTCACTCCAAAGTGTCTGATTCGATGGATACACGTCAGAAAACATCGCCAGAGGTGTACAGAAGTCTTAGGTAGGTCATATTGCGCCGCTATGGCAGTTGGAAGAAGAACGAGGAAAAACCTCAAATTTGACCATGCCGGCTGTACGATTTTTTGTGGAAAATTTCGATGTCTCCAAATTCACTCCAAAGTGTCTGATTCGATGGATACACGTCAGAAAACATCGCCAGAGGTGTACAGAAGTCTTAGGTAGGTCATATTGCGCCGCTATGGCAGTTGGAAGAAGAACGAGGGAAAACCTCAAATTTGACCATGCCGGCTATACGATTTTTTGTGGAAAATTTCGATGTCTCCAAATTCACTCCAAAGTGTCTGATTCGATGGATACACGTCAGAAAACATCGCCAGAGGTGTACAGAAGTCTTAGGTAGGTCATATTGCGCCGCTATGGCAGTTGGAAGAAGAACGAGGAAAAACCTCAAATTTGACCATGCCGGCTGTACGATTTTTTGTGGAAAATTTCGATGTCTCCAAATTCACTCCAAAGTGTCTGATTCGATGGATACACGTCAGAAAACATCGCCAGAGGTGTACAGAAGTCTTAGGTAGGTCATATTGCGCCGCTATGGCAGTTGGAAGAAGAACGAGGAAAAACCTCAAATTTGACCATGCCGGCTGTACGATTTTTTGTGGAAAATTTCGATGTCTCCAAATTCACTCCAAAGTGTCTGATTCGATGGATACACGTCAGAAAACATCGCCAGAGGTGTACAGAAGTCTTAGGTAGGTCATATTGCGCCGCTATGGCAGTTGGAAGAAGAACGAGGGAAAACCTCAAATTTGACCATGCCGGCTATACGATTTTTTGTGGAAAATTTCGATGTCTCCAAATTCACTCCAAAGTGTCTGATTCGATGGCTACACGCCAGAAAACATCGCCAGAGGTGTACAGAAGTCTTAGGTAGGTCATATTGCGCCGCTATGGCAGTTGGAAGAAGAACGAGGGAAAACCTCAAATTTGACCCATGCCGGCTATACGATTTTTTGTGGAAAATTTCGATGTCTCCAAATTCACTCCAAAGTGTCTGATTCGATGGATACACGTCAGAAAACATCGCCAGAGGTGTACAGAAGTCTTAGGTAGGTTCATATTGCGCCGCTATGGCAGTTGGAAGAAGAACGAGGAAAAACCTCAAATTTGACCATGCCGGCTGTACGATTTTTTGTGGAAAATTTCGATGTCTCCAAATTCACTCCAAAGTGTCTGATTCGATGGATACACGTCAGAAAAACATCGCCAGAGGTGTACAGAAGTCTTAGGTAGGTCATATTGCGCCGCTATGGCAGTTGGAAGAAGAACGAGGGAAAACCTCAATTTTGACCATGCCGGCTATACGATTTTTTGTGGAAAATTTCGATGTCTCCAAATTCACTCCAAAGTGTCTGATTCGATGGATACACGTCAGAAAACATCGCCAGAGGCGTACAGAAGTCTTAGGTAGGTCATATTGCGCCGCTATGGCAGTTGGAAGAAGAACGAGGAAAAACCTCAAATTTGACCATGCCGGCTGTACGATTTTTTGTGGAAAATTTCGATGTCTCCAAATTCACTCCAAAGTGTCTGATTCGATGGATACACGTCAGAAAACATCGCCAGAGGTGTACAGAAGTCTTAGGTAGGTCATATTGCGCCGCTATGGCAGTTGGAAGAAGAACGAGGGAAAACCTCAAATTTTACCATGCCGGCTATATGATTTTTTGTGGAAAATTTCGATGTCTCCAAATTCACTCCAAAGTGTCTGATTCGATGGATACACGTCAGAAAACATCGCCAGAGGCGTACAGAAGTCTTAGGTAGGTCATATTGCGCCGCTATGGCAGTTGGAAGAAGAACGAGGGAAAACCTCAAATTTGACCATGCCGGCTATATGATTTTTTGTGGAAAATTTCGATGTCTCCAAATTCACTCCAAAGTGTCTGATTCGATGGATACACGTCAGAAAACATCGCCAGAGGTGTACAGAAGTCTTAGGTAGGTCATATTGCGCCGCTATGGCAGTTGGAAGAAGAACGAGGGAAAACCTCAAATTTGACCATGCCGGCTATATGATTTTTTGTGGAAAATTTCGATGTCTCCAAATTCACTCCAAAGTGTCTGATTCGATGGATACACGTCAGAAAACATCGCCAGAGGTGTACAGAAGTCTTAGGTAGGTCATATTGCGCCGCTATGGCAGTTGGAAGAAGAACGAGGGAAAACCTCAAATTTGACCATGCCGGCTATATGATTTTTTGTGGAAAATTTCGATGTCTCCAAATTCACTCCAAAGTGTCTGATTCGATGGATACACGTCAGAAAACATCGCCAGAGGTGTACAGAAGTCTTAGGTAGGTCATATTGCGCCGCTATGGCAGTTGGAAGAAGAACGAGGGAAAACCTCAAATTTGACCATGCCGGCTATATGATTTTTTGTGGAAAATTTCGATGTCTCCAAATTCACAGAAAACATCGCCAGAGGTGTACAGAAGTCTTAGGTAGGTCATATTGCGCCGCTATGGCAGTTGGAAGAAGAACGAGGGAAAACCTCAAATTTGACCATGCCGGCTATACGATTTTTTGTGGAAAATTTCGATGTCTCCAAATTCACTCCAAAGTGTCTGATTCGATGGATACACGTCAGAAAACATCGCCAGAGGTGTACAGAAGTCTTAGGTAGGTCATATTGCGCCGCTATGGCAGTTGGAAGAAGAACGAGGGAAAACCTCAAATTTGACCATGCCGGCTATACGATTTTTTGTGGAAAATTTCGATGTCTCCAAATTCACTCCAAAGTGTCTGATTCGATGGCTACACGCCAGAAAACATCGCCAGAGGTGTACAGAAGTCTTAGGTAGGTCATATTGCGCCGCTATGGCAGTTGGAAGAAGAACGAGGGAAAACCTCAATTTTGACCATGCCGGCTATACGATTTTTTGTGGAAAATTTCGATGTCTCCAAATTCACTCCAAAGTGTCTGATTCGATGGATACACGTCAGAAAACATCGCCAGAGGTGTACAGAAGTCTTAGGTAGGTCATATTGCGCCGCTATGGCAGTTGGAAGAAGAACGAGGGAAATCCTCAAATTTGACCATGCCGGCTATACGATTTTTTGTGGAAAATTTCGATGTCTCCAAATTCACTCCAAAGTGTCTGATTCGATGGCTACACGCCAGAAAACATCGCCAGAGGTGTACAGAAGTCTTAGGTAGGTCATATTGCGCCGCTATGGCAGTTGGAAGAAGAACGAGGGAAAACCTCAATTTTGACCATGCCGGCTGTACGATTTTTTGTGGAAAATTTCGATGTCTCCAAATTCACTCCAAAGTGTCTGATTCGATGGATACACGTCAGAAAACATCGCCAGAGGTGTACAGAAGTCTTAGGTAGGTCATATTGCGCCGCTATGGCAGTTGGAAGAAGAACGAGGGAAAACCTCAAATTTGACCATGCCGGCTATATGATTTTTTGTGGAAAATTTCGATGTCTCCAAATTCACTCCAAAGTGTCTGATTCGATGGATACACGTCAGAAAACATCGCCAGAGGTGTACAGAAGTCTTAGGTAGGTCATATTGCGCCGCTATGGCAGTTGGAAGAAGAACGAGGGAAAACCTCAAATTTGACCATGCCGGCTATACGATTTTTTGTGGAAAATTTCGATGTCTCCAAATTCACTCCAAAGTGTCTGATTCGATGGATACACGTCAGAAAACATCGCCAGAGGTGTACAGAAGTCTTAGGTAGGTCATATTGCGCCGCTATGGCAGTTGGAAGAAGAACGAGGGAAAACCTCAAATTTGACCATGCCGGCTATACGATTTTTTGTGGAAAATTTCGATGTCTCCAAATTCACTCCAAAGTGTCTGATTCGATGGATACACGTCAGAAAACATCGCCAGAGGTGTACAGAAGTCTTAGGTAGGTCATATTGCGCCGCTATGGCAGTTGGAAGAAGAACGAGGGAAAACCTCAAATTTGACCATGCCGGCTATACGATTTTTTGTGGAAAATTTCGATGTCTCCAAATTCACTCCAAAGTGTCTGATTCGATGGCTACACGCCAGAAAACATCGCCAGAGGTGTACAGAAGTCTTAGGTAGGTCATATTGCGCCGCTATGGCAGTTGGAAGAAGAACGAGGGAAAACCTCAAATTTGACCATGCCGGCTATACGATTTTTTGTGGAAAATTTCGATGTCTCCAAATTCACTCCAAAGTGTCTGATTCGATGGCTACACGCCAGAAAACATCGCCAGAGGTGTACAGAAGTCTTAGGTAGGTCATATTTCGCCGCTATGGCAGTTGGAAGAAGAACGAGGGAAAACCTCAAATTTGACCATGCCGGCTATACGATTTTTTGTGGAAAATTTCGATGTCTCCAAATTCACTCCAAAGTGTCTGATTCGATGGCTACACGCCAGAAAACATCGCCAGAGGTGTACAGAAGTCTTAGGTAGGTCATATTGCGCCGCTATGGCAGTTGGAAGAAGAACGAGGGAAAACCTCAAATTTGACCATGCCGGCTATATGATTTTTTGTGGAAAATTTCGATGTCTCCAAATTCATGTCAGAAAACATCGCCAGAGGTGTACAGAAGTCTTAGGTAGGTCATATTGCGCCGCTATGGCAGTTGGAAGAAGAACGAGGGAAAACCTCAAATTTGACCATGCCGGCTATACGATTTTTTGTGGAAAATTTCGATGTCTCCAAATTCACTCCAAAGTGTCTGATTCGATGGATACACGTCAGAAAACATCGCCAGAGGTGTACAGAAGTCTTAGGTAGGTCATATTGCGCCGCTATGGCAGTTGGAAGAAGAACGAGGGAAAACCTCAAATTTGACCATGCCGGCTATACGATTTTTTGTGGAAAATTTCGATGTCTCCAAATTCACTCCAAAGTGTCTGATTCGATGGATACACTTCAGAAAACATCGCCAGAGGTGTACAGAAGTCTTAGGTAGGTCATATTGCGCCGCTATGGCAGTTGGAAGAAGAACGAGGAAAAACCTCAAATTTGACCATGCCGGCTATATGATTTTTTGTGGAAAATTTCGATGTCTCCAAATTCACTCCAAAGTGTCTGATTCGATGGATACACGTCAGAAAACATCGCCAGAGGTGTACAGAAGTCTTAGGTAGGTCATATTGCGCCGCTATGGCAGTTGGAAGAAGAACGAGGGAAAACCTCAAATTTGACCATGCCGGCTATATGATTTTTTGTGGAAAATTTCGATGTCTCCAAATTCACTCCAAAGTGTCTGATTCGATGGATACACGTCAGAAAACATCGCCAGAGGTGTACAGAAGTCTTAGGTAGGTCATATTGCGCCGCTATGGCAGTTGGAAGAAGAACGAGGGAAAACCTCAAATTTGACCATGCCGGCTATATGATTTTTTGTGGAAAATTTCGATGTCTCCAAATTCACGTCAGAAAACATCGCCAGAGGTGTACAGAAGTCTTAGGTAGGTCATATTGCGCCGCTATGGCAGTTGGAAGAAGAACGAGGGAAAACCTCAAATTTGACCATGCCGGCTATACGATTTTTGTGGAAAATTTCGATGTCTCCAAATTCACTCCAAAGTGTCTGATTCGATGGCTACATGCCAGAAAACATCGCCAGAGGTGTACAGAAGTCTTAGGTAGGTCATATTGCGCCGCTATGGCAGTTGGAAGAAGAACGAGGGAAAACCTCAATTTTGAACATGCCGGCTATACGATTTTTTGTGGAAAATTTCGATGTCTCCAAATTCACTCCAAAGTGTCTGATTCGATGGATACACGTCAGAAAACATCGCCAGAGGTGTACAGAAGTCTTAGGTAGGTCATATTGCGCCGCTATGGCAGTTGGAAGAAGAACGAGGGAAAACCTCAAATTTGACCATGCCGGCTATACGATTTTTTGTGGAAAATTTCGATGTCTCCAAATTCACTCCAAAGTGTCTGATTCGATGGATACACTTCAGAAAACATCGCCAGAGGTGTACAGAAGTCTTAGGTAGGTCATATTGCGCCGCTATGGCAGTTGGAAGAAGAACGAGGGAAAACCTCAAATTTGACCATGCCGGCTATATGATTTTTTGTGGAAAATTTCGATGTCTCCAAATTCACTCCAAAGTGTCTGATTCGATGGATACACGTCAGAAAACATCGCCAGAGGTGTACAGAAGTCTTAGGTAGGTCATATTGCGCCGCTATGGCAGTTGGAAGAAGAACGAGGGAAAACCTCAAATTTGACCATGCCGGCTATATGATTTTTTGTGGAAAATTTCGATGTCTCCAAATTCACGTCAGAAAACATCGCCAGAGGTGTACAGAAGTCTTAGGTAGGTCATATTGCGCCGCTATGGCAGTTGGAAGAAGAACGAGGGAAAACCTCAAATTTGACCATGCCGGCTATACGATTTTTTGTGGAAAATTTCGATGTCTCCAAATTCACTCCAAAGTGTCTGATTCGATGGCTACATGCCAGAAAACATCGCCAGAGGTGTACAGAAGTCTTAGGTAGGTCATATTGCGCCGCTATGGCAGTTGGAAGAAGAACGAGGGAAAACCTCAATTTTGAACATGCCGGCTATACGATTTTTTGTGGAAAACTTCGATGTCTCCAAATTCACTCCAAAGTGTCTGATTCGATGGATACACTTCAGAAAACATCGCCAGAGGTGTACAGAAGTCTTAGGTAGGTCATATTGCGCCGCTATGGCAGTTGGAAGAAGAACGAGGGAAAACCTCAAATTTGACCATGCCGGCTATATGATTTTTTGTGGAAAATTTCGATGTCTCCAAATTCACTCCAAAGTGTCTGATTCGATGGATACACGTCAGAAAACATCGCCAGAGGTGTACAGAAGTCTTAGGTAGGTCATATTGCGCCGCTATGGCAGTTGGAAGAAGAACGAGGGAAAACCTCAAATTTGACCATGCCGGCTATACGATTTTTTGTGGAAAATTTCGATGTCTCCAAATTCACTCCAAAGTGTCTGATTCGATGGATACACGTCAGAAAACATCGCCAGAGGTGTACAGAAGTCTTAGGTAGGTCATATTGCGCCGCTATGGCAGTTGGAAGAAGAACGAGGGAAAACCTCAAATTTGACCATGCCGGCTATACGATTTTTTGTGGAAAATTTCGATGTCTCCAAATTCACTCCAAAGTGTCTGATTCGATGGCTACATGCCAGAAAACATCGCCAGAGGTGTACAGAAGTCTTAGGTAGGTCATATTGCGCCGCTATGGCAGTTGGAAGAAGAACGAGGGAAAACCTCAATTTTGAACATGCCGGCTATACGATTTTTTGTGGAAAATTTCGATGTCTCCAAATTCACTCCAAAGTGTCTGATTCGATGGATACACGTCAGAAAACATCGCCAGAGGTGTACAGAAGTCTTAGGTAGGTCATATTGCGCCGCTATGGCAGTTGGAAGAAGAACGAGGAAAAACCTCAAATTTGACCATGCCGGCTATACGATTTTTTGTGGAAAACTTCGATGTCTCCAAATTCACTCCAAAGTGTCTGATTCGATGGATACACTTCAGAAAACATCGCCAGAGGTGTACAGAAGTCTTAGGTAGGTCATATTGCGCCGCTATGGCAGTTGGAAGAAGAACGAGGGAAAACCTCAAATTTGACCATGCCGGCTATATGATTTTTTTGTGGAAAATTTCGATGTCTCCAAATTCACTCCAAAGTGTCTGATTCGATGGATACACGTCAGAAAACATCGCCAGAGGTGTACAGAAGTCTTAGGTAGGTCATATTGCGCCGCTATGGCAGTTGGAAGAAGAACGAGGGAAAACCTCAAATTTGACCATGCCGGCTATATGATTTTTTGTGGAAAATTTCGATGTCTCCAAATTCACTCCAAAGTGTCTGATTCGATGGATACACGTCAGAAAACATCGCCAGAGGTGTACAGAAGTCTTAGGTAGGTCATATTGCGCCGCTATGGCAGTTGGAAGAAGAACGAGGGAAAACCTCAAATTTGACCATGCCGGCTATATGATTTTTTGTGGAAAATTTCGATGTCTCCAAATTCACGTCAGAAAACATCGCCAGAGGTGTACAGAAGTCTTAGGTAGGTCATATTGCGCCGCTATGGCAGTTGGAAGAAGAACGAGGGAAAACCTCAAATTTGTCCATGCCGGCTATACGATTTTTTGTGGAAAATTTCGATGTCTCCAAATTCACTCCAAAGTGTCTGATTCGATGGCTACATGCCAGAAAACATCGCCAGAGGTGTACAGAAGTCTTAGGTAGGTCATATTGCGCCGCTATGGCAGTTGGAAGAAGAACGAGGGAAAACCTCAATTTTGAACATGCCGGCTATACGATTTTTTGTGGAAAATTTCGATGTCTCCAAATTCACTCCAAAGTGTCTGATTCGATGGATACACGTCAGAAAACATCGCCAGAGGTGTACAGAAGTCTTAGGTAGGTCATATTGCGCCGCTATGGCAGTTGGAAGAAGAACGAGGAAAAACCTCAAATTTGACCATGCCGGCTATACGATTTTTTGTGGAAAACTTCGATGTCTCCAAATTCACTCCAAAGTGTCTGATTCGATGGATACACTTCAGAAAACATCGCCAGAGGTGTACAGAAGTCTTAGGTAGGTCATATTGCGCCGCTATGGCAGTTGGAAGAAGAACGAGGGAAAACCTCAAATTTGACCATGCCGGCTATATGATTTTTTGTGGAAAATTTCGATGTCTCCAAATTCACTCCAAAGTGTCTGATTCGATGGATACACGTCAGAAAACATCGCCAGAGGTGTACAGAAGTCTTAGGTAGGTCATATTGCGCCGCTATGGCAGTTGGAAGAAGAACGAGGGAAAACCTCAAATTTGACCATGCCGGCTATACGATTTTTTGTGGAAAATTTCGATGTCTCCAAATTCACTCCAAAGTGTCTGATTCGATGGCTACACGCCAGAAAACATCGCCAGAGGTGTACAGAAGTCTTAGGTAGGTCATATTGCGCCGCTATGGCAGTTGGAAGAAGAACGAGGGAAAACCTCAATTTTGACCATGCCGGCTATACGATTTTTTGTGGAAAATTTCGATGTCTCCAAATTCACTCCAAAGTGTCTGATTCGATGGATACACGTCAGAAAACATCGCCAGAGGTGTACAGAAGTCTTAGGTAGGTCATATTGCGCCGCTATGGCAGTTGGAAGAAGAACGAGGGAAAACCTCAAATTTGACCATGCCGGCTATACGATTTTTTGTGGAAAATTTCGATGTCTCCAAATTCACTCCAAAGTGTCTGATTCGATGGCTACATGCCAGAAAACATCGCCAGAGGTGTACAGAAGTCTTAGGTAGGTCATATTGCGCCGCTATGGCAGTTGGAAGAAGAACGAGGGAAAACCTCAATTTTGAACATGCCGGCTATACGATTTTTTGTGGAAAATTTCGATGTCTCCAAATTCACTCCAAAGTGTCTGATTCGATGGATACACGTCAGAAAACATCGCCAGAGGTGTACAGAAGTCTTAGGTAGGTCATATTGCGCCGCTATGGCAGTTGGAAGAAGAACGAGGAAAAACCTCAAATTTGACCATGCCGGCTATACGATTTTTTGTGGAAAACTTCGATGTCTCCAAATTCACTCCAAAGTGTCTGATTCGATGGATACACTTCAGAAAACATCGCCAGAGGTGTACAGAAGTCTTAGGTAGGTCATATTGCGCCGCTATGGCAGTTGGAAGAAGAACGAGGGAAAACCTCAAATTTGACCATGCCGGCTATATGATTTTTTGTGGAAAATTTCGATGTCTCCAAATTCACTCCAAAGTGTCTGATTCGATGGATACACGTCAGAAAACATCGCCAGAGGTGTACAGAAGTCTTAGGTAGGTCATATTGCGCCGCTATGGCAGTTGGAAGAAGAACGAGGGAAAACCTCAAATTTGACCATGCCGGCTATACGATTTTTTGTGGAAAATTTCGATGTCTCCAAATTCACTCCAAAGTGTCTGATTCGATGGCTACATGCCAGAAAACATCGCCAGAGGTGTACAGAAGTCTTAGGTAGGTCATATTGAGCCGCTATGGCAGTTGGAAGAAGAACGAGGGAAAACCTCAAATTTGACCATGCCGGCTATACGATTTTTTGTGGAAAATTTCGATGTCTCCAAATTCACTCCAAAGTGTCTGATTCGATGGCTACACGCCAGAAAACATCGCCAGAGGTGTACAGAAGTCTTAGGTAGGTCATATTGCGCCGCTATGGCAGTTGGAAGAAGAACGAGGGAAAACCTCAATTTTGACCATGCCGGCTATACGATTTTTTGTGGAAAATTTCGATGTCTCCAAATTCACTCCAAAGTGTCTGATTCGATGGATACACGTCAGAAAACATCGCCAGAGGTGTACAGAAGTCTTAGGTAGGTCATATTGCGCCGCTATGGCAGTTGGAAGAAGAACGAGGGAAAACCTCAAATTTGACCATGCCGGCTATATGATTTTTTGTGGAAAATTTCGATGTCTCCAAATTCACTCCAAAGTGTCTGATTCGATGGATACACGTCAGAAAACATCGCCAGAGGTGTACAGAAGTCTTAGGTAGGTCATATTGCGCCGCTATGGCAGTTGGAAGAAGAACGAGGAAAAACCTCAAATTTGACCATGCCGGCTATACGATTTTTTGTGGAAAATTTCGATGTCTCCAAATTCACTCCAAAGTGGCTGATTCGATGGATACACGTCAGAAAACATCGCCAGAGGTGTACAGAAGTCTTAGGTAGGTCATATTGCGCCGCTATGGCAGTTGGAAGAAGAACGAGGGAAAACCTCAAATTTGACCATGCCGGCTATATGATTTTTTGTGGAAAATTTCGATGTCTCCAAATTCACTCCAAAGTGTCTGATTCGATGGATACACGTCAGAAAACATCGCCAGAGGTGTACAGAAGTCTTAGGTAGGTCATATTGCGCCGCTATGGCAGTTGGAAGAAGAACGAGGGAAAACCTCAATTTTGAACATGCCGGCTATACGATTTTTTGTGGAAAATTTCGATGTCTCCAAATTCACTCCAAAGTGTCTGATTCGATGGATACACGTCAGAAAACATCGCCAGAGGTGTACAGAAGTCTTAGGTAGGTCATATTGCGCCGCTATGGCAGTTGGAAGAAGAACGAGGAAAAACCTCAAATTTGACCATGCCGGCTATACGATTTTTTGTGGAAAACTTCGATGTCTCCAAATTCACTCCAAAGTGTCTGATTCGATGGATACACTTCAGAAAACATCGCCAGAGGTGTACAGAAGTCTTAGGTAGGTCATATTGCGCCGCTATGGCAGTTGGAAGAAGAACGAGGAAAAACCTCAAATTTGACCATGCCGGCTATACGATTTTTTGTGGAAAATTTCGATGTCTCCAAATTCACGTCAGAAAACATCGCCAGAGGTGTACAGAAGTCTTAGGTAGGTCATATTGCGCCGCTATGGCAGTTGGAAGAAGAACGAGGGAAAACCTCAAATTTGACCATGCCGGCTATACGATTTTTTGTGGAAAATTTCGATGTCTCCAAATTCACTCCAAAGTGTCTGATTCGATGGCTACATGCCAGAAAACATCGCCAGAGGTGTACAGAAGTCTTAGGTAGGTCATATTGCGCCGCTATGGCAGTTGGAAGAAGAACGAGGGAAAACCTCAAATTTGACCATGCCGGCTATATGATTTTTTGTGGAAAATTTCGATGTCTCCAAATTCACTCCAAAGTGTCTGATTCGATGGATACACGTCAGAAAACATCGCCAGAGGTGTACAGAAGTCTTAGGTAGGTCATATTGCGCCGCTATGGCAGTTGGAAGAAGAACGAGGGAAAACCTCAATTTTGAACATGCCGGCTATACGATTTTTTGTGGAAAATTTCGATGTCTCCAAATTCACTCCAAAGTGTCTGATTCGATGGATACACGTCAGAAAACATCGCCAGAGGTGTACAGAAGTCTTAGGTAGGTCATATTGCGCCGCTATGGCAGTTGGAAGAAGAACGAGGAAAAACCTCAAATTTGACCATGCCGGCTATACGATTTTTTGTGGAAAACTTCGATGTCTCCAAATTCACTCCAAAGTGTCTGATTCGATGGATACACTTCAGAAAACATCGCCAGAGGTGTACAGAAGTCGTAGGGAGGTCATATTGCGCCGCTATGGCAGTTGGAAGAAGAACGAGGGAAAACCTCAAATTTGACCATGCCGGCTATATGATTTTTTGTGGAAAATTTCGATGTCTCCAAATTCACTCCAAAGTGTCTGATTCGATGGATACACGTCAGAAAACATCGCCAGAGGTGTACAGAAGTCTTAGGTAGGTCATATTGCACCGCTATGGCAGTTGGAAGAAGAACGAGGGAAAACCTCAAATTTGACCATGCCGGCTATACGATTTTTTGTGGAAAATTTCGATGTCTCCAAATTCACTCCAAAGTGTCTGATTCGATGGCTACACGCCAGAAAACTTCGCCAGAGGTGTACAGAAGTCTTAGGTAGGTCATATTGCGCCGCTATGGCAGTTGGAAGAAGAACGAGGGAAAACCTCAATTTTGACCATGCCGGCTATACGATTTTTTGTGGAAAATTTCGATGTCTCCAAATTCACTCCAAAGTGTCTGATTCGATGGATACACGTCAGAAAACATCGCCAGAGGTGTACAGAAGTCTTAGGTAGGTCATATTGCGCCGCTATGGCAGTTGGAAGAAGAACGAGGAAAAACCTCAAATTTGACCATGCCGGCTATACGATTTTTTGTGGAAAATTTCGATGTCTCCAAATTCACTCCAAAGTGTCTGATTCGATGGCTACACGCCAGAAGACATCGCCAGAGGTGTACAGAAGTCTTAGGTAGGTCATATTGCGCCGCTATGGCAGTTGGAAGAAGAACGAGGGAAAACCTCAATTTTGACCATGCCGGCTATACGATTTTTTGTGGAAAATTTCGATGTCTCCAAATTCACTCCAAAGTGTCTGATTCGATGGATACACGTCAGAAAACATCGCCAGAGGTGTACAGAAGTCTTAGGTAGGTCATATTGCGCCGCTATGGCAGTTGGAAGAAGAACGAGGGAAAACCTCAAATTTGACCATGCCGGCTATATGATTTTTTGTGGAAAATTTCGATGTCTCCAAATTCACTCCAAAGTGTCTGATTCGATGGATACACGTCAGAAAACATCGCCAGAGGTGTACAGAAGTCTTAGGTAGGTCATATTGCGCCGCTATGGCAGTTGGAAGAAGAACGAGGGAAAACCTCAATTTTGACCATGCCGGCTATACGATTTTTTGTGGAAAATTTCGATGTCTCCAAATTCACTCCAAAGTGTCTGATTCGATGGCTACATGCCAGAAAACATCGCCAGAGGTGTACAGAAGTCTTAGGTAGGTCATATTGCGCCGCTATGGCAGTTGGAAGAAGAACGAGGGAAAACCTCAATTTTGACCATGCCGGCTATACGATTTTTTGTGGAAAATTTCGATGTCTCCAAATTCACTCCAAAGTGTCTGATTCGATGGATACACGTCAGAAAACATCGCCAGAGGTGTACAGAAGTCTTAGGCGCCGCTATGGCAGTTGGAAGAAGAACGAGGAAAAACCTCAAATTTGACCATGCCGATTTTTTGTGGCAAACTTCGATGTCTCCAAATTCACTCCAAAGTGTCTGATTCGATGGATACACGTCAGAAAACATCGCCAGAGGTGTACAGAAGTCTTAGGTAGGTCATATTGCGCCGCTATGGCAGTTGGAAGAAGAACGAGGAAAAACCTCAAATTTGACCATGCCGGCTATACGATTTTTTGTGGAAAATTTCGATGTCTCCAAATTCACTCCAAAGTGTCTGATTCGATGGCTACACGCCAGAAAACATCGCCAGAGGTGTACAGAAGTCTTAGGTAGGTCATATTGCGCCGCTATGGCAGTTGGAAGAAGAACGAGGAAAAACCTCAAATTTGACCATGCCGGCTATACGATTTTTTGTGGAAAATTTCGATGTCTCCAAATTCACTCCAAAGTGTCTGATTCGATGGATACACGTCAGAAAACATCGCCAGAGGTGTACAGAAGTCTTAGGTAGGTCATATTGCGCCGCTATGGCAGTTGGAAGAAGAACGAGGGAAAACCTCAAATTTGACCATGCCGGCTATATGATTTTTTGTGGAAAATTTCGATGTCTCCAAATTCACTCCAAAGTGTCTGATTCGATGGATACACGTCAGAAAACATCGCCAGAGGTGTACAGAAGTCTTAGGTAGGTCATATTGCGCCGCTATTGCAATTGGAAGAAGAACGAGGGAAAACCTCAAATTTGATCATGCCGGCTATACGATTTTTTGTGGAAAATTTCAATGTCTCCAAATTCACTCCAAAGTGTCTGATTCGATGGCAACACGCCAGAAAACATCGCCAGAGGTGTACAGAAGTCTTAGGTAGGTCATATTGCGCCGCTATGGCAGTTGGAAGAAGAACGAGGGAAAACCTCAATTTTGACCATGCCGGCTATACGATTTTTTGTGGAAAATTTCGATGTCTCCAAATTCACTCCAAAGTGTCTGATTCGATGGCTACACGCCAGAAAACATCGCCAGAGGTGTACAGAAGTCTTAGGTAGGTCATATTGCGCCGCTATGGCAGTTGGAAGAAGAACGAGGGAAAACCTCAATTTTGACCATGCCGGCTATACGATTTTTTGTGGAAAATTTCGATGTCTCCAAATTCACTCCAAAGTGTCTGATTCGATGGATACACGTCAGAAAACATCGCCAGAGGTGTACAGAAGTCTTAGGTAGGTCATATTGCGCCGCTATGGCAGTTGGAAGAAGAACGAGGAAAAACCTCAAATTTGACCATGCCGGCTATACGATTTTTTGTGGAAAATTTCGATGTCTCCAAATTCACTCCAAAGTGTCTGATTCGATGGCTACACGCCAGAAAACATCGCCAGAGGTGTACAGAAGTCTTAGGTAGGTAGATGTCTCCAAATTCACTCCAAAGTGTCTGATTCGATGGATACACGTCAGAAAACATCGCCAGAGGTGTACAGAAGTCTTAGGTAGGTCATATTGCGCCGCTATGGCAGTTGGAAGAAGAACGAGGGAAAACCTCAAATTTGACCATGCCGGCTATATGATTTTTTGTGGAAAATTTCGATGTCTCCAAATTCACTCCAAAGTGTCTGATTCGATGGATACACGTCAGAAAACATCGCCAGAGGTGTACAGAAGTCTTAGGTAGGTCATATTGCGCCGCTATGGCAGTTGGAAGAAGAACGAGGGAAAACCTCAATTTTGACCATGCCGGCTATACGATTTTTTGTGGAAAACTTCGATGTCTCCAAATTCACTCCAAAGTGTCTGATTCGATGGATACACGTCAGAAAACATCGCCAGAGGTGTACAGAAGTCTTAGGTAGGTCATATTGCGCCGCTATGGCAGTTGGAAGAAGAACGAGGGAAAACCTCAAATTTGACCATGCCGGCTATATGATTTTTTGTGGAAAATTTCGATGTCTCCAAATTCACTCCAAAGTGTCTGATTCGATGGATACACGTCAGAAAACATCGCCAGAGGTGTACAGAAGTCTTAGGTAGGTCATATTGCGCCGCTATGGCAGTTGGAAGAAGAACGAGGGAAAACCTCAAATTTGACCATGCCGGCTATACGATTTTTTGTGGAAAATTTCGATGTCTCCAAATTCACTCCAAAGTGTCTGATTCGATGGATACACGTCAGAAAACATCGCCAGAGGTGTACAGAAGTCTTAGGTAGGTCATATTGCGCCGCTATGGCAGTTGGAAGAAGAACGAGGGAAAACCTCAAATTTGACCATGCCGGCTATATGATTTTTTGTGGAAAATTTCGATGTCTCCAAATTCACTCCAAAGTGTCTGATTCGATGGATACACGTCAGAAAACATCGCCAGAGGTGTACAGAAGTCTTAGGTAGGTCATATTGCGCCGCTATGGCAGTTGGAAGAAGAACGAGGGAAAACCTCAAATTTGACCATGCCGGCTATACGATTTTTTGTGGAAAATTTCGATGTCTCCAAATTCACTCCAAAGTGTCTGATTCGATGGCTACACGCCAGAAAACATCGCCAGAGGTGTACAGAAGTCTTAGGTAGGTCATATTGCGCCGCTATGGCAGTTGGAAGAAGAACGAGGGAAAACCTCAATTTTGACCATGCCGGCTATACGATTTTTTGTGGAAAATTTCGATGTCTCCAAATTCACTCCAAAGTGTCTGATTCGATGGATACACGTCAGAAAACATCGCCAGAGGTGTACAGAAGTCTTAGGTAGGTCATATTGCGCCGCTATGGCAGTTGGAAGAAGAACGAGGGAAAACCTCAAATTTGACCATGCCGGCTATATGATTTTTTGTGGAAAATTTCGATGTCTCCAAATTCACTCCAAAGTGTCTGATTCGATGGATACACGTCAGAAAACATCGCCGGAGGTGTACAGAAGTCTTAGGTAGGTCATATTGCGCCGCTATGGCAGTTGGAAGAAGAACGAGGGAAAACCTCAAATTTGACCATGCCGGCTATACGATTTTTTGTGGAAAATTTCGATGTCTCCAAATTCACTCCAAAGTGTCTGATTCGATGGCTACATGCCAGAAAACATCGCCAGAGGTGTACAGAAGTCTTAGGTAGGTCATATTGCGCCGCTATGGCAGTTGGAAGAAGAACGAGGGAAAACCTCAATTTTGACCATGCCGGCTATACGATTTTCTGTGGAAAATTTCGATGTCTCCAAATTCACTCCAAAGTGTCTGATTCGATGGATACACGTCAGAAAACATCGCCAGAGGTGTACAGAAGTCTTAGGTAGGTCATATTGCGCCGCTATGGCAGTTGGAAGAAGAACGAGGGAAAACCTCAAATTTGACCATGCCGGCTATATGATTTTTTGTGGAAAATTTCGATGTCTCCAAATTCACTCCAAAGTGTCTGATTCGATGGATACACGTCAGAAAACATCGCCAGAGGTGTACAGAAGTCTTAGGTAGGTCATATTGCGCCGCTATGGCAGTTGGAAGAAGAACGAGGGAAAACCTCAAATTTGACCATGCCGGCTATACTATTTTTTGTGGAAAATTTCGATGTCTCCAAATTCACTCCAAAGTGTCTGATTCGATGGCTACACGCCAGAAAACATCGCCAGAGGTGTACAGAAGTCTTAGGTAGGTCATATTGCGCCGCTATGGCAGTTGGAAGAAGAACGAGGGAAAACCTCAATTTTGACCATGCCGGCTATACGATTTTTTGTGGAAAATTTCGATGTCTCCAAATTCACTCCAAAGTGTCTGATTCGATGGATACACGTCAGAAAACATCGCCAGAGGTGTACAGAAGTCTTAGGTAGGTCATATTGCGCCGCTATGGCAGTTGGAAGAAGAACGAGGGAAAACCTCAATTTTGACCATGCCGGCTATACGATTTTTTGTGGAAAATTTCGATGTCTCCAAATTCACTCCAAAGTGTCTGATTCGATGGATACACGTCAGAAAACATCGCCAGAGGTGTACAGAAGTCTTAGGTAGGTCATATTGCGCCGCTATGGCAGTTGGAAGAAGAACGAGGGAAAACCTCAAATTTGACCATGCCGGCTATACGATTTTTTGTGGAAAATTTCGATGTCTCCAAATTCACTCCAAAGTGTCTGATTCGATGGATACACGTCAGAAAACATCGCCAGAGGTGTACAGAAGTCTTAGGTAGGTTATATTGCGCCGCTATGGCAGTTGGAAGAAGAACGAGGGAAAACCTCAAATTTGACCATGCCGGCTATATGATTTTTTGTGGAAAATTTCGATGTCTCCAAATTCACTCCAAAGTGTCTGATTCGATGGATACACGTCAGAAAACATCGTCAGAGGTGTACAGAAGTCTTAGGTAGGTCATATTGCGCCGCTATGGCAGTTGGAAGAAGAACGAGGAAAAAC
Organism: Eristalis pertinax; assembly: GCA_907269125.1. NCBI lineage: Eukaryota > Metazoa > Arthropoda > Insecta > Diptera > Syrphidae > Eristalis > Eristalis pertinax. The sequence goes on along the minus strand of OU026145.1, from coordinate 42,480,620 downwards.
CTCAAATTTGACCATGCCGGCTATACGATTTTTTGTGGAAAATTTCGATGTCTCCAAATTCACTCCAAAGTGTCTGATTCGATGGATACACGTCAGAAAACATCGCCAGAGGTGTACAGAAGTCTTAGGTAGGTCATATTGCGCCGCTATGGCAGTTGGAAGAAGAACGAGGGAAAACCTGAAATTTGACCATGCCGGCTATATGATTTTTTGTGGAAATTTTCGATGTCTCCAAATTCACTCCAAAGTGTCTGATTCGATGGATACACGTCAGAAAACATCGCCAGAGGTGTACAGAAGTCTTAGGTAGGTCATATTGCGCCGCTATGGCAGTTGGAAGAAGAACGAGGGAAAACCTCAATTTTGACCATGCCGGCTATACGATTTTTTGTGGAAAATTTCGATGTCTCCAAATTCACTCCAAAGTGCCTGATTCGATGGATACACGTGAGACAACATCGCCAGAGGTGTACAGAAGTCTTAGGTAGGTCATATTGCGCCGCAATGGCAGTTGGAAGAAGAACGAGGGAAAACCTCAAATTTGACCATGCCGGCTATACGATTTTTTGTGGAAAATTTCGATGTCTCCAAATTCACTCCAAAGTGTCTGATTCGATGGATACACGTCAGAAAACATCGCCAGAGGTGTACAGAAGTCTTAGGTAGGTCATATTGCGCCGCTATGGCAGTTAGAAGAAGAACGAGGGAAAACATCAAATTTGACCATGCCGGCTATATGATTTTTTGTGGAAAATTTCTATGTCTCCAAATTCACTCCAAAGTGTCTGATTCGATGGATACACGTGAGACAACATCGCCAGAGATGTACAGAAGTCTTAGGTAGGTCATATTGCGCCGCTATGGCAGTTGGAAGAAGAACGAGGAAAAACCTCAAATTTGACCATGACGGCTATACGATTTTTTGTGTAAAATTTCGATGTCTCCAAATTCACTCCAAAGTGTCTGATTCGATGGATACACGTCAGAAAACATCGCCAGAGGTGTACAGAAGTCTTAGGTAGGTCATATTGCGCCGCTATGGCAGTTGGAAGAAGAACGAGGGAAAACCTCAAATTTGACCATGCCGGCTATATGATTTTTTGTGGAAAATTTCGATGTCTCCAAATTCACTCCAAAGTGTCTGATTCGATGAATACACGTCAGAAAACATCGCCAGAGGTGTACAGAAGTCTTAGGTAGGTCATATTGCGCCGCTATGGCAGTTGGAAGAAGAACGAGGGAAAACCTCAAATTTGACCATGCCGGCTATATGATTTTTTGTGGAAAATTTCGATGTCTCCAAATTCACTCCAAAGTGTCTGATTCGATGGATACACGTGAGACAACATCGCCAGAGGTGTACAGAAGTCTTAGGTAGGTCATATTGCGCCGCTATGGCAGTTGGAAGAAGAACGAGGGAAAACCTCAAATTTGACCATGCCGGCTATATGATTTTTTGTGGAAAATTTCGATGTCTCCAAATTCACTCCAAAGTGTCTGATTCGATGGATACACGTGAGACAACATCGCCAGAGGTGTACAGAAGTCTTAGGTAGGTCATATTGCGCCGCTATGGCAGTTGGAAGAAGAACGAGGGAAAACCTCAAATTTGACCATGCCGGCTATATGATTTTTTGTGGAAAATTTCGATGTCTCCAAATTCACTCCAAAGTGTCTGATTCGATGGATACACGTGAGACAACATCGCCAGAGGTGTACAGAAGTCTTAGGTAGGTCATATTGCGCCGCTATGGCAGTTGGAAGAAGAACGAGGGAAAACCTCAAATTTGACCATGCCGGCTATATGATTTTTTGTGGAAAATTTCGATGTCTCCAAATTCACTCCAAAGTGTCTGATTCGATGTATACACGTGAGACAACATCGCCAGAGGTGTACAGAAGTCTTAGGTAGGTCTTATTGCGCCGCTATGGCAGTTGGAAGAAGAACGAGGGAAAACTTCAAATTTGACCATGCCGGCTATACGATTTTTTGTGGAAAATTTCGATGTCTCCAAATTCACTCCAAAGTGTCTGATTCGATGGCTACACGTCAGAAAACATCGCCAGAGGTGTACAGAAGTCATAGGTAGGTCATATTGCGCCGCTATGGCAGTTGGAAGAAGAACGAGGAGAAACCTCAAATTTGACCATGCCGGCTATACGATTTTTTGTGGAAAATTTCGATGTCTCCAAATTCACTCCAAAGTGTCTGATTCGATGGATACACGTGAGACCACATCGCCAGAGATGTACAGAAGTCTTAGGTAGGTCATATTGCGCCGCTATGGCAGTTGGAAGAAGAACGAGGAAAAACCTCAAATTTGACCATGCCGGCTATATGATTTTTTGTGGAAAATTTCGATGTCTCCAAATTCACTCCAAAGTGTCTGATTCGATGGATACACGTGAGACAACATCGCCAGAGGTGTACAGAAGTCTTAGGTAGGTCATATTGCGCCGCTACGGCAGTTGGAAGAAGAACGAGGGAAAACCTCAAATTTGACCATGCCGGCTATATGATTTTTTGTGGAAAATTTCGATGTCTCCAAATTCACTCCAAAGTGTCTGATTCGATGGATACACGTCAGAAAACATCGCCAGAGGTGTACAGAAGTCTTAGGTAGGTCATATTGCGGCCGCTATGGCAGTTGGAAGAAGAACGAGGGAAAACCTCAAATTTGACCATGCCGGCTATATGATTTTTTGTGGAAAATTTCGATGTCTCCAAATTCACTCCAAAGTGTCTGATTCGATGGATACACGTCAGAAAACATCGCCAGAGGTGTACCAGAAGTCTTAGGTAGGTCATATTGCGCCGCTATGGCAGTTGGAAGAAGAACGAGGGAAAACCTAAAATTTTACCATGCCGGTATACGATTTTTTTGTGGAAAATTTCGATGTCTCCAAATTCACTCCAAAGTGTCTGATTCGATGGATACACGTCAGAAAACATCGCCAGAGGTATACAGAAGTCTTAGGTAGGTCATATTGCGCCGCTATGGCAGTTGGAAGAAGAACGAGGGAAAACCTCAAATTTGACCATGCCGGCTATACGATTTTTTGTGGAAAATTTCGATGTCTCCAAATTCACTCCAAAGTGTCTGATTCGATGGATACACGTCAGAAAACATCGCCAGAGGTGTACAGAAGTCTTAGGTAGGTCATATTGCGCCGCTATGGCAGTTAGAAGAAGAACGAGGGAAAACCTCAAATTTGACCATGCCGGCTATATGATTTTTTGTGGAAAATTTTGATGTCTCCAAATTCACTCCAAAGTGTCTGATTCGATGGATACACGTGAGACAACATCGCCAGAG